>CM077304.1:22672834-27472834 GCA_039655065.1 Glossophaga mutica | reverse complement strand
CAATGTCATCTGAAGGTGTGACTGGACTGGAGAATCTGCTTCCAGGATGGCTCGATCACATGACTGGCAAGTCAGTGCTGGCAGTTAATAGGAGGCCTTAGTTTTTTGCCATGTGAATCTTTGCAACATTGGGACTAGTTTTCCCTGAATGAGTGATGTAAGAGAGAGCAAGGCAGAAACCACAGTGCCTTTTGTGACTGCACCTTGGAAATTACACTCCATCATTTCTGCCGTATCTCACTGGTTACTCCACTGGTCCCTACTCAGCGTGGGGAAAAGAGGTCAACCCACCATGAAAACCAGAGGGTGAGCCTTACTGAAAGGCATCTGAGAGGCTAGTTACCACTTGTGTTATTGATGAACAATTCTCATTTATGTTACACTCTACCTAGTCACTGCGTTACCACTAATGGGGTTTTCTTCTCCCTCTCTCTTTCACTCCGTTATAACCCATTTCAACTTGCCAGACTGTGATTGGCCTATTTAATACCATGATTCAGATTCATCTTCTCCTGATGATGAACAAGGCCTCTCCTGAGTATGAAGAAAACATGCACAGCTACCAGAAGGCAGCTAAACTCTTCCAAGGGAAGGTAAGTCTGGCTTGGGAGACACCCCTTTGAAAACTCAGTACCAGCACAGTAGGAAAAGAGAAATGGGGCTAAGGGAGTGAGATGGATAAGGAAAACTAAAATGGTTATGAGATAAAGCAAGAACTAGGACATACTAAATCACATTACTCTGATTTAAAATTCAGGATATGTATTTTGTACTATTCAAGGCCTGTATAATTATGTCTTTCATTAGTGATAAAGTCTGTTGCTTTTTTCCTACATTGACAAGTGAAGACAAAACAGACACTCAAAGATACTGAAAATAAAAATTACCTATTCATTACAATGTTTTTCTTATTGCCCTAGTCTTTTAAAGTTTTAGACCTCAGGACTTGTTTTTCATATTAAACACCTATCACGTACCTGATGCCTAATGAATGTTCAGTACCTGGTGGCTAAGGGACAATAAATAAATAAATAAATAAATACTCCCTTCCTTGTGTAGTTCCATTTGATATCACCAAACAGTAAAACTTCAACAACTTCAAGGTTACTGCATTGATCTATATCACCTGTTCAATGATAACTACCTGATGATAAAATAAACTGACTTTCTGGTGGTTGTTTTCATAACACTATAAGTTGTCAGTGTTACTGAATTTAGATAATTCTCCAACCACAATATTATAAGAAGACTTCTACTTTAGGTAGGAGGTTTGATTTAATAATATAGAATAGTTAACATTTCTCAAGCACTTACTGTATGCTAGAAACTGTACTAGAAATACTAAACGCATCCTCTCATTTAATCTCCCATGAAAGCCCATTTCACCCATGAGAGCACTAAGTCTCAGAGAGGCTAGTAATGGGCTCAGAGTCACACAGCTAAACAGTACTAGAAGCAAAATTTAAAATTTATTCTTTGCTTTTAACCATTAGGCTCTACTTACTTAATCACTAAAGTTAACCACTAAAGTCTCTTCCAATCCCCTGTTCTTGAAATTAAATCGATCTGATTGAAAGGATAACATACCTAAGCAATGCAAAGCAAGCACACACTCATTCTGGCTCAACTGAGATGTAAATTGTGTGGCACAAACCATAAATTCAGTCTGAGTAAATTGCCACCATGACAAGATGTCTCCCTCTCCCCAGGACCTCAGATAGGTCTCTCTCTTTTGAATTTCTCCAACTGCAGATTCTTTTCATTCTGGTGGACAGTGGTATAAAGGAAAATGGGAAGGTGATATCGTATTTCAAACTAAAGATGTCTGAACTGCCTGCTTTGGTGATTTACCGGACTCTCGATGACAAGTGGGATACACTGCCCACGGCAGAAGTTTCAGTAGAGCTTGTGCAAAACTTCTGTGATGGATTCCTAAAAGGGAACTGGCCGGTGAGTGTGAGACTGCAGGGAAGGCAAGTGGAGTTTTCTTCCTCTCTATGTCCCTGTTATTTCCTTTTGAATAAAAATTCTTTGGCTCCCCTGGATTTTATTAAGAGCAAAGGTATATGAGAACATGGTAGACGGAGCCTGGATGCTTGTTAGGATATAGTCATCGGAATAGAACTACAAAAGCATTTTTGAAAAGGTCTTATTCAAAGGAGCTGAATTTGGGGTTTCACCACACTGAGTACAATATCCATGGGAAACAAATCCAATTCCATATAAAGAGTTCATGGGATAGAAATTGCAGATAGATTTGGAACTTTCAGCGTTAACTAAACAGCTCAGTTTTCTTATCTTAGAGCTCAAAAAACAAGAGTGGACTCCAAATCTAAATGCCATGTCCTGATGTCTTTCAGAGAGAAAATGATGAATCAGAAGAAAAGACTCAAAAGGTGGAACTCTGACTTCCCTCTGGTACTTCTGCATGCCACCGAGTATCTACTTTATGCTGAAAACAGAGGGGCAACCCAAACCTGCACACACACAAAGCTCCATTTTGTTCCTTAAGATCTCACTTACTCTCCTTGTGCTTTCTTTTAATTTGCCTACATGCTCTCACTATCCATCCAATTTTCTCTTATGCATTCATGCCACATAGGCCCATACGCTGCAGTACCACCACGATACCACTGGATGGAGGCTTTAAGAGAAGTACATGATACCACTGTGAAGAAGAGACATGCCTCGAAGGAAATGTTCTGATTTATCATTTCATATTGTATTTGGACACTGCGCACGACTTACACATAACATAGTTTCTTCTCTATTAGTGTTACTTAAGGGTTGAAACTCTAGTTTCTTCATAAGCACATGTCCTCCCTCTGATTTGGGGCCAAGATCAAAAGGATGGTTTTAAACTCCTTTCTGGAATGGTCTTTCTGCCAGAAGTCAAATGATGTTCCTAAGGTTCTGAACTCAGCAGACACAGACCATGTAAAAACTCAATGCTTGTTGAGCATTCCTAACTCCCCATGTACATCCACAACTGCCCAATAAAAGACCATAATGTTATGAGAAAAGACTGGCATCTCTCTGCAAACCTTTTGTAAATACCCAGCTACCCAACTAAGCGGTAGGGACCTCACCCTTTGGTTCCCACTGTCAGGCTACCAGCCACTAATTTGTTATTGTTCACTCTGTGGGTAGGATGGGTGGTAGGTAGAAACCATCCTGCATGAGGATTAGTGTAAAGATAGTCAAATTGCTAAGAATCAAATCAGGTAATGGGTTAGGGAAGAGGTAGGAGGAGGGGAGCCCTTGGCCAGGGGGCCAGGCTAGTGCTGACTCAGCCCAGATTATTGCAGGTGAGGTGTGCAATCCAGGCCTTTGTGGGAGGGAGGGCTTGGCCAAGTGTCTCTGGCTCATAGGCTGTTACTGTCAACACACAAATGCTACATTGTTCCCAGGAGGCCCTTGGCTCAGAAGGAAAGTGCCTAAGTGCTCAAGAGCTGAAAAACCACAGCATACACCTAAGGACTGGTCCAAGTGAGGAACAGAGTGTGAAAGACTTAGTTGTTCCCTTTAGCCTCTGAGCTGGGAGTCAGCAGCTGGCAAGGACACTGAAAGCAGCTGTGTATGGCACGCCTCTCTGCAACATGAGACGGGCGGATTCTGAGCAGACCATCCAGTCTATCCTCGGGGCTGCAGAAAACCACCCAAACAGTCTCTTGCTTGAGGCTGAAAAATACTCCAAGGATAGGCACATCCCAGAAGCCTCCCTTTGATCCTGTAAACCAGAGCTATTGACATTTCCAGTCAGGAAATTCTTCCTGATATCCAGCTGAGGACCCTCAGCTACACAAGCTCGTTTCTTCTCAACGGCACTCCGGGAAATTCTTAACAGCTGCCAATCACCATCTGCAGGCAGCAACCTGGACACTTTGTTGGTTGCTCTCAAGCCCCCTTATCCAGTCTTCTTTTCTCCATACTCACAACCCAATGCTTTAACCAATATATTTTTAATTTCCAAATTATTTGATTTATTTTGCTATGTTTTTCTCTTCCCTCTTTCTCAACTTTCCCTCCCTCTTGCTTTAAACACTGAAAGTCCAAACTGTTGTACCAGTTTGGTAAATGCTAATGACTAAATTTCGATGAGCTGTGTTTTGTTCAATATTGGGTTAATTTTTCCATTATTGTACTTGAAGTATTCTCCCTAATAACTATGTCAACACTGTTTGACATAGGTTTTAGCATCTTAACTGTATATTTTGCTGTTTGGTGGCATTCGATAACAATTTTATTATAGATTGTCTTTAGTATGTTTACTTTTTATCTTTACAATATTGCATTTAAGTATTCCTTCTCAGCTTGTGTTTTACCAAAACCGCAAGGTATTTTTTTTTCCTGTCTCCTTCACAGCCAGTCCTGTTCTTTGTAGCTCTGGGGCCTCATGAACAAAGAATGGAACTTCTTCAAAAAGGAAATTTGTGAAAGTTCCAATTCATTCACTAAAGATCAGGCTTAATATTATAAACTTGTTATTTATAGAATTTCTCTACCATTTGGTAATATCTTCTTAAAACTCCACATTGATTTACCAAAGCTGTTTATTGTTTAATATCTAGATATATCTCAGCTATATTTTATTGTGAAATCATTTATTGGCCCTCGTTGCAAAGTCTGCCATACTTTTTCTTCCAAGTATGAAGGAAATGGAGATGTTATCCAAGAAAACTTTGTAAAAGATTTTGGAAGGTTTGGAAGGTGATGATAGAAGGAAGGAAAAGGAGCAGAGCATGAGTCAGAGGAGCGCCAGGAAAGCTTTTGGGTTTGAGTCTCACCTCTTCGGTGATCTTGAGCAAATCGCTTTGTATCTTTGAACTTCAGTCATTCTGAAGTTCATAATTCATAGTGGGGTTTGTTGTTTTATTTTTGAGATCCCAGGGTGATAATGCATATTAAATAAAGACTGTCATTACATTTTAAAATTTTAATACTAAATTGCCTTCTCTGAATAGAAGTCATTTCTCCAATGTTTAAAATTATGGAAAGTCTTTTTTAGGGACCTTAGAAGAATTAGCAGGGGAGACTTCACACTTGAGATTAGAGAAGTATTTGAGGTAACTGTTTTAAAACATAGGTATTATTACTATTATTATTATTATTCAGGTATGGCGAGGCCAACAGATCAGGAGGCAATTGCCACTAAAAAGATAGTTTGTTATAGGTCCCAAGAGGAGGGAAGCTGTTATGCCATGCAGGGCCACATGAGGAAGCACTAGGGTTGGTCAGGAGGCAGAAGAAGCAAAGCGAAAATTTGGAACTTTTTTGTGGTTTCCATAGAAAGAAGCAGGCAAGGCAGGGTAAGCAAGATTGGCTGGTTTGAATAATTTCAGCAGGGTCTGAGGCATAAGAACTGCCCTGAGTTTTCCGGAACCTAGCCCTGGGGTGATTAGGGCATGTGGATAATGGCCCAGGTGTGAGCCCTGTGAGAGTTTAGCAAAGGAGGTGGTTGGAATATGGGCTCCGAATTGGTGCGTTTGCATATGAAGACACTTGAGCAGGTGAGTTGTTGACTCTCTAGGAATTGACTAATCCTGGGAGGAGCAATGTCTCCAGCCTCATAAGGCCCCAATGTCAAAGCATCAGAAGTGCATAGTTAATAGAATATTCTGACAACAACCAGTCATGGGATTCCTCTCCCAGCTCACTTAGTTTAGTCATGATAGAAAGGAAGGTATGCTGTTTTTTATCAGGCCTCTGTTAATGTAGGTGGAGGTAGGATGGGTGCTAAGTGGTGTATTGAGAGAGCAGTTTATTTAACTCATTCACTCATTTAAATACTTAGTAATCAACTACATGTGTGCTAGGCCAAACTGTCTCCTAAGAGAGCAAAGCTGGCTTTGGCGTGAGCTGTCATAGAACACGGAAGTTTCTGTTGTAGTGACAATAGGCAGCATGGAAACTATCAGACTGATTCTGGGTCACGGAGAGGGAACAGCAGAACAGGGGAAGCTGGATAAAGAAGAAGGATGCTGAAGAGAGGGGCAGACAGGAAGCTGGTAGTGGGCTGAGGAGGACCCAGACTCTGGGAAGAGAAACCACAAAGGGAAAGAGTCTACCACAGAACGCTGGAGGCTTATCATGAACAAACTCTGTTTCACAATTGAGTTTGGAACCAGCCCTAGTTATGTCACCTTTCTGAAAGTGTGTGGAAGACGGCGGCCTAGGGAAACACGGCTCCCCTCCTCACACAACTGCGTCAAAATTGCAATTACTACCACAGAACACCATTATTCAGAACCACCAGAATCGATCTTAAAGAATGTGATTTTCTCAACAGAGAGAAATAAAATAGGAAGTGGGGGGTATCGGGCTCATACTCCTAATTATGGTATTTTTACATGGAGAAACCTAGAGGATAGGAAAAAGAGAAAGTTGAAAACTTCTTTTGAGTTTCAAACCTTTGAATAAACGGTACTCTAGAAATCCAAGAAGTAAATTCATTTTAAAAATCATCTCTCTGTAAATTTGAAGAAGCTCCACTCTCCTCCAAACTGTTTCTAAGAGAAGCCGGTGTGTCATTCATTTCTTTCCATTCTGCAAGCAGAGGTCATTGTTTCTGCGGGTTTAACAATGAAACATCCGTGGAAGTAACGGAGAATGGAGTGTTAAAGGATTAAGCTACTTGTATAGCTTAATCCCTATAGCTTGTTATGAAAAGTTGTGTGGAATCCAGACTTTAATGTTTTAATATCCAAAAAATGTCCTAAGTCTTAATAGCAGGATTTAATTTCTACATTAAGCCCTGTGGTCTTAATACGGAAATGTGGTATTAGCTAAGCCTCAAGGAAGAAAAAAAAATAGATACGATTTGACATCATTCTAGCAGCAGTGAAGTAAGAGTTTTAAAATTAACAAACATGTTATGTGAGACGTCGTGTGTCTCAGGAACAGGACTCTGAGACTAAGTTTCCTTGCAGGAAGCTTCATGGGGAGCACTCTAGGAACCTGTGGGGAAAGGAAGAAAGTAGCATGAAGCAGAAGGAAATGTGGGCGGTGATGTAGTCACAACAAAGGCTCAGATTTTCCCATGAGGATATTTGGTGCTGACGTGTCCTTGCAGAGTTGCCCCAAACTGGAGCATGGCGGCCAGGGCTTCATATCCCCACACCGAACATCTGATGCAGGCCGCACACAGCAAAGGTGTGTGATACCCTCAGCAAAGGGCACTCTCTGGGTTGGAGGTTGGTGAGTGGGATTCAGCTAAGTGCTGTCATCTGTCCACACACCCAGCAGCAGTGGTGTGTGTGGTCTGAATATGTTTGTGTGTCTCCAAAATTCACCTGTTAAATCCTAATGCCCAATATAGTGGTATTAGGAGGTAAGGCCCCTGGGAGGGAATTAGGTCCTGAGAGTGGTGTCCTCATGACTCACACATAGGATTAGTGCCTTTATAAAAGAAACCTCAGAGAGAGTCCTTCCCTTTCTACCACGTGAGAACACAATTAGAAGTCTGTAACCCAGAAGAGGCTTTCCCTCCTGACCATGCTGGCCACCTAATCTCAAACTTCCAACCTACATAACTGTGAGAAATAAATTTCTGCTGTGTATAAGCCACTCAGTATGTGATGTTTTTTTGTAGTAGCCCAAACATGTCTTCTTTCAGGCTACTGTAATCACTGCATCAATTTTATGCAGAAGAATGAGGAAAGAATAAGTTCATTTCATCAAATGAAAATGAAAACATGTAGCACCTTTATGGAATTGGGGTTAAAAGAGAAAATATGCCTATGTTAGTTTCACAGTAAGGGTTAGAGTAGGTTTCCATGGGCAGCACCAAGCATTCATTCTCAGTGACTCACTCCTTCATCCCTTCATCAAGCATTTGCTGAGTACCTCTACAATGAGATCAAGATGTATCCGGGAACAGAGCTGACCCTTCCCATCCTCAGTCATCTGGTTCTCCAGTAAAGGAGAAATACAACTGTGAAGTTCACCCAGACTTTGAGGGATGATAGGCAAACTTGGGAGTTCCTTGGGCAAGAAATGAAATCAGCACCTGTACACAGAGGGCAAGAAGAGACTAAAAAAGAGAGGCAGACAATTTCAGATTGGTAGGTGAGAATTTTATTAAGCAAGGAAACTTATATATGAGTCTTTTTTTTAATTCTCAGAGTATGTTTTTTAAAGCTGGAGACAGTGAAACAAGGAGGAATCAGGACAGAAGAAGCAATGGAAGAGAGACTAGGTGGGGCTGCTTTGGTTGTCTGAAAATGTAGGAAAGAAATGAGCTGAGGAGGCTGCTGTCTGCTCACTGGAGAGTCAGATAAAAGGGGACCTTGGAGACAGGTTCGGGGTTTAGCCCAGGATGAGTGGCCACTGCCCATTGCTCCCCTGGTTGCAAGTCTCTGGGGTACCTTAGAGTTTAGGAAATGCACACCTGCGGGGGAAGAGGAGGGAAAAGGGAAAGACGTGGGTGTGCTCACGGAAGTGAGAGCATGCCCTGGGGACCTTCATTTTGAGGGTTTTTAAAGGCTGGGAGTTTCAGGGAGGTTCCTTGCCTTGGGTGGTCACAAGATGAGTAGATCTCTGCAGCCATCCACCACAATCTAAAAAGTTTATATAGAGGCCATAACTAAGTTCAATCATGTATTCTTTCCAGATGGTCTCAACAAATACCTTACTCTCTCAAGGCTCTGTCCTTGAAACAGCTACTACTACAGGAAATTGTGGGCAGCAAGTACATCCTAAGGACAGGAAAGAGAGCGAGGCAGCTCTAACTGCCCAGGTCCAACTCACGGGTCATGTCCTCTCAATGAGCTTTTCCAACATTGTCTGAATTTCTAATGTACTTTGTAGATATTCAAGTATTTTAATGATGATGATGATGATGTGTAATCAATAAAGAGAAAGCAAAGACTTGACTAGTCATTTGTGAGTGAGTAAAAACTGACGTTAGATTTAACTCTAAATTCTGATCATAATGCTTATTTATACTGACTAAATTTCATGGACCCCATCATATCTCTTGTTAAATATCATGGCCTTTTATAGCCAGACTGAACAGTGCCTTTCTTTCCTGTCTCCATTGCCTCCTATAGTTTTGTCATTTTCTTACTAATTCATGGCCTTCGTCTCTACTTCTTCCTCCATCTTCACCTCTTCTGAGGATGTCACCCCAGGTCACTACTTGGGGCAGAACTGAAGCAGGTTGAGTTATGGTATGAAGGCCAAGGACAAAGGGCTGTGGTCAGGGAAGGAAGTACCTGAAGGGAATTGACTACATCTTAAATAGTATATTAAAAGTTCTGGTCCTGACCTGCAACCTTTACCTTTTACCCCCCAAGGGTACTCCACCACACTTCGGCAAACATGCCACAACATAAAAATGGGAAAAGCTTATTTGAGTCAAGTAACTCAGACCTGAGTCACTTAACTCAGACCTGCAGCCTCCCTTGGACTGACTCATCCTGTGCACTCCACGTGCTCTCTTCCCTTCGCACCACTAATGATATGCCAGGGCCGGAGAAGGGAAGGGGCTAAGTCAGTCAACAAGTGGAAACGCTAGGTGTTCGTATGCAGACATGTGGTTTGTGGTAAGGTATTTAGATGATTGTGAAATGCAAGAATGGCACATGCCAATAATGTGATGTTGATTTTCAAGGTGAGAGTTGAAGGACAGAGAATCATCGCTGTGCTGGGGCCAGCTGCTACTTGGAAAACAGTAGCCAGGGAGTTTAAAGTTGAATATAGTTGTGGAATCCCAAGCAACGGCTAAAATACCAAGTTACTAAGGACTACAGTTTTAGAACTGGCATCAGCTTATGATCCACTAGCTCTTCTTCTACCTCCTCATTTTCCAATTTGCTAAATTATAGAATATTCAAGTTTATCAGAGTTTCCTCAAGGAGAAAGTCACGATTTTCCAATTTGTGTGATTCTAATTACCTCTTAGTATCTTAGCATAGCCATTTCCAAAGAGCTCAGGTCACAACACACAATTTTCACATAGTTCTCAAAATGTCTAGCTTGAAGCACAATGTTTTCAAGTTCCAAGTAGAGAAACTTCAACAATAAACTTAAAAGGACTTTGTTGCTAGATAACTAATGAATGGCTGAGGAAAGCTGTGATACCCGTTAAGTAGAACCTTAAGAGAGATGCATCTGGAAGAGAACATATGTTAGCTACGGTTCTTAGTCACCAAAAACAGAACAGAACCTAAAGCACAGCAAATGCTTTTCTGTTTTTAGAACTAATATTAATTTCTCATGCACCTCTACAAATGCTTGACCATATTTTTGTAAGAGGCATACCCCTTGAATAAACAAGCGCTCAAAAATCTCTCAAGATGAAAGTTGAGTTTTTTTTCCTGTGAAGAAATGAAGCCTCTAACATCTGATCAAAGTGGTCACAGTTGAATGAAGGGAAGAGCTCCAAGGGACTAGGAAGTCTCCTCAAGAAAGTCACTTCTCCAAGCAGCTCTCCCTTCCATTAGAGGTATTTCTCTGCTTCGCACATAAAAGACTGTCATAAAGTTTCATTTATTTAAGAGATCTTATCTTTTGTGCTATCATAGTAAAATGATTGTCCATTGGAAGAGTCAGGCATGGAGTACTGTTCATCACAAAAAGGTCGTGGAAGGATCTGTCTCTTTAGGCATCGAGAGTTCAATTTTAAAACAGTGAGATCCAGGAAAGAAATAACTCTTACAATTCCAAATGCCAAGCATCTCTTCAAACTTAACCCAAACAAATTAACTAGAAGCATCTTTTATAAAAATGCAGATAGGAGCATACGTACCTCCCAGTATTCATTCATTGTACAACTTCTCTAATTCATGCTAATAGAAGGGAGAGGTAGGAGAGTATGGCCTGTTGTTTGGACAACTGAAACAAGAGAGAGGATAGTCAGGTTCAGATCTGGTCTTTCCCATTACATTCATCATGTGATCTTGGGAACATCGCTGTCTCATTTTCCCTACATGTGAAATGGAGTTCATTTTAGCTTTCTCCTCACAAATACATAGTAGGGATAAAATAAGATGAGGAATGGAAAGCATTCCAAGCTGTAAAAATACACATTGACTTTGGCCTAGATTCAGAAACTCCTGTGAACCAGCACTCCACAGACACGCACACCCCTTTTCTAGAGGCTGAAGCGCTGTAGAAGGCAGCCTAAAATGGCAAAGAGTGAAATGGGAGAACACTGGAGAGTCCTCAAACACAGACTCTACCCACTAAAAGAGTTGACTCTGTGAGTGTATGCTCAAGTGTACATAAATTAAGTTGTTCCTGCCTTATTTTTCCCAACCCAGAAGAGCCAAAACTGAACCTCCCCTTTGGTAAGTACCGTGGGGTAACTTAGTGATACTTTATTTACTCCGATGCTGTGACTGGAAAGGGGGAACATCTAACTTCTTTGAGTCTCAGTTCCCTCCACATGAAACAAGGTGATGGGAAAAATGACCGGAAGGGTTGTTTTCATTTGAAATTTTGAAAATTGTAGCAAAAGGAAGGCAGAACTGATGAACTGACAAGTTCATGTCCTGGGCTCCAGGCCAGACATTTTGCCTCTCCATTGTCTCTTCATAATGAAAATAATTTTGGTTCAGTTAAGGCCAATGCAGCCTTAATCTACCACTGGTTTGTAAGTCAGCCACTAGACTCAACTCAAAAGCAGCTGATTCTATTTCTGTCTGACTTTCAATGCCAAAACTCAACCCCCAGTTTGTTTGGTTTTAATAAATTTATTCTGTTGTTGCGGACATTGTGTAAAATGGAAAAAAACAAGTCTAGACTGGTTTGAGTTCAGGAAGTTAGGGCAGGGTCTCTTTATTAAAAATAAACATCCTCCTCCTTGCTTCCTTTCCACTCTTTTCTCACAAATCCGCTCCCAAAAGCCCTTGGAATCCAAGGCTCCCACATGTGATTATTACCCCGGATCTGTGTTGACCACCTGACCCCTTTGTGAATAATAAAGCTGAGAATATAGGAAGTTTTTAAAGGTACCTAAGAGCAATACAAACTGAACGTGAGAAAAATTAACTACCTGAACCGTTGTAGGTTCTTTTATTTTTCTTCTATAAAAATTGGCACGTTAATCTTGGGAATGAGACACATTTTTGTCTGAATCTGCATTCCATGTTTTTTGGCACTTGCTGCCCTTGTAGCTTAATTATGGATGGTGGCCTGTATCGCTTCCTTCCAGACAGGGTACTCAGACCTATGACTAACTTCAGGATCGTAACTTTGTTGTGAGCCCTCTCCCTTCTACCTTTCAGGGTTTTCCTTTCCTGTTAGGTCTGCCTTTTCCTTTTCTCCTCAGGGGATTTTGTGAAGTGCTGTTAAAGTCCCCTCAGGGGATTTTGTGAAGTGCTGTTTATGATTTATAAAATATGTAAGTGACCTGAAAAAGGAAACCCATCCATTTCCTGAGCAAACACTGGGAAGAGGCTGACAGAAGGCAATGGGACACGGTGGTCAGGCACATGAGCACTGGGGTCAGACAGCCTGGGTCCACTGCTTGATCACTGCATTAACTCACACTGGTTTCCTCATTTCTCTGTGCCGCTATTTCTACAGCGAAAATGGAAATAATAACAGAACTAATCTACTAGGTTTATTGTGAAGATTAAATAAAATGGCACAGGTTAGGGACTTGTAACAACACTTGGCACAGAGCAAGCATCAATTATACACTTGAGGAGTGCCCCAAAGTGGGTAAGATGTCACACATTTACAAGCTTTCTTTGCTTTTCTTCTCCCCCGCCCACCGCCTTAAAGTATTAGCTGTTCATTCTACCTAGAATATCCACTCTGCCTCCCCTAGTTGGAAGCCCCTCATCAACCAGCAAGGGCTGTATTCCAGTGGGTCTCTCTGCAGCCTTCCTCAGGCCTCTGGGCTCCCCTAGCAGGTGGTACAGGCCTCAAGTAATACAGCATTAATCATATCTTGTCATCACTATTAATTTATTTATACACACAGGTAACTTTCTTTAAGATCATATAACACACACTAAACAATACATAGTTTAAATATCTCTGGGATACATCAAAAAACGTGTTTTCAATAGTTTCTTTCCACCTGATGCTCTATGCTGATCTGAAATGGTATGAACACATGACAGTGAGCAGTCAGAGAAGGCTCACTGGTCCTTCTGAGCCACAGAGAAGGTTTTTGAGCACAGATTTGGAGGGTAGCACGTATTACCTTCAGCCTCAGGGTCAGGGCTAACAGTTCAAGCAACTCCACAGAGCTTTTCTTAGCTTAGAAAATCAGCTTGGTTGCCTGCAAGAATGAATTTGGTGAAACCCATCAGTTTTCTCCTCTAAGAAATTGTGGGTAACAATCCAACACCACCTCCCCACCCCACCCCAACCCTTGCTGAAGGTCACACAGATTAGCCGATGCTGATCAAATGAATGCTTTGGAATTTAGCTAGTTACCTAAAAAGCCTTTGGAAAATTTTAAGTACAAATTACACCTGGCATTTATTGAGAGAAGACATCAGGGAAGTGGGAGAAAGGATTGAAGTATGACACAAAAAACTCATTTCTAAATAAATGAGTGCGTATGAACGAGGAAATGGACAAAGAATAGTGAAAGCAAAAGAGAAGAAAGATGAAAACCAAAGAAGAAAACACTGGAGCTTTTTTCATATAAAATCAGGAGGTGTAAAATGTGCCCCTCCCATTGTTTTTTGTGCAGACTGGCTCTGGAGATGGTCAAGAAGCCCTAGGAGATGGAGGACATAAACCAAACATTCAGATCGGTCAGATCAACAGATATTCCAAGGCAGCCTGCAATAGTGGAGAGAACTCAAATCTGAGTTCTCATCGCAACCTCAGGATTCACTGGTTCAATCTTGGAAGAGGTTAACCTTTCTTGGCCCAAAATGGGGATAACATGTATACCTAGAAGGATTTTTGTGCAAATTAGAAATAATAAAATATAATAGACAATAGATAGACTTAATAAACAATAGATACTATAATTATCAAGTATATAAAGCAATGTAAATAAAATATGAGCCTAACCTCAAGAATGTCTATAAGTATATGGTAATTAAATTTTAAAATATGACTAAAACATCCTTAGTAATTATTTCCTGAAAATAGAAAAATTTTAAAAGCAAAACAAGAGAAAATCTCTCCGAAAGTTCTCAGGAAAAGAAAACAATGTGCTATAAAAAGTTGCAAAATTTATCTCCTAAAACAAACATATTACAATGACTTGGCAGTTTTATTAAGTAATAGGGTTTCACCCAATTGTTCTCAGACCAATTAAATATTACATCAGTGGTCATACAAGGCATAGGACTTGAACTGCTCACAACAAAGAGAAAAGATTTAGATGGGCGAAGGGAGAGGAAAGAATTCCAGAAGAAGGGAGAGGTGTGAAGCAGACAGAAACGAGTGTCTGAGATGATTCTGAGCCTTCAAACGCCCCACCCTCCCAGCCCACTGAAAGAAACTCCTTACACATTTGCTTTATCCAGAGCTACATGCAGGACCTTTGTCCATATTCTTGACCCTTGCTTCCTTGCACTAGTTCAGAGATCCATTGCTGATCCCTTGACTTCTTGCCACATTTTCCCATCTACAACCTCGAACTCTACCCTAAGACCCAACATGTAACACTATTCTTCTGGTTTTATCCCTTGACCCTCATTCCTTGATAATAATTTGAACTTGCCCCTTAAACAGTGTCTGTTCTGGTCCCTCCAGCTAATCACTCAGCCTGATCCTATGAGGCTAGTAGAGCTACGGTTCATGCCGAATCCTTGGTCCCTAGAGAGGGAATGGAAAAAGACATGGAAAATACAAGGTGGTTGTAAATGAATTCGACTGGGGCAGGGTATTTGGGAAGGTGAGTGGTTAAAACATGGCAAAATCTTTTTCAAAATTACAGAGTTCTTTCCACATTGCCTGTCCCATAAAACACTTCCTGTTTGCCAAATTATATTAGCTGAGAAAGCCCATGGCCCACCAAAGGTTAAGTGACAAACTTTGAGTGTGAGGTTATGCCAGGTCATGGAACTATGTAGCCAAAGTCAGCCTCTCCAGAATAGGAAGGGCTTTCTCTTGTCTTCTTAAAGGAAAGTCTAAAAGTACCTTTGGTCACAGTCATGTTTCTTACAACAAACTCAATTATAAAACTGATTTAGCAATATTCTTAGTGTGGCTTAGTCAAACAACAAATATATATTGATCGCCTACTCTAAGCAAATTAACCCAATGAACTTAACATGGTTTAACCTCACTATATATAACTTAATTTTGTTGAGATTATGCAATACACTGTTTGCTTTTATTATTATTACTCATGAAGGAGTAATAATAGTAAGCAAAATAAAATGACAGACACTCCTAAGGACTCATCCCCTTCATACATTCCTGAGTACAAAGCAGTTCAGTCTATAGAGAAGTACAGGTGGGAACCCATTTAGAGAAATGTGTCTTTTTATTTATTTTGAAAAATAAATGTGTTTTATTTGCATTGACTGAAAACTCTCAGATTTTTATCACCAGTTCAGATCAGACACCGATCAGACAACCCAACTACGTATTCTATATTTTTATCTACATAACACAAAACACACCAACTCATTCTGACCTATTTTTATGTCTCCCTGCAAACTGTGAACTATGCTAGATTAGCAACGATTGTGCAATATAGAAGCCAAGGAGCCATTTTTGACACCACACCTTTACCTCTACATTCATTGGTTCCGCACTACCTTCTAAGTACCTTTCATATCCCTCCTCCTTTTTTCCTTTTTAAACATCATCTTAGTTTAAGCTACCATCACCTAACACCGGGCTACCACAATGCCCAGCAACTGATCTTCTGGCACTAACTCCTGTCCCTTTCTAATCTAGTCTCCATACCGAATCCAGAGTCATTTTTTCAAAAATACATCAGATTATGTCTTTTCTCTTTCTTAAAGTTCTTCAGTGGTTTTCAGTTACCTTTAAGATTTAAAAAAAATTAGATCTTTGGCATTTTCATATGGTCCTGCCTAATTCCCCAGCATTGTCTTGTGTCTTTTCCCCAGTTTCATTGAGGTGGGATTGACAAATAATAATCGCATACATTTAGGTTGTACAACATGTATTTTAAGGTACACAATGTGGTGATTTAATACACTTTGTATAGTGATTACCATAGTCAGGTTAATAACTCATTCATCACCTCACACAGCTACTTTTGCATGTGTATGTGTGTGCTCAGTGCGAATATTTAAGATCTTGTGACTTTTAATACACAAAGCCTTATTCCACCTTACAACATATAGTTACCTTTCTTTCAGCCTGTACAGCTCTTTCTTTTCCTGTTCTTACTTCCCTCTTTATACACTGAACTCTTATTTGTACCTCAAATTTCGGATCAAACTTTCTTCTTCCCAACCTCTAAACTAAGTCTAAATCCTCTGTCATGTACTTCCTTACCTGGAAGTATTTTTCCTTTGTGATATTTATCAAAATTTATAAGCATGCATTTTCATAATTATCTCATTCCACACAACTATGTGTTCCACAAGGTAGAAATCTATCCATCTTGCTCATTAGCATAGCACAACATATTGATGAACTTGTGTTGGGGGTCCGTGGGGGTAAGCTAATCCAAAGGAACATCCAAATGTGAGTGAGTGAACTGCAGGTAATGTGGAATAGGTGCAGAGCCTCAAAGCAAGTCCTATAATCTTTTCGTTTCTTTTTAGCATTTACCACTCTTATATAAAATGATTCACTTATTTTTATTAGTTTATTATTGATCTACAAGAATCCGTCTGCATGAGATCAGTGTTTTTGCCTCCTTTGCACAGCGCTGTGTCCTCAGGGCCTGGAACAGTGCTTGCACATATTAGGCACTTGATAAATAGATGGTCTGAAAAATGAATAAAAATGAATGTGATAAAATTTAAAAAAATTTTAATGAACCAATTCAAGAGAAATGACTTACACCAAAAATTGAATTTGTGCCCCAGCGAAGAAGAAAAGTATATCTATAATAAGAAATCAGTATAAAAGTGGGAGGGTGCTTAGTGTCTAAGAAGAATGAGTATGACTGGAAAGTGGGGATGAGAACCTTGAAAAGTGGCTATGAAAGAAAACACAAGGTGTAGGAAGTATGTGTGAGATATGGGTTACACTATTACAGTTGAATGCATCTTTGTAAGCTTCATCTAACATCATCATCATCAACATCACCATCATCAGCATTTTAATAAGTTTGGGTAAACTAACAACTAGCAGACAGTAAATAAAAGTTGCTGATTAATTTTTTGTTATGCTCACCCTATTTAATCACTTCAGTGAAGAGTGAGCCTCTCATACCTGTGCCTCCATGTTTACACATGCTAAGCAGCCTAAGTTTAAAACCTCACTATGGTAGACCCATGAACTAGAAGGAAGTATTGAAGCCATTATTCTACACTGGGGTGAGCCGTGGGGTTCTTCAGAATCTAGAGAAATGAGCACTTTAAACCGACCAGGGTTATTCATGTTAGTACTTCATTCTTTCCATTAAAAAGAGTTAAAAACACACAAACAAAACTTCCTGGTTCTGGAACCTGAAGAAGGAAGTGTAGTCTGTATGTCCTAGCACAGACTGAGTATGGCTAACCCTTGAGGAGGCTCTACTGCCTTGAGATGCAGAAGTATCTACATGTTTGCTACTGTAACATTTGTTTGAGTGACTAATGGAGCCATTGTACATTCTGGGTTTCTTGAGATCTAGATCCATCTTTATATTGGCAGCAGCCAGCACCTAGCACAGTGTGTAGCATGCAGTTAATATGCAACGAATATTGTTGAATGAACACATCAGTAAGTGACCAGAAAAAAATTCATCTAGTAGCACAGAGAGATTGCATAGAAACTTATTGGTATCTGAGTGTGAAAATAGTCTCCCATGAGAAATCAAAAAGTTAGGCCTACTCTGCAGCTAGTTTTAGAATCTAAATATATACCACCTTTGTGTCCAACAACTCTCAGGTTAATAAATTAGCATAAAATTCTGTCCCTTTGGGCATTTGCTTAAAAGGTAGAACAATTTTGGAAAAATAATCTGATGACTTACTTGGTTGCTTAGGGCTTCCATAAATAACAGCCCAAGTAAGATAAACTCATTATCCAAAATTACAAAATATATAAGGAAACCCATCAAGAAATATAAATATCAAGAACAGAAAACTGAGTAGGAGGAAAGACTAGCAAATTACTGAAAACTTAGTAAAGAGATAAGTGGACAGTGCCAAAGAGTCATAGAGACACGGGGAGGATAAAATAAGAAGGTCCAACACAAACTAGTAAACATTGGAGGACATGTTAAAGTGTACTTGAGGTAACATCTGAAGAAATAAAGTCTTAGAAAATGCCTAAACTGAAGGAAGACATGAATTCATCATATTAGCAAGGTATGGTCCTGTGCCATGTAAACAGAAACGTAGCCTCACTCACCCACATCACGGTGAACCACGGAGCACCAAAGAATTAGAGAAAAACCTTAAGTCTGAAACAGTCTTAAAAATACCAAAATGATAAAGATCGTATTGTCTATTGACCAGCGTACAATAAAATTAGAATAGCAAAAGATTTTTAAAACCACGTGTTTAGCAAAATTTAAGCACTATTAAATAATTCATAAATCAAAAAGAAACAATCTTAAAATATTTTTTAATTTTTTTAAATTTCTATTTTATATAAACCATACCAGAGAATAAGAAGATCTCTGTAACTCATATTATGAGGCTAGTATGAATTTTCTATCAAAATAGGACAAGAATAGTATGATAAAGGAAAAGTTATATGCCTATCTCACTTGTGAACTCAGATATAAAAATTCAAAATAAAATTTTAGCAAAACTATTAGCAATTATTTTTAAAAATATCAGAAAAAATTATAGACATAAGTAAGAAAGACATTCCATTTGTGCAAAGATGGATTAACATTAGAAAATTTATCATTGTATCTCATCATATTTAGAGGTCAATGGGAAGTAAATCAATGACATTTCAATAGATGAAGAAAACAACGTTAGATGTAATTTAACATTCCTTGGTTTTAAAAATAATGACTCTCATCAATTAAAATTAGAACATTCTTCTCCTGCTAAAGCATATTCATGAAATAACCTATAAATACAGCACATTATAATCAGGGGGAACATGGGAAGCATTTCCTTTAAAGTTAGGAACCAGGTAAGGATACCTACTGTCTACCATATTTCTACCAGTGCACTCAAACAAGAAGACAAGTCTAAAATACATGATTTTAAATGAATATCAAATACTGACAAAACAACACTGTCAGTGTTTACAGATTACATATTGCCTAAACAGAAAATACAAGGAATCAACAAATAACTTTTTAGAATTAATATGAGGTCTCAATAAGATTACCATGTTATAACTATAGTATTTTTCAAAACTCCACAGAGTTCCTAAATATACCAGTAGAAATTATATTTACATATAACTTTTTAAATGCCATTCACAAGAACAACAAAATATAGTAGATCCAACAAAAGAAGTATTAGATCTTTGCAGGAAATTTGTCAAATGTTTATAAGAAATATGAAATAACAAAAGGAATGTTAAAATATATCATGGCCATAGGTAAAGAGATTTAATATAAAGATGCCATTGCTTCCCAAGTTTATCAATAAATCCAATTTTTCTGAAAAAGAAAAATACCAAAAAGATTTTAAATAATATTTAACTTAAGAAAAAAAATTTACAAAAAGTCAAAAAGCCAAGCTAGACAATATAATTTTAATAAAAGGGCAAACTTGCCTTACTAAATAGGAAAATAACTAGGTGTCGGGAAATTGGAAGGTACGTTATTGACACTGAGACAACATTAATGTCACAGAATACAGAACTGGAAACATGTTCTCTTTTACGGTAGCTCGAGGACGTTGCATATCAATGAGGAAAGGAGGCACTGTTACATATGAGGTGCTAAAATGATTAGCTATTTATATGGAAAAAAATAAAATTCATCTATACTTCATACCATATGAAAATATTTCCAAATGGATTAAAGACCTAAATGTGAAAAATGAAAAGTAAAGCTTTTAAGCTATAATAATAAATAAATCTTTATGATAATAAATGAATCTTAAAAAGCTAAAATTATTACATCTTAAAAAGCTTAATTATTAAAATTAAGATAATAAATAAATCTTAAAAAGCTAAAAAGCTATAATAATAAACAAATCCTTAATAATAAATAAATCTTTATGTCATAATAAATCTTTATGACATCTCAAAATATATAACTGGAATTTTGGGGGGATTGCATTGAGTTTATAGATTAATTTTAGGGAAATTGATATCTTTAAAATATAAAATTATCTTATCCATGAGCATGGAAGATATCTCCATCAATTCAGATTATCTTCCACCCTATTGTTGGAGTATTAGAGTCTTCTTCATAGAGAGTATTCTGCATTAAACTAATTCAAAGACACAATAGTTTTTGTTGGTGTTGTGAAATGTATTCTATTGTCATTGTATTTTCCAGTCAGTTATTGCTGATGTAGAGAAATGGCACTGTTTTGTCAATTGACCTTGTATAGGCAAGTTTGCTAAACTCTCACTAATTTTAATAGTTTGTTGATTGGATGCTTATTTTTTATATTATTTAGATAATATTATCTCAAAAAGTGTTCCATTTCACTCCTTACAGGTTTTATCTCTCTTTACATTGGCCAGGGTTTCTGGTCTAATGATAACTAACATCCATCTAATGATACAGTGGTAACAACACCATCTTTTTCTTATTCTTACTTTTTAAGGAATTTCATCTTAATTTTCTCCATTAAGCAGAATGCTTACTGTAAGTTTTTGGCATATGACCTTTACCAATTTAAGGAATATCCCATCCAACCCTAATTTAGTAAGATTTATATATATCATATAATTTATGGAAAATCTATATAATATACAAATCTAAAATAAATATATTATAAATATATCTATTTTGCATGTGTATATTTTGTATAAATATATAAAATCAATATATAAAATACATAAAATCAAAAGGTATACATCATCATAATGCAGATGCTTAATTTTTGCATCAATTAAGATAATTATATAATTTTTCTCTGTTGAGCTATTACTGTGGTGAATAGCAGTGACATATTTTCCGATGATAAAATTGTTTATTGTTTGCATTCCTGTTATAAACCTACCTAAATCAGTATGTGTAATTTTGAATATTTTTCAGATTATTTCAACTAATATCTATTTAGGATTTTAATATCCACAAACATAATTTAAATAGGCCTGTAATTTTGTTTTCTTCAGTAGTTTTTTTTCTGGTTTTAAAATCAAGAGCTCACTAGTTTCATAAAATGATCTAAAAATGTCTTAATTTGTTTTTAATTCTGTGGAACAACTTGTATAAAATAGAAAGTATTTCTCAGAAGGTTCATAGGACTGCACTGGAAGCCATCTAGGTAGGCTACGGGATTTTGGAGGGAGGCTATTTAGCTGCCATTTTTGTTTCTTTCCCATTTATTCATTTGTTCAAATTTTCTGTTTCTTCTGAGCCAGGTTTGGGTTTAATATTTTTGTGCTTGTAGTGATATCTCTTTCACTTATCTTTTAGACAATAAGTTACTATAAATGTCTTCTATATTACATTCTTTTCTCTATTTTATTGATTTCTTAATGCATCCTTATTATTCCGTTCTTTCTTTCTTGAGTTGTTCTCTTCTTTTTCCAAATTCTTGAGTTGTAAGCTTAGCTCATTTGTTTTCAACCTCTTCTGTTTTCTGATTAATGTATTCAAAGCTATGCACTCTTAGCACTAATTTGATTGTCTCTCACAAATTTTAATATGTGGTGCTTTCATTATTAGCATTCAGATCTAAGCATTCCTTTATTTCCTTTAATCCTTTATTTCATTTTATCCTAGGGATTCTTTGGTCATATAGTATTAAATTCCAGGTGCATGGCTTCTTAGCTACCTTTTTGACATTAAATTCTAATTTCATTTCACTTCTTTCTTTTCTTCACTTTTTCTTTTTCTGGTCCACCAAAAGAAGCCTCTTATCTGTGCCAAACAGCTTAACATAAAACATATTTTTTAGTTTGGAAAGCGCAAATATGACTATCTTATCTATAACTAATGTACAGAAGTTTATGGAAAACAGAGAGTACGGCTATCCAAAACCTTGTCCTCTTTCTCTACATACAAATTTTTCACATGCCCTGAACATTTGCTGAATAGCTTAAAGGAAGAAAATTTTGTGGCATTTTCTTCTTTCCCAGAAGCTGTGCTATATCTGTCAGAATGAATTTCAGGACCTTCTTCCCATCTTCAAGTGATGAAGACATGAACTTTCTCACGCGGTCAGTAGCCAGAGCTGGAGGATTTGTGGGCATTCATGTTTTGAAGCCAGTTGTTCTTGGAAAGGAAAAGAACTCAGATACACTCATAGATATTGACTATTCTCTGCACTGTGGACACTCAAGGAAAACAGTGGTTAAATACTTAATATTTTGGTGCCAGAAATAAATCAAACGGTCAATGGTACAAAAGGAAAAATGTTCCCGGAACAACTGAAGGTCAACTTTGACCTTTGCTAGTCTGGCAACCTTAATTTGGATTCCTCAGCCCCCACATTTTGTCTTCATAGTGTGCTTGGTACCTGGATTCCCCCCATCTGGGGTCAGGCACAGTTCAGCTGGCTGGGAATTTTCCTGTGCATGCTAAAAGATAAACACAAAAACAGACTCACTGCTCCTCTTGCCAGCGGCATCTTTTTGTTTCACAAAGAGAAAGCAACAGAGGCTGCCATGGATAGATCAGGCAAGGCTGAATTGTAGAAATGACTTCCATATGGTGCAAGATTAGAATCAATTATTCAGACACATGGCAGTTAAAGAACCCTAAGGCATTTTGAGTGATCTGAGAGAAAAGATCAAGAAAGAAAAAAGAGACTGAAAAAGTTCAGTGATTCTGTAAATAAATTTAAATAGGCCACATGGCATATAGCCTATTACAGGAGCGTCAAACTCATTTTCACTGGTGGCCACATCAGCCTCGTGGTTGCCTTCAAAGGACTGAATGTAATTTTAGGACTGCATAAATGTAACTACCCTTAACAGTTAAGCAAGAGCTAGGCACTGCCACCAGGTAGAAACAAGGTGCCAAGCCAGATAAAACAAGGTAGAGGGCCAGATTCGGCCCTCAGGCCTTGTGTTTGCCACCAATGGCCTATTATATACACTATCTGGAGCTTAAATGATGCTTTAAGAAAAAAGTCCCCACTGACAGCATGCACCAAACTGAAAAAAACTAAAATACATGCATAAAAAGAGGCAATTTTTATTACTCTTCAAAGAGTAATAGAAATAAAAGATAGGTGAACAGCTGAAAATAATCTATAATAAAATTTATACATACATATGAATACAAAATATAGACTAAAATATTATGTTGCTATAGAGGATATAATTTATTTTGATAAGGTTCTGGTGGGCAAATGGAAGCTCAGCCTCATCAATTGACTTGTCCAAAGGAAACCACAGACTTGCATGTCTTGGGTTCTACTGGACTTGGAACAGTCCTCTGTATGCATATTAGGTTATAGATATTTAAACAGTGAAGATTGTGTTCAACTCATATCTGTATTCTAATGTAACACATGGTACATTGTCTGGCAAATAGTAAGTACTTAATAATTGTTTGGCAAATAGAATTTATAAAAACAAGTTATCATTATTAGTGACAAGGCAATTTTCAAGCACAATAATGATAATTCATTCTCTTGCTCATTTATTTTACAAACACTTAGAAACTGCTTACTCTATTCCAGATACTGTATTGGTTAAATTTATATTGGTCTTCAATAAAATTGCAGTCTACAGAGGGATAAAAAGATATATAAATAGCCCTGGCTGGTGTAGCTCAGTGGATTGAGTGCTGGCCTACGAACCAAAAGGTCACCAGTTCAATTCCCAGTCAGGGCACATGCCTGGGTTTCGTGCCAGGTCTCCAGTAGGGGGCACTCGAAAGGCAACCATACGTTGGTGTTTCTCTCCCTCTCTTTCTCCTTCCCTTCCCTCCTCTAAAAATAAATTAATTACTTAATTTTTTAAAAAGATATATAAATAATAATTATAAATCTATGAGAAATTATTTAATCAGTTGTATAAAAAATTATGCTGTAGAAATAGTCCTAATATAGTGGTAATTCTAGTGAGTATAGATGGGCCAAACTCACCAACTGAATATAGACTATCAAATTAAAAAGAAATCTAATAGTGCCTAGTCTTTAAGTAACATAAGATAAAGGCTACAGAAAGGTTTAAAATAAAAGAATGAAAATATTACTTCAAGGCAAGTTCAAACCAAAGGAAAGTTGGAATATCAATCTTAATGTCTGGCAAAATAGAAGTCAAGGGAAAATGTCAAAAAGGATAATGGAGTATGTTTTATACTAAGAAGAAAAACACCAATAGATCAGGAAAATATGACTGTCATCAACCACCATGGAGGGTACACTTAACATCTCCACATGTGTGGAGGTGGGGTGTTAACCCCACCTTGCAGCCTGTGAATTAATCAAGCAATAACTAAATTCTAAAACTGGTTATTTTAACATACTTTTCCTTGAGACTCAGAAACTGCTTACCAAACAAAGAATATATATTTTGCTACTATACTTCCAAGACATTCTATACTATACCAGAAAGGAAGCTTTAATAATTCCAAAGTATTAAAGTAATATAGGCTACATTTTTATCATAATGACACAATTTAATTAATAAATATTAATTATTCACTTCAAATTTAATGGAACATTAATTAATTAATTCTGCCCTTTGGCAGTCTTTCAGATACTCTTGTTTTCTTTGCCTTGAACTTCTTATATCCATAATCTGCAAATGTTTGTGCTGTACACAGAGTTAGTTTCTTTACAAGACCTCTGTGGCACACACAGGCCCACTCTGACAGATCAATGTATAAAAATCTAGAAGTAAAGGCAAGTACACAAGGTGAGAATTTATGTCCCAAACACACTAAGAGAACATTTCTTGTTTTATTCTTCCAGAGGAATTCTTGCTATTCAAGAGATTTTCCTTGGAGAGAAAATATACTTCTTCATATATTTACACTACAATATAATTTTATAATATTATCATCTGGAAACTTTTGGGGAATATTGCTATTTCACTAAAAGGATAATTGGCTAATTTAATAGTTGGATTGCTACATAAGCCAAAGGTAGAAAAAAAATATGAGTGAAATCGCATTTTTCCCTTTTTGAGCATACTGATAGTTTCCTAACTCCACAAGAAATTAAATTTATACTTCGATGAAAGGTCAGGGATATTTTAAGTGTACTCAGGGCCTGCTGCAGTGAATTGTTAAGGGCAACTTCATTGAGGTCTGTGGTTTTTGAACATTGCACTAGGTTTGCAGATAAGATAATGAGTAAGGTACTGGGGCTACAACAGTGAATAGAATGGAAGCCCTGACTTCCCTTGAGGAGCTTAAAATTCAGTGTAAGACCTAGTCGTGTAAGCAATTTCTGTATTCTGTAATGAAATTAGGTAAGATCTATGAAAGGGTATTCTAGGGTTACAATGACAACACACTAGAGACAGTTAACTCAGTATGTGAATTCAGCGAGAGAATTCTTTCTTCCAATACAGTCTTCTTAGAGATAAAAGTTTCCTGGATAATACAGTAAATCACAGTCTGGTAGATAAATGTGTCTGGAATGAAGAGGAGGAAGCCAGTGATGTACCACTGATAACTGGGAAGAGGGTGTGTGGCAAGATGGAGAACAGAAATGCCTGTAATGCAAAAAGAAAGAAGGTATGTGCTAGCAAAGAATTAAAACAGAGTGCTACAGAAATGTTTAAAAGAAGGAGAAATAACCCAGTCAGGAAGCTTACTGATGTAATACATTATGAAGTAGGTAGTATTTGAGATAAGCCTTAAGATGCCCAAGATTGCTATAGACAGCGATGAGAAAGCAGGAAAAGAGAATATGCAATAAAATGAGCAAAGGTAATGGCAAACAGTTCCTCAGTTTGGCTTAAGTATTGGTTACCTTCTGGAAAACAGTGAAAGCAAAGTATGGGAAAGACAGCTGGGAATATAAGGACAGAAACTAACATTTAATAATCAACTATAATCTCACAGACACTTACTGGGTATTTTGCAAGGATTATCTCATTAAATCTTTATGACAATGTATGTAACAATTGCCATCCCTCACATTCTGAAGTGAGAAAATTACTTATCAAAGGTCACATAGATCATTAGAACAATAATAATAGTAATTATGATAATAGCTACTTTCATGGAATATTTACCCTATGCCAGCACTGTGCCAGCTAGATACACACATGCATTATCTCATTTAATCTTCACTACAACTCTCCACGTTACTTTCCATTATCACCCTCATGTTTTTGATTTAAAAAAAAAAATGAGAATTAGAAAAATGGCAGAGATCATTAAGTGACAGAGCAGAATTCATATTTAGTCCTGCTGACTCCAAAGTCCAAGCTCTTTTCCACTATCTGTGATATCACCAGAGATCTCGGGTTGCATATATGAGGGATATTGGCTTACTTCAAACACTATTTGCATTGCTATTGCATGTTTTTAAGATGATTGTGGTCCAGAGGCTAACATCAAAGCCCTCACAGCCTGGTTGGAAGAGCAAAACAAACAAGCTTTCATGTCATTGTTACCAACCCCACACCCCAGCCCACATCCATTTCACTGGCCTTTCTACTGTTCTCTCAGAACAAAACAAAAAATTACATTATATCTTGTTCCCTGCAGTTTATCTTCCCTTCCATTTGACCCCATTCTTACTCCCATTCATTTACCTCTTACCAAAAGCCAGAGAAGGAACATCAATAAAAAACCCTTGTATTCTAGCAACAAGATAAAAGTCTAAATTCAAAATTCAATAGTGGCAGGAAATAAATAATTGAGGACTATGAGAAAGACAGGAAACACAGAGAATGATAAATTGGCAGAATCAGAGTTTGGGGTGTGGCTCCCAAAACCGAGACAAGCACTGGCTATAGGACTGCTTAAGTGAATGCCATTGAGCAGGGCTGAATTAAATTTCCACAGGCCATCTCAACCCACATGTCACTGTGTCATTTCCCACGGCAACTCCATCAGGAGGAAATCAGATGTGGACATAATCGATTTCACAGCCTCTTCACTTCCTAGCTTGATCAGCAAAGGCATGTGCTGCACTATACTCTTTCTAATATTACCCTGAACTGTTTTCCTTTGTCCTCTCTAAGCTCCCCCCACCCCTAAATTTCCTCCTACTTCCAGGCTTTACAATGACTAGATGATGAAACAGAGAGGGCTTGCACAGCTTCAGATGTCCTCCACAAGAGTTTTCTTTCACTGACCAAGCCCTGGCTGAAAAGACTGCCTTTTTTTATCCGAAGGATTTCATAGCATATCAACGCCCAACTCAGACGAATGAAGTTATCTGACTACACTGGGAAATAACAGCAACAAGGGCCCTCTCGGCAGGCAGTGATTTGAATGGAGCCTTGCTCATGGTTTTCAGGGCCAGCAGTTGACACTCAAACACCACTCAACCGCCCTAGCCCTGAAAGTATGACTTGCAAAGTAGCTTTAAAAACAGAGTGTTCCTTCAAACACTGGATTACATAATAATTTATCTTGTTTATCTATTTCAAGGATGAGATAATCTAGAACTACATAATTATAGAAGTCCACTCAAACTCATGTTTAAAAGAGAATTGAACGATTTGTTCAAAAGTCAGACAGGCTTTGCCTAGCAATGTCAGAACTAAAGTGAGTGCTTTCAGTTCTCAGATTGGCTCCCCTTGCACAAGACCTTGCCGATTCGATCGCTCCCACTTCTTGCATTTTCTCCTCTGCTTAGGTCATCCTCAGCAATCCATTATCCCTCTACTACTGGGAAAAAGTGGAAGTAACACTAAACTGATAGAGTTAAAGCAATTTGGGGGAAATAACATTAGTTGTGTGTGTGTACTCCATGGCATTACATGCCAGCCTTAATCTCGGACCTCTACATTTGTTGTCTTAACCTATCCAACAGTTCTGAGTTGGGTTTAACGTCACACCTCACCCAGAAGCAGCAGCGAGGCTTTGATGAATAAATGGCCAGCCTTTCCAACCTTCATCTCCAGTCAAGAAGGAAACAGAACCTAATCTGTTTTCTTTGAGTTGAAGAAGCATGTTATAAAGCAATCTTAGATTTCCAGTTTTGCTTGGGGTCTAAGTAACTAGAAATTGACATTGTAGACACCGTGGAGCCAGTATTTTTATAACAAACCACAGTTGGTGTCAGGTAACAGTCAGCAAACATGAGTGTTCATAGACTGGGATGAGTCTTGGTGATTTCTGAAGTAATCCGAAAGATTTGGGAAAGCGACCCATTTGAGTTGGAGCTGGGTTGGACAGGTAATTTAGTCTGCAGAGTTCCGGATAGAGAAGGGGAGACTTGGGTTCCAATACTAAGTTCATCCCTTTCTCTAATTTTTAAGTCACTTCACCACATGGGCTTAAGTGTCAAAATGCTAATCTTTCATTGCTAATGTCCTATTTTAAAGGCTATTAAATATATTAACATTTTAAATATGTATATCTTTGTGTAATTTAATGGTGGCTCCAAAACTGAAGACTTAAGAATCCCTATAGACACAATTAGAGAAATATTTAAACAGGTATCAAAACCATGGGAAATATGGCATGATTGTATCAATGGTTAAAATTGTATTCTTTGAAATCAAAGAACACTATATTTGAATCCTGCTTTTGCCACTCTGTTGCTGTGTGACCTATAAAATATAGAACCCCTCTGAGCTTAATTTTTGCTTATATAACATGTGGGTGATTGTACTCAGTTTGTAGTATTATTACAAGAGTAAATATGGTTCAGCTGGTTGGATGGCCTTCTGCAAAGTGAAAGGTTGCCAATTTGGATCCCGGTCACGGCACATGCCTGGGTTATGGGTTCCAACGCCAGGCTCAGCTCTTATAGGAGGCAGCTGATTGATGTTTCTCTCTTGCGTCAATGTTTCTCTTTTGCATCGATGTTTCTCTCTCTTTTTCCCCCTCCCTGCCTCCCTCTCTAAAAATAAAGAAGTAAAATCTTTTTTAAAAAGCGCTGGTGGTGGGGGAGGTTAGGGGGTGGAGGGATTGAGCAAAAAGGAAAAAGGATTCGTGGACATAGACAACACTGTGGTGATTGCTGGGGGGAGGGTAATATAAAGGGACTAAATGGTAATGGAAAAAATACAATAAAGATTAAATTTTTGAAAAAGTGATTACCATAGTACCTAGCAGATAGCACACACTTGATATAAGATAATATTACTTGGAGATATAGATATATATAGATATATATATGATATGTATATTTTTTTATTTGATATCTGCTGTCTTTTTTAAAATTTGAAGTTTTCAATGGGAAGGGAAAGGGGAGAAATGATTTGTATGAGAAGAAAAGAAAAATTACAGCTGTTCCAAACTGGACACTCAGTTTATTTAATATCCAGGTTTTCCCACCATTCACTCCCCAGAGAAGCCCGTGAGTCCCTAGATGCTCTTCCCATACCATTGAGTGTGACAAACATTTACTTTCACTTAGTTCAGCTAAGACAAATTAAAAAAAAAATACTGAGGGATTAGGTGCATGAGAATCTATGTCAATAAAGAAATTTGAGATGTTGAATCCATTCAAGGGGCTTCCCTTAAAAGAACAGAACCAAGAGGTCAGCACTGTCCCATGCAGTTGCTGGGTTTCAGTCTCTCCTGTCATTGTTTTTGATGTCCTGGAAAGCAATTTCTGTTTTTGTTTTCCAGGTTGCTGCTTCCTAACTCTTCTCCTTTCCTCTTCTTTTTTTCCTTTAAAGGCAAGAGTAAGGGTTTTAGTGCGCCAGTAAAATAATAATATGAACTCATAAAACCAACATTCTGTAAATAAAGCTGAATCTCACTGAACAGCAAAAAAGAAAAAAAAAATCTGACTGAGGCCAAGAATATGCCTCAAAGAGACAAAATGCCCAGCAGTCTGAAAAAGAATAGAGAAAGAATAAGCAAGGGCAGAGAAGAGGAAGTAGAATCGGTGGGGAAAGCCATTCACTTTTTTATCGTTGTGCCGTTATTTCAGTCAAAGAAATAATATAGAAAAGGGATAAGTCTTTTGGTATATTCTCCAGCAAATATGCTTTGCTGAGAGGCTTCTCCCCACAGTAATTCCTGTCAGTTCTGCCAATATTTCTTCTTTTCCATTCTCTCCCTGAATTCAAACTTATCCGAGCTGTCCTCAGTGCTTTGTCCAATGTTCTGCAAAGATGTTTTTTGAGTGCCCATAAAAAGGTAAGTCGAGTGAGAATGCCTATCATTTGGTCTTCTCTAGGGCCAATTTGATGCTTAAATTCATTTTTAAAGTGGAAGAACCACTAATTAAATTTGTGATCTAACAGCACATTTGATTCATGAGAGTAGGTTCCATATCTGCATTTTTTCCACTATATTTCTAGCTTACAATTCACACAAATATATATTCAATACATTTGTTTGATGAGTGGATAAAGAAAGACTAAAATCATTGAGGCTACTTCTGGCTCTGAAAGGTGTGGTTAAGCTTCTCTTTTCCTACTGAGGACTGGTAGAGTAAGTGATCTTGTATTACTCTGTGGCTTCTGTTGCCTGGGTTATACTATACTGTCAATCTCACCTGAGATTCTGTGTAATCAAAAAAAAAAAAATTGGCAAAGAACTTATATGTTCGACCCATGGACATGAACTAAAGGCGGGGATGCGGGTGGGAGGGGGTGTGCAGGGTGCAGGGGAATAAAAGAGGGGAAATGGGACAACTGTAATAGCAAAATCAATAATATATTAAAAATAATAATAATTGGCAATAATATCATTGTCTCATACCTTTGTAATCTCTTCTTGGAGGGTCTTCAAATATACTCCCAGCTGAAGAGGCTCAACTTGCTCAGACTCACTCCTTCTGAGCTCTGGCACTAAAACAGCAGCTTAAAAGACACCAGAGACATACAGGGAGAAACTGAATTGTCTGTCATCAGGGTAAGGGATGAGGGGCAGCTTTCTCCCAGACAGAAGTGCTGGCAGAGGCCACTGCTCCTCTGTTGAGCCTTCTCCACACAGAGCTGGCAGGTGGGTACCATATCTGGGACTCCATCAACCTAGCTATCACTGTTTGCCCTGGTGATTCCCTGAGGCACTGCCACCCAACTTTCAAGCCCACCTAAGCAGTTTCCATTAGCTTTTCCATACAAATGGCCTATCTTGGCTCATGCTTCAGATTTTCTTAAAATCTCTCAAACAAGCAGCATCAGGTTTTAGCATACTCCATACCTCTTGCTAAGTGGACCCAGGCCTGGCACTAGCAGCAGCTAGCCTTGGTTTACAGCTTTGCCTCACCTGGGCGCTGCCAAGCCCAGCACAAGTAGCAGCCATCAGCAGATCACTTTGTAGCTCACGCCAGGTGGCCCACAGCAGAACACAGTTGGCAGCTGACATTGCTTGCACCTCTTGGGAGGCCCCAGAGCCAGCATATCCAGTGGAAAGCTTCAGACCATGTTAAAACATTACCACCCAACTACCTCCACAAGTGTCACACTCAAAAAATGAACTCAGAAGGCACCAAAGCCCCAGTGAAGTAAGTCCTACTCTGTGGAGCGGGCCCCTGCACAGCTGATCCTCCATAGTTGTCTGTGCTCACAGCCAGTCCTTTCAGCGATTGGCTGGGAGTAAATCCCTCCCATTATGTGCCAACAACAATCAAGGCTCAACTACAAGAAGAGGGTGTACACAGTCCACACAGGTGATATGCCTCAAGTGCCTAGGTTGGGTGATCAAGGAAGCTGTGCCCTGGACCCTACAGGACACCTACTACATTAGGCCACCCTAGCAAGCCTGGGAGACATAGCAGCTCTACCTGATACATAGAAACAAATACAAGGAGTCTGAAAAAATAAGAAGACAAAGAAACATGTCCCAAATGAAAGAACAGAACAAAACTCCAGAAAAAGAACTAAACAAAATGGAAACAAGCAATCTACTACGTACAGAGTTGAAAACACTGGTTATAGGGATACTCAGTGAACTTAGTGAGAACCTCAACAGCATAAAAAAGGGTCAGTCAGAAATAAAGGATACACTAAATGAAATGAAGAATAATTTACATGGAATCAACAGTAGAATAGATGAAGTCAAGAATCAAATCAGAAATTTATAATACAAGAAAGTAAAAAACACCCAATCAGAACAGCAAGAAGAAAAAATAATCCAAAAAAATAATCCAAATAAATGAGGCTAGTATAAGGAGGCTCTGGGACAACTTCAAGCATATCGACTTTCACATCATGGGAGTGCTATAAGAAGAGAGAGAGAGCAAGAAACTGAAAACCTATTTGAAAAAATAATAACAGAAAACTTCCCTAACTTGCTGAAGAAAGTAGACATACAAGTCTAGGAAGTGCAGACAATCCCAAACAAGATAAACTCAAAGAGACTCACACCAAGACACATCATAATTAAAATGCAAAATGTTAAAGACAAAGAGAAAATCTTAAAAGCAACAAGGCAAAAGCAGTTAGTTACCTACAAGGGAGCTCCCAGTTCATCATCACCAAGCCTTCATTATATGAAATGTTAAAGGGACTTATCTAAGAAAAAGAAGATAAAAATATGACAGTGAAAAGACAGCAAACTCACAGCTATTAAGAACCATACCTAAAACAAAAGCAAACTAAGCAAATATCTAGAACAGGAACAGAACCACAGAAATGGAGATCATATGGAGGGTTAGCAACAGGGGAGTGGGAGGAGGAGGGGGGGGAAGGTACAGAGAATAAATAGCATAGATGGTGGGTAGAAAATAGACAGGGGGAAGGCAAGAATAGTGTGGGAAATGTAGAAGCTAAAGAACTTATGACACATGGACATGAACTAAAGGGGGGAATGTGGGTGGGAGAGGGTGTGCAGGGTGGAGGGGAATGATGGGGGAGAAATGGGACAACTGTAATAGCATAATCAATAAAATATATTTTAAAAAAAAGAATCTAACACAGAAAAAAAAAAAAAGACTATCAGCTGATGTCTCAACAGAAATTGCAAACCAGAAAGGATTGGCAAGAAATATTCAAAGTGAGGAAAAGCAAGGATTAATGCCAAGATTACATTACTCAGCAAAGCTACTATCATTTGTAATCCAAGAAGAAAGAGCTTCTCAAACCAAAATATTAAAAGCTAAGGAGTTCATCACCACCAAACCAGTATGACATGTTAAAGGGTCTTCTGTAAGAGGAATAAGAAAAAGATAAAAAATATAAACAATAAAATTGCAATAAATACATATCTATCAACAACTGACTCTAAAAACCAAAATAAATAGAACAGATACAGAGAACAGTTTGATGGCTGCCAGATGAAAGTGGGGTTGAGGAGATGGGTGAAAATGGTGAAGGGATTAAGAACTATAAGTCAGGAGCTACAGGACAGTTATGGGGATTCAACATACAGCATGCGAATACAGTCAATAATATTTAAATAACTATATACGGTGTCATATGGGTGTGGAATTTATCAGGATGATCACTTGGTAAATTATGTAATATGTACACCTGAAACTAATACAATAATGTATGTCAACTAATTGAAAAATTAAAAATTATTTTTAAAAAGAAAATATAAAGTAGCAGTCAACATTAATTTAAAATAATTTAATTTTCAAATAATGTTTTCTGGCAATTCTCAAATAATGTTTTACAACCTCAAAAAAATCCTGTTTAGAACCCAAGCAACTCTTACTGTCTTCCCCTATTTCTCACTTTTAATGTCTCACATCCTCCCCATCTAGCTGCCTCTCTACAACTGAATCTCCACCCAAAACTCTCCCATCCAGCAAACCAAATATACAAGCCCCTTCTCATTTCTTCCCCTCCCCCTTTTTTCGACCTCTGTTTTTTTTCTCTTCATAAAAAAGAAGTAACTGGAGTTGGCACTCACAAAATGGTTTTGAGATGGGGAATGATAAGGAAGAAGAGAAAAAGAAAGGCTCTGAACTCTCATATATATTAATAATTTTTGTGAATCATATATAAATAAGATTTAGTATAGAAGAACCAAGCAATAGATGGAAGACAGTGTAAATAAAAGACAAGTGACTAGTGAGAGGCAGCTTCTAACAGAAAGTCTTAGCCTTACTAAAAGCAAGTTGATAAACAGAAATGCTTCAACATTTAGAAAGTCTATGAAAACAGGTGAAGCTCAAATTGGCCAGAGAAGTGCAGGACTTTCAAGTCTGGATTCAGACAGCACAAAAACGAACTGCGATGACGGGAGGCTGACAGGGCCCAGGTGCCATTTGAGCTTGGGAGTAGAGGAGACACCAGCAACCAGGCTGGAACTGAGTTAATGTGCATTACAAAGCACAGGTTTGTGTCTAGGAAAAAAAGGAATGCTCTTTAATCCTGGAGATGGGGCCTGAGGAGGTGAGTAGCCTACTCAGTTTAGAGGTGCAGCATTGCGACTAAACTTGTTTTGTATCATGTTAATTGGGGATTATTGACTGAATGCTTATAAAATGCTGTATGAACAAGCCATGGCTAGCTTGTTCCCCCAAAACCATGCAATGTAGTAAACTGACTTAAGCACTTTCAAGTAATTATGAACAATATAATGATTTGATGATTTATCTTGAAATAAGAGCATAGAAGCCAACACTGAAAGCAAGTTTGTGATTTAATGACAGGAAAAACCACCAGTCTTGTGAGTGGAAATCATGATGGTTAAATGTATCAGTAACAAACATTTGTTATCTTCTTTTTCAGGTTTTCTTTAAGATTTTATTACAAAGAAAATATCTCTTAACGTGAAAATATCTGGAGGGAATACCTAGATTTTATTGGTCCCTTCAAACTCATCCTTCAGATTACAACTGAGTTACTTCTTTTAACAGGGAATCCTTTAGTGTTTATAAAAGTTTTCATAGGGTGGACGGTGGCAGGGAAAGTTCTTCCCAATAAGATAAAAGAATGAGGCTTCACCAAGCTGCTCATCACGGCTCCTTGCAGTAAGTCATTACTGAAAAGTGTGCCCCGCCCTCCCAGCCCAGACCTGTTGCTGTTCCAGCCCAAGAGTCAGAGGTCCTGCTCTTCCATAATCTTCTGCTCTGTCACTCAAGTCTATTTGTGGGCTAAGAAGACTCTCAGATACCCAGGCAACAGAGCTATATCTGATAGAAAAGTTTTACTAATTGTTTAAGAAGGCACAAAAACAAAAAGCGAACAAAAAAAACACCTCAGCCTGTAGCATGACCAGAGGCACCAAATTGCAAATTCTCTTTCTAAAAAAAAAAAAAGAAAAGAAAGAAAGAAATAGCACTTCTGGTACTGCAGGTATAGTGGGAGTGTGCATTTGTGGAAATCTGTGTCTGAAGATACCTGACAGCTATAGAGCAAAGTGAGTAGTAAGTAGCTATTACTTACCTCCTTAGGGACAGGTCTTGTCTCTAGAAACCTCAGAGCACTTAGCACGGGACCTTGCATCTTATCTGTCACTCACTAAAAGCATATTGAATTCGTTGATTATCAGGTCAATGCCTTCGGAAAATGGGAAATGGGTACCCTCTTATCCTTGCTGCACCCTCCATCAGTGATAGCCAGCCTAAGAGGGCAACAGGTTTAGGCTCAAAACTGTATGAGCAAGTTACAGCGGAGCCAATTGAGAAAACAGAACTCACTCAAAGGATCACTGAACATCTTCCCCTGCTGTGCGCTTGAAAAATGCAGAAGGTGCGTCTCCCGGGGGGCGGTGGGGGGAACATTCAATTGGTCCAGGCTGATAGTTTAGCCTTACTGGAAACACAACTCTAAATTAAAACAGCTTACAAGTGAAGTCCTTTCTTCACCAGAACCTCTCACCCACCCATTAGGGGAACGAGCAGAACACTATGGCTCTGTGTGGGGACCAAACCTGAACGACCCACAGTCAGGGCCAGGAGGGTAGATCAGAGAAGAAATTAGGAAGGCAAACACGTGTTTGTGGCAACTCCCTTCTCTATGGACCATTGCCCAGATCTGGCCCCAAACCTAGGGTGGCCACAAGCTCTGTACCTCCTCCTGCCATAGCACAGTCACATCCAGGAATGAGGGAAAACTGCCCACCCAGAGAAGATAATATCTGGAAGGAATGACTATTTGGGAAAAGTCCCAGTGCTAGTTTAGTGCCAACCAGTCCCCACCTTCTCCGGCCCCCTCCCACTGGTTCCTCCCCTTTCAGCTGCTCTAGTTCTTATAAAATCTCCACAGACTTTCACAAACAGCCTGTAGGAGCCTCTCCCTGCACCGCTGCCACACAAGACAGTGAGACCAACCCACAGGACCACAGAGAGACCATGAAGAGTCTGCTGCTTCTCTCCATTCTGGCTGCCCTGGCCGTGGCCGCTTTGTGTTACGGTGAGAAATCTTTCTCCTGCCATTTCCCTGGGCTTTCTTTTTTGTGCCTGACTTCAGTTTACTTGCATTTTTCCTCTCTCCTCTTTTCCCTGCCCCTTTCTCTATTGTAATCTTAGAGTACCATTAATTGAACATTTCCCAAGTTCCAAGCCCCGTGTCTGTTCCATTCAGTCTTTTTTATATCCTGAATATCCAGATTCTTGTATGCAAATTATTAGGCAAGTCCTTTCCAGGGTAAGTCACACTTGGAAACTTTGCTATTTTAGAGAGAAGATAAATTCCTAGCCCCTCAGTTCTCATGTTTAAGGATGTTTATTTAGACTTTGGTAACAATTGGTTAAAGATACTGGTTGAATTACTTATTTTTAAAGACATCAGTTTTCATAGTGAAGTGTTAAGTATAGCCCTCTCTAAGGATAGGATGATCTCATGGATTTACAAATGTGTTTGGTGAATTAATTTTAAAATAAAGTTTTATATTTAAAGAATTTCAGAGAAAAATAGATTTCAGAATTTCTGTTGTCAAAAGATAAAATTTGCCTGCTTTCTGTATGTTCTTAAATATATCTCATTTCAAAGCTTGTGAAAGGAAATCTGAAGCAAAATTATTTAGATTATTCAGTTTTATGCTTCAATAAAATAGCTATTTTAGTTCTTAAGCCTAAATATTAACCACCATGTATCTTTTGCTACTGACTGTTGAAATTATTCATAAAGTTTCTGTGTGAAAGGATTTGGCTTCTTTAGCTCCTTTTGAACTTTTCAAGCAAATTCACCTACTTACATTTGTAAGACTCATTGCCAAATTTACCTGTTGGGAAGGTAGAAAGAAGAAAACTTCTGCTTTGACATCATCTCAGTTCTTTCTCTGAACTGGCATTGTGCCCAGTGCTAGCTATGAGCTAGGGCCAGTGGTTTCTGTGGCTGCCAGTTTAATACAGGTTCTTAAGAGGCCTTTGGAACCGCCTACAAGCCTGCGTTGAAGAAACCTAGCTGTCTTCTAGAACTTTTTGTCTCTTCCTCAACCCAGCTTTCAGATGGGTCCCAGATTAATCAGAGAAGACAGCCCTCTGGAGTCCTGGGGGCAGCACTTAACTCGTCTTATTTCAGTAGCCTGAAAACCTCAGAGCCCTTGGGAACTTGTAGCTGTGCTCACTAGCATCTTGAACATCCGAGAAACTAAAGTGTAGACATATGCACGACATGGACAGAGCTAGAGAAACAATTCATAAATCGTAAATGCCTGATATTTATAATAACCATATTGTTAAACGTATTCCTCATATCTTTTTGACTCTTGCTTCCCTCTTCTTCACTATATTTAAACTATTGCAATGTATGATAACAATAACATGAATCTTTTTTTAATTCCAGAATCTCATGAAAGCATGGAATCTTACGAAATCAGTAAGTGAATATTTGACTTCCTTATTTAAATCTCATGTATTATAGAATCCCTCCTTGTGCTTAAAAAGACAAACGGCAAAACATACAACAGGGAGAAAAAGAGGGGCCTTTTTGAAAAACTAAAGTAAAATTTAAAATCCAATGACTATAAAAATCACCAGATAAGCAATTGTTTTTAAAGCTTGCAGTGGTGTAATATGGCATTTAAACACCATTCAATATACTTAGGAGCCATAAAACCTCATTTGGAAGTTTTATGTTGGTACCACGTCAACCCCGCGAATGGAAAACAAGGAGTAATGACAACTGGCAAAGTACAGAATTGGAGGCCACGTTGGTTGGGAGACCACAGACGTCAGCATTGTTAGAATGGCACTGAATTTCTAGACTTACAAAGACTGAGTATAAGAGAAAAGAATATATCACTCTCATTTCCAATTTGTTCACTGTTTTTATCATGTTTAAGGTCTTCATTTACTAGTAATCTAAAAACATGCTTTACAAGTCTTCAGGACAGAGAGAATTCCTCCTCAAAGGAATTTTTAAAACACTCTGAAATAAGAATACTGAAATTGAAAAAAACAGTTATCATCCAAAAGCAAAACAAACAAGCAAAAATTTCAATGGCCAATGTGACAAGTCTCAAAGGCACATATAGGGGTTATTAATTTCTTTTGATCAAGCAGTTTATGATATATTCTTATCTACCCTTTTGATTTTTGCATATCTGTAGTTACATGAAATGCATGAATTAATGAGCTTTCAAACACATTTGTGTTAGGAAATACTCAGAAGTGTTTTCAGCTACTGTCTCCCTAAAACTGCAATTATTTATTTCTGTTTTAAGGTCCCTTCATTAACAGGAGATATGCTAACACCTTTATATCCCCGCAGCAGAGATGGAGAGCTAAAGTCCAAGAGAGGTGGGTAACAAAACTTGGTGGGAGAGTCATTTTTCCCAGTGTAGCATCCCAGATCAGAATGGAATGGGAAATAGGTCTTTTTAAAAAGAGGTATTATACGTAATTATATCCCCAAATCAAAGAATTTGAAAACAATATACAGAAAACAACTGAATTTCTGCAGGACTATTTTGTAAAAGACTCAGAAAAGAGAAGGAGGGAAGATCTAAAAGAGGACAGAAAGAAAAATTCTGTTTTCATTAAAAAAAAAAATTCCCCCTGTTCTACCTCTCTTCTCCGTTCTTCAAGTATCGCTTGATAAGGGCAGGGAGACGAGCGGGGGAGGGGTGGGTGGGCGTGGCGAGGATGGTGGCGGGGGTTGGTGATTGGGATCTTCAGTGTTTTCTGATATTTTTTCCTTTTTCTTGTTTCTCCATTCTCATTATACTTCTTAACCTGGGCTTCATTTTCTCCCCACTTTCTAGGATCCGAGAACGCAGCAAGCCTGTCCTTGAGTTCAACCGGGAAGCCTGTGATGACGTTAGACTTTGCGAACACTACGCCAGGGTTTTTGGCTACAACGCTGCCTACAATCGCTATCTCCGGCAGCCCCGAGGGGGCAAATAAGATTGAAAAAAGTCTCATTCTTTCCAGTGCCTGATGCCTGATTTTGTACTCCCTTGCAGTAGCATCATTGAACCATGAAGACATATACGAATTGCTTGTCTCTTAAATGTTCTTGTCTGGCGGTGCCCTTCCTCCCTGCTCCCAGATTGATAAATAATGAAAGCACAGTGTAGTGAAGGTGAAAGAGGAGTTAGGATGTACGATTATTATTATAATAAAATTACGGTTGGATACTTTAATTTTGTGAGTCTGATTTCTTCTGAGAAAATGCTGAATCGTGGCCCATCGAATCCAGCATAGGAGATTCTGTTGGTTGTGTTGTGGTGTTGATTAGAAGCATAGCGCAGACAGAATGAACCTTAGAAGACAATCACTTAGCCATCATATGACTAGACTCTCTCTCAAACATCACTGATGATTAATCATATAATTTTCTGCTTTCTAACTTTAAATAGTCTCTAAATTCCTTTTGTGTGAATTTCTGACTCTGTATTGTGGCTCATCACCCTCACTTGAATATTATCATTTCTTAAGATGTCACAGTTTTGATTCTTACTTGAGCCAAGAAAATATGTGTTTACTTTCATAATCATCAGAGATATTTTAATTTTTAAATTATAGTTGATGTACAATATTGTATTAGTTTCAGGTATGCAACCCTATGATTAGACATTTTCATAATTTACGAAGTGATCACTGGGATAAATCTAGGACCCATCTGACACCATACATAGTTGTTACAATATTATTAACTCTATTCCCTACACTGTGCTTTACATCCCCATGACTATTCTGTAACTGCCAATTTGTACTTTGAAATTCCTTCACCTTTTTCACCCATCCCCCAACTCCCTCCTTCCTGGCAACCTTCAAAATGTTCTCTGTATCTATGAGTCTGTTTCATAATCACCAGAGATTTTTCAAACAATGCCCTCATGAAATTTTGGAGCCAGAAGATGCAAGAACTCCTATAGGCCTGATTTGCCGAGCAGGAAATGAGGCTCCAGAATCTCCCTGCGTAGTAGTTAGGGACAGAGGCCAGGGTTTCTCAAGCCCAATTGCAACCCTGTTCTTCTCTGAGTAAGAACTTGCTCATGCCTATCTACTTTTTATATCCATTTTTTTCTAGTAGGCCCACAGCCTCAGTTTATTTTGTGGAGTATATCTTTCTACTCCTTCAAAATTCTGCCCAAATCTCAAGCACTTGATGAAATCCATGATAATTAAATCCACCCAGCTACCATCACACCACTCTAGCCAGTACTCGGCCCTTCAAGAATTAATATAAAGAGTCAATACAATGATATTATTCAATTATGTTTTGATTAAAGTTTCTTTTTTTATATATTTATTTGCATTACAGTAATTTCTTGGAAGGCAAACACTATAAATGCATTCTGTTTCTCCCTATAGCCTCAGAACTATGTTCTGTTCACAAAGATTATTCAATGAAAGCTAAATAAACAACAGACTAGTCATGCCCAGGAGTGATCCCCCAGTTCTGAAACTGTTAGGCTGATATAATAATGTGGGTTGTATAATTTAAACCGCTGTTGTACTAATGCAATGATGAGTATTTTATGATTTTCTAAACTCTTTTACATATCAAGTAGGTTTTACAACAACTCAGAAGATGGGTAATATGTAATAGGTGGTAAAATCGAGACCCAAGCAGGTACCTTTCTGAAAACATTGTAGCAGATGCAGAGGTCTGCACCTCCGACTGAGGAATTGCGCCCCTGGCCACCAGAAATACCAGCAACTGATGGTTCTCAGCTAAAAACTTAAGTGCAACACATCTCCAGAGCTCATCTTTCTCCTTACTGGTACCTTTCTCTATGACGGCTACCACCTCTTTCAACTCTGAGCTCTGTCCCCTCAATTCAGGAAGGTCCTAAAGGTCTGCATAGGTCCCATGTTCTGTCCCATGGTCTGAACACCCTCTAGGAAGTAAGCTTGGCAACTATAGGGTTCACCTTATTTGTTCCCCATCTCTTATGCATCAATGTTGAGTGATCTAAAAGAAGGCAAAGATGGAAGAAAAGGGGAACAAAATAAAACAGAAAGGACAAATTGACAACAAATGGCAGACAGTTTTAAGGGACTTCTGGCCAAGATGAATGTGTAGGTACGTACACTGTGCCTCCTTGCACAACCAAAAGAAGGACAACAACAAATTTAAAGGCAAAAAATAACCGGAACTACTAGAAAATTGAACCGTATGGACGTTGGACAACCAAAGAGTTAAAGAAACATTCATCCAGACCAGTAGGCAGAGATGGGCGGCCAGGGCAGAGAGGACACGCAGCAAGACAGCAGCTGGTGGAGTGGGCAGTCCCACATTTGCATGCTGATAAACTTCGAGGAACAACTAGAGTACAAGACAGACCGCACAACCCAGGGTTCCAGCTCAGGGAAATAAAGCCTCAAAACCTCTGACTGAAAAAACCTATGAAGTTTTTCAAAACCTATGAGGGTTGAGGCAGTGGGAGAAACTCCCACGCTCACAGGAGAGATTGTTGGAAAGACCCACAGGGTCATAGAATGCACACAAACCCACCCACCTGGGAATCAGCTCCAAAAAGGCCCGATTTGCTTATGGATAGCAGTAGAAGTGACTGAAAGCTGGCCCACAGCAGAGCAAGCAGCAATGTTCCCTCTCTGACCCTTCTCCCATATACAGTGCTACAAAGCAGTGACCTGGATTGCCCTGACCTGGCCAATACCTAAGGCTCCGCCCCTTACTATGTAACAGGAATGCTGAGACAAAAAAAAAAAAAAAAAAAAAAAAGGGCCCAAATGACAGAACAAATCAAAGCTCCAGAAAAAACACAACTAAGCAATGAAGAGATAGCCAACCTATCAGATACTGAGTTCAAAACACTGGTAATCAGATGCTCACAGACATGGTTGAGTATGGTCACAGAATAGAGGAAAAGGTGAAGGTTTTGCCAAGTGAAATAAAGAAAAATGTACAGGGAACCAACAGTGAAGGGAAGGAAACTGGGACTCAGATCAGTGGTTTGGCCCAGAAGGAAGAAATAAATGTTCAACGAGAACAGAATGAAGAAACAAGAATTCAAAAAAATGAAGTGAGGCTTAGGAACCTCGGGGACCTAAGGTTAGGAAGTATGTTGCGATAAATTTCACTTTTTGGACTGTTTTAGTGTTTCTCATAGATTTGGATTGTTGTGTTTTCATTTATATTTGTCTCAAGGTATTTTTTTATTCTTTTCTTGATCTCGTTTTAACCCATTCATTGTTCAGTAGCATGTCATTTAGCTTCGATGTGTTCATGTGTATTTGAGTTTTCTTTTTGTAATTGATTTCTAGTTTTATACCGTTGTGGTTGAAGAATATGCTTGATATGATTTCAATCTTCTTAAATTTACTAGGATTTGATTGGGCCTAACATATAATCTATCCTGGAAAGTGTTCCATGTGTACTTGAAAAAAATGTATATTCTGCTGCTTTGGCTAGAATGCTCTAAAAATATCAATTAAATACTTTTGATTTAGTGTGTCACTTAGGGCCACTATTTCCTTGTTGATTTTCTATCTGGGAGATTTATCCATTAATGTAAATGGGGTGTTACAGTCCCCTACTACGACCGACTGAGCTACTGTTGATCTCTCCCTTTATGTTGGTCAATATTTGCCTTATGTATTTAGGTACTCCTCTGTTGGGTGCATAAATATTTGCAAGGGTTATATCTTCTTATTGAATGGATCACTTCATCATTATGTATTATTCTTTTTTGTCTCTTATTAGAGCTGTTAAAGTCTATTTTGTTTGATATAAGTATTGCCACCTCAGCTTTTAAAAAATTTTTTCATGTGCATGAAATATCTTTTTTTATCCCTTACTTTTAGTCTATGTGAATCTTTCATTCTGAGGTGGGTATCTTGTAGACAGCATATATATTTTCTTTTATTATTATTATTCATTCAGCTACCTCATGCCTTTTGATTGGAGCATTTAATCCATTTGCACTTAAAGTGGTTATTGATAGGTATTTATTGCCCCTTTATTTTTTACAGTTAGGATCCTGGGTTTTTTCCTTTCTTCTTCTTAAAGAAGTCCTTTTAACATTTCTTGTAATACTGGTTTGGTGAGATGAATTCTTTAGCCTTATCTTGTCTGGGAAGCTCTTTACCTCTCCTTCAATTTTAAATGGTAGCCTTGCTAGGTAGAGTATTGTTGGTTGTAGGTCCTTGCTTTTCATAGCTTTCACTATTTCATATCAGTCCTTTTTGGCCTGAAAATTTCCTATTGGCAAATCTCCTGACAGTCTTATGGGAGAGTCCATGTAGGGAACTGTCTTGATGTTTTCAAGATTCTGACTTTGTCTTTAACCTTTGCAATTTTAATTGTGTTGTGCCTTGGTGTGGTCCCCTTTGAGTTCACTTTGTTTGAGACTCTGTTTCCTGGATTTGTATGTCTACTTCTTTCACCAAGTTAGGGAAGTTTTCTGTCATTATTCAAATAGGTTCTCAATCTTTTACTCTCTCTCTTCTCCTTCTGGTAGCCCAAAGAGGCAAATGTCATTATACTTGGTTTCATTCCAGAGATAGTTTAAACTATCTTAATTTTTTGAATTATTCTTTTCTTTTTGTTGTTCTGAATGGGTGTTTGTTTTCTGCTACCTTATTCTCCAAATTGCTGATTCAGTCCACTGTTTCAACTAATCTGCTGTTGATTCCTCCTGGTGCATTCTTCATTTCAGTTATTGTATTCTTCATGTATGAATGATATTTTTTATGGTTTCTATGTCTTTTTTTATGTTTACTGTCTCTTCACTGAAGTTCTTACTCAGTGTTTTGAGCATCCTTATAACTAGTGTTTTGAACTCTGTATCTGGTAGGTTGTGTGCCTCCATTTTATTTAGCCCTGTTTCTGGAGAGTTCTCCTGTCCTTTCATCTGGGACATGTCTCTTTGTGTGCCCATTTTGGCTGACTCTCTTTTGTTTCTATGTATTAGGTAGATCTGCTATGTCTCTCAGTCTTGGCAGAGTGGCCTCATGCAGTAAGTATCCTATGGGGCCCAGTGACAAAGTCTCCCTGATAACCTGAGCCAGGTGCTCTAGCAGTGTCCCTTGTGTAGATTGTGTGTGCCTTCCTGTTGTAGTTGAGCTTCAGTTGCTATTGGCACATCAGTGGGTGGGACTGACCCTCAGGCTGACTGGCTGTGAGGACTGGCCACAACCACAGCATACCAGCCGCTGCACAGGGGCTGACCTCATGGAGCGGGATTCACTTCAATGAGGTCTGGTGCCTGCCAAAGACTGCTCTTTGGGTTACCACTTGTGGAGCGAATCAGGGAGCTAATCAGGTGGTGCTCTTTTGTGGTCTGAATCCTGTTCCTGGGTGTGTTGGTTCTGGGACCTCTTGTGAAGGGTTCTGGTGCAGGTCAGTTTCAGATGCTGCCTGTGACCAGCCTGGGGCTGGCTACATATTAGGAGCCACAAAGCAATTGGGGGTTGGTAGCTGCCTGTGCTGGGCCTACATGCACATAAGAGAGGCCGTGCTGCAAACTGAGGTTGGCCACCAATATTAAGCCTGAGGCAGGTCACCAAAGGCCCAAGGCACCCCAAGATTTGGGAAAACCTGCTGGCTGACTGTTAGCCTCTAAAAGAACTTTGGGCAGTATGTGAGTTGGATGATGCAGGGTCTCAGGGAGTCATCAGGGTGGGGCAAGCAGTGTTTATCTAGTTAATACAGATTCAGATTTGGTGTCAGTGCTAAACATGAGGACATTCAGCAAAATTCTCAGGGTATACTGAGGCCAGCTACCACCTGCCTGGGGCCTGCAGACCTTTTCAGTGGGTTGGGTTCTCAGGGAATCATCACGTTGGAGGTAGTAGAGTTCACCAGGCTAATGCAGATTCAGGGAGGGCTGAGCACAGGGACAATGATAACCATCGCTTCAGCCCTCACCCTGTAGCCATGCAACTCAGTTTCTCCATGTATGTCTCTGGCACCACCTAAGCTTGACTAGAATTCTTTGAGAATTTTTTAGGAAAGACTGCAATGCAGGCCCAGGCTTGCTGCTGCCAAAAGTGCATGACGTGTGCAAGGCGGAGTCTCAAGGAGTCATAGGAGTGGAGGAAGTGGAGTTCACCAGGCTAATGTAGATTGAAATTTGGCCACAGGGGAAAAAAGCTCAACATTAGAAAGACCGCACCCGTTAGCTGTGCACAAGGACGACTCGACACAGGGACAATAACAGCCATCCCTCCAGCCCTCACCCAGAAGCCACAGAGCTCAATTTCTCCCTGTATGTCTTGGAAACCTCCTGAGCCACTGTCTGTCCACTGGAGCCCAAGGTAAGTGCCTACAAGTGAGAGTTTGCACATAGGCCTTTTAAGAGGACACTTAGGTTTCCAGCAGCATTTTGTCTCACTCAGACAGGCAGAATCCCCTCTCATTTGACAGCTAGATGTTACATGGGCTCCTCTTCCTAGCACTGATGTTTCAGGCTGAGGGGACTAAGACCCCTCGCTCCTCAGGGGGGACCGTTGCAGCTGCGATATCAACCACTGTATACATGTAGGTGTGGGGCCAGCTGTTTTGCATCTCTGCCCCTCCTACCAATCTTGACATGGCTTCTTCTTTATATCCTTAATTATATCCTGTTCAGCTAGTCTTCAGGTTGATTGTTCTATAATTTAGTTGAAATTTTGATATAGTCATGATAGGAGGTGAGTATGGTGTCCACCTACTCTACCATCTTGTGAAAAAAGATTTACAAAGAATTCTATGTCAAGTTTTATTTTCTTTTAATTCTTTTAAGGTGCTCTTCCACTGTCTTCTAGCTTACATTATTTTTTATATAAAATCTGTTAAAATTTTTTACTCCTGAATATATACTGTGTCTTTTATCTCTGGCTGCTTCTAAGGTTTTTATCATTGTTTTTGACCACACTGATTATAATATACCTTCACAATTTTCAGAGATCCCTTTCTCTATAGCTAGCTCCTCTTCAGTATTTTGCTATGTGAACTATAGCCAATACATTTGCTCAAGACTTCAACTCCACCTCAACTCAAAAGAACCACTGGATTCCATCTGGATTCCTCCTCCCTGAGCTATGGCTTGGAAACATTCTTAAGGCAATAACCTGGAGCAATCATAGGACTCAGCTGGCTTGTTTCCCATTTCTTAGGGGATGGGAAAGTGACTTGAAGTCCAGTGCCTTGAGAACTGTGTTGGCTAAAAGCCCATTAAATCAGGTAGGACTCCTCTGAATTGTCATCTGAGCCTCAGCGTTGCCCCATAGAACTGAATGAGGCATTTATTTCAACTGCATAAGTTCACATGCTCACTTTGCCTACTTCTACTTTCCTTATCCTTCTCATAGGTTGTACCCAAGGGTACTCTCCAATAAACTACCAGCACACAAATCTTTAAGTCTTAAAGTCTATTTCCTAGGGAACCAGATCTATGACAGTCATTCAGGTGGCAAATAGCAGGACCAGGATCTTCTAGCTCCAGACTTCTCGTTTTATTCATCACACAACACTAGATTCATAGTTGTTTTGGGGGGTTTGTTGTTTTTGCTTTGGGGTTTTGTTTGTTTGTTTGTTTGTTTGTTTGTTTGTTTGTTTTTGAGCTGGCAAGCAGTTCAAAGGTCATGATGACCTAATTCAACCCCCTCATTTTATATTAAGAAATTTGTGAGCTTAGGGACTACATGACTGTTCTAAGGGCAGGTAACTCTATTCTCTTGGGAAATTCACTTGTACTAGCCTCATTAAATCTAATTTCTTAAGCCAATTTTAAAGAGAGTTATGTACAGTCCTGGTTGGTGTGGCTCAGTGAGCTGGGCATCATCCCATAAACTGAAAGGTCACCGATCGATTTCCGGTAAGAGAATATGCTGGTGTTGTAGGTTCGGTCCCCATTCAGGGCACATGCAAGAGGCAAAAGACTGATGTGTCTCTCCTTCTCTTTCTCCCTCCCTTCCCCTCTCTCTGGAATCAATAAAAGAAGAAAAGGTGTTATGTACATACATAGTCCATATATTTCTACCAACTTCTCATTGTGAATAATCACACTTTCCAATCTGATAAATCAATGTTTAATGTAGTTTCTACCTGAGTCAAAATTTTAAGCTAGCTACCTTTTCAGTTCTCTTAATTTTTTTGATATATTCTAGTTTTTCAAATCTAAGACACAGGAAGTGATAGGTCACGGTCTTATTTTTTTCCTCTTTTATCATCTTGGTAAGGCTTTTCACAGAGTAGGGCATCTTCAAAACCAAAGAATGTTTAAACACAGACAGAATGATCTGCTGCCACGCCATGAAAGAAATTCAGCCTTTCAACACAGTGTTTCAGATTAAGGACTTTGTAAATAGGTCTCCCAGCAACACCACTTAGAACTGTGTCATTCTTGGGGAAGTTAATTAATCTCACTAGGCCTCAGTTTCCTTATCTAGAAAATAAGATGATTCTAGCACAAATCTTAGAGTTATTGTAAATGTTAAATAAATGAATATATGTAAATTGCACAAAACTGTGTCTAGCATACAGTAAATGCTTAGTAAATGGTAGCTATCTCTAGTGTTATTTTCAATTGTGTTGTTCATATTATTATAATATACTATATTCTGGATATTAATAAATGGTGAGACAATACCTCCACAGGGATTCCCCCTTATGCCTTGAACGCAGCCAGCAGGACATACAGCTAAAAACCATTAATAGCACGAGCCACCTTGTACTCACTCCACTCTTCCTCTTTTCCCCACAATGCCATACTTGCTTATGCTACTGAAGCACACAGTTCCAGAAGACCATACCAGGGAAGTACATTTGGTTTAAGGAAAATTCATGATTTTAACTTTCATGTTCTAATGGTTTAGAATTCATGCATTCATATTTTTATGGAGTCATAAACATTATATACTTATATAGAAGTGATGTATTCAGGCACCATTTTCACCCCTACTTCTACCTTTTGAATAAAGGAAATCTGCAAGTAATCCATTGTTCTATTTCAAGGTTCTTTAGTAACTTGATTAGCCACCATTAACAGCCTTTTCTTCAATTCTTCAATCTAAGTGTTTCAGGCGCACTTCTCTGTCATAATATAAAGCTTTAATAATTCTATAATTCTATACTAAACCCATTTTGATTTGGAGCCCTGAATCTTTGCCTAGATTACCTCTGTTTTTCTATCAATGAACTAGAGTTCTACTTTATCTTAGATGGCTCTCCTCTGGAACCCAGGCAGTGGTACCCATCAGATTACTGCCAGATATGCCTTCTGCCATGCCCCCTCTACCAGTACGAATCCCTGTCAGTTGATGTTAACTCAGAACAGGACCTATTATTCCACTCTGCTTTTCCTGTGAGAATAAGGTAGTTATCCATGCTGTGCTACATACCCTAAACTATCAAGCATTATGTAGTATTATATTCCCTGTAAGTAGAATACATGGGTCTGAAAACTAAGGCATGGAAGCCAGAGCGGCTCCATAATTTGTAACCACATGAAGAATTCACCATATTTTTCCGACCATGAGACACACCTAGGTTTTAGAGGAGGAAAATAGGAAAAAAAATTTGAAGCAAAAAAAGTAAAATATGTAATAACATAAATAACACAATATTTCACCAATGTAAATGTAAACAGAACTCAACACAGCATTAGCAATCATTACTCCTCCCAAATTGGGGGTGGGGGTGCATCTTATAGTCCAAAAATACAGTACATTTTTCATTGCTAAAATTATAATGTCTGTTGTCCTGGAAGTCCTGGTTCATAGAGAGAGAACATTTTTACCATGTTGGAAGAGTCCCATTTAAGCTCTAGATGTTGCCCAACCACTTTGAATGCTTGCTTGTCAATTTTTTTTAAAATGTTCCTCATTAGAGCAAGGCTCTGCATACTCAGACTACTTAACAAGTAAAGGAGTCATCTTTCCTAGTGGGGGTAACTGGACATAATAATCAGGAGAAGATAGGGCTTCTGACTCTACGGAAGGAAACATGCACTTGCTATTTAGGTAAGCCATTGGAACAGCTCTCAATATTCCTCTGCCCGATCACAGTAGTGACTGGGCAGGATATTAACCACGAGAAGGTCTGAGAAGGCTGTGGTGACCGGGAGCTCGCAACTCTCAGGAATGGAAGTCTATTTCACTTACCAGGTTAGACACCTAGACCACCAGATGTGCAAGAGTGACAGAATCTAGAATGAGTTGTTGCAGAGAAAGACGATGAGTGTTAATAGTAAACTCACAACCTACTGCAGCAGCAGGGGCTGTAGTTTGTCCCACTGAGCCTTCATCAATATTCTGACCTGCCCCCAGGAGCAAAATGGACTTCAAACAGGAGAATATACCAAAGGAGAGATTATAGTGCTGGGAAATAGAAGATACATGTTTCATAGAAATACGTGTCTAAAAAACAGCCACAGCATCCAGGAAAGTGTGACTAGAACCTATCTAGTACTATAATTTTTCCTGGAAAAGAGACCAATCGAATTCTAAAGAAGCTGTTTCTGATGTATTTTATTAAGCAAGTGGATGTCACACTACAAGTGTGGACAGCAATTGATGTTGTGGTGCTTTGTCCTGATCCCTCCTTTCTTCCATCCCTTGGATGCTGGCAGCTGATGGCTGTCAACTGGCTGAGTTTCTCTCCTGAGTGCCCTTAGCTGAAGAGAGCAACTAGTCTTGTGATTGCTTCTTTTTCACCTTCCCTTTTCTTGCCTGCACAGTATTTAGAAGCCAGAATGTATCATGACTAAATTGCTCAGTTTATGAATATATACATGCACATATATATATACACACATAAAGCATATATATATACACGCATATATAGAAATACACATAAAGCAGAGGTAGGAAGATAGGATATGGGAACCTCTTAGTGGTCTCTCACTTCATCCTAGGACTGAAATTGGTCCCAATTTTTCTCATTTAAAAATGCAACCCCCAACTATCCTCAAGTAAGCCAACACTAGAAACTACATTATGAGGTTCATTTGTGAATTTCCTTAGAGAAATGAACTGGGAGACCTGTTGGGGTTTTTTTCCCCATGTTTCATTTCTCTGAATTCAGGCATTGAAAGTTAACCAACAAAGAAAGCCAGGAACATAAGTCATCTGGGGTTGTTAAAACATGAGGTTAAGCTTTAAAAAATACTGTTCAAGAAATGTGCTCTTTTCTCAGTTAATACAGGAGGTTTTTATGGTGTTTGCCTAGAAACAGTCTGACTCCTTTACTTTGGAGAGAGCAATACACAAAATTTGCCTCTGTCCATTTCATCTAGGGATAATAACCACTGCTTCGACCACAAACCTACAATAAAGTAGGAAAGTACTCTGCATACATTTGGGTACATGTTTTTAAACATTCTTAGAGAGAATTTTGCTTCTTACAAAGAGTCTTGGAAAGGTCCCTAAAGGATAAAGATTTTATATTACAAAGGTATTCTAAGAAAATCCTAAGTGTTGTGACTTAATTCTAAGAGTGAATTAGACCTCAAACATGAGAGTATTCCAAAGAAGACATTATCAAGCTAAGAAATGGGAGATAGATTTTCACTCAACTGGCAAATACATTTTTATAAAACAGCACAGTATCCAGAAAAAGGTGACTAGAACTACAGAGCTTAGTTGGACAAAAAAACATAATCTTTCTGAAAACATATTTTCTGAATATTAAGTAACCAACATCCCTCATTTTTAATCTGAATATCCATGTGACAAAACAACAAGGATCAAAAATTCAAAGTTGTTGTTAAAGATTAAACACCTTCTGATTACACATATGTGTTGTACATCTTCCTTGTTTTAGAATTTCCTAAATTCTTTGCTTCTAAGACCTTAAGTTAAAATAGAATTCTCTTGAAATCATATGGGCCCACCCAGAATGCCAATGTTAAAAATATAATTAGAGATAGAAATATAGGTAATGAGAGTTTTAAAGTGTTGCGTTTTTTTCCCTGAAATAAAATTTTATGGCTTAGTGTCTTAGAGGAGACTCACGTTAAAAGAGGTCACCTTTTATGTTTGGTAGAATAAAGCCATTGTTGTTTAATACCACAGTTTATGGAAATAATATTTAATGAAGTTATCATGTATTTAACAGTTCACAAATATTTAACAGGCACCTATTCTATGCCATACAGTGTGGATATACGGTAGCCTAGAAGGTCTTTGAGTTTGCTCTTAAAACTTCAGTGTTACGATGTTCTCCAAGTCACATAATATCCCAGTTCACTTGGACAACTCATTGTTAGGATAGAAGTTTTTCTTATATCGAATCAATTGAAAGATTTGGCCTTAATTTTTATCTCTAGAAAAAAAAACAGAATTAATACATTCCATTGCTTCAGTTCTCTTGTTTTAAAACTTCTGCACTTGATATGTTGCACAGACACCTTTGCACTCCCAAGTGTCCTCCTCTCTCTCTCTCCCCCCCCCCCCCCCAGCAGGCAGAGACACAAACTCTATTTATTTGTAAAATTAACTTTTTTTTTTCATGGGCATGGGGCCTGGTATATGAGCCATGGTCTGAGGGTCGTGATCTGAGAAGGGCATGGTGGCCAGGAGCTCACCACTCTCAGTAGTGTACACTTAAAAAAAATTAAGTGGGCAGATCTTATGTTAAGTGTTCTTACCAGCATTAAGTTTTAAAAATTATAAGTGGAACCTAATCAACAAAAGAAACAAGCAAGCAAAATAGAACCAGAGACATGGATGGAGATAAAGAATAAACTGACAGTAACCAGAGGGGAGGGAGAAGGATAAAGGAAGAAAGAAGGGGAAAGGTCGTCAAGGAACATGTGTAAAGGACCCAGGGACAAAGCCAGCCAATGCTGGGGGCAGAGGGGGAGGGGACTGAATGTAGGAGGTGGGGGTGGGTAGGGCAGGGGGAGAGTAATGGGGGGAAATAGGGACAACTGTAATTGAACAACAGTAAAAAATTTTTTTAATTAAAAAGTGAATTGTATAGCCCTGCTGTCTTAGAATCATGACAAATGAAACACAGGATATTGGGTCATTTTTTTGCATAGATATGAAAAGAAAATTTTAGTTTCTGGATTTTTCACAAAGGGAATTTGTCTGTAAATTGTTGCTGAATTGTGTGTTTGTGGGGATAAGGAGAGTCCAGGGCTTCGTACTTCACTATCTCGTTTACACCGCCCTCCCCCGTGCGTTGTTTTCTGAATATATTCTAGTCCATCAGCATCTGTCCTGAGGGTAAGCATAGCACACGGTCTGGTGATCTCAGTGCACCACTAATTGTGCCTGCTCACCATCCAGACCTAGATCTGTGTCTACGGGGAGTCTAAGCCATGAGAGGCACCCAAGAGATAGACAAGTTGTCTATCTCTTGGGTGCCTCTCATGGCCTAGTAACACCTGGAAGGACTTTTTACAGAAACTGCAGCCTCCTCCATCCTGTCCTTCTGAGCACACGTTATCATCCAAGTGCAAAGTATGTCTTGTCCCTTTTAAATGTCAATAGTTGAGATAAATTTGTTATTTACTTTATTAGCTTTTCTTGGAGATTTGACTCATCTGAAATTTGATGAGCATGTGTTCATCTATGCCTCTGCATAAAATATGTTGACCAGAAGAAACCAGAAACAGACTCATCAGGAAAAAAGAGCCAAAAGGGCAGAGTAAGGAAAGGTGTAGGAAGGCAGCCCTAAAAAGGAGTGTTAGGCATTTAAATTCACTTCAAAGCTAATTGTATCACCCGATGTGGTGCGATACATCTAGTCCAGCTCGCTGTATTGGAGATCTCAAGGCACATTTAGGAAGCCGATAAGATGATTACATGTGTTATCTCTGGTGAGGTACTTGGTCCAGCTTGCTTCACTCCCTTATCATTCAAAATGCCTGAGTTACCAGTGGCTACACAATGATCAGCTACGTATTGGTATAACCCAGCTAACTGAGCCAAGAGGACAGAAGGCAAACAATGCTCATTAAAAATTTAACATTGAAATTAAGAACAGTCTGACAGTAACCAGAGGGGAGGTGGGAGGGTATAATGGGGGGAAAGGGGAGACGGGTTTCAAGAACAACTATAAAGGACACATGGACAAAACCAAGGGCGGGTGGAATCAGGGGAGGGAGGTGAGGATGACTGGGGTAGGGGTGGAGTGGTGGAGCATAAATGAAGACAACTGTACTTAAACAACAATAAAATAATTTTTAAAATAAAAAATTTTAAAATGTTACAATGAATCAGATGAAGTCTCCTGGACGAAGTGCTATTTAGAGATTTCCCAGGCCAGGCCTTACTCATTTCTCCCCACCCCAAAGCTCCGGGTCCACATTAGGCAGGTACTGACATGGGCTTTGGCACAGAAAGTCCTCAGACCTGGGCAGCCTAAGATAGAACCACAACAAAGAGGAAAATGTTGTCTTAAGCATCCACACTTTTCCCTTCTAGATCCTTTTTTTTATCTGCTCCTTCCCCACTACTGGTGGAAACAAGTTTGCCTTTGTTTTCCCAAGGAGATGTCTTTATTTTAAAAACAGAATTTGGAGAGGACTATGTTGACACAAAACATATTAGTCTCAAATAGTGACCTTAAAGGAAGCAAGATAAGCTCCTATAGAAGAGGGTGGGGCCATGGCTCCCACAGTACCTCTCAAATCACATTATAAAGGAGCAGTCTCATTTGACAACAAGGAAAAAGGCCCTTGTTTGCCAGCTGAACACCTAGGCAGGTTTCTTGAGCTGTGAAACAAGCATAAGGGAAAAGAGGCCCAGAGAAACCTTGTGCCAGAGAGAGTCTCTACCTGAGGAGGAACCTGAAGAGTATTTGGACTCCTGGGAATTACTAGTTCCTGAAGCCCCCCACCTGTCCCCAGTATCTATAAAAATTCAAGGTTGTTTTGAAAGAAAAGAATGCTCAACCTAACCTCTAGAACACCAGCTGCGGATGCAGACTTAGAACAGCGATTATATTTGCACTCATGTATGTGTGCATGTGTATGTGTGTGATGAGAGAAAGAAGACAAGCAAGCTCAGTACAGATAACCTTCCTCTGCCCCAACCCAATGCAAACCCAATTCTAGATCTTCTCCACTGCAGCTCTGTGCTTCCTTCTGCCCTAGGAGCCCTGGGGGTATGGTATTAATTTTTTTGTTTTCGTAAATGGATTAATTATAAATACTTTCACATACACACATTATTTCCACTTGTACTAAGAAGATCTATGGGCTGTAGGTAAAGCAAGCATTATCATTCATAATCAAGAGTTGGGAAAACTGAACGTTAGCTAGGTTAAAGTCATGAGTAAGATAAAAGCACAACCAGCACTGGAACTCAGTTTTCTATATCTGGATATCCCCTTATCCACTACATGTAAGAAGTTCAGGAGCCTTTTTGCAAAGGCAAAACTAGGGACGGAAAATGTCTGCAAACCAACCAGACTTTCAACAGCAGGGAAGAGAGAAGGCCCAACCCTAATGCTAGAAAAAGGGTTGAGAATGAAACCTCCCCATAGTCATCTTTTACTTTCTAATAAGAATTATTTGGGAATCATAAAGTCACATGTTTGAAATCAGTCTAAAAATCATTTTTAAATGAGAGAGAGTTGGCCTGCTCTCTTGGAACAAATTAGATCCCTTGGACCAAGTCAAATAATTCAATTTTATTTTTGCAATAGGGAAAAATAGACCTTTGCTTCAAAAATATTTACAGTGATTTTTTTTTCCTTTGCACTCAGTGACCTGGGAGATGAAAAGAAGGCTCCAGGCCAAACCAAAATATGTCCATGGTTTTCACAAGCTGAACTCAGTTCGCAATGTTGCAGTTAGAGAGCTTCAAAGTCATAATTCAAGTCTGTGCCTGCCTGGTGTATACATACCTTACAATTTTAAACAATGACATGATTTATTTCCTTCATATTAAAAGCAAACAGATATGACTTGCAGACACTAAATAAGATCCTGACAGGATTAACTAGATATTTAAGATATTTAAGTATTCAAGTTCTAAAACTAGCCTTACATATGCTACACAGTTTTTCCAAAGTTGTACAGTATCCACATTTATAAGCCACTAGGTTTCCAAGAACTTTTGTGAGAGGCCACTCCATAGCACAGTTTATCTACCAAAGAAGTTTTCCCAGCTCTGCTAACCCTGGTACTGCATGAACCTGGGCTTTCAAAGACAATTGACAACATACCTTTACCTGGCTTCAACAACCAAATGGAGTGCAACATAACTCAAGAGATAGGCGGATGCACCAAAACAAAGGCTTCTGGATATTCCCCATTTGGTGGCAACACTCTGCTTTGTTTCTGCAACTCAGCATTGGCTGATGTTTTCCTGGGCCTGTGACTCTTTGGGAAGGGTGAGTTGGAAAGCTTATTCCTTTTTGAGAGAGCATAAAATGTAAGCGACCTTCACGCCACCTGTACCTCTCTGAGCTACTGGGGCTGGTTTTCAGTACCCTTCTTCCTGTCTAATTGTGCCCCGATCACTAGACCCAAACAGCCAAAATCAGAAGAGTAGGCCCTGCTTTGTTTGACCTCCCCTCATGCTGTAATTTCACATGAGCCACCCCTCCCCTTTAGAGAGCTCAAATGTATGTGCCCCTTAAATCTGAATGGCTATCTTTATCCTGACTCATTTTATGGCTCTATCTTTCAGCCCATAGATGGGCTCTGGAGATCATGGGCACTCTGTCTAGAGGGGAATAAGCATGAAAACGGACAGGGACTTAAAATGAAGCTTTATAAGCAATGGTTGAAGAAATGAGCAGTTTGGTTTGGAGCAGGGATGTATGTATAACCTCTAGGTACACACATGCAAAGGTATAATGTGAAAACTTCTAGGTATAATGTGAAAATAAGGAAAAAAGACTTAGGTGTTATCTCAAACGCAGGACTATGAACAAAGGGTAAAAAAAAAACACAGGGAGAAAATTTTATTTCAATGAACGCAAAAATCTAAGAGATGAGTTCAAATTGGAAAAGTGCTGTGGAGTAAGCTTCTCATCGTGGAATATTTTAAACAGGGGGATAACATTACCTGACAGGGACAAAGAAAAGGGGATCCCTGGTGTGGATTGTCAGGCAGACAAAATTTCAAACCTTAAGGTCCTATTATTTTTATTTATCCTCAAAGGGAGAAGCTATATGAAGCCAATATAAATCCATGAAACCAGCTACTAGCCCCCATTTTGTTCAGAATAAGGAGAGAATTATAAAGTATAAAATGCAAAAAACAAAACAAAACAAAACCAAAAATGGTTAAACAAAGTGAGTTGCTCCAGGACAAATAAAATGAGCATGCTTGGATAGGCAAATAAAGATTTGGTTATAATTGATCTATATTAGATTGGTGAATTGTCATAGAAGTAAAACTGAGTAACTATTTGACATTTTAGGCCCAAATCTTGGCTCTTCATTAATATGCACAGATAACATATATTTAAAGTGACAATATTTGGAGACTGAATTTTTTTTTTTTTTTTTAGATAACTGATATAACTCTTTAGGTCTCATTGTAACGATAGGCCTGGATCATAAATTAAATATGGTCAAATGCAGGTGACAATTAAGAGTTTCACAAGGAAGGCAGAAAAGAAAGAATTTCTATTACTCTTTAAGCAGTTCATGTCTCATATCTCAAATAAAATTAAACCAGTACAAACATATATTACACATTTTATTTTGGTATGGTCCATGTGATATAGTCCAGGTGATCTGGGGTTTGAAAACAGTTGACACTAGTACTAACACATACTAGTTATGTCTTACTTAAGAAAATCACTTAGCTTTTTTGATCCACAGTTTTCTCACCTAGAAAATTAGGCTAATGATATCTGTTCTACCTACCTTATGGATTATTAAATTGGAAAATGAGGATTTCTAAACTGCTAAGTGCATATTTAATATATGAAGGGGGGAACATATATAAAAAGAATTCTTGACCCTGGTTGGATATTTTTATCTACACTATTACATACTTCTATATATAGAACTTGCAAAAATATACACTAGTCAACCACTTTTTGCATCATAAGTCACTTCTCTAAAAAAAATTCTAACATTAACCTTTAAAGTAGGAGCTTCCTATATGTTATACACGAAAGTGTAAAAGTATACTAATTTATGTACCTCTTGGTTTTCCTAGAATTTAGTACTTCTAACCTAAATCTGAAAATGCAAGACCGTTCATCATATGAAAGACCAACTCAAGTGAAAATCCTAAGATAGGTTTGTTTTTCCGCAGTATCTCCTATTTCCCTTTGTTCCCCCTGCCTTCCACCACCACCCCTTCCCTTTAGGTTAGGGTCTCTGCAACCCATAACCAAATCCAAAATCTCCCCTTAGGAAAAAAGTCTGTAGCCAGTCCTCTGTACCCTGATCCATGAAAGTCAACATACCATCCTTTCCATAGATAATTGCCTTTTTAGATTTATCCCCACCTAGAGCCTGCCAGCCTATCCCCCATTTAACTTAAGGAAGGTCAGGTATAAGTGAACAAGTCGAGAAGGTCACGTGCTTAGTTACCTACTTCTTCTGCCCCAGCTGACTCCAGAACCTCACAATTCAAGTTGTTAAGAAAATCATACTAAGTTGTTCTACTAGGCCAATATGAGAATAACGCTAACCTGAGCTTTTGGTGTGACTGTTTTCCTAGTCATTAATCACAAAATGTCAATGTTTATGTAACTGCAGTCAAAATCCAGAGGTAACAGCTTGACCAAAACTTTCCTTCTCAGTATTACAGTACGGTTCTGTTTTGTACACAATTCACATGAATGTAAGACTGTGTGGTTATATTAAGCTGGCTGGAAAATTATGTTTTCCTTGACAGCAATTAGGGTCTTACCTAAGATCTTCCAAGGCTGAAACAATATTTAAAGGCACATTTTTTAAATTAAGTGAAAAAGTACTGTTAATTAAGCAATGAAACTGCATACCAGGTCCAGAAAACCTATGTAACATACTCAGTTAAGACATTCTTATTATGTTCTACATTTGAACAATAACATGGTATCTATAAATTAACAGTTTTACAATTAAATATATAAATATATATTGAAATTACAAAACATCTATATGTAAAATGTACAGATATTTTATTCTATAAGAGAAAAAATAATCCTTACAACATTCATAAGTGCTTTAAAAAAGGAATGTGAACAATAATAAAGTGTTAAACAGTTTCAACTTGAACAGTTTAACAATAAAAAGAATGCTAAAGGGCCCTCATCTGAACTTTAATCTCATTTCCCTCCTCTCCAAGTTCTTTGCTAAGTATTCCACTGATTGAATACAACTGAAAATATAGATATATGAAAAGTGAGATTCATTGGTCAGAAAACTATTGTGTGTGCAGATGACTTTGACTGGCTTGATCTGATGATTAGTCTATAGTGCTAAGAACAATGAAGATACTAATTTGGATCTAGCCAAGTTCCTTCTAAACAATAGTAATCCTAGTAATAAAAACTAAAGTAGTAATTGCCATTTATTGAGCACTTCTTGTGTAATAGATACGGTCCTGAACACTTTACAAAATTGTTCTTTCAATCCTAATAATGACCATCTGAAGTGGATATTATTAGCTCCATTTTCCACAATGGTAAGGTGAGACTCCAAGAGGGTAAATAATATGCTTAGTTTTATCAGACTAGAGAGAGTAGAATCAGGAGTGAAGCCCACATCTGTGTCCTTTGATTATGCAGGGATTTGAAAAGAGATAATACCATTGAGAACTTAAACATCAAGATGACAAGTCTGGCCAAGGGATGTGAAAACTGCATCCAGAATTCATCTAGGCTGAATCAAAATCACAAACCCTGCACATCAAGTTCAGAGAAACATGCCTAGTCAGAAAGGAGCCACTATGTACTGTAGCTTCATATGGACAAGAATCAAATACAGAAAAATCTTCTAGATAAGAAAAAATCAGGCTGTGCAACCCCTTCCAAGTAGATTCAGAGTGCAAGGGTTCAAAAACACTAGTCAGTCAGGATAGTGAGAGCTAACGGACCAAACACACCTCCACTCCCTTCAGCCAGGCGAGGGATCTGAAGGACAAGATGTGAAACACGAAGGAAGGGGAGCTATTACTTTCATTTCTTTAAACCAAAGTTTATCAGGACACTGGGAGTAATGATGACACTATTACCAACAGTGATGGCTGGGGGAATTCAGTGAAATTAAACATATATGGTATTTGTATGTTTACAAGGTCTGTCCAGAAAAAGTCCAGCCATTGCTAACCTAACAAGAATGGTTTGCGTGACATCGATGTAACCTGGCAGCCAAGGAGAGTGGGCTGGAATATGTGTGTGTGAACAATAATGACTTCACTGTACTAAGCAGTGGGGCTGACAGACACTGTTGAGTGTGCAATTGTACTGTGTGGCCGTCACATTCAAAATGACTGAGTAGAGCAATGAATCTACATCATATTTTGTGTTAAGCTTGCATGTTTCTCCATGGAAACCATTCAGATGATTTAGAAGGCTTTTAGGTATGACACAATAAGTGCAGCACAAATAAGCGTGGCACAAATGTTTCAAAGATGGTTGAGAATCTGTTGAAAGTGATCCACATTCTGGAAAGCCTGCAATAAGCAGAACACCTGGGAATGCTGAGTGTGTACAGGCTGCAATCCACAAAGATCTGCAACTGACAGGGTGAGAACTAGAAGCTGATCTAGGGATTCCAGAAACTACTGTGTCCAAGATTTTGTTGCAGGATCATGGCATGAAACATGTCATGGCAAAATTTGGTCCATGGCTTCTGTTGTCAGAACAGAAGGAACATCGTGCTGCAGTTGCTAATCACTTGATTCAAACCACTACCAATGAACCAGATTTCCTCAAAAAGGTCATAACCGGAGATGAATCATGAATATATGGCTGTGATCCAGAAACAAAGGCCAAGTAGTTCCAATGGAAGTCAACTGGTTCTCCACACTCAAACAAGATGCAGCAAAGTCTCAGCAAGATCAACACCACGTTAACTGTGTGTTTTTTTTTTTTTAATTGGAGAGGTGATGTCCATCACAAATATGTCCCTCCAGGCCACACAACTAATAAGGAGTACTGCCTCAATGGTCTTAGTTGGTTGAGAGATGCAGTACAACGAAAATGGCTACAGCTATGGACAACTGGTGATTGGCAGCTTCATCACCACAATGTGCCTGCTCGTGCATCGTCTCCTGCAGTTTTTTGGTGAAACATCAAATCACTCAGGTGACTCAGCCCCACTACAGCCTGGATTTGGTGCCCTGTGACTCCTGGTTTTTCCCAGAACTAAAATTACCTTTGAAAGGGAAGAGATTTCAGACCATTGATGAGATTCAGGAAAATACAATGGGGCAGCTGATGGCTATTCCAACAAAGGATTTTACAGTGTTTTTAACAGTGGAAAAGATACTGGGAGAAGTGTGTGAAGTCCCAAGGTGCCTACTTTGAAGGGAACTGAGGTGTCATTGTTCTATGCACAATGTTTCTTATAACTTGTAACTTCTTCAATAAATGTCTCTATTTTTCATATTCCACTACTGGATACTTTCTGGACAGGCCTCCGTATATCTGGCACATAGAAAGTATTCAGGACTTCTGGCCAAGATGGAGGCATAGGTGGACACACTGTGCCTCCTCACACAACCAAAATTAAGGACAACAAAGATTTAGAAACAAGAAAACAATCAGAACTGATAGAAAACTGAACTGTATGGAAGTCCAACAACCATTCACCCAGACTGGTAAGAGGGGTGGAGTCATGGCAGGAAAAAGTGAAGGTTAGTGGATCTGGGTGCCCCAGCAGTGGCTGGCAGACCCCAGGTGCACAGGCGGCTGCTAGTGGACCCCGGGAATGGGGGGGGTGGGGGTGGCAGGCAGACCCAGTGATGCCATGTAAGGTGGCTGGCTGACCAGGCGGTCCCACATTTGCACACAAATAATCCAGGCAAAAACGGGGAGCGAGACAGACCTTACAACCCAGGGCCCCAGTGCCACAAAATAAAACATAAAAACACCGACTGAAAACACTTGTGGGGGTTGAAGTGCCAGGAGAGACTCCCAGCCTCACAAGAGAGTTCACTGGAGAGACCCACAGGGTCCTAGAACATACACAGGCCCACCCACATGGAAATCAGCACCAGAAGGGCCCAATTTGCTTGGAGAAAGTGGCAAAAGGGACTGGAATCCGAGAGAGAGCAGAGCAAGCACCATTGTTCCCTCTCAGACTCCACCCCCACATACAGTGTCACAACCCAGTGGCTGGGCTGCCCCACCCTGGGGAACACCTAAGGCTCTGCCCCTCACTATATAACAGCCGTGACCAGACCAAAAAAAGAAGAAAGAAAGAAAACAAAACAAAAAAAATGGCTCAAACGAGAGAACAGATGAAAGCCCCAGAGCCAATTCATCTAAGCGACCAAGAGATAACCAACCTATCAGATGCACAGTTCAAAGAACTGGTGATCGGGATGCTCACAGAATTGGTTGATTTTGGTCACAAATTAGATGAACAAATGAAGGCTACACTAAGTAAAATGAAGGAAAACGCACCGGGAACCAATAGGGATGGGAGAAAAACTGGGACTCAAATCAATGGAGTGGACCAGAAGGAAGAAACAAACAACCAAACGGAAAACAAGGAAGAAACAAGAATTCAAAAAAATGAGGAGAGGCTTAGGAACCTCCAGGACATCTTTAAACATCCCAACATCCGAATTATAGGGGTACCAGAAGGGGAAGAAGAAGAGCAACAAGTGGAAAATTTATTTGAACAAATAATAAAGGAGAACTTCCCCAATCTGGCAAAGGAAATAGACTACCAGGAAGTCCAGGAAGCTCAGAGAATCCCAAAGAAGTTGGACCCAAGGAGGAACACACCGAAGCACATCATAATTACATTAGCCAAGATTCAAATGAAGGAGAGAATTCTAGAAGCAGCAAGGGATAAGGGGACAGTCACCTACAAAGGAGTTCCCATCAGACTGTCAGCTGATTTCTCAAAAGAGACCTTACAGGCAAGAAAGGTCTGGAAAGAAGTATTCCAAGTCATGAAAGTCAAGGACCTACATCCAAGATAGCTCTATCCAGCGAAGCTGTCATTTAGAATGGAAGGGAAGATAAAATGTTTCTCAGATAAGGTCAAGTTAAAGGAGTTCATCATCACCAAGCCCTTATTATATGAAATATTAAAGGGACTTATCTAAGAAAAAGAAGATAAAAATATGACAGTAAAATGACAGCAAACTCACAGATATTAACAACCACATCTAAAACAAAAGCAAACTAAGCAAACAACTAGAACAGGAACAGAAACACAGAAATGGAGATTATATGGAGGGTTAGCAACAGGGGAGTGAGAGGAGGAGAGAGGGGGGAAAAGGTACAGATAATAAGTAGCATAGACAGTGGGTAGAAAATAGACAGGGGGAGGGCAAGAATAGTGTAGGAAAAGTAGAAGCTAAGGAACTTATGACACATGGACATGAACTAAAGGGGGGAATGTGGGTGGGAGAGGGTGTGCAGGGTGGAGGGGAATGATGGGGGAGAAATGGGACAACTGTAATAGCATAATCAATAAAATATATTAAAAAATATTAAAAAATTAAAAGAATAGAAAGTATTCAGTAAATATTGGTGGTAGTTTTTGTTGGTTTAGAGGTTCAACTTTCCAATAAAGTTCAGTTTTAGTGCAAATGTTTATTGACTGGAAATCAAAGAAAGACCTGGTTTAAATCTTTTGTTTGTTTTGCACTAACAGTGCAATTTTGGACATGGCACATTGCCTGAGTATTAGTGTGCTCAAAAGTAAAAAAGGGATGATAATATCTACTCACAAATTATTGAGAAGATTGAGTGAAAATATATTAGAAGATGCTCAGCATAGCATTTGGCAAAAATAGATTTATTCGTGCATACAAAAAATGTATTCATATAAAACATACAGAGGGCCTATTTCAGTGACAGGCACTATTATAAACACAGGTGATAGAGCAGTGAACAAAAGATATGGCTTCTACCCTCACAAAGATTACATTCTAAAAATGCTATTTAGGTATTGGTTTGATGCGAACTGCAAATTCATAACACTGTGTATCAGAATCAAGATTCATGAAGTCATTGACAGGTTAAAATAAAGAGGCTAAGTATGCATAAATGTAAGGTCCTAAAACTGAGCTTACTAAATCTATTTCAAATTTACAGGTGCATATGACTGATGATATCCAACTTAATAATAGAAATTCATGGGGGAGTGACCGATGATTTATAATACGTGCAAATTCAGTGAGTAAAAAAAAAAATGACACAATTGCCAAAAAAAACAAAAAAACAAAAACTGCTTTACCTTAGCTTGTGTTCAGAACAAAAGAAGCCTTTAGTCCCACTGATTAGACACATGTGTGCTGTCCTGTTGCCACATTTCACAGGGGTCACTGACTTACAGGAATTCAGAAAGAGGAAGATGGCCAGGGTGATGGAGAGTCTGAGGAACAGCTGAGTCAGAATGTCGAGTCTGGAAAGGAAAAACTTGAACCAACAGAACAACATCTTTATTTTCTAGATTTTTTAAAAAGTTTTTACTTATTTATTTTGAGAGAGAAGGGAAGGAGAAAGAGAGAGAAAAAAAACATTGGTTGCCTATCGCACACCCCCAACCAGGGACCTGGCCACAACACAGGCATGCACCCTGACAGGGAATCGAACCTGCATCCCTTCAGTTTGAATATGATGCCCAACCCACTAGCCACAGCAGTCGGGGCCAGTACAACATCCTTAAATATTGGGGGGGGGGGGTAATGGTGGGAGATGGGGGAGATCTGGCCACAACAGATCAGAGATTATTCAAAACAATAGTGAATAAATTGGGATCAGGTGAAGCTAATGTAATAATATGTGTTATTTAATGAGTTATTACATTTGGAGTAATATAGACTGAAACATTTTCCCCTTTGGTGAATGGAAAATAAAAGAAAGTAACAGAAATTGCTGATTTGTTTGCACCACTCATTGTTAGTTAGAATAGAAAGATTTGTAACATGTCTCAGGACAAAGGAAGAGTGAAAATTCTGTGAGCATAAAGCTAGGGTTATGAATGTTAAAGAATAAAACCAATATTATATTTATGAGTAAAATATTATTTTTTCAAAGAAGATGAGTTTTTCAAAGAAAATTAATCTTTAAGTTGGTAAAATGGATTTGACTTCACATCCTCACAGAACCTAGGAGAACAATGACTGTAGCATGGATTACTCTCTGTGCTCACCACTGCCCGTGAAAAGAGAGCTCACTCTTTGCAGCTGTAAGGGAACAGCAATGGACAGTGAATCCACACTTTACCTCGCTTCTCAGAGAGGCAATACCTGGATGGAGAAAAAAGGCCATCAGTTTTCAGTAGAGGACAGAAGCTAAAAATTTTTCAAGACACAGTTAGGACTGAGATTAATGGAGGTTAATATCTTATTTTTAGGGAGTAGTTTGTGATCCCAAAGAAACAGGCAATGGGATAAAATCCGTTATTATTAAGTGGGGTAATAAGTGAAAAGAAAGCTTCAAGAGGTAGACACCTGAGCCATAGGAAACATGACATCACTATGACCATCAGGAGAAAAGTAAGAGTGACCCTCCCTAATAACACCCTCCTGGGGAGCAGAGACACATCATGCAGGAATAAATGGAAAGAGTCGACCACACAGGGAACAGATACAAACCTGGTAAAGAGCCCTCCAATTGACTGCACCTTAATGAGCAAAATTCGAGTGTGTAAAGCAGTGAAAGTTGAATGGAAAACCAGCATATCAAAACAGACATGCCTTGATTGCAATGGAGTCCGGGAGCTAACACAAGCGTGGCACTGAATTCACAACCGCTAATCCATGGAGCGCGGAGGGTTGCTATTGTGGGTTGGAAACCTCAGTTTAAATAGCAAGCTCAATGTACATGAGGAAAACCCAGGACTTGGAGCCAAACATGGGCCAAAGTGGGACAGTACAGAAAATTGAGTAACAGTTTAATAGAAAACTGGCCCCCCAAATATTATATTATCACACGTATCATACATGGACATGTTTGAAACTCCAAAACAATAATGCCAGAAAACGCTAGAATGAAACTGCCAGGCTGCTCCTATCATAATGCTGCTCTTTTCTTGCTTCCTTGCCCGTTTCTGCCATCTTCCTCTTCCCACCTCTGAAAAGCCCAGTTCTGCTCACCAGAGGGCCGTGCACATAACTGGCACCTCGGAGGGAGCTAGGGCCCAGGGTCCAGGATGCAGGTCCTCTCCCCATCCAGCAACTTGCTCTAGGACTTAAGTGGGATCACAGACCTCTCCCTGGAAATATAATTAATTTTTAATACTCTCAATTCTCATTGGTTCCCCATCATTAAGGGCTTCTAAATGTCACCACATTAACATAAACTCAGGTATGCTTGAAAGGTGCTTGTTACAAATAAACAAAAGACACCCATTTCACCTTTATGGCTCTGGTGTTATTTGAAGAACTAGGAACAAAGGGTGCCCCTATAGTTCTTATGACTCAGGAAATTACAAAATTTTAGGAGTTTTCTGCCAGGACCCATGGACAAGACCAAAATAGAGACTTACTGTAAGTCACAATATCACAGAAACCCACACAGCAGCAGTTGCTCTCCTAAGAATGTCAAGGAGAAGTTTCACGGTGGGTGAAAGATGATGAAAACAAACCTCTTTCCCAACATTAAGGTCCTATGCTAAGGAAAAAACAAAAAAAGAAAAGAAAGGTTAGACAACAGTTCATATTGAAGCAATGGATGCAAAGTGCCTCCTGGGAATTGTATAACATCACTTTGGTGATTTTCCTGCTGAAGCTACAAAACCTGAATCTAATCATCAGGAAATAATAGACCAACCCCAATTATTCTACAAAATACCTGGCTGATAATTTCCAAAATGGTCAAGGTCAAAAAGCAAAATAAGTCCTGAGGAAATGTTCCAATTTGAAGACTGAAGACACTGGACAACTAAATGCAAATTGCGATCCCAGAAAAGAGCTATAAAGGACATTATAAGAACGGTTGATGAAATTTGCATATGGACTATAGATTAGATAATAGTGTTGTATAAATGTTAAATTTTTGATACTGGTCATTGTATTGCAGTTGTGTAAGAAAATGTCCTTGCTTTTAGAAAATAAATTCTGAGGTTATAAGGGTAAAGAGTGTGAAAGGGAGCAGCATACACCACCCCAAAATGTGCCACTTTGACATCTGGGTTATTCTGAGCAGAAGGCAAACAAGACCCAGCAGATTCAGGAGAAATTTTACCTCTCCCTTATCTGCCTAAAGTAATTTAGATAGGGAGCCCATACCAGAAAAAGACCTATATTACCAGAGATAATTTTTTTAATTTGAAAGACTTGCCTGCTAAAAAGCCTAAAAGGGAAGAAGAAAAAAAGTTTCCACCCCTACTGGTGTTAAATGAATTAAGTAAGGAGGCCATGAGACTGAAGTTCTAATGCCTGTAAGCCTACAAAAGCAAACAGAATATAAGCCTGTGAAGGTCTCAAGGTTAAGAAATCAAAACCTAAGAACAACCAATCACAAGCAGCCAAGTAGGCTTTTCCAAATAAGGCGAATGCTTAATCTATAGCCCATCAAATAAGTTGACCCTTGAACAACACAAATTTGAACTGCATGGGTCCACTTACATGCAGATTTTTCCAATAAATGTGTTAGAAAATAGTCTGGAGATGTCCCTATTACCAGGAAGCAATCATATAAATTATGCTAGGCTACCACAAAGCAATCATGTTGCTGCTTCTTCATTATCAATACATAAATCCAATGAATATTAATGCCCCACTCAATTCAAATTGATTTTTGCTCAAATAAACTCTTCAAATTTTTCATATGGCCCATTTTACCTTTTAACAAAGGGCATGATGTCTGCATCTTACTCTCAAGTGGTTTAGAAAAAAGAGATTGAATGGTAGAGCAACTGGGGAAAGTATACGTAATCGGTGAAAGCGCATAAGACTTATGTGAGCTTCTCAGATTTATATGTGTTCCTTTTACAGAAACTCACAATGTTTTTATAAGTTTAAAATTTTATCTAAATAAAAAAGTTGTAAAAAAATACAACATAATTGAGGTAGTTTTGCTCCTTCTGTATGGGCATTAAAGGTAAAAGAGAACTGACCAGTTAAAATGTTAAAACTATTCTATCAAAATTTGGGGTCTCTATCAAACTGTTCTCCTTTGGATTACCAGGACTTCTAGCAGTAAAGTACCCCCATTAAATCAACATAAGTCCAAAGAGGTTCAACAAGATCCAAACAGCAAATACCAAGAACCATTTCCAAACGGCGAGGCTAGTAGCAAAAGGTACAATTCTCCCCTGGGCAAGGCCCTCTAGTGACTTCTCCAACCCATGCTCCGAAAGAAGCTTTAGAAGGCTAATCAAGAGTATCACAATTTATTCTAGAAAACTAGCAAGATCTTTTCTTAAACAGCTGTTTTTTCAATTAATACAAATTAACTTCCACTCTGTTGGACTCCCTATGAAGCTGTTGGTCTTCAAATATCTGAGTTGTGTGGAAAGAGAACCAACAAGCTCTGAGCACCTGCTAAGTGTCCATGGCATTAGGAAACTTAGGAACAGAGAGGTTATTACTTTGACCAAGGTCAAACACTAAGGAAGTCATAAAACTAGAAATTGGACAGCAGTGTCTATCTCAAGAGCCAGTGTTCTATTCACTAATCAATCTGCTTCTGAGACAGTGCAGTTCCTAGACCCAGTCCATGATATTGTATGAATTATTTCAGTTTCATTGTCAACACAGCCCTGCAAGGTTGGTGTTATCATCTTCACTTTTACATAAAGAGAAACTTAGATGAAGAACTAACATGACTTGTTCAAATTCACAAGAGCTGGACAGTCATGGAGGCAGAATGTCAACACAGTGTGTGCAACTTTAAAACCCATGCCCTTGGACCCATCAAGACAGCACAAATAGATTGCATTGTGAAGAACTGGGTATCAACAAGAAAACAATAGCCGAGTAAACCCCAAGGTCTAAATTAACTAATATTAAATTATCTCATGAGAACTGTAATAAAATAGTCCTCATGGCAAAAGATGATTTTTTACTGGCTCTAAACATTGTCAGAAAACCTTTTCCTTAATTTTAATTTTAAAATGTATGCATATTCACACATGAGATCTCTGGCCTTTTCTGATCCTAGTTTATTATTGGTATTCTCTCTCTTTCCCTCCCTCCCTCCCTCTTTCCCTTTTTTTCTCTCTCACCTACTATGAAAAGGTCACAAAGTTTTCTACTGTCCCCTAGTGGTCTTAGCCTGGAAATGGCAGTCACATTAAGAAAATGAACAAAATCTTTGTAGACAATAATAAAACAACACAGAATTCTTTGCAGTTGTTGGAGACAGTGGGCCACAAGGGTGAGAGGAAGGGGCCCATTATCACTGACAAGTTATTTAATCCCACAGGGCCTCAGCAAATGCACCCCTGCACTAAGGGTTAAAATAGTGTCTTTTGATAGTTGCTCGTGGGTTGAGATTACACAATAAAAGGTCTAGAAACACAGTACACTCTCAATAAAAGGTAATTATTATTTACTTGGACAAATCTATACAGTTAAGTAAACTGAGGCTCAGCACAGCTTACTCATTTTTTTAAGTCAGCCAGCAAGCTATAGAATTAGACCCATAATTCAAGTTTTCAGACTCTAATTCTAGTTCTTTTCATACCTCAGTATCTCAAATTAACAGTTGATATTGAGAAATGTTAAGAATTTTTAGTCTTAAACAGATATTTTCATACATTCATGTTTTCCATCAAGTCCCCCCCCCAAAAAATATTTCATTGGTCAGTGGTCTAGCTCTAGAATGTCTTAAAATTGCAAGAAGCACATAAAAATTTGTGTCCAAAATATGTTCATAAATCATTATTTATAGTTGTACTAAGCTGAAATAAACAGGTTAAAATTGATAATTGTTTGTATTTATTGAACGGTCTCTTGGTGCCAAGTTCTGTTTTAAGGCTTATGAATATATCAAAGCATTCAATGAGATAGGTACTATTACTATCTACATTTAACACATGAGGAATCTGAGGAACATAGAGCTTAAAGACCTTGCCCAAGTTCAAACATTAAGGAGTAGTAGAACCAGGAATTGAACTTCAGTTCAAGAATTCATGTTCTATTCACTATTCAGTCTGCTTCCAAGACAGCATCATCCATGGATCCACCCCATATTCCGTTACATGGCAGCACCTATGGTAGAATATTGTGCAACCATAAAAACTATGTTTTTAGTAAGTATTAAATTATATAGGAATGTGCATACATTAAAATGTTAGGGAAAAACAGTATGTAAAATTGCCTACTATATTATTTCAGTCCTAGAATAATGTGGGTATATGTGTGTATAAAGCCAAATCGTACTCTAAATAGTACCTTTCTCTGGGCTATGGATTATGAGTAATTTTGTTTCCTCCTTTATACTTTTCTAGATATTCTGAACTTTTGTAATGAGGCAGAGCTGCTGGGATTGTTGGAAAACTTAGATTAAAAAATATTTCAGTCCTAACTGGTGTGGCTCAAAGGACTGAGTGCCAGCCTGCTAAGATTTCTCTCCCTTTCTTTCTCCTTCCCTTCCCCTCTCTCTGAAAACAAATAAATCAAATCTTTTTTAAAAAAAAATATTTTAAAGTGCTTTAAAAAGTACCAGTATTACCAAGAACAGAATTCAGTTTCCCTTTGCAGTAAAATAATGAATTGGGAGCTGTGCCTGGAAAAGATTTTCAAGAAAAACAAGGACTGGGAATAGAGGAAGGATGTTCAGACTGCAAAGGGCAGTATCTGTGAGGGAGTGTTTATTAGAACACCAGGGCTGGGTTAACTTGGCATTGCAGCCTGCTTTTGATTGATGTTAGCTGTTCAGAGGCTCTCTTCTGACAGCAGTCATTAGGGGTTCACTGCAAACTGAAGTAGTATGGGTGTCCAATGCCTACCCTGATGGGAAAAGCTAAGACCCCAACAGGTATAATTTCTGGTTTGGAGAGTTTCAAAGATTCTGCAGAAAAGCAGCAAAGACAGCTTTTTTTGGACCTAAAAGGTTCTCTGCATTATGAAAGCCCCTTCTGGCCAGGCCCTATCAGCAGCACCAGATGGGGCATCTTGAGGTGGCACCTTCCCAGCAACATGCACGAGCCAATCACATCACTTGCAGTGAAAGCCTGCCGCTCAAGATAATACCACTTGGCTCCAATACGGTACAATGTGTGCCGCCTAATTTGAGGCTGAGCGGCTGAGCCTGACCCGAAACAGGACTTCGGAATTCCTCCACATACAGATTAGGGATTTTTTTTTTAATTGGAAACTAACTTCAGTTCACTTTAAACTCCTTGTTTGGTGCACACGTCTAGCTATTTCAGAGACTTCAGCTTTGCAGTGAAATTGGTGGGCAACAAAAGTCTCGACATGGACATTAGCAAGGAAGGTTCTTGTTGAGACTCACACATGGAAAAGCCCACAGGAGAACTGTGAGAGCTCACTTCAGGATGAAGCTGCAAGAGCTAAGTACATTTAATACCAGCAAATGCTGTCCATTGACCAACAGATGCAGGAAGGTTCTTCTTCCAACAGCTACAGCTCCTGTGATGGGAACCTGGCTACTTGGAGCACAGCTTCCTCTCCTGCTGCTGTTGGCTGGCCTGCAGAGACCCACGGTGAGTTCTCAGGTAGGATGCGATGGAAGAGGTGAGTGCTGGGTGACTGAAGCTCCAACAGAGCCTTCCCCTGGCGACAGCCTTCCAGTAACTTTTAGACACTTGGGATCTAATTTCATTCGGACATCTTAAGTCATGCTAGAGAAGAGTGTGGAAAACAATTATTTACAACTGTGGAATTCTTTATAGTTTGTAAATTTGACGTAATGGAAGCTAGTGGCATGTCATTATTTTCTGGATTCTCCACAAAAGATAAGTAAAACACTGCTTGCGTGGGACAAATAATGCAAAATTAACCAAGTCTATCTGGTTTTACACTGTATCATATGAATCAACTCAAAAGAAGTATTATAATTTACCGTTCCACATAAGGGAAAGTAGTCTAATGTTGAAAGATAATAGACTATATTCTTGACATTAGTAATATAATAAAGTTTTAGTTTATCATAATGAGATTTGACAAAATGTGATAATACTGATTTTGTATTTTGGCTTAAATAGATTCTCTAGATTTACTGGTAAACTTGCTGTAAAGAGTTATTGGTTAAGATTATTTAAGCAGTCTTAAAATTTGTTCTCATTTACATACAACCAGATGACTTAACATAAATAACAGTATAAATACCAAATGGTATTTTTATTTTAGTTTCAGCCTCGACATCAGTAAATTTCACATGAAATTTACTTCAGTAAAGGCTGGTCTTGAGGAGATGATCTCATAAACCACGGAAAATCTGCACTCAAATTCACCATCTGATTTGAAAAAATTATCATCAATATTTTTTTCTTATAGGCTGCCATTAAAATCAACTTTGACTTGGCACCAAATTCCTTTGATGATCAATACCAAGGCTGCAGCCAACAGGTCATGGAGGAGCTAAGTCAAGGGGATTATTTCACAAAAGAACTAGATGCCCGAAGGAATTATTCCAGGGTCTGGCATAATGCTCACCTAACCTGGCTGAGCCGAGATAAAGCCCTCCCTGAGAACATGACTATCACACACGCTGTGGTCATCTTGGTTTACACATTGAACAACAAGGTTCGCTCTGACTTCACCAGAGCCATGGCCAGCGCTGCCAGGTCTCCGTGGCAGTACAAACATTCATTCCATTTCAAGTATCTACACTACTACCTGACCTCAGCGATCCAGCTGCTGAGGAAAAGGATTATAATGAAGAATGACTCTCTGTGTTATGAGGTGTATCACGAGGCTGATTTCTACTTGGAAGCCTATGTAGGTGCCATCCTTCGATTTGGCCAATTCCTCTCCACCTCCCTCTTAAGGAAAGAGGCACAGAAGTTTGGAAACCAAACTCTATTTACTGTATTGACCTGCCTGGGTGCACCTATACAAGACTTCTCTCTCAAGGAAGAGGTCCTGGTCCCTCCCTATGAGTTGTTTGAAGTTGTAAATATGAGCTACCATGCGAGAGGAAACTGGTTACAATTGCGGTCAACTGGAAATCTGAGCACATATAACTGTCAGCTGCTAAAAGGTATGAATTCACTCTTATCAGGATCAAAGACTATTATTCTTTTATAAAATATATTTTTCTGAGTGGGCTGGGAGGAAAAGGCCAAAAATATAGAAAGTGGCCTTCGATAATGGTGGAATTGACAGGTTGGCGGGGGGGGGGGTGTGGAAACTGCCTTATTTCTTAGTTTCCCTCTCTTCTTTCTCCTTACCTACCTCTAGGAAAATGTATTTCTATAGTTGCATAATATACTAGCTATTCTAGATGAGAAAGTAAATCTCATAAATAATTGTGCATAAAATATAGCATCTTTACCTTCTCCCTCAAACTCATTTTTTTTTTGTTATGGTCATTTCATGAGTAAGGAGTCCTAAAGGTAAATCAGGAGGTGTGATTCATTCATTCACTCTTACCTATTAAGCATCTTCATTGTTTGAGGAACTGGCATAGGAGGCCCCAGGCAAAATAAAAGGAATAAAGCAAAACTACTATCCTAGAAGGATTTTTAGTCTAATGAAAAATAGAAATACGAACAAATATCTACACACAAAAGTGCAAAGTAACACACCCAATGCTCAAGCAACGGCTGTGGCTGCTCAGTGTAGGAAGCTACTCATTCTCTCTGGGGAAAGTGAGGAAGACTTCAGGGCAGAGGACCCCATGGGACTTGAAGTAGGAATGGGGGGTTTTAGTGAGAGAAGAGAGGAAAAGTCATCTCAAGCAGGAAACAGTGTACTGAATCACAGAAATTTCTGACAGCCTAATGACGTCAGGGACTCTCCAAAATTCTGGGCAGCTGCATCGTAGGATGTGTAGGACACAGGCAGGGGCTAGGACTAGAAAGAGAGTCGGAGAGTGGTCGGGTCTGGAGGGTTCTGATGTGGCTCAACTGTAAAAACTCATGCATTCCATGCTCAGGACTTTTGAACTTCGTGCTGTATGTACATAATAAGTCACTAGAAGTTGTTAAGGAAAGGAGGAGCATCAGTTAGATCAATATTTTTGCAAGAACTCTGATGATATCATGGAAAATAAACTGAAGCAGGAGAAATTAGAAATATTACAATATTTTAAAAATTGAAAAGCTCTTTTGTTTAGAAAAACACATCACCAATTCCATTTTATCCCTGTATGTTGCCAGCCACGGTCATTTCACAAGGCAATAGTTCTGTAGCAAATGCTGTGCCCTATTTGATTCAGAGAGAGGGGGAATGTCCTTATCCATAAGTATAGTTGTTTACTCTCAACCCAGCTACAAAGATTATTACTTGGGGTGAGAGAGTCTACCTCTGAAATATCCTCTACTCCGTCATTATTGCTGCTGTTAATAATACGGGCTATCAGCATTTCTCAACCTTTCAGAGCTGTAGTGTTGCAAAGAGCCTTAAACTGGCATCCACAGTGACGTCCAGGGCCCACTCAGTCTGGCCCTGGACTAAGGGAAAGGTGACCTACCACACCTTTTATCCTCGCCCTTCTCTCCTTGTCAGTGTGGCAAGAACAATGCAAGTGAAATGCATATCTGCCCCACAAATCCAACAGGTTAGTGTTTGTAGAGGATACTGAACAACATAGAATAGAATCTGAAGAAAACTGAGGTTTTGATAATGAAAACATTTATAGCCAGGTTCCAGGATTCTTTGAAACTACACCTGACTAGGATACTGTTGCTTCAGTTTTCATGATGAATTTGAGACAAATTACTATTCTACTAGGTCAAGTAGCAGAGTAAAATATATTAAGTGAAAAATCATAGAACATTGATATCAAGGAGTCAAAAACCAAGGGAAAGGAATATGTAATAGAAACTATTACCCATGTTCTACCACTCTGTAAGTCTCAAAGAAAAAGCCCTGGCTGGTGTAGCTCAGTGGATTGAGCGCGGGCCTGCGAACCAGAAGATCGAGGTTCGATTCCCAGTCAGGGCACATGCCTGGGTTGCCAGGCCAGTTCCCGGTAGGGGACATACAAGAGGCAACCGCACATTGATGTTTCTCTCCCTCTCTCCTTCCCTTCCCCTCTGAAGATAAATAAATAAAATCTAAAAAAAAAAAAAAAAAAAAATTTCAACCCCTCTCACCAAACTACTGATCTTTGCTTTCCTGTGGTAAAACTACTCAAACACAACTTTAACTTGGTTTTGAGTTAAGGCTTAGCTGAGGTAAGCCATGCATATTACTAGGTTCTGGAAGCTTGGTTGGTCTTGATTGGATACTTGAAATCATGAATCATGCTTAAAGGAATCAATAATCTTGTGTTGCTCTATAAGGACTTTGTGGGCAGTAACTTGACTATGCAGTATTTCAGAGTTTGGCATGGAATCCAGGCAGTTTGACCCCAGATCTGCTCCTTCTGTATTCACATGCAGCCTCTATCACTTTTTGTTTTGGCTGTGTTCTCAGTCAAGTTGCTTAAACTCTAAGTTTCTTCATCTATATAATGAGCATCATAATGGAACCCTACATGGCTCTTGTGAAGATAAAATAAAATGCTAAATTATTCCTAAACTCTCTAGCATACAATAAATGATAAATAAGTATTAACTACTATTAACTTTAGTCCCCGACACATATTTGTTGAATAAGTAAATTAATAAATAAATCATTCTCTTTCATGCTTCTAAGTGAGCTGGGCCCTGGGTCAGATAACTCTATAACTCAATTAACTAAAAATAGTTCCCTATTTTCTAGAAAAAGAAACTGTTCTAGAAAGTTCAACCCCTAGTTTAAGACTAAGGAGCTGAAGCCATAATACAAATGACTTGGAATGTGACCTCTTGCAATGTGGCTTACCATATCTATCTTTTTCTTAGAAATTTCCCAATTAGAAGCTTGGGTGGCCTTGGGAAAAAGAGACTGTAAATGGCAGAATAAAAATACCACTGGTCTTAGAAAGTTTTATGTTGTTCAAAGACATTGTACCATAGACCAAATGCTGGAATTGAAGTGTCTTTCCAGCCAGCACAGTTCTAAAACTATATGGGAGAGTCTACGAGGGAAAGGACAATCTTGAGCTGCGAAGACATCTGTCCTTTGACTCGGCTCTGACTGAAAGTTGCAGAATCCTTACCTAAGCCTCCTCTGCCATTGGTTTGCCATTAGCACAGTCACTTTAGCTGAGGACAGAAAGACTATAGACTTGGAATGGACACCACAAATATCCACGTAGCTCTACTAATTTTTTTAAAACATTTTTGATTGACTTCAGAATACTTTCAGCTATTAACCGCACTGTTTTTTCTCAATAATTAAGCTATGTCTGAAACTTTCTTTAAATCATTTCTGTTAACTGATAAATAATATTTTATCCAAAGTCATGAAGCAATGTTGGATTGACATATACATGAACAATGGAAGGAGAGAAGTGATGTGTTTTTTTAATCTGAGAGTCCTTCACTGGGAGGAACTAAGATCAATGTACAGTAGGGGAAGAAAAATAATTTTTCCTCTTCCCTTCTATGTTCCTGGCTAAGACTCCCCCCATTGTAATGAAAAGGCAGATTAACAAGAAAAATATAATTTTATACATATTGGAGTCCCATAAAGATATGAGATTCAAAGATGGCCAGATGAGTGAAGCTTATAATGTTCCTGAGCTAAGGAAAGGGACAGGGATCTGAGGCTTTAAAGAGGAGGAAGATGATTCATAGGAAGATGAGAAGGGTAAATGTTTGGTAAGCCAGTATGTTTGCCCAGCAATTCAGGTATGTCTCTCTGATACAAAAAGTTAGCTCTGGTAGTAGTTCTCTTCTTGGTATCAGACCCCTTTTTAAATTCTTTTAGGCAGTTAATGGGGAGGTAAAAAAGTTTTTCTTGAGTCTGCTGGGCCTTGATAACTTTCAGCTCAAAGTAGTTATTATACCAAAGACGCATATTTTGGAATGATGTATTATGCTCCCCTTCAGTCTCCTCATCAGACATGATTTTCTATACAACTACTACTGCCCACTTCACTTCTCCCAGTCACCTGGATTACACAATTCACCTTAGCCTAGGGAATTCACAGAGGGTGCTCTGGAGTACTGACATCCAATTTCTCATGAAAGTACAATCTTCTCAGTAGACTGTTTCCTTTCCATTTTTTTACTAGCAGAAGCCATCAGCTATTCTATGTCCCAGAAAGTCCCTATGAGCCAGTGACTTATGTTTCCTCTTAATGTAGCAGGCATGATATTTGAAAGCCAACATAAACATCTTTAAAAACTGGCCAGCCAGGATACTGTAATTCTCCCAGAGAAGAGACAGTAGATTAAAGAGCATTCCAATCTTTCAATTTATTTCAAAGTTGGTTTTGTTAACTTGCAACTTCAGTTCTCAAGTTCAAAGACTTCCCAGGAATTTGTCACCTTCAGAGAGTAGAGAAGTCAAATTAATAGCGTAATATACAAGGTCCAGCAGACATAAGGCTTACTTGAGTGTGGTTGGTAGGGTATGTGAATGTCTCACATGAGATGGACAGCAGTTTGAACACCTAAAATATCATATGGTGTACTTGAGTGTGATATTGTTATGTTATAGAATTACATGCTTATGATTTTGCAATAAAAGATTTTGTATTGAAAAGGGAGCATTATTTGTCCTGGATCCTGTGTTTAAGGGAGTGAATTAGTAAAAGAAAAAGTGTTTACAAGACATTCTAAACTAACAGTTCTCCCTTCTAATTCTTCTCTCGGCCCTCACATGACCTATACTGGTTACCATAGAAACAGATGTTTTCAGGCCCATGGAAAGACTCAAAGTATGTTATGTTAGTTATTTGCCCTTAAATGTTGTTTGTTCAGCAAAATATCTGTGCCAAAAATCTGTAGACACACAAATACAAGCTCTGTTTTGTATCACTGAATTCACAAAGAAGGATTTATTTGTTAAAATGTTTAACATAATCAAAATTCTTAAGCATGTTTCTAGAAAAAAATGTAGTCAATTGTTTGTATTGAGCCTTTACATGTTAACCTTGCCTGTTATTAGCAGTGAAAACATGAGCAAATGGCTTAGTCTCTCTGTGCCTGTTTTTTTTAAGTAAAATAGAAATAATTTTTTAAATAAAATCTACCTTATAAGATTCTAGAAGGTAAAAGCACTTAGAACAGTATCTGGCCTGTGTAAGTAAGTACTCAAAACTTTTTAGCTACTATTACCATTATTATTGTTTACTTTATTAACTTCCTGTTCCATTTTATTCTGGGCTTCAATTTTCTTTTTCTTTTTCTTTTTTTTTTTTTTTAAGGATTTTGTTTATTTATAGAGAGGGGAAGTGAAGGAGAGAGTGAAAGAAACATCAGTTGGTTGCCTCTTGCATGACCCCAACTGGGGACCTGGAACCCAGGCATGTGCCCTGACTGGGAATCAAACCACTGACCTTTCAGTTTGCAGGCTAATGCTCAGTCTACTGAGCCACACCAGCCAGGGCTGGGCTTCAACTTTCTCACATTAGTTTTCCCTATTTGTGGCATCACATTCACCTCAAAGTGGAGTGTCTGTCTCAGAAAGTGGAAGAAAGAATGAGCATGTAATTGAATGAATTTAGGAGGTCACAAGGCACAGTGGAAAGAGAATAGACTCCAAGCCAGTAAGATCTGGGCATATGTTAGTTATGTGGCCTTTTGTGTAAATAACAACCTCTGAGCCTGTTTCTTCATTTATAAAATGGGGACAATACTTGCCTAGAGGGTACGTTGTGATCGCAAGCAGTATCCACCCTCTCAAACATAACTGAAAAACTCCTGGAAGTACTTTGCACATGGAAGCAGAATAATAGTTTGATGGTGCAAATGTGTGCTTCAGTAATATCAACAGTAAGAATAGGAGCAAAAAGGAAGAGACAGAAGAAATAATGCTTACCGTTTTTGAGTGCCAGCTTTTTCCTAGATAATATTCTAAAAGATTAGTGATTATTACTCTCTGTGCTTTGACAGAAAGAAGCTATAGACAGCATTTGTCTCCACATCATAGATTAACTAGACATACTGCATGTCAGTTTTACCTTTTTTGCTTTTTTCCAAGAGCTTGAATGTTTCTTTCTGAATCATTGATATAATTCACAGATTCAGACTTCAGGAAATAAAAAGTATAATAATTATATATTTCTCCCCAGACTATATGCCCTAAGGCAGATGTGACCAAAATTAGATTATAATACACCAATAGAATTACAGTTGCGTAGCAATTAGTTCACAAAAGACTTTCACACACGTTATATGTTTAAGTCTTACAACCACCCTGGATATTGGGGTGTTGAGTCCGCTATGCTAATGTGAATATGAGGTTTAGAGAGGTCACATGATTTATGTGAGATTTTCCAAACGGTTTGTACATGACAACAGTAGGACTCTTTCCCATGTTTTTGAACAAAAAGTCCAAAACAATTTTCTCTTATAAATTGCATTTCAGAGATTTATTTGTCCACTCAAAAATGTTACTAACTACCATTAGTTTTAATCTTCTGTGACTGAGACTATTTACATTATAACTCACTTTGCATGCACATAAATATATAAAAGCACATGTAACAAAGCAATAGTTTATTATTACATGTGCTGTATAACTCTAGCTTTTTTTATTCTAACCTATTACATTATTAGAGAATGATGGTCATGACCTACAAAACTGATGTGACAAACCATTAATGGATCACAATCTCCAATTTGAAAAATATTGTACTAGAGTACAGAGAAAATAAAAAGTGTTAGATAGCCTAAAAGAAAAGTACAAAAGTAAAAGTAATGTGAGGTATTCTCAAATAACTTTATAGATCATAACCAATGTAATTCAGATGTTTTTTTATTTATCCTTCTAAATATATTGTCTGTGTTTTTAAAAAAAATAACATGAGGTAGAAATGCTAATAACCATAAGAAAGGTAAAGAAAAAGTAACAAGAGAGTTAGAAAAGTTACTGTAACCTGAGAAAATAAAATTAATATATGACATTTTTAACATCCTAGTTATTATTAAACAAGGCTTAGGAAGGTGCTTTTGAAGGATGAGTGTGATCACAACACAGTAATGTTTATACGTTTGTCTCTTGTTTGAGCATCATCATAATAGCAGTGAAGGAAAGTAAAGAATAGTGATAGTGATCATAGTATTTCCAAAAAGTTCAAGATGCTGTCATTTGACAGATCAGAAAACTGAGGCTCCCTGAAAGTAACTAACATGATCCAGTCAGACAGCCAGGGGCAGAGCTTCAACACCAAAGTTAATCACTTCCAAAAACCATAATCTTTCTCTGCTATGTTGTTTCACTATCAATATTTTTTGATAACTCCTCAGTAGAATCATATCCCATTAAAGAGTGAGAAAGGTAGGAGGTTGGGGGTCATTGTTATCTCTACCCTCAGGAAAGAGAAAACAAAACAAAAATGTTTGAGAATCATTCAATAAATGACCTGCTAATGTGGTATTAATAGTTCCTAGGTCCGTGTGAGAGTTCAGATAATACAATTATAGCACAAACTTTGGCAAAATATTAGAAATATGTATGTATGTAATTTTCCTTGCCTACTCTCATTAAAAATTAGAGGTTTCAAAATCACTGCTGGTATATAGAAAATTCCAAATAAAAATTCCAGGAAACTCAATACATATTTTATGTATTGTATGAAACTATAGGAAAGTATTTCTTCATCATCTGGTCATTCTATCAAACAATATAGTTAAATATTAAGGCAATAACAGAGTTGAATGTTTTTCTGCCTCAAATATCTTTTCCACCTTAATAACCAGTGAAGTCTGGTAGAAGTAATTTCACTCTTAATTTAGATCATTTTAAAAGGTTTCCATCTCATTCTATGTTCTCATCCTATTGTACTCTCTGACAATAATTATTCTGTACTCAAGTTTGCTTTCATCAGCCATACCTAACTGGCTGCTAACTTCTCCCTGCTTCCTGTGAAGGGCGTATCTGTGTAGGCAGTATACAGACACACACACACCAAAAAGAAGTACGAGTACTTTCTGCCCACATTACAATAAAAAAATTCTATGAGGACATGCAACGTATGGAGAAGAAAATGCAGTGGTTAAAAATATAGAGTTGAGCCAGACTGCTTGAGTTTGAATGTTGCCTACACTACTTAGTAGGTATATGATGTTCGACAAATTTCTTCACATCTCTGTGTCACAGTTTTAACTACAAAATGAGGATAATGAGAATAACTACTTCATAGGTTTGTTGTGAGGATTAGATGAGTTAATTTATAGCAAGTGCTTAAAACAGATTCTAGCACAGAATAAATTACTTAATCAATGTTAGCTTTGATAATGCTGATGAAGATAATGATAATTAAGGTAGGGATATTGGCAATAGTGATAATGTTGATGGTAATAACAAATACTGAAAATCAGGAGATCTCTATCACCAACTAGTCAGGTAACCTTGAAATAAGTCTCTTACTTTCTTGGTGCCTGTTTCATCATCTGCAAAATGTGCCAGCTGAGTTCTATTTGTTAGAAATAGCTGAGAATACTTTTTTTCAAGTTGATAACTTCAAATAGTTTTATGAGAAATTTTCTGTTAAAAAAATGAATAAAAATAGAAATTACATAGATTTTTCAAAAATCTCTGCTACCTAAAACATCCGTTTGTTTGTTTTTACAGCTTCCAGCGAAAAGTACACCCCTGCTCCTACAGTCACTGTTGTTCTCTCCGTTTTGATCTGTGTCATCATCTCTTCCAAAAGTGGAATATAAAGGAACCTTGCCATTTTGATTTTCCTGAACTCGTTTGCTTTATTTCAGACAGGACACCCTGCATATCCTTGGGGAATCACCCCTCCCCCACAATCAATAGATGCACAGCAGGCTTAGCCCATTACCTATGAGTGGGCCTGTAACTCAGCATGTTTCTTCTCCATGGACACACAGAGATTCACACTAGAGTAGCAAATAACCCAATCAGAGTCTGTGGGATAAATTCAGGGTACCATTCTGACACTGGGATTAGAATTGGGGTGGGGCCTTTTTTTTTAAATGGAGATGACCAAAAACAGAATATGAACCTAGAGCTGCTGGCAGCTACCATGTCCCCAAGAGGGGAGACCTTATCTCCCTGAGAATGGAGTTAACACAGTAAAGGAAGAGTTAAGAAATGAAAAAAACTAGGTCCACATGAGAGTGTATGAGCCCCTAGATCCAGCTGTGCCTGAAACTGGAGACTGTGGGCTTTTTAATTACGTGAATCAATAAATTATATTTTTGCTTAAATAATTTGAATTAAACTTTTTATCTCAAGCAGTTGGGGAGTTATGATGAATATAAGGACACTCCTTTAATTTGTATTTAGTAGTCCTAAATAAGAACAAATCAAATCTTGAGTTAGAAAGCAAAGGACAACTTCTTCATCAAATGGAAAAACTCTGAGCCCCAGAGACATAATTAAAGAGTGAATTTTCTTCAGAGATTTTTATTAGTATTCAAGACCAAATTAGTGTAGCCTCAGATGGGAGGAAACACGGAAACTTGAAAAATACAAAGGAAAGATGTTAGTGAAATCACTATCACTGCCAGTAATGGGTGTTGCATACATTTTTCTAAATTATCACAAAAATTAAAATTTAAACTCATATGTTAATTTATAAAGAACTTAATGAAAATTGGATTTTAAGTATTCATCATTAATTCCCATATTTTAAGAACATGTATAGAGGACCCGTGGTAATGCACAACAAGGTGGGGATTCACTGAGGGAGCAGGGGGCAGGGGACAGCAACAGGAGAAAAATTGGGACAACTGTAAGTGAACAACAATTTTTTAAAAAAGAAAGCATGTGGATGTGTGTGAAGATAAAGTCAAAGATATGGGAGAAGAAAAACATCTAATTACAAGCAAATATCAATGATATATTGAGTCCCCATTATATGCAAACAATTAGGTAAAAGGAAGGATAAATCTTTGAATTTCACAGTTGGGGATGTTGCCCCCCTCTTCTTCTAGTAATATACCATATAGGTGGAGTGATGGGCGGTTCTTGACCTCATCTCCAAAGACCCTCGTATTGGGCTAAATGGAGTGAAAGTGAGAGCTAGCTTCATACCTTTGAATTTTGAAAGTCCATGCTACTTAGAGATTTGGATAAGAAACAGCAAAAGTGAAAATCAATTCATGTAGCCCAAGTAGGATTTCCTGAAGGGTCTGCGTCATGATAGAAGAAACTCAGTGGGAAATTAGAGGTACAAAATCACCTGGTAGAGAATTCAGCCATCTAGTACTATGATTGTTTACATTGGGATTTTGAGAATATCAGGGCCAAGGACACTTCTGTCACATAGCTTGCAGTGGACTCTGCACCCAATAAAGCCAGCATAGAATTTCCGTAAAGATAATTTCTATGTTCACTGCACAGGAACTTTGGCAGGTTGGTGGCTACCTAGGATCCAGGAAAGCTCTGAAGTAGGCTTCTGTTAGTGTGGCAGTGATGAAATGTATCAGGAATAGCCTCCCAACATCTTGGATATTTTTTTTCTGGGCCATATAAAGGCATTTATTCAGTCATACTATGCACAAAGTATTTTTGGGATTACACATTGAATACACTGGGCCAGATCTTCCATAAATTTATGAGCTCTTGGGAGAAATTAAGAAAAGAACACACACAAATCACAAAGGAAATACAAAAAAAAAAAGAGGAAAATCAAGTCTTCCACTCATGAAAATTCAGAAAAGAGAGTCCTTCTAACTGAGGCAAGATGAGAAGCTTCACACAGGAGAGAGCATTTGAGTGAGGTCTTGAGACATTGAAGCAGAATCAAGGAGTGAGAGAAAGGAAGAAAAACAGTAGGGACAAGTATGTATCAAGTGTTTAGTGCCAAAAGTAAGTATAAATAATAAGTACAAATAATAAGCCTGAAACAATGACGGAGGGCAGTACAGCCCTGTGCTGGAAAGGGCGGGTTCCCCGGGTGATCAGGCCTAAGAAAGAATACATAAAATCCTGTGAAAGCTGCTTTGCTAAGAATGCGCTCAATTATATGATAAGAGTCCAAGCAGGAAATGAGTTTGTTTCCCAAAGTTTTGTAGCCCTTTAGTTAACAGACCCTGACTCAGAATAAGCCCTCATAGTTCTTTGTATATTATCTATTGTTTGATCCTCACTGCCTGACAATGATTAATGAGCTTTACCTGTATTCCTGTGTAAAATGAACCTAATAAAAGCCCATTGAGGAAAAGGCTCTTGGCCCTTCTCCTTTGAGAGATTGGCCACCTCTCCTCCCCAAGCAGATCATGTCTTGGTAGACTTATTCTCATCCGTGGTGGCCGGGGAGAGGGGGGGCCTGTAGGCGGAGCCCCCCACAGGTAATAATGAGGTTTTTAAAAAGATAACTTTGTTCTTCCTTTCCAGCTGCTGTTTTACTGAATTGATCTCTGGAGACAGAAATGATTCTCTTGAATCAAGTAGATTTGTGGATTTAGTTAAGGAGGAATGCACATGGTTTGCATTCTCTCAATCTCTGCCTGTAGTCCCAATTTTTTGAGCAAGGAGGTCTGTAAAGTGCACCCAGATTTAACTTGATTCAAAGCCTAAGCTGATGAAACTTCAGAAGACTGGTTTCAAAAAATCCTCTGTAATTTCTGCACCTTTGTTAGGCTGGGATATCTTCTGAAGATAAAAGGCCCTTCAAATATGCATTAATTCACATATTGTTAACAGAGACTACACTGTAAGAGTGCATAGTACCTATGTCCTATTGTAATTTCATTAAAGTAACACATGCATCTCTTTTTTTGTAAATACAAAAACACTGTGGACTCATTTATTAATTTTATCCTCATAATACCATGTTCTAATATGCTTATCTGCTTATCCCAAAGTTCTCTATTTGCTCTTACTTAAAAAAAAAGGAATCCACTGAAAGAAAATTTTGGTAGAGTTCGGTTTGATTGGGGAATGAGGATTCTAGGCCTGAATTGTCTAATGATCTGAATTAAATGGACTAACACTGAGTGGGCCGGTTCTTGACTTGGTAAAATTCAACAGACATTTATCTAGTTAGTTGTTCTCAGACATACCAAGATGTGCTAAACATTGTCTATTGATAGAAAGTGTGTGTGGGAGTGGAGCTATTGTAAGTATTACAGGACTTTTCTTTTTATCTTTCTTCTTGTTGTTATGTTTTTAGTAACTAAGGAGGTTATCTCGGTGGAAGTGATTGCATAGAAGGCTAAAAAGCACGTAGAATACCTTCTTCCTCCTTCTTCATCAAATGCCCACACGTAATTTCTTTCCCTTTTTGTTTCTCATGCTTCAGACTTTTTTGGAACAGAGTATAGAGAAAATCTCTTTTTAAAAGAAAAAGTGAGCTTTAAAATTTTAAATGAAGAAAACAACTTAGGCATTTTCAGAGAGAAAATTCCAATAAAAAACTAGAGTGATTAATTGCTTTTTCAACAAAGTTCCTGTTGGTGTCATGTGAAATACGGCAATCTCGAGAGCATACATTCACAATGCACAAGAGCCAAAGACTTTGTGGTAGGCAAATGAACCTGTCTGACTTTCCTTCCGCAATACAAGCACATCTCGGACATCCTACTTCCACAAGTGTTATATGGCCTTTTCATTGTGAAAGATTAGATCACCTCCATTTTCCAGCATTTAATATCTCCTAATCATAAGACCTCGGTAGAACACAAATGAGAATAAATCATCTACTCTAATCTTATTTATGTAAGAAAATTTTATTCTCATCCATTGTTCTTATTTACTTCTGGATAAATCTTATCAAAAGTGCTGAGTGATCACTTATAATAGTCAAGGCCCTGAGATATACAGAAACTGGTATACGAGTGACAAAAATGCAGAAGGTTATTTTATACGTTTCCTAACCTTCAACAGTTGTTTCTGCCAAATTATCTAGTGGTAATGTTTACATTTGCCTGGACTTTGCTCTGTACTAACCAGAAACATAGTTACTGAGTGGAAATTAGTTTAAAGGTATTTCAGTTATCCTTTAAGATGAAATACAACATTTACAAAACATCCTCAAATGTAATATTATCTTGATTTTTTAACAGTAAATTATTTTTAGTAACTACCAGTTTAAGCAGTTTCTTTTTTGGTAGAACAAAACTTGAAGTAAATGGTTTGTTGGGTGACTATTCTTTGCATCAATGTCCCAATCAACAACATGTCTGGCATCAAAGGTCTTAGAACATGCAATAAAAACTCACAGGATCTGAATTGATTTTATGACAGAAATGAGCACTGCTGTTGCACTCCTACTAGTCCGGCTTTCTTAATCCCAGAAATATTCAGTTCCATAGTTTTTCGGGCTTTTTGGAGGATCTCTCAGATTAGTCCCACAGTTTTGATAATTTGCTCCAACTGCTCTGTGGCTAACTCAATATATTCTTAGTAGTCTCAGTTTTTAATGCATCCTGCAACTTTTTCACAGTGTCTACTGTGAAATGCTTTTGGATGATCTTGCCATTGGGCTTTTCTCAGATGTGGTAGCAAAGTCACTTAATTGAAGATTCATAATGGGATACTTCATCAAGAGTGAAAGAGAAGATTCCAAACTCCCAGGGATGTTAGCACTATTCATCCAAGAGACAGTAGTTGGTACATGGACATTTTTGAATCCTTCTTTAGCTGGCTCATGCAACTCCTTTACATTGGCATTCTTCTCACCCACATAGCTGTTCCAATCCTGAAAAATAAAGGTTCCTTTTGCATTTTGTCATCCTCTGCATCCACTACAGATTGCACCTCCTTAAAAATTATGAGCATTTGTTTAAGGACATCCTCAATATAACCATCTTCTTTCACCACCATCCAGGTTACCCAATTGTTCATACTACTGTTAAACAATTTGGTAAGTGTGTTTGTAAAGGAAGCAAAAGCTTGCATGTGAAAAAAGAATGTTTTGGCAGCTTGAACCAGACTTTCTTTGTCCTTTCCTGACTCTGAAGACATTTCTCCCACAAAAATGTTTCAGCACTGCAAAACAAAGCAGCGATCCAAATGAAAACTAAAAGTACATCTGTTAACCATAAAAAAAAAAAAAAAACCTCAAAGCATTATCTGAATGTGAAGATACTTCCTGTCAAGGATTGGAAAACTACACAAGCTTTAAAGAAGAATGATCCTGCACTTTAATAAAAATAAAACCAAAACTATTAAAACAGAGTAGAATAGGGGTGTTTCATTGAATTTAAACCGCACATCAAATATTGTGTGCTGGATTCTGAATTGGATATGTTTATATATGGAGTGACGCTGTTCTCAATAACTATTCAATATAGTTATTTCCAATAACTAATAGAAAATACTGAATAAAATATTAAAAAGTGTACAGAAAGGTTCTGGTTCTAGTTAAGATAGAGCAAACATACTCTATACAACCTTTCCTACTGATTAAAACTAAAACTCACTAAATATATAAAGTAACTCATATAACTCTGAAGTTGGATAACAGCAGACTCAGGAAGCAGAAAATGCAGCATTTCAAAGAACTTCAACGCCATTTGATGCAAATTCCCAAAATGTCTGTCCTGTCTAAAAATGTTTCTGCACTTTCATCACGAACTTCCTCTTCTGCTACAGGGAGGAGTGTTGCTGTCACTAACCATTGTTCATGATCCCACAATATTTTTGGTATCTGCTCTAGAACCTTGCTCCATCAATCATCTTCTCTTTCTCTTGTGCTGTGGACTAAATAGTGTCCCCCAAAATTCTTATGTTGAAGCCCTAACCCTCAGTATGGCTATATTTGGAGATAGGGCACGTAAGGATATAATTAATGTTAAATGGAGCCATGTGAGACAGAGTTCCGATGTGATAGGGTTAGTGTTCTTCGAACAGGAAACACCAGAGACCTCGCTCACTTACTCTCTCAGCCACACGAGAGCACAATGAGAAGGCAACCTCCTGCCAGGAGGAAGAGAGCCCTCACCAAAAACTGAATGGGCCAGCACCTTGATTTTAGATCTCCCAACCTCCAGAACTTTGAGAAAATAAATTTCTGTTCTTTATGCCACCCAGTCTACAGTATTTTATCACGGCATAGCCTGGCATCTTCCATCTCACTCTTTACTTTCCCTTCTCCTTTATATACACACTCAGTTCCCTCCTCAGTTAAAAATAAATAGATAAAGTTTGACCTTGACTTCCCTTCTGGTAATAACACTATCTCATTCCTTCCTTTCTCAAATTTCTTAAAAGTAAAATTGTAATTAATTCCGTCCCCCATTATTTTCCTATAAGGCACCAATAACTTCTAATTATCAAATCTGTTGACTTATTTCCAGGTCGTAGCCACTTTGAGTTTTTATTATTTAAAATTGCTGATTACCTCTTCCTACTTCAAAATTTTCTCTTCCTGAGGCCTCCATGATGTACAGCTCTGGTCCTTCTATAGCCTCTCTAAGCATTTACATTTTTCACAGCTTCTTTTCCTCCTTATATCACCAACAGCTCTCCAGTCTCCTGAGCTCAGCATAGCTGTGTCTTTAACCTTTATTATATTCTACACTTTCTCCCTTCGAGATGGCAACTGTCCCCATCACTACAAATGTCATCTGTACACAGAAGACTCCTAAACCCCATAGTGTAGCCTCAGCAGTTCTCCTGACCTTCAGGTCTGCACTTTCAATGACCTTCTGGCCATCTCTTAGGTGACTGCACCAGTACATTCCACACAATGTATCCAAAATCTGCACTTGTCTCCTTGAAAAACACCTTTCCTCTTAAACTTTGCTTTATTGTTGAGGCTCAAAATCCATTTTCATTTTCTCTTTCCCATATCAGATCCATCCCTAACATTTGCTTGCTAATTCTCTCTGAACTTATTTCTACCCATCCCCTCCCTGACAGTCCCATAACTCCTACTCCAGTCACCTCTCATCTCGACAATGTTAATGGTCTCACATTTGGTCTCAATACTTTTGGTCCACAGGTCGCAATGCAGCCCACAGGAAAAATCCAGCCAGCAGGGGTGTTTTATTAGACCACTAGAATGTATTTTCAAAATTTATATCAGTGACCAAATTTAAAAACTGGAAGACATAAATATTGATTTCTGTTGATTATTGAAAAAAAATGAGATTAACTGGCAGTATTAAGCCCAGGTTCTGACTTGGAAAAACTACCCAGAGCTGAAGTTGTCCTCTTTAGACCAGACATTCACCTCTGTACCTTCTTTCGTACACTGAGTGTTTCAAGTACATGTCTTGTCCAGTTGCTGTAAGCATTGGAGTTGCTGCCACATGTTTATTGTTCAGACCAACTATTGCAGTTTATATAAAGTGACCATTCTGAAATCTCAACTCCTGGTGTGATCCCACAATCAAAACCTTTAATGGTTCAATATTGCCGAGAGAATGAAATAAATTCCCAAGCATGGCATTTAAGACCAGTTACAAACTGCTCTCAGTGGTTCACTGCTCACCTTCCCTCTCATATACACCTGTCCCACCAGCAGCGTGGATTAATTTTTCCCCCTGAAAATGCTCTACAATTTTTTGTGCAGCTCCTGTGTATTTTCTGTACCCATACTATCTCCTCTGTACCCTAGCTCCTACACATTTGTGGAAATCTTACTTACCCATCCACCCCTAGTTCATACACACTGACTACCCTGCTTTTTCCCCCCATGTCTCTACTTGGTGGAGCCCCAGGTTACATCGATTACAAATTGACCCACTGGACAAAAATAAAATAATTCTCTACTTAGCACTTCTTTAGGACTATAACAAGCAGCGCCCTTAGATTTTATGTCTCCCAGCTGGCATCTTGGTTCTCTATCCTCTATCTACCCAATACCAACAGAAATTGTTAGTGTTTATATTAAAAAGAAGAGCTTTCATTTAGTAAGTTTTTGCCATACACCAGACACCATTATCTCATTTCATCCTTATGACAATCCATAAATTATGTACTCATACTCACATCGCACCAATGAAAATATTTAGAGAGCTCTATTAAGTGATTTTCCCAAGGTTACATGGCCAGTAAGTGGTACTCTGAGTACACAAAATCAAGACCATCTCGTGCTGCAGCCTGTGGTCTCTCCCCAAAACTACAGGGGGCTGACTAACTCTCCTGCTCCCGAGGTGTCTTTGTTGTAGAGAAATCAAGGGAGATTAGGACAGAATCCAGAGGAAGAAGCATGCAAGTCTCTGATCTAAACTTTCAGAAAAACGAGTCAAGTTGGTCTTTAAGGTTTTTATATTGTTAAGACAATTCACCAAGATAACAAAAAAGAGATAACAGGCAGAGGATTAATAGCATACCAACAACAATTCACATTGGGCTGGAAATATACTTGGGTTTACATCTCTTGGGGACCTAAATAAAGCAATCAGCAACAGATGGAGGTACAAACGCAACAGAAAGTAAAGGCAACTCAGTATCTAGAACAGCTGACAAGATGAAATCCCAAAATCTGAGGGCTGCAATCAAAGAGCTGTCTTCTCCACTGAACTGAATTAACTCAGTTATAGAGCACTTTTCAACAATAAAAAGTCCATTAAAGCACAGAAAAGTAAATGTTTTGACACATTAGCAGTCTTTCAAATTACATTACTTAATAAATACTACTTTTATGTTAATATAGTAAATAGAAGAATTCTGAGAACTAAGCCATGCAGAAATTGTCCACAAACCAGACAGGCAGAGGGACCCAGCAGAGACTAGCAAAGCCTGTAAGTCATCACATTCCATCAGAAACATCCAGATGAAAACACATGAGAGAGCACTTCAACAATTCTGCTGCACCACTGCTGGGACTGCCAAACTCAGAAACGCCGCCAGGTAAGCAATATGGGTATTTCTATTAGCACTGATATAATACTGTTCTTCATTACAGGCAATTTGAAGTAACAGGTCAGTCTTAAATCCTAGCCATAAATATAATACAGTAACAAAACAACATGGTTAAAAGGATCCCATGGCATGTTCCTTGTGATAAGTTATTTCTCTGAAGACACGAGAGAAAGAAGAAAATTAGGTCAGAGAAGAAGAGAACGCAGTAAAGACATAAATTTTAGAAAGAATTAAGGGTGAAATGACACCGGTGTGACTGTGTCTTGTTTCCATGGACTGTTAAATTTCCTTTTATGTCTTTATCGTTAATATCAGCACCTAGTAGCTGTAAGAGAATGGATGTGCAATCTAGGACTAGTTAATGTACAGTGCTTATGCTCCTCCATAAGTTATTACATTTAAATATCATTGGGAATTTGCTGTGTGTCTCCAAATAGACTATTATCTTCTTGAGAGCAAGAAACATTGGCTTTTTTTTAATGCGTTAAAGTATATAGTAGATGTTCCTCAGTAAGCACTTGGTAAGTGCTGATGAACCATGCTGATTTGCTGCTCTCTGACCAGAAATATTCTTCAGAAAAATTCACATCAGAAAGCGTCATCAGAGTCAACTTGTTTCTTTTTTCAGTTAAAGGCCACGGTCCCGTGTTAAAGGCCAGGGTCTTGTATTAAAGGAGGAGGCTCAGAGCTAGTTAGTAACTTCTTTTCTCCTGGAAAACTTCTGACTTTCCTACCTGGACCTTATTCCCACACTCCCAAACAAAGGAACCTTGCATGACAGCGGGACCTACGGTGAATGGGGAGGAAAAGTGACAGCAGGGAGAAACGGGAAGCCTCAGAGAACACGAAAGACTGAACATCAGAGGTTAAGCAGGATCACATTCTTTTCTTTCTTTGTTCTGACTGTTATTGTGGGAAAAGTTGAAACATACACAGAAGTGAAGACATTAATACCATAAACTCCCATGTCCCTGTGACCCGGCTTCAAAAATCATCACCACAAGGTCCATCTTATTCCCTCTGTAACCCTACTCCACTGTCCCTTCTAGACCATTTGGAAGCAGATCTCAGAGACTGCATCATTTCATCACTAATGTTTCCAGCATGTATTTCTACAAAGGCAAGAATTCTTCTTGAAATTTAACTTTTGCTCCCCAAATTAAAATATTTAACAAAACCATCTATGTATGACTTTGAAACACACTCAATATACTGCAATAAAATTTTACTTTTGTGGTATTGTAAAAGTTTGAAATGCAATTTGCATTACATATCAAAAATAAAAAAGTTATTTACTTAATTATGTAATTCTTCTGTAAATTTATCTTGAGAAAATAATCCAGATACTAAAGGAGAGGGGGGAATGATGAGTATTAAAGTGCTCATTGGAATATTATGATAGTGAAACAATTATAAATTTATTAAATTTTAGTAAAGATATTTTATGGAATATTTCATATAGCCAATGAAATAATTTTAAAACTAGATATATGGGTGTTAAACTAAATCAATATAAGATGAAAATTTCATTTATATTATTATTACAACTTCGTAAAAATACTTATACATTTAAACAGATGGGAAATAACAAAACAACTCAAGATGATAGGTTTATGGGTGTTTTTCCTCCCGATTTAAAAATATTTTTATATCATTGCTATTTACTTTATATTTTTAAATATTTTATCAAATCTTTTATTTTTAAGTTGTTCACGTCATAATTCTACAATCTATCAAAGCGCATACCACATGTCACTTGCTGCACAGCGCCTCCACTAATCACCTCAAAATCAATTTCTTTCTTTAAATTTCTATGCACTTGACAGTCACTGAACTACAGTTATTCACAAAAGTATCCTGAGGACTTTATATCTGAATATGTGATAATCAGTATTTTCATTTTATAAGGTGATTCCTAAAAAACTAAAACAAGTATATAATATCACTAAATAAACCTTAACTTTCAGATACAATCATCAATACAGTTCTACCACTTCTTATATGCTCTTTGAATCTTGAATGTTTACTATTCAATTCAACAAAATTGACATGGACTCCATAAGAATTTATCTGAATAAAACTAGTCTTCGTTTCCTTTCCAACATCCTGGACAGGCTGATCACTGGCATTACCGATTTTGTTTACTGCTTTTTTAGTGAAATGACAAGTTAAAATGCATGTAATTTCCAAACTCTGTTTCAGTAACAGAGCATTCATGCAGCACAAAAAAGCACAGTAAATGAGCGGATAAACAACAATGGGACATTTACACACTGGAATATTTTTTGGCCATAAAAGAGAAGAAAATTTTACCCTTTGCCAAAGTATAGATGGACGTGGAGAACATTCTACTAAGTAAAATAAGCCAGTCAGAGAAAGACAGATACCATACAATTTCACTCATATGTGGAATCTAATGAACAAACTGAACAAACAAGCATAATTGACAGACTCATAGCAGGAAGACAGCTAAGAGGCAAGAGGTGGGAGGCTGGTTAGGAAGTAGAGGGATTGAGCAAAAAGGGAAAAGGACTCATGGACATGGACAAGTGTGGTGATTGCAGGGACTGTGTATAATGGGACTAAATGGTAATCGGGAAAAAACACAATAAAAATAAAAAAGCACAGCTGCTTCAGCATACACTAGGATGAAAGAGGCAGCAAGAGACCATGAGCGCCACCTCCTGGCTAGTGATTCCCCATCAGGTGCCCCAGGGCTCTAGAACCTATTTCAGGAACCACTTTAATAAAATACACACAGAACAGAACAAACGCTGCTGCGAGGTAGAGAATAATAATAGCCCAGGGTAAATTTTTATCTGACAGGGAGCACTATCATGTGAAAACAAATAATGTAAAAGTTTACATTTACCATACAAAAGATGCAGGTGATCAGAGCTGAATTAAGTAGACCACTTAGCTACCTGCTGGTACCAATCTTTAAAAGTCATTTTTTATTTTTTTAAATTTTATTTATTTATTTTTAGAGAGAGGGGAAAGGAGTGAGAATGAGAGGGAGAGAAAGATCACTATGTGGTTGCCTGTCACACGCCCCCTACTGGGGACCTGGCTTGCAACCCAAGCATGGGCCCTGACAGGGAATCCAACTGCAACCCTTTGGTTCACAGGCCAGCACTCCATCTACTGAGCAACATCAGCCAGGGCAAAAGTCATTTTTAAAATGACTTTAAAATGATTTTTAAAAGATTGAATGTTAAAGTCAATATTTAAAAGGTCATCACTGAAAAGTTAATAAGATAGTCTATGGCATACCACCATGAACATGACCAATCTCATCTGAAAAGTTAGTAAGATAGAGGAAAGTATATTGTCCAGAACTCCTTTTAGGTACAGTACTATATATTCTTAGTAGGCATCACTTAGCCATGCCTAACTAATACCTACGATCTCTAAGAAGAGTGACTCCAATTAATTGAAAGGCTTTTGTTTTGCTGAGTGAAGTAAGCAATTTGAGAGTCAAAACTAAATTTTCATGGGCTATAGTGAAAATGCTGTTACCAACTATAGTTTTCTCCTCTAAATGTCAAGCACATATTTAAGAGTAACAAATGGAAAGGGTACAAATTGTTAATCTTCCCTGGATGACTGAATGTCTGCATATTGACCCAGTGTTGATACATACTAAAGTGTGACTTGTTTAAAATTTGAATTTGCACAAGTCAAGCAATGCCTCTAACTATAATTTTGAATGACATATTACTTTCAAGCTGACATTTAATTTTACCATCTCAACTTTTTACCTAGATTAGAAATTCCATGAAAGCAAGGACCATGTCTTTTTTTCCATTTTTGTGTGCTCTACAGAGCTTAGCATACTACCTTATACATAGTAAGGTGCTGCTCCATTAGATAAATTGTTACTGAATTATTAAATTGCTGCTTTCACCAGGCTCTTCAAATTTCACCTGTCCAAGAAATAATTCATTAGTTTCACCTTCAAACTCCACCTCTCCTCCACCTACTTCTCTAGCATTTATCTCACTTTGGGGATAGCAATAATCTTGACCTGTGTTCAGTACTGCAGCAGGTATGGTAGCAGGCCTGATGAAGAGACTTGCATGAGGAACCCTCCCAAAACCCTTCCCCAGGGAGAAAAGAGATAGGAAGGTAAGCCAGACTCAGAAAAATGAGTCCTTTTTTATTAGATGTGAAAAATAATTCTGAGCACATCTTGATGTCTCTTACTCAAACTTTTTATTGGCACTAAATTATGAATTGATACCTGGATCATCTAGGTATGAAAGTGCAGTGCAAGACTTTCAGTATATAAAAAAAAAACTATTACTTTTGTAGTTGAAAAAGTACAGTATCTTTGATTTCTAATAAGACTGAACTTTTCTCATCAATTAGCTATTCCTTCTTTTACTGTCTGTTCAGAGTTGTTTGCTCATTTAGGTATTAGATTACTGTTTTCCTTATTAATAACAACATTCTTTCGAACTTCATAGTTCTTCATTTTTCTTGTATTTTTTCCCATTTTATTTTTAGTTCCTTTACATGGTCCTCTTTGTTAGCCAAATTTTTTTATGACTTCAATAGTTTTAAGCTTATAAAGTCCTCTTTTATATAGAAATTTGAAAATTATCCATTTTCTTCTATTTTATTAGTTGATTTTTTGCATATAAAATGCTAATAACATTTTTAAATTAACTTTTAATACCTAAAACTATCCCATTATCCCAGGATCATTTATGAAATAATAATTTCAATTAACATCTATTTGAGATTCTACATTTATTATATATTAAATCGAATGCATAGAAGGGTTTGCTTTGAGGATTATTTTGTTCCATAATTCCATCTACTCTTTCCCCTGCACAATACTGGTTAATACTGTATTTTGAGAAGGAAAAAAATACCATTATTACTTTTCCTGAAAAAAATAGTCATACCTATTCAGTCTTTCAGATATTTTTATGATTAATTTGTCAAGTTGTGTTAAAATAATTATTTTTTGGAAGGAATTGATCACTTGGAAGCATTCAACCTTCCACAGGAGGAAGATTCATTTTTCCATTTGTTTGTCTTGAGGTAAATAGCACCACACACCTTTTCTGGAAATCATGCCTTCAGATAATGGCGCATGATAATTGCTAGAGATATTTTTCACTTTTTCAAGGTAAGAAAGACTCCTCTCACATAATTAGCTGAATAGGAATGCAGTTGGTGATTTTCTGAATTCAAAGTCAGAAACAGGTTTTTATTTCACAACATCTGAAAACTAGGAGCCAAAAAAAGGGGGAAAGTATGGAAAATATCTAGAAGGAAAAAGAAAAATCAAAGTCTGAATTTGTGGTTTTCAAATTTCAGTTTGCAACCAGATGCTGCGTGTTGGGACTTATTTAATAGACCATCAACAAACAATTTCTTTAAATGGAATTGAGATATTTTCTCAGTACTGCCTGGAGAAAATTCTTGCCTGTCATGCATGCGCATGCGTGTGTGTGGGTGTCCTGGATCTGAATCAAAGATAAAAATGAATTTCTGACCACGTTGAAGTTTATTCTACCAAGATTACCAGTACATTTTTCTAAATTTAACAGCATAGATGATTATGTTCCTCATCCATTTTTTTAAAATCTTCCCCTCTTAATTTCTAAATTATATCTTTATGACTTGGAGGATAGGTTAGTTTCACGTTTCCTTTCTTGAGAGATGAACACCTTCACTCCTTCCTCCCTTGCTTCTCAGATTCCCCTATCTAGGCTAAAAACCATGGTCTTAAAACAGGGCCCAAAGTAATCAAGACAGCGTTTATTCAAAGAGAGAATGTGTCAGATTCCACACAGATATACAGAACTCCATTTTCTCTCTTTCCTCCCAACAGTTTAAATGAAAAATAAAGGTGCCAGGCACATAGGAATCCTACTTAATGCATGCATATTAACTTTTTTTTTTAATTACGCTCAAGCTTTTACACAAGAAGGCTCCTGCCAGGCTTGTTTTATTCATTCTATGGTGTACTTTGCTACTTATTCCTTATTACTTCTGTGAAATGGCATTTTCTTCTTCCCAAGGCTGACTCTGACTTATCTTAACATGGGCAAGGACAATACAGATCATTCTAAATAATTTAATTTATAAGCTTTGCAAATGGGGAATCAGAGAGACAGTTATAACTGCACTGTCCCCTGCACTACGGTGACTTTCTCCTCAAGTGAGATTTTAGCCCAAGGAATCTTGAACATATACTGTCATCACAAGGATTTTTTGTAAAGATTCTGTTATATTTGCCTTTCAATATCCCTTAAGTTTAGAGAATTTGTCTGTAAAAATATATATAACATGATTTGAATATTGTAAATTAAGATAACATAGTATATAAACAAAATTATGTTAATCGCCCTGTAAATTCAGAGATCTTAGTAGTCTTTAGTCTTACTAATTTAACTCCAAATATTGTAGAAATCAAGCTGGTAGGTCTATTCAGTGTGGTGATTAGAGGTTAGAGAAATAAAGGAGCTAACTGTTAGCTCTGGTTATCAAGAGCTAAACATTTCAAACTGCCGTCTGTTTCAAATATATTATCAATATTACTTGGAAATAATCACCTCTATCTTAGATGTTCTTGATTTGGTTCTAGACTGACATTTATTTATCAATACTCGGATGCTTCATAAACACAAATGTCTCCTGTCCAGGACTTCCCCTCCCCACAAAACACAATTCCTTGATTAATGTGTTGACGGGGTGCCGCCCACGTTTCCATGCACTGACTTGGAGTTTCATAAAAATAATTATTTTGAAGACCCTGTTTTCTGAGGAATTCCTTACATAGCATATTGGCTGCTCTGCTATCAGGACGTAAAAGATTTCCTGATCAAATCTATGCACACAGCAGATATTTTTAAAGATTTTTTAGTGAAAATTTACCATTTTTTTTTTTTCAGAGATCACATTTGAAATATGGCTCAGAGTGACTTCCTCTACCCAGAGAACCCAAGGAGGCGGGAAGAAGTCAACCATCTTCACCAACAGCTTCTTGATTGCTTATCTGACAGCTTCCATGCCACCAATAAGCTGATTGGAGTCTTAAATATGCACTTGGGGTGCAGGCTGGCCTCCATTGAGATGAAAAGAAATGGGACCATCAAAGAAAATTGTGATATCATCATACAAGCCGTGATGAAAATCCAAAAAGAATTGCAAAAGGTTGATGAAGCACTCAAAGATAAACTAGAGCCAACCCTTTATAGAAAACTTCAGGATATCAAGGAAAGGGAAACAGAGAAAATTGCAATAGTACAAAAGGTTATGTCAGTCATCCTGGGAGAAGCTACTTCTGCAGCCAGTGCAGTGGCTGTTAAACTTGTGGGCTCGAATGTCACAACTGGCATAATTAACAAGTTGGTCACTGTGTTAGCTCAAATTGGTGCTTCTCTCCTTGGTAGCATAGGAGTTGCTGTTCTTGGCCTTGGCATAGATATGATCTTCCGCGCCATCCTGGGAGCAGTGGAAAAAACGCAGCTAGAAACAGCCATCAAGAGTTATGAGAAGCATCTGCTAGAATTCAAGTCAGCCTCAGAAAAATATCATCATGCCATTACTGAGGTCACCAACACAGTGAAACAACAAATGAAATAAACAGCCACCTTGTTTGTCAATAATAGTGTTTGGTTTCTTGGATTAGGTTCATTTTCCATAAGCTTTCATCATAGACATAAATACAATAAACAAATTGGGCAAAGGAATTACAGATGCTAAAACTAGATGACTCTTGAGTTTTGCAACAATAAATGCCTGATCAGTTGGTGCTAGACCCTGTGAGTTAAAAGACTTTATCCCAGGATGCCTTCTCACGCTACTCTACCAGATCAATATTAGGGTAAATGCTATTATAGAACAGGTGTAGAGGTTGCCTTTTCCTTTCTAATTCCCAGTCAAAATCCTTAAATGTACATTGTAATTATGTACAATGCACAATGTAAATTACTAAGTGCTGAGGCTTTCATTTCTACCACTTCAGACATCCTTTAGCTTTAAGAGGACATAGTAACTTCTGCCTGGACACAAACCCTGGGCCTTTGAATAGAATAGAAATACTACCATAATTTCAACCATCACTTTAAATCCAAACTTCTGTAAACTGGTACAGACTGAAATATGGTTTGTAACAATTAACCTCAATGATAAAAGGAAGCAATAGTTCTGTAAACTTCTAATTATAATATGAATCTATTTTTAACAGATAAAAGTTAAAACTAAAAAGATAAAGGTTTTGTTTCTGTAATTGGAATCAACCCTGACCAATGTGGTATGATAATTAAAATATCCCTCAAGTGAGTGTTTGAACACTCTGGAACTTTTCTTTTTTTAAAAAGGCAAATTCCAGATATATATCCATAAAATGCATTTAGAATGCAGGAGATGAAGCCACTCTTTCAAGAATTTGTCATTCAGAGGAAAGTCATCATTTATTACCTTATGAGTTTTCAGGAAAGTAAATTTCACTTTTAATACTAGCAAAGATTAGGAAGTTGCTATATAAACCTTTAGGTTGCCTATTTCATTAATTACCTAATTTCAGAAAAATGCTAAGGAGGTCTAATGGTTCAGTTAAATTTCTGCAGATGGAAGTGTTTGTTTTCTAAGTACTGAACCAACTAATAACTCCCTGTTGAGATTCTTAGATTAAATTCACAAAATTACTAATAAGCTGTGATGCAAGAATGTGTTTGTTATAGTTGACACTTGAATCCAAGTTCAGGGAAAGTCTTGACATTTAATAAACTCAGGATATCTCAAAAATTAAAAGCTAGATAAAATACTTTAATTTTTTAAATGTACTAATTTTCTCCTCTTCTATCATTGTTTTTCCGTTGCAAAACATCCAATTTTGTTCACCTTCAATATTAAATGTTTTTGTTGTTGTTTATTACCTGGTTTATAAACTTGAAACTACAAGATCTTTTTACTGTTGTGAGACTCAGAAGCCAGTCTAAAATCAATTCAAGAATTTTCTAAGACAAAGGCTGGTTTAGGACCAATCTTGAACGGTTAAGTGCACATTTAAATATTCTGCTAATATTTATAATTGATTGTAGGAATTGGCCTACAACAACGTATTTCCTATAAGGGATATTTCGATTAAGATGAGAAATAAACAAGCGTGTCCTTTAAGGACAGAATTTAAAAATATTTAAAATGACCTTTAAGAGGAAAACATAGGATAGGAGTCTTGGGGGAAAGTGAATACAAGAGAAAGAATCTTCGAAGACTAAACCTAAGGGAATAATCTCGTACGTACAGTGACATCGTATGACACGTTTTGGCTGGTAAAGAGACCAGAGCCAATAAAACCACCTCGTCTGTCGTAAAATTAAAATCGACAGATGTCTTCCCACACTTCCTTTCCAAAAAAGTAACCCTGTAGATTAGCAAGCTGGGACTCTAATATGAGCATTGATTTGCTCAGGTCTACACACGCTGTGTGTATCTATAAACGACTGAATTTACAGACGGACAAGATGTTAGCAAAGCACACCAATCACAGTAGCAAGTATTACCGGGGGATTCATTCCGAAACAGACACTCCGAAAAGACCATACTAGCTTTCATCATGAATTAAAAAAAAAAAAACAAAAAAAACCCCAAACTAATACAACCCCAGAAGGCAGAAACTGCACCAACACACTTCCCACCCTAGACGACACAGATCTACCGCGGCGCAATAGAGCAAGCGTCCGGAATTAGGTCAGAGTACCTGTCCCAAGAGGCAGGGCCGTCTTTTCACCAGCCAATCATATAGCCGAGATGCTTCTTTTTTCTGATTTCTATTAGTCTACAGAAGTGTCCATCAATGTCGTCTTTGTATGCGTAATATTAGGGCGGGCTCTTAGCAGATCATCGACCAATTCTATGCTGTATTGGTGCGGAAGAGACTCCGGTCTTGGAGTTCTTTGTTACTTTCTACATTTCCAGGGCGTAGAAATGCGGGGATCTTGAGCCCACAGGGACAGGAAGTGACGTAGGTATGGTGGAGGGGCGCGAGGTTTCAAGATGGCGGTTGTTGGGTAGCCAACTGGGAGCGGAGGTGAAGGCCCCAGCGAAATAAAAGAGGCCGAGAGTCGTCCCCTCCCGGCTTCTCGCAGTCCCAGAGTCCAGCGGAAGTGTAAGTGTGCGAGATTTTTCCAATCGGATTATTCATTTTTTCCGTTCCTTCCGTGGCCTCGCGCTGTTGCCTCGGGACAGTAGGCCCCCTAGCCCCGCTCTTTCTCTCCGTGGTAGGGGTCTCCCGGGTCGTGGACTTGGGGGATCCCCGGGCCTGGGGCCGAGCGGCGGCGACCAGCGGTTAAGCGGCTGACTTTGCCAGGTTGGCTAGCGCCGCCTCATGTTTGTCCACGTTGATTGGTAGATAGCCATAGATTTGATGGTCAGGGTCAACCGTCGCTATGGTTTCGGCAGTTGCTGCTGCTGTTGTCTCGGGTGGAGATGGGCTCCGTCTGTTTGGAGCCTCTTTGGCTGTTTTGAGTTCCCTCATGGTTCTGTGGCCCGATTTCCTTATCGCCCCTGCGTTAAGACATAAAAGTACTTTGCGCAGGCTAAGGCTCCAGTGTCCTCTGTAAAAAATTTCTGTAATTCGTGTTCTGGTTCAGTTTGGGAAAGATGGGTCAAAACAAGAGCCTGAGGGTAATTGAGCGAGGAAAGCCAAAAAGGTACGGATCGTCAAAGATATGAGAGCTTGTATTTATACTAAATTTGCATGCTTCTGCCTTCCCTAGCCCCCATTCACAGTTTTTCTGAGAAGGAAACTCGTAACAGGGTAAATTAGTTACCATTGGAACGGCTTTGAAACATTGAGCAGGAGTGAAAGCAATTGAACACTTGCTGAGAGAGTTATTGACTTGATAATGTCTGATAAAATCTTCATAAAGAAGGAAAGGTATCATTGTATGGCCTCCTAAACATTTTATCTGGGGCCCATAACTTCCCTAGTCAAAGGTTTAACTTTCTGTTAGGCAAACCCTGTCCATTGTTTTTGTGCGTCTAGGTTAACACATTTTTGAAGTGCTGCTTTTTCAGACCCCTCAGAGACTGAAGGACTTACAAGGGGCACATAATCTTATTAACCATATTTTGCCATATATAATATGCTTCCAGGTATGCTGCACACCCACATTTTTGGCCCAAACTTTCAGGGAAAAATTTTTCATTTTAATTTTTAAATTCCACTATCTATCTATTTATTTATATTTAGGTACTTGTTTTTTGTATTACAAAGGAATTTTAGCATTTATTTTTGAACATGTTATGGTACAAGAAATTTTATATAGCAAATAATTACAAAACACAGAAGCAGAAGTTATTTCAGGTACTACCCAGGTATAATGCACATCCTTATTTTTCCCTCAAAAATTTGGGTAAGACGTGTGTGTTATACATGGCAAAATACGGTATACTGTAACCCAGTCATCGATATTTTCCCCCTTGCTTTCTCCCACCTCACAGTAATCATTCTTACATCGCCCCTACCCGCTATAAAAGAGACTGCAAAACTCATTATCCAGAGCATTTTTGAGATCTTGCTGCCAAGCAAGGTCATCAGTTCAGCTCAGATAAGCTCCAATATATTCTTATACAAATTTTCTACAGGTTTGGACAATCTTAGGTTGAAACTTATTTTTAATGAACAAGTGAACCATACAGATTATCAACATGGGACGAAGATCTACATCATCCACCAAGAGTGGAAAATTTATGAACCCCACCGACCAAGCCCGTAAGTATACATTAACGTGGCTGATGAAGAAGAGAAGTGGTAAAAAGTGCAAGCACTAGGGAATCTGTTTCATAATGCCCTAATTACCAGATCAGCAGTGCCAGGAGTCAGTTGTATGAAGTTACCCGGTGTTCTTGTGGGCACATGATTGAAACTTCAAAACATGCAACCAGACCCACATGGCAAAGGGTAGCCAGTTTGATTTGCCAGTCAGGCCACATTGCCTGGGTTATGGGTCCAGTCTCTGGTCAGGATGGGTATGGGAGGCAACCAATGGATATTTCTTACATGGATGTTTCTCTCCCTCTCTCTCTCCCTCCCTTTCTCTCTCTCTAAAAATAAATAAAATCTTTTTAAAAAAATTTTTAATGAAGCTTCAAATCATTAAAAAAAAAAAACCCATATTTCTAATTTGATTGACTTGCAAAGTAGAATTGGCTTAAAGCTTTCTTTTTGTATTTGGCATTTTGAAGAAATTAGTTTGGCAAGTTCTTATTTAATATTTTATGACACCTTTTTTCCTTCATGTTCCTAATTATTTCTTAAGAAAACAAAAAATTGTTGACATTTTTAGTTGACAAAATGAGAACGGTGCTAGTGACATCCAGCAGGTAGAGGTCAGGGATGCTGCTGCACACCCTGCGGTGGGCAGGGTGGGCCCACAGTTAAGTTATCTGTGTTAAGAAGATGCTTTGACGGCGGTCACAGCTTTAAAGGTTTATGTTCTTTCTCTCCCTCAAGGAAAAGAAGCCCGGAAGAGAGAATTAAAAAAGGTATGGTTTCAGATGAATCTAATTAGTTATCCATGTTGTTTGGCACATCTTATCATTTGGGATTAGTGGATTTTAAAATAACATTTCCAATTATTTGCCAGAAAATATACTTTACACTTATAACAAGCCATAAAATTTCAAAATACCATACAGATGTTCCTTGACTTAAGATGAGGTTACTATTATGTCCCAATATATCCATCATAAGTTGAAAATATCTTAATTCAAAATGCTTTTAATATACCTGACATACCAGACAGCACAGTATAGCCCACCTTACCTTAAACATGCTCAGAATTTTTACATTAGCCTACAGTTAGGCAAAATTAGCTTACCTGCTGCCCAGTATCATGAGAGACTATGGTGTTACATATGGCGAGTCCAGGTAAAAATCAAAATTTAAAGTATAGTTTCTACTGAATGGGTATCACTTTGGCACCATCATAAAGTCAAAAAATCAGAAGTCAAGCCATGGTAAGTTGGGGGCCATCTGTTCTTGGAAACTGAACTAACCTTGCAGATAAGCTCACAGTGAGGTGGTTGATTAACTTTCCCAGTGAGTTAAATAAATACTTTTGAAGGCAACTCATTTTTGGTAGTTATTAAAACATACTACTTTGTTAACAGCTACTGAATTAGTGAATGAAAATAAATGCGATACTAAATTGCTTTGTGCGTTCATTTTCCTGGTTATGTAGCTGTTGAGCTTGCCACAAAGTGCTTCCCAGAATAGGAAGGATTTACTTTTTAGCATCATGCCTTAATACATTGAGAAAACTTAGGTTTTTAATTGTGTGTTCTTGTTATATTATTTAACATTAAATCCTGCAAAACTTTTTTCTGGTATATAATTTTAGAATTTAGCTGAAACCTTTGTTTATTACAAAAAATGTTTTAAGTAACTGCTTTAGATCTCACAAATACTTCCCTCAGAGAGCACATCTAAAAATAAATAACATTTATTTACCTTTTTGTATAAAGATGAAACAGTTTTGAATAAAAAATTGCATAGTTTCTGGTGGATGAAACAAGTGATCAGAAACCTAAAAGCTCAACCTCAGTTTAAATAGATTATTGAAACAAATTGAAATAAAAACTCCTCATTGATGTCCAGGTTCTTGACATACTGCTTTTCCCTTTTTCTAAGAACAAAAAACAGCGCATGATGGTACGAGCTGCAGTTTTGAAGATGAAGGATCCTAAACAGATTATCCGGGACATGGAGAAATTGGATGAAATGGGTAAGAATTTGTTAAAGGGCCAAATTTTATAGCGGAGACAATAGTCTGATACACAGAGGCAGGCAGATAGTGAGTGAAGCCACAGAGGCATAAGAAGAACTAAAGCACAGTGGCATTCGATGTTTGAATGTACTTTAATGTCAGAAAGACAAAATAAGATGTCATTCGGAGTAAGAGTGAAGCCATTATTCAGCTTGAGCTAATTGTCGTTAGAAGGTAATGAACACCCACTTTGGCCAGCTCACTTTTTGAGAGGAGACGGAAATCTGGCTTCTGAAATTACCTTGGGGTTTTTTATGTCTAGTTTTATTTTTTAATGCTAGCAACTACCACATAAATCTATTAGACCACCATGAGTATACCAGTTTTCTCTGTTTTCCAGTGAGAATATCCAAAGATACTTGACTACTTAGTAAGGATGTAGCAGAAATCATCAGATACTTAGTATCAAGTACCAATATCAAATGTTAGGATCCCCCCTTTTCACATTTCGTAGAATAATTGTATTCAGTCCCTTTATCTACATCCTCAATATCCCCGCGTTGTCATAACTAGAAGCACATGAGATAACTGCATCTTACCTTTCCTTGCATCTAAGGTAGTTAGAGAATCATATGTTTGATGCTGCCCCTGGAAATTTTTAGCCCAACCTACAAATACCTATTTTCTTAACATTAGAATGTAGAATTTTTTTTTTAATAGAAGTTTTCCAACATGCAAAAATAAAGTAGTCAACTATGTGCTTTTCAGCAGTCAAGTTTTTATTCATTCTGTCTTCTGCCCCCTGCCACTTTTTTAAATTACATATTAAAGGAATCTTTGTAAGTTTTGTTTACAAAGGTACCCAAGAAGTTTCAGTGGTTTGCCAAAAAAACAGTAAGTGAAAAAGTTACAGTAGATCTCTTCACTGATGCATTAAATGGGGTTCCAAAAAATACAGGTATGTGAGGGTGCAGCATTACAAGCTCTCAAACGTGATGTGGCAGAGCCTGTGCGTGAAGAGTCTGGGCCAGGCTGCATGATGCCAAGTCCTTCCCAGTCCTAAATTGATTTATGGGGTTTAATCACACCAGGACTACTGTGGTATAAGACCATACCTTCTGGTTTTGAATAAATCGCCAAGGTTAATAGTTAATGGGATTTAGGGAAGAGGATAATTGAACTTGTTATTCTTTAAGAAAAGGGAGAAGGGAACATTGTTTATCAGCACCGTAATTACAATTTATAAAACTCAGTACAAACTAATTTAAGGAGAAACAGGCATATATTGTCTCCCATAACTTGGAAATCCTGATGCCATTATCAAGCCTGTCCATCTCTGGTCTTTTGTATGTTAGCTTTGTTCAGCATACTGCTAATGAATTTCTTGGGATGGGAGGTAAAATATGTATGTGGAATGTAGTGGTGGTTGGGAGACAAGGCCACAGATAGCTCTAGGTTTACTTCATTCCTGCTTGTGAGAGCATCTCTCTCCCCCATCTACATTTAAAAGCCTCAGACAAGGATCTGGCCCCAGTCTGGATCCTGTGCCATTTGATCTCTGAGTCAGTCACTGACTGGCAAGGGTGATGGAGGGGGGCAGGTGTGACTGACCAGGCAAGCCTGGGAGTCTTGTGCTAATCCCTCTTGGAACAGAGGACCTGAAATTAAGGCCCAGGTTGAACACATGGGTTATATGGTAGCTAGATGAAGAGCACCAGTCCATTATAAAAATAATAAGTGATGAGCCATATACCACTGGGTATTTAGTTTGTGATCCCCTTTAATAATTAGGCCTTCGTTGTGAAGTAGTTGATGTTCACATTTTGCACATGAAGAAGTTGAAAATGAGAGGATTCAAATGATGTGCCCAAGATCTCAGAAGTAAATGACAGAGCCAGTGTAGTGTATAAACCCAGGTCTGTCTGGCTGAAGCTTAACTGTATCGGGTCATTAGCATAGAGGAGTAAAAATAGATTTTTATTGCAATGATGATGAAAAATAATTAGATGACATTTCTTAGAAAGGAAAGTAAAATTAGTGACTATCTTAAAGGGGTGGAATTTTCGTAAGTATGTATTACAGTTCTTTAGAAATGGAAGGATATATCTGATGTCTAGCCCCTTTTTTAAAATTTTAGCATATAAGTTTTTGATGAAATGATATAATCTATTGATAACCTAAATAAAATGACCTTTTTGTGTTGAATTCCATAATCTACTCTTTTCTCTCAGAGTTTAACCCAGTGCAACAGCCACAGTTAAATGAGAAGGTGCTGAAAGACAAACGTAAAAAACTGCGTGAAACCTTTGAACGAATTCTACGGCTCTACGAGAAAGAAAATCCAGATATTTACAAAGAACTGAGAAAGCTAGAAGTGGAATATGAACAGAAGAGGGCTCAGCTTAGCCAATATTTTGATGCTGTCAAGGTAATCTGGTTTCTTTAGAAAGAGAAACTAAAGTGTTCTATTTAGGTTTGCTCTTAAACTAGTTAATGGGAGAATTGATTGTTGAGCCTCTTCCTCTTGGCAATTTCTTGTCAAACTGAACATATACAAGAGAAATTAATCCGGCTCAGATATTCTTAAATCTCAAAAACATACTGAACTTCAGTGGTTATGGTTCCATTTCTATGAAATTCTAGAACAGGCAAAAATTTGTAACAGCAGTTGTCTTGGTATGGTGTTAGGGACTGACTGGGAGTGAGCATGAAATACTATATACATTTGTCAGAAATCACTGATTTTATTCATGTCATTATAAATTTACCTCAAAATAAAAATGTAAAAAGCCTGAATGCTATAATTTTTGTAGAGTAGGTAATACGGGTCCCATTTACAGAAGAAGGAAACTAAGAGAACTTGCTTAGTCATGCAGCTGGTATGTGGCAGAAATTCATCAAAGGCAGGCTAATTTTAGAGCCCAACCGCTGCCACTGGAGACATGCTAAGTTAATTGATACGTCTTATTTATCATCCAGAATATTAAATAGAATGCCTCTGGTACTAGAGACTTTTAACAGTTGGACTTCTCTAAACAGCAGTTATTTCAAACCAAAACCAAAAAGAATTGATGCTAGAAGAAAAAATCTGAGTTTGGTTCTTTTAGAGGAGATGGATTATTTTCAATATTGAAGAGGCTTGTTCCTGTTTTTTGTTTGTTTGTTTTTTGAGATGCTCATGTTAGGTGAAAAGCAAATCCAGGTTATAGAACAGCTGACTGAATTTCTCATGTTGAGTTGGTAGATTACTCTTATTGTACTACTGAAAGATTCTCTCTGTTTCAGAATGCTCAGCATGTGGAAGTGGATAGCATTCCTTTGCCAGATATGCCGCACGCTCCTTCTAACATTTTGATCCAGGATATTCCTCTACCTGGTGCCCAGCCTCCCTCCATCCTTAAGAAGACCTCAGCCTATGGGTACGTGGGAGCATAACCAAATAGCATGCATTAAAAGCACCTCTTGACTATCTAGAGCCAAAATTAATGCACTGGGAAATAAAAGACAAAGTGAATATAAGCAGTGCCTCATTTGATTAAAGATGAAATTTTAAAATCCCTTGAAAATTGTTTAGAAAAGTAAAATACCACTGTTAACATGATTGCTGTAAACTTTTCTTTGCAGACCTCCAACTCGGGCAGTTTCTATTCTTCCTCTTCTTGGACATGGTGTTCCACGTTTGCCCCCTGGCAGAAAACCTCCAGGGCCACCCCCTGGTCCACCCCCTCCTCAAGTATTGCAAATGTATGGCCGGAAAGTGGGCTTTGCCCTCGATCTTCCCTCTCGTCGGCGAGATGAAGATATGTTATACAGTCCTGAACTTGGTAAGGAATGACTGTTACTTTTGCTCTTAAAAGCTACGCAGTTTTTACTTTGGCCCTGTTTTACATCTTGTTCACCACCCTCAGAATTGGGAAATAAATGAGAATACCATATGGATAAATCACAGGATCTACCTAAATAAAAGCATCCTACATAGCAAAATGTAGAAATACTTGTTGTATTTTAAATTAGGCTATGCTTAGAAATATCACTTACTACCAGTTCCCTAACACTTGGATGCCTGTTTCCCTTCAGCTTTATTGCCATCAGACTAGAGCACCGTCATGTACGCAGTGATTGTGTATATAAACTTCTAAGTGTAATTTGTTTTCAGATCTGAATCTTTTAAATTGCCAAATGAAAATAGTCAGACTATTTAAATAGCTGAGGTCTACACAGAAATTTTTTAAACAATTAGATTATTGTCACATGGTGAGCATAATTCTCCATGTTTTGGGGTACCAAGTAGTGGAGGAGCCAATCATATTACCTGTTCCCTGCTCCCTCCCTTTTCAGCTCAACGGGGTCACGATGATGATGTCTCCAGCACCAGTGAAGATGATGGCTATCCTGAGGACATGGATCAAGACAAGCATGATGACAGTACTGATGACAGCGACACTGACAGATCAGATGGAGAAAGTGAGGGGGATGAATTTGTGCACCGCGATGATAATGAAAGAAACAACAATGAAGAAAAGAAATCAGGTATGTGCAGATGAAAGTTGCATGGTATTGATCAGTAAATAGGACACAGGCTGAAGGTCCTGACTTCTTAATGCATCTATGAAAGTAATTGTGAGCTCCTTGAAAGGAAGGGTCAGATTTTCATTCATCTTTATGTCTCAGTAATCTCAAAGTTCCTGGCACAGAGTAAGTACTAATGGAAATTTTAAAAAACGAATACAAAAAAACAGTGTATGTAATAATAAATGTCTATGTAATAAAGTTTACTTTTGAGGGAAACGATAATAGCTCTTCAACAGTATAAAGATGTACTCTCGTGGGTATGTATAGGAAAGAAAGAATAACCATGTAACTATTAAAAAAACGATATTCACATTGTTGTTTTTTAATAAGTCTATTTAAATACCTACATTTGAAGCCCCTTAAATTGTATGTGATTGGGGTATATTGCTTGAGCCAGAGCCAGAATTATAATGCATGTATGCCTTTGAGTAGAGTCATGACTTAACAGAAACATATCCATAATGTGTGTGTTTGATTATTATAAATTCAGACTGAGTTACATGTACTTTTAAAGTAGTTATGGCATTCATCAAGAAAATTTGAAGTATTGTAATAGGTATTGAGCAATACAAAATGTACAGTGTGTCACACCCCAATAGTCTTAGAGCTTCTTTTGGAATTGTTTTAATAGCCAGCAACTCCATATTTATGAATTAGTCAAACAAAATATTATCATTTATAATAATGACAATTTTTCCTTCTATTTCTTAAGAATTATGGTTGTAAATCAAAAAGCTAGTTGAAGAGAGTGGATAGAGAGAGCCAGTAATGAAAAATTATAGAGAGTGGATAGAGAGAGCCAGTAATGAAAAATTATAGAGGGCCCTTACGTAGGGACAAGTACTAGGAAGTAGAAAGCCATTAGAGGCACAGCAGCTCCATTTCTTCTGGGACTGTGTGTTCTTTGCCTCATCTTCCTCTTTCTCACAGCTGGTGTTTCTAACATGGACTCATCAGTGCTGAAAATGGCTGTCCTGTGATTCGGCAGTCATTCAGCTAATATGTGTTGAGTCTACTATATGCAAGGCATTTTTGTAGATACTAAGGATGTAGACAAAACTAAAGCCCTGCCCGCATGGAACTCCTATGCTTTTTGTAAGTGTTTACCAAGTAAGAATGCTTCTAACACTGCATCATCTAGTATGACGTTGAAAAGCATCCAGTTATCCAGTGAATAACTTTTTCCCCCCAGTTAAGAAATTCCCTTCTAGTTTGCTAAGAGCTCCTGTCATAAATGTTTTCTAAGCATCTGTTGGGGTGTTGTTAATGGTTTTTCCTTAAGCTGTTTATTGTAATGGATTGCATTATAGGTTTTCTAGGGTAAAAGGTGAAAGATTTACATTATAGCTTTTCTAAACTATCCTGCGTTTCTGGGACCAATCTTATGTGTTTACAATTTTTTTCTTTCTTTTTTTAAAACACTGTCTGATTAAATTTGCTTATATTTTGTGTTGGCCAGTAGGTTAGTTCTGGTATCAGTATTATGCTAGCTTCATGATTTCTGGATAGCACTCCATCTTTTCCTATGCCCTTTTGCAGAAAGTTTCTGTAGTGTAGTCTTTGGCTGAATTTCCTTGTAAAATTATTTTATCCAGGTGCCTTTCAGTGGCACCAAAGATCTGCTGATCTTCGGTTCATTTCTGTTTCTTCTGGTCTTACTGCTTCTTTGACCAATTTTAGTAACTTATATTCTTCTAAAAAAAAAGTCTATTATTTTTATCTGGGTATTCAATTTTATTGGCAGAAAGATGTTAGTATTCTTGAAGTTTTTTTTTTAATTTATAACTTTTAAATCACTGCAGCACATATTACCAGTTGGTACTTTAGTTACTACCTTTATGTCTACCTCTTTATGTCTGCCTCTTTCTGTTCTTACCTTCTGCCAAGTTTTACAGCAGATTTGCAGGCAGCATTCATGTCTAGTAATTTATAGAATTTATTCTACAGTAAGTATTTACTGAATTGTGTTGATGCCAATTCCACCCCACCCCCCTCTGGCACCTTAGGTCTGAGTGTACGGTTTGCAGATATGCCCGGGAAATCAAGGAAGAAAAAGAAGAACATTAAGGAGCTGACTCCTCTTCAGGCCATGATGCTTCGAATGGCAGGTAAGGCATGAAGAGAGTAGTGAATCACCTTTTAGTATTTCCTCGTGCCAGGTACTTACATATGTTTTTCTATTTAGTATCCCAATAGCCCTGAAATAAGTTACAAATCCTTGTTTTACAAAAGGTCAGGTTTGGAGACATTAAGATGCCCAAAGTTATATATAACTAGTAAGTGGTCGAACTGGCATTTAAATCCAGGTCTGTCTTATTCTGAAGCCTGTTCCACTGTGCTGCACTAGCTTAGATGAGTGGAATACTATTTGGTTCTTCCATATCTTAAGTATTTTATACAAGAAGACTATTTGGTTGTTTATTTTCAGAAAGCATTTACTGAGCATATGTCTTCAGGTAGCACTCTTTTAGAGGCTGTAAAAAATTAACTCCATTTACCTGGTTTAAAATTTCTTTCAGGTCAGGAAATCCCTGAGGAGGGTCGGGAAGTAGAGGAATTTTCAGAGGACGATGATGAAGGTGATTCTGATGATTCTGAAGCAGAAAAGCAGTCACAAAAACAGCATAAAGAGGAATCTCTTTCTGATGGCACATCTGCTTCTTCACAGCAACAAGCTCCCCCACAGTCTGTTCCCCCTTCTCAGATACAAGCACCTCCCATGCCAGGACCACCTCCTCTTGGACCACCTCCTGCTCCACCTTTACGGCCTCCTGGACCACCTACTGGTCTCCCTCCTGGACCACCTCCAGGTAAGATTTACATATTATAAATAAATAAATAATTAGGTCTACATGTGGTTAGAGTGAAGTCATTCCAAAAAATACATACCATTAGCAGCGATGTTTTCTTTTCATCCTAGTACAGTTATCTAAAAATCAAGGATTCTTGAAGGACAAGTGCACCTGGTTTACTATTACAGCATTGTTTGCAGCTCATAATATTTCTGACCACCGTTTTCCCCTCCCATGCTCTTTCTTTTGATGCTGCCTTTTTTTTTTTTTTTTTTTTTTTTTTTTTTTTTTTTTTAAATATGACAGGTTGACCCTGTTCAAAATTAGTAGACAGTGAGACTAGGACACAGAAAATGCTATCTCATGTCCCTTGGTTTGGGGATTATTGGATGTCAGTGTAATCTTTATAGTTGGAGTGTGATTGACACCTATCACCTATAAAAGTGATAGGTGTTAATCACATCTTCAGCTTAAAAGTATAAAAAGTTTATTTACAGTATGAAACAACATATACAGCTTCTTGGCTCTTTATGATTTTATTCTTTCTATACAGCCAATTAAGTTTTCTTCAGTTGACTTCATCCTTTTCCTATTGGTTCAAAGCAAAATGACCTATCTTAATGACATTTTCTGTGGTCCTTGTCTTTATCATAATGAGTTTCAGGAGATCACTGAAGCACTTGATTTTATAGTCCATTTTCAACTCATGATGGAACCATTTAAGAAGTCCTTTTGCCCTGGCTGGTGTGTTTCAGTGGGTTGAGTACCAGCCTGCAAACCAAAAGGTCACCAGTTTGATTTCTAGTCAGGACACATGCCTGTGTTGTGGGCCGGAGCCCCAGTTGGGAGCATGTGAGAGGCTGCCAGTAGAAGTTTCTCTCCTCCTTTTTCCTCCCTCCCTTCCCCTCTCTCTAAAAATAACTAACTAAATAAAATCTTTTTAAAAATAAAGTTTTTTAAGACTATGTTATTGATTATGCTATTACAGTTGTCTCATTGTTTTTCCCCCCTTTATCCCCCTCCACTCTGCACTTCCCTTCCCACCAGCATTCCCCCCTGCCCCTTAGTTTCATGTCCATGGGTCGTATATATAAGTTCTTTGGCTTCCCCATTTCCCATACTATTCTTAACCTCCCCCTATCTATTTTGTACCTACCAATTATGCTTCTTATTCCCTGTACTTTTTCCCCCATTCTCCCCACTCCTCCCCTTCCCCACTGATAACCTTCCATGTGATCTCCATTTCTGTGATTCTGTTACTGTTCTAGATGTTTGCATAGTTTTTGTTTTTGTTTTATAGTTTTTATTGTTGACAGTTGTGAATTTGTTGTCATCTTACTGTTCATATTTTTTATCTTCTTTATCTTAGATCTAAGTCCCAAGGGCTGGGTGATGATGAGCTCCTTTAACTTGACCTTATCTGGGAAGCATTTCATCTGCTCTTCCATTCTAAATGATAGCTTTGCTGGATAGAGTAATCTTGGATGTAGATCCTTGCCTTTCATGACTTGGAATACTTCTCTCCAGCCCCTTCTTACCTATAAGGTTTCTTTCTGAGAGTCTTATAGGTACTCCTTTGTAGGTAACTCTCCTTTTTTATTGCTGCTTTTAAGATTCTCTCCTTATCTTTAATGTTGGCTAATGTAATTACAATGTACCTTCCTGTGTGCTTCCCTGGGTCCAACTTCTTTGGGACTCTCTGGGCTTCCTGGACTTCCTGGAAGTCTATTTCCTTTGCTAGAACTTCCCCAATCATTCATTATATTTTCAAATAAGTTTTCAATTTCTTGCTCCTCCTCTTCTCCTTCTAGCACTTCTATGATTCAGATGTTGGAACATTTAAAGCTGTCCCTGAGGTTAAGCCTCTCCTCATTTTTTTGAATTCTTGTTCCTTCATTCTGTTTTGGTTGAATATTTATTTCATCCTTCTGGTCCACACCATTGATTTGAGTCCTGGTTTCCTTCTTGTCACTGTTGGTTCCCTGTATATTTTCCTTTATTTCACTTTGCATAGCCTTCAGCTCTTCCTTTATCTTGCGACCATACTCAGTCGTTTCTGCGAGCATCCTGATTACAAGTGTTCTGAACTCTGCATCTGATAGGTTGGCTATCTCCCCGTCACTTAGTTCTTTCTCTGAAGTTTTGATGTTCTTTCATTTAGGCTATATTTCTTTGTTTTGGCACACCTGTTACGTTGTAAGAGGCGGAGATTTAGGTATTCACTAGGGCAGGGCAACCCACATTGTTGCATTGTGGCGCCATATGTGGGGGAGGGGTCTGAGAGGGAGCAGTACCACTTGCTAGCTTCTTCAGCTTGCTCCACTTTCTGTCACTTCCCACAAGAGGATTTTGTCCTTTCAGGTGCTGGTACCAGGGTGGGTGGGCTTGTGTATGTTCTAGGACCCTGTGAGTCTCTCCAACAGACTCTCCTGTGAGGCTGGGAGTTCTCACTTCACTGCAGCCCCTTCAGGTTTTTACAGCCAGGGGTTTTGAGGCTGTAGTTTCCCACGCTGGGACCCTGGGTTGTGTAGTTTGTCTTGCTCCCCAGTTGTTCCTCCCGGCTTAAACTCACACGAATGTGGGACCAGCAGTCCACCAGCTGCCACCTGCCTGGGTCTGCCCGCTTGTCGTGCATCCTCTCCACCCCCGCTCCCTGTCTCGCCTGTCCTACCAGCCTAGATGAATGTTTCTTCTTTAACTCCTTGGTTGTTGGGCTTCCATACAGTCTGATTTTCTGGCAAAATCAGTTGTGGTTGTTTTTGTTTTTAAATTGATTGTTACTATTTTGGTTGTGTGAAAAAGCAAAGCATATCTACCTACACTTCCATCTTAGCTGGAACTTAATAAATATGTTTAAAAAAAATTTCTTCTTATCTTCATAACGTTTCCAGCCCAACAGAGCCGTCATTGAGTATGTTTGTTGTCAGTGCCGGGTAACAAAGAGGTGATCCATAAGAAATTCAGTACTGTATCTGGTGTTCAAGTATTGTTGGATGAATTCTGCTTCCACACATTTCAATCGGTTTTTGAAATTATCTGATTTCAGGTCAAAGTGATAAATCGAACCACATCTGAGTTACCTTTATGTAGTACAATTATTATTTCATATATATTTGTTCAACATTATCATTTTTCTCTTTCCAGGAGCTCCTCCGTTCTTGAGACCACCTGGAATGCCAGGACTCCGAGGACCTTTACCCCGACTTTTACCTCCAGGACCACCACCTGGCCGACCCCCTGGCCCTCCTCCAGGTCCACCTCCAGGTCTGCCTCCTGGCCCTCCTCCTCGGGGACCCCCACCAAGGCTACCTCCCCCTGCACCTCCAGGTAAAGCTTTTGATCCATAACAAATATGTGTCTCCTATACAGTGTGGGGCATAGTAGGTTTATAATTGCGAGTGCAAGAAACACAGTTTATTCTTATATTATTATTCATTATTGCATTATTTTCTGTATGAACAACTGTAAACCTGTTTTTGCCCCACCCTGTGTATTTCATTGCTGTAGGACATAGTTTTACATTTTAGTATCCTGAAATGAAGGAATATCTTAAAATGGTGTTTTTTAATTGCTGTTAGCCTAGATTGAACTTACGTTCTTCCATGGAGTATTTGCATTCATTCCACCTATCACCTAAATTCTCCATTTAAGCCCTGATCAGCGTGGCTCAGTGGGGTTGGGTGTAATCCTACAAGGCAAAAGGTCACCATTTCAATTCCTGGTCAGGGCACAGGCCTGGGTTGTGGGCCAGGTCCTGGGTTAGGGGTGTGCGAGAGGCAACCAATTCATACTTCTCGCCCTCTTTATCTCTCTCCCTTCCCCTTTCTCTAAAAATAAACAAAGTCTTTTTTAAAAATTCTTTGAGTTTTTAGGTCTTGTAATTGTAGTGATTCCATACATCTGCTTAAGTACCAATTAAAGTTCAAAATCACAAGGGAGATTTTTTTTCCCTCAACCTAGTATCAATGCTAGATATGCAGATTTCCTTGTCTTTTTATGTGTGGCAAGTATCTTTCCGGTTTACTACACTAACTGTCACAGTTTAATGTAAAGATCTTTAAAGCTCCAAGCTAGGACTTTTTTTTTCTCTCTCTCAATTGTATGTGGAATATATATGAGTTTGTATGAGATGTAGCATCATAGCTTTGATAAAATGGGATGTTTGATATTCAGTCTTGAAAGTGGCATTTGAAGAAAATTAAACCTGCTATTCTTGATAAAATGATGATGATATGTCTAAACCATCAATGAAACCTGAATTATTTTCCAGGAATGGTGACATAGTTGTGATTAGTTGCAGTATCTCATTTCTCACTCATGGAGTTACCATTTTGGGGAGAAGTGATATAGACATCACTAAATAATGCATGGGGATCAAATCCAACCTCGTCTGCACTATACAACTAGGACAGACTCTTGGATGGTCAAGTTTGAAATTTAACCATTTTGAAATCGTATTTGAAGCCAGTTGGTGATTTCAGTTTTACTTTATATTCTAAAGTAGTGCATCATGTAGAGGAAGAAAACACAGTTACTATAAATGCATATTACAGACTGAAGATGAATCTTATTTTATAATAAAATATTTCTTATTATCAATATTTTTGAGTTTTAAGTAGCAAGCAGCATTTTAGCTTATTTTATGTAAATTGTCCATTTTCTAAAAGTTGTCAGCCTGTGTTTTTAACATCCTTAATCACAGTTATATTCTAGTTCCTGTGGTGTTCATCAGCCTGTTTTCTCCTTCATTTAGGTATCCCTCCACCACGCCCTGGCATGATGCGCCCACCTTTGGTGCCTCCACTCGGACCTGCCCCACCTGGGCTTTTCCCACCGGCTCCCTTGCCAAACCCAGGAGTTTTAAGTGCTCCACCCAACTTGATTCAGCGACCCAAGGCGGATGACACAAGCGCAGCCACCATTGAGAAGAAAGCCACAGCAACCATCAGTGCCAAGCCACAGATCACTAATCCCAAGGCCGAGATTACTCGATTCGTGCCCACTGCACTGAGAGTCCGTCGGGAGAATAAAGGGGCTACTGCTGCTCCCCAAAGAAAGTCAGAGGATGATTCTGCTGTGCCTCTTGCCAAAGCAGCCCCCAAATCTGGTCCATCTGTTCCCATCTCGGTACAAACTAAGGATGATGTGTATGAAGCTTTTATGAAGGAGATGGAAGGGTTACTGTGACAACTTTGATGCCCAAACACTTCTGTTTCACATCATTGGTTCATGGAGAAAGAGGCTCTTAGGAAACTTAGGCAGAAGAGCCACTTTCACTGTCAGGGTATTTTCTAATTTCAGTTCAAAGAGTATCTTAAAGTTTAGCCTTGTTCGGAATTCGCTGCATATAAGGGAGCATTTCACTCAGAATAGGTTGGTTACTGAAGCAGTTCCGCTGACATCCATTCCCTTTCATGCCACCATTTTCATCCTGTTTCTTCTCCTCTCCAGTTCTTTGGAAATGTGATCAGGGGAATCTTTGTTACTTATTTGTTCTGATTCTCTTGTGTGCTGTGGGCACTGGAGTAGATATTTTGAGGGGGAAACAGTTTATTTCACCCCATCTTGCCTTTTGTGTTTATTTTTAATATTTTCTTGTAAATATTTTGTAATATTGTAGTGAAATGGATCACAACATCATTTCCTAATAGAAAGCGAGATGTGTGGGAAGCAAATGTACAATTCTCTGATTAAAATTATTTCCCACTAACCTAAACTTTGAGTGTTTCGTGAAATAAATAAATAAATAAATAAATGTATGTTCTTCTGCAAGATCCTCTGAGTTCCTGATAACGTAAAAACATATCTTTTTTATGGTCAGAAAAGTATTTAAAACTGGGGTGTATAGGTACTACCATTTATGGCACAGAATGAGAATCTTAACTGAAAATGTGGTTAAACTAAGTTTTAAATACAAGGGATAAGAATTCTTTTCCTTCAGGGTTACCATGTGGACTTTAGAAAAATTGAGAGAGGTTATTTATTTCTAAGAATATATTCAGTCTTATTCTCAAAGATCGCTTGCTTCCCCCAGAGCTTTTGGAACTGATACTGATTGAATGGCAAACCTTTTTAAAACATTTCAAAACTATTAGAGAATCAGAAAAGGTTACTCTTTTTTGAATGTGTTAGTTTTATAAGCTTTTCTTTTTAAAAGCAAATAAAATTAATAAGAATACTTAACATTAACTTGCATTGATACTATTTTCTTTACAAAGTGCTTTAATCACCAAATAACCTACCATGTAATTTTAGGGAATGACTTTAAAAATATTTTCCCCATTTTATGGATGAGAGTAAGCTAAAGGGCTCATGTGACTTATCCAGAGGCCCAATAGTGTGTTTCATGTGCAGACACAAATACGCGTGCACACACACATACGCGGTAATGAGACAACCTACGCTTTGCATTCAGGCTAAGCAGACCTATTCTTACTTTCCTTTAGATCTTAAATGCCTTTCGTGTGAATCCTATACAGTGCTGGAAGGGCACCTCTCAGTTCTCAAACTTAATTTGTGCTGGACAGCTGTTCAGGAAGCAATTTGTTCAAAAACCAAATCACACCTGAGAGACATGTGACTGATCATACAGGTATTATGAAAGGGTTGTTAGGTCGAGAACCAAAGTTTTGTTCAACAACAGATGGGTTTTTCCATGAACAACTTGGTCAAGAACCTAATTGTTCAAGATGGGAGATGTTCGAGAACCAAAGTTTGTACCGTAAAAAATAGGTAAAGATTTATTGAACAAATTGTGTACGAAAGAGGGAGAGAAGTCATTGAATATATATATCATAAATCCTTAGTATTGTAAAATTCTCAGAATAGTAGTTGGTGCAACGTGTACATACAATGCGTTCGTTAGAATTATATTTGCACTTCATAATGAGACCTATGGCTATAGGGTGGGAGATAGATTGACTCAAGAGTGAAAGACGAGGTGGGAAGGCACATCATGAGACTACTGCATGCAGAAGATGAGTATCCAGACTAGCACAGGAGCAGAAGTTCAAACCTAGGTAACAGACTGGGAAGGAGTTGCAGAGTGAAGGGAATTGGCCCAGTTTGAACAGGTTGCATTTCAGATAGTTGTGCGATAACCTATGGAAATAGGCTGGTGAAGTATGAAGCTCAGGAGGCAGGGAGAGGATATTACCATAATGCTGGATGAGAGACAATATCAAAGGGAGAGAAAAGTGAAGCAGAAAAATAATCACAGTGATAGTAGTCATTTATTGAGTTCTTAACCATATACCTAGTCACTTATATGAGAGAAAAACAAGGCTTAATGAGGATATAAATGCCTACATTTTTATTGGGTAGATTGTTTTTTCTGACAAGTACAAATTAGGATTACATCTTTTCATTTGAGCTAGGCAAATGGGAAGCTGGGTATTGGAAGAAGGGAGGAAAGCAAAGTCATATTTACTTAACATATACATGTAAATGTATGACAAGTAAACAAATTATAATTCAAAACTATTAGAAATACATGGGTTATCATGTTAGACCATAACAACCTATATGGAGACAAAGATAAATATAAAAAGTTCCATTATGTTCAACATGGGGACATTGGAGGATTCGGATAAAGTGCATAAACATGGGACTGAAATAACCCGCAGACAGTAGCTCTCTTGCATGGTGCTCGGACCCTGCAGCATTTGCTTTGAGATGTCTTTGTGTGCTTCCACTGCTCCAGGAGCCCTCTTCTCAGTATCACGTTTTGTCTTTAGCTAATGAGGAAGGAGAAAGCAGCCCATAACAGCTCAGAACCGGCCTGAATTGTCAGCCAGGCCCTGGTGTTGCTAGGAGCTGGCCTGACACAGCTCCACAGTGGTTTGTTGTGGAAAATTTCACAGAACACCAACACTGACAAGGCCGTTCTGTGGCTGTGAAAAATCAAAACAAGTAGTACTCTGTAATCGCTGTCTGAACACAAAAACACAAGAATGGTCCAAATCACAAAATGACCAAACAGACCACTCTGTTGGCCAATATGCATTGGCCTGTTTACAATTATAGCTTTAGCCTCATTCCATTCCTTGTGCCTTATTAGGTGTATTAATCTACCCAAACCACAGACTTACCTCTATTCCCAAAAGCATGCAATCCTGGGCAAAGCCCCAAAGTCAATGATATTACCATAACCTGTAATACATGCTTTCTAATGCCCTCTCTATTAGACACACCACATCTCTCCATAGTATGTCTTCTCCCTTGCTGCGAAGAGCAACAAACACAAATTGTTCAACTATCAGTATGTTCACGGTGGTCTTTGGCCAGAGGGCATAGACAAAAATAGATTCATGAAATTACTCATTGCTGGGACCAGGACTCACCTCCGCAACAGTGTGAACTTTTAAAACCCCTGTGATTCCCTCCGTGTGAGGTGCCAGTTGCTCAAGGTTGGGAGGTAAGTCCATGTTGAATTGACTTCCTGTATTTTGCTGAAGCCCATGTGTTAATTGTTTCTCTAGGAATAATATCTCTTGGAACTTTTTGTCTAATCAAATTGGTATACTTTGAGAAACTTGTTTTTAGTCTTCTATTCCATGTTTTCATTGCTTGTTGGCTTGCTTAATATTTCGTATTCTCTGTAAGAGGCCAAGTCTGAAAGGAGAGGATGGACAGAGGCCTGAAATGTCTGTTTTTGAGCTGACCTCCAAGGGCTGAGTTCTGAAGTACTCTGACCAGCGACTTTAGGACCCGCTTTGCTTCAGGTCACCATTTCTAAATCTAATAAAGACTTCTTTCTCACTCTTGTCTTTGTGTCCGAGAACTGGTTTGTTTAGTTTTGTCTGCCTGGACCCATGGGTGATGACTGGCCATTGGCCATGTTCCCAGGATCAGAAATTACACATCTTTACAAAACACTATTACTCCTAGTTATCATAATCTAAAACTGCACCTCTTCCAGGCCAAACACCTGCTTCCTGTCTACTCATAACAGTAATTCGTACACCTACCTCTTTAACAGGCACAATTTCCCCAGGGATCTTGTGGAACTGCAATGGCCACTGAGACTTTTGATGTGAACAAGATAGTTCATTTGAAAAGTACTTTACAACAGAAAGCAAATAAGCCCTCATGAGCACATTGCTTGTCTGGTTTGTGTAAAATGAAAGATAATTTTGTTCATTGTAGGGCTTATCCCTCCTCTTCCATAATTTGGAATTAAGTAGTGCTGGCTTTTTAATTGCATGATTTGATAAAACTATCAAGGGCCCAAGTTACCATCCAAATGTGCTGTCATTCTCTTTTATTAATGTATATGTTAAAACCTGGTTTTCAACACCTAGACTTTTCTTTCTCTCCTTGGAGAAAACACAAAATACAATTTTGTATCTGCCTAAAGCCAGCTGGCTTCCTTATATTTTCTTTATTTTTTCTGTTCCTCTTACTCTCTATTTCCCTCTTTTGGGAAAATAAACATTATCTGACTTATAAAAATATGTTTTAAGCATCCCAAAATACCTATGTTGCTTTTACAAATTAAGTTACCACTGTTTCTAAAACTTTTTAAAAATTAAACTTCATTAAAATATATTTATAAACTATAATCAACTTAATGGAATGATAATAATATAATTTAAACTGGTTCTTTACCACTATTCTTCTCATCTTTTTTTTTTTAAGGTTTCAAGTTGTCACCATATTTACCTTGAATTTCTCTATGTATGATATGAAAGTGCATAGCCATTCCAGCACCATTAGTAAAGTGAGCCAGCTTGTCAGCATGTGCTGTGTGCGGAAAATGTAATCAACTTTAAAGCATGTTTTCTAGTTATATACCAAAGCAAATCAGGGGGTATCAAGGAGTGCAGCAGTTTAAATCGTGAAAAAATCTTTATCCCTTACACTCTGTCTCCTGGTGCCTTTCAGGCCACATCCCCTCATTTCCTCAGTGGCTCCTCTTCCTCCGCCAGACAGTCAGATCTCATAGATCCTCATATCCCCTGTGAGCTGTAGCTGTTTTTTTATACGTTCACTAATATATCTACACACATATTCTACATACACATTTTCCCTCTGGGTGATTTTGTCTACTCTGACCATTTTTAGTCATGACTCCCAAATTCTCATCTCCAGGCCACACCTTTTCCCCTGGATTCACTCACACCCAGCTGCAGGTGTTGTCTTCTCACCCTATGCCTTTGTGTATGTTACTTCCCTCCCCAGAACACCTGTCATGTCAGTCTGACTCTTACACTAGACTTACCACAGGTGCCACTTTCCCTAGCAGGCTGAGGGGCACAGGTGCCTCTATTTCAGTACTGTAACAACCTGGGCATCTCCCTTTCTTTACATGTAGCCCACTAAATTACAATCTTCTTTATTATATTACAACCATTTTTGTTAATGGCAGTTATCAATCATGGGTATAACATAACATTTGCACAATAAAAGTTGTTGAACAAACAGGCTCCATTTTTAATCTGCACAGTGCACTTAACAAACTATTAATTCCAAACTAGATTGTCTTGTGGGGGGGGATGCAAACTAAGTTTCACAAGCATCAATCATTTATTATGCCTTTTTCTGTTAAAGACTAAGTTACATATATCCTGTAATTAGTAAAACAGCCATTAAACTTATGATTTTCTACCAGCAAAGTCACAGGATTGTTAGAATGACATGTTTACCTATTTCAAAAGGTCCCATAATTACTGCTACTCACTCTCAATCCATTGTCCCATAGAAACAAGAATTGTTGCTATTCACTGAGCATGGTTCTGCATGGGAAACGTATTGCTCTCATTCACATTGTCTCACTGATTCCTCCCCAAAACCCACTAAAGTAAACTCTATTATTATGCCCACTTACTAGAAGACACCGAGGTTGAAAGAGATTAACATTTCCAGAGTCATCCAGCTAGTAAGGAACAGGGCGGATCTGAACCTGTCTCATTCCAAAGAGCTTGAGTTCTTAAACACCATGGCATATGACCTTTCAACAATTGGAAGGGGGTTTGTGAAGAGTTTGTATGTGGTAGGCCAGTCATCACCAATAATGGTGCCAAACTAAACCTTTTGATTCCAGGAAGACAAAACTAAACAGGCCAGTTCTCAGAGGCACAAAGACAAGATTGGACCTGCAGTAAAACAAAGAACAAAAGTTCTACCCAAGTCACAACCTACCACACTGAATGGCTTATCTCTGCCACAAAGAATATGTGTGTATAAATACAACTATGGATTATAGTCTATTAAAAATCAGAATTCAGGTCCCATCAGTTTTGGTACTGTTTCTTCAATGTGGTCTTGTACTTGAAGAAATATTGGCCTTTTAAAGGAACAGCCATACAGTGGCAAGAACTGTTTGCTCATCAAGGATCATAGGATGAATTGACTTTGCAGGAGGTATGTATTTTTCACTGTCAATAAATTATTCAGGTAAAAAAAAACTCTCAAAAACACATAAGATGAGGGGCTGATGGAACCTTGCAGCAGGGGAGGTATTTAAGGAGAACCTAAGAACCTCAGGGAAGCAGCAGTGGAGGTGGGGTAGCAGTCACTGCACTTTGTATCTTGCCTGTGATACCTTTTTGGCAACAGGGTTAGATAGACTGAATCTTCAGAGGAAAAAGTGTTTTTTCTTTTGTTTTGTTTTCTTATAAATGTCTTGATGGGTTTCGTCCATATTTCTTCGCCATTTTGTTAATAAGCCTCAAGTATTTCAAGAAATTAAGACTTAAATGTACAACCAGCACTTGATATTTTTTTTCTCTTCTCCAGGGCCTACCATGCCCCTAAAGTGGTAACACCGAGAGTATCCTCACAATTGGGCAGTAAAAACAAAACAGAAAATTTTATTAGTTATGGTTACCTATACCTTAACCTATAAGGATAAGCCCATATCCTATAGGAAATGGTACTTCTTTTAATTTACTGAGTGCCTCATGTATCCCTAATACATGCAGTAAGTGAACAATCTCAGTCCTCAGGGTGTTATGACTATTTAACATATGGAGAAGCATTCTGCATTGAAAGGTGAGGAGTGAACAGCTGGACATCCTGTAACCTGCCCATGGTACCCTTGGGATCTATCTCCTAAGCAATTAGGGGGCAATAATCTGCTTAACAGAAGTGTGTGTGGCCTGGCCTTTGTACACCTCAAAGACTACCACATGAGAAAAGTAATCTCAGCATTCATTCCACCAGCAATGAAGTGACACAAGTACTAACAGAAGCTGAAGGGGAATCCTTTCTCTGATATTTATTTGTTCATTGTCCCGTCTTTCGTCATCAAGGGGAAAAAAAAAAAAAACTGAGCTCCAAGAGAATGGAAACCCATTTGGCCTCATTCATAGCTGTGTTTCCATTACCCATCACCTACCACTGAGCATGTTACATACAGATGCTCAAAAAAAAAAATAGGGAGGAAATAAAATCCATGTGGGAAAACAGGATGAAGATGTACTCTTTTTTTTCCCCCAAGAAGACTTCAACTCTGACTCACAGGAAAGATTAATTCAAAGAAATGAATTACAAACTGGGATCTTTTTTGTGGGCCCTGTGGACGATTGATGAAGCTTGTGGAAAAGAGTGAAATGGAAGGGTCAACCAAGGACAGAACAGGATTGCTAGCGTTGAACTTTTAAATGTGGATTCTTGACCTGAAATGTGTTTCTTCCTGTACTGAAAATATTTGTCCTTGCCTTTTCTCATAACTCACGTATTTATTAAAGCACTTCTGTGGCATTAAGCAACACAACCCCTAGAGTCATTGTTGGAATGAGGTTATTACTCCAGGCCAGTGGAAGAACATTTCAAGCAGGCTATTTGTTGTTATAAAGCAAAATCAAACCTAGTACATTTCCAAAGGAGCATAATATGATGGCGACAAGACCATTCTGAAACTAGAAACTTGAGAAAGTCATTTTAAAAGCTCACAAGCATACGTTACTCATGACTAAAGGCACCACACTGTTATGCAACATGAGTGTCAGGGGAACAAATTTCCAACCTCATGACTCACGCTTCTGTATTACACGTAATACTGGGCATTCCCTTCATTTTAAAGAAATGTGAGCATAAGTGTGTGTATAAAAATATCTGATATCCAAACCATGCAAACACAACAGCTAACAGCTTAAGAAAAATCTAAGTTGACAGTGTCCTCAGAGCGACTATTCCAAGTGGGAAAGTTACTCCACTTTTTGAAAAGTATAGCCAGACAGTCAACTTCCTGCCCCAGACCAGCTGGGTCCCACTGTCTCTTTCCTAGAACTGGTTTCTGAACTGCCCATACAGGGCAAGAGAGCTACAGCCTGGGAAGAGGCCACAAAAATAATTATCCCTGCCACACCCATATCTACTCTGCCTCCCCTTTACCTTAAGGCGAGCAGGGAGAGCTCCCATCTCTGCCCACCTCCAGGACAGTGGGTCCCTCCGGGTCCCCCTCACCCGCCCACAACGCCTCGAGGGTGACCTGCACCAAAGCCGACCCACCAGTACCTGCTCCAGAGGTCTCCGGCAGGCCCCGGGACTACACAGCTCTCTCGACAACACGATTTTCACCGACTTTATTGGTCCCCCACACCGGTGGGCCCCTCGCAGCCCACCTCCCCAATAGATCGCGCTGACCCTCCGTGACATCCAGCATATTCAAAACCACTGCGGGATGGCTATGAAGAGGCTTTGCTCAGAAAGCCAGCTCCCCTCTGGCGGCGTCAGGGTCACTTGCTCTTCGCCTTCTGACTCTCCGTCTTCTTGGGCAGCAGCACGGCCTGGATGTTGGGCAGGACACCGCCCTGAGCGATGGTCACTTTTCCCAGCAGCTTGTTCAGCTCCTCGTCGTTGCGAATGGCGAGCTGCAGGTGGCGAGGGATTATTCTGGTCTTCTTGTTGTCGCGCGCGGCATTGCCTGCCAACTCCAGGATCTCGGCGGTCAGGTACTCCAACACCGCTGCCAGGTACACGGGCGCCCCAGCGCCAACTCGCTCCGCGTAGTTACCTTTGCGTAGCAGTCTGTGCACTCGGCCCACCGGGAACTGCAGTCCTGCGCGGGAGGACCGGGACTTGGCTTTTGCCCGCACTTTGCCACCCTGCTTTCCGCGACCAGACATGTTCACCTCTCGCCTAAAACTCCACGGAGAGAAAAAACGTCAGCGATCCCGTCCGGGTGTAGGAATGAAACGTAACACACCGGAACTGCCTCTCTCAACACTTTGCAGTCACTAGGCAGTGCCTTCCCATTGGACACCGCAACATTCTCGGCTCCGATAACCAATGATAGGCAGGCTCCACTCCCAATTAGCATGCTGGCAGAGAGACCGCCTTCTCCAGTTCTGTCCAATCAAAACAGAAAACCTCTACTTTGGGTTGGATCCTCTGAATCTATTGGATCCTGAGGTTTCACTGTTCACGCTCACTCAGGAAAATAAAGTCTTGAGAATTAAGCAACCATGGTTAGGAGGATCCGGAAGAAGACATTCTCCATCCACATGTGCGAAGAGCTCAAGAAATAAATGCCCCTTGAGGTCGCGCACGGTGTGTCAGACGTCGCCGCGCCCTCTAGGTGACATTTCTCACATAATACAGCATCCTAGGCAGGTATAGTTAAATAATTCCAGAGCCCGCACTTGTGGCAAGGCACTTGTGGGCAACACTAGTTCTCAAGCGAAATCCCAACCTCTTCACCAAATTCTGCCTGCCCAATAAGTGCCTGGCCTCCTGTAAACCCAGAGACTCCAGCTGATCACCCAGCAGTGTGAGGAGCTGGCTCCGAGACAAGCTCCGTGTGGAGTTGGCCATCTGATTTTAACCAGACTAGATGAAACCGGACTCCCCACACAGCGCTGTGGATCGCAGGCTGCCAGTCTGGTTTCTAAAGGCTGCGAAACTAGAGTGCTAGACTAGACGTGAATGCTTTCTTCAGAGAGGGCAGGAATAAGCTCACTTAGTCAAAACTTAAACATCTCTTGTGTCTCAAGTTTTAAGCCTGAAAAGAACCTCTGGATTGTACAGATGAAGCAGGCTCCGCTTGGTTGCTGAGGCTGAAAGTCTTGGCCTGGGCTTTAGCCTAGTCCAAGGTCACGGGCACCTCAGATCACATTGTCCATGAAGACTATGAAGTACTTGTAGATGAGCCCAATGGTAGATAAGGTCAAGTAAGACATTCTGGTGGCACTCAGAGGTCATGAAAAGACGAAAGAGAGAAGGCGGCAACTGTCTTTGCAGGGCCATAGCATTTGGAACAACATAAGGGTAGTGTTGTTTTTTTTTTAAATTAGAAATTCTACTAATTCACTGAGGTAATTTCATTTATCTCAATATTTTCCATAATTATACAATCACATGGCTGTGTGATGTAATGTTAAATACATATTAAACAATATTTTATGTGGATTATAGTATCCACCAAATTTACCTTCTCACCAACCAATAAAGATTTTATTTCACTGAAAAACTTTTTTCAACTATCTATGTAGAGTTTGAAAAAAATTTATCTACAGTAGTAGGGGCTGAACAAATGTCTTTGGAGCTGAGAAGCAGTTAAGTATATTGTCATGGTTAAATGGCCATCCTGGATCCAGACTGCTCTGTACGAATCCTGACTCTAACCACTTCCCAGCTGACCTTGGATAAGTTACTGAAACTCTCTGTACCTATCCCAAAGTGTTTTGAAGATCAAATATGTTAGTAAGCATCCAATAATTGTTAGATAAGCTGAATTAATGGACATGCAAATCTCTAATGCAGTTTTTAATAAGATGTTCCTGGAATGAGTTTTGTAAATTTTGCTTACATTTTTGCCTATATGATGGGAAGATTTTTAAACAGATTATTATTATTATTATTGTCACTGTTTTTCATTTTATTCTTGTAAACAAAGGAAATTTCTAACTTGAAAATGTTCTAACCTTGATGTCTTAGTCATGGTCAGTATAAATAAGTCAATCTATTTTACCATTCAAGAATCGTGACTATTCAGGATCTAATAGGCTTTTCTTCTTCCCTCTGAGTCAAGGCTTAAAATCTTAGTACAAGTCAACTATTCAAGGTTTTTTCAGCCATCCAGTGTTCCAAGGGCTCTTTCAAGTCATCTTTCTTTCAAACAATTTCTTTTTTTAAAGATTTTTAAATTTATTTTTAAAGAGAGGGGAAGGAAGGGAGACAGAGAGGGAGAGAAATATCACTGTGTGAGAGAAACATGGATCAGTTAGCTCCTGCATGCCTCCAACCAGGAATCTGGCCTGCAGCCCAGCATGTGCCCTGACCTGGACTCGAACTGGCTAACTTTCGGTTTGCAGGATGATGCACAACCCACTGAGCCACACCAGTCAGGACAAGACTAGGGACAGGAAGCACAATTTTTATTTATATTTATTCCTCAAGGTATTAGGTACCTGGGGAAAAGTTTTAAATCATCCTCTAAATACTGCTGCTTTTTATCACAGTAAAACCTTTTGGGAAGACAGAGTCCTGCTTCCTAGAGTGGTGACAACACTGAGTTTTGCTTTTTGTTTAGGGATTCCCCTAAGAAAAAGATGGAGAGCCTCCTAATTGGGGATTTGTAGTGTAAATCAATGCTTATAGCCACAATCGTGGCATCCATTATTTGACAAGAACTTTGAATTTTTTCATGGAAGTAAGAACCTTGGATTTCAGCGAAATAAGAAATTTACAGCATTTCAACTAAATGAAACGATAGAAATTGTTATTTGGTTGAAAAGCAAATACACTATTGGGGTGAGGGAGCAGAGAAGTCAGGGAAATCTGCAGATTATGCAGAACCAGCAGTAAGGGAAAAGTTTGGGGAGGGAACAAGGGGGAAAGTTAGACCTTTGAAATAATTTTAATTCTCCACTGGGCCACAAAAGAGAACAGAGAACCATTAAAAATTTTTCTCCGCCCCCACTAATGACTTAAAGAGATGTACAGGTGAAAAGCTGTAAAGCAATTGCTTTGATATCCAGCAAGATGTGGAGCATTGCTGGTTCCTATTGATTTTCACATTCGTCTGGACATGGTTATTCTAGGAGTAAGCATTCCATTTGAAAAATATAGAATTAGAATATGAGCACACACACGAGAGAGAGACCAAGGGCTGGCAGGGAGGTGGGGAATAGAGAGATGGAGGGAGGGAAGCCGAGCATGCAAAGGATCTGGCCTACTTCATTTTAAGCATTAAAGACAAGATAGATTCTCTTGAGTTTTTCCTCAGTTTATGGCAAAAATAACAAGTTTTCAAAAAAAAAAAACAAACAAACAAAAATAATCAGTCTTGTTCTGCTTCCTACTTACTTCACTCACTATTGAGGAGAGAAAAAAACGTCTCCTGGGGACCTAGAGCTCTGTTCAGTTTCTTGAGGTTTTCAAATATGTCTGCTGCAAGGAACTAGAAGCCCTGGTCTAATCTCACAGAATTGTTGGTTGCTTACGTAAGGATGCCTGATCCAGGTAAAGGTGGCAAAGATCTGGATAAGGTGACACGTGCACCGGCCCGCAGTATCCATGGCGTTATGGATGAGATACAAGACAAATTCACATGGAGTACCGAGTCCTGTGGAGAAAAAGGGACGGCACAGCTACTCTCTCAAGGGGAGAACACCCCGACCCTTGCCTTGACAGGTTTTTATTGGGTTTCAATTTGCAGAGGAATACAGGTAAAGTTCATTAATCATTGTCAAGCAGTAAGGATCAAACAATAGATAGCATACAGAGAACTATGAAGGCTTATTCTGAGTCAGGGTCTGTTAGCTAAAGGGCTACAAAACTTTGGGGAACAAAACTCATTTCCTGCTTGTACTCTTATCATTTAATGGAGAGCATTCTTAGCAAAGCAGGTTTCACAGGATTTTACGTATTCTTTCTCAGGCCTGATCGCCTGGGGAATCCGCCCTTTCCAGCACAGGGCTACACCCACCATCAGCATTGTTTCAGCCTTAAGGTATTGTCTCATGTTTAAGTCAGGCAGGGGAAGTAAGGCAGCCAAGAGATTAGGAGACTTCTTGCAGACAGAATGAGGACTCAGGCTATGTCAGGATAGCCAAGGGGTGAGGGTTCATCACCCTCTTTTTGCTGTAGCCCCCCAAGTCCTTTTTGGAGGCCTCCATGTGATTGTGCCTGTCTTAGGTCCTTCCCCCCTTGGGGAATCTTACCCATCATTGGCTAATGGACTGAGCATTGGGGGCCAGTTTATAGATGAAGCGGAAGGAGCAGAAGCAGTGCTCCTACCAGGGAGATAAGCTTTGTCTCCTTAGTGGCTTACTCTCCTTTAATTGCTCACTCAACCTTAGCCATGGGGGTGTTATAGCTTCTGAAACCAGGCAGGGCAGCTCCCAACAATAAGGGAGGCACCAAGCACCACCGGAAGGTCTTAGAGAAAATATCCAGGACATTATGAAGCCTGGTATTCACTGTCTTGCGGAACAAGGTGGTGTCAAGCACATCTCTTGACCTACGCTGTAAATTTCTTACTTCTCACCTGTGAGGAGACTTGAGGAGCTCAAAGAGTTTCTGGAGAATGCGACTCATCCTGTGGTGACTTACACGTAGTTTGCCAAGTGCAAGATGGTCTGGCCGTGGCTGGGGTGTGTGCACTGAAACGCCAGTCTCATTCTGCATGGCTTCCACAGCTTACCTCCAGACTCCGCAAGGCCCTTTTTAAGACCCCCAAACACGTCAAGAAAAGAGTCGTTAATACTTCCTTCGGTGTGAATGTCGGGTCAAAATGCACATAGGTGCTTTTGATGAAGCATTGCAGATGCCATTAAAAGTAGTAAAGTTGCGGTTGAAGCAACTGCTCTGGAGGGTGTCTCCGAGTTATAGGCTTAATGTTTGAGGTTTGGGAGGAAGGTTGGTGTAAGCAATCAAGCTCTGAGTGGGGAACCCAGCGCTGCACCTGGGATGTCTGACTACTTTGGTATCTGTTTGGGAGGAGGAAGCATCTCTACAAATTCCACGTTTTAGGAGCACCAGAGGGTTTCTAGGCAGCTCAGGCCTCTGGCTCTGAACAAGTTTGGAGTGGCTTCTATGTAAATCAGAGCTTGCTGACATTACGCCTCTTATTGGATGTTAGGGCCACAACGTCAGAGGGGCGGTCCTTCCCTAACGCTGCAAGGTACCTGCCCTCACAGAGCTGGGGACACTGCAGTGTCTAATAGGAAAGCGCCTGCTGCAGGCAGGTCGGAAAGCACAAAGTGCAGTTCTAATGTGGTTTGCTGGAGTATTGCGAGGTATGAATGTTTTATTTTTTTCACTGACATTTTGATTAAGTGGTGACCAAGCTCAGACACTGATGACAAGACGGCCAAGTGCAGGCGATGTCCTGGGTCGAGTCAAGCTCGTGGCCTCTGCACTACCCATGGCCCATCTGCATAAAGTTAGCATCACGGAGCCATGCCACAGAGAGAGTGAGCATCCCTCTCTCAGATCTAGTACCCAGAGTTGGTCCAAACCCCTGATGGGGGAAATGCAGGAATTAGCCCACAGTGTGGCCAGGCACAAGGGGCAACATCGTACCCAGCATCCAGGCCCTGCTATTGCTCAGGAGACTATCAAGTGACATGTTTCAGCCTGGAGATAAGACCTGCCTTCAGAATAAAGGCTATTTTCAGAGCCGCTCATGGGACTGTGGAAGGAAGATGGGTGGTAGGTTGGTTCTACTAAGTTTGGTGAAAATGTTATGGGTGAGAGAATTATGTATTAGCGGAGTCCTGCTCATTGGTCCAGCTGTATGGTGCAGAAGCCACCAGTTTCATTTTCTAGAGACCACTGTAGGGCTGGAGATAGGGGGCCCGCCTAATGCGCAGGCTGGCTGGGGCTGCCAGTGAGGCCAGGTGCTACATAACTCAGTTTGATGGCTTCCCTGTACTACTAACTAACCCCTTTTTATATGACAGAAATAGGAAAGGCACTTAGGACCCCTTAAATGCCGGATGATTCCCAGTTCTGGTTTGTCTAAACATCCTGAAGTCAGTTAGCTTCCTGGATGTGGTTGCCCAGAGTGCCTCTGGGGCAGTTTCCCACCCGTGACAGCTATGTATGTCTCATTGTAAATACACTCAGGGAAACATTTCTTGCATTCCCTCATTATACCATCTTTTGGTGTGCCAGGCACTTTGGAACACTTGGCATTTCATTGTTGCATTTAATTCTCCAGCAAACTCATGAAATATTTACAGTCATGTGCCACATAATGACAATTTAGTCATTGAGGGACTGAATATACAAATGCGGTCCCATACGATTATAATGGAGCAGAAAAATTCCTGTCACCTAGTTACAGTGTAGCTGTGGTAAGGTCATAGCGCAAGGCATGACTCAGGTGTTCGTGGTGGTGCTGGTGTACACAAGCCTACGATGCTGCCTGCTGGTCATGGAAAAAAAGTATATAGCATGTGTAATTATGTATAGTACATAATATTTGATAATTACAACAAATGACCATTACTGCTTTTATATATTTACTATACTTTTTATGATTATCTGAGGGTGTGTTCTTTCTACTTAAAAAAAAAAAAAAAAAACCTGCCATAAAATACCATATTTTGCTGTGTATAATGAGCACCCATATTTCTGGCCCAAACTTTCAGGAAGAAAATCTTTTGTTTTAATTTTTTAATTCAATCATTTATTTATTTACATTTAGAAACAAAACCAACTATCACATTGCAGGATACTATTTTGCGTACAGGTATCATTACCATTGCTTCCTAAAGTTACACTTTTAACATTTAAGCTAAATAAAAAAATTAAAAATACTTATACAGATATGGAATTAGTACTACCCATGTATGATGTGGACCCTTACTTTTCCCTCAAATATTTAGGCAAAAAAGTGCTCATTAGGCATGGCAAAATACAGTAAGTAGTATATTGTGTTGCACCATCAGCAGCCTCATACATCTGCTGTTTACCATGTGTCTTATTTGCATCTTTTTCTTCTGCGCTTGATTTAATCTCCTGTTGTTTTGTACAGCAACATGCTCTACAGGCTTGTAGCCCACCAGCAATAGGCTAGATCCTATAGCCCAGGTGTAAAATAGGCTGTACCACCGAGGTTTGTGCAAGTGTACTCTATGATCTCTGTACAACAATGAAGTAGACTAAGGACACATTTCGCAGTGAATGACTGCAAATGGTATTATTAATTACCATTATACAGATGAGAAAAATGATGAGGGAAAGGGAGTTAAAAAAAAAAAAAAACTGGAGCCAGGATTGGAACCCAACCCTGTTGGATCCCATCTGTCCCTTTATCCTTAACTCTTATGCCACCGCTTCTGCCATGGAGGGCCCCTGTCCTTATTGGCTGACATTTCACATCCAAGTACTTGCTCATACTCCACAAGCGCTCAAGTGTATTCATGATGCTGGTGTTAATTAAATTTCTAGAGGAGTGAGACCATCCCAGAAGCTCAATTTTCTTTAATGCAAGTGGTGGGGAGGGGAAGACTTTACTTAAAAGAAATAGAAGAGTTGGGCAAACTTCTGTCTTTATATTTGTTGAGTGTGAATCAGTGAATTTAAGTAGGCAGATAATATACCTATTAAATCCCCAATTTAACATGAATCAAATTATTGAGGCTGAAGGATGAAAGTTAGGACCCCAATGAAGCATGGAAATAAGTATTCATATGACAATTTAAAATATCTATTCTGTAAGTATTTAACTTACCTGGAATTATTTTGTTCATTTGTATTTTTGGTAATGGCCTCAATTCTTTGTACCCGTGAAACAGAATTTATATTCTCTCTAATAGCATAGCTATTTTTGTTCATGTTTGATGCTATTTATAAAATATAACAAAATTATCTGAGCACAAGAAATCTTTATTTTTACCTGTAATTATGACTCCCATGGTAGCACCCAGTGCTAAAGCAATTGTATTTTCCAAACCAAAACTGGGTCACATGGTTTGAGAATATAACGGAATATCTGAAATTGGAACTGAGATTTTCTGAAGTTGATTAATAAAATGTATTGCTACAGATGTTGGTTAAATAAAGAACTTCATTTAAAGATTCTCTATAATGCCTCTCTTACAGTGTGAATAGAAGGCTGTTGAAATTAGATCCTGTAGCAAAGTCATCTCTTCTGAATTCTGAATATTTAATAACTCCTTTGTTCCAAGTATTGTTAACTTTTGAAGATTCAGAGAGTAAATAAGCACAGTCCCCACCACCAAGAAGCTTCTATTTTCCGAGGAAAGAGACGGGGCGGGGAAGTACATCTGTGTAATTGTACACATCTGGTTTGTTCTAATAGAATTGTATGAATGAAATGCTATTGATGTACAGAACAAATTTTGTCAGGCTTAGGGGAATCTTCAAAGACCAGGTAGTATCTGTTCTGAGCCAAAGGCTCATCGCAGAGGGGAAGTCCACATCAGACTTGGAGAACAAACAGCACAGACAAATGCCAGAGTAGTCCAGGCATGGTGTGTCCAGGGAAACTCCTAATATTGGATATGTAATTTGCCCTGTTGCCCAAGGATAATGCAATGGACTAGGTAAACAGTTGGATAAAAAGTGAAACCAAGTCCAAATAAGCCAATAGAAAAATGGGCAAAAGACAGTGGATAAACATGGCCAATAAGCATAGGAAAAGACGTTCAGTTTGATTAGTCATCAGAGAATTGCAAATCAAGATCACAGTAAAATGCCATTTTTTTCGCACACTAACTGGCAAGAATTTAAAAGTACAATAGCAAGTGTTGCACAGAGTCTCTTATTTTGCTAATGGGATATATATTGGTTCAATTATTTATGAAACAAAGGTTGTCATTATCCTGTGAGCTTGAAAATAGATTCCCATACATGCTGAACCAGCAATTCCACCCTACCTATTACAATATGTGAAAAATTAGAAATAATTGTAAGGAGATAATGGTCATTGGGAGATTAATATTGAAAACTACAATGAACTACCTATAAGTCTTTGTACTTTCCAAACTCCTGCCACATCCACCTTTTCTTTTAATTCCTCAAGGTCCTTTTCAAAATCCATTTATTCGATAAATACTTATTGAATTTTGACTGCATTGTTCTAGGAAATGGACATACAGAAATGAGCAAGACAATTCAATTCCTTGAAACCATGGAGCTTAAATTCTAATGTGGGAAGCTAATTAATTAATTAATGAGGTAGTATCAAATAATGGTAACTTTTATAAAGAAAAGTAAGCAGGGTAATCTAATAGAGAATGACTAGAGGAATGAGGTGTTCTTTAAACTGGATGATCATTACAAATGCCTCTAGGAGGTGCCATTTGAACTGAAATCTAATAACAACAAAGACACTGAGTGTCAGAGAGTTATGGGCAGAAAGAACAGCTAAGGCAAATGTCTTTTAAGTGGGTGGAACTGTGAGCAAGGCAGAGAGTGACAGGCAATAAGACCTTCAATATGGCAAGGTAATTATCATGCAGAGCCCTGGCCTGGTACATTTATTTTAGAAATAAGAAAACTGAACATCAACAAATTTAAGTAGCTTGCCCAAGTCCATATGCTTAGCAAACAGCTAATACAGACAGGATTCAAATCTAGCTCCAGGTTTTGTGTTTTTTTGTTTAAGAATATCAAACTGCCTCTGGACCTCAAGCTCTTCTTTGTCTCAAGATACACCATTCTGTTCTTTAATGCTCGTACTGCCTTTCCAATTATCTGCTAAGGATGTATCAATAAACAAAACTGACAATTACTCTGTGCATGAGGAGTTTGCACTCCTGGGAGCTAATCACTGTCCTCTTTCCTTAGTTCTCATTTTAGCCTGAATAACTACAGTATGAGGAGGTAATCCTTCAGCTACCCAGGGGTGGGTGCTGGGAGTAATAGCTAGCTTCTCTACAGGAAAACAGAATTCATTTTTTCAGGATTGGACTATCAGCCCAACTAAGCACTCTGACAGCCTAGGGAATGGACTGCCTATTTATTTCTTTCTGGTGTGTTTGAAGTAAGGGAAGGCAAATAAAGCGATTGCCAGAGCACAACGAACTTTATTACAGCTAAGATACATTACTACTATCTCTAACACATACTTCCCAGAGTATATAAACACAGCCACCTGGACAGAGAGCTAATCCCAGAGTCACTAGGAAATGTAGATTTCTAGCTATCTCTGGTAAGTATGTAACTATCAACTCAGCCCTTCCCGAACATGTACAAACTGGACCCAGGAAGGAGGGAAAGGAAGACTCTGCTCAAGGATTTAGTAGAGTTTCTGTTGGGATGGTGGAGGGGAAGTTTCCAGGAAATACATATCTTAAGGAAAAGAAACCAGCCTGTCAGCTGAAGCATCCCAGGCACTGGTGCTAGATTTAGATAGGCAGCCCTAGGCTACAGCAGTGATTTGGCTGTCAGTGGGGTCATCCTACCTTGTGGTCGACATGAGATTACATTGAATCTCATTACATGCTTGTAGAAAGTTCCAAAACCCTCCCCAGTATTTCATCAAGTCCCGAAATCTTGAGTCACCACGATCATCTCTGACTTGAAACTCCTGCTTCTGCACATCGTCTAGCCAGCCTTGTCCTGTTCTTACCCCATCCATCCGACACTGATCTGAGTATCTGTTCATACAGCCCACAAATTAGACAAGTTGTATACAGCACAGACTTGACTGAAGGTTTGGGAAGAGCTAACCAGTTTTATCCATTTTAAATTCCCAGTAGGATACAATTATTGTGAAGGCAGAAATTTGTTCATGCTTGTTATAACTCAAATGCTAAGAACCATTAGAAGGCACTCCATAAACAGCTGTTGTATGGATAAAGTAAGGCATTCTTTCCTCATGGAAAATACAAGCAACCTCAGTTATTTTATATGTTCTTGTTCTTAAAAGTCTTCAGCCGCCATCTCACCAGGCCCTTCTCACAAGACTTTTCTTTCTATGCTGCTCCCAGCCTCTTGCCATCTTGTTGCCCCTGCTTTCTCTTTTTCTCCTTCTGCCTCTCCTCCTCACTACCTCCTTCCTGATTGGCCCTGGGACCTCGACATTTTCCTCATTTATATAAAGCAGTTTGTGTTTGTCCATGCCTAACTCAGAAGGTTTGCGTATCCAAACCCATCCGAGCGCTCAGCAACGCCAAAGTGTTTTAGTTACCCTGCTCCATCTGGTCTTAGGTTACCCTATGCAAATAAGGCCAGTAATATTTCCTTCACAGGAAAAAAGTTAGTTAAAGCAGAAGTTACTAAAAAATTATATAACTTAAAATTTTTACTCTACCTCAAAACATATTCATGCTTATTTATTCATCAATAGGTTGGTATTAAAGTAAGAAATTATCTCTGAGTCCCAGATCGGAGCTCTGAATTAGCTTGTTTAAGTAAACCACACCCTTAGTGTATCTCATACTGTTTTTAGTGTTTGATGTATTAAGGCGATTGACAAACTAAGGGCAAGTTTTGCTTGTGTTTTTTTCTTATTCCTCACTGTTTTATAGCAGTCTTGTTGCAGTGTACTTCCTAGTGATGTGCCTTTGTTCAAGATATCCAGCAGTTTTCATATGGATTTCATCAGATTACATAACGTTTAATTAAGGATATAAAGTAGTAAATGAATTTGGTAAATTTAAGCACAAACAGAAGAAGCCCCCGGTAAGCAAATGACTTAACAGGAGGGAGCAGCAGGCATCAGTCACTCAGTGATTCAGAGTAGCTATATTTCAGTAAATCTGGTGAGTCCAGAAAACCATCAATTAAGAAATACTTAACTGTAGCTACTTTTCCTCAATAAACTTACATCAGAATCTCTACCTTTGTGTTTAGTAAAGAAAAAAAACTTTCATGTTTTAGTTTCATTAGTTCTTAGTTAGTACAATTCCTTTTGAAAAACTCATTTTTGCATCTCAAAGCAGTAAGAGACTGTGGGCCTGAAGGAGTGTGAGAAGGGGATCTTAGTAGGAAGCAAATAAAAGAGACCCTAAGTGTTGCCAAAAATGAGGAAATGGCACATGCAGGTGATTTGTTCAGCTGCCCCTTCCCTTCTTTTCTCATATCTTTAGAGGCTTTGCATTCAATTGAAGAGTTTGTCTCATAAACCTGCTAACCCAGGTGTTCCATTATGTGCTTTTGACCCCTGAAACTTTCCCAGCAGAACTTGCCTCCCTTTAGTTGTGATCTGCATGCCAGCAGTTCTACAATGTAAAGAAGACATAATTTTTGCCTTCAAGGATCCAGGAAGGACTATTATCTTGGTCCTTCACATTTGAAAATCTTTTCCTGGTTACATGCTATAATCAGATGATTCCCAAAACTGCTTCTACCTTTAGTCTTTATATCTGAATTAAAAGCACATGGTAGTTTTCTACCTCCTCCACCCCTGAATTCCTTTTTTATTTGCAATTCCTAGACCCAGTTAAAACAAAACAAAAATAGTCCACTTTTTCTCCTACCCTCAGGAAGTGGGAACAGCAACAAATTAACAGGTAGAAAATTAGACTTCCGGCCAAGATGGAGACGTAGGTAGACACACTGTGCCTCCTCGCACATCCAAAAGAAGGAAAACAACAAATTTAAAAACAAAAAACAACCAGAACTTTCAGAAAATCGAACTGTATGGAAGTCCGACAACCAAGGAGTTAAAGAAGAAACATTCATCCAGACTGGTAGGAGGGGAGGAGACAGGCAGCTGGGCAGAGAGGACTCACGGCAAGGCAGCGGCTGGAGGACCGGGCAAGGCAGCAGATTGTGGACTAGGCAGTCTTACATTCGAGTGCAGATAAACTGGGAGGAACAACTAGAGTACAAGACAGACCTTGCAACCCAGGGCGCCAGCGTGGGGAAATAAAGCCTCAAACCTCTGACTAAAAATACCTGTGGGGGTTGAGGCAGCAGTGGGAGAAACTCCCAGCCTCAAAGGAGAATTTGCTGGAGAGACCCACAGGGTCCAAGAACACACACAAGCCCACTCACCCATGAATCAGCACCAGAAAGGCCCAAATTGATCGTGGGAAGCGGGGGAAGTGACTGGAAGCTGGCAGAGAGCTGAGCAAGCGCTATCGTTCCCTCTCAGGTCTCTCCCCTATGTACAACATCACATGGGTTGCCCCACCCTGGTGAATACCTAAGGCTCCGCCCCTTACTACATAATAGGTGCGCTGAGTTAAAAACAAAAAGTGGCCCTAATGAAAGAATAGATCAAAGCTCCAGAAAAAATACAGCTAAGTGGCGAAGAGATAGCTAATCTATCAGACACACAGTTCAAAACACTGGTAATCAGGATGCTCACAGAATTGGTTGAATATAGTTGCAAATTAGAGGAAAACATAAAGGCTATGCTAAGTGAATAAAGGAAAATGTACAGGGAACCAACAATGATGGGAAGGAAACCAGGACTCAAATAAATGGTGTGGACCAGAAGGAAGAAATAAACATTCAACCAGAACAGAATGAAGAAACAGGAATTCAAAAAAAATGAGGGGAGGCTTAGGAACCTCCAGAATATCTTTAAACCTTCCAACATCCAAATAATGAGTGCCAGAAGGATAAAAGGAAGAGCAAGAAGTTGAAAACTTATTTGAACAAATAACGAAGGAGAACTTCCCCAATCTGGCAAAGGAAATATACTTCCAGGAAGTCCAGGAAGCTCAGAGAGTCCCAAAGAAGTTGGACCCAAGGAGGAACACACCAAAGCACATCATAATTACATTACCTAAGATTGAAACTAAAGAGAGAATCTTAAAAGCAGCAAGAGAAAAGGAGACAGTTACCTACAAAGGAGTGCCCATAAAACTGTCAGCTGATTTCTAAAAAAAAAAAAAAAAAACCTTGCAAGCAAGAAGGGACTGGAAAGAAGTATTCAAAGTCATGAAAGGCAAGGACCTACATCCAAGATTGCTCTATCCAGCTGAGCTATCATTTAGAATGGAAGGGCAGATAAAGTGCTTCCCAGATAAGGTCAAGTTAAAGGAGTTCATCATCACCAAGCCCTTATTATATGAAATGTTAAAGGGATTTATTTAAGAAAAAGAAGATAAAAATATGAACAGTAAAATGACAACAAACAGTTAACAACCGAACCTAAACAAAAACAAACTAAGCAAACAACTAGAACAGGAACAGAATCACAGAAATGGAGATCACATGGAGGGTTATCAGTGGGAGAGGGAGAGAGGGGGAAAAGGTACAGAGAATAAGTAGCATAAATAGTAGGTAGAAAATAGACAGGGGGAGGTTAGGAATAGTAGAGGAAATGTAGAAGCCAAAGAACTTGGCCACGAAATGTGCATAAGAATTTGGGGGCAGCAGTCTTGTGGGACTCAGCTTTTTAACCTGTGGGATCTAATGCTATCTATGGGTACATGGTGCCACAACTAAGTTAAATTGTGACACCCAGCTGGTATCAGAGAATTATTTCGTTCATGGAAATAATGAAATAGTTTAGTAATTCAAATCTGGTGTCAGAAGCGAAGTGGGAGAAACACAAGGAAGATTTTCTTTCACAGATGCCTTTTCTTTTTCTTTTCTAATTGCTCCGGCTAGGACTTCCAGTGCTATATTGAAAAGGAGTGGCAAGAGTAGGCATCCTTGCCCTGTACTGGATCTTGGAGGGAAAACCTTCAATTTTTCCCATTGATTATGATGTTAGCTGTGGGATTTTCATAGATGACCTTTATTGTATTGAGATACATTCCTTCTATACCTATTTTGTTAAGAATTTTAATCACAAGTGTGTGCTAAATTTTGTCAAATGCTCTTCTTGCTTCTGTTGAAATGATCATGTGTTTTTTTCTTTCATTTTGTTAACGTGTATTACACATCGATTTGAATATATTGAACTATCCATGCATCTCATCTCACAGGTAAGTCCCATTTGATCATGGTGTATACTTTTACTGTGCTATTGAATTCAGTTTGCTAGTATTTAACCGAGGATTTTTGCATCATCAGGGATATTGATGAAACTATAGTTTCATCAATAGTTTTGTCATTTTCTTTTTTGATCTCCTTATCTGGCTTTGGTATTAGGCTGATATTATCCTCATAAAATGAGTTTGGAAGTGTTCATTCTTCTTTGTCTGTTTTTGGAAGAGTGTAAGGATGATTGGTATTAATTCATCTTTGAATGTTTGATGGAATTCACCCATGAAGACATCTGGTCCTGGGTTTCTTTGTTGAGAGGTTTTTGATTACTGTTCAATATCCTTCTCTATTATTGGTCTGTTCAGGCTTTCTATTTTTTCTTTATTGTTTTGGTAGGTTGTATGTTTCTGTGAATTTGTACAATTCTTTTAGACTACCCAGTCTGTTAATGTATAATTGTTTATAATAGTCCCTTATGTTCACTTTTTACTTCTCAGACACCATTGTAATATCTCTTTCATTTTTTATTTTATTTACTTCAGTCTTTTTTTCTTAGCTAGGACTGAAGTTTGTCAATTTTACTTATGTTTTCAAAAAAAACAATTCTTATTTTTGTGGGTATTTTCTATCCTTATTTGACTTATTTCTATTGTTTTTTATATTCTCCATTTGTTCTTTTTCTAATTACTTGAGGTACAAGTTTAGGTTTTTTATTAAAGTGTATATCTTTACCACTATAAATTTCTCTCTTACTACTGCTTTCACTCTATCTTTGGTATGTTGTGCTTTCATTTATTTGTCTCCATGTACTTTTTAAGTTGTCTTTTGAGTTCCACTTTGACCCAATATTTGTTCAAGAATCTATTGTTTAGTTTCTACATATTTGTGAACTTTCTGGTTTTCTCGGTCTTATCGATTTATTTTTTTTCCCCCAAGATTTTATTTATTTATTTTTAGAGAGGGGAAGGGTGGGAGAAAGAGCAGGAGAGAAACATCAATGTGTGGTTGCCTCTCATGTGCCCCCTAATGGGGACCTGGCCCTCAACCCAGGCATGTGCCCTAGGCTAGGAATCAAACCAGCCACCCTTTGGTTCTCAGGCCAATACTCAATCCACTGTGCCACACCAGCCAGGGCTGACTCTTCTCAGTTTCTAATGCCCCAAATCTAATGCAATATCAAATCTAATCCATTTTACCTTTTAGATATCTCTTGAACCCATCTCCATGCCACTGCTGTCATCCAGGCCTCCTTTACCTCTGAACTCGGCCACAGAAACAGCCTTCTAACTTGCTGCATCTGCCCTCTCCTGCTTCTCTCCAGGTTATTCCTTCCCTAGCAGTCTAACTAGTCTTTACAAATTTCATCTGATCATATCTTTTTCTTGATTCTTGATAAAGTTCCAAATCCTTAATGGCTTACAGGAAACCCCATGGCCGACTCTATCTACTCCTCTGGCATCTTTTATTGCCACTGGACTCCAGCTCCAGCCATGCTGTATGTCTTTCAGTCCCTGAAGTATCCGTGCCACTTCCCATACCTGGAACTGTGCACAAGCTGTCCCCCTCCCTCACATGCCCTCTCCATTTAGCTAACTCCTGTCCATCCTCCAGGGCTCAGCTTAAAAGAATAGTTTGTCAGGGATGCTTCCTTGACTTTCTAGAATAGGTTTGGTTAGTCTTCCATGTGCTTTCACAGCACTTTGCACTTTTTTCATTGTTGAATTTAGTTATTCAAAAGTATTTGTTTGTTTATCTTCCCTACTAGAATGCATGTACCATAAGGATATTAATGTATTCATTTCATTCACATCTGTATACCCAGTGCCTTGCCAATGCCCAACACATAGTCAAGTCTTAATAAATAGTCACTGAGTGATTGGAAAACAGCTCCTAGTTAAAGATTCAGTTTCAATGCACACTTATAACCTAAGCATGCATAATCCATCATATTTGTGCTTTTGTTAAGCCTTTTGGCTTTTTTCCATATTATAAAGCTTTTTATGTATACACTACAGTTCTCTCTTCCTCTTTTTCCTCTTCCCAGTGATGTGTCATAAATTGTATTTTTATTGGGTGAGGCCCAGGTAATCTCCTTGTTTATAACTCTGACCTTTCTGTGAGCAAACACACAAAATGAACTTTGGTTTATCTCCTACCATAATGTAGCTGCTAATTACTGGCAAGCAGGCTGTATCCTATGGTCCATGTGACCAGTGAGGTATGACCAGAAAGGAACGAGGGACCCAACTAAATGCTGTCTAGCTGGCGTTCCTGTCTCCCTAAAAGCCCAGAGTAAAGCAACTGAGCACAAGGAGTATGGTTCTGAGGTGAGCGAGGTCATGAAGACATCACTGTTGGGCTTGGCTTTGTGGTCACTGCTCCTCTATCCAGCGCTGATGCTTTGGACCAGCCCGACGAGCCGGAACTGCAACAGTGACAACTACCAGATCAGCGTCCTGATGATGAATAACTCGGCCTTCCCAGACTCCCATGAGAAGCTGAGAAATGCAGTGAACATGGGATTGAAAATCGTGAGAGAGCGTCTAATTGATAATGGTAAGGATATGGTAAAACGGGTCCTCCTCTTCCCAGTTACAATCTTTGGGGTCAAAGTGTTGCTAAGTGAAGACCTTGTGTTCTTTGCCTGATCACCAGCTTTCTCTAAGGGTCTTCCCCACAACTCCTTTCTATTTGAAGGTACTACATTCCCAGAGAGAAGGATTTGAGTCTTCACCCATAATCCACCCTGCTCTGGGAATGGCCTGACTCAGGGAATGCCAGGTGTTTGCAGCAGTGAAATGCCCCAGACAGCATTGCAATAAAAACTGGATTTACTGCTCAGTTCCAGGGAGGCATCGTGTCTCTCCCCACAGCTGCTCAGAGGCAAGATTGGTTCTGGACCTGAGATTTCACAGGGCTACCAGGCACGAAGACAAATAAACAGAGTCAAATTCATACAGATGCTGAGTCTTTCTCTGCGATTTTTAGCCCATCTATCTGCTCACTCTTTATATCTTTGGTGGCTGTTATTATAAGACATAGTCAATATAATAAATGTCTAATCGAATTCAGCATTGCAGTCCTTCATTATATCTTTTAATTATTAAAACAACCTTTACAATGTTAGATAAAATATGCAGAATAAAATATGTAAGATAGGAGAACAATTACCCCTGATAATTTCTAGCAACCTGGATATATCTAGTGTCTTTTTAAATGTTTCTCAGTTTCCTTTTTTTAGGAACATAGCTGGGATCACTGTGGAGTAGAAATAATTTTCTATCCTTCTGATTTCACTTTACATTATTCTACAAATGACTTTTTATAATTGAATAATCTTCATAGCATCATGAGACTAGATGTATAATATCCTTTGGATATTCTCCTAAATCATTTAATAATTCCCTGTTGTAAGATATTCCATTATTTTTAATTTCTCATGATTATTTTATAAATACCACACTAAACATTTTTGTGTATGTATCAATAGGGTTTTTTTTTTAACTCTTTGAGACTAGATTGCCAGAAGTATAATCACAAAGTAAATGCTATTTGATAAATCTTAATGGTTAGTAATGGCTATTTGATGCATCTTAATGGTTAGTAATGGTTATTACTGTTTTGAGGAGGGTATATCTTAGTTTTTTCTATTTAAAACAGTATGGTAATAATAATAGCAGGTATTATACACCATATGTGTGTAATAAGTTACTTCTGTGCAATACACATTTCTTCAATCCTGTCTGAGACTGGAGTCAGATGTAAATAGAGAAACTGGGTCACTTAATAAAATCCCCTATTTATCGAGGCAGCGTACAGTAATGGAAAGAACCCTTGATTTAATTGTTCTTTGGAGTCCCTGTTGAGTCTCCTTGTGACCCTGGGTGAGTGATTTTCCTTTGTTTCTTTGAGTCTTGGTTTTCTTATTTACTGAATACCTGTCATGTGTTAGGTAAGCTATATAACCTGTTTAATCAAAGCTCTGTAAGATTGGTGCTGTTGACACTTTCACAGCAGAAGTTTAATAACTTTGCTGAAGTCATACATATTGTCTGTTTAAAAGGAGATTCAAACTCATATCTGCCAAATTCCAAAGAGTGTATCTTGCCACACTGTAAGACCTTTACTCACCATGAACTAACTTTCTCATTAAAATAAAACAGTGGAACATTGTGGTTAGAAGTGGAGATTTGGAATCAAACAGATCTTTGTTCACGTTCTAGCCTTTTATCCAACCATTTACCATGGTTGATGTCAAGGAAATATTTAAGTTTTCTGAGCCTTATTCCTCACCTACAAAATTACAGTAGGTAATAGTTACCTCATGTGAGTATGGTGTGAATTAAAAGAGTAAATTTATTGAAGTACCAATACACTGACCGAAATAGTAAGAACTCAATGAATGGCAGTTGTTTTGGTTGTTGTCACTGTTATTGTTGTTCTTGAGGATATCAGTGTTGTGGTTGTTGCTAAGCTGTTGCTGTTGTTAGGAGAATAAGTTACCAAGCACATAAAATAAATAATATACTGTATTGGTATGATCTTGATCTCTGAACTCATATAACCTGAATGTAAATTCCTGCTCCATCATTTACAAGTTGAATGAGTTATTTACTCTCTCAAAGTTTCACTCATCTCATTTGTAAAATTGAGTTATTAATGGTGAGGTTGTTCAATAGATTAAATGAGAAGAGAATTTTAAGGCCAAGAAAGAATAAACAACGGTGCTCAAATTTTTGCATTTGGTGATGCATTTTGTTGGATGGATTTTCATGCATAGTAAACTCAAGAAGTGCAAGTTGTGAGGGAAAGATAGGTTCGTGTTTTAAGCATATTGAACATTATTATTTGGGAAAAATTCTAAGACAATACACTTAAGGGCTAAAAAGAAGAAAATTAAGAGTTCAAATGTCATGGGTGGTATCTAAATAAATGAGATCAATATTTTTTCCCTAGTATGTAGGAAACCTTTGTGAATGTTGAGGAATAGATAGGATTTGATGGAAAACATGAAAAAAGATTCCTTTGATCTTAAGACATTAACTCCTCAAGCTTGTGGGTCCCATGGCTAAACACACGCACCAGGTCCACACCCTCTGTGTGTTGTCATGTGCTCAGGGGTCCCTTTTCTAGACTCAGGCACTATATCCAGATTCACTTTGGTACAACCCCTCCTCAAAGCTCTAGCTAGGACAGAGGGTTCTGACATCACCCTGCATTTCACGGCATTCCACTTGTTCCCCCAGGACTGACATGCCATGGCACAGTGACAGTGCAGGCCAGAGAAGAATGAGAAATATACTTGGGGTAATTGTTTATTTCAAAAGTTAACCTTTGATTTGTCATTCTACAGAAGACATTCCATTTTCTGAGAAATGTTCAGTATTCTCTTGAGAGATCTTTTGGGAGTTGGGGTGATAAAAGTGATTCAAAAACAAAAGAGTTCACATAACCATAAAATGTTGAGAGGCAGCAGCATACTTTGGTATGTTCTATGGAAATGGCTCTCAGACCTCTGGTCTTAAGACCTCTTTATACTCTTAACAATAATTGTTGAATCTGAATAGCTTTTTTATGCAGTTACATTTATCAGCATATACTGCATTGGAAATTAAAACTGAGGAATGTTTTGAATATTTGCTTATTGATTTATTTAAATAGCAACTATAGACATTTTGTCAGTTACCATAAATAAAATTTCTTAGTGTAGAAAACCTATTTTTATCAAAAGCAAAAAGTAAAAGTAGGTGGGAAAAGTGGTATCGATTTACATTTTTGCGAATATTTGATGCTAGGCTTAATAGAAAGTGGCTGGACTTTTATATCTGCTTCTGCACTTAATGTGTTGCAGTAGAAAATATTATGTAGCCTCTGAAAAACTCCACTATATGCTCATGAGTGAAGGAGGGTGGACAAAAAAATTTAAAAAAATGTCTTACTGTAATTATGAGAGTATTTTCGACCTTCTGGACTCCCTGAAGGTGTTCAGGGCACCTCAGGAATCAGTGGCCACACTTTGAGAACTGCTGTTCTCTACACCAGATTGATCAGGTTCTAGAATCAGAGTGCTCTGGGTTCAAAACCCAGCTCCACTCCTTGCCAGTGTGTCACCCTAAGCAAGTTTATCTACTTCTCTATACCTCCATTTTCTCATTTTTAAATTAGGAATGGAAATTATAGATTAACGTCATAGGATTCAGGAGAGAAGTTAGTGGAATAATGCATGCAAAAATCCATAGCCACTAAGCACCTAGTAACAGATCATCCAGTTCTAGTCTGTGTCATCTTCAGTGTTCTTTACAGCAAGAGATGGTTGACAGAAAAGAGCTGGCTTATACACTAACAGCAAAAGTGTGACCATCTGCCCTGGCTGGTGTAGCTCAGTGGATTGAGCGCGGGCCTGCGAACCAGAGGATTGCGGTTCGATTCCCAGTCAGGGCACATGCCTGGGTTGCAGGCCAGTTCCCGGCAGGGGACACACGAGAGGCAACCGTACATTGATATTTCTCTCCCTCTCCCTCTCTCCTACCCCTCTAAAGACAAAAAAAAAAAAAGTGTGACCATCTTCCCAATGCTCCATTTTCATCATGTGACCATGCATTGGTCTCCACTTCACTCCCTGACTCTTCTTGCTACTTTCCAAGACCTTCTTCACCCCAGTTCCTTATTGCTTCCCCTCATGCACTCTCCCATTCTTCTAGGTCTACCACATATTATTTTCCTGGCTTCATATACCCTATATGCTCCCTGTTGTTATGAGAATTAACTAAGATAATAGACATAAAGGGCTGGCACATGGTCGCTGATGGCACATCTTCCATTAACTTTCTCTGACTGGTCTTACTAAACTGACCTATTTGGCTAGTCTTACTGAACGAAGTGCTGTCCTGTCATCTCTGATTTAGATGTCTTACTTAAAAAGTAAAGAAGAGACAAATGCTCCCTAGATGGTAGACACATATCTGAGGTGGCTGTAGAAGTGCAAAGATTCCATTTTCTGAAGGAACAGTTCTATATCTTTTAAAATATTCTAATTTGGTGCTCTACTTTCATTTTTTTTTTTGCATGTGCCAGTCCAATTCTTTCAACATCATTTATTGAAGAGGCTATTTTTACTCCATTGTATACTCATGCCCCCTTTGTTGAATATTAATTGACCATAGAGACACAAGTTTATTTTTGGACTCTCTATTCCATTCCATTGATTTCTGTGTCTGTTCTTATTCCAGTACTAGACTGGTTTGATTACAGGGACCTTGTAATATAGTTTGATATCAGGTATGGTGATCCCTCCTACTTTGTTCTTCTTTAGAAAGATTACTGAGGCTATTCAGGGTTCTTTTTGCTTCCATCATCAAAATGAAAAGGCAACCAATCATATGGGAGAATGTGTTTGACAATGATACATTGGACAAAGGTTCAATCTCTGAAATATGTAAGGAACTCATATGACTCAAAACCAGGAAGACAAACAATCCAATTGAAAAATGGGCAAAGGACCTGAACAGACACTTCTCCAAGGATGATGTACAAAGATATATGAAAGGATGCTCAGCATCACTAGCTATCAAGAGAGATGCAAATTAAAGCCACAATGAGATATCACCTCATACTTGTCAGAATGGCCATAATTAACAAATCAACAAACAACAAGTGCTGGTGAGGATGTGGAGAAAAGAGAACCCTAGTGCACTGTTGTGGGAATGCAGACTGGTGCAGCCACTGTGGGAAAACAGTACAGAATTTCCTCAAAAAACTAAAAATGGAACTGCCTTTTGACCCAGTGATTCCACTGCTGGAAATATACCCTAGGAATCCTGAACCACCAATCCAAAAGAATTTATGAACCCGTATGTTCATAACAACACTTTTTACAAAGCCAAGTACTGGAAACAGCCTAAGTGCCCATCAGTAAGTATGGGGATCAAGAAATTGTGCTATGTTTATACAATGGAATACTATGCAGCAGAAAGAAAGAAGGAATTCTTATCATTTGCAACACCATGGATGGAACTGGAAAATACTATACTTACTGAAATAAGCCAGTTGGTGAAAGACAAATACCATATGATCTCACCTATAAGGGGAACCTAATGAACAAAATAAACTAATGAACAAAATAGAACCGCAGGCATGGAAACATGGAACAGACTGACAGCAACCAGAAGGGAGGGGAGGGGATAAAACCAGGTGGAAAGAAGGGAAAGAGACTATCAAAGAACATGTATGAATGACCCATGGACATGGACAACAGTGTGGGAACTCACTGCTCCTCTTAATAGAAAGAGGACTGTGGGAGGGGGAGTGGGATGGACAGAGGAGGGAAAAGGGGTAAAAATTGGGACAACTGTAACAGAATAACAATTTTAATAAATAAATACATACATACATAAAATATTCTAATTTGGGCCCTGGCCGGTATGGCTCAGTTGGTTGGAGCATTGGCCTGTAACCAGAAGGATGTGGGGTTGATTCCCAGTCAGGGAACATAGCTAGGTTGCAGTTTCATCCAAGGTCCAGGCACGTGTGATTCCCAGTCCTGGCATGTATGGGAGGCAACCAATCAATGCTTCTCTCTCACACCGATGTTTCTCTCCTTTTCTGTCTCCCTTATTCTCTCTCTCTCTAAAAGCAATGAAAAAATGTCCATGAGTGAGGATTAAAAAAACGTTAAAATATTCTAATTTGGATGTTCAAAAGAACAATAACTTCTCTTGCTGATACTACTTTAAAAAAATTAAAAATTATTACATTTGACAAACCTGGTTTTAATCCCATTTTGCATGTGAGTCAACCACAAGACAAATTCAAATGGCTTGTGCAAGGACACATTAAAAAGTCACTCATACTGCCAGACTAGCGGCTGAGGTTTCCAGGCTTCCTATATAAGGGTTTCACAAAATTAAGGACATCTCTGCTTAGGAATCAGGGATGTGTCCTGAATATTTTTTACTGGAAGAAAAACAACATGCAAGAGAAAGTGTTTGATCAAATGGTTCTGCTGTCTCTTTATTGCCTTCCTAAATGTAATGCCTAGCAATACCCAGAGATATGAGCATCGATGCTCTTGCCTTCATCGGAAGATGACCCAATATTCAAAGATCCTGGGCCAGGTGGGTGGGTAGAGCTCACTTTGGCTGTCATCACTTTCCTAACACTTCCCAGACCCACATAAGAAACTTGCTGAATCTAGAATTATGAAAATAGGATGAAGAAAATGAAAATGTTCTAAAACTGAATTGTGGGATGATTGCACAAATATACATATGTACTATATATATATTCATATATACATGAAAATCATTGAATTGTACAGTTAAAAGGGGTGATTTTTTATTTGATTTATTTATTTTATTTTTAGACAGAGGGGAAAGGAGGGAGAAAGCAAGGGAGAGAAACATCAGTGTGTGGTTGCCTCTCATGCACCCCCTACTGGGGACCTGGCCTGCAACCGAGGTATGTGCCCTGACTGGGAACTGAACTGGCAACTCTTTGGTTTGCAGGTCCACACTTAATCCACTGAACCACACCAGCCAGAGAAAAATGAGTGATTTTTATGGGCTAAATCACATACCTCAATAAAGCTGCTGAGACAGGGAGGCAGACAGAACCAGAGAGACAGAGAAAGAGCAAAGAAATGACAGGGACTAATACAAGAACTCAGAACTCAAATAGTCCTAGGCCTGAAAGTGGATTTCCATCGCAAAAGATAAATTTTATGTCTGGTATAAACTACTGAAAAATAACACGAGTTTTCTATTTTTCCTCATTTCTGAATAACAGGCATGAATGTGACTGTCAGTGCTTCCTTTATCTATTCAGAGGGCATGATTTATAAGTCAAGTGATTGTCGGAGTAGCACCTGTGAAGGCCTTGAACTACTCAGGAAAATTTCAGTAAGTATCTGCCTTTGTAGACAGAGCTCCCATCCTCTTGTCACAGGACAGCTATAGTGTAAACTTGGGTACCTGTCCATGAGCATCTCTCATGTCATCTCTCACCATGCTGCCAAGTGATGTAAATGCCAGGTACTCTAACTTTATCCCTATATATTTCCCAAGTAAGGAGGGCCCTCCAGGAATCCAGGAAAGTGGGAAGAAACTTAGCTATGTACTATCAGTACATTTTCAGTGGTGTAGAGGGGAATTATTTTGTTTTTAAAACTTTAAAACATTTTAAATGTCAGTATTAACTGGTTTGCCTTTGTGTCCCTCAAGAAATACTTGAGGTCCCCTGTTAAAAATATATTCTGAAGCCCTACAGCAGAGATCTCTGTTTCAAGTCATCACCATGTATGTGGTTACATAAGGTCTGAATCTAACTTTAAAGTAATAACTGTAATGTCGAAGGATACATATGGGAAGAGAGAAATTTGTGCCTAATCCCTCTTTCCAATTCCCAACCCCAACCAGAGCTTTGAGAAACTTAAAAAGTTTTCCAAGCTCTCTAGAGACAAGTAGTATGTGAGACACTCCCTTTACTACAGAAATCAATCAATCAAACAAACAAACAAACAAACAAAAAGGCTTTCCGCGAAGGAGGGCACTAGGCATGGAGCCACGGTTCCAAAGCTTTACTCAATAACATCACGCCGATGCCGCACCCATGCCAGAAGGAGTGGCTGATTACAGCAATCATCCACAATCTTGGGAGGACAAGGGGTGAACAAGGGGAGTTTTATATGCTTCTTCCCAGAATCTCTACAGAGGGAGGTATGACCTAGTTCTCTAAAATCAAGAACAGGATGTTTCTAAGCACATTCCCCTTGAGAAACAGTAGATAATAAGATCTGTGGTCACCACCTGGTCACATTGCATTTGTTCTCTTTAGCTCGACTTTGTAGCTCTCCCTGAAACTTGCCCACTCCCCCCAGAGCACCTCCAAATCTAGTTTCTCCCTAATGTGGCCTGCAGATAGTGCCTATGTCCCCATCTGCCAGGCCTTCTTCCTCCACTCTGCGTCCTCCACTCTGTGTTTTTACCTCCCTCCTGATAAAAACACAGGTTCCCTGCGGTCAGCTCACTTTCAGCGGAACACCTTTCCCTCCCCCCACAGCACCACCTCTCTCAGGCCCCTTCCTCCCTTAGCTGCCCCTTCCTGGCCCAAGGCACCCTATGTTGCTCCTTTCTGCTCTGCATTCTAACATCTTTTTTTGCTTTTGAGAGGACATTTATTAAAGCTTGGGACAGTGAAACAAGGAATGGCCTAGGATAGAAGAAGCTACTGGAGAGAGCCTAGGGGTGCTGCTTTGGTGCTCCAGAAGCATTATGGGAAAGAAGTGAGCCGAGGCGGGGCTGCTGTTAGCTCAGGGGAAAGTCTGAGAAAGGGGGCTTGGGGACGGGTTCAGGGGGTGAGCCTAGGACAAGCTACTGCTGCCCATTGTTTCCCTGGTTGCAAGTCTCGTGGGGCCCCTTAGAGTTTAGGAGATGCACACCTGTGGGGGAAGAACGGGGTTGTGGGGAGGGAGGGAAAGGCATGGTGTACTCCCAGGAGAGAGAGTGCGTGCCCATTCTAAGGCCTTGAGTGGTCCACTTTGTGACCTTCTGGGAGCCTTCCCCTGGCCACTTCTTTTCTGTCCTTTGATTCTTTTTTCTTTCTTTCTTTCTTTCTTTTCTTCTTCTTTTTTTTTTTTTTTTTTTTAGTTTTAGGAATTAGTTTTCTTTTCTTCTTCTTCCACAGACTAAAGAAAAAATGGGCTGTGTCCTCATGGGGCCCTCGTGTACATATTCCACCTTCCAGATGTAGTAAGTAGTTACTTTTGTTGTTTTTTTAATGCCACTGTGAACTGAAGTCAAGACACGACATCAATGTTTAAATGGTTTATCAAACAGCATTCCAGTCAAGGCAACACCCTCAGGGGTGTTGGGAGCCCTCGTATTTTGTCACCTTTCTTATAACCATCATTCTCTTATCCAGGCAACTCTCTACCTTTGCTCAGTGTGGGGTGAATGACAGTAGCTGTTCAGGTTCAGTTATTAACGTCTGAGCTGGAGGGGCAAACTGGTATAGACAAAAAGTCAGAATCCTGGCAGGAAACAGGAAAGACAGTGTGCTTGGATAATTTGAAGAACTTAATCAAGAAAGTTTTCACAAAAGTATGAGCAGAACGGATGGAGACACAAAGAAAAGGGCAGCACCCTAGAGCATGAGCAGGGTCTGTGTTAGCCCCAGGGGGTGTAAAAGCAAGGAAAGTTGCAAGGTACTGATCTCATAGCATTACTTGAGGATTATAAATAACATATTAAATAACTTTGCACAATGCCCTTATCAGCTTATAAAGGAGCTTTCAATATGTCCTATAATGAAAATACTTCTCTCTCTTCGGGACAATTGCCCTCATCCTTTCCATTCATTAAACCTCATCACCACAAACACTTTGTTCTGCCAGAGTACACCTTTCTCCATCAAAATCCCTCTCACGTGCCTTTCTTTCACGTGTTACAGACTTCCCCTGAATCAACAGTCACCCCTTGCCTACACTGAGAAAACCGTGCTGAGGAACCCCTTGCAACAGATTTGGAGGGTAAACTTTAGACCGCTGAAATTTCTATTGCAAAATATGCTTCTCACACCCAGCTCTACAAACAGACTCAGACGCTCAGGCTGCTGCACAGCATGGACACACCACAGAAGCACTTTCTGAGCGCATCTTCCGTACCGAAATGCAGGCAAATGCAGAAAATCACTCTTTCTTGCATTCATTCCCAATTGTTGTCTTCTCTGACCACTTATTAACAATGCTTTAAAGTATGCCCAAAAGGAAAGGAAGATTGAGAAAACTGACTCACTATGCATGAGGACTTGCTATGTGCAAAGAAGCATTTAGTTTTACTGGAATAGGAAGAATTAAGTAAAACAGTCCCTGCCTGGATACATAGAGAAGGTGACAAGGTCACTGGTGACCAGTACAAGGCAGAGTGAGATAGGTTCCATCAGGGAAGTACAAAGGAAATGCTCTGAGGGCACAGAAGGAAATGGTCTTCTCTGCTTGGGAGAGTTAGGCTTCGTGAACGGAAAAACTCCACCAAGTGGGTGGCATGTAAGTTGCCGGTTGAAGAATGGGTGATACATTTTAATGGATAGAGCTGGGGGGTAAGCATCCCAGCCTGGCAGAAGGAGAAGTAAGTGTAAAAGCAAAGAAGCAGTGAAATGTAGAAAATGTGTTGAAGTCTGTACTAACTGGTATGCAAGAGATTTATAGGAGAATACTAGAGATAAAACCAAAAAAATTAAGTACAGCCATTTTGGGGAGATCGTGAGTTCCAGGTGAAAGAGTTCTATTTGATTAGGTTATCACTAGATTATCAATTAGATTAGATAATTTGTTGTATTTAATTAGATTTAGTTCTATTTCATTAACCACTAAGTTCAAGCAGGGAAGTACCCTGAGAAGCAGCTCAACCCTGGAAGAATATTGACAACAGTGTATAGGACAGCTTGAAGCACACAGAGGAGACGGATGGCAGGGAGAGGGGGCCCGTTCAGCGTGAAGCACCTGACACAGACAGGGAGGATCGCTTCTACAGATATTTGAAGGCGGCATCAAGAGTATTTGATAAGTGATTGGATGTTCGGGTAAAGGTGGAAAGTAGTCAAAAAGGCTTTGAGATCTCAAAACACTAAAAGAAATGGGAAAATCCGAATAAGGGACAGTTTTGAGAAATAGAAATACCAGATCAATTTGGCTGTGAGCATGGGGAGTTTGAGATGCAAGCAGATCACTCAGTGAAATCTTTCAATGAAGCACTGAAGATGGAAGGGAGTATTGTTGACCTTCCTTTGTCAGATACATACTGAGCACCTACATATCTGAACCAGGCTTACTGAGCATGCTGAGGTGAGCAACCAAGACATGAGCCCTGACTTCGTGGAGCTTATGGTCTGTTGGAGGAGACAGATACTCACCCAAAGGTCTTAGGCATCAAGGAAAGTTTACCTGATGTATAAAGAGAAATTTAATCTGGGACCTGAGGGATGAGTAAGAGCCAGCCAGGCAGAAGGACAGGACAACAGCATTCCCAGTATTTGTGAGGCCCTCATGGAGAATAAAGTTTGATATGTTTAAGGAACTATAAGAAGGCCCATATGCTGAGCAGAGGAAGGAAAACTCTAAAATCTTTAACTGATATCTGTCTCAAAGATAGTCACAAAAGAGCTGGAAATAAAACAACAAATAAAGAAAAGAGTGTAGAGGGCATCCTTTGGACTCTATAATTGTGGTGGTTACAGAAGCCTATCCTCTATTTTCTTAACCCAACTCCCCAAAGTTTATATGTCCCAGCCTAGATGTTATGATAGCCCAAACGACAGCTCATTTCAGAATAAATCAAAGTAACTAAGCCACAGATACATGAAGACACCTGGAGTGCTCTTAGAACATAGCATAGGCTCAATAAATACTTTAAAATTCACCTGTGTGGGAGGGACACCTACATAAGACACCTGCTTGAATGATCCTGTTTCTTTCTTATCATTTATACCCACACACTGAAACAGGTTAAAGAGGGATCTTATTTGTGCTACTTAAGTTAATCCTGACATTGATTTCTTTCTCACCTCTTGGCACAGCCTTGACACAGATTTGAACTACCCCATGATTTCAGCTGGAAGTTTTGGATTGTCGTGTGACTACAAAGAAACTTTAAGCAGGCTGATGTCTCCAGCTAGGAAGTTGATGTACTTCTTGGTTGAGTTTTGGAAGGCCAATAATTTGCCATTCAAACAATATTCCTGGAACACTGCATATATTTTCAAGAATAGCACCGAGTCTGAAGACTGCTTCTGGTAAGCAGAATTATCAACACGCTCTGGCACTTGCCATGGAGAGATGCCAGAGACTCGTGGCAGGCCGCTGGTTATTATCAGATGCACCTTCCATCTGTAACAGCATTGGGAGTGGACACCAGCCCACTGTCTTACACGCAAATAAAGCAAAGGGGTCACAGGAAACATAGTATCGTAAATATAATCAAGCATGTATTGCATTTTCAACACTCTTCCTAGTTTTCAAAGTACCTTCAACAAAATTTTACTGATTTCCCCCAGTAAACCCTCTGAAGAGAACAGGTACTATTATCCCCATTTTACAGATAAGGACAATGAAAACCAAAAGTTAATGCTTTCATATTACTTTGCAAGATGTGATACCAGAGAATGTGCAATCTACCTGTCCCTGCAATAGTTAGAAATCATTTCTCTCCTAACTTTTAAGAAGAGTAAGGGCGGGGGGGGGGGGGGGCGCGGGCAGTGCAGAGAACAGGATAATGGGCACCATTGCTAAAATGAAATTGCAAGGTTCGCTCACCTTCAGCAAAGGTGGCACAGAGAATCCTTTGGGTTATTATTGATGCTTCCAGGGTGCAGCTCAGCTCTGTAGTCTTTCTGAGTAAGCACAGAGAAGACTGAAGTGGGGCACCACTGGGACAGTGCACCCAGGGAACTACAAGGATGAACCTAAAGGCCTCATCCTGGAAATTCTGGGGTGAACTTAGAACACACTTAAGTTCATTTCACACAGAAGGAGAAATTATTCCTACCAATTTTGAAGTTCTGTTCTGTAGATCCAAAGGTGTCAACTTATCTGGGTTGACGGGGCTAGTTTATAGCACAGAGGAGAGAGAACCTTTCTTCTGCAAATAGCAGGAAGCCATTATAAGGGACCCACCAAATCTCTACATGTATATATACATGAAGATTCCCTAAAACTTCCTCAATACTTTCAGTTAATTAGATGCCCTCCATCATGGGGTGTGTTGTCTACTGTGTTAACAGTGGAAATGAATTTTAGATGAACAAGTCCCAGGCAGATCTGTAAACAATGAGCAAATGGCATGGAAGGTGGTGAAGAAGCTAAGCAGGTTCCTTACAGTTTCTGTCTTCCTCTCTCTGTTCTAGGTACCTCAATGCTCTGGAGGCTGGAGTTTCCTATTTTTCTCACAACCTTAACGTCAAGGAAATGTTGAGACACGAGAAAGAGTTTCATGAAATCTTAATGGGCCACAATAGGAAAAGCAATGGTAAGAAGACATGCAGATGATATTTTGCCAGCTTCTTTCTCCCAACGACTACTTCCTTAGGGCTCACTGGACAAACCTGCCTGACAGAGCTGTCACCGGCCCCTCACTTTGTTCTGTATCCTTCGAGAGCTCTGTAGCTGCACGCCACTCCATTGTATTGTTTCTTTGGTTGATCAAAACCTTATCCTCTGAGACAAATTAGAAAAGTGGTATTGAGCTAATATATTGACTTCATGAAAATGAAGATGATGTTAAAATCCAACTTTTATAAACCAAAATGATATCATAATCCACCATCACAGTAAACTGTTTTTTTAAAGTATATCTCAATCCAGTATATTATTGGGTTTGTGATAATTTCTCAAGCATTGGGCACCCAGCTCCCCTTGTGACTAAGAGGATATGTCTACCGATATGTAGTTTTGGGCAATATTACAAAAGTAAGCAAAGTAGCTCACCTGCCCAATGATCGCAAGTTACAGGACACGCGTGAAAAGCTAATGGGATAAGGTCATACCCCCTAAGTTACTGAGTGATTTGCTCCACTTTCCACATAATTCTCTTTATAAATAAGAACACACCAAGAGTAAAGGAATCAACCATGGTGATTTCCTATGGGAAAACTCTTGCTGGGCAAGATTGCCTGGTATATGCAAATCATGATCTACTGTCATTATTAAGCATTTACCAACTGAAGAGCCTACCATTTGTAAAACATGGACCAAGATATGAGAAAAATAAGTATTAAATTATCCATGTCCCTAAAGGGTTTACAACTCAACTGGGCAACACAATATTTAAAAGATCTAATGAAGTGTCCTGCAGCTCCTCTGACTCATGAAGTCACGCATCAGGAAGTCCAGCTGCAACCGTAGGGTCAGATTGTGCTCTGTCACTGACATCACTAAGACTGAGTTCTGAGTTAAGAAGCTACAAAGCCCACAAGAAAAGTTGCTTAGGAAAGCTTCATAAATACTCACATTAACTTATACTGTATCTTTTCCAACCACTTTACAAAAGGTGAGATGACAACAGTTATCAATGAAAATAGATTTTATAACGACTCCAGCCTGGTGCAATGGAATAGGCACCAAACCAGATTCATAAACGTGGAATTATAGAGCTATCTTTGTCATCTACTAGTTCTTTAACCCTTTGATATTTAGGCTTCGGTTTCCTTAAATCAATCAAATTAAGGGAATGGACAAGACCATTCTTTTTAAGATTCCATTTAACTCTACTCTGACACTATAACTGTAAATTAAAAAAAGGGAGAGGTAGTAGTTTGAGGAGTTGGTGTGAATCTTAAAACAGTGAAGCACAGACATACTGGTTTCAAATTCAGGCACCTGGTTCCCTCCCTGTTTGTGCGCAGACCATTGTATATTTCTCTCCTTGTCTTGCTCTCTCTCCTCCAGTGATTGTTGTGTGTGGTACACCAGACACCATCAAGTCCCTTCAGGGTGGCCAGGAAGTGGCGGAAGACACTGTCATTATCCTGGTGGATCTATTCAAGTAGGTATTGTATTTGAAAGAACTTTTTCCTTCAGAAAGAAAATACTCTAAGGATTTCCAAAAGACATATTCTCTTTTCCTTTGCTTAGCATAGCCTCATATAGGGTTCAATGTGATGATAATATTTTAGCCTGTGTTTCACTCCCTTTTTATTACATCCTCATTCTCATTTAGTTAATCATGGCCTTAGTAGAGATATATGCCTTTGACATCACTATCATGTCAAAATACCAAAGTTTTATGAAAGTCCATTAAACCCACCTGTCTACTCATCCTGGTGAGCAGCCTGATTTAAAAATCTTTTCCTAGGCAGTGATAAATCAACTTATAACCCAAAAACATTCTTTTATTTTTGAGAATGTGTGCCATATCTGTGCCTTCAATTGCTAATGGCCTTTGATCCTAGATTATCTTTCCTTCAGTCACCTTTGATATGAAAAAGTTCCAGTTAAATGAGTTTGATTTACAGTTATTCTTTACCTATTGTGGCATAGTCACTGGGTAGTGATCTTTTCCTCTGCATTTCTCTGGAACTGAAGAGAGAAAATTCTAGAAAACAGAAATCACTTTTTATCACATCCCTCATTTTACCACTCATTTTTAAATGTGGAAACCTACAAACTAATTGTGCCAAGGCAATGTCTGAGTCAGATGAAGCTGAAAGAGGGGTTCACTGGTGTGGCTGTGTGCTCTTTGCCCCATCAGCTCGATCATATGACTTCACTTATCTGGCTGGATCATTAATCATTACCCGTCTGTATTCAGACCAGAAGCTATTATTCTTTCCCATATTTGCCTCGTCCTTTCACCCACACTAAACATACTTTTAACAGTGCTAAGAGAAATTAAGTATAAGAAATTCAGGACTATTTGAACACAATTGTTCATGTAGATAATTTGATTAACCAATTTAACTTTTTAGCTGCAGAGTATAGGAAGGAGGGCAAGTTATCAACATTTCATTCCTACACTCACACTGATACCTGCTTGCAATAACTGCTTTGCTCTCTGGAAGGAGTCCTCAGCGTAGTCAAGTCGGGATAATTTTGCTTTTGGCAAATCCTCAATCAACTGCCAAAGTGTTAGCAGTCCTTTGCCACTATTTCTGAAGGATACCTAACTATGTTTTGGGAAAACTATGAGATTCACTTGAAACTAGACATAACTTGAGTTCCAATTCTAATATTGACACTTCTGGTTCATTAGACTCTTAGGTATTAGTGTTTTGAGACTAAACCTGCTCATTTATAAAATGAGTATAAAAATGCCCATTTTATAGGGGTACTTTTAGATGTAATAATACAAGTCAAATATTCAACCCAGTCCTCAGTTCAGAGATATGTTCGCCTACTGTTTGAATATTAAATGATGGGTAACCAAGTTACAGCAGTTCAAACATGTTAGATTCTTGGCCAACTAAAACATTCAAATGAGTAAGAAGCTTAGATACCATTTGTAGCACAATCTCAGATGTTACTGAGAGCCCACGATGTGCCAAGTATTATCCTGGAGTTGAGGATACAGGACCAATACGCAAATGTCGACAAGTTCACAGTGTTGGAGAAAATGTTCAGCCCTCCCATTCTTATGTTTCACCATCTGAAAAGCAACTTTAATTCATAAAATTTCTATCATATCTTAGCATCTCAAAATTATTATGAGCACTTAAGGAAAAGAATGTTCCCAGGTATAAACCAAGGGTCCTTAAGTCCTGAAAACAAGCATGAGCTCACATGTCCAGAGCCCAGAAAAGTAGTGTCTATCTTCTGACCTTCCTTTCCCTTCATGCATGTTAATTAAGCACAGCTGCCCAAGTTCTCTTGTTCAACTTAGCAGGTGTAGAAGAAAATCAGTTTATCTGGGGAAAGTAGAAAGATTTGCAGGTTATTAGAAAAAATACAATGCTTTAAACTATTTCAAAGCTGATCTTAGAGTTTGTGTGAATTGTAGAAGGTCCATTTCTATTTTTGGAGGAACCTAATTTTCATGAAAAAGTTGTGCTTTTATTGCAGTAAGAACTACTTCCAGAACAATGTCACAGCCCCTGACTATATGAAAAATGTTCTTGTTTTGACACTGGGTCCTGAAAATCCCAACTCAAATATCTCTTTTACCCAGGATCCCTTACCGGTAAGCTGCATATAAATGTATTGTTGTTTTCTTTGTCAAGGTTAAGATATTGTTCCACTGTTTGGGACTCAAGTTCTAAAATGAGCTGTTAAAACTCTTACTATGGGTCAGTGTGCTCGGCTTTAGACCAGCACAAGAGTACACACTTTTGGAACTTTGGAACGGAAATGACAGTGTAGAGAGATAGAAGAAGGCTCGCTAACTCAGGGGAGGTAGAAATTCAAAATGTTAAAAAAGCAAAGCTTTCCTGCATCCTAAAGCAACTTCCTGCCGGCACCAATATCAAAACTCTACCTTTAGCGATATATGCAGGGATGGGCATAAGTAGGTTTACAGCTGTTCATATGGAAAATGCCATCATTAATAAATAATAATACAAATATAAACTCTGTTTTGCATACTCACAACTGTAAACCTACTTGTGCCCACTCCTGTATTCCTAAGTTAAGCCATTGTCCTCTATGGTGATTAGGTTAACCATTGTCCACATTTGTCCAGAAGAGTCCTGGTTTAGGCTTCTTATCCCAGCATTCTATTTGGTTTAGCACTCGTCCCCCCAAAAAGACGCTCTAATTGGACATCAATCATAGTCACCTTATTCTGATGCAGGGCCCCTGACTCTAATACCACAGCAGGCTTGGTCAGTCACTGCACCTTAGTGTGTTCAAATTCATCAGATGTAATCCACCCTCTGAGACAGTGGGAGCAGGTTTGGAGTGGGAAGAGGAGGGAAGGTGAAGTTCTGGGGACCCTGAACAGTTTGGGGAAGGGCAAGCAAAGGCCAGGCCCAAAGAGCTCTACCAGGAGAGTTGGGTACCTTTGGAAGTGTCACAGTTTTTCCTAGACTAGCAGTTCGAAGCCCTCTGTTTTACAACCTTGCCAAAATTAGGGGCTACATCTCCTGTTGGATGGGGCTGGGTCTTAACTGGGGTTTTTTAATCTCGTGAAATAATTTCAGCAAAAGACACTGAAACGAATGAGAGGTGTTTTATTTTTCCCTTTTTCTATTGGATATCTTGTAGCATACTTCAGGGTCTACTATTCAGGTATCACTTGTACAGGTTCTAGGCTCTGGCAAAAGTGTGATTCTCCACAGGTGGGCAGTCCAAAATACCCAAGCTGACAGAGTTCACTTGGTCTCAGCGGGGCATGGCACTTTAATCCACAGCTGAACACTGTGAAGTCCAGCATGCAACTGTTGCAGGGGAGTTCTGACCCCGTCTTTTCTGTTTCCCTGGGCAGACATTTGTGGCCTGAAGCAACACCCAGTCAGAACTGTCTTCAAAGTAACTTCAGTGGTATTGTCTAATCAAACTCCTCCTGCTCCATTCAGGATGCTCAAAGGCAGGGGGATATTTTTCTGGTTGTTTTCCCTTACTCTTTATTAAGAACATGAAACCACAAGTATTATTTTTGGATAAAATATTACGAGAATTACACAAATGCTGTATGTTTTCCTTCCCTGTTGAAATGAAATATTTTGTCCTCATGGGAGGGAAGTACAACTGTTTTTAGTCACTGCCTGAAAGGCAGTGGTCTCAGTTCATTGATCCCAAGAGAAGAGAGAATTGTGACACAGGCATAATAAAGAATCCCACCCCAAGCAATATTTTCCAAAATTCTCCTGTAATACCATTTCTACAATTCCTCTAATATTCAATTACCTTTGTAGTTACCCTGCTGACCCCAAGAACATTTTTCTCCAGGCTCAAGACCAGAATCTCTTTTTTGAAACTCATTTTACAACTTTTCCCCCCTCATTCAGGAAATGACTGACTTTTCTCGTGCCTATGCGAATGGAGTCTTGCTCTTTGGACACATGCTAAAGATATTTCTTGAAAATAAAGAAGATATTACCACCCTCAAATTTGCTCAGGCTTTCAGGAACATCACTTTTAAAGGTACTGGTCACCTGAGAACAAACAACAACAACACTTAACTAACACTTTCTACAGAAAGCTGAAGAAATATGGACTTCGTGGATGGAGTTGGGGAAACAGACGGGCTTTGGCAATAGATGAATCAATAGATAAATACCTTTGAACTTAATTGGAGGCAAACATCATTGTGTATACTTTGGAGGTGCTAGTATTGATAACTAGACCCCAGTTTATGCTTTAGAATTTCAGAACCTTTTAATATGAAAGAAAGAACACCTTGCTAAGGCCCTGTAGTTATGAACACACTCATCACCAGTTTTTGAGCTGTGATGTCCTGACTGTGCTTGGAGATTAGCAAGAAGAAAAATATTTGTGGTGTGATTTAGGTCTTTCCATCTTTCTCTTTCTATCCTTCAGATATCAGGGACCCTTACCCCTCGAACTCAAAACCTCTCATAATGATACCATCCCAAATTTCTCAACACATGTCCTTCTGAACTATAAGGATCAGCATTTCCTTTCCACACAAGCTCCTATTGAAACTCCTTTCATTTCCCAGATCTCATCCAGATACTATGAAAAAATTTCTCTTTAGATTAATGTGTGTTAAATAAAAGCCAAATGATAGTTGACTTCTCTAACTTGCCTTAAGTCCTTACCCTGAGAAACCTTTATCATACCTTGGGGTGAGGCTTCTGTTAGCTTCAGAGGGTGGCAGACACCCAGCACTAAAGCTTGAGGGCTTCATTAGTGTCTATCGTGCATGACAATGATAGGAAGAGATCATTTCTGCCCCGCTGAAGAAGCAGGGCGGGGCAATGTCTTATTGATATTCTCCTGTGTCCCAAGTTCTTCCAGGCACTTAATGTACATTTTTCTCCCAAATTTTGAAAAGTGTGGTATAACGCATAATATAAAGTGTACTAAATCATTTTTAAGTATAGTTCAGTGTCATTATGTTTATTCATATCATTATGCAACAATCACCACCATCCATCTCCAGAACTCCTTTCATCTGTTCAACTGAAATGTTACAGTTATTAAACAATAATTACCCATTATCCTCTCCCTCTGCCCCCGGGAACTGTCAGTCTACTTTTTGTCTCTGTAATTTTAAATGTTCTGAGTACCTCATATAAGTGAAATCAAACAGTATTTTTCCTTTTGTGACTGTCTTATTTCACTTAACATAATGTCCTCAAGGTTCAGTCCATGCTGTGATATGTCACAAAAGATTCCCAGCTGTTTTTTTTTTTTTTTTTTTTAGTATTTTGAATATAGCAGCCCACTGTCTTCTGATCTTCAATGTTTCTAATAAGAAATCAGCTAAAAATCTTATTAAGTATCCTTTGTATGTGACAAATCACTTCTCTTACTGTTTTCAAAATTCTCTTTGGCTTTCGACAGTTTTATTATAATATGACTTGGTGTAAGTATCTGAATTTATTTTATTTAAGTTTATGTGAGTCTCTGAGTTCATTTTACTTGAAGTTTGAGCTTCTTGCATGTTTATACTCCTGTCTTTGATCAAAGTTGGAAAAGTTTTGGACATTATTAATTCTGATATTCTTTTATATCTTTCTCTCTCTCTTCTCCTCCCGGGACTCCCACAAGGCATACGTTGGTCTGCTTGATGAGGTTCTATAGGTCCTTCAGGTTCTGTTCAGTTTCCTTCAATCTTTTTTCTTCCTGTTCCTCAGACTCAGTAATTGCCATCACCCTATATTCATGTTTGCTGATACTTTATCCTGCCTGCTCAAATCTGCCTTAGAATCCCCCTGCTGAATTTGTCATTTCAGTTGTTGCACTTTTCACTTCCAGAATTTCTTTTTGTCTTTTTTAGATTTTCTTTCTCCTTATTGATATTTTCATTTTGTTTATGCATCATTTTCTTGACTCTGCCTATGTTTTCTTTTAGTTCTTTGAGCATCTTTAAGTTTGTTGTTTTAAAACCTTGTCTAGCAGATCCACCATCAGGTCTTTCTCAACGACAGTTCTGTTATCTTATGATTTTCTTTTGAATGGGCCATATTTTCCATTTTTTAAGTGCCTTGTGATTTTTTGTTGTCATTGAACACTGGATATTTGGATATAATAACATGATAATTCTGGAAATCACATGGGGAATGAGAAATTCTCCCCTGGGGAAATCTCCATTCCCTAGGGTTTGCTGCTTTTTTTTTTTTTTTAATGTTTTTGCTTTTCATTTTTATTGTTGTAGGCTGTCTCTGTGCTGAGAAGTAAACTTAAAGCCTCTCAGTCCTTTTCTGAGTCTCTGTCTTCTTGACGTGTCCGGTGATTTTCTAATTTTCCCATACATGCAGTTGCTTGAATGTCCTACTCATCAATGTCTATCTCTCAAAGGGAAAAAAGAGATAAGCAAAGGGAGAGAAGGGACACCAATGCTTCACACTTCACACACCCTGAAAGCCATAACAGCAGAGAGCAGGGCAGGGGGTGGCATTTCTCAATAATGGCTACCAGCTCTTTGCACCTTTCTGATCATAAGCAATGATCAGCAATCAGAGCACAGATCCCCAACACTTAGAGGACAGGGTCTTTCTGTTTTGCTCACCCTGGATCCTGGAAGCTGTATGAGCTGCTCCAGGAACACACGCACAGCTATCTGCCACAAGACTGAGGGGTGGGGGAATGAGTAGCTGCTGCTGTGCTAAGAGCTGAGATGGACCAAAATTATTCACAATTTACCATCTGAGCCTTCCCCTGGAAGTTACAAGCCTTTGACTGGCTTCAGATTCACAGTTCCAGAAGAGTTACACCAGACAGATTCTCCCAGTGCATTTGTCGTCTCAGTGAGGGGATAGATTTCTGATGCTTCCTACTCTACCATCTTCTCAAAATCCTCCTGTGTGCATTCTTAATTAATTTTATCATATCTGTGATCTTGGTCAAGCATCTTAATAGCTGCTAACACAGGCTTAGAACCAGAAGACATTTATTTACATCCTAAATTAGCCACCTACCAACTGTACAATCTAGAGCAAGTTATTGTATTTAAATCTCTAACCTCAGATTTCTCATCAATAAAATGGAAAGAATAGTTCCTATATCATAGTATTTTGGGAAAAATAAAATGATAAATGCATGTAAAACACTTATCACGGAGCCTGGTATAATAGGCAGAAAATAAATATTAACTATTTGTTGAACTACATGAAATTATGGTATTTGATCATATTTTTTACTTAAACAGCCATTTCGTAAATTTGTTGTACTGCTATTATTTCATAGATGAGAAACCAAGACACAGAGAACTTAATTTTCTCAATGTCTTCAACCAGTAAGTGATAGTGAAGGGATAGTGAACTTCTTACATTCTAAGTGAGATTATTCGGTGACCTACACACTGTGATACTAGTTTGGTAAATATTCTTAGCAAAAAACTTCTCACTAATAAGCAGGGGGAATCTATTACATTTAGCCACCCCGCCTCCAAATGCAATGAAAAAGATTTTTCCTTCTAACTAAAAAACATCTCTCATAAAAATACTCTTCAGAGATCTCGGGGCCAAGAACCAACCCAGATACCCTTGGATTAGATCATTCAGATCATTTTTTCAGTAACATAGAGCAATTTGAACCTATTTTATACCCTCTGTCAGTATCTAACTGGTCCTTTAGTCAGTAAATTAACAAAGGCCTCTCACTCTTTCTGATTTTGCTCTAGGGTTAACGGGTAACAACGTGACTTTGGACGACTTTGGGGATATCGATAATCAGATGGTGCTTCTGTATACCTCTGTGGATACCAAAAAAGTATGTCTGACTTCTCATCAAGAACTCATCAACACAGTGATCGGCTGAGGAGGGATAACTTGGGAGGCGAGTAATAGTGAAAGAATTAGAGAAGTTGTGTAAACATAACCTCTGGAAGTTAGTTTACATCAGATTCACAATTATACTCCTCTTGGGGCATTATTGCTTAAGCATTTTGACCCACAGAACTTTTTATTCAGAACATCTACTCTACTGTATAAAAAGAAACACCACCCACAATACATTGACATGAAGACCAGACTATTGATAGAATACCAATGAGAGGATGATGGTTCTCTTGTAAGAATTGTTCATTCATTTCCATAACTAAAAATTTCAGTAAAACATCTTCTGTTCTCTCTATCTGAACTCCCATGAAAATCGTTGTGTAATCCCTCTGACACACATAAACAGTACTATAATGCTATTCTTTCAGTCACATTCGATGTGTCTTTTCTTCTCTCCAATTTAGTAGGCTCTTCACAGAACGGGAGAGGGTCTTACTCTATGTGTCTCCAATGCCTAGCTTCTCATCTGGCACATGGTTGATGGCTGATAAGCATTCAATTTAAAAACAAAAGACATGTCTTTGTATCATATCTTTATGTATCATATCATATGTATCTATCATATTGTATCACTGTCCAAAGTAGTGCCCATCTCAGACTTTGAAGGCCACAGTTGTAGCCAACCAAATGGTCAGTAGAAAGTTTTTATATTTAAGAGGTTGGGTCCTTACATAACTAAGACTCTAACTAACAGAAAAAGTTATTCACGCTTATGTAACTTTCCAGTGTGAGCATTATGACATTTTCATGGAGATATATATATCTCCAGCTTTGTAAAGATATCAGTAATAGAAAATGTGGAAAGCTAGAGAAAAGAAAGTTAAGCCAGAAATTTGGGAACATTATTTCAGAAACAATCCAAAGTTTTCAGTTACTATATTGGACCCTTAATATAATGCTATAGTTAGCATTCATTCAATGGGAACACTTTTTAAAAAGATCCCCTCCGTACTTCAGTTACTAGTAGTAACAACAAAGACAACTAAAATCCCCTCTAAGTTATTTGCACCTGGGATGAGAGGCAGATACTTGTGGTAAGATCCCATGTCAGCCTAATGCGTGTTCTTCAAAATAAAAGATGTTGTTCTGTGCACTTATTCTCTCTGAAGACATATCTAGTTGAATTTTTCAGTAATCTGATGCCACCAATTGTGCTTTGTAATACATGTATATGGAGAAACCAGGGATTGATTTTCAAAACATAGGGCTATAGATATATTATTCTGTATCCAGAGTAGGTCCCAGCAGAGAAACAAGGTACCATACTAATATATAGGATATATCCTATCCTCAATACATGCAATTATAGATTCTACTCTCAAGTTAAGACTATATTTTGAGGATGCAAAACTTTTGTCCACAATGTTTTAAGGGAATGGTTGTGAATTTAGAAAGACAGTTATTAACCCTGGCTGGTGTAGCTCAGTGGATTGAGTGCTGGCCTGTGAACTAGAAGGCCACTGGTTTGATTCCTGGTCAGGGCACATGCCTGGGTTGCAGACTTAGTTCCCAGCTGGGGACATGGGAGAGGCAACTGATTGATGTGTCTCTCTCTCCCTTTCTCCCTCCTTTCCCTCTCTCTAAAATAAATACATAAAATATTTTTAAAAAGAAAAAGAAAGATGCTCTTTTTAGATCTCTCTTAAAAGCTGATCCAATATGTGTAGCAGTAATTTAAGGATACAGTAATATTCCCATTGTGAGATTACTTGAAAAAAAGCCTTTTATCCTAAAAACCTAGTATCATGTATAAGAAAACACATTAGAGGAAAAGGATAGATTTGAAAATTTTGTTATTGACAGAACCTCAGAAATGTAAAATGCTTTCACAACCCTTGACATGCATCAAAATGGAAAATGGGTTTTAGCTGTAGTGCATTCTGTCAAGACACCATTTTCTATAGTAACTGAACATTGTGGGAAACATTGGTGCTTCACCTCTCAAGCGACTTGGAGCTAGCCATTTAATTTCTCTTAGCATCTATTTTATTTTTACTTTTTTACATTTTAAGTTTCATTTTCAATTACGATTTATATTCAATGTTCTTTTGTATCAGTTTCAGATGTATAGCATAGTGGTTAGACAATCCCATACTTTGCAAAGTGATCCCCCTGATATTTCAAGTACCCACCTGGCACCATACACAGTTATGACAATATTATTGACTGCATTTCCTATGCTGTACTTTACATCCCTGTATTTTGTGACTACCAATTTGTACTTCACAATCCCTTCACCTTTGCACCCAGTCCCCCAACCTCCCTCCCCTCTGGCAACCATCAGTCTGTTGTCTGTGTCTATGAGTCTGTTTCTATTTTGTTTGTTTGTTTGTTTTGTTTTGTTCATTAGATTCCACATATAAGTGAAATCATAAAGTATTTGTCTTTTTCTGACTGACTTATTTCACTTAGAATAATACCGTCTAGGTCCATCCATGCTTTTGAAAATGGTAAGATTTCATTCTTTTATGGCCAACTAGTATTTCATTATACCTATGTACAAGCTTCTTTATTCACTCATCTATTGATGGGCACTTGGGTCACTTCTATATCTTGGCTATTGAAAATGAACATAAGGCTGTTTATATCCTTTTGAATTAGTGTTTTGTGTTCCTTCAAATATATACCCATAAGTGTAATCACTGAGTCATAAGGCAGTTCCATTTTTAATTTTTTGAGATCTCTCCATACTGCTTTCCACAGTGGCCACACCAGTCTGTTTTCCCACCAGCAGTGCACAAAAGTTCTCCTTTCTCCACATCCTCGGCAACACTTGTTTGTGGATTATTGATGATAGCCAATCTGACAGGTGTGCTGTGATAACTCACTGTGGTTTAAATTTGCATTTCTCTCATGATTAGTGACAGTGAGCATCTTTTCATGTCTTGGCCTCTATTTTAACATTTGTAAAATGAAAGACTTGAACCAGTTCTAAAGAGCCAAAGAACCTGTATTGGGATGACGTAGTGTATGGTCATGAAAAACAACAGCAGAAAACTAACTGACCTACATGGAACTTAAATTCACATTCATGCTAGGAAGCAATAAATGGATCTCACCAAGCTCCCCCATGGCTGGTTAACATTGTCTTGTTTCACTGAAAACTGTTACCATGAAACTGGAATGTTGTTGGACAGGACGGTCAATTTCATCAGAAGTTGTTCTAAAACCTTTTCTTTCTGTTCATCCTTCTTCTTTTTTATGCCTTGACATAGTACGAGCTTCTTTTATCGTTTGACACCCACAAAAATGTAACTGAACCAGAAACTATGAGCCCCACATTCATTTGGAAGAACAATAAACTCCCTGATGATGTTCCGAAACGGGGTAAGATATCCTAAAATCATTTTTTCTGATAAGGAGGGTAAATTTTATGGTATACGCATTTGGTCTGTGTTTTTTGTTGTTTATTGTCTGAATTACATTTGCCAGGTTTACAAATGTGGACTTTCCTTCTCTGCACAAGGAATGATTACATTACAGTTATTATCACACACTGGAAATATCTCTATTCTAACTTAACATAACTACCTTTAATATGCATTCTACCCACCCTCTGATATAAATTATCCTGTAGAAAAATAGGTTTGACAACTGGAAAAATGAAATATATTCTTACTCCTTTTATATTGTACTGCAGCAAACTCAGAAAGTACATCTTTCAGGCAGAGGGGCGGTCAGTGAGCAGGGCCTGTGAAGTGTCTCCTCATAGGACACACACTCGGGTTATAACGACGGTTATCGACCTACTCAGGAGGAGGCCTGATCTGTCAGGGAAAGCCCTCCCATGACCCGCCTTCTCCCAGGCAGGCTTCAGTGCCACCGTTAACGCGGGCCATCTCTGGGCGGGGCCAGGACAGTCTGTCCTCGATGGAGCTGGCCAAGGCTTATCACAATGAATATTAAGTGATTCCATGTTCCTAATCTGTTTTTAGAAAAAGAAAGTTTACATTCGGACAAATATTTATGTCTAAAGATGGAAAAAAGCAGAAATACCATTAATAAAATGACTAACAATTATGATATACAAAGGAGTGCCCTCCGATATGGAATTTATTTATTTAAAAAGTTGTGTATTTATTCTTCCATGTTTAAATTTCAGTCACCTTCAGAGTACTCTCCATCTGATACAATACACCTACTGAGACATTCCCCATTGCTCCAAACAATTGTTGAACTCCTCGATTTTGGTGCCTCTTAGTGCTTCTGCCATTTTTTGTTTCACCTCTTTCACATTGGCAAAACATTTCCTTCTGAGAATATTTTTCATCCAGGGAAACAAAAAAAGTCTCTCTAGGAGAGATCAGGTGAATAGGGAGGATGAGGCATGGGGTTCATGCCATTTTTGGTCAAAAACTGCTGAGCACTCAGCATGGTGTGGGCAGGTGTGCTCCTAAATCACCCGTCATGAAATGAGCAAATGCGTTGAAAAGTTCGATTACCAGTCAGAGCACTGGCCTGGGCTGCAGGTTCGATCCTCGGTTCAGGCACGTGCAGGTGGCAGGCAGTCGATGCTTCGCTCTCACATCGATATTTCTCTCTCTCTTCCGCTCTTCTTTCCTCTCTCTCTCTAAAAGTAATGGGAAAATGTCCCCAAGTGAGAATGAAAATGAATGAATGAATGAATGAATGAATATTAAAAATTTTTAACTAGAAATATTTTTATCCCACCAGAAACTCTGAAAAGTTGGTTTGATGAGTTTCCTTGTGTTAAAGCTATAACAAGTATGTTTCTAGTTCCCTTAAGCTCCATAAGTCAAAGTTGATCAAAAATGATCCTTGTGTTTTTATTCAATAGGCATGAGCAGTTGACTAAACCAAAGAGGAAGGTGGGAAGTGGGGACCCCATTCTTTTAAACAAGATCTGACTTCAGATTTATTGTTATTGATTTTTAAAGCTGACTTCTTTAGCAAGGTGGATGATGATGATGATGATGATGATGATGATGATGATGTCTAGAACCAAATCCGAGCTTCCTAGGTTTTAAACCAAACTTGACTTCTGAAAAATATCTCTCTCCTCCCAGGCTTCAGCAACTTTCTACTTCTTCCTTTCGAAACTTTCTGAATTAAAATTATTTTTTCTTTCTCCTTAATTACAACTTTCAGTGACAATGTTAAGTATGGATTTTTAATACACTTCTTTAAAAGGTTTTAAATGTTTTGGTTATTGAACAGTAAGTCTGTGCTTTGTAAAGTGCTGAATCCAAAAAGTAATTTTTAAGAGAGTTCTCATTTACCTAAAAGAGATCACATTAAATATTTAGATTCTACAGGACAGGGACATTGCATCATCCTGGGCAACTTCATTCCATCCTGAGTTAACTAGAAAATTTGGTTTCCCAGAGTTTTTTGTTATTTCACTGTTACTACATTTAGTTTTAAGTTATAGTTTTAGTTTTAAATAAAACTAAAGTTTGAGTTTAAAGTTTAGTTTAAGTTTAGTTTTTAGTTTTTTGTTATAAATAAAGTAACTCAATCTTTCAAGTAGTATGCAGACAAGACATTCACATCCAGTAACTGCCAACTCAGTAGCAACGCTTCATCTGGAGATTGCAGCATCCCTGGGTTTTTATTCATTCAGCAAAGATTCACTTAATGCCAGGCAGTGTTCTGACCACCTGGGACATGGCAATGGGCAACAAAAATGAGGTTTTTGTTCTTGTCCAAGCCTTCATCATCTCCCTTCTGGGTTATAATAACATCCACAGACTTCCAGCTTCATTCCCACCTCCTGCCCACCTTCCATCCAACCAGCACACCCCAGGATGACAGCATGAATCCAGTCGTATTACTGCACGGTTGCCAACACCTCAACTGGCAGCTCCCCTTTACTGACAGGATGAAGTCCAAATGACGTATTATTCCACAAATTTCCATGATCATCCTACATCTCCAGCCTTACTTTTTGTTTTACCTCGTCTCCCTCCCCCACTCTCTAAACTTCCTCCTACTTCCTTAAAGAAAGGGCCTTGCAACTTCATGCCCTTGTGCCCTTATTGACACTTCTCCTTCTGACTAAAAGCTACCACGACCCCATACAACTGGAGAACAACCACTCATCGTTAATATTTAACTTGAATTTCACCTTTCCTAAGCTTTTTGTTAGCATGTCAGGAGAGTGTTTATCTTGAAGTTATTTTATCAGACTTCTACATAATACTTATAATTACACCTACTTGTTTACAAATCTTTTTATACCATACACTCCATGTGCAGGGTTAACTCTTTATTCATATCTGTTTGTCCCAACACGATGCCTTGGGAAAAAAGGAAGGAGGGAGAGAAGGAAGGAAGGAAGGAAGGAATGGAGGAAGGAAAGAAGGAAGGAAGGAAGGAAGATAATTAATTATAAATATGTTTTTAGTCAGCATAATCTATACAGTGTTAATTTAAGTCAATTTACTTCTCTAAGTACAAATACCTTCCCCTGTTAAACTAGGAGTTTTAACAAATCACAAGGTTCCCTCCAACTATTATGTCATATAACCTTGGAGTTATAAACTCAAGTTCATTCATTATGATCCAGTTAAACAAAATGTGATAACCCCAACAGCCACCAGAAAGCAGCAGATGCTTAACCTTAGAACTGATGTGATCCTATGAACTTACCTAACAAGCAATACTAAAACATATGTTGAATTAAAAATTACAAATTGCCAATTAAAAAAATAGTCATGGGGATGGAAAGTACAGTCTAGGGAATGTAGACAGTATTGTAATAACTATGTACGGTATCAGGTGGGTACTAGACTTACCCAGCTGATCACTTTGAAAGTTATGTAAATGTTTAATCACTATGTTGTACACCTGAAACTAATATAATATTATTTGTCAACTGTAATTGAAAAATTAATTTTTAACAAATTTTATTTTATTTTATTTATTTATTTTTAGAGTGTGGGGAGAAGGAGAGAAACATTGATCAGTTTCCTCTCACATGCCCCCAACTGGGGTCCTGGCCCACAACCCAGGCATATGCCCTGACCGGGAGTCAAACCAGTGACCTTTCAGTTTACAGGCCATGCTCAACCCATTAAGCCACACCAGCCAGGGCATATTTTTTAAACAAATTTTAAAATGGAGTAAAAATACATTTCATTTGCCAGTTGTCAAACAGTTTTTAAATAAAATTTAAAATACTGTTTTAATTAGTATTCAGTATATTAAAATATTATAGTTATATTTAGTACAATGAGATGCTTGCCCTGTGAGAAGTAGATAGGAATTTAGATGGGCTGAGGACCCTACAGATGGGAGTCCCATATATTCCTTCCAACTAGGGGGTGTGTAATTCTCCAGGGGAGTGTGTAATTCTAGTGGTCTGATGAGTAGACTCACCTTCCCTGTTGAAATAATATTTCTCATACTCACTTTTTAAAAATAAAATGAACATAAGCATAGAATTTATTTTAAAAGAACCAAACTTTAATCTGTAATAGCGTACAATGGTGTTTTTTTAAATAATATTTTGCTTTTCAGTTATAGTTGACATATGATATTAGGTTAGTGTCAGAAGTACGTCTCATACTCACTTCTGTTTTCTAGCTGGAGGTATGAGGATGCAGGTTGTGGCAATGGTGGTGGTGATAGAAATGGTGACTTACAGTAATAAACAGAATTCACCAAAGTCAGATGTGCCCACAATGCAACTCCGACTCCATCCTATTAATTGTTCTCTGCCCTGATGACAATAGAAATCCAGAGCTCACATTTTTCACTGCTAAAAGTTTCCCCTTAGCAAAAAACAAGATAACAAGCAAAGGCAAAGTCATGTGTTAGCAAAGCATAAATCCTTCAAGTTTGCCCCTTAGAGAAAGGTGCTGCAGTATTAACCCCGAGCTAAACCCTCTGCCTATATTAAAAAAAAAAAAAAAAAAAAAAGGCTAGTTCATTGGAAGTACACAATGCGATGAAACAAAAACAGTTTAAAAATACATGTGATATGTGGGATGAGTATATAGCACAAGAGTTTTTTTTAAATATGCACTTATTTACATTTTTTAACATTGGGCACTTTTTTCTTGCCTCTTCTCAGACAGACAGATGAGTGGGGCCCAGTTTTTATTCAGTTATTTCTTCAACTATCTTTTAATTGATACATTACCAGGACCACGTCTTGTGCTGGGTGACTAGTCCCTGGTAACCAGATGAATAAGGACATGGACCGTGCCCTCAGATCTGTATTATGGTGTCATGAGAGAGAATAATATGAAGGTGCTGAGGTGCTGTTTTAATAACGAGGTCTTGCCATCTCTCGTCTCTCCAGAGGCACCTTTGTTAGTTGTATTTTTAGTGAAGAGAAAAATCATGCACATGATGATAAAATCTAACAGTCGAAATACTCATGATGGACAGCGAGTGTTCCTGGTCCTGCCTCTTCATGCCCCTGGTCTCTCAGTCACTTATGCTTCTTGCTCTTTGCATACGTATTTCTAAATACCATATGGGTATTTCTTGATTCATAAGCTTTAGATATTAACTATTTATTTCTTGTGTTTTTAAATGAAGACTTAATTCATCTTTACTACTACTGCTCTTCTCTAATGTCTTCTCAATTTAGGTCTCTTTTTGTCAATTCGTCTATTGAGTCTCTTTGTAATTTTAATTAATATGCATGAGCTTCTAGTAGTGTTCAATCAATTATATAAAAAACTTCTCACTTCCCAGCTTTGTAAGATGGAGATGTTGGTATTCCTATTTTTTCTTCTACCTCTTTCCCAGGTCCCAAATTCTCCAGTATTTCTCTGTAATTTGTCTGATAATATTTATTTGGTAACCATAATGAAGCCACCTGTCATTTGCCTATAAGTTGCTATTCTGTAAGTTGCAAACATTTCCATCATTATATTTAAATGAAGTAAAGAGCATGCTATAATATCATTTCTTTCTATGCTGCTCTACTGCCTCCCCTTTGTAACACACATACCAGAAAAAAAATACACTTTAAAAAAATTTAAAATTATTGAAAAGTTGGTTAAATTTTACTTTGTTGCATTTTTAGACTATGTCTTCCTTGAACATTTTCTTCTAGAATTTCTGATTGAGTCTCTTTTATTTTTGCTGTAAGAATAAACATGTCTCCTTCACCATATTGCAATTACCTTCCAGCTTCTTACACACTCTTGTCTATTGCTTGGAATCCATTCTATTTTTTTCTTCTTCAGTCCACTAGCTTTTTCATCTGATAGAGAGCTATCATGGCTTACAGGAACCATGAGTTTCCTATAGTTTAATATTGTTGGTCTTGATCTAGCTTATTTTTCTGCAAACACAGGTTCTGCTTTACTATTTCTTTGGGTAGGATCCACATTTTCCTGGATGCCACTTACTCTCTGTGAGTTTCTCACATTACCCCATCTACAGAACTCCACCCATGTACTAGTGTTCTAATAAATAAAATCGCTTACCTTCTTCATTGACTTCCCTCAGTGACCTAGTAGAGCTTGGAAAGGACCAGCAGCAACACTAATTTAATATTCCAGCACTGGTTTACTTTATTTTTTCTGATGTGTGCTCTGTATTAAAATACTTGTCTCTGTCTTCCTCTTTGAATTCTCCTTAGGTATATTGGTTTCAAGAACACCAGGTAGACTTCCACCACCAAAATTATTTGTGTGCTAGAAACTATTTTATGTCTTACACCATTTGGTGATTCTCATAAGAAAGAAATGAAATATGTAGACTTTAAGGATAGCTGAAATTAAAAATCACTTCCACTTGGCACATCCCAGATAGTTCCTTCAGAGACCAAGACCCCAGGACCTATATTATCGATGAAGAGAGGATAAATAGTTTTTAAAAGGCCCTCCATTTCCCCTTCCCCAAATTACATTATACAACTGAAATATTTAGAATGCTTGTATTCTCGTTTCAACGATCCTTACTGATGCATTCTTCACTGTCTTTCCTGTGACAGGACCTCAGATCCTGATGATCGCAGTCTTCACTCTCACCGGAACTATGGTCCTGATCCTGTTGATTGCTCTCCTGGTGCTGAGGTACCTACCACGCCCTCTCCCCTGCTATGCTTGTCATTCAGGGATGGAGGGAGGGAGGGAGGGAGGGAGGGAGGGAGGGAGGGGTCCAATGTCTATTGATGATGATGTATGTTAACAAAGAAATCTCTAAACAGATGTAAGACCATGAAGGCATTCTGCATCAAAGATGGTATCAAGGGCAGAATATTACTGAGTGGACATATTAGAGCCTATGGAATAAGAGAAACCTGAACTCAAATCCCAGTTCTATGACTTACCAGTTGTGTGGTCTTAAACATATTATTTAGCATCTTAAGTGTGTTACTTAGCTTCAGTATCATCATCTGAACTGTTTAAGGGGTTGAAATGAAGTATGGATAGTGACTACCATATAATAGGCATTTTATAAGTAGAAATAGTTACTTTTGCTGCTTCATTGGTATATTATGGAAACTTTCAAAGTCCCTTTATTGATGTTCAGGCTGGAAGAGGCATTAGAAATCATCTATTCCAAACTTTCTGTTTGCCTGGGGTAAGAGAGGCCCAGAAAGCTATATGACTATTCTGGAATCACATGGTAGTGTGAGGTAGTGTCTGGGGCCCAAACTAAAATTCAGGCCTTCTGACCAGCAATTCCATGACAATTCTATTTGACTTGGACATAGGAAGTGCCTACCACAGTTCCAGAGATAGTTTATACTTAGAAGTATATGTTGAATATATAAACTAATAAATGAATACCACATGCCACCCTGATCTATGTATGTTAAATACACAGAACTTTCTATCCCAATGCATTATCAGGATCACCTCCATTTTCTAACCAAACAAGACAACAGGTTCCTCTATACTTCACACATTTTGGTCTGTGTCAATGTCCTTTCTCATAATGAGAGTCCAGCCTGTTGCATGTCAGTGGAAGTTTTCTTCAGGAAATGAAGTAGGTTATTGCCTTTAGTCTGAAGGCTCCTGTAATTCTGTGTTGCTTGGAAATATAGGAGATGATCTACAGTGCAGGGTGAACATTTAGCTGAGGGTGAGCAGAAGCCCAAATTTGGAGAGAGTAAAGCCAATCCATAGTAGGGTCAAAGATGTGACCTAGAAACGAAGTCCAAATGAGTGTTAACTTAAGATGGGGGTAAATCACAAGGCAAGAGACAGTGACAGGGGGATATGGGCAATTTCTATTTTCTCTAAGCATGGGAAGGAGAGATAGGGCATCCTCATAACCAATAGTCCATGCAGAGATCTAGAAGACAGATGTTGCTCCTGTAGTTTTCCATTACAACAGCCTATACAAGAAAAGCAGCGAACAATTTATGGCAATTCAATATGAATGACAGTTGGCACCGTTAGGTCCCAAGAGTTTCTTGGGTTACAGAGATGAAAACCTGGGAGTCCTCAAGGCCTTAATAGTTACCCTACTTTCCTTTAGGTCTTAGGGTCATTATTATTAGCAAATAATGTCCTATTTTATATGTATTTAACAGAGGGTTACTTAAAGTTAGGTGAAAGCATAGGAAGAGAATAATTATTTCTGCTAAGGGACATTAAAAAGGCATCATGAATGACCTTGAGGAGGTGAGTAGGAATTTGTCAAATGACCACAAGCAAAGGCATACTCATGGACATACAAATAGGTCCATGGAGAAGAATATAGATTCTAGAATCAGACACAAGCAAGCATGAGAATTTAGATTATTTTAGAGGTGACACTACAAGTTACTTGGGAAATGATGTTGGGCAGTAGGCTTTCAATGTGAAAAAAACTAAATGCTACCTGACCATACACAAAGATGGAGTTAATTCCATATGGAGTTTTAAGTAGATAAGGACCTAAATGTGAAACTCAAACTTCAAAATTGAGAAGAAATTAATAGAAAATGACTTTATGATCTCAGGCTAGGAAAGTATTTATCAATCAAGATAAAAAAGAAAGTCATAAAAGAAAAAATATAACCATGGACATAATAAAATCAAAACTTTTTATTAGACAAAGTTAGAATTAACAAACTGGAAGGTGCTTGAAACATGTAACAGGTCGATGGGTTTGTTATGCAGACTATATAAGGAACTCACATAAGTTAGTAAGAAAAGAACAATTCAATGAAGAAAGCAGACAAAATTATGAATAAATAATTCTATCATTTGATACAATCTATAAAATAGCTAGAAAATATTTGAAAAGATAATCTTGTAAGTGATCAAGAAAATAAAGTGCAAAGCAACAATTAAACAACATTTCACATGCATCATTATGGTCAGAAAACATTGACAATACCAAACATTGAAGGAAACAGGAATTCTCCTGGTGGGAGTTTACTTTGGGAAGCTGTTTGGAGGTATCTGTAAGCTTGAAAGCAAACATCTCTTACAACCCCAGAATTCTATCTTATCCATACTCTCTGGGGAAAACAATTACAAAACTTTGACATTTTGAATGTTAGGATGTATGTCGTTACAATTTCTCTGTATGCTTTTGTATTTTCTTGATACATATATTTTAAAAGGCACAGAGGCATAAGAGGAACTGGCTTATTTAGAAATCTGGTATATTTTCTGGTGGTTTAAAAATTAGTGTTTTTGTCTTTTAAGGTTATCAGTTTTAAATTTTTTCCCTCCTTTCCCTGCCCCCCACTCTTCACGTCATCAGGACCAATTCTTTATTACAGTGAAGGACTGTATTAGCAAAGGATCTGAGAAAGTGAAACAAAAAGAAAAAGAAAAGAATATAAAAGGCTATCAGAAATCCTTACAAGTTCACTAATGACCAGCACTCACCGGACTGGAGAACGCAGTTACAATTGGACTACACTCACTCACTACATATCTACCTGAGCCAACCAAGATTCTAAATTTCTCCCAGTGTTCAGAAGCTGAATGGCATGAATACTAATAAAAACCTATTGACTGGTTCTATTCCTTTCACAGAAAATATAAAAAAGAAAATGAACTTCGTCAGAAAAAATGGTCCCACATTCCTCCTGAAAACATCTTCCCTCTGGAGACCAATGAGACAAACCAAGTTAGCCTGAAGGTGAGGCACACCTCACTTATGAAGAATTCTATCTAGGGCTGGTACAACTTGCCAGGTATTTGACAAGACATTGGTAGCAATGGTAGAAAATGTGCCAATCAGGGATCATTTGTTTCAGAAACCAGGGTTTAGATGTTATTTCATTCACAGTTTCAAATGCCCCTAAGAGGTAAATTTTAACAATATTATAATAGATTGCAGGTTTTATGAGTATTAAGTTGAAAGATGCAATAGTTCTCAATCTTTCTTTGGCTTTTATACCAGACGCCTGGGAGACAAAGGGCTGTATCTGGCCTGCGGGTGTGTGTGAGTTGGGGGAGGAGGTGTTGGAGGGGCATCTCAATAGTTATCATCTTTTAAAATTAATTGCCAAATGTAAAAATCTTGGATGGCATAGAAAAATTCATAGTACCAGCTTCTTCTGACAATTCAGATGAACCAGCAAGTCTAGGCCGCACCCAGAGCTGGTGGGGCTGCCCCCTCAGACACCTAGCCCAGGGTCCTCCCTTGCATTGCTACTTGGGCTTTTAGCCATAAGTTTGTAACTCAAATGCACATCATGTTTCCCTAAGGGCAACTGTCTGTAGCGACAGGCAATGATTCCCAATAGGAGGGGGCAGGGGAAGAAGGAAGCAAGAAAATCCCTGGCCGAAGTAGACCACGAGAAAAAGCGAGGGACAGTGGAACTCTTAAAAGGAAGGGAGGAAAACCCAGAGTTAAGCATGAGAGTGGTAGATACCCGGAAAGAAGATATTGTGGAGAGGAAAGATGAGCTGTGAGAGAGAAACACAAGTCAATTATAACAGTTTTCCTGGGAGCCTGCCCTGCATACTACGAGCAAACAACAGATACAGCCTACCTGGTAGAGCCTCTCAGCCTTTGACTGGCAGTGGATGGGACAAGATATTAAGCTTCTGGAATAATTGTTTTTTTCTTGTGCCAGATTGATGATGACAAGAGACGAGATACAATTCAGAGACTACGACAGTGCAAGTATGACAAAAAGGTGACTAGTCTACCCTGTTTCTCTGAACTCTCGGTTAGGGGTCTGGGCCTTCTGGCTCATCACTGCCCCCCTTCTGATGGTGGCAGTGCCAAGGCGGGGGTGGGTGCCCGGGTTGCTCCCTGGGGCTGTTCTCCGAGCCTTTCACAGGGATGGGAAGGGCTGTGCTACAAGGGTTACAAACCCACAATCCTTGGAAAAGTAAAGAATACATAGAACTGTTAAGGTGGGTGGAGTGTAGGAAGCTAAAGGAAAAATAAAAGAGATGCAGAGCAGTCCAGGCAACCGCGGTATTATATTTCGGCTCATGCAGTGGGAATATGACAATTCCATCTGGGGTGGTTGTTACTTCCCTTCCCTCCCCTTCCCTTCCTCCACACAACCTTAATTTCTTCTTTTTCGTTTAGTCATCCTCAAAGAAACGTTCAAACCTGAGCCTTTCCTATCCCAGGTACTGGGCACCAGGGACATAAACCTCAACAAAATACTGGATACTGCTCTCAAGACCTTACAATATAGTGGGAAGATAGTCACACTCACAAAATATTACAATATGCATATAAATAGTCATGTTACATTATCTTCTTAATTCAATTGATCTTTGCAGAGAGTGATTCTAAAGGATTTGAAGCAAAATGATGGCAACTTCACAGAGAAACAGAAGATAGAACTGAACAAGGTACATGACCCTTTCTGAAACCCTTAAGTGAGAAATAGCTTCATTGCATTATTCCTAAGCATTGAGGTCCCAGGTGGAACCAAGACATTATTGGGGATGCTGACAAGAAAGCCCTCAGGCCAAGAAATGGGAGATTATACTTCTTCCTGCTGAAAATTCTACTAACAGATGTTGAAGAGTGATGTTCGATGGGATAAACATGTTGGAAGTCTATGAGCATGTCCTACAGAATGGTTCTGATATTATTTGAGAGTAGTCAAATGTTTGTATTCATGCCCCCTTGCAGACAAAAAGAGAGACTGTTCAGTAAGATGCAATGCAAAATGTAGTGTGAAATGTGCTGGCATTCCAGTGTATGAAGAGCAATTCATCTTCCCCGAGACCTGAAACACATGTTTTATTAGCAGAGTAATATTTTCTCTGGTGCTCCTTCCTGGCTGATTTGCTTTGTAAACAAACATTGTTATCTTAGTTGCTTCAGATTGACTATTACAACCTAACCAAATTCTACGGGACGGTGAAGCTTGACACCACGATCTTTGGGGTGATCGAATACTGCGAGAGAGGATCCCTCCGGGTAAGGACCTGTGGTCATTTCCAATTTCCTAACTGGTCAACCAAAAGGAAAAAAATCTCTAGTAGAAGTTTTAGATGTTCACCCAGTGAAATAACATCAGAGAGTCAGCAGGAAAGGTTGGTGGGTCCATGTTACCGAACTAGATCATTCACATTGTATCAATCAGTCTGACTATATCTTTACTAAAAAATAATAATAATAAAACATAATAAATATTAAGGAATGTAGACTTGAAAAAACAGAGAACGAATGTGGGAAATTAAGAAATTACTTCTAAATTTATCTTATTTTACTTCCATATTTACTTGATTTGTGTTAAAAGAGAATTGGATGGTCATCATGACAGCACCAAATAAGTGTTAGGAAACTTGTTCGTAAGTCCTGGTTCTGCAACTGTATAAATTCCTACCATCCTCTCCCTCATAAGGCATTGAGGATGGCCAAGGTGTTGCCAGATAGGGTCAAGTATACGGACATCACAAGTTCAAAGCAGAAAGAGAAAGTAAGACAGAACTAAGCCAGTTTCTTGAAAAGAACCAAGCTAGGAATATAAAATCATTAAATAGTTCAGAAGAGCAGGTATTTACAAGAAACAATCATTTACCCAAAAAAAACCAAAGTCAGGCATGAGGCAGAAATGGGACTAAATGGGAAAAAGGTAAAGAAGGAAGGAATTGAGGAGATTTGCTTCAAAGAGCATTGAAATATTTGAACCTCACCTTGAGCAGTTTCTGGGCATGTGTTTTGACAGCTTTCAACCTTTTAACTATGTTTGGCTAGGTGACCATATCAGGATACTTTGAGAGTAAATGGAGTACTATAATAATTGTTGGAATAGCAGACGTAAATTGCAAGGCCTTAAGCAAACCAGGATGTGTGGTCACCCTGCCTTTTGGACTATTTTTAGACCTGGTATAACCTCAACATTCTCTCCCGTAACAAAGCTAGAATCTTAAGATTGGGGGCAGTAGCAACTTCAAAAATGTCTAAGTACTCGTAATTCAATAATGTTCAAAAATAATTTTAAAAATTTAAATCAACCCCTTAGAAATTTTTAATTTTTAATAAGCTTCTATCAAAAAAAAAACAACAACAAGAATAGTAATTTTTGAGGGCAAAGAAACTGAATAGACACTTCTCCAAGGAGGACATACAGAGGGCCCAGAGACATATGGAAAAAAAAGCTCAGCGTCACTAACCATCAGAGAGATGCAAATTAAAACCACAATGAGATATAACCTCATATCAGTCAGAATGACCATCATCAATAAATCAACAAACAACAAATGCTGGCAAGGATGTAGAGAAATATCTATTCCAAGCCTGACACCTAACGAGGTATTACAGAGACATCAGTGAACCAAAATTAGCACAGAGTTTACATTTTCATGATGTGAAGAGATAATAAACATAAACGAAATATATCAGGTGCTAAGGGAAAAAATTACATTAAAGTCTATCTACGCATAACTTAGCTTCCTTAACTTGGCCTGGTACTTACAGCCCAGCCATCCTTACCTGAAACAAATTATGACTTTGGACCCTTTACTGGAAATTATTAGTACAGCGCCTAAGTTAAAACTTAAAGTCAAATTGGGCTTTTTCCCCCAAAGGAGAAATTATTGTTAGGTTATTACAATTTTGCTATGAAGAATAGTTATTAGCTTAGAACCATCATCTTGTTACAATCATCACCATGTTAAAGTAGCGAGTTCAAAATTCTAGGTCATACAATTCACACAAAATCCAGGAATTCCATCTTATTGACAGAGGACTTAGTAAACTTAAAAACACTTAGAGCTATAAAGCCAATGGATGCAATTGATCATCCGAGTAAAAACATAAGCCCAGTGAATGAATTTTCCAACAGCCATTCCATGTTTAAAAACACTAGTGTAATCTGATGAGGCAGGACCTGCAGCCCAGTGACTTGGGATTTGAGCTCACCAGCCCTCCCCAGACAGGCGCCTGCTCATCTGCTCTTCCCTGAACCCTGTCAGGTGGAAGAACCAGGATTTGGGATGCTCTGGGGATCTCTTGCTCATGTCCTTTTGATGAAAGCCACCTCATGTTTCTTAAGTGGCAAAGAACAGAAATACAGGGCAGGGCAAAATAGGTTTAACAGTTGTTCAGATGGAAAATAATACAATAATTTAAAAAGAAGACCTTAACCTTTGCAACAGCATGGATGGACCTGGAAAGCATTATGCCAAGTGACAAAAGCCAGCCAGAGAATATGATTGCACTCATCTGTGGCATCTAATGAACAAAATTAAGTAACAAGCAGAATAGAGACAGACTCATAGATAGCAGGCATACAGCTGTGTGTGTTGGGGGGGGGGGGGCAGAATTGACCAAAAAAAAGAAGAAAATAATACAATGATTAATAAATAAGGATTAAGAATAAACTCTACGTTTCATGTACTCACAACCGTAACCTACTTTGCACTGCCCTGTACACGTTCAAGAAAGCCGAGACACTGGGGTTCCAATTTGCCCCTGAGCCCCAAACCTCGTGGTTAGAAGATCATTTATTTGCCTGTAATAGTCTCTCCACAATATCCGTCCTTATGACGACTCATCTTCTTCCTTTTCTTTTTCTCCTGTTCAGGAAGTTTTAAACGACACAATTTCCTACCCTGACGGTACATTCATGGACTGGGAGTTTAAGATCTCTGTCCTGTATGACATTGCGAAGGTAAGAAACCTACAGACAGGAAAGACAACTAGAAAATTAAATAAAGGAAAACAGATCTAGCAAGCTATTCAGCTTCTCTGTGCATTTGGTTTATTCATCTGTAAGTTGATAATAAAAATAGTACTTATGTTGTAGGATCATTGCATTTATGAAATAATTCATATACTTTGCATAAGGCTTGGTGCAAGTAAATGTAAATATATATTGGTTCTTATTATTCTCATTATAGTCTTTCTACTCTGGACTTGAGGCCCGCATTTTCACAGAGTTGCTGGAAATCAAAACCATATAAAGCTGCAGGGAGAACAACTGCATCTTCAACTTTATAAGAGAACATATTAAGGGCAGGCAAGCATCTTGCATGAGGCAGTAATAAATTTGGACATGTATATTCCCAGACATGGGAATACCAGTAACCAGGGCCTCACTCGAGAATGAAGAAAAGTCAGTCCCAAGAGTGAGCTATCTGACACAGTCTTAAATCACCTGAGAGTCCCATAAGATCAGAATCAGTTTGGAAAATGTTATATGATATCCCATTTGCCACATCACATCTGTGTTCCAGGCTGAAAACCAGTTTCTGCAATGACACCTCTGGCCACCAGAGGGAAACACACCAGCAAAAAACAGGCTTCCCCTTTAGAAATAGAATAAAATCCATGAAATTTTAGAACTAACCTAGCCTTGCCCTTCCCTTCAGAATAGCAAGGTTTTATTATACAAATTGTTGAACTGAGGTAGTAGAGAACCAGACATACTCAAATTCACAGACCAAGTTAGTGGTAGGTGAAAATACTGTAAGAAAATAGGATCAACCCTTTGTGTTATATTATACACAACTACTTAATGGGACTCTTTAGACAATTGATTTTTACTGTTTCACCTAAATAGATTTTAAAACTAACTCTGGCTGGTGTCGCTCAGTGGATTGAGTGCCGGCCTGTGAACTGAAGGGTTGCTGGTTTGATTACCAGTCCTGGGTTGCAGGCCAGGTCCCTGGTATGGGACACACAAGAGGCAACCACACGTAGATGTTTCTCTCCCTCTCTTTCCCCCTGCCTTCCCCCGTCTAAAATAAATAAATAAAACCTTAAAAAAATAAAATTAGATGTAGTGCTTAGGCACATGTTAGGACCTTAATATTTTAAAAGTAAAATTAATAGAACTAAGTTTTAAATCTGATACTATGATTCTATATGCAGGCTGTAATGATTTCAAAATGTCATTTTTTTTTTATAATAATCAAGCAAATGCAGAGTGTCTTATCTCTTTGCTTTCTTGTCATGTGAAAAATTGCAGGGGATGTCCTACCTGCATTCCAGTAAAACAGAAGTCCATGGGCGCCTGAAATCCACCAACTGTGTGGTGGACAGTAGAATGGTGGTGAAGATCACTGACTTCGGATGCAATTCCATTTTACCTACAAAAAAAGGTTTGTAGTGAAATTTTAACCAGTTTCCTGCTGGGTTTTGGGGTTGTTGTTTTTTTTTCCCCCAATTTTCTCACAAGCCCACATCATTTGCTCAGGAAACAGTGACACTGACCAGAAAATGACCCCTCAGAGCCCCCAGAGGCAGCAGCTGGCTGCCATCCTGCACTTCACCCCTGTCAGGGTCTAGCAAGTGCCTCCTGAGAGTGGGACAAACCTCCTCTGTGGATTCCCTTCATCCATGTCCTTTGATATTAGTGAGAGATCATGAAGAACTTACTAGCTTGTGGAGACAGGACTGGGTGAAAAAGTAGAAAATGTTAAGAGTAGTAAGAGACCGTAGGTCTAACCTGCTTTCTTTAGGAAAGACAGAAGAAAGGTTCAGAGAGGCCAAGAGATTTGCCCAAGTAGATGGAGTACAAAACAGAAGACCCGTTTCCAAATTCTAGATGTCGTTTATTTATCTGTGACAGTGATCAGAAAAAACATTATCAGCAAAATACATTGTTATCTTGTTTAAAATTGTGATGAGGTTCAAAAAAGTAACACAAAGAAAGATGACTTGTAAAGTATAAAGAGTTTTCATGTTGAATATTTACCCATTCTTTAGTATAGCTCAGGGTTGTAGACTCAGAAATCTAACATTCACTCTATTCAAAATAGATCCAAACAGTACATTCTATTTCTAATTTTATTCTGCAAGCCTTTAGCTTTCCCTTAATAGAAGAAAATTATAATTCTGCCCCTACTTCTTCAGTCATATCAAGCATGCTAAGACATTGGATCCCACCCAGGCTTGTTGAAGACCTACTATGTACCAAGCATTATTCATCATGTAGTAGAACAAACCTCCTTCGCTAGATGACAGAAAATCAGATGAATTGCAGGTCAAATCCTATCCTCCTGAACATTGCTCTATTACACCTACCTACCTGTTCTGTTGGTCACCTGAATTTTAGCAGAAGTAGATGTACCTACCTTTCCTATACCCCAAGCCATTAAGATCAACTGTACATGAATCACAAATCACATAAAGTCGCAAGACATAAATTCAAAAAGGCAATGAACATTTGGATGGAAAACCACGTTAAGTAAATATGCCTCATCATAAGCCTATCACTGTACTCAATAACATGAATCTATAGATTTTTTTCATTGAAGCTGCTGAAGATACAAATCTCAAAAAGTTTACAAGGAGCTAGGTGATCCTGGAAATGGTAAAGAAAAATTGTATGCCCTGTTATTGGTCAATAAGGTAAGTGATAGGGGTCTGAAACCCAAGCATCTGCAGGAGCCAGACAGAACACAGGAGCACTTCACTTGTACGGAGTGGACTAGATGGAAAGCATTAGGGAGTAGCAGGCGCAGTAGTAAACTGAGAGTAAATTGCATGCATTGTGTTTGAAAGAACACTGAGAGATCCAAAGAAAACACATCGATGGGCAATAGCTCACTTGGAGGCTGCCAGTACGTCACAGCTGGGAAATATCAATGATAGTCTCTTTGTTTCAATGTGCTGTCTTTATTTTCTTTTAGTAAATATGTATATTTTATATTATAAAAATATATAAATATATTTCATACTACATATAAATATTTTTCATATTTACAAAGGCTTTCCTAGGAGTATGTCATATGTCCCATAAGCTGTCAAATCCTTCAGCTTCTCATATTCTAGTTAATTCCTCCCACAAACCGCTGCGAGCACTTCCTACATACCAGGTGCTATTCTAGGTAGACCTTGAAGGTCTCAGGACTATGACCCTCGCAGTTTCAGGGAAGACATTGCCATATGACCTCACCCAAATCCTGGCATTACATAGTCAGCTTAAAAGGTAAGTGTGTGTTCTACCCTTAACACCATTATTAGCATAAACACCTCAAAAGTTTGGGGCCATATAAACTCAAGGCCACTCATATTCAGGGTGCATGGTGTAGGGACTTAAAGAACAGAAGCAGGTTTGTAACTGAACAAAAACAGAGGTTCAGCTGCCTGCGGCCACAAAAGCCACACTGAGGCATGTGCTGGTGCAAAAGGAAAGAGGTCTCCTCGGGCGCCACACATCCTGAGAGAATGGCGGACTCCCATCCCAAAGGCCGTCTCCTCTTTCTGCCATGGAAAAAGTCCAACCATGTCCTCAGCAAAACCAAGACCAAAGGCAGTGTCCAGGACTCTTGCTCCATTTTAAAGGACAGTCCTTTGGAGCCCACAGGCAGCTGCTAAGTGGTCATGGCCCCCATCCAGGGAGCTTAGCTTGTTTACGGCCACTGTCCACTTCAGGCTCCCTCCTGGAGCCATGTGGAGTCTGCACAGCCATGGGCCACGCGGCTGCCAGTGCCACACGGTCGCATGCTCCTGGGAGACAGAGCAAGCAAATGCACCAGCAAGAGCATCACCAGGTGGACAAGAGAGAAAGAAAGAGAGGCTCCCAACTCCAGGCCAAGGGCCACGTGGCTTCGAAGGCTAGAACAGGCGAGTGCACCATGCGAGTGCACGTCCCAAGCCAGAGGGGGCTTCTTCGCTCCCCCGGGATTATATGAGCTTGGGTGTGGGACAGACCAGGTGCTTTCTCAGGACGACCAATTAACTTCCCAAACTTTTGCACACTTTGGGTGGGTCCACCTCACAACCAATCCCCTCTTTTCCTACGCCAGAATGACTGGCCTCTTTGGTCACCACCTCCCCCGCGCTATTTTGCCTTCTATGGCATATGTGCCTGCCTTCCCCTCCTCCTACCCCCAATCTGGTACAGTGGGGATAACTTTTCTCTATCCAATTATCTTGCTAGCTTTTCACACTCTCAGTGTAAGAATCTCACTGCTGTCATCCTGGCCAATGGAGGAGAATCCCTGGCCTCTGGACACTGTCCACCAGTAACAGTGGGAGTCTATGGGCTGCCCACCCCTTTAACTTTGCAATCTTTATGCTGAATGCCCAGATCTGTGGACAGCCCCGGAGCACCTCCGTCACGCCAACACCTCTCAGAAAGGAGATGTATACAGCTATGCGATCATCGCACAGGAGATCATCCTGCGAAAAGAAACCTTCTACACACTGTGCTGCCGGGACCAGAATGGTAAGAGTCTGACCCCTTCATCTGCCCCCTCTGGGAGCCAGCCAACCTGCATTCTAGGCCAACAGAGACCCGAATCTGCGTGACCACACCTCCGTCCCTCAGCTGCAGAAGCAATGGCTTATCTGCACTACGCATTTCACAGAGATTTTGGAAGGGTTAGATGATGGCATGAATGTTCACCTGAGCTGAAAAGCATCGTACACCACTGCCAGGAGTCAATTGTTAGTTAAAGAATCTTCCCTTAAAATGTCCCTGTTTCCTCCTGATTGCAAACCGTCGTGTGTCTAACACCTGAACTAGATCACTCAAGTGGAGCAACATATGTATTTTAGTTCTTACTAAGATCTATAGTTTTTGTCACGCGTCCTCTGGTGGGGGGTAGGGGAGAAATGTTTCATTCCATCATTCGGTCCTCATTTACTGAGCACTTGCGCCAGCTCCTAACTGCCTGGGGGAAGGGGCGACCAAGGGTTGCCAGTGTGGCAGGCTAGAGTCCAGTCAGAGGAAGCCCGCTGAAGGCAATGGTATCCGGGTTGGGTTTCACAGGGTTAGTAGCCTTGACTTAAGGTGGCCACCTGGGTAATGAGTGGGTATGAGACCTGTTAACTGGTGACTCAGTCACTCATTCAGTGTCCATCTCTCCACTGAGCGCGGGCCAAGGCTCCGCAACACTCTCGCTGGGCACCCACCCACGGTCAGTGAGCCAAGGCGGAATCTGACTGCTGCTAAAATTCCTTCATGCTGTATTCTTTCTTGTGATTTGAATTCCTCTTGTCCCATCAGAAAAGATTTTTAGAGTGGAGAATTGCAGTGATGTGAAGCCCTTCCGCCCAGATCTGTTCCTGGAAACAGTTGAGGAAAAAGAGCTGGAAGTGAGTTTCTTTGGGCCTCTGTAAGAAATTACCACAAACTTCATAGATTAAAACAACAAGACTTTATATTCTGGACACCAGAAGTCTGAAATAAATTATCAACAAGATTATGCTCCCTCTAAAGCTGGGGTCCCCAACCACCCCCCACCACATCCCTCCCCTGGGCATGGACCCTCCTGGGCCTGGCCTGTGAGGAACCTGTGCACAGAGGAGGTGAGTGGCTGCCCGGTAGGCAAAGTTTCAATGGAATTACTGCCTGAGCTCTGCCCCCTGTTCCCTCCACCCCCTGGAAAAATTGCCTTTCACAAAAAACAGTCCTTGATGCCAAAAAGGCTGGGGGCTGCTGCTAAAGGCTCTAGGAGAGAATCCATTCCTTGCTCCTTCCGGAAGCATCTGCTGGCTGACATTCCTTGGCTTGCGGTCCAAATATTCCAATCTCTAACTTGGTGGTAGTCACATTCTTCTCTCCTCTCCCCCTGTCTAATTTCCCTCTACCCCCTCCTATATAAGGACACATGTGACTACATTGGGGCCCACCAAGATAATCCAGAATCTCAAGACTCAATGTAATCACCCCTGCAAAGGCCCTTTTTCCAACTAAGGTAATGTGCACAGGTCCCCGGGGTCAGGACACAGACAAAGCTTTGGGGGCTGTGTCAGCCTGCCACCCTGCCCTCCTCCCTTTCCGCCTCTCCCAACTCAGGAAACAGCCGGTTCCTTAAGCACACATCACTTTCTCCATTTCTAGGAGGCAACAAAGCAAGATGCGTATGTGATACACTGATTAGGCTTATAAATGCGGCCTGGTGATTGAAAACTAAGCATGCCACCATCTACAAAAATAGGGAAATGTACTTTCACCCCTTTCATTGTCACCGAAGGAAACTGAGCTTTTCTCTCTTCGCTTGTTTGGTTTTTTTATAATCCTTCACCAAGGCCTTTAAAGCCTGCGGGAAAAGATTCTATGTTTTTTTTATCTGAGGTTTTATAATCCCCAAAGAGAGTAAATAAAGTATTTTTACGGTCTTAAAAAAAAATAGCCCTGGCTGGTGTAGCTCAGTGGATTGAGCGCGGGCCTGCGAACCAAAGGATCGCGGTTCGATTCCCAGTCAGGGCACATGCCTGGGTTGCCAGGCCAGTTCCCGGCAGGGGACATACAAGAGGCAACCGCACATTGATGTTTCTCTCCCTCTCTCCTTCCCTTCCCCTCTGAAGATAAATAAATAAAATCTAAAAGAAAAAAAAAAAAAATTTAAAAAAAAAAAAAGAAAAAAGAAAAAAAAATACCTTTGTTTGTTTCTTGCAGGCTAGGGATAACATTTTCCTTCAAGTTTATAAGTACCCTGCCAGTGAGGTTTACAGCCAACCTCGCCAGGTGTGAATGGGCCACTTTCAACTCTCCTCTCCTCTGTCAACATTAAAGGCAGGCTGTAGCCCCACGGCTCTAAAACAGAGCTGCTCCTATCCTTGTCTTATTCCGCCCCACAACTCTCTGCCTTTCTGGATCCTGGGATTCCTGCCCACATGGCAGCGTATCCTTGCTCAACACTCCTTTCTAGTCTGAGTGTATCCATGTGTTACCTAAACCCTTTCTCACCAAAGTATTCTCCTCCTCAGTTCACTCGTGTAGCTGGACGGTTCTGGAATTGGGAACCCGAAATAAGATTTCATATCTATCAGCTGGCTCCAATAGAATGTGAGCCTGAAAGTAGATGACGTGCCAGTGCCCCCTGAGCACCCACTATTTCACTCGGTGATGCTGTATGCGACCATTTGTGGGTAGCTTCTGCCCAGGCCTCTCTCGGGCTGTCAGTAGGTCACGTACCAGGGCAGGGGCATCATCTCGTGGTGAATACAGGCAACCAGAGACTATACCACACATCTAGTCCTGCCCAGGTCCTCACTGAGTCCAAGAGCACTGCATCTAATGCCATTTGTGATCCTCCTTTTGGCCAGCATGAAGAACAAGCTTTATATAACACAAATGGTTTTCTCCATGCTTTTTGATCCAACAAAAGCTACAAACAAGTGGTAGTAAATGAGATGATGTTTCCCTGGGCTTCCTCATGTCCCCCTCTTTCTCTGAACCTCCCTTTCCTCACTTCTCTTGTAGGTACATAATCATATGTGTTATGATTCCTAATAATTATAATTATTATATTATATGTAATTACATCATTATAATAGCCATAATTATATTATAATGTGCTATCGGATTATAATATGTAATATTATATTTCATATGTAATAATAATTATTATATACATTGTTGAACTTTGCCCGTGCAATATTTGGGATGTACGTACACTAGAGAAAGTATTGATTGTTTATCTGAAATTTGAGTTTAACTGGGTGGTCTGTATTTTTATTTGCTAAATCTGAGAGCCCTGAGGCCACTTCACCAACCAATTAAATCAGAATCTCCTAGGGTGGGGCCTGGGCAAGAAAAAAATGTGGAAACTCCACTGCTGGTCATGGTCACAAAACGTTGCTGAAGTACCTCAGTCTCATTGACAGTTACTGTCTCATGCTCACTGGACCCTGACTATTTCTCGTTCTTCCCAACATACACCCTGCAAATGCCTGTAAAGCATTTCATCTCTCCCATCAATTCAGTCTTGTCCAAATCAAGGTTACCTTTTTCATGAATGCAGTGTCTACAGGAAGGGCTTCCACGAAGCAGTGCAGGGGGTGGTGCCCGAGACACACTGCAGACAACCAGGCGAGCTCACCCTCATTGCCAGAGTAGACATGTGTTTAAAGTACTCCCTGCCTCAATTACTCCCTTCATGGAAAAAACCAGGGTACGATGCCACCCCCTGAGCTAATCTTCCCCTCCTTTCTTTCAGGTATATCTACTTGTAAAAAACTGCTGGGAGGAAGATCCAGAAAAGAGACCAGATTTCAAGAAAATTGAAAATACATTGGCCAAGATATTTGGGTATTGCTGACATTTTTACTTTTTTCCACCAATTTCAGATTTTTCTAATAATAGTCAACATCTGGTGACACTTAAAAATGAAAGTGCCTATTGTAATAAAAAAAATCCCCAGTCACACCAATAAATTCCATTTAAAAAAAGTAAAAAAGAAAGAAAGAAGAAAGAAAAAAACCCAGACTGCAATACCTTTCTCAAAAAAATTAAAATGATACGGAGACTAACAGATCATTTTCTCAGGGAAATAATCACTTGAAAAGTTAAATACTGAAGAGCAAAACTTGCCTAATTAAAGCTATTTTCTGACTAATCATAAATATGTCTGTTAAAAGTATAGTTCCCTGACCCTTCTGCAGGTAATTGGAATTTAGAAGTCTACTATGGGTCCTGGATACCTGTAAAGTCTCTGGGTAATTCTTTTTTTTTTTTTTTTTTTTTAATACCATGAATGGGAAATCATTTTTATTTATTGTATTTTTTTAAAGATCTTATTTATTTATCTTTAGAGGGGAAGGGAAGGAGAGAGGGAGAGAAATATCAATGTATGGTTGCCTCTCGTGTGTCCCCTTCTGCGAGCTGTCCTGCAACCCAGGCATGTGCCCTGACTGGGAATCAAACTCCAATCCTTTTAGTTCACAGGCCACGCTCAATCCACTGAGCTACACCAGCCAGGGCCTGGATAATTCTTAAGATCTGCAAGTTCCTTAAAATTTTAAAATCTTAGGGATCAACAACTTTGGCTCTAGATACTTAAGACTTGAGTCATTAAGCAGATTATAATTTGGGACTTAAAGAAAAAGTCGCGCACAATTATCCAGTAAGAGTGAATTCTAGATTTCTCAGTTTTCTGTTAGAGACAATACGGAGTGAGAAAAATAATACTGGAGTGAGAGAGGAGATCCTGTTTCTACACCAGGCTCTGAGAATAGCTGGCTGTGGGACATGGGGCAAAACGCTTATCCTAATTAGGTGTCAGGTTTCTTGTAAGATTGAACTGAGCAAGATCATTTCTCCAGTTCCTTCCAGCACTAACTTTCTGTAGTTCTCACTAAGTTATTCAGATAGTTAACGAGGTTAAAACCCTGGGGCCGGAGATGAGGTAGAGTGAAGTTAATGAAAGTGTGGTCATTGATTTGGTAGATTCTAAACTGTCATTTGGGGGAAAGGAGCAGGAAATAAGAAGTGATTTAATTCTTGCCCACTTTTCATTCCTTCACAAAGCTGTTACTAAGAGAAGATGAGATTGTACATGTGACAGATGAAATGTGAACTCTTGAAGATTAACTGGGCCCTGATAGCATACCCTAGAGACCCTGGTGTAATTGATCTGGGGAGCAGGCTGGCATCATGGGTTTTAATAGCTCCTTAGGTGATTAAAATATGCCGCCAAGGTTGAGGAAACTTTTAATTGAATCAACCCATCATGAAGATATCCATCTTCATCCCTTACACCTGCTCCCTCACCCTTTCTACCAACTAGACTCTACACTTGTGTTTCTACTAAGAATCCCCTGGGGAACTTGTTTAAAAATCCCGTTTCTTAATCCCAAGCCTATCCATTTCCAGTCAAATGGGTTTGCAATAGGACTCAGAACTGTACTGAATTTTTAACAAACCTCCCTCCCCACCCCAGGGGGTTATGATATAGGCCCTCCTGGAAGTGGTAACATGTAATCGTCATTGTTGTGATAATTAAATGGTATGATTTGTTCAGACCCTTTGCTTGTGCCATATATATTACAAACATTATTTCTTTTGTTAAATTGTACTTATTTTATTTTTAGAGGGGGAGGGGAGGGAGAAAGAGAGGGAGAGAAACATCAATGTGTGCTTGCCTCTAGAGCGCCCCCTACTGGGGACCTGGCCCAAAGGTATGTGCCCAGGCATGTGCCCTGACTGGGAATCAAACCAGTGACCCTTTGGTTCGCAGGCTGGCATTCAACCCCCTGAGCCACACCAACCAGGGCTCAAACATTATTTCTGATCCCCCCCAACAACTCTACAGGAACTCTGTGTGCCGCTGACCCAGCTCTGCAATGAACCTTATCACAGTCACTTGTGTCACAGAAAGCTGGCTTCTCACCTAAGCCTCCTTGATCTAACAAAATAATCCAGAGTTAGGTTTTTCTTGTTTTCGGACCCTGATTCTCCATTGTTAGGCTCAACTTTGCTTTTTTTGGTTCTTCTCATATACTTCCATTTATTACCTCTAGAGCATCTTTTTAAAGGTTTTCCCTTTATTGCAAATTATTTATTATTAAAATTTTGGAAAATGAATAAGCAAACAAGAAAGTATAAACATTACCTATCTGTAAGTAGATGACCACCAATTTTCAAAAATTAAAAATGAGGTTATTTTTGCTGTTTTATGAACTTTCACTGAGCAATATAAAGGTAACATCTTTCTGTGTTTAACTATTCTAATTTATATTTAATGGCACATTAATATTCTATTGCACAGGTGGCAAACACAAGTCCCGTGGGCCGAATCTGGCCCTCCACCTTGTTTTATCCAGCCCAGCACCTTGTTTCTACCCAGCGGCAGTGCGGAGCTCTTGCTTAACTGTTAAGGAGCAGTTACATTTATACAGTCTTAAAATTACATTCGGCCCTTGGAAGGCAACCACGAGACTGATGTGGCCCCCAGTGAAAATGAGTTTAACACTCCTGCTCTATTGTATCATAATATTTTAATGACTTTTTTGTTACCCATTTAGGTTGTTTTCAAACGTTTTCTATTGTGAAGAATCCTGTAACTTTCTGTGTAGTTAACTTTCAGCACATTCATGATTGTTTCCTTAGGATAATTCTCAGAAGCAGAGCTGATAGGCTGATTGGTTTCTGTATTCTTAAAGCTTATGACACATTTTATCAGATTGCCCTCCAGGAAGGTTGTATGGATGTATTTGCTACTCCTTATCCACATTGATTACCATTGTTCTAACATTTGGAGTTTTCTTTTACTTTTATTAATCTTATTTCTATTTTTATTTCTTTAATTTTTTCCTAGATGCTATATATTTTTTGTTCTGCTTCCAGTCATTTTTTTAATTTTCTCTTTGTTTAACTACCCGTTCATCATATTTGCCCATTGTTATAATGGATGTTCATGTTTTCTTAACTATGTGGACGAACTCTTTCTCTATTACTACCCACAGCCTTTTTCATGACCAGAAAAGTGAAAGTTATATGGATACCTTGATCCGACGTCTACAGCTATATTCTCGAAACCTGGAACATCTGGTGGAGGAAAGGACACAGCTGTACAAGGCAGAGAGGGACAGAGCTGACAGACTTAACTTTATGTTGCTCCCAAGGTAAGGCAAGTCTGCCTGTTGATGCGGTTTCCCATGACAACCCAGCCGTGCCTCATGGGTAACGCCGAAACCTTCAGCATATTTGGCTACCATTGTTTTGCTTTGTATCTATTTAGGATTGTTTCCTTTTGCACATTCTTTAACAGACTGAGTTTAAAAGTGCATGGACCTTGCTAAATCTCATTCTGGTTTGCACTCTTAGTACCTTAAAAGAAAAAAAGGGTTATTTTCAAGTGGCTGTGTGGTGCCACGGAGGGAGTGTGGACTGTGGAACTGAAAGGACCTGGTTCCCACATCTCTGGGCCACTTTCACGAAGCCCACGACTTCAGGCAAGTCGCTGTCTCTCCTCAGTCTCAACATGGAAATAAAAGCTTTCCTATGGAATCTATGAGCTACGAGGCACCTTCAGGCACTGTTAGTTTCTTTGCTTTCTTCTTTCTACCTCAAAGTAGAAGCCAAATGACAAGAAGTACCAGTGTTTCCAGTGGGGGAGGTGAGGCCACACCTCCGATGTCTCACCTCAGAGGCGTGTGTAGGCTGATCCCCATTTGTGAAGCAATAGAGCAGACATGTCAGGGAGAAAGGAAATGAGGTTGGAATCCCCAAACAGTTTAAGATTTTAAGTGTTGGTACTTAGGTAATAACTAAGGAATGTTAAAATAAGCAAGAAATTAAAAACGTGAAGAGTGTAAATGTGAAAAAACGGGAGGAAATAGGTGTAGGCCAAGGCACCCTCATCTGTCACAGTGAGAAGTAATGTCCCCTTCTCGTCAAAGTATAATAAAATGTCCTATTAGATTAAGGCTAAGGAGGCAGTCTAGCATTGGTGAGATCAGAAACGGAGCTCAGCCAGGCCTGACTGCAGATCACGGTTCCACTACCTGTTGTGCATGTGCGAGCGTGGACAAGTTACCTAAACGCCCCAACCTGACCGGCTGGCTCAAAAACTGTCCTGAAAGAATGTGCAGGATTTAAGGAACGTCCTTAGCACAATGCCCGGAACCTCTGTGGTTGTTATTATATATAATAGCTATGACTTTTATATATAACTTATATTAGTTATTATTTTATGTTGAACCCATGCTTATTTAGCATATCAGTTCTACATTAGTAAAGGAATGAATTCAAGATTGTAGGAGCTGTTTTCTAAATAAATAGTTTCTCTTCTACAAGCTTGAGTGAAGGGTAAGAGTTCTATTCAGTCACTTGGACCTCAAGAGAGCCTGATATAGAACCCAGTTGCCCTCAGAGAGCCAAGGAACAGCCTGGCATTGGCACTCTTGGGATAGGCTGGAACCCTATTAGACAATTTCTGTCAGCGCTCCATAAATGTCAGTTGCATAATGCATACATAATTCCTTGCCTGGCCTTTGACGCTGAGTTGTGACAAAAACAATATCCTGCTTATCTAGCTGCCTTTCCACAGTGTCATCATCAGTGGTTTTAATGTTACTGAAATGATTTCAAACAGCTGGTTCACCACCTCGGGTTTTTTTCTTCCCTTTGGTGCCATGTGCCACTTTGACCACTAGGGGGAAGACGTTTCATCGCATTGAAGTGGCAATAGAGCGCACATCTCTTCAACAGCTGCAGCACACCATGACACCAGTGCAGCTCACTCTAACTTACGTAAAAATTCTTTGTATTTGCAAAAAGGAAATGAACAATAACTAGAAGAATCAAAAAGAAATATTCACAGCAAAATTATTAATAAACTTAAGACTGCATATAGGAACCAGATACTATAGTACTTAAACACTTACTTGAACAAACAGTTCCCCTTGGGGTTGTTTTGAATAGATTAAAGTAGCAGTTTTTTTTCTTCTTTGGGCCCTTCTAAGACACCTACTCTGTGCACTCATTTTATGTGTCAGCAGCAAACTGTTAGGAAAGCCCCCAATGTGAGGTCATGGCCCTTCACCAACACTGGTGTCTCTATTTTCTAAGCTCATAAGACTTTTCAGATATAATCAGTAAAATGAAGGGTAAAGATGGTGAAATATTCCATTTTATCGTCACAACTAGGAAGCCGCCAAAATAATCTGCACCCTTATACTGGGCATGTCAAGAACAGCCACCCCAGAAGTGCCCCTGCTGATTCAACAGCCACACCAAAGGGATGTGTTCTCACTACACCAGTTGAACAACTGCCCTCCAAGCTCTGGAGGCTTTCTAAATATTTTTTGTGGTTGATTGGCTGTTTTCTGGGAAAGTGCCAGATGTTCTTCCTGGGCCACAGTCAGCACACCGCCCGCTCTTCCCCACCTCCCCAACTGGCGTCCCAGACCTGGGGTATGGGAGCGTAGGGTGCAGTGAAGGACCGAAGGGTGGGATGTTGCTGACTGCCAGGCCTGGCTCTACTCGTCATGGCTGTGGGACCTTGTGAAAGTCCTACTTTCCTTTAAGCCTCAGCTTTCCCATCCATATAAACAAGGGATCTAATCTCAACGACTTCTATGGCATCTCCCAGCTCCCACGTTCTCATTTCAGTGGTTGCATAGTCAAATCCTTCCCAAAGCAATTCCATGGGCAGACAAGACAGGTGGCATTGGCTTGTGTTGGGGTTGGGGTAAACGGAAAGGTGGCTTGGCACCTAAAGGAATATGGAATCCCTTCTTGTGGTTCTTCTTTCTTAATTCTGAGTCTGATATTCTACTCCTTATATCTCTTCAACAAAGATATTCTGAGTTGCTTCTATTTCACTTCTTCGCTTTTAGCATCATTTTAACTTACCTACATGATAATTGACTTTGCTTTTATTTAAATATATTTAAAATAAATATATTTTAATTTTTAATTATTTTATTTAAATGCAGTTAAATATATGTTAAATATATAAATATATTTGTATTTATATAAATAAATTTAATACAAACATAAATAGTTAATATAGTTAATATAAATATACTTAAAATAAATATATTTAAAATAAATATATTTTTAAAATTCTGGTTCAGATTATATCAGAATTAATTTTTAAATGAATATTCCTTCATAGTGATAACAAATAATGCCATGTTAAATATGCCAGGGAGGTAAAACCATTGACTTGGATGAGAAAGATCTGATAGCTGTAGCCATTTAAGCTCTTACATTAATTACACTCTCCTCAGCATCTGGATGTACAGCTGTATCTAGAAGAAACTATGAATAGAGAGGTAAAAAAATGGGCAAGTATGCGTATGTATTAGGGTTACATAGCATTAGAATTATGTGTATGAGTATTAGGTTCAACAGTCAAGTGCTAAGTTAATGCTGAAGCTGCTTAGAGTCATCTGAGTTCAAATATATATAGTATATGTGTATGTACATAATATGTTCATGTATATGGTATATGCAACATATCTTTGCTTCCTAGCCATCCAGTTCCCAAACTCTAGAATTTTTAGTGGAATAAGTCAAAAAGATTTTGAAGTTGATTTCTTCTCTTAAAAGAAGAAAAAGATTACTGAAGTTGATGGCATTTTTTCCTTCCTTCTAGGCTAGTGGTAAAGTCCCTAAAGGAGAAAGGCATTGTGGAGCCTGAACTATATGAAGAAGTTACAATCTACTTCAGTGACATTGTAGGTTTCACCACCATCTGCAAATATAGCACACCCATGGAAGTCGTGGACATGCTGAATGACATCTATAAGAGTTTTGACCACATTCTCGATCACCACGATGTGTACAAGGTAACCACTTCTCCCAACAGGTTTAGATGATTGTATGGCCTTCAGTCAGCAGGGCCAGAATTGGTTGTTCCTGATATTACTCAGATTGTCCTGATAATTTATGATTTAATGAATCAGTGGTTGATCTGAGCTGAAAGCAAAAGGAAGTGGAAGAATAAGAAGTCAAAATGACCGTGTGACTTTTGAAGCAGTTTGAAGGGAACAGCTTAAAGTTCAACAGGAATGAATTTTGGACACTAAATTTAGAAAAAATGACATACTCTCAAATCATCTTCAAAAAATGGATAGTATTTAGGCTGATTGCAAGTGAAGCAGAGAAGACACCGGAGTCATAATAAGTAGAATAGGAATATCTTGTTGTTGAGATAGCGAGCATCATTCAAAGACTAAAGAACAGGGAGAACTTTGTGTAAGTTCAGAACTGGATCTACAATATTACCTGACTAGAGTGCTGCTAAGTCTAAGTTAGAAGAGTAGAGAACTGAGTTCCCACATTTGCATGTTGGAAAAGCAGCATACCGAATGCAACAAGTAACTTTAGAAATAGAGCTCTCCATTCAAATCCCAGTTTGCCCCTAACTAACCATGTAACCTCATAAAACATATTTAACTTCTTCAGGTCTTTGTTCTCCTATGTGTAAAATGGGGTGATAATAATACCTACCTTAATGGGTTATTGTGAAGATTATTTAGATAAACAATATACCTGAACACTGTATTCTTAAGCAAAGCTTAGAAGTCATTCATACAACACTCTGTCATAATGGATATTATTCATAGAGAGGACTTCCCTTTTAGGGTTTGTCATAGCCCAATCCTCACCAGATGCAAGTCAGAAAGCCATATTAACAATAGTTCTTGTTGGATAGAAAATAGTTATGCAATTAAGAGATAGCTGACAAAAAAGTTAACTAACCAATAAATATGAACTATGTATATGATTGTGACAATTAAAAGGCAAGGCATTTATCAAAGAATAATTTTTATACAATACTGTTGATATAAACCTACTAGTTATTATAAGCGAAGTATAGAGTCACCATACTACAAGAATGTGTGTTATGTCTTGAAGGAATCTACAATTACATTTTTTTCAAATAGTATGTGGAAAATGGTAAGTGCTGAAAATGACTTTTCTGGTAATTAAAGGTATTCCTAAAATGATGTCAAGCTGTTCGGATTTGAAATACATAAACATTCATAGAACAGTCAGCACATCTGGATGATTTACATTGTGATGAAGTACTTGCATATTGTGATAATGATTTATAGCTGTTTTATCATCCATATCACTAGACTAGAAAAGCCCTGAAGAAATTAGCGTAGAACTGATGCCAGACAAAGTGCACAGGGCTATGCTCACACCAAGCTCCCTTTTGTATCTGACATGTGATTAACTGCTTCTGTTTCATTTCTTGTGCCTTTTGAAGTGGCAGATTCACTGATGGGAAACTATTTCCACAGGTGGAAACCATTGGCGATGCCTACATGGTAGCTAGTGGTTTGCCTAAGAGAAATGGCAACCGGCATGCAGTAGACATTGCCAAGATGGCCTTGGATATTCTCAGCTTTGTAGGGACCTTTGAGCTGGAGCATCTTCCCGGCCTCCCCATATGGATTCGCATTGGAGTTCACTCTGGTATGGCGTTGAGCATTGTAGCGAATAGAAACCATATGCATCTCTGTGCGCCAACTAAATCAGAAAGGATAGTCTTCAAATGTGATCAGTTTTCACACGAGGTTTACTCTTGACTCTGTCTGCCAAAATGAGGTCCCATTAGACATCCTGACATAATCAGACCCATTCCCAGAGACTCTAGGAAACAGCACTTTTGACAGCACCTTTGACTCCTGGAACGATAAACACCAACCACAGACTAAAATAACAAGCTCCAGATTTCCCGTTTAAGTCACTGTATTTACTGTTCCACTTCTCTCCTCCCCATTCTCTCCTCCACCCCCAACTTCTGTATTTTTTTTCACTAAAATATTACAGTATTTTAAATGGATTAGATTATCTACAGAGGGAAAAATGGCTGGTCGATTTCCTATAATAAAAGGGCATTTACACCCCTCTCACTGGTACACAATGAGAGTTTTCGGCCTTGAAGGTAGAGATTTGAGAAGATGAATTACAATTGCTACAAAAAAACATAGTTCAAGAGGAACTCAGAAGTCATCTAGATTAACCCTTTATAGAACATAAATTATCTTCAGAGGTTTGAGATAAGTAATAACAGCCCCTTTTAGAATAATCCCAGGATTTCCTGAAAATTCAGTTTCCAAAGCCAACTCACATCATTATTAAATAGTTGTAACCATAAGATAGCCTTTCCCTGTGTTAAATTAAATCCTATCTCTCTATAATTTCTTGTCATTGCTCCTCGTTCTGCCTTTCAAGCAGAGTACAGAAAACCCAGGAGGTCACTCCAGGCTTTACGGCCAGGACCAGACAACTGCCTTTACAAAAGTCACCCTGTGTCTCCTGTGCCTGTCCCACACCTGACAGGGAATACTGATGGATTAAGAAATCAGTGCAATTCTCAAAGTGACAGTAAATTGAAGTTAAAAACTGCTGCCACGTCTCTCACTGCCAGGACATAGCTGTGGCCTTCCCCTGTCACGTCCACAGCCGAATGTCACAGATATTTCCATTCGCACATGAGGGAAGTGCCTGGGCATCTTCCCAGCCAGCAACAGCGTGCCATCTGTTTTCCGACCCAGTGCAAATTGCCAGAGAAAGGAATGGCAAAGGTCTGACGGAGTGAACCACTCCGGAGAGAATGGAGCTGCGGGTCCTGGCCCCCGTCTCTTTCCCTGCAGCCTAGTCAGTGTCTGAGCTACTGTGCTGGGCTGGAATGAGAATACATGTTAGGCACACACGCCTCGCATCTACTGTTATTATCCTGGGTATTATCCTAGGGTTTAACCCTAAGAAACTAAAAGGTAGAAGTTAAATAGTGGTAGTTGAAAGCAAGACATAATACCTGCAGGGATTTCCACTTGCAGGCCCTCCCCTGCTTTTTCACTCATTTTTGAAGTGAAGAGTCACCTGTGATGAGACTGAAGGCACAGATCGGAGATCTTCTGATCAAGTAGCTGCCTCTGCTGAACCTTCCCTGCTCAAGGTTTATTTTTTTTCTTCTTTTGCTTATTTTTTGTTTGCTTTTTTTTTTATTACTTTGCATCAAACCTAGCAGGGAAAAGCTCAGCCCTCAGGAGAAGATCCAGTATTTTGATTTTTATTTCAATGTTCATAAGCACAGTATAGTTCGAGGATAAATTTATAAAGAAACTCAACTCATATAGATCAAAATCCAACTAGAAATCAAACTAGAAAATCAATCATTACCTCTATCCAAAACCTAGATGTGCAGTTTGAGTTAATCTTTAACTTCTAAATCTTTGACTCCCTGCGTTCGGTTGTTCCACACAAGTACTTGAGTAAACAACCCTTCCTCCAGACGGCAGTGCACAGCCTGGCCTTGGCTTCATTCTCCGTAGCATGTTCCTGTGCCCCTCCCCCCATTCTACTGCATTCACCTGGCACATGAGATGCTCAGGGAAGATTATACCAAATCCTTGCCTGCTGGGTCTTTCATCATCATGCCATTAATCCCAGAAATGCTACCCTACTAAAAAATAAAAAACAAAACCACCTTTGGCTGTTGAGCCTTCAAGCGTTCTGTGCCCTCCAGCAGTTCAGAACTCTGGGCTTTGTGGGTTAGCACAGTGAGCAAGTAACGGCATTGTCTCCATTCTCCCTGACAGCTTCTGGTTCAGATATTAACTGTTCCCCGGGAAAATACTTTCTGAAAGCAGGCATTGAATAAGGATACTTCCCTCATTGAATACATTCATTTAAAGCAAAAATCAAAACTCACTATTCATACCCTCAGATACTTCTCCCTAAAATGAAGTTTCAGCACTGTGACCCCGAGAAGGGTCTGAACCACCTTACTGCACTCTGAGATTTTCATTGCCTCTACTTCCTGCTTTCTGCCTTTCCCAGGCCCCTGTGCCGCCGGAGTTGTGGGGATCAAGATGCCTCGTTACTGCTTATTTGGAGATACCGTCAACACAGCCTCTAGGATGGAATCCACTGGCCTCCGTAAGAAGGGAGATTGTTTTACTTAAAAGACAAAGATTCTCTCTTCCAGCAGAAGGGAACTGTGGGGTAAAAGGCATAATAAGTGCCAATGGGAGGAAGAAGGACCCTTCTTCACATTGACTGAATGTGAGCCTGTGCCATTCCAGTCCTTGGTGCATTTGCTTTTGTTGTGGCTGTTTACCGATAATTATTCTTCCCTTTAGGCTCAGTTTTAGATGGTTTCTATTAGTTTGGGTTCATTTACAATGTATTCAGTCATGCTCTACCTGGAATAGTCATGACATTTAGTATAGAACCATGTAAGTTAAAAAATTCAGTAGGCTAGGTATGGAGTATACAACCTGCTTCACTTTCCTGTTCTTCAGTTTGGTTTCCCGAGAATTGGTTTTAGTGAAAAATATAAGTATTTGTTATATGCAAAATGTATATTGCATTTGCTTTGGCAAGGTAAAGGTACGGTGTGTTGCACATAGGAGATGCTCAATAAATATTGATGACAATGATAGTAATAGAAACACAAGAGAAAAAGAAAGCATTAGTAGATGTAGGCAGTGACTGCAAAAACACAGGTGTTAGAACAGTATTTTGGCAGTTTACTGACAACCTAACACTGGTTTATACTGGAAAATCATGATAAAAAGGAAAGGACAGGGTTGGGGCCAAACTTGAGTTAAAATGGTTACTATGCAAATCACTGTCTGGGTAGGCTAGAGAGGAAGTTACCTCATCTTTCTAGGCATCAAAAATTTGAAGATGTTGCCCTGGCTGGTGTAGCTCAGTGGATTGAGCGCGGGCTGCAAACCAAAGGGTCGCAGGTTCGATTCCCAGTCAGGGCACATGCCTGGGTTGCAGGCCAGGCCCCTAGTGGGGGCCACGTGAGAGGCAACCACACATTGATGTTTCTCTCCCTTTCTTTCTCCCTCCCTTCTCCTCTCTAAAAATAAATAAATAAAATCAAAAAAAATTTGAAGATGTAAATTGAGAATGGGATCAACCTTGCTGGAAAGGGTGTGAGATGAGACATGTTAAGCATTTAACAACCCTTCGATACCTGGTAGGCATGCAATATGGAGATGCCATTATCCTTACTGTCCTGGGCGCCCATAACGGAAAAGGTGCTGCACAGAAATGGCCTTATGAACGGAAATATACCCTCACCACAAATATGTCAGGAAGACAACAGCATCCCAGAAAAGTAAAATTTGAGAAAATCAAGATCCTACTACCATCTCCTGAATCTTTACCTTGTTGCCAACACTTAGTCTGCTTACTGGAACTTTTACATGGGGACCCAAATCCCAACTCTCAAGCTCAGCACCACAAGCGAAATCTAAAGCCAGGCCCTGGGGCTACCACTCTGAGCTGGAGTAAGAATCTATCTCTGAGCTGGAGGAGAATCCCACAGCCTGGGGAGCCCCATCATTCAGGACCCTGAAAAACAGGGCCAGACTCTTTTTATTCCCATATGTGATAATGTTTCTTATCTCACTGAATGTAATTTTAAGAGTTCTTTCACTAAAATATCAAAGCTGTCAAGAACCCCTAAAAAAATGTCCTGAATCACCAGATTCAGGACATGCAATAAATTTTAAAATTGGCAAGATTTTCATTGACCTGTTTTGTTTTTCCAGCCTTGAGAATTCATGTGAGTAGCTCCACCATAGCCATCCTGAAGAGGACTGAGTGCCAGTTCTTGTATGAAGTACGTGGAGAAACATACCTAAAGGTAAGGGGCCCACAGAGAAAGTACCCAGAAAACACCATTCAGAAACACGCACGGCTGCCTCCTTTGAGGCTGGACACCCAATGGCAGTAATGTTCGGGAGCATAAGATGAAGAATCCTTTTCTGTAGTCCCTACTTTGACCCCTCTCCAACGCCAAAGTGATCACCCACTATCCCCTCAATGACCACCCATTATCCCCTCAATGTCCACCCACTATCCCCTCAATGTTCATCCACTATCCCCATAATGACCAACTATCCCCACGGTGATCACCCACTGTCCCATGTAAGAGAAGCCCCCACCAAAGAATGTGAACTCAACTTCACTTCAAAGAGCCCTTTAGATATTTTGGATTATAACAACTGTGTTATAAAATGCTGCCACCATTTTTTCCACATGTACCCTAGTTTTGCCCCCAATTCCTCCTCTATACCCGAGAGCTATAGTCTGGTCCAAGACTAAATTAACTTAAGTCAAAATTCCCATCTTCTTACATCCTTGCTCTTACTGCGAGATATGGCCATTCTCTAAGGCCACCTCTCTGGCCAGTTGCTTTATCATTCTGGCGCTCTGGACAAGAGAATCACAAGGTGTGGCCCCAGACTTCTGACTCAGCATCACCTGAGTGCTGGTTAAAAGGCAGATGCCTGGACTCTCCACCAGGCTTACTGAGTAAGACTCTCTGTGGGAATAAACTAGGAATAAATTCAACCTGGGTACGTGCCCTGACCGGGAATCAAACCCAACACCTTTTGGTTTACGGGATGACACTCCAACCAACTGAGCCACCCCGCCAGGGCAACCAGGAATGTATGCTTTTATGATTGTGATGCACACTAAGGTTTGAGAATCACTGCCTTGGACTCTCCACACCATTCCCCACATTTAGAACAGCTACCCTCCAAAGCCACCACGTGCCTGCACTTGGCTGTCGGGCTGCTTTTTGAAGGTCATTCCAATCTCTTCACAATTTGTCTGAAGCCAATTTTGACAGTAAGCTTATCTGTCTGAGCAGCATCTAGCTTTTACCCTGTGACTGCAACTTGGAAAAGTTGCCTACTCATTTTAGGTAGTAGGGCCCTAACATCGCACTCACTGTTTGAATCCTCCATAAATACATTTCCTGCACAGAGCACTTCTCCCGAAGTAGAGGTAGTTTATAGGTTACAGCAGTGCAAACCCAGCCAGAAAACCCCACTAGTTATAAAGATGAGTCTCCTTTTCAAATACCACTCTAGCCAAAACACTATTACCAGTAATTTTCCATTCATTTCACAGCCTCTAGATGAGCCCCAGAAAATGTCACTTCAGAAGTATTTACTGCGATGCACACGTTTATAATTTACACACTTGAGGTGGGGAAACTGTGGCAAAACTTTTGTGGCAAACTTTGCGGCAAAAAGATATAGAAGAAAATGTGGACAATGAAAACCAGCTGGGATTTGTTGGCATAACAGGACAGCAGATTAATTTTCTTCCTTTTTAATTTAGAATTCTTATGATGTTGGTATTGTGATATTTAGAAGTGTCTTTCGGTGGGAAATAAAACTCTACTAAAAAAAAAAAAAAAAAAAAAAAAGCAGGTCCGATGATTGAGAGGCTTGTATTTAAGAGGCATTTGGAAATAAAGATCTGTCCAGAGATAGTGTGGATCATATCAGGAACTGAAATACAGGCACTTATGAGACACTCAAAGGTGAAGTGTTTCTTGACAGAATGGCAGGCTAGAACTGAACAGTCTCCTTGGTCTCCCTGGTGCACACCTTTCTTGTCTCACTAGGGAAGAGGAGCCGAGACCACCTACTGGCTGACCGGGATGAAGGACCAGGAGTACAACCTGCCAACCCCTCCTACTGTGTAAGCTGCTGGGTGTGGTGGGTGTGGGAGTGGAGGTCTTGGCTGTGGAAGTTGTGCTACAATAGAGCCAATTTAATTGTTGGCAAGTGCTTTGCCAGTGGCAATGTTACGTTGACTATGAGGACTACGTAGGTGAGAAGTTTAGAAACCTCCCTTCTCTAGCTGCTAGAAACCGGGTGTTCCGGGCACACCCCAGAGAACAGAGGACAGTAGGGAGCTCACCTCCTGCGTGTCTGGGTCTGATCAGAGTAAAGCATCCTGGAGGCAAAGAGGCACTCGGCTGGGGCACGTGTTGAAAACAGGACCTCCCCCAACCCCAGGACTGTGGTTTTGGTCTTCCCATGGAATTTGTGTTCTGAAATAAAGAAGACAAGGTTTCAGGTCTAACCAACAGGTTTCGGTTCCCCTGAAGTGACTCAAATGGTCATGTAGTTGCACATTGGTGGCTGCAATGAGTCACATGGCTCTGGCTGTGACCTTTGCTATATGGTGGAGAAACCATGTCTTGCAGTCTCCGGGATGCTGGACCCAGCCTATAGAGATGCCAAAACAACCCATGTCTTCCCTGGGGCACAGGAAACCTGGCCTCTTACTAGGAGTGCTCCAAGTCCATTCCAAATTCTTGAAACCCTCCATTCATTGAGTCCTCCCCAGACAAGATCCAGCCAGGGTCGTAGGAGTGTGTGGGACCAACCAGCTCTCACGGTTGTGCTGCAGGGGCCTAGCATCGTTCTGGCTTCTTTCCCCTCTCTGCAGTGTCACATGTAGACTTAACAGCGCTTCTAAATTCTAGCATTAATCATGGCACTTCACTTTGAAACTGAAATATAATCGTCAGCTTGAAATGTAGTCTGCTTTTTGTACAACTACACAGAACAGGATGACAGTCCCTTAAGCTCATCCAAGCAAGGCAAGGCTCATTTTTTTACTCTCTGGATTTCCTGTCTTTAGCACAGACAATAACTTCAATAAGTGTTTGGTAAACTGAACTGATTGTTTTGGAGCTAAGACATATTCTGTATGAATTGCTAAGAAGTTCCATTTTCCCTCCCCACTTACTTTCCAGGGAGAATCAACAGCGCTTGCAAGCTGAATTTTCAGACATGATTGCCAACTCCTTGCAGAAAAGGCAGGCCGCGGGGATAGGACACCGAAAACCCACACGGGTAGCCAGCTACAAAAAAGGCACCCTAGAATATCTGCAGCTGAACACAACAGACAGGGAGAGCACCAATTTCTAAACCTAAGTGAGGTCCAAGGACTCAGGCAAAGGAAGCATGGATGATCTTAGACAGGGGCCTCAAGGGTCCCCAAAACCTCCATTTCCTTGAGACTTCAGTGGAACAGAAGACTCAGATGCATTCTACTGAGCCTTGGCTGCCCTGTTTAGAACATTTTTGGAGAATCTTCTGGAACATTCTAGAAAAGTGAATTACCTTATACTCTGGAGCCAGATCTCAACAGTTGCTCCAGGAAGCTTCAACCTGGGAAAGAAGAAGAATGAATGTACTATCTCAAAGTTGAGAATATTTTGTTCTCATTTCATTTATTTTGTTTTGTTTACTGGCTCTTTTTCCTTAAATATTCATGATAGGATTTTTTTAATTGTTGCAATTATAAGTGTCTTATCTCCATTAAATTATATTTAACTCATAATTTTTGCAGAAAATATGCTATATGTTAGTCAGGAATAAAAGTTAAAAGTTTACCAAGTCTGTGTATGTGTTTTCACCTATTCCTGCCATTTTTCCTGAAATGCACCAGCCCCATCTTGCACCCACTGAAAAGCTGACCAAGTGCACCAGCCCTGAAGCAAGGCAAAGCTAGTGTTATCGCTCAGGGCGCAGAACCTTTACACTCAACGTCGCCTGCTGCACAGGAGATCCTTTTCTAGCCCTCTCCCGTGAGAGGCAGGGCCTGCAGCTGTCTCAGGTCTGGGACAAAGTCAAGTCCTGTTTAACTATGAAAACGCAGCACTTCTGACTCTGCAAACATCCCTTTCCCGCCACCCAGCAGCCATCTCCTGACCCCCCTTGGGCTCCCCCGCACGACTCAGTTGCTTGGAATCTCTGGGGAAATGGCAAAAGTCAACTGGTGTTGTGTAGACAAAAATCAGCAAAGGCAAGAAAAGCATGTAGCACTTCTGGCCTTAACCTTCAGAACTAAAACTTCTTCACACACATTCCCCCTAGCCAGGCTGCTGCCAGGAAAACCACTCAGAGATTAAGAAACATGTTATGTCTTCTCCATCACCTGGAAACGCAGAAAATCAAAAGCTAATAAAATAAATTATGTCCTGATTTACAGGTTGAGAACCCACTATTCAGCAAGAGTCCCTCCCTGGAATCTGGAGGTTTATAATCAATCTATGCCTCAGTGTCCAGCACAAGGAGGCTTTCTGCGTAGGGGTGAGGTTGTGACGTGAAAGTTCTCGGTCATTTATTTAGTAAATGTATATTGAGCATCTCCTCTTATTCTAGGAACTGAGTGTGGTGTTGGAATTATAGAAACATGGTGTCTGCTGAGCTTTGAATCTCAGAGGGGAGAGAGAAATTTAAGGAGTAGTTTGGGTGCTAAGCAATGTTCCTGACAGTGGGCAGATTTAGCAATGTCTAAACCAACCAGAAAAACTCAAAAGCATCTGTAACGCTTCTCAACTGAGGTCTCAGGTTTGTCTTCTATTACAGAATCTACATGGGTGTGAAACATTTCTCAACCTTTAAACAGATGTGTGGCCTCAGCTTGTCCACTTAGTAATGTGGTTATATCAGTGATGACAGTGACTAAGGATGGGATCCAAGCCCTGGCCGGGTGGCTCAGTCATTTGGAGCATCATCGTGTACACCAAAAGCTTGCAGGTTCAGTCCCTGTTTGGGGAGCACAGGGAGGGAACACTTAGTGCTTCTCTCTCCTCTCTCTCCCCGATTCCTTCCTCTCTCTTCAAAATCAATAAACACATCTTCAGGTAAGGATTTTTTAAAAAAGAATGGTACCCAAGCAAGTGTCAAATTCCTGCACTATTCTTTTCTAGCTTTTAATTAATTAATTAATTAATTAATTAATTAATTAATTAATGTATCTAGGCTCCTTATGTTTTACTAATAAACCATGAAGTGGAATATCCACCAGAAGCAGTTGTTACAAAGATGTTTTTAATTGAATTTGTCAGGCACTTAGCACAGAGTTCTCACATGGTAGTTTCTCAGCAAATAGCCTCTACCTTCATCTTTCCCCTCTCTCTACTCACTTCATCCGAATTTAAAAATGTCAAACCCAGGGCTTCATATGCACAAAGCACACATGATTTATATTTAACAGTTGATCACGGAATTTCTCAAATGTACACGAACATAGAGGACTATGGCTAATGAATCCCTGTGTAGTCATCATCAGTTTCAGGAATTAACAATTTTTTTTTTAAGTGTGAGAAAGAAACTCCCTTTTATTTAACGATTCAGGCACTGATAACGAAGAAGCAGGATGTGACTGCTCTGCGGCAGCCAGCATCGTCGACCCGTGCAGAGCTTCCCGGTCCGTGCCATGCATGCCGCCCTCACGCAACATTTTCACCTGTTCACCAGCTCAGAGGCTCTCAGGACCCAACGTTTGGGGATTTCTGTGGAGGTTTCCTTATGCGGTCGAAACTGATTGAATCATTAGCCACTGGGCTAATCTCCAGCCCCTCTGACCTCCCCGGATTGCAGGGAAGGACAGGTCTAAAAGTTCCATGGCTATCCTTCCTCCCACCTGGGTCAATTTATTAGCATAAAAAAGACACTCTTCTTACTCAGGAAATTCTCAGGGTTTTAGGAGCTCTGTGCCAAGAACAGTGGAAAGACCAAGAATATTTTTTATTATACTACAGTCACGCTTGCTGAAGGTGGATATGTTGCCGAAGAGCAAGTGGGGCCCGCCTGCCCACTGCCATCCTCGAGGCAAAATTCTGGAGGCACAGGTTTGGTGATAAAGGAAAGGAGTCTTTATTCAAAAGCTACACAATTATGAAATAAATTTCCACATGCATTAATCACTTAAGCCTATTAATTAAGGCTAAAATCTTTAATTCTTGAGTTCCCCTATCACCCCCCTTGTTGGTTTTTAAATATCTTATTTCTATAGGTTTAGCTTCCAAACTAAAACAGCAGAAGCTACAAAAGCTACCTTTTTGGAAGAATAGCAGGCTTCTGCCTCAGAGCCCATCCTTAGGGGAAAGAGGAATAGCTCTGCCACCCTGATGCTGGGCTGCACCCAGACTTTCCTCCCCCATCCAAAATACTGTCCTTTGTGAAATGCTTACAGCACCGTCATGCAGGCGTACTTGAAGAAGAAATCTAGAGAGCCAGTCTCTGTCCTCCTCTTATTTTAAATCTCTGGCCCATAATTCCATGTGCTCTGAAGGCTATCAGCTTCTCAGCCAATCCCATGTAGACTGTTTACCTTTGCCTGGGCAAACTCCTCCTACAGCCCCTCCCTACTCCTGATCTGATTGGATCTCTGTATCAGACAGATTGAGAACAGAATGAGAAGCCAACTTGCAGCTCCCAGAAGCTGCTGTCTTAATTCTGATGCACAACTGAAGGCAGCTATCATTATTAGTATAACAGTCTGTACTCATTATTTAAAATTGGTGTTTATTGGGGACTGTATTGATTTCTAGGGCTGTGCTTTGTGAGCTGCTCTCAGCCTATCAATCACCAGTGTTGTGTCTGTACTGGTCCTTGTGGCTCTTATTATGATTGCAAGATGCCCTTCAGGAATAATCATTAAGAAACTTAGAAAAAAAGTATTACTATCTTGGGGAGGAACGAATAGTTCCTCTCAAGTTCCTTGGCTGATCTAATCAAATAAACATGAGACAGATTAACAAGAGAGTATAAGCAAGTTCAACATGTACATATGTGTGGAAACCCCATATATAAAAGTCAGCGTGCACAAGTTGTTCAGAGATAGAAAAGGAACATGGGTATTGACAAAGGAACCTCCAGCCCAAGAAAATGTTTTATAAGAAAGAGTATATGTGAGCCAAAATGAGGACAACTGCTGGGAAGCAAAATCTCAATAGATTGAAAAAATGTTCCTGAAGAATGGTAGTTTTGCATCTTATTTTATGCCTTAGAATCAAAGGAGGAGAACTAAGGGGGTTGCATGAAATCCACTGATGGTAGATTAGGGAGGTAGGAGAAAACGAGGCAGAGAAATCTCTGGGACTGGATAAAAAGTAAACTGGAGAGACGCAGACTTCCTTTACAGGGTATGTGGGAAACAGGTAACAATGCAGTCTTGTGCTCTGGTGCCTGAGGCTGGGCCTAGAACATGAACACCGACCACGGCCCACTTTTAGTTAGGGACTTTTACATTCAAACGACCCTGTGTGGTTACTTTGGTTCCTAGGTGTGTAAAGCCTACCAATGCACCCTTGAGCTTACCAGGTTTGGAATGTGGCCCCTTTTCTGTCCACATAAGTATGTAAAACATCCTGACCTAGGGATAAGGTAAGGTGCATTAGGGGTTTCAAAGGGTCATTGCAAGATGTTAAGAGGAACAGATACTTAGAAAATTAGAAGTGTGTCCTACCCTACAAATAGGACAAAAGAGGTTATCTTTGATAATCTCTTAGAGGCAAGGCCTCTATTTCAAAGCTTCTAGGTAGTTAAAGGAGGAGCAGAAGTTTTTGTGGGGTTTTTTTTTTTTTTTTTTTTTGAGCCTGAGGCTAAAACTGCCTTTAGCTCCAAACAATCTGCATACCCCAGAGGCACACCTTGGGGTGACTCACTCTGAACCCCCATTAATTACTTACAGGTCCTGGAACTTATATGGCACACCTGGGGCCACACAGCAAGGTCACGGGAAGGTGGGGCAGAAGAGACAGGGGGAGAGAGAGCAGTGAGCTCACACCTGGGGTTCTGCTTTTATTGGGGTCAAATGTGTGACCCTAGGGTTTCACTCTACTGGTGAATATAAAACATAAGAACAGGAATTTGAAGCACATGAAGAGAAAAACTAACAAGCAGCCCAAATGGTCACTTATAAAAATCAACCATGATCTCTAAAACAAAGGAGCATGCACCCCCTCAACCCCAACCTGCCTCACGACAGGGCTCTTCATCTAGTCCCGTGACAGCGACAGCCTTTGTTGGTGTACATGCCTCTTCTTAGAGACAGATGCTTCAGCAACAGAGCTTGGATTACAGAAAAGAAAAAGAAAAACTGTCAGAGTCTCCACTACAGGCTGCTTGTAAGAAATCACCATAAACTTGGTAGCTTAAAAAAAACAGAAATTTATTCTCTCACAGTTCTAGAGGCCAGAAGTTTGAAATCAAGGTGGTGGTGGGGTGAGGCTCTATCCGCAGTCTTTTTTTTTTTTTTTTTTAAGATTTTATTTATTTATTTTTAGGCAGAGGGGAAGGGAAAAAGAGGGAAAGAAACATTAACATGTGGTTGCCTCTGGCATACCCCCTACTGGGAACCTGGCCCGCAAGCCAGGCATGTGCCCTGACTGGGAATCAAACAGGTGACCTTTGAGTTCACAGGCCGACACGCAGTCCACTGAGCCATACCGGCCAGCACTCTGCATTCTTTAAGGGAGCATCTTCCAGCTCCGAACTGACTCCAGGACTCCAATCTTCTCCTCCATCTTTAATGGTCTTCTCTCCATGTTTATGGAGGGGAAGCAGAATATGCCACTTCAGCAAACAGATTATTTTGAGCTAAAGACAATTAAGACCCAGCAAACTCAGGCAAAGATTTTTCCTCTCCCTTAACTGCCTAAAAGAATTTAGACGGGGGACCTGTATTAGGAGCAGAGGTTTTACCGGAGATAACTGTTTATGTCAGAAAGACTTACCTGGATGGCAGGGTAAACACTGGTTTGCCAAACATTGGCTCTTCTCACCCTCCTGTGAGTTATCCTCCCCTTTTAAATCCCCAGACCCCTGTCCCTTTCTGTAACTCAGGATGATATATGAGCCTAAATTGTGTGACTGCCTCTGAGTCTCAAATTTTCATGGGACTCTTAAATGTACAAAATTAAAATTGTTTTTCTCCTGTTAATTTGTTTTATGTCAACTTAATTATTAGGCCAGCCAAAGAACCTAGAAGACAAGTTTTCTGCCCCTATATTATCCTCTATGTGTCTCTTATAGGAACAATTGTCATTGGATTTAGGACCATTCGGATAATCCAGAATGATTTCAGGAGATCTTTTATTTAATTGCATCAGCAAAGATTCTTTTGTCAAATAAGGTCACATTCACAGGACGCAGACATGTCTTGGGAAGGCCATCATTCAATCTACTACTACAGACACATTCTGCCTACTTGTATCATCTTAAAAAGAGTAAAAATTTCTATCTTCAGATCTTGATGAAAGTTCTGAGGACTGTTCTGGTGTCCTTCTGTCTGGTCCCATGAAACAACTAGACTGGGGGGTCATTCCACCTTAGGGCTCAGGTGTTGACATATAACTTATGTCAAAATGTTATCTTTAGCCTGCCAGAGGTTCGAACCATTGTGACCATCAGTCAGATCAGAACTATTGCCTTCTGCTGCCTCAGAGGTTGCTGACTATCCAGGGGAAAAGCTAGGCCCCTGAGGGATATATGTATACATGGAGAGATATGATTTGTAGAGCTGGAATTTAAAGCTAAATTTAATCAAAGTCATTTAATCAGATGACTTTGGGAGAAGTGAACGCAGATCCTTGGATTACCAGTGAAAATCAGGCTCTTCCACAGGATTGCAAAGAAAGCATTCCAAGAATCCACGTTTGGGAGGCTGTCGTGTGGCAAAATGGTTTATTTGTGTAGAAGGCTGTCCCAGGATTTCCAATATCCCACCTCTGTCCATCCCACCACAGAAAAAGTTCAACCATGTCTTCAGCAAGGCCAAAACAAAAGCCACTGTCTAGAGTTTCTGCTTCATATTAAAACTTAGTCCTTTGGAGCCCACACAGTTGGCTGAAGTTCCCGGTAACTGCTAGACCTGCATGGTCTTGTGCTCCCAGGTGAGACTGCATGCAAAAGAACAGGGTGAGTGTAGGTCACAAGTGCACATGGGTGAGAGAAAGAGAGAGCAAAAGCATACTTCTTTGTTCCCCTGGGGTCATATTTATATCAGCTTGGGTTTGAGATAGACCAGGTGTCTTTTCAAAATAACCAATCAACTTCCCAGGCTTTTGTGGGCTTTCTGATAGTTTCATCTCATGTTTAAACTGACAGGCCTCTGTGGTCAAGCACCTCCCCCTGCACCCCTAAGGGGAAGGGAGGAGTGTTAAGCCCCTTGGTGGAGCAATACTATAATCCCCTGGGCTGTGAAGCTGTAACTTCCTGGTGAAGCAAACAGGCTCATGCTTTCCAGTTTATTAAGCTCAATGTCTAATTCCTTTTGCTCTTTTCTTATTAATAACCAGTTAACTACCTACAGTAACACTTGGCCTTCTTTTTTTTTTTCCCTTCTTGAATCTTTGCTCCAGACTTCTGTGTGCAAGAAGACCCGGGGGAAAGGGTAAAATCCACTGCAAAGCGCCACAGTGCTGGCTGATGAAAATAGGAGTTGCTTAGCCCTCAGAGGAGAAGGGCAAAAGACACATTCCTAAGTCCAGATCAACTAATAAGAGTGGCAGGTGAGAAAGAAACTTGAGCAAAGCTTTCCCTGACCAGCACCACTCAGCTGGTCAGCCATTGTCCTGCAAAGCACAAAGCAGTCAGTTTGATTCCTAATCAGGGTACATGCCTGGGTTGTGGGCCTGGTCTCCAGCTGAGGCGCATGCAAGAGGCAGCTGATAAATGTTTCTCTCCCTTTTTTTCTCCCTACCATCCCCTCTCTCTAAAATAAACATTTTTTTTTATTTTGAGCACCTTTTGTCACTTTATCAACATTATCTCAAAAAATGAAGATTTAAAAGATTAATAACAATAAATTATTAACCTTAAAAAATCATTACTGCCCTGGCCAGGTAGTTCGGTTTTAGCATTGGTTTTAGCATTGCCCCAGTAATCCACGGCTGTGGGTTGGATCCCTGGTCAGGGTGCACATACAAGGATCAACCAGTCAATGCCTAAATAAGTGAAACAAATCAATGTCTCTCTCTCTCTCTCTAAATTAATTTAAAAATTTTTTAAAAATTATCTCATAAGTTGCCATAGAGATACTGTACTTTCTAACTTAGAAAACTATGGTTCAGAGAATTTAAAACTACTTGTCACTCCTTCTTGATGAAGATAGGGTTTGAAACCAGGTCCGCAAGGTCTCCATTCTTTTGGTCAAGCCCAGGAGGGAAATTAAATAGCATTCTTTGAAAAATGGCTATACCCAGCATAAGAATCCATCTATACTGTCACAAGGGAAAACCTCCTAACCAGAAGAGTTCTAAGACTATGGGACAATCATCTGCCCTTTTCTGGAGACTTCACAGAACTGCAAACCTTTTCCCAACTCATACATTTTTCTCTGTGACTCCAACTTTCTTCTATTTTCCTATGTTTATTAAACACTCCTAAGTTCCAGGGATATCCTTTAATTGAATCCACAACAATCTCTACAGTAATTGTTATCCCTGCTTTACAGACTCTATAGCAATAAAATAAGCAATTTGCCCAATATTTCACAGCTACTAAAAATCAGGGCTTATACTGGAACAGGTTAGTTTGACCCCGAAGCCCATGACGCAGCTAAAACCTTGGAGTCATTTACTCTCTTTTTTCAATACCGCTCATTTGGTATTTATATTTACTCTTTAGTCATATTGGAGATATATCTATATATTGTCATCATTGACTAGTCTAGAAGTCTCTTGCAGCAAAATATTTGTTTTATACTTCATGATTCTGTCACTGAGATACAGAAGTTTATAGAGATAAATATATTCATATTCATCTGGGCTGGATAGCTTCTTTCTGCTCCTCAGATTTCATCTGCACCCTTCTCTGTTCTGTGTCCCAAGGAATCTGTCCTTCAGCAGATAGCTTTCTTTAAATGGCTCAGTTGGTTGGAGCATTGTCCCTTGCACCAAAAACGTTGTGGGTTCAATCCCTGATCGAGGCATATACGAGAGGCAACCAATCAATGTTTTTCTCTCATATTGCTGTTTCTTTCTCACAGTAGTGTTTCTCTCTCTTTCTCTCTATCCTTTCCTCTCTCTCTCTAAAGACCAATAAACATATCCTTGGTTGAGGATTAAAAAAACCTTTGAGAAAATAAAGACAGGGGACAGAAACTTGAGCTTGTCTGCCTGTAGGAGACAGCAGAAGAAAGATCGATGAAAATGAGGAAACGAAAATGAAGAGAACTTCTGGTCAAGATGGTGACCTAAGCAGACAAAGCTCACCTCTTCTCACAGCTACATCAAAACTACAACTCAATATAGAACAACCATCAGTCACGAATGTCAGAAATCAAGTTGAATGTCAGTCTGACAACTACAGAACTGAAAAAAGCCACATCCATCCAGACTGGTGGGAAGCGCACAGATGCAGAACAGGCTGGTCCTTCACCCATGTGTGGTGGATAAAAATTCAGGAGAGATCTCTCAGGAACAAGGAGTCCCAGACCCACAGCAGGCACCCCAGCCCAGGTTTCCAGTGCCGGAACAATAAGTCCCCACAACTCTGCCTGCAAAATCCAGCAGGAATTGAGTTGGTGGAGGAGGCTTTAGGAGCCCCAAACAGTTCCTCTAAAGAACCCATACACAATGACTTACCTACTCAGACTCACTTCCTCTGAGCTCCAGTACTAGGGTAGCAGTTTGAAAGGCACCAAAGGTGTACTGGAAGAAAGTGAAGTGTCTGTCATCAAGGCAAGCAGAGGCTATCATCCCTTTGCTTAACCCTCCACCCACAGAGCCAGCATGCTGGTGACAAATGTGAGACTAAATCAGCCTGAATAACACAGTTTGACCTGCATTGGAGATCCACAGAGGCTCTGCCCCACCCAATTTACGGGTGCACCCAAGCTGTGTTTCCTTAAGAATGGTTGGTCCTGGCTCCTAAATCCTCTCAAACAAGCAACAGCTGGCTTCAGTTAGCCCTAGCAGCAGTCATATTAAAGCCACAACTTGGCTTCACTTGGGAATCCCCAAGCCCAGCACAAGTAGCAGCCATCTCAGATTGCTTTATAGCTCAGGCAGGGTGGCACTGGGCAGGACATAGGTTGGGGCTGACATCAGCCTGCACCACCTGGGAAACCCCAGGGCCAGCACACCCAGTGGACAGCTACAAACCACATCAGAGCACCACCACCCTGCGCCTGCACAGCTGATCATCCAAGGAGGGTGAAGGTTGGTGGTCTGTAGTCACAGCCAGTCCTTGCAGATGACTGGCCTGGGTAAATCCCTCTTATTTATCTGCCAACAGCAACCAAGGCTCAACTACAAGAGGAGGGTGTACTCAGCCCACACAAAGGGCGCACCTCGAGTACCTAGCTTGGGTGATAGAGAAGACTGTGCCACTGGACCCTTCAGAACACCTGCTATATTAGGCCATGGTATCAAGAAGGAAGTCATAGCAGCTCTACCTAATATATAAAAACAAACACAAGGAGGCTGCCAAAATGATGAGACAAAGAAACATGTCCGAAATGAAAGAACAGATCAAAACTCTAGAAAAGAGCTAAATGAAATGGACATAAACAATCTATCAGATGCAGAATTCAAGGATGCTCAAGGAACTTAATGAGATCCTCAGCAGCATAAAAAAGACCCAGTCAGAAACAAAGGATACACTAATTGAAATAAGAACAATTTACAGGGAAACAACAGTAGAGTGGATGAAACTGAGAATCAAGTCAATGATTTGGAACATAAGGAACCAAAAACAACCAATTAGAAAAACAAGAAAAAAGAGAATAAAAAAAAAAATGAGGCTAGTGTAAGCAGCCTCTGGAACAACTTCAAGAGGTCCAACATTCACATCATCGGGCTGCCAGAAGGAGAAGAGAAAGAGCAAGAAATTAGAGATCTATTTGAAAAAATAATGAAAGAAACCTTCCTTAATTTGATGAAGAAAATAGACATGCAAGTCCAGGAAGCACAGAGCGTCCCAAACAAGATGGATGCAAAGAGGCCCACTTCCAAGACACATCATCATTAAAAGGCCAAAGGTTAAAGATAAAGACAGACTCTTGGAAGCACCAAGAGAAAAGAAGTTAGTTATCAGATGGTTGCCAGATGGAAGGGGCAAGGAGGAGAATGGGTGAAGAGGTGAGGGGACTGAGAAGTACAAATAGGTAGTAACAGAATAGCCATGAGGATGTAAAGTACACTCTAGGAAATGTAGTAGCAGAAAAACTTATACACGTGACCCATGGACTTGAACCATGGTGGGGAGATTGCCTGAGGGAGCAGGGGTGCTGGGTAGAGGGGTGCAGAGGCGTAAAAGTCAAGACAACTGTAATAGCATAATCAATAAAATATAATTTAAACAAATTATTATGTAGTAACACATTCAAAAAAAAGAAAAGAGGTGGCATCGTAAATACTAAGAAAAGAGGATGTTAGAAAAGAGGGAACTGTCACCTGAGCCAATATTGCAAAGCATAAAAAAAGGTCAGATTTTAGGGAAAAAATGTATGACATGACAATTAGGAGTAGAATTGTGAACTTTTAGAAATATCTGGAGAATGGGACAAGGAAAGATTCAGTATCGGATCACAAGGAGACCCCTGTGTGTTCTCAGATGTTGGTAGATCCTTAAAATCACAAATTCCATTTTAGCAAATCATTCTCTGGTAAAATGCCTACCCACAAAGGGAATTACAAAGTCATTCTGAGATGCTAGGACTGCTGGGCCATCAGCTGAACTCATCCCATTTCATACTTGGTGCCTCGGCGAAACCCCTAACGGCTACGTGGCATGGGTTTTAGGACCTCCCTCTAACCCTTTGAACTACGATGACTGAATCCACAAATGGCAGAGGTCTTCCGCATATCAGAGGAAGCCACTCTGGTTCCTCATAAGTAAGATGTAACGTGGGTGGGGTAAAGGCCGTTGCCACGTGGCCAGCAAATGTCCTTAAGCCAGTGGTTCTTTGATTGGATTGCCATGCCCTGCTATAGAGGCTCTGAGGCAGCAGAGAACCGGACTCTGAGTTTTATTTTTTATTTTTACTTTTATTTTATGTTTTCAATTACAGTTTACATTCAATATTATCTTGTATGAGTTTCAGGTGTACAGCATAGTGTTAGACAACCATACACTTTACAAAGTGATCCCCCCAATACTTCCAGTACCCACCTGGCACCACACATAGTTATGACAATATTATTGACTACATGTCCTATGCTGTACTTACATCCCTGTGCTACTTTGTGTCTACCCATCTGTACTTCTCAATCCCTTCACCTTTTCACCCAGCCCCCCAGCTCTCCTCCCCTCTGGCCACCACCAGTCTGTTCTCCGCATCTGTGAGCAGGACTCTGCTTTTTTAATAAGGAACACAGGTGATTCTGATGCTGGCAGTTATTAGAATTGTTATTTGCTACACAGTCAGAACCTGTTGCTAATGTACAAAGGACAGGGCAGGGGAGGGCCGGGGAGGGGAGGGGAGGGCAGTGAGAGGCCTCTTTTATACAAGAGAACTGAATTGTTTCTACTTGGCTCCAAAGCCAAGAGGAGGATTTTTTTTTTAACCCTCACCCAAGGACATTTTTTTTTCAATGCATTTGAGAGGTAGGGAGAGAGAGAAACATCCATGTTAAAGAGAAAAACATTGATCAGTTTCCTCTCGTAGGCTCTCTGACCAGGGATCCAACCTGAAACCTAAGAATGTGCCCTGACCAGGAATCGAACTTTTGACCTTTTAGTATATGTGATGACACTCCGATGGAGCCACACCGGCCAGGGCCAAGGATAGGATTTTGATCGAAGACACAGGTGGCCCTGAGGCGAAGGGGGAGCTCTTAGGCACGAGCTCAAGGCTGCCTCCCTTGAGCATACACTCCACCGCCCAGGGCCTGGCCTCTCACCCAACTCTGCTTGATCCCCAGGTCGCCCACTTTTCCACCGAGATGAGAGTCCCCTGGAGAGAGCCTGGGTAGGTATGAGGGCCCAGAAGAGCCAGTGCAGGATTTACCCCACTGTCAGGACAGTGTGTCGTGCCCCTTTGAATTTGGGTTCTCACAAGAATGCAACAATGGTACAAACTATTGACCAACTCTATTCTAGATGCAAAAGAAAGGTTAACTCATTACATACAAAGAATGTCTTCGGCTATTAGGGCTCAACTCCACCTAGCCATGTTACAGTTTCTTTCTCCCTTCCACAAAACCTACTTCGACCCTCTTCATATTTCCCTAGTCCTGAGCAGATGGCCCCACCTCCTACTGCTGAGAAAAAGCCGAAGTCGCAATGTGGCAATTCCCTCCTCTTGCCTGTAGCATCTCCACACAGGTACTTGCCTTTCCACCCATGAGCTCTTTGTTCTAGACTGTTGCAACAAAAAGGAACTGTCCCTCTTATCATCTAAGATCAATCTCTCCACCTATTTCTAATCCTTCTATGGTTTTTTCCCTTTTTACTCAATTCAATCTAACACTATCAAATGTTTCTTCTCTCTTCTCTATCTTTGATCTCTCTCTTTACTCTTTCCTTTGGCAAAACATGTAAACCTGCTGAAATGTAGCATTAATAACAAAAAACAAAATCTCCATTTCATGTTCCCTCTTGGCAATGGCCATGTATCTCTTCTCTCCTTTGTAGCCAAATTTCTCAAGTTATAAGATTCTTGAAGCGAAGTCGAGAGAACCCTCACAGCGGCAGAAGCACACGGTCACTGAGAAGAGGGGGAGCTTGCAGAAATACAGGGACAGCTGCCGATCATTCCAGTGACCTGGGCTTTGGGGCTACCTTTAATGTGAGGCACAGAGTACCATAGGCAACATGTAAGATATGCCTTCCTGTGGCATGGTTAACTAGGAAATAAAAGCAATGTGGCATATGTTTCTTTATTTGAAAATTTGGAATCTGTTTCTTTATTTGAAAGTTTGAAATACTACTAGTTACCTTGCAGCATTGTTTTGAGGATTAAATGAGCTAATGGGTATACAGCTAGTTACTATGGTACAATCCCAGTACATGTTACACATTATTATTTTCATAATTGTAATTATGTTGTCAGATGGGCAGCTTTGTGCAACCAAATCTGAAAGTGTGCATACTCAATATGGAAATAAATCTAAAGTAATACAGCTGTCTTTGACCTACAAGTTTAACTAGTGTTTTGGATATCCATCATTATCCATTCATTCATTTAAAAAAAAAAAAGCATACCAGGAATTTAGCTAGGCATGAGGGATTACAAAAATGAGACAAAAATCTCTGATCTCAATGATCTGACCAGTCTGGGGGCGGGGGGGGGTCAAAGCATCAACTTATCATTATAATACAATATGGTAAGTAAATGAGTGATAAACACAGGGTATTTGGGAAGTTCAAAGAAGGAAGCACATAGAGGAGAGAATAAATACTCGATAGTATTAGGTTGAATTAGGAGTAAAAAGGGAAAGAAGGTAGAAGGATTAGATATGAGTGGAGAGATTGATCTTAGATCATAAGAGGGACAGTTCCTTTTTGTTGCAACAGTCTAGAACAAAGAGCTCATGGGTGGAAAGGCAAGTACTTGTGTGAAGATGCTACAGGCAAGAGGAGGGAATTGCCACATTGCGACTTCGGCTTTTTCTCAGCAGTAGGAGGTGGGGCCATCTGCTCAGGACTAGGGAAATATGAAGAGGGTCGAAGTAGGTTTTGTGGAAGGGAGAAGCAAATTGAACAAAGAAACTGTAACATGGCTAGGTGGAGTTGAGTGTCCATTCAAGACTGAGATTTATGAATGCTTAATGGCACCAAAATTTTTAGCGAGTTGGTTTTCTTCATCAGAGGTCAGCTAGTGGAGTGGAGTCACAGACAAAAAATGTAGTTGGATTCATCCAGGTATTTTGTCAACATGGTTAAATTAGTAACTGTGACGCCATTACGAATGGCCTCCAGCCTGACTGGTGTGGCTCAGTGGACTCAGTGCCAGCCCAAGAACCTAAGGGTCACCAGTTCAGTTCCCAGTCAGGGCACACACCCAGGTTGCAGGTCAGAACCCCGGTTGGGGGCATGTGAGAGACAACTGATCTGTTTCTCTCTCACACATGGACGTTTCTCTCCCTCTCTTTCTCCTTCCCTTCCGCTCTCTCTCTAAATAAATATATAAATTTTTTTTAAAAGATTACCATATTTTCCAGACTATAAGAGGCACTTCCCCAAAAAAATTTGGGGGGAAGGGCGTGCGGCTTATAGTCCGAACGTAGCTTACCTGGCTCGCCATGGGGGCGGGGGCGGCGGCACAGCGGGGTCACAGGAGGCAGGAACAGGGTCACCACTGCACGAAGCCGGCAGGGTCAGGAGTGGGGCGATGCTGCGGGCCCTAGGCTGGGAGGAGGGGGTGTCCCAGGGGTGCAAAGCAAGGGAGGCAGGAGCAGAGTCCCTGCTGCGGCATACTGTAATGCTAGGGAGGAGGGTACAGGCGGTGCAGGCCCGTGTTAGGAGAAGAAATCCTACAGCGCTGGGACGTGACTGCGTCACGTGACTGGTGTGTTCCCCTCCCCCGCTCCATTAACATTAACATAGGCAAATTCCACTGCAGGGTCACCTGTCAATGTGGCCCTGCAGCTGTTACAAAACTACAACTCCCATCCTGCTTGGACAAGTTGGGATGATGGGAGCTGTAATTTGGCAACAGCTGCAAAGCCACACAGGTTGTGCAATGCTGCTGTCCCCATACAAGAGTGTTGCACAACCTGTGGCCCTCCAGCAGCAGATCTCCCCATAACAGTGTCATCACTGATGTTCTCAGCTACGGTGCCCCCATAACTATGAAGGATGCAGTGCTGATAGTTTTGACATGACTGTATTTCGTTGTAGAAAGATACGATCACGTACCATAGTCTCCAGCTGAATCTACCGTAATTGTGGAAAGATGTCAAAGCAGAAGAAGATTTCATATAAAATCCCTCTTAAACTGGAGGTAGTGAAGTCCGCCAAAGAACATGAGAACAGAGCAGTGGAGAGACACTTCAGGCCACCTCCAACCGAAAAAATGATACGGGAATGGAGGAAACAGGAGGATCAACTGCAAGAAACAGACAAAACGAAACAATGTTTTCGTGGGCATGATGCAAAATGGCCACAGTCGGAAGTGGATGTGAAAGAGTTGATCACACGTCACAGGAACAATGGCTTTTCAGTGTTTACAAAAATGATCATACGTGAAGCCAAACGTCTTGCTGCAGAGAAAGGCATTGAGGACTCACTAGATCGCCATCATGGGGCCACAGATTTACGAAGAGATGTGGTCTGGCTGTGCGGGCCAAAAGTAGGATTGCACAAAAAATGCCTAGAGAATGTTAATCCAGGATTGTGTCTCTTCACAAATTTGTACTGGATGCAAGAAAGAAAAATGGATTTGAAGTAAGCCAGATTGGGAATATGGATGAAGTCCCGTTAACTTTTGATGTTCCATCAAACAAGACTGTTGATGTGAAAGGTGCCGAAACCATAACCATGAAAACCTCAGGACATGATAAAACCCATTACACGGTCGTGTTGTCCTGCTGTGCAGATGGCACCAAACTGCCACCAATGCTGATTTCCAAGAGAAAAAACATGCCAAAAGAGACGATTCCAAGAGGAGTTATTGTTCACGCTCATGACAAAGGATGGATGGAAGAAAATGACATGAAGATATGGGTAGAAAAAGTGTGGTCCAAACGTCCCGGAGGGCTTCTGAAAAAAACCTGCTCTATTAGTCCTTGACCAGTTTAGGGCACATATCACTGAAGCCGCAAAAAAAGAGATTTAAAGAAGAGAAAACCCATCTAGCCGTAATTCCTGGGGGGCTTACCAGCCAGTTGCAACCTTTGGGCATTTCCATCAACAAACTGAAAGTTTTCATGAGAGAAGAATGGAACAAATGGATGGCTGCTGGAAACCATGATCGGACACCATCTGGACAAATGAAGAGGCCCACTATTGCCCAAGTTTGCGAGTGGGTGAAAACCTCGCGGCAGTCAGTTAAGGATGAAACCGCTGTGAGGTCCTTCAAAAACTGTGGCATCAGCAATGCCGTAGACGGCCCTGAAGATGACATCCTCTATGAACATAGTGAAGACAGTGACACCAGTGATTCTGAGGAACTGAGCTTCATGCATGTGGACAGTAGCGACGAGGAGTTCTTGGGGTTCCCTGATGATTAGAGGAGTTTCCACACTTCAAGCTTAAAGTCAGTAATAATGGTTGTTAATGCTGCTGTTGAGTTCTGTGTACATTTACATTGGTGAAATATTATGTTATTTATGTTATTAAATATTCTACCACATTTTTTGCTTCAAAAATTTTTTTCCTATCTACCTCCTCTAAAACCTAGGTCCGCACCGAAAAATATGGTGACTAGTTTGAACTCTTTAAAGAAATAGTCTTGCAAGATTTGCACACACAGAATTTTACAGAAACTGGGAATGGAAAACACTTTTTTAAAAAAGTGATGTTTATTGAGTGTTTAACACATACCAGGTTACTTCATAATTACATGACATTATGCGTGATTATAGGTTCTTTGGAGGGCTGGTCAGAGCGCAGTAACGCTCGGAGGGAAGGCAGAACTTGTTGCAGCCCCAAGCTAGAGGAGGCTGTCCCCCAGGGCAGGGTCAGCAGGCTGGCTGGAGCGGCAAGGGCAATTCTTTGGCGAGCAAGGTGGGGTTAGCTAGGGACTGTGACTTCCTTCCCAGATTGCGTATTTTGAATAATTCTGCAGGCCCAAGGAAGGGGAGGCCATTTCTGACTGTTAGTATCTGGGAGGCTTGGGCAGCTTGCTGGCCATTTAATACGTAACCCAGGAGTGTTAGAGCCTGAGATGGCAAGTAGTTAGGGCAGGGTCTTAGTACATTGTGTGCAAGGGGTAAACGGTTTTTAGCCTTGACTGCAAAACTAGATCAAGAGAACACTTGTGAAATACTGTATTGGGCAAATATTGGCAGACCACTTTAATTCTATTAACATGTGGAACTTATAACACACCTACAATGTAAGTATACTAGCTTTATTATTCCCAAGAGGGGAACAAAGTCATGGAGATATAAAGTCACTTGCCTGTTTCATGGCAACATGAAGGTTTAAAACCATAGGATTTGAATGAATGAATGAATGAATGACTGAATGAATCCAAATGATTTGGCTCTAGGAACCAAATATCTTAACCACCGTGTTTCACCTGATTAAGGTAGGTAAGGAGAGAGAAAAAAGTATGTTATCTCCTAGCCCATCAGATCCTAGTGTCCACAGGAGGTATAGCCTGGAGACACGATGGACAGACAAATTGCCATTCTCTTAAAAACATCAGAATTTCTCTACCTGGTTGAGAGGAAGAGTCTTGGACATTGGAAGAGAAAACAAACTCCCTGCTTTACTTAGCTTACTGTTTATTTGGGAAGACTTGGTGGAACCTCTGTTTTTGGAGCGCAGGGCAGTTTGAGCCGTTCTCCTGGTGGAGCCACTGCATGTCCTTCACCCATGCCGTTGGTCAACCCACCAACACTGACATTCAATTCCATACAACCCAGGTCCCCCACTGTTCAGGGCTCCTCTGAGGGAAAACATTCATTAAAGATTTGCCCTCAATTTCAAGACATTTAAGGAGAGTGCACACACATGAAACACACATGAAACAGATACGAACAGCCAGAGTTAGTGGTACAAATAATAAGTGTAACAATAAGTCAAAGAAAGAAATGTCACCATGGATCAAACAGCTTCAGGGTAGAGCTCAATCCTCTTTGAACCTCTCAGAACTCGTATTTATTGTGCAGTACTTAGTATCATTGTCTTGTGTTGTAGCAACTCAGACACTTACCTAAATCCTACCACCACATGGCAAGTTCTTCCACCAGGGCAGTTACCTCAAATTTTCTACTTGGGTATCTTACAATATCTATCATAGCGACTTTTTTTTTTTCCTAAGCCTTCTGAAGTGCTTCTTGAACTTGTCTAATTTGGGGTTAGAGCTGAGCCTTCAATGATAGATTGGTTTGAAAAAGGAAAGAAAGAAGCTAGAACAATTTCATCAAAATATGGAAAGAAAAGGCAACCTATTTTAGACCCAGTGTTAGACCAGCAGAAGGTTTACCCAGAAGAGATCAGATGAGAAGAAAAAGCATCGAGAGTCCTATTGTGAAGGCTAAGCCATAAGTTTGAATTTTCTCATATACACTGGTGGCTGTCAGTCCTAAAGGCTAGGGAGAATTTTTTTCCTTTTTTTTTTTTCACTGACCTTAGTGGTTCACTTACTATGTTTGCAAGATGCCCTTAAGTAATAACCCTTAGGAAGCTTTGAAGAAAAAAAGAATTCATTATGTATAGGCCTTAGAATTTTATGAAGCATGCCTGGGGGCACATAGCCAGGAAAGCCTAGCCAGGTCAACTGCAGGGAATGGCTATTGAGGGGAGATACAGGGAGAGATGAGCAGAGAGAGAGAGAGAGAGAGAGAGAGAGAGAGAGAGAGAGAGAGAGAGAGAGAGAAAGCATGTGCCAGGCTAGGAGGAATTTGAATCTTCTGGGAAGGTAGTTCAAATCCCAGCCCAAAGAAGACCAGATTGCAGATTGATAGTGGGGCATTAAGGAACCAAGAGTATTTTGAAAATTCTTCCTGGATGATCTATCTGTCCAACTGTTGCTTTTGGCAATGAAATTCCTTTGGGAAAAAAAAAGTATAAAAACTACAAAACTGACCTAAATGAAACTGTTAGTGTTTTTCCAAAGTAGAAAAGCTTGATCTGAAACATACTTTGTGTCATAAACTGTACAATTTAAAACTGTTGGTTATAGTTAGTCTATTAAGAGGATTTTAGTCAGGATACCTTCAAATATTTTTATTTTATTTATATAAAATAAAATATTCTATGGATATTTTATAATAAAAGTAAAATTTTTAGGTAAGAAAACTACTATATTCCTGTCATAGAAATTTTGGAAACTACTGACATGTGGGGAAAATAGCTTTCCAAATCCCAAAACACAGAGATACCCATTGAAACATGCTCACATAATTCTTTCCTTTGATGAATTCCCCTCCCCCAGTTCCCCTTAAAAATGATGTCCATTTGGATACATAGCATGTATATATAAATATGCATGCAGTTAAACCAATTCAGTTATGATGCAGTGTGCAGTTGATACCCATCCTCCACCCAACTACCAATATCTATTTCATTAATTTCATTAACTTTGAGAGAATGTGTCTTTTACATTAAAGTATTTAACTTTTGGCCATAGCATCACAGTGGGGTTTTATCACACATATTTATTTTTTTCTTGACAGGACCAATGCGATTTGGCCCTCCCTGCAGGTTTTCCATAGTGAAGAGTAGGCTTCCTTACCCCCTCATAGCTCATCTGAGAGCAGAGCAATGCTCTAAGGGCCCCACATCTTGCAGACTTGAAATCTGCTTCCTCTGCCTGTGCCTGAAGGCCCTCCCTCTTCCAAGAGCTCAAACCAAGATAACAAGGCAGGCAAATGATGTAAGGGACACCCTGCTTTTCTCCTCTCTTCCTTCTCCCCGCCCACTCTGCTTTCCCCTGAGAGCTCACACACAAACCTACTCTTCCAGTTTCCTTTCTCAATACAAGCCAACTCAGGTAGATCAATCTATGCGGACTCATTCATTCATCAGACACATCCAAATGTAAATCCCGGTTTCTTTTTTTTCTTTTCATTTTTTGTCAATCTTAGTTTAGCTCAGCCACAGATCCCATGCTACCTAAGCCTAGATAATAAGCTCATTCCCCAGAAGGTGATCAATCAGAGGGCTGGCTTCAGGACTGTCAGTAGATTGACCCTGAGTCATTTCTTTGCTTCCCACAGCCAGTTTTTGAAAAGCATGACTCATTATTCAAGAAGAGTTGTCAAGATATAGAAAATCATTGCTCAATTTATTTGGCAATAACAATAGCCATTATGGTTTTTATGCAACTTTGCTTCTGTTAGGTAATTTTTGTTGACACAGTGTTTCAACCAAGTAACTTGGTTGCAAATGCTGAACAGAAAATCACCTACAAGTTCTGCAAATGGTCATCAACCACAAGGAACCAATCTGCAATGTGCTGTGAAGAATGCAGCTTAAGAAATGCACCTTGTGTCAGAAGGCAAGATCAGGAAGCAGAAAGAAAACACAGTCCCAAGGACTGTGGCTCCTGTGGGAGCCCCGAGGGGCAAGCTGCGGCCCTAGGTTGCAGAATCCACCTAGGAATAGAGAACCAACTTTGTTCTTGAACTTAAGGTCCTGAATTTACTAACCTGTGTAAGAAATTCCTTTCTACCTTTTCACATCATGACTTTTCTATTTATCTTTCAGACCTTAACTTTGACTAGTCACTCAGTTGAAACCCATCAAAGTAATTCTTTTTTAAAAGATTCCTAGAAGTTCTATTTACTGAGTCCTTGAAAATGTGTTACCTTCATACGTGAACTAAAATGAACTCAGTATAAAATGCCGTGGTCACAACCTTTTCTCTCAAAAAGTCTGTAGATAACTCTTCATTGGCAATGCCAACCTGATTCTTCTTCTTTTTTTTTTTTTTAGTATCAAGTTTCTTTTTTTGTTTGTTTTTTTTTGTTTTTTTTAAATATATTTTATTGATTATGCTATTACAGTTGTCCCATTTCTCCCCCATCATTCCCCTCCACCCTACACACCCTCTCCCACCCACATTCCCCCCTTTAGTTCATGTCCATGTGTCATAAGTTCTTTAGCTTCTACATTTCCCATACTATTCTTGCCCTCCCCCTGTCTATTTTCTACCCACTATCTATGCTACTCATTCTCTGTATCTTTTCCCCCTCTCTCCTCCTCCCACGCCCCTGTTGCTAACCCTCCATATGATCTCCATTTCTGTGGTTCTGTTCCTGTTCTAGCTGTTTGCTTAGTTTGCTTTTGTTTTAGGTGTGGTTGTTAATAGCTGTGAGTTTGCTGTCTTTTCACTGTCATATTTTTATCTTCTTTTTCTTAGATAAGTCCCTTTAACATTTCATATAATAAGGGCTTGGTGATGATGAACTTCTTGAACTTGACCTTATCTGAGAAGCGATTTATCTGTCCATCCATTCTAAATGACAGCTTTGCTGGATACAGCAATTTGGGATGTAGGTCCCTGCTTTTCAAGATTTCAAATATTTCTTTCCAGCCCCTTCTTGCCTGTAAAGTCTCTTTTGAGAAATCAGCTGACAGTCTGATGAGAACCCCTTTGTAGATGACTGTCCCCTTATCCCTTGCTGCTTCTAGAATTCTCTGCTTCATTTTAATCTTGGCTAATGGAATTACGATGTGCCTTGGTGTGTTCCTCCTTGGGTCCAACTTCTTTGGGACTCTCTGAGCTTCCTGGACTTCCTGGAGGTCTATTTCCTTTGCCAGATTGGGGAAGTTCTCCTTTATTATTTGTTCAAATAAGTTTTCCACTTGTTGCTCTTCCTCTTCCCCTTCTGGGACCCCTATAATTCGGATGTTGGGACGTTTAACGATGTCCCGGAGGTTCCTAAGCCTCTCCTCATTTTTTTGAATTCTTGTTTCTTCCTCGTTTTCTGTTTGGTTGTTAGTTTCTTCCTTCTGGTCCACTCCATTGATTTGAGTCCCAGTTTTCCTTCCATCTCTATCAGTTCCCCATGCATCTTCCTTCATTTCACGTATTGTAGCCTGCATTTTTTCATCTAGTTTGTGAGCAAAATCAACCAATTCTGTGAGCATTTTGATGACCAGTGCTTTGAACTGTGCATCTGATAGGTTGGCTATCTCTTCACTGCTTAGAGGAATTGGCTCTGGAGCTTTTATTTGTTTTCCGGTTTGAGCCATTTTTCGGTGGGGATTTTTTTGTTTTGTTTTGGTTTTAGTCTGGTCGCGGCTATTACGTACTGAGGGGTGGAGCCTCAGGGCGGGGCAGCCCAGTCGCTGGGTTGTGACGCTATAGGTGGGGGCGGGGTCCGAGAGGTAACAATGGCGCCTGTTCCGCTCTCTCCTGGACTCCGGCCCTTTCCGCCGCTTCCCCTTCACCCGGATTATCTGCGCACTCGCGAGTGCTGTTACGTAGTGAGGAGTGGAGCCTCAGGTGCTTCCCAGTGTGGGGCAGCCCAGTCGCTGGGTTGTGACGCTGTATGTGGGGGCGGGGTCTGAGAGGGAACAATGGTGCCTGCTCCGCTCTCTCCTGGATTCAGTCCCTTCCGCCACTTCCCCTCTGCCTGGACTGTCTGCGCGCGCGAATGTGGGGCCACCTGGTCAGCCAGCCGCCTTGTGCGGCCTCCCTGGTTCTGCACAGTTGCCCCCCTGTGCCCGGGGTCCGCCAGCTGCTGCCTGTGGGCCCGGGGACCGCCAGCTGCCGCCTGTGCACCTGGGAACTGCACGCCGCTGCTGCTTGCGTTCCAGGTCCGCACCTCCACTTTCTCCTGCCGCGACTCTTCCCCTCTTACCGGTCTGGATGAATGGTTGTTGGACTTCCGTACAGTTCAATTTTCTATAAGTTCTGGTTGTTTTCTTGTTTCTAAATATTTGTTGTCCTTAATTTTGGTTGTTAGAGGAGGCACAGTGTGTCCGCCTACGCCTCCATCTTGGCCGGAAGTCCCAATCTGATTCTTAATCCTTTCCAGGTAACAATTTTCATCACAGCATTTTTGTTTGTTTGCTTGCTTGCTTGCTTGCTTGCTTGCTTACTTGCTTGCTTACTTGCTTGCTTGGGTTTTGTTTGTTTTGATGCTTTGCTTTTATACCCATTCAGTATCTACTATTTTCTTAATAACTGCCATAAAATCAGTCATATAGAGAGACCCATCTTTGTTGAGGGAAAGCTTTGATAAGCCTGAAAGGTAAAAAAAATGTTTAGCCTCCAGGGCCAGTAGATTGATGGCTCTAAGCTTGAGATGAGCTGTGCTCCATTGAAGAATGTGCTGGCTGCTGAGAGAGGAGAGGGAAGAGGCTCCCAGAGCTTCGGTCTTGGTGGCAGCACAGAAAGGGCCATTCAGAAGATGTAAAAAGCCAGCTAGGAAGCCAATGAAAAAATGCCGTTAAAAATTACCCCTTGCTCTGGCTGGTGTGGCTCATTGGGCTGAATGTAGGCCTGTGAACCGAAAGGTCACCAGTTGGATTCCCAGTCAGGGCACATGCCTGGGTTTTGGGTCAGGACCCCAGTTGGGGGTGTGCGAGAGGCCACCTATTGATGTTTCTGTCACATATTGATGTTTCTCTCCCTCCTTTCCCCTCTCTCTAAATAAATAAATTTTCAAAAAATAAAATAAAAATTACCCCTTTAGGCCCTAGCCAGGTAGCTCAATTGATTAGAGCATCGTCCCAATATTCGAAGGTTGCAGGTTTGATACCAGGTCAGGAGACATACAAGAATCAACCAATGAACACGTAATAAGTGGAACAACAAATCAATGTTTCTCTCTCTCTCTCTCTCTCTCTCTCTCTCTCTCTTCTTGACTCTAAAATCAATCAATCAATTTTTTAAAAAAAACTTTAATAAAAAACAGCTTACCAAAAGGCTTCTTGTGGGGAATTTTTTTGCAATGTTTATTTTACGTCCATCCATGCGTACATTTATTTTTACCAAACCATCTGAAAGTTGTAGACACCATGACACTTTGCCCCAGCGGGTATGTCCTCTGAAAACCAGGACATCCTCCTGCACATCCACAATGCTGTTTTCGCACCCAACAAATTCCAAAAATATGCAACACTGTCTAATATACAGTCTTTATTTATTTAAATTTCTCCAAATGTTCTTCCTGAAAACGTGTGCACACATACACACATGCCCCATTCAGGACCCAGTTGAAGATCGCACATCATTTTTAGTTGTAATGCCTCTTTAACAGCCTTTAACCTAGAAGAGTAGTTCCTTTGTGTTTCTTGCAGGGGTGGGGGGGAGGGTGGTGGGAATTGGAGGAGAACATGTCTATTAAATAACCGACATTTAAAACAATTATAGGCCAGTTATCTTGTAAAGTGTCCAACAATCTGGATTTACCCGATTCAGGAATAGCTACTGTAAATCATTTGTGAGGCCCAGTATAAAATGCAAATGCAGGGCACTTCATTCAGAAATTAGTAAGAATTTTCAAGACAGTGAAACAGACGGTTCAACCCAGCACGGGCTCCCTGTAAGGATGGGGTGCATCTGACGGCCACGTGCCCTGACGCTGGCCCTAGCAGGTTTTATCCTCAATCTTTATGGTTTGATTCAGGTTAAATATTTTTGCCAAAGCTACCATTTCAGGAGAAATGCTCAGATTTGTTCATTCAGCTCAGGAGAGTTTTCTTGACAGTGTTTTGATCAGTGCTTTGATTCTAATGAGTTCAATTTCACCTTCAGGAGCACATATCATTCTCAGGGTGAATTCTAAAGTCTTTTGTGTGCCGCATCTTTACCTTCTTTTTTGTTTTTATCTTCTCCCTATAATTCTTGGAGGGCCTCATCAATTTGTCCCTTACTTTACTGGCTTGATTTTATTTTTTTTAAAGACTTTATTTATTTATTTTTAGAGAGCAGAAGGGAGAAAGAAAGAGAGGTAGAGGTGAGAGAAACATCAATGGGTTGCCTCTCAGCCCGCAAGCCAGGCATGTGCCGTGACAGGGAATCAAACCGGAAACCCTTTGGTTCACAGGCCGGTGCTCAATCCACTGAGCCGCAGCAGCCAGGGCATATTGGCTCAATTTTTAACAGTGTTGATTTCTGCTCCTTACTATCACCCTCCAATGGAAATGCCAATTCTACTATTAAATTTTAGTTTTCTGTCACCCTTTCTTATTCTACCGATCCCTTTTAATCTCATGCATTTTCTTTTCAACCTGTTTTTCTTTATAAGCTTTCTTCTCTTAGTAAATAGAAGCTATGTTTTTCTCAGATCCTATAGATGATGCTAAAATATTTTCCAAAAATTGCTTTGGGTTCCAAAAATTGATAGTTTATAGAAATCTGAGATTTCAAGGTGATGTTCCCTTCCCCTCATTCTGAAATACTTTTCAAACACTCCATGTTGAGCTATTGTTTCTGATCACTCATCTTTAAATTGAAAGAGCTAGCAGACAGTGTGTTTTTTAACAGAGAGAGTATTCAAGTTTTTCTTGGCATCACCCCCTCGGAACTGTCTTCTTAGACTACAATTGTCTAGAAGATTGATACGCACAGTTTTAACTCCATTCCCTGTATCCAGGAGATGCTCATCTAGTTTACTCAGCTAGGCTGAAATAGGATCTTGCCCTGTTCACCTTTTCTGGAGTTTGACCCAGTGTTATATTTAAATGCTAATTTCTAGACACTTTCCAAGAATTAACTGCCTAAGATTTGTCTTCTTGTTGTCTTCATTTTAAAATATCAGCAGCTGCCCTGGCCTGGTAGTTCAGTTCGTTAGAACAGCATCCTAATACACCAAGTTTGTGAGTTCGATCCCCAGTCAGGGTACATATAAGAGGCAACAAATGAATGCATAAATAAGTGGAACAACAAATCAATGTTTCTCTCTCCTGCTTCCTCTCTCTCTCTATCTCTCTCTCAAATCAATAAAGGAATCTTTAAAATATTAAAAAGCAAATAAAAACTATCAGTAGCAGCCAAATTCATTGGATACTTATCAAGCACTTACTCATTATTATGTACTATTCAGGCTTCAGTCTTTTCTTATAATCTGAAGGAAGAGTGGGGACATTTAATACAGGAATACTTCGCATCTACAGTTAAGGTTGAACACTACTAAGAAAGAATTTTGTTTTGCTTATTATTTTTATTTGGCATTTGTACTGCTGTCTGTAGAATGAATGCAGATAGCAAGACATGAAGAGCAGGAGAAGAAAGGTAAATAGAGAAAGTTTGTGGCAGCTATTGCAGAAGTAACCACTCAATTTAGGAAAGAGGTAGAAAAGAAGTTTAGAGAAATTATGAAAAAAGAACTGTCAGGCAAAAATGACATCCCTTAAACAATGCAAAAAATGCTCATGGCCCTAAAACCATACCAGTGCTTTCTTCGGCCTCTTTGGAGGGAAAGTTGAGGGTGAAGATGTTTATCAGCTGGGTTATAAAGTTCATGTTTGTCATGCGGAGGAAAAAAAATTATACTAAACCATCTAAGCCGTATTCAGCTTGTGCAGAAACCTCTCCTCACCTCCACCTCTCCTACTGCAGTCAGCCCATTCCTGGTTCACATCTCATCCTTACACCGTGGTCCTGAAGCCAAGACATGCTAGTGGCATTCCAATCACTGACCAATGACAGGTCTTTTGTGCAAGATACCAGCGGGCTGGAAATTAGAGTGGATGGCAGCTTACACAAAAGACAAGCAAGTGAAAAGTAGAGAGGATAAAAAGACAGTACAGAATTGTGTTATAAGCACTCAAAACAAGCTCCACCAACATCAAGCCCAAGCCTAGGTTTTCTGAAGGATGTCCACCCTTTCTTTGGTTCTGCAGCAATTTGAACTCAATATTCTTTGTTATTTTATTTTATTTATTTATTTTTACACAGAGGGGAAGGGAGGGAGAAGGAGAGAGAGAAACACTGGTCCAAGAAATGTTGATTGGTTGCCTCTCGCATGCCCCCAACTGGGGATCCGGCCCACAACCCTGGCATGTGCCCCAACTGGGAATCGAACCTGGGGACCTTTTGATTCACAGGCTGGCACTCAATCCACTGAGCCCCACCAGCCAGGGCTGAAATCAGTATTCTGATACTTAAGGACCAAATGCTAAGTTTAACTACCAAAACAATCTACACACAATACTGGAAGACAAAAAAAATACATAGAAGGAAAATTAATTACAGAAGTAAATATACAGAAGAATAGTTGGACAGTATTCTAAATATTACTCTAGACACTTTTCTTCTAAGAAGTTTTTGTTTAACCTAGTAAATTTTCCACAATTAGATTTATTACAAGTTACATTCCAAGAGTCTAAGGCTTATTGCTCAAGGGAGGAGAAGATAAAAATACTGAAAAATCAGAGTAAAATTCATGGCTTTTTGAGATTTTGAGTAGACAGAAGCTACAGTCTACAAAGCCATTAAAATGTAAAATCTATGCATCTGAGAAAGAAAAATATCTTGAGATATTCCAAGTTTGGCTTGGAAAATTGAAAGACACAGATTGAAGTAAAAGGGCAAAGGATATTCAAGAACAATACATTGGAATAAGGAGGTATAATAAGGTTGAATTAGTTTCTATTCAGACAAGTAAAAGGTTTGAAGCACTATAAGGAAATATGTAGTGGGTTGATACAAGGGCCAGCCCCACCCTTCCTCTAGGAGATGAGTTACCTACTTAATGAGTCGGGTGGGGCGTGGAAATATTTGGTGATAGAAATTCAAGATAGGCCTAGAATTACCAGAGCTCAGGAGGTTATGTTTAAACTCTCCAGAATGTAGCCATGAACTTGCAAAAGAGTTGTGTGTCCCACATACACCTCAGTTGTAGGGTAGCAATGACCAAGGGAGGTGCCTGGGGAGATGAACCTGAAGGTAGTCTCACTGTTTGACACACACTAGATTGGAGTATCTTTGAGTCCCTACTGCCACACCCCAGGGCTCAAAGGGACCTGAGAATGAGCCAAAGGACTCAACAGAATCTAAATCTGGATGAGGAGGTTGCCAAGAGTATCAGAAACAGCTGTTTGCCTGACAAAATGTGTGTGACATCCTGGCAGGAGGTTGCATTTCTCGGCCTCTTTAGCATATAGGTATGACGATATGTCGGATCATTGCCAATGGAAGGTGAGCAGAAGTGATTAAGAAGTAGGAGTGCTTTCCCCGTACTCTTTCCCCTTCTTCTGGCTGGAAGAAAAGACTCCAAGAAGAGACATTCAAACTGCAGACCAGGAGAATCTATCAGACTGTAACTGCCTGTCTTCACCTTTTTGACTACTTGCCTTCAGAACTCAGTAACCAAGACTGTAGTTTGCTCTAATCATTAACCTTTGTTTTACTTTTGTTTTCATAGAGATGCTTCCTATCAAAAGCTTGTTTGTTTGAGAGGGGAAAAAAAAAAGGCTCCAAAGCCCTAGGGTTATGGTTCCTGCATATAGTTTGACAACCACGGTGAACTCACTGGGGATTCATGGAATGTATTAAATATTGACAGAAAGTATTAATATCAGCAGAAAACATTAGACCGTATAATAGACCGTAGTTCCCCCTTATTTGAGGGGATACTTTCTAAGACCCCCCCAGTGGATGCTGGAAACTGCAGATAGTACCACAACATATACTATGTTTTTCCTATATATATAAAAGATGAACAGTAACTGATAATAAAATAGAACAATTATAACAATATATTGTAATAAAAGTTTTGTGAATGTGGTCACTTGTAGGGGATTCCTTGTGGAAATCATCATTCAGGCCCAGGGTTTTTCTGGTGCAACCTCACGTTGCTATAAACCAGAACATGTTTTCGGTTCATGTCTCCTACCCACAAAGTCAATGCCTGCTCCCTCTTAACTCGACACTTACCATGCACTGCGGCTGTGCCATCTGAGTTTGAGGTACAACAGCAAAACTAGCACGGATTTCTTTTTCTTCTTCACAATTACACGACGGAAGCTTTGTACTTCTTACAGATCTTAGCAATTTCAGTATGTGATTTTCTTTCTTTCCTTATTAAGTTGAGAGCTTGTACTTTTTCACTTAAAGGAAAAACTTCACAGCTTCTCTTCGGCATGTTTGAATTGCTGGCATCACTACTCATGCGCTTTGGGGCCATTATTAAGTAAAATAAAGGAGACTGGAACACAAGTACTGAGATACTCAACCATCAGTTTGGTACCTGAGAAGGCTACTGAGTGACTGACAGGCAGGGAGCCCATACAGTGTGGACATGCTGGGCCAAGGGATGATGCACATCCTGGGCAGGGCAGAGCAGGATGGCACGAGATTTCACCACGCTATTCAGACTGGCACATGATTTAAAGCTTACGAATTGTTCATTTCTGGAATTTCCCATTTCATATTTTTGGAGCGTGGTTGACCTTAAGTAACTGAAACCATGGAAAACGAAATGGCAGGTAAAGGGGTATTATAAATTTTTTAGGGAAACATAGTACTGTCCAGGACACTGCACAAATGACTATTATTATTAAATTGTTTGTCCCTAATTACTGAAAGGAACTGTTAGCTATTTCTTTTGGCCTGCAGCCCCAAGACTATATTATTGAGACTCTAAAGGCACTATGAACCAAGAAAGATTGGGAACCTCTGCCTTTGGAAATGGTGGGACCACAAGATGAAAGGAGACTGGGTTCCATGCAGGAAAGCCACCTACCAATTAAGAACTCCCACATTGAATTGGTATATGAGCCAGAAATAAACTGTTGCATTAACCCACTGAACTTTTAGAGTTTAGAGTTCTCTGAAATGTGGACTTCGGAGGACTATTAATAACATAACTTGTGGTCCAGCATTTGGATGTTTGCACCTTGAGCTTTGAAGATGCTACAGGGCATTCATTACTTGGGCCTCTTAGGCTCTGAAAGCAGCTGCAGAATAAGCAAATCTGTGCTGATCAGACTGTTTGATAAATCATACCCCCTGCGCAGCTGATGAGCAACATCCCTAGTACTGGAAGCAATGGACCAGAAAGCCTTTGTTCTGTGAACCCAAACCAAAAATTAGGACACTGATAAATGTTTGATTGTATGTTATCCATTGTTCTTAACATTGAAAGTTCAGCCCTGACCACATAACAAAGTTGGTTAGAGAACCATCCTGATGTGCCAAGATTGTGGGTTCAATACTTGTTCAGGGCAAGAAGCAGCCAATGAAGGCATAAATAAGTTGAACAACAAATCAATATTTCTTTCTGTAACAACAAGTCGATGTCTTTCTCCTCCCCCTAAAAATCAATAACGTTTTTTAAAAAAGAAAATTCACCCTGGCTGGTGTGGCTTAGTGGATTGAGCACCGCCCTGTGAACCAAAGCATTGCTGGTTCAATTCCCAGTCAGGGCACATGCCTGGGTTGTGAGCCAGGTCCCCAGGAGGGAGTGTGTGAGAGGCAACCACACATTGATGTTTCTCTCCCTTTCTCCCACTCTTCCCCTCTGTCTAAAAATAAATAAATAAAATCTTTAAAAAAAAAAGAAAGAAAATTCAGTTGCCCCCACCAATCAGAAATGAATGATGTAAGTTCATAACCTTGTTTCCCTAGCAATGCTTCTCCTTTTAAAACTATGTTCTTCTTGCCCTGGCTGGTGTAGCTCAGTGGATTGAGCGCGGGCCTGCGAACCGAAGGATCGCGGTTCGATTCCCAGTCAGGGCACATGCTTGGGTTGCGGGCCAGTTCCCAGCATGGGACTCATGAGAGGCAACCATACATTGATATTTCTCTCCCTCTCTCCTACCCTTCCCCTCTAAAGATAAATTAAAAAAAAAAAAATCTTAAGGAAAAAAAAACTTCTTTAAAAAAATAAAATAAAACTATGTTCTTCTCCCCACCCTCCACCTTGGAAGATGACTTCAAGTCATACTGAGGGCTACATTCTCTGATTTGCAAATCATACATGAACAAAACTCCTTTCATTTCTTTTGTAATTTTTGTTTATGCTAACATTACCCTAACCAATACACACAGTGTGTAGGAACGTAGGCCTGAGGCCAAGAGCTATAGGTGTCAACAGTGGATTCCTGCACACCACAGCATTGACCAGAAGGGATAAACTTATGAATCAGCTTAATTTATTTCCTGCTGTAAGAAAGGTGACTCTTGTTCTCCCTTTCCATGGCCTCTTAACACTTCAATTAAGCTTCAAAGAAAGACTAAGAGAGAAGAGTGGGTGCCTAGACTGCCAGCTGTCTTGTGGCTTGTCCCATCTGTACCTTCCTTATAGCTCTATTACAGCGCTAATGGCAACTTCCAAGTACCTGTGTATTTACGGTATTTTGCTGTGTATAATGTGCACTCATGCTTTTGGCCCAAGCTCTCAAGGAAAAAATCTTTCATTTTAATTTTTTAATTCGAATTTTTATTTATGTATGTTTAGACAGTTGGTTTTTTGCTGTGACCAGCACGGAGTGGGGGTTCCTGAGTGGGGTCGACGGGAGATGAAGAAAGACACAGACACAGACAGTTTAAGGAAAAGTGGGGTCCAGGTGGGGCATTGTCCTCTGATGGAGAGACAATGACCCTGAATGTGGTCTCCACGTTTATTTTATAAGGGTTAGTTAGATAAAGCTCAAGGACATTTTGCAGACTCAGGGAAAAACTGCAGGCATAATTGCTCCATTCCCAGGCTATCTAAATGATAAATATTTATTCTGCAAAGATTACAGTCTCATTCAGCTAAAGCTTGTGGTTAACTATCTCCTTCTTAACCCCCGTGGGTTCTGGCTGTATGATGCCAGCTTTCACTGTCCTCCACAGTTTTTTGGTATTATAAAGGAATTTTAGCATTTATTTTTTAATAAGTTTAATATTGTGGTACAAGAAATTTTATGTAACAAATATTACAAAACACAAGAACAGACACAAGGTACATAGGTACGGAATTAGTACTACCCATGTATAATGTGCACCCTTATTTTTCCCTCAAAAATTTGGGTATATGGCTCTGTCCCTTCTTGGCTGTGCTAGGTCATGCTCTTGTAACCACTAGTACCTGTTCACCAGATGGGCTCAATAAATGCTTATTGAATGAATAAAATCCCTTTTGCCTACTTCATAATGTCACCTAGGGCGCCCTCTGCCAACTTCACAATGTCACCCAAGGCATAGTTTTGCCTACTTCACAATGTCACTTTCACCTGACTCTGCGCAGAAATGGGGACTTCACAGCTCTGTCTGAATCTCTCTCCAGTGGTGGCTCCAGCCAATGAAGAAAAAAAGAATCCAAAGTCTTGAGCCGCAGCAAATGGATTTAGGTTAAACAGCCTGGGATGGAGGGGCGCTGATCTTTGGGGCAGAAAGGACCTGTAAAGACCTTTCCAGAAAGGCAAAGAATCAGAGCTGCTTGGAAGCAGGGGTATGCATTCCCCCCAACCCGCCTGCTACAGAGAAGTGGCCGGCCCTGGAGGCACGAGCTAGTGGTGTTGACGTGAATTGATTTGTTCAAAATCTAGGGCTGCAAAACGACCCGAGGAGCAGAGAAAGTAGCGCGTAACGTTAGATCCCAGAAGTGCAGCGGGGAACTTTCCCAGCCCGGCCCACTGGGCGCTAGAGGGTCACGAAGGACCCGCCTTTCCCAGACTGAGGCACCATAGGGCGAAGGTTGTTCCCAAGGCCACGTGAGGCTTCCTGGCTATCTAAAGCCCCAAAAGAGCAGAACTAATGAAAGAAGGAAGTTAAGGATGCTCCAACTCTGAGACGCGGCCGCGCCTCTGCCGGCCCACGAGCCGCTCTCCCAGTAGCTGCCACTTGCTGGCCACCTTGGTCCAGCCGAGCTGAGGTCGCGTACGCAGAGCGATGTCCCGCCGAAGCCTGGAGGGGCGCCTCCCCCGGCTGCCCGCGCCCTCGGCCCCACCGCCACCGCTGCTGCTGCTGCTGCTGCTGGCCGCCGCTGTGCCGCCCAGCCTGGCAGGTGAGCAGAGCGCTCCCAGGGAAAGGTCCCACGCTGCCTGCCCGCGCCCCGCCGAGCCCCGGGTCCCGCCAAGTTTACTTCTAGCGAGTGTCCGGGTTCTGAGTGGCCGCCAAGGAACGCGCTCCTGCGGGGAACTGACAGGGCTCGCCGTAGCGCTGTTGTGGCTCTGAGTTTGCCCGGGAGAAGGGCATGGGGTGTGTGCTCCTGCAGACTTAAAAAGTGTTGGCCACAATTCTTGGCAGGCAAATCGGTTAGCTCCTGCACGACTCGGCTTGCTGAGGCCCGGCTGATCCTCAAAGCGCTAGCCAAAGGACTTCTAAATATATTTATTTGCATCATAGAGAGGTATGATTCTGAGCTGCCACTCTTCCCCCACTTCTTAATTGTCATAACTGGTTTAAAATGCTAAGAAATGCAACCTGGTACTGTCAGCTTGGAATGTGTCAGGCAATGTGCTAAGGGGATTTATGTTTTCCAACGTAACGCTCACTATAGGATAATCTAAATAGCATTATTACCCCTACTCTACAGAGAAAATTTAAGATTAAGTACTTTTCATAAAGATACACAGCATTTGAACACAGAGCTGAAATGCTAAAGGACATTTACTCAACTACTCCCCTCTTGGGGAAACCGGCTTCATCCCGTACATGTACTGGCACTTATCTGTACACTTTGCAAAAACCAAACCAACAACAAAAAGACAAGGTTGGATTTGGCATTTTCACTCCCGATGAGTAAAATCAACAGCAATTAAAGAACTTGAAAGACTTCGATAGTAATGTAAAGGAAGGATTTTGTTAAATCTTATAAACCCCTTCTGTGCTGACCTTGCATAAGAATAGTGTGGAGTTTAGGAGACCACACCCCTTCCGAAGCCGAGTGTTCTGATTCTTGTTGCATCACCTCCCATCAGATTTCGAGATGTTAGTTTTCACAACTTGCCCACATATTGCTATTCCATTTTTCCAGTCTTTTAAGCTGCCTGGGCTTCTGAGGTAAAAAGTGATGCAGCCCCAGGCTTCTGACTCTAGATTTACCAGCACATTCCGCACGTCCTAGGACTGTGGAGACGGTGTTGGCGCCACGTTTAGGCCTGGGAGACTGTTCATGCACATGTACCTGAGGCGAGCTGGAGTGCCCGGGATACTGAAGGGGTGTTTGTGTCTGGAACGCTGGCCGACACTTTTCTTCCTTTTCTGTTCTTTTGGAATGTTGGAACTGTTTTAAATTTTCTGTAGATGGGGGTGGTGCAGCCTGAGGAGTGAGCAGGAGACATTATTTTTCTTAAGATGTGACACAGTTTATTCAAGAAGATATCATCTGGAAAGAAACTGCTTCTTAAACTGAGTTCCCCAATGATAGACAAGCTGGCTCTACGCCAGGTGGGTGGGGAGTCAAGGCAAGAGAGTGAGGGTATTTCTGCTACTGGCCTTCCTGACAACTGTCTGCCCAGCAATCCCTAAAGACTTCTTAACATGGAGTCCAAGGACAGCCAGTGATGCTCATGCTGGCTGTTTCAAAAAATGTGGTCTCGCTTTCCTTTGTTCCGGCCATATTACGCTCTTTTCCAATGCAGGTTTTTGGCGCTTCGTGTTACCTTCTCTTAGACTGCAAAACTGAGGACTGAGAACAGGGTCTTTGCCACCGCTTGCTTTGCATGTTTCCTCTGAGTGCCCAGCTCAGTGCTCTGAATTTATTGTGTCCATGATAAACACTGAAGGGAATGCATTTTAATCTCCTTGGAATGAATTTTATATCCACTAAGAGGCATCTCTTTACACACAAACAACTTCTTCAATTTAAAAAAAAAACTTTTTACAGTAATTATTCTAGAGATTGGCAAACAAATACACGTTCATCCTAGCCATGTCTTTCAAACTATTATAAACTTTAGATGTGTAACAGTGTTGCCTTTATCTTTCCAGACTGGAAAGGCCCGTATTTGTTTTTAGGTTGACTCATATAATTTTTCTAAGCTGTTTGTATAGTGAAGTCAGGTTGTCTCTAGGGGAAGGGATGGTCTGGTTGCCAAGAGGCATGTAGGATGGCATAGAACCCTCAGTAAAACTGGTTCCGAACCTGGCGCTCTCACCTGCAGGGCTGGACTCCAGAAATTCCTTCTTTCCAGTGCTCCAGAGCTGATCAGATATAAGGAAGCTGATTTACCTTCATAAACACACAAGTCTATTAACCAAAATTAACCAGTTGTTAATTTTTAACAGACTGGGTGTTTGTGGAGCCTGCTCCAGCCTTGTTGTACTGAAACTACATGGGATAGATAATATGAGGGATTCTCAGGATGGAGGTCGGATTAATCCACCTCCCAGTGGGACCTGACACTCTGGGCAAGACATGGGTGCTCCTCCACTGACAGTGCCCGCCTGGCACAAACCGGACTGCCTTTTCTAGGCTTCAGCGGCTCACCAGTGCCCACTTGAGACTAACAGATAGGTAATACCTCTATGTAGTAGTCAAGGAGTTCGCTGTCCTGGGAGTCTTTCAGTCTCCTTAAGGTGACTCAGCAGCCTTTGACTGAGACCATTCTCAACTGCTTCTTTAACTCTGAAGACATTCTTATTTCCAAATCACTGAGGTGGTTGCTCCATATGTTCACTCTATGGCTGTTCTTCATTTTTTGACGTATAGTGTTAGAGAGATAGTATCGAATTCCATAAACGGAAACTATGGAGCCATACTGCCTGTGTTTGAATCCTGGCTCCAATACTTACTATGTGACTTTAAGTAAATTATGTAATCACTCTATGCCTCAATTTCCTAATCTGTAAAATGGGTATTCTAATACTCTCTGTCTCATAAATTGGTCATGAGGAACAGTGCCTGGCTATATACAGTAGGGGCTATATATATAATTATATGCCACACAATGACATTTTACTCAACTGCATATTCAATGGTAGTCCCATGAGATTATAGTGGACATGAAAAATTCCTACTGCCTAGGGATATCGTACCCATTGTAACTCATAGTGCAACGCCTCACAGATTGTTGTGTTACACTTGCCAACAGTGTGCAGCATGGGACCGTGCTGTACAGGTTTGTAGCGTAGGAACTGTAGGGGCACAGAATTTATCACCCCCAAACATGCCTATTTAGCCTAAGGATTATTTTAGGTTAGTTAAGAAACAGCAGACCCCAGCGAAGTTTTAAAACCAAGTAGAAGTGATGCTTTCTAAAAGACATTTACATCTGTAAGGGAAATCTCCACTTGTCTCCCTTGTCACCCTCTTGGAGTGACCTTATCTTCTGAAATTCTTATCAGTGCTGAAGGCAGTAACTTGGATCTGCATAACAGCCTGCACCTTGATACACTGTGCTTTTCCTGGTAACTGTCCCTGACTGAACCCCCCACCCCCAACATCTTCTTTTGTCTTCAGCCGGAACATGGTATTTATTTAAAGTGGTTGCTTCAGCCATTTGGTGAATAACTCAGTTTTTCTGGGTCTCTCCTATGTATATAGAGATATATGTGTCATTAGACTTTTGTTTTTCTCTTTTTAATCTGGCTTTTATTTCTGGGATGGCTCAGTCAAGAATCCAGAAGAATAGAAGGAAAATTATTTTTTTAAAGATTTTATTTATTCATTTACAGAGAGTGGAAGGGAGTGAGAAAGAGAGGGTGAGAAACATCAGTGTGTGGTTGTCTCTCACATGGCCCCCCCCACTGGGGACCTGGCCCACAACCCAGGCATGTGCCCTGACTGGGAATTGAACTGGCAACCCTTTGGTTCACAGCCCGAGCTCAATCCGCTGAGCTACACCAGCCAGGGCAGGAAAATTATTTTTCTCCCCTGCAGAATAATAGTCTTAGGTGTGTAGTAAGCTATACCACCTAGGTTCGTGTGAGTGGATTCGAACAATTTATTGACAGATTTCTCGGAATGTAAATATGTTCATTGTTCAGTGATGCATGACTCTAGTTGAACAGCTGTTATTACTGGCCATTGGAGTTAATTTTCTGTGAAAAGGCATCAGGGATCTCTTGATTAAGCAATCAAGATGGCAGATGATCATCTATGTGCTGTGATGTAATAATTTATACAATCAGGGTTTTTCTTTAGTCATGGTCCAGCATTTTGGAGATTTGAGGTATACACATTAAGCAGCTGTTTCAGAAAACAGTGAACAGTTTCCTTGGTCACTTTCCAGGGTTAGAACTGTCTGACTAAAATCACCTTGATTGCTTTAGTCACAGCTGCTTTAGAACCTCCCAACTCTTCTCTGTCTTTCTGAGCCTTGCTAAGTCTTCCTACAGCGCATCCCCACTGTCTGGGTGTGCCAGACCCCAAAGAAGTACTCTGTGAACTCAAACATTTTCTCGTGCTCTTCCCATATCAGTTCGTTTGTAAAAATGCATACAACTTTTGGGAGAAGTGCCTATTCATTTCCATTATTAAGCCTTGTTTCCTGGCCCTTCTGGAAATGTGAATCTGATAGCAAAAATCAAAAACTTTCTCCAGAAGAAAATTAAAAAGAAACTTCCTTCATTCGTTAAATTGAAATAAATTTCTTCAGTCTTTAAATTGAAATAGAACATTTAAAAAATCATTTTTCATGGTGAGACGTTTTATGATATATAAACTATGAGTCATGTGAATTTCATCTTGGGACTTTGTTCTGACAGGAAGAGCAGAAATTTTTGTTTTCCTATGTCTTTATGCATTGTTTTTACTTTTGTCACCTGTTATCTTTCACTTTGTTGAACTCCAAATTTTAAAGCATTATGTATTAAGATAGCAAATGAGGTAGCAGCATCAATAATAGAATGAATCTCAAAGAATTTATTTTGTTCAGCATTTTAAGGTTTTTTAATGCATTTAATCTTCATCTTTTTCTTAAATGGAAGAGGTTCCAGTTGCTCTTTTTTTTTTAAATTTAACTGACAACTGAAAGATATTTTAGAATAGGTTCGTGTTGAGAGAGAGATACAGAGGAGTGAAGAAGGGAGGGAGAGAGGAAGGAAGATGGGGTGGGGAGTAGAGAGAGACACACACACACACAGAGAGAGAGAGAGAGTCAGTTGCTCTTAACTTATATTCCACGATCTTTTGAAAATTTAGCTTTAAGATGTGGCTAGAAAATCCTTAATGTTATTATGTAGTTTGTGTTAGCAGTGAATGTCAGACCTCAGTCCTTGAGTTTTGCTAAGAAAGAATTCAGAGCCAAGAACTCTAGTGAAGGAGAAAGTTTATTTAGAAAGTCACAGAGGTAGAAGAAATGAGCCATCTGGGCCGTGTGGGCTCTGGAAACAAGTCACAGAGGCAAAAGAGGGGCTCTTAGAGCTCAGGAGAAAGAAAGCAAGGGCACATGCCTGAACAAAGAGTGGGAGAAAGACTCAGGTGTACTCTAGAGAGAGAGAGAGAGAGAGAGAGAGAGAGAGAGAGAGAGAGAGAGAGAGAGAAAGAGAGAGAGAGAGACAGCACCTTTACTGGGTCACTGGCCTTGAGGGTTTTTATCTGTTTTCTGAAGATGAGGATTTTAGAGGAAGTTGTCAAGGAGGATCTCAATAGAATGTTCATCAGCTTTCAGGTGTGTTATTTCAGGGTCATAGTCTCCACTGATTGGCTGGAGCAATGGTGGAGGATCATTAGTCATTGCACCTGACATCAACCACGGCATTGCTTCTTCCATTTTGCTGCTTTTCTGGGCCTGGAGCTGAAACACAACTGAGGTCTAGAAATTATCTCTAGTTTGACAGAACTCTGTCTCTGTGGTCAACAGACCCAAGGCTTTCTTCCTAAGGTTATTTGATGCTAATCAGAACCTCACTGCCCTGAGGGCTTAATGCTTAAAGGAGTGGTCCTGTGAGGGAGAAGGAGGCAGGTGGGTTAGGGTGCTGGATGGGGCCAGTTTTCCCCATTCCACTTGCTAAGGAGTTTTCCTAACTTCTTACTGTTCTTCCTCATTTATGCTGTTGATTGAAAGGCACAGGCTTGCTCTGAAATTTGTCAGCCTTGCAAATGCAATTACAATTTCAACTTAAGGTAGTATTGAGTATTTCGAACCAGCATTTGCAAACCTAGGGTACCAATATTCTAATTTGCAATTAGAAATCAAGAATTAATATACTTCAGACTTGATACACATCTGTCTCTAAGTGTGACCTTCACAACTATTATGAGGCAGCCACATAATCAATAAAGCATTGTGTTAGACCTAAGGAAGTTGATACAATGAAATATGCAATGCCTCTTCCTGATTTTCCCAGACCTTATAATCAAATTTATTGGACCAAATTCATATAAATACACATAACCAAAAAGTAATCTAGATGAAGAGTAAGCCAAGAGAGCTGAATTAGAATGGGGCTAAATTGACTTCCCGTTGGTAAGTTTTTTTGGCAAAAACTCTGATCTAATCTCATAGTGAAAAGTAGGGTTGTTTCACGGGGAAGAAGGAAATGGATCATTTTAGTTTCAGGCAAATCTCTAGTATTTTTTCTGCATTAGTGTTTTGTTGCTTTGAGGCTACTTTTTAAAAGTTATATCCTCAAAAATATGAGAAAGTGTGTTCTAGAGAGAACGTCAAATGTATAGCTGGAAAATCACTTCATAAAAAGATTATGGATGTGATTCATGAATCTAATCGGCCATTTTCAGCTGAAGCCAGAAGTAGAGATGAAGTTATACCATCAGAAACCCTGTCAGTATGGGCTAAATGAAACAGATATTTAAGAAAACAAATAAAGGGACATATGAAAAGATGCTTGATATTGCTAGCTATCAGAGAGAAGCAAATTAAAACCACAATGAGATACCACTTGACACCAGTCAGAATGGCCATCATAAACAAAGCAATAAACAGCAAGTGCTGAAGAGGTTGTGGAGAAAAGGGGACACTAGTGCACTGTTGGTGGGAGTGCAGACTGGTACAACCACTATGGAAAACAGTATGGAATTTTCTAAAAAAACTAAAAATGGATCTACCTTTTGACTCAGCAATTCCACTGCTAGGACTATATCCTAAGAACCCTGAAACACCAATCCAAAAGAACCTATGCACCCCAATATTCATAGCAGCACAATTTACAATAGCCAAGTGTTGGAAGCAACCTAGATGCCCATCAGTAAATGAATGGATCAAAAAACTGTGGTACATTTACACAATGGAATTCTATGCAGCAGAAAGAAAGAAGGAGCTCATACACTTTGCAACAGCATGGATGGAACTTGAGAGCATCATGCTAAGCAAAATAAGCCAGGCAGTGAAAGACAAATACCATATGACCTCGCCTTTAACAGGAACCTAATCAACAAAACAAACAAACAAGCATAATATAACCAAAGACACTGAAATTGAGAACAGGCTGGCAGTCACCAGAGGGGAGAGGGGAGGGAATTTCAGGGGAAAAGGGGAAGGGTTTGCAGGAACAAGTATAAAGGACACATGGACAAAAACTATGGGGGGTGGAAATGGGAGGGAGGTGGGGAGGGATGGGGTGGTGGGTTGGGGTGAGAATAAAAGACAGAAAACTGTACAAGATCAACAATTAAAATAAAAATTGGAAAAAAAAGAAAAAATAAAAGTTATATCCTTTTCTATTTACCAAATGTATCAGCTACATCACGCATCCCACCTCGTATCCTCTCAACCTGCGTTTTATTCTAAATAGCTTCATGCAGGTGTAACCTGAGGCACCTCCACTCAGCGACATTGCAGGATTCCCTTGCTTTCTGACCCAGAGCTTCTCTGAAATCATAATCATTTAGCACTAGAACACAAGCAGACCTCGGAGTGAGGGATTAACACTTTGTAGGACAGCCTTTGACTTATGCAGCAGGGAGCCAATAGGTAAATTCTACCTCTTCCATCCCCAGTATAGGGTCTTCAGAGGCTTATTCTGCACACTTCCTCAGACCATCTCAGAATGCACCCTTATGTTAGCTTTCTCTCATTCCCTGTTCTGTTCCACCAGTTCTCCACTCCTGTTCCCTGGGAACACTCAACAAAACAATCTGATTTCTCTGGTGAGTGAAAGCTGAAGCTCCTACTTATAATGTTGTTGCCTGGAGATTGTTTGTTCATGAGTCAGCTATTTTCTTAGTGATTCTGATAAATAATCAAAGGAAATCTAAAACCAAATATTAATTTATCGAGAACTATTTCAAAAAAGGGAAGAGCAATGCCAAGTGCACAGAGAAAGAGATCATGAGAGACTATACTCAGTGGCCATAAAAGGGAAAAGCAACTCAAGGATCAGAATCAGTGAAGTATTAGCTAAACCCAATCTGAATAGATTAAATTGCAGTCTTAATCTTTTTGCATTTTCTCTCACATACTCAGAACCTCTGCTCTGTCGTTTCTCTTTTTCTCTAGCTTACTGAATATATTAGCCAAAATTGTATTGCTCAGGGTTCAATACCACTTACTCTATCATAAATGAGGTGCTAGGAAAATTAGAATCCAAATATGGGTAAGAGTGATTTAAATAATTTATGACTATTTTACAAATTATAAGGCAGGAATTTTTTTAACTGAAGACAATTAAGTCATAGAAAATATTAGAATACACAAGTAAATAAAATAAAATTTTAAATGATTGTGCTTCTTCCATCTTTATTTATAGAAGAAAATAACCTGATTTTATAAAGTAACATTCCCATTCATTCAACAAATATTTATCAACTGTGTTGTTGAGAATGTTGCTGTTAAAAAATGTTTAGATCTTATTCTTCACTTCCACAACTCTCGAGAAAATATCAATACATGGCCCTTGTACTGTGAGCTGCTGAACCGTTCTCGAGGCTCCTTGCCTGAACTTGAAGATGAATTGTAATTACTTCAGTTATTTTAGGGCTAACTTCTGTGAATGTAACAATAAACCTCACTTTCATTTCAAGAACATACACACAAGTAAACTAGATTCACAGAAATGTCACTGTGCCAGGCTCAGTGATTCCAGAATATGCAGTGGTGAGTGGCAGCAGTCTCTGCCTTCAGAGAGTTTGTATAAAGCTAGGTTAGGTTTTCGAATTATGTGATATTTTTCTACCTTTTTGCTATCTACTTTTTATATCATCTGCTTCCCAACATGGAAATGTTTTTTTTAGAAAAAATTATAATGGCTTAAAAGCTGTTAAAGGATTTAAGAAAAAACATTGTGTAGTGTTGGGAAAACCAAAAAGAGATACATCGAGAAAACATCGAGGAATAGAGGACATCAATTAAGGGTGAATCGAGAAACTCAGATTTTGGTGTAATTCTCAAAGCATCTGCTAAATTGGTCAGCTTGTTAGCAGCAAATTTTAATCATTGAATTCTCATGAGGACTGGGTAGGGGACCTTCATGCGTGAGGACTAGAGTAGCGTCAAAAAGCACACATTTGCAGACATTTGTTACTGGTGGCTGGGAAATTAGGGGAAGTGTGGCAGCACCTGTAGCAATGAAAGCACAGCCCTTGAGTGCTTAGATTGAGAGCAAGCCAAGTTTATAGCCAAAGGAGCTACTGGAATGGAAAACGAAAGGAAGTAAGGTCAGGATGCTGGAGGAGAAATGCCAACATTTCAGAGAAGGGAACAAAGCTGAAAACCTGTATGTGGGCGGAACTGAAAGAGAAGAGACCGACTAGTATTGCCTTCCTTTTTTTACGGTTCCTGTTCACCATCCCACCCTGGCTGCAGCCATTTGTGGTTGTTTTTTACTTAGTCAGTTCTGCTTTCTCATTTCCCCACAGACTCACTGGAGGTGAAGGTAGCAGAGTATGTGAGAGAAAGGCTGTGAAGTGCTGAGGCTATGGCATTTGTGGTCCAAAATCAATATAGAAGGCATATTTATTTATTGTACTTTGGAGGTGAAGAAGGGAAGTTTCTATGGATACTGCATACAATTGTCAAATCGTGGCCAATTTGTGACTTTATTAATAATTAGACTACAGCCCTGGCTGGTGTAGCTCAGTGGATTGAGCGCAGGCCTGCGAACCAGAGGATCGCGGTTCGATTCCCAGTCAGGGCACATGCCTGGGTTGCGGGCCAGTTCCCGGCAGGGGACACACGAGAGGCAACCGTACATTGATATTTCTCTCCCTCTCCTTCTCTCCTACCCTTCCCCTCTAAAAAGATAAATAAATAATAAATTTAAAAAAACATAATTAGACTAATGTTTGCCATCAGGAGTTTGTTAACACAGTATTCTGTACCTCCACTTGTGACAATCAAATGTCCTCACCTCCACTTAACCATTTTTTAAAGAAAGCCTACCATTGTGGTCATGACGCGCTAACATTATGATTATACTTTTAGTGCTTATTTGATAAACAATCATTACATCAAAAAACCAAAATAATGAGTCACTTTTTAATTTAATCTGAGCTGGAATTTCTTAACCACTAAAACATCAGTATGTCCAAAACTATTCCTTCCCAGACCTATTCCCCACTTGCTCCCTTTCTCAGTGAACGACACAACATTCATCCACTGAGTCCCACCCTAGACCCCGAGAGTTATTCTGGCCTCCTCCCCTCTTTGATGACCTGAATGTAAAGTTTGTCTTTAACCTGAGCAGCTGTGCAATGGTTTCTTAGGCAGAGAAATGAATGCAACATATACCCTATCCTTTATCCCCATCTTTTTTTTCTGGTTTTTCTTTTTTTTCCTAAGTCTCTCTTCCTTTCACAAATATTTACTGAATATCTATTATGTGCCGGGCACCATACCTAATGCTGAGGAAATAGTTTTGGACTTCAGGGGTTCATAGGTAGAAGCAGGGGCAGACATGTAAGTTACAGTACAAAGTAATAAGACCTAAAGATGTATATACTAGGTACATTGAGCTTGTAGAGCAAGTCAGCCCCTTCAAAGGGGTGCTGCTTCCTGAGTCTAAAATAGAAATTTTGAGATTGCTAGGCGGCTAGCAAGAGAGAAACTCTCAGGCAAAGGAAGGAGCATATGTGAGTCCACAGTGTTGGCCCATCTCGTGGCGGGTTGGGGTAGTATGTAACCATTTCCAGATCACAAAGCACAAGGGGCAGTGGATGAAGCTCATAGGTAGGCAGGCTACCACAGAATGCAGAGAGCTTCTGTGGTAACTTTGCTTTGATCTGTGTGGCAATAGAACATGTTAATTTACTCATAGTGGGGGCACCCCAGAGAGAGAACTTTAGGGTGCTGGAGGAAGAAGATACAGGTTGGAACAAAGTTCCTAATGCAAGTGAGAGGGGTGGGATCCAGAGCACACATGGGTAGGATTGAAGTGAACAAGAAGAGAGACATGAATATAGGATTTGTGAGGATGAATTCACAAAATTATCAAGAACTTGAGGGGGTCACAAGTGATAGTTTTTATTTTTATTTTTATTTTTATTTTTATTTTTTTGCTAAATAGGAATCTACTATCCTGTAAGAATTAAGCAGGGAAAATAGGATAAGGAGCCAGAGAATACGAATGCTTTGACCGCAGCTGCTGAGTGGAATGGAAGGCCCTGCTGACCAGGGATGTGAACCCTGTCCTTGGCTGAATGAAGAAGTGGGCAAGGGCTCCACCTCTGCCCTGGCTGCTATCCCATGTCTCAGGATGGAGCCCACAGACCCACCTCTATGATGTTATAACCACACCCCTACAAACTTTAACTGATATTTTTGCTATGGGCTGATCCCCCTTGATTAAGGTTCTGGTGTTTCCCCCACTTGCAACAAAGACAAACTATAGTGGCAGATTTCCCAATTTGTTAGAATGAAACTCTTTAAAAAGCAAACGTGTTGGAATTGTTTACATAGAAGAAAAATGCATGAGAAAGTCAGTTGAATGGCATCCTATCATTATTCCCTTTTCTTTTCTTCCAGAAGTCTCCTATGCAACTGCATACTGGATACCTGATGAAAAGACAGTGCATGTCAAAAACGTACTAGACAAGAGTGGGGATGCCTATGGCTTTTATAATAACTCTATGAACACTACAGGCTGGGGTATCCTGGAGATCAAAGCAGGATATGGTTCTCAGACTCTGAGCAATGAGGTCATCATGTTTGTGGCTGGCTTTTTGGAGGGTTACCTCACTGCCACGTAAGTACCCCAGTCCCTCATGGTGGAGAACTATCAGGGGACCTCTGTCTCTTTCTTTGTCAACAGTGTAGCCCTCGTCTTCTGGCACTGCACATTATAGCTATACTAATGTACATTAGTAGCTGTAGTAATACCTCCTATGATAGAAACAGCAGAATTACATTTGTACTTAGTCAGTACCTGCCTGCAAGAAGCAAAGCCCTCAGTGGCGGCACTGCTCCGTTGGCTTGGCACATGCCTTTTAAATCTGGCCTTCTCCTGGAACTGTTTTAAGAGGCAGCTAAGCCATCTCATCCAACTAGTTATTTATTGTCCAGCAGAAAACAAGTAGGAGGTGGAGTGACTCTTCAAGAACCACAAAACAGAGAAGATTAATTAAAAATAAAATGTAAGAGCATTTCTTTTCAATAGTCTTAGAATAATACTTTTGAGTGGGTAAAGAGATTTTAAATTGAAATTTTAAAATTTGAAATTGATTCTAAATTGAAATTCTGGTTCTATTATTACTCGGTTCTTGTGTCCTTCAACTTATAAAAATAACAAAAATGTAGTTAATGATAATGCAGACAGGACTCATCCTTTTAAGAGAAAAGCTCTCTAAGGAAAAGAAAATTGTAACCCATTTAATCAAGCCTCAGTCTTTCTTTGCTATAAAGTGTCTGGATAAGTTGGCTTTCTATTTTTAATGCTCTGTGACCTAGATTGTAGAGGGCAGTCTAACCAAACCTTACTCTGTGCTGTTCCTGCCTTAGTCATAGTAAGTGCAGTGTGATCTTAATCAGTTTCTGCATTCTGGAGATTATATCGGATGTTGGATGACTGGTTATTAAGTTCTGGCTACTCTTTTTAAATTTAAACTAGAAATTCCCATTTTTGTTTTTATACCAAATTTTTGTTACCCTACCATTAGAGACCCCTTCATATAGTATACTACTCAGAGGTGTATACAACTTTATAAACTGAGTAAGATATTAAAAACATGTTTCTGACTCTTTTATACATGTACAATCTGAACTTGTTATCTTTCATTCCAAATCTTTATCCACTTATGTATTCACTCATTTGATTGCATTATTTGAATTGAGTTGCAAATTTGGGGAAATAATTTTTATTGATTGACTGATTGGAGAGAGAGAGAGAAGCAATGGTTTGTTGTTCCACCCCTCCATGCTTTTACTGGTTGATTCTTGTGTGTGGCCTGACCAAGGATTGAACCCACAACCTTGGCATATTGGGACAATGTTCTAACCAACTGAGTTACCTGGCCAGGGCTGGAGAAGTAATTGGGTGGAAGTTGTGTGAATATAAGCATAGTAGATGAACTCATGAGTGCTAGACATAGTGGGTTATTAAGGGAAACTGTGCGATTTGAAGACAGCAGCTCTAGTCCTGAGACTGTTGTAAGGATAAGCATGTCTGCCTTGGATATGGTGCCCCTACCAGAGAGCTCAGGAGTGTGGCTGAGAAGGCTTCTGATGCAGGTGGCACTTCCAGTACTCTTCTGTCTCAGGAAAAACGGGTTTTAACATTTCACTTTTGTGGATGACTTTATCATTTCCCCCCAATTCTTCATATAAAGCATTACCCTATCCTTGATTACCTTTATCCACTTTCTAAGAACATCCATAGATAAAGGAGCCATTCTATTAACAGCTTTTCAAATACTTTTATTTTAGAGAAAAAATTACTTAAATTGTAATTCTTAAAAAAAAAGTCACTTAGCTACTAGTCACTAACTGTTTTATTGTTCTCTTTGCCTTTTGCCGCGTCTTTTCCGAGAAAATTCCACATGTAGAAGTCAGTCCTTTATGATTAAAGCAAACACACAACTTCCTGCATACTGTGATCCATGTTCAGGATCTGGCAACTGAGTCAGCCTTCCCTTCAGACCAGTGGCAGCAGCCCATGGGTGAGTGATCAGGAGAGAAGGAGAGGCCAGTCTTGCAATCTCAGTCAATGCTGGTCCTTAAGGGAGAGTTGGGAAACCCTTGGCAGCATTGCTTCTGCACAGAACAACCAGAGAAGAGGGCTTTAATCCTAAGTACCAGAAAAGTCTGAGAGGAAGGCACCCAGGAGGCCAGAGCAGTCAAAGAAGGCTTTGTGGAAGGGTGAGTTGTGGGTCTGGTGCTTGACAGATGAAAACCATTTGGCTTGGCTGGAAAGAAGGAAGAAATCCTTCTGGGCAGAAAGCAGTGTGCCGGAGTGCTGAAAAAGGCCCCGACTCTGAAAGAGTAGGTTGCATTCACAAAGAGTGAGGAGTAGATGCTCTGACTGAGCCAGCAGAGGGCAACAGGTTTCGAAAGGCAAATGGGGGCTGTGCTGTGGAAGGCTTTGGATGCAGACTGCTCGAAGGTCATCGTCCTCTATTCCAAGCATAGAGTGCTAAGAAGGTCCGTGAATTTAAAAGATGACCGCTCTGTTCATCTTCATGTTGTATTTATGATCATGGTAATTCTCCCTACCTGCTCAAGGACAGGTTTCCTGTATGTGGTACCAAGAGTCTGAGGGACTGCTGCTCCATAGAGACTGTGATATATCTCATTGAACAGGAGCTGCTGGTGAGCAGGAAGATGCATGATAATCAACTGAAGGGGCTGGAAGGGAGAGAAAGGTCAGTATTTGTATATTTGAAGAAGGGAGGGAAAAGAGAAAAAGAAAGAGGGAGAAAGGGCAGGAAGGAAAGGAAAAGAAAAGAAGGAAGACAAGGAAGAATTGCAGTCTAAACTCTCTTTAGAAGGGCATTTCCTCTCTTGCCAGGTAGCTCAGTTGGTTAAAGCATCATCCTGATACACCAAGGTGATGGATTGGATCCCCAGTCAGGCACATACAAGAGTCAACCAATAAATGCATAAATAAGTGGAACAACGAATTGATGTCTCTTTCATCCTCTCTGTCTCTCTCCCTCAAATAAGAACAAGGGGTGGGGGTGCGTTTCCCATAAGCTACTTTTTCAGAGGCTGTCGTTCTAAGTACATTCCTGAAAAGTCAAATCAGTACGGGCATTTCCAAATCAGCATGCATTTAAAGGAACTGCTTTGTGTCTAGCCTAAAGCTCAGGTTAGTGGGATGTGACCCAGCATACTTAAAACAGACCTCTGGCAATGAATTGGGGAAGAGGGGAGAGAAAGAGGAAGCTATCAATTTCCTTCCTCCTCTTCTGATGTGGTCCAGGAGATGAAGGCTTATTACACATTCTGATGCCCAAGAGTTTGCTTCGAGGGAAGAAGATATGCCAAATGCAGACAAGAAACTGGGCTCACAGTGACGATCTCTAGCAGGAAGATAGAACAGAGGGGATGCTGGAGCATTCATGGGACTTGGACTCCTGGACTGAAGGCACCAGCAAGGACTGTCTACAGTCAGCGCCACAGCTGCACAGCCCACCATCTGGACTGAGGAGGGAGAAGCAGTGTGGCTCCCTCTGAGCAAAGGTCCCCAGCGTTCTCTCAAGCAAAGCAAAAGAACTTAAATGTCAGCTATCTGGAGGCTGAGGCTGTAGCCACAAACCAATAGTAGAGAAGGAATACAAGTCACATGCTAGGCTTTCTGTTTGTTTGCAGGCTTGTTTTCAGCTACAAATTGGCAATTGTCTACAAAGGAATAGACATCTTCTTACACAAATATCATTTCATCAACTTCAACCATACAACATACTCCTGGGGACTTTTACTTATGATGCTTTGCCAGGTACAATTGACCCCACATACCAAGACACTGCCTTGGAGCAAGGATCTCTGAGCCTGAGCTGACAGGGAAGTGGGTTGTGCCAGAGACTAAAAGAAAGAGCCATCTTTTCTCATTTTCCTCTCAACTTGGAAAGCTGCTCAGGCAGCTGCCAAGGAGTGGGAGTGCAGGGCTGCCACCTTTCCCCACAGCGCCACATCTACAATGGGGTGCTGTTCCTTACAATCTCCTGATTCTTGGCAGGAGGAGGTATCTGAGAAGATGGATATTGTGTGGTGAACAATTGAGATATTCAGATAAGGAGACCCATTTACCAACCCCAAAAGATGCATTTTGCTCTTTTAAACCTATGGGATACTTGAGAGACCAAATGAAAACACACAAAGAAATATTCTCACATCTTCCATCATTTCCTTCGAATTCATCATTTCCTTGAACTTTTACAACACTTCCAGTTAACAATTTGGTCCTGGGCCCAGCCCTTTGTACTTTTCATGAAGATCAAGGTCATCTAATCTACTCTTGCTGCTCTGGCAGAGTAATTTCATTCTAGGCAGCGGTGGCAGCAGCAGCAGTTTCATCTGGCCCTTGGTTTGGAGTAGGCACGAGATACTTTCAGAGGCTTTTCTGTCTAGCCCTTCCACACGCTCTTTTCTTTTCCCCCTCTTCTTCCACTTTCTGTGGCCCCACCCATCTCCTGGAGAGTCACTCACTGCAGGCTACTAACCTCACCATGCTAACCTTCACTCCAGGAGGGAGGGATGCCCCTCAGCCTCTCCCACTTCCCCTTTCTAGCAACTCTTTGAGCCACGATTCCCGAGAGCCAGATGCTGCCTCTCTCATCTCCACCAGCTGAAATATTGCCCGACCTCCTAGATGCATCTCAGAGGCTGTCTTTCTGATGACGCTTTTTCTAATTCCATTCCCACTGGACTGGAGCTCTGTCTCTCCCCTACACCATCTGTTAGTGCCTAAGGGCAAGGACCTATCTTATTCATCTTTGAATACCCCAGACACCTGGCCCAGTGCTTCTGCCCCCCAGCAGAATTTAATTACATGCTTATTAAGTTTAATTGAATCCTGCTGTTCCAAGTCTATTAGCGATGAATCAGGAGAGTGAGGTACATATTTCCATGCGTTGCAGTGCCTACAAACCTTGACCGAATTGAGCTTCTTCCTTTCTTTTTAACTATATGGGGTGGCTCCCTAAGAGTTGCAAATTCAGAGTCTCTGATGTTTTACTATGATGTAAAATCTGCTAAGTAGTCATAGATCGATTTTTAATAAAGTGAGTCAAGAAACATTTCTGCAAAGTATGGTGATGAGGGTGTGAGGACCTGGTCCGCTCTGGTTTTGAATGAAGTGACTGACTTTGTGTTGCTGAAGTAGCTGATGAAATGACCCCTGGAATCACCCAGTAAGCATGAGCCAATTCAGTGCAACAAATACTTGTTATACTACCCATACTAGGTTCTGGTAATGGGGAGAAAGGTAGGGGGGGAGTTAATTCCTAAGTACATTCTTCAAAGAGGATGCCTTTCAAGTTAATATGTTGACACAACAGTTGCTAAAACTATAATTAAGAGAGATTGTTAGCAAAATTATGGCACAAGTAGAGAAAATAGTTAACAGTAGTACCTTTTTTGTGTTTGGCCTACCACCAAGAAATAGCTCAAGAACCTCCTTTGCACTCCCAACTTGCCCCTCATCAACTAGTAATTATCTAAAACTTAACATGAACCACAAAATGATGATGATGATGATGATAACTAACATTTATATAGCATTTAAAATGTACTGGACACTGTTCAAAGCATTTTACATATATTAAGTTATTTAATACACATGATGTTATGAGGCATTTATCACTATTACCTCCATATCACTGATACGAAAGTTACAAAGCTAGTTAGGAGGAGCTAGGGTTGGACACCAAGCTATCTAGTTGCTGAGTGTGTGCACATGCGCACGTGTGCACACACCAGCACACGCTCCAATGAATAATCACTACAGGAAATTCTAAAGAAGTCCAATATAGTCTCTGACCAAAGAAGTCAAAACAGTTAAAAAACAGCAGGAGACAGCAGATGACAAGTGAGTGCTAAATAATGTGTACTTACACAATGCAGAAAGATTCAGGAAAAGGTGGGGATACATGTGTCTTCATGATACTCTTGTAAAAATTTGTGTGAGAGACATAGAAGTGAGTAAAATTTCAGCCTTTTTAGGAGGAAATGTACTGATTTTAGACGCCACAGGAGCTAAAACTAAATCTAACACATCTGTGACATAGATTCTAGTGTTAGCTCTGTTAGAAGAGAATTCAGAATGTGGAGAAATTAGCAATCTGCTTGTGATCACAGAGCCTAGAAGTGGTGGAGTCAAGCTTTACTCAGAATTCAAAGCTTGTACTTCTAACTACTATATTCTATTTCTCTACCAAACAAAAGTGTAGGGTCCCAGGCACAGGGATCAGAGAAGGGCCTCAACCCAAGGAGCCTGCAAATGGATTGTGTTCCGCAGGGCTCCTGAATGGAGCAGGATCATTTGAGGCCTCCATTTCTGATCTCATGGTGGGGTTTGTCTTCCCATGCTCTGAATGTCAGAATTGAAAAAGCTAGTCTCTGCAAAAAAAAAAAAAAAGAAAGAAAGAAAGAAAAAAGAAAGAAAAGAAAAATTTTCAGTAGTTCAAGCCCAGTTACCCTCCCATACCTCCATCTGTCTTGTCTATGGTTACGTGGATGTCCTCAGCGACCACCCACCAGTCAAGATGAACGTTCATCTGTTTCATGGTTTCTCAACCTCGGCACCATTGCATTTTGGGATGAATTCTTCTTTGGTGTGGGGGCTATGCGTTGCAGGACGTTTAGCAGCATCCAGTTGTACCTTACCCACTAGTGTGACAACCAAAAATGTCTCCAGATATTGCCAAATGCCCCCTAGAGGGAAAAATCACTCCAGCTGAGAAACACTGCCTTGTTTTTGAAATAAACTGAAAAAATTGAGGGGATTCAGAACTGTGGATAGAGCTAGGAAGGATTCAATGATGGAAACGTTGCATAAAAATTATGAATACTTTTTTGTTTGGTTCAGTAAGCATGGCAAGTCAATAATAGCCCATATATTGTTTTCCAAGAAATAGAACTTTATTTTTATATAAATCATTTTAATTGTAACAGGCCATTCCCCCTGATGGCTATAAAAAATGTTACCATAGTCATTTCTACATAAATAAAATAATTGATCATTTCAGCTGGGTCAATTCAGAATGTTCCACTTTTTCCCAGAATGGATTGATGTTACTGAGGCTTCTTGGGGTGGGGGGTGTTTAATCAGTGGTTCTCCTGTATCTTTCTCTGGCATCCACCAAAGTGAAACAATCTCATTTAGTCTTTAGCTTAGGTGAGTCCCTACCTGACATCTGATGAAGATCCCATGGTCTCCAGCAGCATCTGAGGTTGCATTTCTCACCACAAGTACAAGTCCTCTGCCCCCGTTAGGTCCATCAGCTCTCAGGGTCCACTGATTTCACTGTAGACCACAAAAGAACACATTTGGCTGTGCCCCAAATTCATTGAGGTGTTCAGAAGTGCTATATTTGGCTCATGAGCCCAGACAGTCCAAACACCTCTCTCTACTTCCCCAGGCAGTCTCAGAGTGGGAAACTGTAGGATTATAACCTCTGGAGTAACAAGGTCATCAAATTCCCTCGGAATTCCTGCATTTCATTCACCTGAACTATGAGACCAGGGCAGATGGTCCCTTCTTGTCACCCACATACCTGTCTAGTTGCAGAGGTGGTGGAAAGGGAAGGGTGACCAACTCAATCATCAAATAGATGTGGCGGCGTTAAGATACATAAGTAAAAGTTAAATGTGATCATTCAATTTTTAACAATATATTTACAAGTAATTTGAAAGAAACACCATCTTGAAGTAACATTTACTGGATTCAAGGACTACAAAATAAAAGAAATCAAAGGATTTGATTTCAATGCTGTTTACCTAACTGGCAATAAAACTCTATTCTCATTCTGTCAGTTTCAGTTCTGGAAACTGCAGTAAGTCCTCACTTAATGTCTTTGATATTGTCATTCTTGGAATTGCAGTGCAATGACTTGTAAGGAAGCCAGTTTTACCAAAGGTTAATGGACACCAACAAGAGTTAAGTTCCTACTGCCTCTCATCAATGTTACAACAAAACGTTAAAGGAAATGACATTATTTGAGGACCCACTCTACTAGATAAAGGATATCTAAATTTCCAAAGTACAGGGAGCCAAATTCCCTATCTTGAAATCTGAGTCACTTCCTGTTGACAATGTTGACCTTCCTAGGTCAGTAAAAAGCATCAAATGAAAACCAAAACTAGGACTTTATGTAAGCTTTCAGTCCAGAGAGTCAGGGGTTTACAATTTGACTTTACTCCAAACGTACAGCACATGATAGATGAAATATATCGAAAGAGCATCATAGTAATTCAGCGGGATGCCCAAATGAGATTAAACATTTTTTGAACATGAAAAGGAACAGAAAGCAAAGTGATGAAGTATGAATCTACTGGGCCCTTGATCTGGATCAGGCAAAGACAGCCCAACCTGCCGATGCATGAAGGCCTCAGTATGCTGGGTGAGCTGACTCAAGGCTGGGAGCCAAAGTTACTTTGCTACTTTCGACTGTACACTAGGCAACCACAGAGTAAGCTCTATTGATGTGCATCCTAGCCTACAGGTTTATAAGAAGCCAAGAGCTTGAGAAAGGGGCCTGGGCAACCTAGAACCAAATCACACATATGTGGGTTCAGTTACAATTTCAGTGCAGTATTCCATAGGAAAGAAGTCCCCGAGGTTATTCTAAGATCTAGTTCTCAGGGAGTCAGAGAGCTATACTAAGGGGAAAATGTGTGTGTGTGTGTGTGTGTGTGTGTGAGAGAGAGAGAGAGAGAGAGAGAGAGAGAGAGAGAGAGAGAGAGAGAGAGGTCAAACAAATAAATAAAAATGCCTGCACACTAAAGTTCCAAAATATACAGATTGAATGCTAAGAAAAAGTCAACAAAATCAACACTATCATGAATACACCCCAGATTAATTTTATACAGTGTTTTAACAAAATCTTTAAATATGCTTATGGAACTCTGACTTATAAATGAAGGAAAACTTAGAAGAATTTATCAAACAGAAAAGAAGAAATAAGATATTTTAAAAGAACCTATTTGAAATATTATAATATTATGGAAATTAATTTTTAAAAATGTTGATAAATGGGTAATTCCTAGATGCAGAGAAAAAATTCTGTATCAGAAGTTAGTAATGACTGATTATATAATACACTGCCCAAAGAAATAGATAAAAACAGAAAGCTATTAGATAGAGTTCAAAAAACTCCAATATACAGGGTCTGTCCAGAAGGTATGCAGCTATGTAATATGAAAAATGGAGGCATTTATTGAAGAAAATACAAGATACAAGAGATGTTGTACTTAGGACAATGATGCCTCAGTCCCCTTCAAAGTCGGCACCTTGGGACCTCGCACAGTTCTCCCAATCACCATTAGCTGCCCCATTGTATTTTCCTGAATCTCATTGACAGTCTGAAATCTCTTCCCTTTCAAAGATGATTTTAGTTTTAGGAAAAGCCAGAAGTCACAGGGCGCCAAATCTGGGTTATAGGGGAGCTGAGTCACCTGGGTAATTTGATATTTTTCAAAAAAACTCAAAAATAATGCATGAATGGGTGCTCTATCTCGATGAAGCTGCCAATCACCAGTAGCTATGGCCTTCTGAATCATCCAAATCATTTCTGTGGAGGAATGTTCAAGTTTAATGCAAAATTTGATGGAGATTCCTTGCTCTACTCACTCAGTTTGAATGTGATGGCCACACAATACACATGCTCACTCAGTGACTAATCATCCCCTCTGACTAGTACAGTGAAGTTGTCGTTGTTCATGCATGTGCATTCCAGTCCACTCTCCTTGGCTGCCAGGTTACATCCACATCACACAAACCGTTCTTGTTAGATTAACAATGGCTGGACTTTTGGGGGACAAACCATGCATATCTATTAGGAGTCCCAGAAAGAGAGACTGGAGAGAATTTCAGATAAGCAATAGTTGATAGGGTAATAGTTGAGGCTTTATCAAAATTGAAAAAAGCATGAGTCTTTAGTTGGAAGACACAGACTATTAAATTGCTACAACAGAGTGGGTAATACAGAAAATTGAGGATAGAGAGAATAATCTTAAAATCTGCCAGACAGGAAAGATATTGACTACAAAGGAATTTCAGTTATACTGACAGCATACTTCTCATCAACAACAATAGAGTCAGAAGATAGAAAGGTAATATCTTAAAAGTACTGAGGAAAAATAACTGGAATTTTATAACCATTTAAATTATTCAAGAGCAAGGTCACAAAAGGATATTTTCAAATATATAAAATAAAATGGTTTACCACCCGCAGACTTCCGCTAAACAAAGAAGTTAATAAAATTTGATTGTAAAAGTTAAAAATTAGGAAAAAAGTTAAATAGAAATATTTTAAAAATAAAAAATTATGAAACTAAATCTTTGAACAATAATATAATGGGAGATATCAGTAGGCAGTTAAAGGTTACTAAAATATGCATTATGTTTGGAGGAGGAGAGAAATATTGGATCAGCCAAAAGGGTCATTTTTTTTCTGTAAGATGGTTCTAGTAGTGCTTAGTTGTCTTTAATTTCATTAAAAACAAAGTTAGATTGTATTCTGATGGCTGTCATGTCAGCATGCATTTAAAAAGAAGCGTAGGAAAATTGGTGAATTTTTGTGTAGCCATTTTAATATTGAAGATGGAAGAAAATACGCAACATTTTCAGCATAGTATGCTTTATTATTTCAAGAAAGGTAAAAATGGAACTGAAATGCAAAAAAGATTTGTGCAGTGTATACAGAAGCTGCTGTGACTGATGAATGTGTCAAAAGTGCTTTGTGAAGTTTTGTGCTAGAGATTCCTTGCTCAACAATGCTCATGGTCAGGTAGACCAGTTGAAGTTGGTAGTGATCAAATAGAGACATTAATTGAGAACAATCAACTTATACCACATGGGAGATAGTTGATATATTCAAAATACCCAAATCACTAAAGTTATTGGTAAAAATAAAAAGTGTGTCTTTTAGACTTCTGGCCAAGATGGAGGTGTAGGTAGATACACTGTGCCTTCTCCCACAAACAAAATAAGGACAACAAAAATTTAGGAACAAAAAAACAGAACTGACAGAAAATTGAACTGTACGGAAGTCTGACAACCAAGGAGTTAAAATAGACATATTCATCCAGACCAGTAGGAGAGGCAGAGTCGGGAAGCTGGGTGGAGAGGGGTCATGGCAAAAAAGAGCAGTGGATTGCAGACTCCAGGAGTGCAAGGCAGCAGCTGAGAGATGCCAGGTGTGCAGGCAGCAGCTGGCAGACCCCAGGTGCGAGGTGGCAGTAGATAGACCCAGAGAGGCATGCAAGGTGGCTAGCTGACTGGATGGTCACACATTCATGTGCAGATAAACTAGGCGAAACAGGGGAGCAAGAAAGACCTCACAACCCAGGGCCCCAGCACAGGTACATAAAGTCTTGAAACACCAACTGAAAACACCTTTGGGAGTTGGGGCAGTGGAAGAGACTCCCAGCCTCACAGGAGAGTACACTGGAGAGACCCACAGGGTCCTAGAACGTACACAAGCCCACCCACCTGGGAATCAGCACCAGAAGGGCCCAGTTTGCTTGGGGGAAGCAGTGGAAGGGACTGAAATCCAAGAGAGGGGAGCAAGCACCATTGTTCCCTCTCGGACCCCTCCTCCCCCACATACAGCATCACAACCCAGCAACTGGGTAGCTCCACCCTGGTGAACACCTAAAGCTCTGCCCCTCACTATGTAACAATTGTGACAAAAGTGTCCCAAACGGAAGAACAGATCAAAGCACCAGAACAAATAGAACTTAGCCAACTAAGTTGGCTATCTCTTTAGATAGCCAACCTATCAGATGCACAGTTCAAAGCACTGATAATCAGGATGCTCACAGAATTGGTTGAATTTGGTGGCAAATTAGATGAAAAAATGAAGGCTACACTAAGTGAAATGAAGGAAAACGCACAGGGAACCAGTAGTGATGGGAGGAAAACTGGGACTCAAATCAATGGAGTGGACCAGAAGGAAGAAAGAAACAACCAAACAGAAAAGAATGAAGAAATGAGAATTCAAAAAAAATGAGGAGAGGCTCAGGAACATCCAGGACATCTTTAAACATCCCAACATCCAAATTATAGGGGCACCAGAAGGGGAAGAGGAAGAGCAACAAGTGCAAAAGTTATTTGAACAAATAATATAGGAGAACTTCCCCAGTATGGCAAAGGAATAGACTTCCAGGAAGTCCAGGAAGCTCAGAGTCCCAAAGAAGTTGGACCCAAGGAGGAACACACCAAGGCACATCATAATGACATTAGCCAAGATTAAAATGAAGGAGAGAATCCTAGAAGCAGCAAGAGATAAGGAGACAGTCACCTACAAAGGAGTTCCCATCAGACTGTCAGCTGATTTCTCAAAAGAGACCTTACAGGCAAGAAGGAGCTGGAAAGAAGTATTTCAAGTCATGAAAGGCAAGGACCTACATCCAAGATTGCTCTATCCAGCGAAGCTTTAATTTAGAATGGAAGTGCTTCTCAGAGAAGGTCAAGTTCAAGGAGTACATCATCACCAAGCCCTTATTATATGAAATATTAAAGGGACTTATCTAAGAAAAAGAAGATAAAAAATATGACAGTAAAAAGACAGCAAACTCACAGCTATTAAGAACCACATCTAAAACAAAAGCAAACTAAGCAAACAGCTAGAACAGGAACAGAACCACAGAAATGGAGATCACATGGAGGGTTAGCAACAGGGGAGTGGGAGGAGGAGGGGGGGGAAGGTACAGAGAATAAGTAGCATAGACAGTGGGTAGAAAATAGACAGGGGGAGGGCAAGAATAGTGTGGGAAATGCAGAAGCTAAAGAACTTATGACACATGGACATGAACTAAAGGTGGGGAATGTGGGTGGGAGGGGGTGTGCAAGGTGGAGGGGAATGATGGAGGAAAATGGGCCAAATGTAATAGCACAATCAATAAAATATATTTTTAAAAAAGAAATAAATAGCAAAGAACTTATATGTATGACCCATAAATATGAACTAAAGGTGGGGAATGAGGGTGGGTGGATGTGCAGGGTGTAGGGGGAAAAGGGGGGGAATGGGACAACTGTAATAGCATAACAATAAAATATATTAAAAAAGAAATAGCAATGAACTTTTTTAAAAAGGTGTGTCTTTTAAATTATAGAAAAAAAAAAACCATATGGACTTTTGGCCAACCTAATATAAAATTCACTTAGACTTTATAAGGCAATGAACAGTTATAAGTATTTTTTAAAATTTTAATTGTCACTGACAGTATAAAAATATATTTTACAGCTTCTAAATCAGAAGTAAAAAAGGAAGATAATGAAAATATTATGTGAACAAAGAAAACAAAAGGGGGTTAAAGAAAAGGATGCTAAATGGCAAACAAAAGAGATTGTAGTAATAACTCCAAATACATAACAGTTACAATAAATGTAAATAGATTATTTCCATCTGTTAAAAAGATTTTAATTGAAAGGTGTTGCTTAGGGGTACAAACTTGCACCTAGTAGACAAATAGTGATGGTAGTCAATAACAGTCTGTTATAAGTGTCAAAGCCACTAAAAGACTAGATCTTCATAGTTCTCACCACAGAAAGAAGTGATGGTTATGGGACCTGATAGAGATGTTAGCTAATGCCACAGTGGTAATTATAATGCAATATATAAATGCATTAAATCAAGGTTTGAACACCTGGAACTTACACAATGCTATGTGTCAATTATATCTCAATAAAAATGTTTTCTGTACAGCATCTGAGGCACATTTAACTTTTTAAAAGTAAGTTTTAAAATAAAGAATCCCAAATGGCCAATAATCCTGGGAGGGATGGAAATTAAAACAATGAGAAACCATTTAACATCCACCAAACTGTTTAAAGCTAGAAGGTCTGACCACACCCAGTGCTGGTGAGGGGGTGGGGCAGGGCGAAGTTCGACATGTGACTGGGGGTGTGCCAGCTGGTACAGTCACTGTGGGGGACAGTTTGGCAATATCGAGTCCCTCTAGATGCATAAAATATTTGCCCCAGATACTCTACTTTTATATGTTGTGTATATCCTACAAGAACATCCAGGTATGTAAAAAGAGACATTTACAACAATATTTGGAAATGCATTATGATAGTGAAAAATTAAAAACCAGTTCAATGTCCATGATGGGTATGTATACATGAATTGTTATAGTGGTCATACCATGGAGTACCATGAGCAGCTGCCAAGAATAAGTTTAAGCTGCAGATCATAATACAGATATTTCTTTTAAAAACATAATGTTGAGCCCTGGCTGAGTGGCTTAGTTGGTTAGACCATTGTCCCATACACCAAAATGTTGCAGGTTCAATTCCTGGTCAGGGCACATATGGGAGGCAACTGATCAATGTTTCTCTCTCATATCAGTGTCCCTCTCCCCACCCCCTAAAATCAGTAAAACATATCCTTGAGTGAGGATTTTTAAAAAAAGTAATGCTGAGAGAAATAGACAAGTTAGAGTGATAATGTGGTCTTATTTACACTTTGTTCTGAAACATGATAAATAATACTCTACATTATTTATGGTTAAATATATATGCAGTGAACACATAATGGTATAATTAATCACTGATTCAAGATTGTAGTTTCCTCTGGGAAGAAGGGAGAGGAATTGGTGACAGGAAGGTGTGCACAGGGCCTTCATATCTATTTCTTTTAAAAATGTATGCAGGAAGTATGGCAAAATAGAGTGACTTAATAAGGTTATATAATGGATACTCGAGTGTTTGTTATATTCTGTGCTTTTCTCTACATTAGCAGTATTTCCCAATTTTAAACTGTTTGATTTATAAAAATAATACTAGGGAAGTTTTGCAATAGGGGACATCCCAGTTAGCCAAAAGATCGGGTAATTGACTGTGATGGAGAAATCCAAGGATAAAAATAGAAATGTAACCATTTTGATCTATTGTTTCAGACACATACATGACCACTTCATAAACCTCTACCCACAGCTGATTAAGAAACCTTCCATCGTGGATAAAGTGCAGGAGTTCATGGAGTACGTACAATTGCTTTTCTCTTCTCATTGAAGCTGCAAGACCTGAATGTGTCGTTTCAAACCATAATTTTCCTTTCTCCGATTTCTTTTTCTGTCCCTCAGGCAGGACTCTGGAGTTGTTCTTGTAGTGAGGGATAGCACATTTTGGTAATAGTATGAAAACTGGTTGCAGACATCATGCCCTCTAATTTGGGCTCTTTTGGAGGGCAGGTTAAATACCACATTATCAATTGCACAGCTGGAGGAGGACGCCATCAGTGTACGGCAGGCAAAATCAAATCCCTGGATCGCCTGCTCCCCTCCCCCCATCCTCACCCCTGGCCAGGAGGGCATGGGGAGTGACTCTCCTTCCTCTGGGGTCCTCCCTCTTTCTTCTGTCAGGTGCTTCCTTTTCAGCAGCCTGGGGACTAATCCTACTGTAGTGTTAGCTCATATCTAAAGTCATAATCCTTAACATTCTCTGAGAATATTTGTACTTTAATAAAATTTTCTAAAGACTAATAATTCTCAATATTCAGAAAATTTGTCATATGTCTGTGGGATGATGGACTATGAGATTAATTTGAGGGTAGGAGAGCTCTTGGTTTGGCCCTCCAAATTACACACTAAGGAACCTCTTCATCGAATGCTAAAGTCCTACAGAGTATCAGTTAAAAACCATTACATGGGCTAGATCCCATAAAGTGATAACACTGTATTCTAAAATTGATCTACAGATAGCTTGAACAAACCAGAAATGACTTTCAGCATACAGTTATGTCACATCATCCCTCATGAAGCTCAGAGAACTAAAAAAGAGACAGAATGAAAGGACTATGAAAAACAAGACTTTTTTTTTTTTTTTGCTATGCATGCTAGGACCCAGGCATTGAGGAGGTTATTAGCAACAACTGGAATAGAATGAACCAGAAACTATGAAAATGATCTGAACAAAATATAAACATATACAAGCAACCCTGCCCTTAGGAGTTTTTATTTTTTCCTGTTTAATTTTACTTCTTCTACATACAAAAATAAAGTTAATCAACTTATGCTTACTGACTTAGTGAGATGTTAGGATTCGATATGAATGTACTGGGGCCATGTCTCCTTGACTTTCTCAGCATTCTGTATCACAGGTAGGTTAACTCTGCACCTGTGTTTTGGCTCCAGCTACAGCATGGAGGAAGCTCTAAAGGGAGAGTCCTAGTCCCAGGGAGAAATCAAAAATCACTTCGGATTTGCCCTGATAGTCTTTCAGAGGGATTAGAATGTTACTAGATCCAGAATTTAAATTATACTATCATAATTATCAGAATACGTTATCTTGAAATGCTTGGTTTTAATTTAGCTTTAGATGAGCAACCACAGAGACCTCTGGGACAAATCTAATTTCTCTTTCAGGAAGCAAGAACAGTGGACACGAAATAACATCAAATATTATGAAGATGACCCATTTTGGAGACACACAGGCTATGTCATGGCACAAATGGATGGGCTGTATCTAGGAGCAGTGAAGAAGTCTATATTAACAGGGGAAAAGGTGAGACTTTTAAGAAGCAACTTGATACAGGATTTACTAAAAATAATCTTTAAAATTACATTCCAGTATAGAAGCAGATCAAATTAGGATTAGAGTATAAATGTCTTGCACACAAGTACCATCTTATTTATCCTTGTTTCTCCATTTTCTCGAACTCTTTCACTATACTGTCCTCTGGGTCAGGTAAAAAGCCTGACATGAATGTACTGGCTGTCCAAAGAACCTAATGAACCTACTCTTTACATGATGTGGCCATTAAAGCAATATGTCTAGGTGTACACGTGCTCTGCTTCCCACCCTCCACAGCACACATCTGTGCACACACATGCCCACGCATGATTTTCTCTTAAAGCTTTGCTGAATCATTGAGGATTTAAAGGGAGCATTTAATTATCTCTAAAATTATGGAGCCCTTGTTTCCTGAGGGAGATTATAGATATATACACACATACACACACATATATACATATTCTGGACAAAAATATACAAAAAAGACAGTTCATAGAAAAGTGATGCAAAAAATTATAAATTATATCTCAGTCTTGCTTATAAGATAGAAATTCAAATTCAAACCATATTGAGTAACACTTTTTCACTTGTTCATTTGGCAAAAATTCTAAAATGCGAAAGCATACTCTGTTGGCAAAGCTATGGGGGAAAGGGCACTTTCCTAAAATACTGGTGAGGATGCAAAGTAGTGTATCCACTCAGCAGGAATTTTGACTCTCAGTACCAAAATCACATACTCATATACCCTTTGACCCACTTCCACAATTATCACAAAGGTTCACTGGCAAAAATACAAGCCTATTCATTGAAGATAATTTATAATAACAAATGACTAAAAACAGCCAAAGTATAGAAGACCAGCTGCATAAATGATATAGGTGCAGACAGGAATGAGGCAGATTTCCATATACAATTATGGAGTGACTTTCAGGACCTGTTACTCTGTGAAAAATAAAGACGGTGTATATCATGTGCTACCTTTTACATAAGAAATGGTGGTAGGTAGATAGATAGATAGACACACAGATTTGCGTATCTTTTCAAAAAGAAACAACAATGAGAGAATAAACCAAAATCTAAAAATAAAAAAATAATTACTTATGAAAGAAGGAAGAAAAGGAAGTGGAGGGGAAAGAGATGAAGGCTACATTTCTCTGAATGTAACTTGCTTTATACATTTACATTTGGCTTTGGAACCAGGTAAATGCTGTTTATAACTATAAATGGAAGTTTAATCACAAAGAAGAAACACAATCCCTGAAATCGGGAAACAAACGGACACAAATATAGTTAACTGTGTATCAAGCTCACAGCAAAACCACACAGGGAGCAGTCGTTGCAGGTGCCCTGAAACACAGTTATCACTGTATGTCCTTAGTGGGACAGGTCCTAAGAACAAGAAGAATCACCAAAAAAACAAACAAACAAAAAAACCAACCAACAAACAAACCCTAAAACAAAACAACCTGAAATTATATTCAGTAATCTTATATAATAATGTTGGTATTGTTATTTTGAAATTTGATCAAGTTCAATAGATAGATATAGTAAGATGAAACAAATAAGTAAATAAAGGGAAGGGCAAAAGTAGCTTTACAGTTGTGAGTACTCAGAACAGAGCTTATTTTCATATTATTATGTATTATTGTGTTATTTTCCATATGAACAAATGTTGGATATCGAGATTTTTAGCATAAGAAAAATTAATAAAGTAAAGACCCTGTCATTTGTTAAGTTAAATAATTAGGTTGGGATTTTGTTTTTGGTTTTGGCTAAAATGTCTTTTGTGTGTGTCCTCCCACCACCTGCACCTAGTGGGCTGAATCTCACCGTGGCAGTACTTATCCAGTTAGCCCAAGGTTCATGTTCAAGTCTAATCATTGCTTCAGGGTTAATGCTGTCAGGTCAGTTAGTCCTATGTTAAACATACTATCAAAATCAAAAGCATCTTGTCCTGGCTCGTACGGCTCGGTGGGTTGAGCGCTGGCCTGCAAACCGGAAGGGCGCTGGTTCAGTTCCTAGTCAGGGCACATGCCTGGGTTGTGGGCCAGGTTCCCCAGTTGTGCGCTTGGAAGAGGCAATAGCTCACACATCAATGTTTGTCTCCCTCTCTTCCTCCCTACCTTCCCTTCTCTCTGAAAATAAATAAAACCTTTAAAAAAAATCTTGGTTGAATGTGTTTGCTGTAAAGCAGTGACTCTCAAGTAGGAGTGATTTCTTTCCAGAGGATATGTGCTAATACTGGAGACATTTTTGGTTGTCAAAACTGGGAGGGACTACTCATATCTAGTAGCTAGGGGCCAGGGATGCTGTAAAACATCTTACAATGCACAGCACCGCCTCCAAAAGAATTATCACTAGTGCCAAGACTGAGAAAACCTGGAGAGGCAGCTGTCTTAGGAGAATTTGCCTAAGTCTGTGGATATTAAAACATGCTAAAATACTCATCAACTATAAAGTAAAACAAATATTTTACAAGTTTACAATGAAATCTAGTGCAGCTGTTACATTAGGGGCCCTTCGCAAAGCAATAATAGAATGGATCCCTGACAAGGGACACAACAGAAAATGACATCTGCCTGTCACAAATCAGCGTTGAGCATGGTCTCTCTCTTCTCCCAGCCCATGACCCTGTTCCAGATTCAGTTCCTGAATGCTGTTGGAGACCTGCTGGATCTGATCCCCTCTCTTTCTCCCACAAAAAACTCCAGCCTGAAGGTTTTTAAGAGATGGGACATGGGACACTGCTCTGCTCTTATTAAGGTGAGACACACAACAGTCTTTCCCTTTTTCCTTGTTCTGGTCCACACAGGCTTTTTCTGTGTGACACCCAGGTACGGCAGCATCTCATCGACCCCGGCTGTAGATACAGATCAGCTCTTGGGCCCCTCTGTCGTAGATGTGAAGAACTAGAAGGCACGGGTGGAGGGAATTGGATGTACATGCTGTTACCTGTATTTCTTCCACAATTCTTCCTATGTTATATCTGCCTGTCACTCTGACTTTCCCTTCTACATGCTAGGACAGTCTATCTTGTATGCACATTAAATGTTAATTTTCCGATAGTAAATATAGCCATAGACACAATCCCTGTACATTTACTTCACTTACAGTCAATTTCTCTATATATCTCCCATATACTTACTTTACTAAAGTAAGCATACCGGGATTGTGTCAGCTTGTGTCTCCATCATGTTAATCATTTATAACATATATCTATATATCACTTGTAGTCAGTTACCTATATCGTTCCCTGTGATTCTGACTGCAGGTTCTTCCTGGATTTGAGAACATCTACTTTGCTCACTCGAGCTGGTACACGTACGCAGCCATGCTCAGGATATACAAACACTGGGACTTCAACATCAGAGACAAAGACACCAGCAGCAGTTGCCTCTCTTTCAGCAGTTACCCAGGTAAACAAATTTAGAGGGGCATCTGACTACTATTTCAGGATGAAACCTGGGTGGTTCAGAGTAACTGAAATGGAGGAAGTGTTTAGTGGTTATGAGACATTAATAAAATTTAATTTTCAGCATGCTTTTTGAAGATCTATAGCGCTAATGCGCTTTAAAATAGAATGACATAAACTTAGTTAATAGAGTTGTCAAACACTCATTTCAAAAAAGGCAACTGAGTTATTTATGAGGTACAAGGCACTTTCCTGTGCTTTGCTAAGGAAGCAAAGATGAGCAAGACAGATCCTGCTCCCCATACCTCCTCGAGGGCCTGCTTCTGTTTCTCTTATTCATCACAGTATCCACAGCACCTAACCTAGAGTGTGGCACCTAGTACTTAATAAATTCTTGCTGAATGAATGGATGGATGAATGGGTAAGCTTATAAATGTTACAATAACAAGATAAACACAATATAGCTAAGAGTAATATTATTACTGGATACTGTGTATGCTACAAAAAGAGGGAGAACTCACATCAGATTGTTGGAGACAGGAAAGAGAGATTGACATGTGAGGTGAACCATGAATGATGATGAGGATTTGAACAAGTAGCGATGGATGGGAAGGACAGTCTCTGTAGAGTAGGACTTGCACACTCTTATCCCTAAAGGAAACAAGCAGGCGATGCAATGAATAAAAGGGGCTAGTGTAAGAAAATTGAAGAGGAAGCAACTGTAGCAAACACACATTGAAAGGAGGCCAGCTGCTCAGCTCCCACTGACAGTTATGGAGATCGGTGTTTCCAGTTCCTCCAACTTCTCAAGAGAAAAATGAAACCACTGTGTGAACCCGTGAAAACACATCTGCTAGCTGGAATTGCCTACTCAGCTGAAGGTTTGCAACCTCTTCAGGAAACATCATGTGCAAAGGCAAGGGGGAAATTCTTACCAAATCACTAAGGGTCCAAGGAGGATGTGATGTGCACACTTTTGATATTTAATTACATGTCTGTCACTTACAGGGTGGTTGTACCCACCACCTGTCACATCTATCTCTCATTCTCAGAACTTTTGCTCTTTCTGGTGTTATTGCTCCTGGTAGTATTAACACCGCCCTACCAGGAATGCTGACGAAGGGCATAGCTTGTTATTCTTCGGTCCTTGGGACCCAACCCTCCTTTTAAGGCCATTTGATTTCATCTTTCTTATAGTTTGCTTAACTGCTTCAGTTTGACAGGGCTGGGGGCCTCTTTGCTCTGTGTGGTGATTCTTTCATGTTCCTTTAGAGCAAAATTTAAGGACAGCAAGAGACTGAGACCCATCAAACATTCTTACTCTTTCTCTTGTTTACGATAAAGTGCAACGTTCAGATGTTACCCGCCCTGCTTTGAATCTCTGGAGATTAGTGTTCTTCCACAGTCTTAAAAGTCCTGGACCCCAAAGGCAGGGATGGGGAAGGACATGAGGGATTTCTTATGAAAGTCACAACTGTTAACGTTTCCATATATACCCTTCCCGAATAGACACGTAGATAATAGAGATTTTTACAGCAATTAAACTGAGACAGAACAAAAGTTACTTTTTTTTTTTTAACCCCCAATGTGTTTTAACTGGAGCCAGTGGGGCAACATGGTTCCCATTTTCTCGGGCTGGACAACTTCGTTTTCAGCAGCACACGTGAAGTACCACATCTTATTGACAATGCAAAGAGCTGATTAAGGGATCTGCCACGTCGGATTCAGCCAGCAGACGTGGAACTAAGCTGTGCCACCAATGTCCTGTCATGCCGTGGGAGCCGTTGACCCCAGCACAGAGTTGGGTGCTTGCTTGTTTCTCTTTGGTGGAGGAGCACCATGGCAGATGAAGTGGATACAAGCGTGGTGTTAGTTTTGTTTTGAAGGGGGCAGGACCGGGAGGCTCTTCATGATAAGGACGAGGATATTAAGAATCACTGAGTCAGAACAGACATATCAAGTCATGAAACATTCCCAACTTGGCTGAAGCTCATGTTAAAGGTGGTCACTGTGATGGCGCAGGCACCATCGCACTAAACGTGCGATTAACTCTGAAGATCTCCCCCACACCTGTCCATACTCTTACAACACACAATGACCCCCTGCAAAATTCTGACCCCTACAACGATTGCTGTGAAAAACTCCAAAACTTCGAGACACAATGGCCTTTTTTTGAGGTTTCCAAAGGAAAAAGGTAGAGCTTGGACAGCTGCTAACCTGTTCACCAACATATGAAGTCCAACTATTTTACTCTTGTAAACCCACTTTCTTATTTATAAAATGAGGCTAATATAATGCTTACTTTATAAAGTTGTAAACATTATATAATTTATTCATTAATCAATTTTCTGTTAAATGTGTGAGGCAAAGTGTTTATGATGGAGAACTGGCCTGCAGCATCCACAGCATTATGGATGAGACAAGACAAATTCACATGGACTGCCGAGCCCTGTGGAGGAAAAGGGACGGCACTACCACTCTCTCAAGAGGAGAACTCCCTGACCCTTACCTTGACAGGCTTTTATTTGCTTAATTTGCATAGGAATACAGGACATATATGGAAAGCTCATCAATCATTGTCCGGCAGTAATAATCAAATAAATAACATTGGAAGAACTCTGAGGGCCTATTTTATGTCAGGGTCAGATAGCTAAAGGGCCATAAAACTTTGGGGAAACAAACTCATTTCATGCTTGGACCCTTATCATTTAAATTGAGGGTATTAGCAAAGTAGGTTTCACAGGATTTTATTTATTCTTTCTTAGGCCTGATTGCCCTAGGGAACCTGCCCTTTGCAGCACAGGGCCGCACCCACCTCTAGCATTGTTTCAGGCTTAAGGCATTGTTTCAGGCTTAAGTCAGACAGGGGAAGTAAGGCAGCCAAGAGATTAGGAGACTTCTTGCAGATAAAATGAGGACTCAGGCTATGTCAAATCAGAAGGGCAAGGGTCCATCACCCACTTTTTCTATAGCCCCCCAAGTCTTTCCCTGAGGGCCCCCTCATGACCGTGCCTGTCTTGGGTCGTCCTTCCCTTAAGGAATCTTACCTATCATTGGCTAACCAATCAAGCACTGGGGGCCAGGCAGGGTGCAGTAAAGGGGGCAGAGGCGGTGCTCCTGCCAGGGAGATAAGCTTTGTCTCCTTAGTGGCTTAGGGTCTCAAGGTCTCTCACTCAGCCTTAGCCATGGCAGGAAGGTGGAGGTGGTTACAGCTTCTGAAACCAGGCAGGGCAGTTCCCAACAGAGAACAAGACAGATACAGTTTCTCCTCTAACAAAATCTGACTTCTGGTGAAAAATAGATACAAATAAAAAAGCAACGATAATACAGTGTGATTTGTGTAATAAATAATAGGCAAGACTAGTTTGGGGATGTTGAAATAGACTGTAAGAGTAAAATTTAAGTTTCGGCACAAAGGACAAGTATAAATTTTCCAGACTGTTGGGGATAGTGAGATGGTAGAATATTCCACATGGAACAAACAGTATGTGTAAAGGCTTATAGGCAAGAGCAAGTGTGAGGAAGGCCAGAGAGAGGGAAAGAAGGGCAATTCAAGCCCATTAAAGTCACAAGTGGGAGTGGTATAAATAGATTTACATTTCAAAATTATCTGGCACATGAAAGGGGGACCAGAGAGGATACCTGCAGAACATTAGAAGGCTGGTACGATAATCAAGGTGACTCAGACCATATGTTTTATAGATGGCCAAAAGATATATGAGTGGACGATCGATATCCATGTTCAAGAAGAAAACAAAATGTCAAAAATGACTGCGAATGACTGTAGCACATCATGACTTTTTGTGGGCACCTGTTGTCCTAGCCAGAATACAGGTGGGATAATTACCTAATGAGAACTGCCAGGAGAGTACACCCCACACCGTGCCCCAGCACAGGAAGATAACAGGAACAGTGCAGTCCTTCACAATGCAGTCATCAGCATTACAAAAGGACTTACTGTCTCCTGCACACCCAGGTTGACCTAAGCCAATCTCCTGGTCCGTGTGCACCAGAGCATTCACTGACTCCATACAGACAGAGGTGGTTAAGGCAAGGAAATACATTAATATTGTAATCCCCATCTTAATCTAGAAAGGATTTCAGCAGTTTGGTAGCTTCTTAGCCTCAGTTCTTTTTAGTCTGTTTTTTAAAAACTGTTTGAATTTCCTTTACCCTTGGGGAACTTATTTTACCTGAAGATGCTAACATGAAATGGCCTGAGGAAGTCAAAGGTGTACCAGGTGCTGATAACCTCCACACCACCCTTAAGCCCAGGCAGTGTTTCTGGCTCTGCAGTACCTTCCTCAAAATGCCCCGAGTCTACCCCCAGCAGCCTGAAACTAGGCAGGCTAGAGGTTAAGGGGCATCCTGGCATCCTGGCCCTGGCCTAGGTCTCAAGTGTATCTGATTTAGGAAGCACCTTTCCAGAAATTTTCTAAATATCTTTCCAGTGCCCAAGACCAGCCAGCATGGCAGTGCCATTCGGGTGGTGTCAAGCTCAGACAGGGACCCATGGGCGTCCAGGTCCCCGTATCTGTCATTTTGGGGAGCTTTTTCCCTCCACCTGCACCCACAGGCAAGTTCAACAAGACGTCGTGAGTAGCTCTGGGACCCAAACCTATGAGGTGGTCCTGGTGAGTAGATCCTTTCTGCTGGCCCTCAGAGTATATCCGCACATCACTGAGCTGACAGAATGTCGGTAACATGATGAGTTGGGGTGACCCTCATGGCAGACACAGCATGTGTTCTGGGCTCTAAGTGACCAAAGACCATGCTTATTCTTGGGCTTCAGCACCTGTCCCCACTGCAGTGCCACCTTCCTTCCGCAGCACTCAAGGGTAGTAGGGGAAGTGACAAGTGAACTTCACTCTGTGTGCTCCACTGCTGGCCCCTGTCACCTCATCTTGCTGCAATATTCTGGGGAGAGCTGAGGCCAGCCCCTACGGGGGCTTTCGAAAACCTTGCTTCACGGCAGCAATGGGCCTTTCTACCGACCTCATGCCTTTAGTTAATGAGGTGGCTTCCCACACTCACAGGCCAGTCTTAGGATGCTTGGATCTTCGTTGTGCAACGGGGACTGCTCTTCCTGCCCTGCCCACAGGCCTCGCCCCTAATGGTGCCCACTGCTGGGGGGCATGTGAAACGTGTGGGTGTGGAAAGAGATCACATTCTAGGAATGCAAGGGTTACAGCTGAAGGAGCCAAGCACGAAGAATGGGAAAATAGGTTGATCTATGTTCATGCTATGATATTCTGAATTTGACTTTAATGGCCGTAAAGAAATTATCATTCACGTTTCTCTTAACGCTCTGTGTAAGACTTGAATTTGTGGCCGTCATTAACAAATCACAGTAAAGACCTTTGAATGAGGCATTGGCAGCCATTAGTGACAGGCGATGTGATAGCTATTGCAGAGTCATTAAGTAAATGGTGTTAGGGAATGGCAGAGGCAAAGAAATCTGTGTTGCTTTAGTACAAGCAAGTTACAGAGTCATGGCTTTGTGAGCAAGAACAGTATTGCTACCTTTTTCTCATGGTGGGAAATTTAAAATCATCCAGGAACAATGCATTTGATAATAAGTCACACAGAGAGATGGACACTACAGAGAATCTTCACATGTACTGATTGGACAAATACATTGGTCCTTTTCTCTATCCAGTATTCTGTCTCTTCATCGGTAAACCACTACATCTCACCTGGCCCGTAAATTTTGGAAAATATTTCTTCATCCAACTGTTTATGCAGGCAGGGGCCCTGAAAAACATACTTGCCTGAGGCTCTGGAAACTCTAAGGAAGGTGGCCCTGGATAACCTTGTTCTAGGAGCTTTCCACCCCTCACACGGGTTTTTGAATACCTGTGGTGCAGTTTCCCTAACAACTGATAAGCCTAAGGAAGATAAAGGCCCCAGAGTAACCCTACCACTGGATACTGCACGCACCTAAGTGTTGATTTTGGCTATGCAAGCCAAGAGCCAAGGAAGTAAGACAGACATGGAGAGAAATCCCATAGAGAACAACAGCACTGAAAAGGGAGCAAATACTACTTATGAAGACCTCAGCACAAGGGTCTACTGACTTCAATTGCAAGGAATCTTTCAATCAATTCAGAGAAAATCAGTGTCATTAATACTGAGTCTTCCAATCCATGAATACAGTGTCTCTATTTATTCAGATCTTCTTTTATCTGAGCACTGTTTTGTAGTTTTTATTAAATAGGTCATACATACCTTTAATTCATTTGAATCTTAAATAATTTTTTATGCTCCTATAATCAGAATTGATTTTTAATCCTTTTTTCAATTGTTCATTGCTTGTATATATGCATTAGTTATCTATTACTACATAACAAGTCACCCTCAAAATTAGTGGCTTGAAAAAACAATAATCATTTAGAATCTCATAGTTTCCAGGGGTCAGGAATTTAGATGGGGCACAGTGAGGATGCCCTGTCTCTATTTTACTGTATCTGGGCTCCTGCTGGAAGACTCACAGACTGAGGGGCTGAACTCTCTGTAACTTAACTGAAGCTGGAAGATGTACTTCCAAGATTACTCACATGGTTGACAAAGTATGCTAGAGAATTGGTTACCCACCACTTGGGCCTCTCCACAGGGCTGCTCGAGTGTCCCCATGACAAGGTGTCCAGCTTTCCCAAGACCAAGTGATCCAAAAGAACAAAGCAGAAACAGCAATGCCTATTATGACCTAGTCTCAGAAGTCATATACTGTCACTTCCACCACATTCTACTCATTAGAAGCATGTTATTATGATCAGCCCACAGTCAAAAAAATTTTGGAAATATAAAATCACCACAATATAAGAATATAATTTTTTTGTGTATTCACTTTTTATCCTGAGGACTTTCTAAATTCATTTATCAGTTCTAATCATCTTTCTATAGATTTCTTGGGATTTTTCTATACTCATAATCATGCTATCTCTACATGAAGACAATTTCACTTCTTTTTTTCCCTGTATGCCCTTGATTTCTTGCATGATTGCACTGGGTGTGAACTCTAGGACAATGTACACTAGCAGGGAATGATAATCCTTGCCTAGTTCCTGATCTTAAGAGAAACATATTCAGTCTTTCATCATTAAGTATGATGCTTGTAGGATTTATATAGGTAAACTTTATAAGGTTAAGATCTCTTCTCTTCCTACTTAGCTTAATGTTTTTATTACCAATGAGTGTTACATTTTGTGAAATTCTTTCTCTGCTTCTATTAAGGTGATCATATAATTTTTGTCCTTTATTAATATGGTGAGTTTCATTGATTGATTTTTGGATATTAAATGAACTTGGCATTCCCAAGATAACCACCACTTATTCATAATATATTATCAAAAATATTTATTCAACTTAATACCATTTTGTTAAGAATTTTTCACCTATATTCATGAGAGATATTGATCTGTGGTTTTGTTTTCTTGTTATAGTTTAGGCATCATGGTAACCTTGTCCTTATAATCTGAGTTGGAAATTATTTTTTCCTTCTATGTTTTCTGAAAAAGTTTGTGTATGACTGGTATTATTTTCTCCTTAAATATTTCATATAATTCATCAACTAAGCCATCTAGATATACAGTTTTATTTGTAGGGAAAGTTTTTAATTATTCCATTTCTTTTATTGATATAGGGCTATTCAGGTTTTCTAATTTGCCCTGAGTCAGTTTTGAAAATTTGTGTCAATGAATTTGTTCATTTCTTCTAAGTTGTTATGTTTACTGACAAAGTTATTTATACTATTTTTATTAACCTTTTAATGTCAGAAGCGTCTACAGTTAAGTTCCTTTTTTATTGATTTTTATTTTTCATTGAACATATTGGGGTGACATTGGTTAATAAAATTATATAGGTATCAGGTGGACAATTCTATAACACGTCATCTGTATATTGTCTTGGGTGTTCACCACCCCAAGTCAAGTCTCCTTCTGTAGTTAAGTTCCTTTAATCATTCATGACATTGTCTTTTTTTCTTGATCAGTCTAGCTAGAAGTGTATCCATTTTATTAATGTTTTTCAATAACCAGATTTTATTTTCATTGATTTATTTTCTGTTGTTGGTCTATTTTTCTTCCCCAATGATTTACATTCTTTATCATTTTCTCTCTTCTACTCCCTTTGCATTTTGTGGCTTTTTTTCAATCTTCTTAAGGTAGACTCTTAGCTAGTTGATTTTTACCTTTCTTCCTTTCTACTATAAGAAAATAAAACTATACATTTTCTTCTAAGCACTTCCTTCAGCGTATCTGACAATTTTTGATATGTTTTGTTTTCATCATCATTCAACTGAGAATATTTTCTAATTTCTCACAATTTCTTTATTTGTGATTCAATTGGAAATGTAATTTGGAAACTTAACTATTGTTTAGTTCCCCAAAATTTGAAGCCTTTCGAAATATACTTCTGTGTTTGTTTGTTTTTTTAATTTTAATTCTGTTGTGATCAGAAAACATACTCTGTATAATTTCAAATTTTGTAAACTTTATTGATATCTGTTTCATGGCCCAGTATGAGATCTATCTCAGTGAATGATCAACATGCAGTAGAAATTAATGTACATTCTGATATTTCCAAGTGTAGCATTCTATAAATGTTTATCAGGTTAAATTAGTTGTTAGTGTGGTTCAGTCTTCTATATTCTTATTGATTTTCTAGCTACTTTTTCTACTAATTACTAAGAAAAGAATATTTACACTTTCAACTATAATATATTAATTTGCCAACTTCTCATTTCATTTATGCAAGTTTGCTTCATATATTTTGATACTCTATCATTAGGCATTTATAAATTTTGTTTACTATATATTCCTAGTAGAATGATCCTTTTATCAGTATGAAATGTCCTTCTCTGTCTCTACTAAAATCCCTTGTCTCAAAATCTGTAATGTCTTATATTCATAAAGCCACTCCGGTTTTCTTGTGCTTTTTTTTAAAAAATAGTTAAGCTTTACAAGCTCAGACTTTTTATGAGAGCACTTGGTCCATTTATATTTAATGTTAATATGTATATATGTGAATTTAGGTCTGCCATTTTGCTATTTGGTGTCTTTATATTATTTCTCTGTTTCTTTCTGCCTTCTTTTATATTAGTATTCTAATAAAATAGTCCAAATTTTAGTAACCCAGTTGGTTTTCTAGCTATATTCCTTTGCATTGTTTTTAGTGGTTACACTGAAAATTATAATACACATCTTTAACTCATCACAATTTACATGAATCAAATATCTTATTATGTCTGGTAAAAAAAAGGCAAGACCCTTGAACATGGTAATAATCTCACTTGGGACTCCCTACTTTTCATGCTATTGTTGTCATGTGTTATAAACTTACTAATGTGGTGTCATAATTTTTATTTCAACACATGTCTTTTAAAGAATTTAAGATGCCCCTGGCTGATGTGGCTCAGTAGATTGAGCACCAGCCTTCAGATTGAAAGGTTGCTGGTTCAATTCCAAGTCAGGACACATGCCTGGGTTGTGGGCCAAGTCCCGAGATGAGGCCTCATGAGATACAACTGATCAGTGTAGCTCTTGCATGTTTTTCTCCTTCTCTTTCTTACCTCCTTCCCCTCTCTCTAAAAGTAAATAAATAAAATTGTTTAAAAATAAAAAAATAATTTAAGGAGTTATATATATATCAAACAAACCCCAAATAGAATAAATACAAAGAAAATCAGAGATAGCATATCATAAAACCAAAGATAAAAATCTGAATGCAGGGAAAAAACTGTACAGATACTCCTCAATTTAGTATGGGGATACCTCACAATAAACTCATTGTACACTGAAAATATCATAAGCTGAAAATGCATTCAATATACCTAACCCACCAAACATCATAGCTTAGCCTAGCCCCCCTTCAAGATGCTCAGAACACTTACATTAACCTACAGTTGGCCAAAGTCATCTAACACAAAGCTCGTTTTACATTAAAGTGTTTGCTATCTTAAGTAATTTATTGAATGCTGTACTGAGAGTGAAAAACAGAAGCTCTGTATAGGCACTTACCATTTACATACATAGATGGAAGAAAATGGGCTGAGGAATGTTTGGAGCATTGAACTAAACTTAATTGCATCACTTAGCATTACACAGCATGTTGTTAGCCTGTGAAAAGACCAAAATTCAAAATTCAAAGTATGATTTCTATGGAATACATATCACCTTCATACCACTGTACACATGAAAAACCATGAGTCGAATCACTGTACGTCAGACCATTTCTGTGTGTGTGCACATATATTCTGTTCTATTCTATACATTTTATCTTCAGCTTCATGAAATGCTAGCTCTGGCTTTCTTTGTATTTATTCTATTTGGAGTTTGTTGAGTTTATGAGATCTGCATATTAATGTTTTCCCTGCAATTTAAGAATTTTCAGCAGTTACAGCTTCATATATTTTTTCCACCCCCTTTTGTCCCTCTTCTCTTTCTGGGATTCCAATTACTTATATGTCGGAATGTTTAACCCTATTCCACAGGTCCTTGGGGCTACGTTTTTCTTCAGTATTTGTTTTCTCTCTCTAGTGTTTGCAGGGGATAATTTTACCGATCTTTTTCGAATTCACTGATTCTTTCTTCTGCCATCTCAAATTTACTATAGGATCCATCCAGTGAAATTTTTATTTTCAGTTATTGTAATTTTTAGGTCTAGAACAGCCATTTTGTTCTTTCTTTACTTTCCATTTCTCTGTTAATATTTTCTCTGGTAACTTTTAAAACCATATTTTCCTTTTCTGAACTGTTCAAAATTGAAGTCTTTGTTAACTCCAGTATCTAAGCCTACTTAGAAACAGTTTCTATTAACTTTTTTCATGTGGGAATGTTTCCTTATTTAATTCTTATGTCTAATAACTTTAGGTTGAACATTGGACATTGAAGATCAGCACATTATAGTGACTGTAGAGTTGTTGTTCTGAGAATCGTTGATGTTCTATTATTGGAGGTAATCAAACTTCAAAATGTATCTTCCATGCAGTGCGCAGCAGCCATCGTCTGTGCTTAGTGTTTCTTTTACTTCTACATGCTCCTTTTTCACCCTGGCTCCTTGGAGATTGCCCTGTACCTAGTTCAGTAGACAGCCAAGGACTTTGGCAGAGGCTAACTGAAATATTAGAGCTAACTCTTTCTGTGGTTTGCTTGTTTCTAAGGTTTCCTCTAAATTTCCATTTGTTCTTCCCACTCTAAATTTTGCCCTGTGACAGCCTGAGCAGTCTGAATTGTATGTGAGTTGGGGGATACGCTGTGAAAGTCGTAGCAAACTCACACAGCTCACCAGGAGCAATCGCAAGGATCTCAAAAAGTAAATCTCTCACTGCTTTCTGGTTTTACCCTGGGATCCTTGGCACCTCTCACACTCTTGCATAGTTAGTGTCAGCCCGGGAACTGGACATTTATGTTCAGGTTTTGGATCTCTGCTCTTCTATAGTTCTCAACTTGCTCCCCAAAATTTCCCCATTAAATTCTCAGCTGTTTTGCAGCACTGAAGTCAGACATCTGCCGCCTTAAGTCTTTATGGCTGCAGTTTTTCACCACCAGAGCTGGGGGAGCGGATAGGAAGTATTAGTACATTTAAGCAAGGAAACCACATACTTATATTCTTAACTACTATTACCAGTGTTCAGTTTCTCCCTGCCTTTGGTCACTTTCTAGTACCTTCAACTATTTGCTTTAAATAATTTGAAACAGTATTTATCATTTTAATTTGTGGGAGAAATCCCCCAGTTTCTTTGTGCTGCTATTATTGGTATACTCATCTTTGGTATGAGCATTTTTATTGTCATTTAAGACACTTTACCCAAATGCTTTCCATGCTAAAGGAAGGCATCACAAGAGCGCCTTTTAGAAACCTTCGCTCACTTTCCGGCTGAGTACACTATCCCCTCCTTTGAGCTTCCCTGGCACCCTGTGCGTAATTTCTTCTTAGTTCATGCTCCATATTCATGTCCGCTTCCCCAGGCCCAGTGCAGAGCCTCACACATTGTAATCATTGAATGAATATTTATGGAAGCAAGGAAGGAGAAAAGGAGGAAAGGTAGGAAGGAAAAACAGAAAATGGGACGCAGAAAGGAAAGGAAGGAGACAGGCAGACAGATCAGCGGTGACCCACCCTGATGTGGACATGCTGGGACCTGAACGGGACAAAGAGGGGGAAACGAAGTGAAAGGTGGAGGTGAGGACTGCCCAAGACATCATCATCTCCATCGCAGCTTCATTGTTTTCTAGTCATGCTTCCCTCCCTTTTATACCCTTGATTTGAAAACAAGAGCCCAGCATGTTCAGGAATTCTTACCCAGGCGTTTGAGATGCAGACCAATGTGCTCGGCACAAGAATTGGACTTTGAAGTGAATCTTTTGTAGTCACCCTGATTATAAATTACATGCATCAGACCTAACTAATTTTATGAGAATTAGACAGTTCCCAAGTGTTAAACAAGTTTCTGTAAACTTGTTTGTGCTCACTTGTTACTGAAATTAAAAGAAAAAAAAACCCCTAATATTTGTTTAGTTCCTACTTATGTGCCTGACACAGTAACTGACACGATACTAAACGGTTGGTATATAAGGTCATTTAATTGCCATAAAAACCTAACAAGGAGGGTGTTGTATCTACATCTTTCAAATAAAGAAACAGGTTTAGAGAAGTTAAATAGCCTGTTCAAAATTATACCACTCAGAAGTTGGGATTCACATGCAATATATCTAACTATAAATACCTTTTTTCCCCCCAGAAACAGTTCAGTTTGCATTTAGGTTAAATGATTAAAACTGGAAAAAAAAAAAAAAAAAAAAAACAAACCCACGAGTTCAAAGGGCCTGCTGGCACACCAGATGGAGTTTTCATATGGGAACAAATTCTTGAACCTATTCAAAGTTTTCTGATTGGGGATCCCAGTAATGATTATCTATATGAGGCTTAGGCTTCAAGCTTAACTGTCCGTCAGTGAGGCTCTCTGGAGTGCACTTGGTGTGTTTTACCAGGCATGCATGTATGTATTTGTTCCTACTTTGAATTGCATCCAGGTATCCCATCACCTCTCCCATACAGATATACACACCCCGTAAACTTAAAATTTCCTGCAGAGCTTGCCCAAAATGCAAATTCCCAAGTGCCATCCACAGAAATGCTTATTCAGTGAATCTGGGCTGGGGCATTTGTAAACACAACCCTAGGTAATTATAACATACTGGCTCCAAGCCTATCCTTTCTGACTCTACAGCAGCCCTCCTTGCTGCCAGAAGACTTTGCTCAGCCTTTTCCTGTTGTTGTAAGTTCAAATACTTTAAAGTAGGTGCACAGGAAGATAAAAGAATAGTCTCAAGGCCCCAGGATAATTTCATCAAGTCTCCTTCATAATCTATAATGTTATTACTTGCATAGTTTATACAATTGCCTATGTGTACTATAAACATTTTATTATACTATTCCTTTTATTAATTTCACATTTGTTCTTTTATGTTAGACACTTTGGACATAAAGCTGAAATAAAAAGCCTGTAAGTTAATACATGCTAAGCTTCATGTCTTCTGCCTTTAAAAAGTAGAAGCAAAGAAAAAAAAAAATAAAAGTAGAACTAGGTCACCTATTCCAAAGGATTACACCACTTAATTTTTTGCTTTCTTAAGTACCTTATTATTATTAATTTTTTTTTTTTTTTGTTCTTTATGTCTTTTTTGTCACCAGCCCAGGACACTAATAACTTCTGCCAGGCCCTGCCTGTCTTGATCACCTGTCCCCACCTAGCCCAGGAAGCTTCCTCCTTTCTGTCTTTCCAGAAATCCCACCTACTTTTCCATGCTTTTCTTGATTAACTGGTCATAAACTGATTTTCTCCAACCCCACCCTGTCTGAACACGCAGCTCCCTGTGACTCACTCTCTCCCAATTACTTCGGCTGCCTTTGCTCCAGCCTGTGCGGGTGTCATCACCATTTAAATGCACGACTCCATGTCCGTTCCCATCACATTTGTCAGGCATGTGGTATATATGGTATGTTTCAGGACTTTGTCCCAGCTCTGGGCCTTTTCTTTTCTTTTTTTTTAAATCTTCAAGTCTACACTATAGAATTGGACTCTTTGATTGGAGGCTTTACAAGCCAATTCATCCTCTTCATTCTAGAATTCTGGGTGGCCTACATTCTTCCCTCTCTAAAGTAAACAGTCTTGCTTGTGAATGAAAGACTACTCCTTACAAATGTTAGTATTATTCAAACTATTAAAGAATGCCTGCCCTCTTGTGTCCATAGAAATTGCTACAATAGGAGTGAATTAGCAAGTTTATCACCACAGAAATACACCGTTCCACCCTACAGGGATTTTCTACTAGAGCACTTTCCTCAAGGCCGCCAAGTATGGTTGCACAGCACAGACACCGCAAAGGAACCCCAGCCCGAGAAGTCGATGAATAGTCACTGAAATCTATCCCCACTTTGCTTGTCTAGCCATGCATCCTGTGTCCAGGCTGTGTCTTCCCAGAGGGGTTGCCCATTAAAATTTCATTCAGGGGTGCCTGCTGTGGAACCTGTACTGCCTGGAGCGGGCAACCTTCTCTCCTTCGTACGCACTCTTCTGCACAGTCTTGTGGAGGCTCCAAGGCGTAAGTTGGAGACTTCTCTCAACGTCACTTTCTTACTCAAAAATTAGAATTAAACTGTTGAGCTGAGAGATAGTACTCAGTCTTGGTTTATCAGAGGAAGGGACTAAGAAACAGAGAGGCAAAAATGAGAAGTGCCAAATTTGTCAGTGGCAATACAGAGAACTAAAATGCAGGCCTTCTGACTCCAAATCCATGCTCTGAAGGCTCACTTTTAACTTTAGGTGATCCCTGTATTTGACCCCACACTACCTATCCAGGTGCTTGTTGAGTGAACAAATGAATGATCATCCAACTGTATTTTCTAACATTTCTTTGCCCCCACCTCCCAAAACTTCCACTCTCCTAAGCCATATCTACTCCTTTGTTCATATTATTGTTCCTACCTGCAATGCTCACTGCCCTTCACCTGGACAACACTTAGCTCCAGGTCCACTTGGAACTCCCCTCCTCCTCCAGCCTTCATTAAGCCAGAGGAAGAAGAGCTGTGAGGCTGAGCACAGGTGTTCAGACTTAGTGGGAAGAGCCCTGGCCTGGATCGAGGACCCGAGTCCTCACTCTGCCAGGAGATAGCTGTTTGATCTTGAATAGAGGCCCTCACCTCTCCGAGCCGCATCTTGCTCTTACCGCTTACGAATGCATCAGACTACATGTGTGGCGTGCACAGTGCTGGTGAGGTGGTATGAAGTGGTTCGTGAACAAGTATTTTTTGGCATGTTAGTAGAAATGGATTTATTTAAATGTATTGGTTTGGGGAGAAAAAAACTCGAAAACATTAAACCCATAGTCCCCTGGGTATTACTATATGTGACAAGGCTAGGGTACTTTAAGTTTGAAAAGAGAGTTGATATTAAGTAAACAATAGTACAGGTAGTCATCAGATATGACAAAAGTGATAAGGTGTATTAAAGTTGTGGAAGTTTGTGAAGCACCAGAGAAACTCTTCACACAGCTAGCTCCCTTTTAACTGTCGCTGGGGCCCTTCTCTCTCGTCCGTTTAGCACTGAGAGTTTGTCCGTCCCTGCTGCGTGCCAATGACCATATACCCTCTTTCCTTCTTACAGCCATGTCTGATGGTCCTTGATCTTCACCAAACTCATCATGGCATGAAGCACAAAATGAGTCTTTAAAAAAAGACTTGTGGATTCACTGATTTTCTGTGTTGCCTCCAGTATTTATAAAAAGCATGACCCAGAGTGCCAATACCCTAGTTTCAAAACCATGTTCACTTTTATAAATGTAGATTTTTTATTTATAAAAGTCATTTAGACTCATTATGTAAAATTTGGAAAGTACAGAGAAGTAGAAAGAGAAGAAGGCACCCATGTTCTTATAAGCCAACCATGAACCCTGCTCATATCCCTCCCCGATGGAAAGTTGTCCTGCAAAATCCTAGTGAGTGGGGATCTATTTCTGTTCAGCATTTTGGGAAATTGGAATAGTCCTGGCTGAATATTTTTATCATCCCAAATCATAAAATCAAAAAATTCCACTGGTGAATCCAAGGAGGAGGGTCCACTGACATCCTTATAAAGCTGTAGCCGAGTAACTGCCACAGAGGTGAGCCCAAGCTGGGAGAGGCTGCTGCAGGCCTAGGATAATCATAACTGATACTCTTTGCAAAATGCATTGCGTGTATAAAGCTCTGTGCTAAATGATGGTTCAATATTTCATGTATACACATGCTGATCTGCATACTTGTCTTTCCTGTAGGGTTTCTAGAGTCTCTGGATGACTTTTACATTCTTAGCAGCGGTTTGGTGTTGCTGCAGACCACGAATAGCGTGTATAATAAAACCCTGCTAAAGCTTGTGACACCCCAGTCTCTCCTGGCCTGGCAGAGAGTTCGTGTGGCCAATATGATGGCCAATGATGGCAGGCAGTGGGCAGAGATATTTTCCAAATACAACTCTGGTAAGTGGCCTTGCAGAGTAACTTCTAGGCATGTACCTGCATTTAGATTTTGAGTTATCAGAAAAGCCATAGCCATGCCCTGTTTCATGTCTCTCCCAACATTTCAGGCACCTATAACAATCAATACATGGTCCTGGACCTGAAGAAGGTGAAGCCCAAGTACAGCCTTGACGCGGGAACTCTGTACATCGTGGAGCAAATTCCTTCATATGTAGAATATTCTGAGCAAACTGATGTTCTTCGGAAAGGTACCTTCTTTATGCTAGAAGTGGAAGTGTGTTGGGGGTGTGTGTGTGTGTATGAGTATGTGATGGAGGGCTGTGTGCTGGGGAAGAAAGGACGGGAATGCCATTGCTAGTTACCCTGGGAAAGAATTTCCAGGTTCAGCAACATGTGCAAAACCATCTCAGACTCTTCAGTGACAGGATGTAGACTGGGGCAAAGCCAGGCATTCGCCATCTTATGACTTCCATGGCTCTAAATAATGCCTTCTCTCCTGGGTTCCCAAATTAAGCTTTTAGTCCAATTCAGCAAATATTTATGGGAGTGCTATGCTGCCCCAGGGACTAGATAAGCACAGATGCGGATACAAACTCCTGACCTTTAGGCACTCATAGTCTAGTGGGGAAGCCAGGCCCAGAGAGCAGCCCGCATAGAACCCAGCAACCAAAGAACGGTAATAAGCACTGATTTAACCACAGGTTTCACAAAGCCCGAGGTGAGAAACCAAAGGAGCCGTCGTCAGTGGGAGGGGTCAGGGAGGGTGCTTCTGGGGAACAGGATCATAGCCCAGACCCCGAAGCCTGGGTTCCGGAGTCACACTGCCTCAATTTGAATCCCTGCTCCTCAAAGTCTCAGGCAAATTACTCAAAGTCTTCATCTGTAAAACACGACAGTAATGGGGCAGGTCCACTGTCACATTTGCAATTTTGAATTCTCGAAACCTCAAAACTCTAAAACTTTTATTGGGGGACGTGGGGGTGGAGAGTCCTTGTTCAAGTGATAGCAAAATGTGACTTGATCTGAACTCACTGGGTAGCAAGAACTAACTTGTACTGTCTATTTATAGGCTTTATGTCCTCTCTTCTAGAGGCTGTTTATACATTAGGCCCCAGAAATATCAATATCTGTGAGCGCGAGGTGCTCCCTGCAGAGAGTAATGCCGTTTCTAATATAGGCACTCCATTGCTGTTCTGAAATCTGACAAAAACCCTGAATTCTGAAACACATCTAGCCCCCAGGAGTTTTTGGATGTGGGAGTATAGACCTTTATAATTTCACAGGGTTATAAACATAATTAATTGAGATAATTCTCGTAAATACTTGAGCACATTGCTGAACTTATTGACACACAGTAAGTCCTCACTGAATATTTGTTGAGTAAATGAAAGTGAAGATGATGTTTGAGTAGAGGTTTGAAGGTCCAAAGAGGAGCTCACTAATTTGATGAAGGGATGGGATCAAACAAATGAAAACATGAAACGGGTGTGATTGAGAAATTATTAGTGAAAAACAGCTAAAGGAAAGGCTATGCAGTGAAAGGTAGATAGTCAGGGGGAAATATCAGCTTTGTATAACCTGCTAAGCAGTTGGGCCTTTATTCTTTAGGACATGGAAGTTTCTGAAAAGGAAGAATAGATAAGAGAGCACAGAGAAGACAGGAGACTGTTGAAATAGATGGGCTGGTCAATGAGTAGGAACAGAACCAAAATAAGCTATGAACCCTGGGGATCACAGCCGGGTCCTCAGTTCCCCTGGTCCCCAAATCAATTTTGTAATGTGAAAAGGAATGGCTCACATTAATGACATGTACACACTATACATAAAACAGAATCAAGGTGAAAACTGCAATTGCCAAGCGGATCAGATACCACCAAGTAGTAGACCTACCTCCTTTTCTGGGAGGAAAATTCATCTCAGAAGTCAAATCATTAGGTGGTTACTTGGTTAGCATGACAGTTCAAAACCATGAGACCCTCATGGTCTGACCTTGAAGGCTGGTCCATCCAGCACCGAGGAGCCTGACAATAACGGCACGCCTCCAGAGAGAGAGATCTCTGAATGATGGAGAGGTCCCTATGTTGACTGACTGTCCTGTAGGCAATAACCCAGGCCGCTATAATCTGGGATGTTCCTGAAATGTAGATTCTACTATAGTCGTGTCCAATGTTTGATGCTTAGTGGCTAGTGGCCTTGGCATACCACCAAGTTTTGAATGAAGCTGAGCCTTTATGAATGCTTAGAGTCTACTGGACTGTACTGAAGCCTACTGGAACCTTAAAGACCATCTCCTGTCCCCTCATATTATGGAATCTCCTTTCCCCTCCCCCTGCTAAAAAAAAAAAAAAAGAAAACAAACAACCACCACCAACAAAAGCTAGGTTGACTGCCTAAGACTTGGTTATTCATCCCTGAGCCTAGAATTCAGGTTTTCTGATGCCCAGCCCTGGGTTCTTCCACTCTCCCACCACTGGCACTTGGCCTGTTCCCCTTTAGGACCACACTGTGAAACCATCCTTTGGCATTTCACTAACCAAGTCCACCGAAATGAGCTCCCCAGACCACTTTGTGTCATACTTCACTTTGCTTTATAAACACTGTTATTTTCTGGTTAATAGATTGCTGTAAGTATTTGGAGTGAAAAATCAAAGAATTGTGGTGCTTGTTTCCCCTGATGGAATAATCTAGAGGCATACTAATTCTATAAATTATAACGATTGATTTGACTGCCAGGGTTCACATTCAAAGTTTTATTTTCTATATAATATCACTTTGTAATTGCATACCTGTGCCAGATTTTTTTTAAAAAAGATGATTAAGAACATTTCTTTTATTCCCACTCTTTCCTTCTCTGTCTCCCTGTCAACCCCGCCCTTCCTTCCCCTCCTTTGCAAACCAGGATATTGGCCCTCCTACAACATTCCTTTTCATGAAAAAATCTACAACTGGAGTGGCTATCCAATGTTAGTTCAGAAGCTGGGTTTGGACTACTCCTATGATCTGGCTCCACGAGCCAAAATCTTCCGGCGTGATCAAGGGAGAGTTACGGATATGGCTTCCATGAAATATATCATGCGATACAACAGTACGTAGCACATTTCTCAAGAATCATTCTTCAAAACTCCTTTTCTTCCCCATGGATAAAGAATCCATGTAAGTTTATCATCTCTGTACTAGGAGGAATTATAAGAAGTTATTAAGTATTTAGTATTGAAATAATACTATACATATTTTATACTCAACAAATAGAATTTTGTCCACCTTTAGAAAATGACAGGGGGAAGATTCTATAGATTTCTTAAAACTGAAAAAATTACATGTGAAACAGAAGAAACAACCCCAATGGGCATTTTTTTTTTTTTTGCTTTTGCTATTTTATTTTATTTATTTTTTTATTACTTTTTTCCATCACCATTTATCCCCCTATCACTTCTCAGGGTACTTTTTTTTTTTTTTACACTACCACACCCATTCCCCAAACATAGGTTTCCTTCCAAGGACAGAAACAGCCAATAAAACAAAAATAATTCACAAATACTTTATTTTAGAACAGTATCAAAGTCAAATTTGTATTTATTTTGTTGGAAAAAAAGGATGCACCTTTATCCTGCTAATCTCTGCTCCATCCACTCTCCACTGTGCAAAGTTCTTCAGAGTAGGCTGGGCCTGAAGCAGGGAACCTGCAGTTGCCTCTTCCTAGTGCAAGCCAAAGAAGACTTCTGTAGCTGGGAGCAGGCTGGGCTGTGGAGGCCTCTGGGGTGTATACTCTCTGATTACCTAGGCTTTAAACAGATCCAAAAAGCTCAACATAGATCAAGTGTTATCTCAGAAACAACCAGTACTCACTCTTGTCCCCATCTCTGTTGCCTAGATTATAAGAAGGATCCTTATAGTAAGGGTGATCCATGCAATACCATCTGCTGCCGTGAAGACCTGAACTCGGTGGACCCAAGTCCTGGAGGTTGCTATGATACGAAGGTAACATACTACTAGCATTTGAATTTAATTTCCACCAGCACCTACACCTATTCAGAGCAAGGCTGCGAAGGTTTTGGTGGCATAAAGCACAGTGCTTCTAACCATTTACTCATTCAGAATTTAGCTTTTTCAGATATTCTGGTGATAGGTGCCATTGCCTAACTTCAAGCCCCTGCTCTGCCACTTAATAGTAAATCCATACTCTTATACTACTTGTTACCTCATCTGTGAAATGGAAATAACAGGACTTGCCTTGTATGGTTGTTATGGATGATAAACATTTAATATCTATAAAATATTTAGAGCAGACTTAGTGGTTGTTTGAAAATGTATACATCATGATACTGCCAATAGTGATGTTTTCACCAGACTGACCCGAAGAATGTATTATTGAGAGCAGTGTGATAATACTATTGGACCAAATGCCAAATCACTAAAGGGGTTTTACCGTGTTAGAATTGGTAAATGCTATACTGTGCTTTACAGGTACTATGTTCACAGTGGTGGTCTGAAGCTAGGTCATACAGGCTTGTGAGAACCATTGGTTAAGATTAGTTGCCTTTGTGTTGACAGCCTGAAATCAGCCATGGCAGCAATATTTACACCATGGACACACCACAAAACAATACACATCAGGGCCTTTTTTCCCCTCAGAGAGCTAGTTGTTAGAAGTTTTACCTGGACACTCCTGGTCTGTGATATCCAAGGGTGTGAGTTAGCTCTTTTAGTTGGAGAGAATCATTCTACCACATTCTTTTGCACTTTTGGTTTGGGCCCGTGTCCTTTGGTCTACAGGGTGATGCTCCAGCCGGGCCACATTGGCCTGGGCGGCATTTGTCTTTTCATTTGTAACTCCTGTCCTAAATTTTGCAAGAAATCTGTTATGAGTTAACTGTTCTAGCTTTCGCTCTGAAACTGTAAGAATGCCAACACCCCACACATTATTTTTTCTACTAGCTTACTGCCTAAATAGGAGATGTCTTAGTCCACATTCCAACTCACCCTACCTTTCAGCTGTGTGATGATGGCAAGGCTTTAGCTTTAATGATTCTCAATGTGTTGTTATCATGTTAAAAAAAAATAGTGGATGCAGAGCTTGGCACCCATGAAATGTTTTTGTATTTTTCTTTTTAATGGCATTTGCAAACATCGAGTAGCGTGTGACCCATTGTAGCCATTCCAAAATATACAAAGAGAACTGCTACCTCTGCTGCCTTGCCTAGGACAATCCAAGACAACCTGCCGTTTGTCAAATTTTACTTTCCTCTGGGAACAGGAGCCTGCTACTTTTTCATAAAAAAGTTTTGTTGAGGATATACTTTTTTTCTGTTGAGTCACTTTGAATATGGGGAAAATCAGAAGTTTTGAGACACTTTCTTCTTTCCCCTGGAAGATTAAGATCTGCTGTTACCTGTTTTTGAGAACGGTGGGCTTCATTTTTTGATACTGAGTTCCACTTTGTAAGTCTTGTTACTGTACTGATTAATACACACTTTTATTGAGGAATTAATGTTTTCTTAGCACTGCAACAACTGAGCACTAGCATTTGCTCTCACTAATCTGCACAACAACTTTTCTGCGAAATAAGTTTATTAGCCACTTCACAACTGAGAAAACAGTCACAATGAGACTAATTTTCAGTATATATTGGAGGTAGAATTCTGATTAATTGATTACAGATCTCATTTTGGCTATGCTGAGAATACCCTTCTACTAGTTAATTCACACTTCAATGTCAAATGAATAAAGAAAAGCAAATTGTGGAAGCTTGTGAGATTTTGTTTTAAAGGGGCTAACATTGTGACCTGGGAAAAAGAACAGAAAAAAAATATGGATTTAGTCAAGTTTTTTTCAAATCGTTTTTCTAAAACGTCCCCCTTCTCTCTTTCCAGGTGGCGGATCTCTACCTAGCATCAGAGTACACTGCACATGCCATTAGTGGTCCCACGGTTCAAGGTGGCCTCCCTGTTTTTCACTGGATGCGGTTCAACAAAACTCTCCACACAGGCATGCCAGAGGCCTACAACTTTGATTTTATTACCATGAAACCAATTTTGAAACCTGACAAAAAATGAAGATGAGGAAACAGAAGGGAATAGAAGGCTGCAAATAAGATACCAAAGGCACTATTTTTAGCTATGTTTTTCCATTCAAAATTAGTCTTAATAAAATGTATTAAATTTAGTCTGTTACTGTCATTTGCCACTGTTGATTTTGTAGTTAGTAAGCATTCACTGTAACAAGCACTGTAGAAGAAACATCATATGTGATTAACACCACCAGGGTTTAGCATACAAACTTACATACAAGACGGTATGGAAGAAACCGCTCCTGCATGCATCAAAACCCATGTTCTTTTACACCTGGCCACACAGACCACATATCCCAGGTTTCCTTTGGTAGCTGTGCCACATGATGGAGTTCTTGCCAATAGAATCTGAGATGAGTGCCACTCTCAGGCCTGGCCCCGAAAAAACCTGTGCTCCTCCCTCCATGCTCTTTCCACCCCCTTCCCCTGGCTGATGTACTTAATGACAAAGCCCTAGGGGAAGGTGGAACTGAGTTTTCAAAGGAACCTCTAGCAATGCAGTGAGTGATTTTTTTCTGGGCATTAATTGACATCAGCTGAGTCTTTTTGTGGTACAGGCTAGGCACACAATAAAGCAAATCTTAATGTCTGTCATTAGTGAAAAGCAGCATATCTAATATGGGAGCAACTGTGCATAACAATTTTTTTTCAAAGTTAGAGAATTGTGTGTGGTTTCAGTAATGTGATGTTGTCAAACAGGTTAAATAAACCATAATGTACAGTCTAATGGGTGATCCTTAATAAGGTGACTTTCAAATGAAAGAAATGCAAGGGCTAAGAACAATCAGAATGAATCAGAGTACTCAGAATGTTAAAAACCCAGTAGTTTATTTCAAAGTATAAATTTCAGGCTTGCTGGACAAAATCCCACTACAGTTAACACATACAGACACCAGTCTACTGTACATTGGGGAGGGAAGACAAACACAAAAACCTTTAAAACCTAATAAAAATAGGGCAACTTGCTATAGCCCAGTTTATATTAGACATTATGAAGGTCTTACATTGTCTTACTATTTACACTTTCAACTGTAATAAAGAAAAATCAGAATGTAATTTTCCTACAAAGGATTTATTTTTATATTTAACTTTGAAATGGCTGATGAGATACTAAAGCCAGAATCCCCAAAAGGTGTTTGATTGCCCAGTTACCTTATTTACAAACAAAACTTTAAAAAAAGTACATCATTTAAATATACATGATTGGTATTTAGCTGACTCTACAAATTAAAAAAAGTTATTTAGCATGATAAAACTTTGCATTGTCCTATTCCTCCCCATTGGCTGGCTCAAGAGGAATAGCGTTTAGGAATTATGTAAGTCCGAGACACTAACAAAACACCTCGTAAGAATTGTTCTAATCTTTTTCTTTGTCCCAAAATGTACAAAAAAGGGGGGAAGAGGAATTCATGTACTCAGTAAGGAAGGCAGAATCATACATTGGTTTTTAAATAAAGTTATCTGCAATAATCTAATACTGGGACATGATTTTTGTCTGGAAATTAGAATAAAACAGGCCAAAGACAACTAGTCAATGATAAAATTAAAATAACATATGAATCATAAGATACTGAAATAGCCCAAGAAGGAAAGTCAGCGAGAACACTTGGAAGGTCTTTGCAGTACTCCACAGTGCTAAAATCACGTGTATAAAAGCGAGAGAGGAGGATACCACAGGTATTATTTTGTTAATCTTGTACAGTACTGGAAAATTTGTGGAACAAGATAAATGCATGTCATGCATATTAACACTCACCTTGTTGCATAAATAATAATTTAGAAAATATAATCAAAAGAGCAAACAACAAAAACTAAGTTAACACTTATGCAATACAGTAAGAGAACTGTATGGTGCAGCCTGCCTAAGGAGTTCTGCAGAGATGTGCCTAAGATTCTTATTCTAGAACTTGTTTTTCAGACAAATCTTTCATTTATCTGACAGTGGGGGTGGGGAAAGTGGGGAACGCCTTGCTGTGAGGCAAAATGGTACCCCAATAAATACTCACTTTCCATGGAAGAAAGCTCTCTTCACTTTTCTCATTAACTTCTACTGTGTTGAACAGTATACAATATGCTGCATATTTTAAAAAGTGAGTCCAGAGAAACAGAAGGATATAGTTGCATCAGCAAGCTGTCAACAACAGATGTTATCACTGTATGCAATCTATAAACTCACTGGCAATAACATCGTTCTGAAAAAGAGGCTTACTCACACAACAGGGCGAACATCATTCCAACAAAGTGCAAAGTAAAGAGACGTCACTGACAGCTTTAAATGCCATATAAACACCCTACATTTTGGGTTCAAATATCAGAAATTTCCAGGATGTCCAACAAATACTTAACACAAGTATTGTCAGGCTAAAAATTTATTAAACTTGCATTCCCAAAATGGGGAAAAACAAGGTTATTTGTGATACTTTGTGACAAGGTACCACGAATTTTAAAAAGCTATCATGGGGTGTGACCTGCTACAAAAAGTCTATAATCAGTAGCTACCTCTAGTTGAGTCCTCCATTCTCTTCCCCAAAAGAAACAAACCAAATAAAAAGTGCTCATCAACATTAAAACCTGCCCCAAATAAAAGATCAGAGATCTAGCCTAGCAGCTTTCAGTTAATCCAAGACAGCTGTTGCCTATAAATCCCATAGCAGGCTAACTTGAGGAGACTTTTTATAATACACTTTTCCCTCAAATAATTACAATCTTTCTTTGTACCTTCCTTCCACCATTTGGAATAAAAAATTACTTTACTGTAGTAAATCTATTTTTAGGTTACTACTTGAGAATTTTTTTCTTTAACAGAAAACACAATATAGGCCCAAACAATGTAATGTTTTCATTTTACTGGGCTTTCTTCACATGATTATATAATGCTATGAAAGCTTTTAAAAAAGAATTAGTGAATATAAATAAAAGCATTCACCAAGGTAACCTTTTCTAGGCTAGGTAAGCAAATTGTTATCACATGGCCATAAAACCAGCCAATAAAAAACTGTGAACAGGAGCTTTCTATTCTGTAGACAGGAATGATCTTGAACATATAATCAACATTGCAACCATCGCAGGTAGAAACACACACACATGCAGATACAGATAAGTGTTCATATACACCTAGAAGGTATCTCCCTTTTGAAATTTTCATTGGCATGACATTGGCAACCTTTTTATCATGGTCATTAGTCCTAGAGTGAGTATTATCTACATGGTTGGCAAATTTGATTCCTGGAAACTTTAATTCTTGTGTGGTCTTATTTTCTGAAAGTGAAAGGAAGGTTCTGGAGCATTGATAGTTTGGCAATCTGTAGGCTTTCTTCAGCATCAATCAAACTTCACATCTAACAACATACACGGACTGGGGAAAGTCTCTGAAGACCACAACTAGAATGCTTCTGATTACAAGCCATCAAAATTGCAAACAAAGCAGCATTAATAGAAGGGACATCACCCTCCTATAATTTCAAGAGGTATAATTTCAGAAGGTAGAAATATGAATTCAAATGTGGTAAGGGAAGATGACTTGATAAATTATTTCACAAACTCCATAAATTCCTTTCAAAATATTCCCAACCACACTCCCATGCCCAAATTTACCCCAGCAGTCCTGTCCTAAACTATACTCAAAAAACTACTTGGTACCAACAGAGCTGCCACTCATATGGAAAATGCAAGACCTATGCTGAATCTGAAGAACTTTGAAGAGGAACAGAGATGCACAGTAAGTTATATCTAAATGTTACATAAAATGACCCCAAAGGATACAGTTTAAATGCTATCCAAAGCTGATGTTGGGTAAATCAGACAAAACTTGGCACCATCAAAAAGAAGTCAAAAGTTAACAAATAATGTTATGAGAATAGAAATAATGGATCTTTTCCATTAATATTTCAGCTCAGTGTTTTGTGAATTTGACTATTTCCTTCAAAAGAATACTACGCTTTGAGCAATAAACTAGAATTGCTTTCATAATTTCTAACACAGTGTGTACACAGATACTAAAATAAGTTTGAAGGAAAATTTTCTTACACATACAGTCTTCTCTTGGTCCACTTTACATAAAGTTAATTTAAATAGTGACCAAAAATAAAAGCATTTATATTCTTAGAAAAAATAGCAAGTCAAATTTTTGGAGTTAAATGTAGTAATGCCACTGACAAAGAATATACATAAAAGCCTTGGTTTAAAATCTACTTCAGGGAGTGTGCTATATTTTGTGGACACAAAGGAAAAACGTTAAAAGGCTGAAAGGGAAGAGTAAACAATGGACAAATGGCCATGCTTATTTTTGTAGTTAATCTTTAAGGCACAAAATAAATGTAAAAGTAAAAGTAGAAAAGGGAGGGGCCATTGCAGATGTTCACCAAATTAACAACCCAAAGAGACAAAAAAAAAGAAAAGGATGAACAGATCCTTTCCTGTGTTCAAATTAACCTATTTTAAACTACTCAATCATTTTGCTTTTTATTTTCTGTTAGATTCTGTTAAGATCATTTAACTATGAACCTACAGATCCCTTAGGAGCAGAATCATGCCAGTTAAATACCTCATATCCTCTGATCTATCAATACTTACTTTATACTAAAAGAGAGGTAAATCTGAGAATGAAAATGGGAGATTCCACAGCAATAAACATATAAATAGAAAAAAAAAAAGGCCCACACAAACACCCATACATATCCCCCAGCCTCAAAACTAAAGGAAGGTGCATGTTTACATTTCAAAACCTTGAAGCTTGAATTGTCCAGGAAAAGATTCTTGCTTTATGGGCTGAGTTTATTTAACTCTGATTATAAACAAATGTAGTGTATATACACATTGGTCCAAGAAATCTTGCACAATATAGATTTTACAATGGGTATCATGCACAAGATTAAAACAAGACCAAAAAGTGGAACTTTTCAAAGAGAAAGAGATAAAGGCTCTAAGGTTTAACTGCTCTGGGCAGAAGATATCACATCCGTTGACTGAGGATCACAGAAAGGTCCAAAACGTCCATAAATATCCTTGGCCCGTACTGCGAAGTAGTACTTGCTGCCAGATACAAACTGGGTGAGAGTGCATGCCATGGGCAAAGGAAGTGCCTTTACCTCTCCGATCTTCTTCCATTGTGAGGGGACAGTGGCACTGGGTTCCTCATGGTAAGCATAGAGATGGTAGCTGTCGACAGTGGCACAGGTTCGATCCACTTCCAGGACGCTCCATGAGAGTACAATGCCATTTTGACTCTGAACTCGTGCTAACTTCAAGTGTGGCTTCTGAGGCAGAGATGTGCTGGCAGCTTCCGGGGGCAGACGCTGTGGCTGTGGGGCTTCTGGTAAGGGAGCTGGGTGCACAGGGCGTGGGGGCTCCTAACAAAAGAAGAGCCATGTTTATTTGTAATGCCACAGAAAGAGCTTTTCTGAGAGCCAGAACTCTAAGACATTCTAGAGATCATTTACTGAGATCACTGTATTATCAAGAATTTGGGGAAATACCGAATACCATACCACATTTGGCAAGTTTTATCCGATGATTTATAACCAGCCAAACAATGGTGCTGAGATAAACCCCTGCTGTACTTTCTAGACCTATTGAGTTTTCCTTGGGAAATAAAAGCTCTTGCTAAATGGATCATCTTCACAGAAATTGAAATAATTTTCTACTTCTAATAAAATAATTTATGATTTAATTTTCTATGCTATAGCTTATTTTAGTATAACGTAACATTTTAAAATAATATGTGTGGTAGTCTATCATAGAAAATTTGAGCATTCAACTCTGCTTTCATTTTAAAGCTGTTTCTCCACACAAAAACAGTAGTATATTCTTATAAATTAGCACATGTAATGATGAATATATATGTTCTTGGTCAGGCTGCAGAAAAAGGTGACATTTAAATCAGACCATGAAGGATGGGATTTAGAAATGTAGAAAAAGTTGCGTACCTTTCTGCCAATAGGTAAACCATGAGCAGACGCACAGGGATGTATGGGTGAAAGGCAGTGTTAACTTTTACTTAGACACAGGGTATGTGAAGAAGAAAAGATAAATTTGCAAAGGTAAGTTAAAGCCAGATAATGAAAAAGCATGAATTCTTAGCTTAAGAAGTCACATTTATCATAGACACAGACAACAGTATGGTGATTACCAGAGGGAAAGGGGGCGGAGGAGGAAGAGAAGGTAAAGTGGGGATAAATGACGATGGAGGATTTGACTTGCAGACCTGAAACCTACATAATTTTATTAACCAATCTCACCACAATAAATTCAATTAAAAAAAAGAAGTCAAATTCACTTCTCTAACACTGGACATTATTATTGTTGTATCTGGGTTTTAAGGTTACAGTAATAACTTTTTGAAAAAAGATTCAAGTGAGAGCCAGGATAGGGAATGAGTGATCTCTTTTCCCTAGTGCAGCATCATTGCTCAATGACTTCAGATTGGAAGGTGTAAAACAAAACCTCCTTAACAAATTCATTTAACACAAACTGTTCTAATGCATATTTCATTAAATGGATAATTTCTATATGCTAAGTAGTGAATTCTGTGATGGTCTGATGCTATCTCTTTAATTTCCATGCCTTCTCAAAGCTTAGTACCAGAAACATGCACATACAAAGAACTCAGAAAGCATATGCTGAATAACTTAAAGGACTATAACTGCTGAAATTCATATGCCTAGTGGAAAAAAATCATACACATGTCTGGGAAAAGGTACAATCTCAGTTAAAAGCTAAAACATAAAGTTAAAAGGGAATAAAATCAAATGTAAATAAATAAAACATTGAAAGCTGAAGAAGAACTGATCTGAATACTGGCCAAGTTACTCTATTTCCTCTCTCATTGTCTTTTTTCTTAAAATGAATTAAGCATTTTATTTTATTTTTTTTTAAATAATTTTATTTATTTTTAGAGAGGGGAAGGGAGGGAGAAAGAGAGGGAGAGAAACATCAATGTGTGGTTGCCTCTCACGTGGCCCCCACTAGGGGCCAGGCCTGCAACCCAGGCATGTGCCCTGACTGGGAATCGAACCTGCAACCCTTTGGTTCGCAGCCTGCACTCAATCCACTGAGCTACGCCAGCCAGGGCTGAATTAAGCATTTTAATTAATAACATTAAATAAACATATAACTAACAATCTAAGAGAAGACGGCTGAAGCCATGAACTTGAGTGGAGAGAGAGCACAGGAATTTAAGAAGTTTGACAATGGCTTGAATGACTTGTAATATCCTTTCTAATTCTTAAAATTCTAGGATTATGAATCCTCTCATATCAAAACTAATCAAGTCAAATGAATTATTATTTTGTTTTTACTATTGCAATGGTTTTTACTGAAGTTTTACCAATAAAACATAATGATATCAGGGATTTGCTCCAAAAAATATACAAGGTTGTGGAAATAAATGGCTGGTAACAGATGAAATAAGACCGGCCAAGTACCAACACTGTTGCAGATGGGTAATGGGTACATAGGAATTGTTATACTATTTGTCTACTTTTATATACATTTGAAAACCACTATTTAAAAATATTTTTTAAATTAGTTAAAAGAATGTTCTGCCTGTGAGTTACAGTTTATTCCAAGACAATATACATGGATGGAACCCGGCAAAAACAAACAAACAAAAAGGACAATTAAAACCATAAACATCATGGTTCATCAAATTTGCAAAACTATGTTATAAATAAGAGATTTTTGCTATAGAATTTTTGAAAAAAGTACAGAGGGGAAGGAAGGGGGAGAGAGGGGGGAGAAACACCAATGTGAGAGAGAAACATCAATTGGTGTCTCTCGCAGACCAAATCTGCAACCCAGGCTACAGGCCCTAACTGGAAGTCAAACCCTCAACCTTTCAGTTTACAGGACAACTGAGCTACACCAGTCAGGGTTAAAATATGCTTTTAATTCTAAAAAAATATTCTTTTTAATTTAACTATGAGTTAAAATGGTCTATCTCTTCCACTCTACATTCCTCAGCTGTGGACTCTTTCTGTACATTGTAAGCCATCACAAACTCAAAGATCTTTGATGACTATCATCCCTAGGAACATTTGTTCATAATGATTAAGATCTAGTCTCTACAATAAACCTCTGCAGGAGAAACAAAACACCTGTCATTTCCTTTTGCTATAACTCGTTACAGAAAAAACACCAACTGTAATAACATCTGACAGCTTCACAGTAAAGAGTTTGGGAAGCCAGCATCAACCCTTACGGTGTGCACTTGTGGTGGTCGATGGTGCACTGTGAGCTGAGGTCCTGCTGATCCCAGGGTTAGTCCATTGTTTACAACATATGTAGTTGTTTGAGGCACTCGGACTGTGACACCTACAAAAGAAAATTAAGGAATAAATTAGAATTCTATTCTAAATTTGGTAGGACACTGAGTGAATACTTGAAGTCAGTAAAACAGTATTTTTAAAATATAAAGAAAAAATATTTCTAACCTAGAAGCCTACACATAACCAAAGTATCATTCCAGCATGAGGACAAATAAATTTTCATATATGCAAGCAACCAAAAAAAAAAAAATCTTCCCCTCAAGTAGCCTCTGGTGGATATGTGCCCCAAATATAAGAGAGAAAACAGAGAAGAGAGGAAAACACGAGATACAAGGAACAGGAGATCCAGCACAGAAGAGGACTACATGGAATCCCTACCAAAAGAACTATGAGTAAAAACCCTAGAACACTGGAACACTGGAGGTACACTACGTGTAGAAGCCATCAGGCCAGAATGAAACTCATTTCACCCCAGAGAAAACTATCAAGGCAAAAGAAGCAGAAAATTTAGAGCCACCTATTTCTCAGACCATATTCCTGCCACATGTTCAGGACCTGGCCCACACTATAGTTCTGCCACCTACTCTAACTGTGGTGAGTCCAGTTTCCCAGAACTCACTGATGGCCTTCTTGACTGATTTCCCCAGAGAAAGCTCTTGTAAACCTGAGGAAGTTGAAGCCACGCTATGAACAAAAGATTCTCCTTAGTTTATATTCTCCTAGGGCCATCACCTAATAATGGCATTGCTGTGGTATCTTTAAGCAGCTACATTTGTCCTTGCTATTAAATTTTGCAAAATTAAACCTCTTCAGTGGTACCTATACAAGTGGCAAACCCATATAGAAAAGTACAAAGTAAGGATGATGGTTACCTCTGATGGAAAGGGAGAGGGATGCAATTAAGGATGGGCATGTAACAGGCTTGTAGGATACTGACAAAGCTCTATTTCTTAGCCAGGTAGAGAGTTCATTGATGGTTTACTTTATTATTTTTTTTAAATTTCAAATATACCTTTTATATAAACATCTATGTATATGAATGGTGTTATTATTTTACTATTAACATAAATATACACAGATGTTCCTCAATTTATGAAGGGGTTAAGACCCAATAAACCCATCATAAGTTGAAAATGTATTTAATACACTTAATTTACTGAACATTATACTTATCCTATCTTAAACATGCTCAGAACACTTACATTAGCCTACAGTTTAGCAATCGTCTTGAGTTTCATCTCAAGAGTAACTGCCTTCCTCTTCTCACCAGGAGACACAGATGTGTATTTTGTAGACATGATGGCATGCGAAAACACAAAATGCAATATACAAAAAAACTCTGGCAACACAGTACCCTGTAGAGTATCAGCTGTTTACCCCCATGCACGCCTGGCTGACTGGGAGCTGTTTCGCTGCCGCTGCCCGCCATCACAAGAAAGGATTACTTATAGCATATCACTAGCCCAGGAAAATATCAAAACTCAAAATTCAAAGTATGGTTTCAGCTGAACGTGAATCGCTTCTGCACCACTATAAAGTAAAAAAAATCTTAAGTCAGGAACTGTTTGTATGTGGAAACAAGTTTCCTTTAATGTTTTCTCATCTGTCATTTCTCAGCCATCTTCCATGCCTTTAAGACTCTCTCTCCTTGGAGGGTTATCAATTACCATTACTCCTATCATCTGAGCTAAGTGACAGTTAGTCATTCTCACTTTAATTTGGCAAGACATCTTTTAATAGAGTGGCGTGTAGACCAACATCACACAGAGCACTGTAATTATACAGGCCATAATTAAAGTTAAAGACAACACAGAGAACATAAATCACATAATAAACATGTCCAGTTTTTCTGGTTAACTCTCCTAATGGAAGAAAAATGAATTAATTATAGTTTTATATGATATTACAAAAAACTTTTTGCTAAGTCTATTATCAATAAAGGTACTCCAACTAAATGCCGATTAACTCCACGTAACTCAGGGCCATACCCAAGAAAAGAATCTCTTACTATTTTGGGGATTGACCTGCCGAACAGTAGGAGCCTGCATGACGGTTCCTCGCAGGGGAGCCTGAGCTGGTGGTGCAGGGAGAGTTGTATAAACCACTTGGTTTGCAGGAGCTCTTGGTACGGGAAGCCTTGTGGTCACCTGAGTTGCTGGACGATGTGTTACATTCACGGTGGTTGGAGCTAATAAAAAGTACAAAAATATATTAAGAATGCAGCATGGCCTATGTTAATTAACTTAGTACTATCTCTAATAAAGAGAGAAACAGAGACAACAGTTTCCTTCTGGAATGCTGATAGGGCCAACCAAAATTAGTAATATTATTATAATCCAAACTTCAGATGAAAAGAGCACCTCAACTAGTTTGACTAGATAATAAGCATGAAGATAAAGAAAAGGTTTAGACCAGAGAGTCTGACCTTATAGAAGTGGCTTAAAAGAGCCAATTTTCCCTCCTCCATGTTAAATTGTTCCTTGCAGCATGGAATTTTAGGCCCTCCAGACTGTCTACAAATGGGTCTAAATCCAGAAGAGTAACTCTGTATTCCCACAGACCATGAAACTACTTGGCTATTATAACTGACATTTCCCCCAGGTGACTTAAACTATCTCTTATTCAACACAGTAAAATATTCATTAAAATACAGACTTCTTCCTGATCTGCTGTGGTGTTCCTCCAGACCTATGGTATACTGAGCATTAATGCCTTGAGTGATATTAATATACATTTATCAAAAAATGGGTCCTAAATGTTCACTCACAGCGTGGAACTAAAATAATGATTTTACGAGTTAACAGCTTTTTGTTAATAATTCAGAATTAGAATCACATTTTATAAATGACCACATATTAACTATATAAAAAAAAGTAAGAAATATTTCACAGGGAAAAATGGGTTCTATAAATAAAATAAATTTGGAGGTAAATGCTGGAGATACAAAGATAAAAAGGTTTCTTTACTAAAGACTCCTAAGCCTTTTTAATATGAGTTAGAAAATGGAAGTATACAAGGATGAATACTAATCTCTTCATCTCTTTATTCCCCCTTTTATTACCTGTACTGTACATGGGCTTGCATATGACATCTTTCTGAATTATTTAAATTAGGTGACTGTCATTTTAATTTCACTGGATATAATTCCATGTGAACTCAGTATTTTCTTTAATGAGAAGTGTGATTACATAAGTAATTTGCAGCTAAACCTCTAAGCAATGGGCTATTTAATGAAGAAAAATTGCCTTGAATGGCTGCCAAACAGTTTAGGAGATACAGGCTACACCTTGAAAATAATCTGATTTATAGCTTCTTGAGAGGTACAAGTAAAATATTAGTGTGTATCTCCTCATGGTAGTGTTAGGCCAGTTAAAACTAGTTCAAGTTAAGAATAATTTAAAAACTCTTATTTAGTCGATTATAATTTGTTGGTTATACTCTGAATGAATCAATACAACCACCCCTTCCAGAGAAACAATACTCATTTCTGTTGTTTACAGTGGCAGATGACAAAGGCATGTAGTTTAAGTCTTCTATATAACCACTCAATATAAGTGCTGCTATTTAAGACAGTCAGGAAAATTAAGTTACACTGTATTAAAAAAGACACACAGTCTTCAAAATAACAATGAGAATTTTCTGTCCAATCTGTCCACTTGATTCCACAGTCGTATTTCACTATAGACAAAACTAAAGCTTCAGTTCAATGATTCAGCAAGTTACCTGTAGGTAGCAAGTGTATTGTTGTCTGAGATGGTCCACTTGTTGGCACCCCAGACGGTTGAAGAGGTGGTGCTGGCTGGATAGGTTGCAGTGGTCGAGACACAGGCTGAGAAGTAGCCATGGCTGACACAGGAGTGTGATTTTGCTTTTTAGTGTCTGTTAATTAAAAGTGGGACATTATGATTATTGATAGAAAAAATTTAAAAATACAGGTATTTCCTTTATGGGCAAATTTAACATTTGCTTGCCACTAACTCACATTTACTGCTTAGCAAACAATTTCTTTCTGTTTTAATTACGTGTATTTGCCAGTTTGAAAACTACAGATTCCAATTCACATTTATAGAAACAGTTTTATATTTTGTTTGATTTTTATGGAAGAATACTTTTTTGAACTCAATATATCATATCGGTTAAAATAATTTCACTTCCTACATTTATATATATATCTATATATCTATGTAGCTATATCAAGGACATTCTCCTAGACAAATACCTATAAACTGATGAGTTTTTCACCACAGATCTTGAATCCCAATTAGTCTACTGTTATTTAGATTCTTTTGTTTAATAACACAGATGGCTGCTTATTTACATTATCCAGTCTTTACAATAAAATACAGAGTGTCTATCTCAAAAAAGTCTACAATAAAAAAGTCTACAATAGCCAATGAAATTAATGCTTGCATATCAGAAAAAGCCCTTGAAAATAGGTAGCCACTATACAGTATAATATAAAAAATATAAGTTAAAACCTCTTCTATCCAAAATGATCCCCACTAATTTCTGTCCTGTAGAATTCTAAAATGTAAATAAGTTCCTATGTAAATAAAATTCTAAAATGTAAATAAAATTTAAAGCTTTAGGAAGTAAAAACTTAATTGGGTGCTAATAGAGAACAATGCACTTTAGAATAAGAGAATTTAAGGTACATCAAAGGTAGGGCAAAGGAAAAAGATGCTAAGAGGCAGGGATGCTAGAAAGAGAAACGGCAAGAGCACCAGAATAGCCCTACCTGGGTCCTCTCAAAAATAACCTGTATTTATTTGTCCCCTAGGAATTCATTATACTTAGACTTGTCTATAAGAAATAATAAAAACAATACAGATAATTTGAAACTTTTTAAGAAGAGTCATACTGGCAATGAATTCAACCATAACAAATGATGGCATAAATCTTCCGTTTTATAGGAGTTTATACACAAAAATAAGTGACTTTACTGTCACAAAATCAATTGTATAGCTAAATTTTGTTTTCCTATAATCCAATGAAATATCTTACTCCCTAAATGTAACTTTTTAAATCTTTAGATTTTCTACATTTAATGTCTTTAAGGTATAAGTAACTTAGTACCTGATCATACCAGAATTTCCACATGCATTATATAATTATCACCAGAGATTTACAGATGAGTCACTGAACAAATTTATTTTGTACAGTCAAATAAATTTGAGAAGTTATATCTTGAATCATTTGAGAATCACATCATAAATTAGCAGAGCTCAGAGACGTCTGTATTAAGAAAAAAACATATAACTTGGGGTGGTGAAACAATACTACATGCAGATGATTGTGTTACAGAATTGTACACCTGAAACCTATATAATTTTATTTTATTCTTTTTAAAGAAACTGTTTTAAAAAAGATTTACTTATTTTTAGAGAGAAGGGAAGAGAAGGAGAAAGAAAGGTAGAGAAACATTAATGTTTTGTTGCCTCTTGCGCACCCCCAACTGGGGACTTGGCGGATAACCCAGGCATGTGCCCTGACTGGGAATAGAACCAGTGACCCTTTGGTTCACAGGCCCATGCTCAATCCACTGAGCTACACCAGCCAGGGTAAAACCTATATAATTTTATTAACCAATGTCACCCCAATAAACTCAATAAAAAAGAAAAATAACATGTAATTTTGTTTACTAAGCATTTCCTAAGCATATTTAACCATGAAACTCTTTACTCATAGAATGTCTATTAACAATGCAGAAGAATAGTTTGGAATATTGGTTAATATCTACCCCATATTATTTCTAAATATTATAACTCAGAATAATACTGAGAATTTTGGTTGTGCATGCTTTTTAACATTACTTTCATTTTCATTTAACTACTATAACACTAAATGTAATTATTTCAAATAACCAATTGCATGTACACACAATTAAAAGTACCTACATTACAACACACACACACAAGATACTGAAAGTCAGAGAACCTGGGTTGGATACACACTTTGCTTACCGACTTCGTAGTCTAGGAATCTATCCTCGACTCTAAAATGGGCATTATGTGATTACTGCATCTGTAAGTTAAATATTCTCCTAATTGCTTTGTTTTCCTCTATGCCTTTTTATATTCACTCAAGATTTGATTTTCATTTTTTAATTCTAATCTAAAAAACTCTCATTCTAGAAAGGAAACAAATACACCAAACATAAGCTATCTCATCAAATATCACACTAGACTGAAAGAAAAAAATATCAAAGCATCACTTAGTATGATTACTTATATGAAGTACCTTGTGAAGCTCCACTCTCTTCATCATCCATTGTGAGGTCAATGACACCACCTGAATCACTGCCTGTGGCTTTTCCACTCTGAAAAACAAAACTTCTTCATTTTGCAAAAGAAACATTGGCAGACATAAATAAAACATGAAATAATAAGGAGGAATTCTATAAGGAAAATGAATAGGCTGGTTCAATGACTGCATCATTTTCTCTTGTATTGTTTTCTACAGTAACATGCTGTGCAGGCTTATAGCTCAGGAGCAATAGGCTAGACCATACAGCCTAGGTGTGTAATAGGCTAGACCATCTAGGTTTGGGTGGGTGCACTCTATGACGCTCACATGATGAAATCCCTTAATGACACATTTCTCAGAAGGTTATCTCAGGTGTTAAGCAGCGCTTGACTATAAATGCTAATCATAATTACTTTATGACATATTATACTGCAGATCAACTAAAACCAATGTAGTTTTCATTTGTAAAACCCAAATTTTGTTAAGTTAAAGAAAATAAGCCCCTGAAGCTAGAAACTTAGGGCCCATTCCCAAGTTAATAATATCAATTGTAAGTCCTATAATTATAAACCTTCCTATGATAAAGACTTCAAAGAAAATGACTTAACACTGCAAATCTGTAAAATCCAATACTAAAAGTACTTAATAAATCCACAAAGAAGGTAACAGAATCCAGTCACTACAAGATTATCTCTAAGGTCCATTTTTCAAAATTTACTAAACTTTAAATTTATTGAAAATTACTAGACAAATATACAAGGACCAGGAAACTCCAACCAAAGAGAAAAGATAGTTAATAGGAAATGATTCCAACTGAAGCCATATGTTGAATTTAACAAAGACTGCAAAGTAGCTGTTAAAAGTATGTTCATGTGGCTCAGTTGGTTGGGCTTCAACCCACAAACCAAAAGGTCACAGGTTTGATTCCTGGTCAGGACACATTCCTAGGTTGCAGGTTCAGCCCCCAGTTGGGGTGCTTAGGAAAAGAAACCAACAGATGTTTTTCTCTCACATTGATGTTTCTCTCCCTCCCCCCTCTCTAAAAATAAATAAATAAAATCTTTTAAAAAAAAGTCCTCGGGTGAGGGAAAAAAAACAATTAAAAAAAAAATACGTTCAGCCATGTGACAGATGTTACTCAGGGGTTGGGTACTGACCCGTAAAGTGAAAGGGAGATGGTTCAATCACCAGTCAGGGCACATGCCTGGGTTGTGGGTTCTGCATCCACTTAGGGGCATACAAGAGGCAACCAATGTTTCTCTCCCACATCAACGTTTCTCTCCCATTCTTTCTCCCTCCCTTCCCCTCTAAAAATTAAAAAAAAAAAAAAAAAAAAAACCTTCAAAATATTAAAGGAAATATATTAATGACTGTGTAATTAAGAGGTAGAAACTGAAAAACAAAAATAGAAACAAGAATTAAGGTATTTTTTTAAAAACCCAAAAGATTGACAAAAAGCAAAAAATAACCAAACCACATAGAAACAAAATTTAGATGAAACAAATATAAAAAATTACAGAACAGCAGACCTACATATAACCATATCAATAATTATACTACATATAAACAGATTAAAATTTCCTGTCAAAATATAGGGATTGTCAGATGGGATAAGATATCAAGAAATCAAGAAATAACTACATTTTTTCCTCCTAGATACTCACTTTAAATGAAAGACACAAACACTGAAAAAAGGAAGTGTAAAGTTTCTTGTGATCATGTAAATATTAGATAAAAAACAAGAGGGAAATTTTATAATAATTAAAGGGCCTATTTGTCTATTTCTCCTCCCATTAATTTTGTTACCTTCATTTCATGTTTTGATGCTCTACTATAAAGTTCCTATTTTTCTATAATGTATACTCTATAACAAGATATGGCCTACAATCAAATCTAATCTGCTAATTATATTTTTATTGATCATAACCTGAATTCATCTATTTTTAAAATATATTTATTGATTACTCTATTACACTTGTCCCATGTTCCCCCCTTTTTTCCCCTCTGCTCTGCACACCCCCTCCCACCCGCATTCCCCCCTTTAGTTCATGTCCATGGGTCATACATATAAGTTCTTTGGCTTCTACATTTCCTACATGATTCTTAACCTCCCCCTGTCTATTGTACCTACCATTCATGCTACTTAATCTCTGTACCTTTTCCCCATCGCCACCTTCCACTGCCCCGCTGATAAACCTCCATGTGATCTTCATTTCTGTGATTCTGTTCTTCTTCTAGTTTTTGTCTAGTTTTTGTTCTAGTCTTCTAGCTTGTTTTCGTTTTCAGGTTCAGTTGTTAATAGCTGTGAGTTTGTCATCATTTTACTGTTCATATTTTTATCTTCTTTTTCTTAGATAAGTCCCTTTAACATTTCATAAAAGGGCTTGGTGGTGATGAACTCCTTTAACTTGACCTTATCTGGGAAGCACTTTATCTGTCCTTCCATTCTAAATGATAGCTTTGCTGGACAGAGTAATCTTGGATGTAGGTCCTTGCCTTTCATGACTTGGAATACTTCTATCCAGCCCCTTCTTGCTTGCAAGGTTTCTTTTGAGAAATCAGCTGATAGTCTTATAGGCACTCCTTTGTAGGTAACTGTCTCCTTTTCTCTTGCTGCTTTTAAGATTCTCTCCTTAGTTTTATCATTGGGTAGTGTTACTATGATGTGCCTTGGTGTGTACTTCATTGGGTCCAACTTCATTGGGAGCTCTCTGAGCTTCTTGGACTTCCTAAAAGTCTATTTCCTTTGCCAGATTGGGGAAATTCTCCTTCATTATTTGTTCAAGTAAGTTTTCAATTTCTTGTCCTTCCTCGTCTCCTTCTGGCACCCCTATGATTCAGATGATGGAATGTTTAAAGATGTTCTGCAGGTTCCTAAGCCCTTCTCATTTTTTAAAATTCTTGTTTCTTCATTCTGTTCTGGTTAAATGTTTATTTCGCCCTTCTGCTCCAAACCATTGAGTTGAGTCCCAGTTTCCTTCTCATCACTGTTGGTTCCCTTTACATTTTCCTTTATTTCATTTTTCATAGCCTTCACTTTTTCCTCCAGTTTGCAACCATATTCAACCATTTCTGTGAGCATCTTGGCTACCAGTGTTTTGAATTGTGCATCTGACGGGTTGGCTATCTTTTTGATGTTTAGTTGTATTTTTTTCTGGAGCTTTGATCTGTTCTTTCATTTAGGCTTTTTTTTGGGGGGGTCTTGGTGCATCTGTTACATATAAGGGCTGGAGCCTTAAGTTTTCACCAGGGCAGGGCAACCCACATTGCTGTGTTGTGACACTGTATGTGAGGGAGGGGTCAGAGAGGTAACAGTGCCACTTTCTCCACTCTCTGCCATATTTCAGTCACTTACCCTGCTACCCACATACAAATTGGGCCCTTCTGGTGCTGATTCCTGGGTTTGTAGGTTTGTGTACATTCTAGGACCCTGTGGGTCTCTCCGACGAAGTCTCCTGTGAGGCTGAAGCTTCTCCCACTGCCTCAACCCCCACAAGTGTTTTCAGTCAGAGGCTTTGAGGGTTTATATCACTGCATTGGAACTCTGGGTTGCTTGGTGTATCTCACTCTTGTTTTTCCTCCTGGTTTATCTGCATACAAATGTGGAACTGCCCAGTCCACAAACCGCTGCCTCTCCCAGTCCACCAGCTGCCGCCTTGCTGTGAGTACTCTCCACCCAGCTGCCTCTCCTGTCTCCACCCCTCCTACCAGTCTGGATGAATGTTTCTTCTTTAACTCCTTGGTTGTCAGACTTCCATACAGTTCAATTTTCTATTAGTTCTGGTTGTTTTTTGTTTTTAAATGTTTCCTTCTTTTGGTTGTGTGAGGAAGCACAGTGTGTCTACTTACGCCTCCATCTTGGCCAGAAGTCCCAATTTATCTATTATCACATGCTACAGGTAGTTTCTTGGCTATATTTTCTTCTTGAAAAATAAAATTGGTAATTATTTCAGTAATTATTAACAGTAATTATAAGATGATAGCTGGCACTATTGCTATCAGGCTCTGTGCTAAATGTTTATATTCATTAACCAATCTAATCTTTACAATAATCCTATGAGGTGGGTAATAGCATTAGCCACATTTTATAGGTGAAAAATCCAAAGTGTTAAGTAACTTGCCCAAAGTCTATCCACTAATAAGTGACAGGAGCTAGGTTGTTTGACTCTAATAGCTTATTTCTGTCACTAGGTGCAGATTGAGCAGACACATACACATATATGTATCTTTACATTTTTTCTGGTATCATTTCTGAGAAAACTCATCAGAGACACTACACATTTATATCTGCATTTACACATATTAGTGAAGTTCTCAACTTGAAACTATAAAAAAATCTTAGTTGACAGTAAGTAGGTTTTAACACTAAGAAATATATTTTACTTAAAGTTACTTCCCCCCAAAACAACCATTCTCATTAAGTGAACACTAAGAAAATTTTGGAAGAACAGAGCTACTGGCTTGTAGGGGTTTTTTGTATGTTTGTTTTCTATAATGAAACAAACAAAAATTACATATATGAGTGGTTACAGTAGGGCACTTAAACAATTGTGAAGAAAGTTAACACAGAAGACCTGGTTGTTCACTCTTTGCACATCTCTCCTAGGAACTTGGAACTGTAACAGAGACTTGGCTAGCTACCAAGAATGTAGTCTTTGGAAATTTTCCATTAATGATTAATAATTTTCTTAACTACACCTTGAAAAATGGACTGGATCATAATGGCTTGTCAAGACTGATGTGAACAAACATCAAGATAGTTGATGTACATCCGATTTTACTGTTGGAATCTTGAATTTGAACTGTCCTGGCTGGTTATATAGATAGATGTGAATAGCATAATCAATAAAATATATTTAAAAAAAAGCAGCTATATGATCAGCTCTCTAAACTACTTCAGACCTTGAGACTCAATGAGGCTTCATTGGGCAGAGATTCTTGGCACATGTCCCTGAAGTTAATAACAAGAGAGAAAGTATATCCTATATAATGCTGGCGGATTTTCTTTTTTTGGGGGGGGGGGGCGGGCAGGGAGGGACATGGGAGAATTTAGAAGCCTGTGCCTAACTTCTCTGAACCCCACTTGATGTATATCTTTTTCCTGTTATTTTTCCTTTCTGCCTTTTTGCTGTGTAAACTGTAACCATGAGCATCCTGCTATGAGCCTTATGAATCCTGACAAATCAACAAAATTGAGGGTGAGCTTGAGTCTCTCAAAATAGCAATAGAACTACACATAGGAGCATAAAAAGAATACTACATTGTTTTATAATGTATGATGATGATTTGAATAAATGAATAAATTTTTCACTACATGAAATATGGGGTCTATCCAGAAAAAGTCCAGCCACTGTTAATATAACAAAGGTTTGTGCAATGTCTATGTAACCTAGCAGCCAAGGAGAGTGGATTGGAATGTGCATGTATGAAAAATGACAACTTCACTGTACTAGTCAGTGGGGCCAGTAGGCGCTGTTGAGTGAGCATGTGTACTGTGTAGCTGTCACATTTGAAATGACTGAGCAAATTGAGCAACGAATCTGCATCAAATTTTGTGTTAAGCTTGAACATTCCTCCATGGAAATTATTCAGATGATTCAGAAGGTGCCACAGGTATGGGCAACAGGTGATTGGCAGCTTCTTGTGCAGAGATTCTGGTGAAACATTAAATCACCCAGGTAACTCAGACCCCCTACAGCCCAGATTCGGTACCCTGTGACTTCTGACTCTTCCACTAAAATCACCTTTGAAAGAGAAGAGATTTCAAACCATCGATAATATTCAGGAAAATACAACAGGGCGGCTGATGGCAATTGGGAGAACTGTGTGAGGTCCCAAGGTGCCCACATTGAAGGGGACTGAGGTGTCATTGTCCTATGTACAATGTTTCTTCTATCTTCTTCAATAAATGTCTATTTTTCATATTATATGGCTGGGTACCTTCTGAACAGACCTCAACTATGAATGACATATTATGTAAAATGAGATATATAAATAAAACGTAGTAATACTACATTCTATGTGAAATATGTTAAGAACTTATTTGGAGGACATTAGAGAAATCTTCATTCAAGGATTACAAAAATATTTTACATATTTAACTATTTCTTAAACGAGGTATGACTGAACAACAATCATTTCCACTCAAGTTATTCAAAGGTCCTTCCAATTTCTACTAACTTTAACCCTGTGGAGTTTGTGGTAAAAAAAAATTACAGCATAGATCGCTTGTATCCGAGAGATACTGTCATTACTAATATGCGCTTAAATGTGTAAAAAAAAAAAATTTTAAACACTGCAAATTAGCATTACATTTACATAATAAAACACATGATTTTTATATTTTCAGTTACAATCTAGAAATTATTAAAGAAATATAGAACCAAGAATAAAAATTTTTCTTTTCAAATAAAATCATGGATACTGCTAAACTATATAACCAAAAAATGTCTTTAACATTAATTAATCAGAACCTTCAGTAGTTGGTTTTGCAAGGCATTTATTTGTTAACAGTTATTGTGAACAATATTGCTGTGCTCAAGGCACATATACTTTTCACAACAGCAAAAATATTTTGGTAAGCGGCTTATTTTGGATGCACAGCACCTAATACATTGTTTTCTTTTTCTGCTTGTCAAGGGAGGCTAACTTGTCATTAGAATTCTTTTAATTTGTGTTTGAAATTGATGAAGTTTTACGTGTAAAGGGTTATGCACACCTGTAGAGATTTCTGAACACCTTTTTATTTGTTCTAACACTAACTGTGTTATGAGATTTCTAATATTCTGTGCCTTATTTTCACATTGCTGTTCAGAATATGAATAGTTTGAGCATTTATTCCTGCAATATTCAGAATTATGTAGAATATAACCATAGGTCACCTTATGGTTTTCCCAGCCACATTACATGTACCTATCATTTGGTCCAGAGTGTCAACTCCTGACTTTGTCTGGCTGTAATATTCTATTATGCCAGGCTTTTGGGAAATCTAAATATATGGTGTTATCAAAATGCATACTTGAAACTAAAATTACCTTTTCCCCCTCTTTTTAATATATGAGATACAAGTGAGCAATCTGCACCAAATGCAATTAAGTTGTCTTTTTCAGGCCTTTTTTAGAAGATAGAAATTCAGGGGATAGTTGGGGTATATTCTTATGAACAGGATCTACTCAAGAAAGTTACTTCTTTTTCAAGCCAGAGACAGGGTTTGTATCAGTGAACCAGTTATCTGCTGCAATATTATGTCCTGATGGGTAAATGGGTTCTTCAGGTCTCTTGATTACATTTGCTGGTTTATTACTAATCAAGTAAGGACCGTCAAGCTGCGTACTGGCATATATTTCAAGGTTTCCTGTGTAAAAAGCTTTTGAATTGACCATAGCAAAAATTTTTATACCGCATTTACTGGGTGTGGATGGATATATTATCTAAAAACCACATTTACCTCTAAATCCAGGTAACATTTTGTCTGTTGTTACATTCTGTCCCATAGAGTAACAATTTTCTACAAATGCTGAGAAAATGTCCCTCACAACCGCTAATGTGTCCGCTCACAGGAATTCTAAGAGGGTAAGCTTATCATCAAACCCGATACAATTATAAATAAATCTAAATCTCCATAAAGATATTAAGTCTAAAAAGTTCAATCCTACTATCATCTAGCCCGTAAAAGATGCAAATTTAGCTAATTACTGTGATGTAAACCAGCAAGATATAAGAAGCCTAAAAATGCTTTCAATTTGGTTTTGTCTATTCATTTAGCATCTCTTTCTCGTGAAAATCAGCTCAATATAGAATCAATGTATTCATCTGTATATAATAAGATTAGATTTAAAATAGCACTTGTGATAAAGCAGTTTAAAGTTTCAAGTTCTGTCCTGACACTTTTTGCATTTGGCCAAACTAACAGAAGATGATACAAAATATTCTGTGGCTATTTTCTAATTTGTCTTATTGGATTTTCCCTCCATTTTCATTCTTTATCCTTTCCAAAAATATACTCTTCATTCATGTCTATTTCATCTTCACTTTCTTCACTAGAAATATCTTACTTAGTATCAGAATCTTTTGAACTAACTTCCACACAATCTTCATCTTCTAAATCACTTTCATTTTCACATTTTACTTTATCATTCTCATCATCGGACTGGATGGAGTAGCAGTGGCTGAAGTTCTTCAACATATCTTAGGTTATCAAATTAATATATATTTCCATCCATTTTCAACAATACATGAAAATCAAATGAAACAACCCTGACTTCCAAGTTCGTGGAAAAGTAAAAGCAACTACACCAACACTGACTTCGTAGTTTGCCATATCTCTCAGATACAATTTACTATTGAATATCACACACCCTTACGAAACACGTTATAACAAAACTGATAGCTTAAGCATAGCTTAGTCACAGACAGATACACAGCTAGTCACAACCTTGAACCTATGCACTTGATATATGTAACAATATTTAAGAAAATACTTTGTGTCTCTCAAATCAGCCATGACTTCCTCAGAGTTAAAGTGTTAAAGAATTCAGAAGTACAACTAAGAAAGATTTGTCACAGAAAAGATAAAGTAGTTACAAGTACATACTTAAATAGTGATATTCTAAAGAATCACAGGCTATTTCACACCACTTTCTATTTGTTAGTAAGGAGCATATAACAAACTAATTTCTTAATAAATCTTAAAAAAACCAATGGTATTACATTAATAAAGTTATTTAGCACAATGACAAAAATTTTATTTGTACCAGAAAAGTCAAGCCAGCAAAGCATGGGTTTATAACTGGCAGTACATACGTAACTTCTAAAATGGTTTTCAATTATAAAATAAAACTTGTTTATTTATTATTCATTTCCACAATTGGCACTTACTCAAAGCTGAAACTTTGCTATTTCTGACAAGGCTTGGCTTTAGCAGGTAATCGCCTAGTCAAACTGCTTGGTTGTGACTCTCTGGTATTGAATTCCTCTTCCTCAAAGCCAAATAATATTTCCACTGAGAGCTCAATTTATTTTGTTGTACTATCTCTTTGTTGTCTGATACAGTCACTGTCTCAGATGACTTTTATTTTTTTCAAAGATTTTTATTTATTTACTTTTTAGAGAAAGGGAAAGGGAAGGAGAAAGAGAGAGAGAGAGAGAAACCTCAATGTGTGAAAGATATATCAATTGGTTGCCTCTCACCAGCCTCCAACTGGGGAAACTTGCCCACAACCCAGGCATGTGCCCTGGGCTGGGAATCAAACCTGTGACCTTTTGATTTGCAGGCCAGTATTCAATCACTAAGCCACACCAGACAGGGCTGTTTCAGGTGACTTTTAACTGGTACAGGTTTCATCAAACATGTCAGTTACATAGCACAATATAAAGTAAAATATTTTAGATTCAAAATCTGTGAAGTGTGGAATAATACATAATATTTTGAATTTTCTAGACTATAATAAGAAGTTGGGTGTAATTGGACTTCATATCATTTTGTTTAATTTTTCTTAATTTTAAAGTATTGCAAATTTTATATCAATTTTAATTTCATTAAATATTTACATTACATACACTTCACTTCACATAACTTTTTGTTAATCAGCTTAACAATAACCCACAACCGTCGGACCAACTTCACATAACTTTTTGTGATGATGAAAATGTTTTATAACTGTGTTTTCCAGTATGATAGTCACCAGCCATATGTGGCTATTGAGACTTGATATGGAGTAAAGAAATAAACTTTTAATTTAAATTAAATTAATTTAAATTTAACTTGAAAAGCTACACTTGACTAGTGGCTATCATAGACAATATAACTTTAGAAGAACCATCCTAAGAAACACAGCCATAACAGCACATTTTCTTGCCCTGAAAATGTTACTTACCTTGTCCAAACAACAACAATCACTGAGAGAAATAAAGATGTTTATAAATTTTTTATTTTAGATTTATTTTATAAAGTAAAGCTAGCCTTCCAATAAATGTTAAATAAAAGCCGCCAGCTCTATGAACATTTTGTATATCACGTGTTTCCTAAAAAGTACCCCATATACTTTTAATTGGAAATATAGCTAAAGTCCACAAGATATCCTCAGAAATAATCACAATTTTGATCTTTAATATCATACACAAAATTGCTAAAATCTGTACAAAATTAAATTTTTTTTACTTTAAATCATTTATGATTTCCTCAATTACAGTTAACATACATTATATTAGTTTCAGGATTATAACCCAGTGATTAAATATCATATAATTTACTAAGTCATCCTGATAAAATCTCACCCATCTGACACCATACAGTTATTACAATATTACTGACTGTATTCCCTATGCTCTACTTTATATCCCCATGACTGTTCTGTAAGTATCAATTTGTACTTATTCCCTTCATCTTTATCAACATCCCCTCAAAACTCCATCAAGAACAGTCTCTGTATCTATGAATCCCTCTGTTCTGTATGTTCGCTAATTTTCGTTTTCAATTCAATTGTTGGTAGATATGTATTTATTGTCACTTTATTATTCAAATTTTTTATCTTTTCTTTTCTTCTTAAAGACAACCCTTTAATATTTTACATAATCGTGGTTTGATGGTGATGAACTCCTTTAGCTTTTTCTTCTCTGGAAAGCTCTTTATATGTCCTTGAACTCTAAATGTCAGCTTTGCTGGGTAGAGTGATCTAACTTGTAGGTCCTTGCTTTTTATGACTTTGAATATTTCTTGCTAATCTCTTCTAGCCTAAAAATTTCTTTTGAGAAATCAGCTGACAGTCTTACGGGGCTCCCTTGTAGGTAACAAATTGCTTTTCTCCTGTGCTTTTGAGATTCTCTTTTTGTATTTAATCTTGGTGTGGGCCTCTTTAGACTCATCTTGTTTGGTACTCTGTACTTGCTGGATTTGCATGTCTATTCCCTTCACCAGGTTAGAAAAGTTTTTCACCATTATTAATTTTTTTTTTACATAGGTTTCAAATTCCTTGCTCTCTCTCTTATCCTTCTGGCATCCCCATGATGTGAAGGTTGGTACACTTAAGTTGTCCAGGGTTTCCTTACACTACCCTCACTTTTTCGGATTCTTCTTCTTTTGCCGTTCTGCTTGTTATCTGTGTCCTTATCTTCCAAATCTCTGAATTGATTCTCTACTTCATCTACTCCACTATGATTCCCTGTATTCTTCATTTCTGACTGGTTCTTTTTATGTTTCCTACCTCTTTGTTGACATTCTAAAGTCACCTGGCATTCTTATAATCTGTGTTTTGAACTATGCATCTGGTTGATTGCCTGTCTCCATTTTGTTTATTTCTTTTTCTGGAGTTTTGTTCTGTTCTTTCATGTGGTTTGGGTGGTGCTTCAACATGATCTGAAGCTGTCCACCAGGTACGTTGGACCCTGGTGCACCCTAGGAGGTGCAGACCAAGGTCAGCCACTGCCTGTGTTCTGCCTGGGGGTACCCGACATGAGCTATAAGCAGTCAACAGATGGCTGCTACTTACGCTGAGCTTGGAGGTGCCCAGGAGAGGCCAAACTGCAAACAAATGCTGACAGCCTCTAGTGCTGGGCCTGGGGCCACTTAGCAAGAGGTACTGGGCATGCTGGGGCCAGATGTTCCTTATTTGAGAATTTTTAGGAAAGTTTGATGCATGAAATAAGACAAGCAGTTCGTATAAAAAAGCTATCACACACAACTTGGGCTGGCCCACAATTTGGGTGGGGTGGGGTCTTAGGTTAATCACCAGGGCAGGGCAAACAGTAATAGACAGGTTTGTGGAGATTCAGATATTGTGTCCACCTGCCCGCTCTGTGGGGAAAGGGCCTAGAAAAAGCACAATGGCCTCGGCCAGCACTTTTATCTGGAAGAAAGCTGCTCCTACAGCTCTCGCCATGATGCCTGAGAATTCAGTTCATCCTCTATGTCACTGATGCCTTTTAAACTGCTGCGGCAGTCCTGGGATTAAAGCAAGTTAGTCCAAGTAAGACCATGTGCAGACCCTTTAAGAACACCTGGGACCCTAGAAGCCCTCTGCTTCACTCAGCCACAATCCCCACTGGTTTTTACAGCTAGAAGTTATGGGGATTTCTCTACTTGGCTGGGTGGCCTGTTGTGGGGCTGGGACCCCTCACTCCTCAGAGGAACTGCTGGAGCCAAGATATCCCTACTAATTGTTACATGTGTGAAACCAGCTTGTTCCATGTCTCTACCTTTCCTAACAGTCTCAATGTGGCTTCTTCTTTATAGTCTTAGTTGTTCAGTTAGATTTCATGTGGTTCGGAATGATGGCTGTTCCTTAGTTTAGTCGTGATTTTGAAGTGGTTGTGAAAGAATGCAAGTACTGCATTTACCTGTGTTGCCATCTTGACTGGAAGCTGAAACTAATATTTTTAATAGCTTTAATTGGATCTATAAGCCACAAGTACAGCCAGCTTTGTCAAAAATCCTTCATTTTAGAGCAAAAGTCCTAAATAAAGATCATTATATGTCCTTGTTTTAAAATTCATGTCATTTATTCATGCCTAATTTATTTAAGACTTTTTGTTTTTCTAGGAAAAATATGATTTCCTTGAAATGATTAAGAGGAAGGCAGAAAATAAAACTATCAACCTAATGACTTTTCAGTAAGTCTATTATAATACTTAAAGCAATATAGTGGAAGATATAGGAAGAATATTGTTAATATAGGAAAAAAGTAAGTACTCCATTCCTGGATAATTAAAATTTAACACAAAAAAGTACCAAGACTTGCAAAATACTAATCAGCTATCAGAAAGACCAAAATTTTCTTGCTAAATAGCTCTATTTCTGATCAGCTTTGAAGAAACTAAAATGGTGCTTCTCTAACATGCGTTGGGAGGATATGTATGTGTGTATGGGGAGGGAACAAGTGAGACCTTTAAAAAGACGAGGCAGAATGAAGCTACACGTGCAGACTGAATCTTTACACCACATGAAGGCAAATACTGGACTGTCAATTACATGAGCCATGCAGTAGGTTAACATAATAAACTAATATTATCTCTAAGAGAATTACTAAGTAAAGAAAACTCAATTCTTACCAAATATTACAGAGAAGTTATTTGAAAATCTTTGAAGAGTTGTAAAGAACACACTTAGAATAATTTTCATTGTATTAAAGACAACTGATGGAAATCCATTCTCTAGTGCACTGTAACAACAATTTTAATTTGAAACAATAAGAAAATCTTACCTGTGATGTACTATCAGCTGCTTTCTTATTAACAGAAGCATCTATTGTTTTGTTTGTCTGGTTTTCTGAAGAGTCAAGGAAAAAAAAGTCAGCCATTTTTAAAAGCACCAAAAATGTGAAAGGTTGTGTTGCTTTATATACAATAATGTATGCAATTTTCTTCAATTTTTTTTGGTCAGCATGTCACCTCCGTAAATGGACTCTCTTATAGAACGCTGCCACAATATTTTTCAGAAGGGCAAATTCACAACAAATCAAAAACCTTCACATACCCATTGGCCCAGAAATTTTAACTCTTACCCAAAGAAATATCTTAAGAGGAATAATTTAAGATGTGCTTACATAAATGTTCTAACATGAGTGAGTGGTCCAATAAGGTACCATATTTCCATACTATATATCTTAAGAAAAAAGTTGAATGACATGGCAAAAATGTAGTAAATTCATTAGAAAGATAGTTAAAAACACAGTGTTTCTGAGAAAATATTCATGCATAATCTCAGTAGTTCAATCACAGATGATTTTTCTTTATTCATTTTTCAATTAAGTTGTATTGAATTTGCGGTACACACACACACACACACACACACACACACACACAGGTTACTTCCATAACAGCACGGAAAGTAAACCAATGTTTTTCTGCTGCGGTATTGAAAGAGATGGTACCGAATTTTATCAAATGTCTTTAGAATCTACTGAGGTGATTACTTAGGGTTTCTTCTTTGGTGATGTAGTGAATCACTTTAATAGAAGTTTTCTGACGTTAAAACATCCATTCTTGCTTTTTTGTAGATAAATTTCCTAGGCAAAATATGGATTTCTTTCATTTGTAAATCTTAAGAACACATGTAAGGTAAACTATTTATGTTTAAACAAAAAACAGGAGATAGAACTGTGTATTTTCATATATACATATAAAACCTGTAAAAAAAAATCAGAATAAATACCTACCTGCTAGAAGAGGTTTTTCAAGGCTAGGGAGAAAAAAAAAGGCCCTTACAATTTCTCCCTACACTATCTGAATTATCTTAGTTCTTATTACATAAAATTATTACTTATTTATTTATTTTAATATTTAGATTACTTCATTTATAATTAACCAGCATCTGTTTTGTTGGACTGTGAAGTTCCTGAAATACTACTTAAATAAAAAATGAATCCCAGGCTACTGATCCTACATGGCAGAGTATTACAATACACTGATGACATTACCATGACATTACCAAAACATCAGTAATTTACTACCAAAGTTTGTTGGACTACATTATTTGAGATTTGAAGCTTATTTTTATTTTCAAGTGACTATAAAAAGGGTAACCTCAGAAAAGCAGCTTTATTTTATTTTCTGTTGAAATATCCTCACATAAAAAAATTCAACACTCTGAAGAGATTTAGACTGCTTAATAGAAGTTTCATATACATATAAATGAATACACACAGAAACACATACACTACCAAGGCTAAGTAAATTATTCAAAGAACTGTAATAATATTCCTAAGGAGGTTTTTAATAAATATTCCCCTGCCCTTTTGTTACACTATTTTCTTCATTTTTAAAATAACATTTTACAATTTCACAGCATCTTTTTTTTCTTTTACTATAATGTCTACCTTAGATGACTTCTGAAAGTAAAGTTATAAAATCAATCTAGTCTGGGTGTAACATGAGAAATTGTACTTCAAATCTTTCAATCATTTGAGAAACATCTCTATCTCATTATTCTTATTTTTAACCAATACTGCATTTTTGCCAGTCATAAAACAGTTTTATATAAGTGCCAATTACTAGTGTCCCTTAGTAAATGCTGAACAATTGTATGAAAATGAATGACATGCAGAACTTTTAAACAATTTTCACAATACTGTCCCTTATCTACATCACAAGAGCCTCCTAATTGCTCTCCCGGCTCCATTGTTCTCCCCTCTAAACCATTCCCCTCACTGCAGCCAGTGATCAAAATCCTTTGATCCTATTTTCCACCTTCTTTCAATTTATCATCTCATATCTTTGTAGACCTCCCATATCTTCTCATAAAAACCTGCATATCTAATTCAACGTATTTATAATTAATTACTTATTTAAGAGTCAAGTTTCCTATTTGATTAGAGCATAGTGAGAACAGGTAATAATATCCTGTACCTACCTCTGCAGGACTTTAGGACAGTACAGGCATTCAGTATTTCATGAATGACTGACATCACCACTAATTTAAGTCCTAAATTTCCAAACGGTCTCTAGGATGATTTTTACTCTAGTATGAACAGAAAATACTGACTTACTCTATGAGGATATGCAAATGATAATAAAATACATACAAATGCACACCATCTGCTTAGACAGCATATATTCTCATTAGGTCAAAAATACCTACATAAGTACAGGACTTTAAAAGTTTTAAATATATATCTAATTAATTAATCACATTAGGTATGCATTAGAGTATGGCTTCAACCTTCACATTAAGTTAAAATTTGCATTTTGGCTTCAGCTTAGGTTCTGGGAAATCTTAGGCTAAATGCCTACTTTAGTATCATTTATGGGACCTTGAAATTATGCATGATAGTAAGATTTCATTTAAATTAACATTATGAATGACACACAAAGCTTACCATTCACATTTATGGTTAATATCTAATAAGTCACTTTCAAATATATGCAAGCATTCTAAATAGAACCTGAAATGAAGATCTCCTTAATATAATTTATATTGGGTTGGCCAAAAAGTTCGTTCATTTTTTTCCTGTAAGTTGGCTCTAGTAGTGCTTAGTTGTCTTTAACATTTCATAATTTTGTTAGATTGTCTGTTATAGTGTGCAGTTTTTTAAAAAACATCAAAATTCGTGAATTCTGTGTAGCCATTTTAATACTGAAGATGGAAGAAAACATGCAACATTTTTGGCATATTATGCTTCATTATTTCAAGAAAGATAAAATAGCAACTGAAATGCAAAACGAGATTTGTGCAGTGTATGGAGGAGGTGCTGTGACTGATTGAATATGTCAAAAGTGGTTTGTGAAGTTTTGTGCTAGAGATTTCTTGCTGGACAATGCTCCACAGTGAGGTAGACCACTTAAGTTGATAGAGATCAAATTGAGACATTAACTGAGAACAATCAATGTTATACCATGAGGAGATAGCTGACATACTCAAAATATCCAAATCAATGAAGTTATTGGTGAAAATGAAAAAATGTGTCTTTTATTTTATGGAAAAACTAATTGGGCTTTTTGGTCAACCCAATATGTTAAAGTACATATAAATATATTAAATATATGTTGAAATATACAATTTTAAGTGTAAATATAAATGTATACTATCACAAGAAAGAATGTACTAATTAATGACTGTGAAAACTATTAATTCTATATATAATTTAAAAAGTCAAGTAATTAAATAAATGCAAAACAGACTGACACTGATTACTATTAATAGAGTACATTAGCTAGATAACTTGGGAAAAATATTCCCCTTGTGTCAATAAATATTCATAAAAATTTTAAAAGAACAGAATAATGAACTTATAATTCTGATATTTATAGAAGTGTTTAGGATACTAGTATTCATAACATTAAATAAAATCTTTTAAGTTACTTATTTCTTTTAAGGCCACAGTCTTTCAGGAAAAGCTCTATATTTAAGAATATCTCGCCCTGGCTGGTGTAGCTCAGTGGATTGAGCGCAGGCCTGCGAATCAAAGGATCGTGGTTTGATTCCCAGTCAGGGCACATGCCTGGGTTGCGGGCCAGTTAGCATGGGACACACAAGAGGCAACCATACATTGATATTTCTCTCCCTCTCCTTCTCTCCTACCCTTCCCCTCTAAAGATAAATAAATAAATTAAAAAAAAAAAAAAGAATATCTCATATCTTGTGACTACCAATTTAAAACAATGTCAACTTAGGCTCAGTATTTCATAAAGAGGAAAAACTCCCAAATCACATAAAACGATGACCATGATAAATCAATCCTTGTCCACCTTATTAAAAGTTACTAAGGATCAGAAGAAAAAGTATTAGAAAAAAATGAAGTAACCACCAAAAATTTTCCTCATTCCTCAAGAGTTAAAAGTAAGCATCTTTTAGTGTTCCCAACATGAATTAGAGTGTCTAAAGAACAATACAGTATCCAATAATACTAAGAAATATTATTGTACTATGCAAACATTTAATTTTAGTACTAGTATCAATAACAATTGCATTTTTATATAAAATTTCAGACTTACTCTTACATCCCAAATATTAATTATATGTAGGGTAATATTCAGATTCAGTCAATTATTATTTTATCTGTCACTCACTGACTACTTTCTCAGCAATTCTGTGAAATACCATCACTATTTTATATGAGAAAATATACACAGAGGGCAAGATACCACTAAGGGCTACATGAGAAAATTTTTAAAAGGCTCTATATGTCACTTATAAAAGTAATATTGTACTTCAGAATCTGTGCCTTACATTTCATGTTACTTATTATATCAATATGACAGCTACTGTCACATGATATTTACTTATTCTTGTTATCTTTCCAAAAGTGGTGGGCATAAATGTAAAGTCAGAATGAGGCATAATAAAAAAGTCCAAGTATATACACAATGGAGTAAAGGCAGTCTATTCAATAAATGATGTTAGAAAAGCTGGATGGATTACATACAAGAAATGGAACTAAACTACCTTTCTACACCACATACAAGAATAAACTCAAAATGGATTAAAAACTTAAATGTAGATACCCAAAACCATAAAACTCCTAGAAGAAAACATATGCAGTAAACTCTCTTGACATTGCTTAGTAATATTTTTTCTGATATATCTTCTTAGGCAAAGGAAACAAAAGAAAAAATAAATAAATGGGATGGCATCAAACTAAAAAGTTTTTTTGCACAGTGAAGAAAACCATCAACCAAACAAAAAGGAAACCTACTGATGGAAAGATATTCATCAGTGATATATTTGATAAGTGCTTAATATCCAAAATTTATGAAGAACTCTTACAACTAAACACCAAAACAACCCCCCCATACTACAACAAAAATTTAATTAAAAAAGTGGGCAGAGGACCTGAATAGACTTTTCTCCAAAAAGGACAATAGACATCTGAAAAGATGCTCAAAATTACTAATCATTAGTGAAATACAAATTAAAACAACAATGAAATATCACCTCACACCTTTCAGAATATTTATCCATAAATCGACAAACAAGCGTTGGAAAGGATTATGCAGGGGGTATGTATGGGGGAACCTCATGCACTGTTAGTAAAAGTACAACTGTTGTGGCCACTATGAAAAAACGTCTGGAGGGTCCTCTAAAAATTAAAAATAGAACTACCTTATGATCCACCAATTCCACTTCTGGGTATTTATCCCAAAAAAAAAAAAAAAAAAAAAAAAAAAAATCCAAAAGATAAATCTGAAAAGATGTAGTCATCCATATGTTCATTGCAGCACTATTTATAATAGCCAAGATATGGAAACAACCTACGTATCCATCAACAGATGATTAGATAAAGAAATTATGGCATACATACACAATGGAGTATTACTCAGCCATTAAAAAGAACATAACCTCATCATTTGCAACAACAATGGATAGACCTAGAGGCTATTATGTTAAATAAAATGAGTCAGGCAGAGAAAGGCAAATACCAGGTGATTTCGGTTACACGTGTAATCTAAACAACAAAAGCAAACAAAAAAACCCCCCAAACAATCTTACAGATACAGAAACAAACTAATGGTGGCCAGACAGGAAGAGGTTTGGGAGGCTGGGTGAAAAAGGTAAGGGGATTAAGAAATATAAATTGGTAGTTACAAAACAGTCACAGGGATATAAAGTACAGCACAGGGAATCTAGTCAATAATATTGTAATAACTATGTATGGTGCCAGATGGTACCAGACTTACCAAGGAAATCACATCATAAATTACATAAACATCTAACCACTATGCTGTACCCAAAAGTAGTATAAATTAATACTGAATGTCAACTATAATTGAAAAAAAAAAAAGAATGCATACAAAATGTATGCTTTCTAAGAATAAGGAGGAGTTTGACAGATTTTGAATACAGATACTATCAAGATCTTGCAATACTTCAAAGTCCAAACATAATCATATAATATGACATAGAGGAAAATATACAACAGGGAAAACAAAAAGCAATTCAACATTTTATAGTAAATTTCAGAGGGCAGAACCTATTTTTAAACTGTTCAAATTTGGAAGATGTGAGTAGTTGATTATACAAAGGATTTTTCCAAATGGGTAGGAAAAATATCTGATTTTTAAAATTAGCATATAATACATCAATTAGATACTCTAAAATAAATGTGTTCTATTTTAATATTCTTGGCAAAGTTATTACAAAACTAATTCATAATACTTGCTACAAAGCCGAAATAAAAAATTCACCCAGATTAGTAAAATTCCTAAAAGAGAAATATAAATGCTAGCTTTTCTCTCAAATCCCATTTAAGAACATCATTTCTTATGTAACTAAAAAAATTACTAAAAATAATCTCCAGGATACTCTATTTACTTCCACAATCACACAAATTCAAAAGTTCAATTACCAAAAGGTCACTAATGTGTTCATTTCTATTATTAAACTTATCTAGTGACTTACCAATTCTTGGGGTGGTAGTGCTGCTCTGTTCTGCAGATGACGAAGTACTAAAAGCAGAAATTGGAATTTTCATCTGTATAGGACCTCTATTATTTGATGGACTGTAAAGTCCTGATGGGCCTACTGTGGGTAAAGAAGTCCTTGTGGCTTGTACAATAGAGTGTGCTGTTGGAACAGCCTGTACAGCAAGTGTTGTTCCTAATGGTGCAGCACTGGCAGGAGAGTTCCTTTGAATAGTAGAACCGGGCACAGAAGGAACGTTGTTTGCTTTAGTGGGGTTTGGCAAGGACGGCAAGGATGGCAAAGATACTGGATTTTTGGTAAGACCACTCACTGCAGGTGGGCTCTGTACAGAAATGAATTCAACGTTGCCGGATGGTTGATTAGTCACTAAAGTCCCTGGATGGCTCTGCAGGAGCTGAGGCTGAGAGGATACTGCAACAGGTACATGCAAAATCACAGGTAGAGACTGTAAAGAGATTGTAGGTTGGGGATTTCCACTAGGCACCTGAGTAGTAGCCACTACTGTAGCTGTATTGGGTGCAGGAAGAATTGATGTTGCTGTCAGAGAACCCGAAGTCACTGGAGTCTGCAGTTTAGGTTGACTACTGACAACTGTTGGAGGAGTGACAAGATTGGTTGAAGACACTATAGAAAGAAAAAAGTCTCAGTTTAAATGACTATCTCTATTTATCAGCTAGGATAATATACTACAATATAAACTTAAGGCATTACAATAGATACAATAAAGTCCTGCATTACGAACTTTTTTCCAGGCTTAAATTCTTGAATTTCTTAGACTTAAATTTGTAGAAGCATTTTTGCATCTATGATTAATACATTATGAAAACATCACATGGTTTATGAGTAATATGGAGGACTGCTATCTGATTACCAACAGTTTCTGAAAACTACTAGAACTACTTTAGAGTAACTGGAAAAACAACTGAAAATTTGGTAAAATTGTATAGATATTTTTGAAATTACATTAAAAACATTATAAATGCTCAAAGACTGGCAATATATAAACTCAAATAGAAAATCTAGTGTCACCACTATCAATGAATAATATGTAAACTTGGTCATGTATTTATCATTTGGAGCATGTGAAACCTGACCTGTGGACCAAGTTGTACTGAGGTGCCTGGGAGAGGAACTGGAAAGAGAGGGCTGCCTGTACTGACACTCTGTTGACATTATATGAGACAGAAGACAGCAGAGTGAAGATGGGAGATAAACTGAGAAGGGAGCTGACCCCCAAAACCAGACAAAATCAAAATGATGGTCACTGGAGTTTTATAATAATTTTGGTTCAACAACTATTTCTGGTTTTTTTTTCTTATTTGAATAGGTTTGAAATAGATGGTCAAGTTTGTTTCTCACTGACTTTTAGTCTTTCTTCCAAAATCACAGGCACACTAGAGCAGCAATTCTCAAGGTATGATCTAGTGGGACTCTTGTGGGTAACTGAGGCTCTTTCAGGAGCTTGCAATGTCAAAACTACTTTGATAACAGTAATAAAATATTACTTTACTTTTTCACCATGTAGGTATTTCAACTGATGGAGCAAAAGCAATGGTGAGTACAACTTCTGATGCTACAGTACAAAAATCAGGGTAGTGGCACCAAGCTATCACTATTATTTACCATCACATGTTCCTAGTAAAAAGCAAGCAAAATTATTTCACTTAAGAATGTCCATGATGAAGTAGTAAATACTACTTTTACTAAATCTCAACCATTGAGTGCAGGTCCTCTTAATATTTTGTATAAAGAAATAAGAAGTACAAACAAAGCGTTACTGCTGCATGCCAAAGTGGGATCACTGGCTCAAGGAAAAGCATTTGTAAATGTGTGGTTATGTTGTAGGCTGAGCTAACAGCCATTTTCATGGAAGTCCTTCTTACTCCAAAGCATGATGTACAGCTACACTGTGGTTATTCATACTTGGGTATGTGACAAATCATTTCTTGAAAACAAATCAAGTAAGGCAGTTACTTCAAAGAGAACAACTAAGACTTTTGGTCAAGATGGCAGCACAGGCAGATGACTCCCCTTTTCACAGAAACATATCAAAATTACAAATAAAATATATAATACCATCACTCAAACCATCAGAAATTAAGTGAATGGAAGACTGACAACTACAAAATTAAAGAAATCATGTCCATCCAGACTGGTATGAGTGGTACAGATGCTGAGTGGGGCTGGTCCCTCTACCACACATGGTGAATAAAAATTCAGGAGACTTCTGGCCAAGATAGAGGTGTAGGTGGATACACCATGTCTCCTGGCACAACCAAAATTAAGGACAAAAAGATTTAGAAACAAGAAAAGAACGAGAACTGATAGAAAATCAAACTGTACAGAGGCCTGTCAACCATTCAACCAGACAAGTAAGAGGGGCGGAGTCGCAGCAGTAAAAAGTGGAGGCTGGTGGACACCGGCACACAGCCAGCGGCTGGCAGATCCCGAGAGTACAGGTGGCAGCTGGCTGACCCGAGGAGCCCAGGCAGCAGCTAGCGGACCCCGAGCACGGGGTGGCAATGGGCAGACCCAGTGAGACCGTGCAAGGTGGCTGGCTGACCAGGCAGTCCCACATTCATGTGCAGATAATCCAGGCTAAGAGGAAGCAGTGGAAGGGGCTGGGATTCAAGAGAGAGAGGAGCAAGCGCCATTGTTCCCGCTCGGACCCCGTCCCCACATACAGTATCACAACCCAGCAATTGGGCTGCCCCACCTGGGGAACACCTAAGGCTACACCCCTCACTACATAACAGGTGCAGCCAGACCCCTCCCCCCCCAAAAAAAGATGGCTCAAACAGGAGAACAGATCAAAGCTCCAGAGCCAGTTCATCTAAGTGACCAAGAGATAGCCAACCTATCAGATGCACAGTTCAAAGCCCTGGTGATCAGGATGCTCACAGAATTGGTTGATTTTGCTCACAAATTACATGAACACATGAAGGCTACACTAAGTAAAATGAAGGAAAACGCACAGGGAACCAATAGGGATTGGAGGAAAACTGGGACTCAAATCAATGGAGTGGACCAGAAGGAAGAAAGAAACAAACAAACAGAAAAGAATGAAGAAACAAGAATTCAACAAAATGAGGAGAGGCTTAGGAACATCCAGGACATCTTTAAATGTCCCAACATCCAAATTATAGGGGTACCAGAAGGGGAAGAGGAAGAGCAACAAGTGGAAAACTTATTTGAACAAATAATAAAGGAGACCTTCTCCAATCTGGCAAAGGAAATAGACTTCCAGGAAGTCCAGGAAGCTCAGAGTCCCAAAGAAGTTGGACCCACGGAGGAACACGCCAAGGCACATCATAATTACATTAGCCAAGATTAAAATGAAGGAGAAAATTCTAGAAGCAGCAAGGGATAAGGGGACAGTCACCTACAAAGGAGATCCCATCAGACTGTCAGCTAATTTCTCAAAGGAGACCTTACAGGCAAAAAGGGGCTGGAAAGAAGTATTCCACGTCATGAAAGACAAGGACCTACATCCAAGATTGCTCTATCCAGCGAAGCTTTCATTTAGAATGGAAGGGCAGATAAAGTGCTTCTCAGATAAGGACAAGTTAAAGGAGTTCATCATCACCAAGCCCTTATTATATGAAATGTTAAAGGGACTTATCTAAAAAAGATAAAAAATATGAACAGTAAAATGACAGCAAACTTAGTTATTAACAATCACACCTAAAACAAAAGCAAAGTAAGCCAACAACTACAACTGGAACAGAAACACAGAAATGGAGATCACATGGAGGGTTAGCAACAGGGGAGTGGGAGGAGGAGAGAGGGGGAAAAGGTACAGAGAATAAGTAGCATAGATGGTGGGTAGAAAACAGACAGGGGGAGGGCAAGAATAGTGTGGGAAAAGTGGAAGCTAAAGAACTTATGACACATGGACATGAACTAAAAGGGGGGAATGTGGGTGGGAGGGGGTATGCAGGGTGGAGGGGAATGATGGGGGAGAAATGGGACAACTATAATAGCATAATCAATAAAATATATTAAAAAAAATTCGTGAGAGATAACTCAGGAGTGAGAAGTCCAGGCCCCACACCAGGCCCTGCAACCACAGGTTCCAGTGCCAGGAAGATAAGTCCCCACAATTTCTGGCTGCAAAAATCAGTGAAGATTGAGTCAGTGGAAGAAACTGCTGGAGCCCCACATAGTTCCTGTTAAAGAACACACATACGGACTCACCTACTCAGACTCACTTCCCCTGAGCTCCAGAACCTGAGTAGCAGCTTGGAAGGCACCAGTGGCATAAAAGGAGGAACTGAAGTGTCTGGCATCAAGGCAAGCAGAGGCTGTTGTCTCTTTCCTAAACCCTTCCCCCACAGAACCAGCAAGCAGGAGACATATTTGAGACTCCATCAAACTAGCTAACACTATTTGATACACCTTGGAGATCCCCAGAGTCTCCATCTCAACCAACTTACTGGCCAACCTAAGCTGATTTTCCATATGAATGGTTGGTCTTAGCTCACACTTCACAGCTTACTAAATCGTCTCAAACAAGCAACAGCTGGCCTCAGTGAGCCCAAGGCCTAGCATTAGTAGCAGCCAGTCTAGATTCACAGCTTGGCTTAACCTGGGAATCTCTAAACCAAGCACAAGTAGCAGCCATCTCAGCTTGCTTTACAGCTTAGGCAAGGTGGCCTGAGGCAGAACACAAGTGGGAGGTAACCTTGACCTGCACCACCTGAGAAATCCCAGGATCAGCACAACCAGTGCACAGCTACAGACCATGTGGGAGCATGACCACAATGTCCCTGCACAGCTGATCATCCAAGGAGGGTGGAGGTTTGTGATAATTGGTCACAACCAGTCCTTGCAGCTGACTGGCCTGGGTAAATCCCTCCCACTGATGTGCCAACAGCAACCAAGGCTCAACTACAAGAGGATGGTGTAGTCAGCCCACACAAAGGGCACACCTCAAACACCCAGCTTGGGTGATAGGGGAGGCTGTGCCACTAGACCCTGCAGGACACCTACTATATTAGGCCACACAAGCAAGTCATAGAGTCAAAGCAGCCCTACCTAATACACAGAAACAAACACAGGGAAGCTGCAAGACAAGGAGACAAAGAAATAAAGCCCAAATGAAAGAACAGATCAAAACTCCAGAAATAGAGCTAAATGAAATGGAGATAAGCAATCTATCACATGCAGAGTTCAAAACACTGGATATAAGGATGCTCAAGGAACTTAATGAGGACCTCAATAGCATAAAAATGATCCAGCCAGAAACGAAGAATACAATAATTGAAATAAAGAACAATTTAAAGGAAACAACAGTAGAATGGATGAAGCTGAGAATCAAATCAATGATTTGAAACATAAGGAAGCAAAAAACAACCATGCAGAACAAGAAGAAAAAAGAGTAAAAAAAAAAAAAAAAAGAGGACAGTATAAGCAGCCTCTGGTACAATTTCAAGCATTTCCACATTTGCATCATAGGGGTACCAGAAGGAAAAGAGAAAGAGCAAGAAATTGGGAATCTATTTGAAAAAATAACGAAAGAAAACTTTCCTAATTTGGTGAAGAAAATAGAGATGCAAGGCCAAGAAGTACAGAGTCCCAAACAAGATGAATGCAAAGAGGCCCACTCTAAGACATATCATAATTAAAATGCCAAAAGTTAAGATAAAGAATCTTAAAAGCAGTAGCAGAAAAGAAGTTAATTACCTATAGGGCAGTTCCCATAAGACTGTCAGCTGATTTCTCTCTCAAAAGACACTTTTCAGGCTAGAAGGGAGTGGCGAGAAATATTCGAAGTCATGAAAATCAGGGACCTACAGCCAAGATTGTTCTATCCAGCAAAGCTATCATTTAGAATCGAAGGGCACAAAATGAGTTTCTCAGAGAAGAAATAACTAAAGGAGTTCATCATTACCAAACCATTATTTTATGAAATGTTGAAGGGACTTATTTAAGAAAATGATCCAAACTATGAACAATAAAATTGCAAAAAATATGTATCTATTAACAGTTGCATCTAAAAACCAAAGTAAACTAACAAGAACGAAGACAGAATCATGGATACAAAGAGCGTTTTAATGGTTGCCTAATGGGAGGAGGGTGTGTGGGAATAAGTGAAGAAGTGAGGGGATTAAGAATAGGTAGCTACAGAATAGCCATGGAGATGTAAAGTACAGTATAGGAAATGGAGTAGCCAAAGAACTTAGGCGCATGACCCACAGTCATGAACAATGCTGGGGCGAATGCCTGAGGGAGTGGGGGTGCTGAGTGGAAAGGGGCAAAGGAAAAAAATCAGGACAACTGTAGTAGCATAAGCAATAAAATACAATTTAAAGAAAAGAGACCAACAGTATTTATTGACAATAATAAAATCTTAGTTTTAAAAACCAAAATTACAACTTTATAAAAACTTATAGCTGTCACTAAGAGCATGGCAGCTTCCCAAACCTTTAAAGGCTTTTCTGAGAAGAATCAACAGTGAAATAAATTAATGTAGTTTTTAAAATTATTAATAAGGTCTAACAACATTTGGAAGACTTAGATAAGCCAGTGAGCATTTTCAAAATGATCAGTGAATGGTATTAGCAAAAGATCCATCCAAGTACAAGACAGATAAATGAATTTTAATTAAGAAGTCAGAGAAGTTCACTGGAATGGTTTCAGAGTCCATTTTGCAACCAACCTTTAATAACTACTTGACTTTCAAAGGAAATATCCACAAGTCTCTAAAAGGGCTTGCCCTTTTTCAACTACATATTTATATGAGGCTATATTTTCTTCATAAACTTCCATAAAACAGTAAGTAGAAACAGACTGAATGCAAATATAGATATGAGATTTAGATAGCCTCTCATAGGCCATCTCAATGTTTTAAGTGAGACATAAAACAAATTTATAAAAATGTAAGACAATCACATTCTTTTCACTAAATTTTTAAAGCTTAGAAAAGTTATTTTTCATTAAAAATGTTATTTGTTATATAATACGGGTTTATTATTTTTTAATGAATAAGCAAACATTTAAAATTTTTATCTTAACTTTCACCATAGTAAACATCAATTAACATAACCCACAGAAACAAAACCTTTGGGAGTCTTAATAATTTTTTAAGATTACACTGGGATACAGTGACTAGAATAGTGAGAACCACTACAGTAGAGATTTCAATTTCTGTATTTCCATGCATATATGTAATCTTATGTTTAAATAAAACTTCATACTTAGACAATTTTAAATCAATATGCCCAGTTTCTTAGAAAACTTGATCCTCAAAAGAAGAGAAAAAGAAAACCAAACACTTCAATTATTAAGAAGGTATACTTCAGTGTTAAAGAGTATTATTACCTGTATTCACAGGGGTCTGAAAGGATGGTGGTGTGCTCTCACTTACATTTCTTTTAGACTCCAGCAACTGTCTCACTGTACCTGTATTTCTATGAAATATATGTACACACAAATAGTCAGTCATGCATATGCTATTCTGAGGAACATCAATTTATGTATAGATATTGCAGTGGCCCACAGGAAAAAAGAGTTGGCAGGCTTGGGTACTGTAGTACTAAACTTTTAGCACGGGAATGCACCAAGGGAAAGCTAATGCATAGACCTCAGAATGGTGGGGGTGGGGGATATCTGGCATTATGGAAGAGTCTTCCTCTTACATTCTAATGCCCTCAATACTTTTACCTGAAAACCAATGTAGGTCCTAATATTTGCAGATATTAGTTTTTATAACCCTTGACCAAAGCATTTCTCAATTACTTGAGAGAATACTATTTAGTACAGGTGATTAAAGAAATCTGCAATGACCAAAGAAAGCCTTACAATAAATTAGCAAACAAATATTCACAGAAGAACAATTACAACAAAGCAAAAAAGAAGGTAATGTACTTAGGCCAGTACACCAAACACTTATCTCTACACAAATAAACACATATGCACCCCCATTTTCACTGCAGCATTATTTAGAATAACCAAAATATGGAAACAACCTAAGTGTCCATCTATGAATGATGAACAGATAAACTTTTATATACACACAGAGAGGAATATTATTTAGCTATAAACAAGAATAAAATTTTCCCATATGAATAAGCATGGATGGTCCTTGAGGGCATTCTAAGTGAAATTAGTTAGAGAAAGGTATATACCACACAATCTCTCTTATATGTGAAATTAAAAAAAAAAATTAAACTCATATGGAGAACAGTTTAGCAGTTGCCAAAGGTGGGGGATGGAGGATGACAGAAATGGTGAATTATTTTGTTTTTAGTGTAACAAATTAAATTATTTTTAAATGGCAGAAAAAGAGGGGTAAACGAAACAAAATAAAATCTTGACAAACAATGGACTGTTATTCTTACCTGTAGGGTACATTATTATTGCTGTTGATATCAACTACAGACTTTCCTGGTGATACAGGTACAGGTGGGTTTGGTGGACTCTAGGGGAGAAAAATACCAAGGTAAAATAAAACCCAATATACAACAAATCTTTAAAAACAAGACCTGAAATGCTTTATCAATATATTATCTGTTAATCTACAATATAGTAAAAAATATTAATAGTTGAAACAACAATTTGAATCTTGAAACTGCTGCTTATTTACTTATGTCTCAACTGAAACTACTTATCATATAAAAGAAAAATTTAATAATTCTTATACCTCAGTTTTTGAGATAAGTAAATTTAAAATTAAAAATATCAAATGGTTTACATGCTCTAAGGGTCATTAACAATAAAAACACAAATAAAAAACCAGACACATTTATTCAATAAATATCTAGTGAATGTCTACAGATGCTATACTAGGCATATCAGACTCTGGATCACCATCAGAAACTCAACAATGTACATATTTATTCTTCTTCAGAAGCAACAGATTATCAATTAAGTGGCATTTTAGGTCACTAATCAAAAGTTTCATATCAAAATTATTTTTTAAAACTTTTGCTTAAAAAATCACCACTTGCCACTGTGGAACATAATTTTATAAAAACCTGTCTCAGTTCTAAACTTAAGTATCAACTAATTTCAGCCTTTCCTCAAAAACAGGGAATACAGAAATGGAACTGTAATATCTACAAATAAATTACCATTATTTGGGTCTCTATCAGTAGTGACACTATCATCATTTATTTCTTAAACTGAGAAAAACAAAATCAACTCTGCTCAAGACTTAAGTATAATAATACACGTTAAATCAAAGGTGTAAGTGCTTAGGAATATTCACATCAAGTGAATATCACTAACTACTCTTTGTTTCTCAACAGCAAATACACCCTGCTGCTTTTCACAGGAAAAAAGGACAATTTTAATCAACCAGTATAGCACTATACTAGTTATGTATATGAACAGATAAAAGATAGAATTAAAATGCCCAAATTTCAGCAAAAGAGCATTAGACACACAAAGAAACAGAAAAATATGGCCCGAAGAAATAAATCTCCAGGAAAGAAACAAAGATCTATGATCTACCTAATGAAGAATTTTTAAAAAGTGACATTACGATGTCACTTTTTAACAAAAGAGAATATAGACAGAAAACTAAATGAGAATAGGGAGACGATGCATGAAGAAAATAAGAACACTAATAAAGAGAAACTTTAAAATGGAACAAACAGAAATCCTAAAGGTGAAGAATACAATAATTGAATGAAAAAATTCACTACAGCAGCAGTCCCCAACCTTTTTGGCACCAGGGACCAGTTTCATGGAAATCAGTATTTCCACAGACTGGTGGGGTGGGGCGATGATTCAAGTGCATTACAGTCAAGCTCAACTCCTGCTGTGCAGCCCAGTTCCTAACAGGCCCTGGACTGGTAAGAGTTGGGGACCCCTGCACTAGAGGAGAATCAACAGAATAAAGAATCAGTGAACCTGAGAAAATCATCAAAAAATTAAGTTATAGGAACAAAACAAAACAAACAAAAAAACAATTTTGAAGTACAAAAAGTCTAGGGAATTTATGTGACACCACTGAATGAACCGATGCATGAATATGGGAATCCAAGCTTAGAAAAAGAAAAAAAATAGCAGAAAGTCCACTTGGACAATGGCCAAAAACTTACCAAATTTGAGGAATTGACATACAAATTCAAGAGGCTCAAAAACTCCAACTACATTAACAGAAAGACACCTACACTGAGAAATATATTCAAGATTACAGATACACACAAGTCACGGATACAGAATTCAAAAGTAGCAACAGAAAAGTTACACATCACATTCAAAATAGCTCCCATAAGACTACCAGTGGATCTTCTCAGCAGAAATCTAACAGGACACAAGGGAGTAGTATAATACAAAGTACCAAAAGAGAAACACTTCTAGGCAAGAATAAAACTCAAAAATGAAAGTGAAATTAAGACTTTCCCAGATATAGAAAGCTGATGGAATTTATCACCATAGGATCTGCCATATATAAGAGATGCTAAAAGGAGACATTCAAGAGAAAATAAAAGGACACAAGATGGTAAGTTGAAAGCATAACAAAATATGAAATTCTCTGATAAAGGTAAATACATAAATAAATAAAGAACCCTGCATTACTGTAAAGTTGGTGCATAAACCATGTTTAATTCCAGTATATGATTTACACATTAAAAAAACTGTAAATCTGGGTTAAAAGATACACAATATAATGCATTACATCCATAATAAAAAGGTGAGGTAAAGATGTAAAGATTGAGTTCTTACATGTGATTGAAGTAGTTACCAGTTCAAAATAGTTTATGTAATACTCATGGTAACCTCAGAGGAAATACTTATAGAAGATACATAAAAGGAATTAGAAAATATTATCACTACAAAAAACAATCAGTGAAACACAGGAAGTAAGAAAGAAAAAGACAGACACAACAGCTCTAAGACAAATAGAAAACAATTAACAAAATGGCAATAATAAGACCTACCCTATACCATTACTTTAAAACCAAATGGATTAAACATTAGCTTAACATATTAAAAACAACAACAACAACAAAAACCAGGATCCTGCTATATGCTGTCAATGACTGACATATGCTTTAGATATAAAGACACACACAGGCTGAAAGTAAAAAAATGAAAAGTATTTTAATAAATGGTAACCAAAAGAGAGTCGAAGTAACCATACTTAGATAAGACAAACAATATTTTAAGAAAAAATCTGTCAGCAAGAAACAAAGATGGGCATTATATAATGACAAATAATCAATTAACCACATGCAACATTTATATGTATGCACAAAACATAAAGGACTCCCAAATATGAGTAAAAATTGACAGAAGTGAAGGAGAAATAGGTAGCACGATAATAGAAGTGTTTAATATATCATTCTATATGATGGAAAGATGATCCAGACAGAAAATCAATAAGGAAACAGCAGAACTGAACAATACTACAGACCAAATGTAACAAACAGACAAATGCAGATATTTTCGCCCAAAGAAAACTACACATTTTTCTCAAGCACACATGGAATATTCTCCAGGACAGATCATATATATATATAATATCACAAAAATGAGCCTTAACATAATGAAAAAGATGAAAAATCATATCAAATATCTTTTCCAAATACAATGGAATAAAATTTGAAATCAAATTTAGCAAAAGAGAAATGGAAAAGTCACAAATATGTGGAAATATAAAAGAACCTAAAAATCCAATGATTAAAAAATATTACAGGGGATATTAAAAAATATCTTGAAGCAAATGAAAACAAAAACACAACATACCATATGCATGGGAAAATTTTAATGCAGCAAAAGTAGTATTAAGTGGAAAGTTTAGAGCACTAAATGCTTACATTAAAACAGACCTCAAATCAACAACCTAACTTTACACATCAAAGAAATAGAAAAAGAGAAACATGCTAAATTCAAAGTAGAAGAAGGAAACAATAGATTAGGGCAGAAACAAATGAAAATATAGAACATAAAATTGATACAAAGAAACAACAAAACTAAGATTTGGAATTTTTAAAAACTCAACAAAACTGACAAAACATCTAGATTAAGAAAAAGACAAACAAATGAAATCATAAATGAAAGAGGAGGAATTATAATTAAAGCCATGGAAACAAAAAAGATCATGAGAGACTATACTATGAGAAATTATATGGCAACAAATTGTATACGTAGGGGAAAAAAAGGATAAATTCCTTAAAATACACAGACTATCAAGTCTGAATCAAGGCAAAATAAACATGAAAGGACCCAGAGAAGTAGGAGACTGAAATTAGTCATGAAAAACACCCTAACAAAAAAAAAAAAAAAAAAAAAAAGAGCCAAGAACAACATAGCTTCCCTTGGAAAATCTACCAGACATTACAAGAATTAACAACAGTTTTCTTCACTCTTCAAAAAAACTGAAGAGTGAACACATCCAAACTTATTTTATGAGGCCAGCCTTATCCTGATACCAAAGGTATTACGACACAGTAAGAAAAAACCACAAAAATCCTCAACAAAAGACTAGCAATACAAATTTACTAACACATTAAAAGGACTGTACAAGATAACCAAATGATATTTGGATAGCTTGAGATACGAAAATCAATGTAATATACCACATTAACAGAATGAAGGGTAAAAAAAAATACATGATCTCAATTGTTGCAGAAAAAGCAATTGACAAAATTCAACATCCTTTAATGATAAAAAACACTCGACAAATTAGAAATAGAAGAAAACTACCTCAACATTAAAAAAAAAAGTGAAAAGCCCACAGCTAATATCTACTCAATGGCAAATAAATGTAAGTTTTTTCCTCTAAGATCAGTAACAAAACAAGGTTGCCTACCCTCACCAACTTCTGTTCGACATGGTACTGGAAAGGCACTGTTAAAGCAATGAAGCAAATAAAAGAAATAAAAGGCAGCCAAAATGGAAAGGAAAAAGTAAAATTATCTCTGTTTGAAGATGACATGATCTAGTATTTAGAAAACCCAGAGTCCACACACACATGCCACACACACACACACAAACTACTAAATAAATTCACAATGTTGCAAAGTAGAAAAATCAACACACAAAAATCAGTTGTATTTCACATAACAACAATGAACAATATGAGAAAGAAATTAAGAAAATAATCCCATTAACATATGATCAAAGATAATAAAATAGTTGGGAGTAAGTTTAACCAAGAAGGCAAAAGGCTTTACAATGAATGAAAACGCAAAATAAGGTTGAAAGAAGTAAAAGACACAGATAAATAGAAAGACATGCCATGTTCATGGATTGGAAGACTTAATGTTGTTAAAATAGCCATACCACCTAAAAAGATGTAAGTTCAATATAATTCCTATCAAAATCCCAAAGTCATTTTTCGCAAAAACAGGAAAAAGCACCCTAAAATTCACATGAAATCTCAAGGGATTTCACTTGAACTACCAAAACAATCCTGAAAAAGGTTGAAAGTTTCATACTTCCTGATTTCTAGACATCTTACAAAGCTATGGCAATCAAAACAGTGTGGTACTACCATAAAGACTGACATACAGACAAATGGAATGAAATAGAGTGAAGAAATAAACTCCAACATATCTGGTCAAAAGATTTTTTGACAATGGTGTCAAGGCTCCACAGTGTTGGACAGTCTTTAAACAAATGGTATGGAAAATGGATATCCAAATGCAAAAAAAAATGATGTTGAGCCATTATACCATACACCAAAACTCAAAATGGATTAAAGACATAAATATAAGCCCTAAAACTATAAAATTCCTGAAAAAAAACATAGGGTTAAAGCATTCACGACAACGGAACTGGCAATAATTTCTCAGATATGACATCAAAAGCACATGTAACAAAAGCAAAAACAGACATAGAAGACTATATGCAACTTAAAAACTGCTGCACATCAAGGTAACCATCAATAAAATGAAAAGAACACCTATAGGATAGGAGAAAATAATTGGAAATCAAGTATCTGATAAGGGGTCATTATTCAGAATATGTAAAGAATTCCTACAACTTAACTGTAAAACTAAGTAACCTGATTAAAAAATGGGCAAAGGCATTTGTGACAACAAAAACAGACCTTGAGAATATTATGCTAAGCTAAGTAAGTCAGAAAAAGCTCAGAACCATATGATTTCACTCATATGTGGGACATAAAACCGAAACTCAGAAACAACAGGAAGTGCCAGAAAATCAAACTGCATGGAATTCCAACAACCACGGAATTAAAGAAACAGACAAACAGAGCAACGAGGCTGGTAAGACAGCAGATGGAGAGAAACTGCATCAAGCTGGGGGGACCATGCAGGTGGGGCTGGCTGCGGTGAGGTGGCAAACTGCTCAGATGGGGCTGACTTAAGGGGAAACTGAGACTCAGAGCAGTCTGTGAACTATATACATGTTGCCGCAGTGAGAGAAACTCCCAGTCTCACATGAGAGTTTGTTGAAAAGTGGGGCTAGAGCCAAGCAAGTGAGCAGCATTGTTCCCTCTCTGACCCCCTCTCCCACAGACGGCACCACAGTGCAGCAAAGAGAGTTTCCCTGCCCTGGCAAATACCTAAGGCACTAACACCTTACAACATAACAGATGAACCAAGACAGAGAAATATGGCCCAAATGAAAGAATAGAGCAAAACTCCAGAAAAAGAGCTAAGCAATGAGGAGAGAGCCAATCTGTCTGATGCAGAGTTCAAAACACTGGTAATCAAGATGCTCACAGAACTGATTGAGCTTGGTTGAAAAATGAACAAGTGAAGGCTACCCAAAGTGAAATAAAGCAAAATATTCAGGGAACCAACAGTGATGGAAAGGAAGCTGGGACTCAAATCAATGATTTGGAACAAAAGGAAGAAATAAACATCCAACTGAAGCAGAATGAAGAAACAAGAATTCAAAAAAGTGAGGAGAGGCTTAGGAACCTCTAGGGCAACTTTAAACTTTCCAACATCTGAATCATAGGGGTGACAGAAAGAGAACAACAGCAAGAAATTAAAAACCTATTTGAACAAACAATGAAGGAAAACTTCCCCAATCTGGCAAAGGAAATAGACTTTCATTTCAGGAAGTCCAGGAAGCCCAGAGAGTCCCAAAGAAGTTGGACCCAAAGAGGAACACACCAAGGCACATCATCATTAAGTTACCCAAGATTAAAGACAAAGAGAGCATCTTAAAAGCAGCAAGAGGAAAGGAAAGAGTTACCTACAAAGGAATGTCCGTAAGGCTATCAGCTGATTTCTCAAAAGAAACCTTACAGGCAAAAAGGGACTGGCAAGAAGTATTTGAAATCATGAAAGGTAAGGACCTACATCCAAGAATACTCCATGCAGCAAAGCTATCATTTAGAATGGAAGGGCAGGTGAAGTACTTCCCAGACAACGTAGTGCTAAAGGAGTTCATCACCACCAAGCCCTTGTTATATGAAATGTTAAAGGGACTTATCTAAGAAAAGGAAGATCAAAACTATGAACAGTAAAATGACAACAAACTCACTGCTATCAACAAATGAACCCCCAAAAATAAAAGAAAGAAAAACAACGGAAACAGAAACTAAGCAAACAGCTAGAACAGGAACAGAATCACATGTCCAGAGAAATGGACATCACACGGAGGGTTTTCACTGCAGAGGGGGAAGGGAGGAATGGGGGGGGGAGGTACAGGGAAGAAGTATAATTGGTAGGCATTAAATAGACAGGGAGAGATCCAAAATGGCATAGGAAACAGAGAATTCAAAGAACTTATGTGTATAACACATGGACGTGAACTAGGGGGGATGCTGGAGGGTTGGGGGTGCAGAGTGGAGGGGGGATAAAGAGGATAAAATTGGAAAAACTGCAATAGCATAATGAATAAAATATACTTAAAAATTACAGATGAAAAGTAAGAAAAAACCAACTGAAAGAGATACAGGGGGTGAAGGGTGGTAAAAGGTAAAGGTGGCCAAATATATAGTGACAGAGATGATCTGACTTTGAGTGGTGGGCACACAATGCAATATACAAATCATGTATCATAGTAATGTTCACTGAAATCTATATGACCCTATTAATCAATGTCACCCCCCAAAATAAAAAGAAAATAGAAAAAAAATGGGCAAACGATTGGAACTGACATTTCTCCAAAGATATGCAAAATGACCAACATATAAAAAGATGCTCAACATCATTAGATAAATGCAAATCAAAACCACAAGATGCAACCTTACATTCATTAGCCATAATCACAAAAACAGAAAACAACAAGTAATGGCAAGGATGTGGAGAAATTGGAACCTTTGTGCCCAGCTGGTGAGAATGTAAAATGATATGGCCACTATGGAGGATCCTCAAAAAACTAAAAGTAGAATTACCATATGATCTAGCAATTTCACCTATGAGTATATATCCAAAAAGACTTTGAAAGCAGTAACTTAAAGAGATATCTGGCACACCGATGTTACCTGCAGCATTATTCACAAGAACCAGGAGACAAAAGCAACCCAAATATCCATCAATAAATAAATGGCTAAAAATATATAGTATATACATACAATGGAATATTATTCAGCCTTACAAAGAAGAAAACCCTGTCACATGCCACAACATAGATGAACCTATCTATGTGTGAGTGAAATAAGCCAATCACACAAAAAATATTGTATGACTTTGCTTAGATAATATCTAGAGTAGTCAAGATTATATATTAAATAGAAAGTAGAGTGATGGTTTCCAGGGGTTAAGGAGAGAGAAAAATGAGAGTAGTTGTTCCATGAGTATAGTTTCAATTTTGCAACATGAAAAAGTTCCAGAGATCTGTTTAACAGCAATATTAATATAGTAAACACTATTGAACTGTAGAATTAAAAATGATAAATTTTATGTTATGTATTTTACCAATTAAAATAAAAATTTTTCCAATTTTTTTAAATAAAAAATAATGCAAAATTGCCCTGGCTGGTATGGCTCAGTGGATTGGGTGCAGGCCTGAAAACCAAAGGGTCACAGGTTCAATTCCCAGTCAGGGCACATGCCTGGGTTGCGGGCCAGGTCCCCTATTGTGGGTGCACAAGAGGCAACCACACATTGATGTTTCTCTCCCTTTCTTTCTTCCTCCCTTCCCCTCTTTCCAAAAACAAACAAATAAAATATTTTTTTAAATGCAGAATTTAGATTTGTTCTAAAATTTGACTGAGAATCAATTAGATTGTTCATTATCATACATAAACGATGACAAATATCTTGTTGTTCCTTTCATATTAAAAACTAGAAAGGACAAAAATTAGAAATATCAATCATAAGGCAGTAAAATAAATTAGATTATGAATATGGTCTTAAGAGCAAACTGCCTACTTGTGGGTTTTCTGTTTTTTTAAAAATTAAAATATAAAATGTTTAAAACAAACTTGAATGGTGGGGTTTATTTTTAACCGGTTAATATCAGAAGACCAAGAAGCAAATCTAAATAAAAAAAGAACATTTAAATTTTTATTATTTATTTTTATAAGGGGGATAACTAAAGTTACAAATATTCTTTTTATGTCTCTCCTGTTTTTAAATCTAACACACAGATAAATATGAAGTTACAACAGATACCACAATTAAGAGAATTAGGATTAGGACATAAAAGAACAAATTCTTGAATCTTTTGATATATTTCTCTCAGAAAAAGAAAATATTAACAAGAATAGGTAGGAAAATATCCAAGTTCTAAAATTAAAAATTGTCTTTACCCACAAACTGATTAAGAACAAAACTTGAAAGACTGAAGACCAACTTAACGTTTTCCTTCAAGCACACACGCCCTAAGTGTTCAAATTAATCTTTTCCAATTTTCAGGAATTACATGGTATTTGTTCCTTGTTTCTATACTATATACGGCTCTTTAAAACAAGCCTTTCAGGAATTATAACACTATTTTCATCTTGTTCCTTAAAGTCTTTGCCTATCTCCTTTGACCAAATAAACAAGAAGAATTGGAAAGTAGTTTTGAGAACAAATTTGACATGCACAAACACTGGAAAAGTACATGGTGGGGCAGTACAATCTGCAGTTCAGATACAGTTTAGTTCATTCAAGATTAAAAGAACGAAGTAGGAATTCATACTGTACAAAATTATGGAAAGACCTAAAAGCCCTATGTTTGGTTCAGGCACAGCAAATATTGGATACAAAAGGTTCAAAACAGGTTTATACCAATTTTCTACCATAAGAAATAAAATAAGCTCATTATTATATTATGACAATGAAACAAAGCTGAAAAAGTGGAGTTTAGAATCAGACAATTACATAAATGAAGAAATATAATTTTAAAAGCTCTGAGTGAGATTTGGTAGAATTAGTCTCTGTAGAACAAATAGAAAGACCAACTGTTAGTTGATAAAGAAAAGAACAGAAACCAAAGTTTGAAAGGTAAGTAAAAAACAACATAGAGATGGAGAACAAATTATTAGCTGCCAGGAGACAGAGAGTAAGTGAGAGTAGAGGGATAAGGCAAGGTTGAAATTATAAAAGAATAGCAAAAGAGAGTGCCTTTCTGGTGATGGAACAGTTCTATTCTTGTTGTGGGGTTACATTAAATCTATACATGGGATCAAATTATGTAGAACTACAGGCACACACACACACACACACACACACACACACACAACAAATTCATGTAAAAACTGATAAGGTCTAAAAACTAATTAAGAGAACTGTACCAATTCCTTGGTTTTGATATTATAATGCAGTTATATAACATTTCACCACTGGAGAAACCTGGTGGAAGCTTGGTTCATATGTGTAAATATGTACAGGGTGGGGTGAAAGTAGGTTTACAGTTGTTCATATGAAAAGTACTACAATAATTAATAAATAATAATACAAGAATAGAGGAACATTCAAGATCTTGCTTACCAACAATTGTCATCAGTTTGGCTTAAATGAATTCTCATAAAAGATAAAATAATACTACCAATAATAACACAAGAATAAATCGTGTTTCATGTACTTACAACTGTAAACGTACTTTCGCCCAACCCTGTATTATTACAACTTCCTGTGCATCCTACAATTATTTCACAATAAATTTTTTTAAAGTCAAGTGCAGATATGAAAATGAATCGAGACAGAAAAATCCCATAGGAATAGTGATTATTACTGAAATCATCATTATTGGCAATTACCACATGCCAGACAATGAAGCTATCAAGACACAAAGAAATGTAAATTGCTCAAATAGGAAAAAGTCAAGAGGAAGAGAAAGAAATTCAACTGAAAACCATAAAACAACATACAAATGCTACATTAAAAATATGTACTACAGCCCTGACTGGTGTGACTCAGTGGTTTGGGCACTGTCCCAAAAAGTGAAAGGTCGCTGGTTTGATTCCCAGTCAGAGCACATGCCTGCGTTTCAGGCCTGGTCTCAGGCTGAGGGCATGCAAGAGGCAACCAATCGATGTTTCTCTCCCTCTCTTCCTCCCTTGCCCTCTCTCTAAAACTAAATAAATAATGTACTTCAGAGTAATTAAAGAAAACAAAAAGCAAAGCTAGATTACAGACTAGAGTTTATGCTCCACTACAATGCTTGGACTTAACGACATGGTGTAAGAAAGGAAGTGGAGAACAAGGCTGGTAGAAGGCAGTGCAATTCTAAAAGACTTTGGAGGAAATGATAAGAGGCTAGAGTAGAACAGTGGCAAGAATGTAAAAAAGAAAGAAACATGGTAAGATAAATCCCAAGAATATAATTTTAAAGATGTACAGAAAATACAGCCTCAAGAATGCCATAAAATAACAATAATTAATATGTGTTAAAATATGAAAACAGCAATCAAGGACTAGACAAGGTTTAATAACCAGATCCAGAGCTGCAGGGCCAGAAACAACATACATGAAGTACAGAGCAAATTTCAGACTTCTAATAAAGGAAGAGTTTCTTCCTAACCTGGCATTTCCTAAGATTATCACAGAGAGCTAAATGTTAATTTCGCAAGAATAGAAATTCTTACTTCTTGTCTTTTCTTAAGGTCTTCTTTGGCAGCTCCAAAGCGTTTGGTTAACCTGGCTATCTTGGCCTACAAAAAGCAAAAACGAAACAGAAATCAAGTGGCATTATAGCATCAAAATGGAACTCATGCATACATAATATGAAACTCACAGATAACAGGATTCTCAAAAGACAGGTAATAGCAAAAACAAGAACAACAAAAAAAAAAATCACAGAAAACTAAAATGACCCTTGATTTTGATACCCACAGGAAAACACACTTAATTTTTCAAAGGTTAACTTTTTTCTCCTAGCACTGTGGATGTTTGCTCACAAACCAGTACATTTCTGAATATGTATGATTGTTTTTGTGAACATAATTGTGACTATACGTAACTTTCTCACAGAGAATTATGTAGTAGTAATAGTAAGCATATCTATTAAGTCATAAAGATCCCCTGTCAATACTACTTATGGGTATATTGTAAAATACTGAACCAATATATACCATTGATTTTTTTATATATATGTATCATATACATTAAGTCATATATATACCACTTTCCTGTTGGATATGTCAATGTTTCTCAATATACTGTTACAGCCAAGTAACACTGCAATTAATAATTTTGTTCTTTCAGATTATTTCCTTAGGCAACATTCACAGAGGTAGAATTTCTGAAACAGAATATATATTTTAGGCTCTTATCTAAATGTTTTCCAGAAAGGCTTTCCTAATTTATACTTTCAATAAGTTACATGATAGTCATATAGTGTTACTGTTTGAAACTTTTAATTTCATATTCTATTACTCTAATATCTGACAAAAACGTTACCTTGTTAGCATTAACATTTGTCAGTGAAATCATTATTAATCATTTGTACTGCTTACATAAACTGCCTGATCACATATTTTGCCCAAATACATATTCACAGAAATTAAAAAAATAAAAAGACAGAATAGAAAGGAAAAATAGAAAAAACTTATCACACGCACATCTTCTTTCAATTTCCTTTAAGTCTTTTACTTAGGCATAGATGTGATATTCAATTCTTATTACTGTTACTGATACTACCATTTTATATTAAATATATTTTCAAAAATTATACGCTAAATTTTTGAGGGTATTCATGAGGCCTGAATAAAGAAGAGCTCCTCCATGGAATTTCTTTTTATCTAATATATGCATATCTTAAAAAGAAAAGACTCTATTTATATAGGGTCTAGCAGAAGTAATGCCTGCTAGAGTGTGGTTGATAGGGTAATAATATAGGTGTAATAATTTATGATTTTGTAATTAAAAATGAGCGTTATTTGTGCCAGACCCGGTATTTAAAGTTCCTTTCAGAAAGTAGTCACTTTTAAAGGAGACCTCAAACCTTCCAACATATTTAAGTCCACTGATGAAGCCCAGACAATCAATCACCTATGATTCCCAAAATGGAGATTTTCCTCAGGACTTAGTTTTTGTGAATAGTATTAACACCCAAGGACATACAGCATAATTTTATATTCTTAACAATTTACCTTTCTATGACTAAAATATCTCAAGTCATTTTTTTAAAGAAAGGTACATGGGAAGGTGTCTTCCATACCCCAACTTAGACCAGAATTTTTTATTTATTTTTTCTTAAAAAATTTAAAAAGTCTATTTTATAATTATGCTATTACAGTTTTTCCAATTTTATCCTCTTTATCCCCCCTCCACTCTGCACCCCCAACCCTCCAGCATCCCCCCTAGTTCACGTCCATGTGTTATACACATAAGTTCTTTGAATTCTCTGTTTCCTATGCCATTTTGGATCTCTCCCTGTCTATTTAATGCCTACCAATTATACTTCTTCCCTGTACCTCCCCCCCCCATTCCTCCCTTCCCCCTCTGCAGTGAAAACCCTCCGTGTGATGTCCATTTCTCTGGACATGTGATTCTGTTCCTGTTCTAGCTGTTTGCTTAGTTTCTGTTTCCGTTGTTTTTCTTTCTTTTATTTTTGGGGGTTCATTTGTTGATAGCAGTGAGTTTGTTGTCATTTTACTGTTCATAGTTTTGATCTTCCTTTTCTTAGATAAGTCCCTTTAACATTTCATATAACAAGGGCTTGGTGGTGATGAACTCCTTTAGCACTACGTTGTCTGGGAAGTACTTCACCTGCCCTTCCATTCTAAATGATAGCTTTGCTGCATGGAGTATTCTTGGATGTAGGTCCTTACCTTTCATGATTTCAAATACTTCTTGCCAGTCCCTTTTTGCCTGTAAGGTTTCTTTTGAGAAATCAGCTGATAGCCTTACGGACATTCCTTTGTAGGTAACTCTTTCCTTTCCTCTTGCTGCTTTTAAGATGCTCTCTTTGTCTTTAATCTTGGGTAACTTAATGATGATGTGCCTTGGTGTGTTCCTCTTTGGGTCCAACTTCTTTGGGACTCTCTGGGCTTCCTGGACTTCCTGAAATGAAAGTCTATTTCCTTTGCCAGATTGGGGAAGTTTTCCTTCATTGTTTGTTCAAATAGGTTTTTAATTTCTTGCTGTTGTTCTCTTTCTGTCACCCCTATGATTCAGATGTTGGAAAGTTTAAAGTTGCCCTAGAGGTTCCTAAGCCTCTCCTCACTTTTTTGAATTCTTGTTTCTTCATTCTGCTTCAGTTGGATGTTTATTTCTTCCTTTTGTTCCAAATCATTGATTTGAGTCCCAGCTTCCTTTCCATCACTGTTGGTTCCCTGAATATTTTGCTTTATTTCACTTTGGGTAGCCTTCACTTGTTCATTTTTCAACCAAGCTCAATCAGTTCTGTGAGCATCTTGATTACCAGTGTTTTGAACTCTGCATCAGACAGATTGGCTCTCTCCTCATTGCTTAGCTCTTTTTCTGGAGTTTTGCTCTATTCTTTCATTTGGGCCATATTTCTCTGTCTTGGTTCATCTGTTATGTTGTAAGGTGTTAGTGCCTTAGGTATTTGCCAGGGCAGGGAAACTCTCTTTGCTGCACTGTGGTGCCGTCTGTGGGAGAGGGGGTCAGAGAGGGAACAATGCTGCTCACTTGCTTGGCTCTAGCCCCACTTTTCAACAAACTCTCATGTGAGACTGGGAGTTTCTCCCGCCGTGGCAACCCCCCACCATAGTTTACAGCTAGCATTGAGTCTTGGTTTCCTGTTAAGCCAGCCCTGCCTCACTCTCACAGTCTGCCACCTTGCCACAGCTCTTCTCTACCTGCCTGGCTGCCTGTCTCCTTCCTACCAGTCTGGCTGAATGTTTCTTTAATTTCTTCATTGTCAGAGTTCTACACAGTTTGATTTTTCTAGAACTTCTGGTTGTTTATTGTTTTAGATCGGTTGTTATTCTCCTGTTGGCAGTGCGAGGAAGCAAAGGGTTTCTACCTAAGCCTCCATCTTGGCTGGAACCCCAATTTTTGTTGTTGTTAGCCAGACAATCTGGTGGGTATTTTATAAACTGTATAGTATGTATAGCATTACTATATTATTTTTACTTAAAAATGAAAACAAATTAAAAAATCCTTTTATGTTTTTTATATATGGGGTAAGGTCTAGAAGGATAAACGCTAAAGAAAAAGTGGCTATTTCTAGAAACTAGGATCAGCAGACAATGAGGAAGACTGAAAAGAGAAAGACTTCATTTTCAAAACCTTTACATATGTAGTATATTGAAAAGAACACATAATTAACACATTTTTAAAAGAACTTTATCACTTAAAAAATTAAACTATTAGCAAAGAAAGGTAACCAAAGTTGGAACACTGACTTACTGTCTCCTGTCACTTAGTATTCTAAAAAAGAAATCAAAGAACAGCCTTTTTGTTGTTTCAATCTAGTAAACTGTAAAATGTTTTCTAAATTATAATTGAAAATGTCTGCCATCATATGTCTAAGATTGGGTGTCTTTTTTGGCAAGTACTCCGTAAAATTTTTTAAACTCTATAAACATTCCTTTTTCTGTTGTTCAGGAAAGTCATATTCTATTATTATGAATTTGATTACTACTTATATTTCTTTTACTCTTTTTATCTCCCTTAGGGCATAGCTGTAATTTCTTGATAATGGCATAATGGTACCTTTTTAAATATAACTGCACAACTGTTGGGATTCAGACACATTGGGTCTTGTTTAGCAAAGACAAACCATCACACTTACAAATGGAAATGGAAATGGGATAGGTGCTCCAGAAAACTGTTGAGTTTTTCTTTAGTAAGTTACCACACCTAGGTATATGCACAAAATATTTGAAAACATGTATTCAAACAAATAGTTGTACATGAATGTTAATAGCAGAACTAGCCACAATACCTAAAAGGTAGAAACAATCCAAATGCCCACAACAAAAGAATGCATAAAAAGATGTGCATTTTATATACAGAGGTATATATACATGTGTATACACATACACATGTACATATACATGTGTACGTATATATACACATATATGAGTTTTTTCCTTAGTGATTACTCTGGGAATTGTAATTAACATCTTGAATTAACACCGACTTATTTTCAACAGTATAAAAACTTAAGTAAATATTACTTAGCCATAAAAAGGAAATGTGGTACTACTGATACACGCTGCAATGTGCATGAACCTTGAAACACTATGCTAAGAGAATGACACATAAGCTCACATGTTGTATGATTCTGTTCATATGAAATATGCAGAATAGGTAAATCAACAGAGACAAAAAGCAGACTAGTGATTGCCAAGGGCTAGAGGGAGGGGGAAATGGAGAGTAACTGTGTAATGAGCAGAAGGTTTTCTTTTGGGTGGATAAAAATGTTTTGGAACTAGATAGAAATGATGGTCACACAACAATGTGAATGTACTAAACACCACTGAATTGTAAATTTTAATAAAAGTTTTTTTGTTATCTGAATTTTACTCTCATAAAAACTAATGATCAGAAAGAGCCATGAACTAAATTGGGCTGAGTAAAATTTACATGAACACCATGGTAAGGGCAAGTCATTATGGGTAAGTGAATGAGAGAAACATCATAAAGCCGGAAGACTGAAATAAAAATGCTTATGAACACTGATACTCTGTAGGACAGTAAAGCAACTGGTAGTCATTAGGAAAAGTGGATCAGAAACTAGGAGATTCTAATTAAAAATTAGAAAATAAATACTGACTTAAAATGGTGCACAAGTGAGAAACACATAGGAGAATGAAATAAGCAGTATTTTAGAAAGATGAGTATAATACTTGGGAGGGACCAGCAAGGACTGAAAAAGCAGTACCAGAGTAGTCATACAAAAGGTTATTACTATAGTTAAGGAACCGGATAACAATGGCTTTGTGAAAAGTAAGAGCAATAAAAGACAGACACTTTTTGTTTTTTAATGTTCGCCAAGGATACGTTTGTACTTTTTGTTTTTTAATGTTCACCAAGGATATGTTTGTTTGTTTGATTTTTATGAAGAGAGAAGAAGGAAGAGGAGAGAAAGAAACATCGATGTGAGAAACACCAACTGGTTGCCTCCCGTCTGTGCCCAACCAGAATCTAATCCACAATCTAGTTATGTGTCCTGACATGGGGTCACACGCCAACCAGTTTATGGTACCACTTTTATGGTAGCCATAGGGAACTAACAGGGGCTTCTCTTATTTCTAAAACTTAGAAGTTAAATGTATTGTCAACTTCAAAAACGTAGCACAAAACGTGTTATAAAATAGGTATATAATTCAAGTCAGTGTACAAACCTGTAGTTCAGTAAGAACTGTTTTATGCCTCTTGTTACATTCAATCTTTTCCACTCGTGTTTTCAATTCTGCCAAAGTCTTATCAAATACAGCACACTGTAGTGCACATAATTTTTCTTCCAGCAACCACTGTACAACCTAAAGAAATATATAATCTTTTGTTACAGCAAAGAAGACATTTCATCAAGCATCAAACAATAAATACTCTTCTAAAATTGTTATTTTATTTTTTATTTTAGAGAGGGAAGGGAAGAAGAAAAATGAGGACAGAAATATCAATGCAAAAGAGAAACATTGACCTGTTTCCTTCCATCTGTGCCCAAAACAGGGCCCAAACCCACAACCCAGGTATGTGCCCCAACCAGGAATCAACTGGCTACCTTTCGTTTTGCAGGACAACACCCAACCAACTGAGCCACACCAGTCAGGGCACAATATTCCTAAGTACTAATGTATATCTAGCTTAATAACAACATGCTGGTATCCATAACACAATGCTATCTGCTGAAAGATATATATTGAAATATCTACTGAAAAGAATAATATATACAAAAAGAAATTTTTCAGAGGGCAAAATCTTAAAATAATTTGAAAATAAAATTCTAATATTTTTTTCCATACACTCAATCATGATTTAAAGAAAACAAGTAAAAGAAAAAACAGATTTTTATATTTCTAATCTGTTCCAGATGATTTTTTGTGCAACACTTAAGAATGTCACTACACTACAAAATTTCTGTTAAACATTTCTAAATGCCTACTTAGACTTCCCACATCTATTTCATTATGGACTCATAACAAAGAGGACATATGGTACATAACCATGGACCATACTTGAATGATACTACTCAGGAGTAAACTCTCAGTACATATAAAAGATTTCAGAACTCTTTCACATAGTATTATCATATTTCCAACATCTCTCTCAGAAATACTAGAAAAGATACCATTTATCTTCATTCACAAATAAAAATCTGGAAGAAAAAAAGCCACATTTTTACTGCCTCACTATTCCTTTTTCTATTGTGGATATTTATACTACATCTTAGAGGAAAAATGTTGGTCTAAAACCTGGATGATTCATAGTTTTATCATTAAATTGATAAGACCCTGAAAAATCAATTTCACCTGAGTTTCATACTTCTCTCTGAAAAATAAATTGGTCATAAACATTTGTAAAACATTTTGAAAAATATATTAAACACTACATATTTTCCGCTGTATATCTAGTTTGGCAATGTGGGTGGTGGTTCAAAGTCTATACTTTCCTCAGTCCGTTGAAAGCCTTGTCTCAGCCATTTTTAACCCTAAGCCTACAGTACATAGCAAAGATTTTAGCATGTAAGAACCTGCAACCATGAAGCCAACTTATTATAAAGATTAAAATATTAACATGTAAGACTCTAATGTTTCCATTTGAATAAAGTTCAATATAGAAGAAAAATAAAATCTGAAAACAAATTCAGTTTTGTTATTAAAGCAAAGAGACATCATTATAACTCCCAATTTGATAATTACTACCATATCTAAAATAAATTATGTAGCTTTTTTTAAAAAGAAGAAATTTTAAAATCTGTAACACCTTTTGTAGCTTCTGGTTAATATCTCCTTTGGCTGTAATCTTTACTTGAAATTCTGCCTCATATTCTTCTTCTATATATCGACGGCGTTTGGACTGTACATTGTCCATGTCCTCTGATTTAGACCGTTTTCTTCTGGAGAATTCAACTGAGAACAAAAAGCATAATGATCAGTCAGGTGTTTTTTATTATAGACCTTAATGTCTACCCTGCATCCTCAGCAAAATATCATTTCTAGCTATCACGATAGCAATCTCAATCATTTTATGAATTGTTTTTGAACTCAGAGGAGTCCTAGGCAGCTTTCAGCTTTCAATGTGAAATGATTTTCAGTATGTTAATAATATGCTAAGCAATGTACAATATAAACACAGAACATCCTAACCTTAAAATCTTCATATTACGATGGAGAATCACCTAAAAATGTGAATATGAGATGAGAAGAATCATCTCATTCATTCCTTTTGCTAAATTTTATAGTGAACATTAATCCTCTGACAAAATGCAGTATTCATTCTCATGTCACATAGTTCTAATAACTGGACATAGATTTAATTAATTAATTCTCCCTCCTTGGTAAATATTTTCCTCAGTAAATTTAGGAAAAACTCCCACATAATCTTCAGCCTTAGGCAAATAACATAATAACAGTTATTCTTAACATATCCTAATGAATTTCAAATATATAAAAATAATAAAATTAGCCCTGGCTGGTGTAGCTCAGTGGATTGAGCGCAGGCCTGCGAACCGAAGGATCGCGGTTCGATTCCCAGTCAGGGCACATGCCTGGGTTGCCAGGCCAGTTCCCGGCAGGGGACATACAAGAGGCAACCGCACATTGATGTTTCTCTCCCTCTCTCCTTCCCTTCCCCTCTAAAGATAAATAAATAAAATCTAAAAGGGGAAAAAAAAAGTACTTAAAAAAATAATAATAAAATTAATAACATTATAAAAGTAAATTTGATTAAAAAAAGGAATATACTCAAAGATCTTAACTTAAAAAATTTCCATTTCCCAAAGTGGTAACGTTCATAAGATCACAAGCAACTTGTATCTGGTTTCTTTTTCAATACACACTAAAAAAAACAAAACCCTAAAATCTCCACACTTACCAAATGCAAATGCCCTTATGTGACCACACCTATCCCTCTCTACTTCATTCTATATCCATATCTATGTACTAATTTTTTAAATCCAGTTGTACTCTATGACTTCTCTTATAATCATAACTTAGTCATACATGGAGAGAAGTATGACAGGGAAGAGTACAGAACCCAGGTTTCCTAACTTCGAGTCCTACAAACTTCCTATAAACCTAATGACACTCAGCCCCATCATTTCCCCTTCCCACAGTTTATGAACCTTAAGTAGACTGAAACACAAAATTCCACTCAGAATTATGTGTTCCACTTAGAACACCCCAAAATTCTTATAGTCCCATGCTTTAAACATAAAAATAAAACAATTTCTCTCAGGACATTCAAACAGTACTTGACTACATTAAGCTTAAATCTTTCTTACAGAACAATGAAAATTACAAACAAACAAAACTCTGAAGTTTATAAAATAATTAACACTTTCAAAGATCCTTGGGTTAGCCATCATCAAAATGATTTAATGGTGGCTTACTTAAACTACAAAATTTTATAAACATCTCATGGATGTAAAAGTATATTCCATGGTCTTAAAAGTAGAATCAATGAATTACTGTTTGTTAAACAAGTTCCATTTTTGTTTGTTTTTTTGGTACATGCTTACTTTTTTCAGGTCTTTCATCATCAGGTATTACTTGCTCTTCTTCCTCTGGTTTCCTGTCCTTTTCATTATTTTTTATTTCTACAAGAGAAAAGGAAATCTTATTTCCACTAGAATTCATAAGAGCACATTGTATAATTAACACTCATTTTTGGTATAACTGTCAAGTTAATAATTTCTAATGAAATCAGGGTCTCCAAATGTGAAATTTGGGGAATAAAAAGGAAGCATGACCTGATAGAAATGAATGACCAGTCCACTATCAAGTGTTCCTGCAAATTCATAATAAACTCTTAACATTGAAAAAAATTAACGGTACAGATTTTTTAAAACAAACACTCCTACTTAGTTATTTACTGTTATCCACAGATTAACAAAATGTGGAAAGAGCTACCATAAAGCGCTTGGACTCCTTACATTCAATTACTAAAACTAAAATTATGGTTGTGTCAATTACAAACTACTGTCAAAACACCTAATATTTTGACCAGACAGGTTGAATCACTGTTGCTCAATGGTTATAGAACTAAGACAAATGGAAAAGCTATCCTAAAGATAATGAAAGTTTTACTTTGATACCAATGCCAACAACCAAGCTAGTTGCTTAACATATATTTCATATCCTCAATAGAATTTTGCATATAAACAGTATTTTTGCTGTCATACAGATAAGGAAAGTAATGTTCAGAAATGCCTCACAAGAAACATTTAAAATATAACAATTAAAAGATTGCTACCAAGAAAAAAAATGCTAAAAGTGTCTACACACTTGTATTCTTACAACAAATAAAATCCCAGAGGTACAAGAAATAGCCTTTGGCAAATCAGTCTATAGCTCATCAACTATCTTAATCATTAAATGGGAGAAAAGAAAAAATCATGAATATGTTTAAGTTTCTATTGTATTCCCTTTACATCACTGCAACTGGCTCCCCAAGTGACTTTAATAAAGCACAGTTTAATCATATTCTGCAACCAAAATTAAGCAATCACAGGTATACAGCATTATATACTGATAAAAATTATGATATAGTATTTCTTATGCAAACACCAGGGTTTTAATCCCAACGGCCCTGATGATAGAAAGTCAAGGTTAAAAAACCTTTAAAAGATCTTTCAGGTAAAAACAGATAGAGACTAAGATCATTGATGAACCTATTAAGGCTCTTACAAATATGTTTTCATGCTAAGATAAAACAATAAAACTATAAATCGTTACTACAATAAAACAAAACAAAAACAGCTAGCACAGTCAATAAAGATTACTAAAACTATTTTTAAACTTCAAAATAAATGAGTACTAGAATATTCACTTTCTATTCACCACCCTATATGCATTAGAAATATTTTGAAGATCTCATGTTTCAATCTTAGTTTCATTAAATGAAAATGTTTTGCTTCCTTGTAGACTGCAAACTCATTACAAAGTATTTTTTCTATTTAGTATATAGTTTTCCAAATCTTCCTGATATTAACACTGAAAATGATGACTCCTGAGTTTCCTAGTCCTCAGAGTTTCCAGAGACACAGAGTAATTGGGTTGTCTGAAATGAAGGTTTACATAGTCTATTTAGCAAATCGTCATACCACCTAAAGAACAAAATTAGCCATGGTTCATATTAGGGTAAGTGCATGCCAGAAAATCCAAAACACAACAGAGCCAACTGACCTAGTTTGGTCTGCTTCTTTTTATGCATATGTTAGCTTCCTCTTGTCTTACAGATATGTCAGAGTTAGCTTGAGATTCTTCATTTTACTCAAAAACCTCCTCCTATCACCCAATTTCCATATTCCAGTATGCTTAGAGGGTATGACTGGATTATCAATGCTTAAATTGAAATACTCATTAGGAATTTAAAATAGATGCACAGAATTAAAATTTATGCTACAGTTTTATTCAAAAGAAAGAAGTCTGGGTAAGAAAAATGGTATTAACACATTCTACAGAAAGGAGTAAGGCCCTCTTTAATTTTTTTGTTCTCAAAGTCTCAAAAGAATCTGAGTGCATCTCCTTCAACCCAGAATAATAACTAAGGGCCATGCACATATATTTAAAATATAATTTCAAGTAGTTCCTGAGATTTCTGAAACTCATCTGAATGCTTAGGTAAAATCTTTTCTCTGCTACAGATAGTTTCTGCTACAATTCCTCTGACTGAGTATAGCCTCATTACAAGTTGCCATGTTTTAATATACATTTCTATGTGTGGTATTCTTTCAATCAGACTAGATCAGTGATATTCCATTAGTATGCTGCAAGAAGTTTTAAAACATGAAATACCCATTTAGTTGGGGCACCGGCCTCTTTTCACTTAGACTGTCTTATATAAAAAATGACAACAGCCAACATAACAATAGCCATGTGGTGTGAATGAATCAAAATTTACCTATTTTTTGTCAGATTGGCAAAAAAATATATTTTTTCGTATACCATAGAATTTTAGAAATTAGTTTATGTGTGTCCTGCGATGAAAAGGGTTGAAAATCGTTGTATTGGACAGTAAGCTCACTAGGAGCAGGTACCACACCTTTAATTTTAGTAATCCTAAAATCTTCAGGAAATGGCTGAGACCAAGTAGATGTTTAACATCTATCTGATGACTGTTATTTTAATAAGATTTCATTAAATAAAAGTAGAAAAATTACGTTGTAGAGGATTGGAAGAAAGAATTTACATCCCGAGTTAATTTTTACATTTTCAGAATTGCCCTTTACTTTACTCCAAGGAAATACAGACAGAACTGTTGCCTTGGATCAGGGGTTGGCAAACGTTTTCATTTCATCAGTGATATACAACATGTAAACAAATGGGTCTATGTTCCAAAACAACTTATTGACAAAAACAAACAGACCTACAGGCCACAGTTTGCCAATCCTCTGCCTTAAATTATTGGCTCTGAGAACATTTAAAACAAAACAAAAAATTCCTCTAGATTAATTAAAGACAATATATTCATTAGAAGAATGGGTAAAGGAAATGAACAGGCAATTTACAGACAAGGAAATACAGATGTCCAATAAGCATGTAAAGATTTTCAACCACATTATACAAAAAAATGTGGTATTACTGGTAATATGATTTTTCTAGAAATTTTGATTTTTACTTAACACAAAGTTCCAAGTAATATCTTCCACAGCAAATTTTTTATGTTCCTTTTAAAGCAAAACTCAAGAGACAAAAGTATATTTTATTGTCTCTAATTGTTTCCCTTTCATTCTCTCTGAAACCCAATCTCAACCAGGTTTTCAATTCCACTGCTCTTTACCAACTGATATCCAGGTCATTAAAATTTCTCTTTCATCTTACTTAACAAAAGTAGCATTTGATATATAGTTAACTATGCCCTCCTCTGTGAAACATTCTCTTTACTTGATTTCTAACACAACAAAATCCCGTTATTTTTTCTAGCTGCAGGGCTGTTCTATTAGTCCCCTTTGCTGATTCTTCCTCATCTCCCTACCCTGTCAACACTGGAATACCGAGAGCTCAGTTCTTGGATCTCCTCTTATCTCCATTTACACTCACTCTGAGCTGATCTAAGCTTGTGCGCTCAACTTCAACTAATGTCTGTCTATATGCTACCTACTTCCAAATTTTCTAGACAGTCCATGCCTTTGCCCTGAAATTTGGACGTTATCTAACTTGAGCAGCAACAGTTATTTGAAACTGTTCTTCCTACACTCACTCCCCTTTCTAAAACCTATTTCATTTTTCATCTTCCTCAATGCTGAAAAGAAAATCTGCAGCTTACACGTCAATGTAAGGAATAATGTTAAGGTTCCATAAAGAAAAGCTAAATACATAAGAAATAGCTGAATATAAATAGGTGAATATAATAAAGAATTTTAGCTGAACACAATAGTGACAACAGATTAGTAAATTTTAATTTACTAAACCATAACAATTCTATCACTACTGACCTAGAGCAAAAGTAGAAGAAACCTTGAATTCTATTCCCATGCAATTATCCTCATTAGCATTTATTTTCATATCATTTATCTTAAATATCCAATGAACAGGGGAAAACAAATCAACCACAGATATTTTCTAAACTGCAATATAATCTAGAAGAAAACTATGTCAGAATTTAACATAAAATCTGTTCTACTCTAAAACAGATTGTTCTCAGTAATATTAATAGCATTGTTTAAAAATAAAAAGCAAGTAGGAGAACTTTCCCTCCTATTACTCTGTAAGAAACAGAATGAGAAGGCCCCAAGAGGAGGTGAAAAAAATGAAGAATGCAGTAACCCAAAAGCTAAGGAGAGTCTCAAGGAAGGGGCTTCTTAGGAGAGGAGTTGGTAAGGTGGAAATCAAAATTCAATTAAGTTCACGAGTAAACAGGAGGAGAAGAAATGGTGCTAGCTTTGTTAACATAATTTGAAGAATGGCTCTAAGAGAAAGAGATGGAACAGTAGCTAGATAAGAGTTCATAGTATAGAGTGTACATGGAGGGTATAACTAATGTTTACCTCCCTTTAGTGTTGTTTGAACTCTCCCAGAGAGAAATCTTTACTTTCTTATGCTTCTTAGACTACGATTTTAATCATTTAGGCAGTACCAGTTATTATGTAGTATTATATAAAAATATGATAGTGCCTTTAGGCCTACTAAGGTATATTTGCAATACTTTTTAAGTCTTTCTTCTTATTTTGTAAAAGTAAAATAGCTTTTCTATTTGCTTTCTGATATCTTTCATTACTTTTTGTTGCTGCTCAGATCCATTATAACTGCTATATTTAAAACAAACTTGCTACAGTGCCTGAAATTAAGAGGTTTTCTATCAGTACGGTGTATAAATATTAATAAAGAGAAGAGACAGACTTCAGTACTTCAATTTATAATTCTGCATTCTGAAAACATTAAAATTTAGTTAAGAATAAAGAATTTGATGAAAGTAATCTCACAACAAATATGACATGTAACAGATTCTGTTACCATATAAAAAGAATAGAGTACAGTTTATGAACCAATCAAGAAAGAAACTATACTTCAACCCAAACACACAAAATTTCCTTGGAGAAGTGAAAAAAATAGAAGTTTAGTTACCAGCTAAGAAATTAAATCTACTGGTAAACTTCCTCTGCTAATAGCATACAATCAGATAAGAAGAGTCTAAAAGGAACCAAAAATAAAACAAACTTTAAATTTTTGAAGTATGCAACACGGATGGCTTAATATCCATCTCTCTGCATTTTACAGCATTGTGTGGGAGGGATGGTCTCCAATATCAAGATTTATAAAATGTATAAACTCACTAAATAATAAGTTAATTTACTCTTTCTTATACAAACTACTAAAAGGTGTTTCTAAAGGACTTGCCCCAGTATCACTCTCTATATAAAATGTAAATTTCATGTCATTCTCCTCTGCTTGAAAGCATTCCCTGGTGCTATCAAAATGCATTAGTTTTGTAACCGAGGTCCTCCATGATAATATAATTGGTACTTCTACTACCAATTATTCATTCATTACCCAAATATTTACTGAGCACTTACTGTAACCCAGAAATTATTTTGGCTTGATGGTGGTGACTCAGCAGAGGAGTAATAGCAGTGAAGATGGTAAGAAAACACTAGATTCTAGATCTATTCTGAAGATAAAGTCAACAGAATTTCCCAATGTACTGAATATGGGATATGAAAGAAAAAGAAAGAATGGCTCCAAGATTTTTGGGCTGAGCAAGTAGGACAAAGTTGCAGTTAAGAGAGATTATCTTCATTAAAAACCTGATTATACAGTCAGTGAAAAGCCAGTGTTTTCCAGAATACAGCTTATATTCTTCTGTAGTTACCCTCCTGTAAAATCCCAGAATACCAGTTTAACATTATTACTGTATTCACAGCCTTGTATTTAATGGCCCATGTTTTCATTCTTGTCTCAGTCCTGAGGACAAATACTACATTTTATCTTTAAATTCTCAAAATCACAAAGAGACTGACTTGTCACTATATAGGTTTACTGAATGAAAAGATGCTCTTTGGAAATGAAGTAATCATTTAAGAATAAAAAATTTCTACACCAAAAGCTGATAAAATATATTGGGGGAAAAGTTCCCTGTGTCTCCTAGCCCTTTCTCATGTTTTCATACTTTGAACAAACTAGAAACCAGATGCTGTTTCATGCGATAAGGTCACACCTCTCAGAAAGTTCTAACAACGCTGTCCAGGTAGCTCAGTTGGTTAGAGCGCTGTCCTGATACGCCAAAATTATAGGTTTGATTGCCAGTCAGGGCACATACAAGAATCAACCAATGAATGCATAAATAAGTGGATCAACAAATCAGTGTTTCTCTCTTTCTCTAAAATCAATACAAAAAAATTTAAAACAATACTCTAGCAGAATGTGATGCATGAAGGTGTCATGCCCGTCTCAAAGGAACTGAGAAGGTTTCATATAGGAATATTCGAGTTTGACCATGAAAGCAAAGTAGGATTTTTCTCTTTCTCTACTTTTTCTCTAGAGATTTAGGTTTTAGAAAGATCATTCAGAAGATAAGAGAAGAGAGTAGATTAGGTAACATCAAGAGGCCATAGGAAGCAAATGGATAATGTCTTCATCAAACAGATAATCAGCTTCAAGGTTTCTGTCTTCCAGCAATGGTGGTGTCATTCACCAAACAAAAAATAATAAAAGAAATCAGATTTCAATGGGAAAATCAATTGTAAAATGCAATTTGTAACACCTGAAGCGAATCTAGACTTTTATATTCTAAGTTATTTGGTTGCTACGCAATAGCAAGAACAACTGCTAGGACTTTGATCAATTGTATACTGACTAGAAATTGTTAACTCACAGTGTTTATAGTGGTCCATCTTATCTCACTTCCTAGACTATAAACACGTTGCAGGCAAGGGCCATATTTTCTTCTTTATCTTCCTTCTTAGAGCTTCACCCAGTGCCTCCCACAGAATGGATACTTTGTAATCCTGAATTCTGTGAAATTAAGAATCTATCCAGTTAAGAGATCATTTTAGCCACCATCATTCTAACTTTCTCTGCAACTAAAGGAAATTCAAATCTTTATGAGAATGTTTTATTGAACAGTTTATAAAAGCTATTCAAAAAATTTTTAATTTAAATAATATGCTAACCTGGAGAGCGTGTCTCATTTTGTGATAGAACTTCAGACTCATCTTTTTCACCTGAAATATCCTCTTCATCAGAGAGAACCAAAAAGGCTTCTTTTGGCAAACTCTCACTACTTTCTTGTTTAGATGGTGAACCAAAAGAACCTTCCATCTTCTCTTCCAAATCTGGATTTGTTTCATCAATTGGAAGGAGACAAGTTTTAGAAAAGCAAGTAAGTTCATCTTCAGCCGGTGCAAGCTTTTCTAAAATAGGAATAATTTCATCTGTCTCCATAGAATCTGTATTTTCTAAGATATTCTCATTTTTGTCATCTTTTATAACATTTTCACTAATGGATTCTGTGAGGTCGGTAGAATTTTCATCTTCATTCTTTTCATTTTGGTCAATTTCTGTACTGCTAGATATAGCTTCTTCTTCAAGAACAGGTTCTGTGACTGTATCTTCCTCTACCTGCTTTTCATTTTCAGGAGGTAGATCTGGACAAACAACTGTATCATCTGCTTCTAGAGTTTCTTCATCAGCATCGATATTACTATCAGCTTTATTTTTCTCATCAAATGAAAAAATTTCATCTAACTTTTCATCATCCCCATTTTTTTCAAGAAAACCATGATCTTTATTGCTAGGCTCTATATTGTCAGTATCAGGAACTGGCTCACAAACTGGTACAGAATTTGGTTCAAAGGTGGGATCAAAGGCTGATTCAGAAGTTGGTTTATCAGAAGTCAGTTCATCAGAGACCAGGTCACCAGAGGCTGGATCAGCAGAGGCCTGATCACCAGTGGTTAGATCACCGCAAGCTGGATCACAAGAAGCCAGATCACCAGAGGCTGGATCATCACCAGCTAGATCATCAGAGGCTGAATTCTCAGAGGTCAGATCACTGGAGATTATTGGTTCACTGGAGACCAGTTCGCTAGGGACTGGTTCACCGGAAACCAGTTCATCAGAGACAGGTTCGCCAGGTATCGGTTCACTAGAGACTGGTTCTCTGGTGACTGGCTCACCAGAGACTGGCTCACCAGAGACTAGTTCACCAGAGACCGACTCACCAGAGACAGAGTCACCAGAGATGGGATCACCAGAGGCAAGCTCATCAGAGGTGGGAACACCAGAGGTGGGAACACCAGAGGTGGGATCTCCAGAAGTGGGATCACCAGAAGTGGGATCACTACAGGTTAATACTTCAGCGGCCAGATCTCCGGAGGCTGGTGGATCTCCAATATCCAGATCACTTGAAGCTGGATCACCAGACGCTGGTTCAGTGGTCAGTTTTGAGGTTATTTCAGGAGTTATATTACTAGGAGACAAAGGTTCACACTTTAACTCATCATCTGGCTTGTTTTTTACATTAACATTTAAGGAACAAGATGTTTCTTTCCATTCTGAGTTACTTTTTTCAGGGTTAAAGCAAAATTCTTCAATGCCATTCACCTCATCCTTGTCATTAATATAATCCATATTTTCCAAAGGTGATGTTGGGTCCAAATCTCCATTTTCATGATTACCATTTAACAGCTTGGCATCAGTTTTCAACAGTTCTTCTTTGACCTTGTAAACTGCTTCCAGTTGTTGACGATCACTCACTCTCATTGTTTTTCGAGCCTTAAAGACTTTCTTCTGAGGTTCTTCTATACCATCCATTCTGAATCTTTAAAGAGAGAGAAAGAGAGAAAGATAGAGAGTTTAATAATTGAAACAGAAACCACCTAATTATACACTTACTGTAAACTGATCTTATAAGCAAGCATTTCATATAATTTTGAAATGATCTATAGAAAGCATAATAATCCTTGCTGTACGTTAATTATAACATTTATTAATATAGGTAATATAAAATTGATAATAGGTATCACTCACAGATCAATTACCAGAACTATCAGAAAAAAGTGACCAGTTTTCATTCACAGTAAGCTTAATGAGTTCAGAGTCTCATGGAAATAAAAAAGTAAATGGAGAAAAAAACAGGCAAGAGAATGAAAACAGCAAGGGCATGAGAAAGAGGTACAGAGACAAGGAAGAAAGGAGGGAAAATTAGGAAACACAAAGGAAAGATTGTATTTGTAACCAAGCGTATCTACATTAACAGACCTGTAAGAGATGCCATCAAGACAGTGAAAAGACAATTCATACAATAGAGGGAAATGTCTGAAATAACCTATCTGATAGCTTGTATCTAGAAAATAGAAAATGCTGTTACAACTGAATAACAACAACAACAACAACAAAAATTTTTAAATGGGCAAAGAACTTGAATGGACATTCCCTACAGGGGTGTCCAACATTTTGGTGTCTCTGGGCCACACTGAAAGAAGAGTTGCCTTGGGCAACACATTAAATACACAAACACCAACAAAAACTCATGAGCACAAAAATGGTTTTAAGTGAATTTATGATTTATACATTAGGAGAATACCATGTGAAGACTGGAGTTAGGCTGCCATAAGCCACAGCTAGGAGGAAGGTCTGGAACAGATCCTCCCTTAGCTCCACTAGGAGCATGGCCCTGCCAACACCTTGATTTCAAACTTCTAGCCTCCTAGAAGATACACAGAAAGGCAATAGATAATAAGCAATAAATATAAAAAAAGGTTCAACATCATTGGTCATCAGAGAAATGTAAATGAAAACCACAACGATATAACACTTTACACACAACAGGATAACTATTACCAAAAAGAAAAACAAGTATTGGCAAGAATGTGGGCAAACTGGAACTCTCACACAATGGTGATAAAGTAGTAAAATGGTACAGATGATTTGGAAAACAGTCTGCCAGTTCCTCAACACAGTAAACATTAATTATGACTTTTCAATCTTTCCTTTTTTGTACGGTATGTATATAATAAAGCTATAAATTTCCCCTTAAATACTGCTTTACCTGCATCTCACATTTTGATGTTATATTTTCATTGTTGTTGTCTTAAAATATATTCTAATTTCTATTGTAATTTTTTCATTGATGAGTTATTGAAAAGTATTTTTTTTTAAAGTAACACATTATGACCATGTGCAACTCATTAAAAAAAATACAAGGTTGGTTTCACATTAAAAAAATCAAGCAAAATCATAAAGCATCATGGATTTTTTTTTCCAGCCCAAGCAAGGTATCCACTTGATAAAAATCAGTACCCTATGCCCCAATACCTGAGAATGTGACCTTACTTGGATAGGGTCTTTGCAGAGATAATCAAGTTAAAATACAGTCATTAGAATGGGCCCTAATCCAATATAACTGGTGTCCTTATAAAAAGGGGAACTTTTGTACAGAGACACACACATAAGTAGAACACTATGTGAAGACTGGAGTTAGGTTGCTACAAGCCACAACTAGGAGGAAGGTCTGGAACAGATCGTCCCTTAGCTCTAGAAAGAGAATGGCCCTGCCAACACCTTGATTTCTAGCCTCCAAAACTGTGAGACACTAAATTTCTGTTATTTGGGTGAAAAAAGCAGTGTGATTTATCAAATAAAACAGAACAGAAGGTGAAATACACAAAAACTCTTAACAGATACAGAATATTCATTCGACAAAATTCAGTAGTGACTCATAATTAAAGCTCTTAGAAAACTTAATAGAAGGAAACAACTCAAATCTAATAAAGATAATCTACAAAGATATCATATTTAGTGGTGAAATAAGATCAGAACCAAAAGAAGGATGCTCCCCCTCGCCACTTCTGGCCATTGCAGTAAGGCAAGTAAAAGAGGGCAAGGAATTGATCCTAGAGAAAGACAATGTCACCAGTCTATGGTGGAATAAAACAAAAGTCCTTTGAGGACCTAAGATGTACAGGGAACAAGAAGAATGCTTTCACATTCTATTATTCAGTAGGAATGATGGTACGATGTACTTGCTTTGGCTGGAGAAGGGGGGAAAGAAAGCCTTCTCTGAGGTACTAGAACTTATCTGAGGCTCACAGGCTAGCCTTAATATCATTACAAATTGACTTGATGCTTACAGCTAAGCCATATTTTCTCCTGTTGGACATAAAACCACCACTACATTCAAATTAGGTAAGGTCATAGTACAACCCACAAAATACCAACCATCTCCCTTTCTGACTAAAAATAAGCAATGGCTACTATTTATCAATTGCAGCTTCAGCCTCACTGTAGTATGTCCTCACTATAGATAAGATTTATTGAGATACCCAAGCAAAGAATAGCCCCCACTTTCTGACAGCATGCACTCCAGAGTTAAGGTCTGGTCCTCAAACTCTACCCAAAATGATGCGACTTAAGACCAAACCCCATACTAGGTTTTCTTCTAACACCCTCTTACTGATGTGCCTCAGTTTCCCATGATGAGCATTCTCCCTCACTGCAACAAATTATAAACCCAACTTGTTAATTACAGGTATGTTCCTAGTGTTCCATTGTTCCTTTGGCTGCAAGGCATAAAACAATGGCCTAGCCTATTTGCTGGAGGACAGTACAACTTGAGAACCTAGCCCTTTGTCAGAGTACTTCTAGATTATGGTACATTCTGCATTTGTTCTGTCACATTAAGAAGATTACTTTATATTTCTTAGTCTTGCTAGGCCTTTTAATTTAAATTATGGAACTGATAAAACTATTTAGAAAAATTATCCTAGTACTGAGCAGAAACTTCAATGCAAAATTATTACAGGCACTATTTTAAGGATTATTAATTGCAGTTTAAAATTTAAACTTCAAGTTTTTTCCCACCCACTATCCACTGCAAACTGAAGCTAACTGAAAAATTTTCTGCAAAAAAGACACCGTGTGAATTTTGTAGTCACTTTTCTGTGCTGACTCCAAAGATACAAAATCATTAAATTATAATATGTGGAATATGGTTACCCTTTAAATATTTTCAAATACTGAACTGTAATTCTTTTGGATTTTGATTTCATAATATCCACTCTTCTCAGCTGTTAATATGAATCACTGGCTTATTACTAATCCCATTAAAAGCAAGCACTCCTCTAAAAAAAGTATATTTTCATAATTTTTAGTAACTATTATGAACATGAATCCTACAGACAGAAACATGGATTTGAATTCCAGCTCTCCCATGTACTTACATGATACAGGACAAGTTACCTAACACTTCAATTTTTAGTTTCAGCTACCTTAAGAAGGGAGTATCAGGGCCTGCGACAGAGACTGTGGTGATGATTAAATGAGATTCCATACACTAAAAGCACTTACAATGTAGTAGTATTCAAAAAATATCCTATCTGTATATTCGGAATGTTTTAAGGCATAAAGTAGATAATCTGAGGCAAATTTCTCTCAAGTATTTTGCATACTAATTAAAAAATCCAACATGTAAACATCACCACCAAATATCATCTAATAAACTGCCACCACTAAATAATACTTAATAAAAATAAATATCCAAGCAAACTGGTTTTATCAACAAAATTGCTATTCGATTCAGAAATAATACAGTACTGTACAAAGAATTACAGAATAACTACCATCTATACCCACAAGGGAGCACACTACAGCCATTTACCAGATCTAATGTGGGTTCTAAGTACAATGAAAAACAGAGAGAGTAATAAGGAAGTAGCATGAACAACCAGTTTAAACTAGTTCAGCCATATCTGTGCAAACCAATCAGCAGTAGGTTTTTAAAACCTATTTTGCATAAAGCAAAGTATATTTAAGAAAGACACATATTAGAGAATGGAGTGTTACCTGCAACCAAGTCTCCATGGCTGTATTACAGAAACAAAATATTTCTAATGATCTTTTTAAATACCATCATCTATAACTGAGATGCCATTCACAGAACTATTCTACAAAATAAATACTCCTTTTTTTAGGCGGCAACACAACACTCATGAAGCTCTTACATGCCTGTAATTCATTTTCCCAGGAAAAAGCATTTATATTTTACAGTAGAAAATGTCTGCCATATCTAGCCATAAATGTGTAAAATGTGATGAACTTTCTGCTGAAAATATTTTTTCGTGAGGAAGATATAAAAAATATATTTTTTCATGAAGAAGATAGATTTTTAAAATGTTTTTAAGTCCTTACGCTAAATATTTAGATTCAAAAACTCTGGGGAAATATCATCACCAATATAATCGTTTGTACAGCATTACCATAGGAATTTATATTTAAATAACCAAGAAGGGTGTGTTAGCTGCAAATAACTCTCTATGGCTTGGAATTATTTTTCCAATTGTGGGTAAATTATTTTTAAGGAAAACCCAATGAGCCTCTTCTTCTTTAAGTGAAAACATTATTTCCTTCTTTGTTTCATCCCCCTCCACCCACTGTTTTCACTCTTCTTTCTAGCAAAGAGATCACAGCTATGAAACAACAAAGGGAAGTATTTCCAAAAGCTGTAATGTCTTAACCTACAATCTGCCTGCTCAGAAGCTCAAGAATTTAAGTGGCTGTTCAAGAGCTGCTCACAAACTCAGCCAATCATTAGCCAGCATTCTGATTCCTGCCCAGCAACAGGAGACAGACAATAAGGTCAGAGAAACATAGTTAAAACCTGGATCCACAATGGTTCAGTGAGGTTCTTTTTCTTTGTCTGACATAAATAACCTAGAACGTAACTGCATAAAATCCTAAATCCATATAAAATACTTTAAATATATCCTATAAATAAATAAGATTTACACCTTTTATCCTATTTTATCTTCCTTTTAATGTCCATGAACGTTTCTAGAAATACAGATCAATTCCCTACTTCGGGAATGAGTCTAACATGGACAATACATAACAAGAACACACTTTTGTACACAATGGGTTAGAATCTGTAAAATTCAAATGTAAATTTCTTTTTAAAAATCCATAGTCATTAACACTGATAAAACATTTATAACTAAAAATCCAGCGAAAACTTAAATCCAAATAGCACAATATTATTTTATGCCCATCTATCACTATTGTTACAGATTTACAATTTCAAAAATCTATATTACCCTGGACCCAAAGGTTTACTATCAATAGCATCATAATGTTTTGTTGTCTACTGCACTCTAGATGAGTATTTCTTGACAACCTATATTAAGTGTTGTAAGTACAATTATTACGTCCTTTTCTCATTAACTGCCTTTCACAGCAGGTTACAAAAAGGTTATATGAGCTCTCCCATTTGGAAGCACTAAAGCAAATGTGTACATTACACAGTAAATAAACATTCATGTAAATTGAAGGAATTTTTTATGTTACCTAATTCTACAATACATTCCTTTAAATGTAAATTGTGAAAGAAAAATAGGAAATCCATCCTAAGAATATATTTTTTCTCAAATTCACTATCAAATGTTCTTAGCAAATTAGTTTTTAAAATAAACCTCATTTTTCGCTCCTTCAGTTACAGATGAACCTTGACATTTTTCAAAACATACCCATGAGGGAGCTTACTGCAGCCATACTCTTAGTTTACATAATCTCCCCACAGGCAAAATAAATCAGCAGCTGCTTCAATGCTTCAGTCCTGCAAGAGACCTGAAATTCACTGTCTGATTGGCTCAAAGCTGTAGTTACCTATAGCCAATCAGATATTAGCAGCAGAACCTTGCCCGGCAACAGAGGAAGCAGATGCGGGCAAGTGCTTTACCAAGATTCCAAACAGTGTGAAAACATACCTGAACAGTGAAACAGAAACATATTTGTAACATACCCCTAGATCCATTGTCTGAATAACAGCTCTAAAGCAGGGCTTTCTGATTAAATAAATGAGCAGGGTCTGTACTACTGCTTTTGAAGCAGCCCTTAACTGACAAAGGAATAGGAAGTACCAGGACTGTTGGTTCAAAATGCACACACATACAAACACGATATTAACTCAAAGTTATGGATCCCCAGTGAAGTACACTTTAAAATAAAACAGCAAAAACTTACAAAATGTTAACCAAAACCATTTAAGTGGACCTGACACTTCTATCTTTGACACAGGCACTCTAATGCATTCATGTTGTTAACTGACATTATTAGTATAACATTATTCTGAATGGGATGCTGAAAATAATTTTTATACTAATTTGAGTTTTCATTAAATGGTTTAAAGAAATATTAGTTAACAGACCTGACTAATAATGGCCTGCTCATAAATAATCACTGTATGCTGATGATTTCTAGACTTTTTAGAAATACAACTCTGCTACTAGACTTTTTAAGTACTCAGTTGACAACTATGTGATTTTTATTTTATATCCTAAAATTTTAAGAATTTTGCAATAGTCCTGAAAATAAAATCATAAAGAACAGAGTATTGCACAATAAATGTTAATCTGATTTTATTTACTGCCCATTAATTAGATTGGTGAACCTAATAATAAAATGGTTCATCCACTTTGATACTCTGCTGCTCAAATTTACTATACAGACCTTCAAAACTTTTATTTTAAACACTTTTATTTTATCTTATCACCTCTGTTAATAATAATTTTTTCTAAAGCTTTAGTAAAACATACTCACTACTTTCACTATTTCTGTTTCCATATTCTGTTGTTTTGTAGATATTCTCTCCCCCATTCGATCACAAAGCACTGGCAATATTTACTTGAGGACCCTGAGCACTCAGAAATTCAGTTAAGTATTGAGTGACCCTGATATTTGACACCTCAACAAATAACCCCTTCTGCCTGTCATCAATGTCATAATACTATCTGGGTAACAAAATGTGAAATGAAATATCACCTAAGTAGATTTTTAAAAATAATCAACAAAGGAAATGTGAGTTTGCTTTACCAACAATTCCCTGGACAAAACAGAAGCAAATCATGATCTCCAAATTTTGGTTATATCAAAACCAGAACAGTCACTCAGCTAATTTGTTGTATTCGTTGCTTTGTTCTGAAAAATTCTAGGGCAGCCTACATGAAAAATATTCAAGATACTTTAAAATCACTTCTTCAAGTTTATTTTTGGGATCATTCTTTACATAAGCAAGTTAAAACTAATTCATCTCATCCAAAAATTTGCAATTTTAGAATACATTTATCAAATTGCATCCTCTTAGAAAAACTAGCCAGTTATTCAGCAGGGCCCTACCTTCTAACTTATCCCACTTACCAAACTCCAATAACACCTTTGCTGGCAATGAATGAAGTTACAAAAGGTCATGTATTTTTAACTGACACTTGTCAAGGGGCAAATTGTATGTCAGACACTATACCAACGCATATTCTTTCCTCATTTAAGTGAAAATTTATGTAAATTCGACTTTACAAATGATTGGAATGTGTAATGAAGCTGCTATCATGCATTCCATTACACAGATAATAATTTTAACTGAGTAAGGTCAACCAGATACCCAATTTTGCATCAAGTTGTTTTTATTAGCATCAGCAACCTTCTTACGCATTTCAGCCTTTAAATTTTGCTAGCATAGGGTGTTCTATTTTAACAGCAATAAACTGTATGATAATGTTAGGCAATAAATTATGTAATATTTGCCACATTTTCTTCTCTCTTTGAAAATGAAGTCATTTAATATAATTGCTAAGCTGAATCTACAAAGACAAAAAGATTGGTGGTTGCCTAAAGTTTGGGGGTAGAGGGAGAAATGAAGAGTGGCTCCTAAAGAACACAGGGTTTCTTTATGGGGTAATAAAAATGTTCTAAAATTAACTGTAGTGATGCATAACTGAGTATTTTCTTTCCTTTGTTTTTATTGTTAACACTAATACAGATGTCCCCATACAATTGAAAATTTTTTGACAACACTGAGTGCAGTGCCAGACACAGAGAAGGAGGGTGGAGGAATGGCTGGAGGGGAACAAAAGGGTGTGGGGGAGAGAGGGATGGGGACATCTGTAATAGTGTAAACAATAAAAATTAAAAAGCCACTGAGCTGTACAGTATCTCAATAAAAAAAAATTTTTTTTTAAAGGTACAGCAGAACTACAGTTGAACAATTGTTTTTCAATTGCTTTAGAACTAATCTCCCTTTTACTGGGTCACACTTCTAGCATGGACAAAGCAACTATACCAAGAGAGCTAAGTACTGGTTCATACTTCAGGAAATTTACATTTCTAGGCCAACAAGTACATCTGTACTTGATTGAACCAGTGACAAAAGGAATACATGTAAAATAACAGCAACCTTAGTCTCTATGTGCTCATCTTAGATAAGATAGTTACCCTGTCCTAAATGGGGCAAAATTCTGAAGCTTATCTTACAGGATGGTACCAATGGGCATGAGATACTCATAACACAACAAATTTTATCAACACAAAAACAGTGCCGACCATGGTGTGGATGAACACTCCAACTATATAAATTGATAAAGTCTTGTACACACAGAAAATGCAATGAAGTATCCTCTTTCAGAAGGACTAGACAGTCTTCAGTGAAAAAGAATCATTCTCTTCTATTACAAACTGGTACTATAACCATTAATATTGCTAAATTTATTTTACAATGAGATATACTACTGAACTTTCTGGAGTTACATAAGGCTTAGTCATATTTTATCAATATTGTTTTTATTCATACAATGTATCTGGCCACTATCTACTGTACTTGCCAGTACTTTAAATGTATCTCTTTAGAAATAATTATCATACATAGACTTTAATTCCTATATTTATGTATTGTTTAATCCAACACTTCATCACATCTCATCATATCCCTGTCATTATGATGTGCTTCAGAAGTCATTTAACAAAAAAATAAAAAATAAAGTATTTTGGTATCATATTAATGAGCTACATAGTATGGCACACAGTATACATTTAGTAAATACTGGTTAAAAGAATGATGAATTATACAAATATAACTAACATCTAAAACAATTCTTAAATGAGAAAACTATTCTTTTAGGGAGCAAAGGTAATAATCTAGAATATTTTGACAGGACTGTAAACTAACATGCTGGCATGTTCACATAACAGTAAGTTTACAAACAGAGGACAACCTCTCTTTAGGGAATCAGGATGCTTATTAACTAACAAAAAAATAACAATATATATCCAATTACACATAATGCTGCCTCCGACAGAGTGTAATGTACAGCCAAATTAAAGTTAATCAATTATGACATGAGACATTTTTCAGACTTTATAAAACTTGATTAGATAGTTCGAGTTCATATTTCAAAAAATAAAATAACCATTTTGAAAATTTTAGTTTTGCTTATAACTACATAATAATGAAAGTCTTCTTTAAAATAATAAACATATCCCAAATAGAGCCTCCTGCAGCCATCTTATCAGTTTTGTCGCAGTAACAGAAACTAAAATACCATTTGCATAGTCACAGTGGTTGGCTAAAGAAAGCTAGTTCTTATAACCAATCAGAAAGCTAGAAATTGGGCAACCATAAGAGGATTTTAAATCTGCCTAGCAACAGCCTAAAAATAGAAACAATATGCTACTATGAATCCCAGAATAGATAGGAATATAAGAGCAAAACTATCAGCAAAAGCACTCTATTTTTCTTAGGGAAAGAAAATGTGCTTTGCATTTCATCATCTAAAATATTAACTTGGTAACTTTTCTAAGTGACAATTAAAGAAAATGAATGCTAAGCTAAATAGGCACTTTCCAGTTAAATCCATCATCCATATTATTTTACATGTGCATATGTGTGTATGCACATAAATATTTAATTGTTCTTCTTTTTTCAGGAGAAAAATGAGGTGCTTTAATCACAGTTCTAGTTAGTATCTCTAATATCTGATATCTCTTAAAATCTGAACAGCACTGCAATGTTTTCTAGCACTTTTCCCCTGTAATTATTTGGGAATCTGCATTACACAGAAGAGACTGTTCGTTGTGTATTAAAAATACAAAGGTTAAATAACTTATGACCACGGATCTTTAAATAGGGTGAGGATTATGCCTTATTCATTTTTAACACACATTTGTTCCAATATACAGCAATGTCATCTATACAGTAGATATTCAATAATTATTTTCTCAAATTAAAATAATTTCTGTCAGTGAGGAAAACAAATTATTGAGGCAAACGATGTGCAGCCTGATGTAATAACTATGAAGATTATGGGTCAGTAAGCAATGACGAAAACAGGAGGGTGGGAGGGAAGGAAAGAAAAACAACTTTTTAATTTCAAGAATTTAAATTACAGCTGCTGAAGTAAAAGGCTGGTTAGATAGTCATGTTAAAACAAAGTTACTTATTAAAGCGTATGATCTATGCATTTCTTACATTGACTCCCATCAATGTGTTTTAATGAAATGGTAAATTAATTTTAAAATGTTTTCTTTGGTCACTACTATCCAAAATGAATTCATATATTCAATACTAGGACAGTTTAAAAACTTAATTATTAAAACTATACATAAAGGACTTATTGTAATCATGAATAAGTCAGAAGCAATGCCTTTAAAACATGTAAGAATTCAGACAGTTCTAAGTAACAAAAGGAGCTCCAGCGAAGGATGGACAAAAAGCAAATGAGCAATCCACTGAGTAACAATCATTTTAATCAACACTTAACGATAGCTAGATTTTAAAATTATGTTTAAACAAGCTTTTTTAACATACTGTTATTCTGGATGAAAAGTAACTTAGCTTATTATCTTAATTACTTTCTTAATGTTACATTCATGTGTGACTTGGATATCCAGAATCTAACCACAATTGTATTCCATCTTTAAGGTAACTTAAATCTTGTATACATAGATCCTGCTTACTTATCTGGACAAATCAACTATGATCTTACCACAAAGGAAAGTAATATGAATTAACCCAAGTTACAATTAGTGGGGAAGAATATAACAAATGAGTCGATTTTTATAACAAGACACTATAAGAGGGAAAAACTATTTGGGGGAGGGGAACTATTTTATACATCTAGATATACAAGTCAAATATCACCCTAAATATAAATCTCAGCATTTCATGTTTTCTTTGGTATTATTTAAAGCAGTTATAATTTTAATTTTTACTTATACTGTCCAGTTTTATTTCAAGAGAACAGAAAAAGCACAGTCTGCAAAACATTATTTAAAGTAGTCACACATCTTACGACATATCAATCTAAATTTCAGGTGGACTGAATAATCAATGGTGTATTAGTATTAACAATTACTATAGCATATAAAATGCCCTGCAGAAGTTTCAATAGTTCCAGAAACTTCCATCTCTCTATTCTCTCCCCCTTCTTTTAGCCCTCCCCAAAAGAACGCACAGGAGTTCAGTATGTGAGCTGAGAACCAGATGTTCTATGGCCCTGGCCTACGTGTACAGGTCTAATTTTTAATAACAAATATAACTAAAGGAAGAACCCTAATCTTTCATAACCTGGAAGAAGCTCAAATTCCTCTTTGTACCTATTATTTTTGTCTTCTGTAGCAAAGCTACATTATTCCTGGTACATTATCCCTCCTTGCAGGTCTAGTGAACATTGTATTTGCCACAACTCTTTGAGCTAATCCTATTTATCAATCTATATCTTTCTTCGGTTGGAACTTACAGATCACTACTTCCCCAGGGAGCAAAAGAAAAAAAAAATTACATTCACATTATAAAATTCTCCTGGCAAACAATGCATAAGAATACAATCTACATGTTTCTAGCAAATTCCTAAAAAGATTTCAGTTTCACAGGCTGGGTTGTCAGAAGCTATTAACAAAACTTTATTTTGTGCTTTAAGAAAATACAGAGTTTCATTATCCAAAGTCAAGTATTATGACGTTGTTTCATCTTTTAGAACCTAAAAAAATCTGTAGAGAGCTGACCAAAAAAACACTACACTTGGAAAACTCTCTTAACTGCTGCCCAAATGAGTCAATGTTCTCTACTCTTTCTGTAAACGTACTGACTGATAACACTAAATATACTGAGATGTCAGGTTCCTCTGCTCTCATCTAAACCTATACATATTTGTTGTGCTTGATACTAAATGTTGTACATTTTTATTATAAGTTATAGAATACAATTAAATGTTGTATAAACTGATGAAATATGAGTCCCCCCCAAAAAAGAGCTGCTACATATGCTTCAGTAAGAGAGACTACTGCAGAAAAAACACAGCTTGGAGGGTTTGGTTTAGGCAAATAATTTAACATCCTAAGGTCTAGTTTCCACCCAAAATAAATGGGAATTTTATTAGAAGACCTGAAAGGATCCTTTAAATTTTGATTCTCACATAAAATTTTAATAAACTCCACTTCAAAATACACTGCTCTACTGAGGAATGGTAAGACAGGTTGGTGTGTTCATATATTCAATATTTATCAAATGCCATGTAGGTCACAATTACAGGAAAATGTTTAAAACACTAAAATACAATGTGATCAAAAGTACAAAAAATACAGACAAAGTGTTACTGCATGTAGACTTTAACATAAATGTGGAAGAAACATAGAACAGTAATACAAAGTTATGAACATCTTTCTACATGAACGACCATGAAAACGAGAATTTCTTTATTTTCTCTTAATTGCCATCTCTCCAATATAGACTATTTAATCCCAATAATTAAAAAAATATGCTTTCAAATGTGTAATTACAAACAAGACCTCTACAGAACACTTAATGCCTTCCTTATAGGTTTTAGTACTTAAACCCAATTTTTGCGAACCAGTTATGAAAACTGACTGTGCATGAAGAAGCACTCAAATTCAAAAGGAAGAGGGGAAAAAGAGTATATGCCTTTCTTTCCAATCTCAACTTCAATTGTACTTCTGCTCATAACTCTATTTATAATTCAGTTATATTCACAAGACTTCACAAGTAGTTGCTAAGCAACAGCAACATGCTGAGTTCAGGGCTATTGGAAATCTGGCTTTCTGCCACATGAAAATATTTAACTGAGCCTAGCGCCTCCAGAATTTAAAAAAGAAGAAATGGGTGTGAGCAGTGGGAGTAAAATACCAAAGAAATAAAATGATAAATACAAAAAGTCACCAAGCTCTTTGCATGGGTTCAAAAATTCAAATGAGGAAACTTATTTTGTATTTACAAATATTTATTATAATTCTCTAAATTTATCGTCTTTTTTTATGTTGAAAGCAAGTATCTGAAGCTATTTCTTCTGGAAAATAGACGATCAATCTTACAATTAGCCCCATCACTGTTACCAGCGTAACAAATGACTCAATAAATACCTTGTGTAAAGAATAGTCCTTGGAGAGTCTAGGAAAGCAGTCTGTGGGAAATGACAAGACTTTCTCTGTTGGGTCTTGTTTTAGGCCAGGACACAAAGAAACACTGTACACTTTCTTCAAATCCCTTTATTCCCATATGCCTAGTTGACTAGTAAAAGAAAAACTTTCTACCCCAAACTGTAGTTTTTCAATATTTAACACCCCTACTAAAAAGTTAAGCATATTCAGAAATTAACAACCCAAAATAGTTACAAAAATTTACTGTCATTTTTCAACAAAAATTAAAGAGGCATTAAATATGGTTCAACACTCATTTTGATAAAAATAAAAATTAAGAACATAAAGATTACTCCTTAAACTGATAATGGATACTTTAACTTCATACTGAGTGGTAAACACCATAAGCATTTCCATTAAGGGCAAAAACAAAAATTGTGATACTATATTTAATATCTTTCTAGATATCCTAACCAAAACAGTAAGAGCTCAAACAGTCAGAAGATATAATGAAGAAAACATTTAATTAAGAACAGCAAACAAAGGTATCTAGAAACATTACATGTATGCAAAAATTCAAAGGTATGAAAATACGTGAAATATTAGAGCTTTATTGGACATAAGACTCAATATAGAAAAAATATCAATTTCAGCCCTGGCCCACGTGGCACAGTTGGTTGGGCATTGTCCTGCAAACCCGAAGGTCACATGCTTGGGTTGCAGGCTTGGTCCTAGTCAGGGTGCGGTCTCTGAGGGCACACAGGGAAGGCAACCAATCAATGTTTCTCTTTCACATCTATGTTTTTCTCCCTCTCTTTCTCCCTCCCTTCCCCTCCAAAAAAATAAATAAAAATAAAAAATTTAAAAATCCATTTCAAAGGCACAGAAAGTAGTACAAATACCTACAAATTTTGAGACATAGTTGAAAAATAAAAAGCCTAGTGATATGGGATTAGTATACAAAAGAAAAAAGAACATTAATTAGTGAATAAAAAAGACAACCAATTCAAAAGAAAAATGAGTATCATAAATAAGCAATTCATAAAACAACAAATATAATTCTACCTCACTAATAATCAGGGAAAGACAGAACAAAAAATGTATTTTTATACATCAGATTGGCAACTATTTATAGTTAGCAACAATATACATGAATGAGCAGTCTCATACACTTTCAGTAGGAGACTTTACTGTCATAACCATTTTTAACGGTAAATAAGACAGAAGTGTGCATCACTGTGACCCACCAAAGACACTTCGGTATATTTATCTTTAGATACACTAACACTTAAATAGGTAATGTATCAGGACTGACTACTGCAGCATTATAATAGCAAAAAAGACAAAAAATTTAACATCTTCACTAATAGTCTTTTAAAAACATAAGAGCACCCACACTAAAGAGTAAAGGATACTACAAAGAAGGATGTGGTATATCTTTTTTATGGGCATGAATTTAACTGTACAAAAAGCAGCTATAGAACTCACAGTACTAAATGTGCAAACACTGGAACTAGACATACTTTTATGAATATTGGTACTATCATTTCCTAGTTAACTTGTCCATGTTATTTATTTTCTCTTTGTCTTAGGGTCCTCATCTATGAAACTGAGACTAGAATAATACCTGCTCTCTTAAGAATGTTACGGGGATTAGCCCTGGCTGGTGTAGCTCAGTGGATTGAGCGCGGGCCTGCGAACCAAAGGATCGCGGTTCGATTCCCAGTCAGGGCACATGCCTGGGTTGCCAGGCCAGTTCCCGGCAGGGGACATACAAGAGGCAACCACACATTGATGTTTCTCTCCCTCTCTCCTTCCCTTCCCCTCTAAAGATAAATAAATAAAAAAAAATAAACTTAAAAAAAAAAAAAAGAATGTTACGGGGATTAAATGACAACAATAAATACTAAGAGCTTAAATACATTTATCAGCAGTCAATAAATGTTTCCTGTTTTATGCCATGTTTTAAGACAAAATAATTTCTATTTCTAAACATTTATAAATGTATTTAAGTGATATTTGAAAGTCTGGAAGGATAAGTTCCAAACTAGTTATACCAGTTCACTGGGGTGAATAAAAGAGAACAAATATAGACTTTCACTCAGACTTGATGTGCCAGTTTCAATTTTCACAATGAAAACACATTCATGTAGTAATTTTTATATAACAGTTAAACTCATTCAACTTTCCTCAATCTCTTCCATGCTAATGCTAAACAGTGACATTTATGAATGTAGATAGGGTAGTGATCCACACAGACACTAAGCTCCAGAAGAGACAGGGAAGGGAGGTTACTATCCAAAAGACAAATTCCCAGCACACCCCATGAGCAGCAAGTACTATTTGCCCACCCCTCACAATTACCTGAGTTAGCATCCATCCAATGCCAAACAGGAAATCTCAAATGCAAAAATGAGTACAATCAAGAATAATTTTTTTTTAAAAAGTAAGATTAGGTGCCAAATCTCACAAATTAAAAAAATAGCTAATTGGTAGCAGCATAGATAAAAAACATTTTAAAATAGTATATTAAATATCCTCAAAAGATATGGATCTTATTTCACCCAAAAGAACAAGCAGATATAAAAAGAAATCAACCTGAAGTCTTAGAAATTCAAAATATGAGCTGCTTGGACACAAATGAAGTGACCCAAAGTTAATCAAGACCAGATGTTCTTTCAAAGTAGTATACAAAGAAAAAAAAAAACCAGAAAAGCTAACAGACATGACTACGTAGACAGAAGCAACAACTTTCACTTTAGAGAAGAACCTTTAGAAAAAAGAACTGAGAAAATAAAGGAGAAAAGAAAATAATAAAAAAATTCACAGAGCTAACTATATATGTGTGTGTGTGTACATATATATATACTAAATGTGTGTGTACATATATGTGTACATATATACTAAATATATACATAAATATACACACACACAGCACACACATACACTTTTCTTAGAGAGTGCTCGATTACCAAAACAGGCTAAATTAAAACAAGCAAAACTATTTTAACACCCACACATAATGTGTTAAGACTTCAGAAACTATGAGGACATGCCAGTAACTTCGAGTAAAAAAATCAATTAACTACAAAGAAATAAGAATTAAACTGACATCAGACTTGTCTTCAGCAATACTGAATGCTAAAATAAAGTATCCCCAAAGTTTAGAGGAAAAAGTTTTTTTTTTTTGCCTGGAATTCTATCATCAGAAAAACTAGCAATCAATAAGAATAGAGAGTAGCTCAGTGGATTGAGCACGGCTTGCGAACCAAGGGTCACCAGTTTGATTCCCAGTCAGGACACATGCCTGGGTTGCCAGATCCCCAGCAGGGGGTATGTGAAAGGCAACCACACATTGATGTTTCTCTCCCTCTTTTTCCCTCCCTTTGCCTCTCTCTAAAAATAAATATATAAATAAATAAAATCTTAAAAAAAATAAGAATAGAGACACAAAGATATTGTTCTGAGCAAAGACTAAGGAAACAGACTGTTGCTAATATAATTTTATAGATACTACAGATAAAAAACAGCAAAGACCCTTAAAAGGAACTCACATAAGGGAAACAGCAATGCTCCAAAAATCAAGTAAAATTCATGGGCAGGCTAAAATAATTAAGGATCCATCATCTTTAAAATAAATATTCTGAAATTAAAATCCCAGATAATAACAAAAGTGGAAATTAAGAGATTTAGGAGTTGCAGAACATAGGGCAAAAATAAAAAAATATTTCCTATTGATAAATGGTACAATCCACTAGAAACATGTATCTTTGATATACCTAAATAATGTCACTTCAAATTACATAAAGCAAAAACAGGTTTAAAATTTTCAGGAAGAAAACTAGCAAATGCACAATTAAAGTTAAACATACCTCCTTCTAAAACCTACAGATGCAGAAAACAAAGGTAATATAAAGAATGCATTTCTCAAATAGCATGCTAGAAAAATAAATAGAATTGTATATCCAACAACAAAAATTAGGCATTTTTTATGAACACAACCAATATACATTAATACCAATCATGCACATGTTTACAAGGAATTAATACATTCAAAGACAAAAAAAAACATACACGAGGCCACATTATCTATCCATAATATAATAAGTTTAGATAAACAATAAAATGAAACTGTGTGGGGACTGACTGTGGTAGAGGTAGGTGGGTTGGGCGGAGGAGGGCAAAGGGGGAAAAATTAGGACAACTATAATAGAATAACAATAAAAAAACAATAAAATGAGAGGATAAGTACCTCATATATAAATTGTTTTTAAATCTTTTAGAATAAAGACAAAATAAATGGTGAAATAACAAAGTATTAATGAAATACAACTTCGGGGGTTAAACTAAAATGATACTCAAAAGAACACTGATAGCCTTAAATACATATATTGATTTTAAACACACACATACAAAGTCATAAACAAGTAAAGAAGCAAAGCTATAAACCCAAAGCAAGGAATTACAATAAAAACAGAAAATTATGAGGGAAAACTCAAAACAGCAAGCAATCATTGAAACCAAAAGCCAGTTTTCAAAAAGACTATTAAAAGGGGGTAAATATAGTAAGGTGAATCTAAAGAAAGTACAATAAACAATATTAGAAATTATGGAGATATAACCATAAATATGTTAATATACTTGGTTCAAATATTCAAGTATATTAGTATGTGAAAAAAGACAGGAATTTTAAAACAATAAAATTCACCAGTGCTAGGCAGCTGCCACAAATGTCAGTGCAAACTTAAACTGCAAAACAAAAGTATATAGTCAAACTGTACAAGAAAAACAATTAAAATAAAAATTTTTAAAAAGTGTATAGTCAAAAAGAAGGGGGCTATGTTCTAGTATTGCATTTAGTTCTGAGCATCATAGATAAACAGGGACTTTTATTTTCTTACTTATTTTATCCTCACTTGAGGACATTTTTTCATTGTTCTTAGAGAGAAACATCTATTGGTTGCCTTCTCCTACGCACCTGACCAGGGATCAAACCCACAACCTGGGTAAGTGACAGGACAGGGAAATGAAGCCGTGTGACCTTTAGATCTAGGGGATGACGCTCCAACTGAGCCACATCAGCCAAGGCTAAAGTAGCTCAAACGAGAGGATGACCAGGCTAAAGAATGAAGTTGACAATGAGTTATATGAGGAAGAATTAGGAAAATGGAGGATAGTTATAGACTAGAAAACACAAGGAGATTTTTATGGTTTTCTTTAAATAGTTCAGATGTTTCTTTCTCCCCTTATCTGTGTCATATAAAAGAGATACAGATACAGAGAGAAATAAACAGACGTAGGTGGGCGAGGGACAGAAACAAAAACAATGAAAAGCCAACTATGTCTCAAAAAACAACAAATGTTAATTTGTGCAGATGTTCAACAAAAAGAAGTAACTGCCTTATGAAATTGGAGATGCTCCCTCTGTCATTAGGAATGCTGAAGCAGAAACTAGATAATTGCCTGTCAGGAAAACCAAAAATGTAGATTCTAGTATAAAGTGTGATGTTAGAACTACTTGAGCATGTAAGGTCATTTCACAAGACTTTGTGATTCTAGAATGCTTATTAAATAAATTTTGTTGCCTAAGAGGAACACAAAAACTAAAAACTCAGATTTTATCCCCCAGATTTTTGGATCATTCACACTCAACTTCAAAAGTCTCAAAGATTATACATCTTTATGCTGACAACTTTTATCATTGTCTTACATGCTTTTTTTTTTAGGTGTATTTGTCTATATACATAACACTCCATTGTCTTATTTTCCCTCACCTACCTTTTCTATGACTCCCAATTCCAATAGCAATCAATACATTCCTCTGTTGTAATCTAACAACCCCTTGTCTTTTTACCCATATATAAAAACCAAACGCTCCATTTCAACTATCTTCCCAACCCAACATTCTCCCAAACAATGACTCAAGAGAAGTCTGAAAACATTTCCCAACTGTTTTTATATTTGTGTTCTCCACACCAAGTATGACCTTCTCCCCATCCAACCTCAAGCACATTAATCAAAATTGTTATCTTTCTATCACCACTTCTCCAATCCTAATGAAATTGTTTGCTGAGAAGAAAAACACACAAACACATAAACTTTTATAGTTTAAGAAACATATATTAAAATATTAGTTTTTAAAAGTCTAAGCAACACTGTCAAAAGGCAACAGAATATAGTTTGTGCCCCTGAAGCACAAGTGTGGCTTCTTCACAGCTTGCCTCTGGTTTTTAATTACCCAACCATGTAATAATAAATGACCAATTGCCTTTCAGAATCAAGAGAACTGGAAGTCCCACCTAAAACTAACACTTTTAGGTTGCAGAAAGAGCCTGCTGCTTAACTTCGATAAAGAGGGGGACAAAGAACGGAAAACTGACTAATATAATTCCTTTCCTCCTCCACTTCTCTAAGCTGGCCTCATTACCACTCTTCACTTCATCCTACTCACCTTCCCACACTCACTGCTCCAAAATTATTATATCAATCAGTAACATACTGTATCATTGGCCATGGTGGCATTGATACACAACATACTTGCATTTTACAAACATAAATTGTCATACCTTTATAATAATGATTATATATCTTTATATAGTTCTTCATTTTTATTTCAATGAGATTTTTTGTATGCTATTTTTCAAGCACACACACAAAAGAATAATATAACAAATGCCTGTGCAACCTTCACATTATTTAAGGAATAAAATATTAGATTCAACTGAATTTTTAACGAACATATTCACTTTAGTTTTAGACTCTTAAATTCACTATTAAAATGGTGATAAATTCAAATATGTAGACATGGAAATAAGGGTAGTATTGGAAAACTGGACCATCTCATGAATTTCAATGAGCCCTTGTGAAGACATAAGCATTCTGATTTTGATGACGAATTCAAAGTGGTACGTTTGCATGAAAACTTTATAGTTTAAGGTCACAAAATGTCACCTCTCTGTATGTACCAGTTGGTGTCACTACAACTGAGAACACAGAACAGGACTATAATGAAAAGAGATCTAAAACTGATTTCTATGTAATGTAAAATACTGTATGCATGAATAATATTCCTATGAAGTTCATTGTTAGTGCACTTCAAACCTGAAGAAAATTAGAAGAGGAAAATAATTTTTTAAAGACCAAATTCAAATATGGCATTGAAAAGCTCCTACAAATTAACATTAAACAGTCTACCAATCCTACTATTACTAAAACTAGAACAGAAAAACTTCCCAGTGGTGAGAGATATATAAGGCCTGAGAGAGGGAGAGAGGGGAGAAGATTACAGAAAAAGGACCTGAATCTCTTACCTGTGGGCAGCTTGATATTGTGAAAAGAATTTCCTCTTCTGTAAACCACTGCTACTTAGTTCATTTGTGTACATTAAAATAATGCAGACTTCTAGATCAGCCTTCTGGAACCTAAATTCCTTGTTTGGTTCACATTCATAAGAAAAACAGGAATACAGTAGATTGGCTACATATTAAAATTCCTTTCAAACAGTGGTTCACATCTGTTGTGTAGTTTGGGCAGCAAACATCCCATTAACCACAAATGCCAAAAAAACGTCAGACAATATGTCAATGAAGCTCACAGAACACACAAAGTACATTTTTCCAAAGGACTGTTGCAAGTGAAGATGTCTAGAATCAGAATTCTTTTGTACTGCTTTCTATTCTGCCAACTATTAGGTCTGCAGCAACTGTGTGCAGTGAAGTACCTCCCACATATTACCCAATAGTATCAATAGGCATAAATCTATAAAAGCAGAACTAAAGCTTAAAAGGCTTAGTATAGCCTCTCACTGTTCCACATATTCACGTGTCAACTGTGGAGGTCTCAGTATTCCTATTCTAATGTATCCACACTCCGTTCTTTCATTCCAAAAGGCTAAATTCTTATACACTCCAAACAGAAAGTCCATGACACATATTACTGGCTGCCCTAGCACAGGCAGACTGCAGTTACAGCTAGCTGGCGCCAGTAAGACTGATTTACATAAAGCAGACCTCATTTCATGACCAAACTAAAGGAGAATACTGCTGAGTAAACCCTCCCCCATACGTTCCCCACAGGCACTGACTGGCTCTAGAATGTATCTAGTTATCTTTTTACTAATATGATTCAAATCCAGGTAATAAAAGAACATCAATTTTTAATTCTTATGTAACTTGAAATTCTACCCCCAGCACACCAAAAATATTAACCCCCCCCCGCGAAATATCCAAAACCCTTAGTTTATTTGGGAGATGGACCAATATGATTATATAAATCCAATGATTGCTATTTTAAATAATCATTAAAATATAAATTATAATTTATATTAGCTAAAAGCTATCCTCACTTTACTCTGCAACTAACTTTCAAATTCTAACCAATCAGTTAATGATCATTAAATAGATTTGCTTTTAGAACCAAAGTACTTTGTTTCGCCAAATAAAAAGACATTATATCTTCAGGTATCACTATTACAAAGGTTAAATAATTCATATTTACCACTAGTTAATATTACTAAAGCATGGGCTCAACATCAAACTCAGGCATGCTGAATTTTGTATATATTTTTTTTCCTTTTTATAGAATTTATTGGGGTGACACTGGTTAATAAAATACAGGTTTCAGGGGCACAATTCTATAACACATGAAGTACACATTGCATTGTGTATCTACCGCCCCAAGTCTAGTCTCAGTCCATCACCATTTATATCCCCTATACCCTCCTCTACTTCCATCCACGGGCCCCTTCTCACCACCACATGTATTGTTTTTAATTGGCCGTATGTGACCCAGCAAGAGTTGAGTCATTACCTATAAAGTCCTTTAAAATGTTTTAAAGATTGCTTTATGGCCTACTAGTAAATAATTCTATAACTCCACTTCTATTTTCCACTTATTTTACTGAGTATAAATATATTAAATTTCATTTCCAAATAATAATCCAGTCATTAGTTTAGAGCCACATCTAAAATGATAATAAAAAGTATTTAATACACTAACTAGGGGTTACCCAAAATATGTACCTTTTTTAATCATATTTTCAAGCATAGTCTTTAAATTACCCTTATTACACAATAAAGAAAAGAATGAAACAGGCTTTAAATTAGGGGAATGGTTAAGTTATATATCAACAGGAACTGGTAGACTTCTCATAAATGGATAATCCTGAGTGTTACTTGGGTTATCTTTGATAAGCAGTAATAGATTTCCTCAAATAGCTATTTTATCTTGTTAGGAAAGAGCAAGGACAAATATGCTAGTGTTCATCTGGCTATTGGCTGCCTATTCCACCCTACCCCTAGCATTCTCAATCCCTCAGTACTTTAATACTTTCTTATACCTATTATCTTCACAGGTCCCTAGCCCAATGTAAACTCATTGAGGGCAGCGATCCTGTATTCCAACCATGAAAATAGTGTCTGGCAAATAATAGGTGCCTAATAAATATTTGTTAAATTTGTTGAGTCAATTGATCAATTCACAATCCACTTTTGTTTACACTCTATCATGCTACCTTAGCACAAATAAGACTTCTTGTTTTGTCCCCTTCTGGCTCTTTGAATTCTTCACTTTGAGATTTAAACACCTTGCTCTCTGGCATTCAACTGTAAATCAGCCAGGCCCCTAACAACCTCCTCTCCCTAAAGATCTTTGTCTAAAATACCCAGTAAAGTATATCTCTCCCAATTCCCTAAAGATTTCGGGGGAGGGGAGAGACAGAAAAAGGAAAAAAATTGCCCTGGCGACAATCGTGTGAGGAAAAAGCAACCAATATTTACTCAACTTAATTTGCACTACACTCTGCACTAGGTGCTTTACATTTGTCCTGCTCATTTAAATCCCAACAGCAATTCTGTAGATTTTATTCCCACTTAAAGATACAAAAACTGAGGTTCTGAAAATAAGTAACTAGACTCATCCCATAAAAAATAATAAGACTTATTGAGCACTTAATATAAATAGGCAGTATACTTTGAACACCATATATACATTTCTCATATAAACTTTTAACTAATGGGGGGATGAACATGAATTCACTTGGACTCCAACACCAAAGTTTGTGTTCTTTGCTGACTCCTCATCTAGTCCAAACACCTCTCTCATTTAATGGTCAAGGAACAGCATTAAGAGCTTAAATAATTTATCCAGAACTAAAAATAATTGCTTACTGACTTCTATACTAATACTTTCCACTTGCATGCCATGATACTTCTGTATCTGCAAAGGAAAGCACTACTAGGTCAGATGGCTCTGCTGGGCACTTGTATCTTGTTTACTTCATTTCACCAGGGAAGGCAGAAGTCCTTAGGCAAATGCAGAAGCAACTCCTCAGACTTCTCTCTAGTATTAAACTCCCTCTTTCATTAAACAAAGATTCACTGAGTCAATGAGCACTGTTTTCATCATTTCCATATTCACTCATTAATGAATGAATATGACTAATAACAGACTACTCCAAATTACTAATAGAGAACACTTTGTGAAAGTTCTAACCTGAACGATTTTTTTAAATCTCTTATTTGAATAGACTTTAAGCTTTCTCTCAAATCACTTTCTCTTTTGGCAGTGTGAGGAATACGAAAGCAGGGTAATGTTACCTGTACAAGTTACCTGCTTTTTCAATTTTCACTATTCTCTCTAATTTGAATACCATTTTCCAAAAAAAATAACATTCTTTCAGCACTTTCCTTGAGCTACCCCTGTCATGGCATTACACGAATGCTCAGAAACTGGCTTTCACTCTAGAAAATGGGGAATTCAAACTCACATCAGATCATGATTATAAACTACCATGTTCCATGGATCATTAAGGTAGTCTTCACATAGTTCAGACAGTGAATGCTATGTAAATGAAGCAAAATTTTAACAAAAGTAAGTTTATAATAGCCTCTGAAATACTCTAGTGCAGTTAAGAAAACTTTTGATTGGAAACGTACTCATTTTAAGTGCTAAAATCTTATAGGTCTAAAAACCAATTTAGGCAAAATCTTTTATAAATATCTATTTCATTTATCTATTTGGTAAACTGCATATCATCAATATAATTTAACTTTTTCTTATTTACTCTCATCATTGAGAACACCAAGTTGATAAACAGTGATGTCTTTAACAGAGTAATATTTTTTAAAAAGATAACATTATATTAAAAGACCTTCAAAGTACTTATATGTTTCTAATTAGTATTTCTTTAATCTCTTCTTGCTGATGGCACTGTATGTCCTTCAGGCAACACAGTACTCCACTATAAAAACCAGGACAAGACTAAAAGGTTAGCAAATGTGCCATACCATCTACAGAGTAAACTGACTTTATATTTGCTACCTTTCCTACCAAGTGTAGTAGGCTAAATTTTACTTATGTTTACTTTCTTCTGGGTTAGAATCTGTATTTCAGATGTTAAAGGCTGCCAACAACCTGTCAAATTAGTAGGATAGGGATTTAAAAATAAACAGCATACAGGGCCCAGCAGGTAATGTGAATTAAAGAAGAGGAATAGATGTGAGGACTAGGCCTATCTGAAGGGGACAGTAGCTCCTCAACTGTAAATTATTTCTCTCAAGCAAAAACACAGTCCTAGCACTGCCTAATCATCATCTTTCAAGAGAGGAAACACTCACATTTTTGTAAAACCTGACAGCTTTAATTGTTAACAACTAGAGAAATAAGGCAGTGACTAAAGGATAAAGTAAGTCTGCTGGCTGCCAATTTGTGGCCACTGAAAGAGTTACAATGTTAAGATCTCTTGTGTAATGAAACAGAAAACTCTAGGCCCTGAATTCAAGTCTTTTACAGAAATATTTCTGTCACTGTATATTTGGTGAACTCAGCTTGACTAGAAGTGAAACATTCCTATTCCTCTGTGTAATGCAAAATTGCATATTGGCTACATTATTTAAAAGAGTAGGGCCCTGGCCGGGTAGCTCAGTTGGTTAGAGCATCATCTAGTCACGCCAAAGTTGTGGGTTAGATCCCCAGTCACAGCATATATAAAAAGTAACTCATGAATGCATGAAAAAGTGGAACAAGTTATTCCCCCTCCCTCCCCCTTCCTCTCTCTTAAAAAAAAAACAACAAAAGTCAAAAATTTTGAAGAATTAAAAGAGTGGGGTCCAGTAGTGAATATATCATGATACTAAGTTGATATGTTAGTTATTAGCACTTATGGCTTCTCAGCATGTTATACAAAAAATCTCTGATCCAATCTCATTTGATAAAGTATAGGACATCTGAGAAGCGAATCAACTGCAAAGCACTCAAGTACTACTGGAAAATGAGCAAGATATTTGTGGAGTATTTCATGATACTATTCAGAAGTATTATACAAACTGATCTTCAGCATATCCCTGCCAAAAAGACAGGAATTTCTCCCCACTTTACCATATGAGGAAACAAGAGTCAGAAAGTGGAATACGTTAGCCAATATAAGAAAAAGGTAGCAAAAATAGAATTTACATTTAGGTCTGAACTCTCTGTTAACGTTCTTTCCACTACCTCATTTTCCTTACAGGACTATGTTAATGAAATAGTTTATGAAAAAGGGTAAATAAATGGAGAAGACAAGAAGTGAAAATAATAACATACAACCTCAAATATCCAGCTCCCACATTTATTACGCCCTCAGTTACTTAAAATAAATAAACTGGAATTTAGCATAGAAAATTTGAATCTGTCATCAATCCCAAAAGTAATAATCCCAGTGGGGTCTAGTTTTATGATCACAGTTACAAAAATGCAAATGGCACAGAAAGAATTAATAATAATATCCTGAGTAACCAGAGTGTCGGTGTTTCCCCATGTACAATTAATATCAGTGGAGTCATCTTATAAAGGATGGAAGTAAATTTTGTAATCCACAATAGAAGGCAAAAACAGTGGATCATTAAAATTTCCCAGAGATAATACTCTGAAGATTATAAATTGATCAGTAATTTCAACCTAGTCAGTTTTTCTCTGGCAATAAAGAATATAAAACCAAATACATAGCTTGTACTGTTGAAATTTTTGAAATGCAATGAATTGTTCATACTATGAGAGGCATGAAAATAAAGAGTGATTAAGGTCACAGCACATCCACTTTCTTACATCACACTCACTCCAAGGCACAACCTTACTGAAAGGTATGATGGCTAGAATCTCTCACCCATATTGATTTTCTTCTTCTTTTTCTCTGTTAGGAAACTTACATAATGTTCAGATTTTTAGAACCTACCATATTACATCAAAGAGTCCCAACAACTCCAGAAAGTAATTAGTTAATGAAAGTGAAATAAAGTTGCTAAAATGTTGATGAAATTGAGCAAGCAATCCAAACATGCTAGGCCACCAAACACTGACTAGTTAGAAAAAACAATATAGCAAAAGGAAAAACTAAGAATTGGTTTAAACACAATTTTGTGGTAAGGCAGCAATTTTAAACTGTGAAATTGTGTAAATATAGGTATAATACTCTACCTTCATGAAAATCAAAACAGATCATGAATAGTGTATGGTCTAGAATACTTTCAAAACCAAATTCCAGTCCCTTAGCACCAGTAACCTAGATCCTGACACTAATATAACATCATCATTGTCATGTTATCTGGTTTCAAACTTTTATGTTCATATTTTATTAACAAACTTATAATAAGTGTTCCCAATTTACATTATAAAATAAGTACACAAAAATAACATGTATCCTTTTCATACAGTGGGAACTTTCACAAGAATGTAATGTTCAAAAGCTGCTGTTTTTTTTTTAAAGCTGCTGTATTTAGAAGGTTCAAAACTTACAGTTCTATGTCACATTAGTCAGGGATATATTCATAATACTGTATTGACTAAGCTGAATAAATGTACTATACCATTTAGAAAAAATGTTTTAATGTAGTATGATTTAAACATAGTGCTAATAATATAACTTTTCTGCTACCTGAAACATTACGTGAATATGAATTTCATTTTCCTACCTTTCTGAATCACTGTACACTTAACAATATCTCAATAAATGTTTCTACTTCATAATAATATTATTTTTTGAAAATTTTGAAACTAAACTCACAAAACCACTGAGTTGTATTACTTTTAAATATACATAGGTTTAAACTAATACTAAAGTGAGCATCAACAATTAATCAGTTAATTAATTAAAACAATTGAGTATTTACTTCCGCTTTGCTGCACTGGATACATTAGCTATTAAGAAAAAGGATATCCAGACCTAGAAGATGTAAATTTATTTCTAAATTCAAAATCTGCATTTGAATGCCAATTTCAACAAATAGTAATTAGGATACAAAGTTGGCAGTGTTAAAAATGTGAAAGAACTGGATGGCCTGGAGGAGGCAGCATAATGAGAAAGAATTGGAACCCAAAGTATAAAAAAGTCTAACTGTTTTTAAGAAAGTTCTTTCTGTAACTATGATTTACAAAGAATCAACATTCTTCCCCAGAAAGCTACCAAACAATACCTTCAATACACAATACTCACACACAAGAAATACCACATTCTTCATGCAAAACAAGGTTTAATTATGACTTTTAAAAAAATCTATTCAGATTAATATATTGTTTTTAATTTCTGTAATAAATATCAAGCAAACTAAAACATCTAACACAAAAGGAATATTAAGTTAATGAAAGCCAGAAAAACACTACTGAGTGATCTAATGTTCTGCAATGACAGAACATAAAATGGTGAGAAATTACAGGAATTTAACCTTTGACCTCACCATCCTATGCCCTGTTTCCGTAACAGAGGCTTAAAGGTTCTATGAGCAAACATTTCAACTTCCTAGCAAGCAAGCTCTAGTTCATCTTCCTGTATAAACACAGCAGAATTCAAATGTTTTTTAATTAAAATCTTCAAAAACAGAGAGTAACTGGTTCTTACCTCTGCTTGAGATACATGTGACAGTTCTCCACACTGGCATAGTTACTGGCTAAGCAGCTACAGAGACTAGGCTAGCAGCCATTTTGAGACAGCTGCGCTGTCTCAGTTGCACTGAAGTGTAATTAAGATGGCTGCAATGTGCACTCAAGAACTCAGAGTGAAAACTCAGTTATGTATCTAACAAAGCCCCTCCCACTTTGTCAGCCTGCAAGAAAATGAACGCGGGGAACAGCTAATGCATTTACTGCAACAAACAATGCAGCTACTCAGGACACGGAAAACAGAAAAGGCAGCAAGCCAGTTTTGTAACACAATGCCTGTGAATCCGGACTTGCAATAATACAGATTTTAGGCATATCCAGATCCCAGGCAGCTGGAAGTCCATGCCATATATTAGTAGTTACAGAGATGGAGCCAAATCACACACAGCAAACATCAGGGAATTCGCTTGAAAGAAAGCCTCCATTTCAGTCCAGAAAAAAAAAAGTCAAACTCTGCTCAAGGCCCTCTCTTTAAATCTTTTATAGTACTTTTATCACAAAAAGAATGCCAATTTTTATAATTTCTAGAAAATTTTGTTATTTAAATCTTGATAGTCAATATCCATTTTTAGAAGACCAAATAAAGATTCTGCTCAGAATCTATGCCATAAAGTGTTCAAATCTAACAAAATGGTTAAAGCTGGCAATCAACTCTTTGAATCTTGACAATTTTAAATAACTTCTAGGAAGGGACTAGAGTCACCAGAGCTATGATCGCAACAAAGCTGATTTTGATTAATCTGCCATACAGATAAAAACAACTTCTCTTCTGCAATCCAGATGATCAAAAAGACATCTTCAGGTAAGTGTTTGGTCCCAGGGCAAATTAAATTTCATGCCCTGCCACAGACCTCCCAACATTTTAATATAAGTGAAAAGCAAATAAAAATAATGTAGACATCCTTAACGAAAAAAACAATTAGGGAGAACAAAAGGGTATAAAATTCAGTCTGAAAGTGGGTATATTAACAAGACAATTTTGAGAGTGAGACCAACCCATCAAAAAAAGTGAAGGACAAAAGCAGAGAAAGGATCTGTTTGCTTAATAGCTTACAACGCTCTTTTCTTCTGTCTTCCTTGGTTTACCTCCCTAAATTTAGCTGCCCTGTGCTACCTTGTCTCTATTCACCACTTGATGTAGGTCTTTATTAAAACTTGTAAGAAGATGAGGAGGGGTTAGGGGTATAGCTAAAAGGAGACTGGCCTCATAAATTGGTGACTGTTAACCTGAGTAATGGGTACATGAAGTTCATTATTTCATTCTACTTCTTTTTACATTTGACATTTTCCATAATAAAAGTTAAAAAATAAAAACTCAGCTTCTAAAAGGTCTTTATTTATCTCCCAGGAGGCAAACGGATAATATATGTATAAAAACTGCTCCAAGTACTTTATCAGAAAAAAAAAAAAAAAAACATGATTCAAGCCATATTAATTCTTTTCTTTTTTTTAACAGAGAGAGAGAAACACTGACTTGTTCCACTTCCTGATGTATTCATTGGTTGATACTTATAGGTGTCCTGACCGGGGATCTAATCCCCAACCTTGGTATATGGGGACTATGCTCTAACCAACTGAGCAATACCCTGCAAGGGCCAAGCCATATTAATTCTTCAAAAATATAACTCCCTGAAATGGCTCAAATCTATTCATTAAAAAATAAGAGGTTGGTAAACCAGGAAAGATTCAAACAGACTAGACATTACTATAGCACTGGAATATGCCTAGGGTTAATAGGGAAAGAAATAGCCAAAACATTTAGACCTGCCTGATGAACAGCTTCTGATATTCAGGAAACAGATTCTTTTGGAAGTCTGTTCCACAAAGATTTAAATTATGTAACACATCCCCAAATATTCTAATCATTATTCAACCTAAATTATCACTGATAACCCTTTCTTTTTTCTCCCTTCTCCTCATTATGCCCATCTCCCAAACCAGGTATAAAGGGTCTTGGATCTTAAATACTGTACATAATACCATTATCCTTACCACATTTCATTACCTATATCTTTATATATGAGTTTCTAAAGGGTAGAAATCACATCATTTTCCATTCACTTTATTAGTATGGAACACAGTATTTATTTGCCCAATAGATGGTGCACTGAAACATTCCCAGTATTTTCATTTCTACCAGAAAAATCTCAGAAAATTCTACATCTCTAAGAACCTTCACTTTTAAGATCTCAAGTCATACTCTAGGAAGAAGTCAACTGATAAGTTAACTGACTTTTAGTGTTGGCCTAAAAACTTCTGAACTTCAAAACCCAAGATGGAAAAAAGTATGTTTTGTAGAATGTTTTTTGGTTTTTAGTGTTTTTATAGTTATTACATAGAAGCTAATATGTGCTTAGAAGAGCTGAACTCCATAGAATATTATAGAATATAAGTATATTATTTACCTTTAAGTTTTTAATATTATTAAGAAAAAATATAGTTCAATTATGTAATATTATAAGAAATTTGTTTTAGATAGGGTGAATCATAATAAACCCAGCCATTGTTTATTTATAAAAGCAAACATATTTGGAAGGTACTTCTAATGTTAAACATTTCCATGATTACCCAATGTTTTAGATCTTCCTAAATAAAACTAGCACTTTTCACATAATTTTTTCACTTGATGACTCTTAAAATAACCATGTAAAATGTTTTATAATCTCAAATTTTTATGATCAGAAAATATAATCAAATGCCCAGTGTCACACGAGTAGCAATGAAAAAGAACTAGAAGATTACTATACTACTTTTTTCTAATTACTATACTTTTCATATATCATATATCACATTATTAGAAAATTTTTCATATGTTGAAAATTCCACAGACACTAAATAAAAGGTTTCATTGTGTTGGGTAGAAAGTTAACACACTTTTCATTTATTTAATTAATGCACTTTAATTATGTTGTTATTATAAATATTACACATATTAAATGAGAAAAAGAATGTTAAAGGGATATGAAGATGGTAAAATAAAAAACACCTACTCGCACTCCCTCAAATCCCATTAAAATTACAGTAAAGGTATATATCTGAAGCTTAAGCCCTCAGGGAGAAAAGTAAAAGAGACAATAGCTAGAAAGATTTTTGGGAGCTGGGAGAGAAGCAGAACCACTGATAACTAACTTAGCAGTTCCTAAAACACCATATTCTAAGCTGCACTGGGGACAAGTTAAAATGAACCCATTTGATTCACATGACAGCAACTTCAAAAAACATAGGAACTAGATGAACCAGGTACCTTTGGAAATTGGGGTGAAGGGAGCAAATAGTAGGACAGTGTGACTAAAAAAGTGAATATTAGTGAAAGCTGTTTGTGTGGCAGTAAGATACCCTAAATGCCCTCACCACCTTCCACTGAATATACGCTTTTCCCAATTCTGGCAAAAGTCTGAAAACAACATCTACAGGTAAAAATGAAAGCAATATACACCAAGAAGAGAGGATTGTCTGCTGAATGTAGAGCCCCCTAGTCCTCTTGCTCCATTCATCTCCCAGAATGCTAGCAATCATACCTTAAGTCTCTACGTATGAACATTAAAGACTCTTCTTTAGTGGTATCTAATAAGTCCAAGATACAAACCTTAAGATCCCAGGAGCTCTAAAAAAAAAACAGCCCAACCAGATCAGCTTATAGTGAAGTTCAAAACTGACAAGTTTAAATATGCTATTTAAATATTTAATCATGTTTTAATCTTCCACAACATGTTTTATAGTCAGACGAAGAAGAAAAAGACAACTAAGAAAAAAAGTCTAACGTGAAAGACAAAGACTAACAAAATGTATAAAAATAAGTAAAATTAAATTAAATTAAATTTAAAAAACAATGCAATAGACCACACAGGAAAACATAAAAAAACATTAATATCCACAAATAAGAAAAGATGTAGCATTCACATGTCAAGAATAGAAAACTATAGGCAAGGAATAAAAAACCATAAATTAAGAACACAATAGAAAGAAATGAAAAACTCAATAGAAGAACTTAATGATAAAAGTGAAGAAATCTGAGCAAAAAGAGAAAGTCGTAAATGAGAAAAAATAGAAGAAAAGTGGAGGACCCAACCAAAAATTTATATTGGAATGACAGAATGGCATAAGAAATATATCACCAATGAAATCATTTAAGAAAAATTTTCAAGCAAGAACTACCAAACTAAAAGGACCTGATGAATGCCAGCCAATGATAAACTTTCAGAGTACTGGAAACTAATAACAGATTCTACAAGCTTCTATTGAGAGGGATGTCAGAAGTAAGAATGGCTTTGTATTTCTCAGTAGTAACAGAAGCAAGAATATAATGAAACAGTGCCTTTAATGTTCTGAAGAAAAATGTTTCTAACCTAGATTTCTATACCTAGCCAAGCTATCAGTCAGGCATAAAAATATAGGATAATTTTGAAACACACATAGTATCAAAAAAATACCTCCCAGACATTCTTTCTCAAAAAGTTACTAGACAATATGGTCCCCTCCCTCTAAAGACAGTAGTAAATAAAAAGACATGACACGTTAAAAAAAATAAAGGGGGGGGGGCGTTGCACAGAAAAGGAGTAAATGAAATCCCTAGAATGGTGAATAAAATTCCAAGGATGACAGTGGTATACCAGATGTAGAGAGCAACTAGGCTAGGCTGGAGCAATGAGATTCAAGAAACAAAATGAAGTCATGATCTTTGCTGCCATTATAACTACGGAAAGTAATGTTTCCTTTAAACAAACATCAAAGGTTCTTTAGTAAAGGACTATACCAAACCACCTAACTATTATTATATGTAAGAGATATGGCTATAAAGTCAACATTACCTTCATGAATCAACATCTCAAAACTGTATCAAGGGAATGGGTCAAGAATTCTATGATTCTGTTAGTCAGGTGCAGACAATTTTGTGTCAAGTAGATTATTTAACCCTACATCGGTTAAACAAGAATTACCTAGAATGAAAGGAACTGAATTGTGGTTAATATTTTATATTTAATGGCCATATAGGAAAATACTTTCTTTCTAATCTCCCTCTAATCCTCAATTAAGATACCAGGTCTGTCTAGAAAAAGTCCAGCCATTGTTAATACGAGAACAGTTTGCACAACATCAATGTAATCTGGCAGCTAAGGAGAGTGGACTGGAGCACCATGGGTAAACAACAACGACTTCACTGTACTAACAGGTGCCAATACGGGCAACTGGTGATATGGGCAGCTTCATCATGACCCACTCATCCACCACCTCTCTGCAGAGTCTTTTAGTGAAACATCAAATCATACAGGTGACTCAGACCCCTTACAGCCCAGATTTGGTGCCCTGCAACTTCTGGCTTTTCCCAAAACTAAAATCACCTTTGAAAGGGAAGAGATTTCAGACCCTCGATGAGATTCAGGAAAAAACGATGGGGCAGCTTATGGCAATTGGGAGAACTGTGTGAGATCCCAAGGTGCCTACTTTAAAAAGGACTGAGGCGTCATTGTCCTATGTACAATGTTTCTTATACCTTTTTCAATAAATGTCTCTATTTTTCATATTGCATGGCTGGATACCTTCTGAAAAGATCTCATATATTTTGTATAAATAGTAATTTAAATAATATCTTGATCTCATACACTCAGAATTCTAGAAGATACCCTATAAAAGATCTTAATATAGGTTATATTAATAAACCACCACAACATTTTAAGAACAATCCTGTATAAAATCACTGAGTATATCAGCCTTGTCTAAAAATACTTAGAACAATGATTAAATATTATATAAAGTATCATAACTGAGTCTCTCTACTTTTTATAACCAGTTCACATAGTTTCAATAAGAATGTGTTTTCCTTCCTATGAGGATAAAATTGGATAAATTTGTAACTATGGCAAGAGAAGTGTGATCTCTAAAAACAAATCTATAATCAGTTATGACAAGAAACAAAGACATCTCAAATGTAGGAATGATGCTACTCAGTCTTCACAGGGAGTCAATTTAGTATCTCTTCTCTAACTTATGGATTCTCAGCTTTCATGGGAATAAAGAATATTACTTCCTGAAAGACAAGAAACACTGACAAATGTGGGAATCTTGGGAACCATGATACCCTACAGTTTTAAGTACTGCTGGTAAAAACTCATTGAGGAAATATATGGCTCTTGGTTTCTGACTTTGCAATCAAGCAGATAAAAGTATGTAAGTTAATTATTACACTTTACAAAACATCTAGATAGACATTAACTCTTAAACCTCTATCAAATGGATATAGTTTCGTTAACCAGAAAACATTAATCAATATCTCATTAGACCAATGTAAAGAAAATGGTCAAATAAAACATCAAAATAAATGATAAGAAAAGTATTGAACAAACTTATGTGGTCAAATCTGCACCTTAAAAGACAGATATTTCACCACAGAAAAGGTTACAGAAGAAAACTGACACTTTGTTTTGCCTCAATATTGAGTAAGTAAGTTCCATTGCTAGAAGGTAAAGGAGGAAGGAGCATTTTGCACCCTGAAATTAAAAAAAAAAAAAAAAAAAAAAGCAGGGTATGGGGGTTAGGAAAGTAATCCTATGTGGATTTAGTACTCAAAATAAATGACAATATCTCTAACTTTCACAATAATGGTTGTCTGAAAAATTTGACAAACCTTGAAGATAAATAATTAATGTGAGATATGGCTGCTTTTTTTCACCATGAACAGATAAAAAGGCTTACTGCAAACTTAGTGAATTTAGTAATCTTATAGGGTTTTTATTCTTAATACCTGGGGTTTCTTTTTTACACACTCAGCATTTTTATTTAATTTTTTTAAACAATCTACATTATTTTCCCACCCTTTAAGTTAGTGTGACAATTTTCCATAATAAACTACTAAAGGAGAAGCATTGGTCAAAAGTGGGAACAGAAGAAAACAAGAAACAAATAAAATCCAACTGCTGCTGCTTTTTAAAAAGCCAACACTTTTGATAATTCAACGAATCAGTCTTAAAGCCGGACTGCCTCTCAAATCTTTGCAAATCAACTACTTTTCTAAATATGTATTTTTCCCTACTAGTGAGTAGTATTATCAAATCAACTTTTCTAAATTACTTAATAAATGCATTTAAATTCTAGCTCCAGTAATCAAGAATACTGTCGTTTTCTATATATCTTGCACTGCAGGGCTTCCTATAGCTGCACTATGCTGCTTCTTAGCATATACTCATGCCTGACTGATTCACCAATTCATTGAAGCCATATAAGAAAAATGTGTCAAAAACAAATGCTAAGAATTTCACATGTCTAATCTCTTGCAGTTCTCATAATAATCCTAGCAGGTAGGTGGAATCACCATTTTATATATAATACTGCTGGGAAACACTAATTGCCCAGGTCTCAATACAAAATTACTATTCTTTCCACCTCACTATATATTATTAACTGGTTAAGAAAATACTTTGTCTTTTCTCTTTTTGTTTTTTTCTTCATTTATTTGTTTGTTTTTATTTTCCAACTTTTAAGTCACAATAAGTTTGCAAGGGAAAGGAATTACACAAAGTTAAAACACAAAATTATATTATTCCATCTTTTTAATCAAACCCTTACTAATTTGTATACAAACTGTCCTTCAGAGTTGCTTTAGAAGCTTATTTATAGGTAAGCAAAGGTGTTTCCTTAATTTTCTTCTATTTCCTACTGAATAATTTATTCCTCAAGTTGTTTTACTATTTGTAATTTTTCATAAGCAAACTGCATATCTATCTTTGACAATTTATCCAGTGGGTGCTTAAGTAAATTACATGTTCAATTATTTAAAAAAAAAAAAAAAAACAGTTCTGACATCTGTGGATAATGAGTTAAATGAAAGGAGCTAGAACATCTTACTCCCCTCTTTTTCACCTCCACCTAAAACAAATGAGTTCTATTCTTTTAATAAGCAAATATTTACTGAATATTGAGATAGGCATTATAAAAAGCAACCTCATAGCTTTCAAAGTGGTCTTATCATGGTTTAATCAAACCTCATTAGAAGGAATTTGTCTTTAAAATGTGACATTAGTCGAACATATCAATAGAATATTCCTAACTGCAGGAAGCTTTTAAGTACTATACAAATAACAATAAACATAAAAGTAGAAAGGAATAAATGCCTTCCTTTAAAAGAGATACAAAGTAAAAAAGAGAAATTAGAGAACTTCCAGTTGAGAATAAATACAGTTCCTTTATTAGGCTTAAACAGTAGGCACCAAGGGAGCAATGACTCTTATTGACAAAAATCAAGGATTTATGTTAGGGGAGCTACTTTGAGTTCTCCTAACATACTAAGATTTCCTTGATCTCCCCACAACAGAGTCTCACTTTCTGTGCCTCACACAAATATCTATTATTTTATTTATCATCTACAGAAAGCTATTTTTAATTACTTAATCATATAAATTTCACCTATATGCAAAGAATTCATGATCACAATCTTTTTACTTATGTATATTACAAGGTCTTCAAAAATCATTATCTTCCAACTTGAAAATGTAAATTGTATATATATACATACATAGTTATAAAAAAAGAAAAAACAGAAGATAATGATTTACACTCAACTTAAGAGACTAAAACAAACAGTCCAAACAAATGTCATACAATTTACCTACTATCCTTCATTCTTTTAAAATAAGCAAGTTAACAGGCAAGGTTCAAAAATATTACAGTAAGTTTTAAAAATTAAAATTACAATTCTTCCAAAAGTAATCATGATTTAATTTTTTCCCATCATCACTCGGGGACATGTTTATTGATTTTTTTAGAGAGGGGGAAAGAATGGCTGTGAGACAGAAACATCAATTGGTTGCCTCTCACATATGCCCTGACTGGAGGGGACCTGGCCCCGCAATCCAGGCACGTGCCCAGACAAGGAATCGAACCCACAATCCTTTTGCTTTTGGTTTATGAGCCAATGTTCCAACCAACTGAGCCACACAGGCCAGGGCGATTTAATGTTTTCAAAGGCAAAGAGAAAAGAGGAAGAATTCTACCAAATAAGATAAACATTTATAATAACCAGAACCTCAGCCACAAATTGTGAACATGAAGCTCTCAAAATTCCGCTTCAAAGGAAGACATAGAGTTATAACTGGATCTAACTCATAAAACAAAAAAACACTTTTCAATATCAAATTAAGAATTACTTAGAGAGACTACTTCTCCAGCTTCCTTTTGTAGCAGAAAATGCTAGTTGTTTTCTAATAGCCATTTCTCTCCTTCACTCATAAAATTTTCTAATTGTAGCTGAATGAATGAATGTCCAACGGGATACTACATTTCTCAGCCTTCCTCTCCCAGCTAAGTATGTTCCAATGACTAAATTTTCAGCCATAAAACATGAGTCAAAGTGGTATGTTCCACTTCTAGGTTATGTTCTCAAAAGAATGAGTGGGCATTCCCATTCACTGTCTTTTCTCCCTTGCCCCTGGCTGATGAAACTTTGTAGTAGTTCTACCTAGAAACCATATTCAACATATGAAAACCATTTGTTAATCCAAAGCCAGCTGTAAACCCTAAAAAGTCTGCTGTAGTGCTATATGAGGGAAATAAACATTTATCATCCTCAAGCAATAGTAACAGAGTCTCTCAGAGAAGTTTAATCTTTTACTGTCATCTGATTAGCTCCTGATATTTACCACCTAAAAGGACACTTAAAAAGTTCAAAGATAGTCTTTTCTCTTCCATGCTTCTAGTCTTCCATGCTTCCCCCTATCTCTTCCTTTCTTAAAACATTTATTCTAATAAGAATAACAGGACAGATACATTCTGAAACTACAAACCCTTAGTTGAAAATGAGCTGAACTAATCAAGTCATTATTGTTTCACCAAACGTTTTTTATCCTGGTCCTCAAAACAGCAGATTCTCTTCTCCACCTTCTAGGTTTACCTTTCTACAAAATGGAAGATATGATCTTTGTGAATTACTGACTCAGAAAGAGCTCCCGTTACTGCTCCATCTGTTCTGAGAATCACTATTCTAATGTAAAATTCAAATTTCTTATTAGAATGTAAAAGTGCCAGAGTGCTACACATATAACTCCTAAGTTTCCCATTAAGAAAATAGTTCCTCAAAGTAGCAGAGGGCTATACAAACAACAAAGGCAGACATTTTGACATTGCTACTTCACATCACCATCAAAGGACCCTCTCTCATGAACTAGTTGTTCCTAGCTACTAGATACAAAATAACACAAAACATTACTACACTATTCTGAGCAATGAAAAACTGCAGACATGAATAAGTAAACATTTCATCTTCATTTCCCAGACTTCCATGTTTATGTAGGTCCAGTTATAGACTGTCAGGGAGGCAATATCAACTATACCCATAGACCTAGAGCTGCCACAATTTTTTGGATGGTGGCCAAGGAGATGCCTGAGTCATTATCTTAAAGGCTCAGAAAAGCAAATGATTAAAATTCAAAACGGAAAACATTCACATTGTATAAATAAGCTCTAGTGCCCTGGTCTTCTCATTTTGCAGGACTTAAAAAACTGAAAATGCTGCCCAGAATTCATACTCTCCATATCCATTACCAAATGGTTTGCACCTGGCAACTTAAAGAGGCTATAAAGTTTAATTTGGTGGAACTCACTTTTACTTTGTCATGTTAGTTAGTTAAACAAACTAACATGACAGGAGAAACCACTGAATTTCAATGATATTTTTATAATCAATTATGTAAATACTGTTAAAACATTACCTAATTTTAACCTATAATATGCCCCACAACTGTTAGGAACTCAAAGGTAAGAACTTCATCCTCAAAATTAGGTATGCCAATATGTGAATTTTCCACATACCTCAAAACAAAAATATTATAACAGAAATAGCTCTCTAAACTAAATCATGCACTTCTTTGCCTTCCTGAACAAGCTAAACATAACTAAATATTCTCTATAATTCAGAATCATTAATGAGAATGTAAATTACCATATTGATTACTGATTATATAATGATTGCATAATAAACACTGATTCAACTCTAGAAACAATGATTCCCAAACTAAACCTCAAAACCAAGATTTTAAATTCTTGCTTCTAACACTTGAAATCTGACACCTCTACACAATCAAGATGCTAGCCATCATTTCTTGCCACTAACCATATATATTTCTCTAGTAGCACTTCTGTCCCAAATTTGCTAGTTCTCAGCTATTATAGCCTGAAAAAACAAGTATCATTTGTCAGAACTAGGGAAAGTTCTCAGGTAAGGACGAAGGTCATACAAACACAAAATATAAAGATTTCTGAAGCAGATTTGCTTGAAAGAGGTCCAAGATGGGAATTTTTCATTTAAAAAAAAAAAAAAAGAAAAGAAAATGCTTAAGAGAAGCCAATAATATCTTAACATTCCTACCCATTTCCTAGATTTATTTTCATAAAGAGAATAGTACTTTACCATTTTTCTCTCAAGTTTAACTAGTTCTATAAAAATATTTTGAAATAACCTGACTTTCTATCCTGTAAACATTATAAAAATGATAAAGTAGAATTACAACTGAAATAGATCACTATTAATGAAGATTATACACTTCACTGCAAACAGTAGATTTAATGGAGAAGGAATTTAAATAATCAGGTTAACACCCTTATGAGAGCTTATAATACTTGTTACCAAAGAGACCAAAACCAAAAATTTTTACTTTATTATAGTAGTAGGTTCCATCCTGACCAGCAAGTGAATAACTTTTCAAAATTCCTCCATTTAAAAAAAAAGTCTATGTTAACCAAAGAAGAAAAACTTTGGTTTCAAGTATTGTAGAACATTTTATGTTAAAAACCTGTTTTTCCTACCTCTAACTTCACATTTGTACTATTTTCATGTTATCATGTCCTAAAGCAGATTAAAAATAGAAATATAATATTATATACTCTACCAATTCATCCCTATTAACATTATATCAGCAGTACAAAACGAATACATAACATCTTAGTGAAAAGTAACAGGTATCACAAAGCAGTACATTTTTGTGGGATCTGCAGGAAGTGTATCATATTCAAGAAACAAACAAACATTATAAAGATTTAAACTCACCCCAATTTAGGTTTAATGCAATTCTAAACAAAATTGCAAATAGTTGGCTTTTTAAAAATGAACCAAATGAATCTATAGTTCATCTGCAAAAACAGGAAAGACTAGCTTAAAAAACTGTGAAAAGTAATTACGAGTATACATTTATGTGGTCTATAATACTACAGCAAATAAAACATTTCAGTACTTCTGTATGAAAAAGACCCAAGATACAGTGGTTGTTAACCTGCTATTAGATTTTATATTACATATTCCTGTGAGAAGCTAATGAAAACTATAACTCTTTCCTAAGAAAAGTGCACATATGCACTCATATAATATTGTGTACATCAAGATACCCAAAGAACTCTTTAACCCAACCTATAGAACCCAAGGCCAACAGACCCCCCAACTTAAAACATCCCTAGTAAATGAAGCAGAACTGATAGCTCAAACCTTGTAGTTAAGATCAAAAAAACAAATAAAAGAAGGATCACTACAACAAAATTCTGAGAAAACTAGATATTTGGAAAAAGTGGAAACTAGCAACTCATCTTTACACAGTACATTAAAATAAACTCCATACACATTAAAACATATTTTTTGTTAAGTTCTAGAAAAAATATACAACATAGATGAACATTTAATCATCCCACAGCAGGTAGTATTTTCTAGGCAGAGAAATACTGGAAGAAATCACAAATAAAAAACCCAGTGGATTTTTTACTATGTAAAAATATAACACTTCTCAATATATGAAACCATGAGCAATTTACAAAATAATGAACTAACAAAAAAACAGCACAAAATATGAAAAGCAAAAGGTAAATATCTATAAATAGCTGCTACAAATAACAAAAATATTATCTAGCACAGAAAAATACACACAACAAAAACCTCACACAGCTAATTCACCAAAAATGAGAAAACTGCATATATTAAACATTAAAAAGTTCAAGTTCACTAATTATAGAAAAAAGGAAGTTAATGAGATACTATTTTTTAACCACCACACTGATGGTGGTATGGAAAATGCTGTCATAAACACTTTTTATCAATTTTGTGAATTGCTTTAAAAGCACTGATACATTAACTTCAAAGAAATTTTATAAAATGTAGATCACAACCCACGGAAAAGGATGTTCACTATAGCATTATGTATGATAGAGAAATGGGCAACAAGCAAAATAGTCAACAACAAAAAAAAGGTTTAGTAAGTCACAGTACATTCTAAATAATGTTACGTGGCCATTTAAAAACATATTTGAAGAATATTTGATAATTTGGGATGTTCTCACAATATCATATAACCATTAAAAAACACATTCTAAAAGAATAATAAATTGGAAAAATATCCACAACATGGCGCTAAAAGAACAGGAATAAGATTATGATCCAATTAAAAACAGATCAATCAGTATTATTGATCAATCATTATTGATCAACTGCTCAACCAGGGGAAGGTCACAAAAATCACTAAGACATTTAGCGCATTTATTCCTAAATGATCATTAATGTCAACATGTTGCAAATGTGCTATAAGTAAATAAATGCAATTTATTAATTTCATGAAACTGAAAAGATTTAAAACACCAGCAACTTTCATGCATTCCTGTAATAACCTAGTTTTTTTATATAGGCTGCATATGTGTCAAAATTTTTGTGGTATCAATTATAGAAGTAAAATGTCAAAACAAGCTTGTATTGACAGTACCAACACAAGAGTGTATGTTCAGACAATACAAAGAGTGTATGTTCAGACAATTTATTGATCTTACTTTTCTGTTTATAGAACTGTATTTGCCTTTCTAACAAAGATGACAGCAAAACTGTCCTACCAATAAATATTTACATTTTTCAATACGTTCTTCAATGTTTTCTAAGTACCTCTTTCGAGGCTTCAACATTAGCTTAAGAGGTATATTTGTATATTCAAATTAAAACATCAGCTTGAAAGTATACACCAAAATATTTCATTTTCTGGATATGCGAAGTGTACCATTCCCTAAGATCAAAGTTCTTTTCATAACCTAAATATGTATGAATCTACACATACACACAAATATACACACAGACACAGAAAATACAATATACAGCTAATACCAGAAACAATGTCAAAAGAGGTGGGGGAGGAGTCTGCTGGGTAAAACACCACGGAAGTATAAAAGGGAAGATTGCACAACTGCCCTCTAAATATATTTCTGAGAAGACTCCAGAAGCCCAAGAATTATATTAACGACAAATTTTCTTTAAGAAAAAGAATTTTTCCTATCATTCCATTCTATGTCGTATTATCATTCTATGTGTGGTATTATTTTTTAAAAATTCACCGACCACAAGTATTTCTTTCAACTACATCTTAATGCTATCAATAGTACTTGTTTAAAGTTAAGGCAATAAAAGCGTCCCTAAAGCAACCAAGATTGCAAAGCAAGAGCCACTTCTTCATTTGGCAGGGGACTGATTTAAACTTACCAACAAACTGTTATAACCACAGATGAAGTTTATGAAAACCATTTACAAGTTTTTAGCCCGGTAAGAAATAATTTGCACAATGGTAGAATTATATCAAATTGCATAATACTTCTCCCAAGCGTGTTATGTAAGATTTAAATATAGTGGCACTACCATTTTAAATTAAAATAATCAATAGCATACTTATAACTACCTTCTTTAAGTAAAACCTGGAACGCACTTACAATTTTAAGAAGTCAAACACAACTTTATCCTATACATAATTGGTATTTTTTTATTGATGGTTCACTTAATTTCCTCATAAAGGCCTCAATGTAGCTGGAAGTTCTTTACAGAATTCTTTGTCAGAAAAATTTACCAAGTTTTATATTTTATATAACAAAATACTAAGAAAATGACTTAATTTTAAAAGAGTAACAAAAATGTTCTAACTGAAGCAGCAATGCACAAGTCATCTGAGACTGAAAAATGTAAAACTAAAATGTAAGTATGAATAGAGGCACACAAACTAATTCAAATCAAACCTTCATTGACTTGGGATCAAATATTTTCTAAAAATACTCAAGTACACTGAGATTTCTTTTTAAACAACTCCCATGACCCTCCCCCTCATATTTCAAAAACTCAAATTATTTCTATTCTGTAAACATCCCATGATAACAACACTAGTAAAATCATGGTTAAAAATATATTTGCAAATATGCAATTCAAATAAATGCACTTCCTGTGAGAACACCACTAGGTGCTGATATTCACCTTCCTAAATATAAGCTTGAAACCAGCAAAACTCTAAAAGTGAAATTATAATCGAGAACCATAAGTGACAATCACTTTCACAAAAAATTAAGTCCACAGATTCTCAGAATCGGAGAAAAATATAAGAATACAGTTTGTGCTCTGCATACAAGTACAACATAAGAGAAACGTTTTTCTTGAAAAAAATGTGAGAATTTGGGGGTAACAAAATGTAACCCCTCGAGAACAGGGAAAATTAAATCTAGAACCCAAATGGCGTCCAACAAGAACATTAGATCTTGAAAATGAATATTGCGCTTGCGCAGCCACCGCCCAGCCCGCTGCACAACTGCAGCTAGAGCCCGACCCCGCAAGATCACGTGCTCCCATGCAGCGCCGGCCCGCAGCTCCGCAACCGCGCACGCGCAAACAAAACTCCCGCAGCCGCCATAATGCGGTGTTGACTCTACAGAAATACAATAGTAATTTAAGACAATATTGTTATAACTGCCCGTAGGATGCACATATACCTTTCCAGGCAAGAGATGAGAAAGTGGGAATCAAGTTCCTTCCCACAGCGCCCTCCGCGCAGCCGACCCCAAAGCTGTTGCCTTAGTCTCGCGCGCTTCAGTCGCCGCTCCGTCACCGCTGCTGCTGCTGCCGCTGCCGCCGCCGCCGCAGATTCAAAAACAAACCCGCTTCTCCTTGCACGCGCGAGGCCGTTATGCAAATAATTGTAGGCGGGGCTCGGTGGTCGTACTATTGGCCACGCCCTCTGCACTATCAGCCAATAGGCTGACGGACTGGCTGGTCCTTATGCAAATAACATGGTTTTTTATTTGAATGAGGGAAATTGGCCCCGCCTTCTGTCGTGGAAAAGAGGAGGTCTGAGGTGGTGGCGCTGTGCCTCCTCTCAGTTGCAGTGTGCGGTGTGTTTTTCAGTGGAACTTCCCTAACCAATGAACTGAGTAGCACTTTGTGAGTGCCCTCTATGAGCCTTGGAAGGAAGGAAGGAAATAGGTAGGTGAGAGTTTAAAAACTGAGGGAAAGATTTTTGAAAAAGGTAGAATATGTTCATTTGTTCATTATTTATATTAAAAATTCAAAGTATGCTTTAAACTCTATACGTAACGAGGTAATGAGAAAAACACATCTTTCATTTATTCTGTGCCACAGCAACCGCTTCCAATGATACACTTCCACCAGAAGCTGTATCCCTCTTATTCAATTTTACATTGGAAGCCAAACCTTAATGAAAACCAGTGGGATTTAATGGAGAAGGTGCTACTTAGTTGAAACTTCTGGGATCACATCCAAGTACTTGGAGTTGCCTGTTAATCAGAATAAGTGTTACTCAGTGTTCTCATCTCTAAAATGGTGATAATGTCTGCAGTTAAAATCACTTGAGAGAACTAAATGATAGGATAAAAGTAAATGTGTTTTGTAAAGTGAGCAAATGTGTTTTGTAAAGCTTGGAAAGAGATCATAAAGCTTGACTTTTAGTGTAATTTGTCCCCAATCTATACATTTAATATTTATTTAACAAGCACTGGGTTCCAACCTATATTAGGTGCCTGTCTTCAAGAAACTTGTTCTACAATAGAAAAGACAGAAAAGTAAACAGGAGATTTTTGTAAGTAATAAGGAATTAGTGCAAAGTGGCTAATACTTATTTTCATAATTTGGGCCTCTCAATTTAGTTGATTCTGAGTGGGTTTTAGGAGGATCACCTAATACAGACTTGAAGAATCAGTAATGACTTCCTAGAAGAGGTATAATCTCTGATTTGAGAACAAATTTAATAGATTTATTGCCTAAAAGGTAAACTTTATTGTGAGAGAAATGAGGATTCACTTAAAAGACTTAAGTCAGGAAATAACAATTAGATTTGCATTGCTTAATTGCTAAGCTTTCTAAAGTATCTACAACAGAACATAGTATATAGTTGCTCAGTAAGTTTCAAATAGAAGCTCATTATAACATTATGTATTATAATTTATTTAGTACATAGGTGCTCAATTATGAAATGAATGCTCAGTAAATTATAAATATTAATATTAACATTAAAAGTTCTCCATAATAAGAGAAATGGGATTAGAATATTACAGTCTATTAGGTTTCTCTTTCGACATCTATAAGCAAATAAAAAAGAATCATTGTTACAATCACTCTTTTTTTAATATTTTTTATTTTAATTGTTGTTCAAGTACAGTTTTCTGACTTTTACCCCCATCCCAGCCCTCTCCACCTCCCTCCCATTTCCACCGCCCCCCCTTGTTATTGTCCATGTGTCCTCCATACTGCTTCCTGCAAACCTTTCCCCTTTTCCCCTGAAATTCCTTCCCCTCTCCCTCTGGTCACTGTCAGCCTATTCTCAATTTCAGTGTCTTTGGTTATATTTTGCTTGTTTGTTTGTTTTGTTGATCAGGTTCCTGTTAAAGGTGAGATCATATGGTATTTGTCTTTCACTGCCTGGCTTGTTTTGCTTAGCATAATGCTTTCCAGTTCCATCCATGCTGTTGCAAAGGGTAGGAGCTCCTTCTTTCTTTCTGCTGCATAGAATTCCATTGTGTAAATGTACCATAGTTTTTTGATCCATTCATTTACTGATGGGCACCAAGGATCAGTAACACTTGGCTATTGTAAATTGTGCAGCTATGAACATAGGGGTGCATAGGTTCTTTTGGATTGGTGTTTCAGGGTTCTTAGGATATAATCCTAGCAGTGGAATTGCTAGGTCAAAAGGTAGATCCATTTTTAGTTTTCTTAGAAAATGCCATACTGTTTTCCATAGTGGTTGTACCAGTCTGCAATCCCACCAACAGTGCGCTAGGGTCCCCTTTTCTCCAGAACCTCTTCAACACTTGTTGTTTGTTGCTTTGTTTATGATGGCCAATCAGACTAGTGTGAAGTAATATCTCATTGTGGTTTTAATTTGCATCTCTCTGATAGCTGATGATATTGAACATCTTTCCATGTGTCTCTGGATCCTCTGTATGTCCTTGGAGAAGTGTCTGTTCAAGTCCTTTGCCCATTTTTAATTGGGTTGCTTGTCTTCTTAGATTGGAGTCATGTAAATTCTTTATATATTTTTGAGATTAAACCCCTGTCTGAGGTATCATTGGCAAATATGTTTTCCCATATGGTTGGTTCTCTTTTCATTTTAATGCTGTTTTCTTTTGCCATGAAGAAGCTTTTTGTTTTGATGAGATCCCATTTGTTTACTCTTTCCTGTATGACCCTTGCTCTAGGGGACATATCAGTGAAAATATTCCTGCATGAAATATATGAGATTCTCCTGCCTATATTCTCTTCTAGGACTTTAAAGGTGTTACAACTTATATTTAAATCTTTTATCCACCTTGAATTTATTTTTGTGTATGGTGTAAGTTGGTGCTCGAATTTCATTTTTTTGTGTGTGACTGTCCAGTTCTCCCAACACCATTTGTTGAAGAGGCTATTTTTATTCTATTTCATGTTGCTGCCCTCTTTGTTGAATATTAATTGACTGTAGAGACTTGGGTTTATTTCTGGGCTCTCTGTTCTATTCCATTGGTCCATGTGCCTGTTTTTATGCCAGTACCAGGCTGTTTCGATTACAGTGGCCTTGTAATACAGTTTGGTATCAGGTATTGTGATCCCTCCTACTTTGCTCTTCTTTCTCAAAATTGCAGCAGCTATTCGGAATCATTTATGATTCCATAGAAATTTTGAAGTGTTTGTTCTATGTCTGTGAAATATGCCATTGGCACTTCAATAGGTATTGCATTGAATCTGTAAATTGTTTTGGGTAGTATGGACATTTTGATGATGTTGATTCTTCTGATCCATGAACATGATATATGTTTCCATTTGTTGGTGTCTTTCTTGATTACTTTCTTCATTGTTGTGTAGTTTTCTGAGTACAGGTCTTTTACCTCCTTGGTTAGGTTTATTCCTAGGTATTTTATTTTTCTTTTTGCTATATCGAATGGGATTTTTTTCTTGATTTCTGCTTCTGCTGTTTCATTGTTGGTATACAAAAATGCCTTTGATTTCTGGATATTGACTTTGTGTCCGGCTGTTTGGCCAAATTCATTTATTAGGTGAAACAGCTTTTTGGACAAGTCTATAGGATTTTCTATGTATACTATCATGTCATCTGCAAACAATGATAGTTTTGTTTCTTCCTTTCTGATTTGGATGCCTTTTATTTCTTTTTCTTGTCTAATCACTGTGTCTAAGACTTCTAATACTTTATTGAATAGAAGTGGTGAAAGTGGACATCCTTGTCTTGTTCCTGATCTTAGTGGAAAAGATTTTAGTTTTTGCCCGTTGAGTATGATGCTGGCTGTAGGTCTCTCATATATGGCCTTTATTATGTTGAGGAAGGCTCCCTCTATTCCTACTTTGCTGAGTGTTTTTCTCATAAATGGGTGCTGTACCTTATCAAATGCTTTTTCCGCATCTATTGATATGATCACTTGATTTTTGTCTTTGCTTTTGTTTATGTAATGTATTACATTTACTGATTTGTGAATACTGACCCATCCTTGCATCCCTGGGATGAATCCCACCTGGTTATGGTGTATGATCTTTTTAATGTATTGTTGGATGTGGTTTGCCAATATTTTGTTGAGGATTTTAGCTTCTATGTTCATCAGCCATATGGGCCTGAAGTTTTCTTTCTTTGTTGGCTCTTTATCTGGTTTTGGGATTAGGATTATGCTGGCTTCATAAAAAGAGTTTCAGAGTCTTCCATCATTTTGGATTTTTTTGAATAGTCTGTGAAGGATAGGGGTTAGCTCTGCCTTAAATGCTTTGTAGAATTCTCCTGTGAAACCATCCAGTACAGGACTTTTGTGCACTGGGAGTTTTTTGATTACTGTTTCAATTTCATCTGCTGTTATTGGTCTTTTCAGGCTTTCTGCTTCTTCTTCATTGAGTTTTGGAAGATTATATTTTTCTAGAAACTTGTCCATTTCACCTAGGTTTTCAAATTTCTTGGCATATAGTTCTTCGTAGTAATTTCTTACAATCATCTGTATTTCCTTGGTGTCCATTGTAATCTCTCCTCTTTCATTTCTGATTGTGTCTATTTGGGTCCTCTCTCTTTTTTTCTTGATGAGTCTGCTTAAATGCTTGTTGGTTTTGTTTATCTTTTCAAAGAACCAGCTCCTGGATTCATTGATCCTTAGAATTGTGCTTTTAGTCTCTATGTCATTTAATTCTGCTGTGATCTTGGTTATTTCCTTCCTTCTACTTGCTCTGGGCTGTCTTTGTTGTCACTCCTCTAATTCTTATAGACGTGGGGTTATGTTGTTTGTTTGAATGTTTCTATCTTTTTTAGGCAGGCCTGTATTGCTATGAACTTCTCTCCCAGGACTGCCTTCACTGTGTCCCATAAGTTTTGGGTTGTTGTGAGTTCATTTGCCTTTGTTTCCAGAAACTTTTTGATTTCTTCCCTAATATCATTCTTGACCCATTCATTATTTAATAGCATGCTATTCAATCTCCATGATTTTTGAGGGTTTTGAGTTTTTTTTCCTTGGGGTTGGTTTCTAGTTTCATTTCCTTGTGGTCAGAAAAAAATGCTTGGTATGATTTCAATTTTCTTGAATTTGTTGAGGCTTGTTTTGTGTCCTATCATGTGGTCTATCTTTGGAAATGTTCCATGTACGTTTGAAAAGAATGTTCATTTAGCTTCTTTGGGATGAAAGGCTCTATATATATGAGTTAAGTCTGTTTCATCTAGGGCATTGTTCAATGCCACAATGTCTTTGTTGATATTTTGTTTGGAAGATCTGTTCATTTTTGACAGTAGGTTGTTAAAATCCCCTACTATAATTATTTTGCTGTCAATATCTTTCTTGAAGTCCGCCAAGATTTTCTTTATGTATGTGGGTGCTCCCATGCTGGGTGCCTATGTTTTCACTATGTTTATGTCTTCTTGGTGGATTCTTCCCTTGAGTATTATGAAGTGACCTTCTGGGTCTCTCTTTATGGCCCTTCTTTTGAAGTCTATTTTGTCTGATATGAGTATTGCTACCCTGGCTTTTTTTCCTGTCTATTTGCTTGGAAACTTTGTTTCCAGCCCTTCACTTTGAGTCTGTGAAGGTCGCTTGTCCTCAGTTGGGTCTCTTGTAGGCAGCATATGTGTGGGTCATGCTTTCTTATCCATTCAGCTATTCTATGTCTTTTGATTGAAGCACTTAATCCATTTACGCTTAAGGTTATTGTTGATAGGTACTTATTCATTGCCATTTTCGTACCTGTGTTCCTCTCTCTCTCTTTCTCTCTCTCTCTTCCCTCCTTTCCTTAAAGCATTCTTTTTAGCATCTCTTGTAGAGCTGGTTTGGTGTAGGTATATTCTTTTAGACGTCTTTTGTCTGGGAAGCTCCTTATTTGGGTTTCTATCTTGATTGAGAGCCTTGCTAGGTAAAGTAGCTTTGGTTGCAGGCCTCTGGTTTTCATTACTTGGAATATTTCTTGCCATTCTCTTTTGGCTTAGAGCATTTCCATTGAGAAGTCAGCTGCTAACCTTATCAGGGCTCACTTGGATGTTACTTCCTGTTTCTCTCTTGCTGCCTTTAAGATTCTCTCTTTGTCTTGCAATTTTGCCCTTTTAATTATGATGTGTCTTGAAGTGGGCCTTTTGGGTTCCTCTTGATTGGGCCTCTCTGTGTTTCCTGGATTTGTGTGACTTTTTCTCTCATCAAATTAGGGAAGTTTTCCATCATTACTTTTTCGAACATGTTTTCCAACCCCTACTCTTCTTCTTCTCCTTCTGGTATCTCTATTATATGGATATTATTATGTTTCATATTGTCTTGCATTTCCCTTAATCCCTCTTCATTCTTTCTGAGCCTCTTTTCCTTTTCTTGCTCTTTCTGGGTTTTTTTTTTTTTTCCTACCTTGTCCTCCAGCTCACTGATCCAATCTTCTGCTTCATCTTGCCTGCTTTTGATTCCTTCTACTGTGTTCTTCAATTCAGAAATTGTATTCTTCATTTCCTCTTGGCCCTTGTTGATAGTTTCTATTTCCTTTTTCATGTTGATATAGTTTGCAGTGAGTTCATTGTAGTTTCCCTGTAGTTTCTGGTAATTCTCTGTGAGCTCATTGAGCTTCCTGACAACCATTGCTTTGAACTCAATATCTGATAGTTGAGTTGCTTCTATTCCATTTAGCATTCTTTCTGAGGCTTCCTCCTTTCCTTTCATTTGGGGATTGTTTCTTTGTCTTCCCATTGTTTGTGAGACTCTTCTTGTTAGCCTCAGCTTCTTAAATTTATCTGTTCTAACTTCCTGGGTTTATGGTGTGAACATCTATGGTAGAATACCTGTGAGATTCAGTGATGCTATCTCCTTGATCTCCCGAGCTCACTGGTCTTGGGCTGTCGTTTATGTTGGCTCTGTGTTTGTCTTTGGGTTGTGATTATTGTTGGGTCTTTGGTGGGTCCTTCCAACCAGCTGGGTAACTGAGGGTCACTCTATCTTCCACCTGTATTTTGTTGTGCTAGTGTGGGCAGGTTGTGTTGAAACTGGTTCTTCTGTGTGTACAAGGTTTTGAGGATTCTCTCTTGCTCTTGTTCAGTTGTTTGTTCTAGGTAATTTCTCCACTATTTAGTTGTATTTCCAGATAGGTCCTGGATTGATGTTAGTGTGGCTTCCCCTCCCTCCTTCATCTTCTTCTGTTGTTATCTGTTCTTGGTTCCTTTGTTGGTGGGTTTCCTCTTCCAGCAGGTATCCTGGTGTTCACAGCTTCCACCTCTTTTTTTTTTTTTTTTTTTTTTTTGATCAGTTGGAGAGGGAAGGCAAAATGGTTTAAGACAGCAAGAGCGTATTCTATGATATTTACAGTAGCAGCCAGTAGAGAATAGATAGGAGATCCTTTGGCTACGTATAATGTTAACGGTGATAGTCCACCCAACTAGCCACTTTTTAGAAAGGGCGCAAAGAAGATAAGACTCTTGTTGGGTAGGGAAGGATTGTGATTTGGATCTAGAAAGCAGTGATCTTGTGGGAGGTCAGATTCTGAGGTAAGGTGAGAGTAAAGGATAGAAAATAGGTGTAGTATGTGAGGGAATAGAGCTAATCACAATGGTAATAGAGTTCAGGAAACCATGAAGTGGGCTAAGATCTGGGAGGGGTGCTGTGTAGTATTTACAATTGTATTGAACAGCTATTATTTACAATAATAATAGAGCAACAATCATATGACAGAATCTATGTGATCTGGATGACAAGAATAGGAAGTATAGGACCTTGACTAGTGTGCTAATGGAACACAAGTGAAGTGAAAGACAGTAAATTAACCACACACTGTGAAAGAGAGAACAAGGGAAACCAGTCAAACAATACAATTTAACCAGCCAAGCAAAGAAGACTAAACAGAAAGAAGAGGAATACAAAAATACTAATAAAATAAAAGATGTAAGAATAATGAAAAAATAATAATACAAATATGCAATAACTTGCAGGTTCTCTGTAATAGCAAAGTGAAATTTGTCTCACTGTCACGCTGTTGGGATGACCCCTCTTTGGGTCCAACCCTGGTCTTTTCACAGTTCCAGGGTTTTTTGTGTCACTTGTGGGAATTAAAAAAAAAAGAAGAAGGAAGGAAGGGAGAAGAAATCAAATGGGAAAGAAAGGAAGAAGGAATAAAACAAGAAAGAAGGAAAGAGAGGAAAAAGGAGTTGAAATACAAAAATAATAATAAAAAATAAAGAATGACTTTAAAAAAAAAAAAGCCTCTTCCTGGCTTTAAACTGGCCAAACCAGTTTTGCTGGTCCTCCTGGCTGGAGCAGGCTGAGGGGCAATTGGTTTTGCTTTTCTCTCTTCCTGATCCACACTCAGTGAGCCTCCAGCCCAGTGCTCTAGCAGCCTCTGATCCCTCAGGTTCCACAGGTTCAGGCGCACACTCTCCCCAGGGGTACGAGTATGAGCCCCAGGTGCCTCTCCCCAGGGCTTTGGGTGTGGGCTCCAGGCCTTCCTCAGAACACACTCTCCCCAGGTTGTGGGTGTGCATGCTCGGCCAGGCGACCTCCTGTTCCTCAGGTTCAGGTGCGCACTCTTCCCACGGCTATGGGAGTGTGCTCAGGGCCTTCCTCACGATCTCAGGAGTGCCACCCAGCTGGTTGGGAGGTGGCCAGAGTGGCTGCTGCAGGAGAATTCCTCAAACAGTGTCTCTTTTTTCACTTTTTCTTTTTGAGAAATTCCTCCTACTCAAGCCTGCCACTCTGTGCAGAGGCCTGGCCTCTCACACAGCCCAATTCTCCAACCAGCCCGAGGACTATCAGGGTCAGGGCCTGTCACAATGCAACTCTCAACTCTCCCCAGCCAGCATTCACAGACTCCGTGTACGTTCACAGTTTCCGTGTGTTTGCCACTTAGTCCTTATTCCCCTCTCTGCGACTTCAAGCAACCAGGTCTCTCCTGGTGCTGCTCAAACCTTGTTCTGCAGGGGAAGGAACAGTTGATCCAGCTCTCTCCCAAGAACCCTGTGGCAGACCCAGTGGCACCGGTCTTGGTCCCCAAGCTGGTCCCAGGGACCTTATTGTCCTGAAGCACTCCCCTTACCATCTGGTTTTTCAGTGTCCTCTACAGTTCTTGGTCTCCTATTTTCATATATGCTGGGGTACTGTTGGCTATTTGCTCTGTTCCTCCGTAGATCGGCTAGGTTTTTCTCCCGTGTGTAGGGGGAAATGGAATCTGCTCCCTCCTACCTCACTGCCATCTTCAGTCTCCTTTAATTACTCTTAATTGTCTATGCTAATGGGAAAATGAAAAATAAATCGGCATTAACTCAACAATTGATTAATTTTCTTAGATTTGCTCATATTCTAGACTTACCCCCATAAGACTCCAACTAGACAGTTTTATTATATTTGAACATCCCCAAATATCCTCAACCACTTATAGTCTCTTCAGCCATGTACCTGCTGGTTGATCTAACCAATGAATTTTTTGTTTCATTCAAGTACAGTATCTAGTGTTCTAAGTACTGGAGATGCCCACAAGAAATGGCACTGCCTCTAATGGGGAGTCATATATACAGATAATCAATATGAAATCATTACTATCATGGAGATATACACTAAATATAAATGAAATATAAAACAAGAGAACCTAAATCCTCCTCGTAGTATATGAGAAAATTCTGGAGAAGAGGTGATATTTGACCTGACTCATAATGTAGAACTAAAAGTATATCAGAATAGGTATAAAACAAAGAATTCAACTTAGATAATACAAATGCAAAGACACTGAAGAGTAAAAAAAGATATGGCTTCAAATTCTGGGTAAGATGATATTCAAAATAATTATCAAACCCTGTGTCACCAGGCACTGACCAATTAGAATGGAAGCAGGCTTTAAGATCCCCTACTTTGTCAGATATTAATCTTCTAGTTAGAGGATTGTGGAGAGGTCCCAGGGTTCTTCAGCTGGGGACTGAGGCAGACCTCATGGTAGGAGTAGTACTCAGGTATGTAGCAGCTACTTACCAATCAGTACGAAGGATTTCCATATTTTATTCACCACTGTGGCCTTATTTATGCATACTGTCTGAATATGCTTCTAGAAAAAGATGCTGGAGTAAAACAAGATGAACTTCTCTCAGAAAACAGTCCAAAAAAGTAAAATACCTAAAATAATAAATATAAATAAATGATTTTCAGTTGTAGCAACTGAGCAGAAATTGAACAAGGAAAATATAACTTTTGAAAAAGAGCATAAACTCAAAAAAGGAAGAGCTGAAAAGGAAAACTGAAGTTTCTAAGTTCTATAATGCAAGAGAAAGCCTAATACAGTACTTACAGAAATAGGCTCTGAAGACTTACTACCTGAATTTGAAATTCGTCTCTACTTCTTGTTCCATGTTCTAAACTTCTTTATGCAAATAGCTCCTGAAATATAAATTGGGGATGATAAAAAATAGCTTCTATCTGGTAAAGTTTTTATGAAGATTAAATTCTGGTAAAACACTTCAAGCAACACTGGGTATATAATAATATCTCTATGAGTATTAGGTAATAGTAATCATAATAATAATAGTAGTAATAGTAATAGTAGTAGCAGTACTTGTCAGAAAATTAATTGTACAAACAGCTCAGCTTGAGCAGTTTATGTCTGCACATCCTACACTATCATTAAGAAAGACTATGAATTATGCCCTGGCTGGTGTGACTCAGTGGACTGAGTGCCAGCCTGTGAACTGAAAGGTTACCCGTTCAATTCCCTGTCAGGGCACATCCCTGAGTTGTGGGCCAGGTCCCATTTGGGGACAAACAAGAGGCAAACAATCAATGTTTCTCTCACACATCAATGTTTCTCTCACACATCAATGTTTCTCTCCCTCACTTCTCTCTCTGAAAAGAAATAAATAGTCTTTTTAAAAAAGAAAGAAAGACTATGAATTAACCATAACCTGATAATTTGTATTATTTTCCTCCAATTTGAAGGGAAGTTTACTGAGGTGTTAAGTAGGCAAACTTGGGAAAACTTGAGAAAAAAACTCATGAGAATAGGAAGTGTGGTAAACAGACTTCTAAGATGATCTTCACCTCCTTGCATTCACACCCTGTATAATGCTCTCCCCTTGAGTATGATCAGAACCCATGACTTGCTTCTGGCCAATAGAATATGGCAAAGGTAAATAAATTTTGCAGATGTAATTAAAGTCCCAAATAAGTCAATTTTGAGTTAACCAAAACAGAGATTATCTTGGCTCTGACCAGTGTGGCTCAGTTGGTTGGGTGTCATCCCATAAACTGAAAGGTCACAGGTTTAATTCCAAGTCAGGGTACATACCCAGGTTGCAGATTTGTTCCCCAGTCAGGGCATGTATGAGAAGGCAACCCAATCGATGTTTCTCTCACATTGATGTCTTTCTGTCTACCTGTCTCTGTCTCTGTCTCTGTCTCTCTTTCTCTCTCTCTCCCCTCTCCCTTCCTCCTTCCTCTTTCTCTAAAAGCAATGAAAAAATGTCCTTGAATGAGAATTTTAAAAAGGTAGGACCATCAATTGTATAGCCATAAGGAAATGAATTCTACCAACCAATAAAATGAGCTTGGAAGCAGTTTAACCAATCAAGTTCTCACATGAAAATGCACCCAAATAACACCTTGATTATAACATAAGTCTATGAGCAGAGGATCCATCTAAGACAGACCCAAACTCCTGATACAAAGAAACTAAAATAATAAATGTATGTTGTTTAAAGTTGTGGTAATTTGTTAGTTGGAAATAGAAAACTAATACAAGAAATCATCAGAGAATGGAAGGGATATCTAAACCATTTTTCAAGGTATGTAAGTGACCTGAGTAGATGAAATGACTCATTAGAAGATACTTAACTGGCACTCATTAAAAAAGGATAGAACCAGTACTAAGATTATACCTGGGCAAGAGAGGCCTCTGTTCTGATCCTCATATTTTAAGGGGTCCTATACATAAACATACATATTTAAAAGGCATACATGTACCTTTGTCAGTCAGAATTTGACCCTCAGCAACTACCATAATGGGAACTGTGACCGTAAACATCTGTTCTCCTAATATTCCAATCTTTATGAGAATATTTCTCCATGTTTCTTCCTCTGTGTCCTTCAAAGGCAACCCTTAGAATGCTGTGAAGGTCACTGGGTTGAGACACACACTCAGCTTTAGAGTATGTAAATTTTGAAGAGCAAAATAACTCATTTAAGAAAAATAAATAAACTTCTCAGCTTCTTCTTCTTTACTAGTACAGATTCGATTGATTTTTGTATAACAAAGTTATTTGCCAGTAGTGTCAAGCCTCCATTTTCTTCCTTGTTTGCATGTTCCAGTATGTGTTTCTGTGGACACTCAGAACTTATTGCAGTACTCCAAACATTTGTAAGTAATGTTTGGAAAATATTTTGCAATAGTAAATCATACATATTACTCTTATATTTATATACCATATTTACAGATATTTATGCAACATAAAAGAAACATGATATTCATTTTGAAAATTAGCAATTGAATTCTAGACTTGTAAATTGTTTCATTTTAATAAAAATATTCCTGAACAAGTGGGTCAAAGAAGAAATCAAAAGAGAAATTAAAAAATACCTTGAGACAAATGAAAATAGAAATACAACATGCCAAACTCATAAGATACAGCAAAAGCAGTTCTAAGAGGGAAATTTATAGTGATGAATGCCTACATGAAGAAACAAGAAAAGCATCAAACAACCTAACTTTACACTTCAAGGAACTAGAAAAGATAAACAAATGAAGCCCAAAGTTAACAGGAGGAAGGCAATAACAAATATCACACTGGAAATAAATGAAACGGAGACCAAAAAAAAATAGAACAATGAAATTAAGAGCTTTTCTTAAAAAAAAAAAAAATTAAAAGCTGATACACATTTAGCAAGACTGACCAAGAAAAAAGAGAGAGGACTAAAATAAATAAAATCAATAATGAAAGAGGAGATGTTATAACCACAAAATAACAAAGGATCATAAGCCACTACTGTGTATAATTGTGTGGCAAAAAAATTTGCACAACCTTGAAGAAATGGATAAATGCCTAGAAATATACAACCTACCAAAACTAAAAGAATGAAAAAACAGAAAATCCAAACACACCAATTACTAGTAAGAAGATTGAATTAGTAATCAAAATCTCCCAACAAAAAAAGTCCAGAACGAGATAGCTTCACCAATCAATTCTACCAAATATTTCAATATGAATTAATGCCAATTTTCTTAAAATTTTTGGAAAAATAGAAGAGGAGGGAACACTTCCAAATTCATTTAAGAGGCCAGCATTAACATGGTAACAAAACCAGACAAGGACACAGCAAGATAAGAAAATTACAGGCCAAAATCCTGAATGAATATAGATGCTAAAACTCTCAAGAAAATATTATCAAAGTGTATTTAACAACACAGAAAATGTATCACACACCATTATGAGGTAGAATTTATTTCAGGGATGGAAGAATGGTGCTACATCTGCAAATCAATTCATGTAATATGCCACATTAGCAAAATTAAGGATAAAATAAAATGATGATCTCAATAAATGCAGAAAAAGCTTTTAACAAAATTTAGCATTCATTTATGATAAAAAATCAACAGAATGAGTAGAAGGAACTTACATCAACATTATGAAGGCCACACATAACAAACCTACAGCTAACATCATGAGGGATGAAAAGTTGAAAGCTTCTCCTCTAAGTTCAAGAACAAAACAAGGATGCCTACACTTGGTACTTTTATTACACATAGTAGTATAAGTCTTAGCCACAGCACTTAGTCAATAAAAAGAAATAAAATGTATCTAACTCAAAAAGGCAAAAGTAAAATTGTCACTATTTGACCTGATATTATATATGGAAAAACCTAAAGATTTTACAAAAAAAGTATTCAAATTAATAAATGAATTTAGTAAAGGCACAGGATATAAATCAATAATATAAAATAAATATATTAAAAAACTGGCATTTCTATACACTAATAACAAACTATCAGAAAGAAAAATTGGGAAAATCTCATTTACTCAAGTGATTTTCTCAATTGACAAAATTGCATTGAAGAGTATAAAATACTAAAAATAAATTTAATCAAGGAAGTGAAAGATCTGTTCACTGAAAATTATAAAACAATAATGAAAAACTTAAGAAAACACAAATAAATGGAAAAATATCTTATGCTTATAGATTAGAAGAATTAATATTGTTAAAATATCCATGCTACACAAAACAATCTATAAACTTAATTTAATCCCTATCAAAACTCAATGGCATTTTTCACAGAAATAGAACAAACATTCCTTAAATTTGTATGAAACAACAAAGAACCACGAAGAGCCGAAATAAAATTGAGAAAAAACGAAACTGGAAGCATCACACTCCCTGATTTCAAACTATACTGCAAAGCTATATTTATCAAAACAGTATGATATTGGCATAAAAACAGACACATAGATCATGAAACAGTTTAAAGAGCCCAGAAATAAACCCACACATATATGGTCAATTTATTATTACAAAGGATCCAAGAATATACAATGTGGAAAGAACAGTCTCTTCAATAAATGATATTGGGAAATCTAGACAGCCATATGCAAAGGAATGAAACTGAACCACTATCTTACATCATATACAAAAACTAACTCAAAATGGATTAAAGACTTGAAAAAAGGACTGGAACTGTGAAACTTCTAAAAGAAAACATAAGTGGTAGGATTCTATACATCAGTCTTAACAATAGTTTTTTGTTGTTGTTGTCGTTGTTTTGGATTTGACACCAAAAACAAAGAAAACAAAGGCAAAAATAAACAATTGGGACATCCTGGAAGAGGCTGCCAAAAACTGCTCCTCCTGACAATGCTAGATCAGGCACCGGGGCATCAGCAATAGCCTCATCAAAAGGCCCTAGGGACTAGAGAGTCAGCCCCAATATCATGGACTTTGAGACAGACCTGGAGACCAGTTCACGTGAGAAGCTAGCCCATCAGAAGGCCATCCCCAGAGCTCACCTGGCTTCTATTATAGACTGTGCTTTGGGGAAATGACTTTCCCTAGCAACACCCCTAGTGCTTCCCAAGCCCCCAACCCCAATCTAAGACCTGTCATCTCCCCAGTGAAGACCTACATCTTGTTCTGTGGGGAAAGCCAGCCCCATCTGACTCAGGAGGGCCCCCCAGGTGGGTGGCCCCTTGCCTAGGCCAGAGGCACCCTGCCACCCTGCACAGGGACTATGGCCCCAGTTTCCTCCCCAGTCAGCCCACACTGCTGTTGCCAGAAGGCTCCTAAAATGAAGCAAGCCCGTGAAGACAGTGCCCTCAAGACCTTCACCTTGGGGAACAGTCATAGGCTTGCTCAAAGATTTCTCCTCCTTTGTCTGTGGGCAAGCAGATTAATTGGAAGAGCCAGAACATGGAAAAGGGGGGACTGGCACACCAGGCTCAGGTGTCCAGGGGATGCAATTCTTAGGGCCCACTCCAACTTTGCCAGAATCAGCAAAATCACAGAGAAGACACCACAGTTTTGTTGGAGTTTATATTCTTGGAAGTGGGGGTTTGGATGATGGGAGATTGTGAACAGTGAAAAAATAATAATAAAAATAAACAAGTGGGGTACTTCAAACTACAATGTCTTACACAAAAAAGGAAACTCAACAAAATGAAAAGGCAACCTACAGGAAAGGAGAAGATATTTGCAAATCATATATCTGATAAGGGGTTAATATCCAAAATATATTAAAAACTCATATAACTCAAAGCAAAAAATCCTCAATCAAATTTTAAAATGGGCAGAGGATATTAACAGACATTTTTACCAAAGAAGATATACAGCTGGTCAACAATACATGAAAAAGTATACTGATTATTAATTATCAGGGAAATGCAAATCAAAACTACAATAAGATATCATTTTATACCTAGTAAAGTGGCTATTATCAAAAAGACAAAAAAAATACAAGTGTTGACAAAGATGTGGAGAAAAGGGAACCTTCAGACACAGTTAGTAGGAATGTAAACTGGTGTAACCACTTTAGTAAATAGTATGGAGGTTCCTCAAAAAACTAAAAAGAGAACTACCTTATTACCCAGTAATTCCTCTTCTATGTATTTATTCAAAGAAAATTCAAACACTTGACTTCAGGTCAAGACGGCAGAGTAGGTAAACACAGTACTCACCTCCTCCCACAACCACATCAAACTTACAACAAAACTACAGAACAACCAGCATTCAGAATGGCCTGAAATCTAGCTGAATAAGAGTCTTATAACTACATAATTAAAGAAGAGGCCACATCAAGACTGGTAGGAGGGGCAGAGAAGCAGAATGGGCTGGTCCCACCCCCATGTGTGGCAGATAAAAACTAGGAGGGCTATCTGGGCTGTGGAAATCCTCCTTGAAGGGTGAGGGGTCCCAGCCCAACACCCAGTCCCCCATCCCAAAGTTTCAGTGCCAGAAAAAGAAGTCCCCATGACTTCTGACTGTAAAAACCAGTGGGGATAGAGGCAAAGGGAGATGGAGGCTTCTGGAGTCACAGGCACTCCCTCTTAAAGGGCTCACACACAGACTAACTCAGACTCACTCCCTCTGAGCTCCAGGGCAAGGACATTACTTTGAAAGGTACGAGACACATACAGTGAGGAACTGAACTGTTTGTATCAGGGTGAGAACTGTAGGGGCAGCTTTCTCCCAGAGAGAATTGCTGGCAGAGGCTGTTTCTATGATGAGTTCTCCCTTAAAGAACTGGCAGGCTGCTGCTGTATCAGTGACTTTATCAACCTGGCTCACATTGTTTTCCCTGCCCTGGTGATTCCCTGAGGCTTTGCCCCACTCAACTTTTGTGCCCACCAAGCTGTTAACAGTGGCTTTTCCATAGGAAGGGCTTATCTTGAATCATGCTTCAAATTTTCCTAAAATCTCTCCAAAAACTAGTGTCTGGCCTCGGCACATCCTGTACTTCTTGCTAAGTGGCCTCAGGCTCAGCACTAGCAGCAGCCAGCCTTGGTTCACAGCTTGGCCTCACCTGGGCATATCCAAGACCAGTACAAGTAGCAGCCATCTGCAAATTGCTTTGTATCTCATGCCTTGTGGCTCATTGGAACATAAGCTGTAGCTGCCCTTGGCCTGCACATCCTGAGAAACTCCAGAGCCAAAGCACCGAGTGGACATCTTCAGGCCACATTGAAACACTACCACCAAACCACCTTCACAAACAAAACACTCAAGGGGCAGATTCAACTGCCACCAGAGCCTGCTTAAGTAAGTCTTGCTTTGTGGGATGGGCCCCAACAAAGCGGGTAGTTGGAGGTCAATGGTCAGTGGTTGTAGACAGTCCTTGCAGCTGATCAGCCTGTGGTTAAATCCCTCCCATTGGCCTGCCAACAACAGTAATCAAAACTCAACAACAAGAGGAAGGTGCACAGCCTTCAGGGATGTACCTCACATACCCAGCTTGAGTGATCAGAGAGGCTGTGCCACTGGATGCCACAGGACACCTACTACATTAGACCACTCTACCAAGCCTGGGAGACATAATCAAAATGAGACAAGAAACATGGCCCAAATGAAAGAACAGAACTCCAGAAAAAAAAGCTAACTAAAATGGAGACAAGCAATCTACTAGATGCAGAGTTCAAGAAACTGATTATATGGATGTTCAGTGAACTTAATAAGAACCTCAACAGCATAAAACAGGACCAATCAGAAGTGAACCATACACTAACTGAAATGAAAAATAACATACAGGGCATCATTAGTAGAGTAGATGAAACCAAGAATCAAATCAGCAACATGGAATACAAGGAAGCAAAAAACACCCAAACAGAAAAGCACAAAGTAACAACTTCAGGCATACCAATATTTACATCATGGGGGTGCCAGAAGGAGAAGAGAGAGAGCAAGAAATTGAAAACCTACTTGAAAAAAAATAATGACAGAAAACTTCCCTAACTGGGTCAAGAAAATAGACATACAAGTCCAGGAAGCACAGAGAGTCCTAGACAAGTTGAACCCAAAGAGGCCCATACCAAGGCACATAGTTAAAATTCAAAAGGTTAATGACAGAGAGAGAATCTTAAAAGCAGCAAGAGAAAATGAGTTAGTCACCTACAAGGGAGCTCCCATAAGACTGTCAGTTGATTTCTCAACAAAAACTTTGCAGGCCAGAAGGAATTGGCAAGAAATATTCAAAGTGATAAAAAACAAGGACCTACAACTGAGATTACCCAGCAAACTATCATTTAGAATCAAAGGACATAAACAACTTCTCAGACAGGAAAAAGCTAAAGGAGTTTATCACCATCAAACCAGTATTATATGAAATGTTAAAGGGTCTTCTTGGAGAAGGAGAATAAGAAAAAGAATAATAAAAACAAGAACAAGAACAAGAATAAAAAAATAATGCCCTGGCTGAAATGGCTCAGTGGATTGGGTGCCGGACTGTGAACAAAGCGGTCACTGGTTCGATGCCCAGTCAGGGCACATACCTGGGTTGCAGGCCAGGTGTCCAGTAGGGGACACACAACAGACAACCACATGTTGATGTTTCTCTCCCTCTCTTTCTCCATCCCTTCCCTTCTGTCTAAAAATAAGTAAATAAAATCTTTTTTAAAAAGAATAAGAAGAAGAAAAAGAAAGCTACGAATTATACAATGGCAATAAATGCACATCTATCAACAACTGAATCTTAAAAACAAAATAAATTAACAAGCAAAACGGAAACAGAGTCATAGATACAGAGAACAAGTTGCCAGAAGGGGGGTGGGAGATGGGCAAAAAATGTAAGGGCTTGAGAACTACAGATTGGTTGTTACAGAATAGTCATGGGGATCTAAAGTTATAACATAGGGAATATAGTCAATAATATTCTAATAACTATTCATGGTGTCAGATGAGTGTGTGATTTGTTGAGATGATCACTTATTAAGTTATGCAATGTCTAATCACTGGGGTATATACCTGAAACTAATATAATAATATATGTCAACTATAATTGAAAATAAAAAATAATAAAGAAAATTTGAACTCTAACTCAAAAAGATATATGCACTCCCATATTCATCGTGTATTATTGCAATAGACAAAACATGGAAGCAACCTAAGTGTCTGTAAATGAATGAATGTATAAATGGGATGTTTTATATGCATAAATGGAATATTATTAAGCCATAAAAAGAATGAAATCTTGCCATTTGTGACAATATGGATGGACCTTGATGGCATTTTGTTGAGTGAAATAAGTCAGACAAATCAAATTCTATATGAGCTCATGTATATGAGGAATCTAAAAAAAACCCAATAAAATAAAAAAGTAAATTCATAGATATAGATAACATTTGGGTGTAACAGGTGTGTCATCAGGGGTGAGCCAAATGGGTAAAGAGAGTCAAAAGGTACAAACTTCCAGTTATAAAATAAACAAGTCATGGGGATATAATGTACAGCATGGGGATTATAGTTAATAATACTGTATTGTATGTTGCTAATAGAATGAAGCATAAAAGTTCTTATCATAAGGAAAAAAGTTCTATTTGTGGTGATGGATGTTGTTGTCATTGTAGTGATTATTTCAAAATATATACAAATAATGAATCATGTTGTACACCTGAAACTAATACAATGTTATGTGTCAATCTATCTCATTTTTAAAACATTAAAAACTTTTGTGCATTAAAGGACACTACCAAGAGAGTGAAAAGACAACCCACTTATTAGGACAACACTTTTGTACATCTGAATTAATATTCAGAATTATAAAGAATTTCTACACCCTGGCTGGTGCAGCTCAATGGGTTGAGCACCAGCCTGTGAACCAAGGGATTGCTGGTTTGATTCCCAGTTGGGGCACATGCTTGGGTGGCAGGCTGGGTCCCTGGTTGGAAGCATGCAAGAGGCAACTCTTTCTTTTGCACATGATGTTCCTCTCCCTCTCTTACCCTCTCCCTTCCCCTCTCTGTAACAACATAAATAAGATTAAAGAAAAAAAAAGAATTCCTACAACTCAACAACAAAACCCAATTCAAAAGTGGGAAAAGGATTTGAATAGATACATGTCAAAAAACAATATACAAATAAGCACATGGAAAGATGCTCAACAACATTAGTCAGTATAAAAATGTAAATCAAAACGACAGTGACATACCACATCACTCCAGTTAGGAAGGCTATCACCAAAAAAGAAAAAGAAAGAAAAGAAAGAAATGTTAATGAGAATGTGAAGAAATTTAGAACTCTCAATGTAATGGTGGTGGGAATGTAAAATGGGAAAGCATTCATGGAAAACAGTTTGTCATTTCCTCAAGAAGTTAAATGTAGAATTACCATAGATCAAGCAATTTTATTCCTAAGTTATATTTCCAGCAGAACTGAGAGAAGAAACTCAAAGAGATACTTGTACACAAATGTTTATAGTAGAGTGTTTATGTTTATTTGTCACAAGAGCCGAAAGGTGGAGGAAAAAAACCCAAGTCCATCAACATATGAACAGATAAAATGTAGTATATACATTCAATGGTATATTATTCACCCATAAAAAGTAATGAAACTCTCATACATACCACATAGATGAACCTTGAAAACATTATGCTAAGTAAAATAAGACAGACACAAAAGGACAAATATTGTATGTTTCCACTTAGATGAAGTACCTAAACAAGGCAAATTCATGGAGCTATAAAGTAGAATAAAGGTTACCAGGGACTGTAGGAAGTTGGAAAAGAAGAGTAATTGTTAAGTGAGTACAGAGTGTCGGTTGTGAGATAATGAAAATTTTCTGAAAATGGATAGTGGATATTGTTGCCCCAAATTGTGGATGTACTAAATGCTACTTAATTGTAAACTTAAATATGGTTAAATTGATAATTTTATGTATATCTTCCCATGATTAAAAAAATAGAACAAGATTTTGGATATTATTAATATTATTACCACAATTTTTAAAAATTAAAGTATTTTGGAATGTTAACTTGTCAAATTCAAGACAGATAAAGGGTGGAAAATAAGAGGGAAATATTCTAAAGAAGAGGATCAATCCAGGAGGTTCAGCATCCATCTAGTAGTTCAAAACAGACAAAAGGCCCTGGCTGGTGTAGCTCAGTGGACTGAGCGCGGGCTGCGAACCAAAGGGTCGCAGGTTCGATTCCCAGTCAGGGCACATGCCTGGGTTGCAGGCCAGGCCCCTAGTGGGGGCCACCTGAGAGGCAACCACACATTGATGTTTCTCTCCCTCTTTCTCCCTCCCTTCCACTCTCTAAAAATAAATAAATAAAATCTTAAAAAAAAAAAAAAAAAACAGACAAAAGATCTAAGAGAAGGAAAGAAATTTTCATAAGAAAATTTCCTAAAATTAAAGGATTCAAGAGCGTAAATTCAAAGGGTTTATTAAAATTTAGTTACCTAGGTCCTTCACTTTGAAGTTTCAAGATCTTGGGAATAGAGGAATGATCCCAAAAGTTTATGGCAGTGTGAGTGCGGGGGGATAATAGGCCACATATATGGTATCAAAAGTGAAAAATAACATAAAACTTTTCAATTACAATATTGGAAGCTAAAGGTAATTTTTAATTAATTAATTTATTTATTTTTAGAGAGAGGAAAAGGGCAGGAGAAAAAGAGGTAGAAAAACATCAATGTGTGGTTGTCTCTCATGTATTCACTACTGGAGACCTGGCCCACAACCCAGGTATGTGCCCTGAGTGGGAATCAAACCAGCAGCCCTTTGGTTCACAGGCCCACACTCAATCCACTGAGCCATACCAGCCAGGTATCTTCAAATTTCTGAGTGAAAGTGCTTCTCAGAATTAAAATTTTATAACTAAATTATCATATATGAACATGTGAAGCTAGAATAGACATTTTCAGACAGGTAAAATCTTCAGACTTCACCTTTTAATTTTGGTCAAGATGGCAGAGTAGATAAACCCTATGCAAGCGTCCTCCCACGACCATACCAAAATTACAACTAAGCTACAAAACAACCATCACTGAGAACTGCCAGAAGACTAGCTAAACATAAATCCTATAACTAAGAATGTAAAGAATAAGCCATGTTGAAACTGGTAGGTGGGGTGGAGATTCAAAATAGGCTGATCCCACACTCCAGTGTCGTGGTTGATAATAAGAAGGGCTATCTCTGTTGAGGAGGTCCCCCCCACTAAGAAGTGAGGGGTCTTAGCCCCACACTATGCCCCCCAGTGCCAGAAAGAGAAGTCCCCGTAACTTCTTTTTTTTTTTCAATTAGCAGTAGTTGAGCCTCAGATAAACTTCACTGGCCACATACTGCCACTGCTCAAAGCTAGTCCGCATAGCTTCTGACTGAGAAAACCAGTGGTGATAGTAGCTGAGAGTTTGTGGCTAAGACAAAGGCCTTCTGGAGATCCAGGTGTTCTTCTTAAAGGGCCAGTGCACAGTCTTATTTGCTGATGGACCCACTCACTCTGAGCTCCTATGCTAGAGAAGCAGCTCAAAAAGCAACAGGACATATTAAGAGAAACTGAATTGTCTGGATTCAGGGCATGGGTTAGAGAGGCAGATTTCTTTCAGAAGTGCTGGCAAAGCCATTATTCCCTTATTGAGCACTTCCCTCGATCCAGCATGCAGACACAGGCAGGCTCCACATCTGAATCTTCAACAACATGTCTAACATTGTTCACCCTGTCTTAGTGGTACCCTGAGACCCCACTCCACCACACTTTCAGATCCATCCAAGCAGCTTCCAGTAACTTTCCAGTAAACAGCCTGCCTTGGATCATGCTGTGGAGTTTCCTAATATGTCTCAAAGTTTTACAAACTTCGAACAAGCAGCATCTGGCCTAAACATGCTTCGTACCTCTTGCTAAGCAGCTCCAAGCCTGGCACTAGTGGCAGCCAGACTCATTTTACAACTTAGCCACTTCCAGGCACCTCCAATCACAGCACAAGCAGCAACCATCTGCAGATCACTTTGTAGCTCATACCAAGTGACCCCAGGCCAGGCACAGGCCATGGCTGACTTTGGCCTGCACTAGAGCCTCTTCCTAGAATGCTCAGAACCAATACATCTAGTGGTCAACATCAGACCACAGTAGAGCACCAGCGAACCACCTCCTCAAATGACTCACCGAAAAGGCAGCCAACCACCTCAGCAGGCACCAGAGCCCTGCTAAAGTAAATCAAAGCTCCATAAGATCAGCCCCTGCACAAGAAGCTCCTATACTGTATTGATGGCCATTCCTCACAACCAATCATCCTGAAGGTCAATCCCTCCTATTCATATGCCAACAGCAATCAAGGCTCAACTGCAACAGGAGGTACACACACCCCAAACAAGAACACACCTGGAGCACCCAGTTTGGTAACCAGGAGGACTGTGCCACTGGGCCCCACAGGACACCTACTACATAAAGCCATTCTACTAAGATCAGGAGGGGCAGCAGCTCTACTTAATATAGAAACAAACACAGGGAGACCTTCTACCCAAAAGGAGAAAACAAAGAAACATGTCCCAAATGAAAGAACAGAACAAAACTCAAGAAAAAGAAATAAACAAAATGGAGACAAAATCTACCAGATGCAGCGTTCGAAACATTGGTTATAAGGATGCTCAATGAATTCAGGGGAAGACTAGATGATCCAACAGAGAGATAGGAAATATAAAAATAGAGATAGAAAACAAAAAAAGAACCAGTCATATATAAAGAATACAATAACTGAATGAGGAATACATTAAAAGGAATCATCAGTAGACCAGATGAAGCAGAGGATCATATCAGTGATTTGGAAGACAAAGTAGCAGGAAACACACTATCAGAACAGAAAAAAAAAAAATCCCCCCCAAGTGAGGATAGTTTAAGGTGCTTCTGAGCCAATATCAAGTGTACCAACATTTTCATTATAGTAGTGCCAGAAGAAGAAGAGAGAGTACAAGGAATTGAGAACCTACTTAAAGAAATAATGATGGAAAACTTTCTTAACCTGATAATGGAAATAAACATACAAGTCCAGGAAGCACAGAGAGTCCCAAACAAGATAAACTCAAAGAAGCCCACACCAAGTCACATCACACAATAATTAGAATGCTAAAGGTTAGACACAGAGAGAATATTTTTTTAAGATTTAATTTATTTATGTTTAAAGAGAGGTGAAGGGAGGGAGAAAAAGGAGAGAAACATTGATGTGAGAGAGAAACATCGATCAGTTGCCAAAGAGAGAATCTTAAAAGCAGCAAGAGAAAAGCAGTTAGTTACCCACAAGGATGCTCCCATAAGACTGTCAGCTTATTTATCTACAGAAACTTTGCAGGCCTGAAGAAATGGCACAAAATATTCAAAGTGATGAAAAATAAGGATCTATACCAAAGATTGCTCCACCCAGCAAAGCTGTCATTTAGAAGCAAAGTATAGACAAAGAGCTTCCCAGATAAGAAAAAGCTTAAAAGAGTTCATTATCACCAAACCAGTATTGCAAGAAATGTTAAAGAGACTTCTTTAAGAGGAAGGGAGAAAAAAGATTTAAAAAATGTGAATAATAAAATGGCAATAACTACATACCTATCAATAATTACCTAAGTGTAAATGGATTAAATGCTCCAGTCAAAAGACATATGGAGAGGAAAAAAAGATCTATACATATGTTGCCTATGAGACCCATTTCAGATCAAAAGACATACACAGACTGAATGTAAAGGGACAGAAAAGATATTTCATGCAAATGGAAATTTTAAAAATCTGGGGTAGTAATATTTATATCAGGCAAAAATAGACTTTAAAGGAAAGGCTATAACAAGTGACAAGCAGGACCCAGCAACTCCAATTCTGGGTATTTATCTGAAGAAACCCAAAATACTAATTCAAAAAGACATATGCATCCCTATGTTCATTGCAGCATTGTTTACAATAGCCAAGATATAAAAGTAACCTAGATATTCATTGAAAGACAAGTAGATAAAGAAGAGGTGGTACATGTACACCATGGACTATTACTCAGCCATGAAAGGGATTGAAATCTTGCCATTTGCAGCAACATAGATGGACCTGAAGGGTGTTGTGCTGGGTGGGGTGGGTCAGACAGAGAAGAAAATGTGCCATGTGATTTCGTTTATATGTTAAATTTAAAACAAGTAGATAAGTGAACAGACAAAGGGGAAGCAGACTCATACATTCAGAGAACGTTTTGATGGTTGTCAGATATGAGGGGGTTGGGGGATGGGTGATAAAGGGAAAGGAATTAAGATGTGCAAATTGCCAATTATAAAAACACTAAGATGTAAAGTACAGTATAGGCAATAAAGTCAATAATATTGTAGTAACTATGTGTAGAGCCAGCTGGGTACTAGACTTATTGGGGTGACACTTCGTAAGTTACACAAGTGTCTAATCATAATGTTGTATAATTGAAGCTAATATAATATTGTATGTCAACTGTAATTCAAGAATTAGAAATATTTTTTAAAACTTTACCTCTCATATATAATTTCATGAGAATGTTAATCAGAATGCTATCTACCAAAATGAGGACATTAACCAAAAAGAAGAAATAAGTTCCAGGAAAAAAAAAATCACAATATAGTAAAGTGGAAAAAATTGGAGGATGAATAAAAAGGAAAAGAACGTCATGATTAGAACAGAACAGGAAAGAATGCTTGGGAGACATCTCCACAGGGGAATAATGGAAATTTTAGAAATCTGATGCCATGGACTACCTGAAAAACCATTTTTAGAAGATGTTTGAGGGTGTAGGAAAATAATCCTCAATAAAAAGAACAACAAACATATGAAATACAGAGCAGTTACTATCCATAAGAAAAACCGATGTAGAGAAAAAGAGAAATATAATCTTAGGACACTACTTGGTTCAACAGCCAGTAATATTTACCTACTCCAAATAATGTAAATATTGGATGTTGAATTCATAATGCTTTAGCTAAGTTGAGAGAATAAAGGGAAGAGCAGTACAGAGGAATGGGGTATTAGTGAGAAGAATCCTAATCAACCATACTAGTAAGTTAATAAATAAGTGGGTAAACAAAGAGATGGTAATATATGAATGTCACTTAGAAATATGTAGCCAAATAGCAGATAGAGCTTAAGAATTGTAAGTGGTTGATTTTGGAGAAAGGGGTGGAATAGAGAGGGAAGGAGTAGTAGAGTGCTATTTTTATTTTAAGACTTTCAGCACTATTAGATTCTTAAAACTATCTGCATGTATTAGTTTAGTAAAAATAAAATGAATAATTTTAATAATTTCAACAAATAAAAAGATAAATGATAATATATAAAAGAATGAAACTGTTAAATATCCAACTATCAATAAATATTAATATCAACGAATATTAAGTTCCTATAATCACTAGCAAAATGGCGCCACTGCACTAAATTATGTATGCAGCAGATACCCTTTTGGTTGGAAGAATTTCTTAAAGTAGAACCTTTCTAGTCTTTTCTTTATACATGTTAAGCAATGTTCTTGCTTAACTGCTGTGCATTGCAGAATAATTAGATTAGGTATAAAATGTCTTGAATGAAATTGCAGAGTCCAAATGTCCAAAGTAACAAAATGGCCTCAATAAAAGAGTGATCTGAAATAGGTATGTCCCTGACCAGTGTGGTTCAGTTGGTTGGGCATCATCCTGCAAAGCAAAAGTTTGGGGGATTGATTCCTGGCCAGGGCACATACCAAGGTTGCAGGTTTAGTCCCTGGTCAGGGTGTGAGAGGCAACCGATTGATGATTCTCTCTTATGTCGATGTTTCCCTCTCTTTCTCCTGAGAGAGAGAGAGAGAGAGAGAGAGAGAGAGAGAGAGAGAGAGAGAGAAAGGAAGGAAGGAAAAGGAAAGAATAGGAAAGAAAGGAAAGAATAGGAAAGAAAGGAAAGAATAGGAAAGAAAGGAAAGAAAGGAAAAATTCAAAGGACATCAAAGGCATCTTGTACCTAATTTTTATATTCCAGCTCTTATCCAATCTATATTGATAAAGTGATTTTTGGAAAATTAAATTAATTCCAGAAATCAATCTCTCTAGTTTTCCTCCGTAGAATTATGGTATTTTCAGTCAAAGTACAAATTAAAAATTGACAATACTGCTTTTGTATGGGACACTGTGGTGAATGAAAGAGGCTGCTCATTATAATATATACATTCAGCAAGGAAATAGTTTAGAAAGGAGAAGGGATTAAAGAAACTAACATACTGTATGCTAGGCCCTATATCAGGTGCTTTTAAAAATTGTAATGAATAATATATAGTAGTTATTATCCCTAATTTAAAATGAAGTACATTCAGTGCTCACCTTGGCAGCACATATACTAAAATTGGGACAATACAGAGATTAGCATGGCCCCTGCACAAGGATGACACACAATTTTGTGAAAAAGAAATTAAAAGAAATAAATAAAATACATTCAGTTTCCAAAGTACAATAAGAGTGGTAATTTGAATCTGTCTTTATGACTATAAGATTGAATTACAGATATTAAGCACAGAGCCAGCCAGTTCATAATACCTTCTCATGAAAGCTTCTATAGCTCACAATGATTTTTTTTTTAAGATTTTTTTTAAGTACTTTTTTTTCTTTTAGATTTTATTTATTTATCTTTAGAGGGGAAGGGAAGGAGAGAGGGAGAGAAACATCAATGTGTGGTTGCCTCTTGTATGTCCCCTGCCGGGAACTGGCCTGGCAACCCAGGCATGTGCCCTGACTGGGAATCGAACCGCGATCCTTCGGTTTGCAGGCCCGCGCTCAATCCACTGAGCTACACCAGCCAGGGCTCACAATGATTTTTTAATCTGTCCATAATCATTCTTCCTCCTTCTGATAAAAGAAGTGCATCATTCTGGGTTCAGGGAAGGAGAAGAATGACTAATAAGTGTTAGGATAACAAATGATCACATGCTTGTGAATATTATTTATAGCAATTAATCACATGGTGGTAAATACTATTTATAACTGCCTTCTACTAGTCATTACATGTTGCCATTTTTCTCAAATGGTTGTGTTTCCTTATCTGATAAGATGATCCAAACCTTTATTTCTGAAGAGTCTGTGCCATTATCAGTCCTAACTTTATTGGTTTGCTGTAGTGTTCCATTAATTTTTATCATAGGATATGGGAGTACCAAGAGCATCTTCTATGTTTCAGGCATACTTCTCTTTACATCATTATGTAGCAACAACCTACTTTCACCTTAATAATATTAATTACCCCATACAGTACTGTAATTTCCCTCTGCCTGTTGGTTCACTGAGCTGCCCTAAAAGCCAGGTGATTTCCAGTTTAATGGAATTAATGTGTCCATTTGTGGAATATTTTTCTTTTGGGAACTGATACCCCCAAACCAGCAAAGCCCGAAGTTGGGAGATAGGAAACAAAAATTCACTAGTGGAACCTTAAGTACAACTACAAAAAGAGGCACAGCCATTTCCAGCCCTTGATTTTGAGACTTAGGAATCCTAGTTTTGTCACACACTCAGAGCATATACTGCAAACTGGAGGACATATCTCAGCCCCATCTTGGTGAGCCTTCAAAAGGCCATTCTTGGCTTCCAATTTCAGCTCAGAGATATAAAGAGATGGAAAGAGTGTCACCCTGCAACAAGAAAAATAAGCTAGGCATTTAATGACTCTTCTTGGACCTATATGAGAACTATAGTTACAGAGCTAATAGCCCACCTGAAATCTGGAGAGACGGAGAGAAATACTGAGATCTGACCACTTCATTACCTTGAGCAGATGTTTCCAGATGTCACATAAGCCAGTAAGAAGATGCAGCTAGTATTTTTTAAACAAAATTGTTAAGGTTACATGTGGGCTAAAATAAGAGTGATGCTCCTAAAGAGACACAGACCTGTAGGGGATTGCAGACTCTTGTAGGTTTTTCCTCCAAAAATCCAACCAGGTTCTCACAAGGAAGAGTGGAGGGAATCTGGAGAAAGATTCCTTCATGTTGCTGGCTGGGGGAGGAGAACAGCAGCCACTGCTGAAACCCATCTCTCCTATCTCTTCTATGGAACAAAAAAACTTAGTTTGCAATAGAAAAAGCAATGAAAATAGTAGGACAAAAAAAATTCTCTATCCCTAGGAGGAACAGGAAGATATGCTAGGCCTAGTACTACATCTCCAGGAGAGAAAGGGGTACTTATGAAGTTCAAACCTCAAGACCTAAGTTTACAATGCCCACTTAAAGCTGTGTCTTAATCTGAACATCATAAGGTATCCCCCTCTTTTACCCACCATGCCATGTTAAAGTGATTTGAATTGTAAAATAATAGTAAAATATGGCTAGAAGAGCTACAAAAGACAGATTCTCCCTGGAAAGTAGTGCAAAGGAATACATTATGATCAAAATAAAAAAACACATGAATGGAGATGAAAAATGGCCTAGATTAGCTAACCAGTAGACTTAGCAGAAGTAAGCAGAGAATAAAAAAACCTTGAAGACAGGTCAATAAAAATTACCCAAACTGAAATGCAAAAATTAAAAAAAAAAAAAAAACCAGAACAGAATATCCATGAGATGCAAAACAATATCAAATGGTCCGATGTATGCATAATTAGAATCACAGAGGGAGAAGAAAGAACATGGCAGAATACTTGGGTAAATAATGGTTCATTTTTTAAAAATTAATGACAAATAGTAAGTCACAGATTCAAGAAACTCAGCAAACACCAAACAGAATAAATATTAAAACCACATATCTTTAGTATATCATCTTAAAATATCTACAAACCAAATATCTGCAAACAAAAATGTTGAAGGCATCCACCAAAAATGATACATTACCTATAGAGGGACAAAAGGCTTAGAATTATAGCACATGTCTCAAAAAAAAAAAAAAAAAATGAAAGCTATAAAAAAACAAAGTGGTATCTTGTAAGTGCTGAAAAGAAAAAAAATCAACCCATGATTCTATACCCAACAAAATTATCCTTGAAAATGAAGACGATATAAAAATGTCCTCAGACAAATAAAAACCGATTCTATAAGATGAACATATCATGATGCTTCATTTGCTGTAAACTTAGTTCATTGGCCGGAAGCAATATTCTTTGGAATATTGTGATTAAGGCATCTGCAAATACATGGATTGTGGTGGTTTGGACAGAAGCATTTCAAAGGTTCTGCTTCCAGACAGATGTAGTCAGTCTCACAATGCCTAGTCTCACAGTCTTGCTAGAGGAATGGGTACATTATACACACAGGACAGAACTCCAAATCTCACCTTCAGCGTGTTTGAAACCTGAGATAAGCCCAAACAAAATAAACTTGCAATCCAAACCCAATAGAGCACAACATTTAAATGCATCAAAACAATGTCTCTCATTCAAGTCTCCTGACAATGAAAAAAATATGCATTTTCCAGGACAAAAATAATATTTCAGTCTCCATTAATTTTTAAATCTACAATGTTCAACATACAATAAAAAGTCAAAGACATACAAATATGAAGGAAAATGTGACTTGTAACCAAGAAAAAATATAGCCATTATAAGCAGACCCAGAGAGTGACCCATATATTAGGATTGGGAGACAAGGACTTTTAAATTACTATAATGAATGTGTTAAGGAAAATAGATAAAATGGGCATGAGTAAAAAGGCGGGCTTGCTCCAAAAGGTGGGCTTTTTTTAAAAAAAAAAAAAAAAGGGGGGACTTGCGGAATTTTCCATTTCAGGGTTAGGTGACCTGCTCCTTCTGTCAGGTTGTCTCACAGCCATCTCTTGGCCTGCAGCTGTGGGGGCAATATGGTAGTGTTGCTCATTACCACCTCCCCAGGAAGGTCATATAGCAGAAAAACCTTAATCAACTGCACATGTGGAACAGTGGACATCTGCTAGGGAGTAGTGGTTACAAGAAAGATAAGATCAGCTACTTCTGCATTCTTAGAAGGGAGTGGAGGGGGCGGTGACATTCTCAAGGCCAGCTTACCTGGCATTCCTTCTGACCTCCTGGTCTTAATTTGGTGTCCTGGCAACCCAGTATTTTCTATTTCCCAGGCCCAAGTCCCTATACTGTCTTACTGTCTTACTATCTTCCAGCTACTCCATCCTCAGCATGGACCTTTTACCTCATTGGTCTAGGATGGACGCTTGAGTGCTAGACATTATGTTCACACTTGTCTTGTGGGAAACTATGTTCATGAAACAGCAGCCTCTAACTATCATGCAAGGCTATCACAGAGGTCATGGAACAAAAAGGCCTGCGGACCAAATAAAGATGCTTGAATTCTGTGGTTTATTAAATCAATTGAAAACACAGACAGAGAAATAAGGTAAAAGAGATGGGACCATTTAAAGGGTTTTTGTAGTTATGCCAGGCCCACCAGTATAGCTTCCCTGTCTTAAGATCAATTTATTTGGAATCTTAAATACATCTGAAAAATCCCCAAGGTTAAGACACTCAGGAAAGAGTGTGAGCACAGAACACAATTAAGGTGGAAGGTTCACACTGCCTGAATCCTGGGATGCACGATGTTCATACATCCTTTCTCACTACCACATCAATCCTCCCCTTTGGTGGTATAATTGTGAGGAGCAGAACTGTTCGAGCAAGGGAACCTGGCAGACAGAAGGGGTCTGGAACCGGCACACTCGTTTGCTCTATTAATAAGAGGTAAGTGTGAGTATGCCTTGCTACAAATTGTAGTTCCCTAATTAGTCTGCTGAACAGCTGTGTTATTTATGTTTGTAGGGTAGAGAATATGTGAGGCCAAAATGGACCATGATGAATATGTATTAGTTCATACTCATAACTGTATTAGTTCAAGTTGCTGTGTAACAAAGTAAACAAATTTGGCAGCTTAAAACGATAACCATGGAGACAACTGTACTTGAACAACAATTTTTAAAAAAGAATAAAAAAATTATGGTGACAAAAAAACAATAGCCATTTATTAGCCATACTTTTGTAGATTTGAAGTCTGGCAACTGCATGATCAGATTCTCTGTTCAAGGTATTACAAGGCTGAAATCAAGGCTCAGCTGGGCTGAGTTCTTATTTGAGGCTCTGTGGAAAATCTCCTTCCAAGCTCATTTTTCTCGTTGATAGAATTCATTCAGTTCCTTGAAGTTGCAGGACTGAGGTGGTTGTTTCCTCACTGGCTGTCAGCTAAGGGCTGCCTGCTCTCAGCTCCTAGAGACTGGTCACATTCCTTGCCACGCTCCCCCACCCCACCCCACCCATCCTCAAAGCAGGAACGGAATGTCAACTCCCCATGCTTTGAATCTCTGGCTTTCTGTCTGGTACCTCTAGACTCAGACTTAAAAGGGCCTTGTAGTTAGGTTGGGCTCACCTGGATAGTCTCCCCATCTTAACGTCAACAGATTTGAAACCTTAAATACATTTGCAAAATTCCTTCACAACACCACTTAAATTAGTGTTTCATGAATAACTCAGAGAAGATGTGTACATACCAGGAGCCAGAAATTTGAGGGACCATTTTAAAATTCTGCCTGTTGCAGTAGCCAGCTTAAGAATGACATAGCTGTCAGCCTAGATATGTGTGTGTACTTTGTGTCTTGATCTTTCCACCCTTTTCTAATTATAATATCATTGTTTGTTCTGTCATATACAACATTAGTTATATGTAACTTGAACATGTCTTACAAGTTACTAACTTACTTAAAATCTAAATCTAGCCCTAGCTGGTGTAGCTTAGTGGATTGAGTACCAGCCTGAGAACTGAAAGGTCCACCGGTTTGATTCCTGGTCAGGGCACATGCCTGGGTTATAGGCCAGGTCCCCAGTTGTGGGCATGTGAGAGGCAACGGACAGATGTTTCTCTTCCTCTCTTTCTTCCTCCCTTTCTCTCTCTCTAACAAATAGTCAGTCTTTTTAAAAAAATCTAAATTTAATACAATTTATAAATTCTGCCCATGTCACAAGCTACTTGCTTACACATTACCTACAGTTAATACATCCTATGAATTTCACCTAAAACTCATAAGCCACAAGCTTACCAAGTATCTAGGCTTAAAACTTTTTATGTGTTTCAAATATCTCATTTGTTTATCTTACCCTGTATGGAAGAATCGAATATTCTCAAAGAAAGAGCAAACAGTCAGCAAGAAAAACAAGTGAAAACAATATCCTGCCCCGACTTAAGGACTTTTACAAACAGCATTTCTGCTTATATTTCACTGGTCAGAACTTAGTCCCCTGGGCATACCTAGTTAAAGAGATAAGGAAATGCAGACTTTGAGTAATTATGTGCCTAGATAAAAACTGGGTGCTCTGTTACAAAGGAAGTAATAGAGAAATTGTGGAGAAAAATTAGTAATTTTTTACAATTAGTAAACATCAAAATAACAATGTTAAATTTGATGTAGAGACTATGGATAAAGCCCTCATGTCTGTAGCTGATAATGATTTCGTAGCTAGTATTTATGATTTATGACTTAAATCTCCCTTTACTTACATTGTATTCATTGCCGCCCGCAGCACTTAAGCATTGCCTCCGGCAGCACTTAAGCTTGTATCATTTCTACTCCTCCCTTCCCTTTCCTCCCATGCCTACTCAACCCAGCCCCACTGGAGTGACTCAAATCTTTGACTCTGAGGGAAATGGTCATTTGTGGTCCTCCCTGTGTATGTATCTGTTACTCAAGTGCCCCTAAACAATGGTAACAGGCGATGACCCCAGAAGTCCCCCAGGATTCTTGATGTGCTCTTCATTTCACCTTTATAATCATGATCCATCATCCATCTAAAATTCTTACCTCTTTTTCTGCCTCTTGCTCTGGTAGCATAAGGAGCCTAAAGTAGCCAGGTAGCAGTTTCTACTTCAAACTTCCTTTTGCTATTAACACATCCCATCTTTTCCATGATTACTAGGTCTTGAAAGCTGAAAAGTTCATGGTTTAAAGTTCAAGAGACAAAAATTCTAAAAGTGGATTATTAGGTATGATCATGTGCAGTGTGCAACAAAGTATACTACAGTTCTAACTCTTACATAAGATCTCCAAGCCCACATTCTGGATCCTAAGGACTTAGTATGTCAGGTCACAATAAGTGCCAAATAGTTTACAAAAAGTTTTGCCATTTGCCTTCCCCTGGTATGTGATGTTATATTATCCTGTCTATGGGGTTCCTCATCTCTCATTCATTTGGATATTCTAGTTTTATGAATTTATTCAAGTCAGAGAACTGCCTGAGAGTCTATTATTTTATTACAGTGTTAGATCCAATATTTCTCTGAAATACACATTAAGCAATATATTAAGCTGGTTGTCAAATTTTTCTTGAGTATTTCACTGTTCAGAAGCCCAAACCATTGATACCTGGAGTGGGGTGTCCTTTGGCAGCACTCATATTACAGTATCTAATTTTCTGCACTTTTTTTGTTTTTAAATCTCTGCAACTGCTGTGCCTGGAACACTACACCCATTTTATTTTCTTAATAATTGCCACTTGGGCCAGGCCAACCCCAAGTCCTCCCAATACTATAGTTACTAATAACCTCTTTGGGCTTCTGCCTCCATATCAGTTGGTATGAAAAATAGTTTTCAATCCCTATTCTCAAAATATGTCCTAAGGAACACATGAATAAGAATTCCCTGGCAGGTCTGTGTAAAATAGCAGACTCCTAAGCTGATCACAGTGCTGTAGAATCAGGCCAGGCATCTTGATTTTAACATGTCTCGGTTAAGTCTTACGTACAGTAGAAACCACTCCCTGGACGGCTTTCTCTTAAAAATTGACATCTAATGGCTAGAGAGATGAGTGAATAATTAAACCCTGATTGATGAATTTGGTGGGGTAGTGAAAAACCAGGATAATATTGCTTCTTGGGGAATACTCTGTATTCCCTTTCAACCTACAACCAGGTGAAGAAGGTGAGGCCAAAGAGTTAACGCACTTTGAAATCAGAGCTAAAAGGAGTTAGGCTGCCCTCTTAACCAATATTCTATGCTGAAAGACAGGCTCTTGAGGTAGACTGGTCACTAACAGCCAAAAGTAAGTTTTGCATATGACACAAGCATAAGTAAATGTAAAAAATTATTCATACTTTTTGTAGGAGTTAGAACCTGATCTGCTTCAAACTCCATTTCTCTATTTTTAGAAACGTAACTAAAAGTGTTCCCATTGAAGTAACATTAGCACTTACCTGCTTAAAAGGGAATTAACTGTTAGAATTGTGGCCTTTCCTAATAAATTAAGAGGAAATTCTCAGTGGGAGCAGGTTCTCCCTGTCTTGGGATCTTAGCATTCTACAAAAATGAGGAAGAAGTAACGAAGAAATAAACAAAAGTCTAAAGAAGAAATAAATTTGAACTCATTTTTTTTCACACTTTACTCTGATTCTCTTTCCTGTTAAGAAATATCCATTCAAAACTTGCAACTTAAGCAAAAGGATGTTTGCATGTTCTTTCAATGCTGTACTTCATCCCATTAAGGATCTCTTTAGTTCTAGGATTACTAAGGTTTAGGACTGAAAGTACATATATCCCCTTGTAGATTTTTTTCTGGCAGAGCTGCAAATAATTAATGTTCTCTAGAAAAGATACCATTATAGGTTAGAGGATTATTGACAGGTTGGATTTTAGCCACTTTTGTCTCAAATTTAACAATTTATTTCAGTATGTCTTTCCTCATAATTTATTATATGGTTCTTAATTTCTCTAAATTCTTTAAATTGGCTTTACAATTTTGCTACTTCTCTCATTAATGAAATACATAAATTATTGATGGTGTCATTCTATGTGTGTTTGAACAATTTTTAACATTTTAGAAACAAAATTATACTTTGACAGTTAATGGAATTTTTTTCTACCTAGATGGCCAAAGTGGACTCACCCATTAGAACTAGTGAAACTGCCTGGCTCAAGAAGTGTGCCTCATGGGTGATGAAGGCATTTATCTTTGCGATCTTCAGAGTGAATCCCAAGCAAAAATACAACTTTACCTTCACTGATTCTCCTGCAGCTCCCTCTTTTTTTTTTTTTTTTTTTTTTCTTTTTCTGATTCTGTGTTTTGTTTTTGTTTCTGGTTCTTGGCCAAGTTTTATTCCAGTTCTGGTTGTACATATCTGATAAATTATTTCATTGGTAGCAGCAGTGATTGGAAATCCAGTATTATGACCATTAGGACCTGACCTTCTGGTGATCTCTGTGGATTTGGTGGCAATCCGTTCTGTGTTGAATGGGATATGGCAGAGAATTTGGTTTGTTAATCATTTTGTTCACTTATGAAATAACGTGTAAATTGAAATGAATTCAGTAAATATTTTGTGTCCACTGCCAAGAATTACCCTTGGATGTCTGGACTGGTGAGTGTTTTGTTCAGGGTTTACTTTTTACCCATGGGTAAGGTTGTAGAATTAAATCCGCAAGCTCTCAGTGTGTCTTTGTGTCTGTAATTAAAAGTAATTTTTATATCTTATTTCATAAGTATGAAATAATATCCTACCTTTGGAGTATACAAGATTGGGCAAAAGTAGGTTTACAGTTGTAAGTACTCAAAACACAGAGTGTATTCTTGTGTCATTATGAACAACTGTAAACTTACTTTTTCCCCACTCTGTATGAATGAATATGATTATAAAAGCTCCAAAGTTAAAGGAGTTCCAACTTTGTTGGTTTATAAAGACTAAAAAAGCTTACAACCTATAAACAAACACAAGAATTCCAGGGGAAAACCATTGAATACTTTGAAAGTTGTGGCCTTTTAAGAAGAAACAAATCTCATAAAAACACCTAGCCTCAGATGTATTTTTATATAAGAATCCAAGACCATGGAACTATGGTGAATTCTTGGATAAATCAGGCTAGTTTGAGAGTTTGGGTTTTAAAAGAACGATGTATCTTCTTTTTTTTTAATGTGAGATGTTTTCTTTATTGATTTTTGTTTTTTAGAGACACAGGGAGAGAGAGAAACATCAATTTGCTGTTCCACTTACCCATGCACTCATTCATTGCTTTTTTTCTTCTAAGTGCTCTGACCAGGAACCTAACCTGCAACTTTGGTGTATTAGGATGATGCTCTAACCAACTGCTACCCTGCCAGAGCAAAAGAACTATATATTTTCTTTAATTTAATCAGTGGAAAATACAATATAAGCATTTAAGATTATGAAGTACATAAAATTATGTTTTTAACTAAGTTGAATTATAATTCTGACAGACTTTTTCATATGAACAATTGTGTTCTGTAGAATGTCAATATAAGCAAAATCTCCGACATCCTTAGTTATCTTTAGAACACTTAAGTAATTAGTGGCTCATCTTTAATTACCGGAATAATTTTTAAATATTGTCGAATATAATATATATGCATACTTTTGCCTTTTAATGTTTGTGTGTTATTAAACAGTTGGAAGTCTTCATTTTTTGCACCTTAAGAAAGTGTTAAAATAATCTATGTATACTATGTATATGAGAGTCACCATATTCATTTATGGTTAGACAGTACCACCAAAGAGGCTCTGGCTTGTAGCAGTGCTGCACCCTGGCTGAGGGTGGGGAACAGGAGGGGCCACCAAGGGATAGAGCTAACGCGTGGGAATGGGACCTAGCATCAAACTTATGCATCAAGCCATCCTCCTTGGGGACGGAAGTCAGAGGTTTGAGTACTGAGGGTGCGCAGCTGGTCAAAGAATGCCTTCAGGAACTTCAGGGGATCATAGTGAGGACATTGAGTTTCCCAGGCAGCGTCATGCTGCACTTCCACCAGGGATGGGAGGCTGTGTTGCCAGGGTAACCAAGCACATACTATGTGGATTCTCTGCCCTGCTCCCCCAGCCGCTGGCTTGGGCTACCCATCTGCCAAAGGGACACCCTGCCCCTGGCTGCAGATCCCCCCCCCCACCCCCCCCACCCCCGCTCATGGTGAGGCTGCCCTTGGTGCTGCCTGAGAGGCCATGCAGGATTTCCAGGGTTCCTTTGGTTTGGTGGCTGTCAGTGGACCCCCAACTTGTGGCATGCAAGAGCTAGGATATGAGGAGCCTGGAGTTGACAAAGCTCCAGGGGAGTTTCCGCATCCCAAATTATGGCAGGGGGAGGTTCTTACACTGAGTGCAGGTAAGGCTAGCAAGATAATTGGGTAATGGAAATAGTTCTCCTCCCTGCTCTCAACATTAAAATGGGGGTGGGGCCAGGCGAATGCAGGCACATGCACTGTAGAAGTCAAAGTGGCCCAGAGGGAGATGCGAGACCAAGAGGCCTGTCAGTCTAGCTTGGGGAGAGAAAGGATTGGTTGGCAGGTGTATCCACCCAAAGCATTTGAAAGCACCAATCCACCCCACACTCAAACTAACATAGTCCCGGGGGGACAAATAAATGCTCTCTATTGCTTTCTGGTTTGCTAGCTCATGACCTGCGCTTGGACAGTTGACTCCCCTATTATCTGCATTGGCCACATGGCTTTAGCAGCCACAAGGCCCATAGCCTTCAGGAGGAGTTTCTCTTGCTTGTGGCTTGCTGGCTCCTGACTTGAACTTGCATGGTACGCTGACCTATTCTCTCCATGGGCCATATGGCCTTTGCAATAATGTGGCCCATGATCTCCTGGAGGAGGCCTCTCTGTTGCTCTTTTGCCAACCTGATGATGCATTTACCGTGCATTTGCACACTCTTTCCCAGGAGCACACAACCTTGTGGACATAGCAGCCACATGGCCCCTGGCTGTGTGGGCTCCACATGCAGCCTCCAGGAGACAGCCTGAAATGGACAGCAACTGGGAACAAGCTAAGCTACGTGGACTGCTTAGTAGCCACCTGTGGGCTCCAAAAGACTGTATTTTAAAATGGAGTAGGAACTCTGAACACTGCCTTTGTCTTGGCCCTGTGGAGGAGATGAGCTTTGAGATAGGAGTCCACCATTTACCCTGATCACTTGCAGCACCTGAATAAAACCTCTTTCCTTTTATACCAGCAGCTGCCTCATGAATTTGACTTTTGTGGCAACAGGCAGCCGAACTCCTGTTTCTTGTTCAGTAACATACTGACACGCTAAAGTGTTCACATATGACAGGTATTAATATCCAACCTCACGGTTCTTGCTGTGAAAGAGCAGTTAGTTATTTTATTTGAAGTATGGTAGTGACAGGCACAATTAAGACTACAGGTAGTCCTTACTTTGTACATTTTTCACATGCATTAATTTTATTGACCACATTTTGTTTTACCATGTGTATCATTTCCTAATTTTAGTTACTGTGAGGTAATAGAAAATATATATCGATCTCTACTCCTCAGTTCTTGGCACAGGGCTCCTGACACCCTTGTAATTTCCTGGATGATAGTGTGATGGGATAGTGAGGAACTAGGGAAATTCCTAGGCAAGTGGAATGGGGAAACTGAAACAAGAAAGTGAAGGCCAAACAGTCTGAGCAACTTACAGCCAGCTGGTGAAGCCCTTATCTTCCCTAACCAAGGACACTTCAGAGAAAATGGTTTGTACCTCTCCTTTCTAACCAGAGAATACATAGCTTAAATCAGCCTGGTCTAAGGAAAATAGACAACAGAGACCCAATTAATGCCATTCGTGCCAGCTAAACCCAAGGACAGATGAAGTCAGGAGAACAAAAACAAAAACCCCATTGGAGCCAGACAGACCCAAGATAAAAGTAAAACAGAAAAGCAGACCAAAGAATAATCCTAAACCCCACCTATACTCTCATTTTGATGCATCAGCATATTAAAAATGCACCTGGAAAGCTGCTGCATATTCCGCTGAAACCCTCCCCTAAGATTCTCACCCACAAAAGAGAGAAAAAAGCCCTCAGGACAAAGACTCACGGTGGCGCTCTAGAGAGCGTGCCCATCGTCCTTCCTGGGCATGAGCCTTTTACTTCCTCTTAGATTCTAAGAGTGTTCCCATGAGACTTGCAACCAGAGGAGCACTGGGCAGCAATAGCTCATCCCAGGCTTACCCTCTAATACCGTCTCCAAGGCTCCCTTTTTCTCTGACTTCTAGTGAGCTAAAAGCAGCCCCACCTTGACTCACTTCTATCACTCTGACCTTCACTTCCCAGTGAGCTAACAGCAGCCCTGCCTCGGCTCACTTCTTTCCTAAAACATTTCTAGGAAGCCAAGGCAGAGCTCTGCCTAGGCTCTCTCTTGTGGCTTTCTTCTACCCTAAGTCCTTCCTTCACTTTCACTGTTCCCAGCTTTAATAAATGTACTCTCAAAATCCCCTGGACTTGTATTGTGAAATCTTTCCTACACAAAGTCAAGAACTTGCACACTACAGGCCGGCCTGAGGCAGACCTGCTCCAGGCCAGTCCCTGTCTGTTAATAATAGAAAATATATATTGATCTCTGCTCCTCAGTTCTTCATTCTCTTGAAAAGGAAGAAGGGCTGAAAATAGAGTTAATGATTGATCATGCATGCATGATGAAGTCTCCATAAAAATCCTAACAGTATGGGGTTCACAGATCTTCCAGGTTGGTGAACACATCCACATACCAAGAAGGAGATACACCCTAACTTCCCAGGGACAGAAGTACCTATGTACTGGACACTTTCATACCTGGTCCTATGTATCTCTTCACCCAGCTGTTCATCTGTATCCTTTATCATATTCTTTAATAAACTGGCAAATGTGTTTTCCTGAGCTGTGTGTGCCACTCTAGCAAATCAAATCCAAGGGGGAGGAGGTCACAGGAACCTCTGATTTGTAGCCAAGTCAGACAGAAGTTGTGGGTAACCTGAAACCTACTACTTGCAATTAGCATCTGAAGTGGGGAGCAGTCTTGTGGGATTGATCCTTTAACCTGTGGGATGTGATGCCATCTCCAGGTAGTGTCAGAAGTGAGTTAAATTGTAGGAGACCCAGCTGGTATCACAGAATTGCCTGATATGGAGAAAAACCCCACACATTTGGTGGCTAGAAAGTGTCAGAAGTGAAGTGCTCTGTATGAAAGTAAGGGAGAAAGACAGGAGAACTATAGGTTTTTCCAACATAGTTTCCATGTGTATTAGTTTCCTGGGGCTACTCTAATAAAGTACTACAAACCAGGTGGCTTAAAACAACAGAAATATATTCTCTCAGAGTTCTGGAGGCTGGAAGTCTAGTTTTGTCACGGACCTCACTTCTTGCCTCTCTCAGCTTCTGATAGCCCCAGATGTTCCTTGGCTTATAGCTGCATAACTCCAGTCTCTGCCTCCATCTTTACATAATGTTCTTCACATCTGTATTTGCATGGTTTTCTTACAAGAACATTAGCCAGATTGCATTATTGGCCTACTCTAGTCCAGTATGACCTCATCTGAACTCATTATATCCTCAACAACTCTATTTCCAAATATGGTCACATTTTAAGGTTAGGACTTCAAATTATTTTTCAGGATCACCATTCAACCCATAACACCATGGTTTAGTTAAATAACACCAGTTCCCCAACAACATGTTTTAAATTTCAGTTACTATGGTATATTAACTGTGAATAATTGCATCAAGTAAAAATTTTGCTGATAGGTATGGCTATAAACAAGACAACAGGCCCCAAAATGGAGTTGCTTATGCTATGCCCTAGGTCACCAAACAGACTTAACTAAATTTGCAGTTTTGGTTCTCTCAGAAATGGAATATTAAACCAGTCAATCTGGGATGACTTGTTCAGCACTAGTTAGGTTATCTTCCTGAGAGACCCCTGCCATTCCCTAAAGGAAAGCAATCTTGCTGTAACTGCTTTTTTTGCCTAGTACAACTTCCTTGTTCCCATTCCCTCCTGCCTATAAAAGTGTTTAATTTTTTTAAATTTATTGATTATAAAAAGAGAAAGAATGGGAGAGAGAGAGAGAGACCTCAATTTCATCTATTTATGTTATTTCATTTACTTACGCATTCATTGGTATGTGCCATGACTGGAGATCAAACCTGCAACCTTGGCATATGGGGATGACGCTCTAACCAACTGAGCTACCCAGCCAAGGCCAAAGTCTTTAATTTTGTACAGCTTCTCAGTCTACTTTCTATCTGCTAGATTTGAGGTTGTCTGATCTGAATAGATTCTATTCAAATAAACTCTTAAAAATTTTAATAGGTGTCAGTTTATCTTTTACCAGTCTTTAGTATAAAAATTACTATGTAGGTAATAGAAGCACATCATCATCAGGTAACAATCATGTCATATCTTTCAAAATAAATCTGTCAATGATTAATTACTGTGCATTACTGAAGTGGCAATTTCAATAAACAGCTAACACCCCTAGTACTAAAGCAACAAAGGGGAGAGGTTGGAATTATTAAAAATCAAAAATTCAGAGGAGAGGTTTTGTGGAGCTAAAAGCTACACATCTGCGAAAGTGCTGAGGGGGCATCAGTCAGTTGATGCCGGTGTCTTTGAGGGTATTGGAGGCACGTTAACATTTATTCTGTCACAGTTGGAAAATTGAAAACTATATTCAACTGCTGCTACAAGAAGAAATTACTGCTTTCAAGGTGAAGAAGCACTGCTTGGGTGACGCTTAGAGAACCACAAGTAGACAGGAAACAGACAGGAAGTAGACAGAAAGCAGACAGGAAGCAGACAGGCAGGGGCAAGTCCTTCCGTCTTCCTCTAGCCTTGCGCTCTCTCTCTAACACCCCTGTGACAGAGACTAAAATGGAGCCATCTAGCAAAACAAAAATGTTGTTTAAAGAATCCTAGCTTAAGCATCACAAAGCAAAATATAAAAGGGTGTATTTGGGGATGGAATAACTTAATGACTGGTGCACTATTCTAGCAGCAGAGAAATATAACCAAAGTAGTAGAATGTATTTTATTTATCAAGGGAAATTAAGAATAGCTTTGTTCTCATGTCCCTGTATAACTGGGAATGTGAAAGATCTAATGACAAAATTCAAATGGTTACAGAAAATTGTAAATGATATGCAGAATGTAAACTTCATTTGCTGTGGTTGCTAGTATCTACAATATCTAAAAAAAGGGACTGAGTTTAAAAACCAGTAATGAATGTGTTTTTTAAAAATTCTGCAAAGTTTTCTCAACTTTTTAAAAGATTTTATTTATTTATTTTTAGAGGGGAAGGGAGAGAAAAAGAGAGGGGGAGAAACATCAGTGTGTGGTTGCCTCTCACATGCCCCACACTGGGGACCTAGCCAGAAACCCAGGCATGTGCCCTAGACTAAGAATTGAACTGGCAACCCTTTGGTTTTCAGGCCAGCACTCAATCCACTGAGCCACACCAGCCAGGGAAGAATTTGATTGTCTTCCTATTGCAATAACAAGTTTAGATTTGGAAGATTTAGAGGTAGTAAAATGTTTAAATTTAAAAATTTTTTAATTGTGATAAAATACACATAACATAAAATGTATCATTTTATCCATTTTTGTGTGTACAGTTTAATAGTGTTAAATATATTCATATTTTTGTGTAACCAGTCTCCTGAGTTTTTTCAATATGAAGAACTTACACTCTATACCATAAAAATTCCCATTTCCCCCTTCTCCTGGCAGCCACCATTCTAGTTATTGTTTCTATAAGTTTGACTACACTAGATACCTCATATAAGAGAAATATCATACAGTATTTGTCTTTTTGTGACTGGTTTATTTCACTTAGCATAATGTTTTTAAAATTCATCCATATTGTACCATGTGTCAGAAGTTTTCTCCCTTTTTCAGACTAAATTTCATATATATCTCACTATATCTATATACATATAGATACAGATACAGATATGCCACAATTTATCAGTTCCTCCATTGACATTTAAATTGCTCCCATCTTTTGGCTATTGTGAATAATGATGCTATGAAAATGGTTATATAAATACCTTTATGAGACCCTGCTTTCAATTCGTTTGGTTGTGTACTCAGAAGTGGGCCTGCTGGATCATATGGTAATTCTACTTTCAACCTTTGAGGTACCACCACATTGTTCTCCAAGACACCTGCACCACTTTACCTTACCACAAAAGTACACAAGGCTTCCAATTTCTCTACATTCTCGCCAAACATGTTTTTTTGTTTGGTTTGTATCGCTTCATTTGCTTGGTTTAGATACCAACCATCCTAATGTGTCCAAGATGATATAATACTGGTTTTTATTTTTCATTTGAATTTCTCTAATGATTAGTGAGGTCAAGGATCTTTTTATATTCTTGTTGGCAATTTTTATATCTTCTTTGGAGAAATATCTACTCACATTCTTTGCCCATTTTTAAAAATTCTTTTTTTCTTGTTGAGTTGCAGGAGTTCTTTATATATTCTGGATATTTACCCCTTATCAGATTTACAAATATTTTCTTCCATTCCATTGATTGCCTTTTCATTTTGTTTATTATTTCCTTTGATTCACAGAAGTTTAAAATTTTGATACCAAATGGCTGCAGGTTTGATTAACAGTTAGGGCACATGCCCTAGGGGAATGTAAGAGGCAACCAAATGATGTATCTCTTCCTCATTGCTGTTTCTCTCCTTCTCTTTCTCCCTCCCTTCCCTTCTAAAAGTGAATAAATATAATCTTTAAAAATTTCTAAATAAAAAGTACGTATATTTAAGGTGTGCAGCATGATATTTTTATATATATACCTAATAAAATTATTACAGTCAAGCTAACATATCTATCTCCTCATATAGACACCTGTGTGTGTGTATGAAAAATAGCTGAGACTTATTTTATTAGCAAATTTGAAGTATACGATACAGTATTATTATAGTCACCATGTGATACTTTGTATCTCTAGAATTAATTCATTTTACATAACTAAAATGTTGTACACATTGACCAACATTTTCTCATATCCCTCACCTCCCCACCCATGATAACCACTGTTCTTACTTTGTGCTTCTATGACTTCGATGTTTTGTTATTCCACATGTAAATGAGATTGTGCAGTTTTTCTTTGTGTGTCTAACTTATTTCTGTGTCTTACCGTAATGTCCTCTGGATTCATCCAAGTTGTCACAAATGGCATTTTTTTTAAAAGGCTGAATAGTAGTCTATTATGTGTGTATGTATGAAATTTTTTTAATCCATCATTTGTTGATGGACACTTACGTTGTTTCCAATCTTGATTATTGCAAATAATGCTGCAATGAACATGTGAGCACAAGACACTGATTTCATTTCCTTTGGAGATATATCCAGAGGAAGAATTTCTGGATCGTATAGTAGTCATATTTTTAATTTTTTGAAGACCCTCCATACTTTTTCTCCTAATGGCTATGCTAGTTACATTTCTACCAACAATGTATAGGGTTTCCTTTCGCCACATCTTTGCCCACACTTATCTTTTGTCTTTTTTAATGATAGCTATCCTGACAGATGTGAGGTGATATTTCATTGTGGTTTTGATTTGCATTTCCCTGATGGGTAGTGATTTTGAGCACCTTTCCTTGATTAATTTTCAACAGGTAAAACATTATTAATATGAATATGTTTCAGATACTGTGTGTACTTTATCTGAAAGAACATTTGTCAATGTCCTCCTCACTGTTCATGATATATTATTTCAGGAAATATTTCACAGAATTGTTTTATATTTTATTGATGCAGACCCTGGCTTGTGAGGTCCACCACATTGAGGATGAGGCACGAGAAATTCACACAGACTACTGAGTCCTGTGGAGGTAAAGGGATGGCATGGCTTCTCTCTCAAGGGGAGAGCACCCTGACCCTTGCCTTGACAAGCTTTTATTGGGTTCAATTTGCACAGGAATAAAGCTCATCAATCATTGTCAGGCAGAAATGATTAAACAATAGATAACATTCAAAGAACTCTGAGGGCTTATTCTGAGTCAGGGTCAGATAGTTAAAGGGCCATAAAACTTTGGGGAACAAACTCACTTCAGGCTTGGACCCTCATCATTTAAATTGAGGGTATTAGCAAAATAGGTTTCATAGGATTTTATGCATTCTTTCTTAGGCCTGATTACTCTAGGGAACCCACCCTTTGCAGTACAGGGCGCACCCACCTCCAGCATTGTTTCAGGCTTAAGGCATTGTTTCAGGCTTAAGTTGGGTAGCTGAAGTAAGGCAGCCAAGAGATTAAGAGACTTCTTGCAGACAGAATGAGGACTCAGGCTATGTCAAAGCTGAGGGGTGAGGGTCCATCACCCTCTTTTGCTGTAGCCCCCCAAGTCCTTCCTGGGGCTCCCATGATCATGCCTGTCTTAGATCACCCCCCCCTTGAGGAACCTTACCCATCATTGGCTAACTGATCAAGCATTGGGGGCCAGGCAGGGTGAAGTAAAAGGAGCAGAGGCAACGCCCCTGCCAGGGAAATAAGCTTTGTCTGCTTAGTGGCTTATGGTCTGAAGGTGGCTCACTCAGCCTTAGCCATGGGGGGGTTACAGTTCCTGAAACCAGGCAGGGCAGTTCCCAACATTTTATCTTATAAGCAATTTTATTCTCTTCTAATATTATTGGCTAGTGTTACTAATTAATCAGAGCCATATGATCTCAGTATCAACATATGATTTCTACTTTCCTCTCATGCTTGCTTGAGGGCTTTTCCATAAGCTACAAGTACACATTTGGTCTTAAGCAAAGGACAGCCTCAGAGCCTCATGAACAGGAGTGTACCAGTTATGCTAATTATTATTAATGCAATGAAGAGACTCATTGGTAAGGCTTCTGAACCAGCATTGTTTATATGCTGTCAGACTGTATAAGAGGACTGATACAGATTATTTCTGGAACAGAAGCCATGACTTTGTGAAAACTTACATCCTAAGATCTTGTAGAACATGATCTACATAGAACTAAATGAACTGATGAGGAAGGTCTAATAGTCAAAAATTGGACATTTATTTTGGGGGCAATATTGTTGTATTGTTCATGATGTTCTATTTTCTGTTGAATATATCAGAAAGCCTTTTCTCTTTCTTCAAATTCTATCTCCAATATTGAATGTAGTAGACCACACTTTTAAAAACTGAAATAAAACATTCTCTAAATGCTATTTCATTCTCCCAGGACCCACAGCATTAAAAAACAAATACTTCTGCTGAGTCTCATTATGTTTCATGCCAATATAGTAATGTACATACATTCCATAAGATTGTGTACAACTATAACTGGGCAGCCTTGGGTCTGGTCACCTGCTACCATGTACAAACATAACATGAAAATGTGTGGGTAAGGAAAGATGCTTTTATTAACAGGGTACCCAATTTGGGGGACCTAAGAGCATTCCTACTGTAAACCAGCTTCTTCTGCAAAGCACAGAAATTCCCATGTTCCCAGAGAAAATGAAATCCAAATCCATGCCCAGATGTTCCCCATTATTGTATACCTGTCCTTTCGGAGTTCAAGATGGCTACACAAACCAGTCTCCATCCTCAAGCTCTCTCTCTTTCTCTGGCACACAATTGTAGGTTCTAGCATCACCATTGTCTTGCAGCGCTCTCTCTCCTGGGGTCTAGGGTGCACTGCCAGATCACTCCAGATGGTTGTGCAGGGGAAGCTCCATCCACGTGGCCCTGGTGCACAAGGCTGCCTGCACGCCTGGGGCCGAGGAACATTCCCAGCTTGTTCCTCCATGTGCTGCTCCCAGCCTCTGTGTGCTGCTCTCAGCATGAAAGAATGGGAGCAGTCTAGGACTGCACAGTGCCCCAAGAGCTGGCACCCAGTGAGGCATATCCCAGTGTGGGACTCCACCTCTGCGACTGGACTTTCCACTGTGCAAGGCCTAACCCCAGAGCAAGCTGGGCATCTGCCAGTCCTGTGAATAATCTGGTGAGCACTCCCCAACCAGGGACACAAAACAGGGAAGAGAGTGAGGCTTCTGTGCATGTTCTATTTTAAAGTCCCTTTCCCAAATCCCATGTTCAGCTTTTCAACTAATGTGGGCCAATGTTGGCCATGTTGTCTTTGCCCCACTTCCAGCCACCATGTTCCACAAGGGCAGAAGTTTCGAAGCCACGTACAGACGCATACAGTAGGGGCAGGGCATCCAGCCCCTGCTGTGGGTTGCTGACCTCCGCCATACATATGTGTTTTGATCTTTTCAGCCTTATGCAGCCTCGGTACAAGCTCCCGCTAGCTGGGTCATGAGCCGCTCTGCTGCCAGGGCCATATGCTGTTTACTGTAGCCTCAGGCAGCAGCCTTCTCCCACAGCCCATCCCCTGCTGTGTCATGCTGCATCTGCTCAGCTGCTGGGGCAGTGCACGCTGGCTTGTTTACAGTTACCTCAGGCAGTCTCCTCCTGCTGCAGCTGTTTTAATCTTTCACCTCTGCCTTTCTCCCTGCTATTCTGTGGGGGAGGTGCTGGCTCTGGCAGATGGAGGTTTCTTCCAGATTGGGGTCTCCCCACTCCCCAGCTCTCTGGCCTGACCACCCTGTTACACAACTACCTATCAAGATGCAATTAAACAAATGAATTGCCCAATCAGAGCTATAGTGGAATGTCATATTATGGGATAAATCTCATTTCATTTGTTGTGACAAGTCTACCTTGAAGGAACTGGTATGGTTCTTAATTTGTGAAAACCATACACATAAATGAATCAGGTTCAAATATAATCTACAAGCCCAGCTTTTAAAATTATGTTATCAAGACTAATCTCCAGAATTTTTTATGATTATAAGGTGGACTATCTAGAAATATTATCCAAAATTCAGAAACAAGACCAAAAAAGTGTTTCTTTAATGTCTAACAGATTCCTCTCCCCAGAATTATTTAATTTTTTTAGGGTACATACTTTTGTGTAACTTATTATTTAGAGCTATTGATTAGAGCCCAGGGGGTTGAGCCCTCAACCTGGGCATGTGCCCTGACTGGAAATCGAACTGGCAAACCTTTGGTTCAGAGACAACACTCTAACCAACTGAGCCACGCTGGCCAGGGCTAAAAATTATACTCTTTTTACACGCTGGCTGGTGTGGCTCAGTTGGTTGGAGCATTGTCCCATACCCAAAAAGTTGTGGGTTTGATTCCCAGTCAGGAAACATACCTGGGTTACAAGTTTGATCCTCTGTCTGGATACATGTGACTCCGGTCAGGACGCATATGTTTCTCGATCTGGACAGTACAATTTCTGGCCTGGGTGCTGATCCATGGTCCAGGCGTTTACAAGAGGCAATCGATTGATGCTTCTCTCTTGCATCCATATTTCTCACTCTCCTTTTCTCTTTCCCTCCTTCTCTCTCTAAAAGCAATGAAAAAAAAAAAACAAAGTCCTCTGGTGACGATAAAAAAAATTATACTCTTTGAAAATTATATTTTGACACTCTCTAATATCTTCTCATATTTCCCTCTTGTAATTCAAGCTATGTAGTGCTGTCAGCCTGATATTCCTAAAATATTGCTTTGTGTCATTTATGCCTCAGAAAACCTATCAACAGGGTAAACTTTCAAGTCATTAGCCTGGTATTCACAATCTTTTACTATTGAACTCCAGATGCCTTTCACACCTTATCTTTCACACAAACTCTCATTTCAGTCAAACAAAATACTTTACTTTTTTTTTTTACCAGTATGTCATATTAAAACAATGAGATTTTTAAATATTTTCATCTGAATTGCTTTACCTGTGCTCCTCTTGAGCTCTTGGAATTTCTATTCCTCAAAGACAGCTCATTTTATCTCAGCCAGTAACTCCCTGTGGGAAATGGGTGCCTGAACTCTTATAGTATTTAACACAAAATAAATAAATATAAATTATGGCATAATAAAGATATATCTAGTCTGTGTCCCTGGTTCCTGGCCAAGAGATTCAAAAACCTTGGAACTTCCCAAGTGAGAGAAGTGTCTTTTTGTGTTATTGGAGTGACTTATGGTATGCCTCTATAGCCTTGGGATGGGGCCTGGTCACCAGAAAGACCAAGAATGAGATTAGATAGTTGGGACTTTGAATCAGCCTGACCTACAGGGAGGCCAAGGGGCTAGAGACTGAGTTCAATCATTTGATCAATGATTTACTCAATCAATCCTGCCCACTTAATGAAACCCCATTAAAAACTCCGGACACTGAAACTCAGTAGATCTTCCTGGTTGGTGAACACTTTGATGTGCTGGTGGGTGACTCACCTGGATTCCATCTGGAGAGGGCACAGAAGCTCTGCATTCCCTCCCAAACCTCACCCTAGACATGTCTTGTTTTAGAAATATTTTATTGATTATGCTATTATAGTTGTCCCAATTTTCTTCCTTTGCCCCTCTCCACCTAGTACCCTGATTCCTTATAGCAATCCACCCCACTTAGTTCATGTCCATGGGTCATGCTTGTAAGTTCTTTGGCTTTTTCATTTCCTATACTATTCTCAACATTCCCCATCTATTTTGTATGTACAAAGTATGCTTCTTAATCCCTGCACCCTTTCCCTCATTCTTTCCCTTCCCAGAATCCCTCTCCCAGCTGATAATCCTTCAAATGATCTCCATATTTATGATTCTGTTCCTGCTTTGGTTGTTTGCTTAGTTTGTTTTTTAGATTCAGTTGTTGATAGCTGTGAATTTGTTGCCATTTTATTTTTCATAGTTTTGATCTTCTTCTTTTTCTTAAATGAGTCCCTTTAACATTTCATATAGTAATGGCTTAATGATGATGAACTCCTTTAGCTTTAACTTATCTGGGAAGCACTTCGTCTGTCCTTGCATTCTAAATGATAGCTTTGCTGGATAGAGTAATTTAGGTTGTAGGTTCTGGCCTTTCATCACTTTGTATACTTCTTTCCAGTCCCTTCTTGCCTGCAAAGTTTCTTTTGAGAAATCAGCTGACAGTCTTATGGGAACTCCTTTGTAGGTAACTCTTTGCTTTTCTCTCCCTGTTTTAAAGATTCTCTCTTTATCTTAAACCTTTAGCATTTTAATTATTATATGTGTTCTTCTTTGGGTCCAACTTGTTTGGGATTCTCTGTACTTCCTGAACTTGTATGTCTCTTTCCTTTGTTAGGTTAGGGAACTTTTCTTTCATTATGTTTTCAAATAAGTTTTCAATTTCTTGTTCTTCCTCTGTTCTTTCTGGCATACCTATAATCTTGATGGTGGTACTTTTGGAGATGTCCCAGAGGATCCTTATACCATCCTCATTTTTATTTTTCATTCTTTTTTCTTTCTTATGTTCCAAATCGTTGATTCGAATTTTGGCTTCATCCTTTCCACTGTTGGTTCTCTGTAGACTTTCCTTTATTTCACTTAATGTATCCTTCATTTCTTCCTGGGTCTTTTTTTATGGTGTTGCTGTGTTCAGTGAGTTCTTTGAGCATCCTGATAACCACTGTTTTGAACTCTGCATCTGGTAGGTTGGTTATCTATGTTTCCTTTCATTTTGTTCTTTTTCTGGAATTTTGTTCTGTTCTTGCATTTGGGCTGTATTTCTTTGTCTCCTCAATTTGGCAGCCTCCCTGTGTCTGTTTCTATGTATCAGGTAGAGCTGCTTTGACTCCATGTTTTAGTATGTCTTGTTGTAGAAAAGTGCATCTGTAAATTGTGTGTGGTGGAACCTTAGGTAATCGTCGGGATGGGCCAAACTCCTCCTCCATTTTGTGGCTCTGTGGTGGGGGGTGGGGGGTGAAGTTTGCAGAGGGGACAATGCTGCTGCCTGTCTTCTGAAGGTTTTCTCAGCACTTCTGTTTCCAGTCACTTCATTTACTCCCTGTATATGACTGGTGCCCTTCCAGCTGTTGCCCTTGGTGCTGAATCTCAGAGCGGGTGGGTCTGTGTAAGTTATGAGTCTGTGCAGGCACTATAAGCAGAGTCACCTGGAAATCTGGCAATTTCTTCTGCTGCCCAACCCCCTGGTTTTTATAGCCAGAAGTTATGAGGATTTATCTTCCTAGCACTGGAACCCAGGGCTGTGTGGTCTGCCTGGGGCTGGGAACCCTTGCTCCCAAGGTATCTCTCCCAATTTTTATCCACCACACATGAATGTGGGGCCGCCCCTTCTGGTGCCTCTCTGCACCACACCACGTCTCCATGCCTCTCTGCCCATCTCCATGTCTCCTCCCCTCCTACCTGTCCAAATGAATGTGGATTCTTTAAATCCTTGGTTGTCAGACTTCCATACAGTTTGGTTTTCTGATGGTTCTGGGTGTTTTTGGTTTTGAGGTCTGTCTATAATTTTTCTGTAGTTGTGTGAGGAGGCAAAGTGTGTTTACCTATACCTCCATCCTGACTGGAAGTTCTTAGACATGTCTTCATTTGACTGCTTCTGAGTTATATACTTTATTGTAAAACTAATCACAAGTAGAGCACTTTTCAAAGTTGTTCTAGTGAATTATCAAACCTGAGGTTATAGGGACCCCTGAAACTGTAGCCAAGTCTGTCAGAAGTGCAGGTGGGCTAAGGACTTCCAGAATTTGTGGCTGGCAACTGAAGAAAGGGCAGTTTGTGAAGGGATGAGCTCCTAACTTGTGGGATCTACACTAACTCCTGGTGGTTAGTGCAAGAACTGTATTGCAGTTTACTCCAGCTGGAATTGAAACAGTATATATCTAACACTGTATTAATTAAAGTTGACATTTCATGTTTGAAGAAAACATGTACTTCATTTGTCTACTTTATCCAGCCATCTTCTCAGGAATTTTCTACTACATGAGTAGACTATGTGATTTTTTTTTTTTTTTTTTTTTTTTTTTGTCTTCTGGGCATATCTGATGAGAGTGGATACATGAGTTAGCTGAGCCGATAAGATTCTATCCTCCAGGAATGGGTTTGGGAACATTAAAATGTGAATATGTTGGTTGGTGGTGCTGGAGCAGGAGTTATCTGGTATAGTAAATACCTAATATATTTTTGTTGAATGGATACATAAAAGAAGTTTATAGCTCTGGCTGATGTAGCCCAGTGGATTGAGTGTGGGACTGTGAACCAAAGGGTTGCTGGTTTGATTCCCGATTAGGGCACATGCCTGAGTTGCAGGCTGGGTCCCCAGTGGGGGTGTATGAGAGGCAACCATACATTGACGTTTCTCCCCCTCTCCGTCTCCCTTCCCCTCTCTCCAAAAATAAATAAATAAAATCTTTTTAAAAAGAAGTTTCTGTAATTTTGGAGCTGAGAGGGACTTTTCTCCATGTACATGGGAAAACAGAGAAAATTTATCCGATGAAAGAGACAAGAACTAAGCAAATGCAGGGTGAGAAGCAGAGATAAAAGATCATGTGGATTTACAAAGGTGGTGAAATAACCACTTCAAGCTCCTGAAGATTTCCCTGTTTCAGACCAGATGAGACCCTAATGCATCCTGCTTTGGTTTTATTTGAAATGGGCCTGAACATTTCCCATTACATTTCCCCATCTGCCTGGTAGTTTGGTAGATTTTTGTTACTGGTGTTAAAGGATAATTTTCTAAATTATAAAAATCATGAATCTCATAAAAATATGAAAATAACATATATCAAAGATTTTGCTAACTTAAATTTAAGGAGAAAACAAGTAAGATGATACAGTAGGTTCAAAGGGGAATCTGATGGGGAACTCAAGAGTTAAAGATTTTAGCTTCAGTCATAGCTGATAGGCTTATATGATTAATGCAGGTGGAAAGCAGTTGTTCCAGGAACTGGAATGCTGACCTATATAGGACTCCAGAAGGTCCCCAGGCAATTCGACCTTTGTGCCCTACGGGGTCTGCAAGATGGTATCTGAATGGTATCTGTGCCATTATGTTCCAGGAAGGGACACAGATAAACAATTGTTCATGAGGAGATAAAGAAATACGAGGAAAATAGCTGGACTTCAACTCTTATCTGATTACTGTTTTTCCCAACCCCTTATTGCCACTTTTCTTTTCCTTATAAAAAGGTCAGCTTGAGATGAGCTATTAAGATGATTTTTAGGGTGCATGCCCATGATCTTCTCAGATCGCCTGCATCTGAATAAACTGCCCATAAAGATTCAATCTTTGTCTCTAATTATTGGTTCTGGTAGTGAAAAGCAGCATGAATGCCAGCTTTTCCAGCTTCAAATCCAAACAACAGACATTTATTGATCAGGAATATTAAAATGAATTTTCAAGTGGTTTCAATATTGGCTCTTAAGAGAGGGAGTTGTCATTCCACCAGACAGAATTTGTTTGCATGGTGGTGCACAAGAATTATTTGTATCGCTACTCTAGAGTTGTAAAATTGCATGGTCAAAGAAAAAAAATGAATATCTCTACATGATCAGATAATCACAACATTATAACGCTTTATTAAAAGTATATCCAATAATCTTGCTTGTTTATTTCAACTGAAACTGGAAAAGGTGGCATTTGTGCTGCCTGTCACTGTCAGAAACAGAATAGACAGCGATTTTCCTGTAACTTCTTTATCTTTTGACTGACAGTTCTTTATTGGCATTGTGTTCCCTTCCAGACATCATCTCCCTGACTGCGCCCTGACCTGGGGCACAAAGGTTGAATTTCTGGTGCATCTCCTAGGGTCACATGGTCATGCATCTCAGTTCCTGGAATAACAGCTTCCACAAGCATTAGTCACTTAAGCTTATCAACTAAGACTAAAATCTTTCACTCTTGAGTTCTGTCACAACATCTTAAGTGTTTTTTCATACTAGTAAACAAATAATTTGTGTATAAAGTGTTTCTCGCATCTCTATGTGAGAAAATTATCTTTTTTCCCCCAAAAGATCTGCACCTATGCTGAGACAGAGGAAGGGAACCCTTGCTGCCTCAAAGGGTGCATCAACCCTAGTGAACAAAGAATAATAGGACCCCTACTATCCAACCTCCCCAACCAGAGTTTAAGCCACTTACTAGAGGAAACTTGCCTTCTACCTAGCTTACCTTTGCAAAGTGTGTTAAAAGAAGCAGGTTAGAGGAATATTTGCCAATTGATTGCTTGAAGTTAGGAAATTGAAACAAATTGGTAACTGTGTTTGAAAATTTAAAGTTCAATAACAAAACAACATAAACTAAAAACAAACTTACCCTATCCTGCAATCAGGAATAGTCAGAAACTGTAGAATCTTATGATCTAAGAAAGGAGTCCCAATGAACTCATCATCAAACCCTAGAGACTTTACTATTATCATATTTCAGGAACATTTAAAAATCTCTATAAAACATATGAACAGATATATGATAAAAATCACTTATGTTGTATTATATATATGTGTATATATATAAATTAGATGTCTGTAAAAAATTAATGGGAATTTGCATGTACAAAATACTAGAGAAAAAAAAAAAACAAAATACTAGAGAAAATAGGCTAATCCTTTAGTTTTTATTGTTGTTTTGTTTTATCCCACCCCTCTCCCTAACCCCAGAAAGCTACTTTCCATGAAAAGATAAAGGACAAAAGAAACCTAACAGTGGAGGTTGCTAAGCACCCACCTAAATACAGCTAATAATGATACCCTGAAAAAAGAGAAAGTTCCTTCCTTCCTCAGCGAAGACTGTGGAGGTCAAAAAGCATGTCCTCCATAGAGATTATTTGGCCCAGTTTTGGTGAGGAGGCCAATCACTGACCACATATCTCTCATCTCCAACAACTACCTGAATGCTTAGGCATACCCCGGGAGATGAACGGAAGACTCGTGATCATAGAAAGTAAATTCAGAACGTTATGATAGCTTCTTGAGAACCCACACACAGGCCTCAGGAGGCTGCCCAGCTGCAGGGCTTTCTCTCAGTGCCAGCCCGAGTTCTCCTATCATCCTTTCTTGCCTTCAAGTGCTGTCATGTCTCACTTTTCTGTCAGGCTCCAAAGACAAACCTATGACAGAGTTTTGGGGTCCTTGTTTTGTTTTGTTTTGTTTTCCTGCAGGAGTTTTGTTGTTACAGAGCACCAAGAACTAAATTAGAGTGGAAAATCATAACAGAAAAAGGGGAAGCTACAATGTTCTTAAAGCCTGATTTCCAACTTAGTAATATCAAGTGGAAAATGATTTTTCCCCTCTTTTATTTCTCCAATGGGAAGGAAGGGTGGAGTCTTCTGACTGCCCTAATTTTTTATTCCACATTTAGATGTAAGTGAAATCTGAAAATACAATCCTGGTGCAAGAGTAGGTCTCCCTGTGATAAAAGTAGTAATTTACATCTTTTTCAACTTCCTACAACTTCTTACCCAGGGAGAATTCTTTTGCAAAATGGGGACCAAGATAATTTTAAAAAATTTTTATTTTAATTGTTGTCCTTGTACAGTTTTCTCTCTTTTATTCCCATCCCAGCCCACTGCCCAGCCCTCCCCACCTCCCTCCCATTCCCACCCCCCATAGTTTTTGTCCATGTGTCCTTTATACTTGTTCCTGTAAACCCTTCCCCTTTTCCCCTGAAATTCTCTCCCCTCTCCCCTCTGGTCACTGTCAGCCTGTTCTCAATTTCAGTGTCTTTGGTTATATTTTGCTTTTTTGTTTGTTTTGTTGATTAGGTTCCTGTTAAAGGTGAGATCGTATGGTATTTGTCTTTCACCGCCTGACTTATTTCGCTTAGCATGATGCTCTCCAGTTCCATCCATGCTGTTGCAAAGGGTAGGAGCTCCTTCTTTCTTTATGCTGCATAGAATTCCATTGTGTAAATGTACCATAGTTTCTTGATCCATTCATTTACTGATGGGCATCTAGGTTGCTTCCAACACTTGGCTATTGTAAATTGTGCTGCTATAAACATAGGGGTGCATAGGTTCTTTTGGATTGGTGTTTCAGGGTTCTTAGGATATAATCCAAGCAGTGGAATTGTAGGTCCATTTTTAGTTTTCTTAGAAAATTCCATACTGTTTTCCATAGTGGTTGTACCAGTCTGCACTCCCACCAGCAGTGCACTAGTGTCCCCTTTTCTCCACAACCTCTCCAACACTTGCTGTTTGTTGCTTTGTTTATGAGGGCCATTCTGACTGGTGTCCAGTGGTATCTCATTGTGGTTTTAATTTGCATCTCTCTTATAGCTAGTGATATCAAGCATCGCTTCATGTGTCTCTGGATCCTCTGTATGCCCTCCTTGGAGAAGAGTCTGCCCAAGTCCTTTGCCCATTTTTTAATTGGGTTGCTTGTCTTCTTAGATTGGAGTCATGTAAGTTCTTTATATATTTTGGAGATTAAACCCCTGTCTGAGGTATCATTGGCAAATATATTTTCCCACACAGTCGGTTCTCTTTTTATTTTAATACTGTTTTCCTTGGCCATGCAGAAGCTTTTTATTTTGATGAGATCCCATTTGTTTATTCTATCCTTTATGTCCCTTGCTTTAGGGGACATATCAGTAAAAATGTTGCCACGTGTAATATTTGAGATTTTCCTGCCTATGTTCTCCTCTAGGACTTTAATGGTGTTACGGCTTATGTTTAAATCTTTTATCCACCTTGAGTTTATTTTTGTGTATGGTGTAAGTTGGTGCTTGAGTTTCATTTTCTTGCATGAAGCTGTCCAGTTCTCCCAACACCACTTGTTGAAGAGGCTAATTTTACTCCATGTTATGTTGCTGCCCCCTTTGTCGAATATTAATTGAGTATAGAGACTTGGATTTATTTCTGGGCTCTCTGTTCTATTCCATTGGTCCATGTGCCTGTTTTTATGCCAGTACCAGGCTGTTTCGATTACAGTGGCCTTGTAATACAGTTTGGTATCAGGTATTGTGATCCCTCCTACTTTGCTCTTCTTTCTCAAAATTGCAGCAGCTATTCGGGGTCGTTTGTGGTTCCATATAAATTTTTGAAGTGTTTGTTCTATGTCTGTGAAATATGCCATTGGCACTTCAATAGGTATTGCATTGAATCTGTAAATTGTTTTGGGTAGTATGGACATTTTGATGATGTTGAATCTTCTGATCCATGAACACGGTATATGTTTCCATTTGTTTGTGTCTTCCTTGATTTCTTTCTTCATTGTTATGTAGTTTTCTGCATACAGGTCTTTTACCTCCTTGGTAAGGTTTATTCCTAGGTATTTTATTTTTCTTTTTGCTATATTGAATGGGATTTTTTTTCTTGATTTCTGCTTCTGTTGTTTCATTGTTGGTATACAAAAATGCCTTTGATTTCTGGATATTGAGTCTGTAGCCGGCTGTTTGGCCAAATTTATTTATTAGATCGAGCAGCTTTTTCGACAAGTCTATAGGATTTTCTATGCACACTGTCATGTCATCTGCAAACAATGATAGTTTCGTTTCCTCCTATCTGAGTTGGATGCCTTTTATTTCCTTTTCTTGTCTAATCACTGTGGCTAAGACTTCCAATACTATATTCAATAGAAGTTGTGAAAGTGGACATTCTTGTCTTTTTCCTGATCTTAGTGGAAAAGATTTTAGTTTTTGCCCATTGAGTATGATGTTGGCTGTAGGGCTCTCATATATGGCCTTTATTATGTTGAGGAATGCTCCCTCTATTCCCACTTTGCTGAGTGTTTTTCTCATAAATGGGTGCTGTACCTTATCAAATGCTTTTTCCGCATCTATTGATATGATAATGTGATTTTTGTCTTTGCTTTTGTTTATGAAATGTATTACATTTACTGATTTGTGAATATTGAACCATCCTTGCATCCCTGGGATGAATCCCACCTGGTCATGATGTATGATCTTTTTAATGTATTGTTGGATGTGGTTTGCCAATATTTTGTTGAGGATTTTAGCTTCTATGTTTGTCAGTGATATGGGCCTGACGTTTTCTTTCTTTGTTGTGTCTTTATCTGGTTTTGGAATTAGGATGATGCTGGCTTCATAAAACAAGTTTGGGAGTCGTCCATCATTTGGGATTTTTTGGAATAGTCTGTGAAGGATAGGGGTTAGCTCTTCCTTAAATGCGTTGTAGAATTCTCCTGTGAAATCATCTGGTCCAGGGATTTTGCGTGTTGGGAGTTTTTTGATTACTGCTTTAATTTCATGTTCTGTAAATTGTCTGTTCAGGCTTTCTGCTTCTTCTTCTTCATTGAGTTTTGGAAGATCATATTTTTCTAGAAACTTGTCCATTTCACCTAAGTTTTCGAATTTCTTGGCATACAGTCCTTCATAGTAATTTCTTATAATCCTTTATATTTCTGTGGTATCAGTTGTAATCTCTCCTCTTTCATTTCTGATTGTGTTTATTTGGGTCCTCTCTCTTTTTCCTGATGAGCCTGCTTAAAGGCTTATTGATTTTATATTTTCAAAGAAGCAGCTCCTGAATTCCAGCCAAGATGGAGGCATAGGTGGACACACTGTGCCTCCTCTCACAAGAAATATTTAGAAACAAGAAAAGAACCAGAGCTAATAGAAAATTGAACTGTACGAAAGTCCAACAATCATTCATAAAGACCAGTAAGAGTGGCGGAGTTGCAACAGGAGAAAGTGGAGGTGCGGACCCAGGAACACAGGGAGCAGTGCCAGCGGTTCCCAAGCATGCAGGCGGCTGGCAGACCCTAGGCCAACAGGTGGTGGCTGGCAGACCCCAGGGACAGGGTGGCATCTGTGCAAACCCAGTGAGACTGCGCAAGGCGGCTGTGTGACCAGGTGGTCTCAAATTCGCATGCGCAGATAATCCACGCAAAGGGGAAGCAGCAGAGGGGACTGGAATCCAGGAGAGAGCAGAGCCGGCGCCATTGTTCTCTCTCAGACCCGGCCCCCACATACAGCGTCACAACCCAGCGACTCGGATGACACGCACTGGGGAACACCTAAGGCTCCACCCCTCACTACGTAACAGCCGTGACCAGACCAAAAACAAAACAAAATGAAACAACAACAAAAAAAAAACACCAAAAATGACTCGAACCGGAGAACAAATGAAAGCCCCAGAGCCAATTTCTCTAAGCAAGGAAGAGATAGTCAACCTATCAGATGCAAAGTTCAAAGCTCTGGTCATCAGGATGCTCACAGAATTGGTTGATTTTGCTCACAAATTAGATGAAAAAATGCAGGCTACAATACGTGAAATGAAGGAAGACACATGGGGAACCAATAGAGATGGAAGGAAAACTGGGACTCAAATCAATGGAGTGGACCAAAAGGAAGAAACTAACAACCAAACAGAAAACAAGGAAGAAACAAGAATTCAAAAAAATGAGGAGAGGCTTAGGAACCTCCGGGACATCGTTAAACGTCCCAACATCCGAATTATAGGGGTCCCAGAAGGGGAAGAAGAAGAGCAACAAGTGGAAAACTTATTTGAACAAATAATAAAGGAGAAGTTCCCCAATCTGGCAAAGGAAATAGACTACCAGAAAATCCAGGAAGCTCAGAGAGTCCCAAAGAAGTTGGACCCAAGGAGGAACACACCAAGGCACATCGCAATTACATTAGCCAAGATTCAAATGAAGAAGAGAATTCTAGAAGCAGCAAGGGATAAGCGGACAGTCACCTACAAAGGAGTTCCCATCAGACTGTCAGCTGATTTCTCAAAAGGCACCTTACAGGCAAGAAGGGGCTGGAAAGAAGTATTTGAAGACTTGAAAGGCAGGGACCTACATCCAATGTTGCTCTATCCAGCAAAGTTGTCATTTAGAATGCAAGGGAAGATAAAGTGCTTCTCAGATAAGGTCAAGTTCAAGGAGTTCATCATCACCAAGCTCTTATTCTATGAAATGTTAAAGGGACTTAGAAAAAGAAGATAAAAAATAGGACAGTGAAAAGACAGCAAACTCACAGCGATTAGCAACCACATCTAAAACAAAAGCAAACAACTAGAACAGGAACGGAACCACAGAAATGGAGATCATATGGAGGGTTAGCAACAGAGGAGTGGGAGGAGCAGAGAGGGGGAAAAGGTACAGGGAATAAGTAGCATAGATGGTGGGTAGAAAATACACAGGGGGAGGTCAGAAATAGTGTGGGAAATGTAGAAGCTAAAGAACTTATGACACATGGACATGAACTAAAGGGGGACATGTGGGTGGGAGAGAGGGTGCAGGGTGGAGGGGAATGATGGGGGAGAAATGGGACAACTGTAATAGTGTAATGAATAAAATATATTAAAAAAAAAAAAAACAGCTCCTGGCTTCATTGATCCTTAGAATGGTGCTTTTAATCTCTATGTAATTTAATTCAGCTGTGCTCTTGGTTATTTCCTTCCTTCTGTCTGGGCTGTCTTTGTTGTTGTTCCTTGAATACTTCTAGGCGTAGGATTAAGTTGTTTGTTTGAAATGTTTCTATCTTTTTTAGGTAGGCCTGTATTGCTATGAACTTCCCTCTCAGAACTGCCTTCACTGTGTCCCATAAGTTTTGGGTTGTTGTGAGTTCATTTTCGTTTGTTTCCAGAAACTTTTTGATTTCTTCCCTAATTTCATTCTTGATCCATTCATTATTTAGTAGCATGCTATTCAATCTCCATGATTTTGAGGGTTTTGGGTTTTTCCCCTTGGGGTTGTTTTCTAGTTTTGGTCCCTTGTGGTCGGAGAAAATGCTTGGTATGATTTCAGTTTTCTTGACTGTTGAGGCTTATTTTGTGTCCTATCATGGAGTCTGTCTTTGAAAATATTCCATGTGTATTTGAAAAGAATGTGTATTTAGTTTCTTTGGGATGAAGGGCTCTATATATATCACTTAAGTCCATTTCATCTAGAGTGTTGTTCAATGCCACAATATCTTTGCTGATATTTTGTTTGGAAGATCTGTCCATTTTTGACAGCGGGGTGTTAAAATCTCCTACTATAATTGTGTTGCTGTCAATATCTTTCCTGAAGTCCTCTAAGATTTTCTTGATGTATTTAGGTGCTCCTATGTTGGGTGCATATATATTTACAATGTTTATGTCTTCTTGGTGGATTCTTACCTTGAGTATCATGAAGTGACCTTCTGGGTCTCTCTTTATGGCCCTTCTTTTGAAGTCTATTTTGTCTGATATGAGTATTGCTTGTTGCGGACTCTTCAGCCTGGTTTCAGGAGTTGTAACCCTCACCCCATGGTGGGCTGTGTAAGAGCCCTAGGGACCCACTTCATCTGGGTCTGTTCTGTCACAAGGACGTGACCTACTAAGGAGACAAAGCTTATCTCCCTGGCAGGAGTGCTGCTTCTGCCTTACCCATCTCTGACCCCATAGCTTGGTTGGCAGTCAATGACGGGTAAGACTCCTCATGGGAGGGGCAACCTAAGCCAGACACGACCACTTGGGAGGCCTCATGGAAGGACTTGGGGGGTCGCAGCAAAGAGGATGTGCTGGACCCTCGCCCTCCAGCTATTCTGACATAGCCCGAGTCCTCATTTCCATCTGGGAGATGTCTCCTGCTTCCTAATTGCCTTAAAGCCTGAAACTGGGGGTGAGGGGTGCAGCCCTGTCCTGGCTAGGATGGCCCCTTGGGTGATTGGCATAAGAAAGAATTCCTAAAGTCCTGTGAAACCTGCTTTGCTAAGAGTGCTCTTCCTGAGGTGACAAGTGGCCCAGGAGGAAATGAGTATGTCTCCCAAAGTCTGGCAACCCCCTTTCCTGACAAACACTGGCTCAGATTAAGCCCTCAGATTGCTTTGAAATGTTAACCATTGTTTGATCCTTGTCGCCTGACATACCTGTATTCGGTGTATTTGAGCCCAATAAAAGCCTAGTGAGGAGGGGGCTCTGGGTCATTCTCCACTGAGAGTTTGACCCCTTTCCTCCCCAAGCAGAAGATGTCTTGGTAGTTTTTACTTTCATCCGTGACAGAGGGATGGGGCTCTGCGGGCGGAGCCCCCCCCACATCTGGCACCCAGGACAGGATCCCCCGCAATTGCTACCCCGGGTTTTTTTTTCCTGTTCATTTGCTTGGAAAATTTGTTTCTAGCCCTTCACTTCGAATCTGTGTAGGTCTTTTGTCCTGAGGTGGGTCTCTTGTAGGCAGTATATGTGTGGGTCATGATTTCTTATCCATTCAGCTATTCTACGTCTTTTGATTGGACCATGTAATCCATTTACATTTAAGGTTATTATTGATGGGTACTTACTTATTGCCACTTTCATACCTGTGTTCCTCTTTCTCTCTCTCTCTCTGTTCCCTCCTTTCCTTAAAGCAGTCCCTTTAGCATCTTTTGCAGAACTGGTTTGGTAGAGGTGTATTCTTTTAGACTTCTTTTGTCTGGGAAGCTCCTTATTTGGCCCTCTATCTTGATTGGAAGCTTTGCTGGGTAAATTAGTCTTGGTTGCAGGCCTTTGGTTCTCATTACTTGGAATATTTCTTGCCATTCTCTTTTGGCTTGGAATGTTTCCATTGAGAAGTCAGCTGCTAACCTTATTGCAGCTCTCTTGTATGTTACTTCCTGTTTCTCCCTTGCTGCCTTTAAGATTCTCTCTTTGTGTTGGAATTTTGCCCTTTTAATTATGATGTGTCTTGAAGTGGGCCTTTTGGGTTCCTTTTGATTGGGCCTCTCTGTGTTTCCTGGATTTGTGTGACTTTTTCTCTCATCAAATTAGGGAAGTTTTCCATCATTACTTTTTTGAACACGTTTTCCAACCCCTACTCTTCTTCTTCTCCTTCTGGTATCTCTATTATATGGATATTATTACATTTCATATTGTCTTGCATTTCTCTTAATCTCTTCATTCTTTCTAAGCCTCTTTTCCTTATCTTGCTCATTCTGAGTGTTTTTTTCTATTTTGTCCTCCAACTCGCTGATCCAATCTTCTTCTTCATCAATTCTGCTTTTGATTCCTTCTACTGTGTTCTTCAGTTCAGAAATTGTATTCTTCATTTCCTCTTGGCCCTTGTTGATAGTTTCTTTTTTTTAAATATATTTTATTGGTTATACTATTACAGTTGTCCCATTTCTCCCCCATCATTCCCCTCCACCCTGCATACCCTCTCCCACCCACTCTCCCATTCCCCTCTTTAGTTCATGTCCATGTGTCATAAGTTCTTTACCTTCTACATTTCCCACACTATTCTTGCCCCCACCATCTATTTTCTACCCACCATCTATGCTACTTATTCTCTGTACCTTTTCCCCCTCTCTGCTCCTCCCATTCCCCTGTTGCTATACCTCCATATGGTCTCCATTTCTGTGGTTCTGTTCCTGTTCTAGCTGTTTGCTTAGTTTGCTTTTGTTTTAGGTGTGGTTGTTAATAGCTGTGAGTTTGCTGTCTTTTCACTGTCCTATTTTTGATCTTCTTTTTCTTAGATAAGTCCCTTTAACATTTCATAGAATAAGGGCTTGGTGATGGTGAACTCCTTGAACTTGACCTTATCTGTCCTTCCATTCTAAATGACAGCTTTGCTGGATAGAGCAATTTTGGATATAGGTCCCTGCTTTTCAAGATTTCAAATATTTCTTTCCAGCCCCTTCTTGCCTGTAAGGTGTCTTTTGAGAAATCAGCTGACAGTCTGATGGGAACTCCTTTGTAGGTGACTGTCCGCTTATCCCTTGCTGCTTCTAGAATTCTCTCCTTCATTTGAATCTTGCCTAATGTAATTCTGATGTGCTTTGGTGTGTTCCTCCTTGGGTCCAACTTCTTTGGGACTCTCTGAGCTTCCTGGATTTTCTGGTAGTCTATTTCCTTTGCCAGATTGAGGAAGTTCTCCTTTATTATTTGTTCAAATAAGTTTTCCACTTGTTGCTCTTCTTCTTTCCCTTCTGGGACCCCTATAATTCGGATGTTGGGACGTTTAACGATGTCCCGGAGGTTCCTAAGCCTCTCCTCATTTTTTTGAATTCTTGTTTCTTCCTTGTTTTCTGTTTGGTTGTTAGTTTCTTCCTTTTGGTCCACTCCATTGATTTGAGTCCCAGTTTTCCTTCCATCTCTATTGGTTCCCCATGTGTCTTCCTTCATTTCACGTATTGTAGCCTGCATTTTTTCATCTAATTTGTGAGCAAAATCAACCAATTCTGTGAGCATTGTGATCATCAGTGCTTTGAACTGTGCATCTGATAGGTTGGTTATCTCTTTCTTGCTTAAAGGAATTGGCTCTGCGGCTTTGAGCCATTTTTGGTGGGGTTTTTTTGTTTGTTTGTTTGTTTTGGTTTGGTTTCAGTCTGGTCGTGGCTATTATGTAGTGAGGGGTGGAGCCTTAGGTGTTCCTCCGGGCGGGGCAGCCCAGTTGCTGGCTTGTGACGCTATAGGTGGGGGCAGGGCCTGAGAGAAAGAATGGTGCCTGTTCTACTCTCTCCTGGACTCCGGTCCCTTCCGCCAGTTCCCCTTTGCCTAGATTATCTGCCCACGCGTGTGTGCTATTACGTAGTGAGGAGTGGAGCCTCAGGCGCTCCCCAGTGTGGGGCAGCCCAGTCGCTAGGTTGTGATGCTATAGGTGGGGGCGGGGTCTGAGAGGGAACAATGGCGCCTGCTCTGCTCTCTCCTGGATTCAGTCCCTTCCGCCACTTCCCCTCTGCCTGGACAGTCTGCGTGTGCGAATGTGGGAGCCCCTGGTCAGCCAGCCGCATTGTGCGGCCTCACTGGGTCTGCTCAGTTGCCCCCCTGTGCCCGTGGTCCACCAGCTGCTGCCTGTGGGCCCTGGGACCGCCAGCCACTGCCTGTGCACCTGGGAACTGCCAGCCACTGCTGCTTGCGTTCCTCGGTCCGCACCTCCACCTTTTCCTGCCGTGACCCCACCCCTCTTACCAGTCTGGATGAATGGTTGTTGGACTTCCGTACAGTTCAATTTTCTATCAGTTCTGGTTGTTTTCTTGTTTCTAAATATTTGTTGTTCTTAAATTTGGTTGTAAGAGGAGGCACAGTGTGTCTGCCTATGCCTCCATCTTGGCCGGAAGTCCGATAGTTTCTATTTCCTTTTTCATATTGATATAGTTTGCAGTGAGTTCATCGTCACTTTCCTGCATTTTCTGGTAGCTCATTGAGAGCTCATTGAGCTTCCTGACAACCATTGCTTTGAACTCAAGATCTGATAGTTGAGTTGCCTCTGTTTTATTTAGCATTCTTTCTGGGGCTTCCTCCTTCCTTTAATTTGGGGATTGTTTCTTTGTCTTCCCATTGTTTGTGAGACCCTTCTTGTTAGCCTTAGCTCTTAAATTGATCTGTTCTGGCTCCCTGGGTTTATTTATGGTGTGAACTTCTGTGGTAGAATACCTGTGAGATTCAGTGGTGCAGTCTCCTTCGGGTATCTAGGTGTTCACAGCTTCCACTGTTGAGCTGTTGGGATGCCCCCTCTTTGGGTCCAACTCTGTTTTTTTCACAGTTCCAGGTTTTTTTGTCTCAGTCGTGGGTATTTATTAAGAGAAAAGAAAAATATGAAAAAAGAAACAAAGAGGAAGGAAGAAGATATAACATTGGGAAGAAAAAAGAAGGAATAAAACAAGAAGAGAAGCAAAAGGAATTGAAGGATAAAAAAGATAAAAAATAGAATTAAAAAACCAAAAACAAACAAACAACAACAACAACAAAAACATCTTGTGGTTTCAAACTGGCCAAACTGATTTTTCTGGTCTTGCTGGCTGCAAGGGGCTAAGGGGTGACTGGTATCGCTTTTCTCCCGGTTCAGCACGCAGTCAGCTTTGGGCTATTCTCCTCAGTTCCAGCTGTATACTCTCCCCAGGGCTAACCGTGCATTCTCCCCAAAGCTAGCTGGCGCCTCTTTGTGCAGGACCCTGGGCGTGGTTTTTGAGCCTTCTGAGGTGTGCATGCTTTCCCGAGTTTGTGGGTATGAGCTCGGATCATCTACAGATCGAGTACTCCCTGGGTTTATGGGTGTGGGCTCCATGGGTTTCCTGAGTTGTGTGCACTCACCCTAGGTTCACGAGTGTGAGCTCCAGGTCTTCCACAAAGCCCCCTCTTCCGGTTGCAGGCGCCTCTGTTCCCATAAGCGCCTCTGGTCATTTGGGAGCCTCTGGTTGTAGGGGTGCCTCTGGTCACTTGGAGACCTCTGGTTGCTTGGGGGCCTCTGTTCGTATGGGCACCACTGGTCGCACGGCACCTCTGGACCAAGATAATTTTGAGTTTATACCTTATATTAGAAAGAGTGGAAGAAAGAAATCTCAGTTGCAGTTGAAATTTGGAGTGCAAATTTGAAAGAATTTTTAAAAATCTTTATAATTAAGAGGGTTAAAGGAGCGGATTTTCGAAAATTTTGCCCAGTAATACGAGAATTTAGTTTAAGAAACTCTTCAGACTTCCAGCCAAGATGGAGGCATAGGTGGACACACTGTGCCTCCTTTCACATCCAAAATTAAGGACAACAAATATTTAGAAACAAGAAAACAACCAGAACTGATAGAAAATTGAACTGTACGGAAGTCCAACAACCATTCATCCAGACCGGTAAGAGGGGTGGAGTCAGGACAGGAAAAAGTGGAGGTGTGGACCCAGGAACACAGGCAGCAATGGCTGGCAGTTCTCAGGCTGACAGGTGGCGGCTGGCAGACCCTGGGCACGGGGTGGCAACTGTACAGACCCAGTGAGGCTGCGCAAGGCAGCTGGCTGACCAGGTGTTCCCACACTCATGCACACAGATAATCCAGGTGAAGGGGAAGCAGCAGAGGGGACTGGAATCCAGGAGAGAGCAGAGCAGGCGCCATTGTTCCCTCTCAGACCCCACCCCCACATACAGCGTCACAACCCAGCGACTCGGATGCCACACACTGGGGAACACCTAAGGCTCCACCCTCACCACGTAACAGCCGTGACCAGACCAAAAACAAAACAAAACAAAACAAAAACCCCACCAAAAATGGCTCGAACCGGAGAACAAATGAAAGCCCCAGAGCCAATTCCTCTAAGCAAGGAAGAGATAGCCAACCTATCAGATGCACAGTTCAAAGCCCTGGTCTTTGAGGATGCTCACAGAATTGGTTGACTTTGCTCACAAATTAGATGGAAAAAAATGCAGGCTACAATACGTGAAATGAAGGAAGACACATGGGGATCCGATAGAGATGGGAGGAAAACTGGGACTCAAATCAACAGAGTGGACCAGAACGAAGAAACAACCAAACAGAAAACAAGGAAGAAACAAGAATTCAAAAAAATGAGGAGAGGCTTAGGAACCTCCAGGACATCGTTAAACGTCCCAACATCTGAATTATAGGGGTCCCAGAAGGGGAAGAGGAAGAGAACAAGTGGAAAACTTATTTGAACAAATAATAAAGGAGAACTTCCCTGATCTGGCAAAGGAAATAGACTTCCAGGAAGTCCAGGAAGCTCAGAGAGTCCCAAAGAAGTTGGACCCAAGGAGGAACACACCAATGCACATCGCAATTACATTAGCCAAGATTCAAATGAAGGAGAGAATTCTAGAAGCAGCAAGGGATAAGCGGACAGTCACCTACAAAGGAGTTCCCATCAGACTGTCAGCTGATTTCTCAAAAGACACCTTACAGGCAAGAAGGGGCTGGAAAGAAGTATTTGAAGTCTTGAAAGGCAGGGACCTACATCCAATGTTGCTCTATCCAGCAAAGTTGTCATTTAGAATGCAAGGGAAGATAAAGTGCTTCTCAGATAAGGTCAAGTTCAAGGAGTTCACCATCACCAAGCCCTTATTCTATGAAATGTTCAAGGGACTTATCTAAGAAAAAGAAGATCAAAAATATGACAGTGAAAAGACAGGAAACTCACAGCTATTAACAGTCATACCTAAAACAAAAGCAAACAACTAGAACAGGAACAGAAACACAGAAATGGAGATCATATGGAGGGTTAGCAACAGAGGAGTGGGAGGAGCAGAGAGGGGGAAAAGGTACAGAGAATAATTAGCATAGATGGTGGGTAGAAAATTGTCAGCCGGAGGGCAAGAATAGTGTGGGAAATGTAGAAGCTAAAGAACTTATGACACATGGTCATGAGGTAAAGGGGGGGAATGTGGGTTGGAGGGGGTGTGCAGGGTGGAGGGGAATGATGGGGAAGAAATGGAACAACTGTAATACCCTAATCAACAAAATATATTTAAAAGAAAAAAGAAAGAAAGAAACTCTTCAAAACTGAGTTGAATATGGGTTCTTCACACCTAACCCAAAAAGCAACCCTTTGGGACAAAGGAGTTTCCCTGGCTTGAAGTCAGAAAAGACCTTGTTTTTCTGACTAAGGAAATTACTCTGATATTAAATTAAGGGTAGGACCTGAAACTTCAACATGAAAACAATGTTTTGTGTGATTTTGTAGCCAAGCAAATTTAGTAATTCAAGAATGCAATTTAACTACAGGAAAACAGGAAAGTCGTGGATTGGATTATGAAGGTTGTGTTTGGCATCTTTCCTTTTAATGTATTCATGTCTTTCAAGTTTCTCTGCTCTCCAATATCTTATTTTCCAACTCCTTAGCTAGCTAATTTCTAGTAATGTTATTCTTTTCTAAGGCATTCATAACTTAAAAATTTATTCTTTTTTTAAACAGAGTTTTTAAAAATATTTTATTTATTTTTAGAGGAAGGGAGGGAGAAAGAGAGGGAGAGAAACATCAATGTGAGAGAGATAGGTTGATCAGTTGCCTCTCGCATGTCCCCAACTGGGGACCTGGCTCACAACCCAGGCATGTGCCCTGAGTGGAATCAAACCCATGACCTTTCAGTTCTCAGGCCAGCACTAGACCCACTGAGCCACACCAGCCAGGGCTAAAAATAGATTCTTAAGTATCAAAAACACCTTAAGAGGTCAAGAAAAGACTATTGGTGGAATTCAGGCAATATGAAAATCTGCATGAGAGAGCGTTCTTTGGGACTGTCTCCTATTCTAACATGGTAGTGATTGTCCTTGCTGCTTCTTGTTTCTACTTAGGTTTGCTTACTCACTGCCACACATCTACAATTGCTATTGGCTCACTTACTATTTAAAGTATTGAAATTTTGTTAGATTCCTATTTTCCTTTTTTCTCTTTCAGACAAAATGTGACAGGATCTATCAATAGTTTTTTATATACCTTCACTGGTTTGCCACTCCTACATGTAATTACATTTATCTAAAAGATAAAACTTTTAAAACTTTTTAAAAAACTTTCACCTAATAGATCTAGACTCCTAGTCTATGACCTCATACAGACCTGACTGAGTAAAATAATCCTGATTCATGTCAAATGAAAGCTAGAAACTCTGATCCCGTCGGGAATGTCACCTACTCAGCAGAAGCAGTTGGACGCCATGATCCTGCGATGGGCACCAAATTCAAGGTAGGTCACTTCCAACCAGCCCAGTGCTTACACAACTGATAAACCCAAGGATCACAGTCGATGATGTCATTCAGAGAACTGCTTTCCTAATATGGGCAGATACATCTTATGATCTTTTGACTTCAAAGACTATCCTATTTTTCCTCCCTCAAGCCTCATTTCCAAAAGCCTCATTAGAGTGCCTAAAGGGGTTCCTTGCTTGGCAGTAACACTTTTTCATTAAGGTCTCTATCTTTGGTCTTTAATAGTATTTCTTTCTTTCTTTAAAGCCTTTGTGAAATAAAAGGCTGTACCTGTTTTTGAAGGAATTTCAGATGGCAAAAGACAGAAGAATTTTTGAGACATGGAATAGGAGTAAGGTAATACTTCCCATGGTTCCTGAAATGTTATTCTGTGATTGTAACCAATTAAGAATCACTAAATCTTTTTTTACCATCACAAAAGATTTGGCCACATTTGAACATTCTGTTCTTTGTGTTATTAAACCAATATCAACTTTTTTTTAATATATATTTTATTGATTATGCTATTACAGTTGTCCCATTTCTCCCCCATCATTCCCCTCCACCCTACCCACCCTCTCCCACCCACATTCCCCCCTTTAGTTCATGTCCATGGGTCATAAGTTTTCTAGCTTCTACATTTCCCATACTATTCTTGCCCTCCCTCTGTCTATTTTTTTTCCCATTATCTATGCTACTCATTCTCTGTACCTTTTCCCCCTCTCTCCTCCTCCCACGCCCCTGTTGCTAACCCTCCATATGATCTCCATTTCTGTGGTTCTGTTCCTGTCCTAGCTGTTCAATATCAACTTTTATTTGCTCTCCAAGTAGAATAGTAAACATAGGATATATTTATTTATATTACACATCTCCTCAGAGGTACAATAAATATATTACTGATCTGTGCTTTGCTTTTACTATTTAACATTCATGAAATATGCTAATAATATAAACTTAAGAAAGTATAGAGAACATTGTTTTATTCCTTAAAATTCAACTTCAGTTTTCTTTATGTATACAGTTTAAATCCTAAGATTTCTTTAAGTTGTAGTGAGTTAGATTTACATTCAAAATACCAGTGTAGGTTTCTTTTTTGTGCTAGTGATAGTAGAAGAATATTAAGAAGTGGAATGTTAGGTTTCACTTCTATATAGTGAACATAAAAGATTATTTATTGAAAGTGGGGGAGACTATGGTGTGTGCGGGCAGGAAGTACATGGGAACTCTGTATACTGTCACTCAATTTTGCTATAAACTTAAAACTACTCAAAAAAAAAAAGTCTGTTAAAAAATTCTCTGAGTAGGAGTGAAACAAGGCACCTTGTGTAGGGTCGTCCCTGGACCATGTTCTGACACAAATGGTTAACATTTCTTGAGTTTTCAACTATATGATAGACACTGTGGTATATGATTCACATGCCATAACCTAGACTGCCAATAGTCACCAGATATCTGTTTTTGGCTCCCCCTTAGTAAATGGAGTAATAAAACTCTCCATTTTTAGCTAGCATTTGGCTCCCTAGAATAAAAGCTTTATTGCCCTAGCCAGGTAGGTCAGTTGGTTAGAGCATCGTCCTGATACACCACGGTTGCAGGTTAAATCCCCGGTCAGGGTACATACAAGAATCAACCAATGAATGCGTAAGTGAGTAGAACAACAAATGGATGTTTCTCTTCCTCTCTCTCTAAAAATTAATTTAAAAAAATTTTTAAAGAATAAAACCTTTATTTTCTAGCTTCCTTCGCAAGTAGGTGTGCCAAATAACTAAGTTCCTACCCATAGGGAACAACTGCAATTGGTAAGTACTTTTTATGGGTAGTGGAGCCAAGAAAGAGAGAATACTATTTTTTGTTTCTTTCTAATAGCTTGGCAATTCAGCTGTATTCTCACACCTAGAAAGCAGACCATGTGCTGACTGAAGTTGTAGCTTTAGGGGAAATGATAGGAAAGATTAATGATTTTTGTATGTACTGGTTGCTTCTTGACACTCAGCAAAGCCATAACGTCTAGAGACAAACAGTGTAGAAGCAGAGAAGGAAGGGACTGCAGCTTTGCTGAAAGAGCTGCTATTTTTCTGAGGACCGCAATCTAAGTTGATAATTTGAGCCTTTGCGGGATGAAAAGGATGATTGCTTCTGCACCCCAAACCAAAGCAATTACAAGCAGTGGCTAAAACCCTTAAGCTTTAGCAGGAGGTAAAACTAGTGCCTCTTCATACAAAAGCATCAACTGTCTGGCAAAGAGTGGATTAAGGTTCTTACTTCCCACCCAAACCTGTTTTAAATGAATTCTCGATAGCTCCATCAAATTGAGAGAGAAATAGATTGGCAGAATGATATAACTAACAAGCAAAATACTACTAGTCAGCCTCTTAAGAAATGATGGTTATCCAAGATCTTTGGCTGTGATTTAAGGACAAGGAATTGACTGAAGGTAAATAAAAATGAATTCCTATGGAAAAGACTTACGTTACCTGCATGGAGGAATTTCGGAGATAGCAAAGCTAGGAACCATGAGAATTGCATTAGTCTTCTAGGGCTGCATAACAAAATACCACTGACTAGGTGGCTTAAACAACAAAAAATTGTTTTCTCACAGTTCTGGAGACCAGGAGCCTCGGGTCAAGGTGTTGTAGGCTTAGCTTACCCTGAGGCACTGCTCCTTGGAGTGTAGACAGCTATCTTCTCACTGTGCTCTCATGTGGCCTTTATTCTGATTTCTCTCTTTCTCTTTCTTAAGAACACTAGCCATATTGGATTAAGGTGCCACCCTTTTGAACTCATTTAACCTTAATCATGACCTTAAAGGCTTTATCTCCAAATACAGTTACATTGGAGGTTAGGACTTCAACATGTAAAATTTGGGGGTTCACAATTTAGTCCATAACAACAATAATAAATAAAAGAGTTCATCATAGAGATCAGAACCAAGGGCTGTCTGATAGACTAATCAAAAAAACTCCATCCACAGGCCAGAGAGTCTTTGTAATGTTTGCCCATCAGGGTTTGATAACTTCCATGGACCAGTGCCAGTGAGTATCGTGCAAAAGTTTCCTTTTTTAAAAAAAAATTTATTGGAATTTTCATTAAGGTTATCTTATGCTTGTTTCAACATTATATATTCAATATGCATAAGAGGTTAGGGCAAATAACTTTTAGTTTGTAGGCTTCTGGACCATGAGTGGCTACATCGTGCCATGATGAAGATGACTGAATATCACTCAGCGTTTCTGGACTTTGAGCTTCATGCAGTAACCAAATGGCACTTTGGAGTTATGTCTCAAAGGGACAGAGCTTCTATGTGGAAAACAAGGAGCCCATGGATGAGTGCACCGTGGCAAGAACAGCTATTTGTTCCCTATTTGCTTCCTCCTTCTTTTAAGTTTTAGCTGAATATAAGATTTCCCGAAGTAAAGATTAGATTTCTCAGCCTCCCTTGTCTAGAATGAGAAAAAGAATTTTGGACCCTTATTATCCATCTTAAACTAGGAAGTAAAGCTGCCTGCTGTGTCAATGCAAAAAGATCTAAAAAGCCGTGGCTCAGTGGATTGAGTGCCAGCTTGCAAACCAAAAAGTCACAGGTTAGGTTCCCAGTCAGGGTACATGCCTGGGTTGTGGCCTAGTTTCCACAGTTAGGGGCACACAAGAGGCAATCAATCGATCTCTTGCACATCGATGTTTCTCTCCCTCTCTTTCTGCCTCCCTTCCCCTCTCTCTAAAAAGTAAATAAATAAAATGTTTATTAAAAAAGATCTAAAGAACTAGAATCCTGTTACTGTGGAATCAGTACCTCTAGGCTTCTGGGCTTCTTTAGCAGAAATAAATTATACTTTTAAAGCCAACATTATTTGGGGTATGCTGAATTGTTCTGCTGTCATTTGGCTAATCTGGGAAATGTGTTTCCCCTAATTCCTTTCCCTGTATGATTCCCAGGTTAGAGTTGACTACCAGAGGAATTTGCTCATATTTTGAGAAGCAGAAGTGAAACTAGCCATACCTCTCTGAAGGTATTTATCCTCCCACCTGATGATGAGCAAATGTCAAGATGTTCAGTGGGTTGAGCTTGTTTGCTCTTCAAACTCTAGGCTCTTCTTCCCAACTGCTAGCCCCGCTGATCAACAACAGCCGTAGGCCCACCACCAGACACTTAGCAGTGGGGTTGAGTGGTCACAGAGGTTGGTAGCTATGAAGGGGCATTGCTTCCCATTCACAGGCCCATTTTGGCTGATGGATGTGCTTTGCTTCTCAGGTTTTCTTGCAAGCTTCAACCTGTCCACCCACAACAGGGCTTCAGGAAATTCTGTAGTGACTATTACTTCAACTTCCCCTTCCGGATCTTTACTTCCTCAGGTCCTCTCACAGTTGTGTAAGCTCAAATCTCTGTTTTAAGTCTCTTGTCCAGTAACATGTATAGTAGCTTTATTCCCTCACTGAACCCTCACTAATATGTTAGGTTTTAAGACACATGTACATAACATTTATCCCAATGGAGTCACATACATTACCCCTTTCAATCTTTCTAAGAACCATAGGAAAGTGGCACTATTATTTTCTCCATTTTACAGATGTGAAAACAGGTGAAGAGAAGTAACATTCTACTCTCACATAGTAAATAAGTGATGAAGCCAAGTTTATAACCCAGTCCACCTGATAGAACCGGAGAGCTTAACCACTACACCTTAATACTTGTATACCTACTGTCCAAGAGTTCTACTCTCACTCTTATTCCTTTTTGCTTTAATTACTGTTTATGTTGAAAGTTGATCATGCTACTTGATCAGACAACCATATTATGTGAGCAAAAATCAGTATGAATTGCCAATATATCACCAGGGTTCAGTTACTAGCTTGGGAAAAAGTCAGTTTTATTGAAAATCTGTTTGTCTATTTCCTCTTCAACTCCCTCAAAGCAGAGGCCTTAGTTAGGTAAAGCTCCATTCTGGGCAAGGGTTAGGATCCATTTCTTGGTTTTGTTTAATATTTTAAAGCTGAGGAAAGATTAATGCGATGCTCTTGGCATATTGCCTACTAAAGAAGAAACTTCCTTCCAGCCAAGATGGAGGCATAGGTGGACACACTGTGCCTCCTCTCACAACCAAAATTAAGGACAACAAATATTCAGAAACAAGAAAACAACCAGAGCTAATAGAAAATTGAACTGTATGGAAGTCTAACAACCATTCATCCAGACTGGTAAGAGGGGCAGAGTCGAGGAAGGAAAAAGTGGAGGTGCAGACTCGGGAATGCAGGCAGCAGTGGCCGGCGGTTTCCAAGTGTGCAGGCAGCTGGCAGACCCCAGGCCCACAGGCGGCGGCTGGTGGACCCCGGGCACAGGGTGGTAACTGTACAGACCCAGTGAGGCTGCGCAAGGCAGCTGGCTGACCAGGTGGTCCCACATTCATGCACACAGATAATCCAGGTGAAGGGGAAGCAGCAGAGGGGACTGGAATCCAGGAGAGAGCAGAGCAGGCGCCATTGTTCCCTCTCAGACCCCGCCCCCACATACAGCGTCACAACTCAGCGACTCGGATGCCACGCACTGGGGAACACCTAAGGCTCCACCCTCACCACGTAACAGCCGTGACCAGACCAAAAACAAAACAAACAAAAAAACCCCACCAAAAATGGCTTGAACCGGAGAACAAATGAAAGCCCCAGAGCCAATTCCTCTAAGCAAGGAAGAGATAGCCAACCTATCAGATGCACAGTTCAAAGTCCTGGTCTTTGAGGATGCTCACAGAATTGGTTGACTTTGCTCACAAATTAGATGAAAAAAATGCAGCTACAATACGTGAAATGAAGGAAGACACATGGGGATCCGATAGAGATGGGAGGAAAACTGGGACTCAAATCAACAGAGTGGACTAGAAGGAAGAAACAACCAAACAGAAAACAAGGAAGAAACAAGAATTCAAAAAAATGAGGAGAGGCTTAGGAACCTCCAGGACATCGTTAAACGTCCCAACATCTGAATTATAGGGGTCCCAGAAGGGGAAGAGGAAGAGAACAAGTGGAAAACTTATTTGAACAAATAATAAAGGAGAACTTCCCCAATCTGGCAAAGGAAATAGACTTCCAGGAAGTCCAGGAAGCTCAGAGAGTCCCAAAGAAGTTGGACCCAAGGAGGAACACACCAAGGCACATCGTAATTACATTAGGCAAGATTCAAATGAAGGAGAGAATTCTAGAAGCAGCAAGGGATAAGCGGACAGTCACCTACAAAGGAGTTCCCATCAGACTGTCAGCTGATTTCTCAAAAGGCACCTTACAGGCAAGAAGGGGCTGGAAAGAAGTATTTGAAGTCTTGAAAGGCAGGGACCTACATCCAATGTTGCTCTATCCAGCAAAGTTGTCATTTAGAATGCAAGGGAAGATAAAGTGCTTCTCAGATAAGGTCAAGTTCAAGGAGTTCACCATCACCAAGCCCTTATTTTATGAAATGTTCAAGGGACTTATCTAAGAAAAAGAAGATCAAAAATATGACAGTGAAAAGACAGCAAACTCACAGCTATTAAGAACCACACCTAAAACAAAAGCAAACTAAGCAAACAGCTAGAACAGGAACAGAACCACAGAAATGGAGATCATATGGAGGGTTAGCAACAGAGGAGTGGGAGGAGCAGAGAGGAGGAAAAGGTACAGAGAATAAGTAGCATAGATGGTGGGTAGAAAATAGACAGGGGAAGGGCAGGAATAGTATGGGAAATGTAGACGCTAAAGAACTAATGACACATGGACATGAACTAAAGCGGGAGAATGTGGGTGGGAGGGGGTGTGCAGGGTGGAGGGAAATGATGGGGGAGAAATGGGACAACAGTAATAGCATAATCAATAAAATATATTTAAAAAAAAATAAAGAAGAGACTTCAGGCAAAGTTGCCACAATCAATCTTGTATGAATATGCATGTGTACCAAAAGAGGCCCTAATTCTCATAATGTTTTTTTTTAAATATTTATTTATTTATTTATTTATCTTTAGAGGGGAAGGGTAGGAGAGAGGGAGAAGGAGAGAAATATCAATGTATGGTTGCCGCTCGTGCGTTCCATGCTGGGAACTGGCCTGCAACCCAGGCATGTGCCCTGACTGGGAATCGAACCTCGACCCTCTGGTTCACAGGCCCGCGCTCAATCCACTGAGCTACACCAGCCAGGGCAATTCTCATAATGTTTATATAATCATTCTGAATTCAAGAATTTCAAAACGACTTAACTCTTTAAAGACAACACATTTTACAATAGACATATTTGCATGCATTCTGGCCCTCTATCTCAATGGTTTAGTATGTATTTCCTAGGAAAAAGGATATTCTCTTATGTAACCACTATACAGTTATCCAGTTCAAAATTAAACATTGATATTTTATTCTATGAATCATATTCTGATTTTGTTTCAATGATGTCCTTCATGGTACATTTTTTTCTTTGAGGATGGTGTCCAAGATCACATATTGCATTTAGCTGTCATGTTTTAATCTCAAATTCCTAAACTCTCTTTGCTTTTCACAACATTGACATCTTTAAAGAATCTATTCTACTTTACAAAATGTTTCTCAATTTGGGTTTGTCTGATGTTTCCTCATGATTTGATTCAGGTTATGTATTCCTGGCTAAAAAATGACAAAAGTGATATGTCCATGTTAGGATATCAGATCTGGTGGGAACACTATTACTAGATTTTGTTTTTACTGTTTTATACTGTGTTGCATATGATTTTTTCTTCCCATACCCAGACACAATCAATTCTGAAAAACGAAAGAACAGTTCAGAGTCTATTGGGGTGAAAATGAAAATGAATTCATACTTATGGAGCATTTTTGGGATTTACTATATACACATACCCACAAGGAAAAGAGAAAGAAGGTAGGCAACAGGGAGAATCGCTATGAAGTATTTTCGAATTCTCTTAGATCTCCATACTTCTTTTTTTTTTTTAAATATTTATTTATTTATTTATTTTTAGAAGGGAAGGGTAGGAGAGAGGGAGAAGGAGAGAAATATCAATGTATGGTTGCCTCCTATGTGTCCCATGCTGGGAACTGGCCTGCAACCCAGGCATGTGCCCTGACTGGGAATCGAACCGCGATCCCTTGGTTCACAGGCCCGCACTCAATCCACTGAGCTACACCAGCCAGGGCTAGATCTCCATACTTCTTGATAGGAAGCTGAGTCCTCATTTTCGTGGCCTATACAGAAGACACTGTAGTACCATGCTCATACCCCCATAATACTGTTTCGATACATGCAGACAGTCTCCTATTGCTAGCACATAACTCTGCCTGATGGCTTTTTCTCAGCCCAGGTGTAGAGCAGATTCTAAGTGCTGGGGAGTTAACACCCCTGGGGGCAACTCTCAGCTAATGACAGATAAGAAATGGAGAATAAATAACCAGCTTCTCCCCCTGGTAAGAAGACTCCTTAAGGCTCCTGACATCATTGAGCCTCAGTTGCCCCAATGGTAACATGCTAATTAACGTAACTGGTCCAGACTTCCCACCTTTCCTGTCTTGAGGAAGCATCCCCAATCCCTTACCAATGCTTCCTAGGATCACCTCTCAAACTATTTTCATTGAAATCTTTTGCTTAGGGTCTGCTTCTAAAGAATCTGTCTTAAGAAAGTTTAGTTATTAGACTGTCCCAAAATAACTGGCTAAAATTCTCCATCTTATCAAGCTCAATATTCTACTTACTAGAGATGGATACGGGATGTCAAGTATTAACTGGGGAAATGCAAATACACCTTGCAGGATTAAAATGTGGCTATCATTTTTTTCATATCTTGGGGAAAAGTAGTTGGTTACATTGCTTTCTTTTCATTAATATTCAAACTGGCCTCTGTATTGCTCAGAGGAATCATTAACTATCATGACTAAGTAAATTCCTGCTGCCATATTCTGATGCAAGCTTCATAGAGTTGTCTATGTCAGGAAGAGTATAATTTGAACTCTACACCTGCAATTTGGATTTGAGAGACTCAATATACAAATGGACAACGGCTGGACCATATTTAAAAAAAAAAAACAAAGCAAAACAAAAAAAACTCTGACCCATGGAAAAAAACAAAAAAACTCTGACCTGTGAAAGGGATTATAACATGTCACCTACAATGTGCCATTTGGGCATATTGATAACTTTAAGCTCAAGTCAGTTGAGAAACATTCTTCCTTCCCCCTTTCTGCCTAAAAGCAGGCTTAAATTTCCCATGAGAAAGGTGTCCTCTGGATACCAGGGAGAAGAAAGAACATTCTTATCAATGGAGACAGAAAATGAATACCAAATGAATCTGCATGAACAAACTTTAGTAAAATAACCCTTATCTTCCATTAATTTCCTCCATGTATTTCATAGTCACTTTCCCAAAATTTACTTCTCATAGAAGCACAAGCAAACCCCTTTACCTAGTCACATCACAATTTACAGCCCTTGGTTAAATGGTATGTCAGCCTCTGAACCTAGCCACTTCTTTGGGGTTTTCACTTCTCTAGAAAGCACCTCATGCCACGTAAAAACAGACATTAAATAAAATTTGTATGCTTCCCTCAGCGAGACAGAAATTTTAGAACACCAAGAGAAACAAGAGAAAAAGGCCATAGATTTTCACATGTCCTTTCCCCCTTACTAAATTCACTAACAAAAACAATACTTAGGCTCTGGCTAGTGTGGCTCAGTCGATTGAGCCCTGGACTGTGGACCAAAGGTTGCCAGTTTGATTCCCAATCAGGGCACATGCCTGGGTTGTGGGCCAGGGTGTGCAAGAGGCAACCAATGGATGTTTTTCTCCCTCTTTTCCTCTCTCTCTAAAAATAAATAAATAAAATCTTAAACAAAAAACAATACTTAGATCTTACTGAGGCAGGATAGTAAGAAACTAGGAAAATTCCTTGGCAAGTGGAATGGGAACTAAGACAGATAGCTGAACAAACTGGATAGCTGAACAAACTAACAGAACAATTTACAGCCCCCGGGTGCCTAGCAACAAGCAAAACTGGAGCCAGACCACACTCGCAGGGTGGCCTTTCCTCCCCTGGCATATCGATGGCCATTGGTTTAGACCCCTGACCTTTCCTCCCTAGATAATATCTAGACCTCAGTATTTTAGTGGCAGGTCCGGAATAGCAGCAAAACAAGGCCTGCAATGCCAGAACCAGCTGCAATGACTAATGACCCTACCCTGGCGCTGACCAATCAGTGGAGACCGCAACAATGAAAGGCACTTGGAAAAGCTGATGAATATTGAGATCCTTCCCTAAGACCTCTCCTACACCTCCTGCCCTTAAAACTTTTAAGATGTAGGACCCAGGGTATGCTCTCTTTTCTGTAAGCACACCTGCACCCTCCCCCCCACCACTAGGCATGCATCTCCTGAACTGTAAGAGACCCCACGAACCTCTAAGGGACACCATGAGACCTGCAACCAGGCAGGAGAGTAGTGTGCATCAGCAGTTTGTTCCAGGCTAAAACGTGAAAATGTCCTCAGGGCCCTGTTTCTCTGACTCTTCAGTGAGCGAAGTGCAGCCTCTCCTAGGCTCACTTCTTTCCTGTAACCTTTCTAGAGAGCCAAAGCAGCCTCACCTCGTCTCTCTCCTTGCTTCTTCTCTCGTAAGCCCTTACTTGTTTCACTGTTTCCAGTTTTAATAAAGGCACACTCAAAAACCACCTGGACTCATTTTGAAATCTTTCCTGCACAACGTCAACTTCCCGCATACTAAGGACCAGTCCCTTTCAGTTAACGTTACAGGTACCGCTTTCAACCCTTATCCTTTGCTCCAGGCGGAGGAATCTTCAATTGTCTGAAGTTTCCTCCTCCCCTAATAGTCCCCTCAGTATCTGAGGGCTTGAGACTCTTGAGCAGCTGCTACAGCTTTACTACTGAGTCTCTTTAGAGAAACTTCCAAGGGAGGTGAGGGAGCGTCTCAGCTCTGTTAGTGTCCATGTGTATAACTGCCTTACGACCCTCAGGTTGGTTATTTACTTATTTGTCCTCAACCCTCATTATCACAATTATTTGCTCTGTAGTGTGTTGTAAGGTGATTAGATTCTATAACCTATATTTATCAACTGGTTTGAGGTCAGATTCTACCAATTAAGGGAGATCAAAAGACAAGTGGAGGGGAGATACAACTTTCTAGTTTTGAACAGCGGGTGAAAACAAAGACCGCACTAGTGATGAAAGAACTGAAGTGATCATAGACTCGGTGGCAGAGGCAATGGTAGTAGAGATGTCTGCAGCAAGGGAAGCCACAGGGACTGTAAGAGCCATCCAGGCTTCTGGGTGGCAGTTCAGGCAGCTGGGCTTTAATAACAGAAGATTTACGCCCTTTGCCTCTGCTTGATGATTTTGCTCCTCCATCCTAGCAATGGTAGGACTTCTACTTATTGAGTAACCTCTCTTTTCAAGAATTCCCAAAAAGCTTGACCAATTCCTTTATTTAAATCTTTTCTGGTTTAAATAACTAGAGTGGGCTTTTTTTCCTAATTGCATACTGAATGATAAAGATCCTCAGTAAGGACATCCAATTAAAATTCCACCCATAGTGAAATCTCAGTGAATCTTTCTTTAGTTTCTATCTTACATCTGTGAGAAGATACTTGCCTTAGAGAAAGAGCCTCAAGCAGTGAATTTGCATAGATTATTTATTCTCTTGTGCAGATATGCAAATATATTCCAAAAGAGGGACTCTGTAACCTTGAGCTACTCTGCTTAAGACTGTGAGACTTTGTACTGTTTATACATTTTAAAAATATAAACAGTAACATAATAGATATAAAAGTATTGATTACATGGCCAACACTAAACCCCATGTGGAGATCTTCTAAAATATCTCCCATAATACAGGGTTTTCTTTTTTCAATCAACACTGAGGAATAGTGAATGATCATGAAGGTAAATTAATAGCTGCCATCTTCAAACACAGTTTACCTCTGTATGAAGCCCTGTTATGCACTAATGTGGAAGCACTGGTTGTTTCAAACAAACAAACAAACAGACGAACAACAACTACCTTGGCTATAAGTAAAAAATGACTGACCTAAGCCCAAGTCTCTTCTCTCCCTTGTATCCTGGGTCCTTTCCTAGAACCTCTCAGGTCAAGTTGCTTCCTAAGATCAAGCAACTAAAGGGTTAATGACCCTGCTTCAGAACTGTGACCAGAGTTCTTTCTGACTGGTTGGTGCCCATACCAGTCACTACTGGGCTGGACTCTGGCACCCATTGTCTTCTTCTTCAAGGCCACTACCTAGGTGAAGAGTTGGAGGAGGGGACCCAGTGGGGAGGACTGTGCCCGCTGATGTAATGTTGGCACTCCAGTGTCAAAGACCTAGAGTCCTCAAAGGAGCCCCCTGCATAAGGTCCCACTGAAAGATTCTCACATGATTGGTATGGGAGCTGCAGGCTCTGTAGAATTTTGGTTCTGAGCAAAACGAGAGAAACTTCAGTTGGGCTGGTCATGGTACGGGGTAAATGCAGCCATGGATGATAGATAGAGCTCTGTACTGCCTGCTGGCTTTGCAGATATTCCCCAAAGCGGGGGCAGATGAAGAAAAAGAAAAGGCTCTTGGGGGCAGTTTGGAGCTAAGCATGACCAGAAGCATGGGCACCACTTTTCAGCATCACCACCACTTAATGTGATGAATTCATTCAAACTCACTGAATGCCCATTGATCAAATATAGTAAATTTCATTAACAAAAATATTACTGATACTTAACGGAGCATTTTCTATGTGTCAGGTTATATTCTAAAAGCATATTTGCTCATTTAAGAAATTCATTAACCAGATTTTACAAATGAGAACACTGAAGTACAGAAAACTATTTAAAATTTATGTGGCAAGCCAGCATTTGAACCCAGGCAGCCTAGCACATGGCACACTTTAATTGCTGCCATTCATCTGGCCTGAAGGATTACCATTGTTTCATTTTTAAATGTTATTTTCTCTTTGATTGTTAATAATATCTATACTGATCATAAAACTTTAAGTATTATTTAAACATTTGTAATAGAAATATTTGAATAGAATCACTATTAGTTCAGTGGCAACTGAGAAACCAGCACTATGAATAACAATGCTGGCATTAAGACAAATTGAAAACTTATTTATGTTCCAAGCCACTTAATAGCTATTAATTCAATTGAAATGTTGTTTTATGTAGTTTTATGTAGTTCTTTCCATGAAATTATGTACCTAGAAGAGCACCATTTAGCTAGTGAGAGCTGCATCAAAAGGTAACATATATTTTTTAAAAAATAACAAGTTATATGGAAATGATTAGAGTAGTTTGGAGAACAATTTGTACCAAGATTTTATATATGATAAGCAGTTCTATATGCATACAGACCTATATATGTAACTAAATAAACAATTTTATATATAACTTCAATAATTTAGAAATGAAGGAAATATTCTTTTAAATTTTTACCTTTATATATTGATATATAGGATAGGTTAGTTTACAATATGTGTTTCTGATCAAATAGGCTATCACCCAGGTGTAAATATCAGTGAACCCCACCTCCAAAAGACTGAAAGGTTAAGGAAAGAAATTTATTTTTTCTCACATAACAAGTATTTCAGGGTAGGTTGCAGGTATACCAATGTTGTAGTAGGCAGTTAGACAGGCAGGAGCAGAGTAGGAACACAGGCCAGGTGCAGAGGGTCACCAGGGCAGAGAGCCCCAGGTGCCTTAAAACAGGTAAAACTACAAGGCCTTACATGACTACTCCCTTATGTATTAACCTCTGGGGATGACATCTAGGCTTCAGCTATGTTTCAGCTCCAAGCCCAGAAAAGCAGCAAAACCAAATGGAGCAACACCATGGCTGACATCAGAACTAATAACCCCTGCCCTGGTGCTGACCAATCAGTGGAGATTACGACCCTGAGGAGACACCTGGAAAGCTCATGAATATTTTATTGAGATTTCCATCCTGCAACCTCCAGAGAAGAGCTCTCAGGACAGAGGACCCAGGACATGCTCTCTCTCTCTCTCTCTCTCTCTCTCTCTTTTTCCAGGGCATGCTTACACCTTTCCTCCCTCTTTCCTCTCTCAAGGCACATGTCTTTCTCTTTTCTAAGCTCCAAGGGCCCTTCTTTTGCCTCTGTAACTCATTTCTGGAGCCCACACAGCCCTCTGGTTCACTTCTACTACCTCAGTGACTTTCTAAATAAATCTTCTCTTATAGTTTAAGTCTTGGCTCTGAATTCTCTTAACCAGAATTCAACTACTGAGATTGCTGAACCAACATCTAACATCCGGTGTCATTTCACCACCAACAGTGTCCTCAAAGTTCTTCCCATATGTGTTTTGCTTTCTTCAGAGAGAGGAGAGCTATAGGCTGGAACCCCTAGCCCTCATAATCTCAATATGGCCACAGTACATCTTGATGTCACATCTGCTTGGGTTTAAAATATGCACACAAATTCTTTAATGCTCCTCCTTGCACAAGTGAAGCCTAATTTCCTTTCTCTTAAATGTGGGCTATATTTATTTAGTGATTCACTTTTCATAAATAAAATATGGTTGAAATGACAGTGTGTTACTCCTGGAATTAGGACACAAAGGCATTGTGCTATGTTCTTTACATTTTCTCTTGGATCTGACAAGTAACTAAAGCCTCCTGCCAAGAGCCAAGAATGAAGTGAGACTTTCTGCCAACTGCCATATGAAGGAGCCATCTTGGAAATAAATGCTCTGAGCCCAGTCAGGACTTCAATTGACTGCCGCCCTAAGAAATTATCAACTATAGTCTCATGAGAAACCCTGAGCCGGAGCCACCCAGCTAAGCTGCTCCTGAATTCCTGACTCACACAAACTGTAGAATAATAAATATTTGTTGAGATAATAAATATTTGTCAAGATAATAAGTGCAAATCATAACAGCTCTGGTCGTGTAGTTCGGTTGGTTAGAGTGTCATCCCAATATGCCAAGGTGGTGGGCTTGATCCCCCATCATGCATCAGTGAATACATAAGTGAGTGAAACAGCAAATTGATGTTTCTTTCCCTCTCTCTCCCCGCTCCCTTTCTCTCTCTCAAATCAATAAATGAAAAAAAAATGTATAAATGTAAATCATAATAGAGAGCTAGATAACTGGTGCAATATTTATCTCTATATAACAACAACTAGGGAAAGAAGGAAGCAACTGACTCCCTCTCTTTCTTTTTTAGGAGAAACTTTTGTGAGACTTCTGAGAGGCCTTCTTTTCGCATTTCACCGGGCAGACTTGAGTCATATTCCAATTTCTTAATCAATGACTGGAAAGAGAATAATAGCATGATTGGTTTATGCTGAACAATTATGCTGAATGAGATCGACCCCCTGCAGTTGGAGCTGGGGCTGGAGTCAGCTTCCCTGAAACAGAAGATTGTAGAGGATAGTGAGTTTTAGAAAGAAAATAGGGTAGAGAAATGAATATTGAGGTTACTTAATCAACTGGTTAACCAATTCTCAATGATTTAACACACCAAAAGTTCATTCATCTCGCATACTACCTGTCCAATGTGGTTTGGCAAGGAGACCCTCCCTGGCTGACAGAGGCTTCAGCTCAGTATCCACTTCAGTGATTCTCCCTAGAGGGGGGATGGGAAAGTGGCAAATTGTTTACTGGGTCCTAAAACTTTTGCCTGGAAGTGACAGGTATCACCTTCTCTCCTACTGTATAGACTAAAGTGAGTACTATATATCTAATTTTAAAGAGGTCAAGTAATGCAATCTTAGGTTATAACCAGAAACTGGATACACAGAAAATATTTGGTGAACATCCCTGAGTTACCAGCAAAAGAAAATCAGTTCTGCAAACCTGCTTATTTTGGGACCAGAAATTGTGGGAACAGAAAGCAGACTTTTACCATGCCCCCGCACAATTCCCCAAACATTCTAAGGAATTGCTTTCTCTTCTCTCTGCCTTTAAGAGCTGAAGTGGTTAAATAGATCAGATATTAAGCATGGGGAGAGATCCTAGCTTAATTGCTGGTGCCAGATCTTCACCTAGCATGTATGAACAGGTCTTAGCAGATTAATTGAAAATTTCTATGAAAACAGTATTACTCAGCTTCAGGCATGTAATCGAGCTCTGATATTGAGTCCATTACTGTGTAATTTTCCTAATGACCCTAAAGTTGTAAGTAACGTGTTGAAATTTTAAAGTGCTGCTGTGTTGAAATCTGCAGGTCAATAGCTCACCTTTCCTTAGGATGCTCCATGCTCGTGGAGTGGATATTATTCTAACAGGAGGCATGGAGGCCACCTGGCCAAGGAAGTGGATCAGTCCTACTAGGCTAGCCTTTCTGTTTCAGGCTTGCAAACACCTGACTTACTAAACTTCAGGTTCCTCCTTTGCCTTTATTTTTTAAGTTCTTCTATGTCTGCCTGATAGCTAACCTACTGATAAATCTGGAACTAAAACTCAGTTTTCCTGATTCCTCACTCTGATATCCTTCTAGCAAATTCTATCTCAGTTTTCAGCACTTTCCAAGAAGCTCAACAATTATCTCATTACTCCACTCAGAGTTCTTCTGTTTTTCATGTTCCTCCTTTCTTCTCCTACGGCATATCTTCTTGTTTCTGTCTTTGTAAGGCATGTATCACACCAGTCTGCAATACCTGACTTCCTGGGTATCTTTCTCCTTACTTTGTAAGCTCATTGGAAATACGTTCCATGTTTTATGTGATTTAAAAAATTCACAGGGTGCTCGCTTCAGCAGCACATGCTCTAAAACTGGAACGATACAGAGAAGATGAGCATGGCCCCTGCACAAGGATATCACACAAATTCTTGAAGCGTTCCATATTTAAAAAAAAAGAAAAAATCACAGGTCTAGAGGAGTGAATAAATAGTACCATAGTGCCTGACTGTTAGGGAGTGTTCAATGAATGTTGAATGGATATTGAATATTACAAGAATCATATTCTAGGGATTATGTATCCCTCTGTTCTAGGACTTTCCAACACTCTAAAAGAGCCTTTAAAATCTCATTATATTGTCTTGGCTGGTGTGGCTCACTGGATTGAACCAGCCTGTGGATGGAAAGGTTGCCAGTTTGATTCCCAGTCAGGCCACATGCCTGGGTTGTGGGCCAGGCCCCCAGATGGGGGTTTGAGAGACAACTGGTTGTTGTTTCTCTTGCACTTCATATTTTTCTCCCTCCTTTTGTCTCTCTCTAAAAATAAATAAATAAAATCTTGTTTAAAAAGTCGCATAAAGATCTATTGTTTTATTTCCTAAAGCAGGGTAAGCTAACAGTATTTTCCCAAATATACATAATTAGTATTGGCGGTGTAGCTCAGTTGGTTAGAGCATAGTCCTGATACTCCAAGGTGGCAGGTCTGATCCCCCTTAAGGGCACCTACAAGAATCAACCAATGAATGTATGGATAGGTGGAAAGACAATCGATGCATGTTTCTTTCTTTCTCTCTCTTTCTCCCCCTCCCTCTCTCCCACCCTTCCTTCCTCTCTTTCTCTCTCCCTCTCTAAAATCAATTTTAAAAAAATCAATCAATGAGTGCATAAATAAGTGGAACAAATGGATGTTTCTCCCTTCCTCTCTCTCTAAAATCAATTTTTAAAAAAGGAAATGCACATAATTGTGGGAAGGCCAACAACTTTAGGACTTAATGTAATATCGAAAGTTCATCCAATTAACTCCTTATAAAGGAGACCCTGGCAGTGATCCTCCACTTTGTTCAGGATGGGGGAAGGGGGACACTTAGAAACAGAATCTCCTGTAATGGGGTAAACAGTGTAGTTTGAGGAAGCCCCTCAGGCAATTCCTGTAAATTCGCCCCAGGTGAATGCAACCCATTTTCCTTCCTACCTCATCACTGCACAAAGGGACCGATGTTGAGGTGTACACCTAGCTGGTTTTGGTTCTTGTAGATTTTATGATGGACTGGGCTCCTGTGCGGCACCCAAACTCAGGGAGCAGGTTTTTTTTTTATTACCATGAGGTTGCTGAGCTCTTACTTTTTCTGGTTCACCCAACTATTTTTAAAAAATTACGTTATGTATAGGTGTGGGCGTGTATTAAAGATGATTTGTTATGAAGCTCACAGTAACTGTCTTTGTTCTCGGCCTTGCCGGTGTGTACTGACAACTACTGCTCAGTTGTCATCTTTGGAGGTCATATCCTCCTTCAGCAAAGCTAGAGACAGTCTTCAAAGCACAGGGTGTAGTCTGGCTGTAGATCACCTGAAAGCCTGGAGGAACAGTCCCCTTGGAACACTGTCTTCTTTTAGTCCTCTTAGCAGGAGTTTCCAAATCCTTTGGAGTGGAGAGTCGCAGGGGTGGGGCTGGAATATCTTCCGCATTCTTCCTCCACTTCCTCCTCCCACTCCACCCCCACTTCTCATCCTCCCTCTTCCCTTCCTCCCCTTTCCCTCACTCCTCCTTCTTCTCCTCCTGGCCTCCCCCTCCTTCTCCTCCTCCACCCCTCTCCCACCCTCTCCTCCCTCCTCTACCTCCTCCTCCAGGCTGCAGTTGCTAGTGGGTTGCTGGAGCGGGGAGGGGAGGGGCAAGTGGCTGGTAGCAGAGCGTGGGAGGACCGAAGGCCTGGGAATCATGGTAGCTCACAGGTCCCTGAGCACATGGACCCAAACCCTCTCCACATTATCTGTAGTATTATTATAAAATGGGTAAAAGGCAGGGCCAGCTTAACAAAGGTTTATGAAAGGAAATCCTGGTGTTTTAATTATAGTTTACAGAGAGCAGGTCCATTCATGCTTACTAAACTCTCATCTGTAAAATGGGGATAAAATAAATTTAAACAAATATTATCCAAAAATAGGAAGGTTACGTAACAAAGCTGAATTCATTTCCTGTGAACACTGCTGAGGATCTAAGTAACAGAGTTTTGTTGATTTTATTCCAGCCAACTACAAAGACAGACCGTATACAACAGATGTTTTCCTTTGTTCTGGGCCTTGTAAAGAGTCATTTCTCTACAAAGAAAGAATCCCCTTTGTGCATTCCCTGGCCCAACTGGCCCTGGGGATTATGAAGAGAAAGCTCTCTGGAGCTGTTTTCCTGGTTAGACACATTGTTCTGGAAAGCAGGCTGGGTTGCCATGGCTACAGCTCCCCAGAGGCCTCACCCTGCCCCTTCCCACCCCGCCTGCCTGTGCTGAGCACCAGGGCAGTACTGGCTTCAAATCTGCCTCTCGCACAACACGGAAATAGTAGGGAAATTCCAAACTATATCACCCAGACGGCCTCTGAGGCCCAGAGGCAGGAAAAAAAAAAAAAAAAAACCAAAAAAAAACCCCGAAAAAACCCTCATCAGGCAGTTCTGAATTGTCCTTGAAAAAATTACCATTAGATGGAAAGCTTGTTGAAGGTAGGAATAATGTTCTCATCCGTTAATCAGTTCCTTCCTGTTCTCCATGACCATTCCCCTACTGCCGCAACCACCTTTCCATAGGCCAACACATAGTAGGATCTGGAAAAAAGTTTATAATCATTTGTCAGTGAGGTGGCGGTTTAGCAGCGGGTTAAAAGCATGGACTCTGGAGCCAGAATTTTGGTCCTCCATTTAAATAGAGAAAATATCTAACTTTCCAACCTTCATTTTCCTCATCCTTGAAATGGGACGATAATATCTAACTCAAGAACTATAGGGTGGGTACTGAATACGATAATATATGAAACACTTGGGGCTGCCTGGCTTATAGCAGCTCTCAGTATTTCTATTATGACTATTACTGTCATTATCTCTTCTGGAGCCTGCCGCAGGTTTATGACGGGAGAAACATTGTCCCTCACTAACAACAAACCCCAAACAACAGAAAACCCAGCAGGGCCTATAGCTGTCCAGGTTAATGAAATGAATGTAAAAGTGCTGTGTAAGTTATCTACGTGTCATAAGTAGAAAATGGAACATGACAGTAACAAGTTTAGTTTATGGTACACTATCACACATAAATAATGCAAAATGGTTGTTTTCCAATTTTCCGCGAACAACATCTCTGGTAAAAAGATTAAAATAGCACTGTGACATCTTTCAGCTTGACTTTCTCCCTCTCCCCTCCCCAAATCTCTTAGGGGATTTCTGAAACCTACAAACCTGGTTGTAATTGAGTGTGTGTGTGCGCGCGCGTGTGTGTGAGATCTTTAAATTCCACAGGGGGCCTCGCAGGCCTCGCCACACCAGGGCTGCCTTCTAAAGTCGCTGAGGCCCTGGGGTCTGGAGGTACTTATCTAGTAGTGCCTGTGGCAGAGTCTAAACATCTTTGGATACTCAGGTGAGAGTGAATTTAGTAGCCCCTACCGCTGTTTGCTCTGCACCCCTCTCCTTCCCAAGGCGGGCCCAGACTTTGTCTAGAATTCCTAGGGAGGCTTTAGAGGGTTGGTTTTTTTTTTTTTTTTTTTTTTTTTTTGAGAGGGAGTGGTGGTCACGATATGTAACTAGTCCCGGAAGGCTCTGAGCGGAACCTGGCCGCAGGATGTGCACACCCTCGACAGCTGCAGACCACATCTCAGACTATTAGAGTCTCAGAGGAGCCACTTCAGGGTGGGAGCGATCAGATGTCGAGGTTCTGGCACGTGGGGGAGGGGAAGCTAGGACAGGATTATCATTCCACTGTTAACTAATGCTGCTGTTGTCTCTTGGTTGAGAGGGTATGTACGGGTTGTATGTATCTCAGTTCCCGAATGAAAAGAGCATGTCCTATTGAGGACGTTTATTGTCTTTAATGCAAAGGGCTGAAGAAGCCTGGTAACTATACATACAAATGCCAGTTTTATGTAGGACACTCCCACAACACCTAAGTGCAGTGCTTTCTGGGGTTGTGCAATAATGTGGCAAAGGTGCAGAAAGCTGGTGTGAACTGCAGGGTGTGAAGTGTTGTACCCTCTTTTTAAGGCCCTATCATACATTCCCCCCGTTCAGCACACACATTAAATTACCCAAGACACAGAATCCTCCCCTCCCCCAACACAGCAGACAGCTTTCTCTGAAAACTGATACCCTGAGGCCCTTTTCCCTCACCAGCTACAATTAGGGGCAGTAAGAGAGAATATGTGGACTGGATTATGGCACAGAGGCAGTGCTCTGTAATTTCTCCTTTTGTAACAGGCCGTTGTTCCGGCTCCAGGCCTTATATTTTATCTGACTTTGCTACTCTTGGAAACCGCTTTAGGCTCCTGCAAGTGCAGGCCAAATCCACTTCTTCCGGCAAAGTCCATTTTGTATTTTCTGTTTTACCCTAGTCAAGTCTCAGCCAGGCTGTTGTTCTCAATCCAGCTCAGAAACTGGCTCAAACCGCCCTGAACTGGATTTGGTGACTGTTGAGACAGAGTTTCTGCCTCTTTGTTAGGGCGGATCCGGCCTCGTTTGCTCTTCAGTTTCCCTCCCTCCCGTTTTCCCAGAGTCACCAACAGCAATTCAATTCCCTTCCCCCTGCCTACAGTTTTTCCTTTTTCTTTTCTTTTCTTTCTTTTTTTTTTTTTTTTTACCCTTCCCTGGGCCAAGACCCCATGAAATAGATTAAATTCTTTAATAAAATAGTGGATTTAGGTTGTAACCTTCAGCTTTTATTACATTAACTATTTAGTTCTGCTTTTCTCAAATTCGTTATCTAACCAATTGACTTTGTGCCCTTAAAATTTTGGCCCTCGTTCTAACCTGGAAATATCTTAAATTTTCACTGTGAACGAAAATAACTTTAAATTCCACACCAAAGGCTGAAGGATGTTGGTGCAATACATTGTTAATGTCCATTCTGTAACTATATTTAAATTAAAGTAAGTCATTTCTTCACTGAGAAGAAACAACACATAGTATGTATAGAATTTTTAAAGTCACCCATACTGGCTGTCTATTGCAACTGCGCGATTACTAGAGAAAGAACAAGAATTGAGATGGTTTTGGTTTTCGAACATGCAATTTTAACCCTGGATCGGATTCTGTGAATTGTTTAGTGAAGAAGGCTGTTTGGAGAATGCGCGGGAACCATTCCTAACACGATGCAGGTGGGGGGGGGGGGCGGAACTGGGCCTGCGACGGGATAAGCACAGAATAGGGCTGGGCTTTAGTAAGTTGTCTTTCTATAAAATTTAAGCATTTCTTGTTTTTGAACTAGTGAGAAGGGATGGTTGCACACCATTATAAATGTACTAAATGCCACTAAATTGTCCACTTTAGAACGGTTACATTTATGTTACGTCAATTTTACCTCAATTCTTAAGCGTCTCGGGACAAGAATACTTCATTTTCCTTTTGTGTCTTGAAAAATATCAGAGAAAAACTATCAGCAACCGTGACCTGGGTGGGGCTGCACTCGGTGCTTGCCGGCTCACCGGTCTCCCTCTGGTGGCCAAGTGGAGCAGCGTGCCCGTGCCGGAAGGCCTTGTGAGGGTGCCTCCATTGCCTGTCGAAGCTCCAGTAGGAAGGCACTTTTCTCAGAATCGTCCGCCGCACCTGACTTCGTGTGCATTTTATTTGTCTTACCCGTGTAAGTAGTACAGGGCTATTTTACTGATGCGGGTCAACAGGTTTTGCTTCCGAGGTGTTGCAAAGGCTTAATTATAAATTACGATTTAAAATTAATTTCTAAATCTCAGAGCAAACCCCAAAATGCCGTGATTTCTCCTAGGCTAAAAACTACAGTTAAATTGCTCATGTAAGTGTTTAATTTCAGTAGAGCATAAAGCCCTGAAAAAAAGCCAATTATGACAGTCATCTGGAAAAGCTATTTTAATACCGAAAAGGGGAGGGGCTGGCTTTGTCTCGTGAGTCACTACTCTGAGAAGGACTCCAGTCTGGGCTAGCGTAACCTTCCAGGTGGATATTAAAAAAAGGCGAACCCATCAAATGAATTTATTATGAGGTTTAAAAATCTTAAGTAATTACTATGGAAAGAAAAATAGTATGTGCTATATTGTGGGTCAAGTAATTCAGATCAGCCCTCTCATTGTCAGAGTAAATCTTACTTTAGGATCTTCACACCTTTTGTTTCACGTGCTTGAAAGGCTTGCTCATCTTACATGTCAAGCTTCACCTGTCTGGCCTGATGGATCACCTCCTCCGAGAAGCCTTCCTGAACCCTTGGTCAAAAGTAGATTCCTTACACCCTGTTGTCTTCTCCTATGGCACCGTCTTTTATTTTCCTGTTATAGTACCACTAAATTTACAATTATGTATATTTGTTTTCTTTTAGATATTCTCTTTCTTCCTCACTAGCTTCCTAAATCTCATACGCGCCGTGTCTGTCAGATCAGAACTGTATAACCAGCTTCTGGCAAACAAACAAAACAAGGAATACATATTTGTTAAACAGATAAGTTAAATTCAAATACTGTATCTTTAGCATCAGTCCACTACTCTCTGGATTCTTCTTGTGAAGTAACTACTGATTGTGAGAACTATTGAGTATAATGGGATCATCACAGTTCCTCAAATTTTATCCCCCTAAAAAAAGAGAAACAGATTAATCTTATAATTCTTATTCTGTGTTTTCTCATTTGTAGTACTTGATTATACTTGGAGATAGAGTTCCCTGGGTTTTGATTTCTGAATCTGGATTTGTCCGCGTGGTCCTGCTTCCCCTACCCTGGAGTCAAAACCTTCCCTACCACCAGAGGCAAAGGGACTACCAATTCCTTCAAAAAAGTTATTTGTTTCTGTCCAGAGACAGGCTCACTCATGCAGATTTAAATGCCCTGGAATTTCAAATTCAATTAGAAATAAATAAATAAATTCAGTGGAATTGTAAGTAGGCAATTTGCATCTCTGAGAATCTTTAAACTAGATGTTAGTCACTTTATTGGATTTCAGCCCAACACAAGATTAATCCCTTTGGGGACTTCTTTACCTAGGCAAATTAGCAATTATTGCACTGTTCCAGAAAGCTGTGCTAGGGGTTGGAGGACTTTTGAGATATGTGACTTTATTCTGTATTTATTGAATGGTCTTAATTGACCAATGTTTGTATATAACTGTTAGAATTTTTCTAGCTGCTTACAAAATGCTGTGACTTTTATTTCTTTGAGCTGGTATGGGGTAATAGGTAAGAAATTAAATAAACATGGAAGTCAGAAAAGCTCAAAGCGCCAAGTCTTGGTTTTCTTATCCATATTTTCATCTATAACAATGGGATGTCCACTCTTCAGAGCTGCAGTAATCATTATAATAGCCTTTATAGAACAATTATTGTATGCCAGTTATACATATAATACTACTGTGGTATTTAGCCGATACATAGATGGATTCCAACTTATAAAGTTTTGACTTTATGATCATGTGAAAGAAGTATGCATTCAGTACAAAAAAGATAGGCTAAGCTATGATGTTTGGTAGGTTAGGTGTATTAAATGCATTTTTGACTTAATGATATTTTCAACTTACAGATTGGTTTATCAGGAAATAGCCCAATTATAAGTTAAGGACCATCTGTATATATAAACTATCTAATTATATATATATATATATATATATATCCCACCCAAATATATGTGTGTGTAGTGGGGTGTGTGTGTGTGTGTATATATATATGTATATTTAATCCCAGACAGCCTTTGGGGAGGTTCATTGTCCTATTTTACTACTGAGGACGTGGAGGCACAGAGAAGTTAGGTAACTTAGCCAAGGTAACACAGCTAGTAAGTGGCAGAGCACACAGAAACCCAGGCTGTTTGGGTTCCAAGTTTATGCTTTTAAAACCTTAATTCCATTTACCTGGCGCAAGATGAATGTTGCTAAATATTAATTTCTTATTTTCTTTCTTATTTCCACAAAAATGGTGATTACTTCCTCAAGGTATCTTAACGCAAAACCATAGAAATTTAGAATCGGCACAATCCTCTGCTTTTTCAGATGAGGAAATAGAAGTCCAAAGAGCTTGAACCATTTATTTGTACTGTGTGGCTAGATGGGACTAGATAATTAGGTCTCCTGATCAATCTGTGAGGGAATAATGGTTCTTCAGTTAATTTGTTCTACTTCCTTCCCCTGATCATTTTTGAAAATAAAGGAAAAGAATTCCTGTTATGAATCTCACCCTTACCCCACCCCACCTTGTTTTCTGCAATTAAGTGACTGCTGCACTAGCAGAGACTTCACAAAATGGAATGTGCTGCTTCTCTGCCAGAGCACACAGAGGAAGTGAGCTGGAGTTTGCCACTGGGAAAACCAGGGGACAGGAAAAAATTAGAACTCCTTTGTTCTCCTTCACTCTTTTGCCTCTTAATCCCTTCCCATCTAGTTTCTGGCTCTAGCGTTCTAGTCCCCTCCTTGGATTAAGAGTATCAGGCTATCACTGAAGCCCACCCTAATAAAAATTCAACCCTGAACAGAGAAAGGAATAATAAGCTCCATTGTTGGTAGCTGCCTAGTTCCGCTCCTCCCCCCTTGAGAACAGTAGAGAAAGTCCTGAACTCCCGTTTTCATTGTGCCATTATCTCAACACATGATGAAATACTATGTTATCTTTCCTGTTGTTTTCTTACAAGGATTTTTGCCTTGGCCATGAAGAAATACTGTGACAAAGCTCAAAAGACTCTAGTGTTTTGCTTTATTTCGCTCAGCTTAAAATAAAAATTCTAAGAACAATCATATGTATTTGCAGTTGTAAAAGTTCCACAGTCTTTAAACAGAACTATTCTAAAAGACCACAATATTTAGTGTTATGGTGTAAACACAGGGAATATAAATTTCAAAGGGAATTTATGCTTTTACTATCACATAAGAGGAAACTGAGTTTTTTCCTTTTTTTCTTAGCAGTTTTCTTTGAGTCTGACCTTGGAGAAGTGAAGAGAGCAAGGGAAGGTAGGGTGGGAATCAGACTACAGGATAGTTAAGGTTCCATGTTCTCCTGAGGCTGGTCACACAAAAGGCGGGGGATTTCAAAGGTGTATTAACCTAGATGCACAGAAACGGTGCGCAGGGCTTGCTTGAGGCAAATATCGCCCGTGAACAAGCAATGTGTCAGGGATGACTACATACTATTAGGGCTAATTCAGGAAGTTATGATCAGATTGCCCTGTGAGGTTACTTTCCATATGTTAATGTTAGAAACTTCTAAAGCTGTAGAGAATTTTTAGGAGTTTACGTGAGTCCCTACTGGTATGGCTCAGTTGGTTGGGTGTTGTCCCACAGGGTGAAGGATTGCTGGTTCGATTCAGGTCCGGGTACATGCCTGGGTTATGAGCTCCATCCAGGTTGGGGTGTACTGGAGGCGACCAATTGATGATTGTCTCTCACCTTGATGTTTCTCTCCATTTCTGTCTCCCTTCCCCTCTGTCTAAAAGTGGATACATAAAATCTTAAAAAACTAAAAGTTTATTTGAGCCAAACTGATGATGTGTGCTGGGGAACAAGATCTCAAATGCTCCTTTGAGTAAATTTTGTAGTTTCTTTTATGCATTTGAAATTAAGGAAGAGACTTTGGAAAGATTACAAGAAGGTGAGGGAAACGAGTGGGGATTGGATAATACGATAGTTAAGATTATTGGCTTTGTCTCGAGTAGTTACATTTTAGAATTTCAAAAGTATGCTAACCTCTGTGAACTGAAGCAATGGACAAGGCTTGCTTAAGGCAAAGATAAGCTTTTCACTAAAGAATTTATGTGCCTGAGGCATGAACACTCACCATGACCTGTCCAGTTAAGAATTTATGATCAGATCACTCTGTAAGGTGTTTCTTAGAACCCATTTTTCATCCCCTCTTTCAGTCATAAATCAGTTTGAAGGCGGCATTGATGATCAACATTTTGGTCAGATAGTGTAGTCGCATATGATAGGAGAGCTCATTTACAGGATATTTCAGTATCAACATTGTCTTGTCCATTGGGCGAGGGAGAACACTGTAATGATGGGATATGAGTTGAGGCTGAATTTTCCTCAAAAAGGAAGGGGAGGTAAATGGGAGATGAGACTCAGGTATTATGGCTTTCATTGTGAAAAAACACTGGATCATCTCAAAAACACTTTGAATTATAATGCTCTGGATTTGGCATCTAGTATAACATTTACATGTGCCATGAAAAGAGCATTAATAGTTATCTTAAACATGTTCAGTAATCATAAACAATTGGTCTGTATAGAAAAACCCAAAAAACAAGTGTAACTATTATTATGACTGTTATCATTGACAGATAGGGAAGGACAATAAACAAAATGGATTCTGAGTTCAATGTCAATTCATATAGGTATACAGGCCTTGTTGATGTCTTGGGAAAGCTGTCTACTTCTGATGTTAGGAGCTTATCTTTCTGCAGGAGTCTTTAACGTTCTTTCTTGAGTGGCAGAGACAAGGGTAGGTGTCCACTGCAGCCAGGCATTTGATAAGGCTCCTTCCAACAACATTGGAGAGTGTCTTTTATTTGATGTCTTTTCCAATAAACAAAATCTCCAGGTGGCAGTCAATGATTTTTAAAGTCTTTGTCTCCTGAGGGCTCTCTGTGAAAGGAAACAGTTACCAGCTTGGCATTTTCTTGAAGTGACTCTATCAAACCTTGGCAATAGTGCCAGATGTCTCCTTTCAATAGTCAGCTCATATGTTTCTTCATCTAAGTCTAGCTTACATGCACTGTGATGCATGAAGGATATAAAAATAAGAAAATAGGGAGCCAGGGTAGGAAAGAACCAAGTGGCCATCTTGAGTTTCCCGTGCTTCAACTTTTTTTTTTAACGAGCATTGTTTTACTCATACAGTACAGCCTAGAAATTTCTCATCATTTATTTTACAATACTAGCCATACAATTTCAAATCTTTTGAAGTGTTCCAGGGGCCTTTTTGAAATGCTGAAAGTAATTCCTACATATTTAGATTTTAAACATTAAAACCTCAATTTCTAATGAAAACTAAGAAGTAGGCAATTAACATTCTTTAGCTTGGCAAATTTATGAAGACATTTTACAGTCTCCAGAAACATTTTATAGACATCAAAGTCAATTATTAACATGACTTATTTTTATAAAACCCAGGTTAAATAAAGACATGTCTGTTTTACTTAAAACAAAAAACTTAAGCTAGCTTTTATTTACTAAAGATTAATTTTTGAAGATGTGAAATAAAAAAACATTTGGGTTAATTTCTATATTCCTCAGAATTTTATTTATTTTTGAATAGATTTTATTTATTTATTTTTAGAGAGAAGGGAAGGGAAGGAGACAGAGAGGGAGAGAAACATCGATATGAGAGAGAAACATTGATTGGTTGCTGTGGGTGGGGCTCTGTCCGCAGGGCACCCCGGCTGCCGCAGATGAGAATAAGTCTACCAAGACATGATCTACTTGGGGAGGAAAGTTGGCGGATCTCTCAAAGGAGAAAGGCCAAGAGCCTTTTCCTCAATGGGCTTTTACTGGGTTCAATTTGCACAGGAATGCAGGTAAAGCTCACTAATCATTGTCAGGCAGTAAGGATCAAATAATAGATAACATACAAAAAACTATGAGGGCTTTTTCTGAGTTAGGGTCTGTTAGCTAAAGGGCTACAAAACTTTGGGAAACAAACTCATTTCCTGCTCAGACCCTTATCATTTAATTGAGGACATTCTTAGCAAAGCAGGTTTCACAGGATTTTATGTGTTCTTTCTTAGGCCTGATCACCCGGGGAACTGGCCCTTTCTAGCACAGGGCTGCACATACCACCAGCATTGTTTCAGGCTTAAGGCATTGTCTCAGGCTTAAATCAGGCAGGGGAAGTAAGGCAGCCAAGAGGTTAGGAGACTTCTTGCAGACAGAATGAGCGCTCAGGCTATTACAAAGCCAAGGGACGAGGGTCCATCACCCCCTTTTGCTATAGCCCCCCAAGTCCTTCCCTGGGGCCTCCCTGTGATCGTGCCTGTCTTAGGTCATTCCCCCCCTTGGGGAATCTTACCCGTCATTGGCTAACCGACCAAGCATTGGGGGCCAGTTATGGATGAAGCAGAAGTGGCGCTCCTGCCAGGGAGATAAACTTTGTCTTTTTAGTGGCTTATGGTCCGAAGGTCGTTCACTCAGCCTTAGCCATGGGGGAGTGGGTTACAGCTTCTGAAACTAGGCAGGGCAGTTCCCAACGGTTGCCTCTTGTATGCACCCCTACTGGGGACTGAACCTGCAACCCAGGCATGTGCCCTGACTGGGAATAGAACCAGTGACCTTTCGCTTTATGTAGCAACCCCCAACCAAATGAGCCAGACCAGACAGGGCTATTTCTCAGAATTTTAGAATACCCAGTCTTTATAAGCACTTACCTTTAAATGAACTTTAACAATACCATTCAAAGTTATATGCCTGAATACCCACCATGACCTTGACAATTTAGGAATTGGTAAGCAGATCACCCTGTGAGGTTACTTTCCACTGAACCCCTTTTTTGTCAACACATAGAACTCCTTTTTTTTGTCCACAAAATAGAGGTAGATTTGTGACAGTGTGTCACAATGCAGGAAATGATAGTCTCAGATGACTTGCTGAGAGGCAGAATGGGAAAGACAATTTTTTTTGAAGGTGCTCATTTTTAAATTATAGTTTATGCTATTACAGTTGTCCCAGATTTTTCCCCTTTGAGCCCCTCTAGTAAGCCCTCACTTCCCTCAGGCAGTCCCCACAACGTTGACCAAGTCCATGGGTCATGCATATATGTTCTTTGGCTACTCTATTCCCTATGCTGTACATTACATTCCCATGACTATTTTTTAACTGTCTATTTGTACTTTTTAATCCCTTCACCTTTTCCACCCATCCTTCTCAACCCCCCTCCCATCTCTCAACCATTAAAACATTTTCTGCATCTGTGATTCTGTTTCTATTCTATTTGTTTGTTTATTTTGTTATTTAGATTTAATTGATATGTATTTATTGCCATTTTATTGTTCATATTTTTGATCTTCTTAAATAAGTCCCTTTAACATTTCATTTAATAATGGTTTGGTGATGTTGAACTACTTTAGCTTTCACTTGTCTGGGAAGCTCTTTGTCCTTCGATTCTAAATGATAGCTTTGCTGGATAGAGTACTCTTGGCTATAGGTGCCTGCTTTTCATCACGTTGAATATTTTTTCCCAATCCCTTCTATCCTGCAAAGTTTCTTTTGCAAAAGCAGCTGACAGTCTTATGGAGGCTCCCTCATAGGTAATTCTCTGCTTTTCTCTTGTTGATTTTAAGATTCTCCATTTTTTTTAAAGATTTTATTTATTTATTTTTAGAGAGAGTGGAAGGGAGAACAAAAGAGACATAGAGAAACATTAATGGGTTGCCTCTTGGCCTACATGTGCCCTGACTGGGAATTGAACCAGTGACCCTTTGGTTCACAGGCTGGTGCTCAATCCACTGAGCCACACCAGCCAGGACAGATTCTCTCTCTACCTTTAACCTTTGGTATTTTAATTATGGTGTGTCTCAGAGTTGGCTTCTTTGGGTTCATCTTATTAGGGATTCTATGCACTTCCTGGACTTGTATGTCTATTTTCTTTACCAAATTAGGGAAGTTTAACTGCTGACTCACTCAGTGACATTATTTTTTTAAATTGCTCTCAAAAAGAGCAATTCTTGCTCTTTTTCTTTGCCTTCCAGCACCCCCATGATGTGAATGGTGGTAAGCTTGAAGTTGTCCCAGAGAATCCTTACAGTATCCTCATATTTTTGGATACTTTTTTCTTCTTGCTGTTCTGATTGGTTGTTTTTTGCTTCCTTATGTTCCAAGTCACTGATTTGATTCTCGGCTTCATCCACTCTACTTCTGATTCCCTGTAAATTATTCTTTATTTCAATTAGTGTATCCTTCTTTTCTGACTGGATCTTTTTTATACTGTTGAGATTCTCACTAAGTTCATTGAGCATCCTTATAACCAGTGTTTTGAACTCTGCATCTGATAGATGCTTTTCTCCATTTTGTTTAGTTCTTTTTCTGGAATTTTGTTCTGTTTTTTCATTTGGGCCATGTTTCTTTATCTTCTCATTTTGGTACCCTCCCTGTGTTTGTTTCTATCTATTAGTTAGAGCTATTATGTCTCCCAGGCTTGATAGTGTAGCTTAATGTAGTAGGTGTCCTGTAGGGTGCAATGGCATGGCCTTTCCTATCACCTGGTCTGCGTACACAAGGTGTACCTACTCTGTGGGCGTATACACCCTCCCCTTGTAGTTGAGCCTTGATTGCTGTTGGCATGTCCAAGTTCACTCACAGCATGTGTTCTGTCCGGAGTCACACAGCACTAGTTACAAAGCAGTCTGCAGATGGCTGCTAGTTGTGCTGGGGTTGGAGGTGCCTAGGAGAGACCAAGCTATAAACCAGTGCTGGCTGCTGCTAGTGCCAAACCTTGGGAAATTAGGGACAGTTATGGGAATCACTAAAGCCAGATGCTGCTTGTTTGAGAGAATTTAGAAAAATCTGAAGCATGGGCTAAGACAAGTCATTCACATGGAAAAACCATTGGAAAAGCTTGGGTGGGCCTGAAAGTTGAGTGGGGTAAGGCCTCAGGGAATCACCAGGGTGGGCAGTGTGAGCTAGATTTACATAGTCTCAGATATAGTGCCCACTTGCCAGCTCTGTGGCTCCTTGTGGGGAGGGCTCAGAAAAGGAATAATGGCTTCTGTCAGCACTTCTGTCTGGGAGAAAACTGTCCCCCAGCTCTTGCCCTGATGCCAGTCAATTCAGATAGTCTTTGTATGTCTCTGATGCCTTTTAATCTGCTGCCCCTGTGCTGGAGCTCAGAGAGAATAAGTCTGAGTAAGTCCATGCATGGGCCCTGTAAGAACTGCCTGAGAGTCCAGGAGTTTCTGTCTTCCACAGCCTCAATCCCTGCTGGTTTTTATAGCCAGGAGTTATGGGGACTTCTCTTCCTGGCACTGGAACCCTGGGCTGGGGGGCCTGGTGGGATGGGGACCTCTGGCTCTTGAGATATCCCTCCCTATTTTTATCCACCACATGTGGGTGTATGACCAACCCATTCCACGTCTCCACCCCTCCTACCAGTTTCAATGTAGTTTCTTCTTTAATTCCGTAGTTGTAGCACTTCCATTCAGCTCAATTTCTGACAGTTCTGAATGATGGTTATTGTATAGTTTAGTGCTAACTAAATTTTGATGTTGATTTGCAAGGAGGCGAGCCATGTTTACCTATGCTGCCATCTTGTCTGAAAAGAAAGGCAATCTTGCCCTGGCTGGTGTGGCTCAGTGGATTGAGTGCTGGCCTGTGAACCAAAGGGTCACTGGCCAGGTCCCCAGAGGGGACGTATGAGAGGCAACCACACATTGATGTTTCTGTCCCTCTCTCCCTTCTTTCCCTTCTCTCAAAAATAAATAAATAAAACCTTAAAAAAGTTAAGAAAAAAGAAAGGCAGTCTTTGGGAAGATTTAACAGAAGTGTTGCTAGAGCTAGGTATTGAAGGAGAAGTAGGAGTTTACGCTAATGATGCGGTAGATAGGGACATGTAGGCTGGTGAGAGGGAATGGAATGTTAAAGGCACAGAATTCAAAATAGAATGTTGTACCTGGGGAATATATGAAACCATATGAGTGGAATAATAAAGGGAAGGCAGTGGAAAGTGAGGCTGAAGAGGCATTTGGGCTAGATCACCAAGGATCTTGGGTGCTATGCAATGGCACATGAACTCATTCTTCTAGGCCTGGTCACAGCACTTTTAAAAAATCAATATTTCATAGAATTCCTACACATGCATTCACAAAAGCAGCTGAAGCATCTTCACGGTACCCTAAGAGGTTTGATTAATGTAGTGTTACAACTATAGTAGGCAAAGTGGAACCATTGAAGTGTTCTGGGTTTGCCCAGGACTAAGGGGGAGTTCCTGGATGAGGAACTTTCAGTTTTAAAACCTGGGTGAGTTGGTTGCTCTAGGTTTAGGCAGGAATGTAACATCTAGCATCTAAATGACTCTAGTAGCAGTTTGGAGAGTGGAATGGGGAAGCAAAGGGAAGAAATGCAAGGGACCTAACACTGGATGATATTACAACTCAGAGGGTTATTCCATGCCTTCCCGGTATTAATAGCTAGGCATTGTTTACCTTACTTTAACTAATGGAGAAACTGAAACTCAAGAGGTTTGATTTGTGTAAGGGTAGGCAGCCACAGGTGTCAGCACTGGGATTTGGATCTAGGGCTATTTGAAATCAATGTCCCAAGCTCTATTCATTATATCCAAGGGGCGATCACTGGAGGCAGGGAGAGACTACTACTTAAAACTGTGAAAATTACAGGATGAATTAAAGTGTAGAGGAAGAAAAGGGGGTAAACACAGAATAGTGGTGTCAAGAGAAAAAGAAGACATGTCCCATATGATGTAAGGAGAGAGAGAGAGAGAAGCCAGGAGAGTCTAATTTGATCAGAGAAAATGGGAAAGGTGATTTTGCGGGGAGGGGGTGGGGAAGAATGGTCCTGAGCATCAAATGTGGTAGAAGCTGAGGACAGTGAGGACTTTGGAAAAATCATTAGAGTTAGTATTAGGAGATTGTTAATGAACTGTTTCAGGCAGAAGCCACTTTGGACTGAGTGTGGTACCTTGTATAATTGTGTCAAGTTAGCTAGGCTGAACTATATTTCTAAGACTTTCCTTCCTGGTGTGTTTCCTTGCTAGGGTGGGCCACAAGAGATAGTAATCTAGAAGAATTGGACAATTGAAGTAAAACAGCAGCCATTGCTTTTTATGTCAGGAGATGGAAATAGGTGCTTTTGTGACTCACATACATTTTCTCTTAACAGCTGACTCATTGACACGGGGCAGCAGCCAGGCCTGCAATTGCTGTGAGGCAGAGTAGAGTGTGCCACCCCAAAATATGCCTTTGGGATATTATTTTAAGCTGGTCATTTTCAAGAAACAAAAGACTCAGGAAGAATCTTTGACCTCTGTCGCAACTGCCTAAAAGAATTTATACAGCAGACCTGCTCTAAGAAGAAAACTATCATCACAGTTAACAATAGTTTAATATGAACTAATGTGTGATAGACAGGAAGGAACCTAGCAAGGCCCTTTGATCAAAATCCTTTCTGTGTGTTAAAATGAACCAGCAAATATTTGTCTACCAAACATTTGCTTTTTCATCTCTATGTAAATTGCTTTCCTGCCCTTTGAAGTCCCAAACCACACCCCCTACACCAGCTTTTTTTTAGGTCAAGGTGGCATGGAAGCCTCAACTGCATAATTTGGTCCTTTCCTCTTGTTAATCTCTTTCGTGTCAATCTGATTATCGTTCCAGCTAGAACAATTTAGAAGGGGAGAAAGAAAATTATTTTTCCTCCACTGAGAGCTCTGCCTTCCCTTGATTCCTCCTTTAGCTTCTCAAACTGGTGTTCTAACTCTGGAATCAGGAATACCAGCATCTTCCACGGGACACAACAATCACCAAGACTGAAGGCAGTGAGAACTGATGGAGGTTCCAGTTTGTGCTGTGGGTTCCAGCTTGTCCTCACTCTCCCTCACTTTGTATCCACTTTCTGTTTCCAAATGCTTGACCTGTAATTGTCACACAGTGGCATCAGACACAAGCCAACAGCCTTACAGAGACTGTTTACCAACATCTCACAATTATATATAAGATCTATATGTTGTGTGTGTATACAGGGACTGGCAACAGTAGGTTTACAGTTGTGAGCAGGTGAAAGTCTATTCTTGTATCATTATTTATTAATTTTATTTTCCATATGAACTACTGTAAACCTACTTTTTCCCACCCCTGTATATGTGTGTGCATGTTTATATCTCTATTTCTTTTTTTAATTTTTATTTTAATTGTTGATCTTGTACAGTTTTCTGTCTTTTATTCTCACCCCAGCCCTCCCCACCTCCCTCCCAATTCCACTCCCCCCCATAGTTTTTGTCCATGAGATAGGGAATTTCAAGGGAAAAGGGGAAGGATTTACAGGAACAAGTATAAAGGACACATGGACAAAAACTATATCTCTATTTCTAAATCCCTATCTCATCTATATCTATGTATCTGTGTATCCATCTGCATATGTAGGCATCTATCTATCTTTCTACCTATCTAATCTTGTAGTGATTTTACTTCTTTGGTTGAACTCTGACTGCTGATTCAGTGAGAGATGCAAAAGAGGAGGCAGAAAGTGTGAATTACTCTCTGGAAAAATATAGTAACTACAGTACTTTAATAACCATCTACAATACAATAAATATCTACTGAGCCCATGTTATGTCCCTGTGCTTGAGTCAGGGACCATAGTAATGAACCACACTGATGTGGATGGGAGCCTATGATCTAGAAAGGGAGACAAATGATTAAAAAGCAAACAATGAAGTATCTATTACAAATGATATGAATGCTCTAAAGGAAAAAAAACAAAACAAACAAAAACCTGTAAACCCCCAAATATCAAGATACTAAGATCAACACAGAAGGGATACAATGTTTAGATTGAGAGATGAGGGAAGCATTTTGTATGATGTGATGTATCAGCTGAAATCTGAAGTACAATTAGGATTTAAGATAATTTTAGGAAAAAAGAATAGTATGCCTTGGCCTTAAGGTAGAAAATCGTCCCAGGTGTTCAGGGAACTGCAAGAGAACTGAGTGATGGGAGTCTGGTAGGTAGGAGAGTGACCTGGAAGACTGGAGGAGAGCCCTGTTGTCAGGTAAGGATTCTAGAATTTATCCCAGGAGTGATGGAAAGCCAGTTTTAATAGTTAAGGTTCTCTGGTTGCAAGGAACAGAAATTTGAGTCAAAGCAATTTAAGAGAAAAATGGATTTTTATCAGTTCCCATAACCAAATTGTAGGGAGCGCAGGCATGGAAGTGGCCTTAGGTACAATAGAATGAAGGATATTAAGACCACCAAAACTTTTTCTTTTTATCATCTTCACTTCCCTTCACATGTCTACTTCATTTCTATAATTAGATTTTTAATGAGGAAGAATCCATAGATCAGATCTTCACAGCTTTGCCTGAAACTAGTCTACGACATCATGGTTGCTACTAAATCTAGTTATAAGCAGATTATAACTGACTGGGGAAACAGAGAAGCAACTGACAGCAAGTTCTCATGTTCTTACAAAATCTCTTTTTTATGAAAAATTGCTACAGATTTTGAAAACAACATAATTATGTCACTTTCCTCGTGTATGAACAATAAAGTATCTTTTTGTTCCAGACTTTCTGATTCCTTTCCCTCTAGTATTACAATCTTACTTCACTTTTGTTGTGAATTCCATGAAATGCAGAATTCAGTTTTGAATAAATTGAGACATTTTATTTTAAATCAATTTTGAGGGCTTCAATATTGTTAGAAACTAGAACTACTGTAGTTTTTTTAGAGTCAGAAATGTACTAGAATGGTGGAAGCAAAGTTAAGATTATATTGGTTTTATTTGCTTTTTCTATTCTGTCTTTTCTTGAGGTTGAGAAACAAAATTGGACTCCCACATTAGCAGCATTGACAAGAATGGAACGAGAACAAGGTATTCCTACAAAATACTAGCAACCTGAACACAATAATACATTGAAGAGATAATATGATCAAGTGGGGTTCATTCCAGGGGCACAAAGATGGTTCAACATACTCAAGTTGATCAATGTGATACACCATATTAACAAAATGAAGGATAAATATCATATGATCATATCAATAGATGCAGAAAAAGCATATGACAAGATATAACATCCATTTATGATTAAAACACTCAATGAAATGGGCATAGAAGGTAAATCCCTCAACTTAATATAGGCCTTATATGACAAACCTTCACCTAATATCTTACTTAATAGTGAAAAACTGAAAGTTTTTCCTCTGAGATAAGGGACAAGACAAGGATGTCCACTCTCCCCACTGTTATTCAACATAGTACTGGAATTCCTAGCCAGAGCAGTCAGGCAAGAGAAAGAAATATAAGGCATCCAAATTGGTAATGAAAAAGTGAAATTGTCAATTTTTGTAGATTAAATGATTCAGTATACAGAAAACCCTAAAGACTCCACTAAAAAACTATTAGAAACAATAAACAAATACAGTAAAGTTGTAGAATACAAAACTAATGTACAAAAATCCATTGAATTCCTGTATACTAAGAAATTTCAGAAGAATAAATTTAAAAAATTTTCTTTTGAAATTGCAACAAAAAGAATAAAGTACATAGGAATAAACAAAAGATGTGGAGGACTTATACACTGAAAACAACAAGATATTATTAAAAGTAATTGAAGAAGACACAAAAAATGGAAAGATATTCCGTATTCATGAATTAAAGGAATCAGCATAGTTAAAATGGCCATATTACCCAAAGCAATATACAGATTTAATACAATCTCCATCAAAACCCAATGGCATTTTAAATAAATAGAGCAAAAAAATCATCAGGTTAATATGCCCCCACAAAAGACCTCAAATAGCCAAAGCAATCCTGAGTAAAAAGAATGAAGCTGGGGTTATCATATTCCCTGTCTTCAAGTTATACTGCAAAGAGACAATAATCAAAACAGCATGGTATTGGCAGAAAAACAGACACAGAGATCAATGGAACAGAAATGAGAGCCCAGAAATAAACCTACATGTATATGGGCAAATTATTTTTGACAAAGGAACAAAAAATATACAAAAACAAAAAGGTCTTCAATGAATGGTGCTGGGGAAATTGGAAAGCCACATTCAAAAGAATGTGTCTAGACTGCTATTTGTCACCATATGCAAAAATGAACTCAAAATGGATCAAAGACCTAAATATAAGACCTGAAACAATAAATTACATAGAAGAAAACACAGATACTAAACTTATGGACCTTGGTCTTAGAGAGGATTTTATGAATTTGACCTCAAAGAAAACAGAAGTAAAAGTAAAAATAAGTGACTGGGACTATATCAAACTAAAAAGCTTTTGCCCATCAAAAGAAACTTTCAACAAAACAAAAAGACATCCAACTGAATTGGAAAAGATATTTGTGAACAATACCTCCGAGAAGGGGTTGATATGCAAAATATATAAAGAACTTACATACTCAACAGCAAAAACCCTCCAAACAATCCTATTTAAGAATGGGCAGAGAACCTGAACAAACATTTCTCCCAAGAAGACATACAAATGGCCCAGAGATACATGAAAAGATACTCAACTTCACTAGCTATCAGGGAAATGTAAATCCAAACTACAATGACATACCACCTCATACCCATTAGAATGGCTATTATCAACAAGATAAGTGTTGGAGAAGTTGTGGAGAAAAGGAACCCTCCTTCGCTGCTGGTAGGAATGTGAACTGGTACAGTCACTATGGAAAACAGTATGAAGTTTCCTCAGAAAATTAAGAATAGAGTTTCCATATGACCCAGTAACCCCTCTTTTGGGTAGCAGCCTGAAATTTTGGAAAACATTTATTCACAAAGATATACATACCTCTGTGTTTACTATAGCATTATTCACAATGGCCAACATGTGAAACAACCAAACTGTCTTTTGGTAGATGACTGGATAAAGAAAATGTGGTACACATATGATTTCACTCATGTGGAATCTAATGAACAAAATGAACTAGCAAGCAAAATAGTTACAGATTCATAGATAGAAAGCAGGCTAACAGCGGTCAAGGGATGGGGCTGTGTTGGGGAGTGTGGAGGGACTGAGCAGAAAAAAAAAGAGAGAAGTACTCACAGACACAAACAATAGCATGGTGATTACCAGTGGAAAGAAGGGTTGGGGAAATAATGAAGGGTAAAAGGGGTCATATATATGGTGACAGAAGGATATTTGACTGGGTGGTAAATACAATGCAATACATGAGTCCTGTATTATAGAACTGTACACCTGAAACCTATATAATTTTATTATCCAGTGTCACCCCAACAAATGTAATAAAAATTAATTAAAAAATGAAAAACAAAAAGAACAAGGTATTCCTCCCTTGGGTGAAAACTTTTCCTAAATGACTTAAAACTTTTTCTAGTTGTATCAAAACCTGCTCAACATAGAAAGGGAGTATATTTGTTAATATAGCTGAAAAGTTCAGGAGAATTGCTTCAAGCAGAGCTGCACTTTGAGCTGAAATGACTTCACTGGGATTCAAGTTCTCCTTCCAACTCTTGGCTCTGCTTTCCTAATTGTGGTTTCGTTCTGAAGCAGGTTATTTCCATGTGCTGGCCAGCTCTAGACTTACATTCTAACAGCTTAAACAACCACAGTGGAGGAAAGCTTTACTTTCTTTCTTTCTTTTTTTTTTTCAACTTTTATTTTAATTGTTGATCTTGTACAGTTTTCTGTCTTTTACTCCCACCCCAACCCACCACCCCAGCCCTCCCCGCCTCCCTCCCATTTCCGCCCCCCATAGTTTTTGCCCATGTTTTCCTTTATACTTGTTCCTGTAAACCCTTCCCCTTTTCCCCTGAAATTCCCTCCCCTCTCCCCTCTGATGACTTTCAGCCTGTTCTCAATTTCAATGTCTTTGGTTATAGTATCCTTGTTTGTTTGTTTTGTTGATTAGATTCCTGTTAAAGGTGAGATCATATGGTATTTGTCTTTCACTGCCTGGCTTGTTTTGCTTAGCATAATGCTCTCAAGTTCCATCCATGCTGTTGCAAAGGGTTGGAGCTCCTTTCTTTCTGCTGCATAGAATTCCATTGTGTAAATGTACCATAGTTTCTTGATCCATTCATTTACTGATGGGCACCAAGGATGCTTCCAACACTTGGCTATTGTAAATTGTGCTGCTATAAACATAGGGGTGCATAGGTTCTTTTGGATTGGTGTTTCAGGTTCTTAGGATATAATCCTAGCAGTGGAAATTGCTGGGTCAAAAGGTAGATCCATTTTTAGTTTTTTTTTAGAAAATTCCATACTGTTTTCCATAGTGGTTGTACCAGCCTGCACTCCCACCAACAGTGCACTAGTGTCCCCTTTTCTCCACAACCTCTCCAACACTTGCTGTTTGTTGCTTTGTTTATGTGGGCCATTCTGACTGGTGTCAAGTTGTATCTCATTGTGGTTTTAATTTGCATCTCTCTGATGGCTAGTGATGCTGAGCATCTTTTCATGTGTCTCTGGATCCTCTGTATGTCCTCCTTGGAGAAGAGTCTGCCCAAGTTCTTTGCCCATTTTTTAATCGGGTTGCTTGTCTTCTTAGAGTGGAGTCATGTAAGTTCTTTATATATTTTGGAGATTAAACCCTTGTCTGAGGTATCATTAGCAAATATATTTTCCCACACAGTCGGTTCTCTTTTTATTTTAATACTGTTTTCCTTGGCCATGCAGAAGCTTTTTATTTTGATGAGATCACATTTGTTTAGTCTTTCCTTTATGTCCCTTGCTTTAGGGGACATATCAGTAAAAATGTTGCTGCGTGGAATATCTGAGATTTTCCTGCCTATGTTCTCTTGTAGGACTTTAATGGTGTTATGGCTTATGTTTAAATCTTTTATCCACCTTGAATTTATTTTTGTGTATGGTGTAAGTTGGTGCTCAAGTTTCATTTTCTTGCACGTAGCTGTCCAGTTCTCCCAACACCACTTGTTGAAGAAGCTATTTTTACTCCATTTTATGTTGCTGCCCCCTTTGTTGAATATTAATTGACTGTAGAGACTTGGATTTATTTCTGGGCTCTCTGTTCTATTCCACTGGTCCATGTGACTGTTTTTATGCCAGTACCAGGCTGTTTTGATTTCAGTGACCTTGTAATACATTTTGGTATGAGGTATTGTGATCCCTCCTACTTTGCTCTTCTTTCTCAAGATTGCTGCCGCCATTCTAGGTCGTTTATTGTTCCTTATAAATTTTTGAAGTGTTTGTTCTATGTCTGTGAAATATGCCATTGGTACTTTAATAGGAATTGCATTGAATCTGTAGATTGCTTTGGGAAGTATGGACATATTAATAATGTTAATTCTTCTGATCCATGAACACAGTATGTGTTTCCATTTGTTTGTGTCTTCCTTGATTTCTTTCTTCAGTGTTGTGTAGTTTTCTGCATACAGGTCTTTTACCTCCTTGGTTAGGTTTATTCCTAGGTACTTTATTTTTCTTTTTGGTATATTGAATGGGATTTTTTTTCTTGATTTCTGCTTCTGTTGTTTCATTGTTGGTATACAAAAATGCCTTTGATTTCTGGATATTGACTTTGTATCCGGCTGTTTGGCCAAATTCATTTATTAGGTCAAGCAGCTTTTTGGACAAGTCTATGGGATTTTCTATGTATACTATCATGTCATCTGCAAACCATGATAGTTTTGTTTCCTCCTATCTGAGTTGGATGCCTTTTATTTCCTTTTCTTGTCTAATCGATGTGGCTAAGACTTCCAATACTATATTGAATAGAAATGGTGAAAGTGGACAACCTTTTCTTGTTCCTGATTTTAGTGGAAAAGATTTTAGTTTTTGCCCGTTGAGTATGATGCTGGCTGTAGGTTTCTCCTATATGGCCTTTATTATGTTGAGGAATGCTCCCTCTATTCCCACTTTGCTGAGTGTTTTTATCATAAATGGGTGCTGTACCTTATCAAATGCTTTTCCCGCATCTATTGATATGATAATGTGATTTTTGTCTTTGCTTTTGTTTATTTGATGAATTACTGATTTGCGATTGTTGAACCATCCTTGCATCCCTGGGATGAATCCCACTTGGTCACAGTGTATGATCATTTTAATGTATTGTTGGATGCGGTTTGCCAATGCTTTGTTGAGGATTTTAGCATCTATGTTCATCAGCGATATTGGCCTGGAGTTCTCCTTCTTTGTTGTGTCTTTATCTGGTTTTGGGATTAGGATGATGCTGGCTTCATAAAAAGAGTTTCAGAGTCTTCCATCATTTTGGATTTTTTCAAATAGTCTATGAAGAATAGGGGTTAGCTCTTCCTTAAATGTTTTGTAGAATTCTCCTGTGAAACCATCTGGTCCAGGGCTTTTGTGTGTCGGGAGTTTTTTGATTACTGATTCAATTTCATCAGCTGTTATTGGTCTGTTCAGGCTTTCTGTTTCTTTTTCATTGAGTTTTGGAAGATTATATTTTTCTAGAAACCTGTCCATTTCACCTAGGTTTTCAAATTTCTTGGCATACAGTTCTTCATAGTAATTTCTTACAATCCTTTGTATTTCTGCGGTGTCAGTTGTAATCTCTCCTCTTTCATTTCTGATTGTGTTTATTTGAGTCCTCTCTCTTTTTTTCTTGATGAGCCTGCTTAAAGGCTTGTCGATTTTGTTGATCTTTTCAAAGAACCAGCTCCTGGATTCATTGATCCTTAGAATTGTGCTTTTAGTCTCTATGTCATTTAATTCTGCTCTGAGCTTCATTATTTCTTTCCTTCTACTTGCTCTGGGCTGTCTTTGTTGTTGTTCTTTGAGTTCTTGTAGGTGTAGAGTTAGGTTGTTTGTTTGAGATGTTTCTATCTTTTTTAGGTAGGCCTGTATCACTATAAGCTTCCCTCTGAGGACTGTCTTTGCTGGGTCCCATAAGTTTTGGGTCGATGTGAGTTCATTATTGTTTGTTTCCAGAATCTTTTTGATTTCCTCCCTAATTTCATTCTTGACCCATTCATTGTTTAATAGCATGCTATTCAATATCCATGATTTTGAGGGTTTTGGGTTTTTTCTCCTGGGGTTGGTTTCTAGTTTCAGTCCCTTGTGGTCAGAGAAAATGCTTGGTATGATTTCAATTTTCTTGACTTTGTTGAGGCTTGTTTTGTGTCTGATCATGTGGTCTATCTTTGAAAATGTTTCATGTATATTTGAAAAGAAAGTGTATTTAGTTTCTTTGGGATGAAGGGCTCTATATATATCAGTTAAGTCCATTTCCTCTAGAGTGTTGTTCAATGCCACACTATCTTTGTTGATATTTTGTTTGGAAGATCTGTCCATTTTTGACAGTGGGGTGTTAAAATCGCCTACTATAATTGTGTTGCTGTCAATGTCTTTCTTGAAGTCCTCTAAAATTTTCTTGATGTATTTAGGTGCTCCTCCATTGGGTGTATATATATTTACAATGCTTATGTCTTCTTGGTGGATTCTTCCCTTGAGTGTTATGAAGTGACCTTCTGGGTCTCTCTTTATGGCCCTTCTTTTGAAGTCTATTTTGTCTAATATGAGTATTGCTATCCCAGCTTTTTTTTCCTGTCTATTTGCTTGGAAAATTTGTTTCCAGCCCTTCACTTTGAGTCTGTGTATGTCTTTTGTCCTGAGGTGGGTTTCTTGTAGGCATCATATGTGTGGGTCATGCATTCTTATCCATTCAGCTATTCTATGTCTTTTGATTGGAGCATGTAATCCATTTACATTTAAGGTTATTATTGATAGGTATTTATTCATTGCCATTTTCCTCTCTCTCTTTCTCTCTCTGTCTTTTCCTTTCTTCCCTTAAAGCAGTCCCTTTAGTATCTCTTGCCGAATTGGTTTGGTAGAGGTGTATTCTTTTAGATTTCTTTTGTCTGGGAAGCTCCTTATTTGGCCTTCTATCTTGATTGAAAGCCTTGCTGGGTAAAGTAGTCTGGGTTGCAGGCCTTTGGTTCTCATTGGTTGGAATATTTCTTGTCATTCTCTTCTGGCTTGGAGCGTTTCCATTGAGAAGTCAGCTGCTAACCTTATTGGGGTTCCCTTGTATGTTACTTCCTTTTTTTCTCTTGCTGCCTTTAAGATTCTCTCTTTGTCTTGGAATTTTGCCATTTTAATTATGATGTGTCTTGAAGTGGGCCTGTTTGGGTTCTTCTTGATTGGGCCTCTCTGTGTTTCCTGGATTTGTGTGGCTTTTTCTCTCACCAAATGAGGGAAATTTTCCATCATTACTTTTTCAAACAGGTTTTCTATCCCTTGTTCTTCTTCTTCTTCTCCTTATGGTATCCCTATTATACGGATATTATTCCGTTTCATGTTGTCTTGCATTTCTCTTAAACCCTCTTCATTCTTTCTGAGCCTCTTTTCCTTATCTTGCTCATTCTGGGTGTTTTTTTCTATTTTGTCCTCCAACTCACTGATCCGATCTTCTGCTTCATCGATTCTGCTTTTGATTCCTTCTACTATGTTCTTCAGTTCAGAAATTGTGTTCTTCATTTCCTCTTGGCCCTTGTTGATAGTTTCTATTTTCTTTTTCATTTTGATATAGTTTGTGGTGAGTTCATCATATCTTTCTTGTAGTTTCTGGTAGCTCAATGAGAGCTCATGGAGCTTCCTGACAACCATTGCTTTGAACTCGATATCTGATAGTTGAGTTGCCTCTGTTTCATTTAGCATTCTTTCTGGAGCTTCCTCCTTTCCTTTCATTTGGGGATTGTCTCTTTGTCTTCACATTGTAAGACTCTTGTTGTTAGCCTCAACTTCTTAAATTGATCTGTTCTGGCTCCCTGGGTTTGTGATATAACCTTCTGTGGTAGAATATCTGTGAGATTCAGTGGTGGATTCTCCGTCGGATATCCTGTTGTTCACAGCTTCCACTGTCTCATCAGCTGGGATACCCTCTTTTTTTGGGCCAACTCTTTTTTTCACAGTTCCAGGCTTGTTTGTTTGTTTGTTTTGTCTTAGTCGTGGGTATTTAAAAAGAGAAGAGGGGGAAAAATGAAAAAAGAAGAAAGAAGAAAAAAGAGGAAGGTAGAAGAGATAAAATTGGAAAGAAAGGAAGAGGGAATAAAACCAGAAAGAATTAAAGAGCAGCAAAAGGAGTTGGGGAGTAAAGAAGAAGATAAAAATAATAAAGAAGGAATAATTAAAGACAATTATATAAACAGGCACACAAACCAAAAAAAAAAAACCCCCACAAACTAGCGAAACAAAAAACAAAACACACACACACACACACACACACACACACACACACACACAAAAACCAACCCCAAAAAAGGAACAAACAAAACAAAACAAAACAAAAAAACTAAAAAAAAAACCTCTCTAGTTGTTTTCAAACTTGCTGACCCGGTTTTTCTGGTCTTGCTGGCTGCAATGGCCGAGGGGTGATCTTATTGCTTTTCTCTGTGTTCAGAGCTCAGTCCCCATTGTGCTATGTATCCCAGCGTTAGTGGGCGCCTCTCCCCACAGGGTTTCCAGCGTGTGTTCTGAGCCTCTTGGTGTGTGCGCACTTCCCCGAGTTTATGGGTGTGTGCTTGGTTCTCCAGTCATACGCAGCCGCCTGCCTTTGCCCCTGCGAGGCTTTCTGTGGCGGGTCGGGGCCTACGCTCTAGCAGCTATCTCGAGCCGCCTGCACCTATGGTCCTGAGCTGTCTGCGTTCGAGCACCCACCCGTGCACTGGCAACTATGGCTCCACAGCTGTCTCCAGTGGCCAGCACCTATGTTTTGAGAGTGCTCACGATCCCGTGACCATGTGCGTTCCCATGTGGGTGCCTATTTTCATGCAGCCATCTCACTTCACACGCGCCTCCGTCTGCGGTCGGGGCTACTTTGATTTCACAGTCGCCTGGTGACCACGAAAACTCGGTTCAAAGTCAAGCAGTGACCTGGCACGGGGCACCCACTTTCTGCTCGGAGGCAGTCGAGAGGTGGCCCCTGAGATCTCCCAGCCGGTTCAGCGGCTGACCCAGCTCCCTCCATAGAACCCTGGGGCAGGCTTGGCGGAGCGCCGGGCCGGGGCCTCAGCCGCCCCGCTCTCCGCGCTGATCCCTGGGCTCCTATTTTCTGAAGAACTCTCCTTACCGCTGGTTTTTCAATGTCCGCTACAATTTTCAATCTCTTATTCTCAAATATGCTGTGTTACTGTTCCTTGTCTGCTCTGTTTTTCTGTAGATCGGCCAGGTTTTTCTCTCATGTGTAGAGGGGAATGGAATCTGCTCCCTCCTACCACGCCGCCATCTTCCTTCCGGAAAGCTTTACTTTCCATATAGTTATACCCAACACCTAAGCCAGGCATATCTTCAACTTGGACTGATTGTGACTAGGAGGATGGAATATACAGAAAACATGCTTGACCACACTTGTCAAGTGTCTGCTTTGGAGCTAGAACTGGCTGTGGAGGCAGCCTCACCGGAAGTACTTATGCTGAAAGTGGGACTGGGAGAATGCATTCCAGATGGGCAGACGAAAATCAGATGTCCACAGCAGTCCGCTCTTGGCTGCTGAGCATCATGCATTCCCTAGTTTTCCCACTTAACGTAATGCAACTATTCATATGATTTAAAAAAAAAAAAACAAAACAAAACCTAGATCTTTAAGGGACAATGACTCAAAATGTCATTTAGTAATCTTATTTAGCCCAAAGTTTACAATATATAGGTGTCATGAATTTCTCTTGTTTGGACTTAGAGATATTTTGTTGTGATTCCGACCATTCTGACGCATCTGTTGCATAGTTATAATGAAGAGTGTTACCATATGACAGCTACCATTTTTAAAGGAGAAGGAAGGGAGACAGTATAAAATGGCTACTGGGCTCTGGCATAGGTCACATCCTGAAAGAATAAAAATAGCAGAAATCCTTGCCCTAACAGTGGCGTGAGTTCCTGAGTTCCTTGGTAACCAGTCTGCTTGTGATGGGTTCTACTGTCTGAAAAGCTCTCTTTCTCCATTGCCCTGTGAGGCCGCAGCGGAGGTGGTCATTAGGGACAAGTCTTTTCTTTTTCTTTCTTTGCATTAGCAGCCAAATTCCTTTGGAAAAGGTTTTGGGGGAACATGAGTATTAATTTAAAAAATGTATTGTACTTTTTTCCCATTACCATTTAACCCTCTTACACCCTCTTTTCCCCTCTACGCTTGCCGCAGTACTAATTTTTTTAGAGATCAAGGAATCATAGGGCTTTGTTTGTCAGGTCTAGGATTTCTAAGGCAGTACAACTCCCTTAAAGTGTTAGTACATTAAAAAAATATATTTATTTATTTTTAGAGAGGGAGAAAGGCATCAATGTGTAATTGCCTCTCACGTGCCCCAACTGGGTCCTGGCCTGCAACCCAGGCATGTGCCCTGACTGGAAATCGAACCAGCAACCCTTTGGTTTGTAGGCCCACACTCAATCCACCAAGCTACACCAGCCAGGGCTACATTCCCCCCCTGCCCCACATTTGCATTCCTCAAGCTTATGACCAAAACCAGAATTCTTTTTCTCTTCTTTCTTAGAAACAAACGCCAGCGCTCAGCCACCCATTAGCTCACAGCTCGATGACCTCTACCATGCTTCTGTCTGAGGCAGAGAGACAAAGCTAATCGAACCCTTCTTTTCTGGCTACAACCTAGTGGCTGGCTCTTTGCAGTTTGAACAGTTGTCCTTTTTGTCAGGTAGGGAATGAATAGCAGGAAGTGATCGGGAGTGATCTGTGAGTACCAGTATCCTGTCTTTGCTAGAATTCACTTAGTTTAGAATATAGAATGTGGACATTCTAATCCTAAAAAACAAGGACTGACTTAGCCATCTTGGATTACTCACCATAGGTAAAGCTATATTTTCTAACTTTTCTGTTTTTAGACAAGTTAGCTTCAAACAAAACTTGCTTCTTTCTTGTTGGACTTAAACAAAAAGTAAACATTCCAACATAATTTTCTCCCAAGTCCTCCAAACATATACTCTATCAAGTCTCTAAACATTCAACCTTGTTTATTAATACATGGAGAGTTCTAAAATAAAATAGACGCAACTTAAGTGGTTGTTTTCATACCAAAAAGCAAAAATTGGTACTTATTTCTGTCTGGGGAATGTGGAAATCCCTGCTACCCTGCACCTTACCTCAATTAGCAAATCCACATTTTAGGGTCTGTTATTTTAAGTACCATATTCCTGATAACTATTTGAAGCAATTATGCCTCCATCCTAAGAGTCAAAACTCCAACCCAAGTTGTATTATACTAAAATAGTATATTGACTCATACATAAAAAGTTCAGGGATGGCACTTGTCTTAGTCTGCTAGGGCTGCCATAACAAAATATCAGCATAGAAAGGTAGACTTAAAATAACAGATAATTTATTTCTCGTAGCTTTGGAGGTTGGAAATCTGAGATCAAGGTGTTGGCAGGTTTGGCTTCTCCTGAGACCTCTCTCCGTGGCTTGCAGATGGTTGCTTCTCACTGTGTCCTCATATGGCCTTTTCCTGTGTGTGCACATTTCTGGTTTCCACTTCTTAAAACAACACCAGCTCACATTGGATTAGGGCCCATCCTTGTGACCTCAGTTAACCTTAACTACCTCTTTAAAGGCCCTGCCTCCAAATGCAGTCACAATGGGGGTTAAGGCTTCAACATGAATTTTGGGGATACCCGATTTTAGTCTATGACTGTACTATTTTCACATGAATTTGGATTGAGGCCCAAAATGAAATCATTAGGATTCTCTGTCCAATTCTTATTCATACTTTTTCCTCTGCTGGTTTTATGTTCAAGCAGGCCTACATTTACTGGCTTTTTGACACTTCTAGATTATGTCCTTATGATGTAATAACTCCAGTGGAAAGGTAACATCTTTATTTCAATGATTACAGTGAAAATTCTGTGGTTTCCTCCTCCTGGCCTGGAGTGGGGCATGTGCATATCCTTGGAACAATCACCAGAGCCAGGACAATAGGATATGTTAGTGGTCCAATCCCGGGTCATATGACCATGCTTGGGCTCAGGATGGGTGAAGTGCCCCCCAGCTTGAACCACAGGAACTCGGAATGAGGTAGGAGGTATTTCTCCAAATAAGAATTAAGATGGTGCTCTACAGAGAATATGAACAGATGTTGGCAGGCAAAATCCAACAAATACTGCTCCATGACATCTAAATTTTCTTCCAATGCCGCTATGCTATGACAATCCTGAGTCACTTAAGTATTTTGAACCATGCTGATCTATTGTTTTATAGGACAACGCTGGCATTGTTTATAAAATTCAGAGTTATTTCATAATCCTTGGAAGAATAAAGGAAACGTGTAATTAATTTTGAAGTACAGAAGTATACTGAAGTAACTTCCTCTACTAAAAAGGCTCAGTAAGACCTCCACAGGAAACATACACCAGCTGTCATCTTAGGAAATGCAAAGCTGAATTCGCTGTAAAGGATCCTCACTCTGAGAGGACTGTTTTCTAAAATGGTCCTCTGCTGGTAGTCATAAAAAATAGAATTCTGTAAACACACAAATGACCACCTAAATAGAACACTAATCTCAGATAGGATAGAATAATTAACTTTTTATTTTTTTATTTTTTTTGACTTTTATTTTTTTTTAATCAGTATTTTTTAATTGTTGATATTGTACAGTTTTCTGTCTTTTACCCCGCCCCAGCCCACCACCCCAGCCCTCCCCACCTTCCTCCCATTTCCACCCCCCATAGTTTTTGTCCATGAGTCCTTTATACTTGTTGCTCTATTAACTTTTTAAATTAATTACAATATAATGCTGTTGCTATCTTCTATATTCCGCAATAATCTGTTAATAATTATTTCTGTTTTTTTTTCCTGAAAAATCTTTGTGCTCATTTGTATAGGTAAATGTTAATCTATTTTTTTTCCAGCTCCAGCTTTTGGTTACAAAATCTGTAGATATTTGCTATTCCTTTGTTTTATAAAACTTTTCCCTATTACGTGATGCCTTTGTCTTCCTCCTGTTCGGAGCAATATCAGTCTCTTCACCAAAATCCCATTAGGATACAGTTGCTCTTTCCACCACTTGTGTTGTTCCCAGGGTAAGCTGTTAGCTACAGGTGGGATGGTTCTGAGGTGCACGGGTGATATGGAAGGTCCCATGTTTGGGCAAATGTTTGTAAATACAGGTTGCTCCACTTTTTACCCAGTGTTGTGAGCTGTTAGTTTCATGAAATATCTTCTTTTCTTTAGTTGAAAGTTTAATCTCTAGTCTTGTCATTCACTTACGTGTGGTCAGCATCTTTTTCTTCTCTGCATGACTAAGGATAAGAGGTAATCTCTCTTGAGCAAAATGTATTTGAACAAGAGATGCATCCCTAAAAAAACTTTAGGAAGATAATTAACATTATTTGGAGGTTATTTTTTTCCCTATTTTCTTTCATTGTCTATACTAACTGACTAACTTCAACTGGACAGAAATGAAATTTGGCATAACATCTTAAGTGATACTTTGCATAGAATAATCTGTGAATAGAAACAATGGACAATATACTGTTAGTACTATTTATTCTAGGGATTAAAACTAGAGGTTAGGGTGGCCTGGAAAGTTGGTGGTACCTTATACATTTAAAAATAAACTTTCATTATGACAGGTAGTCATGTCCAAACTAGAATCTTCCCTGACAAAAATCAGTCTTTACCTTAACCAAGCGTGTTGTCTTTTTGCATCTACAATAACATACCTTTGGAATGTCAAAGTAATTTCCTCTTTCCAGACCCCTCAAAGCACAGATACCCCACCAGAGCACCAAAGTGAAGACTTTACTTTGTTGTTGTTGTTGTCTTTAAGACTTTACTTTTTATCCAATTCCAGAAGTTTCCCCGCTTTGCTTTCTCCTGCCTCTCTAATCTATCACCAAAGGATTTCATGTAACCCCCTTACAGTGTATCTTTTCTTTTGGTTGTAAGGTACCAAGCAGGGTGCAGAACTGCTGTTCCCTGGAGCAATTCCTCAGTCTGTTAAGGTTTTGCTTCCTGGCAATTGTTATCAGTTTGGCTCAAATAAACTCATAAAAATTCTTAAAAAACAAACAAACTAACTAACTTTCAGATTAAAGTAGAATTCATATTCACAAATATATACAAATTTTAAGTATATGGAACAATGATTTTATGAATTTTTGCATGGAGAACACACTCCTCTGACCACCCCCAAGTCAGGAAATAGAACATGAACACCACCCCAAGCTCATCTTGTATTCCTTCTAATCACTACTTCCTCCTCCCCAAAGATAAACAACTATCCTAACTCTTTATAGATACAGGTTAATAGTTAACATTGTTTGAGAACTTTATGTGGATTTTATTTCTCATGTCTTATTTTTTTAATTCAACATTTTATTTGCAAGAATAGATATATTTTGTTGCATGTACTCACATATTCGTTGCTATATAGTTTTGTGTTTTTAATTAATTATTTATTTTTTTAATTGTTCCCAGTTTTTACTTTATTTCCAGTTTTTAGTTTTTATAAGCAGTGCTCCTAGGATCAGTTTTTCATCATTTTATTTTATAAATTTCTATACTAATTCATTTTTAACTAAAAACATGACTTAGTTAAAATAAAATAAAACAAAACAAATAATAATTGATGAGAATTACTTCATATCCTTACTTCAATTCTTAACCTTTTAACTACCCATTCTTTATATACTTTTCCAATTTCTCCTTTTCATGCTTCCCAAATACGTTTAAAGTTTAAGGTCGAAACTTAACCTCTCTGTTGCTTTTCTTTTTCTACACTAGCTGTAGAAAATAATGTGCTGTGAGGGCTTCTCATGTTACTTCTGTCACACTCTAACACTCATATATTAGCCAGCCCTTAAGCCCTGAATTTCATTTCAGTCCTCTTATCTTTCTCTTAAAAAAAAAATATTTTATTTATTTATTTTTAGAGAGAGGGGATGGGAGGGAGAAAGAGAGGGAGAGAAACATCAATGTGTAGTTGCCACTTGTGCGCCCCCTACTGGGGACCTGGCCTGAAATCCAGGCACATGTGCCCTGACTGGGAATTGAACCAGTGACTCTTTGGTTCACAGGCCAGCACTAAATCTACTGAGGCATACTAGCCAGGGCCTTATCTTTCTTTTACACTGTTTTCACACTAACCTTAATTTAAATCTGGCTTGACTGTGAAAGAATAAGAAATTTTATGTGAGAGTCCCTACCCATATAAACAATTTGAGTTACCAAAAATCAGCATGTCCACCTTATTCTGGCAGCTCAAATTTGCAGTATCCCACAAAAGAATACTGCTCTCAGGCATCATTCCAGAACCGGGATGGCTATGGGTACAGACATGGACCTGTGTATCATCACTTCGACATGAGTCCAGGAACTCCTTTAGATATTTGGGCAACCTAACTTGTGGGAGGGGCAGAGGGGGACCTGACAGGTCGTGTTTTGGAGAGTGCCCTGAAGGAAAGTAATTAGCACGGGAACACCCAGGTATTGGGTAAGACAAAGCTTGGAGAGCAGAGAAGGGAAGCCCTGAGGCTTAGGGCCTAGGGAAGGATCTTTACTTGCTTGGGTTGAAAGGTGATACTGTTCTTCCTTTTATTTAGGGGTAAAGTCCAGCCTTCCTTGTTTAACATTTTAATTGTTCCACAATCTGGCATAGTCTTTTAATAGGTGTGGAGGAAGCACCTAGATTCAGTGTATACCAGAGCCAGTTCTCATTAGCTCCCAAGAGCCAATTGTAGGCTTTTCTTCCCAATTCCATGTTCAGTGATGGTACATTGATAGCTTGAAATTTGCTTTGGTGGTTTACTGGCAAATGCTAAAAATCATATTTTTTTGATTTTTGTTTTCGAGAACCAGTAAACATATAAGCATAACCCACTGCTTAGATTACTGTTCAAAGGATGTCTTTTTACTATAGTGAAAGGTATGTTTTGCTACGCCCCATGAAGCTAAGATGTTTTCAAAGTGTATCCTGAACAGAGTATTTTGGGGGCTGAGAAATTTGAAGGAAGAGGAAGGAAATTTGCAAGAAAGGGACTGATTTCTATGTTTATACAGTTATATTTAACTAAGGCCTTTGACATCAAAAGACATGGAAAAATTGGAAAACTTTCTAATTATTTTTATGAATCCTGCTGATTTTAATACCAATACCTGACAAGAATACTACAAAAAACAAAATTAGAAAATATTATCACTTATGAATGTAGAAGCACAAATTTTATAAAAACATTAATAAAAATTAGAAATATATCCTATTAATAATAAAAAATGCCCAATTAGGATTCACTGTAGGACTGCAAGGGCAGTTCAACATCAGGGAAACTATCGATATAATTATAGTGAGTTTTTTAATTAATATTTTTTATTGATTATGCTATTATAGTTTTCCCAATTTCCCCCCACATTCCCCCGACCCTGCCCCCCAACCCTCCAACATTCCCTGACTTGGTTCATGTCCATGGCTTGCACATATAAGTTCTTTGAGTTTCTCATACCATATTTTGAGTTCTTTGAGTTTCTCATACCATTTTTTATCTCTCCCCGTCTCCTTTATGCCTACCAATTATGCTTCTTCTTCCCTGTACCTTCCCCCCCAATCCTCCCCTCCCCTCCCCACTGAAATCCCTGTGTGTGATGTCTATTTCTCTGATTCTGTTCCTGTTCTGATTGTTTGTTTATTTTTGTTTTCGTTGTTTTTCTTTTAGGTTCATTTGTTGATAGTTGTGAGTTTGTTGTCATTTTACTGTTCATATTTTTGATCTTTTTTTTTTAGGTAAGTCCCTTTAACATTTCATATAATAAGGGCTTGGTATGATGAACTCCTTTAACTTGACCTTATCTGGGAAGCACTTTTTCTGCCCTTATAGAGTATTCTTGGATATAGGTCCTTGCCTTTCGTGACTTTGAATACTTCTTTCCAGCCCCTTCTTACCTGCAAGGTTTCTTTTGAGAATTCAAGTGATAGTCTTGTGGGCATTCCTTTGTAGGTAACTGTCTCCTTTCCTTTTACTTCTTTTAGGATTTTCTCTTTATCATTAATCTTGGGTAACTTGATGATGTGCCTTGGTGTATTCCTCTTTGAGTTCAACTTCTTTGGACTCTCTGGGCTTCCCGGACTTCCTAGAAGTCTATTTCCTTCACCAGAATGGGTAAATTTTCCTTCATTATTTGTTCCAACAGGTTTTCAATTTCTTGGTCTTCCTCTTCTCCTTCTGGCACGCCTATAATTTGGATATTGGAATGTTTCAGGTTGTCCCAGAGGTTTGTAAGAGTCTCTTCACTTTTTCGAATTCTTGTTTCTTCATTTTTATGGATGTTTATTTTTTCCTTTTTTAAAAAATATATTTTATTGATTATGCTATTACAGTTGTCCCATTTTTCCTCCTTCATTCCCCTCCACTCCACACACCCTCTCCCACCCACATTCCCCGCTTTAGTTCATGTTCATGTGTCATAAGTTCTTTAGCTTCTACATTTCCCATACTATTCTTACCCTCCCCTGTCTATTTTCTACCTACCATCTATGCTACTTAGTCTCTGTACCCTTTCCCCCTCTCTCCTCCTCCCACTCCCCTGTTGCTAACCCTCCATATGATCTCCATTTCTGTGTTTCTGTTCCTGTTCTCATTGTTTGCTTAGTTTGTTTTTGTTTTAGGTGGGGTTGTTAATAATTGTAAGTTTGCTGTCATTTTACTCTACGTGTTTTTTTATCTTCTTTTTCCTAGATAAGGCCCTTTAACACTTCATATAATAAGGCCTTGGTGATGATGAACTCCTTTAACTTGACCTTATCTGAGAAGCACTTTATCTGCCCTTCCATTTTAAATGTCAGCTTCACTGGATAGAGCAATCTTGGATGTAGGTCCTTGACTTTCATGACTTGGAATACTTCTTTTCAGCCCCTTCTTGTCTGTAAGGTCTCTTTTGAGAAATCAGCTGACAGTCTGATGGGAACTCCTTTGTAGGTGACTGTCCCTTATCTCTTGCTTCTTCTAGAAGTCTCTCGTTTATTTTACTCTTGGCTAACGTAATTATGATGTGCCTTGGCGTGTTCCTCCTTGGGTCCAACTTCTTTGGGACTCTCTGAGCTTCCTGGACTTCCTGGAAGTCTATTTCCTTTGCCAGATTGGGGAAGTTCTCCTTTATTATTTGTTCAAATAAGTTTTTCACTTTTTGTTGTTTTTCTTCCCCTTCTGGTACCCCTATCATTTGGATGTTGGAACGTTTAAAGATGTCCTGGATGTTCCTGAGCCTCTCCTCATTTTTTTGAATTCTTATTTCTTAATTTTTTTCTGTTTGGTTGTTTCTTTCTTCCTTCTGGTCCATTCCATTGATTTGAGTCCCAGTTTTCTTCCCATCACTGTTGGTTCCCTGTGTATTTTCCTTCATTTCACTTAGTGTAGCCTTCATTTTTTCATATAATTTTTGACCAAATTCAACCAATTCTGTGAGCATCCTGATCACCAGTGCTTTGAACTGTGCCTCTGATAGGTTGGCTATCTCTTGGTCGCTTAGATGAATTGGCTTTGGGGCTTTGATCTGTTCTTCCGTTTGGGCCATGTGTTTGTGTGTGTATGTGTGTGTGTGTGTGTGTGTGTGTTTGTCTAGTTGAGGCTTTTAGGTAGTGAGGGGTGGAGTCTTAGGTGTTCCCCCCGGCAGGGGAACCCAGTCACTGGGTTGGGACGCTGTATGTGGGGGTGGGGACAGAGGGAACAATGGCGCTTGCTCCGTTCTGTCGGATTTCAGTCCCTTCTGCTGCTCCCCCCAAACAAACTGGGCTCTTCTGGTGCTGATTCCCATGTGGGTGGTTTTGTGTACATTCTGGGACCCTGTGGGTCTCTCCAACGGATTCTTCTGTGAGGCCAGGAGTCTCTCCCGGCACCTCAACCCCCACAGGTGTTTTCAGTCGGTGTTTTGAGACTTTATTCCCCTGAGCCGGGACCCTGGGTTGCATGGTCTTTCTCACTCCACAGTTTTGTCTGCGTGCGAATGTGGGACCGCCGGGTGAGCCAGCGTCTTGCATGCCGTGCCCTGCTTCACAATCACCGCCTCACTGGTCTGCCCATTGCCACCCTGTGCCCGGCGTCTGCCAGCCGCCCCCTGTATGTCTGGGGTCTGCCCACTGCCATCCTGCGTGCCTGGGGTTTGTCAGCTGCTGCCTTGGCCGCCCAGTGCCACGGCTTTTTTTGCCGTGATCCCTCTCCGCCCAGCACCCGTCTCTGCCTGCCCGATTCTGCTCTTCCTACAGTCTGGATCAATGTGTCTATTTTAACTCCTTGATTGTGGGACTCCCATACAGTTCAATTTTCTGTCAGTTCTGCTTGCTATTTTGTTTCTAAATTGTTGTCCTTCTTTTGGTTGTGTGAGGAGGAACAGTGTGCGTCTACCTACTATGCCTCTATCTTGGCCGGAAGTCCTATTTTTTTCCTTTTGTTCCAAATTGTTGAGACCTGGTTTCCTTCCTGTCACTGTTGGTTTCCTTCCTGTCACTGTTGGTTCCCTGAACATTCTGCTTTATTTCACTTTGGGTATCCTTCATTTGTTTTTTCATTTTTCAACCAAGCTCAGTCAGGTCTGTGAGCATTTTGATTACCAGGGCTTTAAATTTTCCATCGGATAGGTTGGCGATCTTCTCCTCGCTTAGCTCTCTTTCTGAGGCTTTACTCTGTTGTTTCATTTGGGTCATATTTCTTTGTCTTGGCGCACCTGATAGGTTGTAGGGGGCGGGGCCTTAGGTAATCACTGCGGCAGGGTGACCCTCCTTGCCCTGCAGCACTGCCTGTGGGGGAGGGGCCAGAGAGGGAACAGTGTAGTTTGCCAGCTCGTCTCTAGAGCACTTTTCGAGGGACTCTCGTGTGAGACTGGAAGCTTCTCCTACTGCCACAATCACTGTAGTCCACAGCCACCTCTGAGTCCCCTTAAGTCAGTCCCTTCCTTGAAGCCCACCGAGCTTGGCAGCCCACCCCGCCCCCAAGGTCTGTCATGCCCCCTCGATTTTTCTGAGTCAGCCTGTGCAGTCTGCTGCCTTACCGGTCTGGTTGTTCTGGTTAATTTTTTCCTTAATTCCTTTGTTCTTGGAGTTCTGTGCAGTTTGATTTTCTGGCACTTTTGGTTGTTTATTGATTTCAGATTGGATGTTAATCCTCCTTTGGTTGTGCGAGGAAGTGAAGGGTCTCTCTGCCTACACCTCCATCTTGGCTGGAACTCTAATTATATTAAGTTTTAAGAAATTATGTCTTATCAGTAGATTTTGAAGAGGTAATTGATAAATTTAATTAGCCATTCCTAATAAAACTCTAAAGTAAATGAAATAATCGATACACTTAACTATATTTAAATGAAATTTTCTCTATCAAAGATACCATATAGAAAGTGAAAATAAAATCTACAGACTGGGAGAAAAAGTTTGCAGTATGGAAAAAGATTCTCATTTAGAAGGTTTAAAGAACTCTGCATATCAGTATGTAAAAGACAAAGAACTTGAAAGAAAAACAGAAAACAGATTTGAACAGATAATTCACTGAATGCAAAGATACTCAGTCTCACTGTTAATAAATTAAATGCAAACTAAAACAATATGAAATATTACAAATCCATCAGATTAGCTAAATTTCTGAAGCATGATAATTCTAAGTGTTGACAAGTATGTAGAACTGGAATTCTTGCAGACTGCTGGTAGGAGTATAAATTGGTACCGTTACTTTGGGGAGTAATTTTGTAACATCAGATAAAGCTGAAAATATGCAAACTACAGTGATCCCTCACCTATCACAGGAGTTATGTTCCAGAGCCCCCCGCATTAGGTGGAAATCCGCGAAGTAGCGGTGTTATATTTATTTTATTATTTATATATATTTTAAGGCTTTATAAACCCTTCCCACACTCCTATAACCCTTTCCCACTCTCTTATTAACCTTTCCCACACTCTTATAAACACTTCATATGCTCTTAAACACTTTCTACGCTCTTATACCTATGTAATTTTAACAACATATAAAATTCTATATGGGTACTCAGCAGTGAAGTATGCAGTCGTCCCTTGCTATATTGTGGTTCACTTATTTGCAGCTTCACTGTATCATGGGTTTACAGTGAAGACACAAGTAAGTGAACCGCAATATAATGAGGGACAACTGTGTATTGGACACAAACCTTGTGCTGTTCCTCAAATTTTTGTGATGAGATCCTACTTTCTAGAGTCATTAAGAACATTCTAGTTTTCACTGATATTGCCACTTTGGCTGCTGCAAGTTGGCTGGAGTCTGAGCTGAAAGCCCAGATAACTGCTTGTGCTCTGTACTTCCAGACTTGGATATAATGTTACAAATAGGTTGTAGGATTTGGCTTTCTCAGTCACTCCAAGAAGCTGGATGATGCAACCTTGAAATGCAGGGATAGGAAAAATAATCCCTTGCAGGGGATTATTGGGAAGAGGAAGAGGGGAGAGAGATGGGCAGATAAATCTCCTCTCACTTTGTCACTCTGTACATTATACTGTGATGTGCTTTGTCCTTCAAACATCCTGGAAAAAGATTCACATGCTGTGTGAACATACCTGCCAAGAGATACACTGTCTCTTTGTGGCTCCTTGTGATGCAGCAGTGAATATAATAATGAACTGCATTGTATCGCTCTGTTTCGTTCTTGCTCCGCTTTCCTTTTTCCTTTTCTTGTTGCTGTACCTTAACCTTTGCCTCAGGCTCTGTTTTCTAAGGGACTCAGGCTGAGATACTCACAATTCTATTCCAGTTGCAAACCACAGAGAGACGCTTGCACTGTTTATAAGAATATTAATTATAGGATTTTTTTGTGATAGTAAACATTTATAAACAATTAGACATTACTGTGGTTATTTATACAAAGGGATAATATACCTCACTGAAAGGAAAGGAACTGAAGATGCATGTATAACTTGTTCTCAAAATCATACAGTGGAGAAAAAAAGTAGCAGAGAAATTTGTATTATATACAACCATTTATACAAACTTTACAAACATAGCAATGACATCATTTGGAGGATAAGAAGCAAACACTTCAAAAGGGAGGCAGGGAAATGACATCTGAGCTGTCTGGGGAGCTTCAGTGATACCTGTAAATGCTTTATTTCTTAAAGTTGCATGGTGGAACAGAGGTACAGTGATCTGAAAAATGGTTGTTTTGAGTATCTTCATTTTCACCTCTAGATTCTAGGTCCCCTTCTCTGGCTCTCTGTGAGCCCCAAGAGGCAGAGGCTCTATCTGAACTGCATTAACGAGCTTCCTTGCTCTTCGGCTTCCAATTGGGTCCAGCTAGTAGGGACTATCCAAAGGAGATGGGAGGGCAGGAGAAGATGGGAGCTCGGGTGTCATGCTCCTGTTTGTATTTTGCTTAGTGTTTTCTCATTTACTTACATATTCTACATAAGCATGGAGGAGGTATGGCAGATACTGACTAGGTTGTCAACATGGAATATTGTGCAGATGCGGTGAGGTGGCGATCTCGATAGATGTGAAAGCAAAGGAAAGAAGGAAGTCAAACTCAGAAAGAAATATATATCTGCCCTTTGAAAAAAGATCTAAATGTCAGATCTGGGCATTTTGTTAAAGCTCCTATTAAAGACAAGAACTCAACCAAGTAAATTTGAACATCTAATTGGCTTTACGGAATGATTCGTGAATTGGGCAGTGCCCCATCCAGCAAACAGAAGAAAGTTTCAGGAGCTGTACAAAATGGAAAGCTTTTATAGGCAGACAGTGGTGGTGAGGGTGGGGGAGGGGAATGAGATGAAAGGTAAAAGAGTAGATTATTTCAGGCAAGGTCACCTTCTTTTAGGGAAGGGGCTAGAGGTTTATCATGCAGATTACCTCACTAGCCTGATGGGGAAATTCCATACTGATTAGTTCAAAATTCCACTCTTGGGAGAGGCTGAAACTGCAATTAGGTTCTGTAGTAATTCTTGGTTGAGTTTACCACAAGTCATTCCATTTTGGGCCTGTTGTTTCTTTTTAACAAGCTCCATAGGGAATTCTTTTTCTCATCCAAATGGTACAGCTAATGCAAACTTTTTGAGACTGAAGGACAGTTAGGGACAGTTAGAGACTGAGGGGCAGGGTGGTAGAAGCAAGGTGAGAGGTGAGAGCAGGGTGGGTGAAGTGGGATACAATGAAAAACTGAAGAGATTTTGGCTCATTCTCTGAACTGACAAAAATCATTTTGCTAATCTCATCTGCAAATTCTCTTCTCACTTGAGAGGTAATTTATTTATCAAACCTCTCCATCCCTCTCTCTGCCACTCTGTGAGTCAGTCTGACTGTGCTTAAGGCTAAGGGGTGGTGCATCTTTAACCTTAGTGGCACAAAAGACTACTTGCACAGTTTCCAAGTCAAAACTGGAAGAACAAGTCAGGTCGAGGTTGCTAGTCTAGTAGGATAAATATTTTTAAAAGGCAGCCAAGCTAAGCAACCAAGGAAAGGGCTTTGAGGTGCCAGACCCAGCAAGACAGAGGAACAGAGCATGGCTGCCCCGTGCAGGGAGGGATTCAGGGAATGAGGTGCAGATGTGACTGGTTAATTTATCTGCACCAGAAATCTTGAAATTCCAGCTACTTGTTTTCTCAGAGTCTTGTCATCAACCTTGGATGTCAATTTGCTTTTTCCAGTCTTCTACTTTTTTTGTGGTGAAGATATTCCCATTGATAAAGAAAATAGAAGTGAAATAGATTAAATTCTATTTCCTTAGCGCGGGCTGCGAATCAAAGGGTCGCAGGTTCGATTCCCAGTCAGGGCACATGCCTGGGTTGCAGGCCAGGCCCCTAGTGGGGGCCACGTGAGAGGCAACCGCACACTGATGTTTCTCTCCCTCTCTTTCTCCCTCTCTTCCCCTCTCTAAAAATAAATAAATAAAATCTTTAAATTCTATTTCCTTGTCATTTCTAAACCCAGTCACCTCCTACCCTCCTGCAGCCGCTGCAATTTCTCTCCTATGCAGATCTGATTATGTTTGGCTTACACTCATAGTTAGGATAAAATCTAAACTTTTTTTTTTTAAGCCAGTGAGTCTTCTCTATTTTTGTGTTCTCTTTATCATTTGGGCTTCATCTTTTGCCTCTTTCCTGTCCCTCCCTATAACCTGGCCATATGATGAAGAGATGCAGTTTGCAGTTAGAGCAGTTTCTCAACAGTGGCATTATTGGGGTCAGAGAATTTAATTGTTGTGAGGGGCTTTCTTGTGCACTGTAGGATGTTTAGCGGCATACCTGATCTCTACGCCCTTGATATCCATAGTACCTACCCAGTGTAACTACCAAACTATGTCCAGACATTGCCAAATATCCCTTGAAGGACAAAATCACCTTTGGTTAGATGCTGGGGTAGAACACATGTCCTTTCTGCATCGAGTGATCTTCTCCCCGTGATTGTTCTGGCAAACACTGGCTCATCTCTCAGCATCTCTGCTCCATCCTCCTTCCTTGGAGAAGGGTTCCATGACTCCCAAGGTGGAGTTAGGTGAGCTGGTCCTTCCAGTTACATGGCACCTTGCTTTATAAGATCAAGACCCAGCTCTGTTCTCATTTGTTGGGTTTCATTATCTTCACATCACAGCAAAGGTTTAGAGCAGAGATTTTTAAACTTTTTCATTCCATGGCACACATAAACTAATAATTACTAAAGTTCTGCAGCACACCAAAAAATAGATTTTTTGCTGATCTGAAAGAAAAATAGGTGCAATTTTGATTCATTCATATTGGGCAGCTATTGTTGTGTTGGCTGTTGTCATTTTTTAATTTGACAGTCTAAGGGACAAGAAGTCAGTGCCCCTGACTAAGTAGTCAGATATTGTGTGTTTTAAAAATTACTGCGGTACACCAGTTGAAAATCTCTGGATTAGAGGGTCAGACTGCTTTTCAACATTTTCTCATCTGTATCTAGTGAAGTACCTGGCCCAAAGTACTGATAATATCTGTGTGCATCTTTACAACTTCATAAGTTTAGATGTTACATATAATTAAAGCCATTTAGAAATGACACTTAATGGCAAATTAATGTTCTCTTATCGGTGTTGTGATGTCTGTGATATCCAGGTTTTAATTCATCACTACATCTGAAATGTTATATTTTGTATACCATATTTGGTGAATAGTTATGCATAGTTATTAAACTTGCTTTCGAATACAGTGTATAGAGCATGTCTTTCATGTCTACAACCCAAGCTTTTAGGATTTAACAATTTACGCAAGACTTATAAAGAAACTATATACTTTAGTACCCTCTTATGCGCAGTTTTGCCTTCTGTAGTTTTAGATACTCATGGTCAGCCTCAGTCCAAAAATATTAAATGGAAAATTCTAGAAATAAAAAATTTGTAAGTTTTAAATTGCGTGCTGTCCTGAAGAGCACGCTGAAATCTTTGCCCTGTTCCATCCAGTCCAGGACTGTGCCATCCCTTGTCCAGTGTGTCCGTGCTGCCTAGCTCCTCAGCCATCTGTCTCTAATTAGCCATCTAGTGATCGGATCACCTGTCAAGGCATGGCAGTGCTGATGCTCAAGCAGCCCTTATTTTACTTAATAATCCCACACTTGTAACTTTCATGACAGTGTAACATTACAATTGTTCTAGTTTATTACCAGTTGTTTTTGTTCATCTCTTACTATGCCTAATTTATAAATTAAAATTTACCATAACTATATATGTATAGGGAAAAATATAGTATATATAGGGTTTGGTGCTATTCTCCATTTTAGGCAAACACTGGGGGTCTTGGAATGTATTCCCTATTGATAAGAGGGGACTATTTAATGCTATGTATATTTATAGATATGCGTCTTTTGGATTTGAGGATTTTATCAGGAAGGTACTGGGATGTATGTACTCTTGAATAACCACCTTTCTAGAGAGAGTAATTCAGTATTTCTGCATTATTGTTATTTAGAAAGAACCATGCTTTAAAAAGTTATTTCCATTTAGGAAGTTTGTTATCAATGATAATTGTGAAAAAATCATTTGAACAATTCTAAATAGTGCTATACTTTACCAATGCTGCCATCTCCTGGAGGCTATTAAAAAACTTATAGTTCATAGTGGTTTCCAAAAGCAATATGATATAGCTATTTAAAAAATGCTTCATATATTTTTTATTTCCTTCTCTCTTGTTTAGTTTGAAAAAGGCCTAGAGATTTTCACTTTTTCCTTAAAATATTTGACAACCTACCTTCTTTATCACCTACTGAAGGAGATAGAATGACGCATAGTTAGTTGTGGGTCGCTTAATTCGTTTCAACAAAGGTATTGTTAGGTGATTGTGCACTGTGCAAACATCACAGAATGCACGTACAGAAACCTAGATGCTGTAGCCTAGTGTACAAGTAGGCTATAGCCTGTTGCTCCTAGGCTATAAACCTGTATATCATGTTACTGTACTGAATACCGTAGGCAGTTGTGACATTAGTATTTGTGTACCTGAACATAGGAAAAGAACAGTAAAAATATAGTATAAGAGATAAAAATGGTACACTTGTGTAGGGCACCTACTACGAATGGGGCTTACAGGACTAAAAGTTGCCCTGGATGAATCAGTGTGTGACTGGTGAGTGAATGTGAAGGTCTAGGACATTACTCTACACTAGTATAAACTTTATTACCTGTGCATTTAGGCTACACTAAATTTATAAAACAACGCAAGAGTAAATCAAGCACCAAAAATGATGCAACTGAGAGATGCAATAAACACAAGATGCATAAGGCTGCTGCCAAGGTATCATAGCGTACTGTTTCACAGCACGCTGTTTTTATAAGTAGAAAGAGTACACTCTAAAATAACAGTAAAAAGTATAGTGTAACAAACACATAAAACAGTAACATAGTAGTTTGTTATCATTATCAAGTATTGTGTACTCTGTATAATTGAATGCACTGCACTTTTATACGGCTGGCAGTGCAGTAGGTTTGTTTTCACCAGCATCACCACAAACACATGAGTAATGTGTTGCACTATGACAGTACTACCTGACAATAGGAATTTTAAAGCTTCATTATAATCTTGTGGGACCACTGTCATAAGTGCGGTCCATGACTGAGTGAAATGTCATTTTGTGGCACATGACTGTAATAGTTCTAGGGTGTTAAAAGGATATACTACATACCTTACTTTTGCTCCTTTGTATGATCCACCCTCTCTACTCTGGTTGGTATCCTAGGGAGCAGAGGCTGACGTGTATGGACTGTAATGACAAGCTTCCTTGATTTTTTAACTTCTCAGAGGATGTTGGCAATCAGAAACATTCAAAGGAAATCAGTGAGAGAGGAGAGTAGAACTGGAGTGTTTATTCTCCAAGTGCCTTCCTAGGTGGTCATGGGTCTCTTTCCTGTAACTGAAGGTCATATTGACTGCCAAGGGCCCTTACCAAAATAGTTCACTCTATCTCAGGCAAGTAGTAACCACTTCCTTCCTGTAGTTTTCAAGGCCAAAGAGGGTAAGAGTACCTAGGTGCTATGAAACTTAGAGCACTTCATTGGCCTCTGTGGTTTCTCTACATTCTGCCCATAACTTTGTAAATAGAACTTATATTAACTATTCCTTTTATTAAATAAAGGGGATGGCGGAGGTAGAACAAGGTAAAGGGGGAATAAATGGTGATGGAAGGAGACCTGACTTGGGGTGGTAAACACATAACACAATATACAGATGATATATTGTAGAATTGTACACCTGAAATCTATATAATTTTATTAACCAATGTCACCTCAATAAATTCAATTAAAAGCTAAATATTATAATAAAATAAAAAGTATTCTTAAATAATCCAGCTTGAATATATTTCCTGTTTGGCCCATAACCAAAACAATGGGAATAAGCATGGCAGTTAGCCCATAGTTGTCTTTTAAGGCTTAAATAAAAAAAATTAAGACCTGACTAATGCTTAAATAATGGCTGAGAAAAGAGATCAAGATAAGAACAATTAGGGAAAAAATGATATTTCACAGATACAGAACAAATATTCCAAAAAATTTTTATGAAACCACAAAAGACCCAGAATAGCCACAGTGATCTTGAGAAAGAAGAACAAAGTTGGAGGAATCACACTACCTGATATCAGATTATACTACGAGTCCATAGTAACCAAAATAACATGGTAACAGCATAAAAACAGACATATAGATGAATGGAAGAGAATAAAGAGCCCAGAAATAAGCCCTCACCTTTATGATCAATGAATATTTGACAAAGGAGGCAAGAACATACAATGGGATAAAGACAGTCTATTCAATAAATGGTGTTGGGAAAATTGGACAGGTATGTGCAAACAAAAGGAAACTAGGCTACCTTCTTACACTATACATAATAATAAACTCCAAATGGGTTAAGACAAATGTTAGACTTGAAACCATAAAAATCCTAGAAGAAAACATAGGCAGGAAAACCTCGGAAAGTTCTCATAGCAATATTGTTTTCTGATAGATCTCCTTGGGTGAGGTAATAAAAAAATAAACAAATGGGACTACATCAAACTAAAAAGTTTTTGCACAGCAAAGGAAACCATCAACAAAATGAAAAGACAACTCACTGAATGGGAGAACATATTCACCAATGATACATCTGGTAAGGGATTAATATCCAAGATTTATAAAGAACTTGTACAACTCAACACCAAGAACAAACAATCCAATAAAAAAATGGGCAAAGGACCTGAATAGACACCTCTCCAACAAGGACATATGGATGGTAATAGGTGTATGAAAAGATGCCCAACATTACTAATCATCAGAGAAATGCAAATTAAAACCACAATGAGATATCATCTCACACCTGTCAGAATGGCCATCATCAATACATCAACAAACAACAAGTGTTGGTGAGGATGTGGAGAAATTGGAACCCTTGTGCACCATTAGTAGGAATGCAGATTGGTGCAACCACTGTGGAAAGCAATACAGAGTTCCTCAAAAACTTAAAAATAGAAGTGCCTTATGACTCAGTGATTCCACTTATGGGAATACATCTGAAGAAACCCGAAACACTAATTTCAAAGAGTATATTCACCCCTGTGTTCATTGCAGTGTTACTGACAGCAGCCAAGATTTCTAAGCAGGCCAAGTGCCCGTAAGTAGGTAAGTGGATAAAGAAGCTGTGGTACATTTATACAATGGAATACTAACTGGCCATACAAAAACACAAAAATTTTACCTTTTGCAACAGCATGGATGGACCTGGAGAGTATTATGTTAAGTGAAATAAGCCAGACAGAGAAAGACATATATCATATGATCTCACTTATATGTGGAGTCTAATGAATAAAACAACTAAGAGACAAAATAGAAACAAAGTCATAGATGCAGAGAATAGACTGACAGTTGTCAGAAGGGAGGAGGTTGTGCGGGGGCAGGGCTGGGAGAATAAGGTAAAGGGATTAAACAGACACAGACAATAGCGTGGTGATTCCTGGAGGGTGGGAGGATGTAGAAGGGGGTAAAGGTAGGATTCGTGGTGATGGAAGGAGATGTGACTTTGGGTGGTACACACGCAAGACAATACACAGATGATATGTTATAGAATTGTATACCTGAAACCTATATAATTCCATTAACCAATGTCACCCCAATAAATTCAATACAAATAAAAAAAGAAAAAAACAACAATAGTGATAGAAAACAAAGATGATTTAATACTAGAATAATTGCTATTCTTTTAGGGTTAGAAGCCCCCGCAATGAAATACTTATATTAAAATATTTTTATAGAGACTTCCAGCCAAGATGGAAGTGTAGGTGGACACACTGTGCCTCCTCACACAACCAAAATTAAGGACAGCAAGGATTTAGAAACAAGCAAACAACCAGAAATGAGAGAAAATTGAACTGTACAGAGGTCTGACAACCATTCATCCATTCATCCAGGCCAGTAACAGGGGTGGAGTCGTGGCAGGAGAAAGCGGAGGTTGGTGGACTGGGTGTGCAGGCAGCTGCTGGTGGATCTGGGCCTGCAGGCGGAGGCTGGCAGGCCCCAGGCACAAGGCGGCTGGCTGACCAGGCTGTCCCACATTCACACTAAGATAATCCAGGTGAAAAGGGGGAACAAGACAAAACTCGCAACCCAGGGTCCCAGTGCTGGGAAATAAAACCTAAAAACACTGAGACTCCGCCCCCACATACGGCGTTACAACCCAGCAACTGGGCTGCCCCACCCAGGGGAACACCTAAGGCTCCGCCCCACACTGTGTAACAGCCTCCACCAGGACCCCCCCCCCAAAAAAAATGGCTCAAACGGGAGAACAGATCAAAGCCCCAGAACCAATTCATCTAAGCCACCAAGAGATAGCCAACCTATCAGAGGCACAATTTAAAGCACTGGTGATCAGGATGTTCACAGAATTGGTTGACTTTGGTCACAAGTTAGATGAATAAATGAAGGCTACAATAAGTGGAATGAAGTAAAACACACAGGGAACCAATAGATGTGGGAGGAAAACTGGAACTCAAATCAATGGAGTGGACCAGAAGGAAGAAACCAACATCCAATCAGGAAAGAATGAAGAAACAAGAATTCAAAAAAATGAGGAGAGGCTCAGGAACATCCAGGACATCTTTAAACATCCCAACATCTGAATTATAGGGCACCAGAAGGGGAACAGGAAGAGCAACAAGTGAAAAACTTATTTGAACAAATAATAAAGGAGAACTTCCCCAATCTGGCAAAGGAAATAGACTTCCAGGAAGTCCAGGAAGCTCAGAGAGTCCCAAATAAGTTGGACCCAAGGAGGAACACACCAAGGCACATCGTAATTACATTAGCCAAGATTAAATGAAGTAGAGAATTCTAGAAGCAGCAAGGGATAAGGGGACAGTCACCTACAAAGGAGATCCCATTAGACTATCAGCTGATTTCTCAAAAGAGACCTTACAGGCAAGAAGGGTCTGGAAAGAAGTATTCCAAGTCATGAAAGGCAAGGACCTACAACCAAGATTGCTCTATGCAGCAAAGCTGTCATTTAGAATGGAAGGGAAGATAAAGTGCTTCTCAGATAAGGTCAAGTTCAAGGAGTTCATCATCACCAAGCCCTTATTCTATGAAATGTTAAAGGGACTTATCTAAGAAAAAGAAGATCAAAAATATGACAGTAAAAAGACAGCAAACTCACAGATATTAACAACCATACCTAAAAGAAAAGCCAATAACTAGAACAGGAACAGAACCACAGAAATGGAGATCATATGGAGGGTTAGCAACAGGGGAGTGGGAGGAGGACAGAGGGGGGAAAAGGTACAGAGAATAAGTAGCATAGACTTATGTAGAAAATAGACAGAGGGAGGGCAAGAATAGTGTGGGAAAAGTAGAAGCTAAAGAACTTATGACACATGGACATAAACTAAAGGGGGGCGAATGTGGGTTGGAGGGGGTGTGCAGGATGGAGGGGAATGATGGGGGAGAAATGGGACAACTGTAATAGCATAATCGATAAAATATATTAAAAATATAATTAAAATATTTTTATAGAAAAGATTTTAAAGATAAAGAGGGGGAAACTTTTCTGATATAAAGAAATATCTGAATCAGCAGATCAAAAGTTCACACTATGTAAGAAAAATTGATACAGAATGATCAACAATGAGGTATGAGAAAAAGAGATAATTCTTCAATCAACTAGCTCCCTTGGGAAATAAGTCCCCTAAAAAGAAGGCAAATGCAAGAATGGTCCTTTGAACACGTATGCATGACACACAGACACAGACAACAGTGTGGCGATGGCCAGTGTTGGATTCCAGATTGCTTATTCCTTCACTACTCTTTTGAGACCTATGCTATATATACATAATGACCATTTTGTCTGCTCAACACAATATTTGTGACAGGCAGCTCGGTTCCCTTAATTATTTGAGGGCTGATGATCAGTTATTTAATCTTTACCAAGGCTCAGTAGAACTGCAGGACATGTTTCTCCAAAGAGATGTTATCTGCACAAGAAAGCATGGCTTACTCCAACACCTTAGATGGCTGCACTATAATTCTCCTACTGCCACTTTCTAGTGACCCTGAATAGCGTCCAATCTGCTGCTCAAGCTGAATATCGCTGGATCTGCTAGGCCTTAAGGCCTAAGGGGCCTAAGGGGCCTAAGCGGGGGGATGCCATGCAGCTTCGTTACATTCAGGGCCAACATGTTGCAGAGCTTTTTGTTGCTTTTGGTCCGTTCAAACTGGTGGCACACTCAAATATGAATTTATTGTCCTCTAAATCAAGAGATACTCCCAAAGCGTGTCCTTTTTCTTGGTGGAAAGTGCAGTGTTGAGCAATTTGTTCTTTATTTAAGAGGAGCTATCCTAACGTGACCCAGCCCGTGTAATCCCTAGAAACTCTGTTAAATAGCAAGGCCCTTGAATATAATAGGCTTTACCTCCCACCCAGGGTTGCACGTGTGTCACTCTGGCAAACAGAGTACCATCTCTTGCTTGTCAGTTCCACGCAGTGTATTGTCATCCATGGTGTGCACTGGCACGAGGGCCAGTGGTATCTCAAGACAATGAAGGTCTCTGCGAACTAGATCAGAGGTTGACATTTTCTGTTAAGAGCCAGACAGTGGATATTTTGGCTTTGTGAGCCGTACGAAATCTGTTTCAAGTATTCAACTCTGTGGTTGTAGTGTAAAAACAGCCATAGGTAATACTCAGAGAGCCCGTGGATATGGCCGTGCTTCAATAGCACTTACTGATCAACACAAAAGTTTGAATTTCCTATAATTTTCATGTATCGTGAAGTATTTTTTATATCTGGATTTTTGTCAACTGTTTAAAAATATAACAACCATTCTTAGCCCATACAGAAATAAGTAGCAGTTGTGTTAGTCTGTAGTTCAATTACAGAATAGCATTACGTTGTATGAGTTTCCTGTAATTTGTTTATCCATCTTCCTGTTCACTGACATTTGGCCAATATAAATAAAACTGCTATAATAAAAAATAAAAATATAACAACCATTCTTAACTCTTGGGCCACACAAAAATAAGTGGCAGACTATTTGGCCTGTGGATTGCAATTTGCTGATGGCTATTATGTCAATTGACATAGACAACTGAGGCAAAACTGTGAAAGTATATTGCCCACCCTACCAGGGGAAAGCAGGCTGTTCCTGGTTGTCCTTATACATTGTTATACAGAAATAAGCATATGACATGTCAATAGCTGCACACTGGATGGCAGGGGCTATATCGATTCAGTCCATGAAAGAAGCCAAATCTGAAACAGCAGCTGAAATTGAAGTTACCACCTCATTAATTATATGATAATCCATGGTCATTCTCCAAGGTATTTCTTTCTTTTGAATATGTTATATAGGCAAGTTAAATGGTAATACAATAGGAATCATTACTGTAGAACCTTTTCAGTTTTTGATGGTAGCACTAATTTCTGATATTCCCCCCAGGGAATTTCAAAATATAATAAAACACAACTAGTTAGAAATGATTATGTATAGTATAATAATCATTTATATATGTGTATGTTTATATAATACATATGTGTATATATGTATAACAGTATGCTATACATATACATGCATATAATATATATTTGTACGCAAATATGTATTGTACTGTTGAAATACTTATTACTTGGTAGTATTATTATGGGTAATTTTTTTACTTTTGACTTTTTAATATTTTCTATTACTTACAGTGATAATATATCCCCTTACAGTCAGAAAAAAATCCAATTTATTGTTCTGTGGATCACTGTTAAAGTCAGAATATCAAATTTATCTAGATGAGGTATATGAATGTAATCCTGAGAAGGTGATACCAGAGGTGGCTTCAGCAGATGTAAATATTTGTGTCATAAGTTGCTGTACCAATTTCACAATTTCAATAAGCTTATTATTCTTATTTTATTATTTAATTAAATATTTGAATTAGTATAAAATCAATCCTTATTATTATCACATGTTTGAAAAGAGAATTCTAAAGGCTCTGACTTCCAGATTAAGAAAAATAATGAAACCTCTTTTTCATTACCTCCCTTTGAAATATGTAACACTAAACTAACTAGACAGTTCAGTAAAGCCTTGTTCGATCGCTGTGCCGTAAATGAAGATGGTTCTGACTGTCTTTTGTGAAGCAGAGTTTGTGTGAATACTCAGTCACTACTGCAGACCTAAACACCCTTCTTAGTGCTTCCACTATTTAGAGTTAATTGGACAAAGGGAAAAAAGAGATCATAAATATTTGTTTTTCTTTTTTGAAGTTTCCTTAAATTCTAGGCTTAGAAATTGTAGCTTATTCCTGGAGTCCCAGTGATTTTATTGTTGGTCAGCACAGTGAATATAGAGACCAAAGTAGAAAGACTTTGAATACGTGATTTCTTCAAGAATGCCTTTTAGGCTTTTCTCACTGGAGTATATTGGCAGGGTATATAGTGGGAATGAATGTGAGGTATTGTTGAGAAGGTAAGTTCAGGGAGAGATTTTGACCCCTGCAGATAGATGATAGAAACAAAGGCACTTAACACAAGTTATCTGAAGTGGGGAAACCCTTCCACAGCCCCTCCAGTTTGAGGGAGAAAGTGTGTGCAGGAAGTGTGTACAGAAAGCGCACAGGAAGGGTGCGCTGGGTTGGACTTAGGCGTCCCTGGTTTTAGCCAGGCTCTACCAAAAAGTAGATGTGTGACCTTGAACCAAGAGATGGGATGAATTTCATGCTATCCAGGACCTTCCAGCACCTCTATTTTCTGGCACCCCTCTTCTGAACTCCTACTTGGTTTGCCTCTAACACAAACCATACTGTATTCTCTTCTTTTTTACATTTTTATTGAACTTATTGGGTTGACATTGGTTAATAAAATGATACAGGTTTCAGTGTACCCATGCTGTATTCTAATTACTGATATACTGGTTGGCACATGCATGTCGCCCTCCCTGCCTGTTCATCAAACTGTAGGCTGTGTGAGATCAGGACCGTGTCTTGTTCACCTTTGCATTCCAAGCATCAAATAACTGGCTTGAGCAGGGCATGTGATCCTGTGTAGATCCTATTGTGAAGACTGGGGTCTGTGGGGACTCTAGTCATAGCCTCAGTCTCCCTGAGTAGTAGGTGTAATTGGGATATGAGGAAGGAAAGGAACAAACATCCACGGAACGCCTACATTTGGCATTAAATATTTTTATTTAATACCCTTAAGATGTGATATAGGTATAATTATGGCAATTTTACAGCACATACAGTGTATAATTTGCCTCAGCAAGTGGCCAACTCTGAATATAACCCCAGGTTTTTCTTAATAACCCAGGCTCCTTTCACTTTAATGTGCCTTTAGTGGCAATAATTGGTGGCAAGGCCTCTGAGGAATAAGATTATTGTTACAGATTTAAGAAATGAGACCCTATCAGTGTGTTGACTGGAAAAAGCATTTTTTGAGATCTGTCTAGGTAAGGCTTTAGCAGAGTCCTTATTTCTAGTATCAATGCAGAGTTTCAGAAGGGGATTGGTACAGGGCAAGGAGGTGTGGCAGGGTACGCTTAGTGGATTTTACCATTAAGACCTTTTTTTCCTTTGTTCCTTTCATCTTTCCCCAGTATGCCTCATCTTCTGTAATCTCTCCCCTGATTCTGACTTTGCATTCTTATAATACTCAGCCTGTACCACTCACGAAGCATTGCCACACTGCCTTCTGTAGTAAACGTTTAGGTATCTGACTTGACTCTGGTAGTATATCTTCTACTCCTTTGTATTTGTATTTTGATACTATGTACCAAATAGATGCTTAATAGATGTCTGTTGAATGAGTCTATCGTCTATCTCTTTCAACTGTTTATGGGATTTCCCTCTCCTCCAAGTGGTGAGTAATAAAATGAAGGGGATCTACAAGAAGACAACATTCTGTGGGAACATAGTGGAGCGGTGATGTATTGCCTAAATCTCCCTTCAATGAAAGACTTGTTGCCCTAGCTACTGAGGATGTTGACAGTGAGCAGCTTCAGCTGGCTGTGTCTTCAGGGACCACTTCACCTGCAAAGAACTGCCTCAGCCAAGGTCACACCCTCCGCAGGGTGGCCCACCACACTCAGTGACTGATCAAGGTGGAGGTATAAATGTGGGACAGCTCTGATGGGCCATTTTAGCTTCCATTTGAGAAACTGAGCTAGGATTTCTATATAATTATTCTGCCTTTTTAAAAGTGGAAATATAGTCATTAAAATTTATGAGTAGTTACTAATCCAGAAAGTATTTTTGACCTATTACCTTACTCAAATAAATTGGTTTAAGAACCATTTCCTTTAGGAAACCTCATCTAGAATATTTTTCCTTTTTCTTCTATCCCTTCCCTATGTTATGTCAAAATTTAGTATATTATACAAATTTATTGATGAGGACCCTGAACACTTGATCCTTCTATTGTTTAAAAACTGGATTCATGTAACACTTGCTGAAGGTACATAAGAGGGAAGAAAAAATGTGTTAGAATTAGGCTTATGGTTAATGTATATAGAATGTCCAACATACAGCAAATATTTAGTTAATGTTAGTTTAATTTATCTAGAGTACGTTGTTAATTTTGCGTGCACCTTCATAATATTATCTTAGCTTCCATGCACGCATTCTTTCCAGCCAACATCTCTTCCCCTCCCACACCACTAATTCCAAACTATAGTCAAAATGACTTTTTTTTTTTTTAATGAAAATCTGATTAGTCACTTCTCTGCTTAAAATCCTAAAACTTCCTATTACTCTTGGCCTCTAACCACCTGAATGTTCTGGGGCTCTACCTCTCCAGGTTCATTTCTAATAAGGCTGCTTGCTTTCCCTCATTGTCTCTACTACAGCCTCTTATACATACCTCCTTCCGGCCCCTGTGTATTTGTCATGACTCTGCTTGTTCCTACTGCCTGGAATGCTCATTCCTGCCCATCCCTGTGCCTCCTTCTCCTCCTTAAGATCTCAGCTCTGGAAAGTCTTCTTTGACCTGCTTCCCTTCCTCCCACCCTCAACTTAAATTATTGGTATGTACTCTCATGCAACTGTGTTACTTCACTTTGGGGCACTTATTTAAGCTTGTAATTAAGCATCAGAGTGATCAATTAATTGATTTCTGTCTTTCCCACAAGACTAAGTTCTGTGAGACCAGGAAGCTGTTTACTGAATTTCTCCTAGCCTAGTTCAGCAGTGTCAGTAAACACCGCACAATTTAATCGGCAAAAAACTCAGCAAGGTATGTGAGTGTGTATGTGTATAATTTTATTATCATTATTGTTTTAATAAATGAGGAAACTGAAACTTATTTAAGTCCAAAGTCATACAGCTTGCAGGTTCAGAGAACCTTACAATCTTTAAAAAGCACATTTGTTTTTAAGAATACTTAAATACATTTTCTTTTTTGTATTATCCATCTGATAAAATATTCTTAATTTTTTATCTGTCTTAACTTCTTCTCAATTAGTTGACACTCAGAAGACTCTAATATCCCTGTAAAATTCACTTATGCCTTTTGACATAAATAGCAAAGAACTGCAATGACCCTGAAATATAATTGTCCAGCCTATTGACTATGGATGGCCCTGGGAATTTAAACTGACCCCAAATTGATATTCAAGTCAATTAATAAAAAAATTGAGCCATACCACACAGTTTATGCTAACAGTGTGATTTATTTTGGGGGCCATGGGCCATGATGAATCAGCCTGGCTTCTGGAGGGTTGAGAGACTGACTAAGGTCAGTCATAGGGGTGCTGTATGCTGATATGACTAATCCCTAATAGAACCCTGGACATCAGGGCTAAGGTGAGCTTCCTTGGTTGGCAATGTACCATCCTCGTCACACATTGTTGCTGGGAGAAGCAACTGTCGATACAGGTGCTGTCCATATGACTCCACTGGGAAAAGAAAACCAGAAGCTTGTTCCTGGTCTTCCTTGGACTCCACCCTACGCACCTTTTACCTTTGCTGGCTTTAATCCATAACCTTTCACTGTAATAAACAGTAGTGAGACTTCTGGCCAAGATGGAGGCGTAGGTGGACACACTGTGCCTCCTCTTACAACCAAAATTAAGGACAACAAATATTTAGAAACAAGAAAACAACCAGAACTTATAGAAAATGGAACTGTATGGAAGTCCAACAACCATTCATCCAGACCGGTAAGAGGGGCAGAGTCGCGGCAGGAAAAAAGTGGAGGTGCAGATCCGGGAATGCAAGCAGCAGCGGCTGGCAGTTCCCAAGGTGCACAAGGGGGCAACTGTGCAGACCCAGTGAGGCTGCACAAGGCAGCTGGCTGACCAGGTGGTCCCACATTCATACTCACAGACGGTCCAGGCAGAGGGGAAGTGACGGAAGGGACTAAATCCTGGAGAGAGTGGAGCAGGTGCCATTGTTCCCTCTCAGACCCCACCCCCACATACAACGTCACAACCCAGTGACTGGGCTGCCCCGCACTGGGGAGCGCCTGAGGCTCCACTCCTAACTATGTAACAGCACGCGTGTGCGCAGATAATCCAGGCAAAGGGGAAGTGGCGGAAGGGACCGGAGTCCAGGAGAGAGCGGAACAGGCGCCATTCTTTCCTCTCGGACCCCGCCCCCACCTATAGCGTCACAAGCCAGCGACTGGGCTGCCCCGCCATGAGGAACACCTAAGGCTCCACCCCTCACTACATAACAGCCACGACCAGACTAAAACCAAAACAAAACAAAAAAACCCCACCAAGAATGGCTCAAACTGGAGAACAAATAAAAGCCCCAGAGCCAATTCCTTTAAGCCGTGAAGAGATAGCCAACCTATCAGATGCACAGTTCAAAGCACTGGTCATCAAAATGCTCACAGAATTGGTTGATTTTGCTCACAAATTAGATGAAAAAATGCAGGCTACAATGCGTGAAATGAAGGAAGATGCATGGGGAACCAATAGAGATGGAAGGAAAACTGGGACTCAAATCAATGGAGTAGACCATAAGGAAGAAACTAACAACCAAACAAAAAATGAGGAAGAAACAAGAATTCAAAAAAATGAGGAGAGGCTTAGGAACCTCCAGGACATCGTTAAACGTCCCAACATCCGAATTATAGGGGTCCCAGAAGGGGAAGAAGAAGAGCAACAAGTGGAAAACTTATTTGAACAAATAATAAAGGAGAACTTCCCTGATTTGGCCAAGGAAATAGACTACCAGGACGTCCAGGAAGCTCAGAGAGTGCCAAAGAAGTTGGATCCAAGGAGGAACACACCAAGGCACATCGTAATTACATTAGCCAAAATTAAAATGAAGCAGAGAATTCTAGAAGCAGCAAGGGATAAGGGGACAGTCACCTATAAGGGAGTTCCCATCAGACTGTCAGCTGATTTCTCAAAAGAGACCTTACAGGCAAGAAGGGGCTGGAAAGAAATATTTGAAATCTTGAAAAGCAGGGACCTACATCCAAAATTGCTCTATCCAGCAAAGCTGTCATTTAGAATGGATGGACAGATAAAGCGATTCTCAGATAAGGTCAAGTTCAAGGAGTTCATCATCACCAAGGCCTTATTCTATGAAATGTTAAAGGTACTTATCTAAGAAAAAGATAAAACATATAACAGTGAAAAGACAGCAAACTCACAGCTATTAAGAACCACACCTAAAACAAAAGCAAACTAAGCAAACAGCTAGAACAGGAACAGAACCACAGAAATGGAGATCATATGGAGGGTTAGCAACAGGGGTGTGGGAGGAGAAGAGAGGGGGAAAAGATACAGAGAATGAGTAGCATAGATAGTGGGTAGAAAATAGACGGGGAGGGCAAGAATAGTATGGGAAATGTAGAAGCTAAAGAACTTATGACACATGGACATGAACTAAAGGACGGGAATGTGGGTGGGAGAGGGTGCGCAGGGTGGAGGGGAGTGATGGGGGAGAAATGGGACAACTGTAATAGCATCATCAATAAAATATTTAAAAAATATTAAATAAATACAAACAGACTACATGAAGTAAAAAAAAAAAATAAACAGTAGTGATGAGTATAACAGCTATTCTGAGTTATGTGAGTTCCTCTAATGAGTCATTGAACCTGAGGGTTGTCTTGAGGACCCCTGTCACAGATACTTGGTAAAGGCATGGACTTTGAGATTGTTTCGATGGGCTTTAGATTTGAGTTTAACATTTGCTGTGTGATCTTGATCACGTTAGTCAACCAAATTCTCCTTTATTTCTGCATACTTAAAACAAGCACAAATTGCCCTGGCTGGCGTAGCTTAGTTTGTTGGGTGTCATCCTGCAAACTGAAAGGTGGCAGGTTTGATTCTTGGTCAGAGTACATCCCTGAGTTGCGAGTTCAGTCCCTAGTCAGGGTGCATGCAGGAGGCAACTGATCGATGTTTCTCTCTCACACAGATGTTTCTCTCCCTCTCTTTCTCCCTCCCTTCCCTCTCTCTAGAGTCAATAAAAGAAAAAAATAATAAAACAAAACCAAAGCTCAATAACATATGTTGCAGTGTTGGTATGAGGATTAAATGAGATAATGTAAGTCATGTGCTTTGCATGTGTTTAGTTAAAGGTAGCAATTATCACATTGGGGTAAAGGGTATAGGAATACAAAGATTATTAAGATGTAATTTCCACTGTCTAGTGACTTAGTCAAAGGGGAAATTCTTGTCATGAGGACTATGGGAAAAATATGTTATTTACCACTTGATTCACTCTTTGTAGACTGATAATTGGTTGATTCAGCCACACAAACTGTCCCTCCTACTCATAGACACTGCTATTCTGGGCAGGCAAAGGACAGGCAAAGAGGGAAAGGATTTTTCTACCTGGTTCTAAAGATATATCTAAGATTCATACACAGGTAATTAGCTGTGTACATCTCTTTTATCACATCAGTGCTAGGAGATGGACTCTCAAGAGGGAACAATTAGTCTTTATGACTCTTTAATTTCAAGACATCCCTAAATGTTCCCTTATTTTAGGCTTTTATTAAATTTGTTGGGGTGACATTGGTTGATAAAATTATATAGGTTTCAAGTGTATGTTTCTATGACACATCGTATGTATATTACATTGTGTGTTTAGCACCCCAAGTGAAATCTCCTTCCATTATCATGTATTTGGCCCCCTTCAGTACCTTACACATATTCAATGGAATAGTACTGAGCCACAGGAGAAGGGGAAATACTGACATTCGTGACAACAGGGATGGATCTTGAGGATATTATGCTAAGTGAAATAAGACAGACAGGAAAATCTTCTGTGGAATATAAAACTAAATGTTCCTTGTAACCTTATTTTGCCTGAGTAACGACACTGACATGTGAGGGGCCACTTGCCATGAGGTCGGCCTCTGCTGCCCCTGCTTTCCTGTGCCTCCCTCACATGCACACACACACACTCTCCTGCATCAAGTGGAGCCCTGCCTAGGGGACAGCCTGGAGTCCAATATGTGTCTTTCAAAATCCCTAATATTAGCATAGCAATCTCTAAACATCTAGGTTGGTCCAGGTTATTCTTCATTTTAGGTTTTCAATTAAAACTAGAATGCATATACAATCTCAAATTTATCATGGGTTGTATTCTCTAAATCAGTTATTTCAAAGTGAAAATCCATTTTCCATGGAAACCATGTCATATACTACTAATAAAAAAGTTTGTTGTGTTACTGATGTACTTGATATATAGTCTTGCACTATTATGACCACAGCCGAACTTGGCTTTTATGAGCAACTCTGTGTCCCCTGTAGCCCTAGGTCTCCCTTTTATACCCTGCTTTATCTCTGGGGACACAGTAAGAGACATTCTCCAATTCTGACTCATTAGTGGTAGCTCACAGGGCTGTAGCGGGGCAGGAGGTAGGTGTGGTGAGAGTTCCAGGAGAGTATTAAGAGAAAGGAGAATCTATCAGAATGCCTTCAGAGGTCTTAAATATTAAGCAATTTTATTATCTCACATAACAGTAAGTCCAGGGATGTGCTATCCCAGTGGTTTAATTATTTTAACCAAGACCCAGATGCCCAATTTTTATGCTCTGCTATTCCAGGTGTTAACTTCATTTCTGAGCTGGTAGCAACACAAAGGAAAATTTTCCCAGAATTCCCACAGCAAACTTCCCTTCATGTCTCATTGGCCAGAATTTGGTTATTAGTCCACTTTCAAAATGAGCAGTAGCAAAGAGGATGGCATTACCATGATTTATATTACAGTCTGGTAGATAACAGCTGCTGGGGACACAATCCCAATGCCTATTTTCAGCCCGTTGCTGTTGGAGCCGGTGATAATTTTCTATCTGTAATTTTCTGCCTATTCCTTTTTCTTGACCTCAGCGAGGCCAAAACCCTGCCCTGCTTCTTATCGTACCTGGCCCCAGAGCAGGCTCCACTCTTTTGAAACTAGTCGGAACAATAGGAAAGGGGAGGCTTGGGTTTGGCCCCTTGCTTCCCTCTCCCACGGTATCACAGCTTTCCTTGCTCACCACTGTGCAGAAACACACAGAACCCAAATAAAAAATCTAAAACCCTCTTCTCTATTTACCTGACCCTGAGGTACTTTTGGGATTTTTCACTGTAATTTTTTTAATGATTTTTATTTTGATGTTAATAACAACGAAAAACAAATAATAAGTTCCCCTTAACCACCCCCACACATGTTTTTCTCTTGTATTCTCACCTCCTTCTTTTTACTTACATTGAGTAGTGGAGATTTGAGGAGTGACTCTTCAGGTAAAGAAAGGACTGTGATGACATTCATTTGCACTTAGAGGAGAGCCAGACCTTGGACTCCCCTGGGCATCGGGGAGGGAAGTATTGGTCACACATCCCCTCCCTCCCCTCTCCTATTGTTCCAACTAGTTTCTAAAAAAACGAGGCCTGCTCTGGGGCCACCTAAGAAGCAGGGCAGGGGTTTGGCCTCACTGAGGTGGAAGTAAAAGGAATCAGCAGGGAATTCTCAGGCAAGGGAAGCTGAAAGAAAGGAGTTCCTGGGGTAGAAATCAGGCTGCTGTGAGAAGCCAAATAGCGGTATTGAGGTCACTGGGAAGCTGGAAAGCAACTTGCGTCTTCTTAAGAGTGAAGACATGTGTACTGACCCCGTTTAAAACCACCTACCCTGATTTTTCCATTCACATCCAGACTCACGTTCATATTAGTTCCTAACAAACCCACACCCATGCTTCCAGCACAAAGCAATGTGATCTCAGATGCTTACAAATTCACACCTGCAATAGAGCTTTCCTTCCACTCACACCCTATTAAATACACAAAGTACACATTTTATTGCCACAAATACTCAGAAAAGACAAAGCCTTTTAGTCTTCCTTGGCTCAAAAGTAACCTGAAAAATTAATCTTTAGCTAATACCTGCAAATGATGTGGGCAAGTCCTCACATATACACAAATTCAGGGATTATTGAAATTTTCACTAATCAAAAAAAAAGAAAGAGAAAAATTCTAAATTTAATAATATATAGGATCTGTCCAGAAGGTATCTAGTCATGCAATATGAAAAATAGAGACATTTATTGAATAAGATACAAGATACAAGAAACATTGTATATAGGACAATGATGCTTCAGCCCCCTTCAAAGTACGCATATTGGGAACCTCACATAGTTCTTCCAGTTGCCATCAACTGCCCCATCGTATTTTCCTGAATCTCATCGATGGTCTGAAATCTCTTCCCTTACAAAGGTGATTTTAGTTTAGAGAAAAGCCAGAAGTCACAGGGCACCAAATCTGGGCTGTAGGGGGGCTGAGTCATGTGGGTGATTTAATGTTTTGCCAAAAAACTTCGCATGAGGTGTGATGCATGAGTGGGCATGTTGTCATGATGAAGCTGCCAATCACCAGTTGCCCATAGCTGCGGCCTTCTGAATCATCCAAATAGTTTCCACAGAGGAATGTTCAAGCTTAACACAAAATTTGATGCAGATTTGTTGCTCTACTTGCTCAGTCATTTTGGATGCAACAGCCACATAGTACGCATGCTCACTCAACTGTGTCTACCACCCCCACTGAAGTGAAGTGAAGTGAAGTACAGTGAAGTCGTTGTTCACACATGGGCATTTCACTTCACTCTCCTTGGCTGCCTGGTTACATCAATGTTGTGCAAATCATTCTTGTTATATTAACAATGGCTGGACTTTTTCTGGGCAGACCTTGTATGATCTCAGGGGAACCTAATTTTATATGTTAATATTTTCAGTGTAAGTATAATGATAATCGTTGAACAGCTGACTCTTTAAGGGAGAGGAAAAGGAGAGTTTATATGGATTATCTCTTTCCTAAAATCAAGAGTCTGGTTTACATACAACCAATGTGAGGAGTATAGTTAAGAGGAAAGAGAAGTGAAATAAGTCAGTTAGAGAAAGACAAATACCATATGATTTTATTCATAAGTGGAATCTAATAAACTGAACTAATGAGCAAAATAGTGACAGACTCAAAAGATAGCAGCCTCACAGCTCTGGGTGGGAGTTAGGGGGTGGACAAATTGAGCAAACACAAAGAAGGACTCATGGACATGAATAATGGTGTGGTGATTGCTGGAGAGAGGGGGATATAAGGGGGATAAATGGTAATGGAAAAAAGGCAGTAACAAAAAAAGAGTAGCAGTAAAGGAGACTTTTCTTGTCTGAACTGCATGATTAATCATCATAAATCATCAGAAATTATTAACTCACAGAAAATCAGTGTGAATTCAAGCCTTTGCATTCTTGGCCTTACATCCACTCTATTTCTCCCAGGAATCAAATAAATTATTTGATACATGGAAAAAAAAAAAGAGGAAAGAGAACTGAACCGACCATCAGAGGCTCAGTGATCCAAAACCTGGCTTTCTCCGATATTTACCATGAGTTTGGGCAAGAGCTTTTTAAAGTCCTGAAGAACACATGTTCTGAATCATTAAGTTTGTTTTCTAATGTTTTCAACAAGTTGAAACACAAGTTGAAACTGTATTCCGTTGTGAGTAGGGAGAGAAGGTTATTTTGTATTTCCCTGGTGGTGCTCTATAGAACATTGGCAAGTTAGTGGAAAGCGAGGAGTGGAAGAAGAGGGGAAGAAACGGGTATGGAAAGTATAATTTCGTTGTTTTCCCTCCATGTTGATTTATTGTGAGATGCATGGATGAAGAGAGATGGCAGGTAATGGGAACACAGGAATCTCTCTGCCTTTCTTGTCCCCAAGGGGATTTCTTTCTCATGGCTATAGCTTTGACAGCAAAGCTACCCAGCATCCACTGCTCCTCTTCCTTCCTAACAGATTCTTGATTATGTTCCCATAACCCTTCTTTCTCCTTCCAATTCTATTTTTTTAAAGATTGTATTTATTCATTTTTAGACAGAGGGAAAGGGGAGGAAAAAGAGAGGGAGAGAAATATCGATGTGTGGTTGAGATGTGGACACTGGCCTGCAGCGTCCAAGGCATTATGGATGAGACAAGACATATTCACACAGACTACAGAAATCCTATGGAGAAAAAGGGACGGCGCAGCCACTCTCTCAAGGGGAGAGCACTCCAACCTTTGCCTTGACAGGCTTTTATTGGGTTCAATTTGCACAGGAATAAAGCTCATCAATTATTGTCTGTCAGAAATGATCAAACAATAGATAACATTCAAAGAACTCTGAGGGCTTTTAGTTAAAGGGCCATAAAACTTTGGGGAACAAACTCACTTCATACTTGGACCTTTATCATTTAAACTGAGGGTATTAGCAAAATAGGTTTCATAGGATTTTATGCATTCTTTCTTAGGCCTGATTGCCCTAGGGAACCCACCCTTTCCAGCACAAAGCTACACCCACCTCTGGCATTGTTTCAGGCTTAAGGAGTTATTTCAGGCTTAAGTCAGGTAGGGGAAGTAAGGCGGCCAAGGGATTAGGAGACTTCTTACAGACAGAATGAGGACTCAGGCTATGTCAAATCTGAGGGGTAGGGGTCCATCACCCCCTTTTGCTGTAGCCCCCCAAGTCCTTCCCTGGGCCCCCATGATCATGCCTGTCTTAGGTCATCCCTCCTTTGAGGAATCTTACTCATCATTGGCAAACCAGTCATCCACCCAGGGCCAAGCAGGGTGAAGAGAAAGGGGGCAGAAGTGGTACCCCTACAAGGAAGATAAGCTTTGTCTCCTAAGCAGCTTATTGTCCCAAGGTCTTTCCACTCAGCCTTAGCCATGAGGGGTTACAGCTTCTGAAACCAGGCAAGGCAGTTCCCAACATTGTTGCCTCTTGAGTGTCCCCTACTGGCCCACAACTCAGGCATGTGCCCTGACTGGGAATCGAACCAGTGAAACTTTGGTTTGCAGGCCAGCGCTCAATCCACTGAGCCACACAAGCCAGAGCCCCCTTCTAATTCTAGAGGGGTGTAAGTCTTCATTAGTGTAAGCCAATCCACAGATGACATTTCTCTGGCTACTGTTGACCCAATGAGAAGCTTGGTGATTTCCATTTACCCAAACAGATGAAAGGATGGACTGATATTCCATACTTAGAGAAATTATCTTTATTACCAGGTTTAAAAAGAAAGCCTGTGATGCCAATTGCCATTGGCAGTCATCTTTCAACCAAAAGGGAAACCAGCCTTATGATGAACCTGATGCCAAGAGGAACAGACATCTGACATCCTGATTATGTCATGGAACTGTACCTGGAGCCTAAGTTAAGAGGATTTACTGTTATATGAGGTGCCACCCAAATTCATATGTTGACAGTTCTATCCTCTAGTATATCAGAGTGTGACTTTATTTGGATCTAGGGGCTTTAAAGATGTAATTAAGGTTAACTGAGGTCTCAAGGGTGGGCCCTAATCCAGTATGAGCTGGCTCCTTAGAAGGAAGAGCAACACTAGGGATACATGCGCACAGAGGAATGGCCTTGTGAGAACACAAGAGAAGGCCTTCTGCACACCAAGAAGAGAGACCTTGGGAAGAACCAAACTGCTAATACCGTGGTCTTAGACTTCCAGCCTCCAGAACTGTGGGAAATAAATGTCTGTTGTTTTAGCTATCTAGTTTGTGGTATTCGGTTATGGCAGCCCAAGCAGACTAATACTTACAGTCACACATTTTCTCCCTGTTTAAGAGTTGATGAGTTGGGATTTTAATTACTTGCAGCCAGAAACATTTTGACGTAGGATATTCATGATCTTCCCTGCTTTTTTTCTGCAAGTCTGCATAAGGATATGCTGTTTTGTTTTTTCCCCCATTTGTTTTCTCTGTTTCTCAGGGCACAGAAGTCAGTTATTTCTGCTGCAGCCTTGGTTTTATATGGAGTTTCTAGTGAAACAAATAAAAAACACTGATTTCGGTCTGTATGTGCCAGTTCTAACATCCCAGAAGAGAAAATAAGATTGGCGCTGAGGGATCCAATTAGAAGTTTTGGACCATTAGCTGAGGCAGAAAGGACAAGAGGCATATAGCAGAGATTATGGGAGCAGCCTCTTCGAGGAGAACGGGCACGTCCTCTTCTAGGAGATATGGAGACAGGGAGGAAATAGTTGACATTGTGAACATAGAAATTCTGTTCACCATCATATTCCCACAGCACTTGGGTTTCTTGTCCCTACACTGCAGTCTAGAAACTGAAGCTTTCTGGTGTACATGTAGCAATGTTCACACTCAGATAACGTTGGGAGACTTACCTGACAGTCTTGGGTGGGATATGCAGGCTTCAAGGAGAGAAAGGACAGTGGATGGAGGGGCTTGCAAGGTCAAGGGATTGTTATTTGGGGGAGGGACACTAGATCATGTATAAAAGCCTTAAAAAAAGAGGCAATTAATTAGAGGTTGGATTAAAGAAGGAAAATGAACACCTATTGAGCATAATAGTGGGTGCACTGGCTGACAAACAAGCAATCCTTCAACCAGCCCAATAATAATTTTGCCTCTGAATTCACTATTTACAATTTGTAAACTCCTTTAATCACCCTCTCTTCTCATGAAACTGAGAGTAACTGTTAGAAGCCCCTTAATCATCACTATGCTACTGCCTGGGAGGGAGACCCACGTTGAGGCTTCAGAAGGCCATAATCCACTTAGGAGTGAAGCTCTTGAAGAGCTCCCTGACCCTCTGATTTGGGTGGTTACACTCCATGTCCTTGGCCACTGTATGTGTCAAGCCTGATTTCTTTTGCTTTGATGTCTCTGGAGAATCCTGCATTTATACTGGGATATTAGATCTCTATATTTTACTGGCAGAGCAGAAACTTGAAGACAGATTCTATTGCAAAAGAAAGGAAAAGGCTGGAGGGCAAGAAAGTCATTGGTGGGCGGTGCAGATGGGGAGTAGAAGGTTAGGCAGTTGGCCATGCCGTAGAGGCCCAACAAGAAGAAACAAGTGGAGCGCTGACACCAAATGGGGCCTCTGAGAGCAATTCAAGAGAACTGCAGATCCAGGCAGGCAATCATCCATCTGCATCAGGGCTTGTTGACAACACAGAGGAAATAAAGATTAATTACCCTCCTGGGCACCGTGTTATCTATCCCAGGTGCCCTGCCCATTATTGGCTCTGTGGATCCAGAGTTTGGGAACACAGGATCTTTGGCAGTTGGTAGAGTCTAAATTATTTATTCAGTCTTTGACTTAGTAACTCGTAGAAACCACAGTTGCAGTCTTTACTGTTTTTATAGGCATATTGCATGTGAATGGGAAATATCACTGATTAATGTTAAAACAAGGAACAGTGAGGGGAATTTAGGGAGAGGACACAGGGAGTCTTCTCCCTGTGCATTATAAAGTTTAAAACGTTATGTTCAGGGACAAACAATGAGTCAAGAAATAGATATATAAACAGCTTGTTTCTTTTTTTCTTGAGTAAGCATGTGCTTTTCCTAGTGTCAGCATTTGATTGTTTTGGGAAATATGCATAATACCTCATGTACATCGCTATCACTGCATTTCCACATTGTCTGATAATCATTTATGCATCTGTCCTCTTACACCAGACTGAAGTTGTAGATAGGTAGCAAGTCTTATTAATTTCCGTATCCCTAGCACCTAACAGTGATAAATGGTAAGAGGTTTATCCCTTTCTTACCAACTGTGTGTTGTTCCAAAAGTTCTTTGAATTAGAAATTTCCTTGCAGCAAATCATATCTTTCTTTTCTAGTGCAAGTGATAAGTAACACAAAACATTACTTAACAGATGCCCTGTGAAGAATATCCAGCTGACACTCAAGCTGCCTCAGAAGTACCAGCAAAGAACCTTGGTAACTTGACTCTCAACCCTAGTACCAAATTCCCTTCCCTTCTACTAGGATGTTCACCCAGACAGAGGACAGGGAAAAATGCTTACAGGGGCTTGGACTGGGGCTGAGTCAAAGCATGCTCTACAGGAGGAGGTGTAGAGTGAGGACATTGGCAACTTCTCAGGAAGAAAGAATGCAAAGGATCTTACAAGTTATTAGATACCTCATGCTGTCTCTGCTTCAGAAAGACTCTCAGGAGAGGAGACTTGAGATTGAATCAAGATCCAGAAGATTTAGATGTAGCTGTGATTACTGCCAGTATCATGGAGATCCTTCTGATAATATTAACACGGAGAATAATTATGACATGGAGTTGATTTAGTGACAAACCTTATTCTTTTACTTTTTTTTCTCCTGCTGGTAATTTTACGGTCATTATGCAGCAGCTTGGGGAGGCTACTATGCTAGAATAGACTGTAGACCAATATTTTGATAACCTATAATAGAAGTTCTGTGATGTCCTTTTCTTCCATCTTTTTCTTGTCTACCTTGATGCCAGTACTTTACGGGGGATCTATGTAGTCTGCATTTGAATGACATCAATGCACTTTAGTTCCTTTTTTATTTGACAATAGGTCTTGAGTGTCATTGTGTTTTAGAAGCCTGAAGTTGGTAAGATGAAACCCAACACCAAGAATTAGAAGCAAGTAACTTGTGCAGAAGGAATGCAAAAAAGAAAAAAAAAACATTGGGTGGTTTGACTCAAGCATGATCGGTGCAGGGTATATTAACTAGATTCCCTGGTTTTCAGAAATTTAAATTGGAACAATTTTTTTTCATGTGCTATTTCAATTTTTAGTAGCAAATAAATGTGTAGATAGGGCATCTTATTAAAATTTGAGGCATATTTGAGAACTTAAAAACAATACTTAACAGACATTTAGTGAATGTTGATGATGCTAATGATGACATCTAGTTTCCATGGCAACATGCACTTATTCTTACAGTGTTTCTTGGACTATGTGAAATACAGAAAAAAAAATACACTTCTTCCCACATTTTGTATTACATTATTTCTATCCACCTTATCATATTTCTACATGTGTTTTATCCTAAGTAGTTGCATCAATGATCTATATACTGTGGACTATAATGAGGTCAAAGTTAGGAATGGTATTGAGGGAGGTGAAGGAGAAAAGCAGAGAATAAAGGAGGTGGGTTGTTAAAAATATATATAGGTAGCAAACTCACTTCAACACACATTCCTTTCTTTTTTTTTTTTCTCCTGCATTTCCCCACTCTGATCCCCATCAATTCAACAAAATTCAACTCTCTTTAAATCTTGAAATCACTTCGGTCTGGATAGACCATATTGAAAACTGTGAAAGGGATGTAAGTTATTTTAGAACATGTCTATTCAGGGTGAATACTCATCTGGTGTACACCAGAGCAACCACACTGGTGATTAAATACTGAAATACTTTTCTACTGGTTGGCAGCTCTCAGGTATGAACATTAGCCCTCCCAATTCTCTTCACTGGGAACAATTACAGTTAACGACTTCTTATGCATCCTTCCGAGGGCATTCTAGAACTATTCAAACAAATATCAAGCTATGTGCTCTTTTTCTTCCCCACAAGAAAGAGCATATTATACATACTACAGTGCATCTTATTTTCACTTAAAAGTATATCCTAGAGATCCTTCTATATCAATTCATCAAGAGCTGCCTCATTTAATGACTAGAGAATATTCCATTATATGGATGAGTAATGTATTAGTCAGCTTTTTTCTAGGTAACAGACAATCCCAAAATATCAGCAGCATCTAACAATAAGCATTTATTTCTCTCTCATATACCTCAGTATGTATTTATTTCAGTGCGCGCATGGGTAGCCTTGGGTTAACCTGCAGGGCTGCAGATCAGGTGAGGTAGAGTCACTCCACGTGGAGGGGCAGTGTGCGAACAGACTCTGTTATTATGGTGATGACAGATGCACAAGTAAACAAGGTTAATCATTTAAGCTCATATCCAGCCTCTGCTCATATCACATCTCCTAACATCTTACTGGCCAAAGCAATCTACAAGAAGTGAGGAAGTGTACCTCACCCACCTTGAGGCCATGGCAAGGTCATGGATGTATAATACTCAATATTACTACAGGGAGTAGAATTGGGACCAGTAGTTCAATCTACTATAAATTTTATTTTATCAACTCTCTATTGATGTATATTTAATTTGTTTTTACTTTTTGCTTCTTAATGGACTTTAGTTCCAACTCCAAACTCCCGTTCTACCGAGGTCATGGGAGTTCACTCACCGGCATTTAGACTTGCCTAGTCTCCGTGTGGTGGCCTGGAAGCAGGATCACATGCAAGTCAAAGAGCAGAGAAGCCCCTCTGATTCTCTTTTGTTGATCCCTGGTTAAAACAGGGGCAGGGTCCAGGGAACACAGTCTTTTTAGGACCTGTGACACTATTATTTTCATGTTTTGGGACTCTTTGGCAAGGCCTGGATTCCATGCTTCAAGTCCCATTTCCAATCACATTCTTTCCACAAATGCCTTGAGATTACTTAGCGGTAGGCTACCAAAAGTGGAGTCTTTTGAGACATGTTTTGCAGAAAAGAAAATATTGCTATATACTTGGGCTCCTTTTTTTCTTTATGTCAATGGAGCACGTAAGGGAGTTTTACTGCTGCAAAAATTTCAGATAGAATTGTAGAAAAAGAAGGTAAGTTACTACAAGTTTCCTCTGAGTATACACATATCTCTATACTGGGAAAGTTTCTTAGTGTATGCGAAGAATATTGCTACACAACCTATGTCCACTCATGCATTTCCAAGATTGTACATGTCTTCATAAAAGAGAAATTGGGAGGTAGAATATAAAGAAACTGACTGGAGTATTCTGCCATAGTAATAAACATTACTTTGGACCTTTTCAAGTACATGGCCACCTTCTTAGAGTTCAAAAGATTATTCTTCCATAACAGGTTGGGGTCATCTTTCTTCTTTCTCTAACAAGGAACATTCACTCACTGATTTATTTGTTTATTGAATCTGTATTGAGCACTTGACTAAGTCCCAAGCACTGAGGATGCAAAGGTAAAAAGAAGCCATCTCTTCCTCAAGGAGCTCATGGGGCAGAAGTGGAGAGTGAGGCTGAATAAGAAAGCAGAGACTAGTCTCACAGAATATGAATGCACTAAGAGAAGCTTGTGCAAGGAATGAAGTTGGCATAAAGGAGGGGATGCCTAGGCAGATGCGGGCAGACAGTCTCGATTTTGAAAGACAAGCAGAAAATCCATCAGCAAGACAGTGGAGGTAGGGTGCCTGAGGCATGAAGGATGGAAGCGTGATTAGAGTAGAGGCATGAAACAGCATGATATATTGAGGAAGTAGTAGTAGTCAGGTTTGCCAGAGATTAAGATATGAGGAGTGTGGCGAAGTGAGTGTGAAAAGTTAGGCATGGATTCTATTTTAGGGGTTGGAACAAGGGAATAATGTGACTGATTGTATTTTAAAAAGGCCACTCTGGAAAGTGTGGGGGATGGATTGGGTGAGTGGGAGGCTGAGGGTTGGCAAAAGCTAGAATAAGAAATAGGAGGCTATAGTAACATTCTGATGGGAGTAGAGAGGGGTAAGGGGACTATGGACCCCAGAATGATTGAGCTTGATGTATTTTACGCAAAGCCCATGATGCTGCTCCTCACACGTTAATCCTTTAGTAGCTCCTATTGCCATCACACACAATATAAACTCATCAGCTGGGTACAGAAAACCCTTCATTAAAAGGCCTTCAGCTACTCTTTCTCCTGTCTCATAGCTCCCCCAATTTGTATCTTATGTTCCAGTTCTTTTCATTTCAGAGCCTTGCTAGTTAACCTGGAATGTTATCCATTTTTTTACCTGATGTGCTTGTTCATATTTTAATCTCCAGAACATCTTGGATTCCTTGCACTATTGAAGTCACCATAATGTAAACTGACTCTCTAAGCAGACAGCAAAGACTTTGAAAGCAGAAACTGTTTTTTTACCTGTAAATCTCCAGCCTTGCAATAACTTAGGGCTAATTGAGTAGGCTCTCAACTAATGCTTCTGAGTGAATGAGCGAAGTGGTCCAATAATGCCTGGGACTCCTTATGTTCAAGTTCTACCTCTACTGGGGTTGTTTTGATACATTACAGAAATGTGATGTTAAAACTTAAATCCGTGGAAGAGTCAGAACATGTAGCATTGCTACTAGGTCCAAATCTGAGAGGAAGCATCCGCCTCAGGTCTTGGCAGATTTCCTTGCCTCCCTCTAATCTGTTCTTTTTTCCAACAGATGTCTTATTACTGCAACCTCAAGATGATTAATAACTCGAGGGTTGGGGGAGAGAAACATTTTTATATTTTTTTACCAGTACTTTGCACTCAAATCTTTTCATTCTCGTGTGTGATAGCAATTTTATTTTCTTCTTTTGAGGTATGCACCTATACAGGATTAACTATGAGTAGTTGTTGAGAATTTATACTCACCAGTGATAGAAGCAATGACAGATGGGCTTAGGCTCCTGGGAATCAGCAGAGAAGAAAGGGGACCATGAGTAAGAGCAAGTAGTAGAGAAAATTTAGGAAAGAAAAGTATTTGGTTTAGAGGAATCTGAAAACAAGAATAAAGCAGCCGAATGGGTGAATGGGTTGCGGGGGGCCTTTGGTTGATCTATTTGCCTTAGGCGTTTGTTCTAAATGCATGACCATGAATCTCCGGGAGGCCTTGGAATTACTAAAAAGACTAGAAATTCAAATTAAAACTTGTATTTTCTTAGTTAATAAACAGTAAAAATGCAATTATTGACATATAAGGGTTTCCATACTTGAAAGATTGAGAATGCTTCTGGATGAAATAGTAATTCTTGCCCTGGGCTGGGAGCACTAGTTTTATATTTGCATAGTGCCCTATAATGTACAAAGATCTTTTACTTACCATAGCTCTGTAAGGTTAGATGGGTGGTTATCCCCATTTTTCAGATGCAGAAACTGTGGCTGGCTGAGGCTGTGAGTTGTATGTGGTCTTATGAGTTAGTTTAATGGATTCCATTGAAATCAGCTTGCAAATTCCATGGCTCTTAATCCAGTGCTTTTTCTCTGCATCACAAAGAAGTCTCTGTGGGGAAAAAAAATATACAGAACCAAGTATAGAGAAAGATGGCACCAGATATAAAACATGTATGTCTAAGGAACCAAAGAAAAGCGAGACCTGGGCTGGGAGCAGGGCTGGGTCCTGCAGTTTAACGGTGATAGTGCAAACTCAGGGTTTCTGGAAGTAAGACTTGGTTGTGAAATGGCCAATTAACCACAAATAGTTGTGCTTTAAAAAAAATCTCCCTCATTTATTAAGAAGTGTTTTTTAAGTTTGAGACAGACTCCAAAAAATAGTGTTGAAGATTTATTTTGGGGAGGGTATTAGAAATCATTGAAAAGGCTACATTCCCAAGGTTATAGACCTAAGAATGATCTTCGAACTTCCTTTTCAGTATCAAAGAAGGGAACAGATGTGATACACATTTAATGAAAAAAATATTTAGTGTTATTTTTGCATCATTAGAATACTTATTCTAGGCAGCAGCACAATAGAGAATGCATACTTCCTGCAGGGAAATCTGCATCTGTCAGACCCAAACTGTGCTACTGTATGCGTTTAAATGTTGATCATTATCTTGTGTTTAGTTCAGTTCAAAGAGTAGGGAGTAGCGACCCATAAAAAATGGATATTCTATGGAAGTCCTTCAAGTAGCTAATAATAAAGTAAAAATAACTATGATTTATTATTATCATTTTTATTAAAGCATAGATTACATACAATATTATATTAGTTTCAGGTGTACAGGAGAATCTGATGTTTATGTGCCTTACGAAGTGATCACCATGCCACACCTGTCACTGTGCAGAGTTATTAAGATATTGTTGACTCTGTTCCCTGTGTTGAACATTACATTCTCATGACTTATTTATTTTATAACTGGAAATTTTTACCTCCAAATTCCCTTTACCTTTTCCACCTATCCCTTCACCTCCATCTCCTCTGGCAAATCATCAGTTTATTCTCTGTATCTATGAGTGTGTTTTTGTTTTGTTTTAGATTTCATGTAAAACTGAAATCACATGGTATTTGTCTTTCTCTATTCTGACTTCTGACTTATTTTACTTAGCATAATACCCTCTAAGTCCATCCATATTGTTGCCATTTGGAGTCCCATTGTCTATTTCTTTGTATGGCTGAGTAGTATTCCGTTGTATAAATGTACCACATCTTCGTTATCCTGTTCATCTATCAGTGGACACTTAGGTTGCTTCCATATGTTGGCTGTTGTAAGTAATGCTGTGATGAACATAGGGGTGCACATATCTTTTCAAATTAGGGTTTTTGTTTTCTTTGGATAAATACCCAGAAATGGAATTCCTGGGTTCTACGGCAGTTCTATTTTTAATTTTTGGGGGGAACCTCCATACTGCTTTCCATAGTGGCTGCTCCAGTTTACAATCCCACCAACAGTGTATAAGGATTCTCTTTTCTCCACTTCCTCACCGGTACTTGTCATTTGTTGGCTTATTGTCCATTCTGACAGGTGTGAGGTGTTATCTCATTGTAGTTTTGATTTCTATTTTCCTGATGACTGGTGATGTGGAGAATCTTTTCATGTGACCTTTGGACATCTATATGTCTTCTCTAGAGAAATGTCTAGTCAGGTCCTCCACCCATTTTTTAAATCTTCTTTTGGTTTTATTTGATGTTGAGTTGTATGAGTTCTTTATATATTTTGGATATTACCCCTGGTCAGATGTTTCATTTGAAAATATCTTCTCCTCTTCAGTCTTTTTGTTGTATTGATGATTTCCTTTAATGTGCAAAAGCTTTTTAGTTTGATGTAGTCCCATTATCTATTTTTGTTGTTGTTGTTGCTCTTGCCCGAGGAGACTTATCCAAAAAAATATTACTAAGACCAACATTTACTGTCTATGTTTTTTTCTAAGAGTTTTATGGTTTCAAGTTTTATGTGTAAGTCTTTAATCCATTTTGAGTTTGTTTTTGTATATGTTGTACAAAAGATGTCCAATATAATTTTTTTCCTATTATCTGTTCAGTTTTTCAAACACCATTTATTGAAACTCTTTTTCCCCCATTGTATAGTCTTATCCCCTTTGTTGTAAATTTATTCCCCATGTAAATATGTTACCCCCCTAGGCTTTCTATCCTATGTGTCTGTTTTGGTGCCAGTACCATACTGTTTTGATTATTATACCTTTGTAGTATAGTTTTAAATCAGTGACCATGATACCTCCAAATTTATTCTTCTTTCTGATTGCTCTGGCTTTTGGCTTTCACATAAATTTTAAGGTTATTTATTCTAGTCCTGTGGTCTAGGCTGTTGGTATTTTTGATTTGTTATTATTTATGAAGGGCTACGTAGTCTACTAAGCACTGTAGCTACCATCAACCTATATTAATTATTAGAAAATTATTATTAGGTATCAATAAGTAACCTAATTAAAATAAGGCTTACATAAGAATTACTCTTATTTTTGCAAAAAACAAAGCTTAAATAAAGGTAAATGTCTTATCCAAAGTCACATGGGAAAAAGCGGTAAGAAATAGAACAGGTATTTGCACTCTGAGGTGTCTGAACTCAATGTTCATATTATTAAACGTTTGCTAGGTATGCCTTAAAGGAGAGATGTACAATGTTCCCTGGAAATCTCTAGAACTGAAATCTTGGTTTGACCATTTAAAATACGTTGATATTTAGCTGTCAATTCTGCCAACTTGATCCAAACCAAAAAAATTTGGGTGTATACTCTCCAGAAGTCACTAGGTGGAGCCAGTGCACTAAAAAGCCATCCTAGGCTTTTAGAGACAAGGGCAAGATTTATTCTAGGAAGTCAGCAAAGGCTGGTTTTGATTGGAAAAGTGCTAAAAAGATCACTCCCTATGACAGCTGGCCTTTTTTCTTTTCTGGATAATGTAGATGAAGAGGAATATGAGAGGTCTCTGGAGGTGTAGAGAATTGCTAGAGCCAAGAGCTATGTGGGATGAATGCATAATCAACGAGTTCTGTTCTTTCCCAGGAGTGGTTTTAATAATCTGATGTGTGGCTGGGCTGGTGGGTTGTGGAGGCAGAGCACAACATCACCCTGCCCTATGTGGTCTGCCTTCTCTTAGAGATTCCAGCCTATCACATTATATAATACTGAGCATACCTACTTGTATCTAGTGTTTCAAATAGAGTTTCTGAAGTGATGATAGTGATGATAATAATTATGTTATCACAGATGTACATGATACTTTATAGTTTATAGATTTCCATTACTTTCATTCATTACTGAGTGGATGAACCCTCTGGCTGAGGCTAGATCTTCCTGGGTCATGGGACATGGGATAAAAGTAGGATGGGATGGGATGACTCTTTCCTTCTCTGTCTAGGAAGGGGTTACAGTAGGGTTCTTCAGAGAAACAGGGCCAATCATTTATTGAGAATTCACTGAGAACCAAATTGTTCTTCCTCTTTCTGTCTTCTCTAATTCTTTTTGTCACAGGATTGATGAAAACAATTAGTCCTTTATAAACAAAGGTATGTCAGGGAACAATATTAAATTCCATTTAGTGCTCTGAAGAAGTTCCATCGGGATTGTTATTTGTCTTGTACTCTGATCCAGTGGTTGGTTGCGGGGTACATTTCAGAGTTCACTCAACTGCTGGTTTGTATTGTTTCTGCTTCAAGTACAGGCAGTCCTTGTTTATGTCCACAGTGCATTCCTGGAACTACTCCACTTACAAATCTGTGGTCACACAAATCACTTTTATCCCAAGACCAGTGTTTTAACTGAGGGTCCTAGTCCTTTTCCAGCTTCCAAAGGCTGCCCACATTCATTGGCACATGATCCTCTTCCTTCCATTTTTATTTATTTATTTTTGGAGAGAGGGGAAGGGAAGGAGAAAGAGAAGGAGAGCTACATCAATGTGCTGGAGATGTATTGAACAGTCACCTCTCGCATGCCCCCAACTGGGGACCTGGCCAGGCATTTGCCTGGTGACCCTTTAGTTTGCAGGCTGGTTCTCAATCCACTGAGCCACACCAGGCAGGGCTTTCTTTCATTTTTTAAAGCCAGCAACAGAGACAGGCAAGTCTGAAATCTGTAGGGTAGACAAGTGTGGAGTCCCAGGGAGGAGTTGATGTTCATATTTCAGCTCAAGTCCAAAGGTAGTTCGCTGGCAGAATTTCCTCTTCCTCAGGGGTTCTCGGTCTTTTTTTTTGGGGGGGGGGCCTTCAACTGATTAGATGAGGCTCATCTACATTATGGAGAATAATCTGCTTTTCTAAAAGCTTCAGTGTTAATCCAAATATGTTTGGCCAAATATTTGAGTACTGTGCCCTAGCTAAGTTGACACATAGAATTAACCATCCCAAGTAAGCAAATAATTTTCTGCTGGACTTGAAGGGAAAATGGTGTTTCTGCTGCTCTATGTGCTGGGATTCAGAGCTGTTCATTTAAACTTCAGTAAAAGCAATCTACTCACCTTCTTTTCTGCCCCTGAAATTCTATAAAGCATGGCTTCTAAACTTATCATTCCCTGTTATGATTAAAATGCGGTTTTGAGATTATATTTTTGTACAAGTACCTAGAAAATACATTTAATGAATAGAGTGCTTTTCAAGTCAAGTATAGAAACATCAAATATTATTTCTGGAAGGTTCCTAAATATAATGTTTGGACTCCCTTATTTTGCAAATAAAAATCAACAACCCTCATATAGTAAAAAAACCCACATGTAACTTTTGACTCCCCCCAAACTTAACTCTTAATAGCCTACTATTGACTGTAAGCCTTCCCAAATACATAAGCAATCAATTGACACATATTTTGTATGTGTGTTGTATACTGTATTCTTATAATGAAGTAAGATAAAGAAAAGAAAATGTTAAGAAAATTATAAGATAAATTACATTTAAAGTACTGTACTATATATAGTTCCTGTAAGTTTGTATTGTCTGTTCCAAATGTATGTGAGATTTGAAATTTTGAGAATGATGATTGTGTCGTTAGAACTGTAGATGAGAAAAAAAAAAACAAGAAAAAAATCCCAAGGAATATTTACGTTGAATAAGTTGGAATCAGATAAGGAGAATGAGAGGTACCAGAGATAGGGAGAAGGGAAAACCAGATATTGGTGATGTCCCAAAAGCCAGAAGAGTGGTGAAATTAAAGGAGTAATTAGCAGTATCAAACAGTTATGAGTTGGTTGGTGAGTTCTAAGAGTTTTTTTGTGGAGTCATCAGGGTTTCCTATAAATAAAATTATACCATCTGCAAACAGAGACAGTTTTACTTCCTTTCTTTCCAATTTGGATGGCTTTTATTTCTCTTTCTTGCTGATTGCTGTGGCTAGGACTTCTAGGACTGTGTTAAATAGCAGTGGTTAGAGTCATCATCCTTGTCCTGTTCCTGATTTTAGAGGGAACGTTTTCAGCCTTTCACCACTGGTTGTATGTTAGTTGTCACGTATGGTCTTTATTATGTTGAAGTATGTACTTTCTGTACCCAAACTGTTGAGCATTTTTATTGAGAAGGGGTGTTGTACTTTGTCAAATGCTGTTTCTCCATCTATAGAGGTGATCATATGATCTGTCTCTTTTATTCTGTCCTGTGGTTTATCCCACTGCTTGATTTGCATATGTTGAACCATCCTTGCCTCACAGTGATAAATTCCACTCATCATGGTGTGTGATCCTTCTGATATGCCATTAAATTCATTGAGAGAGTATTTCATTGAGGATTTTTTCATGTGTATTTATAAGGATTTTGGTCTGTAGTTTTCTTTTCTTACAGTGTTCATACCTGGTTTTGGTACCTAGGTGATTCTGGCCTTGTAAAATGATTCTGGAGTTTTCCCTTCTTTTCATTTTTTTTGAAAGCATTTGGGAAGGATTGACATTAATTCTTCTTTAAATATTCAGTAGAATTCATCATCTCACCCTAGGTTATTTTTTGTTGGAAAGTTTTTGACTACTGATTCAATCTCCTTAGTCATTATTAGTCTGTTTTCAGTTTCAATTTTTTCAAAATTCAGTCTTGGTAGGCTGTATATTTCTAGGAATTATCTATTTCTTTTAGGTTATCCAATTTCTTGGCATATAATTGCTCATAGTAATCTCTTATGGCCCTTTGTATTTCTGTGGTATCAGTTGTAAGGTCTCTTCTCTCACTTTTTATTTTAATGTTTGAGTCTTCTCTCCTAATGTCTTAGGTTTGGCATTTAAAAAAATCTCTTCAGAAAATTGGCTCTTTGTTTCATTGATCATTTCCATTGTTTTTCTGTTCTGCACATCGTTTATTGCTGCTCTGATCTCTGTTATTATATTACTTTTGCTAACTTTGGGCTCCTTGTTCTTCTTTTTCTAGTTTCTTGAGGTGTAAAGTTAGGCTCTTGATTCGATAGTGTTCCTTTTGGTTTCCCAAAGGCAATGCTAAAGCTCGAGCTTATGGTCTCTCTCAGGCCCACAGATTCAGGTTGACTGTCTGTGTGCTTACGAAGTATTTGCCAAAGCTCACTTTGCTGCCATCAGGAGTGTGCCCAGGGAATGAGCTATAGGTTGGGGGTATGAGTGGGACCCTTGGGGGTGCCCATTGACTAACTGGGGTGGCCCTTGGGCAAGGTGCCCCTGTGGCTCACGGGCAGGCTTCTTAACGAGTCCAGGGCACTGTTAGTAGGATCCACATTTCCTTCATGCCCTGCTGGGTTCCTCTCCGCCATTCTCCCAGCCTCTCCCCACCCTCCCAGTCATGCAGATCACAGCTCATGCTCTTTAGGGTGGCAAGAGAGAATCGGCCTCTTTGCCAGAGTCTTGCACAGCTAGGGAGGCCAGGTGCTCAGTTATACACTCTTTCCCCCCAAGTAGGGAAGGAAAGGTTTCTCTTGGCACTGAGCAGTGGGGACAGCAGATGTGGGTAAAGTCAACATGTCCTCTTACTCTGTCCAGTGCATCCAAACTTGAATTATTTTTTGCTCTGGTAGTGTGCTGGAATTTCTCTGATGCATATTTCAACTTCCACAAGTGCTCTGTCATCTGTGGGTGACTGTCTAAGACCACTCTCCAGGGACCCCTGGTCTATGGTTGAGATGGGCTGGAGGCAGTTTATGGGCCACTGCAGGGTCCGCAGCCAGGATATGTATGCCTGTTACCTGCTACACAGGCAGGTGAGACTCCTCCAGGGTCCTTTGGCATGTGGTGCTGGATCACACAGCACCCACAAAAGCATTTTTGTATGTGCATGTATGTCAGAGTGTTGTGGAGCAGGGAATATAAGTGAGTGATGTCTTTTTCAGCCATCTTGCTCACAAGATGACTTTCGGGTAAAGTGAGAGAAACTGTTTGAAGCTGGTAAAACACCAGTCATATTCATTTATTTCACTTCCATTCATTCATCCATTTAACTGCCATCACTCCACCTTCATCCATCTATTCTTTCATTTAGCCAATATTTATTAAACATCTATAGTATTTCAGTTCTTGTGCATGTACTCAATATAAGGGATTATTAGTTTCCCGTTGAATATTCCGAAATACCATTTTCTGAACTAATGCCAGTGAATTAGAATCACCACTCTTTCAAACATATTTAGTCAATGTATGCAAATTAATTGGTCAGCCAAGATAACTGTCTTATTTTAATATTCAGATTTTATGTTTGTTTTAGCCTCTTTAGCAAAGATGTTTAAATTTAAAAACCCTTTCTTGAATACATGCTCAGAGTAATTCTACTTTCTACAATAACAATACAAATAAGCTCAGATAATCCGATTTATGGGATTTATCACAAATAGCAACTAGTAATTTATTTGGCCAGAACTGTAGGTTTGTTGTCACAGCATTTTTTTCTTAGTGTTATACATCTTTTGGTGGCTGTTTTCCAACGTATATTTGGGTTCACATTATGGTACAGTATTACTCAACTTATAAGCAAATTGAGAATTAATTATTTACATTTTATTTAAACAAGAGTACTATAGAACAACAATAAGATTATAGTAGCCAAGATAGCAAATTCTACAACTTTTTGTTATTTTATTAATTACCAAATATTATCTATATCCAATATCAACAGATCCATTTTTTATACGTTATAATAATTCTAAGAAATTTTACTGCAGTTTAATCTATTCCAGCTCTCCACAGGTCTGTGCCAGAGGAACTTCTGGCCAGGGCAATGTGGAGTGAGCGTGGGTCTGAGTAAGACAGACTGGATTTTTACCATGGCTCCACAGATGCTCGCCCTGCGGATACTGTGTGACCCTGGACAAGTTATTTAACATCTTTAAGTCTTAGCTTATGAAGCTCATGGTAAAATTCATTGCATAAGCTCCCCATAAATGTTGTTTTTTAGTATATATGTTTATTTTGACTTAAATCAAGGTAAAGAGGTATCACATAGTTCCTATTTATTTTCTACACTTGAATTTATAGATCATTTTTGTGATATTTTTCATATGAAATTAGGTTCAACTGTGAGTTACAGAGGCCTACAGTAACAGTGGCTTTAAAAACATACTTTCCCCCCATAGCAAACGAAAGATGTCTAGGGCTGATGTAGTGGTTGTATTCCACAAAGTTTCCAGGAATCCAGAAGCCTTACAGTTAACCCCTTTGCCACCTTGAGTCTGTGGCCATCATCCTCACGATCTAGAATGCTGGCTATGCCGCAGTCATCAAATTGAGATCCTAGGAATGCTTGGAAAAGAAAGTGGGTAAGGGAGCCAAAGGATAAAAGACAGTGGCCTTTTAAGGGAGATCTCCAAAAACTGCCACATATTTCCATGTTGATTCTATTGTCCAGAATTTAGGCACATACTCAAACCTAGCTGCCGTGGAGGATCAGGAAATGTATTTTCTGTTCTGAGTGGGTGTTTGCTAAGCTTGGAACCACAAGTCCTCTTACTATGAAGGAATGGGGAGAATGGATATGGGGATGCTGGCCTACATCTCCCACGATGTGTAGCTCATGTATTAAACAGACTCAACTCATTGTAATATAAACATAATGTATCTATCCAATAACTTCTACCAACTTCACCAAACCACCACTTCCTCTTGAGAGCTAGCTTCCTAATGATATTTCAGTCTGTCTCCTTATACTTTGGTCACTTTGGGCTACTCAAAACAATCTTATTTCAATTTGCAACCTCCAAACTCTTCGTTTAAAAACATCTATATTGTATTTATTTCAAAGCTTTCCTCCTCCTCCCCCCTGTTAAGGTTAGAGTAGCAGTTCCAATGGTTTAGTGGGAAGGGGCACCTGGTGTTTTACTTGTTCTTTTTCTTCTTCCTGCTGCCCTCCCTGAGATGAGTCAGGGACAGGGCGAGGGACAAACATGGTGGCACCTTCCAACCTTCTTTTTGGTCATTTCCACTGCTCTTTGGCTGGTTGCTCGAAGATCCAGTGGGAGCCGTGGGGATTCATCCTGCATGATCCGCTGGCATTGGTAGTTCTTTGTAGGTTTCATGGCCGTCTGCCCTCCACGGCCCCCTGCTCAGGCCCTGCAGCCAGGTGTGGAATTTGTCTTCTGCATGCCTCAGGAAACAGGCACCTGAGGGGACCAGGGGACTGCCTGTTTCTCCCAACCTGGCTGTGCGCCTGTTCCCTGCTGCATGGAGCTGTCTCCTGCCCTCGGGGCCGGTCTCAGACTTGCAAGTGGGGCATGCTCTGCCCTTTTCTGTTCTTTTTTTAAATTTATTTATTGTGGTAATATATACATATACATATACATATACATATATACATACATATATACATACACACACACACACACACACACACATATAAACATTTTAATCCTTTTTGAGTGTTTAATTTAGTGGCCTCCATTGCATTTAAAATGTTGTGCAACAATCACTGCTATTTCCATAACTTTTTCATCACTGAAACAGAAGCTCTGTACCCATTAAACCAAAACTCCCCATTTCTCCTCTGCCCAGTCCTTGGTCACCTCAATGCACTTCGTGTCGCTATGAATTGGCCCATTCCAGGTATTTCAAATAAGTGAGATCACACAATATTTGTTCTTTTTGTCTGAATCCTTTCACTCAGCATAATGTTTTCACAGTTCATCCACGTTATAGCATGTACTCAGAAGTTCTTTCTCTTTTATGGCTGACAATGTATTCCATTGTATGTACATGAGTGTACTACATTTTGCTAATTCACACTTATTGGCTGCTGTGAATAACGCTGAAAAGAACAACAGCAACTGTTTGAGTTCTTGTTTTCAATAGTTTTCGCTATATATCTAGGAATGGAATTGCTGGATCATATGATAATTTTTTTTAATTTTTTAAAGATTTTTACTTATTTATCTTTAGAGGGGAAGGGTAGGAGAGAGGGAGGGGGAGAGAAATATCAATGTAGGGTTGCCTCTCGTGTGTCCCCTGCTGGGAACTGGCCTGCAACCCAGGCATGTGCCCTGACTGGGAATCAAACCGTGATCCTCTGGTTCGCAGGCCCGCGCTCAATCCACTGAGCTACACCAGCCAGGGCCCATATGATAATTTTATGTTTATCCTTTTGAGGAATCGCCAGAGTGTTTTCTATCATCTACACCAGCAACATGCAAGGGTTTTTGCATCCTTGTCAACATTTACTATTGGGCACATTTTTTTTTTACTTTTTTTCTTTTTCTTTTTAATATATTTTATTGATTATTGCTATTACAGTTGTCCCATTTCTCCCCCATCATTCCCCTCCACCCTGCACACCCCCTCCCACCCACATTCCCCCACCTTTAGTTCATGTCCATGTGTCATAAGATCTTTAGCTTCTACATTTCCCACACTATTCTTGCCCTCCCCCTGTCTATTTTCTACCCACCATCTATGCTACTTATTCTCTGTACCTTTTCCCCCCCCTCTCCTCCTCTCACTCCCCTGTTGCTAACCCTCCATATGATCTCCATTTCTGTGGTTCTGTTCCTGTTCTCATTGTTTGCTTAGTATGCTTCTGTTTTAGGTGTGGATTTTAATATCTGTGAGTTTGCTGTCTTTCTACTGTCATATTTTTTATCTTCTATTTCTGAGATAAGTCCCTTGAACATTTCATAGAATAAGGGCTTGGTGATGATGAACTCCTTGAACTTGACCTTATCTGAGAAGCACTTTATCTTCCCTTCCATTCTAAATGACAGTTTCGCTGGATAGATCAATCCTGGATGTAGGTCCTTGCCTTTCAAGACTTGGAATACTTCTTTCCAGCCCTTTCTTGCCTGTAAGGTCTCTTTGGAAAAATCAGCTGACAGTCTGATGGGAACTGCTTTGGAGGTGACTATCCCCTTATCCCTTGCTGCCTCTAGAATTCTCTCCTTCATTTTCATTTTGGCTAATGTAATTATGATGTGCTTTGGTGTGCTCCTCCTTGGGTCCAACTTCTTTGGGACTCTTTGCGCTTCCTGGACTTCCTGGAAGTCTATTTCCTTTGCCAGATTGGGGAAGTTCTCCTTTATTATTTATTCAAATAAGTTTTCCACTTGTTGCTCTTCCTCTTCCTCTTCTGGTACACCTATAATTCAGATGTTGGAACATTTAAAGATGTCCTGGAGGTTCCTAAGCCTCTCCTCATTTTTTTGAATTCTTGTTTCTTCATTCTTTTCTGTTTGTTTGTTTCTTTCTTCCTTCTGGTCCACTCCATTGATTTGAGTCCCAGTTTTCCTCCCATCACTATTGGTTCCCTGTGCATTTTCCTTCATTTCACTTATTGTAGCCTTCATTTGTGCGTTTAATTTGCAACCAAATTCAACCAATTCTGTGAGCATCCTGATCACCAGTGCTTTGAACTGTGCATCTGATAGGTTGGCTCTCTCTTAGTCGCTTAGATGAATTGGCTCTGAGGCTTTGATCTGTTCTCCCGTTTGAGCCACTTTTTGTTTCGTTTTGTTTTTTTTGTCTGATTGCAGCTGTTAGGTAGTGAGGGGCAGAGCCTTAGGTGTTTTCCAGGGTGGGGCAGCCCAGTTTCTGGGTTGTGTGGCTGTATGTGGGGGCAGGGTCTGAGAGGGAACAATGGCGCTTGCTTCATGCTCTCTCGGATTCCAGTCCCTTCCGCCGCTTTCCCCAAGCAAATTGTGCCCTTCTGGTGCTGATTTCTGTGTGGGTGGTCTTGTGTACATTCTAGGACCCTCTGGGTCTCTCCAACAAACTCTCCTGTGAGGCTTGGAGTCTTTCCTGGCACTTCAACCCCCACAAGTGTTTTCAATCGGTGCTTTTAAGCTTTATTTCCTGGCGCTGGGGCCCTGGGTTGCGCAGTCTGTCTTGCTGCCCATTTTCACTTGGTTTATCTGCACTCGAATGTGTGACCATGGTCAGTACTATTGGGCACATTTTTGATTACAGGCATCCTAGTAGGTATGAAGTCATGTCTCATTGTGGTTTTGATTTACATTTCCCTGGTGACTAATGATATAAAGCTTCTTTTCACGTGCTTATTGGCCATTTGTATATCTTCTTCAGAGAAATGCCTATTCAAGTCCTTTACCCACTCTTTTAAACCAGGTTGTTTATTTTTTGGGGTGGGGGGGCGCTCTTTCCTTCTTGCAGTTGCCACAGGGAGAGAAAGAAGAGGAGAACTCTTCATACTGCTGCATTATCCAAGAGATCATCTCTTTACACCTCTGGTCTTCCTCTTATGGCTGTGTGTTGATAAATCAGTTCAGGCTATCTCGTCCCTGAAGTTGGGGGTGGGGTGCAGTAATTCGAGGCTCTCAGAAAGAAGTACGCTGTACAAACTATGTTTCCAATATTCACCTCCTAACAGCTAAAAAGGACCTTAATCAGATCTTACACAAACCTGTTTTATTTATTCATAGAGTAATTCAGTCTTAGAATAGGAATTGACTCTAGAGTTCATTGGATCCAACTCCATTTTACAAGTGATTACATGTCCTGCAAGTAACTTTGCAGGTCCTGCAAAGTGAAGTAACTTTGCCCACTATTTTGCTCACTTAAAACTGAGGTTTTTAATGCCTCATCTATGTGTCATTATAGCTGCAAAAGTAATCTGGAAGAGGAACACATTAGTGGTAGCGCCTATTTCTTTTTTCCCTTCTCCACGTGACAGAGGCAGATTCAAGGGGAAAATATTTTATCATCAACTCTAAAAAATGGATGGGGTTTGGGGTTCAGGCTATATTATACTAAGTATATAATATATATTATAGTATATACTCATCTATACTATACACTGTAGATGAACATTACCCTTGGCTAACCACTGCACACTTTACAGAGTGGTATCATATCCTTACAACATCCTGACTGTCCGTGAGCACTGGGTGAGGATATGACCAAGATCATCAGTAAACTGAATGGCAGCTTTTGGTGCAGATCACGGTCCCTCATCTCTGTGGAGGTGACCTGGCCGATTACTGATTACCAGCAAGCTAGCCAGCTGCAGCAGAAAGAACATCTGAATGTGCAGTGAGAAGAACCTAGGTTCAATTCCCAGCTTCATCCCTGACTGACTGTTATCTCAGGCAAGTCACTTTCTGAGTCTGTTTGCTCATCTGTAAAATGGAAACAAAAAGAATGTTGATTTACCCAATTGTGGAAACAAAACAAAAAATGGAGTAACAAGTCTTTTGTGAATAGGGAGAGTTATGCAAATGTTAGTGATTCTATTATGTGGCTGTTTAAATAGGAGGTCACTTTGTGTATTATAAATAAGACTTTATGAGGTTTAATGGCATTAGAAGCTTAGTTGAGCTTCAAAGGCCTCCCACAGAGTAAAAGCTGATGTCATCCTCCTGTCTTACCTTAACCCATAAGCATTGTTATTTAGAATTCAACAGACACAACAAGCTAAGTCTTCTTGAAATATTCCCCACTTTGTAAATATAGCTTAGCTTTTACAGTTCTTTCACCCTGGAAAGATGCAACATTTGTTCATTTCACCTAGCATTTGAAGGGTCAGTTGTGAAAATCTGAAAATCTTTTCAACACACAAATCCAGTCACGAAGCTCCTATTATTAAAACCTTTCTACTCCCTGTGGCTCACAGGATAAAGTCCAAATGTCATAGCTGCAAATCTTTTTCCTGTCCAAGTGTACTATAAATATGTAATGAATTTATTAATCAAAACCCTATCAAGAGCATAGAGGCCCGCTATGGTCCAGCTCCTACCTGTGTTGCCAGCCTAATATCCTGCCTCCTTTAATCGCACAGCCATGTGCCACAGCCCCTGTCACCTGGAGCCACAGATACCCTGCTTGTCGAGGCCTGAGATGCATGGAGTGCCCTTCTCCTTCCTGGCTGCCTACTTGCCACTTTCATGTTTTTCCTTTAAGACCCTGCCCAGAAGCCACCTCCTCTGTGAAACCACCTCTGACCTCTTCTTCCTCACAGTGGTGATTAATTATTCTCTCTCTGTGAGAAAAAGGCATTCCTGCATGTACTGTCTTCTGTTTTGTCCTGTTTCATTTGAGATTTTGCCTGGCCATTAGTGCACCAGCATTTTGTGGGCTGGCCCAGAATCTTAGCCTTTGCACTGCGCTGCACCCCAGTGCCCAATGCCCCAGGTGGAAGCAGCAGGTGCTTGCTCACTCCATTTACTACGTGAATGTTTATTGACAACCATAGGGCAAGATATATATTAATGAGAGAAACAGGAGCTTGTTTAAACTGTTTGATTTAAAGCTTACCAACAATCCCCATAACTTCAGAACTCTGCCCTTTACTGCTTTGGGCCTTCCATTCTGCCTGAGACTGTAAGATTTCACTGTTCTCTAATTGTTAATTAGATATGAATTAGATAATAAACTAAGGCCTTGCTTTAAAGTTCCACCCTTGAGGCCTCTCTTTTAGTCCACTAGGTCATTAGTTGGAGAGTCAGGGCTTGTGACACCAGGTCCCTCTCTCCTTATAAAACTAGCAAGCTATGTGACTTTAGCCAATGTCTCCCAGTCTCTGGGCTCCAGGTTTTGGAATCAGGGAGTTAGATTACCCATTCTCAGGGGTTCCTTTCAGTCCTGACCATTTATAGTTGGTCCTGGGAAAACTGAGTGAGGCAGTACATTTTAGCTGGGGCAGGGAGATACACCATAACCACACTGGCGGGAGAGGGGGTGGGGGTGGGTTAAGACAGGCATCAGCATGCAAGCCCCAGAATTCCTTTCAAATTAGAGCACACTGTTGTTGTTTCATCATTTCTCGCAGCAGAGTAAGCACTCCTAGCTCAGAGCACATCTGCTTCAGAATGCCTACCCCTTCCCCACGACGCTCCCTAACCTCAGGTTTTTCCCAAAGCCTGGTCACAAAATATTCCCCATTTGAATTCCTGAGCACTCTTCCTGCACCTCCCCAGATTTTCGACAAGTCACCGCCAGTGAGAGCAGAATGGGAAACAGCAGAAGGGGCGGATGACTCCAAGCATGTACTGGGGTGAGAGCAGAAGAGTTAGCAAAGAGGCCTAGAAATGGCAGGGTGAGTGAGACCTGAAGATTCAAAGGAGGACGTGGAAAAAGCAGCAAGTCAGTGATGGGACGGAGGGCTTGGGAATGAGATGCATGTAGAAATTTTCCTGCAGATCTGTTGTAGTGCAGATTTTTTTTCTTTTTCTTTTTTTTAAAGGAAGGAGCTTTCTGAAAGAAAATGTATGAGGACTGCATGCCAGCACAGGGTGAGGATAAGAGTAATTCAGAGCATAAAGTTAAATATTTTTTAAAAGGCATTGTATTAATTCTGATATGTCTTTTATAAAGTGAAAAGTAGAGACATTTATTGGATAAACAGGCTATGAATAATGTTTTTAGATAAATTCTAACATTTATTGTTTCAAAAGGGCAAAGTCCAAAACCCAACAAAACTGCTGTCAAGAAAAAGGGCTAAAAGAAACATTATCTTCTTTTATGAAAGTGAAGAAAAATGGGAAGCAAAAGAGTGTAAGGAAAAAGAAGAGAAGTGAAAACAGGACACAAAATGTCCAGCACTGAGGTGGCTACGGACCAGCCATCGTCTGGTGGACCTCAGCTCAGCACTCCCCGCCCGGTCTCTAATCTCAACAGTTTCCTCTTACGTAATAAGAACAGCATAATGCTGGGTAGTCAGAAAAATGCTGCTCAAAATTCAACTAAGGATAAGTAACAGCAAAGATATATCTAGTCCCTCAGCAAACCACTGATGTTGCATAGCAACAACTGCCTAGTTTTATTTCTGTCACAGTATTGCCATAAGGAAGCTTTGAAATTAAGTATTTTTAAAAAATTTAAACAAACAAGGTAGTGTACAGGTAGTGTACCTGTATCCAAGTCACCTGCCTCTTTTAAAATTAGAAAGGTGGCCTCTTAAAGGTGGAGATAATGCCCTGGCCGGTGTGGCTCAGTTGGTCGGAATGTCATCCCATAGCTGAAGGGAAGGGTTACAGGTTTGATTCCCAACAGGGCACATACCTGGGTTTCAGGTTTGATCTCTGTCCCACGTACGTGTGACCCCCAGTCCAGGTGTGTGTGGGAGGCAACAATCAATGCTTCTCTCTCGCACTGATGTTTCTCTCTCTCCCTCCCTTTGAAATCAATGAAAAAATGTTCTCAGGTGAGGATCAAGGTAGTAAAAAAGGAAACAAAAATTTATCGAGCTCTTACTAATAATCTTTTGCTGACGTTATCTCATTTAATCCTTCCATTTGGCATATGGGAAGACATCCTTGGAAGTTTAGAGTAATGTGGCTGAAGTCAGCCAGCCAATAAGGGGCAGAAGTAGGATTTAAACACTTCCTCCACCCCTTTTCTGTCAGACTGTGCTTTTCCCACTGCTCCACACTGCACCAGGCCTGTGTGGGAGCAGCCATTGTTCCCCTTCTGAAAGTGTCCGGAATTGTGTTGGTAACAAGCTAGTCATACTTCCAGAGAATATTTGAATAAATTTAGACCAATACCTGACCCTGTTGACTCCTTGTTTCATGGTATAGATTTACCTGAGAAAATCTGAGCTTATGATTAGTCTAGAGCAAACAAGTCAAAGAAAGGCAGCGATTGTGAAAATGCAATTTTTCTCAGGGCACTTGTGTTCTGACCTCCTTGAGGAGACTTTCTACCATAATTCCTGGTTTGAGTTTGTGGACAGGCACTTAGAAGTTACTTTGGAAATAAGTTCCCTATCAACTGAGACATTTACTTCAATCCCTTGCCTTTTCTTAGCAGTTGCCTCAGTGTCTATAAGCAAGAATGATAGAACCAAATGCAAGGAACCCAAGTTACAGGCATTTTTTCTTCAGAATGCTTACCTCTCTGCTTAGGATTTGGGGATGTGTCATGGAAAGATCCCACCTCAGTTACTGACCACCCATGTGGTTCTTACATAGAGGAGGAATTTAATTCAGCAAGTATTCACTGGGCACCTACTGTGTGCAGGTCATTGTACTGAGTGCTGGGGTACAGAGCTATACTATCATCATCACCCCGATCTCAAGATTTTCTTCAACCTAATTGAGGGGACAAATATCATACAAATAATGAATATTGTTTGATGAATGAATGTTGTTATAATGGATGTAAGCTTTAAGGTCAGCAGGGGAGCAAAAATAGATGTCATCCAGTCTGGTGCACCACAAAAGGTTGTTTTTTTTTGTTTGTTTTTTTTGAGGAGGATTCACTTGCTCACATTAATGCAGACCTTGGGATCGTCAGGGGCCTTCCAGAAGGAAGGACAGCATAGGATCATGGAAACATAGCAGTTCAGTAGCCTGGAGTATAAACTTTGGGGAGGGAGAGGAAGTGGAGAGACAGGTGGGATTCAGTGATGATGTGCTCTCTGTGTATGTTGGAGGTGGAGTTATGGTATGAGGTTAGGAGGGATGTTCATTCTATGGATGATGGGAACTACTGACAGATTTATAAGTAAGAGAGTAAACTGCTAAGATTTGTGCTTTAAGAAGTTATGTCTGGTGGCAATCAGAAATAGATACAACTGTGTGAGCTTAGATGCAGAAAGATCAGGAAAACAAATTAAAAGAGATTTATTTGCCAAGAGTCTATTAAAAATATTTTAACGTGCAAAGGAGTACTGTGAAGTGCCTTTGTTGTGGGTGTTCTCCCTTAGCCCCTTCAGATCCACTCTCTGTGCTTCTCTGTTCTGACTCTAGGAGGCTGACCTTCTGAAAATGTCCCCTGCACGTTGGCTGCTTGTGCTCAGCCAATGGAAGTCACAGCAGGAGACTACAGGGTGGGCAGAGAGACAGGACAGGGAAGTTATAATACCCTCCACTGGGCTTCAGTTTGCCAGTGGCTCTACCTATGGTGACAGTTTTTGTTTGGAGGTCCATGCAGTCACAACTCACTCTGGGTTCCAGAGCTGCAGTTCCTTCCTTCCTCGTATTCCGTCAGACCCAGCAGTGGCAATGACTTCCTTCTATTGCTAGTTTCAGGGAGGAGCATCTTATCCTTGCTCATTCCTGGAGCCTGTCCACACCTTCGTAAATAGTCTCTTCATTTGAGGATCTCCAGGTACCACTTTGGAGTGTGATTGTTTCCTGCTGAGACCCTGACTAATGCAATTGTGAAACACTCTCCTTGAGAAATACCTGCCTGTTTCAAGGAATATTCTCAATCTGGGGCAGTGAGAATAAGGGTTTGAACCAAGACTGGCACAGTAAATAGAGAGAGGATGCAGACTGGAGAGATACTCAGGAAGGAGAACTGAGAGTGCAGAGCGACTGATGGGGAGGTGGGGAGAGCATCTGGCTTGGCTCCTTGGCTTTGGGCCAAGATGTCATTCACCAAATCACAGAGTAAAGAAGGAAGAACATGTACTAAGGAGAATATAAATGATATACTTTGGGACATACTAAATTCAAGGTGCCTATAGGGCCTTTAGGAGTACAGAGGGGCTCTTGCTCATCTGCTGACTTGAAGAACACGCATAGCTCAAAGTTCTCTGCTGCTCAGAATTTACCCTGTTTCCTTTTGCCAGTCCTTTTCTCATAGTCTGCTGTGAAAACAAACCTATGCCTGGATGGAGAAGTATATAGTTTCTGATATGTTCATTCTAACTTTGTGATAAGAGAGCTAGATAATTAAAAATACCAAGAACCCGGGGCCATATTGATCTGCTTAAAAGGCTCACATTAGTCTCAGTTCTCTCTTTGTCGTGAAAAACAAGGTCTCTTGAACCGGGCATGAAAAAGCCTTTAGCTGCCAGCCAGTCAGTCACTGATAGGCTCCCACCACTTCTTCAGTTTCCAGCCCCCATCTCAGAGGGCAAGCTGCCCATCCCTGTCACAAGGTGGCAGACCTGTTCAACTGACCCTTTATAAAACTGTGGGTGTTGACTTTAATCCCGCTGCCCCTGACACCCTCTCAGTTCTTATCCTTGATGAACCATCAGCTCAAAAACCTTCACCGAGATTGTAGCAATGGAGTTCAAATTCCTTACCCTCACAACCAAGTCACACTCAAGACAATGAGAAGGAAGCAGTATCTCCAGGGGCCTGGTAGTGTTTGCAATGGTAATTAATGGAATATTCCCAGTGGAGAAAGGGACTTTTAAGGGATAAGAGTAGGGATTTCTGGGCCTAGATTACATTGCCTGAGGGTAGGGTAGATTTTACCAGTGGAGAGTGGATTTCCTTCATTCTTTTATTTTTTTCTAGTCTATGATTCTTTTTAAGACATAATGACTGCATATATTGTTCCTATTGTTTATTCAGCAGGAGAATATATACTGATTTTATTGTGATTTTTTGTATTTGTCTTTTCTTCCAAATTAGGTTTTTAAGTCCTAGCTTTTTTTAAAACATATTTTATTGATTATGTTATTACAGTTGTCCCATTCCCCCCCTTCATTCCCCTCCACCCTGCACACCCCCTCCCACCCGCATTCCCCCACCTTTAGTTCATGTCCATGTGTCATAAGATCTTTAGCTTCTACATTTCCCACACTATTCTTGCCCTCCCCCTGTCTATTTTCTACATAAGTCTATGCTACTTATTCTCTGTACCTTTTCTCCCTCTCTCCTCCTCCCACTCCCCTGTTGCTAACCCTCCATATGATCTTCATTTCTGTGTTTCTGTTCCTGTTCTCATTGTTTGCTTAGTATGCTTCTGTTTTAGGTGTGGATGTTAATATCTGTGAGTTTGCTGTCTTTCTACTGTCATATTTTTGATCTTCTTTTTCTTAGATAAGTCCCTTGAACATTTCATAGAATAAGGGCTTGGTGATGATGAACTCCTTGAACTTGACCTTATCTATGAAGCACTTTATCTTCCTTTCTATTCTAAATGACAGTTTCGCTAGATAGAGCAGTCTTGGATGTAGGTCCTTGCCTTTCAAGACTTGGAATACTTCTTTGCAGCCCTTTCTTGCCTGTAAGGTCTCTTTTGAGAAATCAGCTGACAGTCTGATGGGAACTCCTTTGTAGGTGACTGTCCCTTTATCTCTTGCTGCTTCTAGAATTCTCTCCTTCATTTTAATCTTGGCTAATGTAATTATGATGTGCCTTGGCATGTTCCTCCTTGGGTCCAACTTCTTTGGGACTCTCTGAGCTTCCTGGACTTCCTGGAAGTCTATTTCCGTTGCCAGATTGGGGAAGTTCTCCTTTATTATTTGTTCAAATAAGTTTTCCACTTGTTGCTCTTCCTCTTCCCCTTCTAGTACACCTATAATTCAGATGTTGGAACATTTAGAGATGTCCTGGATGTTCCTAAGCCTGTCCTCATTTTTTTGAATTCTTGTTTCTTCATTCTTTTCTGTTTGTTTGTTTCTTTCTTCCTTCTGGTCCACTCCATTGATTTGAGTTCCAGTTTTCCTCCCCTCATTATTGGTTCCCTGTGCATTTTCCTTCATTTCACTTATTGTAGTCTTCATTTGTTCGTCTAATTTGCACCCAAATTCAACCAATTCTGTGAGCATCCTGATCACCAGTGCTTTGAACTGTGCATCTGATAGGTTGGCTCTCTCTTAGTTGCTTAGAAGTATTGGCTCTGGTGGTTTGATTTCTTCTTTTGTTTGAGCCATTTTTTTCTTTTTCTTTTTTTTAGTCTGCTCGTGCTTGTTACATATGAGGGGCAGGGCCTCAGGTGTTCACCAGGGCAGACAACCCAGTTGCAGAGTTGTGACGCTGTATATGGGGGCAGGGTCAGAGAGGGAACGATGGCTCTGCTCTCTCAGATTTCAGTCCACTCTGTGAGGCTGGGAGTCTCTCCCTGCACTTCAACCCCCACAAGTGTTTTCAATCAGTGCTTTTTAGGCGTTATTTCCCAGTGCTGGGGCCCTGAGTTGGGCAGTCTGCCTCACTGCCTGTTTTCACCTGGTTTATCTGCGTGCAAATGTGACTGCAGTCAGCCACCTTGTGTGCCTCACTGGGTCTGCTCGTTGCCTCCCTGCACCCGGTAACTGCTGCCTGTGCACCTGGGTGTGCCAACTGCTGCCTGAGCATCTGGGACCACAAGCCACTGCTTTTTCCTGCCGTGATCCCTCTCCACTGGCCGCCAACTCCGCCCCTCTTACTGGTCTGGTTGAATCGTTGTCAGACTTCCGTACAATTCAATTTTCTATCTGTTCTGGTGTTTTTTTGGTTCTAAATTTTTGTTGAACTTAATTTTGGTTGTGAGAGGAGGCACAGTGTGTCCATCTACACCTCCATCTTGGCTGGAAGTCAGTCCTAGCTTTTTGTATTCCTTATAACCCATAGAATATGTTATGCTTAAAGCAGGTATCAAGAAGAATACTTGTTGAGTAAGTGGATGAATATATGGCTAAGTACAAATCACCAATATTAAGCTTGCTTCAAACAGAGAGGCCTGGGCCAAGCATCCCAGCTTACCTTCTAAGGACCGCTCTGGTTTCTTTTAATTTTCACTTGGCTAATAATCTCAATCAAGGTCAGCAAAGCTTAAGAGTAGGAAAGATTATTATAAAGAGTGGAATCATGTTCAATAGGCTAATGCAGAGGCTCAGCCACTTGCCTGTTGTAAAATTTTGAGCAAATTCCTTAATCCACTTGGACCTTATTTCTTTATCTATGAAATTAATCCATTATGGAGAGTCGGCACAACATAGTGAGAGGAGCATTGAGTATAAATCAAGACATTGGTTCCAGTCCATGCTCTATTGTCCGTTAACGGCATCATCTTGACCTTCTAAGCCTCAGTTGTGTAATTTTATGTATATTAACTTTTAAGGTAATTCAAACCCAAACCATGAATGTGTACATTTGCAAGTGTATATGGGAGGAGGGAGTGGTACTTGGATTAGTTACCAATTGCTGTATAACAAATTATCCCAAAAGTTAGCCGCTTAAAACAACAAAGATTTATGATCTCATGCAGTTTCTGGGAGGTTCTGGCTCAGAGTCTCTTACAAGGTTGCTGTCAAGCTGTTGAGCCTGTCATCCCAAGGTTCCACTAGGGCTGGCAAAGCTTGAGCTTCTAAGTTCATTCACGTGATCACCACAGGCTTCAGTTCTCACTGGCTCAGAGTGGAAGGCTTCAGTTTTTCACCTTAGGGCTGCTCACAAGCTGACATTTGGCTTCCCCCCAGAGCAAGAGATCCAGTAAAGCTGGAGCTAGAGATAGAGATAGATGAGGAAGAAGTGGGGTACCCAAGATTGAAGCTGCAGTCTCTTATAGCCTAGTAATCTTGCAAGGGACCTACCATCATTTCCATGTTATACTGTTTCCAACATATACTGTTGGTTACATGGACCAACCCTGATACAACATGAGAACAAATTACACAAGGGTGTGAATATCCAAAACAGCTATCATTGGGAGCCATTTTGGAGGCTGGGTACCATAGAGCTCAACAGAAGAATTAAGAGTATCCTCCAGTACTCTTCCTACCCTTTGTCATCTCATTTGACTGCCTTCTGTGCCCAAGTGTGAGCTCCTTATTTTCAACTACATCCCCATGTGCCAGGCACAAGCCACATGCTCAATGCTATTGAAATGGAATGAATAAATGAGTACTATACTTTATCCAAGTTTCTTTTTTAAAAGATTTTATTTATTTATTTTTAGAGAGAGAGTAAGGGAGGGAGAAAAAGGGAGAGAAACATCAATGTGTGGTTGCCTCTCATGTGGCCCCCACTGGGGACCTGGCTCACAACCCAGGCGTGTGCCCTGACTGGGAATCAAACTGCCGACCCTTTGGTTTGCAGTCCATGCTTAATCCACTGAGCCACACTAGCCAGGGCTAGCCATGTTTCTTTATACAGGATGGTAGGAAACTTAGAGAGTGTCTATTATATGGAAACCTCTTCATATATATCAAAACCGGGGTCCATAAAGGACTCCCCATTCATTACAGTGGGGCTAAGACTAGAATCTGGCGTCTAAACTCCCCATTCTTTGTACTTTTCACTTTACTCTCTCTTAATTTCAGTCTTTGTCTTGGAATTGTCTTTGACACAGAATTTAGTAGCTCGGTTAATAAATCATTTACCTTGGCAGCCCTGCCTTTTGTGCCATTGCATTGGTTCTACTTCTATTGCAATATTCAGTAATGCTTTCACCTAGTTTTCCTTCTATATTATAGTTTTCATTCTGTTCGTCTTCTGGTTCCCTGGCTCTAGCCCTGAGCGTACTGATGGCCAAGGTTTCATGGATATTAATTCCTAATATTAACTTGCACTATCATCTTCCATGCTCTGTTAATTTTTTATTTTGGTAACACAGTTCATAAACATGTGTCTGAAATGACTTGTAGTTTAAAAGGTAAAAGCCAAACTTTTTTTTGCAATGGGTCCTATTTAAATTACAGACCTATTTTTGTTTCATTTCTCCATTTCTTTCCCTAATCTAATACTAGCCTTGTTAAAAATTACCTGAGATCTCAGCATTTCTACAGTGAAGATATCTTACACTTACTAATGTTTGAAGCAGCCATCTCCACTTTTCCCTTTCTGATGAGAGCACTTTGCATGTAAAGCTATTATAGCACACACCACATTGCATTATTCACATGTCTATCTTCTGTGTCAGACTGGGCACACTGAGGGGAGGCATTTTGTCCTACTCATTTTTTTAGTATATTCAAGTGTCTCATAGTACAGCTCCTAAGAGGATCTCCAGACATATTTGTCAAGTTGAACCAACAAATTCTTTATGTTATCTTGAATATTAGATAAAAGTATCCTCTTCCCAATAGTGATCATTCTTACATAAGATTTTCTTGTACTTCTCTGAGTTAGATGCAAGGATTATCATTTGTTCAGGCTATCATATGCTCTCTCCAGAGTTTTCTGTATCCCTAAATCTGAGCTGAGCAGAGCCATTTGAAAGTGCTTTGCTCAGGGCAAAGTAATTTGAGTTGCGTCTGGAAAACTCTCCTTTGTAGGTGTGGTCCTTTTTCAGATAAATCCAAACCCTTTCTCATTAGAGATTTTATTTTATTTTTCTAAAATTTAAGTTATATTTTATTGTTTGTTCTGTTATAGTTGTCCTGAGTTTCCTACTTTGCCCCCTTCCACTTAGCCATCCCAGTCCCTCAGGCAATCCCCACAGCATTGTTCATGTCCATGGGTCACACACATATGTTCTTGGGCAACTCTATTCCCTATGCTGTACTTTACATCCCCATGACTATTCTGTAACTACCTATTTGTACTTCTTCATCCCTTCACTTTTTTCACCCGTCCTCCCAAAGCCCCTCCCATCTGGCAACCCTTAACATATTCTCTGTATCTATGATTGTGTTTCTGTTCTGCTTGTGTGTTTATTTTGTTTTTTGGATTCAAATTTTTAAAAAATTATATTTTATTGGTTATGCTATTACAGTTGTCCCAATTTCCCCCATTTGACTCCCTCCACCCAGCACCTTCCACTCCCTCAGGCCACCTCCCCACCATTGTTCACATCCATGGGTCATGGGTAGATTCTTTGGCTACTCTATTTCCCATACTGTACTTTATATCCCCAAGGCTATTCTGTAACTATCTCTTTGTACTTCTTAATCCCCTCACCTCTTCACCCATTCCTCTATACCCCCTCCCATCTGGCAACCATCAAAATGCTCTCTGTATCCATAATTCTGTCTCTGTTCTTGTTTGCGTAGTTTGATTTTTAGAATCAACTGTTGACAGATATATATTTATTGCCATTTTATTGTTCAAAGTTTTGAGCTTCTTTTTCTTAAGTAAGTCCCTTTAACATTTCATATAATAATGGTTTGGTAATGATGAACTGCTTTCGTTTCTTGTCTGGGAAGCTCTTTATCTGTCCTTCAATTCTAAATGATAGCTTTGCTGAACAGAGTAGGTCCTTGCTTTTCATCACCTTGAATATTTCTGGCCAATCGCTTCTAGCTTGCAAAGTTTCTTTGAGAAATCAACTGATAGTCTTATGGGTTCTCCCTTGTAGGTAACTAACTGCTTTTCCCTTGTTGCTTTTAAGATTCTCTATTTGTCTTTAACCTTTGGTATTTTAATTATAATGTGTCTTAGTGTGGGTCTCTTTAGATTCATCCTGTTTAAGACTATCTGTGCTTCCTGGACTTATATGTCTGTTTCCTTCACCAAGTTAGGGAAGTTTTCTTTCATTATTTTTTCAAATAACTTTTCAGTTTCTCCTTCTCTCTCTCTCAGTTGCTCTCTCTCTTCTCCTTCCAGCACCTCCATAGTGTAAATGTTGGTAAGCTGGAAGTTGTCCCAGAGGCTTCTTACACTATCTTCACTTTTTTATATTCTTTTTTCTTGCTGTTCTCATTGGTTGTTTTATGCTTCCTTATGTTCCAAATTGCTGATTTGATTCTCAGCTTCACCCACTCTACTGTTAATTCCCTGTAAATTATTCTTTATTTCAATTAGTGTATCCTTCTTTTCTGACTGGATTTTTAATGCTCCTGAGTTTCTCACTAAGTTCACTGAGCATCCTTATAACCAGTGTTTTGAACTCCGCCTCTAGTAGATTGCTTGTTTCCACTTTGTTTAGTTCTTTTTCTGGAGTTTTGTTCTGTTCTTTTAATTGGGTCATGTTTCTTTGTCCTCATTTTGGAGGCCTCCCTGTGTTTCTATGTATTAGGCAGAGCTGCTACATCTCCCAGGATTGGTAGAGTGGCCCTAATGTAGTAAACGTCCTATAGGGTGCAGTGGCACAGCCTCCTCTATCACCCAAGCTGGGTACTCATGGTGCGCCCACTGTGTCGGTGTACACCCTCCTCTTATAGTTGAGCCTTGATTGCTGTTGGCACATCCAAGGCCAACCACCACCTATGTTCTGACTGGGGCCTCATATCACGAGATATACAGTGATCTGCAGGTGACTTGTACTGGGCTTGGAGGTGCCAAGGTAAGGCCAAACTGAACCAAAGTCTGCTGCTGCTAGTGCCAGGCTTGGGACCACTTAGCCATAGGTATGGGGCTAGCCAAGGTCAGATGCTGCTTGTTTGAGAGAATTTAGGAAAATCTGAAGCATGAACCAGCACAAATCATTTGTATAGAAAAGCCACTGGAAGCAGATTGAGTTTGCCCAAAATTTGGGTGGGGCAAGGCCTCGGGGAATCACCAATGCAAGGCAAACAATTCAAGCCAGGTTGATGGAGTCTCAGATATGGCACCTGCCTGCTAGCTTTTGTGGAGTGGGGAGGGCTCATCAAAAGAACAATGGCCTCTGCCAGCACTTCTCTCTGAGAGAAAGCTGCCCCTTCAATTCTTACCCTGATGCCAAAAAATTCAGTTCCTTGCTGTATGTCCCTGGTACCTTTCAAGCCTCAACACTGGAGGTCAGAGGGAGTGAGTCTGAATAAGTCTGTGTGTGGGCCCTTTTAGAGGAACTGCCTGGGACTCCAGAAGTTTGTTTTTTACAGCTCTAATCCCTGCTGGTTTTTACAGCTAGAAGTTATGGAGACTTATCTGCCTGGCACTGAAACCCTGGGCTGAGGGTCCTGGTGTGGGGCTGAGACCGCTTGCTCCGAGACATTCCTCCTGATTTTTATCTACCATATGTGGGTGTGAGATCAGCCTGTTCCATGTCTCTGCCCCTCCTACCAGTCTCCATGTGGTTTCTTCTTTAATTTCACAGTTGTAGGACTTCCATTCAGCATGATTTCTAGATGTTCTGAATGATGGTTGTTTTGTAGTTTAGTTGTAATTTTGATGTGGCTGTGCAAGGAAAAGAGTTGTGTTTACCTATGCCTCCATCTTCTTTCATTAGAGAGTTTAGATTTAGCTTAAAAGAGGCTCCTTTTGAATGCAGATGTCTCAAGGAGAGGCTGTAACTTGTCTCCCATCTGCTGGCACCTTTCCTGGATGAACATACCAGTAGAAAGAGCCAGAGGAGCAAGCAGATTCCTGTTAGAATGTAATCCGCAGTGTGGAGTGTACATGGGGAAGAGAGGCAATGAAAGGGCAGGTGAGAAGAGCAAGTACAAACTGCAGGCCTGCCCTCCTCACTAACCCAGCCCTTAGACCAGTAGTTGGGACAAACAGGAGAGAGAAGCAGAACAACATTTTTTTGTTTTCTTGAAACTGCTCTGGCTTCCTGGTCTTCTCTTTTTCATATATATATATAATCTTGAGCTTATACTCAAAGCTGGGAAATTAGCCCCGAGGTTGCTACTGGCTGAGTTGCTTCGCTTTGGAGTGACCCTCCAAGCAGACTGGAGGGTCACTCTGCCGCACACAGCTCTAGCAGTGGGTGGAGCATACTACATCCCCATAAAAGGGTTTGTAGGGATCCTTTTGCTCAGCAGAAGGTGCTGTGCTGACAACCTGCCTCACTGTAAAGGTTGGTCATTATCAACCATTCTCAAGTTAGCTCTTCATTAAAATTTTTTTCTGCTTTGCCATACAGTGTAAGCCATATACTGAATGACACATGTTCAGTTTATAAATTAAAGGTTAAAATTATTATAATTGTTTTTGAGAAGGTAACTTTTGGCTCCTAAATGCACAGATAGGGGGTGATGTCAGGAGACAGGATTGGATGTTGACTGCTCTCTTTGTAGCAAGTAGATGTGTTTGCTGCCCTGTAGACTGACAGCTGAGTCTTCACCCTCTTTTAGGCCACATACAGAACAGGAGTGGATTTGGGGTTCCAGGAATGAGATGCATGTCTTTAAGGATATGGGTGTTCTCTGGTGAGCTCATGGTAGTTCATTCCTCTGGGCTACAGGAAGAGCCTAGCTCAAAGCCTAGCTGAGATGTACTGAACTGGATGTGGTCTTCCATGGGAGCCTCCATGGCCCACCTCAGTAGTTCCACACACGTGCCAGGCCTCACCAAGGTGATGAGAGTGTCTGTGCCATGGCTGCCTCATGATCAACCTATTGTCACTGATGTGCTTTGGGTAAACCCAGCAGCCAGCAGCACAACCATGAGACATCTTTTACTTGCACGCTGGAACTTCTGTCCTGTTATTCCTGGGAAGTGCCCCAGGATGGATGCCAGATCCTATTCCCCTTGGCTTCTCAGAAATTGCTCTCCAATTCATTTAGACCTTATGAAGCAGGAACTGGTGGAGCTGTCTAATGCTTCTTAGCATTTCAATGTTGTTACATTCATAATGTTATTCAATTTAAAAATAAATGTATTTTCTGCTTTGCAACTCTTATGTTCTCTTTCATTCAGCTGTTTAACAATGTCAACTGCTTAGATGCCAGATTAGAATTTCTTATAATGGTCTCATTAAACCACAATAAAAGCACAGTCAGGAAAATTCATAGTATAAGGCGTGCTAACTAACTCTTGGAAGCTCAATTTACATTTTGTAAGCCTTAAACTAATTTGAGGATTATGCCTTAAACTTAAAAGCTTTATGGGTACTTTGAGAAATATTAACAATAGCAAATTTTTTAGACCCCAAACTTGGGTTGTTTTGTTCATTCATTCATTACTTTGGCAGCTTTCAAAAAATTATTTGAGACAATGTATCATAATTCTTTAAAAGCACTGAAATAAAAATACAAGGATGAAGTCAAAGCAATGAAGGGCATTGAATAATTATTATGGAAAACTTGGACTGAGGGAAATGTCTACTTTTACGTCCAAGACTTAGTTCCAGGTTTTCCCATAGCCAAGGCAGAAGGACAGCATGCTGGGTTACAAATCTATCATAGCCAATATGAATAAGCACATTGGGCAAATGTCTTCCTGGAGCTAATTTCTAAAAAGAAATATTTATGTTGTGAATCTTTGGGGATGTTGATCAAGATAGTGAGCATAGCTTCAACTAGTAGATGCTCTTTATTCAGTATTAACTGTATAAACTTAAAAAAAATTTAAGTAAAGTTGGCATTTGGTATTCAGGTGTACGACATAGTGATTCATTATTTATATGCCTTACAATGAATACAAACTTTTAACCTAAAAACAAGGGCATGGTAGGCCTGGTAGCTCAGTTGCTTAGAGCATTGTCCCGATATGCCAAAGTCGTGGTTGGATCTTGGTCAGGGCACATTTAAGAGTTAACCAATAAATGCATACATAAGTGTAACACCCAATTAATCTCTCTCTCTCCCCCCTCCCTCCTTCCTCTCTCTCTCTCTAAAATCAAAACGAAAATAAACTTTCTGAATTAATTTAAAAAATGAGGGTATGATACTAAATCCCACTTTGTCTAACTATTTCCATAAAGAACTAGAGGAGTATTCAGTACATAAATTTCTGCTGAGATGACATAACAGAGCTTAGAAATTCTAAAAGTAATACAAGGAGAATGAAAAGTTAAAATCACCACGGTCTTTCATTTGTAAGCACCAGTCTTCACTGGGTTTTGGTTAGGAACTTATAAAAGACACTGGTGGGAACCTGAACCCCTGCTATCCCATGTTGTTTGAAATAATATTTATATTCTTTACAGTGTGGTGAGCTAATGTTTTATTATACACTTTAAAGACTCTGACTTGTCTTCCTACCTGATGGTGCACTACTCCAACTCTGTACAAATGAAAAAATACATGCGAAAATTCAATAAAGTACCCAGCATACTGACTGGGACTTAGAGGACTACGTGGGAGTGCTCAGTCAGTAGAAGCAAGCTGCCCTGGGCCTTGAGCACACATTTGTGCCGAGTATATCAGATTCCAAGAGTTCTCCATTTCCTGCCACTGAATGGTTTTTGTAATCAGTCACACATGCAGCGAAGTAGGTCTGGGTGACCACAGTGTGGCTATTCTGTTACTACTTGTTCCCCAGGTGGAAGGGGATCAACTAATGTCAACATACGTATTGCTGCTCCTTTTATTCTAGAGGTCTTTATTTTCATGCTTGCTGCAATATTTGCTGCTTGATCAAAAAGTTCTGGGCTTTAGGCCTTGGGTTGCTCTCCTGCAAAGCAGCCTACTGTGTGTGCAGTTATCATCTGGTCCCATCATGTCACCTCTACTGAACTTGAGCGCATGGTGAACTAATGCTCATGTTGCCCACTGCATCATGGTAATACAATCCTTTGTCTCTGGTCCAGAAATCTTTTGTCTTCCATCTGTGACTGTGGTAGACTCCCTGTTTAACTTACACGTAGGGGAAAATCTCAGACTCGTTACAGCTTTTGTCAGCTTTCCCTATCATCATGCCTAATCTTCCTTTTTTTTAGACTGCTGCTTTGAGGAAGATTTATTATCCTCATTACCTGTAAGAGTGTTTCCTCCAACAGGCAAACTTACTTTCCCTTTTCTTTATTCACAGCCACAATGACTGAGAATTATATTCTTCACCTTGAGTGAGAATTGTGATGGTATAAGAGGCCTGGATAGGACATACGGTCCATAAATATACCTGTCAAAAATGATAACAGTAATAATACTACTAACAATTTTTTCACCACCATTATACACAAAGAAATTGAGACGCAGAGAGATTGTGCAGTTTTTCCAAGGTCTCACAGCCCAAGAGCAGCAGAAATATACTTAAAACCCAGGCCAGCTAACTCTTAGCCATTGTTCTATGTTACTCTTCCCCAACAGGAGTTTCCAGTTCAGTTTCACTTTTAAATATAGTTCTTATTTTGACCTCTTATGCCTCTTTGCTAGGGATCAGCAACCTCTTTTTAATCTCCGCCCAGGTCTCATAGCTATTCCTGTATCATCTTCCTTCTTCAGTGCTTTCCTCACCCAAGTGGGCCTGAGTCCCCTTCAGTCTGTTCTGGGTTGGTGGTCTAGTCAAGTCATGGATAGAACTAAGGAGCTTACAGTGACCCAGGGAATCCACAGCATTACTTATAACGGCTGGTGAAGTTAAGAAAACAGTCTTAACCCTGACTCCAAAATACTCATTGCTGATCCTCTTATTACTAAATTCTCTTAAATATCTTCATTTGAGTTTTTGTTTTTAGTTTATCTGCCTTTGTGTCTGCATGCCCTGCACAATGTTAAAACTGTCCTGTGGATGTTTGAGAGTTGAGTCCCTTTGTCTGTGACATTGGGAAAAGTTGCTGAGCCATCTACAGGGCGGACCTGGTGTTGTGGCAGGCAGTATACTTCACTTGGAAGGACATTTGTGACGCTACATAGATATAGAACATTCCTCCATTGTCCTTCCTACTTTCTACTTTGAAATAATTCACAGCCACAGTTTGACCAAAGACTCCTGTCTCCAGGGCTATAGTTCTCGCAGGTAGATTCCTCATTACCGCTATGATGCAATGATTTCTTATGCCCTGATTGCAGGTATAAACCAGCAAAGGAATAATAATACTGATAACAATAGTTATAATTGTTGCGGACTGTTCAGCCTGGTTTCAGGAGTTGTAACCCTCACCCCATGGTGGGCTGTGTAAGAGCCCAAGGGACCCACTTCACCTGGGTCTGTTCTGTCACAAGGATGTGATCTATTAAGGAGACAAAGCTTATTTCCCTGGCAGGGGCACTGCTTCTGCCTTACCCGTCTCTGGCCCCATAGCTTGGTTGGCAGTCAATGACGGGTAAGACTCCTCATGGGAGGGGCAACCTAAGCCAGACGCAACCACTTGGGAGGCCTCATGGAAGGACTTGGGGGGGGGTGTTGCAGCAAAGAGGATGTGATGGACCCTCGCCCCCCGGCTATTCTGACATAGCTCGAGTCCTCATTTCCATCTGGGAGATGTCTCCTGCTTCCTAATTGCCTTAAAGCCTGAAACTGTGGGGGTGAGCGGTGCAGCCCTGTCCTGGCCAGGACAGCTCCGTGGGTGATCCGGACATAAGAAAGAATTCCTAAAGTCCTGTGAAACCTGCTTTGCTAAGAGTGCTCTTCCTGAGGTGACAAGTGGCCCAGGAGGAAATGAGTATGTCTCCCAAAGTCTGGCAACCCCCTTTCCTGACAAACACTGGCTCAGATTAAGCCCTCAGATTGCTTTGAAATGTTAACCATTGTTTGATCCTTGTCGCCTGACATACCTGTATTCCCGGGTATTTGAGCCCAATAAAAGCCTAGTGAGGATGGGGCTCTAGGTCATTCTCCTCTGAGAGTTTGACCCCTTTCCTCCCCAAGCAGAAGATGTCTTGGTAGTTTTTATCTTCATCCGTGACGGAGGGATGGGGCTCTGCGGGCGGAGCCCCCCCACATCTGGCACCCAGGACAGGGGCCCCCGCATATAATGATTGTAGTTACCACCACCTCTGCCACTTATTGAATATTGATGACTCTTCAATCTAAGGTTTACATGTATTATCTCATTTAATTCTTTTACAATACTATATCTGAAGTGGTAAAATTGTTATTACCCCCATTTTACAGATGAGGAAGTCGAGGCTCAGAGAGGTTAAGTAGGTTTTTAAAATTGGTCAGGGGGCACATAGCAGAACCAGAGTTCCATCTTAGGTATTCAGATATTAGAGTCCTCTCTCTAAACCACTAGGTTTTATTTATTTATTTATTTTTAAGATTTCTGTTTATTTATTTTTTAGAGAGGGGAAGGGAGAGAGAAAGAGAGGGAGAGAAACGTCAATGTGTGGTTGCCTCTCATGTGCCCTGCACTGGGGACCTGGTCTGCAACCCAGGCACATGCCTTGACTGGGAATGGAACCAGCGACCCTTTGATTTGCAGGCCAGCACTCAACCATTGAGCAACATCAGCCAGGGCTAAATCACTAGGTTTTAAATATGAGATTCACAGAGTGTGACTTGAAGAACAGCAGCATCAGCATCACCTGGGTGCTTGTCAGTAATGGAGATTTTGAGCCTTACCTCATATCTACTGAATAAAAAACTCTTGGAGTGGGGCCCAGCAATCTGTTTAAATGTCTTCCCAGTGGATTCTGATCTGTGCTAGAATTTTACAATCACACTCTAAAGCTTTCTCCTCTCCATATAAATATCTAATATTAATTCTATTAATATTGATACTAAGAAATAACTTACTTAAAAAGGGCATATTTGTTAAATATAAATTTGTTAAAATGCATATTGCTGTATGCTGGCACTATCTATACAGTATATTTGGCAAAAGAAAAATAAAGCACGCATCTGATGAGGCCTCTAGCTCTAATTGCCTTTTTACAGGGAGTACAGGAGGCAGAGGAACATGGTAAATGACACATGGGAATGCACCGAGTAAAATACAAGCTGTGAGAAAGTCTACAGGATTAATGAGCTTGTTTCTTCAAAAAATAAATTGCAAGGGAAAAAGGGAAAATGTATAGGTTTAAATGAGACCGTAACGACATCAGTGAAATGCAGTGTTTAGACTTTATCTAGATCCTGATTAAAACAAAATTTAAAAAATAAAATAATATAAACATTATATAGGATAATCAGATATTTAGGTACATTTAAATGCTGATTGAACATTTGATGATGATGTTAATTTTTAAAGGTATGGTAATGGTATTGCAATTATGCTTTTAAAGAAGTCTTTATTACTTCAGACATACACACTAGAGGATTTACTGAAATAGAAGTTCCTAGGGTCAAGCCACTCTGGTGAGTGAACATCCTAGTGCCTCCTCAACACGTCCCCTGTGTCCTGGTTTCCACCCAGATTTTTGTGAGTGTTCATACCCTACTACTCCATGTAGCTCAAATAGTGGGGCATGTAGCTTAGTCTTAATTTAGCTCAATCCCAAGTCCTAGCTACACTTTCTAGTTTGAGGATGGGCCAGTTAGAGAGGGAGAAAGTTTTCTGGAGATTTTTAGGAAAGAAGTTTCCTTGCTCTTCTGACCAGACTCCAGGGAGCAACTCAAACTTCCTTTTCTAGGACATAGATGTGGTAGCCAGTTCCTCAGATGGCCTCCTGGTATCCATGGCCTTATGTAGCCTTATTTCACAATAAATCAGGGCTGACTTGTATGAACAACAGAATTCTATAGAAGTATTAGTGTGATTTTGAGACTAAAAAGCATTTCAGCTTCCTTCTGTTCTCTTTGATTTCTTGCTCTGGGGAAAGCTAGCTACATGTCACGAAGAGCCCTGAAGCCCCACGGAGAAGCCCAGAGGAAGAGGCGCCAACTTGCCAGCATCAGTCCCTCAGCTGCGTGAGAATGCCACCTTGGGAGTGGGCCCTCTGGCTTTTGACAGGCCTTCCGTGTCTGTAACTTCAGCTCACATCTGATTGCAACTTCGTAAGTGATGCCCAACCAGAATCCCACCTCACTTTGCATGTGCAGCTACGGTCTTTATACCCGGTCCAGTGTCTCCAGGTTTCTCATTCTTATTTGTTGCCACTTAACTCTTAAGAAAACCCGCACCCTCCTTGCTCAGTGGTCCAGGTCTCAGAGACGGGAGGGTTGGTTCATATCAGGACTGGGGTGCTGGCCCCTACACAGGAGCGTGGGCTTCTAAGCTGTTTTCAAAAGGTTAAGCATGTTTTAAACATACAAAAAGGAAAAAAAAAGTATTTTAAAGCCATTTTCATTCGTTGTCTTCAGTCTAAAAATAGGGTGACAGAGGGATCGTGGGATAAGCAGCCTGAGCAGGGAAGAGTCGGTTGCCACAGTAACCAATGAGCCATTTCGCTGCATTTGCCTTGACTGCGTGATTTCTGGGAGGTTCCCCCCACTTTTTCTTCTCTTGTGCGTGGGGGCGGGGGTAGGTGGTGAGGGCATTTTTAGATTATATAATATGGAACTAGATTCCTTACTTCCGGAAGTCAACCATTCTTCATGAAAATGCTGTTCCATTGTAATCCCTGCCCCTCGCCTCCCAAACAGCCTAGGGTCATTGGCTTTGCTGGGGACCTAGAGAAAAGATTATGGTCACACCCATTTCCACATTCAGTAGTGACTTTCTTGAAAACTTTCCCAAATTTTGACAACCTAGTGTCATAGAAATATTTTCCCCCCAAATCCAACCAGGTCCTCAAATGCCGTAGGCTCCAGAAGCCAGCTGCACACCCCACCCCTGGCCTGCCAAGAGACCACTGGGACTTTCCTCTGTTCCAGTGACAAGAAAGGCAGCCCTGTGTGCAGGTGGAGCCAGCTGAATCACTATGAAGCTGACCTGGTTCTGCTGCTGTGACCTTTAAAGAGATACAGAAGAGGGTAACCCCTCAAATATATATTAGCTCTTTCAAAACGCTATCTGGGAGTGAGCCTGCAATGGTTAACCAGAGACCTGCAGTGGTGGGGGCAGAGGGGAGAAGGAGGTAAGGATGGACAGGGGAATTCAGGAAGGAGTGGCAAGGATGAACATTTATTCAGTGCCTCATACACGCTAGACACTGTGCTGGCTGCTTTAGGTGTGCTATCTCTTACACCCAAACTGCAGGCTCGAAAAATGTTGAGTAATTATTAGCCCAGGGTGGTGGATTCAGGATTCAAACCCAGGTCTATTGGCCTCCAAAGCCAGTGCTCTTTACTCTCCGACATAGGCCCATATCCAGAGTCCCAGATCTTTTTCTACCCAGCTCTCCATCGTGCTCATTCTCCACAGGGCAGCCCTGTGTCCTCCCGTGGCACCTCTCCTTGCTGCAGACCTTTCAAGACCCCTTTTCATCAAAACATGTCTGCCATCTATTCCATTCATACAGAAGCTAGTAGGTGCCTAGGGAGCCATGATAATCAGGTTTGAATCGAAACGTAAAATTGTTCAATGTATGGAAATGGGTTAAAATAATGCAGGAAAAGTCCCAGTTGTTACTGTTTATTAGGGGGATCAGGTGTGCATGAAAAGCTGAATGAGTGTATTAGAAATCAGTTTTTTTAGTTGCAGTGATTGAAACCTAACCTGAACTCACCTAAGCAAGAAAGAATACATTAGCTAAAGTAAATGCAAAGTCAGAAGTGGATTTTCCATAGGAGTTCCAGGGGTTCGATGGCTACCATCAGAATTCGTTCTGTTCCTCCACTCCTGCCTGTCTCTGAGTGGCTTTATCCTCACCTACCACAGACAGGCTTTCTCAGAATTGGTTAACGTGGTTTCAGATTTGCAGCTTTCCAACTTCTATGACCTAAGAGGCAAGACTCACTGCTAACTCCAAGTTGGAAGATTCCAGAGGAAAAAAGGTTTTTGTTAGCTTAGTTTGGGTCTTGTGCTCTCCCTGGACCAGTCTCTTTGGCCACTTGTAATCCCCGATCTATTATTGGTACTATCATCAACCAGATTGTGTCTCATGTCAGGGAGGTGAATAGTCTGTGATGCGTAGTTTCCAGGACATGATTCAAATCATGGAGGATCAGTTACCCAAAGGGAGGTGGAATGCGGGCAAAAGGCAGAAAGAACAAGTTCACTCCAGAAGAGTAACTGAGGACAGTCCTGCCTGGACACTCGAAGAGGACCTGGGGAGAGGAGAGGTAGGCACGGGCGTGTGCTAGGTTGACTCCCAGGACAAAGACAAGGTTTTTGTCCTCAGGGAGCTCTGAAATCAGTGCAGGAGGAAGGACTGAGAATACAAAGAGAAAAAAGTGCAGAGTTGCAGGGATCTGTCAAAATGCACATACACAGCCAGAAAGGAATTGAGAGGGGACTGAAAATGAAAACTGAAGGTTGTACCCTATGTCGAAGGAACCAGCAGTTCACATAGCATCGTACCCCAAATTGGGTTTGGAGGACTCCAGTGTTCCACTGGTTGCTTCTATGTGTTCCTGAGAAAAAAGAAAAAGGAAAAGAGATGAAAGAAAAGGAAAGGAAAGGACTCCGTGGTTATGTTTTGGAAATTATAGCTTCAATTTACTTAAGTTTTAATTTTTTTGTTTTCTTTATTATGTTAATGTTCAGTCCACACTTGTTTGACCATGGAGCCAGCCCTCTTACCTGCAGACTACTTACTGTGGTTCTGAGGTAGACCCTCGTTCTGTGGGTCATATTTTGGAAAATACTGTCATAGAGGCATCCACACAAATCGTGGTGACCATTAGAATATCAGGTTCAGAAGGACCTTTAGAAATGTCTGAACACTCTTTTTAAATTAAATTTTTTAATTTAAGAAAGTTGTAGATGCACAGGCAGTTACAAGAAGTAATACACAGAAATCCTGTGAGTCCCTCACCGAGTTTCCCTTAATGGTAACGTCTTGCAAAAACAATGTAAGTAGACTATGACCGGCAGGTTATTGACATCGATGTGGTTAAGACACTGAATATTTTCATAGCCACAAGATCCTTCACATTGTCCTTTCATAGCCATGCTAACTATCCTTCTATCCCACCCCTCTGTAATCCCTGGAAACCATTAATCTGTTCTTTATTTTTATAATTTTGCCCTTTCAAGAATGTTATAGATGGAATCATACAGTATGTAACCTTCTGGGGTTGTCTAGTTTTATTCAGCATAATTCTCTGAAAAATTATGCATACAGATAGTTTGTGTCTGTTTATTGCTGAGTAGTATTTGGTGGCATGGATATATCACAGTTTGATCGTTTATCCATTGAAGGATATCTTGGTTGTGTCCATTTTGGGCAATTAAGAATAAAGCTGTAATAGACATTCATGTACAGGTTTTGTGTGAACATAAGTTATTTTTTTGATGTAAGTATCCAATTGCTTGGGTCATAGGGTATTTGGTTGTTTTAAGTTTTGAGAGTTCTTTATGTTCTAGCTACTAGTCCTCTGTTGGATGTGCAGTTTAAAAATATTTTCTTCCAGTTTAATAGATTGTTTTTTTGTCTTATTAACAGGGCCTTTCACAGAGTAAATTTTTAATTCCGATAAAGCCAAATTTTTGAGTTTTTCCTACAACAAGTTGTAACGTTGTTGTCTAGTGTAAAAACTCTTTGCCTAGGCCTAGGTCCTGAAGATTTTCCCTTATATTGTTTCCTAAAATTTTTATAGTTTTGTTTTACATTGAGAAGACTGATTCATTCTGAGTTAATTTTTGTATAAGTAGTGAAACTTAGATCAAGCTTTATTATTCTTTACCCACAGATGTCTGATTGTTCCAGCACCATTTGTTGGAAAGCTACCTTTCCTCCATTGCACTGCTTTTGCACCTTTGTCAAAAATATGCTTGGTATATTTGTGTGGGCCCATTTCTGTGTTCTCTATTCTGTTCTCCTGATCTATGTATCTGTCTTCTGCCAATACCACATAATCTTGGTTACCGCAGCTAGATAATAAATATTAAAAGCAGATAAATTGACTTCTCCCACTATTTTGGACTGAATGTTTGCGCCACCACTGCCCCCAAATTCACATGTTGAAGCCCTAATCCCCCAGTGTGTCAGTATTTGGAGATGGAGTTAAATGGAGGTCACTAAAGTTAAATGAGCTCATTATGGTGGGGCCTGATCTGATAGGACTAGTGTCCTTGTAAGAAGAGGCACCAGGGAGCACTCTCTCTGCACACTCCCCCAGAGGAAGGGCCCTGTGAGCACGCAGTGAGAAGGCCACTGTCTGCAAGGTGGGAAGAGAACTCTCACCAGAAATTGAACCCTGCCAGAAGCAAGATCTTGGACTTTTCGGCCTCTAGAACAGGGGTGTCAAATTCATTTTCGCCAGGGGCCACATCAGCCTTGCAGTTGCCTTCAAAGGGCCGAATGTAGTTTTAGGACTGTATAAACATAACTACTCCTTAGCAGTTAAGCTAGAGCTCGGAGCTGCCACTGGGTAGAAACAAGGTGCTGGGCTGCATAAAACAAGGTGAAGGGCTGGATTTGGCCCGTGGGCCTTGGGTTTGCCACCTGTGATCTAGAACCATGAGAAAATAAGTATCTGTTATTTAAGGAACCGAGCATGTGGTATTTTGTTATAGCAGCCCTAGCAGACTAATATGCTAATTAAAAAAGCCTTAAATACATTAATTTTTAAGTCAAATCTGTTTTAATCATTTTTGTTTCTGTGCCTTTTCATACATATCTTAGAATAATTTATCTATAACCACACAAAGGATCTTGCTGGGATTTTGATAAGATTTACCTTAAATTTTTATATTAATTTGGGGAGAATTAACATCTTTACCATGTTGAGTCTTTTTTCCCCCCACGTTGAGTCTTTCTATCCAAGAACAGAATATACCTCCCAGGTCTTTGATTCCTTTCATCAGTGTTTTCCAGTTTTCAGCACACAAGCCCTATACATGTGTTATTAGATCTCCACCTAAGTATTTTATTCATGATGGATATTGGTTTTTAGTTTTCTTTTTTTAAATTGCCTTTTTCTGGCTTTGGTATCAGCTATTACTAGCCTCAAAAAATGGAAGTGTTTCCTTCTCTTGTATTTTCTGGGAAAGATTGTGTGGAACTGATGTTAATTTCTCTGTAAATGTGTGCTAAATTTTCAAGTGAACCATCTTCATTTTAGGGAATTTTTTTCAAATTATGTATTCAAATTGTGTAAGGATTATAAAGCTATTCACATAATTTATTTTATTTTTGAGTGAGCTGTGGTAGTTGTGTTTTTTTTTAAAGGAATTGGTCCATTTCAACTAAGTTGTCAAATGTATGTGTGTAGAGTTTTTTTCAGTATTCCCTTGTGATGTCTGCAGAGCCTATAGTAATAGCCCTGGTTTCCTTCCTGATTCTGGTAATTTATATCTTCTCTCTTTTTTTCTTTGTCAGTATTGCTTGAGGTTTGTCAATTTTATTGATTTAAACAAGAAAAATCTTTTTTCATTGATTTTTTTTTGTTTTCAATTTCATTGATTTCTGCTTTTGTCTTTATTATCTCCTTTTTTTTCTACTTGCTTTGAGTTTATTTTGCTCTTATTTTCGTAGTTCTTAAGCTGAGAGTTTTGATGATTGATTTGACACTTCTCTCTTTCCTGATATATATTTAATGCTATAAATTTCTCTCTAGCATCCTGCGTCAGCTGTGTCCCATAAATTTTCATGCATTCTATTTTTATTTTCATTCAGTTCAGTGTATTTTTTACATTTTCCTTGAGATTTCTTCTCTTTTTAAGTATTTTATTGATTATTCTATTATAGTTGTCCCATTTTGTTCTCTCCTTTATCTCCCTCCACCCTGCACTCCCCCACCCTCCCCTGGTTCATGTCCATGGGTCATACATATAAATTCTTTGGCTTCTCCATTTCCTATGATATTCTTAACCTCCCCCTGTCTGTTTTATGCCTACCAGTTATGCTTCTTATTTCCTGTTACCTTTTCTCCCATTCTCCCCCACCCCTCCCTGATGATAACCCTCCATGTAATCTCCATTTCTGTGAATCTCTTATTGTTCTAGTTGTTTGCTTAGTTTGTTTTTGTTTTTTTTTCCTAGGTTTAGCTTTTAATAGTTGTTAGTTTGTTGTCATTTTACTGTTGATGTTTTTGATCATCTTTTTTTCTTGGATAAGTCCCTTTAACATTTCATATAATAAGGGCTTGGTGATGATGAACTCCTTTAACCTGACCTTATCTGGGAAGCACTTTATCTGTCCTTCCATTCTAAATGATAGCTTTGCTGGACAGAGTAATCTTGGATGTAGGTCCTTGCCTTTCATGACTTTGAATACTTCTTTCCAGCCCCTTCTTGCCTGCAAGTTTTCTTTTGAGAAAGCAGCTGATAGTCTTGTGAAAACACCTTTGTAAGTAACTGTTTCCTTTACTCTTGCTGCTTTAAGATTCTCTCCTTATTTTTATCATTGGGTAGTGTAATTATGGTGTGTACTTCATTGGGTCCAACTTCTTTGGGACTCTCTGAGGTTCCCGGACTACCTGGAAGTCTATTTCCTTTGCCAGATTGGGGAAATTCTCCTTCATTATTTGTTCAAATAAGTTTTCAATTTCTTGCTCTTCTTTTTCTCCTTCTGTCACCCCTATCATTCAGATGATGGAACATATAAAGTTGTCCCAGAGGTTCCTGGGCTTCCCCTGTTGTTTTTTTTTGTTTTTTTTTTTTTGAATTCTGGTTTCTTCATTCTGTTCCAGTTGAATGTCTGTTTCTTCCTTTTGTTTCAAATTGTTGATTTGAGGACTTCCGGCCAAGATGGAGGCGTAGGCGGACACACTGTGCCTCCTCTCACAACCAAAATTAAGGACAACAAATATTTAGAAACAAGAAAACAACCAGAATTCGTAGAAAATTGAACTGTACGGAAGTCCAACAACCATTCATCCAGACCGGTAGGAGGGGCGGAGTCGCAGCGGGAGAAGGTGGAGGTGTGGACCCGGGTGCGCAAGCAGCAGCGGCTGGCAGTTCCCAGGTGCACAGGTGGCAGCTGGCGGTCCCCGGGCCCACAGGCAGCAGCTGGCGGACCCCGGGCACAGGGAGCAGCTGTGCAGAACCAGTGAGGCCGCACAAGGTGGCTGGCTGACCAGGTGGTCCCACATTTGCGCGCACGAACGGACTAGGCAGAGGGGAGGTGGCGGAGGGGACTGAATCCAGGAGAGAGCGGAGCAGGCGCCATTGTTCCCTCTCAGACCCTGCCCCCACATACAGCGTCACAACCCAGCGACTGGGCTGCCCCACACTGGGGAGCACCTGAGGCTCCATTCCTTACTACATAACAGCACGTGTGCATGCGCAGATAATCCAGGGGAAGCGGCGGAAGGGACTGGAGTCCAGGAGAGAGCAGAGTAGGCACCATTCTTCCCTCTTGGACCCCGCCCCCACCTATAGCATCACAACCCAGCGACTGGGCTGCCCCGCCCTGAGGAACACCTAAGACTCCACCCCTCACTACGTAATAGCCGCGGCCAGACTAAAACCAAACCAAAACAAACAAACAAACAAAAAAAAACCCCACCAAAAATGGCTCAAACCGGAGAAAAAATGAAAACCCCAGAGTCAATTCCTCTAAGCAGTGAAGAGATAGCCAACCTATCGGATGCACAGTTCAAAGCACTGGTCATCAAAATGCTAACAGAATTGGTTGATTTTGCTCACAAATTAAATGAAAAAATGCAGGCTACAATACGTGAAATGAAGGAAGACGCATGGGGAACCGATACAGATGGAAGGAAAACTGGGACTCAAATCAATGGAGTGGACCAGAAGGAAGAAACTAACAACCAAACAGAAAACGAGGAAGAAACAAGAATTCAAAAAAATGAGGAGAGGCTTAGGAACCTCTGGGACATCATTAAACGTCCCAACATCCGAATTATAGGGGTACCAGAAGGGGAAGAAGAAGAGCAACAAGTGGAAAACTTATTTGAACAAATACTAAAGGAGAACTTCCCCAATCTGGCAAAGGAAATAGACTACCAGGACGTCCAGGAAGCTCAGAGTCCCAAAGAAGTTGGACCCAAGGAGGAACACACCAAGGCACATCATAATTACATTAGCCAAGATTCAAATGAAGCAAAGAATTCTAGAAGCAGCAAGGGATAAGGGGACAGTCACCTACAAGGGAGTTCCCATCAGACTGTCAGCTGATTTCTCAAAAGAGACCTTCCAGGCAAGAAGGGGCTGGAAAGAAATATTTGAAATCTTGAAAAGCAGGGACCTACATCCAAAATTGCTCTATCCAGCAAAGCTGTCATTTAGAATGGATGGACAGATAAAGCGCTTCTCAGATAAGGTCAAGTTAAAGGAGTTCATCATCACCAAGCCCTTATTATATGAAATGTTAAAGGGACTTATCTAAGAAAAAGAAGATAAAAATATGACAGTGAAAAGACAGCAAACTCACAGCTATTAAGAACCATACCTAAAACAAAAGAAAACTAAGCAAACAGCTAGAACAGGAACAGAACCACAGAAATGGAGATCATATGGAGGGTTAGCAACAGGGGTGTGGGAGGAGGAGAGAGGGGGAAAGGTACAGAGAATAAATAGCATAGACGGTGGACAGAAAATAGACAGGGGGAGGGCAAGAATAGTATGGGAAATGTAGAAGCTAAAGAACTTATGACACATGGACATGAACTAAAGGGGGGGAATGTGGGTGGGAGAGGGTGTGTAGGGTGGAGGGGAATGATGGGGGAGAAATGGGACAACTGTAATAGCATAATCAATAAAGTATATTAAAAAAAAGAAAAAAAATTGTTGATTTGAGTCCCAGTTTCCTTCCCTTCACTGTTGATTCCCTGCATATTTTTCTTTATTACACTTTGTATAGCCTTTACTTCTTCCTTTATTTTGTGGTGATACTGTCACTTCTGTGAGCATCCTGATTACCAGTGTTTTGAATTCTGCATCTGATAGGTTGGCTTTCTCCTTGTCACTTAGTTCTTTTTCTGGAGTTTTGATGTGTTCTTTCATTTGGGCCATATTTCTTTGTCTTGGTGCACCTGTTATGTAGTAAGAGGCAGAGCCTTAGGTGTTTGTCAGGTTGGAGCCACCCACTTCACTGAGTTGTGGTGCTGCAGGTGGTGGAGTGTTCAGAGAGGGAACAATGCCATTTGCTTGGCTCTCACCCCACTTTCAGTCACTCCCCCCCTCAAGCGGATTGTGTCTTTTCAGGTGCTGATTCCTGGGTGAGTGGGCTTGTGTAAGTTCTAGGATCCTGTGGGCCTCTCCAGTGGGCTCTCCTGTCAGACTGGGAGTTCCTCTCGCTGCTGCAACCCCCACAGGTTTTTACAGTTAGAGGTTTCGAGGCTTTAGTTTCCTGCGCTGGAACCCTGGATTGCACAGTCTGTCTCACTCCCCTGTTGTTCCTCCCAGCTTATGAGTGAATGTGACGCTGCCCAGTCCACGAGCTGCTGCCTTGTCCTCTGTCCTTACCACCCTTCCTTCTCATCTCCACCCCTCCTACCAGTCTGGATGAATGTTTCTTTAACTTCTTGGTTGTCTGACTTCCATACAGTTCAATTTTCTGGGAGTTCTGGTTGTTTTTTGTTTTTAAATTGGTTGTTATCCTTCTTTTGGTTGTGTGAGGAGTGAAGTGTATCTACCTACACCTCCATCTTGGCTGGAAGCTCTGCAAATTGAGTGTATCATTTGAGTTCTAAGTGTTTAAATTTTTTTATCTTTCTAGTTTTAGTCCACTATGGCCAGAGATGAGAACACACTCTCAGTTCAATTCTTTTAAATTAACTGAGGTTTGTTTTATGGGCCAGGATTTGTTCTACCTTAGTATTTTGTCAATGGGCACTTAAAAATATTGTATATTCTGCTGTTGCATGGAGTGTTCCATAAATGTTTATTGAGGTCGATGATGTTATTGAGTTTTATATCCTTGCTGATTTTTGTATAATTGTACTATCAATTGGAGAGAGAGAGAGAGAGAGAGATGTAAAGTCTCCAACTGAATTTGGATTTGTCTCTTTCTCTTTTCAGTTCTGTTATTTTTTGCTTCACACATTTTCCAGTTCTGTGCATAACTATTTAGGATTACAATGTCTTGATAGATTGACCCATTTATCATTATGTAATATCTTTCACTATCTTTTAATTTTCTTTGCTTTAAAGTTTACCTGATGTTCACAGAGGCACTCCTTTCCTCTGAGTAATGTTTTCATGGTACCTCTTTTTCCATCTTTTTACTTCTACCTGCCTATATAATTTTTATTTCAAATTAGTTTCTTTTAGACAGCACAGAGTTATATTATGTTTTTTACATCAACTCTGTTAATCTATCATCTTTTAATTGGTGTATTTAGATCACTTAAATTTAAAATAATTATTTATAAACTTGCCCTGGTTAGTGTGACTCAGTTGGTTGGAGTATTGTCCCATAACCAAAAGGTTGCATGTTAGATTCCTAGTCAGGGCACATACGTAGGTTGCAGGTTTGATCCCTGGTTTGGGCGTATATGGGAAGCAACACATTGATGCTTCTCTCTTGCAGAGATGTTACTCTCTCATTTCCTTGCTCCCTTCCTCTCTCTCTAAAGAGCAATGAAAAAATGTCCTCTGATTAGGATTAAAAAATTATTGGTAAATTGGATCATAGTGTACCATTTTATGCTTTTGTGTGTGTTTTTTGTTTTTGTTTCTGTTTCATTTTTTCCACCTTCCTATAGGTTAAATTTTTGTTTTAGAATTTCAGCATGATTTATTTATAATGTTTATCGAGTATATCTCTTTTCATTTTTTAAATGGTTGCTTTAAGTATTACATTATACATAAATATTACTTATCACAGTCTACTAGTATCATCATATTATCTGTTTGAGAGAAGTGGGTTTTTTAACTTCCTTTTTGCTTTGTTTACTTTTCCCATTTATAATATTAATTTCTTAAGTATTTCTTCTATATACATTTAAAACCATGTCAGGCCATGTTATAATTTTTGCCTCAATCATCAAACACAAAAGCATTTATAAAGCTCAAAAGAAGAAAGTTTATTGTATTTACCCATTTTTTCTTACTGTGTTATTTCTTCCTTCCTGATGTTCTCAGGTTTATGTTTTTAATAGTTTTCATTCTTTTAAAATAACTTCTTTTAGGATATATCTGATAGCAACAAATTCTTTTAGTCTACCTTCATCCAAGAATATCTTGGTCTTCCAAGTGGGGGTTGTTTGCTACTTCCTGGTAGGGATGAACGAGCTGGGCCCCTCCTTGGTATTCTCTGATACCATCTCAGTCGGGATATTGGGCCATTTCATTATGGCCTGTAGAGGGTAGAAGTCTAGGTGTCTCACTTGGCTTTTACTGGCATGGTTGGGAAGTAGCCACAGTGTTTTCTGTAGTGTTCTATGAGCTTCCTGAACCTGTGGCTTGATGTCTGACATTAACTTGGGAAGATTCAGTTGTTATTGCTGCAAATGTTTCTTCCATTCCTTTCTCTCTTTCTTTCTTTTCCTGGTATTCCCATTATCCGTATGTTACACCTTTTATAGTTGTCCTGTAGTTCTTGAATATTTTATTCTATTTTGTGATTTCCAGTCTTTTTTCATTTTATTTTATTTTAAGTATATTTTATTGATTATGCTATTACAGTCTTCCCCATTTTCCCCCTTATTCCCCCACCACCCTGCACCCCCCAACCCTCCAGCTTCCTCCCCCTTAGTTCATGTCCATGGGTTCTACATATAAGTTCTTTGAGTTCTTTGTTTTTGTACCATTTTTGACCTCTCCCCATCTATTTAATGCCTACCAATTATGCTTCTTCTTCCCTGTACCTTTTCCTCCCTATTCCTCTTTTTTGCCTCCCCACTGAAAACCCTCCATGTGATCTCCATTTCTCTCATTCTATTCCTGTTGTTGTTTACGTAGTTTTTGTTTTTGTTGCTTTTCTTTTTTTTTTTAAGTTCATTTGTTGATAGTTGTGAGTTTGTTGTCATTTTACTGTTCATATTTTTGATCTTCTTTTTTTTTTAGATAAGTCCCTTTAACATTTCATATAATAAGGGCTTGGTGATGATGAACTGCTTTAACTTGACCTTATCTGAGAAGCACTTTATCTGCCCTTCCATTCTAAATGATAACTTTGTTGGATAGAGTATTCTTGGATGTAGGTCCTTGCCTTTCATGACTTCAAATAGTTCTTTCCAGTCCCTTCTTGCCTGCAAGTTTTCTCTTGAGAAATCAGTTGATAGCCTTATGGGCTCTCCTTTGTAGGTAACTCTTTCCTTTCCTCTTGCTGCTTTTAAGATTCTCTCTTTGTCTTTAATCTTGAGTAACTTAATAATGATGTGCCTTGGTGTGTTCCTCTTTGGGTCCAACTTCTTTGGGACTCTCTGGGCTTCCTGGACTTCCTGGAAGTCTATTTCCTTTACCAGAATGGGGAAGTTCTCCTTCATTATTTGTTCAAATAGGTTTTCAACTTCTTGGTCTTCCTCTTCTCCTTCTGGCACTCCTATAATTTGGATATTGGAATGTTTCAAGTTGTCCCAGAGGTTCAAAAGTCTCTCTTCATTTTTTTTTAATTCTTGTTTCTTCATTCTGTTCTGGTTGGATGTTTACTTCTTCCTTTTGTTCCAAATTGTTGATTTGAGTCCTAGTTTCCTTCCTGTCACTGTTGCTTCCCTGAATATTTTGCTTTATTTCATTTTGGGTATCTTTCATTTGTTCTTTTATTTTTGACTAAGCTGAATCAGTTCTGTGAGCATTTTGATTACCAGGGCTTTAAATTCTCTATCAGATAGATTGATATCTCCTCCTCACTTAGCTCTCTTTCTGAGGTTTTGCTTTGTTCTTTCATGTTGGCCCTATTTCTTTGTTTGGGGCGCCTGTCAAGTTATAAAGGGGTGGGGCCTTAGGTATTCACCTGAGCAGAGGACTCCTCCTTGCTGAGCTGCCTGCTGCCTGTGGGGGAGGGGCCAGAGAAGGAACAATGCAGCTCACCTGCTCATCTCTAGCCTACTTTCCAATGAACTCTCATGTGAGACTGGGAGTTTCTCCCACCATGGCAATCAACATAGTCCACAGCTAGCTCTGAGTCTCAGTTTCCCTTTAAGTCAGCCCCGCCCCCCTGTGTAGACTGCCGCCTTGCCTGCAGCCAGCCCCATCTGCATGTTGCTGCCTCAACTCAGGTTCTCTCCTTCTGCTGACTTAATGGTCTGGTTGTTGTGTTTGACTGTTTCTATAATTCTGTGGTTGTTGGAGTTCCATGCAGTTTGATTTTCTGGCACTTCTGGTGGTTTATTGATTTTAGATTGGTTGTTATCCACCTTTTGGTTGTTCAAGGAAGTGAAGGGTTTCTACCTATGGCCTCTATCTTGGCTGCAAACTACTTTTCCATTTTAGAAGTTTCTATTAACACAGCATCAAGCTCAGAGATTCTGTTCTCAGCCACATCTAGTCTGCTAATCAATCCATCAAAAGCATTCTTTATTTATGGTACAGTACTTTTTTTTATTTTAATTTTATTTTTATTTTGTCTTTTATTTTTTTATTGTACTTTTTCCATTACCATTTATCCCCCTTACAACCTTTCCCCCTGCAATCACCACACTGTTGTTTATGACCATGAATCCCTTTATCTTTTTGCTCAGTCGCTCCACCCCCTAACTTCCCTCCCCCCATAGCTGTCTACCTGCTCTCTACATATGAGTCTGTCTCTATTTTTCTTGTTAGTTCAGTTTGTTCATTAGATTCCACATGCATGAAATTGTATAGTACTTGTGTTTCTCTGACTGGCTTATTTCACTTAGTATAATGTTCTCCAGGTCCATTACCTTCTTCTTCTTCTTCTTCTTCTTCTTCTTTTTTTTTTTTTTTGCTATCACAAAAGGTAAACTTCTTTTTTTAAAGGCTGAGTAGTATTCCATTGTGTAAATGCTCCATAATTGTTTTATCCACTCATCGACTTATGGCCATTTGGAATGCTTTCATATCTTGGCAATTGTAAATAATGCTGCAATGAACATAGGGGTGCTTATATCTTTTGAATTAGTGTTTTAGGTTTCTTTAGGTATATTCCTAGAAGTGGGATCGCTGGGTCAAAAGACAGTTTTGTTTTTAGTTTTTTGAGTTATCTCCATATTGCTTTCCCCAGTGGCTGTACCAGTCTGCATTCCCAACAACTGGTGCAGTATTTTTTAAATTGATTTTGAGAGAGGGAGGAAGGGTGGGGGGAGAGAGAAAGATTGATTTATTGTTCCATTTCTTGATGCATAAATTGGTTGGTTCTTATATGTGACCTGACTGAGGATTCAACCTGCAACCTTGGCATATTGGGATGGCACTCTAACCAACTGAGCTACCTGGCTAGGGCTGGTACAGTATTTTTTATTTCTTACTTAAAAATTTGTATTTGTTAGAACTTCCATTTCTATGCCTATCTGTTCTTGCATGTTGTCTCTCTTATCCACTGTAGCCCTTAGCATATTAATCATAGCTGTTTTAAATACCTTGTCTGATTATTCCAACATTGCTGCCATATTGGTCTTGTTCTGGTGTTTCCTCTGTCTTTTCAAATTGTGCTTTTGCATTGTACTATGTTTTGCATGTACCGAATAAGAGGAACTGCAGTCAATAGACCTAAGCTATAGGGAGCTGGGAAGTGTTATCTAGTTCTATGATTATGTCTCAGTTTTTAGGGATCCTATGCCCCTGAACTGTGAACTTCACCAGTGTTTCTCAGCTCTTTCCCCCCACCTCCCTTCCAAGGTGGGACAGACTGGCTAGAGTGGGATAGAGTTGGGTATTTCCCATCTTCCAGATTGGTTAGGGTATGATAAAACCCTAGCAGATTAAATGATTTCTCCTGGAGGCAGGCCTTGTCAAAAACAGAATCTTCAGGAGTGTTCTCCTTCCTCTGTCAGAAGTACAAGGGGAGGAGAAATATTTTCCCCCAATATTTACTGCAAGAATTTGGTAGAACTCCTGGAGGTAAAACTCCAATTTAGAGGTAAAACTCCAATTTAGAGGTAAAACTCTCCATGACTAGTCCTCCTGGTATTTTTAACTCTAAAACTCGTCCACACTGAGCCTCTAGGAAATTGTCAGTTGTGATTGACAATTTGTTGTGATTCTCTGAATTTACCTGCCTATTTCCTGAAGTTAGGGAGCGGCAATTTGCCCTGTAACCTTACTTCTCTGATGGATATAAAAAGAATGGTTGATTTTTCAGTTTGTTCGGTGTTTTGCTTGTTGTTAGAATATAGTAATGACTTCCAAGGCCCTTACACGCTGAACCAGAAACTGGAACTCTAGACTCATCTGTGCAGCTGCCTGCCCCCCGCCCCATGTCCTAAACATCAGTGAGTCTTGTGAGTCCCACCACCAACACACAGCTGAATCTATCTGCTTCTTTCCCATTTTGACTATTATCTAATCCAGCTTTATCTTTTGCCTGAACAACTTCAATAGCTTTCTATATCATTGCTTGGCTGTTCTATTCTGGCATATCTACAATCAATTCTCCTTTGGCAATTTGAGTGATCTTCAAAATAAAAGCCAAATATAACTCCCCTTTAGAACTTACCAAAGCTTCCCATTGTACTTAGAATAAAATGCATTTTCAAATAATGTTCTGCAAGGCCCTATATGATACAGCCCTGCCTGCTTCTCTTAATTCATCTCTACTTCCTCAGCCACTTTATTTTAGTGTAGAGCTTTCATTTGACTTTTGATGTGTGTCTTAGTTAGCTTGGGATGCCATAAAACATCATCATTGATGGGTAACTTAAACAACAAACATTTATTTCTCACAGTTATGGAGGCTTGAAGTGCAAGATCAGGGTGCCAGCATGGTAGGTTCTACTGAAGGCCCTTCTTCTGATTTCCAGAGGCTGTCTTCTCATTGCATCCTCAAGGGTTGAGGGAGACTGGGCTAGCTCTCTGGCCTCTTCTTAGAATGGCACTGATCCCATTCATAACGTCTCCATCTTCATGACCTAATTGTCTCTGAAAGGGCACACCTCTGAATATCATTACATTAGGGATTAGATTTCAACATATGAATTTTGGAGGGACACAAACATTTACTCCATAACAATGCAGTAAGACCATATCAGCCTTAAGGCCTTAACATGAGCTCTTCCCACTGCTTGAAATGCCCCTCCCCAGTTCTTCACTTGGCTGGTGCTGTCTTGTCACCCAGATCTCAGTTTCACTTGTACATCTTCAGTGTGATGGTTAGTTTATGTGTCAACTTGGCTAGGCTACAGAGCCAAGCTAGTCAGTCAAACACTAATATAGGTATTGCTGTGAAGGTATTTTGTAGATAGAGTTAATATTTATAATAGTTGACTTTAATTGAGGAGATTTTCCTTAATAATGTCATGGGCCTCATCTAATCAGGTGAAAGACCTTAAAAACAAAACTGAGGTTTTCCTGAAAAAGAAGGAATTCTGCCTCAAGACAGCAGCATCAGCCCTACAGTGAGCATCCCCAGCCAAATCTACTTGCCCTACAGATTTTGGACTTGCTAGTCCCCATAACCACATAAGGCAATTCCTTAAAATAAATCAATAAATCTGTGTGTGTGTGTGCGTGCTCTATCTGGTCTGTTTCTTTGCTGTTTCCTTGGAGAACTCTGACCTCTACACTTGGTGACCAGTCATTGGACCTGTTTCTTTCAATTAGCTCTTCCCTATGTCACTCTTTAGTGTGTAGCCCTGTTTTTGTTTTCTTTGTATCACTAATCTCTCTATAAATCACTCTTGGTCATTTGTTTATTTATTTATTAATTGTTTCTTGCATTTCCTTAAACGAAAGAGGAAACAGTGGTACCTCATCTGCTTCATTCACCTTCTGCACCAGCATCTAGGCGAGTGCCCAGCATCCACCTCAACAAATATTGCTGATGAACAGATGAGTGTTGCCTTGTCTTCTTCACCACCAGGCCTGGTCTCTTTTTCCAATCTCGATCCAGTACCAACCTAGAGAGATGTATTCTTGACCATCCAGGTAGAACAGGATGTGAAAACTCTATTAATGTGTCTTTTACCAGAGGCCTAAAAAAGTATGTTGATAACAGGCTTGAAAACATAATAGGTCAAAAGTATCTCCATATTCTAACATGAAGTATTCAGCCACCTAATTAAGGGTTTAAACACTGGTGTTCTACACCTTCACAGCCCACCCACACACCTTCAAAGGAAACACTACGGATTTGTCTGCCTCCTGTCTATGAAACAAAGGCAAGCAGATGTAGCTGGGGGCGCGCACTGGGCATGTAGAGCAAGGAGCAGTGGCTTGTGAGGTGCTTGCTGGAAGAGGCGAGCAGGGTTTCTGTGAATCATGTGTGTGCCAGGTATGGGCTGGCTGAGAGGGAAAGCTGCCTGGAGTTTTTCTTTTGTACTACCTGAGAGGGCTCCCCACAAAGGACAGGAAACCACAGAAGAAAGTGTACCATCAGGTGTCCAGTTGCTGAGGGAGGCAACATGAGTGGCTCATCTGAGATTGATTGCTTGCTTCAAAGGAACTGCAGATAAGCCATTTCTAGTAGCGTGTGGGAGCATCTCTGACGTGCTCGTGAGAATGCCATGAGAGTCTTAAACACCTGCCAGTCCCAGAGAGCAGCCACGCCAGCTTAGTGCACTGCCAGTCCAATCAGACCTTCCCTGTCTGTGGTGCTACTGGTGAGGCCAGCTCTGCCAACAGACTAACCCCTAAACCTCAATGGCTTAACCCCGTCATGGTTTGATTTGTGTTCACACAAGATCTAAGCAGCTGAGGTGGCCTTCCTGCATCTCATTGCAGTGGGACAAAGAGATGGAGGAGGTACACAGACACTTAACTGCCTTGATTCAGAAGAGACTTGTAATTTTCACTGACTGTTCACTGGCCAGGATAAGTCATATGGGTCAAACTTAACTGTAAGAGAGGCTGGAACGGAAGAAGAGGAGAGCATGGAATATTTGATGAGCATAACTTCTGCCCTGCTGTTCTCCTCCCCCTTTCCTCCCACTCCCTACCCTGCAACCTGGATGTAGGACCGCTATTCAGCCTGAACACACCAGTATAGCCATACTGATTGTTAAATTCTTTTAAATCTAGGTGATATAAAGTGGTCATTGTATTGTTTTTTCTTCTTATATGTATTCTTGAAACATAGAATTTTGACAACCAACTGGACTAGGTTTTAAAAATTGTTTACAGAGCACTTATTATGTTCTAGGGCCTTTACAAATATTTTCCTTTTAAAACTTCACAAACCTGTGAAGTAGGCACTCTTAATATCCACACTTCATAGATGAAAACAATAAGGCACAGAAAGATTGGCTTAGCCTGCAATATAGATCTAGTAAATGTCAAATTAATAATAATTGCCCATTAGTTGTTTGCCAATGAGAAGAGGAACATTTGGGGTGGAGTGATCATTCCTTATTCATTTTAGTACCTCTAGCATCCTGTCCAGTGCTTGATACAAAATAAGTATGCAATAAATGTTGGTCATAGTCACTTTAATTACTGAAATGGCAAAGAATATGACTTGAAGTGATTTAAGAGACTGAAGACATTTTAAATATTTGGGTGAGATTGGAAAAGCCATAGATATGTCCTAGACTGGCCCACAGGGCAGGAAGAACTAGGTCCCACTCATTTGATCAGAGTTGGGGCTGATAGTCTACGCTTATATCCCACATGTACCCCATACAGGTGACACTCACCTGGGAGATAATCTTGTAGGACTCAATTTAAATACCATCTTCTTACAGGGACCTTTCCTGAGCATTGGGCCTCAAGCAAGTCCCCACTTTTAGCCTCGGGTCCCTTACCAGTTGTCCTTTATAGCTCCTACCACAACTTGCAATTTTCCATTTACTTAAAAAAATCTTCTCCATGAGGCAGGAACCTTGTCTGTTTTATTCAGTTTTATCCCCAACCATAAGAGTGAATCACACATACTATGAGCTCAAGAATGTTCGTTCAGTGAATAAATGAACAAATGAATGATGACCAGGCCTTATGTCACCCCCTGTCCTGTACCCTGGAACCTGCTAAGAATGGCTTGGATTTAGCAGAGTTGTGCACTTGTACTACTCAGTAGGTGGAACTGGGGGAGGGAAAGTGGCAGGGAAGCAGCTCACCCACATGCTGGCAGAAAGATGTCAGTACTCAAGTGGACCGTTTTCATGGTGCTGTGCGTCCAATGCAAGGCTATGCTCGCTGCAGCTACATTGATGGATTTTTTTTATGTGAATGGGGTGTAGGGGAGAGAGTCTAACTCAGCAATTATTATCGGTTGTAGTGTGTTTCTGTGGGAAAATGCATTCTGAATTTAAAACCACAGACTTTAAACAGCACCTTTAAAACAGCTAATTTATAAAGTTAGGGCATGTCTATATATACTATTAATCTCTCATTAGGAACTCAAAAATTGTTCTCATGTTAGACAATGTTAGCATTTGGGAAGTACAAAATAAAAGGCATATTTTACTCCCTCACAGAATGCACAGTCTAGGGGAGAGGCAGGATTAGATTGCCATCTCTCTTCCGAAAAATTGAAAACAAATTATTTCTCACCCACAACTTTATATAATTCCATTTTAGGGAGCCCCAGACATCAAAATAATGGCAATTTAGAGTTATTCTTTTTTTAAAAAAATATTTTATTGATTATGCTATTACAGTTGTCCCATTTCCCCCCATCACTCCACTCCACCCCCTCCCACCTACATTCCCCTCCTTAGTTTATGTCCATGTGTCATACTTATAAGTTCTTTAGCTTCTACATTTCCCATGCTATTCTTACCCTCCCCCTGTGTATTTTCTACCTATCATCTATACCACTTATTCTCTGTACCTTTTCCCCCTCTCTCCTCCTCCCACTTCCCTGTTGATAACCCTCTATTTGATCTCCATTTCCGTGGTTCTGTTCCTGTTCCAGTTGTTTGCTTAGTTTATTTTTGTTTTTGTTTTACGTGTGGATGTTAATAACTGTGAGTTTGTTGTCATTTTACTTTTCATATTTTTAATCTTCTTCTATTTCTTAGATAAGTCCCTTTAACATTTCATATACTAAAGGCTTGGTGATGATGAACTCCTTTAACTTGACCTTATCTGAGAAGCACTTTATCTGCCCTTCCATTCTAAATGAAAGCTTTGCTGGATAGAGCAATCTTGGATGTAGGTCCTTGCCTTTCATGAATTGGAATACTTCTTTCCAGCCCCTTGTTGCCTGGAAGGTCTCTTCTGAGAAATCAGCTGACAGTCTGATGAGAACTCCTTTGTAGGTAACTTTCTCCTTTTCTCTTGCTGCTTTTAAGATTCTCTTCTTCATTTGAATCTTGGCTAATGTAATAATGATGTGCCTTGGTGTGTTCCTCCTTGGGTCCAACTTCTTTGGTACTCTCTGAGCTTCCTAGACTTCCTAGAATTCTATTTCCTTTGCCCGAATGGGGAAGTTCTCTTTCATTATTTGTTCAAATAAGTTTTCCACTTGTTGCTCTTCCTCTTCTCCTTCTGGTATCCCTATAATTCGGATGTTGGGACATTTAAAGATGTCCTGGAGGTTCCTAAGCCTCTCCTCATTTTTTTGAATCCTTGCTTCTTCATTCTTTTCTGATTGGATGTTTCCTTCTTCCTCTGGTCCACTCCATTGATTTGAGTCCCAGTTTCCTTCCCACCACTATTGGTTCCCTGTACATTTTCCTTTATTTCACTTAGTGTAGCCTTCATTTTTTCATCTAGTTTGTGACCAAATTCAACCAATTCTGTGAGCATCCTGACTACCAGTGTTTTGAACTGTGCATCTATAGGTTGGCTATCTCTTTGTCATTTAGTTGTATTTGTTCTGGAGCTTTGATCTGTTCCTTCATTTGGGCCATTTTTTTGTCTTGATACACCTGTTGGGTAGTGAGGGGTGGAGCCTTAGGTGTTCACCAGGGTGGGGCTACCTGGTTGCTGGGTTGTGATGCTGTGTAGGGCAGGGGTCTGAGAGGGAACGATGGTGCTTGCTCTGCTCTCTGTGGGATTTCAGTCCCTTCCGCTGCTCTCTCCAACAATCTCTCCTGTGGGGCTGGGAGTTTCTCCTACTGCCGCCTTAACTCCCACAGGTGTTTTCAATCAGTGGTTTGAGGATTTATTTCCCCATGCTGGGACCCTAGATTGTGCAGTTTGTCTCACTCCACAGTTTCGCCTGGTTTATCTAAGCACAAATGTGGGGCCGCCCAGTCTGCCAGCTGCCTTGTGGTCCACGCCCCTCCACAGTTCACAGCCTCTCTGGGTCTGCCTGCTGCCGCCTTGTGTGCCTGGGGTCTACTAGCTACTGCTTTGCCTCAACTCCTCTCCCTGCCAGTTGCCCGACTCCGCCCCTCCTACCATTCTGGATGAATGTTTCTTCTTTAACTCCTTGGTTGTCAGACTTCCATACAGTTTGATTTTTCTGTCAGTTTTGATTGTTTTTGTTTTTAAATTGTTGTTGTCCTTCTTTTGGTTGTGCGAGGAGGCACAGTATGTCTACCTATGGCTCCATCTTGGCCAGAAGTCCTCTAGAGTTATTCTTAATGTGTTATGGGTTTTTTTTTTTTTATAAAAACCAAAATGTACATGATGTGATGAAGAAGAAGCATGTCATTTAAACAAAATGTGACTTCTTATTTTAAAATTGTTCCCCTCTTTTTTTCTCCCTTCTAATATCTATATAAATTTGGTTTGGTGTTCTGTCTCTTCCACAGCTTGTAACCTGACAAAATACTTGGTGCATCTGACCTTGTGTTACAGTTGGCAGGTTACCCGTCTGTCTTCCCTCATAGATTGTGCATTTCTGTGCTTCAGAACAATAGCTCGCTGATCTTTGTGGCCCTGCATCCCACATGTCTTTCTTATGCTTGACCCATGGTAGACATTCACTCACCATTAATTAAAACATGCAGGCTATATTTGCTTTTCCCCCAAGACACCTTTGGACACTTTGTGATTCTTATTATTATTGTGAAAGAAGAAAAATGTGTCCTATGTGCCCTCTGGCTATTATCAAAGGTAGCAGTTGTCACCAGAATACATGATGCTCCCAGGCCTTTTCTTTGACAAGCTGCTGGTAATTTCATGTGTAATTACAGTAAAAAATTACATACAATTTTGTACAAGGGATAATTTCCTTTCAACTTTTTAGGATAGGGTAGGAAACTAAACCAAGGGGCTCATTTTTAGTGGCAAGAGTGGAGACTGGTTCTTACACCATCTTTGTTATTCAAGGAAATGTTAGAAAGTGGGGGAATGGCATAGTTTGTAAATATTTTTCATGTATTTTTGTTCTTTTAATTTGCTTTAAGTTTAGAGGTTATTTTTCTGATTGTTCTCAAACGTGGTTGGGGATCCACTTTGCATTCTGAAGTTGCCTATATATTGACTAACAGGACACTTTCCCAGAGCTCATGTCCCCTGCTCTCATCGTGAGAGTCTGTGTCAGTTAACTCCTGCCCCAATAACGAAGTACCCCAAACTCAGTGGCTTTAAATAATGGTCATTCACTTAGCTCATGAGTCCATGAGGTTAGAGTCTGTGTGTGTGGGCAATTCTGCTGATCCCAGCTGGTTTCCCTCACCCGACTGGTGACTGTGGCAAATGGGACACAAGGCTGTCCTGCTGCAGTGGGTTAGCCTCGGTATGTTCTTGTGCCAACTGCAGAAGCATAAGAGCACAACCACTTTCTTATGGTTATGACTATGTCAAATCTGCTAACATCTCATTAGCCAAAGCAAGCCACATGGCTAAAACTCTGAGAAATGCAAAGTCATCTGGCAAAGCGGCATAGACGGAATATCTTTCCGTTTATTTAAGCTGCCTTTAAATTTGTAGTTTCTCGTGTGCAAGATTTGTGTTTCTTTGTTAAGTTTATTCCTAAGTATTTTATTCTTTAATGCTATTGTAAATTTATTTTTCTTCAACTTGCAGAGTGTTTATAACTACTTTATTAGACATACAATATATTTTTGTATATTGATCTGGTATCCTGCAACCTTGCTGATTTTGCAAGGTTTTTGCTTAATTTTTTTTAGCTTTTTCTGTAAACCAATTTTTTGGCTTTGTAGGTTCATTATTGTAGATTATAAATTTATTTCATTAATTTCCTGTCTTGTGCTATTTCTTCTCTTCAGCTGTTTTTGGCTGTAAATTACAGCTATTTTTCTAACTTTTGCAATGGGTGCTTAGATAATTGAATTTTATACATATATTTAAAGCTATGAATATTTCTTAAAGCATGATTTAGCTGCATCTTACAAATTGCAAATACACATTTTAATTGTTACTTAGTTCAAATATCTTCTATTATGACATTTTCACACATATCTTACTTGTAGTATATTTCTTAATTTCCAAAGACATGCTTTCCAAAGATCTTTAGCATTCCTCCTATTATTAATTTGTAGCTTAATTGCACTGTGATACTGGACATATTTTATAGCATATTTTGAGACCTATTGTTTTTTGTGTCCCAGTTTATAATCGATTTTTTCCAAATGTTTTATTCACAGTTGTAAGGAATATGTGTTTGATAGTTGTTGAGTGCAGTGTTCTATATATCTAGTATATCACATTTGTTAATTGTGTTAATTAAATCATCTATGTTTAATAATTTTTTTCCTCCACTTAATCAATCAGTAAATGAAAGAGGTTGCTAAAGTCACATAAAGTGATTGTGGATTGGTCTATTTCTCCTTAGAGATATATCACTTTTAGCTTTACATATTTGGAGGATTTGTTATCAGATGCATACACTTTTAAAATTTTTATTTTCTTTTTTAAGTTTGTTTTTATTTACTTTTTAGAGAGAGGGGAAGGGAGGGAGAAAGGAAAACAAACATCAACATGAGAGAAAAATATTCATCAGTTGTCTCTTGTACATGTCCTGACAGAGAACCAAACCTGTAACCCAGGCATGTGCCCTGACTAGGGATTGAACTGGTAACTTTTTGCTCTGCAGGATGATGCCCAACTGAGCCCCACTGCTCAGGGCTAAAATTTTTATTTTCTTAATGAAGTAAATATTTATCATTATGAAAGTTGCCTCTTTCTGGAATCTGGAATAATACTTTTTACATATTGTCTATTTTGATGTTAATACAGTTACAATGACTTTCTTTTGGCTAGTGTTTGTGTGGCATATTTATTTTGGGTCTCTTTATTTTAAACCTTTTAATTCTGTTTCAGTTAGCTGCTGATACATAATACACCACTCCAAAACTTAGTGGCTTAAAACAACAGTGTACCATCATCTCTCATGGTTCTGTGGGTTTATGTGGCTCAGCTCAGGAGTTCTCATTCAGGAAGGGGAATTCCTCATGCATGTGCAGTCACATGGTAGCTATTGCTGGAATCATGTGAGAACTCAAGTTGGCTGGATGTCCAAAATATTTTTCTTCTTCACTTCTTTGGCATCTCAGCTTGAATGGCTGACGTAGCTGAGAGATGATCAATCATCTTTTCCCATAGGACCTCTTTACATGGCTTTCTCAGGATTCCTCACAGCACGTCACCTCAGAGTAATTTGAATTCTTGCATGGTAGCTGGCTTCCTTTAGGTGCCTATTCTAAGAGACTAATGCAGAAGGTACATACTTCTTGTGATGCGGCTATGGAAGTCATGTGACACCACTGTGTCATATTCTATTAGTTTAGCATGAGTTAGAGGGCTGGCTCAGGTTCCAGGAGGAAGGGAGTACACAGAAGTGTAGCTAGTGGGAGGTGCAATTCACTAGAAGGCTATTTTTGAAAACCTAGTTACCATAATTTGCTTTCTGGCCTGCAATTGTTTTTATCCCCTCTACTGAGGTCACCGAAGTCTCATTTCATTGTCACACTAAGTTCTGTCTTAAAGTCTAGGGTCTCATCATCTGAATTATGTTCATGTACAGAGGAGGCTTGTTGGGTACTTTTAATTTGCTTTAAGTTTACAGTTTTGTAAAAATCTATAGTTCTGAAAGCATGGTAATTTAATTTAATTTAATTTAATTTAATTTAATTTAATTTTTTTGAAAGCATGGTAATGTTAGCATATTTGGTCTTCTTATATGGTGACTATCTTTCCCCAGAACATCTTACCAAGATGATGTTCCAAGAAATTAAGAAATTAAGGTGCATGGTACAAGGCACCTTTTGACCAACCATTGAAAGTCACAAAGCATCATTTATGTTACATTTACTTGATCCAAAGCAAACCACCAATTTATTCCAGATTCAAGGGAAGGGGAATACAAAAGGCCTTAATACTGGGAGGTAGGACCATTGAGGAGGGATATTTTTGGTGGCTAGTTATCACATAACCTTAAAACTTGTATGTGTTATTTGTAAGTATCATATAGTTACTAATTTAAAATCCATCTTTAAAAAACCATTTTTTAATTGTTTTTAGAGAGGAAGGAAGAAAGGAAGGGAGAGAGAGAAACATCAATGTGAGAGACAAGCATCGATCAGTTGCCTCCTGTCTTCACCTGGATCAGGGATGGAACCTGCAACCTAGGTGTGTGCCCTGACCAAAAATCAAACTCACAACCTTTTGGTTATAGGACAATGTTCCAACCAATACCAACCAGGAGTAAAAAAACACTATTTTTGAAAAAATGAAACTATTTAAGTAATTTACATTTAATCTAATTATGGTTGTATATTGTGTTTTATTATTCAATCTTGCTACTTCTTTTCTATTTATTTCACTTATCCTGTATTCCTTTTTTCTTTCTTTCTTGACTTTTTCTTTGTATTGAATACCTATTATGATTCTGCTTCTTTCCCTCTATTAGCTTGGTTTCAATTATGATGCATCTTGGAATGGGCCTCTTTGCATCCATCATAATTGGGACTCTCTGTGCTTCTTGGACTTGCATGTCTGTTTCCTTTGCAAAATAAGGGAAGTCTTCTTTTACTATTTTGTCAGTTAGATTTCCAATTTCTTGTTCTTCCTCTTCTCTTTCTGGACCCCTATAAGGTGAATATTGGACCTCTTGAAGCTGTCCTAGAGGCTGTTTATACTATTCTCATTTTTTTGTATTCTTTTTTCTTGTTCTGTGTGGTTGTTTTTTGCTTCCTTATGTTTCAAATCATTGATTTGATTCTCATCTTCATCTATTCTACTGTTGTTTCTCTGTAAATTGTTCTTTATTTCAATTAGTATATCCTTCGTTTCTGACTTGATCTTTGTTATGCTGCTAAGGTCCTCATTAAGTTCCTTGAGCATCCTTATACACAGCGCTTTGAACTCGGCATCTGGTAGATTGTGTGTCTCCATTTTGTTTAGCTCTTTTTCTGGAATTTTGATCTGTTCTTTCATTTGGGCCATGTTTCTATGTCTCCTCGTTTTGGCAGCCTCCCAGCATTTGTTTCTATGGATTAGGTAGAGCTGCTTTGACTGTGTATTGGTAGTGTGGCTTAATATAGTGGGTGTCCTGTAGGGTCCAGTGGCATAGCCTTCCCTATCACCCAAGCTGGGTACTTGAGGTGTGCCCTTTGTGTGGGCTGAGTACACCCTCCTCTTGTAGTTGAGCCTTGGCTGCTGTTGGCACATCAATGGGAGGGATTTACCCAGGCCAGTCAGCTGCAAGGATTGGCTATGATCACTGACTACAGACCTCCACTATCCATGGAGGATCAGATGTGCAGGGGCAGGGTGGTGGTGCTCTGATGTGGTCCATAGCTGTCCACTGGGTGTGCTGGCCCTGGGGTTTCCCTGGTGGTAACGGCCAAAGTCAGGCCCCATCTGTATTTTGCCCAGGACACCCTGCCTGATCCCTAAAGTAATCTGAGATGGCTGATACTTGTGCTGGACTTGGGAGATTCCTAGGTGAAGCCAAGCTGTGAATCTAATCTGGCTGCCACCAGGGCTCACTGAAGCCAGCTGTAGCTTGTTTGATAAGATTTAGGAAGTTGTGATGCAAGAGCCAAGACCAGCCATTGAGACAAAAAGCAGCTTGGGTGGGCCCATAGGTTGGATAGAGCAGAGTCTCTGGGGATCTCTACGACAAGTCAAATAGTGTTAGCTAAGTTGATGGAGTATCAGATATGGCACCACCTTACTGGCTCTATGTGGGGAGGATTTAACAAAGGGACAGTGGCCTCTGCTCACTCTGATGTCTGACATTTCAGTTTCTTCCTGTATACCACTGGTGGCTTTCAAGCTGCTACTCAGAGGGAGTGAGCCTAAGTAGGTGAGTTCACGTGTGTGTTCTTTAAGAGGAACTACTTGGGGCTCCAGCAGTTTTTTCTACTGACTCAATCCCTGCTGGTTTTTGCAGCCAGAAGTTGTGCGGACTTATCTTCTTAGCATTGGAATCCTGGTGGAATCCTGGAATTTAGGGCTGGGGCCCTGGCGTGGGCCTAGGACTCCTCACTCCTGAGATATCCCTTCTGAATTTTCTCCATGTGGGTATGGGACCAGCCCTTTTCATGCCCTTCCTACCAGTCTGGATGGATGTGGTTTCTTTAATTCCATAGTTGTCAGACTTCCATTCAGCTTGATTTCTGACATTCCTGAGTGACGGTTGTGCTATATTTTAGTTGTAATTTTGATGTGGCTGTGTGAAGAGGTGAGCCATGTCTGCCTATGCTGCCATCTTGACTGGAAGTTGGGCTTGTTGCTATGTGGTTTTCTTTATATTTATTCTGCTTGGTATTTATATGACCTCTTAACTTTAGGCTTTATGTCTTTAATCTGTTTTTGAAAATGTTTCTTTAGCTATTGCTTCTGCTTCATTGTCTTGATCATAAAGACATGCTCTTGATTATATCTTCGATGTAGTCTTCTTCTAGGACTGGAAGTATAAAGTTGTATACTATAGTGTGGTGAATATTTTTATTAGTAGCTAGAGAATGTTCTTATTATTTTTAATGATTATACAGTATTCAGTTGCATAAGCACTCCTGTAATTTATTGAAATAACTCTCTATTTGTGAAAATTTATAAACAATGCTGTACTTCTATATTTGAATATGTTTCTCCTTTCCCTTTCTCTCTCTCTCTTTTTTTTTACTTCTTGATAACTCATGCCCATTCCTTATGATAAGCCTAAACACAAAATACTAATAGACTCACAAAGACTTACTCCTTCGTTAGTTTTATATACCCCTACTTTAGCAGTTATTACAACTGGTTGTGATGTTTTGTTTGAATGTCTGTATTTTTCTTAACAATGGGAACATCTTATGATCAAAGGTCACGCTTGAGTCATTTTTGTCTGCCAATTGCCTGCTGAGATTTTGGAACCATAAACATTCAATAAAAGCTAAATATAAATGATTTCCCCTCAGAGATCATCTTCTTTCCTTCCTATCCTTGCTTTGTTCATTAATTACCTTAGGAGTTCTAATACTGATTGCTGAAAAGACTCACAGGACTCAAATAATTTATACTCATGGAACAAGTTTTATTATAGGCAAAGGATCCAGTAGAACAATATCAAGAAAAGGATATGCATTTAAATTGTCTGAAGAGTTCATGTCCAAGTTTCTGAGTATACCCTTTGCTGGGTCAAATAAGACGTGCTTTATCTCCAGGTCTTAAACCACCAATATTGTGTATGCAAAGCATCTTATTCATACTTAACTGTCCAAATTTCCTGGCTCCACTAGAACCAAGTAAAATAATAAACCCAATGAGAATTAGTATACAGTGCTGATAGGCTGGTGCATCCTGCCACCAAACAACGAACGGAACCATGATTAAAGAGCACCATTTATCTTTAGTTAATATTTTGCATAGTGTGGGCCAAAAGCTACAATTATGTACTGGAAGCTCTGGAAATAAGCATTCTAGAACAGCTGAGATTGCTGTTAAATAACTGATGAGAAAGATGTCAGGACACTTGTCAATTTCCAGGGTACCAAAGATTCTTTTAAAAACCTTAAACATGTAAAAAAAGGAAAAGAATAAACCTTAAACATGTAAAAATTGGTCTTTAAGTATGCTAAACAAGCTTCCCTGCAAGTAAACCCAGCCAAACTTTAAAATATATTTTTGGGAAAAACCTGCTTATTCTTGAAATTACACCTAGCTACTGTCTGTCATCAAACTAATAAGATATTAAATGGTTCCTATGAGATTAAGTCAAACCAAGAGGAAGTTAAAACTTAATTGACAAAACTTCAGTTGTTATTTGGTTGTGACCTGGACCTCCTTTCAACTCTTGCTCTCCCTCACACTCAGTTTAGGCCCTATTAATTGGTAGGCTCTCAGGAGTGCAGGGGACCTTAACTATTTAATGGTAGGCTCTCGGGAGTGCAGGGGACCTTAACTTATTTTGTCATATTCATGCTCATTTTAAGGCAAATACTAAAAACAGGTCTATCTCATTTCCACTGGAAAAAATAAGAGAATTTACTCTATCTAAGTAAAATTTTCTACTTTCCCCAATTTCACTTCTGTTAAGATATTGCTTCATATCCTTAAAGATAGTCGTATGCTCATTTTTATTAAAAGTAAAGGTATTTCTTTCTATATAAACATACACGTTTTTCCTGTAATAATGAATTCATATTATATAATGTGTGTGTGTGTGTGTGTGTGTGTGTGTGTATTTAATATATTTTATTGATTATGCTATTACAGTTGTCCCATTTCTCCCCCATCATTCCCCTCCACCCTGCACACCCTCTCCCACCCACATTCCCCCCTTTAGTTCATGTCCATGTGTCATAAGTTCTTTAGCTTCTACATTTCCCACACTATTCTTGCCCTCCCCCTGTCTATTTTCTACCCACCAACTTGTGTATATTTTTATACCAAGCAATACATGTTATAAACATCTTTTCTCATTTTTCAATAGTTTTTATTACTTCAAATTAAAAGAAAATACATACATTGAGCTTTTGGGGGTGTACAGCTGTATGCATTGTAACACATACATTTGTGTAACCAACACCATATTTAAAATAAAAAAAAATTTATGTCACTACAAAAATTTTCTGCTCCTGCCCCTTTGTAGGTAAGTTCTTTCCCCACCAATAACCTTGGCAACTATGCCTATAATTATGCCTTTTACAGACTATCATATAAATGGAATCATGCAATATGTGATTTTGAGAATGTATTCTTTTACTCACCAGCATTGCATCTACGTAGAAAACCTTCAGGAATCTACTCAACAGTTTCAAAAACTAAGACAAATTTAGCAAAATTACAGGATACAAGTTCAATGTAAAAAACAACCATGTATTTATATCCTAGCAATGAGAAATTGGAAAATGAAATGAAGTATATAATTTACAATAGTTCATATGAGAGTGAAATACTTAGGTATAAATCAGGCATAGTTACCAGCACTTTAAAATTGCTTGTTTCTTATTGTTGATTGTTTTTTCCTTGCAAATTGTTGAGATTTTTCTCAATCCCTCATATGTCAAGTAATTTGGATTAAATCATTGACATTTTGACTGTTATGAGAATCTCTATTTTGTTTGACTCCTATAGAAAGTGTTGATTTTTTTTTGCTTGTTTTGGTAGACATGTTAGTCATATACTGCTTTATAATAAATCACTCCAAGCCCAGTGGTTTATAACAGCATAGTCCCAATTTCTGAGTGTGAGAAATCTAGGAGAGGTATAGTTCAGTGGTTGTGGCTTAGGACCTCTCATGATGCTGCAGTCAAAGTGTTAGCCTGGGCTGCAGTCATTGGAGGCTCGACTGTGTCTTGATGACCCACTACCAACTCATATGGTTGTTGACAGGAGACTTCTTTTCCTTGCTATTTCTTGGGGTTATTCATGACATAGCTTCCCTCAGATAGAGTGATCCAAGAAAGAGTGAACCCAAGACTGAAACCACAGTCTTTATAACCTCAAAAAAGGGCAAATAATCACTCTTGCCATATTCTGTTGGTCACACAGAGAGACCAACCTCGGTACAGTGAGAGAGAGAACAACACAGTGAATACCAGGCTGTGGGGTCATTAGGGGCCGTGTTGGAAGCTGGCTATCTAACACATTAGGCATTCAATACAGTTGTGTTGATGCTTTCCATGGGCCATATTTCCAATTTAGTTGAATTTCAAAGCCTTTGCAATGCTACTTGAATCCATCTCATGATGTATCACTCAGTGGACAATCAGGATCCTGGGTATTGATTTACCCTATAGTTCAGTTCTTAGCTTTGGTGATGTTTAGGATTACTTCACATTTCAAGGACAAGCCCAGGATTTCACCAGCGCTACATGGGATCCTTTTTTGAGTTTTCCCTACTCAGTCTCCCAGCACTCTTTGGTGTTCAGAGGTGCTTCTTTCTGGTCTTTTTGAAACTTCTGGCCAAAATGGAGAGGTAGGTAGACACACTTTGCCTCCTCACACACCAAAACAAGGACAACAACAAATTTGAAAACAAAAAATGAGAACTTCCAGAAAATTGAACTGTATAGGAGTCCGACAACCAAAGAGTTAAAGAAGAAACATTCATCCTGACTAGTAGAAGGGGCAGAGATGCACAGCTGGGGCAGAGAGGACTCACTGCAAGTTGGCAACTGGAGGCCTGAGGTGGGCAAGGCCATGGCTGGCAGAGCAGGTAGTCCCACATTTGCATCAGATAAACTGGGAGGAACAACTGGGGAACGAGACAGACTTCACGACCCAGGATTTCAGTGTGGGGAAATAAAGCCTCAAAACCTCTGACTGAAAAAACCTATGGAGGTTGAGGCAGTGGGAGAAACTCCAAGCCTCACAGGAGAGTTTGTTGGAGAGACTCACAGAATCATAGAATGTACACAAACCCACCCACCTACCCAGGAATCAGCACCAGAAGGATCCACTTTGCATGTGGGTAGTGAGGTTAGTGACTGAAAGCCAGCTGATTGCTGAGCAAGTGGCATTGCTCCCTCTTGGACCCCTCCTCCACATACAGCACCCCAATGCAGCCATGTGGGTTGCCCAGCCCTGGCGAATACCTAAGGCTCCGCTGCTTACTATGTAACAGGTGCACTGAGACAAAAAAATATGGCCCACATGAGAGAACAGATCAAAGCTCCAGAAAAAAAATACAACTAAGTGATGAAGACATAACCAACCTATCAGATGCACAGTTCAAAGCACTGGTAATTAGTATGCTCACAGAATTGGTTGAATATGGTTGCAAATTAGAGGAAAAACTTAAGGCTATGCTAAGTGAAATAAAGGAAAATGTATAGGGAACCAACAGTGATGGAAAGGGAACCGGGACTCAAATGAATGTTTTGGACCTGAAGGAAGAAATAAACATTTAGCCAGAATAGAATGAAGAAACAAGAATTCAAAAAATAATGAGAAGAGGCTTAGGAACCTCCTGTACATCTTTAAACATTTCAATATCCAAATCATAGTGGTGCCAGAAGAAGAAGAACAACAAGAGGTTGAAAACTTACTTGAAAACATAATGGAAGAGAACTTCCCCAATCTGGCAAAGGAAATAGACTTCCAGAAGGTCCAGGAAGCTCAGAGAGCCCCAAAGAAGTTGGACCCAATGAAGTACACACCAAGGCACATCATAATTACATTAGCCAAAATTAAAGAACAGGAGAGAATCTTAAAAGCAGCAAGAGAAAAGGAGATAGTTACCTACAAAGGAGTTCCCATAAGGCTATCAGCTGATCTCTCAAAAGAAACTGTGCAGGCAAGAAGGGGCTGGAAAGAACTATTCAAAGTCATGAAAGGCAAGGACCTACATCTGAGATGACTCTATCCGGCAAAGCTATCATTAGAATGGAAGGGCAGATAAAGTGCTTCCCAGATAAGGTCAAGTTAAAGGAGTTCACCATCATCAAACCCTTATGTTAAAGGGACTTACCTAAGAAAAAGAATATGATAAAAAATATGAGCAATAACCAGCTAAAATGGAGGTGTAGGTGGACACAATATGCCTCCTTGCACAACCAAAATTAAGGACAACAAAGATTTAGAAACAAGAAAACAATCAGAACTGATAGAAAATTGAACTGTACAGAAGTCCAACAACAATTCATCCAGACTGGTAAGAGGGGCAGAGTTGTGGCAGGAAAAAGTGGAGGTTAGTGGATCTGGGTGCACAGGGAGCAGCTGGCAGACCCCAGGTGCACAGGCAGCGGCTAGTGGACCCCAGGCACGGGATGGCAACAGCAGACCCAGTGAGGCCACGTAAGGCAGCTGGCTGACCAGGTGGACACACATTCATGCGCAGATAATACAGGCAAAAATGGGAAGCAAGACAGACCTCACAAACCAGGGCCCCAGTGCCAGGAAATAAAACCTAAAAACACCGATTGAAAACGCTCGTAGGGGCTGAAGTGCCAGAAGAGATTCCCAGCTTCACAGGAGAGTTTGTTGGAGAGACCCACAGGGTCCTAGAACATACACAAGCCCACCCACATGGAAATCAGCACCAGAAGGGCCCAATTTGCTTGGGGAAAGTGGCAGAAGGGACTGGAATCCGAGAGAGAGTGGAGCAAGCGCCATTGTTCCCTCTTGGACCCCACCCCCACATACAGCATCACTACCCAGCAACTGGGCTGCTCTGCCCTGGTGAACACCTAAGGCTCTGCCCCTCACTATGTAACAGCTGCAATCAGACCCCCCCCCCAAAAAAAAACAAAAATGGCTCAAACAGGAGAATGGATTAAAGTCCCAGAGCCAATTCATCTAAGTGACTAACAGATAGCCAAACTATCAGATGCACAGTTCAAAGCCCTGATGATCAGGATGCTCACAGAACTGGTTGATTTTGGTCACAAATTAGATGAACAAATGAAGGCTGCAATAAGTGAAATGAAGGAACACGCACAGGGAACCAATAGTGAGGGGAGGAAAACTGGAACTCAAATCAATGGAGTGGACTAGAAGGAAGAAAGAAAGAAACAAACAGAAAAGAATGAAGAAACAAGGATTCAAAAAAACGAGGAGAGGCTTAGGAACCTCCAGGACATCTTTAAACGTCCCAACATCTGAATTATAGGTGTACTAGAAGGGGAAGAGGAAGAGCAACAAGTGGGAAACTTATTTGAACAAATAATAAAGGAGAACTTCCTCATTCTGGCAAAGGAAATAGAATTCTAGGAAGTCCAGGAAGCTCAGAGAGTCCCAAAGAAGTTGGACCCAAGGAGGAACACACCAAGGCACATCATAATTACATCAGCCAAGATGAAAATGAAGGAGAGAATTCTAGAAGCAGCAAGGGATAAGGGGACAGTCACCTACAAAGGAGTTCCCATCAGACTGTCAGCTGATTTCTCAAAAGAGACCTTACAGGCAAGAAAGGGCTGGAAAGAAGTATTCCAAGTCATGAAAGTGAAGGACCTATATCCAGGATTGCTCTATCCAGCAAAGCTTTCATTTAGAATGGAAGGGCAGATAAAGTGCTTCTCAGATAAGGTCAAGTTAAAGGAGTTCATCATCACCAAGCCCTTATTCTATGAAATGTTAAAGGGACTTATCTAAGAAAAAGAAAATAAAAAATATGACAGTAAAAAGACAGCAAACTCACAGATATTAACATCCACACCTAAAACAGAAGCATACTAAGCAAACAATGAGAACAGGAACAGAAACACAGAAATGGAGATCATATAGAGGGTTAGCAACAGCGGAGTAGGAGGAGGAGAGAGGGGGAAAAGGTACAGAGAATAAGTAGCATAGACAGTGGGTAGAAAATACACAGGGGGAGGGTAAGAATACTGTGGGAAATGTAGAGGCTAAAGAACTTATGACACATGGACATGAACTAAAGGGGGGGAATGTGGGTGGGAGGGGGTATTCAGGGTGGAGGGGAATGATGGGGGAGAGATGGGACAACTGTAATAACATGATCAATAAAATATATTAAAAAATAAGAAGTGGACTGATATAAAAATATGAATGATAAAATGACAATAAACACACAATTATCAACAACCAATCCTAAAAAAAATAAAAACAAAAATGAACTAAGCAAACAACTACAAAAGGAAGAGATTCACAGAAATGGAGGTCACATGGAGGGTTATTGGCAGGGAGGGAATGAGGGAAGAATGGGGGAAAGATACACGGAATAAGTAGTATAAATGGTAGGTACAAAACAGACAGGGGGAGGTTAAGAATGGTATGGGAAATGGAGAAGCCAAAAAACTTATATGTATGACCCATGGACATGAATTAAGGGCAGGGGGAAATGTTGGGGTGTGTGTGGGGTACAGGGCAGAGGGGAATAAAGTGGAGGAAAAGTGGGACAACTGTAATAGCATAATCAATAAAATATATTTTTTAAAAAGAAAGCAGAGTATATGATCACTGCACTTGGCCACACTGGGTCCTGGAGTTGAGTTTAGCTCCACATCCAAGCAGTGGGTTACTGCTTCTGCTACTGTTCAGCTACCACTCAGTTGCTTTGGGACTGTGGCTTGTTTGAGGTCTTCAGTGGGAAAAAAGAAATTAAAAAGGAAACAAAGAAAGAGAACAAAGGAAGGAAGGAGAGAAGAGAAGGTGAAGGGAAGAAGAAGGAAGGAAACCAGAGGATCTTCTCCATTCTCTGTGTCCTGCAGAGTTCCCCACCTCTCACTCCTCAGGCCAGAGAGGGAGCTTCTTTGGAGCTGCTGCTCTCTGTGTCGGGTCCACAGCTCTGGATTCAGGATGCTTTTTAGCCCAGGCTGGGAGATGAGGAAGGAAAAAACGAACCAACCTAGGAAATTATTCACCATCATGTCATTCATAATTCAAGTTCTCTTTCCTCAATCTCCCTGCTACCATCCACTTTTCAGAGTCTTCATATACCTTCTTCATGCATTTTGTCTAGGTTTTTACTTGCATTCAGTATAAGCTTTTCATAGAAAATACAAGGGCATCTCTAATTTTTTAGTATAAGTTTATCTCAAATATTGCATAGGACATAGCTACACTTAAAAAATTTATTTCTTACCTGAAAATCAATTACAAAGGGGTATTCTGTATTTTTATTTGCTAAATTTGACAATCCTAATTTGGTGGGAGACAGGGTAGAGTGTACTAACTCCATCTTACCCAGGACAGGAACGTCCCCTCATTACTTTTAACAGCTGCCTATCATTCCATTGCATGGAGAAATGAAATGTATTTAGCTACTCCATTATTGATGGCTATTTAGGCAGTTTTCAGTTTTTTCCCTTGTTCAAATAGAGCCCCAGTGACATTCATTTACATTTATCTTTGCATACTTTGAGTCTCAGTTTATCTATGCCAAATAGGGAACTGCAACTGCCTATCTCAAAGGGTTGTTGTGAGAATCAAATGATATAATGAGTGTGAATATGCTTAGTAAGCTGTTAAAGGCTAAAGAAAGTATTTCTCAGTGCTTGCCTTGTACTGAGTTACAATGGACTTATATGCATACATGTTTAGCTTCCTATCAAATTTTTAAAAAAATTCTTTTAAGTAGATGGTATTTTTCTTATACAGTTTTTATACAGTTTTGTAATTAAATCTATCAAGTTCTATCATACTACTTTATTTTTAATGACTCTAAATGAATAATAGTTGAACAAGACAATGAAATTTGCCTATATCTTCTAATATTCTCTCCCTCCTCTGTTAGACGTAGCTCATTAATTATGTGTATTTTAGTTCCCTTTCACCTATTTCTTAAAATGAATTTCCTAAAATCGTTGATCTTCAAGTTTTTACAAGAATTGTTGTCCAGTTTTCCAGTGATTGAGATGATCAGCCAGTCTCAGGAACCCCAGAACTGATGTAATGTCCCAATAATGCAGGCATTGCTATTTCTTCTACTGGACCTGGGGGTCATTGGACCCTGCCTCAGTACAGGTGAGGAAACTCATTTCTCTAGGATTCTCATAGTTGCAAGCAACAGAAAACTGCATCTAAATTACCTTAAGCTACAAAGGTAGGCATACATGGTTAAGAAACCCAGAGTTGGCACTAGCTTGATCAAGTGGCTCAGATGATGTCCCCAATGGGATCCCATTGCTCTGCTTTCTGAGGTCAAAGTTTCGCGCCAAACTCCCCGCCACTAGATCTCCCTTCCGAATTGCAAAAGGGCTGCAGCAGTTCTAAATCTTGCATTTTCAAATTATCCATCTTGGGAAAAGAATTTTTTTTTCTGAAGTAGTTTCTGAAGAAGAGAGAGGAATTTTCCTCTTCTGAGAAGGTCCAGCAAACATCTCATTGACTGGGATTCCTTATCAGATCAGTATGGGCAGGGGAATGGAATATGCGGTTTGGCTTAAGTCACGCCAGCCGCTGGCATGGAAGGGTCTAATTCCTCCAAAACTCTGGGTGAGAATGAGAAAATAGCTTTTCAGAGGTAATTTCGAATACTTTCAGGAAGCACAAAGGATGTCGGAGAGCCAAACTATGTCAAATTTTCTCTATAGAACCCTCAATGTTTTGGTTTCATTTCATATATCTACTGAAAGCACCTAATTTTTTTTCATCTCAATTACTTTATTTCTTTGCATCAATACCAAATGTGCTTGATAGAAGTCTGCTCACTGGTAGTTGTGTTTAGTGAAAAAGTTTTTCTAAGAGTCAAATAATTTCCTTTCAGACACATCTGAATTGTAATTAATCATTTTAAAAAGACACACATTTCTTTAACCATCACCATTGAAAATTTCTTACCATTACACACGTTTGCATTTAGTATAAGTTAAAATATCAACTTTCTTATCCAAAGGCAGTGTTAACATATGGCTGCAGGTGTATTCTCACTTTTAAATCTTATATAATTATAATGATTTGCCTGGGCAACCGTTATCCTAAACTGAATAGGAAGAGAATAAAAATGCAGAGTCAATCGGGCAACTGAAAGCAGCCACCATTTAAGGGAGCAGGAAAAAAGACCATAGATTTAAGAAAGGCTAACAGGTGGAAAGATGTGAATATGTTCTCTCGCTCCTTGGTTCTCTTACCAATGACTTAAAAAAAATTAAAACAAAGAAATAAACAAACAAACAGCAGCAGCAAGGATTTGAAGACCAGGCTTAGCATTACTGATTCCACTTTCTAAGTAATTCCTCTGCCTAAGGCAAAGGGAGAGTGAACTACTGGTAGGAAAACGGATGCAAATTATAGGCATGGGTGGGGGGCAGTGGTTAAAGCTAGCCTCTGGTTTTTCCCTTTACCCCATTTTTATTGTTTATTAGATCACCCAAGGCTACAGTTCAACTCCCTCTGTTGAGAAACAGCAAATGTCTTTTGATCTGGCAAAGAGCAGACCAGTCTGGATAACTCAGCCCTTCTTAGAGTACGATCACAGAACCATACTGTGCTGTGGCCCTTGTTTCCAATGGAGTGTACGCTAAGTAGCTTGTAGGTTACTGTTCTTTGGTTACCGAACAACCACGAAGTCTTTGCCAGTCCCCCTGCCCCTCAAATTAGTCTCCTTGCACAATATCCAGTGACCCAAGCATCTGGTCCCTTTGCTCCTCTCTCCTGTCCATTCCATCTTCTCAGAGCCCCACCCTCAGCTGCCATCAAGTTGTCTCGTGCATGGTCTCATCCCCATCTTCTCCCCTTACTTCCTCTCATCCCTCTTCTGTTCCTCTAGAATTTTCTCTTTCCTTTACTGCCCCTTTCCTTGCAATCCTAATCATGCCTGAACTTTGGCAATGGGAACAGACAGTCTGAAAATCATGAATTATTCTGATAGAAACAGCTGGTTTCTCTGAGTTGGGAATGAATGTGGGGAGCTGTGAATGGTACTTGTGAAAGCAAAGAGCTGAAAGGAGGAGTCTAAAACAAAACCCTCTCCTTTCCCTAGCATTTTCCTGGATTGTTGCCTCGTTCCGTTCACCTCTCTGGTTCACCAAAAAGTGCAGCTAAGAGATTTATGAAAAGGTATGTGCTAAAACTCCCTTGGAGGTGGGAAAGTTTCAGTGACTATTGATATTAGTCTTGTGGTTTCCATCTCTAATGTGAGAGTTTTAAAGGATTTATTGAAATGAGAAGTAAATGAATCCAAGCACGAAATTGGTTGCAGCCATTTATAGTATTTTGTTTATCAGATAATTAATTAGGTCTACTTGATCTGTAGTCCCTGGTCACCGTTTCTGTTCCCCCTTTCCATCAAAATTTTACAGACTGTATGAACCAGGATCCCTGTAGGAACTAGATGACACCTTCAAGTCAGGAACACTGAAAGAGACTTTTACAAAAGGACCATTTACAATGGTGTGAGAAGGCACAGGGCAACCACAGGGGACAGTATAGGATCCAAGGGCTCCCTTTCCAGTCCCAGGCCTGAAGGGGCAAGAAGAGGCAACAATTACTGGAACTTTCGGAGTCATGAAGAAAGGACTTCTTTGATAGGCACTGTGACCTTTGGTTGAGGGACACAGCTTGTTCCTACTCTCTTCTCTCTTGTCTCCCACCAGGTGTCCCCATTGGTTGAACCCAGCCAGAATTGGGAGGATAGCAGAGCCTGTTGACGCAGTCAGGGCACACAAGTCAATCTCTCGGAGACTAAGGTGGGGAAGGATGAAGAGGGCATCTGGAGGGGCCCAGAGAAGCAAAGTGACGTGCAGCCACACTCCTTGTGAGAGGAAGGCAAACGGGATAATGTTTCATGCATAAGGACCCTGAGATAGAAACATAGGATTCTTTGGTCTTGATCTTTCATTTTAATTTTAGACCTTTGTAATTTTTGCATGCATATTCATACCAATGGGTATCCAAATCTTTAAAATACATGCCAATATTTGAGGTCTATCTAAGAATGCTACATTGGGGGAAGAATAGCTTAAGTATACTTACTGTTAAATGTTTTACGTGTTGGCACTGAATGCTTTCAATAAATGAGTGCAAGTGTTTCTGTTTTATGAAAAGATGCCCTAGAGGACGTCTGTTGATTTTAGGCCTCCTTTCTCCTTTTTTTTTTCGGGTATAGTTCCTTGAATTTCACTGGGCACTTAACCTTTGTCCCTCAGCCCTTGTGGAAGGTGGGCATGTGATCCAACTTGGCCAAAGAGTACACTCAATCCCCTTGGCCACAGAGATTTCATCCAAGTGAGCACCTGACACACGCGGGGCCAATCAGAATAGAACACAGAACATTTACCCTCAAACTGCCCTTGAACCCTGGAGAGGGAAGGAGAGGAGGTGCTGAAGGGCATTTCTGCCACCAAGTGGACACTGACAATGCAAGCAATGTGGAGGAGAGCGGAACCCAGGCGTGGAGAGCGAACAGGCTGTGGTGGCAGAGTTCAAGTCCTTTCACTAGTCTTCTTCAGAAACCAGCTCAAGGTCTGCAACATAAGCTTTTCAAGTCAACAACATGTTCACTTTTTATTCAGGTTCCTTATTTAGTTTGAGTTGGATCTTCTGTCACTTGAAGCCAAAAGGCTCTTCTTAAACCAATACAAATGTATTCTAGTGAAATTATCTGCATAAGACTTTTCCTTAAAAGCAAACCATTGTTCCCCTAACTTCCATTATAAAGTTACAAAATTATGAAGTTCCCTCTAAAAAGAAATTCTCCACAGACTGTTGGAAATAGGATCCGTCACATAGCATCGCAGCACCCTGCAGTCAGTCAGCAAGCATGCTGTGTTTGGAGGAGAATAATGGGGGTTTCTCCCTTGAGTCCCATGCTTCCAGTTTGATGCAGGTCTCACCTGTCTTTATCCTGAAGACTTACGGTGATTAACGATGGCAGTCCATCCGCAGACATTGCCATGCACAGGTATACCTCAGCATTCGCAGCGTCACTTCATGAAGAGCCAATTTGTTCCTCACTTCCCTGGTCTCATAAGCTCAGCCTTTGGTATAGTTTATATGAATGAAGGTTGTTTACTTTCATGCACATATTTAGTAAGTCTGAACCTGGCCACTTGGTAGTTTAAGGGCAGGAGAAGGAAGGAAAGACTGAGTGTGGCTGGGCTGTGAAAGTGACTGTTGGAGCCATTCTGCTGCCTTGGATGATGGTAAGGGCAGTGGTTAAAAGCTTCCCAGTGTTCTGGTCTGGGGCGAGGGATGAGAGTAGCCCCATTGCGAGGCCCAGCAGAGAGCTTCCAGGCCTGAAGTCAGCGCGGCAGGGGGTCCCAGCTGTGTCCATCCACCTGGGGAGGTGCTTCAGCTTCCTCCCCAAGGCTGCAGCCGGTTTTCTTCCTGGCTTACTAGGGCCGCTCTTTTCCCATCAGCAATCCTGGGGCCTGTTCTTAGTATGTTTAAGCAACACACGTGGTGGGACGTGATTCTTTTTCTCATCAAAGGACGAAAGTGGCAGGTTTTGAGTTCTTTCTTCATCTACAATATCACGATGATTTGGCTCTGGAGTCGGAGAGACTGGGTTCCGATTCTAGCTCCATCTTTACAAGCTGTATGGCTTTCATAGGATGAAAACAGTAACGGTAGCTACCTCAACAGGTTGGTGAGGTAATGAAATGAGAATATTCTCATTAGAACACAATACCTGGCACACTGTCTTCAGTAAGACACTTTATAAGATTTTTAAAAAGTAAAAACATCTTTCTGTAATCAACTTTCCTCAACTTCCATGAGCCACCTACAGCAGCCACTTAGATATCTTTACGTCTCCTCATCACACAGTTGAAAAATGACTGTAGACCGCACTGCATTTCAAATAATCTAAGAACTGTGCAGCAAGCTCAGGATCTGAAATTAACTTTGCCTTTATATTGTTCATGCTAGTTGCTCTTCAAGTACAATTATAATCAGGAAGCTAGCACTAAAAATAGCACCAAGTTTCATTTTTCTCAGAGTTATCTGCTGCCCTAGTGTTTCCCAGGCATGTTTATTTACTTGCTTCGCAACAGTGAATCTTTTCTCTTATTAGCCTGACTGTGATAGTTGGATTCCACAGCAACACTCAGTGCAGCTGGTAAAATCCTCATTACTGCTGAGCGCAGGAGGCTCAGGTCGCTGTTTCCCCTTGAGAAGCTCTGTGGAAATGTGTCATGACGAGAGTTGCCTGAACGATTTTGCTGTGGTGAAAAGGGAGGACCAGGTCGAGCCTCCACTTTGACAATTTCAGAATTCTTTTTCCTCTAAATAGAATGACACTTTAGCTTTCAGATTTCCCCTTGTTCCCTTTTCGCTGTTCATCCGAGCTTTGTGTGCAAACACGAATTTGGTGCTAGGCAGAGAGGCTGATTGACAGCTCCCAGCTCCCAGACATCTTGCCCTTTGTCCAATGTCTCTCACCACTCATCAGTAAACGAGGAGAGCCACTTCAGAGCTCTGTTTATAATCTTTTTGATTATTAGATGCCACGATGTTAACCAGTCTGGTGGATCAAAATGCTGTTAACACTGGAAGCATTTATCCCTGATATATTTACTTCCTAAAGTGTCTCTAAATTATCCATCACCAACCTAAACAGTTAGACTGTGATGATTCAGGATCTTAGTGGGGTTAGTAGGCCAGCAATCACTGTCAATTCTGTAATTATTCAATTCTTCCTATCACCTTCTCTAACACCCCTCTCCCACCAAAAATTATTCTTCCGGCCCTGGCAGGGAAGCTCAGTTGGTTAGCATGTCATCTGGACATGCCAAGGTTGTGGGTTTGATCCCCGGTCAGGGTACATGGGAGAGAATCAACCAATAACTGCATAAATAAGTGGAAAAACAAATCAGTGCCTTTCTCTCTCTCTGTCACTCAGCCTCTCTCCTTTCCTTTCTCTCTCTCTACAATCAATAAATAAAAAAATTTTAAAACCCCACCATTTTTCCAACACTGAGAACAAGCAACAGGCAGCCTGGGAACACAGCTCTGAGATCTGTGAGCTCCAAGTGTTGACTGTGAAGCTGGGAGGTTTGCAGCCAAAGCAGGCAAGTGAGGTAGCATCTGAAACCAGTTAGGAGAGAGAGTGGGGGGGTTGGTTGGCGGGGAGGGAGGGAGAGGATTCTATGAAGGTGGGAAGGAAGGGATAAAAAGAAATAGATTCTAAACAGGAAGGGAAGCAAAAAAAAAAAAAAAGCCCATGAAATCAGAGCAAGCAATTTTATATTCTAATTCCTTCAGTCGTGGGAGAAGAATGGTGTGCTGAGACTGGCCTCGCTGCTGGTGGAGAGGTTCTTTCTAGGGGCGGCCGAGCCAGCGGCCGGCTGTGGGATCTCGGGCAAGGCTCTGCGCTGTTCTTGCCTGCTGTGGAAATGGGGCTACTCACAGCTGCCCGAGCCACCTCCTAGGGTCGATGAGAGGCGAAAGTTACAGGAAAACACTTTAAAAGAGGAAAAGGCTAATTCAAAACGTGATATATTATCAGTTCTTTTCCAGAGAAAGGTGCATCCAACATGCCTCAAGCTTCTCTGTTTCTCACCTTCCTAAGAAAATAAAGTGCTTATTTAAAGGCATCCGAGGCTGTGCTCAGAATCTTCCATTGTCAAGTCATATGTCATTTTATGTTTAGCCAAGAACTGAAGGTATGGACCCGGCTTTGCCCCTAATTTTCAAAGATAAAGACAGTATCAGGAATTGATCACAACTTGCCTCCAGCAGGCTTTTCCACTGGAGAATGCTGTCCAGGCGACAGCCTCTCTCTGGCCAGCACCCAGGCCTGACACGCAGGGCAGTTATCCCTTTCTGCCCTGTATCGGGCGGGGTGCTGGTCAGTGCAGAAGGATTTGGCTAGTGTGCTGTGGAGCTCTGTTGTCCCTTGTGGTCTCGAGTGTAGTAATTAAGACCTGTTCTTTTGAGGTGGGAACCCAAAGCATCGACCTAGCCTCAGTGTGCATTGCTGCCCAGTGTTTGGGAAGTCCACCATTTTTGCCCTGGAGCTTGCTAAGGCTCTGGGGCTAAAGTTCACGTAGAGCTTACTCATTCTGAGAATCAGAGTGGGATTTTCATAACGCTCCTTGGTCTGATGACTCAGGCAAGATTTGGGCAACCCTTGTAACTCCCTGGGGGTTTGTGTTCTCTATGGCATGCTGGGGCAGGGAGATATAGCCCCGACGTGATCCTTTTTCACCAATCATGGCTGGGGAATGTCTGTGCATCATAATGACTTGGTAGTCAGTGACAGATTTCCCCTTATTGTTTAATGTCTAAGTTCTTCATTCACTCATACAACGTTAACTTACTGAGTACCTATTAAATGCATAGCCCCACAAAACCAACAAATATTTATTAAGTATTTATGAGGGCTACATGCTCTCAAGGGGTTTTCACTGTTGTGCCTGAGACACATGAGATGTTTCTATAAAAATGACACAGGGTGTCTTTCAATGAGTGGTAGAGAAAAGCACTGCAGGAGCTCAGAGGACAAAGAGACCCGTACATACTAGTGTGGTCTAGGAAGAGTTCACAGAGGGGAGGGGACTTGAACTGGACTTCGAATGAGTATGGGGAGGATTTGAAGGCAGGCAGAAAGCGAAGGACATGTCACATGGGGGGTCCAGCAGGGGTGAAGGCACAGGGCAGGCTGCACAGGGCTGGGAGTGCCTCCAGAGCAGAACAGGGGCTCAGTGCCGTGGTTCAGAACGTGGGCTTTGGAGTCAGTCTGCTACGTACTGTCTGTGGCCTTGGGAAAGTTAGTGATGACCTCTTAGAGTCATTTTTCTCTTTTATAAAATGAAAGTAATAGTTTTGTTGGAAGCATTGTCCTGAGGAATAAATGAGATAAGCCCTTAGCACAATGCCTGGCACATAGTAAGCCCTTAGTAGGTGGCAGCAATTATTAGTACTCCCGATACTAAGAGTCGATTTGTGGAGTTTATCTCTTTTCTGGGGAAAATGGGAAGCTGCTGAAGATACTGTATATTGCCCTGTATAATGCACACTTTTCCCCCCAAATATGTGAGGGAAAAATTAGGATGCACATTAGACATGGGTGTAATGATTACATATCATGAGTATAAAAATGGGTATAGTAATGCCTGGTATAACACACACAGAAACCGGGGTGCGCATTATACACAGGAGCGCATTATACACAGCAAAATATGGTAACTGTACAGGGATGTGGCACAACCAAAGCAATCTTTATGGGAGGTGAGTGAGTATAAAGAATTTGTGCAAAGAGAAGAGGCTAGGCCTAAGAATTCCAACTAGGAAACAACTTTAGTCATTTAGCAGTCAAGTAAAGACCTTGCTCATGGTGGAGGCAAAGAAAGAGATGGAAAGAAAAGATGTTTACATCAATTTTCATGACTGGATATAGGGGCTAAAAGACTGGAAAGTTTATAATATCAGAGTGTAAGCTTCTTGAGGACTAGAGCTGTATTTGTTTTTAATTAAAAAAATTTTAAGATAGAGGAAGTGGGGGAGAGAAAGGTGGAGGTATTGATTTATTGCTCAACTTATTTATGCATTCATTTGGTTTATTCTTGTATGTGTCCTGACTGGGGCTTGAACCTGCAACCTTGGTATATGGGGATGATACTCTAACCAACTGAGCTACCCAGTCAGGGCCAAGGATTATAGATTTTTGATGACACAGGGAACAAGGTTATATAATGGCCAAAGCTGCCCAGGTGGACAGTGGGAAAAAGACATGTGCTTGTTGCCACAGACCACCAAATACCCAGTTTTCCGAGAAGTTAATTACAGGCATCATCATCTACACTAGCAATTTCCATCACTATGCTGCAAGAATTTTTAAAGCCTGCAGTACATGACTATGTTGTCAGGGGCACTGACCTCTTTTATCTCAGATTGCCAAATAAAAAAATGACAACAGCTAACACAACAATAGCCATCTGATGTGAATGAATCAAAATTATACCTATCTTTTTGTCAAATGAGCAAAAAAAATTTTTTTTGGTATGCCACAGAATTTTAGTAATTAGTTTATATGTGCTGTGAGATTGAAGATCCCTGGTCTACACTTTCTGTTCCTCTTTCTGCCACTACCAGGCTGATCCTGACTGCACAGAGGTGATGTCCATGCGATAAGAGCATGGGACTGTAGGGACAGGGCGAGCATTCATCAGTGAAATCATTATTGACAGAGATTTGCTTATATCAGATGTTAGCACGGATCTGTGCAGTAGGTGAAACCATGAAGAAAGTAAGACATCAGATCCCCCAATCGCATTGTAAAATGAGATCAGCTTCCTGGGTAGCAGCTTCCTTCTGGCCCCCATTTAGTAGAAGAGCAGGGAGAGGCAAGTTCCCTGAGGAACCCTTAGGAGCCAGCCTTGGGCTTTCATTCAGCCAAAGGTGGGAGGGAATGAGGCTTGCATTAATATAGTTTTGTTTTTTAAACAGCCAGGACCAAAAACTGACTTAAGGTACCGTATGTGGGAAAGGGAATGTATTAGATGAATACTAGAATGTGTCACAGGGTTTAATGAAGAGTTGAACACCCACTCTTCATTAGGTTGAGGACCAGTACAGTTCTGGGACCAGCCTCAGCGTAGTGATAGCTTCCTTCCAGAGTCTGACTTAAACAGACTCAGTTCTCAAAGACTTTCAATATTTGAGCCTCCATTCTCTATTCCATATTCACCACAGAAAGTCTCTTGTTGCCCAGCTTATACTAGGTACCTGTCCTAAGTAGGACTAATTAGTTATGGACACTGGGGCAGAATCAAGAAACAGAAAATGGCTACCAGGAATCCCCCTGTAGAGTGCTTCAGTGAACAGTTCTGTGAGAAGTTAATATAATAAATTTATGCTACTAAATTCCTATTACTGGGCAACAAGCCTGAGGAATAGAGGCAAAATTTTCAAGAAATTTAATCTCTATTCCTTAGGAAAACTCATAATTTTCTGGGGCATTAAAGATGGCTTCAGATTTTTGGGGAACCCCGCTAGCTGCAAAAAATAATGGGCTATGAATTGTTCATCATTAGTGTATCAGTTATTTATTGCTTCATAACAAATCACCTAAGACTTAAAACAACAACTGTTTTTATTTGCTTATCATTCTGTGGGGCAGTAGTTGGGATGAACCTAACTGGGCACTCACGTGGCTCAATCACATGGAGATTTGAATGGGCTGGATAGGTCCAGGTGACTTCACTCACTTACCTGCCATTTGGTGTTGGCTTTTGGCTGGGCCCCTTTTCCCATGGTCCTTCATTCTCAAGCAAGAGAGCCAGGCTTCTTCACACGGCACCGTCCTGTGCAAAGAGGCATCCTCCAGCCTGGGCTTCTCCTTAAAGCAAGAACAGGCCCAGCCCAGACTCAAGGATGGGCAAGATACTCTCTCTCTCTCTCAATAAAAAGAATAGCAAAATCATGAGCACACAGGTATAAGAGATTATTATAGTTATTTTTGCAAATAATCTACCATGCTTGGGACCTACTATATTAAAACAAAAACAAAACAAAAAAACACGCAAGCATTTGGAGCCAACATCCAGCTCTGGAGAAAGCTGAATGATATGGTATTATAAACCCCTGTGAGAAGTTAGTAGTCAAAAAAGATGACTTAAACTTTCTGTAATTTACAGGACGGTTGTGAACATCCAAAAGCATACTGGATGGAGATGAAGGGGATCAGGTTATACACCTGGTCTTGTTAACTTTATGAAGCACTTAACCTCTGGGCCTGTTTCCTTATGGATCAAGTAGGAAAGTGTATAAATCATACAACTTACATGAGAAAGAGCTCTGGGAGATGTAAAAATGCTATGCAAATGAAAAATCATGGAAAAGATTTCAAATCGCGGTGGCTGTTTTCCTCTTCTTCTCTAGTTATGTGTGGTTTAAAGCAAGGAATGATCTTGGGCTGTGTCGCTACCAAAGGCATGTTTTTACAAAAATTTTCTTTTATCTAAATGCTTTTAGATGATTTGCCAGTGAATGAAGTATAATCTATGGTTTTTCTAAATGTACAAAAATGTGTGAAATTAAAACACCAAGAGGAGAGTAATTGGATATATCCATTTGGGAAAAAAAGGAAAGTGTGCGACAAAGAAGATGAGCTTAAAAGCATAACAGAGGCTGTTTTTTTTTTAGACTGTGTAAGAATAATTAGATGAGATCCTCAGTGTGGACAGCTTTAGGAGAAAATGATTTAAAATGTAAGAGTGTGTGCCAAGCTAGGAATGAGAGCTGAACATAGAGTTAACTTTGAAGAAATAAAAGAAAAAACTTCTCTAAAAATACAAAAACCAATTTCTTTTGGGAATGGATCATGATAAATGTAAAAAACACCAGATTTTAGGGTTTCCAGAGAAAAAGATGGTATGGGCAGGATTAGTGAGGACTTAGAAGAGCCTTGTGAGGTCATTTTAGCAAGTAAATGAGAATGTGAATATATTTTCCAGAATTTTGTAGGCTCAATTGGTCCCTTAGAGCAGACATCTGTGATGTGCTTCATCACATCCCCTTAGTCCATCTGTCCGTGCCAGGCAGTGTCTTTAATCAGACAGACAGTGGACATCCATTTGTGCTGCTCTCTCAGTGACTATGCCCACCTGGAAATGAGGGGACTGTTACGATTCCCTAGGGCAATGCTCAACCACTGGGCATAGGAACCGGTGGAAAATGGAACACCCAGCCTCCCTGTGCTCTAGTGCAAGGGTGGACAATTGTCAGACCATGGGTCACATTCAGCCCACCTGTTTTTGTAAGTAAAGTTTTATTGGATCACAGCTAATTCCCATTTGTTTCCATAATGGCAGGGTTGAGTAGTTAGACCAAGACTGTATGGCCTACAGAGGAAAATATTTGCTATCCGGCCCTTTACAGAAAATATTTGCCTACCTCCACTCTGGGGGGACAATTCTGAGGCATATTCCACATGCTTCCCAGAGTGTCCCCAACAAGATGGAGACCCAGTTACCCACCGTGGTAAACAGCACATTAATTCACATTTTTTTGGCTTTTGCTCTTTCTTTTCCCTCTTTCCCTATGCCCTCACTGTTGTTTCCTAGGATTGCTTTCCAAATATAAACTAAGATAGAACTCAATCCTCCTTGGTATTTCTTTTTCACATTATCCTTATGAAACTTTGCTCCACTGTTTTACTGTGTGACTCATCACACATACCATGCACGAAACTGAAAAACACACACAACCTATCACTGAAACAAATGTTTTCTGAAACAATATTTATTTTTGCTGTCTTAACATACGCTTATATTTTCTATTCCATTTTACTCTCTTACATTTCATTTAAAAAATAGTCTGCTCGTGACCAATTGAATTGATTTCAGCACAGCCCTGGAGGTCTGTTTACCGGAATCTGAACCCACAGGTCTGTGCATGGCCACAAACCAAACACAGGGGCATAGGGTCCACAAGGTTTTGATCAGATTGCCTGGCTAGAGAAAAGCAGAATAGGTATCTGGAAGATGTGAGCAGGAACTCTTATCTGTAAAGGCAGAAATGCATTAGCTCCATTTGGAGAAGAACAAAGGGGGTAAAATGAGGGAATGAAGCAGTGAGGAGAGGGAAGGTTGACTTTACGATTGATGAAGGAGGAAACCCCACTGAGAAGGTGAAGATGCCAAGAAAGGCAGAATATCCCTCCACTTCACATTGCATAACACTCACCCATGTGTAAGAGCAACAAAAAATCGGTGTCCTCCACTGGCGACAATTTATGATGTCTTCATGTCTTTACCCATGATTTCAGTGACCTCCTCCTGCTTAATACCACACTATCTGGATTCTTCTACCTCTCTGGCTACTCCTTCTTCCTCCCTTTCACTAGATTCCCTTCCAGTATTTGCTCTTAACTGTTATGTTTCCCAGGGATCATTTTCTGGCTTTCTGTTGTTTTTTTTTTTTTTTTCTTTCACGCTACACACTTGCCTTTCAATTTCACCCATTCTCATGGTTTAATAACCGTATCTATACCTGGTCTACAAAATGAATGAATACCTTCACCTTAAATCTTCTCACCCCCAGATTTACTCACCCAAATGCTTACTTAATATCTAGACCACAAATTTAATACATTCCAAGTTGAACTCATCATCTGTAATGTCCACCAAGTCTCCTTCTCCCCTTCTTCTCTGTATTATATTCTTTTTCACCATCAGTATAATCACCTAGACCACAAGTCTGGGAACATTCTTAAACTCCTTCTATTTTTCTCCTTTGTCTAAATGATCATGTGCCCTAAATATTTTTATTATTACTATCATTTTTATTTTTTATTTTAATTTTTATTTTAATTGTTGATCTTGTACAGTTTTCTGTCTTTTACTCCCATCCCAGCCCACTGCCCCAGCCCTCCCCACCTCCCTCCCATTTCCACCCCACCTAGTTTTTGTCCATGTGTCCTTATACTCGTTGCTCTAAACCCTTCCCCTTTTCCCCTGAAATTCCCTCCCCTCTCCCCTCTGGTCACTGTCAGCCAGTTCTCAATTTCGGTGTCTTTGGTTATGTTTTGCTTGTTTGTTTGTTTTGTTGATTAGGTTCCTGTTAAAGGTGAGATCATATGGTATTTGTCTTTCACTGCCTGGCTTATTTCCCTTAGCGTAATGCTCTCCAGTTCCATCCATGCTGTTGCGAAGGGTAGGAGCTCCTTCTTTCTTTCTGCTACATAGAATTCCATTGTGTAAATGTACCATAGTTTCTTGATCCATTCATTTACTGATGGGCACCTAGGTTGCTTCCAACACTTGGCTATTGTAAATTGTGCTGCTATGAACATTGGGGTGCATAAGTTCTTTTGGATTGGTGTTTCAGGGTTCTTAGGATATAATCCTAGCAGTGGAATTGCTGGGTCAAAATGTAGATCCATTTTTAGTTTTCTTAGAAAATTCCATCCTGCTTTCCATAGTGGTTGTACTAGTCTGCAATCCCACCAACAGTGCACTAGGGTCCCCTTTTCTCCACAAGCTCTCCAACACTTGCTGTTTGTTGCTTTGTTTATGGTGGCCATTCAGACCAGTGTGAAGTGGTATCTCATTGTAGTTTTAATTTGCATCTCTCTGATAGCTGGCGATATTGAGCATCTTTTCATGTATCTCTGGATCTTCTGTATGTCCTTCTTGGAGAATTGTCCAAGTCCTTTGCCCATTTTTTAATTGGGTTGCTTGTCTTCTTAGATTGGAGTCGTGTAAGTTCTTTATATATTTTGGAGATTAAACCCTTGTCTGAGGTATCATTGGTAAATATGTTTTCCCATACAGTTGGTTCTCTTTTTATTTTAATACTGTTTTCTTTAGCTGTAGAGAAGCTTTTTATTTTGATGAGATCCCATTTGTTTAGTCTTTCCTTTATGTCCCTTGCTTTAGGGGACATATTAGTAAAAATGTTGCTGCGTGGAATATCTGATGTTTTCCTGCCTATGTTCTTCTCTAGGACTTTAATGCTGTCACGGCTTATATTTAAGTCTTTTATCCACCTTGAATTTATTTTTGTGTATGGTGTAAGTTGGTGCTCGAGTTTCATTTTCTTGCACGAAGCTGTCCAGTTCTCCCAACACCACTTGTTGAAGAGGCTATTTTTACTGTATTTTATGATGCTACCCCCTTTGTCGAATATTAATTGACCATAAAGACTTGGGTTTATTTCTGGGCTCTCTGTTCTATTCCACTGGTCCATGTGCCTGTTTTTATGCCAGTACCAGGCTGTTTTGATTACAGTGGCCTTGTAATACAGTTTGGTATCAGGTATTGTGATCCCTCCTACTTTGCTTTTCTTTCTCAAAATTGCTGCAGCTATTCGAGGTCGTTTATGGTTCCATATAAATTTTTGAAGTGTTTGTTCTATGTCTGTGAAATATGCCATTGGTACTTTAATAGGTATTGTACTGAATCTGTAAATTGCTTTGGGTAGTATGGACATTTTGATGATGTTAATTTTTCTGATCCATGAACACAGTATATGTTTCCATTTGTTTGTGTCTTCCTTGATTTCTATCTTCAGTGTTGTGTAGTTTTCTGCATACAGGTCTTTTACCTCCTTCGTTAGGTTTATTCCTAGGTATTTTATTTTTCTTTTTGCTGTATTGAATGGGATTTTTTTCTTGATTTCTGCTTCTGCTGTTTCATTGTTGGTATACAAAATGCCTTTGATTCCTGGATATTGACTTTGTATCCGGCTGTTTGGCCAAATTCATTTATTAGGTCAAGGAGCTTTCTGGCTGAGTCTATAGGATTTTCTATGTACACTATCATGTCATCTGCAAACAATGATAGTTTTGTTTTCTCCTTTCCGAGTTGGATGCCTTTTATTTCCTTTTCTTGTCTAATTGCTATGGCTAAGACTTCTAATACTATATTGAATAGAAGTGGTGAAAGTGGACAACCTTGTCTTGTTCCTGAACTTAGTGGAAAAGATTTTAGTTTTTGCCCGTTGAGTATGATGCTGGCTGTAGGTTTCTCCAATATGGCCTTTATTATGTTGAGGAATGCTCCCTCTATTCCCACTTTGCTGAGTGTTTTTATCATAAATGGGTGCTGTATTTATCATATGCTTTTTCTGCATCTATTGATATGATCATGTGATTTTTGTCTTTGTTTTTGTTTATGTGATGAATTACATTTACTGATTTGTGAATACTGACCCATCCTTGCATCCCTGGGATGAATCCCACCTGGTCATGGTGTATGATCTTTTTAATGTATTGTTGGATGCAGTTTGCCAATATTTTGTTGAGGATTTTAGCATCTAGGTTCATCAGAGATACTGGCCTGAATTTTTCTTTCTTTGTTGTGTCTTTATCTGGTTTTGGGATTAGGATAATGCTGCCTTCATAAAAAGAGTTTGGGAATCGTCCATCATTTTGGATTTTTTTGAATAGTCTGTGAAGGATAGGGGTTAGCTCTGCCTTAAATGCTTTTTAAAATTCTTCTGTGAAACCATCTGGTCCAGGGCTTTTGTTTGTTGGGAGTTTTCTGATTACTGCTTCAATTTCATCTGCTGTTATTGGTCTGTTCAGGCTTTCTGCTTCTTCATTGAGTTTTGGAAGATTATATTCTTCTAGAAACTTGTCCATTTTCACCTAGGTTTTCAAATTTCTTGGCATATAGTTCTTCATAGTAATTTCTTACAATCCTTTGTATTTCTGTGGTGTCAGTTGTAATCTCTTTCATTTCTGATTGTGTTTATTTGAGTCCTCTCTCTTTTTTTCTTGATGAGCCTGCTTAAAGGCTTGTTGATTTTGTTTATTTTTTCAAAGAACCAGCTCCTGGATTCATTGATCCTTAGAATTGTGCTTTTAGTCTCTATGTCATTTAATTCTGCTCTGATCTTGGTTATTTCCTTCCTTCAACTTGCTCTGGGCTGTCTTTGTTGTTCCTTGAGTTCTAGTAGGTGTAGGGTTAAGATGTTTGTTTGAAATGTTTCTATCTTTTTAGGTAGGCCTGTATTGCTATGAACTTCCCTCTGAGGACTGCCTTCACTGTGTCCCATAAGTTTTGGGTTGTTGTGAGTTCATTTGCTTTTGTTTCCAGAAACTTTTTGATTTCTTCCTTAATTTCATTCTTGACCCATTCATTTTTTTAATAGCATGCTATTCAATCTCCATGATTTTGAGGGTTTTGGGTTTTTCCCTTTGGGGTTGTTTTCTAGTTTCAGTCCCTTGTGGTCGGAGAAAATGCTTGGTATAATTTCAATTTTCTTGACTTTGTTGAGGCTTCTTTTGTGTCCTATCATGCAGTCTGTCTTTGAAAATATTCCATGTGCATTTGAAAAGAATATGTATTTAGTTTCTTTGAGATGAAGGGCTCTATATATATCAGTAAAGTCCATTTCCTCTAGAGTGTTGTTTAATGCTACAATATCTTTTTTGGTATTTTGTTTGAAAGATCTGTCCATTTTTGACAGTGGGGTGTTAAAATCCCCTAGTATAATTGTGTTGCTGTCGATATCTTTCTTGAAGTCCTCTAAGAGTTTCTTGATGTACTAAGGTGCTCCTCCATTGGGTGCATATATATTTACAATGTTTATGTCTTCTTGGTGGATTCTTCCCTTCAGTATTATGAAGTGACCTTCTGGGTCTCTCTTTATGGCTCTTCTTTTGAATTCTATTTTGTCTGATATGAGTATTGCTACCCTGGCTTTTGTTTTTTTCCTGTCCATTTGCTTGGAAAATTTGTTTCCAGCCCTTCACTTTGAGTCTGTGTTTGTCTTTTGTCCTGAGGTGGGTCTCTTGTAGACAACGTATGTGTGGACCATGCTTTCTTATCCATTCAGCTATTCTCTGTCTTTTGATTGGAGCATTTAATCCATTTATGTTTAAGGTTATTATTGATGGGTACTTATTCATTGCCATTTTTGTACCTGTGTTCCTCTCTCACCCTCTCTCTTTTTTCCTTCCTTTCCTTAAAGCAGTCCCTTTAGCATCTCTTGTAGAACTGGTTTGGTAGAAGTGTATTCTTTTAGACTTCTTTTATCTGGGAAGCTCCTTATTTGGCCTTCTATCTTGATTGAAAGCCTTGCTGGGTAAAGTAGTCTTGGTTGTAGGCCTTTGGTTCTCATTACTTGGAATATTTCTTGCCATAAAAATATGGAATGCTTCATGAATTTGCATGTCATCCTTGTACAGGGCCATGCTAATCTTCTCTGTATCATTCCAATTTTAGTATATGTGCTGCCGAAGCGAGCACTGCCCTAAATATTTTTTTATGTCTTTTTTTTTTACTTTTTTTAATATATTTTATTGATTATGCTATTACAGTTGTCCCATTTCTCCCCCATCATTCCCCTCCACCCTACACACCCTCTCCCACCCACATTCCCCCCTTTAGTTCATGTCCATGTGTCATAAGTTTTTTAGCTTCTACATTTCCCATACTATTCTTGCCCTCCCCCTGTCTATTTTCTTCCCACTATCTATGCTACTCATTCTCTGTACCCTTTCCCCCTCTCTCCTCCTCCCACGCCCCTGTTGCTAACCCTCCATATGATCTCCATTTCTGTGGTTCTGTTCCTGTTCTAGCTGTTTGCATAGTTTGCTTTTGTTTTAGATGTGGTTCTTAATAGCTGTGAGTTTGCTGTCTTTTCACTGTCATATTTTTATCTTCTTTTTCTTAGATAAGTCCTTTAACATTTCATATAATAAAGGCTTGGTGATGATGAACTCCTTCAACTTGACCTTATCTGAGAAGCACTTTATCTTCCCTTCCATTCTAAATGACAGCTTTGCTGGATAGAGCAATTTTGGATGTAGGTCCCTGCTTTTCAAGATTTCAAATATTTCTTTCCAGCCCCTTCTTGCCTGTAAGGTCTCTTTTGAGAAATCAGCTGACAGTCTGATGGGAACTCCCTTGTAGGTGACTGTCCCCTTATCCCTTGCTGCTTCTAGAATTCTCTGCTTCATTTTAATCTTGGCTAATGTAATTATGATGTGCCTTGGTGTGTTCCTCCTTGGGTCCAACTTCTTTGGGACTCTCTGAGCTTCCTGGACATCCTGGTAGTCTATTTCCTTTGCCAGATTGGGGAAGTTCTCCTTTATTATTTGTTCAAATAAGTTTTCCACTTGTTCTCTTCCTCTTCCCCTTCTGGGACCCCTATAATTCAGATGTTGGGACGTTTAAAGATGTCCTGGAGGTTCCTAAGCCTCTCCTCATTTTTTTGAATTCTTGTTTCTTCCTTGTTTTCTGTTTGGTTGTTTCTTCGTTCTGGTCCACTCTGTTGATTTGAGTCCCAGTTTTCCTCCCATCTCTATCGGATCCCCATGTGTCTTCCTTCATTTCACGTATTGTAGCCTGCATTTTTTCATCTAATTTGTGAGCAAAGTCAACCAATTCTGTGAGCATCCTCAAAGACCAGGGCTTTGAACTGTGCATCTGATAGGTTGGCTATCTCTTCCTTGCTTAGAGGAATTGGCTCTGGGGCTTTTATTTGTTTTCCGGTTTGAGCCATTTTTGGTGGGATTTTTTTTGTTGTTGTTGTTTTGGTTTTAGTCTGGTTGCGGCTATTACGTAGTGAGGGGTGGAGCCTTAGGTGTTCCTCAGGGCGGGGCAGCCCAGTCGCCGGGTTGTGACGCTATAGGTGGGGGCGGGGTCTGAGAGGGAACAATGGTGCCTGTTCCACTCTCTCCTGGACTCCGGCCCTTTCTGCCGCTTCCCCTTCACCTGGATTATCTGCGCACTCTCGAGTGCTGTTACGTAGTAAAGAGTGGAGCCTCTGGCGCTCCCCAGTGCGTGTCAGCCCAGTCGCTGGGTTGTGACGCTGTATGTGGGGGCGGGGTCTCAGAGGGAACAATGGTGCCTGCTCCGCTCTCTCCTGGATTCAGGCCCTTCTGCCACTTTCCCTCTGCCTGGACCATCTGTGTGCGCGAATGTGAGACCACCTGGTCAGCCAGCGGCCTTGTGTGGCCTCACTGGGTCTGCACAGTTGCCCCCCTGTGCCCAGGGTCCGCCAGCTGCTGCCTGTGGGCCCGGGGACCGCCAGCCGCCGCCTGTGCACCTGGGAACTGCCTGTAGATGATGCTTGGGTTCCTGGGTCCGCACCTCCACTTTCTCCTGCCGCGACTCCGCCCCTCTTACCGGTCTGGATGAATGGTTGTTGGACTTCCGTACAGTTCAATTTTCTATAAGTTTTGGTTGTTTTCTTGTTTCTAAATATTTGTTGTCCTTAATTTTGGTTGTTAGAGGAGGCACAGTGTGTCCGCCTACCCCTCCATCTTGGCCGGAAGTCCGCCCTAAATATTTTTAAAGTCATCTTTCTCTGTTTCTACCAACATTGTCCTAATTTTTGGTTTCATTATCTCCCCTTTGTTTTATTGAAATAATCCATCTATTACTCTCCTGTCCCAAGTCTCTCCCCATTCAATTTTCCCTTCACAAAGCCACCAGGGTCATCTTCTAACATACCCAGTCTGGGTTTGGATCAGAAACAGAAACCGCATGAAGAATTTTAAGGAGAGATGGATTTAGTACTGCTAAGTGGTGCTTATGAAACATTGGAAAAATTGTAGGACTGTAGGTCCAGAAGGTCATTAATGGCTTTCAAGTTTGCCAATAGGTCTACAATGTAATAGTAAGCTGTCCAGGGGTGAGAAAATGGCTCTTATCCTGGTTAAGGACTTCATGAAAACACTGCTGAACTTTATACCTGTCTGTAGTGCCAAAGTGGGCACTTCACCCATGGTAGAGCACTGAGAACAACCTAATACCTGCTGAAGCTCACATATTTGACTGTCACTATTGGCAGAGGAATGGTGGCTACTTTCCTTCTTGTACCTCTGAATCTGGCAGGATTCTAAATTCATGGACTTTAAGCTGGAATACTACAGCCAAGAGACCTGGGAAATGTATTCCCATATTTCTGACTACTGTGATATAGAAGAGAGCATAGAAGGAACGGAAATGGCTCTGAGAACCAAAGGTAACCAGATACATTCTCTCTCGATCAATGATAGGATAAAATAAAAACTGCTGAACCCATCCAAACCACTGCCTCATGAATCAGTGACTTCCCGCTTCTCCAGTCCCCTCTCCCCACTCCCTTCCTTTCTTTGTGTCATCCTTATTGAATGACTTTCTTGCCGTTTCATGATTGCACTTTACAATTTCATGCCTCAGTAATTTGGCACATATATTGTTTCCCTGACCAGAGGTCCTCCGACCTTCCCACAGTGGCCTTCTTGGCAAACTTCTATTTATTATTAGGACCCCAATGCAAAGGTTTTTTCTTCTGGATAGTTTCTTTATCCACAGTAGGGTTGACACTCTCTTGTACAGCATTGTGCCTTGCACTCACTTTTTTTATTTAGTAGCTACAATGTTCGTTTATGTGCCTGCCCTCTCTGCTATGCTTTAAAAAAATTTATTTATTTACTTTTAGACAGAGGGGAAGGGAGAGAAACATCAATGCATGGCTGCCTCTCATGCACCCCCACTGGGGACCTGGCCTGCAACCCAGGCATGTTCCCCAACTGGGAATTGAACTGGAAACTCTTTGGTTTGCAGACCAGCACTCAATCCACCCAGCCACAGGCTTGTGCTATGCTTTGAGCTCCTTAATTGTTTCTTCTTTTCTTTTATCCTCCTAGTGCCCTGCCAGCCTAGTATTTGATTTACTATAGGTGCTCACTTCACATGCAATAACTAAGTAAATGAAAGCTTCTGTAAGGCACTGTGCCTTGAGGCCATAGTCCCAGTGAAATTGCTTACAAAAGGTATGGGGAACCAGACATCTCATAATAGAAACACTATGTAGAATTTCCTTAATTCTACACTATGGGAAACAGAATTATATAGGGAGGTTCCAGTTGTATTTAGATTCAGCCTGTACTCCTTGTCACATCAAGGGATTATTTGACAGCTGCCTATATTCCTATATCCCAAATATTTTTTCAAATGGATTCTGATTTTTGGGAATGGTATTGGACCTTGGCTATACATAACTGAGCTTTAAAAAATACAGACTCATCCAGAATGCCTGCTTACTTTGTTAGACTGTGAGCTTTTGAAGAAGGAAATGGTAATGGGTTTAGGAGTGAAAAAAAGGGAGGCTGGCCATCCTTCTGAACAGAGAATGAGGAGGAGTGAATTGGTTTCCTAGGAGATAAGGCCCTTTTTTATTTCAAGTTTTTCCACAGGAAGATTTCTGTACTAGTGTCTTCTTGTTAGTCGTGAGGAGTTCACCATCAGAGAAGCAACTCAGAATCGCTCGCGATTAGCAGCTCCCCAAGGTGAGCCTGATGTTCTGGTCTTTGGTCCTACCTTCTGTGTTGGGGCCCAATAAAGGCAACTAATCCTACTAATGGCCATAGACATTTTAGTTATTTAGTCACCTATCATTAGGACAGGAACCTTTAACAGTAGACCCACTGGTAGGTCATAAACTCATGCCCCTCTATGTAATCTCTAAAACAGCTGCCCCACCCGCCACCTTCTGAGCCATTTCTTCCCACCAGGTTTGCCCAGATTCTCTGAAAGGAAGGGAGCATGGTCGTCTTTCAGCTCAAGGACTTGAACAGCAATAGCATCTCCCAATGGATCTCTTAGCTTCTGAGGAATCAAAAGCAGCACTTGATCAAAAAGAGATTGTGACTGTACGACCCTGTGTACACATGATCAGGCAGAACTAAATTCCTCTGTACACAGGTTTTATTTGTCATGCTCAGTTGGAGGGAACCAAATGGTCTTAGGTAAAACTACAGGGAAGCTAGATGTTAACCAGGTCCCTATTTCAGCATTTCCCTCTCACCTCCAATGTCACCCACTATTCCACAAGGTCCAGGAAAGTCTATACTGGCAGCACTGAAGTACTGCACTGCAGTGAACACATGTCCCAGTGTCTGTGCAGCTCATATCTCTCATCTCTCAGGGCTGTCACCCTCCTGCTCCCTCAGGTGGGCCCCCACTATTCACGCTTGTTGCAAAAGTGCCTGAGGTTCTGGTATTCATGGAATTGACCACAGTCAATTTCTAATTCAAACTGGGCTAGATAATTCCCCCTCCCCGGAAGCTTTAGGTGAGACCAAGAAATGATCATTTGGAGCCGATCTGGCTCTGTGAATGGAGGGGATGTCAATAGTTGTACAGTAGTCATATAGGGGCTGGAAGAGAGTTGGACAGAGGTGGGGAATGGGGAGAGGAGAGAAGAAAGAGTAGGAGAGGATGAAAAAGAGAGACAGAGGCGGGAATGTGTAGTGCAGTTTATACAAATCCCTTAATGGATGTGATTTGTTGTTACTGGTAGTTCGTTGCAGTCACACTGAAAACTGTGAAGATGGAGAGGGTCCTTGAAAAGAAAAGGCTGTGGTTAGTACAACCTTGCTGAATTCCTCCTCCTTTATTTGTATTTTTGGGGACCTAAGAATAATAAAGCAAAGCTTGACCGAGTCCATCTTCAAAAAGCACATTTTGAGTGGGATATGTCTATACCTTTTGTGTAGGAAATTCAATAAGGAAGCTACACATTTAGTTACCCTCAAAACCCTGATATCCTTAACCTGGAGAATGTATAATCCCCTAGAGGGTCTGCTCAGGTTTGGCTTTAGGTATCTTTAACCCACACGTGCCAGGGAAATTAATATTCCCTGAAAATGCAGCAGGATATCTGTAGTTTTCTCAGCCAAGAGGAACCATGAATTTTCTTTTTGGGGGGCCTTCCAGCTTTCCCTCTCATCCTTATTTTCAGGTACTTATTGCCTCCATGCTTTCTTTAGTCTCCTGATAGACCAAGATGGCAGTGATGGTAGTTATTGTTGTTTTTCTATGTGAGAGCTGAGTCAGAGCGAGCATGTTCTAGAAGCATGTTCCCAGGGACAGCTGAGAACAACAGGTGTGCCCAGAAGCCACCTTGTAGCACACATGCCCTCAGTCTTCTGTCAGGTGGCTTCAGGACCAAGATCCTGTTCTTCATGAGTGTGTGTCCTCCCATCTAACTGCTGCACTGTGTTCTTTTACTCTGTGCTGTCCCCCTCGGCCCCCAAACTGCCCTCTGTCCATTACCCAGAGTCCATCTCCAGCACTTCCTCTGGCTACTTCAAGTGGCTCCCTTTGCCTAGCATCCACACTCTTCCCTGCCCTTCTTACCTTCTTTCCACCCCTCCCTTTCCTGATGCATGGTGATCAGGCATAGCTCTCTATTCACTGTTTGCCTCAAAGTTTCTGCCACCAACGCCCCAGGGCAGAAACTTCAAGAAAGGAGTAGCTCAGCGACATCTCAAGTGTGGGACAGAAAGAACTTGGCAATCTGGCCAGAAGCACAAAATACCTCAACAGTCAGGGAATGACCGTTGAGACAGAATAGCATGGGCCAATAGCTTCGGAGCCAGGACTCTGGCCTTTTAATGATGCTGGGGATGAGCTGTGTATAAATACTTACAAAGATTTCAGAAAAGCTGGGAATTTGGTTATAATTTGTTAATACCAGAAAACAAACATTATAGAAATTATGCTAATTTTATAACTTATGAGAATGACTTACCCTTTAAAACTAATTACTACATGCACTGTAGCTATTATGCACATCGTTAATAGGTGTCAGATTAATTTTATTGTAAGTTGTATCCGACCACAATGTAACAATCCCTTAGATGTATGCTTACCGTCAGACCTTGGCTTCTGCTTACAACTTTCAGTAATTAGGAGAAGCATGGCTGGAGACTGAATGAGGACAGGGCACTCAGTCTGCTCTTAACAGCACATTTGAATATGGTAACTATTATTTGTTTACTTAACAATGTTTTCATATTTTAAAATGCTACGGATGCTACTATTACATGTTTTCCTGACTTTTATTGAAAAGGTCACTCTTTGTCCTCTGTTCCATTCCTTTGGAGCTGCTGTGCACTAGGCCCATGTGGCTATTCAAATTAAATGAATTACATTAATTCCTCAGGTCACTAGTCACATTTCAAGGGGTCAATAGCCACGTGTGGCTCGTGGCTACATACCAAAGAGAGCGCACACGTAATATTCCCATTGTTGCAGAAAGTGCTGCTGGGTCGTACTGCCAGAATCTTGGTGGTGGGGAAAGTCGGGCTTATCCATCATGGAATGAACGGCCTGGTCAGCTGGCTGGGAATGTCAGGGCCCCAGCTTTGCTGGAGATGACGGTGAGCATAGCAGTGACTGGGAGGGGCAGACTCTGCCAGGGGAACAACCCGTCAGGGGGCGCAGGCAGGAAGTAGGGAGGAGCCCTCACCGGCCGTGTGGATCCCATCGCTGCTCGTGAGAGCAAGCCTGCTCTCTGCGGTTGCCTTGTGCAGTGGGATACAGATAAGTCACATCTGGATCCACTCAGTTTATTAGTCTTACAGTATGTGGAGTGTCATTTAATAAAAATTTACATAGTGAATGAGTGACATAACAAACAGCTGATTTTTATAAGGTCCACAACTTTCATACATACGGAGCTTTACATTTATATACGTCTTTAATGCATTCTTTCATTTGATCCTCATAACCATGTAAAGTGAGCAGGAAACCTACTATCCTCCCTGTGCTGGTGAGGCAGTCAGGATTCAGAGAGTTTAAGACATTCTTTCAGGGCTACAGCTAATAAATAACAGTTGTGACTCAAATTCAGGATTTAGGATTTGAAATGACGGTGCATGGCCTTTTACGTGTCTTTCCAATAAGAGTGTTTCTACCAACCAACGATGTGGTAGGATTCAAGGATGCCTCCAGCACTTAGGGTTTCCCAGGGACCCCTTGATTGAACTTTGATAGGTGGTGTGAGCTGTTGGCACGATGCATGGTTTATATTTTTCACGATCCCCTGAATCTGTGCTTCACGGGCAGGCTGCCTGGCGCTCTGCAGCAGTGGCTTTCACTCTGTGTCCCACCCATCCCCTAGCTCCACGGAGGGGCTGCAGAGGCTGCTGGTGGGGGTGGGCACAGCGGGGAGGCCTTGTTTTTTGGGCTCAGGGCTGTTCAGGGCTGATATGCTTTCAACTATTTTTATATATTTGACATTCCACAAAAAAAAAAACTTCACTTGGAAAAGGTTCTTTTGCTAACCATTAGAAAAAGAATCACTGTTCTAAAGAATTTTTGTGGCAGCTTGCTTCCTGTGACAGGAAAGTGGGGCAAGCTGCCCTCTGCCCAGGCATCATCCAGGAACAGGATTCGCTGTAGACCAACACTTCCTTTCTAGTGAGAAACAACCCCTCCCTAGGGCTGGCTCCATGGGTTGGGGAAGTTCAGGATCTCCCCCACCCTACGGAGCCAGCCCTAAGGCAGGGCAGGGCGAGAGAGCCGCTGTGCTGGGCCCAGGGGGCGCAGGGTTGTTTGACAGCACTGCTCTGTAGTCTTATTCTGACACTTGGCTCTCATTCTCTTCGCTGCCTGAGCCCACAGTATCTGCTGAGTGCTCCCTCTTTGACTTGACACTTGGTCCTAAGGGTTTGTTGGCCTCAGCCAGAGGCAGCTGCCAGATTGCTTCAATTCAGAGACCACCAATTCTGGCCCCATCTAGCCTGCTGGATTTTGTTGCTGCTCCCCTATTTGCAAACCAAGAGACTGTGGAAAAGGTCAGAGAATTCCTTGGTATCAGATCTTGTATTTCTTGTTCCTCCCTTGATGTGAATACACTAAGATTGATTGAATAAGCCTGGATTTTTTATTCTAATTCTGCCTGTATCTAATATTTATTATGTAATTAATGTGAAAACTCTTACTTTTTCATTGATAGATTTGAAAACACACGATACTGTTGTCAGCACAAAAAGGGAAAATGAGGTGAGTCATGTGGAAATGGAAAATAAGTTTAGCTTATGACAATAAAACTCAAAAAACGCACACATAGTTGTTGAGATCAGCCATTTAAAATTTACACAGCTTGGAATTGGTGCCTAGAGGACAACACTATGGTATATAAAGCAAGGCAAGGTATAGTCTTAGGAAGATGAAATGGCACCACGATTTTAGAAATGTAACCCTAACAATTCCAGGAAACAGATAAACAACTGAATCATATTCTACAGTAACAACAAGCTCAGACAACTTAACTGACCAATTGTTTGTTGCCCTGTTCGGGCATATATATTTCATATGTTGTAATTATATGCTGTTGAGAGAGGGATAAAGTCCCAGAGAAGGAGTTTAAGTCCCAAATACTGTCTGAAGAATCTAGGATCTAGACACTGGCTCTAGAGCGTAGGAATATTTTGGATATCAGGAAAAATGTATTCCTTGGTGGGGTAGTAAGAGTTTGTCTGGCTTTCCTAGAGCCTGGGTGAATGTGTTTGCTTTTGGGGTACAAGCTATAGAACAGACCATCACAGTTTATCTCAGCCAATGGGATTTGTTGTTAGATACATGGGAAAACTGGTAGGTGGTTTATACTCAGGACATCAGAATGACTCTCACAGGCTGGAGGCTTCTCAATCCACTAGTCTTTCAGGTGCTTTCAGTGCTTCTGGTTTTGCTTCTTTTTCTACCTGTACTTATTCTTCACTGCCAAATTAACCTATCTCCATTTTTTCTGTGTCACTGTTTCTACTAAAATATTGTTATGTCTTAAGACTTTTCCTTATTCATTCTCTCTCTCTCTATATATATATGTGGATATATGTTTTATATTCAAAATCTCAAGAGAAATGCTCTTGCTAAGTTGCCATCTAATATAGAATCAAGTCCTAGACTGTTAGATGGTAGCCTTTCTCTATAGAGTCAAATAAAACAAAGGATGACAATGTACCCATAGGGGAAATTTCAAAAGGTAAGATCTTGGAAACTTCTCTGAAGGGTTGTAAAATTGGTAGCACCTAGTAGAAACAGACCAATACAGTGAATTTTTCCCCATAACTTTGTTCTAATTCATATTCATGAAATAGCTGCAGGCTTATTAACTTAATCTGCCAGATGCTCTGATACTAAGGTTTCCTGGCTAGTGGACATAGATACTTTAATCATTGGAAAGAAATGCCCTAAACATAAATTGCTAAATTGACATTTTGGTTTACATGATGGTTAACTTTATATATCAGCTTGGCTGGGCCTTAGTTCCCAGATATTTGGTCAAACATTTTTCTGGATGTTTCTGTGAGGATATTTTTGGATGAGATTTACATTTGAATTGGTGGACTTTGAGTGAAGCAGATTGCCCTCGTAGTGGGCCACATCTAATCAGTTGAAGGGCTGTATAGAATAGAAGACTGACCTTTCCCCAAGTGAGGAGTACGTCAACCCACAGACCTTGGACTTGAACTCCAACACTGGTTCTTCCCTGGGTTTCCAGCCCATGTTTAGCATGGGTCAGTTCTCCTGAGTTTATTCTGCTCTAAGGGCTCCCAAAACTCACATTTCTCAAGTAGCTGTCATCTTCAGTTAATAGCTTTCATCTTTTTGTGCTCTAACTATGTTGATCTCTTTCTGGGACATGCAATAGTTTATTTAATGCTTATCGAAACTCCTTGAGATTCTTAAAGCTGCCATTGCACTGTAAAGTGAGATTCACATGAATCTCTAAACAGGTATTAAAAGACAGACACTGTAGCTCAGGGTATTAAGGTTGAACCCAGAGGGTTATATTTTGTCCGTGTGCAGCGACAGACACAATGAAGAGGGGACAGGTGTCTCCCAAAGTTGTGGTTATTGTATTCCTTTCCGATTGTTACTTTAACCAAATACCACATAGTTAGTGGCTTAGAACAATGCAAATTTATTACAGTTCTGAAGGTCAGAAGTCTGAAATGGGTCTCATGGATCTAAAATCAAGGTGCCAGCTAGGCTGCATTCCTTCTGGAAACCCTGAGGGAGAATTCCTTTTCCTGCCCTTTCCAGCTGACTCCATTCTTGGCTCATAGCCACTTTCCGGCTAGTGACTTCATCTCTCTGAACTCTGCTTCCATTGTCACGTCTCCTTCTCTGGCTCAGACTCACCTCTCTCTCTCTCTTTTTTTAAATATATTTTATTGATTATGCTATTACAGTTGTCCCATTTCTCCCCCATCATTCCCCTCCACCCTACACACCCTCTCCCACCCACATTCCCCCCTTTAGTTCATGTCCATGGGTCATAAGTTTTCTAGCTTCTACATTTCCCATACTATTCTTGCCCTCCCCCTGTCTATTTTTTTCCCATTATCTATGCTACTCATTCTCTGTACCTTTTCCCCCTCTCTCCCCCTCCCATGCCCCTGTTGCTAACCCTCCATATGATCTCTTCAAAGGACCCTTGTGTTACCTTGGCCCATCCAGATAATCCAGAACAGTCTTTCCGTTTCGCCTAATCTCACCTGCAAGGTCCTTTTTGTTATTTAAGGTAACATATGTATAGGTTCTTGAGGTTAGGATGTAGACTTTTGACTGGAGGCATTATTCTGTCTACCACAGTTATATCCTTTTAATAAGGTTACATAATTTTAATAAGCATTTAGTGGTTATAGTGTGGTAGGACTCTTAAATTGAAAATAAAGAAAATAGAGTCATTAAAGCTACATTTTAAAATCGACACCTAATTTACAATAAAGGGATGCAAGATCAATTGAAGAAGACGAGATTACTTGTAGGCAAACTAGCATTCACTGTATCACTGGTAGCATTAATTCAAATGAAAGAAAAGGGAGAATAGGGTTGGTACATACTAGCAGTGTTCATCCAAACACTAAAAGGGGAAAGGGAGACTCAGATACTAGACTTTGACTATTTCAGTTCTCATGGTAAATATGCCCCTCAAGGGTGAATGATGCAAGGCTTTAGTCCTTGCATATCAGGTACTCCAGGCCCCTTGGCAATCCCATCCTGATGCTAAGGTTGTTTATCAGGCTAAGGAATTTGGATAGTGAATCCTTATCTGAGAATAATATTGTTTTCTGACATATTTATAAGTGATCTATACACACAAGACTCAAATACATTCTAGAAAAGCTGCCAATCTAAGCCCTTGGAGATTCGTGGTATACATCTGCAGACCAAAGGAAATATGCAATTTTGAAAGCTGTTTTACTCAGTTTAATCCAGTGTTTCCCAAATTATTTGTTACTGAACCTTTTGTTGTTGTTGAAAGATCTATTGAGATGCCTACCAGCAAGCACATAACACATTTTTGGGACTGATGCCTTAAAGATTTAATTTATCTCCCTCCTGTTGTTTTGAGTCATACTCACAAAACCATCTTTTGATTTCTGTGTGGTTGGATCACAAGAGAAAAAAAATGTTTTGATCAGGCCAACATGATATTTTTTGTGCGTGTGGTGTTATATTTCTCACTATAAATGAGCACACCAGCCTTTTGATGTTTGCTTTTGTCTCGTGGTCCTTTTAGTTAGTTAGTGTGAGTTGATCTATTTGTCACCCAACTTCCATTTACTTTCAGTGCCTGTCTACTCACTGTACTTCCAAAAGGAAGGTTAGCCAGAACTTGATCTATTACCTGAGTGACAGGGAGAAAATAATCATGAGCTCTGGAATCCAAATACTTGTCCCGGTGGCCTGATAATCAAGGGGGTTGACTGGACTACTTAAGAGATGAGTGGATCTTGAAACTAGACATCAAAATGAAGACATTGGAATACCTCATATTTCTGTGTCCTTAGGCAATCATTTCTTTTTTTTTTCTTGTATCCGCTAACTGATGAGTAATAGCATCAATTTATTTTACTTGGTTACTATGAAGTGTATTCATATTACTGATCATAAAAGAGTCCTCAGACCTTAGAGAGAATATGAAATTAAGGAGGGCCAAAAAAGATGAAAAATAACATGTAGTAGTTTTATTTAAAAAATCAACCTGTAGCACAAAGATATTTTGTAAGAGCAAGTTAAGTTTAGAAACATTGGGTTTTCCTCTTCTTGTACTCAGATATAGCTAGACTTCAATATGTATTGTGATTGGTACTGAAATACCGAACTACTCCAAACAGAAAGTTCAAATAAGAGTAATCAGATATTGTACTATGAGATTCATAGAGGAAGAAGAAAACATATATAGAGTCACTTATCCTTAACAACATAATAAAATATAATTATTATCATAGAAAGATTGAATAAACTTCCATAATTCGTTCAACATTAATATATTTAATCAAACTAAATTTGTGATAAATAAACTCTGTGGTAGGCTTGTAGGCTTCATTCTGTGAGTCTTCAGTTTACTTAGAGTTTTTCTCTCTCAAGTGCTCTGTCTCTGGTTTCCGTTCCCCGGAGCTGCTCCATCTCCCGATTGTTCTTAATCACCACCTTGTGGAGTGAGCCCCAGATTTGCTCTCCATCTGCTTCTTAGGACCTGACATTTAAGAATTTTCCTTCCCACAGTCTATTCCGGCCTAGGCCCATAGTTCCATTTTGTCTAATTCTTGCTGAACTTCATCCTACTTCTCATCCAATGAGAAGGAAGGGGTTTATCCACCCCTTTTTGGAGGTTTTGGAGGTAAGAGAGGAGATGAGCAGTGAATTCCATTGGCACAGTTCTCAGTAAGACCAGGATTTGCAGAAAAAATTTGCAATGGCACAAGATCTGGATTAAAGATATTTACTCATCTCAAAAAGAAAGCCAACTTTCCTAAAAAAATTTTGTTTATATTTCATGTCTTTTGTGCATAAAAAGTTTAATTTTAATGTTGCATTAATAAAACTTTTTCTTTATTTTTATTTTTTAAATATAATTAAATATAAGGAAAACTACGTGTAATTTTAATGGCTCCAAATTATAATTATTAAATATTAACATAAAATTTTCACAAAATTACAAAATTAAATAGTCAAATGACTCTAAATCAATAGATATTTGGCATAAAAATAAAAAAGCTTTACTTTACAATAATTTTATTAGATTTATTTAGTAGAGTTTTTCTTACTATAATCCAGACATAGATTGAAGTTTAATCTTTGAAAGTTTGGTTATTTTAGTGTTGTAGTTTTGAAAATTAGACTTTTCTTATTAATCTCAGAAATGTCTAAATTTATGTTTTGAAGTGCTCCTCTTCTCCTTCCTCCTTTCCACATAAGAAAAGAACTATGGTATCAGAGACTATACTTAATTTCTGAATGTTCAAGAAAATTTTACGGAGAGAGTTTGTTCCTAAATCTAAATTTCTAAAAGTCTTCCAACTCTTCCCTTCTCATAAGCAGAAATTAGCACTGACCTTTTGGTTATGGTTATGGAATTAGAATTAAACTTTTGGTTGTGGTTATCAGACATATATTAAATTCTTTCATTCTTGTGTACTGAGATTTTGGGGAAACTCGGGAAACAGATGTGGCTTGATATCTGCATCTTCTTATAGTTCTGTGCACTGTATTGGAATAATATGCTCACATACTACATTGATTTAAGTTCTTCTGTAAAGCACAGCTGCGCAATATGGTAGTCATCAGCCAGTGTGTCTACAGAGCCCTTGAAGTGTGGCTGGTATGGACTGAGAGGTGCCATTGTGTGAATCATACCAGATTTCATAGAGTTAGTACAAAGAAATTGTAATGATCTCATTAGTAATTAGTGTGTTGATTACATATTGAAATGATAACACTTACTATATTGGGTTAAATACATTTATTATTGGAATTAATTTTACTCTTTCAAAAACTTTCAACGTGTCTGCTGGAACACTTGAAATTATATATGTGGCTTCCATTTGTGGCTCAGATGTTTATTTCTAGTGGTGATCTAGAGCTATTGTGCAATGAGGCATTTTTACATGTTTATATTTTCCAGATACAGTTAAACACTAAAATGTTCACCGTGTCAATTATTTTTGTGGAAGTCATGTTAAATGTACTATACTTCTGCATCTTCCTAACAGAGAAAGCAACTCAATATGGCATTTTCTTGATAGGTCAATGTCATCATTATGAAGCTCAATTTTTTTTAATATCATGTTTTATTGATATTCTCATGAGTTAGTGAAGCTTATAAGGCTATTGCTCTCATATAATATGGCCCCTGGGTGGTATGTGATTATAGTTGGGAATTTGGCTATGTTTTCCCCAATGTTTTTAAATTGCTTCTTAAGCATACCTTTACGCTCTTTCCAATGCAACCTGTATGTCCTTTATAATTTAAGAAAACCTAACAGTTTTCTAGAGAAAATGGACAAGCAGCTTATGAGGTCGATAATGTTTTTCAGAATTGTAGGTCTTAGAGCCCATGGCAGGCTCTGCTTCTTCTGCAGATGAAGTCTATGGGCTTTATTACAGCCAGTTTTCTTGCAAGGCAGACATCTTTTAGGCTTTTGGGTTAGCGGATGTGAATGAGGTATCTGTGGCTGCCAGAGTCTTACTACCAGTCTGTTACCTGCAGTGTGTAGCACTTTTCAATGATATTAGAATCCTTGTATACAATTGTTGGGAAAAACCACTTCAAAATATATAAGGAAGTAATAGGTAGTAGCTAAAATTATTCTGTTGACTTCTGTTTTTTAAGGCAATGCTGTTGGTCTCAGCCACAATTGCTATGTTCAAGTGTGGCTAAGCAGGCAAATGTGGAATGAGCTATACACATGTGAAATGTGAACCTGGGTTAGCAGGTATAGCCTATTGTTTAGCTATTCCCCTGATGGTTTCTTCACTTTTCTTACAGTTGCAGCTATGGCTGGCTGTGTACTGCTGCTATTTCTCAGCAGTCCAAAGCTCTGTTGCATTGCTTCATGCTCTGCTTTGATATGTTCTTATAGTATTTATCCTGTGCTCCTTGCTTGTGACTTTCCTGACATCAGCTATCTTACACAATGGCTCCTTGAGTGTCCTGCTGTTTTCCATTCTCTGCATACACACATTCCAGGGGAACATCAGTATGAAGACTATTTCAGTATCAACACTGACAGCATTTCTTATGATACTGGTGAGAAATCCAATTTTTAAGTTAACATTCTTAGGTCTGGGAGGTAGTATTGTTCCCTAATACATAGACATCCATTACGATCCATATAACATTGCATTATACAAATCTACTTATTGGTAAATTCTGTCATACGAGTGAGGGATTTAGGATGCCCTGTGCTGCCTATGTAATGTTCTCGGTAAGAGATATACTTTTTATTCAAAGACACAAGTAGTTTGAAAGTAAAAGGTTAGAAAAGCAAACAGTAACCATTGAAGAACTGTAGTGGCTTTATTAATATAGACAAATAGACTTTGAGGCAAGAAATAAAAGAAGCACTTCAAAATGATAAAATTTTCAATATATCAGGAAGAATAGCAATTACAAATGTGTAAGTATCTAACAACAGAGCCCCAAAACACACACAGAAAAGATAGAATTAAAGGACACATAGATAATTCAATTTTAGAGTGGTTGAAAATGTCAATATTCCTCTCTCAGTAATTGATAGAAGAACTAGACAGAATATCAGTAAGGATAATCTTGACTTGAACAACACTTGAACAAGCAACCAACTTGGCATAACATCCTCCATCCAACAACTGCAGAATATACATTCTTTTCTCTTTTTTTTTATTTTTGAGAGAGAGAGACATTGATTTGTTGTTCCACTTCTTTATGCATTTATTTGTTGATTCTTGTCTGTGCCCTGACCAGGGATCAAACCTACAACCTTGACATATTGGGATGATACTCTAATCAACTGAGCAACCTGGCTAGCTGCTCCCTTGCCAGGAGTCCTCTCTACCCCTGCTGCCCATTTCTGCCCCTACTATCGTTCTGGATGAATGTTTCTTCTTTAACTCCTTGGTTGTCAGATTACCATACAGTTTGATTTTTTGGAAGTTCCGGTTGTTTTTTTTTTGTTTTTAAATTTGTTGTTGTCCTTCTTTTGGTTGTTCAAGGAGGCAAAGTGCCTCTATCTTGGTCAGAAGTTCCTAAACTAGCTGATTTAAAACATACCATAAAGCTATAGTCATCAGACAGTGTCATATAAGGATAAACATATAGATCAATGAAACAGAACAGAGTTTAGAAATAATATCTAACATTTTATGGTGAACTGACTTTAAAAAAGGTGCAGGTATGATTCAGTCAGAGAAAGAACACTCTTTTTAACAAATTGTGCTGAGACTATTGGATATTTATGTGTAAAACTTTAAAATGAACTCAGATCCTTACTTTACACTGTAAACAAAAATAATTCAAAATGGATCAAAGATATAAATGTAAGAGTAAAAATTATAAAATTTCTATAAGAAAACACTAAAAATCTTTGTGATCTTAGGATCAAAATATGTTAACTCTTAAACCCAATAATAAAAAGACAAACAGCCCATTTAAAAAGTAGGCAGAAGATTTGAACAGATGTTTCAACAAAGACACTGAAATGGCTAGTAAGCATAAGAAAAGATGAAAATATTTGGGAAAGGTAAATTAAAACTATAATAAAATATCACTAAAGACCCACTAGAATGGCTATTATTAAAAAGTCTGATAATGTCAAGTGTTGGCAAGAATATGGACAAACTGAAACCCTTACGGTGCAACGCTCATGAGAAGGTAAAATGTTACACCCATTTTGGAAAATGTTTGGCTGTTTCTTGACAAGTTATACATACACTTACCACACTGGCCAGTATTTCCATTTCTCTGTGTCTACTCAAGAGAAAGGAAGATACACAAATACTTGCATGTGAATATTCATAACAGCATTATTTTTAATAGCCAAAATTTTAAGACAATCCAAATGTTAATCGACTAGGAAATGGATAAGGCAAGTGTTTGTATATCCGTATAATGAAATACTACTCAGCAATAAAAAGAATGACATGAATGAATCTCAAAACCATTACATTTGGGGGAGGGGAACCAGACACAAAAGACTGTATATCGGGCTGGCGATGGGAGGAGGGATGGATTGCATGCAGCCTGAGGGAACATTTGAAGTAAAGGAAGTGCTCGAAAGCTGCCCTGTGGTGACAGTTTCATTACTGCAAAAACTTACCAAAATTCCTTGAAACATATATTTACAATGGGTGAATTTTATGGTATGCACATTATACTTCAAGAAAGCTGTTAAAAACTCATATGACAAAGAGTATAAAATGTATAATTATAGACTAAGGAAGTGAAAAAATTGGAACAATAATTCAATCTACCACAGTAACCAAATTTCATATAAATAAAATATATTAGAGAATTTCCTGGGGCAGTCAAATTAGACTCTATCATTTACATCTCTATGGTTCACCATGGCAATTAATACAGTGCATACAGAAGATGCTTAATAAATATTTTTTAAATGACATAAAATAGGCTGTCTTGAAACTCTATAATTTTTGATAGCTACTACGCAGCAAAAGCCACGCTCCATTTGTCAGTAATATCTGAAGTTGCATGGCCATTTTAAAATATTGTCTTAAATTTTATGTTTCAGTTTTGATGTTTGAGCATTCTTGCCAGTAAAAATCCTTATGTAAATCAAATTACCCTAGCTCTGGGCCACCAAGTATTTAGACCCTGATGAAGTCCTGCAGTCTCTCACGCTCTATCACAGTCCCAGCAGCCCCAAGGATATTTCACATGTGCTCCAGCACTGTTCATCCCCCTCGTATCCTCACTGCCCTTCTGGACAGAATAGTTTCCTTTCCTGTGGCTATTCTTACTCTTCCAGGTATGGCAGATAGTGCTTCTTCTCAACTGGCCCTCTGTCGCTCTGTGAGCAGGTGCCACAAATTTGTATCATCAAACAACTGGGCCTGCAGAGTGGCTGCAAGGAAGTACTTGTGTCAGTCTGTGCTTCTCCAGTACTGGGGAGATGGTCCTATCAGTCCTGCACTGGTGTGAGCACCAAGCTCTCAGCACGACCAAGTCTCAGGTGTTTTGATGTGGAAATGGAGAAGATGCCTTTCTACTTTCAGGGCTGCATTGTGTTAGATGTGTCCTGTGGTCCCAAAGTGTTAGAGAGTGCAGAGAGAGATGTTTAGTTTCACTCAGAACCTTCTTTCTCATTAGGCTCCAGACCTGCAATGCTTATAATTGACAACACCAAGGGAGCAGTGTTTGGAATAGATTTGCATAATCCCAATTATGCTTTTCTCAGAATCCTTATTCTCCTCTGCCTTGAGAGGCCAGTCTTATCATGCCTGTAACCTTCCTTGCTGCTAAATTCTTTAGGACCTCCTGAAAACAAGACTTTTATCAGTCTACTTCCTCAGTTTGACAAGCATGTTCAGACATGCGGAAAACACAGTAACAGAGGATGGCTCAGTAGTGATCTTTACTGTGTCTGGAACCTGACCATTGTTATTAAGAAGGCTCTAATTCATCTCTCTGGACAGTGGACTTTTTTTTTTTTTTTAAACTCTTGAACCTTGTTTCTTTTTACCTTGTTAGAATTATCTTTATTTAAATATCAGAAGTTTAAAATATAGTTATCTTATAAAATAATTTTTACAGTTTTGATAGTAGGAGAATTTCTTCTTGTTTTCCGGATTGTGGCTGCACAAGCAAGATGATGAACCGAACATAAATTTGTGTCGCCATGAGAGGCATCTTTTCCACAATCATTGTGAGGCTAAGTCTGACCTTCAGAAACTGACCGACAGCATGTGTGGAAACTCTGCTGTCATAGGCTGCTATTTGCTTCCCCAAGTCTATTACCTCTTTGTTCCTTAGGGAACTACTTTTGTCAGTGGGCTCATCTGAGAACTTCATTACCCAGCCTCCTCTGCACGTTGATGTGCCCAATGAGATGTAAGTAGAAGACTTTTCGGAAAGCTCCTTAGAAGTGAAAGGATGAGCATCCTTTTTCCCCCCTTCCTTTTTCCTGAGGATGTAATGGCTGGACTTAATCAGCCATATTGGATTTGTGAATGCGCCTTGAGAGTGGAAACCATGCATTAGGAGGGTCGAGAAGAAAGAGACGATGCGTGTGGGGCTCCAAAGACTTTGAGGGGTCACTTTGGTGGCTCTAGTCTGCTGGCATACACTTTCTTTTCCTTCTTTTTTTTTTACAACACTAACCTTAGAAAAAAAAATTTGTCATACGTATTACTTTTTGTTCTTTATTTGTGTTGTTGATACTATTACAGATGTCCCCATTTTTACTACCTTTACCCTCTTTTACCCAGCCCCACCCCCTTCCCTCATGCCTTCACCATGCTGTTGTCTGTGTCTCTGAGTTACAGGTTTAAGAAGGAGACAAAGTTCTGTATTGTTTAAGACGGTTTTTGTTTTTTTTTCTGGAATACACAGCCAAGTGTTATTTCTAAAAAAATACAGTTGATAAGCACAAGAGGAAGATGAAATATTCCTGATAGCAGAAGAATAAAGCACCTGATTATTTTCTATTGATGCAGAAATGGTTCTCATTATGAAATAACATTTCAAAAGAGCAGCTGTTACAGCATCCAGCTTATCTGAAGCATTTCAAATATTAGTTAAAAATAAATGTTTATGTTTATGAATCACAGAGTCATAAATGGCTCTGAAATGAAGCCAGGCTAAATACCAAACCTCTCAGACTGAAGTCGGAGAGTACAGTTCTGTTACCCATGCTGTGTCTCCTGAGGCCTTTATTAAGAACAATGCTTAATAAACTGCAATTCTGATTCACAAAATGGATCCCGTATTGCCATGTGTCAATTGTCTTAATTCTCCTGCCTCTAAGGAAGGGCTACTTATTTGTTAAAAAGTAATCCGTAATAAGAAATTCAAACCATGGTAGGATAGAAGGTATTCTTTAAACTGCTAAAACCACCATCTGTTCTGTTCTACAGATCTTAATTAAGATTTTTTTCAGCTTTATTGAAGTATAATTGACAACATCGTAATATGTTTCAAGTATAAACCATGATAATTTGCTATACATATACATTGTGAAAGGATTCTCCACATCAAGTTAATTCACATATCTATCACGTCACATACTCCCCCTCCCCCCTTTTTTTCTGGTGAGAACAGTTAAGTTCTACTCTCTTAGCAAATTTCAACTATATAATACAGTGTTCTCAATTAGAGTCACCATGTTATGTGTTAGTTTTTCAGACCTTATTCAAAGATTTTTTGTGCCTACCACAGTGCCTAGTATTTTTAAGTCTTTTTATTTATTTAAAAATTATTATGACGAGCCCTAGCTGGTATGGCTTAGTGGATTGAGTGCCAGCTTGCGAATCAAAGGGTCGCTGGTTCAGTTCCCAGTCTAGGGCACATGCCTGGGTTGTGGGTCAGGTCCCTGGTGAGGGGCATGTGAGAGGCAACCACACATTGATGCTTCTCTCCCTCTCTTTCTCCCTCCCCTCCCCTCTCTAAAATAAATAAATAAAATATTTCAAAAAATTATTATGAAGATAAGAAGTCAGTTATTCCAATTAGATTATTAATTCCCAGAAGACAGGAGCTATGTCTTAAGTTTATAGCTCAAGCAATTGACCTACAAGAGTCATAGTCACAATATGTCAAAGAAATTAAAATACAGTTAAATTTAGGCCCTGATAGTAATATCACAGGACATTTGGATTCAGATATTGTAGGGTTTGGAGTAACCTATCCATTTATTTGGGTTTAGGGGCTCTGACATCTGAAACTAGTGCACTCTACCCAGGTCTATTTGTATCCACAACTTTATGTAAGAGTGGAAGAGTTCTCTTAGGAGAAGATTGGCTGGTACCCTGACCACTCCATTTCTAACTGAGGTTCAAAAATATAAAACCACACCCGTTGTATGAGGGTGGTGCTGAGGCTGGTTGCAGGATAGGAAAATGGGACTCCTAAGAATAAATTTTGCACAATGTAGAGGTGGGTGTGCAACAAGAACTGGGTTCAGTATCTAGACATAGGTTATAGGAACCTATATATCTATCTAGGTAAAGTGATGGACTGGCATAAAATTTATCATTGCCCCATGTACTAGTTTCCTAGGGCTGCCATAACAAACAAACACACATTTGGCTGCTTGAAACAACAGAAATTTATTGAAACAGAAAATGCAGACCTGGAGGCCAGCATTCTGAAATCAAGGTGTTGGCAGGGCCCTGCTCCTTCTAAAGGCTCTAGAGGAGGTTCCTACTTTACCTCCTCCAGCATCTGTCATCAGTATAACTCCAGTCTCCACCTCTGCCTCAACCTAGCCTCCTTTCTTGTGTCTCTGTGTCTATTTCTTTTAAAAGAACTAGTTATTAGATTTAGAACCCACACAATCCAGGATGAGCTTTAACTTAAGATCTTTAACTGTATCAGCAAAGGCCTTTTTCCATATAAGGTCACATATACAGACTCTGGGTAGTTTATCTTTTGGGGGTCTACTATTAACTGACTAGAGTCTGCCCTCTGGATCCCCAAAATTCATGTCCATCCCACCTAGAAAATATTTTTACTCTATTAAGCATCCTCCAAAGTCAACCTATTACAGGCAGCATCACCTCTTAGTCCAAAAATCTCATGTAAATATCATCAGCTCAAAGGCCCCAAGTCTCATCATCTAAACCAGTTATGGGTAAGACTGGTATCATTTATCTTGGGGTAGAATTTCCCTTCATCCAGAACCTGTGAACATAAAAAACAAATTATTTGCTTCCAAAATACAGCGGTGGAACAGGTATAGTATAGACATCTGTATTACAAAAGGGAGAAATTCAAAGAAATTAGGGAGTCACCAGTACCAAGTGAGTCTGAGATCTGCCAAGGTCAACTCCATTAGGTTTCAGGGCTTGAGAATACTATCTGAAGCCCTGAGGCTCCCTCATCTGTGCCTGTGGCTCCTTCATCCTCTCTATAATTCGTGGCAGCTCCACTGTGCTCTGTGCTGTTGGCAATGGCTCCATTGTCCTTGGCCTCCTGACCCGCACAGCAGTCCCACCTGAGTCGTCCTTCCTTTTTCTTGAAAATAGCATGTATTTGCAGCTGCGTAGCTTAATAAGCCTGTTTACTGCTTTTAGGAATTCAGGAGCAGACAAACTTCTTTCATTTTATCCGGTCTCTGTCCCTGTTAGTCCAAGCTGGCAATGTTTGTGCTGGTATAACATTATCAAAAACCTTGTGGGCCTTCTGTGTGTGCATCGGACCAAAGGGTTCTTCACAGCTTCTTTCTAGATAACGTTATCTCCATTCTTGGCTTCTGCTGAGATGGTTGATTGGAAACTGAGTGACGCACCTAATACTTTCAAGAAAATGTTGTCCAGCCACACTTGTGCGTTTTCCTCCAGAGCAAGCTTTCTCAACAGTAAATTTCCTAATTTTAGCATCCTTTGCAATATGGATAGGCAGAGACCCTCTCAAATCACAAAGAACTGGCTCTTTTTTCCTTGACAATTCCTTCCTCAGTTCATTTTCTTCCTCTAGCATTTTACTGTAAGCAATAAGGGCCTTCAACAACATTACCTGTAACACTTTGCCTGCAAATGTTCTCAGCTAAATAATCAAGTTCAGCCCTTATAAATTCTGCTGTCCTAAAGTAGAAAACAGTTCAGCCAAGTTCTGTCACTGTTTTTAAAAACAAGGATCACCTCTCCCCCAGTTTCCAATAAACATGCTTCTCATTTCCTTCTGACATCTCATCAGAAGTACCTTTAACATCCACATTTCCACCAATCATCTCCACAAAGCAATGTAGGATTTTTCTCTCAAGCATCTCAGAATTCTTTCAGCCTCTATCCATAACCCACTTCCAAAGCCACTGCTGCATTTTTAGGTACTGGTTCCAGCTGCATCCTACTTTGCAGTGCCAAAATCTGTATTAGTCAAAGTTCTACCAGAGAAACAGACATAGTAGGAAATACAGACATTTTGTCATATTTCTATATCTATCTGCTTATCTATCTATCTATCTATCTATCTATCTATCTATCTATGTATCTTTCATCTATCTACCTTCATCACCATCATCATCTGTCTATCATCTATTTCAGGGAATTGGCTTATGCTATTGCACTGGCGGGCAAGTCCCAAACTGTAGGGCATGTCAGCTGGCTAGACACCCTTTGACAGGGGCTGAAGCTGCAGTCGATAGACAGAGTTTCTTCTTCCTCAGAAAAATACCAGTTTTACTCTTTTTCAGAAACAGCTTAAATACAAAAACATGCTTTTTGTATTTAAACATGGTTTTTGTGTTTTCACACGTGTGCAACTTTCACCAAGTCAGTTTTACAATATTTTCATCACCGCAAAAACCCCCATATTCTTTAGCTATCACTTCTCATTTCCCCATTCCCTGAGTTTACTTTCCCTGATCTGCAGCCCTAAGGAACCACTAATCTACTTTCTGTCTCTACAATACCTATTTTGGACATTTATGTACTTAGACTCATATAATATGTAGACTTTGGTGATTGGGTTCTTTCATTTAGCATATAATTTTAAGGCTCATCTATGCTGTAGCATGTATCAATACTCCACTCCTTTTTGTGGCTGAGTAATAATCTGTATCAGAATGGATTGTCTGACTGTCAGATGAATTACCATTTATCTGTTGATGGACACTTGGGCTGTTTTCACGTTCTGGTTATTATAAATCATGCTGCTGTAAACATTTGTGTACAATATTCTGTGTAGACATATGTTTTTATTTGTCTTGGGTATATACTTTGAAGTAGAATTGCTGGATGATATGGTAAATCATGTTTAATCATTTGAAGAATGGCCAGACTGTATTCCAAAGTGGGTGGACCATTTCACATCCTCACCAGCACTGACTGAGGGTTCCAGTTTCTTCACATTCTCATCACTTGCTAGTTATCTGATTTTTTTTAAATTCTAGCCATCTTAGTATATGTGAAGTGGTTTCTCACTGTGGTTTTAATTTCCTAACGATGTTGAGCATCATTTCACATGGTTAGCGACCACTGTATCATTTCTTAAATGTATCATTTCTTCTTTAAAGAAATGATTATTTGGAAACTTTGCCCATTTTTATTTGGTTATTGAGTTGTAAAAGTTCTTTATGAGTCATATAAAGTATCTTATCAGCTATGTGATTTGCAAATATTTTCTCCCATTATATGGAGTTTTTCACTTTCTTGAGAGTGTCCTTTGATACACAAAATTTTTCAAATTTGATAAAGTCTAATTTATTTTTTATTTTGTCTCTTGTGCCTTTGATGTCATATCTAACAATCTTTTGACAAATGCAAGATCATAAATATTTTTTTCCTACATTTTCTTCTAAGAAGTATAGTTTTTGCCCTTTACATGTAGGCCTTTGATTCATTTTGAGTTAATTTTTGTACATTGTGTGAGAGGAGATTCCAACTTAATTCTTTGCATGTGACTATCCAGTTGTCCCAGTGCCATTTGTTGAGAAAACTATTCTTTCACATTGAATGGTCTTGGCACCCTTGTCAAAAATCAGTTTACTATGATACAAGATCAACAATTAAAATAAAAATTAAAAAAAAAACTGAAAAAAAATCAGTTTACTATGGGATATAAGTTTATTCTGGGGCACTCATTTCTTTTTTTTATTTTTGTTCAAGTACAATTGTCTCCATTTTTCACCCCACCATGCCCCCTGCCCCACCCATTCCCACCTCCCACCCTTGAACCCACCCACTTTGGCTTTGTCCTTATGTTCTTCGTACTACGCAGCAGAAAGAAAGAAGGAGCTCCTGTCTTTTACGACAGCATGGATGGAACTGAAAAGCATTATGCAAAATGAAAGAAGCCAGGTGGTGAAAGAGAAATACTGTATGATCTCACCTATAAGTGGAACCTAATCAACAAAACAAGCAAGCAAAATATAACCAGAGACCTTGAAATGAAGAGCAATCTGACAGTAACCAGAGGGGAGAGGGGGGAGGGATAATAGAGGATACTAGGGGGAACATCAAGGAACTTCTATGAAGGGCACTCATTTCTATTCCATATATTTATATCTTTGTCCACAATGCCTTATATCCCATTGTTTTATAAATACATTTTGAAATTTGGAAGTGTGAGTTCTCTTTCATTCTTCTTCAAGATTGGTGTGCCATTCTGAGTCCTTTGTAATTACATATCAATTTTAGAATCACAATGTTAGTTTGTACCAAGTCAGCTAGGATTTTTGGTAGAGATTGCATGTAGTTTAATGTAGTTTAGTTTTTTTTGGGGGGGGGTACTGCCATTTTAGCAATATTGAATCTTCCAATTCATAAACATGGGATGCTATTCCATTATTTAGATCTTTACTTTCTCTCTACAATGTTTTGTAGTTCTCAGAGTATAAGTTTTGCACTTCTTTTATAAAAGTTATTTCTAAGGATTACATTCTTTTTGATGCTATGTTGAGTGGAATTTTTTCTTAATTTCATTTTCAGGTTGATCATTACAAGTATTTAGTAATGCAATTTATTTATTTATTCATTTAATTTTGTAATGCAATTTATTTTTATGTATTTATTTTTATTTTTATTTTAATTGTTGATCTTGTACAGTTTTCTGTCTTTTTTATGTATTGATTTTGTATTCTATAACCTTGCGAATTCATTTCTTAGTTCTGTTCATTTTTGCTTAGTGAATTCCTTAGAATTTTTCTACATATAAGATCATATTGTTGATGAGTAGAGATTATTTTATTCCTTTCCAATTTGGACACTGTTTATTTTTTCTTGCCTAACTATCATAGCTAGAAGCTCAAGTAATATATTGAATAGAAGTGGTGAGAGGAGACATCCTGTCTTATTTCTGAACTTAAGGGGATGCACATTGTCTTTTACCTCTAAGCATAATGTTAGCTGTGGGGTTAGTTGTTTTATAAGGCCTTCCAACTGATTGAAGCAGCTCCTACCACTCAATTATTGAGGATAATCTCCTTTACTTCAAAGTCAACTGATTATAAATATTAACTATGTCTACAAAATACCTTCACAGCAATATTTAGATTAATGTTTAATTGAATACTGGGTATTAAAGCCTAGCCAAATTGACATATTAATTATCATATCTAGATTCTTTGAAAGGTAGGTATACTCTGAGAGCAAGTGGATGTGTGTATGAAATAAAAGAGACATAACAGTAAAATCTACACTGCTTTAGAGCTCCTTGGTGTGAAACTCTAAGAAGATTAAAGAAGACCACTCCCTTTCTTGTTCATGAGAGTGTGGTCAAGAACCTCATCTCTGAGGTACAGCACTAGGACTTTGGTTTTGCTGATATCAGATTTTCTAGGTAGTGTCCTAAAATCCATCCTTTCCCTGAACTCCAACTTGATGAGCATCTCAAATGCAACTTACATTTAAAATATCAAAAGAGAATTTATTTCTCCCTTTATATTCTCTGCCTCCTCCTCCCTATTTTTGCTTCTATTTTACTCTCTACCTCAATGCATGGTGTTTATCAGACAACTGATTTATTTTTTTATTATATTTTATTGATTATGCTCTTACAGTTGTCCTGATTCTTTTCCTTTCACTGCCTTCCATCCAGCACCCCCTACTCCCTCAGGCCACCTCCCCACCATTGTTCATGTCCATGGGTCATGTATGTAAGTTCTTTGGCTACTCCATTTCCTATACTGTACTTTATATCCCTATTACTATTTTGTAACTACCTATTTGTACTTCTTAATCCCCTCACCTCTTCACCCATTCCCCCATACTCCCCTCCCTGGCAGCCATCAAAACACTCTCCGTATCCATGATTCTGTCCCTGTTCTTGTTTGTTTTTTTTAGATTCAGTTGTTGATATCTCTCTCTCTCTCTATCTAGATATAGCCATTTTATTGTTCATAGCTTTGATCTTCTTTTTCTTAATCAAGTCCCTTTAACATTTCATATAATGGTTTGGTGATGAACTCCTTTAGTTTTTTCTTGTCTGGGAAGCTCTTTATCTGCCCTTCAATTCTAAATGACAGCCTTGCTGGGTAGAGCGTCAAGGCTGTAGGTCCCTGCTTTTCATGACTTTGAATATTTCTTGCCAATTCCTTCTAGACTTCAAAGTTTCTTTTGAGAAATCAGCTGACAGTCTTATGGGAACTCCCCTGTAGGCAACTAACTCTTTTTCTCTTTCTGCCTTTAAGATTCTCTCTTTATCCTTAACCTCTGGCATTTTAATTATGATGTGTCTTGGTCTGGGCCTCTTTGCATCCACCATAATTGGGACTCTCTGTACTTCCTTGGACTTGCATGTCTATTTCCTTCACCAAATTAGGGAAGTTTTCTTTATTTTTTCAAACAGATTTCCAATTTCTTGCTTTCTCTTCTCCTTCTGACACTCCCTATGATTTGAATGTTGGATCTCTTGAAGTTGTCCCAGAGGGTGCTTATATTATCTTCCTTTTTTGTATTCTTTTTTCTTCTTGTTGTTCTAAATGATTGTTTTTTGCTTCCTCATGTTCCAAATCACCGATTTGATTCTTGGCGTCATCCATTCTACTGTTGTTTCCCTGTAAATTGTTCTTTATTTCAATTAGTGTTCCTTTGTTTCTTGCTGGATCTTTTTTATACTGCTGAGGTCCTCACTAAGTTCCTTGAGCATTTTTATAACCAGTGTTTGTACTCTGCATCTGATAGATTGTGTGTCTCCATTTTGTTCAGCTCTTTTTCTGGAGTTTTGATCTATTCTTTAATTTGGGCCATGTTTCTTCATCTCCTTGTTTTGGCAGCCTCCCATCATTTGTTTCTATGGATTAGGTAGAGCTGCTTTGACTGTGTATTGGTAGTGTGGCCTAATGTAGTAGGTGTCCTGCAGGGTCCAGTGGCATAGCCTTCCCTATCACCCAAGCTGGGTACTTGAGGTGTGCCCTTCGTGTGGGCTGAGTACACCCTCCTCTTGTAGTTGAGCCTTGGCTGCTGTTGGCACATCAATGGGAGGGATTTACCCAGGCCAGTCAGCTGCAAGGATTGGCTCTGATCACTGACTATTTTTCTGATCACTGATTACTTTTCTAAAATCTTCATCTGATAATACACCTGGTTTGCTTAAAACTGATCATTAGCTACCCATTGCCTAAGGAGAAACTCCACACCCAAGTACCCACTCAGGTACTTGCATTTCCCTAAACATGTCACACTGTTCTACATCCCCATACTTTTGCTGTGGCACCTCCATCTACTATGAATGGTCTCCTCTTCCTACTGTGCTTCTCCACCTCCATACATGTAGGAGGGCACATAATTATTCTTTAAGACTCAATATCTAAAGGATATGGAGAAAAAGAAGAGTCTTCAAGGAAGGCTGAGGAAGAATTATACATGAGAAGAGATATAAAAAGTCCTGTGTCCTGAACAGTTTTAGGAAGTGACATAGTTACTCAAAAAAGATTGTTTACAAAACATCGAAACAAAAAATTTCCTTGGAACTCTAAGAAGATAGTTAACTTTTATTTGCTCTTAGACTCTACCTTTATATTAGAATATTCTCAAATATAAAAATATACAGGTGCTTCCTAATTTCCTGGTACAGTTTTTAAAGTTTAAGAACTTGGGTTATAGGTATGACAGAAGCACTGTATACACATCATCTAAAGTTAAATGAAGTTTTCTTCTAAAAAGTGATTCTGGCCCTGGCTGGGTAGCCCAGTTGGTTAGAGCATTGCTCTGCTACACGAAGGTTGTTGGTTTGATCCCTGGTCAAGGTACATACAAGAAGAAACTAATGAATGTATAAATAAATGAAACAACAAATTGATGTTTCTCTCTTTCTCCTTCTGTCTCAAATCAATTAAAAAATGATACTGACTTTATTTTATAGCCAAGGTTATCTATTATCTTCTTCTTTATGTCAGTCATTTGTGTTATTCATCACAGGCCTGAGTGTATGCTATTATAACCATATAATATGGTTGTCCTAGAGTTGAATAAACTCACTTTCTATTATAACCCCAAACTAAGTTATTAAACTTAAGATGTACAAGGGAAAGATAACATAATACACAAAAGTTTTACGAAGACTCAGGATGTATTTATGTGTATGTGCGTGCATGTCCAATATGTGTGTGGCCATGTAAATATTTATGCATATACAAAAATTTTTTTGGTGCAATTTAAAGTTCTTTTTCTTTTACCCTATCCTGAGTGGAATGAAGTTAAGCTTGTCATCATCTTTCTTAGACTAAAACATTTGTATACTTGAATACTGATACTAAGCTATCTCTTAGCCTGCTACTATGCAAAAATGATTTAGTTCTTTTTATTTTCCTTCATCCTGTTTCCTAAATGTGATATAATCCCATTCTAGGGAATGCTATTGAATTTGTGGCATGTTCTGGGGGGGGTGCAAAATGGGGTTTTCTATTTCAGGAAATAGCACTAAAATGTAGAATAGAGAAGGAGGATTATTCATCCTCAGGGATTACTAGGAAATGAGTGTATTTATCTAAATATTCAAATTATTATAGCGTAAAAATACCATTTTTTATGCCAGATATCATTTGAAGAATTTAAAAACACTAAAAAATTTTAACAGACTTGGGGTGGTGAACACACAATACCATATACATATATAATTCTATTAACCAATGTTACCCCAATAAATTCACCCCAAGAAATGTAAAAAAAATTTAAACAGGACAATGAAATCGGGTTGCTTTGCACTTAAGTAAACTGAAAATGTAAAGATTCTTAAAACCTTGGCATTTTTTTCTGAAGTGAAAAGTGGCTCCTGGCTTCCGCAGTGTGTGGAATGTGGCACTCACTGATAAGCAAACCAGGGTGGAGGACCTATTATCCTGTAAGATTACATTCCAGTTACTGCTCAAACACATTTTCCATTATACAAATGTACTTGTGTGATTTTATATCTTTGACTAGTTTTAACATTAGGAATACTGTACTGTTCAGATAGACTTTAGTTCCAGTAGTACCTTCTCAAAAAAGGGGATATATTCCAAGTGATAAGGTCCCCTTAAATCTGTGTGGAAATGAACAGACTGCGATTTCAGTCCTGCACAATTACTGCATACCAAGAAGTGGAAAGAAGGATCAGCCACGTTGGTGGGAATTATTGAGAATTAGTCCGTGGTTTATACATTTGAATTTTTCTCTGTGCTTATGTAACAAGGACAAAGTGGCCTGAAAGAGAAATACCTTAATATCACACTGGCCACATATTCTGGATCCCAGATCCCAACTGGAAGGAGCCAAAGGCATTGTCTTTTTTTATTCGTGCCCACCGGAAGATGGAGATGACCCCGAGCAGAACGGAGGAGCAGAAGAGGGGTGAGAGAGGAAGGAACAATTTTGTGTTTTCATACTTCAGTATCAACCCAGGTCCGCTCGCTTGGTAGCCACCCACAATAAGTTGTCCTCACACCTATTCCATGAAAACTTTGCTGAAGAGAAGGGATGGATATGGCAAAGATGATGTAAGGACACATGTTTAATAAACAGCCATAAGAACACCAATGTATTCACTTTCCTCCCTAAAAAGATGAGAAGTTGATATAAACATTAAGTAAGGGGAACTTTGTGTTCAAATTTACTTCTCATGACAACCAAATACCATGTTCTTAAACTCCTTATGATTAGTTTTAACCTTCTCATTCCATTTGAATATTCTGCAAGCTTTTTCTTAGCTCAAAAAGATCATTAAAACATATTCTGGTACCATAAAGCTATTGAAGCCTTCCTGTTGCTCTTGTAAAATAATATTAAAGGGAATATAGCCTCTCTCCTGCCTCCATTTTGTACCACCTTCTCTTAAGGAGTGGCTTGCTGCTATTGCCGAAGAGTTTCCTTTCAGAAGCATTCATTTAATGGCTTAGGAGTAACTTACACAGGCAGGAATATGGTAACGACCCATCAGATCCCCCAGTTTCTGAAGTCATAACATTTTTGATTCATGCCTTTGAGCAAGAGTGGTATTTCTTCAGTTAAAAAGTCCAATGAATATTTTGTGTAAATTTTATTTCTAGAGTGGAATTTTATTTGTAATCAATCATAATGAATAGGGTTTTTTGATAAACATAATATTTAGAACAATCAATTATTTCAAGGGACTTGTCTGACTTACTGTATTCTATGTCTCCTTTGTCTTCACAAAACTTAATGTGACCTGACTGATAATAAGCAAGACATGGAGGAATAAATCAGGGTAAAAAAATACAGCCCGTCTTACAGCTTTCTGGATTAAATATAATAAAATCTTTTTATTTCTTCTGCTAAAAGGAGACATGAGATATTAGGAAAGACTATTTTAGGCTAGATAATATTGAATTTTATGTGTTTTTAACCTGAGAGTTCTTCAAAAAATTGTTTTTAATTCCACTTGTCTAAAGAATAAGGAGGAAGCAATCCATAGACATGTTTTCTAGGTCCTATGAATGCCTCAGAGAGTTAGGCTGAAGCACACAGAACCAGAGAACCATTCATTAGGCTATTCATTCATTTGGCCGTTCATTAGGCTAAAAGTAATGTATCTCTTCATCTGGAACTGACTGTAGCTCTGAACACAGCTGGTCCCATCTACTTCGGTCTTCAATTAGGAATGCCAATAGAGTTAATGGATTAGTGAGGCACATCCACCACTGGGCAGGAATTTGAAGCTCCCAGTTCAAAGCTGGCATTGATAACCTGGTGATTGTTTTTGTATTGCACATCTCTAAACGGAGCAAGGGGCACATAGCAAGTTCCATGAAACAATGACCATGGAGCTGTTGACTTTTTTCTTCCTGTTGTTTCTCTTAGTCACTCTACAGTATTCTTACATCCAGGACTTTTTTGAAGGTGGGAGGAAGAAAGAAAAGTGTATGAGAGGACTTGGAAGGGTGATTGGAAATGAAGTTTGTTCACAAAGTGGAGAGAACCTTTAAGCTGACATGTAAAAGTCTTGTCTTCTTTTCCTTCCCTCAAGTCTGAATAACTTTGGGGCTCAGAAAATGGTGCAAGAGACTGGAGGAAACAATTTTGCCAATGCCCTACTTTTCTATGAGGAAAGGAGCCTATGTGGTTCTATCTGATTCTATTGAAAACATCCTAAAACTAAATGTAGGCAAAACGGCTTTCCCAAACCATTAACTAAAACAGTGACAGAACCAGCTTTTCTTTTTTTCTTAACTTTTTAAAAAATCCTCACCTGAGGACTTTTTTTTTCATTGCTTTTAGAGAGAGAGGAAGGAGTGGGGAGAGAGGGAGAAAAACATTGACGTGAGAGAAAAGCATCACAGAGGTAATCAATCAGTTATGTCTTACATGCATCCCTACTGGGGATGGCAACCTAGGCACGTGTCCTGACCTGGAATGGAACCCGTGACCTTTTGGTTTATAGGATGACACTCCAACCAACTGAGCTACACTGGCCAGAGCAGAACCAGATTTTCTATTGACTTGTTTGAAAAATTGTATCCTCTGTTCTATTATTAAAAATCATTTATTTATTTTCAAACATGGACTTAACTATTGAATGTGAGTAACACTTCTGAATCTGTGGCCTTTTTGAACACCTTGCTGAAACCTTGTTACTTAGTTTACAAGCCCAGAGCTGTCTTTTTTGCCAATTGTTTTATTTTTGATATTTGCATTTTTTTTTCATTTTTCAAATTAAATATAAAATCTCTCTGGCTGGTATGGCTTGGTTGGTTGGAGCATCATCCCATAGACCTGCAGGCTGTGGGTTTAATTCCTGGTCAGGGCATATACCCAGGTTGTGAGTTTGATCCCTGGTCAGGTTGTGTCTGAGAAGGTAATCAATTAATATTTCTCTCTCACATTGATGTTTCTCTCTCCTCCTCTTCTCCTCTTCACACTGATGCTTCTCTCTCTTTCTCTCACTCTCTCTCTAAAAACAATGAAAAAGTGTCCTTGTATGAGGATAAAAAAATTAAAAAATTAAATATACAATCAACATTTACTATTGAATATATAAATGAAAAAGAACTTATGAGATTTATAAAATTTATTGTGTGAATTAATATTTCTGTTGTTCTTGATTAAGTTACAGTTGGATTTCAAACTTTGGGATTGTGTGAAAGCATGTGTGTTCCTCTTTTTAAATTGAACTTATTGGGGTGATATTGGTTAATAAAATTACGTAAGTGTCAGATTACATTTCTGTAATATATCATCTGTATATTGTGTCGCATGTTCACCACCCTTATTTCTCACTATAAACTCTCTCATTCGGGAATTATGTTTAAATTACTAAGCGTATGTAGGGTACACAATGCTTGCAGGAGACTTTATAACATTTTTCATTAGTTATTCTTCACATCTGTGTAGTGGTACAAATTACCAGGAAGACAATATTCTCAGACCTGAGATGATAATATTTTTTAACTGTGATATTTCATCCAACTAGGCACTTTTTATATAAGGTAAAAGAGAGATAAGATTCTTGTTAGAGAGGAGGATGATTGTGAGCTGAATCCAGAAAACAGAGTGCTTGTGCAAGGTTAGATGATGAGATATAGTGAGATTAAAGGTAGAAAGTAGGTGTAGTGTGAGAGAGAATAGATTTAACCACAACAATAATAATGCTCAGGATTAAAGTGAAGTGGGCTAAGATCATGGAGGTTTGCTGTGTAGTATGTACAATTGTATGGAACAACAATTATTTATAATAGTACTGGAACAACAACAATATGACAGGAAATATATGATTTAGATAACCAGAATAGAAAGTACCCAATTAAGAGTTGTGTGTTATTGGAGCATGGGTGAAGTGAAAGGAGGAAAATTAAAATACAATAAAGAGAATAAGAAAAACCAGTCAAACAATGCAATTAAACAGAGAAAATGAGGAAAACGAAACACAAGAAAGAGAAATAAAAAAATACTAATAGAATAAAAGTGGTAAAAATAATGAAAAAATACATATAAACAATAAAATGCCTACTCTATGGGATAGCAAAGTGACATTTGTCTCAGTTTCTCAGTTTTTAGGGTTAGCTTTATGCTCCCCCTTTTGATCTGTCTCTGGACCCTTCATAACTCCACATTTTATTGTCTCACTTGAGGGAGGAAAAAAAGGGGAAAGAAAAAGAGAAGAACCAAAAAGAAAAAAAAAGCATCCTGTTGACTTTAAACCTGTCCAGTGACTTCTGCTGGTCTTCCTAGATGCCACAGGAAGAGAGAGGCTGGACTTCGCTTTACTCCTTTCCTAAGGAACTGAGTGAGAACTACATCAGCATGAAAAAGGAAATAGAAACTATAAACAAAAACCAGGAAGAAATGAAAAAATAAAATCTTGGAAATAAAAAACACATTAGAAGGAATTACAAGCTGGCTAGATGAAGCAGGGGATCTAATCAGCAAGCTGGAGGACAAGGTAGCAAAAAAAAAAAAAAAACCCACAAAAAAACCAAAAAACAAAACCCAGATAGAGCAAGAAGAGGAAAAGAGACCCAGAAAGAATGAACAGGTGGTAAGGGAACTGCAAGACAACATAAAACATAATAATATCTCTAGAATAGAGATACCAGAAGGAGAAGAAGAGCAAGGGATAGAAAACTTGTTTGAAAAAGTAATGATGGAAAACTTCCCTAATTTGATGAGAGAAAAAGTCACATAAATCCAGGAAACACAGAGAGTCCCATTCAAGAGGAACCCAAAGAGGCCCACTTCAAGACACATCACAATTAAAATGGCAAAATTCCAAGACAAAGAGAGAATCTGAAAGGCAGCAAGGGAGAAACAGGAAGTAATATACAAGGGAGCCCCAATGAGGCTAGCAGCTGGCTTCTCAATGGAAACACTCCAAGCCAGAAGAGAATGGCAAGAAATATTTCAAGTAATGAAAACCAGAGGCTTGCAACCAAGACTATTATATCCAGCAAGACTCTCAATTAAAATGGAAGGCCAAATAAGGAGCTTCCTAGACAAAAGAAGTCTAAAAGAAAAAATGAGAGAGAGAGGAACACAGGTATGAAAAAAAATGGCAATGAATAAGTACCTATCAATAATAATCTTAAACATAAACAGATTAAATCCCCCAATCAAAAGACATAGAATAGCAGAATGGATAAGAAAGCATGACCCACACATATGCTGCCTACAAGAGACCCACCTCAGGACAAAAGACCTACACAGACTGAAAGTAAAAGGCTAGAAACAAATATTCCAAGCAAATAGACAGGAAAAAAAAGCCGGGGTAGCAATACTCTTTTAAGACAAAATAGACTTCAAAAAAAAAAAGGGCCATAAAAGAGACCCAGAAGGTCACTTCATAATACTCAAGGGAAAAATCCATCAGGAAGACATAAACATTGTAAATGTATATGCACATGACATAGGATCACCCAAATACATAAAGAAAATCTTGGAGGACTTCAAGAAAGATATTGACAGCAACATAGTTATAGTAGGGGATTTCAACACCCCACTGTCAAAAATGGACAGATCTTCCAAACAAAATATCAACAAAAACATTGTGGCATTGAACAATGCCCTAGATAGAACAGACTTAACTCATATATATAGAGCCTTTCATCCCAAAGAAGCTAAATACACATTCTTTTCAACTGCACATGGAATATTTTCAAAGATAGACTGCATGATAGGACACAAAATAATCCTCAGTAAAGTCAAGAAAATTGAAATCATATCAAGCATTTTCTCTGATCACAAGGGACTGCAACTAGAAATCAACCTCAAAGAAAAAAACTCAAAAAACACTCAAACTGATGGGGATTGAATAGCATACTATTAAACAATGAATGGGTCAAGAATAAAATCAAGGAAGAAATCAAAAAGTTTCTGGAAACAAAGGAAAATGAACTCACAACAACCCAAAACTTATGGGGCACAGTGAATGCAGTCCTGAGAGGGAAGTTCATAGTGATACAGGCCTACCTAAAAAAGATGGAAACATTTCAAATAAATAACCTAAACCTACACCTACAAGAACTTGAAGAACAACAACAAAGACACCCCAGGACAAGTAGAAGGAAGGAAATAACCAGATCAGAGCGGAATTAAATGACACAGAGACCAAAAGTACAATTCTAAGGATCAATAAAGCCAGGAGCTTGTTCTTTGAAAAGATAAACAAAATCGACAAGCCCTTAAGAAGACTCATCAAGAAAAAAAGAGAGAGGACCCAAATAAACACAATCAGAAATGAAAGAGGAGAGATTACGACTGACACCACAGAAAAACAAAGGACTGTAGAAATTACTATGAAGAACTATATGCCAAGAAATTTGAAAACCTAGGTGAAATGCACAAATTTCTAGAAAAATGTAATCTTCCAAAACTCAATGAAGAAGAAGCAGAAAGCCTGAACAGACCAATAACAGGAGATGAAATTGAAGCAGTAATCAAAAAACTCCCAACACAGAAAAGCCCTGAACCAGATGGTTTCACAGAAGAATTCTACAAAGCATTTAAGGAAGAGCTAACCCCTATCCTTTACAGACTATTTGAAAAACTCCAAAATGACGGAAGACTCCTAAACTCTTTTTATGAAGCCAGCATCATCCTAATCCCAAAACCAAATAAAGACACAACAAAGAAAGAAAACTTCAGGCCCATATGGCTGATGAACATAGACACTAAAATCCTCAACAAAATATTGGCAAACCACATCCAACAATACATTAAAAAGATCATACACCATAACCAAGTGGGACTCATCCCAGGGATGCAAGGATGGTTCAATATTCGCAAATCAGTAAATGTAATACATCACATAAACAAAAGCAAAGACAAAAATCACATGATCATATCAAAAGATGTGGAAAAAGCTTTTGATAAGGTACAGCACCCATTTATAATAAAAACACTCAGCAAAGTGGGAATAGAGGGAGCATTCCTCAACATAATAAAGGCCATATGTAAGAGACCTACAGCCAACATCATACTCAATGGGCAAAAACCAAAAACTTTCCCACTGAGATCAGGAACAAGACAAGGTGGTCCACTTTCACCAATTCTGTTCAATGTAGTATTGGAAGTCCTAGCTATAGCAATCAGACATGAAAAGGAAATAAAAGGTATCCAAATTGGAAAGGAGGAAATAAAACTATCGTTGTTTGCAAATGACATGATAGTATACATAGTACATCCTATAGATGCCACCAAAAACTGCTTGACCTAATAAATGAATTTGGCAAAACAGCGGGATACAAAGTCAATATCCAGAAATCAAAGGCATTTTTGTATACCAACAATGAAACAGCAAAGCAGAAATCCAGAAAAAAATCCCATTCAATATAGCAAAAAAAAAAAAATAATAAATAATAATAAAATACCTAGGAATAAACCTAACCAAGGTGGTAAAAGACCTGTATGCAGAAAACTACACAACACTGAAGAAAGAAATCAAGGAAGACACAAAAAAATGGAAACATATACTGTGTTCATGGATTGAAAGAATTAACATCAACAAAATGTCCATACTACCCAAAGCAATTTATAGATTCAATGCAATTCCTATTAAAGTACCAATGGCATATTTCACAGGTATAGAACAAATACTTCAAAAATTTATATGGAACTATAAATGTCCTCAAATAACTGCAGGAATTTTGAGAAAGAAGAGCAAAATTGGAAGGATCACTATACCTGATATCAAAATGTATTACAAGGCCACTGTAATCAAAACAGCCTGGTACTGGCATTAGAACAGACATATAGATCAATGGAACAGAACAGAGAGCCCAGAAATAAACTGAAGTCTCTATGGTCAATTCATATGGAGCAAAAATAGTCTGCTCAACAAATGGTGTTGGGAGAGCTGGACAGCTACAAGCCAAAAAAAAGAAAGAAAGAAAGAAAGAAAGAAAGAAAGGAAGGAAGGAAGGAAGGAAGGAAGGAAGGAAGGAAGGAAGGAAGGAAGGAAGGAAAAAAGAAAGAAAGAAAGAAAGAAAGAAAGAAAGAAAGAAAGAAAGAAAGAAAGAGAGAGAGAGAAACTCAAGCACCAACTTGTACCATACACAAAAATAAATTCAAGGTGGATAAAAGACTTAAATATAAGTTGTGACACCATAAAAGTCCTAGAGGAGAACATAGGCAGGAAAATCTCAGATATTCCATGCAGCAACATTTTCACTGATACGTCTCCTAGAACAAGGGACGTAAAGGAAAGAATAAACAAATGGAATCTCATCAAAATAAAAAAACTTCTGTATGGCTAAAGAAAACAGCATTAAAATGAAAAGAGAATGAACCGTATGGGAAAATGTATTTGCCAATTATACCTCAGACAAGGGTTTGATCTCCAAAATATATAAAGAACTCACAAAACTCCAATCCAGGAAGACAAGCAACCCAATTAAAAAATGGACAAAGGACTTGAACAGACACTTCTCCAAGGAGGACATACAGAGGGTCCAGAGACATATGAAAAGATGCTCAGTATTGCTAGCTATCAGAGAGATGCAAATTAAAACCACAATGAGATGCCACTTCACACCATTCAGAATGGCCATCATAAACAAAGCAACAAACAAGTGTTGGAGAGGATGTGGAGAAAAGGGGACCATAGTGCACTGTTGGTGGGAATGCAGACTGAGGTGCAGCCACTATGGAAAACAGTATGGAATTTCCTCAGAAAACTAAAAATGGAAATGCCTTTTGACCCAGCAATTCCCTGCTAGGATTATATCCTAAGAACCCTGAAACACCAATCCAAAAGAACCTATGCACCCCAATGTTCATAGCAGCACAATTTACAATAGCCACGTGCTGGAAGCAACCTGAGTGCCTATCAGTAAATGAATGAATCAAAAAACTATGGTACATTTACACAATGGAATTCTATGCAGCAGAAAGAAAGAAGGAGCTCCCACCCTTCGCAACAGCATGAATGGAACCGGAGAGGATTATGCTAAGTGAAATAAGCCAGGTGGTGAAAGACAAATACCATATGATCTCACCTTTAACTGGAACCTAATCAACAAAATGAACAAGCAAGTAAAATACAACCAGAGACATTGGAATTGAGAACAGGGTGACAGTGACCAGAGGGGAAAGGGGAGGAGATAATGGGGGGAAAGGGTGAAGGGTTTACAGGAACAATTATAAAGGACACATGGACAATAATGAGGGGAATGGAAACAGGGAAGGGAGGTGGGGAGGACTGGGGTGGTGGGGGTGGGGTGGGGGCAAAAGGCAGAAAACTGTACTTGAACAACCATAAAAAGAAAATGTTACAAAAATATTTTTTTAGGTTAAAAAATAAAAATAAAAATTTGTATCTAAATTAAAAAATAATTCTTTTTTAAGTTGCAGAGCATAATGTTCAGGACCAAGAATCAGTTCCAACACTCTAAGTGCATATTTACACATTTTTAAATGGAAATACAGCCTTCAGCCTGAAAGACATCTCCAGCTTTGGATACAATTTTATATTATACTTCGTAAAAAATTGAGCCTCAAGTCACCAGTTAGAGATTAAAATAAGAGTTGATGAAAATATTGTAAGAAGATTTTGCTGAAAATTCTTAGAATTCTCAGGAAACAGGATTCCATGAAGGGAGAGGGAAGGAGGGTGGTAAAATGAAAAAGGATTTTGCAAATAAGAAAAATCCTACTTAAGTGAGTGCCATGCTAAGCAGTTTAGACTTTATCCTGTAGGTGATGAGAGGTATTTAAAGGATTTTAAAGTGGGAGTTGTCTTAACTAATAAGTATTCCTAAAAGATCCCTCTTGATCTAGTGTGTTGGATGGATGGGAGAGAGTTGAGTCTGGGAGACAGAAGAGCAATTAAAAGCCTATTGCACTAACTCAAGAAAAAGTTTAGAGAGCTCGGAATGAAATAGTGAGGGTAGGGAAACAAAGGATCAGATGGATTTAAGAGATATTTTCAAGGAAGAATGAATTAGCCTGAGAAGTGTTAGAGAGGAACAAATCAGATTCATCCTCAAAATTTTGGCATGGACAAGTGAGTTAATGTTGCTATTATTCCCAGTGTAGGGAATGTAGTAGAGGAAGAGATTTGGTAAGAGAAGAAAGTACATGGATAACAATGGGACATGCTGAGTGTGCAGTGTCCTAAAGACTTAAGTACAAGTGAGGCAGCAATCTCTAGTGCACTTGAAAATGTGGATCTGAAGTCCAGAAGAAAGATTTGGCCTACAATATAGATTTGGAAATATTTCTTGTACAGTTGGTTTTTGAAATCATGGGAGTAGATGAAATTAATAAGAAATGAATTCTGCAAAGGTGATAGTATTGCTTCAGTGAATTTCCTGATGCAGAATGTTTTTACCATAATAAGGGAGAAGCTTCAGAAAGCACAGGGAATTTCTTAAGATGAAGCCATTGGTTCTTTTAACTTTGAAGTAGTAGATGACTATTGCTGTCAGAAAAAAAGAGAGATAGTTAATATTGTTGCAAGAAGGAATGTGGCCCTTTCCTCAACAGTGCTCAATCATCGTGAATTTTTATTTATTTCTACTTCCATTGAGATCTTGGCCAGGGTGCTTCTAAAGTGGCTTCTGAAACTATTGCCTGGTAATGTATTCTTGGAACAATGGTGTGGATTTAGGCTGCTCTGTGGTATCATAAATTATATGATCTCTACTCCTTCGAAAGCTACCACAGACATGCCTTTTCTACACTATATTTGCCAACTTTACAAAAGCATAAAGTCTGGCTGTGTTTCAGACCCAACCTTACTCAACATCTATAGTACTTGTCAGCTTGAGTATTTCATGCAGTTAAATGCTGAAGTCATATTGCAAGAAAAGTTGGAATTGGTCAAACTTCAGCACTGAATTGAGACTAACTTAGGCCAATGTGAATTAATTTCCTGGGAGTTTAAGGTATGATAGTTAGGAGTTTCTATAAGTGGTTCTGTGATAAATATTTTTACATATTTTTAATAGAAAAATAGTGAATGTTTTGCTTACCCAAACTCTAAGAGTCTTGATGTTGAGAGTAAATGCACACTCTTTAAAAAAAAACCCCGAAAATCTCCAGTGCAACAGCTCATTTCTTTGGAAGGTCTTAATGAAGCCAAGCTGTGTTGTTCCTTCTGCAACCACGTTAGTTAATTGTTCTCCCCTTGTCTTCCTGTAGATGATGACATTATCAGATTGTTGTTAAGTTTTTAGTTCTAACATTTATTGTGCCATCAAATAGGATTCAAAGTACAGGAAGACCTCATTAATTTGGACCTAAGTTGAAGTTTGTGATAATTTAGGCAAGATGTGTTTCCATTCTGTACGCATTAGCATCATACTCACTAGTTTTACTTGATCAGCAAACCCTTCCGTGGCAAAATCTCTCAGGACAGCGGAGAGATTCTGAAGACCACACCTCTCCAGTCTTCCTTATCTCTTGTGTGTCCACATAAACTGTCACTGTCTGAAACTTACATTTTTTTTTTAATGTAAGACTTTGCTATCAGCTAGCACAGAAATATACCTGGGGGAATCCCTCTAAACCAGAGGTCAGGGTCTGGATAATGCCAAGAAGTTGTGTTCAGTTTGAGCCATACAATGTTTGTGTTTCCCTCTGGAATTGGAAAGCTTTTTGATAGAGTATATACTTTTAAGTTTAACACAGACCCCACCATCTTTAATTCTGGCTGCTTTATACATTTGAGTTCACCACGTCTTTAACTGTTAAAATACTCTCATAACATTTTAAAACATTCCACACTTCTTTTTTTCAGTGATCTCTGGAATAGTGTCCGCTATCAGAAGTGCTCCTTGTCACATGTTTTCCGCTGATTTGTTTCTGTTCGTTAACATTTCATGGGCACAGCTGGGTTCTTAGTTAAGCTGCACCTCCTTCATGGCAGGGATAGGTATTAAATCATTTTGTATTTTCCACAGTGCTTGGTAGAATCCCTTTCATCTAGGTGCTTCATGACTGTTTTTTCCCTTTTTATTGAATTTATTGGGGTGACATTTGCTAATAAAATTATATAAGTTTTAGATGTGCGATTCCACATCATCTGTACATTGTCTTGTGTGTTCACCACCCCAAGTCAAGTCTCCTTCCATCGCCATTTATCCACCCTTTACCCTGTGACCCCCAGCACTCACCACACTGTTGTCCATGTTCATGAGTTTTTTCTCTCTTTTTCTTTTTTTTGCTCAATCCTTCCATGACTATTGAATGAACAGCTAATATATAACTGAGGGTAAAGATCTTCCCCTCTATTTGATATATACATGGTCAAATAGAATGATCATGTTGTGCTTCGAGGTTTGCAGATCACGTGGATTATATCATTTGATCTTTTCAGTGCCCCTGGACAGCAATGGGAGTGGTGGCAAGGAACAGAATAGGAAGACCCGGGATCCTGAGAAGGAAAGTAGAGATTAGGATGTATGAGTATACCTATGCTTATCCCAATCCATTTCAAATAAGTGACTTTGAGCTTTAAGACCCAAATATTTAGTTACTGGTATATTATGAGAGGCCATATAGTTGAGGAAACAGCTATCACTGCCACTCAACAGTATTTCTGGGCCCATTTCTAGATAGGATTGTGCTTCCCTGCTCCCGTTGAGTTGGGCTTGGCCATAGGACTAGCTCAGACTGATGGGTTGTGAGGAGGCGTGAGATGTCTCTCCTTTTTAGGACAAAATATTTAAATGCCACTTCAAGAAATACCATCTCTCTTCTTCCATTAAGGCTGCTATCGTGGCAGCACGTGTTGCTGTGGAAGTGATGTGAGGTTGAGGCAACAGAGAATGTTTTGTCAACAGCTGGAGAACTACGTCTGGAAGTGGTGCGTGAATGTGCAGTCAATTTTGAAAGAGGAAGCAGTCATATTTTGTTGTGCTAAGTTTCTGTGGTTTGGGGCCTCTTCATTGTAACCTTGACTGTTCTGACTAACACAGTTATTGGGACAGGGGTCTGCTGACATGTTGGAAGAACCTTTATTAACTGGTTCGAGAGTGTAGTTGTCAGGAGTGTAGCCCTGAAGCCAGATTGCCTGTGTTCCTATCCAAACACAATTGCAAGTTCCTTAATTTCTCTGTTCCTTGGTTTCCTTAGCAATAATGTTGCATAATAGTAACACCTATTGCACAGGGTTGTTGTGTGGCTGAATGAACTAATCAACGCGAAGCACTAAGAATGGTGCCTTAGACCAGTGCTCAATGAGAATTATTATTACTATTATTTTTACTAGTCAGAAAAGTTTCTCAAGATTATAACAAAAATTAGTGTCATTGGTTTTTTACTACCAAAACTGCTTTTCCCGTGTCCCTGTCTTAGGGGGCTTGCAACAATTCAGTTAGTCATTCTCAAAAATGTGGAATCTTCTTATCATGCCCTGACACCACACATATTCAGCCAGTTGCTGTATCCTGGCAATTTTACTTTGGCAATAGAAATAAATAAGCACAACTGTACAATCTTTGTTAAATATATTCCTTCTTCTCCTTTTCTCACTGCCACTGTCAGAATTCATTAGCACTGCCTAGAGTTTAACAATAGTTTTCTAATTTGTCTGCCTGCATCCAGTATTTGGGGGGCAGAATGAGCTTAGTAGAAATGGCACATATTTTTGTTATGCAGATTGACCCTGAACCCCAGCTCTACGTCTTGCCAGCTGTGAGATTTTGGGAAAGTTACTTATTCTAATCATGTTTTTTTCTTCATCTATATAAGGGGATACCAATATTTACTTCATAGAATTGATGAATGATTTATTTGAGATAATTAAGGTAAAGCACTCAGACATAGTCAGGAATTAACCATTCTTAATTTGATTCATTTTTCTTCATTGCATTTGGCTCAAATTGTTGCTAGCATTATTTTCCAAAAGTAAAGGCCAGATCAAATTCCTCCTCTCTTCTAGAACCATACAGTGTCAAATAAAACACAGATTCCTTAGTATGGAAATCAATAGCCTCCAGAACCTCCTTCAATACTTGTATTATATTCCTCCTTGGACTCTGTGTATCATCACTTGCTATTACTTGACTGTGCCTGAGATTCTGCCTGTGCTCTCCTTCAGCTTAGAGTGGTCTAACTCCATGGTGACTATAGTTAATAATACTGGTTGTATATTTGAAATTTGCTAAGAGAGTAGATCTTAAAAGTTCTCATCATAAGAAAAATATTGTAACTATGTGTGGTGATAGACGTTAACTACAGTTATTGTGATGATCATTTCACAATATATACAAATATTGAATCATTATGTTGTACACCTGAAAATAATATAATTTTATATGTCAATTATATCTCAATAAAAAAGTCTACTACTAAGTTCAGAAGTAGCACCACATCCTCTGAGGTACAGCATTTCCTTCATCTCTCTGTATACCATTTAGCTATTGCCATAAAAATGCTGCACAATAAACCACCATCAAACTTAGCGGCTTAAAACATTGAGCATTTATTCTCACAGATCTACAAATTGAGTGCAGGTTGTTAGGCTATATAAATATATCTATGCTTATCCAAATATACTTCAAATAAGTGCATTGACTTTGAGCTTTAAGATCCAAGTATGTAATTATTGGTATGTTGTGAGGAGCCATATAGTTGAGGAAGCAGCTCTCACTGCTGCTCAACAACAGGGCTCAGTCAGGGTGACTCCATTTTGCTCTGCATGTCTCTTTCTACTCGTACGACAGCACGTTAGCCTAGGTGTGGCCTTTTTCTGGCAATGACAGAGGTTTGAGAGCTCAAGCAGAAAATATGCAGGCTTCTTGAGACCTACCTGTGGAACTGGCACTCCATTGGTTCTGTCTCATTTTACTGGTTAAAGCAAGCCATACTGCCAAACCCAAAGTCAAGGTGTAGGGAATGATATGCCCTCCCATAATGGGAGGGCACGGCAGAGTTAATGGCAAAGGGTATGTATATATGAAGAGATAAAGAATTAGAGCCGATAAAGTGACTATCTACGCTTTGGTTGGAATGAATTGGTCTTACTTGTGGGGTCTTAGCATCTGATTTCTACCTCTATTGTAGAGGTTAAATAGTCACAGTTTATTGTTTCTTTGCTTTCATATTGTTTTTCTTTCTTTAGAGTATCAACTTCTGGAAGGCAGGGATGTCTTTTACTTATTTTGGTTTTACCAATAAGACTTAACACTCTTTTCACACATAGTTAGTGTTTGATTAATGTTTTACAAATTAATATTTTAAATTTAGAGTCAAATAATTACTAGAGGAGTGCATTTAGTTAAAAAAATTTGTGAAATGTTTTTGTTCTAACAGAAAATTCAGAAATTGCTTCTTTTTAAATATTTTTTATTTTAATTGTTGTTCTTGTACAGTTTTTTGTCTTTTACTTCTATCCCAGCCCACTGCCCCAGCCCTCCCCACCTCCCTCCCATTTCCACCCCACCTAGTTTTTGTCCATGTGTCCTTTATAGTTGTTCCTGCAAACCCTCCCCCTTCTACCCTGAAATTCCCTCCCCTCCCCTCTCTGATGACTGTCAGCCTGTTCTCAATGTCAGTGTCTTTGGTTATATTATGCTTATTTGTTTGTTTTGTTGATTAGGTTCCTGTTAAAGGTGAGATCATATGGTATTTGTCTTTCACTGCCTGGCTTGTTTTGCTTAGCATGATGCTCTCCAGTTCCATTCATGCTATTGCAAAGGGTAGGAGCTCCTTCTTTCTTTCTGCTACATAGAATTCCATTGTGTAAATGTACCACAGTTTTTTGATCCATTCGTTTACTGATGGGCACCTAGGTTGCTTCCAACACTTGGCTATTGTAAATTGTGCTGCTATGAACATAGGGGTGCATAGGTTCTTTTGGATTGGTGTTCAGGGTTCTTAGGATATAATCCTAGCAGTGGAACTGCTGGGTCAAAAGGCATTTCCATTTTTAGTTTTCTTAGAAAAATCCATACTGTTTTCCATAGTGGTTGTACCAGTCTGCAATCCCACCAACAGTGCACTAGGGTCTCCTTTTCTCCACAACCTCTCCAACACTTGTTTGTTGCTTTGTTTATGATGGCCTTTCTGACCGGTGTGAAGTGGTATCTCATTGTGGTTTTATTTGCATCTCTCTGATAGCTAGCGACACTGAGCATCTTTTCATGTGTCTCTGGATCCTCTGTATGTCCTCCTCGGAGAAGTGTCTGTTCAAGTCCTTTGCTCATTTTTTATTGTCAAACCGCATCCAACAATACATTAAAAAGATCATACACCATGACCAAGTGGGATTCATCCCAGGGATGCAATATGGTTCAATATTCACAAATCAGTAAATGTAATATATCACATAAACAAAAACAAAGACAAAAATCACATGATCATATCAATAGATGCAGAAAAAGCATATGATAAGGTACAGCACCCATTTATGATAAAAACACTCAGCAAAGTGGGAATAGAGGGAGCATTCCTCAACATAAGAAAGGCCATATATGAGAGACCTATAGCCAACATCATACTCAATGGGCAAAAACTAAAATCTTTTCCACTAAGATCAGGAACAAGACAAGGTTGTCCATTTTCACCACTTCTATTCACTACAGTATTGGAAGTCTTAGCCACAGCAATTAGACAAGAAAAGGAAATAAAAAGCATCCAACTTGGAAAGGAGGAAACAAAACTATCATTATTTGCGGATGACATGATAGTGTACATAGAAAATCCTATAGACTCGGCCAAAAAACTGCTTGACCTAATAAATGAATTTGGCACAACAGTGGGATACAAAGTCAATATCCAGAAATCAAAGGCATTTTGTATACCAACAATGAAACAGCAGAAGCAGAAATCAAGAAAAAAATCCCATTCGATATAGCAAACAGAAATTGCTTCTAAATGGAGGCTAAAGGATTTTTCCTTACAATGTCACTAAATTATATTGAAATTATTGTTCATAGCAATCAACCAGTGGATAAGATAAAATTTTTGAAAAGAAAGAAATTTGGAAGGGTTTATAAAATATAGGAGTAAACATAGATGAAGGGGAAGAGGTATTTGGAAGATGTGAGAGAATATATATTTTGAAGTTCTAAAAAAGGTGTAATAATAATTTTTACAGATTAAGAATGATTGTATTGCATAATTGTGGTTTGCCAAAGATCATTATCAAAAAAGCATTTATTAGTATTCACTGTTGGTCAGTTATAACACTGGAGATTGTAAAATGGTAATCTAATTTTATAATTTCTTCAACATTTATTAACCAGAACATTTGTAAAGAAGAGCTTCTCTTCCTTCCAACCACCCCATTTTCTTCCCTGTGGACCAATGGAGGTCTTTTTCATTCAATGTGTCATAATCAGTAATGGTTATTACTCTTTTTTATGCTAAACTAGTCCCAAATTTGGCCAGCGGGAGACCTGTTAGGCTGGATCCTATGTCCTTTTGGTATGTTCCCATTAGTCTTAGAGCACTTCCTTGGCTTTGGGCCAAGCAAAGTGTTCTGGGTTCACCTTGCATTTTCCCTGACTCAGCCCTGGAATGAGTCGTTTCTCCAAGGGTCCTTGGTTCTTTTTAGTGGAGAATCCTATTTAGAAACCAGGATCTGTGTACTAGGTGTGCTCATTGTTACTGGGCGGTCATTGTTGTTAGGCCCTTCTAGGGGATAAAGTATATACGCATATATATAGATTGTATATATACACATATATAAGTATATATAATTATTAATTTACATATAATATAGAGAGCATATGTAGAGTATATAAAATATATATAATTTTTAATATCTGTCCATAATTACTGCACTAATTCCACTATGAACAATAAACATTCTATTTGAAGTTTAAGATTTTTAAAAAATATTCTTTGTCCTTAAGTTATTTGAAAACAGGCACATGGTCACACAGTATCAAATTATCACCCAACAGATTACTTAGTAATTAGAAAATACAACTTTACAGTTGAGAGATCTCATAGATTACCTCCAAATCAATGATCAAATTTGGCAGTATTAATAATGGGACAAACTGGCATTATATGCCTGCTGACATAATATATTGGAGAAGTTCACAAGATCACTTTGCCAGAAATATTTATACTTAATCCAGTCATGAGCAAAAAAATCAGAAAAATCCAGATTGTGAAATATGCTATACTTGGCTCAGACTCTTCAAAAATGTCAGTGTCCTGAAAGACAAAATAAGACGAAGATATGTGTATATATACATTCTATATTGAAAGACACTAAAGAGACAAAATAACCAAATGCCTGATAAAGGACAGTCATGGGACAACTGTAAACTATGAATATTGATTTAAAGATAATTATGATAGATGTATATTGGAGGATATGGGGGTAGAAAGGTGCATATGTTGTACACTAGTGGGGTGTCTTTTTGTTTCTGTGTGACAGAAAGGCCAACTCTTATCTGCCATAGCAGGATGTCAAAAGATAACTAATGGTCTAAGAAATTAAAAACTAGCCATGTTAGTGTGTCATCCTGAGCTGTGAGGGTGAGTGCCAGCACTTTCAATTAAAGGAGCTGAAAGTGGTGGCCTTTAGGGGCCAAAGTGGTTGTGGGAAGTCAGGGGACTGCTGTTAACTACTTGATTATTTCAGACTCTTTTCTTACATAACTTTAATGAAACTAACATCTAAATTTAAAAAGAAAATAAATCTTGATTTGAAAGCAGAATAAAAAATGAGTGCAGGCTGTGAAGAGATATAGAGGAGAGGGACGGTGGGGGTACTGTGAAGGCAATAGCAAGTCAAGGGAGAGTTTGAACCAAATCCCATTAGTGGAGATCCTGTTGAGAAGTTCAGGCAGGGTCATCCTAATGCAGCTCTTATAGAGGCAGGGAAAATCCTCCTTTGAATACTGACCTCATTCTTTAGGTCCTTTTAGAAGCTATTCATTCATTTATTCCTTCAGGCCCTGCTCTGGGCGTTGGGACTGTGGCAGAGAACAAAAGGGACCGGCTCCCGCCCTGGGAGAGTTTACATTGCAGACTTCTCAGGGCAACTGGGTGGATCTAGGACAGGTGAGGAATAACCACTCCTTGCCTCAGATGGGTGACTTAGAATTCCTTCAAAGCTCATGTGCGTGTTTGTGTGTGTGCACGTGTGCACATGCACCCTAGTGAAATCCAGCTTAATTCACACAATTCCACATTTTTTGTCTCCACACATGATTGCAACACATCCATGTGACTCCACGTTCTCTCAACAGTCTGCCCAGGTCTCTCTGCCCGCTATTACCCTTCCTCAACTTAGGCAAGAAATCCCTAAGCAGCTTTGCTCTTACCCCTTTAACTGGGGGCCTCATAAGGTCTCTTGGCTGTGAACAGGCAGGGCACAGGGCGACAGGAGCAGATGGGCCCTGTGAAGTGGGCAATGAAAGCTACTCTGGAAGATGAAAGGACTCTGAAGGGAGTAAGGAAATGACAGTGACTGTTCTAGGAGCAAAGGCCATAGGGAGGAGAGCAGATACTAAAGTGGGAGAATAATGCTGGGGGCGCTGATACACAGCTCACAAGTCTGAAGACAAGGCTGAAGATAAGCCTTAACAAATCTCAGAGAAGTGATGTGAGCGACGGGAAGGAGTGAGAGAAGGGGTACAAAATTGATCTCCATTTTGTTTTATCATTTGAATCATTGTCTGACTGCTTCTAGTAATAAGGTGTTTCAAAATGCTTTCAGATAGAGATGGTCCTTCATCCATATTGTCTGTAGTAAAAGAGATTAGGGCACACTTCTCAAGAATCTTCAACGCACTGATAATAAAACACCAGGAGAGTACATCTTTTCTACATCACAATGGTAACACTAAAGAGAGTTTTTTTTCTCAAAGTGTTTAGATGTGTTGGGGTGGGGGGTTAGGAAGAAGACCTATTCATGTAGATAAAAATCAAGAATCTGAAGCATTTTCTTTAAAAAAACACCCAGCTGGGTCAGATACAGTGTTGTCTATCTTTGCTATGTTCGAGAAGGAAAAAAAATAAGGCAGTGCCTACTCTATCTGTGCTTACAAGGGGGTTATTTCCATTCAGGGTGTGTTCTTGCAGGAGTTGAGTGATGCAAATTCTTCCCTTTCTCTGTTACAGAGAACACTTACTATCACATCACATCTTACATCTCCTACTTTCTACATACAGTAACTCTTTTCTCTGAAAGTCTTATTTATTCCTCTTGTCTCTCTCTCCTTCCTTCTGTGCTCTCTGTGTAATTTGCAAAAGAAAAGAGCGCATTTGGGGAAGTATTAAAGAAATGACTTTCTGAGTACACAATACAAATGTTTAGAAGTGTGTATTGTTACAATGGACACAACCGGCTCAATAGGACGCAGTGGTTAATGATGCCTTTTTCATTGTTGGAGGATGAGCAGATCTTCAGACAAGGGGATGGAGGTTGTTTAACCTTGAAAAAAGGCTGCCTGCACTGAATAAATTAATATCATTATGATAACAAAATAGAGATTCTTTAAAAAAAAGTAATGATGGTAGACTCTTAGTATGCTTATGAAAGTTATTAAAATTGAATGATCTGCCTATGTTTCCTGTGCACTCCAGGAATTGCAGGCAAAAGAAGATGGATTGGATTCAGCAGAAGGCATTAATATGCATGTTGTCAACTGAGCCTTTAACAAATTATTGTTTCAAAGACAAAAACATTCAAATATTTTCTCTGGAAACCAGGAAGCCTGTTTTACATTAGGTAACAAGCAGAGGCAAAATGACTCGGAAGCTAATGCAGCTTCAGATTCCTAGCCCCTCACTTAGAGCACTTTCTAAGGCGATGGAGAGGCCCAAATAATGTGTCTAAATGTTTTAGAAAAATCTGCAAAAGTAGCCTCTTTTAATTGCCATCATTTACAATTGCTGTCTCTTTCCACTCTAACTCCTTTTACCTGATTTTGCCTCACACTGGGTGTTTTTGGAGTGGCAGTGAACACTTTTTGAGATGAAGCTAAGGGCAGTTGAGTTGGGAATAATTTCATTTGGGTTTAGTAAGATATGTGTCTTGCCATCAGGTTCCTGTGCGGTGAAGTTACTGCCAGCTGACCCAATGAGGGGAAGGCTCCCGATGAACCCCACCTGCCCCTTGTGCCTACTCACCCAGCACTGTGACACAGAAATAAAATAGAACATATGCTCGGTGGGGCATCCCTTTATTCTAGTTGGACAAAAAGCTGGACAAAAACGCCAGCTTACCTGACGTTGTTGACCATTTTTGTATTTTGTAACACCTCTTTTTTCCCCTCTCAGATTTGTCTCACCAAGGGAGTCCATGACAATTTAGAATTTTCTTGAAAGAATCAAAGTGGAATATTTCCCATCAGAAAGCTGCTCAACCTTTGTAACATGAGCACATCAACACCAAGGCTCTGAAATTTGTCATAGGCTGGGAAGAGAAACCTGAACACAGGGGTGTAAAAAAGTACATTCAGAGTTGGTAAAGCTCTTTTTTGGAAAAGATTTTTTCCAAAAAATTTTTCGGTACATTTTCATAAAACAAGTGAGACAATACAGAGTGTTGCTTGGAACATATGTGAAGAGTCCCTTCTTTTATTGTCTACATTTATGTATTAAAGAACCAGGAGGAAATTTAGGTAATAGTTAAAAGAATATGAAACAAAAAAAGATAAAGAGTAACACTGATAATCAATAGAAATCAGTCTGACATTGAGGGACCAGTTGCAACATTTTTGCCTCAAATTATACCAAAACTATAATTCTTTAAGAAGAAAAGAGAAATTTTGAATAGGAGTAATGAATAGGCTTCTATTGTTTGATAGTCCAATTAATGAAGAGGAGTGAATCATAAGAACACATTGGGAAAAGATTTAAATTTCTGGCTTGAGACAAATTTCTGACATTAATGAAGATAACGTAAAACTTATAATACATTGCTAATTGGTTAATGACTGTCCTCAATTCACGTGATATCTAAGATTAGTCACTATGTAAGAAAACTTGAAATCCTTAAAACCCTACTATCTATATAGAAGAGAAATTTGACAAAGTGTTTTCCTAATTTGACAACAATTAAAAAAAATGAACATTGCACTACTACCAATAAGTTAAGACATTTTTCTAAATGATCAATAATGGAAAACAATTTTGAGCAATCATGTGAAGAACTGACTGGATTCTTTTTATTATTTTCATAGAAAATTATATTATTAATCATAATGTGAAGAGGTATTCTAAGAAAATGAAGTAAAAATATACAAAAATAGCCCTGGCTGGTGTAGCTCAGTGGATTGAGCACGGGCCTGTGAACCAAAGGATCGCGGTTCGATTCCCAGTCAGGGCACATGCCTGGGTTGCCAGGCCAGTTCCTGGCAGGGGACATACAAGAGGCAACAGCACATTGATGTTTCTCTCCCTCTCTCCTTCCCTTCCCCTCTAAAGATAAATAAATAAATAAATAAATAATAAAAATAAATAAATAAAATATTTAAAAAAATTATTTAAAAAATATACAAAAATAAGTATTAATAAGATTCAGGCAGTAACTAACAAAAATTTCTATCATTTAATTAAAAATTTTGCCCTGGCTGGTGTAGCTCAGTGGATTGAGCTCGGGCTCTGAACCAAAGGGTTTGATTCCCAGTCAAGGCATATGTCTGAGTTGTGGGCCAGGTCCCCAGTGGGGGCCATGTGAGAGGCAACCACACATTGATGTTTCTCTCCCTCTCTTTCTCCTCCCCTTCCCCTTTCTCTAAAAATAAATAAATAAAATATATAAAAAAATTTTGCAGTATAAATATCAAATAAGTTTTAATTGTGATTTATTTCTAGTTTTAAGTAAATATTCAGTTTCCCATAAAATTTTCTACTCTTTTCCTTAAAGAGAGCCCCCAAATTGTGACTTTTAGGCCCTATTCTTTGGTACCAGTGTTTCATCTGAAAGATATGAAAAAAGTACAATTTTCTTTGCTGAGCAAGGCACGGGCTTTGCAACTGCTGATTGGACCATAGATCTTTGGGTCAAGTGAGCTAGTAGAATATTTTTACCGGTGTCACCAGCAGCCTGGGTAAGAGCTTCTCCCTCAATAAACAATACTGTGAAATATAATCATCCAATGTCCTATCTTATTAAAATACTGCTTTCTGTGCTGACCGACTAGGAGTTAGAAAATACATACTGGCAATATTGAGAAAAGGTGTTTCCAATCTCATGAACCTGGGTGTTCCTTGAAAACAGTTTTATTGAAATGTTTGTGGCCCTTGGAGGTAAAGATTGTTCATGAGAAGTGCAAATGAGTTACAGGAGACTGAGAAACAAGGAGAGAGGTCTTCTCCCATGGAATGGGCGATTGGCAATGGACACCATGGAGAAGAGCTATCACCATCCACTCACAACCTGCATGGTCCTGAGAATTAGCTCTTCCAGAATCAGCAAGACTGCTTGGGAAAGTAGTGTCTAATGGTTATTTAAAAGCCTTAATATTCACTGATCCTTCATAGCATGTCTGGAATTGTGCCCATTTTGGAGGAGATCATTGAAAAGACGTTACCATCTGTTGACCCAAGGGCTGGACCCAGACAGTTTGAGGATCCTTACCCTCTTCCTTGTCCTTGCAATATACACTCCACCCAGTGTTTCTGTACTAGAAGCAGAGAAAATAAGATATTGTTGAGACCATCTGACTATATATGTGACTGAACCCTGTTAAGGCTTCTATATAAACTTTTTAAGATTCCTGTGGGTGGGTGCAGAGATCTAGTGCATTTGTGTTGCAATGGCTCAAGACAAGCCTTGCATGTAAGTTTCCTTGCTTATTAACACTGCCACCTACCAGTTTGGAGTGACCTTCCTTCTTTCTTTGGTCTCCACTTGCCCTTTGTGTATGGTGACTGTTGCATCCGCCGACGCAAGAAACAGATGTTCGGGAACTTTCAGGATTCAGAGATGTTACTTTTATTGGCCAAAAGTTTTAACCTGCGCAGGGGCGGACTCCCAGAGTGTCCGGAGACACAATGCTCAGAAGAGCTACAGACGAGAGCCGCGCCTAACGCTTATAGATAAGCCTTTTTATAGACGCAAGCAAGCAAGCATTTCACAGAAGCAGATGTGGCTGTTAGCTATTGGTTATCTTTTAGCACGTGGGATCTATGCGTTGCAGGGTTTGGGGAATGGGAAATTTAAACCCAAACATCTCCTTAAATGGTAATCCGCCTCAAGTTCTTTGTTCTCTGTCCTTGGAGAGCCAAATCTCACAGGAACAGTCCTTTAGCTATTTTCCTGGTTCCAACATTCCCCCATTTCCTTTAACATGAATCAAACCCTTGATTCTTCATCGGTAGGGAGAATGGTATAGGGCTGAGACAGGACCATTAGCTTTACTACTTTTATTCTTTCTTATGCCTGATCACCCAGGGAGCCATCCTGGCCGGTACAGGGCTGCACCACTCGCCCCCACAGTTTCAGGCTTTAAGCCAATTAGGAAGCAGAAGACATCTCCCAGATGGAAATGAGGACTCCGGCTATGTCAGAATAGCCGAGGGGCGAGGGTCCATCACCATCCTTTTTGCTGCAGCCCCCCGAGTCCTTCCATGAGGCCTCCCAAGTGGTTGCGTCTGTCTTAGGTTGCCCCTCCCATGAGGAGTCTTACCCGTCATTGACTGCCAACCAAGCACTGGGGCCAGAGATGGATGAAGCAGAAGCAGTACTCCAGCCAGGGAGATAAGCTTTGTTTCCTTAGTAGGTCACGTCCTTGTGACAGAACAGACCCAGATGAAGTGGGTCCCTTGGGCTCCTACACAGCCCACCATGGGGTGAGGGTTACAACTCCTGAAACCAGGCTGAACGGTCCACAACATCTCCCCCATTTTTAGATTGCTAAAATCAATTGTAATTGTTAGGCCTGTGAAACTTACTATCTGCTATTTTCAAATGCAATCACAAGAAAACAATTTCCACATACATCATGAAGCACAAATAAGGATTAAAACAAGGAGGCAGCCAAGGGTTGCCATAACCCAAACTTGTAAATTTAGTCCAATGAAAAATGTTGCAAATGCAAGGGAACCATAAGAGTAACAGGTCTGGTTACACTTCAATTCTTAGGAGAATTAGCACAGACTTCAGGAAGTTACTTTAAAGATATGCAGCAAGAGCAAGTCAGAAAACATTATTAGAATCAGTAAACAACCAGTGGTATTCAAAGTCCCTTTAAGAAAAAGTCCCATCACTCTTAGGTGATGTTGATTGTCGCTCCAGGAATGCTGGCTGGAATTCCACTGGAGTGTGATGACACATAGCTTGGAGAAGTCTGGATCGGGAGGGTCCAATGGGTGGAGGTGGGTTGATGGGTCCTAAAAATAGTCTTGAGGAGGGAGATTAGCCCCTGAGGTTTTTCAGAGAAAGGGGGATTCTGGTGCTTCCAATTATATAGGTCGCTGGTGGAAAAAGGCACGTAAATCAGACGCGGAGGAGCCCGCGGCTCGGCCGGTGCTTCCCGTAGCGGTAGAATGGCAGCCTCTGCCCCACCCTGCTGGCTGGCTCCTTCTCTGGAAATCAGAAAAGTTGTTAAGGAGGAAGTCTAGGGGGGACCCAGGTACCGATCCACTCTGGCCCATGCCGGAACTGGATACTCTTCCGGATTTTGTACACAAGGGGAGTGACAATGATAGTCAGAACGAAACAGGTGAACAGACACCACAACCTTCTGTCATCCACTCTTCTCTCAGACACAATAGAGCCGCGGCTTTCAAACATACAGTCACTCACACGGCGCTGCGCAACGCGGCGCGAAACCAAAACCTTAGGCGACCCTTTCGCAACTCCCGAGGGCGTCCCCTCCTTGGGAGTCCCCTGGGTGGAATGCCGGTGACGTCTCACCTACCACCTCAGGGCTAAGCAGTCTAGACTTCCAGAACCATATGAGGATCCTCCCAATTACTCACCCAGCTCGAGCTGGCCCTTTCAGTTCCCGACCCAGCTCTCCACTGAGGGAGTATCCCGCTGGGGCCTCCAAATGTTGCATCCGCCGACGCAAGAAACAGATGTTCGGGAACTTTCAGGATTCAGAGATGTTACTTTTATTGGCCAAAAGTTTTAACCTGCGCAGGGGCGGACTCCCAGAGTGTCCGGAGACACAATGCTCAGAAGAGCTACAGACGAGAGCCGCGCCTAACGCTTATAGATAAGCCTTTTTATAGACGCAAGCAAGCAAGCATTTCACAGAAGCAGATGTGGCTGTTAGCTATTGGTTATCTTTTAGCACGTGGGATCTATGCGTTGCAGGGTTTGGGGAATGGGAAATTTAAACCCAAACATCTCCTTAAATGGTAATCCGCCTCAAGTTCTTTGTTCTCTGTCCTTGGAGAGCCAAATCTCACAGGAACAGTCCTTTAGCTATTTTCCTGGTTCCAACAGTGACCAATTTAAAATTTCACCCTGGGAACTTCAGAGGTTGAGAACCAATAGCTAGTTGCTGGGAATATGTAGACAGACATACCTAGACAGACCTAGCAGGTCTATCTATATGTCTTACATACATAAGAATTACATTTTGGATTTAACTTTATGAAATTGCCATTTTCTTACTGGTCAATAATGACGATTATAATTGGCAATTTCACATGATTGAATACCGGTAGTTTCATGTGGTTCAGCATGAACAGTTTATGGAAGTATTGTTTTCCTTTGGGGACAGTTCTTTATAACGCAGGTATGTATGTGCATTGTCTCTAGTGCCTGGACCATGCATGCCAGTAGCATCATACAATCATTTAATAACTAATCATGTAAATTCTTCTACACATTCTCAAATGCAGGGGGTGGGAGTCAGGGTGATGGCATGAGGTGCCATACTTCATGTAAAAATTCTTGAAATTGTCAGAGAAATCAGTTCAGGCTTGGTTGACTAAAAATATCTTTGAGGAAGTGGGACTTGAGCTAGAAACTAAAGGAGAGTGTGGATTTATTAGGGAGAGGGATCTAGAGTTCATTCTTTCCTCTACACTTGCAAAAGTGAATGGGCTGGAATGGAATTGCTGGGTCCAGAAAGGGAAGAAAAGAAAAGAAAACAGAAAAGAAGGGTGCAGTTTTGGTGAAGGAAATTGGGATAGGAAGGGGAATGTGAGAAACGAGGTTAAAAAAAGCGGATTAAAGGCCATCCCGTGAAAGGAGCTTGGATTTTACTCCAAAGGTAATGGGCAGTCTTGGAAAACTCAGGAAACAATGTTTCAGGAAACATGGGGCCCTTGCTCTCTGTATCCTTTGTTCCTCCTGAAATTCACATTCTAACAACTGGAAATCTGCACATATGGGGGCTGGGGTTGGCTGTTGTTTACCAGGGGGCGCAGCAGCTCTGGGGTGGTGCTGCAGTTCCCCAAAGAGGTGGAAGATCAGCCTCACCCCATCGTGGAAAAATAGCAGCAGTACCGTTACTGAGACTGAATAATTTGCACGTGAGCGCTGTGTTCGTGTGTTTATGTAATAATAATGTATTTGTGTGTGCCTTGACGACTTTGACTCAAAGATTAAGATTAACGAAACCTAGAAAACATGAAGTAGTTCCTATGCACTGTGACTGCTGCCTGATCTACAGGACTGCTACACACATCTGATGGTCTCACAGAGACCGAAACACCAAGCTGCTGGGTGTAACGACTCCACCCAGGATTGTTACCTGTGTGTTTACGGTTGCGTCTCAGGAAGCTTGATGAGAAGCTCATGATACAACATTTGAAAATGTCCCACCACTGTAATATTTTGGATCTTTGAAGAGACAATGCATCAAATGAAAATGGTACATGCATAATGATGTTAATATTGAAAATAAACAAAACTACAGGTGGCGTTGAGTGCTATTAAAATAGAAAACAGCTTAAGAAAGAGAGGAATGAATGGTTATTTCCCTTTACAAGAGGGTGGGGCAGTCAATATCATGACATCTAGTTTCATTTATGAATTATATACCCGTCTCATCTTTCCTTATGTTTTTTAAATGACAGAATCTAATAAAAAATTCCCAAACCCTCAAACTTTCACTAGCAGTCAGCAAAGCACACATGTGATCTGCACTATACAACGTAGCCCTTAATTACATTTGCTTTGCTTTATTTCCCATCGTTTTATGCTTCAGCTTTATGTGCTCAAAATAGATCTTAAGCTCCTTGAAGGCAAGAACCTGGCTTTAAAACTGTGCCTACCATACTGGATGCACATAGAGTATAGGCTGATTTATGCAACATAAAGCAAGAGTCTCAACATTTTAAACTGCATTGCTGTCTTTGAGATGCTCTCCGAAGCCCAGAGGCCCCCATGGAGAGGGCACTGGCTCTGAACCCCAGCCCCTTAGCAGCCCTTCCTCCTTGCTGTTGCCCATTACGGCCAGCAGGAGGCGCCACGGCCTCGAGTTAAGCTTTACCCCCATTCCTACCCCATTTCCCCCAGCACATGACGTGGGAAGCTGCCTCTGCCAGTGTCTCAGCAATAAGAGTGAGGGGGTGAAGGGGTTTGGGGGTGGGGTGGGGTGGGGGGTGTGGAGAGCGAGGACAAGCGCGCGCACACACACCCTGGGAGCAGAAACATCTTCCATGGTTTCGTGGGTTTCTCTTCCCACCAGAGCCAGTGTGTGAGAGGTAGGTAGGGGAGTGTGTGTGTGTGTGTGTGTGTGTGTGTGTGTGTGTGGCATGTTTTTAAGTGCGAGACCCAAATCCAGATCAGGCAACCTGTGATCTCGCCCTCTGCCCCGCCCCCCCCCACCCCCGGTGATTAATACCCATTTTTCTTACTCTCCCCTCCTCCTTCCCTCCTCTTCCTCTCCTGCTGCCGTGAGCTTGACTTGCACAGGCTGCCCCCGCCCGCTTCCCCTCCCCCGTCTCCGATCATCACCAACTGGGATCTCGGCTCCAGCCTCTTTCCTCCCCACCCCCCCCCTTTTTTTTTTTTTTTTTTTTGAGAAAGGAAGATTCCCCCACCCCCTTTCAAAAACCACTTCCTTCGCTTTCTTCACCTCTAGGAAATCTCCGGGGTTTGCTCTATCGAAAGTGCTCGTCTGGGTGATTTTTGATCACCACAATCCAGAAGTGCTGGCATCCGAATGCATTTTCTTCTGCTTTGCAAAGAAGAGTCGTGAACTTCAAAACCCTGGAGACGGCTTTTTAATCCTGCTTATTAGGCAAGGAAAACCCTCAATGCCCGGCCACTGGCCACCCCTCTCCGGAGACTCTGCAATCACTGAGCGCTCACAGCCGGTACGTAAGTATTCGCTTTGGAGTCTCGTGTGAATTTTGGGGTTTGAGGTGTCGGGAAGAGAAAGGGTCGAAGCAGTGGCACCGCTAAGCAACCTGGTATTTAGGGTAAAGCTCTTGAATTCAGCAGAACCTGGCACTTGCTAATTTGGACGTGGTTTTTTAAAAAAGATGTCTTTTTAGGGTGAAAGGGTAGGGCTCTCTCTGGTCTTTTTTGTGTGTGTTGCGCGGTGGCAGGGGGAGGGGGGCGTTAAACCCTTCCCCCGAGCCAAGAGGCTGGACATCGGTGTCCGGGGCCGGAGCCACGCGCCGTGACCATCCGTCCAATCGACACGTTGCAGGTGAAGCCCCGTGTGCTGCACATCAGCGCGGCAGCGGCGTGAGTGTGCGCGGGGGTGAGTGTGCGCGGGGGGTGATTGTGAGTGCGCGCGCGGGGGCGCGTGCGCGGCGGGGGCGTGTGTGCGCGCGTGTCAGGGTGCCCCTTCCAAGAAATGCCCAGTGTGCACCCCGTGCACAATCAGAACCCATTCAGCACAAGCCCGGGGTGGGAGGACGCTGCTGCTGCAGGCGATGGGGAGAGCGAGACAGACATGTCAGCAGCAATGCAGATGGGGCTGGGGGCCGCACTTGCTGGCGAGTTAAGTGGGGATGGTGTTTCTGCGTGTGTGTGTGTGTGTGTGTGTGTGTGTGTGTGTGTGTGTGTGTGTGTGTTGCTATGTGGTGCCGCTTCTCTCTCCCTGCCTCCTTCCTTCCCACTTCCCTCCTTCGCTTCCTCCCTCCCGCCCTCTCTCTGCTTCCATTCAGGTTGGCTTTCCCACCTCTCATCCATGCCTGTCCCAGGAATGGTATAGCCAGACCTTTTCTGAATTATTTATAGACCGGTGCCAGCTGTTTTCAATTCCTCTCGTGTGCACTCTGTGGGAAATGCAGGGTTTCCAACCCCCTTTTCCTTAAAACGAATTGATATCTTTTTCAGAAAGCATTTTTCTCACCCTCCGGGGGGACACTCGAATGAAACCCTGACTGCCTCTTTTTCCCCCTTAGGAAGGGGACGCTTTGGGAATGACCATGCTCCACGGAGGGACAGAGCCGGCCCCCAGCTTCTCCACACAGAGCCTCCTTCACTAAAGCTCCAAAAATCAAAAAACCATAATTGCCAGAGGAATCATTAAAAAAATAGCCCAGCCACTAACCTCACATGCAAAAGGAATAATCACTCTGGATTCTGCATTGTGAGCTGCTCTCCATACCCTGACTTGCCTTTGAATTCAATCTTTTTTTCCTTTGAATTTGATCTCTTCAAGACACAAGATTAAAACAAAATTCACGCTAAATTGGATTTTAAATTATCTTCCTTTTATTTATCCTTCGTCTTTCTTATGTGGATATGCAAGCGAGAAGAGGAGACTGGACATTCCCAACATGCTCACTCCCTTAATCCGACCGTCTAGAGGTTTGGCTTCTACAAACCAAGGTAAGGCACATTCTATTGTATTTGCTCCTCACCTGGGGTAAGGGGTTCCTTGTTTATTTCTCTCCAAGTCCCTCAAGTGGATTTTTTTGGAGGAAAAGGTAACATGATATTGAAATAATGCTGTTTGGGGGGAAAGGCTTATTACAAAGGGGGAAATCTCCCATGTTATTTCTTTTCCTTCCTCATCAAACAGGTTTTGGGTTTTTTGGAGGCAGTGGGGGGTGGATGTCTGTGGGAACAGAGTATCTTGGATGGCATATGGCTTCTTTATATGCAGACATGACAGGGAAACCTGTGTGATTTTTGAGTTAAATATCCTTTTATTCACCCAGTGCTAAAGCTCTGATTTTTTTTTTTTTTATGGGAATCTAGAAATCTTTTCATTCCCCAGGTTGGCTTTCCCCGTGCCACTTCCATGCCTCTGTCTGTCTCCTGTCTCTACCTGCCTGGGCATCCTGTCCGTGCCCTTTAAAAAATGAAGGTAATGACTGAGACGACTGTGGCTATTGCCCCGAAGTCCACTTGCTGTCTGAGGGGTTGACACTGGGCCCAGAGATCCCGGGAGGCCTACTGCAGAGGGACAGGTCTAGGTGGGGAATCCGGATGGTCTAAGAACACCTGGAATTGGCGAATGCTGCAGGTTAAGAGGACTTAAATCTGAAGCTTGGAAAGACGGAATTCTGTCAATATTCTGCTTTTACTTTGTATTTTTTGTGTGTGCTATTATTCTTGAGCTGTAAATTTCTCCTTCTGTCTACACATCTATTTATACCCACACATCCTCCAAGCAAACTGTTACTTCCCCACTCTTGCAAAATGGCTATCTTGCAGAGTTCTAAAATGCTGTGCATGTGGAAGGGGTGCAGAGTTCGACACGTGAGCCTTTGTGTTAAACAAAGAGATGTGCCGTTTGCATGGGTTAGTCTTGCACCCTCGGGATAGAATTAATACTTTAATGTTCCCCCCCTCATCATTTTTGAAAATATGTGAAATGTAGTTTGGCAGTATTTTCATGTACTTGAACAGAGAAATAGCAGGAGAAATGGGAAAGACTTAGCTAATGACTGACTCTTCAGCTAGTCACTCATGTAATCCAAGACAACTCCCGAGGAAATCAGAATAGCCATGTGCTGGAGGGCCATGATGGTGAGCTGGCTGCTCCTCTGCTTGGTCCATGGGCCATGTATCTCCAAACTCTGAAGGCACTCAAATGCAGCATCGGATTGAGATAAAGATCTTCACAATAATGTAACAGAAACATTAGCAACAATACTCTTTGTTAAAGTATTCTCCCCCCAAATCTTTTTTTTTCTGGTATTTTTTTACACTAATGCTTGGAAATAATCTGAACTACTGAAGGGATGTGGGAGAAGTAGCGGAAGGTCCTTGCTTTTTAGCATCACAGAAGAAGATAGTTCCTCATTGTCCAAAAAGGATGGATATGATCTACCTTCCCTGTTCCCCTCCCCCAGGTTTTATTCTTTTGAACGTTTATTGCTTAACCACCAGTCTGTAACCATGGTGTCATCAGAGTGAGAGGGTGGGCTCCCACTTTGAGCCATGTTCTCCTCATGGCCACAAATAGCTGTGGTTATCTGATGTGCGCTCACCTTAGAGGCACCTGAGTTGGTTCCCCATCTGCTTCTATTCCTTCAAGTGGGAGGAGGAACTCCTAAAATTACTTCAAAATAGAACAGAGGCATGGGTGTGAAGTGCAGCTCCATGTGTGGTGATTTCGTAGCTACAGATGAGCAAGGCAGGGTGGGGGACCAAAGGGCACGTGCCCTCCTCTGCAGTCCCGGTGCCTACCAGAGTGACCTACACCGAGTAGGTCTTGCGTCATGTTTGTGGGTGACAAAACTCCTTTGGACAGAATCTCTGCCACATTTGTCTTGGTTGCTAATGGGATTAAGCCCAGGTTCCAGGCCCCCATTAGCCCCCATTAATTGGCCCCAAGACTAGGCAAAGGACAAGAGGTTAAAGGGGAGGGTGCTGAGGAAGAGGAGGGCCAGGCCATGGGAAAGCAACAAAGAGAAAAGAATGGAATGCCAGCTGGAAAGAGCTTGTTAGGATTCTAGGAGGAGTCACCACAGGTGGTCTGTGCCTTTCCCCTCCCTATGCCATTTTAGAGACCCTGGGGAGGAGGAAGGCGTTCCTGCGCTGCTGAGCAGACCTCCTGTGGCTCGGAGTGTTCTGGGCTGTCTCAGGGCCATTGCTCTCTCTATTTCCCTCATAGCACAAAGAGCTGACTGGTTCTATTTCATCTGCTGTCTTTCTGCCCCCTCCCCTTACAGTGTGGGCTACATGGGAAGGAGATGTGGCTGCTGGTGGGAGGGAGAAGGAGCAAATTTAATTTTAATCGGGAGCCTTCATGATGTACAATTACGAAAAAATTAATGGGAAATAAAGACTTCCCAGGAAAGCACGGTTAAGGATGTTAGATTGGTGATTTCAAGGAAATCAGAACAGCATGGTTGTCTTCTACCTCCGTGTTTCAGGTGTAGCAAAGCATGATGGATCCATGAACACAGAATGATGTGGCATCTGAGAGGCAGATGTTAACATGCCAGGGGAGGAGCAGGGTGTGTGCCCCTGGATTGCTAATTTCTCCTCTCCATTGGTGCCATCCCTAGGAAGCCTGTCTAAGCAAAGAGTCTTGCTTTGCCACTGTTTGTGTGTAATTTATGACAGAGGTGGATATAGATAAAAAGAATAACTAAGGAGACAAAATGACAGAAAAGGAGAAGGAAGAAGAAATTTCTGTAGTCACTACTTCGCACACCCAGTGCCTTTCTCTTAGGCTGAGCGAGAAGAGCGACTTCCTCTGGTGAAGGGAGGAACAGCAGGCACCTCGATTTTGTATTCTTGCTTGACCTCCAGAAAGATGGCTTCAGAACCTTGACAATCTTCCTTGACCTTCATGTCTAATGCACCTTCACACCGTGTGTGAAGGGGCACTGGGCACCTGGGAGGTGGACACATGGACTGAAATTTGTTGGTGGGATGAGTGGTTCTTGACAGGGAGAACGGAGTGAGCAGACTCAGTCCTTGGCCACAGCACTGCTACCTTGTAAAACATTCTCCCATCTTCTCCATGAATATGATGAACTCAGGATGTAGGGTTTCTCCCCCTGTTTTCATGCTCAAGAATAAGGTGACATGTCCACTATTACTAGCAGGTTAAAGCAAAAATCTTGTTAATATTTCTGAAGAAACCATAGCCAAAAAAAAAAAAAAAAAATCAGCCTGTAGAAGCCAGGGTTGGGAAGGGAGCCGGCGTGAAACACAGTTTAAAGGTTGGAAAACTATTGTTCTGAATGATAACCTCTCCTTCACAGGGAAGCCTGGGGCTGACAGAACAACTCATCTCCTGTAACTTGTTGGGGTCAGGAGTGAATAAGCTCCTTTTCCTCAATGCCTCCTACACCCTCCTTAAGAATTCTAGAAACTTCGTCCTTTCAGTAAACTACATTTTCAGTCTCTGGCACTGTGTGTGCAGTCGGGTCTTGGTGAATAAATATAGATCAAAAGAGTTACTGGTCTAATGAATTGTTCCCATTTATTAAAGTGCATCCCCTCTTTGCAACCACAAGAAAGTCCCCGGGGAGAGTAGAGCAGAGGTTGAGTTGATACTGTGTTTTGGAAGGATTCGAAGGATAGGAGAACAGATGAGGGAGCAGGCATCACTCTGGGGAGGCAGGTTTCTGAGATTTCCCTGTGGCTGTTAATGATGTGTCTGTGGCTATTACACAAGATCCATTGGGTGGATGAGTTCTTGGGGTTCCGTGAACCTGGAGAGCTGTGTTCAGGAACCTTTGGTTGGTTTCTTGTTGTTCTCCAACCAACCCTATTTTTGTCTTTTCACTTTCTAGTGCTTTCAGCTGAGATTGGCGGAGAAGGGACCTAGATAGAGCACATGTTGATCGCTTGTTGAGATCCTCCATGACCGCCCCAAGCAAAATAATTGTTCTGCCTTCTGCGCATCATCAGCACCTGTTTGTGGTCATCAGTACACTTTATCCTAATTTTGTTTACATGCCCTGTTTCTTTAAGAAGAGTGAGCTCCTCAAAGGCAGGGAGGGATGTTTTTTCCATTTGGAATCATTTGGACTTAGCATAGTGACTGGTGCATAATAGATAGTTAAAAATATTAAATGAATGAATGGAGAGAGGAAGTGAAATATTTAATTAGTCGATGATGCTATTTGTTGTTTGTTCTCATGGGTATAGGAACAGTTTGAAGTCATGATGTTAGATGACATCAAGAATGTCAGAGCTCTGTGACACTTCAGAAGGCATCTACGCTGACCTTCTAATTTAATAGATGGAGAAGCTGAGATCCAGGGACACTGAGTTTTTTGCTTAAGGTTGTGTCAGCTGCTTCCGTGCCTGTGCTCTGGCCGCCACACCACTGACTCCTGGGAGATGTGGGAGCGCTCTGTGCATTTCAGATATCTATGTGAGCACTTCTCGGATTTGATGGTATATAGGGGTCACCCGGGGATCTTGTTAAACTGCACATTGATCCAGGTGGTCTGATGTGGTACCTGAGGTTCTGCATTTCTGGCAGTCTCCCAGGTGATGCCGAAGTTGATGGACCACGCGTCATGGGTCTGCATCAATCCTGCACCTAATTCTGTATCATCGTTAATATTGGCAGCTCCACATATATATTCTGCTTTGGGGACTTCTGGCATTTTGCTTTATTCTTAAAAGTAAAAAAAAAAATCAGAAAGGAACCTAGATATTTAAGTTCACCCATCTCCTCTCTACAATCACTCTTCCACCCATGTACATCTTTTGTCTCTTTCTCTTTCACCCTCTATTCATTTTTATTCTGCTCCTTCTCATAACTGATTCATCACTTTCTTTTTATGTTCTTCTGCTTCTGGGTTTATCTATTTATTAATATCTCCTTGTCCCTTTTCTTTCACACTCTTCTTTTAACTTTATTTTATGCCAGTTTTTTTTGCTCAGTTATTCAACAAACGTTTATTAAGAACCGATATTTGTCAAAGACTGTGTCATGACAAAGAATGAGCTCTGGTCTGTACTTTTCAGCAGCTCATGATTTAATGGGCAGGTGTGTAAGGCAATCATCATATACTTAGGTAGGATCTATAAAGGAGAAACCTGGGGGAATGAGGTGGGCTTCATGGAGGGGGTGATGGTTATGCTACATCTTTAAGAATAAATAGGAGTTTGTGGAAGGAGAGAATGGTCATTTTCAGAGGACGGAGAGCAGGCAGAGAGGCATGCTGGTGTAAAAGGGCAAGCTTCCTGCTTTTCCATGCTTCCTTTAACCTGGGGAGAAGAGCAACACAAAATTGCACTGGTTCATTTGTTAGGAATTTCAGATTCCAAACAATGAGGCAGAGAATAAAGTCAGGGTCTTCTTAAAAGGAGAGGGAAGAGACTGATTTTGGCTACGGCGGTTCTATCCTTAATGACTCCTGGCCCTGTTTGTTAGGCTTGCCTCTGGAATGAACAAATGATACAACATTCACTTTAGACCACCGGATTGCAGCTGACTTTGTCCGTGCCATTAGAAAGAAAGGGACAGCTGCTAGTTGGGTTGTGGCCAAGGAGAGAGCTGGATCCTAGCCCAGGCCAAGCTACTCAGAATGAAGGACCCGCTTAGCTCCATGTGTTCCTAGAGTAGTGAGATAGAGAGTCGCCGTGCTGCCAGACACTAGCTGCTTTCTCTAATGGCAAGGGGGAGTGAGGGAAGAAGAGGGGCTTAATTATCCCCAGGCAATTCAGAGAATCCTTTTTGGTAGCCTTTATTAGATGGCCTGATGTTTCAGAAGTATTCTTCATGGGGATGCTCAGGTGTAGAGATGATGAAAAGATAGCTCTAGCCACCACTTGATTCAACTGCCACATTGGTGCCTAAGGGGAGGTGGATTTGCAATGCAGGTTCCTCTAAATTTTCTTTGCAGCTTTTTCTGCTCCCTCTCCTTCTACCCCCTTCCCCAACTTTTACTCTTTCTATGTGTGCTGTGATTTACATTCCTTTTATTAGCAAAAGGAACCTAATGCTTGACCTGAAGACTTTTTTTAAAGAGCTGCTACATATAATGAGAGCATCCAGGGTATTAAGATATGTGGATTAGCAAATGCCACCCCTGGCTGACTTGAAGGGCCTTTATTCCAAGGCGACTTTAGGGGCAGGGTGATGGAGGCATAGGGACAAGGCCGTGCCTAGAGGGATGAGGGGTGGGGGAGAAGGAGAAGCGAAGCCAGACCGGAGGGAGTGGCAGACCCGGAAGGAGAGAGAAGCCACAGGCTCTGACTCTGCTTGGAACCCGCCTGTATAAGGAGGCGAACACCTGCAGCAGGCAGCTTCCTAGATTAGGGCAATTTACAGTTTCGACTGATGAACGCGCTTGACTCATACAAGCCAAACTGTGCTCTACACACGCCATTCTCCATGACTTTGCTCATTGCCTCACTCAGAACATGCATTTCCTTTTTTAGCAAGAAATTCAAGTTTAAATTTCTCATTAATTTTTATTTAGATTTTATAAAGCCCCTCTCAGGGCTTCAACTGGTTAGAATTTCTTAGGAAATCAGATTTTTTTTTGAGAGGTCGACCTTAAAAACGATGGCTAGATGAAAGCACCGCATTGACAGAGGAGGGGAGAGGAGAGTCCTAGAGGACACCTGAAGCTTAGGTGATGCTGTTGATCCTTTTCCCAAAGCTAACCACACTCTGTGAAAATGCCGAAATATTCCAAAGTGGTGCTCCCACCTTTGGGGGCCTTAGTCTGGTCACTCGGCTAGCACAGTTGCCAGTGTCTTTGGATCAGTGTATTCCATGTGTGTCCAAATACACACCACATGCACCCCACCCACTAGACTTGAGTCTGTGAGTGTATGTTTGTGCAATGATTTACCTACCAAATACCGTAGTCAGAAATCACCTTAAATGCATTAAATGCGTTTGTGCAATTTAGGCCCGGTAATGCATGTGGGGTGTGTGTGTGTGTGTGTGTGTGTGTGTGTGAGAGAGAGAGAGAGAGAGAGAGAGAGAGAGATGGGATAATAAAAATTTTAATGCTGACAAGCACCTCGAAGGTTATCTATTCTCCATAACCACCATTGAAAGCTGCGAAAAGAGTTCTGACGTTAGCCACAGGGTCTGAAGCCTCGTACATGTGTCAGAGCCATGTCCACGGAATCTCCCTTCAGCGCTTTCCCATCCACTGCGCTGCCCCACTAGTCCCCTTGGCGTGTACGCATGTCCCTGAAGTCAGGGTCTTTCCTCCTCCACTTATCTTCAGATCCCAGCTACTCCACAGATACAGAATGCCTTTAAAAATGGTAAGTTTTTCCAGGCTATCCAGGAGCTGCCCAGGTGATAATGGAGGAGGTGGTGGGCTTGGCAGTCAGAAGCTTCTCTGTGTTTCTGCTTGTGTTATTTTACTTTGTGACCATGTGCAAGCCATTGACTGCGGGACTTGATTTTCTCATTTCTGAAAGAGTGAGGCAGGCTGGAGCAATGTTCTTTCCCTAAGTTCAATAACAAAAATCAGCTGCAGAGCTTCAACAAAAACACAAGCTCCACCTCGCCCCCCTCAAAGGGCAGCAGCAACAACAACAAAAGTAATGATGTCCTTGCCCAGGCTGTACCCCAAAGAGTTAAATTAAAATCTCTCAGGGAGAGATCTAGGCATTGGTCATTTAAAAATTCCCCCATGGATTCTGATGTGCAGCCCTGTTTGGGATCCACTGGGCAAGGTGATTGACAAGGCACCTATCAGCTCTAAGCATCATGCAAGCCCAGCATTTTAACATGTAGAGCGAGACCCTATCATTGTTAAACTGGTATATCACTAGCAGGGGAAGTTGGGATGTGTGGGGATTAGTGTGCAGAGTGTACACAAGGGATGGACCTGGTGTGGAATTAAGAGCAGAGCTGTATTTACTGTGTTCCTGAGCTTGATCAACACTGACATGGGCCTGGGGTTGAAAGTGAGGAAAGTTAGGGACCTGCTCTCCCTGACAGCCGTGGAACAGGTGTGGCTGTGAAACAGGGCCAGTGGCCCTTGGTTCTGCAAACATCCTCTGTTCCACTTAATCTTTATCGAGGGTGCCCCATTTCTGGTTTTGGAGAGGAAGCCTCATTTCACTCCTTTGTAACACTTAAATGTAGGAAGACTATTAATAAATGGGGCTGGATGAGCAGACCCTGATTGACTGGTGAGGGGTGTGAATGGTGCAATTATCTTGGTGCTGGTTGGAATTCACTAACCATGCTACCCTCCCTCTCAGTGCCTGAAGTGGAATATTAAAGGCATGAAGAGGAGGAAGAGGGTAGGAGGCATTCAGTTTCGTTCTTTTCTGACTGTAACTTTAATTACTGATTATTAGGTTGGCCAGGTTAAGAGTTTTCTCACATCCTTCCTTTTTTGGTTCCCTCCCTTCCCCATTTTAAAATAAATATGAGCCTAAATGTACAGAGGTGAGGAAAAATCAGATTTATGGACCTGTGTTGTTTAAAAAAGCCAAACTATAGAAAATAAAAATACTAGTTCTTTTTTTGGACACCTAATAGCAGTTGGAGATGCGAGAGAAAGGTCACGAGTGTGGTTTGGACTCTTGCTGGTGTTCGGCGGGATATGCAGAGGGGTGAGGCACTACATATTCAGGAGAAACCCAGGAAGTGTACTCATTGATCTGCATTTCCAGATCTCTCTTGGTTGGCCCCATAGAAGGAAGGACTGCAAGAGAAATCCTATCCTGGCCAAATATAGGTACTCAGATTTGGTAGGTCTTTCTTGGGTAGGAGAATGTCAACCCTAAGGCTTTTTGGAGAAAAAAATACTGGATGGGTTTTCTTAGAGCCTGCGCATATAAGACAAATAATCATTTGTTTGTTGATTAATGTGCAATTTTTCCATGAGAACAAAATTCATCCTTTATGTCACTTTGTGTCCTCAGTGCTGAGCAGAATACTCTCTGCGTTATGGGCCGTGCTCAGAAAAGGCTGGTTGCTGATAAAGATGATAATGGAAATGAGTGTGCATCGAGGATAAAGTTGGCATATTTATACCTTTTATATTTCCACTTCCTTGTCATCCAAGCACCTCTTGATGCTTTGGTTGAATTTGACCGGAGTTGAATAGATGAGAGTATGTTTAGTGCTAGCTATAGGCTGACAGAATGAAACTGTTCTCATTTATTAGTGCTTCACTTCTTTGAGCTTCATTTTACACCGTTTAATAAGAGTTTTCTTTGAAAGCTCCCATTCATCACTAATTATACTTTTCCCTTTCCCTTCAGATTCCACGTAAATACTGGCCATTCCTCAATGTCCATCCACCTCCAAGATTATCTTACCTACTTATCTTGCTTGGTCTTCCCAACTAGAAATGAACCCCCCCCCAACAAGTTATTTGTCCACAGGCTATATTTATTTTTTCCTCTGTAGCACTTCTCGTATGCTGGCTTTTGGGACAGATTTCTTATGGGCTTTTTATCTTGTAATCCCCAATCATCTCCACTGTGCTGGGCTTTCTGCAATAAATACGATGATGGTTATTCACCTTCTCAAGCTCTCCTTTTTATTGTGTACCAATTTCCAATGATTTTTTGATTTCAACATAAAACTCAAGGTTGACTCTAAATGTAAGAAGGGTCTTTCAGTCACCATAGCAGGGGATCCCGTTTATCGATAAACCTACATTTATGTGACTGAGACAGGGGGATAGGGAAGGGGGTGATGTGATCGTGGAATTAGGTAGCCAATTGTAGATCATTTTACAAATAATTGGTGGAATAAAAATGTTAAAAATTATTTCTATTATTCCAAATACAATATTGAATAGTGACCCAAAAAGGAATTGCCTTGCCTCTGCTTAAGACAATTTACTGTTGAAATTGGGCTTTGAATTGATGATAGGTATTTATGGTATGGTCATTGTATTTGGGGTTATGTTAACATATGTTATCTCATTTATTCCTTACCACAAGGCCGACATTCTTATTTTGTTTCCCGGATAACCAGAGTCAAGATTGGAAAGCTCAGTGTCACACAGCTGTAAACAGCAAGCCAGGATTTTAGCTTGCACCCTCTGATTCTAACCCCTGATTCCTTAAATTATATCAAGCTGCCTCCACGTAAAAGAAGATAAAGTGTTTACGTGGTGTGTAGAGGAAACTGGGAAACTGTGAACAGCACACACTTTGAAACTTCAGCAAAAGTGGCTTTCTTCTAGGTGTCTTCCCTTTGGGCTTTACTCTTGGCAAAAGGTAAAATTCTTTTCAAGTGGAAAAATGAGTGCCCCCCCCAAAAAAAGAAAAAAAAAACGCTTGCCCACAAAACAGCAAATTTGGGGACCTTAATTTAATTCAGTGAGAACAAAAGATGGGAAATTCATGACACTGGCGGTCAGCATCTCTTCTATCTCCCGTAACGGTTAAGGCTTGGGCACCATCTTTTTAGCCTATTCTTACCGTTCTGTGAGTTTACTTCACCTCCGAATTTGAGACTCTACTTCTTTTGGGAGGAAACTGTAATCTTGGCTGTTTTGAAGATTACCCATTTTCTTATACCTGTTTCTTTCTCAAACCCATTTATAAACTGCTCCTTTTAGTGGAGACCCATGGTTGGAGTAGGAGAATGGTAGTCAGGAATATTGCTTTGGCATTGGGTTTTATTAGCAACAGTAATCATTGTTATTATTCTATGACCTATACTTGCCTCACTCCAAAAATGATATGAGGAAGCTAGTTTTGTTTTCAATATCTGCATCAACTATTGACTCAGGGGGCAGTTGTATAAAGTAAATGTAACACAAAAGTTAAATTTCCTGTGTATTTTTCTAAGAAAAGAGGCCGCCTCTTGGTACCTCACAGAGTTCAGGTGCCTTAGCTTTTTACCACATGCATGATTTTGAACTATTTTTCTGTAATTTGAAGCAAAGAGGTATTGAGAAAGAAGCCGGCCAATGGGCCAGGAAAGTAGGTCCAATTTGAGCATTGCGTCAGCTTCGTATGATTCAGGCAAAGTCCACGACCTCGCTGAACTTACTTCCTCATCTGTAAGATCAGATCTTTAGGGGAGACAGTTACTGTGTTGTAGATCAAATGAGGAAACTTAAAGAATCCACACAAAGTGTAAGTTTAATATACACAAATTAATATTTTGGCTCAAAATAACATCCTGCTCAAAATAACAGCTTGCCATAGCCTTCAGTCCAGGACACCTATTCCCAGTGGGCAAGACTTAGAAAATAATTGATGGGGCAGATGGCAGCAGCAGCATTTGGAATGCAGAGCAGCACCCAGGCATTGCGACCTGTGGTGTTTTTTTCTTCTTCTTCATTTATTTGTCTTTTTAGAGAGAGGGAAAGGGAGGAAAAAAAAGAAGGATAGAAACCTCTATGTGTGAGAGAAATATCCATAGGGTGCCTCTTGCACACCCCCGATCTGGGGACCTAGCCTGCCACCTAGGCATGTGCCCTCCTGACTGGGAATTGAACCATCAACCTTTTGGTTCACAGGCTGGCACTCAATCCACTGAGCCACACCAGCCAGAGCAACATGTGGTTTTTAATCTGTGGTCTATGCCTCCTTCTCAGGTTCTCTTTCATAGTGTTTATCTAGCCAACTAGATAAACACTTGTCAGAAAGGAGAGCAAAACTAATCTTTCTAGCTTTACGTATAGAACTATTTTTTCCAAGCTTATTTTTTATCTTTATGTAATCCAAGAAGAGTAGAGATGGAGACAGTGACCCAAGCTGAGGAAAAGGATAATGTGAAAGGCTCTTTTGTACCCCAGGCCTTTGCTCATGCCTCTCGCTCTGTCTGGGGGCCCTCCTCACCTTACCTAGCCTGCTTCACTCTTATTTTGCCTTCAACATTCAGCTCAGGAGTCCTCTGCTCCAGGTCCTCCGGGTCCCACCAGCCTGGAATCATGGGCCTCTTCATGCTCCCACAGCCCTCAGTTGGAAATGACTCTTGTTGTGTCTCTGTCCTGCCCACCATGTGATGTGGATTTTTCAAGGGCAGGAACAGCCTCTGTCCTGTGCCCCATGTGTACCTAACAGAGTGCTGGCACACGGTGGACATGTAATAAATTGCTGCTCACATGGTATGCGCATCTGCTGGCCCTGTGCTCAGCGCTTTACATGCATTAATGCATTTTACATGCACTAATGCATTAAACAGTCCCAGCCACCCTAGGAGGGATGTGCAACGATCACCTACATTTTATGGATGAGGATACTGAGGCACAAAGAAGTTAAAGCTTGCTTAGCTAAAGTGGCAGAGACAGGATTTGAACTCAACCATCTGTTCCAAGCTCACTCACTTAAGCTTGATGCTTTCACAGGGTGGTCCAACCTGCTGCCCATGGGCCGCATGCAGCTCAGGATGGCTACAAATGTGGCCCAACACAAAATTGTAAATTTACTTAAAACATTGTGTGATGTTTTTGTGATTGCATGTCACAGTGTGTTTAATGTGTGGCCCAAGACAACTCTTCTTCTTCCAGCATGGCCCAGAGACTCCAAAAGTTTGGATACTCCTGCTACAGCTTTGTAGTAAATGGTTATGGTTGATCTGAATGTGAGAGCTTTAGAAGAAGCTTATTGTGTGTCCAGTTCTATGTAGTGAGGATGGTGAAAAGAAGGGAAGTGGGTACACAGCAGAACTTGAAGGGTGGTTGGGACTTGGACTTGGATGGATTTCTGTGGACTTCATTCTTGTGATATGCTTGTTAGGGCCGTCTTCCACAAATGCATGGGAATGTGATGAGTGTAATGATTATTGAGTTTTGCAGAGGATGAAGTGAGTTGTATTTCTGGTACTTGTAACTTCTCAACTGCTTGCTGTCACCATTACGTTCCCTAAGTTTTCCTGGCTACTGTTTCCTTGAGTGGCTGCTGTTTCGGGGGTGGTGGGGGTCCTACTGGCCTATATCCTCCTTGATCCTTTCTCACTAAGGTGGTGGCAGGTGGCAGGAAAATTCCTTTTAGAATTACTCTGAAAACAGTGGTTGAGAGCAAGAACTCAGGAGTCAGATATCCAAGGTTTCCGTCCTGCCCCTTATTAGTTTACTGGGCAAATGTCTTCACTTCTCTGCACTCCCTGAATCCTTACTATAAGTGAGTTATTAATAATTCTGGCCTTTTAGTTATTGTGAAAATCGAGTTACTTCACTTTGAACAGAACTTACCGTATCTAATAAGCGTTAACTACTATAATGGTCCCAGTCCTAACCTTGTCAGGGTCAGTTTGGGTGGCGAGGGTATAATGCACAGCTGTCTCATGTATGCGGCAATTGTTCCTGAATTAGAGGCTTCCAGATCAGGATGGCTTCTCTGAGTATCTCATCAAAACATAGCTGACAAGAGAAGTAAGTATGGCCAAGAGCTTACCTGTTACATGTTCCTAGATTATTGAGAGAACATGAATTCTTGGTACAAAAAATGCAGACGGTGCCCACAAATAGGAACCAATTCATTAAGGATTTAAAGGTTGAAATGAGCTTTTGGCAAAGTGACCATGAATTGATCAAACACAGGATAAAATAAAAATCGGTAAGGAAACCTCTAAAGAACAAACAAATTTTGAGGGAGAAAGGGAAGTTTCAGTGAAAGAAGGTGACAGATGCAAAGACAAACCAACTTGGGTGTGATAATAACAGTTACTTACGTGTCTGGAGTGCTTCGTAGTGCACCAAAGGCTTTCTCATGTATTTTCTTCCCAACACGTATTTTGATCTTCCGAAGAACCCACTCGGGGGGATTCTGGGCAGGAATTATTATCCGTGTTTTACAGATGAAGACATTGAGGTAGAGAGGGCTCTAGTGATGGTTTAAAATTGTCTAGACAAGAAGAAGAAAGAGATGAAACTCAGTCACAGCTTTTCTGAATCTCAAGTCCAAGCTTTTTCTTCTTTGCCTCTGCTTAGAGAGAGCCCAGGAGAGCAGCTAGTGTTGGTGAAGAAAGCTTAGAGGAAACCTCAGTTGATACGCTAACAATTTACTCTAAAAAGAAAAACACATTTGGTGGGCAAGTGAGCATATTTAGAAATACTGAAGGTTGTGACATCTGAAAAGTCAACATATTATTATGCAAAAGATAGAAGGGTTTAGGGCAAGAGAATTTTTACTATTTTATTTCTCTATGTTTTTCTTTGCATTCCAACATTTTCACAGTGAAGTGCATTATTTTCCTAATGAGAAAGATATGGAAATAAAAAATAAGAACTCTAATTATATCAGGAATTAGATAAAGGTGAATGGGTAAAAAGTGTATCCTTACTTTCTTAGGAATACAACTGAGAACTAATTACCAACATGTAGTCACGTGTGTGTGTGGGGTGTGTATGTGTGTAAATGATCTGGACTCTAGTGCAGGTTAGGGAACACAAAACCAAGTTAAAACTGGAGAGCTTTCTGAAACATTAATTAAGAAGAGCGAATAAATAACCTCAGGTCTTAGTGACAGGTTCTAAAATGCCTTCAGCGAGGAAGTGGTTGCTGCCGGGCCAGAGACTGCCATTTGAGGGAGTCACGGAGGAGTGGAAAGATATCTGAGGGCCAGCTTATGACCTTTGAAAAAAAGAGATGATGGCTGGAAATTACAAACTCATAAGCATTAGTGTTAAGTTGGAAAAAAAACATTGAACCTAATAGTCAGTTACCGACCCCTTGAAGAGACCAGGGCATAGCAATCATCAAAATGGCTTTTTAAAGAACAAACCCTATTAGATCTGTGGTTTTAGGAGAAGGACAGGCTTGGCAGGCTGTAGGAAACCAAAATATGTAATTAAGAAAAAATCATGAAAATTTTAGATCAAACTTCCCCTGAGATTCTATCGTTTAAACAGGGAAAATGGTGTGGGTTCAATAGCTCCAAATGGAGTGATGGGCAGTGGCTGCCGGCTAGGGTGATGCCGTAGAAGTGCAAGCACAGTGATGTGACGGCCTCTCACGGCGGAAAGGAAGAAGGGCTGTGCTCCTGGCTGAGGGTGAGGAGGTGTCCTGCCGGACTCTGTGACTGTAGGACATGGGAACGGCCCAGCTTGCAGCCTCTGCAGGCCACGCTGCCACCCCGCTCCCCGATTTATCTTTGCTGCTCTTCTCACCCCCAGTCCATAAATGCAGGACACCAGTGATTTCTAAAATGTGTGCTCATGTTTATGGAAGCCTAGTTTCACACAAACTCCCAAAATTCCACCCAAAGTATTAGAGGGCTTAGGATCCCTGGAGCTCATCCTCAGATGTCAGGTTCAGACCCCTTAGACTAGACCATGAGTCTAACGCACATCCTGGCAGGTATTCCCCCAGGTATTTATCTCAAGAAGGTGGGGACCATGAGGAATAACTTCCCTTGATGTCACAACTCCTTTGTTTTTTCAGGATGAGCCAGCCTCATGGCTTCACTTACAGGGCATTTGTGAAGGCTTGCCACCAAGGGCAGGGCTCTGTGGAATTAGGCATAATGCTTGTCCTCTGAGCTGGCAGACCGCGAGCTGAGACTTGGGCAGAGAAGAGTGGAGAAGGAGGCAGAATGGACGTGACCTCAGGTGGCCCGCACCAAGTGCTGTAGGTGCGCGGGCCCGTTGCCCTAGACGTGAGCCCGAGCAAGCCAGCTCGGCCACTGGGAGCTGGAAGATTCACATGCTTTAAAGGGGTGGATGTAATTCAGATGAACCTCGCATAAAAGAACACCAGTTTTATTACTGTCTTCATTCGTCCCTTCCTCTCCCAATCTACCCCAGCTGACCCCTTGACTCTTGACTAAGGGCCTGAGAACAAATTCTAGGCAGAGGTGAATTCCTCTGTGGGACCCAGAATGAGAATTTCTTAGATTTCCATCAGGATCTCCCTTCTCTTCCAAAAGAGTGGACCTCTTTGGACCTCCTCCTTACCCTGCTCAAAATGGGAGCTTGGTCTGTACTTTCTACTGGGGGTGTCAGGCAGTCTTTCCAGGGTTCCTCAGTTTCCACATCCTCAAGATTTCTAGGCTGGAACTTCTGTGGCTTTTAAACCAAGGCAAACCTAGCTTTTGAACAGGGTCAGTCTGGAAATACAGACGGAAGCTCCAGTACCACTGCCCGCAGAAGCAGCCGAGTCTTTGATGTACAAGTGACTAGAGTTCAGAAACCCAAGCGTGCTGCTTGCCACCAAATGACCTTGGGTAAGGCAGCTTATGTTTTGGCCTTTGGCTCCCCTCTTCTGTAAAATACAGGTTATATGAAAGTCAGATGAGGTAAAGGATAGCAAGTGCCTGGAACTTAGCACTTTTACTTCTCCATACACTCTGAGCAATGCTGGTGAGTTCTCAGAAGGGCGGGAAAAAGAAAGAAGCGACAATCCGATCCTTGCAGGCCTTTTCCATCCACTGTTGCTTCCACATAAATGCCCACCCCGCCCCACGCCTCAACAGTCCTCCACCACGGCTCTGGTGTGAAGAGGAGAAGAAGTATAGAACCCGGGGGTATTTGTTCTGCACACCAGAGAGACAGAGTGAAGTGTGTGACATCCAGTGGCACAGGGTGACCTCAGGGAATGTTATTAGGTATGTCTAGGGGACTGTCCAGACAGCCCAGGAGGCTGAGAGCCTTGTGTCCCTAGAGACAATGGCAGTAGCAAAGAAAGAGAAAGAAAAATGATGAAAGACAGGAGCCTTATCCAGGACATCAACTTCAATCAAGTTCTTTGACTTTTTCTCCACTTTGTATGTGGAGGAGGAGGACAAAAACAGGGATGGGGGGGAAAAGGAAGAGGGAGGGTGGAAAGGAAAGGGGAGAGGATGAGGGGCTGCCAGGAAGCTTCCACTTCCCAGACAGTGGGGGCCGGGCTAGTGCTAACGGACCGCCTGTCTAAACGTGATCCTGAGAAGGGCAGTGCCACCGCCCCAACCCCCTTTCCAGCCTGCCCGTGACAGCGGCATCAGTGGCAGTTTCGACACACCTTGGGGGTGGGAGAGGCAGAAAGCCACAGCCGCTCTGCCACCCTGGGAAGTGCTATCTGGACTCCGGGGAGTTTCTGCAGTCCCTCCGTGGAGGGCAGCCGGCTGCCTGCCTGCTCACTCGGGTGTTACAGTCCCTGTGATAATCCAGCCCACTGCCCAGCAGATAGCTCCCGTCTCTAACTTGTTCTGTGTACATTCCTTTGTCTGATTCCTCTTCTAAATGGTGGCAAACAGACATTTTGGGAAGGAATTAAGCATTATGAGTTCACAGAATGTCAAACATTGAAACGGCAAATACAAATCAATTTTGAATTTATCTGGGTTTTATGTCATTTGTACTATAGTGCCTACCATCAGCAATTTATGGTTAATTTTAGACAAAACGAATGTGGTTTGCTAAAGTCTGAGTTCAGTAACTGTAGGCTGATGGGATACGGTCTTTTGGAAAAATCCTTCCAGTTCTGTGGAAGAAGGGCACTGGGTCCTGAGCTCCATTTGCTATCAGAATCAGGGGTGGGAATGAGGTGGGTGGGGAGGCAAGAAGAGCCTCCCTCTGTTCCTGCTTGTTCCTCGGTTCAATTGGGCTCCAGCCCAAATGCAGCTGGAGGATAAAGCTGCTGCCAAGAAAAGCCATGCTCCCTGCTGCTCGCTGGTGGAAGAGCCAGCTCCGTGCACGTGCGTGTGTTCTCTGTGTGTGTGTCAGAGACAGAGAAATCGGCAGAGATTAAGAATGAGAAATCATTCCTTCACAGGGTACAGGAAACTTTAGAGAATGTTCACAAGGGCATCGATTGTGATTTGCGACTTGGCACCAGCGTATCTGAAATGCAGCCAGGTGGTTCTCATGCACAGCCAGGCTCCAGCACGGCTACCGCAGACCCTCTGCCCCGGCGCTCCCACACCTGCTCCTTTGTCTTGTGTGTGCATAGTGATGCTTCGCCGCCAGCAGCGTGCTTACTGCAGCCACTCTGAGAGGGGAAGACAGTCCCTGACTTGTCTTGTCTGCCTACCAATGGACCCGTGTTTCTAGAAGACCTGGTGGATTGATTGAATAAATGCTCTTAACCCTGTAATTTTATGCACACAGCTCCTCATGCTGTGGAAATAACTGTTCTTAGATTTTTCATTGTGAGTGGATTGTTCAGATTGCCCAGAGGGAAAGAACTTTCTCTAATTTTAATATAACAAGTGTTTATTTAGCTATTCCACTAAAGTAGTCAACATTTTCACTCTTTATTCCATTTGCTGCTATATTTCCAAATACACGCTGAAGAAACTTTTGAGTATGTTGGAATCGTGAGTTCTCGCGCATTTCCATTGTACATCAACCGCTTGCCGGCTGGAGCACACCGTTCACTCGTCCGCACCAGCCCTCCACTCAGGGCTCCAGCAGCGCTCCTTCCCTGCATTCCAGCATCTTTCTCCGCCTCTCCCTTGAAGACCTGGGTTCACCCTCCCGTGACCTTCAGGCTTTGCTTCCTCTAATTCGTTTAGATCACTGACCCTTGACCTGTTAACATGGAATCCCTTGTTGCTTCCCTCCCCTCCCTACTCTGCCACTTTATGTTTCATCACACTCTAATTTAATTTCTCCGTTACTGGCCCATCAACTTACAGTCATCTCTACTTTTCTGTTCTGTCGCTCATGCTCCTAAGGGCTGATGAAGAAAATCCCAACAGGGAGCTCGTCTCGCCTGCCTCAGCCCTTCCTTCCAGAACATCATCATCACTGAAAGATGGGGTGACTAGCCTTTGTTAACGATGCCCACTATCACATGCTTGCCCAGTTCTCAAAAATCACCTTCCGGAGCTGATACATCCTCTCCTCCATGCTGCTGCTCACGGTTGATGGCCTCATTACACGTGGCTGTGAAACTCAGCGCTCTCTGGTGTGAATGTCCATACTCATCCTCTTTTCAACAGAAACATTCATCGTTTGCTGGACATGTCAGAGGGGCTTTTGTCCCATCTTCCACAACGTTGACAGCCTTTGTCCCCAACCCAGTTTATTTTTGTTAGGAGTTGTGCTGTCATACTCGGGGCCCCTCACCCTTCCTGACATCATGGGATCTGTCTTCCCACTGCTTCTTCACTGCCGCGCTCATTGTTGTCATCCTAAAACCTTTTTCTCTGAAATGAAATTCATTTCACCCCCAACCCAATCCCTCTTTCTGAGATCCCTGTTTTTTGACGGGTACCAGCATTCTCCCCGTGCCTCAGGCCAGTCCTTCAGGGGTCTTGTATCTCTTCCTAATACTCTCTCCGAGCCCCTGATGGGTTCTGTGGAATCTGTCTTCATGTGCCTTTGCATATGATTAAGTCAGTAGTGCCTTATGGTGAAACCATGGACCTTGCCTGAAGATGTCCGTTCCTAGTGGTTGGACCTTTGAAAAATCACAGACCTCTCTGAGTTTTGGTTTCTCATTTATATAATGGGGCTAATAATAGTACAGCTGGTTCAAAATGTTCTTTTGAGGCTTAAATAAATGAATACCTATGAAGCCCTTAGAACAGTGTCTGGCACCTTGTGAGTCTTCAATAAATGTTAGATGTTGCTATTACCTATACTTCAGTGGTTCTCAGCTGGGAATCATTTTGCCTCTCAGAGGACGTTTGGCTATGTCTAGAAGCATTATTGAATTTCACGACTAGGGGAAAGGAAAGCTACTATCAGTTAGCAGGGAGCGGCCAGGGGTTCTGCTAACCCTCCAACAGTGTATGGGCAGCTCCCGGAAAGAGTCCCGCAGCCCGGACGGCAGGGGTCTCCAGGCTGGGAAACACTGCTCCACATCTTGGCCCCAGAAACCGCCACCGGTGTCCCAAGGTGTAATCTAATGCCTGTTTCTATCTTTGTTCTCAGTCCTCAACTCTGTGGAAGGCTCGTTTTATCACATGGTTTCAGTGACAAACTGATTTTGATTATTCTCAAATCCACATTTCCAGCCTCCTGATTATGTCTCCAGTGGTTTTCCCCAGGCGCATTCTCTTGATATTGGAAAATGTTAAAGGGGGGAAAAATGACCAGTGTTCCTCTTCCATCTCCATTCCAACGGCCACCCTTTCCCAACCTTTCCCTCGTTGCTAATGGCACGCTGTCCTGGCTCCGGTTCCCACTGGCGCTGTCTCCGGGCCCGCACCTCCACTCTACACCAGTTGCTGCCAGTTCTTGCTCAGCATTGTTTCCTTCCATCCTCATTTCCATTTCCATGGCTACTGCTCAGTGCCGGACTCTGGCTGGCTTCCCTGTCTCCCCTTCTCGCCTCCTTCCTCCACACAGCTGCTGGAATTGTCTTCATTAAACACTGTTTTCCTCTGCTCAAGAATCCACAGTGGCTCTCCATTAACACTTATTAGTGAAAGGAAATTCCCCATGCAGCCCGGTAAGGCCTGACTTCCCGCTCTCCTTGCGCCCCGCCCCGAGCGGCCACCAGCCTTTGTGTGACTCTCTACGGGTCTCTGGGAGCTCCTTTTGTCCTTGTCTCTACACCTTGGGGTGCTATAATTTCCCTCCCTGGAAAGCCTTCTTCTCTCCTTTTTTTTTTTTTTTAACTATGTCTGTCGCCTCTTTCAAAAGCTGGCTCAGTTTTGAACTGCCCCAGGAAAACTTCCTGAATAACCAACCCCTCAGATTCTCCTTGTCCTATTACTTCATATCTCATCTTTGTCTTAAGTACTTATTAGACTCGACCTATATTAATTTGTACTTGCTGGTGCGTATAAAGAATCCCTAAGTGTTTTTAAAGCTTTTTCAAATATATATGTTTCACTCTCCCCACCTTTTCTTTTGCTAGTACCTCTTTAAAAAGAAAAAAGCTAATACCCAGAGTCAAAATAGAGTGCACTGGTTAGATCAGGGCTTCAATAGATGCCGTCTCTCTATCTTCCCCCGCTTAAAGCCCAGGAGGAACACCAAGGGCGTAGTTTATAGGTAACTTTAAAATGACCTGCTGTTCTCTTTGTGGTTGTGGTGGTGGTGGGTGGGAGGAGGAGGAGGAGGAGGTAAACCCAAACACAGGTCCCAAAGTGACTCTTCTAAAGAGGCTGCCAAGGGAGCAAGGATACAGTGTGAGAACACACCGGGGCCACATCCTGGGCACTTGCTAATGGAGATCCTTCACAGGGAGCAAGGAGAGAGCTAGGAATCTTCCAACCCTGTGCATGCTGGGTGTTTTCATGTATGAGGGTAATGTCTAGCTATTGGTTAGCACCTTGCAACAAATAGGGCAATCTTAAATAAATGATCTCATTTAATTTATAAGGCAGCCAATCATATTCCATTCTGCATCTGAGGAAACTAAGGCCAGGAGGGTTAGGGGAATTGCCCCTGGGACTCAGGACTATTGTGAATTCCAGGGTCTCCCCATTGTACTCTAATACCTCATTTTACTCTGTAGGTAAGGCTTTAAGGGTTACTGTTCAATACCCTTATTTTACAGATTGGGCTGCCACGTGATTTCCTGGTGGCATTAGAGGCCTTGATAAGTAGACCTGGGCCTTGAATTAACTGCTAATTAGTGTTCTTCTCACTTTATTGCCAACATTACATTTGATTTCTAACCCAAGGTGCAAATAGACCTGTTCACAGCAACCTTGAGACCAGTGCTGTTCAATAGAACTTTCTGCCATGATGGACATGTTCCATAGCTTTGCTTTCCAATGTGACAGCCACTAGCCACATGCAGCCAGTGAGCCCGGAGAACTGAAACAGTCACATGCGGTTGGTGGTCTCCACATTGGACACCACAGCTGTAGACTCACTGTTTTCTTATTCTTGTCAGAGAGAGCCTATCTGTGTTTTCAGCTCATCTGCCTTCCCTTTTCACTGGGAGGTCATAGTAAACCTGGAGGAACTGGGAGCTCACTGAAGCTGGCATCATCCGAGTTCAGATCCTCTGCAAGAGAGGAGAGAGATGAGCAAACTGACTGCAGCCCTGGGTGGGAAGCGTCTGTGGAGGAGAAACAGCCGGTTCCTGGGTCTCTTCCTTCCTAGCAGCCTCATGAGAGCCCAACACTCAACATGGGGGGATCTCAGCCTCTTCCCTCAGGAAACAGGCTTAGGGAGAGGGCTGAACTGCTTCTCAGAGGTCGGCACGGATGGGGCTCTGAGGTGGCGTCTTCTCCATGTGGCCTGGTGGGACGTTGTTAAGGAAATGTGAGGGAGTTCATTTGGTGCTTCTGTCTTTAACTTCAACACCGAGAAACACCTCAGAAGTACCTTATGGTTGAAGTCTTTCTTTACAGCTCTCTCCAGCTCTGTGTCGCTCTCTTGTGCAGTAGGTGTGTCTGTATGGGTGCATGCACATCTTTCTTACCATATCTTGCATCGCTTCAGAAATGCTAGTTGCTGTCTTTCCTGAAGCTTCCAATGACACACTTGTTATAGCTGAATCCAGTGAGTGCATCAGAAAATGAGAAACCCCCAAGAGTGTATAAGCTAATGAAAGTGATGGATGTAGGGTATGGCACGGCCTTCTTTTTGCCTGTTCCTTCCCCCTTTCTTGTTCACATATTCTGTTCAAGTGGAATTTTAATATAGTTTATTGTTTATGCCTACAAGAAAAAAAAATACTGAACTCTGTAACCTATGGGATATAAGGGCTAGGAGCTCTCATCCTAGATAAGTTGAGTCTGTTTCTTCATGGAGATGAAGGATAGAGGAAGAAAGAACTTCCCTTAGAAAGTCCGTCTAATTATAGGACTAGACAGAGGATTATGAGCTCTGATTTTTTGTGTCCAGAGAAATTAAAGAACTTGGGAATCTTGATCTTAACTGATTAATGGACACAGATGCTGCTCATCCGTGTAACAATCTATCCTTTTGCTCTGTATTACCATGTACGTTTGTGGGAATGTGGAAGTCTGTTCTTCGGCAGGTCCTGGGCTTGCTGGTGAACCCTCAGGAGACACTCCAGGATTCGCTCGTGATGTCTCAGCTCGTTGTTGGGCAGACAGATGTGACACCACATGGGGCATCCAGAGTCCATACGGAGTGAACAGTTTGGAGGCAGTGACTTGGAGAACAAGGCACTCGTATTCAGACTGAGGCTTTTAAAACAGAGCGAGTGTAGGAGCATTCAGGGCAACTGTGACAGAGAGAAAGAGTTATTGCCCTGATAAGAGATTTTTGCAAAATTTTCTCCGAGGAATATGGATTTTGAGAACATAACTCATATTGCCCTGAGTCGTCTTTTAAATCAGAGATCTAATCACATTTGCCGTCTCTGAAACCTTTAATGGCTCATTATCGTGTGCAGAATGAAGTTCTTGCTGTCCCCCACTGGTGTGCCCGGGCACCCGAGGTTCAGCTCCCACAGGCCTGTGCAGCCTCCCACTCATGGCACCGTGTTCTCCGCTCTCTGCTCTCGTCATCAGTGTCCTCAGCACAAGCCCTTGACAGACTTCCTTGGCTTTGCTCAAACCATTCCTTTGTTCCTTCAGTCAGGTGCATCCTCTTCACTGCTCCATCTGGCTTTGTCAGAATTCTAGCCGTTCTTCAAGGTCCCATTGCAATCTCACCTCCTCTAGGAAGCCTCCCCACATCCTTCCAACAGCTGGCACGTTTCTACTTCCTGCCTTTTTATGTATCACTCTGTATTCTCCACAGCGCTTGTCACTGCCAAGTCTCATTTCAGTTATTAGGGTATGTGTCTGACTCCACCTCTTGATGGTTGGTCCCTGGAGGTCCAGGCTGCATCTTGTTCATTTTCATATTCAGCACGGAATCTGGAAAAGTGCATCGCGTACAGTAGGCACATTGAATGGAATTGTCCTTTGTTTCTTAATTAGAACTGCTGGCTACTTACCTTTATCTCTTCATTTGCTTTTTATACCTGATTCATCATTTCTAAGTGTTGTTTAGTCTGCACAGACCTGTGTGTGGATGGATAAGGAAGAATCCTGTGCCTGTGTGCATGTTGGATTTTGCTCAGTTCTTCTCAAAATCATTTGGATGCGGGAGGAATTTTAGCTAAGAAGAATAAATACAGCTTGCTTCCTTACCTGGTTCAGCTGGTTTCTCACTCTCTCAGATCATCAAAGTAAAGTTTCAGACTTGAATGCCTCACAGGTTCCAACCTGTTCCAACAGAACCAGGGTATCGATTTAGGCCAGATTCCAAGCCCGCTGCAGACCGGTGGTGAGACTTCGGTTTTTGTTGTTAGCCTCTTAGCAATTTTAGTGTTGTTTCTGGGTATTGGTTTTGAATGTGCATTTTCTCATTCATGTTCCTAAATAGTATTTAGATTTATTTACAGGTCAAATGCTGTTACAAGAAGTAGCCTGAAAATGAAAATCTCTCTACTACTTTTTTTTTCAAATTGTATTCAATTGAAAGAATTTTGGGGTTAAAAATTTATGGCCAAGTTATTTACAGTTTATTGCAATATTTTATTTCCTTCAAATATTTTAAAGATGTTTTGTTAAATGTATAATCAATTTTGTTAAATCCTCTTCTTCTGGGAAGGGAAAGAGACAAGGGAATCAGTGAGTTGGGAGGAGGAATCAGTCGTGTCCGCCTGGAGGGAGAGAAGGGCCCCAACCTGCCTTTGTCCCTCTGTCTCTCAGCTCTGTCACGAAGGAACTTCTCTAAAACAGAAGCAGGCTCAGTTACATGTTTTCTTCATGTTTGCAACAAACTAAGTGTGTTTTATTTCATAAGACTTTTTCCCCTCAAGAAAGAGAGTTTCTTTATTCATACGGTTTCAATGTCCCCAAGTTCTTCCCCTGCAGTTGGATGGGGCGCTGTCCGCCGATGGCCAGGCTTATTTTTTAAGGTCCAGTTATAGACGCTGTCAGGCTGTTACGTAGCGTTGAGAAGCCAGACTGCCCTGAGCATGAGAACGGAGCTGGTGCTAACCACCCTGACACCTGGCGGCACCCTCCCTGTCTCACCCTCAGTGCAGCATCCGGCGCTAGTCACTGCCGTGGACCTGGTTCTACTACTGCGTAGCCTGGCCAGTCCCCTTTGCTGAGTCAGGCAGAATTATGTTGGTGGGCATGTATGTGTGCATGCATGTGCACTGGCCTTTTTTTTGCTTTTGAAGTGCTGAGGTGAGACATTCAGAATTCAAGGTCAGTGTGGTTCAGGCCTGGACCTAGTCTAGTCAGATTCTCTCCGAAAGATAGAATTATCAAATGTTATTGCTGAGCGGGACAACTCATGCGAGGTTGACAACACCAAGGCCGTGGACTAAGCAGATGTCAGAGTGTGTAGGGAGCACCTGAATCGGGGCCAGAACTCGGACAACCTGACTCTTGTTCCAAGGCTTTTTAAACTACATCAGATGTCTGCGTACCTTATTGATCCCACATTTTGATTAGTAAAACGATTTGGAATACTTAGCCCCAATATATGTGTAGTTATTATATAGTCAGGAAAACAAAGTTCATTATTAGTTTGAATGGGAGAATGTAATATTGGGAATTAGTTACAAAAGGATTGAAAGAGCTGAAAAGCCAAATGGAATAGCCAACCCCAAATGCATGCCCAGATCAGCCCAGCATGAAGTTGGTGTTGACTTTTGGGTCACAGTTGACCATTGGGAACTGGAACAAGTGGTGGCTGCTTAGCAGAGAATGGAAACCATAGAGGAGGTATAGCCACTGGGAAGATGCTGACCAGAGCAGAGTATCCGAGCTTCTCCTCTCTTTGACACCCTCTCACTCTGTTGGCAGTACCTTCATTGCTTAAACTCAGCCAGTGTGTTTGACAACAGAACCTGGGAAATGTGGTCTGCAAGGTTTTACCCCCTGCAGTACAGAGCAGTGAAGAGGGGGTGGGCTGGGCTGGAGGGGGCAGTTCTTACAGCAAAGAGGAAAACCGAGGCAGATTTTTTTCCAAAGGCGACTGCAACAATGTCTCTCCTCCCACATGCTCTTCTGTAATGTGACCTGGCTACTGCCTCACAGGGTGGAGCCTGGTCCCCACCCCTTGCATGTGGGCAGCTTTATGACTGCTTCCACCAACTGAGTTTGGAGGAAGTGACTCGAGGGGACTTCTGAGGCTAGGTGAGAGAGGCCACACAGCTTCCGCTTTGTTCTCTTGGTGTGCTTGCTGTCTGCACTCCAGGCTGCCATGCTGTTGGAGGCCACACAGGGAGACCCTGTGTAGGTGCTGCAGTCTATAGTCCGAGCTGAGCCCAGTGCCAGCCCTGTCAGCCAAGAAGTTCCAGATGATTCCAGCACACAGCCTAGGAGTCACCTCCCAGCTGTGTGAGAATTCCCAACCAGGCCCTGAAAGTTGTGGAGCTGAGATAAGCACCCTGCTATAGCCTATCCAAAATCCTAACCCTCAGAATTGTGAGCATAATAAAATGGCTCTTATTTTATGCCACTAAGTGTTAGAGTGGTTTGTTATGTAGTCATGTATAACTGGAACGCAAGTGACCAAGATGTTTATTTAGTGCATAATTATATGTATATACTGTCTAATATGTTGAGTCCATTATAAAGCACACAGAAAACTAGAAATTAAAAATGGGCAAGATGAAATTAAATGTAAATAGAAGCCTAACATTTTCTTCCCATACCTAGTGAATGATCTTGCCCAGTTCCTGGGGTGTTAGAGACCACGCCTTATTCATTCTATACATTATATACATGGCAAGAAGAGGATGGATGATGGTATTTCTGGTCTTCTAAATAGCCAGTGGCTACTTCAGCAATCTCTGAGGAAGAGGGATTTGGGGGGCAGTGGTAGAGAGGGGAAGGACATATTGGGGGCACCCAGGGAGAAGGTACAGTCAGGGGAGAGACAGGTAAACATAGGTGAAGGGCAGATTCTGTGAGAGGGAAAACAGGGCTTCCGGTCAGGGTGAGGATTTGTCCTGAAGCAGTGTCCGGCTTTGGGAGTATTTAGTTTCATGTCTGTGATGCCATTCATGAGGACCATCCCTGTGTCCCAGCGTGGATTCCTGTGGACACTGTGTAATAGTGGACAGGGATGCTGTGTGACAGTTTCATTAACCCAGTGGGGACTATTACTGAGAGTGATTCTAGACCTGAGTGTCTTAGAGACCTGAACATTTTGGGGAAGAGATCAGGTTGAGTCTTTTTTCTAACATCTCTTACTCTCTTTGAGGGACTTCTAGTGTGTTTGGTGTGTGCACATGATATGCACACAGACACACACAGGTCCTTATGTGCCTTTTAATTCTTACCTCATTGTATACATGTAGATCTTTTGCTTCATTTTCTCCCTCCCCCGCCTCCCCAAAACCCCTAAAACTCAACAAAGGTCTTTTGGAGTTTTCTTTCTTACTGCTGTATAGTCACAGATCTACTATTAACATAAAGTGTATTTATGTAGAACATCTGTACAAATAAATGTATCTAATCTATTGAGCATATTGAGGGAGTTAATTTAATAAATGGATTTCTCCCCCCTTTTTCTTTTCTGACTTATTCCTAATAAAATGTACTTATCCCCTTCTTATCATGAATTCCTTTACAGCATAGGTGGCAAACACAAGGCCCGCGGGCCGAATCCATCCCTCCACTTCATTTTATCCGGCCTGGCGCCTTGTTTCTACCCCGCGGCAGCACCGAGCTGTCACTTAACTGTTAAGGAGTAGTTACATTTATACAGTCCTAAAATTACATTCGGTCCTTTGAAGGCAACCTCGAGACTAATGTGGCCCCCGGTGAAATGAGTTTGACAACCCTGCCTTACAGGAGCCCTGCAAGTCAAGCAGCTGTATTGCGTGATGGTCAGCCACTGCTGGGGGTGTGATTTCACAGATAAATTGGACTCTGTCCCTGCCCTTGGGGAGCTCCCACTTTAGAGGGAGAGACAGACACATGAGTGAATAATTATATTCTGTGTGGTGAGTGCTGTGATGGTAGCTATAGTATGCTTGGGAATGTGGGGTAGACACTTGGTTTCCATGAAGTCTTCCTAGAGTTTTGACAAATAGCGCCAATTAGACAGCTCTCCCAACCAAATTGCATGTGCTTGGCTTTTGGATGTAGTGAGCTTTCTGCAAACAGACTGGATTATTTGACTTGAATATCCTGTTAATGAGACAAGCTAATTTGCCCAAGGGGACCTCTTCACCCCTTACATTCAGGCTAAATGCTTTTCACATTGGGTTTTCTTATTCCAGCTGCAGGGTTCCCATCTTCCCTGGAATGAATTCTCTCTGGCAAGCAGAGAGACTGGGCTCACTCTGGTGTTTCGGTACATCTCGTTCACTTCCGGTCCTGGTCAGTCTGCACACAGGAGGTCCCCTGTACTGTGTTCTGGGTTGCCAGATTTAGCAAATTAAAACAGAATAATCAATGCACTGAGAATTTCTGATAAACAGTAAGTTTTTCATGTAAGTAGATTTCAAGTAGTGCTGTACGAGTTGTTTATCTCGAAGTGCAAATTTACCTGGGTGTCCTGCATTTTGTCCGGAAAGCCATGTCACCGCTCCCCTCTGGCCTCACTCTTCTTGGGATGTTCACAAGGGACTGGGAAGTGTTCGCAGCTTTTATCTCTGGAAGCACCATTTCCGGACTGGAGATTTTGACCTTCACTTTCCTCTCTCCCAGTGGAGGTTAGGTTTTTTTACTTCTTTGCCTATGGCTAGGCCTGTCAATCAGAGCAACAGTGCTGAGCCTATTTCTGATATGGACTCTGGTGATATTAAAAACCTGGCCTTTGGTTGAACTGCTTCTACCAACGTGATATTGTACGTAAAACTTATTCTGCTCCCTGCACTTGAAGTGGAAACTCTTTATAAGGGGCTGTGCCTGAAGTGTGAGTCCGAGGCAGGTGTGTAGGTTGGCTCAGGAAACGAAGGGCATTCACTGTCAGGCAGGGATCCGAGATGCCAGTCTGACAGATCAGAGATCCGTTTTGTGTATTTCTCCGTTGCTGACTGTGACCTGGTGAATTGCATCCCTGGGCAAGACACTTCTAGATAGGCAAGGTGTCAAACGTAAGTAGCATCAATAACAACTTACTGAGCATGCTGTACCTGCCAGACACTGTGCTGAATGCTTTCCATACATGTTCTCACTTACTCCTCACAATAATTTAACAAGGTAAGTACTCTTATCACCCTCCAAATGAAGAAACAGGCTTAAAGAGGTTAATTTGCCTAAGGTTGTCTAGCCAGTAGGTGGCCAAACTGGGATTTGAGCCCAGGTCAGTCTGATTACAAAGCTCCCACTTCCAAACACAATGCCACATTGCACAGGGGTGGACTTGGGCTGGTGGGGGCTGGGGGGTGTCTCGTAAACTTGTGATTTGATTTGTCTACTCTGTTTTAATGATTTCTAACAAGGAAGGATCCTTTATAACCTCTTCAATAACTTGTTCTGATGTGTGATGTCCCATTTGGACAGGCTACTCTTCTATATATTAATATACTGTTTTTCTTCTGCAGTATAAAACCATCCCTCAAGTCCAATGGAAAGAGCAAACTGATTCCCCCTGGCTGGGTGGCTCAGTTGGTTAGAGCGGCGTCCCCCTACTTCAAGGTTGTGGGCACAATCCCTGGTCGGGGTGCATATAAGAATCAGTCAATGAATGCTTCAATAAGTAAAATAACAAATAAACGTCTCTCACTTTCTGTCTCGCTCTCCCTCTCTCTTTCTCTTTCACTCTCTCCCTTCATCTCTCTAAAATCAATAAATAAAAAGTTAAAAAAAAGAGCAAACTGATCATCATTTATATAAAGTGGCAACGTTTCTTTTTCCTCCAGCCACCTCTGTCAGTCTTTCGTCTTAGGTTCTGTAATCAACATCATGATCAAAGATAATTTAAGTGTCTACTTCCTAATGTTTAGTACTCTTTGTGCTCTCTTTTGAATTTCTCCTCAATTACATGTAGTGAGTGCGTAATAAATATGGATTTGATCAGTCTGGTTTTTGCAGGCTTCTGTACTGCAAGCACAGCATAGCCAGGTACATAGCAAAAGGTGGGCCTTGTTTTTGCTGACTTCCTTCGAGGTGAACCCCTCTTTTGTTCGTCTTGATATCCATCAGTGTGCACTATATTGCACATAACTTCCTCTTGATATTTTGGTTTAGGATCTTACTCAATTATACCATGAGTGAAAAGGTTTGTTAATAATGCTGTGTCCATTAGAGGATGCCTCTCTCTGGTCTCTGTAGGGGCCAATGACAGTGTAGATGTCACACGTGTGGTGATCATAAGACCACAGAGCTCATCACAGCAGAAGCACCTATGTCTGTGGCTTTGAGCTGATTGAAGAATGTCCCTGCAGCTGTCACACTTTAAGTGCTTTACAGACTTTAGGAAGCTTCGTTGTCCCTCAGGGTCTTAGAAACCTATTTCAGGTTTGGGGGGGGAAAAAGTCAGGAAAAGGGAGAGGAAAGGTTTCTGCCACTGACCCCAGAGATTCTGGAGGTTGTGGGAGAGCCTTGAAGTTGGGGAAGTTGGGATCTCTCTTTTTGAGGTTTCTCCATATCAGTCAGGAGCTTCTGAGCTGCCTCTGATAGCCGGGGTCTGCTTGCTTTCCAGGCTGAAATGCAGACAGGCATCTAATTTCTCTCCAAGAGCTCTGGATTCTTTAGCCAGTGGACTCAGCCCTGAGTTGTATCCCAGAGTACTTTGGGGTTGAAGCAAGGATCCCTCAATGTCCAGCAACCACACAGGTGTATCTGCCATTCCCTGCTGCAGGGACTAATAATGACCTCCTTGCTCCTCTGGAAACCTGAGATATAGGGAAAGTATTGCAGCGGGACCACAGAGAGCCTTCTAAAGGCTGATTTAGCCAAACCCTCCTTTCCCAAGCACTTAATCCTTCAAAGAAAGAGTAGTCTGGTGAGTGTGGTGGTCCCTGAATTTTCTGGATACCTGCCTATCACTTTAGAGGGGGCAAAATGCCAGAGACTCCAAATGTTCCATCTGTCCACAAAATTCCCATTAGTCACTGATTGCCTCTCTTAAATTCAGGATGCCCATCTGAGAACCATACCTCCTCATCTTTACTGTGTGAAGACACAGCGTTGTTGGTATGCTGATGGGACTGAGGTCACCTACGTTTAGAGGAACTTAAAATTTTATATCTAGAGATATAGTTGCTCCTTGCAGAATCCAGGTCTTTTAAGTCTGAGCTCCTCTTTCTTTCAGAAACATGGCTTTTGAATAACAGTCTTTGTTATGTCACCAGGGCTGGCTGTGCCACCACCAACTGTGTTACAGTCGTTGGCCTCAGAGCAGAACCGGATGAGACTGGTAAAAAGGAATTTGAGAGGATTTATATCTATATAAACCTAAGACCCAAATCCGTAGGACTGTGCTTTGTCTGTGAACAAAGAAAAACAGGACTTCTTTGCTATTTACAGTGCTGTCTCAGCAAGGCACATGTTTCAGCATCTTTCGTGCCCCCAGAGGGCTAACAGAGATTTGTTGTCCTTTCATTGCAGTGCATTTTCGAATTTGGCAATTAGACATATGGGGCAGGGTTGGGTTGATCCTTATGAAGAGAAAGCATTTTCCCAAAGGATCTGCTCCCCCCTCCCGCCCCCCAGCAGAGACTTTCCGTAGGCTTTTGCAGTAAGGCAGCAAGGCTATATTTGCCCCAGAACCTTCTTTTTTGTCTCCACTCAACAACAGTTTGGTGTTTTGTATTATATTTATGCATGTGCTGGTTTGGGGTATCATCTTCTCCCCTGATAACACTTTGTTGGGTTTTTTTTTTTTTATATTTAACTGATAGTTGCCATTTGAATGAGTAAAGGCCATGCTTTGGGGGTCTAGGTGGAACTATGGCAACTTTTGCCATAGTTTTCTCTCAGAGATATGCTTAGAGAGTGAAAGAACAAGTTTGATTTAAAATGCGCTGCTTTCTTGGTTCTGGGACTGGCCAGTAAGCCCAGAGGGTGATAGATGACACGAGTTTAACAATGTGGAAGTGATTTGGAGAAGAATTCATGCTTCATCCTCAGCCTTGTGCTGTATGTCAGTGATGGTTGCCATGGTGACGTTTGTGGTGTCATCAGTAGCGGATTTGGGCTGCAGCTGGGAAAAGAGCCACAGCCACAGGTAGGGTTCTATAGGATCAAAGGCCATTTTTCATGCTGCGGTTTTAAGTTGAGAAGGACAGATGGAATGAATTATTAAAAGTATACAATGCAGGAGGGAGGATATTCAAGGGGACATTGAAATATTATGTTTCAGGACATGGAGTGGCATTGCTCTTGGGTGTGTGGGGCTGAGGCTGTTCATGCTCCCGTCATCGACCACCATCCATGGTGTGGGGACGTGTGACTGTTGGGCTGTGTTGCGGCTGCCCTGGCAAAGGCTGGGTCATGCTTTGCTGCTTGCTGGGCCAAGCTGTTGACTGTCCCTTGCTGGCAGATAAGAAGAAGAAAGCAATGTGCAGCCTAGATTGGTATAATTCCAGGGTAATTCATGTGGTGAGCCGCAGCCTTCTCCCGCTCTGTGGGGATGTAGACACTGGGGATACTTCTATTAACATATAACTCCATGATTTATTAGCTACCCTGACTGGACCATAGTGGGAAGGCAGCAGGTCTGCAGTGACCCAGAAGTTCTCAAACAGCGTCCTTCAAACTGGAGAACAGATCTTTCATGAGTGTATGAAGCCTTTCCAAGGAGTACGAAGGCATGGACACCTTTAAGGCACTTCGTTTCCAGATCTTCAGTTTTTTAGTGCATTCTTTCCTGAAACTGATCTGCTTGTGGAAAGCCACTCCCCCCTCAGGGCTGCCCTTTTCCCACTTTGCAAAAGAAAGGCACGTCTCTCATTTATCCAGAATTTGACTGTTTACATTGCCCCAGGGTGAAAAAACTTACAGGGGGTCACATAAAGGGGTCCTTAGAAACATTGATATTAGGGAGAACTTCCTTTATTTAAGACACTATAAACTACCCCTGTATCCAGATCATAAGATTCTAATGAGAATAAAAGACAGAAAACTGTACAAGATCAACAATGAAAATAAAAATTAAAAAAAAAGATTCTAATAAGATTTCTATATTTATTTTTTAAATTATAAACAACACACAATATAAAATCTAATAGGATTTACTATTTATGTTTAATACTCGTCTGTCAAAAATGTAAAGTATTTGTTATTGTGACTAAAGATTTACAAATAATAACTGTAATACTATCTCAGTCTGGAAAGGAATAGTTAAACATTTGGAACCCACGATTCCAGGACATACGCCACTAATTGTAAACTTCAGTTCGTATGCACACTTTGGTTGCAGAGAAGCGTGGCAGTGGTCATTAGTTTGAAGCATCACATGTATTAGATTACCATGGAGTCTTGTGGGAAAGATGAGAGAGAAATGCAGTCTCAGAAAAAACAGGAATGATATAAGATTTATGACATTTATAGAAGAGCTTAATCTTATATTTAAAAAGTGGGTGATGTTAGATATCAGGCTACTGTGGTAGTTATAGTTCATTGAATATGTTTAAAAGAGTGATGTTACAGTTTATTTTAAAATGTTAATATTTACTATAAACTAAAAATTGTATCCTTTGCAACTGCTTAAATCATGGTGAAAAAAATTTAAATGTTAGTTTAAAAATAGGCACAGAAGTATATAATTTTAAAAAATCCTTGTAGTGAGTAACTGAACAAAACAGTTTGAAGATACTATTCGCACAGACCCCTTTCCCCCAGTTTTTATGTATTTATGTAAACTTCAAAACCTCACTTTTCTTGTTTCATCCTTTGACTTACCAATATTATCTATTACTCAGTATGTCCATGGAATGGTCTGCATCATTCTCCGGAATGTTCCGCAGAACTAGTTGCCTCCATTCCCAAATTAGCCTTGTTCATCCACCTCCTTGGGTTTCTGCGTTGTTGTAACATGGGCGGTGGTTTGGTGTTTCCACACTCATTCCTTAGAGTTAAGTCTAGTGATGGACGGTTTACTTCCCAGTACGAATGCTGCATGGTATGCTTCTAAAATCAACATCAGCTGTTTATGTCGCCTAATCCCATAGACTTCCATTGTAGCTGGACTGACTGGTGTAGCCACTGCCCTTGTGCTGTGGATTCTGTTCCTTCGACAGAATGCGAGCAGACTATTGTATCACTCATAGCGGTCTCTGACAGCCCATGTGACGGTAGGCCTGCCGCACCTGTAGGTTCTGGTGCTGTGTCCTGTGTCCTAGGGAAAGGCAGCTCTGGAGAGGAAAGTGAAGGTGGTGTATAGAAAATATGCTGTCTTAGGGTTTGTAGGAACGTGGCACTGTCCTAACTAACAGTTAAGACAAAGGTTCAGGTGTTAGCAGCTGTTGTTAGTTCCTGAAGAAGCTTTCTCCAGAATCACACAGGCGGGGCCAGACTTACGCAGTAACACCCGGGAAGGCAACAAGAATCTGTGGTGATACAGAAAACACAGCCTTCAGAAAGGATGTGGAGGTTAGTTAAAAATTGTAACACCTCGAAAAAATGCTTACCCTGCCGCTTCTTACTCTTATGTAACAATGACATCTTCAGTGGATTAAGCAGCTGAACAGGAAGAGTAGCAGGCACTCAGTTGCATTTTATTTGGTGGGCCGGTAGTATTTATTTATTTATTGATTGATTGATTGTCTGCCCCAATGTGCTTCAGACCTTAGACACCTAAGCTGGTGTTTATTACCAATATGTCAATTCAGGAAGTTAGATTGAATATCTCTATTCTTTTTTTAAATCATTCTTTTTTTTTTTTTAATGTTTATTTATTTATTTATCTTTAGAGAGGAAGGGTAGGAGAGAGGGAGAAGGAGAGAAATAACAATGTATGGTTGCCTCTTATGTGTCCTATGCTGGGAACTGGCCTGCAACCCAGGCATGTGCCCTGACGGGGAATCGAACCGCGATCCTTTGGTTCACAGGCCCGCGCTCAATCCACTGAGCTACACCAGCCAGGGCTGAATATCTCTATTCTTGACAAGCACGTAATACCAGAAGTGTACTTTATTTTCCTAACCATAGCCATCTGATAAGCGAAGCAATGTATGATAAACAATTTTACGGTTTATAAGAACCATACAGATTAATTTACCTGATAGTCCAGATCTTGGGAACATTAAAGCTATGAGCATGTTAGAAAATGTGTATCTGAACTGATGGCCCACCATTCTCTCTCTTGGCTGGGACCCTATACATTTCTTTTGTGTTCTTGATTACTCTATCCTGGTCCAAGACACACAGCAATGGTGTGAAAAATACTTGACTAGTTAGGTAAAAGACTTAACATCATTAAGCAATGGTGTGAAAAATACTTGACTAGTTAGGTAAAAGACTTAACATCTCTCATCATTTTCTGTTGCAGGAAGCCACTCTACCACAGAATGCTATTATGCCAGTGGTACCCAGTACCTCTTGTATATAGGTTATTGCAAATATGTTCTGAGATGCTTAACTTAAGAATTACATTTTTTAAAGTAAATAATTGTTTTAAATCTATTTTGTAAAGACATAAAGTACAATAGAATTTCTGGAGTACAGATTAAACTATTTGCACTAACACACGTGATGTACATGATTTAATAAAACAACTTTACTCTTCCTAAAAAAAAAAAAAAAAGACTTAACATTTATCTCTTAGAGCTAAAATAAAAAGTTTTCTTCTCTGGACTCAAGTCAGATCTGGGTTCATGTCATTGCCCCTAACTGTGTGACCTCATGCAAGTTACTTCATTTTCCTGATACTCACTTTTATCCTTTGTCACATGAAGAGCACAAAGTCTACCCTTGTAGTGGAGAGGACTAGAGAAAATGAGTGTGCAATGGAGAGTAGGTGCTGAGAGGTTATTACCATCCTCCTGAAAGGCATCTTGATAATATCTCCCTGTACATGGGGCCGTGCTAGAAGCTGGCACACAGAGGTGGACGGGAGACCACCCTGCTCTGCTGCTGTTCGGAATCTGTAACGGAGCAGCAGACATTCCACTCGTAGCAGCACATGGTAGTCATTTGGTTATTTAGGCTGTGAAATGTTGTGTTGTGTGACTGAGATAGTGGCCTTGATTGCCTCTCCTCCTCCATGTGGTTGGAGAAAGGTTTTAGAGATCACCAAAGGCACTTGTGGGAAAGGGCTGTGTGGCGGTCAGAGCGCGGTGTTTGGCTTTGAGGAATGATATCAGAGGACCTAGATGGGAAGGGAGTAAATTAAATACAGTGGGTAGTGAATAGGCCCACCTGTATAAAATTGAGGTTTTCCTTCCTAGATTTGTTTTCCAAATGAAAAATTTAAAAAAATAGGCAAATCTGGCTATATTGATAAAGGAATTGATGTTCATTCATTTATGCACTAATTCAACAAATATTTATTGTCTGCTCTGTGCCCTGAGCTTTTTATAGTCCCAGCAGAGTGAACAACAACTACAAAGACCCCAAAGCAGAAATATGCGTTTGTGTTTAAGAAAAAGCAAAGCGGCTGTGCTGAAAGGGCTGAGAAACAGGGAGGGTGGGTCACAGAAGGTGTCGAGGGTCAGTTCTCCGTAGGAGTTTGTGGGCCATGACGAGAACTTGGCATTTTATTATAAATTCAATGGGGAACCAGTTGAGAATTTTGAACAGGCATAACGTGATCTGACTTAATGATCCTTTATATAATAAGCAAATCATCATCCCGAAAGTGCCATCTTATAAATGATCGTTTGCTTTGCATAGTGAGCCGGATGGGTTGGTTCCACTTCAGACGTGGGAAGTGATGGTGTCCAGCAGGTATTGGCCTGGCCTTTAAGCTCTGACAAACTCGCACTTGAGTCCTGACTCAACCCTTTACAGCTTTTGTAACTTTGGGAGAAATGTTCACATTTGGTACACTTTTCTTTTCTCATTCTTAACATGGTGGGGTAGTGCTGAGATCCACCTACCGGACTGTTTTGAGGATTGAATGGAGGAGTGCCGCTGAAGTGCTGGTGCGTGGCCAGGTCTGAGCACGGAGTGGTGCTCGGTGCCTGGTGGCCGTGGCTTTTCTTGTCAGAGAGGGGAAACAGCAGCTCTAAGACTACAAGTCAGCCCCCCTTATCCCTGCTCTGCCACCACCCCGTACTGCCTGCTGCTGAGATGCTTTTCCCATGGCCGGTGACTGGGAGGTCTCTGCGGGGACCCGAGGGATCGGGGACCTGATCAAAGTGCAAGCTGAGCAAGGTGACTCCCACAGTGGCCCTCAGGATCCTCTGTGATTTATCCTCACGGGGAGACATGATAATGAGATTGTGCTCTGTCCCCGAGTCCAGTGCTGTGTGCACAGCAGGCCCTGGATAAATATTTGTTGAGGATGAGAATCCCTTAAAGTGATTATGATCTCAATCAAAAGCTACTCTATTGTAAGTTCCCCTTAGTTTGGATTCCTTGGATTGATGTAAATTTGGATCTGATCTTTATCCTTTGTACAAAATGAGGAGTTGGAAGTGACTTACCGCGGGACTTTATAAAAAATAAAATATGACCTAATTTAGGCCTATCAGGACACTGTTAATTAATTTGCCTCATTTTATTTTACTTGTTATTCAAATGTATCTTCATTTGAAATGTTATTTGTATAGCCATTAAAAGTCATAAAATAATTATTTCCAAAAGATTTGAGTTTCCATTAATTTTGATAAGCTCTTAAAAATTGCAAATGAATTAGATTTAATTACATTATTCGGCTGTACAAGTTAAGTTCCAAAATACTAAGTGCTTGATCGTATAGCTGAAGCCTTGACAGGGTCGGGGGTCGGGGGTGGATGGAAAGAAGAGTTTATCTCCGGCCCAGGTGAACAATGTCAGGACAACAAACAGGGGAAAGGGTCGATGCTCAAACGCTGGATCTGTAGGACTTTCTGAAGTTCTGGGTTGTCCCCCCTACTCCTTATCCTATCTGTTGTTCCAGGAGACAGTTCTGGTCCCTCCATACAGCCACCTGTGATCCACTAATGATGTCTGCGGGAGAGAGGTTGGCATGTGGAAGATGGTCAAAGGCAGCCGCTTTCCCAAGTTTTCTGGAAGAGGGGGTTAAAGATCGACTGCCTTGGGGCCCAGAACCTGGAACCAGCTGTGACTCACGCATCTGCACCGTCTTTGACCTTTTGCCCAGGAGAGGGCAGTAACATGCTAACATTCGAGCTTTTCCAATTGTCCTTAATAGACACTGCGAGAACCAGCGTAGAATTAGTCACAGTTATGCCTCACTTTCACTTTCACCTGATCAACATTCAATCTTCTGTTTAGTGGTTTGACCTTTGGCTCCCACGGTCTGCACACACGTAGATCTGGAGGTGACATGCGTCCATAGGATACTAACAGAAGGGAAATCTGCGGTGATGCTCTGCTGCATCTGATGCTGTGAGTGCTGCCTGCCTTGGTGACCGCTTCCCAGCTCTGTCTCAGCCATTGAAGTGACATGCTCTCCATGATTTTTCTAGACTAGCAAATCATGTTTGCATCCTCTAACCGACTACAGAGCCTTATATCTTATACTTTGAAACAAGTTCATATGCAGTCTCCCGCCTTACACAGGGTTTGGAATGAGAACGGCATTATGGCTTTTCTCTTGTCCCTTTGTCCGTGTTCACAGCACAAAGACTTGGTGGCCTGCAGCAGCCTTATCATGCACATGACAAGGGTTATTGGGCTTTTTTTTGGGGGAGAACTTTTTGACCCCAAGTGGGAAGTTGTGTGTTAGTTGTAGGCATTTTTAGCTTTTGACCAGGCTTATGGCAACATAATGCAGTTTTAAAGTACTAAAAATAGGAGGAGGCAGCGGAATATAAAATAATCCTCAGTATCTAGCAACACTGTGCTGATCATTCTGGTAACTGGCTTAGCTTAATCCAAGAGTCATAGAATCAAGAATATACATCTCTTCCCTACTTAACCCCTTCTAACCCACCTGCTTGTGGGTGTGCCTGGGCAAGTGGTACACACAGAGGGACACCAGAATAAATACAATGGTTCATGAAAGGAGACATGGGAAATGAAGGAAAACTGAGACAGAGTGGGTAGGCAGGATAAGTGTGGGAGGTGAGGTTGTTCATGAAGTGGTGGATGGTTGGCAGAGAGAGACTCAGTGTGAACTGGAACCTCACAGGCCATGTGAACTGGCCTAGTCTCAGCCATCGTGTTGGAAGGTGTGGGGGGAGGATGGATGTTTGTGAGATGGGTGTGTGTGTGTGTGTGTGTGTGTGTGTGCGTGCGCGCGCAACCTTCACTTGTCACAGAGTAACTTACTCAGCAAAGTGTTTCTTGGATATTATGAAACGTGAATTTCATTTCTGCTCCCTTCTTTCCACCAAGCCTGGTCATGGCCATTATTTCCCATTGTTGAATGTTTAATGATTTTCAGCCGTAGGACTTCCCTGGTTTCTTCTGGGAGCTTGCTTCACACCCTGTTGAGTTTCAAATGTTTTTGATACCTGGCCTGCACTTCCCTTTGCTCAATTTCACCCCATTATCTCCTATTTATACCCCTTGTACCACCCTCATAAATCAATCTCTTCTCTCATTTCATCATTTTGGTAGTTTGGAGCCTTAACTGTGTCTGTGCAGGTAGGATGAAGGGGGTGGATGGGGGTTGGGTTGGAGGGTGAATGGGAAGGTGAGGGGAAAAAAAAACACTGGGGAAAAATGCCTTCCAGCTGTGTGACGAGTCCTGCCCTTCCATGGATCATGGAGCAGTGTGGGATGATTCCATCACAGTGGGTCTCTGTGTCTGCCACCTCCCAGCAGGTGCCGCGGGTGTGGGTGGCTCGGGGAGCTGGGGGTGGGGGGCGTGAACAGAGTGGAGGAGCTCTGGACCGCAGGCCCCATTGCAAGTGATTTAAGTCTGGGTTTCATTTGTAATGGTGAAACTGTAAATATCTGAGGGGACTGGTGAAAGTTAGCACTGCAATCTGCGGATTTCAGGCTCTTCCTCCGTGGATCCATAGACTTCCAGTGAACATTCTTTCAGACACAGGCCTGCATTGCTGGCTTTTTAGATCACTGTACTACTTGCTACCTCAGGCCTGGCGCTAACACGAAGGCACCCTCAACCCTTTCTCATTTTGTATTGTGTGCACCCCATATATGGTGGGAATGTTTCTTGGATTAAGAGCACATTTTGGAGGTGGAAGAGGGTACGGGGTGATAAATAGTAGTGGAAAAATATAATAAAAAATGAACTATTAAAAAGGAGAGCACATTTTGTGTTTTTGAACTGCTCTGTAACCCCAAGGGTTTTTAATAGAAACTAGATTTTAGGCAACTAAGCTCTACTGTAGATTGATAAAGTTATCAGTAGTAATAATATTAGGTGGTAACTCAGACTGCATTTAGAATATGGACAGTATGTATGGAGCAGTCCAACTGTTTTGAGGTGGGTTGGGTTTTTATTTTATTCTAATCCTCTACTTCTGACTTCTCCCTCTCCTGGATGGATGCGAGCTGGCCAAGTTTAATGGTGATGGCAAAAAAGAGGAGAGAAACATTTCGTTACCTATATTTAAATCAACTTTATTGAAGTTAAATTTACATAAAATAAAATTCACACATTTTAAGGTACAGGTTGACAACTTCTGACGAATACATGCAACCATGTGGCCACTCTAATCAAGAAACAGAACATTTCCGTCTCCTTAGAAGTTCCCCTGTGCCCCTGGGCGGTGTGCGTTACCTCCCAGCTCTCCCGCCCCCACCGCAGGCAACCGCACATCTGATTTGTAGTCCCTGCAGATTAGTTTTTCCTGTTCTAGAATTGCATAGAAATGAAATCAGACATTATGTAATCTTTAAATCTTTTATTCCCCTCAGCAAAATATCTGTGAGATTTATCTATGTTGTTGCACATGTTGGTAGTTCCTTTTTACGGAGTAGTATTTATGTATGAATATACCATGATTTTACCTATTCACCTGTTTATGAACATATGGATTATTTCTAGTTTTTGGTTATTATGACTAAATCTGTAAGAACATTCATATCCAAATCTTCTTATGGACATATGTCTAAGAGTAGAAATGCTGGTCATTAGTGGCATAGTATAAGTTTTTTTGCTTTTCCTTTTCATCTTAATATGCCTTTATATTTAAAATGCATTCTGTATAAACAATATGTAATTGGGTTTTGCTTTTTTATCTAGCATGACAGTCTCTACTCCTTGATTGGAGCATTAGTATATTTATATTTAATGTAATTATTGATGTTGAGTTTATGTCTGTCGTCAAGCAATTTAGATTTTATTGCTCTCATCAGCTTTTCTTTGTTTCTCTGTTGCTTCTTTCTAATCTTCTTTAAGATTACTAAAATATTATTTAGTGCTTTCCATTTTATTTCATCTGTTGACTTTTAATGTATGCCTCTGCTTATTATATTTTTTAGTGTGTGGTATAGGGCTACCATTATGTATTCTTAATTATGGCAGTCAACCTGGAGTCATATGTCTCTCATCACACTTGACATCTGACATTGTCTGCCTGTCACTTCCCCATTCGCACTTGCTGTTTTCTTCTGTAAATCCTAAAGCACTCTGAGGTAAATCCATCATATGCTTCCCACTTCACAATGTAATAACCTCACAGCAACAAAACTTCGTTTAACTGCCCACTTTGTCCATTGTAAGATTATTGTCCTATTTTTTACTTCTGCATATAAGATAAACTTTGCCTTACACTGTGATCATTATTTCTTTAATAAATAGTGCTATTTAGATAGTTGAGGAGAATGGCAACATAGTCTTTTATATTTACTCATTTATTTTCCATTTCTTGTCCTTTTCTTTCTGCAGAACTGAGTTTCTCATCTGGTGTTATTTTCCTTCAGCCTGAAGAGCATTCTTTCACTCAGCTTTTATTTATCTGAAAATGTCTTTATTTTATCTTTATTCTTGAAGGGTATTTTTGGTAAAATAATTCTGGGTTGACCATTTTCCCCTCTTACTTTTAGTACTTTACAGCTATCATTCCATTGTCTTCTGGCCAGCAGTCCTTTTCTTTAGCTTGGTCTTCAGAAGTTTGATTATGGTGTATCTACACAAGATTCCCATTATATTAATCTTGCTTGGAGTTTGTTGAGCTTCTGGAACTATAAGGCAGTGGTTTGCATTGTATAGTCATGTACCACTTAACAATGGGGATACCTTCTGAGCAATGTGTCATTAGGCTATTTTGTCATTGTGTGAACACTGTAGAGTGCACTTACACACACCTAGATGGTCTAACCTATTACACACCTAAGATGTGTGGTATATCTCATTGTTCCTGGGCTAAAACCCATGTTACTGAATGAAAGTACACAAGATAAAATCAAGTACGAGGGAAAAGGACGCCATCAAGACACATGGTAAACACTCGATATATGAGGCTACTGCCAGCCTAGCACAGCATATTGTTTTACAGCAAACCTTTTCTTTATCAGTAAACAGAATATACTCTACGATAACAATAACAGTATAGTACAGTAAATACCTAAAACAGTAGCATAGTCATTTCTCATTATCAAGCACTGTGTACTGTATGGAATTGTATGGGTTGTGCTTTCGTATGATGGCAGCACAGTAAGCTTGTTTCCACCAGCATCACTGCAAACATGGGAGTGGTGGGTTACACTTTGATATAACTGTGGGTGCAATGTCACTAGGCTATCGGAATTTTTAATCCATTATAATCTTGGTGGGATCACCATTGCGTAATTGGTCCATCGCTGACTGATACGTTGATATGCGGCACATGACTGTACAGTATTTGGAAGTTTTTTGCTATTATTTCTTCAAATGTTTTCTGCTCCAAGCTCATTCTCTTTATCTTTTGAGACTCCAATTATATGTCTGCTAGAGCATTTGATGTTATGCCAAATATCAATATGCAGCTCTTTCATTTTTATTTAAGCCCCCCTGCCCCACTTTCCTTATTTTTGTGCTGAACTTGGACTCTAGATCTCTTTACTGCATCAGGAAATTGTCTCTAGGCAGAGAGCCAGAGTTAAAAAATGGAAAGAATAAATCAATGATATTATTAATCTGTTTTCAAGTTCAACAACTCTCTGCCACCTCCTGTTAAACTCATACAGTGATTTTTTTCCATTCCATTATTGTATTTTTTAGTTCTGGAACTTTCATTTGCATTTTTTTGTAATTTCTATTTTTCTACTGAGATACCCTATATGTGTATTCATTAAGACCATATTTTTCTTTAGTTATTTGAACATATTTTTCTTTATTTCTATTAACAAATTTATAATAGCTGCTAATATCTGCTTTAAAGTTTTTGGATCACAATCTGGATCAAATTTTTTTATTTTCTTTGTGTATATAGGTGATTCTTTAATGCTGGTCATTCTGAATAACGTGTTACAAAGACTCTGGATTACTTTTTTCAAACTCAGTGTCTAAATTCTGGCTCCACGTGGATCTCGTTGGGGTTTGGATTGGTCTTTATTAGGGTGCGACTAGCGTCAGTGTTATTTCAGGGTGTGGGCCTTATTCCTAAGGAGTGGCATTTGTGGAATCTCCATTTTGGCAGGGCTGAATTTCCAATGCACTCCAGCACATCTCTCTCCCACCAGCACTCAACCTCTAGTATTTATAAAGTAAAACTCAACCTCTGTTTTACTTTAAGCACTGGAGTAGCTGCTATTTAGAAAGTATTGAGTGTCTTTACACCCTGAGATATTTACACAGTCCTCAGCCACGGACTCATAAGAGATCTCAAATTGAACTTATGGGGTCCCTCTCTGTACATTCATTTCTGATACTCCACCCTGCAAATCCCAGCCTCGTTAGCCTCCAGGAATACTCACCTCTGTCTCCTCAGCATAGCGTGACCCCTGTGCTGTGCCTGGGCTTCAACTCTCTGTACTCTAGTCAGGAAATTATCTCTGTGTAAAGGGCCAGTGTGATCACAGGCTGATCTCATGAGTTTCTCTTTTCACTGGAATTGAAGTGCTGTGCTGCTTTCTGTCCACTGTCTGGAAACAGTCAACACATATATTTTCTCCAGGTTTTTTAAAAATATTTTATTTATTTGTTTTTAGACAGAGGAGAAGGGAGAAAGAAAAAGACAGAAACATCAATGTGTGGTTGCCTCTCACGTGGCCCCCACTGGGGACGTGGCCCACAACCCAGGCATGTGCCCTGACTGGGAATCGAACTAGCAACCCTTTGGTTCACAGCCCGTGTTCAGTCCACTGAGCTACACCAGCCGGGGCTCCAGTTTTTTTACTTGTTTCCAATTGGAGGGCTGACACCAGGTATTTCCTCATCAAAAGACAGAAACGCTCACTTTACTTCTATCTTTAATGATAGCTAGCACATACTGAATATGTACCTTGTGTAGGTTTTTCTTCTATTTATTTTATATTCATTATCTCTTTAACTATCTCTATAGTGCCATGAAATAAGTACAATTGTTATACAGTTTTATAGGTAAGAAAACTAACGTGCAGAGGATTAATATAGCTGTGGCAAGAAATCCAACGAGCAAGTGTCAGAGTCTGGATTAAAATCCAGACAATCTAACTTAGTACTTCATACTTCTAAACTATATACTCCCTGACTTGATGATAGTGTTGGGAACATCACTCAATGTCATGGTCCCCACATAGACTATGTTTTCCTCCTCTAGGAATGAGATAAGTACTTCATAAATATTAGGTATGATGATTTGTATGGGAACCCCAAAAGAAGGTGCACCCATGTTGTATTCTGAAGTTGATGTGTAGTCAAGTAGTTTTATGAGTCCTATTTTAGTATGACACTTAGTAACTTCTGCTTATATTCAAGATGTGTATGTTACAGGGAGTTATAATTTCACACCAGTCACACACTTGAGTCTTTTGAATAGCTGAAGCAGAGCCAAACTTACCCAGCTATGGCTCTTGAAAACTCCAAACTTTATCTTGTGTATTCATATGCTTTTTAAAACTATGGACTGCCTCTTTCTTTTGTCACCTCTCTTTTCAAGTCCTGAGAGTTCTTGGCTCTCTGTTCTTAGACATCTTGGGTTTTCTTTTAGAGGGCAAATGGGAACGGACATTTCATCTGTTTAGGTAAGGCAAGAACAGGAGAAATAAGGCATCAAGCTGCTGCTTGTGGTTGGACTTTTTCTTTTTAGCTGGAGCCATATGAGATTACCAGGACAAGAGTAGGCAGCATTTTCTGCCTGCTGTTTACAGCTGCCTTGACAGATGACCGGAGGCGGGGGTGGCGGTGGGTTGGGGATGCGTGAGTATATAGGGCTTTGGTTACATCAGAACTGAGAGCCCTGCTTTTCATATAGAGTGCTGGTGAGCATTTCTCCCAAGTGTGTGCAGCAGCCAGGGGAAGCCAAGATTTAGGACTTAGCCATGTGTATGGGGGTCTTGGCTCAGCACCAGTAATACAGCTGTGAATTATGGCCATATGCCCTGTTATGGGTCCCCATCATGTTAAAACCTTTGGAGGATAGGGAGTGTTCACCTGGGGTGGGGGAGAGATGTACTAACAGAGAAGCAGTGTGGGGTAGCAGACAGAGACCTGTGTTCCGATCTGAGTTAAAAATCACTTATAAGCCCTATTGTCTTGGGTGAATGACCATTTTGAGTTTTAGTTTTATTAATTCTAAAATGGGAATTATAATGTCTGTTGTCTCTACCTTAGGGATTATTGAAAATGAAATGATGTATATGAAAACTGTATTATCTAACCTAGCTTGTGAACAATTTTCAGAGAGTAAGATAGTCAATGGCACAGAACTTTTGGCAATTCAGTTATTGTACACTTTCTGATTTTTGAAAAAAAATATAAATGAAACCAGTTGGCTGGGGAGATTAAGACATCACAGAGGAAGAGCACCGTGGGTCAGCATGGCTTGTCAAGGAGCATTTGGATTTGAGTCTGTGAGAGTTACTGAAATAGGCTGCTACGAGAGGAGGCAATGAGTTAACAGACATTTTCGTGAAGTCCCCCTGGTGCTCAGCACTGTGCCAGATGCTGGGGAGAACATAGCAGAAATAGAAGGCAAAGCTTATCCTCTCTTTGGGCGTATAGTCTCTTCAAGAGGCAAGACCGGACGACGGTGGCAGATGTTTCCAGAGAGGCAGTAATTTAAGTATGTTGGCGACTAGGAGGTATTGAGGGATAAAGGGAAGTTTCAAGGAGGAGGTAAATATTTACTGTCACCTCACCAGCCCTGTTCACCTTCAGGTGGGTGAACTTCATTCTGTCCCTCAGGACTTCTCTTCCATTTTTTTTTAATGAATTATACCTCTAAAATAGAGACCTTTGTTAAAACAAAACAAAATAAAAAATAAACAAAGAAAACCTGTGCAGAGATTCATGACCGGGGATTTCCATTTCCTTCTCGATTCGATACACGCCTTCTCTGGAAATGCTGGTCTCAGCATCCAGGCCTCTCTGGGTTAATCTTCTGCCAGCAGTTCTGAGCCCTTGCTCCTTCCTTGCCCTTCTGGTTGTCTCCGTTCACCAGCTTCCTCTCTACTGCTGCTCTGAACATGCTTAAGTCTCCTTCTGAAAACCTTCCAGAAACCTGACCTTGTCTTTTGAGCTGTCATCTTTCTTCTCTACTCTCTCTCACCAACAAACAGCTACTTTGGTGGCATTTATTTCCACAGTATCCACTCACCTGTTAATCACTTGCAACCTAGCTACAGCTCCCATCAGTTTATTGAGACTGAATTTGCTATCATTGTTGTCCTCTTCTTCTCCATGTCTCATTGGCACTGTCTTACTGCTCACCTTCCTCCACCTCTCCAACTCTGCATCGTACAGAGAATTAAGCAATGGTCAGCTTGGATGTTAGACATCATCTGCTATCGCCCCTCTCCTGATACAAGAGGACTTTATAATGGTACCACTCATAGATGGTCATTCAGCCTCAACTTGAATACTTCCAAGGATGATCACTACTTGGTGAGGGAATAGTAATTGCTTGAATGTTCTTCCTTACATGGAGCCAAAACAGCCTCCTTCCAACTTCTTTGTTCATTAATTCTGGTTCCACTCTCTCCCTCTACATAAAATAAGTTAGTCATTCAATTAAATTCAGTTCACTTTAACAAACATTGAGTGCCTGTTGTATACAATATGCTATGTGCTTGAAGGAGCATAATACTAAGATTCCAAAAAGGACTTTTTAGGTTTTTCCAAAAAGGAGAAAGACAAACAAGGAAGTAGTTAGTTCAAGGTTTGGATAAGATGATAATAAGTTACCAGATCAATGAATTTGGCTCTTGAGTTTATGAGCTAGTTTGATTCCATTTTTATATGGTAACCATTCATCAAACAGATGCTTATTACTGCCTACTGAGTGGTAGGCATTGTTCTAGGCATTGAGGATACAGTGATGAAGAAAATAAACAAAAGTGTTGCTATGTAGAACTGATATGCTAGCAGAGGGCATAGATATTCATCATGTGAAAACATGATGTAATTTTAGAAAATGTTCTTCAAATTAAATAAAGGTGGATTCAGGGTTCTTTTGGATAATGTAGTCATGGAAGACCTCTGGGAAGAGGTGGCATTTACAAGATACCTGCCAAATCAGCAAGGATGGCCTGTGTGGGAACTGGCAGGAAGGGCAAATGCCCAAAGACAGAAACATGCTTGGCACATTTGGGTAGTAGCAAGAAGATCAATGTGATTGAAGTGTAATGAACATAACAATATTGAGACTTGAAATTGGAGAGGTAGATAGAATCAAATCACGTGGAGTCTTCTCGGCTATGGTAAGATGCTTGGATTTTTATTCCATGTGATGGAAAGTCACTGGAGGACATGCTCTAATTATATTTTAATCTAGCTACAGTGTGAACAGTCTGTAAGGGGCAAGACATGTTTAGGTGGCTGTTCCATAGTCTAGGTGAGAAATGATGGGAATTAATATAGTAGATGTGGAGATGGTGGGCAGTGTTGGATTCTAAATATACATTCATTACAGAGCTGACTTATCTTGCAGATGGATTGCATATGGAGAGGGGGTGAGGGAGAGAGAGGAGTTGTAGATGACTGCGCAGTTGGGGAAATGTGCTATTAACTGAGATATGGAAGACAGAAGGAGTAGTAAATTTGGTGCATAAAAATGCAGTATTTTTTGTCTGAATTATTTTGAGGTATTTTTGACTTAGAAATGTATATGAGTCTTAAAGTTGGAAGAGGTCAGCATTAGAAATATAAATTTGAGAGCCATCAGCATAGACAGATGATATTTAAAGCCATGAATTTAGATGGGATCACTTAGGAGTGAGCCTAGGCAGCTGGGGGGAAAAATGTCAGGTAGCGAATCCTGGTCCATTACACTTGTGGAAGTTATGGGAAGGACAAGTGGCAGAAAGGAGACAGCAAAGACTGACCACAAAGGGAGGAGGAAACCAGGACACTGCAGTGTTATTGAAGCCAGCAAAGAAAGTGGTTCACAAATACAGGGATCGTTAACACCGTTGAATGCAGGTGAGAGGGGCAGATGAAATGGTCAATTGGCCATTGGATTTGGTGACATGGGGTCATCAGTGACCTTTATACAAGCAATTTCAGTGGAGGGTTAAAGGAAGCATGGAATAGAGTAAATAGTTCTGCAAGTATTAAGAGGTGAATGCTGTAGTCCCTATCTTCTTTTGTATACAATGTGTACTGGTTCTTTCAAGTGTCCCTAACAGGGTATACTTTTTAGATTTTTTTCATTTCCTCCGGGTCAAAGCACCTCTAAATGAGCTCAAGTGTTTCTAGGCAATGAAACACCTGACGTATTCTACATAGGACAGATCACATGTGGAGCTGCATACAATCCTCTGCATGTGATCTGTCCCATGTAGGATGCATCAGGAAAATTACTTACTTCATTCTAAGTATTCTATGTGTATGTCTATTATTGTGGCTTAAGATAGACTGCATTTCTTTTTTTGACAACCACATTGAACTTCTGATTGATATTAAGCTATCATCTAAGAGTTCTAAATTTTTAACACACACACTAATTCAAAAATACTTCTCCATTCTATTATTATATAAACATTTAAAAAAATCTAAGTGCTGGACCTGATGGCTGTCACTTGTTTCATTTAGCTGTCCAAGATCTATTTTGGGCCCAAATTCTGTCACTTATCGATTGATGTCATCCTTTTATAAGCAGGTTCCAATGCCTTCATCCAAGTCATTAATAAATATGTTAGTTGTTTCACATATTTTGTGGAAGTGGATGGGTATAAATTATAAGTTACCAGTGAATATAAATGTTGACAGGCCAAAGGCTGTTTATAAATACAATGCAACAGTCAGGAAGACCCCACGGAGTCTGCTTCTTGATCTGAGATCTGAGCCAGGTGGATGCTGCTGTACCCTGGAAGTGTCTGCACCAGTTCCCCAAAGCTGACTCCAAGGTGTGTTGGTCCCTTTCTCTTACCCAGTTTTGAACTTCCCTGACTGTACCATTAGTCTTCCCTCCATTCTCTGTCAGAGCCTCAAAGATCTCTTGGGAAACTTGGTGAAATGCCCTTATTAAATCAAGAGTCTTTATATTTACATTTCTCTGAATCACCAGTCTAGCAATCTTATTAACAAAGGTTATAAGGTTCCATTTAAAAAATAAGGTTAATAAAAATTTGCTCTAATTAGTATGTATTTACCATATTCTGGTGTTCAGGATGCTGTAATATATGTTTTCTCAATTAGCCATTGCAATAATCTAGTGTTACCTAGGATGCTTCATTTTGCAGAGGAAGAAATTGAGCATCAAAGAAGTAGCTTACTCTAGTTTTCATGACTGCTTATAATGGCAAAATTAGGATGCCAGCCACTGACATGGGAGCCTGGAAATGGGGACCCAGGCAGGTATTTGAAGCAGTCTGTTGATCACAGGTGATAGGAGGCAAAGAAAAGATGAAGTTTGATGCTTCCATGGACACTCAGGACTTTGTTTCGGTCTAGCATGGTAACACCAGGCATGTGGCAGAAGACTGTTTTCAGACATCCATCATTAACGGGGAAGCTCTTCTTCAGCATGGGCCTGACCGTCGCAGACTCAGAGTTGGAGCTGGGCAGAGATTATGTTGTTAGGATGCTATTATTACTGGCTGATGGGCAGAGCTAGAGCCAAATGGACCAATGGTGATCCTGTCAATTGTCCCTTCCTTCCTCCTTCCCTCCCTCCCTCAAAGTAGTGACACCATTTGTGTTGTAGAGCTTTTCTGTGAATCTGAGTCCACCAGTTAGAGCTGGTCACATGCCAGTCTCCAATTTAAATATCCTTAAAATCAAGACTTTGGTATTAGGCTTGAGTTCAAGTCCTAACTCTGCATTTACTAACTGGAAATGTGGACAAGTTGTTTAACCTCCTATTTATTCATCCATAAAATGGGGGAAAAATGATAATACATAGTATACACAGCATTGTTCTGGGGGCTAAATTAGCTAATGCATATCGAGTATTTAGCACAGTGCCTGACACAGCCTAAGAAGTCAGTAAATATTAGCTGTTGTTGAGTTGTTCTGGGTCAGTACCTGCTGTATTTGTTTAAATCATTGACTGATTCTTTACTGTTTCCCATATAAGGTTTCATTTCATCTTAGCTATGCTTGCCTTACACTTTTCAGTTTGAAGATCACTCTCCTTGGTGGAGGAGATGAAAAGTAAGATAAAAGTTGAGTACCTCTGCCTTCCCTCTGTCATCTTTTAACTTTCCATCTCATACAAAGCTATTTCCATCACTTCCTGGATCGTTCTCTTTTGAACACAGCTTTAACAAGTCTTTTACCATTTTTTCCCCAAACTTGAGCCACTTTTCTTACAAGTTTGTTCTTATATTTTTATAACTGTCCTGTTTTTATATATTATGAGTACATCCTTATTTTCTATATGGTTTGTTATATAATCTGATTTAATCACACAGCTCTCTGGGTATCCATGTCTCTCTTTTTTTTCATTTCATTTTTTTTTTTTTATAGAATTTATTGGGTTGACATTGGTTAATAAACTTATGCAAGTTTCAGGGATACAATTCTACAATACATTATCTATGTATTGTATGTTTACCACCCAAACATATGTCTCTTTGAAATAGCTTCCGCACTGGGATTATTAGCTATTATATAGGTAGAATCAAATCATTTAAAGAGTGCATTGCTTTAGAATCACATTGACTTTTTGGAAATGTCCATAGGCTCACATTTGCTCTTTCCAACTTTTAATATGCCTTCAGAAATGTTACTAAATTACATATCTTACCCTCCACAGCATCCTTTTTCTTAGCCCGTATAAATCCCAGTAGGATGTAGTCATTTTCTCACAGGAATATCAAGGACAGACAAATTACAGCCTGCAGGACAAGCTGGTCTGCTATTTGTTTTTGTAAATAAAGTTTTATTAGAACACAGCCTTATCCATTTGTTCACATATTGTCTATGGCTGTGTTTGCACTGCGAGGGCAAATTGAATAGCTGTGACTGAGGTAGAGACCATGGGGCCCACAAAGTGTAAAATATTTACTATCTGTCGCTTTACAGAAAACAAATTGGCTGACCCATTATTAGGGCTTCTTTGAGGAGGAACATGAAACCCTCTGTGGTAGTTCTCCTCAAAGATTTCCTAACTTTCTGGGAAATATTGCTGTCAGAAGGAAAAATCAGATGTCCCATTTTAAAAGAATTAAACTTCAGGCACGTCTAAATAATTGAAATCTCATATCAGTAACATATCTTGCCTTTCTGCCAGCTTTGTGATCTCTTTCAGGAAACATTTTCAATATTGTCTGTCACGCTAAGATGCTCAGTGGTCTGCCTTACTGTGATAATATTTTCTGTCTTTTAAAGTCTTTCATCCAAATGCTCTCAGCCATGTATCCTGGTTTGTGAATTTCTATACAAGTCTACACCTTCTTAAATGTCTTCTGTAGCCCTGGCTGGTGTAGCTCAGTGGATTGAGCGCGGGCCTGCGAACTGAAGGATCGCGGTTCGATTCCCAGTCAGGGCACATGCCTGGGTTGCCAGGCCAGTTCCCGGCAGGGGACATACAAGACGCAACCGCACATTGATGTTTCTCTCCCTCTCTCCTTCCCTTCCCCTCTAAAGATAAATAAATAAAATCTAAAAGGAAAAGAAATAATTAAAAAAAAATGTCTTCTGTACACGTTTGTCTTATTTTTTAATGCAGGAAGAGCCAGGTAGGAGGTAAAGTTCTTGACTTTGTTCATTTGTCACAGCCCTGCTGTGTTCCTTATTGCTTCTGTTGTTGCATATCCTTCCCTGTTCTTATCCAGGTTCTACCCATGGGGCAGGATGATATTGGGGAGGAACTGGAGCAAGACGGTCATTGTACAAGGTGGTCTCCGGTATATGATATCAACTGGAGAAGAACAAAACTGGCAAGGAAAGCAGCTGCTTCCACTACCTGGGGAAAAAGGATTGGGTACATTGTTTAGGTGTGGATGGTGGCTTAAGGGAACATCAAAAGGCAGGGGTCAGTAGTCCAAGCATTAAGCAAGATCCAGAACAAGAGAAATGATCCTGGAAGTTAACAGGTACAAACCAGAGTTGGATATTGCTTTGTTCAGTTGACATGGCTTCTTTAAAATGCTAGACCTTAGCTGTTCCCTGACCCAGTTGTTCCATTTCCGTCAGCTTCCCATTTTCTGCCTACTGTTTGCACACCTCTCCTTCACACTGCCTTCTGAGTGTGCCACTGGTGGATTTGTCTCCTCTCTAAACTGCAGCTTTGACAAACAGGGAGCCAGAAGCTTGCGGGAAGGGTGGAGGAAGGTGGAGAAGGGTATGGGGAAATAAATGGTGATGGACGGAGACTTGGCTGGGGGTGCTGAACGCACAATACAGTGTACAGATGATGTGTTGTAGAGAAGAAGATATTTTAGTCAGAAAAAGAATGATGAGAAACAAAGAGGCAATGGATTAATGGAAAAGCCAGTCATTCTGTATTTTAACAATAGGTCATTCACAGTACTTATTGCAAGAACCATTAAACTCGTCAACAGGTCATTAGTTCTGACTTTGACCAGCTCATCAAAATCTCACTATTAATAGCTTTAATAGCTTTCAAGACTGTTTCAGAATGCTTTCCTCAGTCAGGAATTAAAGGTGTAGCAAACGGCTACTGAACTCTCTTGGTTTTAAGGTATCAAGGGAAGTTCAGGGTGTCTGCGTTCCTTTCGAAAAGTGTGTGGCTGATGTGGAAGGTGGTGGATTGGATTTGCCCATAAAACATCTGGTGCCACTGTCAGGGCAGCGACTAAGTGGATGAAGTGTGACCTGCTGAGCCATCCACATGTTCCTTTTCAAAATGGTGGAAATCAGAGAAAAAGCCTTGCTTTGAAGATTCTGTCAGCAAACACCTCAAAAATGACAGCTGCCCTACTTTCTTTTGAGATCCTTTCATGACATAACAGCTCTCATTTTGTTAGAGCCTTTTCTAACACCATATTCCTTCTTAATGTACCCCTTAATTTCTTCCCGTATGCCTACTCTATCATACGCTGTGTAAGAGGGTTTTGCAGAAACTGGAGTCCTGAATGGGTCAGGTCACACAGGAGGCCTTGACCTTAGTCTGTAGTCAGAGACTGGGAGGTGCTGAGAGTTCTTCCTAAGGTGGAGCCAGGAAAACAAAACAAAACAAACCTGGGGAATGCTAGACCAAGGCAACGCTGCTGTTTCAGACATTAAAGGAAAGTGTCTTCTTCGTGCAGGGGTGATTTTTGCATCAGGTGTACATTAGAGGATACCTGGGTCATGTCCTTCGTATGTTGTTAAAGCAAAGATTTCCATTTTCTTTTGAGGTATTGGGGTGGGGAGTTAGCATTTCTGCTATCATCTTCATTTTTTTTTTATCATTATCATCTTGAGGAAGATTTTGTCCATGTCTACTCCTAGGTATGAATGGTGGAGAATGAGGCAATATTACTTTTGTACCCTTGCCCCTAACACTATAACTGAGAAAATTAAGAAAAATGTAGGTTAGCATTTAGAAAGGGTAAGAAGACCTTCCACAGAAAATGAAGGGTTGAAATGAACATGATGTGCTTTGGAAGAATATGTGAAAAGTTGTCACAAATGATGTGAGAGATTAGATATAGATAGCAATACAGAGGCAGAGATGGATATTCCTCTGTTTGTCCCTCCAGATTCATTGCTCATTCTTTCACTCTGCTTTGACCATTATGAGACTGAACCTGGTTTACCAGATCAGTGGGCTCCCTACTGATCTAGGATTGACCAATGGGGTGCATGGGAAGAGAGATCATCAGGAAGGTTGAGAGAATCTTCTCCCAAAGACTACAGCTCCTTTAGGGTGGTCCTCTCTCACAGGTCCTGTTCCTGCTGGGTTCCATTATTAGCTCCCTTACTTTGCCTCTTCGGGGATCCAGTGCTAGTAACAGCTCCCCGTATTGCCAGACCCGGGGTGTTTCAGCACCCATCGTCGGTTTCCCTTGACTCTGCCCACGCCTTGTAAACAGCCTCTCCATTACACTCTTCTCAGTCTCCCATTTGGGATTACCATCTCTTTTTTATTGAGATCCTGACTGATACAACATTAGATACCTGCTACCTAGCTACAAGACACCTACTACCACATACTTGTTTTTATATGTTGTTTGCAGTGTATTCCTCAAAGTGTATTGCAGTGTGTTCTGAAACACCAACCATGATGTGGCACTAGCGAGTTCTCCAAGAGGCATGGCTCAGATTCTGCGATGAATGCTCGATAAGGGTCAGATTTCCTATTCTTTGTGGGCTTGGGAATGGGTCTTAATTTTTTCCAATACTGAGAAGAAAATCCCACCTTCTTTTTCAAATTCTCCCTGAAAGAGAGTGATCTTTTTAGTTGTTGACAGGGCGGCTTCTTCTCCTGGCCCAGCAGCAGTGTTGGTGAGCTGTCATGGAGGCAGTTGGGCTAAGGTTAAGAGGGCATCACTCTTAGTCTTCACTTCCTCTTTTGACCTGGGTGGTTGAGTTTTTTTTGTAATCATCATCTATGGCACTGAAGAGACTCTTAGGCACAAGGTGGTGGTGGTGGGGTGGGTTCCTTATATGCTCTCCACTCAGGACAGTGGGGCTTTTGGAAAACAAAACTAGTGTATCTTTAGCATTCATCCCTTTGCCCTGGATAGTTTGATTCATTTTTATCACACTTCTCCAAACTCCATTGGGTGTATTCTTTCCTCTCTGTCTTTAAAGTAAGTATGTATCTAATCATTCAGATGATGTACCATAGAGGTCACTTAACGTGATTGTACTTTGCTAATGTCTAATGTGTTTAAGCAGTATAGAACTTTAATGGCATTAAAAAGTGCCTCGTCTAATTGTAATCTCATGTCTGATTCTCTGCTGTCAGCTTAGTTCTAAAGTTAGGTGATTTGTTCTGTTGAAGAAGAATCATTTCTTTTTCCCAGAAAAATGTCAATGTGAATTTTATTCAAGTGAAACAAAACACTGTGATGTTTTAAATCACTTGATTTGTTTCTTATGCTAACATCTAAAAAAGTATTTTGAGAATTGCTGAAGGGTCAAATAAACAGAATGTGTACTCCAGACTTAGTAGAAGCTGCATCTCTCTTAGTTGGGCTTTTTGGTTACAGTCCACAGAAAACGATATTGCCTAACTTAAGGGGGAAAGACAAAGAAATATATGAGATTTGAAGGGAAAGGAAAAGGAAAAGAAAGCCACAATATTTCCAAAGATCTTGTAGCAAGAATTAATAAGTACTTTTTTTTTTTTTTTTTTTTGCTCCTAGGATTATACTACTTGAACAAATGATGTTTGATGGTTCTTTGATTTCTAAAGTGTTTGTGATACTCTGCTTAAGATTCAGATCACAGGGAGAGGTAGTACCTTTTTAGTGCAGCATGGGCCACCTTGTTTGACAGTCCCTTGGAGAGTTTATCCACTGGGAGAGAGAAGGGGTTATTTCTCAGAACACCACTTGGATGTTGTTACCACCCGCAGGAGAATGGGTGCCTGGCAGGCAAAGCCAACAGATGTCCACTTTAGCATCCCTCTTTAGTCTTCTGTTTATCTCTCTTCCAGATCATTAACTACAATGTTAAATAAAACTGGACTTAACATGGGTGCCACAGGCTCCCCACCAGGCGTTCCTCTGACTATCTACATTATCATTCATAATTGTCCATTTGCCTTTAGTCAGGTTTTAGCCTCTGTGATGAGCTTCACACTCTTGTCAGTTTGAATTTCATGTAAAGGGCTAAACTTTCATGAACTGCTAGATCATTTTCCTTTTTAGAGCCAAAATGTATCATTTCATTGACTGTGTGCTCCTCTCTAACAATCTTGTAATTCCACCCCAAATAACAATTTACTTTGGAAAGCTGCCATGTGGCCAAAACATCAACTTTTCCTAGCCAGCTTCAGTTGTGTGAGTGAGGGCCCGAGCTAGGACAACCAGGGCACTCTGCTGTCTGCTGTTCTGGCTGATAAACTGGAGACACAATTTCTATTCCAGATGACCTGCTGAAACCCTTTGGCGCTCTCTGAACCACTGAGGAAAGCTTGAATTAAACTCAGTATGGTTGTATAACCTAAGCATATTTTAGGCTATTCAAATCCAAGGAAAATTGGTAATTATAATAGCTAGGATTTATGGGGAGCTTACCATGTGCCAGATAACTTGTGCTTTGCCTGTATCATCTCTCTCGAATCTTCACCCTAACAATCCTATGAAGTAGCTACAATTATCCTCATTTTCTTGATATAGAACCTAAGTCGTAGAGGCAAAACAACTTGTTCAAGGTTACACATTTAATAATACATATTTTATATACTTTAACCTCTATGCCATGTTTTTGCTTGTGCTTGGTAAATACTTACCTACCTATCCATCTAGTTACTGATTCCTTGGTCCAGTGAATAAGATATGTATTGAGTGCTAACTGTGGGCCAGGCACAGTTGAAGACATATGGTGCAGAAGATACCGCTGATTAGACATGCTACCTTCCCGGCCATGTGTGAACTTGCATTCTAGTGGGTAAGGTAAGATGTTTATGGAAACTCAATTCATTGAACACCGTATAACCTGGCTGTACTGTTCTCCGAGGGTGTGCAGACTTTCAGCCTGCTCGACGCTAGAATTTCTTTTGGAGCAGGAACACAGGAGAAGCTTAGGTGCTCTAAGATAGGAAGGAGAGATAGATATAGATAGGTACAGGTAGATAGATAGATAGATAGACAGACATATAGACAGACAGATATGCATTGTGTCTCTGACTCTTCCACCAAGATACTCATAATTGCAGAGGATGGAAACATCCTTCAGGTTCTGAGAGTGCAGTGTAAAGTGGCCTTCTGCAAGAGTAATCGGCTCATAAGTTTTTAATTTTATACTAAAATTTTATTTTAAAATGCCCTTTTCTCCATAGTATTCCAATGATTACCTTAAATAAGTTCCCAAAGTAGATACTATTAACGGATGGCTTAAGCACAAGTACCGTGTTTCCCTGTGCTTTCATAAACCCCCAGTGTCCACAGGGGCTGCGACAGGTACACCAATTTGAGAAGCATGGAATTAGACAAATGGTTCAGTCAGAGTTCACAGACGCCACCATAGATATTTTGAATAGGAAGTGGTTTCACAGTGGGAATTTGAGGCTTTCAGAATCTTTGGAAGGCTGGGGGAGTGAAGGCCAAGGAAGCTCCATTCAGGAAAAAAAATAAGTGCAGGGACTGCAGTGAAGCCAGTGGGCGATTCTCAGGAGATGCATGATGTTGCAGGCAAAAATCCCACTTTTGTCGTGTGCCGATGCCCAGGTACTTGCTTCCAGGTGTACCTGCAGTATAGTGGCTTCTCTTTCTCTTCTGCTTCCCCATCCTACTCTAGTGCCTCTCGCTGGTAGAATTCTAATCAAAAACTTGGTAGCAAGGGCACCCAGGAAAGATGGTTTCTAGGCTGTAGAGGCCTGGCCTGCATGGCGGAACTAAGAGGTGTGAGGATGGTGCTGGGGATCCACAAACACGATCCGGCCCTGTTACAGCATGACATTTTGGTCTGGGATACGGCAGAACCATCCCATTCCCTTCCCCAACCCCACCTATCTCTTTACATGTTCTCCTTGAGAAGCTGAAGTGCCAAGGAATGTTTCAGTGAGAGGTATAACAAAGTCTGGTACATTTAGTTTTACTGACTCTCCTTTTGTGTTTCACCTCCCTACGGTCTACGTTCTTGATTCTCCCATTCCCTTCTTTTAGGGAGGAGAAGGGGTGTTGGGCTCAGGACTGTGTTTGAATTCCCCTTGGTGCTTTTTATCATCTTCGGTGTCTGCGGAGATAAGCTCTTTAGGGGAGACTCAGGGCGAATTGATTGAAAGGCTTCGTAGTGGTTCCTCTGTGGGATGCGGTCTTCCTCTTGTGGTGAAGGGAATGAAATGCTCCAGCCAGTTCATCTGCAACGTCACTGATCTCATTTTCAAGATGAACCCAAAGAAGGTGTTTTTTTTTTTTTTTAATTATTATTTTTATTTTATTCTTTTTAGTCCCCAAGTTCCCATCAGTCCTCAGAATGGAGGACCTTTCCCTTCCTTTCCAAGAAGACTTTCTCTTCTTCAGCTCCCAGTTTTCAAGCAAGATTTTGTCCAAAAGTTTCTTGGGTTCATTTTGATGCATCTCTGTAAATAAACATCACCACTTTTTACTCAAATGAATTAGTTTAAGTTAATGGCCCATCTTAAAAGACTGTATCACATGCTTTTTGTTATTTTTAGAGTTGTCATTAAGCCTGTAAGAAAAAAAATGCCATATGGCCTGTACCTGGCACCTTTCATGTCAGACAAGGCCATTATTTCCAAACTGCTGGGACCATTCCCAAAGTGTGTTTAGGAATATTAGTTTGTAAAAGTGTTTGAATCTTAGAAAAGTTGTGAGAGGAAAAAGTGATTTAATTCATGTGGGTGAGTATTTCATTGCAATAGTTGCAACAAAACCTATGAAGAACAGTGGCTCATAATCTTAAGCTTGGCTTTTCTTGCTTTTTATATGGTTAACATATTGGAACTCCTAGAACTATAAGCTATAAACTACATTGAAAAGGTCGCCAAGTACCAAACTTAGATACTCTGACTCAGAAGAGTAGGGATAAGGACATCCAGGTCTACATGCCTATTTATGAGAAGATTTGCTTATATGTATGTTAACTCATTAAAATCAGGTAGATATAGAGCTTTTGGGTTCTGCCTGTGGAGGAAAAGGATCTCAAGCTCATTCTAGGAATTCCACAGAATGGAGATTTGGAAACAGGCGAATCTCTATTACCAGCTGGAGTTGGAAGTCTATTCCTTCTGAGAACAAGTGAAGTCCTAAGGAAGTGAAATAAAAATAAGTTAGTTGGACAGCCAATAGTTTGAGTGGGTGGAAAGACTGAGAAGGATCCTGGGGAAAGAAAGCTGACTTTCAAGCCAGTTGTTCCAAAGGACATCACAGGTAAGGGGAACTAAGGAATACTTTTCCAGTCTATTTTGGTAAAGTCATTCATTTTGAAACTGCAAGTCCTGTATAAAAAAGGAGACCCAACTTCATAAAGGGTAGTTTCTGAATCAATTATCCACAGACTTTTAGGGATGGGATAAAGCATAACCATTTTTTAAATATATTTTCTTTTCCCTTAATCAGCATCTTATGGCAGAATGTGAAATGAAGAGAAAATGGCAGAGACCTGGGGTTGGTCAGTGCAACTGTGACTGATGAGTATGCGAGGGGTCAGAAATTGGATTTTTGATAGCTGTGTGGACATTTTGCTTAACATGTCCAGATTTCAGATCATCAAACTCCTGTTACTGAATAAATGCATGATATTTTTTCAGTTTCACTTAAACTAAGATTTATTAACTACTCTTTTTCACAGGCTTTCACTTATGTTATTGTATGTAATCTTCCCTGCAATCCCCCTTGGTATTGCTATGCCCTTTTTCAGACCAGAGAATGGAGGCCCAGTGGAGTTACAACACTGGGCTTTTTAAGTGCACACAGAGAGAGAAGGGTGGGCCTGAGAGCAAAAGCTAAATCCGGTGGTGTCTGATGGCAATTCCAATGCTGTTTTTCACAGTGCCACCCTACTTGGTTCCAGTTTCTGGGGACCTGAATTCTATCATTGATATTGCCAGCTGACCACTGTGATGTCTTTATTTGGGAAAATCCACCCAGCATGTCCAAAAAGCCTGGTGAGGTGACCTAATTTATAAGAAGATACAAAAAAAAAACCCTATCAAAAATCTGATATATATTTTTAGCATATAGAATAATAAGAAGACAGAAAGAAGCATTTTTATGTATTTTGCAATTGTCACTTAAAATGAGATATTATATTCTCACATAACAGATGCAAATGTTTTTCATCCAACAATTATAGGCTAGTTTTGAGTATATATTTATCTGGAATATTAGTTTCCCATGAATATGCTAGCTGCTTTCTGCACTTTGGGATAAATATGCTTTCTTAAAACCTGATCCCCCAAGCCCACATTTACTTCGATCATTGCTGTCTCCTTTTGTTTCTTCTACAGCACTCTACTGTGCCATCCTTTACAGCCATTTTTAGCCTCCTGACCTTCCTCTCATTAAATTAACTGGCATTCAGCATCTCTTCTCAACTCTCCCCAACACAGCCAGCCCACTCTAACGGCTACCACCTCCCTCTGAAATCTTTCGATCGTCCTCCTATGATAAGCTGGCCACTGGCAGTAGCAGCGAAGGGTCTCTTCCATAGAAGAATGTCTTCCATAGAGACGCTGTTCACATACGGGGCGGGTTGCTGGGGCTTTGTAAAGGAAGCAGCAGCCCTGATCAGTAGGGTCACTGGATTTTGTTTACAGGGCCCGATTTGGAGCCTTTTGACAATGGAGTGTGTCTCAGGGGAACGTGACATTCTCAGACTGGCTGCATGGGTTTGGAAGAGGACCAAGGGGGCCAAGAAAGACCAGGGGGACTGAGAGGCTCCAAAATGAAAATGGGGCCAGTTTTCATGCTTGCTCCCACTGTAGAAGTCTAATTTCATCCTCCGCACTTTTGCCCTCGCGCCCTTTCCCACCCTTACCCGGTATATTTCTATCTATTCTTCAGTCCCAGCTCCCATGGAAGCCTTCCCTTGGGAAAGCCTTCCTTGACTTGCCTGTGGCACGTGCTGGTGCGGCTCTGTTCTCTGTGTTCTCAGCTTGTATGGATCATATACCTTGTATGTGGTAATTACTTGTTTATAGATTTGTCTCTAACTGAGCTTGGAGTCCCACTGTCATCTGTGTCTTCCTGGAGTAAAGACTTGATAGATATTTATGAAATGAGCAGATGGGTTTCCCTCTGGTTTTCCGACATTGGGCCAGGGTGGTGGTGTTGTTGTTGTTGTTGTTGTTTTGGTCTAGGGTACATGGCTGAGAACAATCCGCAACACATTTTACACCCTGGAACAAAAGTCATAAAACTACGCAAGCCTCATGAATATCAAATGAGAGGATGGAGCCTCTCTCTCAGTCCCTTAGGGCCAGTCTCAGTTTGGCAAAAATGATGATTTGTGCATGATCTCAAACCTAGCAAACTTTCCGATTTAAAGTAAAAGCTAACTTCATATTCCTTATTGCTTCTTGGAATCTGAGCTTGGCAAGATTACCGTACAAAATATTGTGAAGTAAGGCAATGCTTGTGGAATTTTGACTGACTGAAATTGAAATGCCAGGGATCTCATTTTCCTAAAGGGCCCCAGCAATTTGCCCCTCATCTTCAGTCAGTATACAGGCTTTTAGCTGCTGGCTTGAAAGCTCTGCCCTTTGGTGAGACAGTCCACAAAGTAATCCCACCGCAGGGGAAAACTCTTACAGACTGTTAAAAAAAATGCTTGCAATTTATATACATTCCCCTAAATGCAGTGAACCAGAAAAAGTGTCGATTTTCCCTATATGTTAAAAACAAGTGTTCTAGTTTGCCTAGTGATTGAAGGGGCGATGGAAATAGCCTTTGAGTGACCTCATTTGTCTGCTCCACCAAGCTGGTCTTGATGGAGGTCCAAATACAGATGGCAGCCAGCTGGTTGGAAGGTTCAGATGTCTTGCTGTGAAGAGTGGCTGGAGTTAGCGTTCCGGCAACAATTGGGAATCGCTCTGAAGCTGTGTATTGTCCTATACAGGATACGATAGCCACAGGACATATCTGGCTATGTACATTTAAATTAATTAAAATGAGCTGAAAGACAAATCAGTTCCTTAGTTGCTGAGCTGCCTTTCAGGTCCTCAGTGGCCACATGTATTGGATACTGCAGGTATAAATTATCATCATTGCAGAAAGTCCTATGGGGCTGTGTTGCTCCAAGGACATAGAAGCCTCTAACATTGCACCCACAAGAAGCCTGACTTTTCCAGAATGGCCAGGAGCAGTCCCGGAAGGTGCAGCTTAAAATAGAGAGGGAGGTGAAGAATAGTGTTGCTTTGCCTGTGGCCAGGGGTTGGGTGATACCCTTGGGTACAGCTAGCACATTTGAAATATAGCTAATGGAGAGGGAGGAAATGGAGTGGTTTAGAATCAAACTGAAATCCAACTAAGTTGCTGTGTGACAAATGTGTGCCAGGACCTAAGCTGGTTGCTTTAACCTTTGTGACTTTATTTCTGTCTCTAGGATAGTGGCCACTTGCCTGTTTTTTACAGGTGAGAAGACTGAGGCTCAGCAGCATTAAGTGAATGTAAAAGGCCACACCGTGGCACGGTCCAAGTGGGAACCTCATGCTTAAGTTCAATGCTTCTGTGGCCTTAGGGGTGGGGGAGGGAGCAGAGTGCAGTTGGGCAAAGGACCAGTAGTTAAAAGAGATGTTAGTTTGAAGTAATCAACCTGGTTGCTCTATCTAGGAGTCCCTTGGAGCCTGGTTAGTGCTCAGCTACCTGGTAAGGGTCTGCTGTCCTGGGCTGATCCACTGAGGTGGATATTTTTTTTCCCCGTTGGAGCTTAGGAGTAAAATGGAGATCTTCTGAATCTAGAGTAAAACATTAAAATATAATAACAGCAATGATAATAATTATTATGTAGTAGGTATTGTTAATTATGCCAGGTATTACTCTAAGCGTTTTACATTAAGTTAACTGACTTAATCCCCATAACTACCTTATGAGGTAGATATTGTTACTACCCTTATTTTATAGATGAAGAAACTGAGGTTGAGGTTGGGAGATAAAGTAAATTGTCCAGGGTCACGCAGTGCAGAAGTGGCACCTTAGAAACCATTATGTTCATTTGTGGCCAACTCAGATGGCCTTGGGGCAAGGTGGGTGACGGAAGTGCTCGAAGTCACTGAATGTAATGCAGAGGGGAGCAGAGGAGAGTTGGAGCGTATGTTCAGTCTAGTGTTTCAGATTCACATTACGTAGCAACAGCAACACCTCTATGGCTTATTGCAGACAGGCAGAGAGTTTGCAACTGTGATACTGCGATTCTAACCCCTTCTTGGGATAGCTGGTTCTGAAAGGGGACCCTGCTTTAGATGTTTTGGGAGGCACTCAGCTCGTGTGAGTCAGATGCAAACCCTGTCTTCTGTCATCCATTTCACTTCAGACGTTTCATGTGTTTCTTGGCTGGTGTGGGAGTAGGGTTGATATAAGAAGGGCATCAGGGGTGCTGACTACAAGATTCCAGTCTTTGAAACCATGTCTTGATGCTGGTTTCTTCCTGTGCTTGAACGAGGCATTTGCTTTATAAAAGAAAAGGAAATGTGGTAAACCCTGGCTCTTCAGGACTGAAGATATACCTGGGATCCTCCGTCCAGGCCATGGACCCTGGGTATTGAATTTGTTTTCTGTTCATGTGGGCTTTTTGGTACCTACTGCCACTGTCACTCTCAGCTCAGGAGGAAAGTGGAGGGCTGGTTTGGAGGGCTCAGTCACTTCTTTCTAATGGGAGGATTGGGGAGTGAGGTGAGATATCACGCCCACTGAGGCAGAGGGCTTCAGTGGTAGCCTAGAGGAACAGGGGCCTGCCTGCCTCCTCTGCTGAGCAGAGACCAAGGGGAGGGACCCAGGGACTGACTGTGCACATTCTGACTCCTTTTCTCTTCTGCCTCTTGCTTCTCCATGTTGAGAGGTACCCAAACGAACACGTAGATTGCACTTCACAAAAGGTACATACACTGACTCTTCCCAAATAAATCCATGAAGGATATATTATATTCCGCATATTTTACAGATGAGGAAACAGAGACTTAGACACCAAGCCATGTAGAAAAAAGTAGTTTGAAGCCAGGACCCTGAATCTTAAGGCCATGCTCCTTCTACACTGTTGTCACCTTGACTCTTGTGGAGGGCAGTGCAAATTCAGACAGATCTCGGCCACCTTAAGAGGACCACATCCTCATCCTGTGCCCATGAGAACGAAGTCTGAGCGGGAGGCTCAGGTGAGCCCGTTCCTCTCACAGACCTGCTGTGCTGTCTGACACCGGAAAGGTGGTTTCCTGCCGTAGCTTGGATAGGAGTATTAATTCCTCACTTGTATTGTTCATGCATCATTTCCTGTAAATGCTAAATATATGAAAAGTAATTCACTGCCCCCTCACTTCATGTACCGCTCATTTCATCCTTTCTTCTTTAACCTGTTTGTCTCCCTCCCTCTCTTTTGCTTTTCCCTTTCTCTCATTTCTCTGTGAGTAGCAAGAGACCCCACTTGGTTACTATTTGCCGCATACAGTTGTTAAATTGCACCCATAGTGAGCGTCAGCCTGTGATGGAAGAGCTGTGCCATCGGCTTCATGTTCATGACCACCCCATGCTCCCAGGTGGGAAGCTCTAGGAGCCACCCACAGCAGGCGCCCTCCCTGGTCAGGTGCAGTCGCTGAAGGGAGAGGTGGCAACGTGTTAAGTGGGACTTGATACATTCCTGCCCCTTTGGTGGCCCACCCCCAGGCCCCACGAGTTGGGGCTGTTTTCTTCTCTGCATGCCTGCCCACACGCAGTGGCTGAGCTTCCCTGTCCTGACAGCAGGGCGGTCCGGTCTGCCGCTTTCCAACTACAGCTTTCTTTAGGAGGAGATGGGAAAAAACAGAGGAGGAGAATGCAAGAGCCTGAAGTGAGCAGGTACTTGACTGTCTTCCTCTGTGTGCCTGCGGCTCCCACCTCCCGAAAGGCATCCTGTGTGAAATCTCTGCCACCGCCCTGTTACTCTGTGTGCCCTGGGTGGGGTGGGGGAATGAGGAGCCTCAGGCTTAGATTAGGAGTCCTGACAAAGAGAGAGAGAAGAGATCAGCTTTCTTCAAAGTCATGGAAGACAAGGGACCCTCCAGGAAGCCAGGAGATAGGATTTTGATTTATTGTCTGAGATGAGCAGGTGGCCAGGGAGAACTGCATACAAAATTATAAATATTGACATAAACTCCACAAAGGTTGTGTGAGTTGGCTCCCTTTTCTCACCAGCGAGGTCAGAGCAGACTTTTGAGACTAAATCACTTCGATGGGTGAGGCCCCCTTGCAGCTCACTTCTGGGGGTTCTCCCCCTTTCCTCTTTCCTACTTCCAATGTCTTCTAGGGAATACAATCCTTTTTTGGGGTCTCCTTGAAATTGGATCACCTATGTGACCATTCATTCATTCCTCCATTAAAAAATACCATTTTATTTTGTTTCAGTCTCATCTCAACTTTTTTCTAATAAATTCTGTGCTAAATGCTAGAGATGTAGGAAGGAACAGGATACAGTTGTTTTCTGGAGTTGTTCTTGGTCTAGTTGAGGAGGACAGACAAGATTCAACACAGTGCTAAGTGTGGCAGCAGAAGTATCTGTAGGGGCCTGGAGGTGTCAATAGCTACCTGATATCAGAACAGATAAGGGCGTAAGGGAGGACCAGCCCAGGAAAGTGCAGGGAGGGGAGGAAATGCCTGTTAAGAGAAGGGGATGCTTGAACAGTCCTGATAAAGAGAGAAGGGAAGAGTGTCCCAGGCCTCCTTCTGTATGCGTTAAGGCATGGCGATGTCAGAACACACCACACATTTGGAAACCTTGAAGTGAGGGGTGATAGGGTAGGAGTGGAGGGGTTCCTGAGGAATCACGCTGTGAAAGGAAAGTGAAAATCTATGAAAGATGCAAACCACAAAGATCATTTTCTGCCACACTAAAGGATTAGCTCGAACGAACTACCTCCTGAGAGCTGCAGGAATCCACTGAAGAATCTTTAAACAGAAGAGTGACACAGTGAGATTTACATTTTACAAAAAACTTCCTTGGGAATCAGTGTGAAGGAGGTGGCTCAGGACGGCATGAACTGGTGGCAGAGCTCATTTAGTGGCCTCTGCAGTTTTGGCCTTCACAAAACGTGAAGGTGTGAGCCAGAGCAGCGGAAGGGAGATGAGGTCCAGGGAGCGCTTGGGTAAGGGGATTAGCTATGGGCAGGAGGAGCTGTACCTTCCCTGGGACCAGAGAGAAGGAAGCGAAGAGGCTGCATATTGCTAGACTAATTATGTCCACATGTTTTTCCCATTTCACCCAACATGTCCAATTCAATTTTCATCCTTGCACCTAACACAAAGGCATTATAATGGCATTGACCCTTATAAATACTCTTTGGAAGAAATTTGGAGCTGTTTATTTGTGTGTCCTATCAGTTTTATAAGACTCTAAGCTCTTCCAGAAAAGGCACACAATGTAATTTATCCACCTATTATGTGCAGCATTCAGCACACCAGGGATACTTAATAAGTATTTAATAATAATAAGATCTGAGCCCAGGAGCATTATTATACTTGTCAGTGAAGGAATAAGTAGATTTGGAAGCAGCTTGTGTAAGTTTAAATTTTATAAGAAAAATCACAATTATTTGAACTTGTGAACATATTAAAACCCATTCCTGAAATATAATACATAATGGTATCTGCTCTTGGTTTTTCTAGGTAAGTATTTTAGTGGGCTTAATTATAGATTGTGTCTTAAAACACAGGAGGTGGTTTTCTTCATTGTTCAATAATCTCTGACAATCAATCAATGTGTCTTTAGAAATAGAGTTTTCTACAAAGACGGTTGATATTTTCTAATTCAGGTACCTTTTCTCTTTTTTGATATTTACATAAATCAGAAGAGCCACCATCAGTCTGTCTTTTATTTGCAACATCCTTTTGCTCTCTAGTCACTTCCTTGTCACTTTTATCTTTATTACTCCTGCTAGTTCCTCCATAACTGACAGCCCTCTTTGTCTCCTTTTTCTTCCCTAGTCTTCTTAGTCTCTGTCCCAATTTAATGACCGGGAAGATGTCAGCCATCAGGCTGCTGCATACAATGTATTTTCTCCGTGTGTCGGTGCTGGGCACCTGACTCTGCTGAGGCCCATATGTTGTGATGCGTCCAGTTCATGTCTTTCCCCAAGACATTGTAAAGCCTGATGAGAAATTTTCACTGGATTTAAAAACAATAGTGCCCTACTTTCGGGCACTATATCTCTAGGACATACAACATATCCAAGCATGTTAACACGTAACACGAGGATTATTATTACTAAGCATTGCAATATGAGCAATAGACTTTTGACCTCTCTGTGTTGAATCCAGGTAGTCCTTATTAAAAAAAAGTTCTTGTGAGGGTATAGTGTTCATTTTTATGTACTTGGATTGTTCTCACAGCCAGGCCAGGCCACCCCAGGCTAGGCCAAGGTTTTCATAAGGACTCCTACACTTACAAGAGGTAGTAAGTCAAGTTTAAATGAAGCCTTACTTACCTGCCTGTGCCATGGCATTTGAAGCTCCAAAATTTTGCCTTTTGTGCTGTCCAAGGATCCATAGCTCTGACCCAGCTCAGGGAGATGGACGGAGAGAAGGCCATGGTGCCAGTGCCTGCACACTAGGCATGGTGCATCCCCACGATCCCAGAGCTCATTCTCCTGGTCACTTCCACTACTTACGAAGCATTCCATTAAAGTACCCCTTCTCTGTGCTCCGCATTGTGCACCTACCAGATTGCTTTTAATGCACTTTCTTCAATTCCAGGCAATCACTGAATGCACTGGGGTGCATTTTGTGAGAAGTCTCAAGCAAGAGGATATGACTTGGAACAAGTCATATAAAAAAGGAAGTGGGGGCATTTAACTTGCAGGAGAAAAGGTCCTGGCAGGACATGACAGTTTTCTTTAAGCGTTTGAAATGTTGTCACATGGAAGAGGATTAAAGTTGTTCTATGTCTCCCCAAGAAGCAGAACTAGGTAAAAGGTAAAGAAATAGTTCAGTTCATTATATGGAAGAACTTTCAATATGATAGTTAAGAATTGTTGCATTGAAATTGAATTTCTGGAGTTTAAATCTGCCATTTGCCAGTTACTAGCCATAGAAAGTTGGGTAAAAATTTTAACCTTTCTAATCTTTAGTTTCCTCATCCATAGAATGGGAATAATGTTAGTGTCTATCTCATGAATTGTTATGGCTGTCCGATGACAATTGCCAGTTGAATGCTCTTATTGTGATGCGCAGTGAGTGCCTGATAACACTGGCTATCACTGACAGTCTGACTGTGTTAAGATAAAATACGGGCATAACAACAGTTTCCAGCATTTCCTAGCACAGTTAAGCGTTACAATTTGTTTTTGAAATTTGGAATTCTTTGGAATAGCTGTGTGTGGTTTTTTTATCTTGTCCTTGGTGGAGGAAGGTTGGTGGAGAACTAGGAAAGTTTAGCTTCCAGATTGATTTAAATGGCACAGCTATTCCTGTGGTATTTAGAAAAAGGAAAGTATACAGTGTCATGAATTCAAAGAAACTGGAACATGGGGTAAAATGAGTGAAGATGCCATTCTGACGTGGTGAAAGTTGAAATAGGATTTTTTTTTCAATAAAAAAGTTAAGTTTTAGGATTTTAAAATGTCGTACACATTTCCAACTTAAGGCATTCATAGGCAGTGGTAAGTAAAATGCCATTTACACATATTCTTTTAAAGAAAAGGAATGATTATTTTATCTTGAATTTTAGGAAATACTGAAATAATAAAATGCCACTTTTAATTTTTTGAGTCCTTGTTTCTACACTTAAAAATGAGGTTTAACACACAGTAAAGTGAACAAATCTGAATGAAGTGCACCGCTCAATGAATTTTTACGTATGTACACACCCACGCAGACATGACACAGATAAAGATAAAACATTTCCAACAAGCCTGAGAGTTCCCTCCAGCCCCCTTCTAGTCAATACCACCCCCTGTTCTAATGTAACCACTATTCAGACTTCAGTCAATCTTAGAGAAGTTTTGCCTGTTCTTGAACATCATATAAGGGATACCAAGCATTATGTACTTGTGGCTGGTGTCTCTGCTTAATACCTTGTCTGTGAGATTCTTTTGTGTTGTTGCAGGTAACTTGTTTATGCAAAAAGCTTCTTATATTTAAATCGTTTTCTGTATTACAAATGAATCTTTGGAGGAAATATGATGCCTGACAGCATCCTACTCAACTTTATGTCCATGTTCTTTGATTTACAAATGAAGCACCTGACACTAAAATATATGAACTTATTAACTTGCAAAGTTAACTAATGGCCAGGTACCGTGGAATGCTATATTTTTGTGGAGATAGATCTATTGAAAACATTATTCTCAGTGAGATCATAAACATAGTGCTTGAGATAACCATTCATCTTTCTATCAACAAGTGGGTCATTATCTCTCCACAACCCTGTCGTTTCTGAAACTCAAAATGATGTTTTTGGAATTGATTAAATGTAACAAAAGTCTATAATATGGACATGGGAGGAACTTAAACTATATAATAAGAGTGGTAAAGAATGGCCCTCCAGTGGGCAGTGCACTCTCAGCTTTCGTACTGGGGGACCGGAGGTAAGATGTGGAGTGCCTGTGGATTTGTCTGTGGTAACGAGGTCAGGTACAAGATGGGATACCTTAAGTGACAAAAGTATAAAGAAATGCCATTTCATCTCTGGGAATATGGTAACCTGGCTATTGAGCCTAACCCTCTGGCTAAAAACCAATTAAAATACTGAATAAAAAGGATGCTGTTTTAAAAGCATAACATTTCTATAAGAAAATGAGGATTCAGGAGACTCAATTTCAAGAGAGGGGAAAGCATTGGGAGATCCATTTACTCAATGGTATTTGCTGATCCTGGAAATTGAGCTGCAATTTTAATAGCCTGGCAGGGGAGGGCAGAAGATGAAGTTTGGAACTCAGCCCAAGTGGGGAGCCTAGGAAAACCCTCCCACATTCAGCTGGAGTCTCTGGACCAGAAATAACCTGCATCATATCCCCAGGCAACTCTGTGGAGAGCTGCCTTGAGACAATGCAGAAGGGTTTTAGGGTGGGGAAATGAAAGAAAACCCCATCAGATTACTTTGGACCCATATTTTCATAAATGGTCAAGAGCCCTCCAGCAGGGGATTTAGTTCGAGGTGGTTCTGGGTTTAAAGTACTCTTTAAGCACCTGACAAAAGCAAATGCAGAACTTCTGTGGAGGAAGACATCTTTAGCTAGACTACTGGGAACTACCTCCCACCTCCATTTTCAAGGGAGGTGAGCAATACCATCAAAGATAACCAGCACACAACAAGACCAGCGTGCACTAGAAGAAACAACCGAGTATAGAGACAGAACAGCAACATCTCCAGACTTTGGAATCATCAGACACACAAGGGGGACCCTAAAAAAACAAATTATCTTCTGGATGCCGGGCCCCTTGTAGTACAGGCTTTCCCCACTAGGTGAGTGTTCTAGGAACCCATCTGTATCAGTGTATGAGCTGGTGGTGTTGTGAGGTTGGGTTTGGCTTCGGTCAGTTTTTTTGGAAGACTCTTTCACTGCGTTTCCCCATTTCATGATGGGTTATGTATGGGTGTGGGCACCTGCCCATGCTGTGCTGAATGTTCAGCAGTTTTTGACCAGAAAACAGCATGACTCCCACGTCCCACCCTCGCTATTCACCTGATCTAGCCCCAGGCGACTTTTTCTGTTTGTTTTCCCCAATGAAAAAAGTCCTCAAAGGGAAACATTTTGCCGATGTGAAAGAAGTGAAACAAAAAATGGCAGAAGCACTAAAAGGCATCAAAATGGGTGAGTTCAAAAACTGTTTTGAGCAGTGGAAAAAATGTCTCGATGGGTGTGTTACATCAAATGGGAAGTACTTTGAAGGTGACTGAAATTTAAACATGGAAGAATAAATACACAATTTTTTATAAATTCCATTTTGGGGAGGTCCTCCTTGTATATTATAAAACGACTCTCGTTGACACTTGAATAACACCAGGGTTAGGGTGCTGACCCCCATGCAGTGGAAAATCCACCTGTAACCTTTGACTCCCCCAAAACTTAATTATTAATAGCCTAGTATTGTTTGAAAATTTACTGATTAATATGTATTTTGTATGTTATATATACAGTAGTCTTACATTAAAGTAAGCTAGAGAAAAGAAAAATGTTATTAGGAAAATAAGAAATAGAAAGTACACCTAAAGTACTATAAATATTTAATAAAAAAAAAAAACCCCATGTAAGTGGACATGCGAGGTTCAAATCTTTGTTATTCAAAGGTCAACAGTACACGTACTACCAAAGAAGTAAAAGGCGAGCTTAAAAATATCTCCAGGAACTAGGAGTATATAAAACATAGATTTGGATTCTAGTATTCATGTGAGAAACAGGTTGCTTTTGAGTTGGTTATTGAATCATTAGGTCCTAAGAATTAACAAAGTAAGATGAACAATAAAATTAAAAATTATTATATTGTCAAAAAACCAAAACATAGCCTAGAAGATTTAAAAAAGAACCAATCAGGGATTTCTGAATTATTGCCCAGGCTGTCCAGCAAGCAGGTAGGCTCCCACGGTGCACACGCGACCCTGGCCGCAGTCCCCTCGGGAGCCCAGGCCTTACAGGGTCGGCAACATTGTGCGCATGCCTGTGTGCGCCTCTGGCCTGGGAGGGTGGAAAGGGAGCGTGCTGCCCAGAGGCTGACCCACAGCCTCCCCATGAGGCAGAGCGCCAGTTCTGGGAGACCCCACACCTCCCCAGGGTTCCGCTGCCTCCTCTGCTCTGGAGCTGCTGCCCTATCCGCAGTGTGTTTTTTTTGTGTGCTTCTGTTTCCTCTGAGTTCTTTCTCCTCCTTAGGTCCTGGGTCAGGGGGGTCTGCAGTTAAGTGCCTGGGGCCTGCGATTAAGCTGATGAAAGACACATTATTAGGAGAAAAGGACAGAAAACCTTGGTATAACTTGCTGCCTTGTCTGGAGTCAGAGGCACTGAAGGGAAAATTTAGAGAAAGTCAACTAGGTAACTTGACAACATTTTCCAGCCAAAAACTAATTCAAAAAATGACGGAACATTTTACGGAATGTGAAGAAGAGCTGCGAACTTGTAGAAGAAAGTAAAAGAGATTGATGAGGAGGACGAGCCCATCCTGGCTGGAGAGGCGTCAGTTTAAAACCCCCAATTTCAAACACAGTGAACCCCAGATCATATGTGAGGGGGGCGAAAGAATTGTGCCCTCGGCGGAGGTGTTGCTGCTGCTGCATCCGAGCCTGCAATCAACACTCCGTGACCCCAGCATCAAATCTGGTGGCTGCCTGGCCAGTAAGTTTTCATCCTCAAGATAGATCATTAGGCAGTTGTTCTTGTTCAGTCTTGGTCTAATCTGAAACAACATACTCAACTCAGGGATACATTGGATGTTATTTATCACTATCAGCAATACCCTGTTAAAGTTCTTGACAATCTTGGGTGATCATCCAGTCAATGCAAAATTAGCATCGCAAAATGTCACCATCTTTATGATGGCTCAGCCAGGAACCAACTGCCCAACCTGTTCATAAACCAGGTGATATTCTTTAAATAAGTATAACATCAAAAATTATCAAAACATAATAAAAGTATAATCAGGAATGAGCACAGCATAATGGCAAACTATTCAATATCTAAGGTTGTAAATTGGGCCTAGTGTTCTTAGTTCTTAATTGGGAAAATTGTTGAGAAGCTATTGTAGCATTTTATTCTGAAACATTTCATAGTTAGTTTCAAAAACTTAACAAAAATAATAGTTAATGATAATAATTAATATCTATTGAATTGTTAATATTCATAAGGCTTTATGCCAAATGCTATGCATTAATTCTTAAATGTCCCTATGAAGTAGGCACTATTATTATTCTGGTTTCATAGTTGAGGAAACAAGCTCAGAAAATTTAAATAATTCACTCAGGGTCTCCGAGCTGGCATATGATGTGGGATTTCAGTACAGACTAACCCAAGTTTATATGTTAATCCAAGCACATATACATTTATATGTGTCGTGTATAAATGTGTACTTAAAAAAATGAAAGCATTGTCTTGGTGCAGCTCTTTTCAAAGTGCAGTCTTCAGTCCCCTGGAGTGTCCCAGAGACTCTCTCATGGGTTTGGGAGTTAACACTAGTAATAATGCAAAGATACTATTTGCCTTTTCACTATGTTGATGTTTGCACTGATGACACAAAAGTAATGGTAGGTAAACTGACAGGTAAACTGACCATACCTTAATATGAATCAAGACAGTGGTACCAAGCTGTACCAGTACTTTTTGTATTAGTTACCACCATGCACTCAAAGTAAAAAAATAAAACAAAATTCTAGTCATATTCTATTCCTTGATGAATCATTAATGTTATTAATTTTGTTAGCTCTCTACCTTTATGTTTTTTAAAAATATTTTGCGTGATGAAATGGATGATATGCATAAAGCACTTCTGTGTTTTGAAGTATCATGGTTATTTTGAAGAAAATTTCTACCTAAGGTTATACTATAAGCATAAGGATGAGTCCAAGATGAAAGGTCTGAGATGCAAATTGGAGTGAAGAACAAGTAATGAATATTTGACTGAATCTAAATGAATGTTAACCATTTACAACAATATAAATGATTAATAGTGATAAAATTAAAAATGGGTCAAATACATGATAATATGTATAAATTAAGTAGTTTAATGGGGTTAAACTGCCTTAAGATTCGTATATTTCTGAGAGGAGGGTAATTCTATTAATTTTAAACTTTGATTAAGTAGACGTGTTTTAATTTCTAAGATAATTGCTGAAACAATAGAAACTGAGTGTATTAAAATTGGAAGATGGGAAATGAACATGATAGAACTGTTCAATCATCTAAAAGAAGGCAAAGAAAGAGAGGAAAAAAGGAACATGAGAAAGGTGGAACAAATAGAAAACACTAAATAAGATGGTAAATTTAATCCCATTAATTACAGAAACTGAAAATGCTCCAATTAAATAAATAGTTATCAGATTGGATTTAAAAAATCTAATGATATGTTACTTATAAGTGAATATCTAAAATGTAAGAATACTGAAAGTGTTAATATAAAAAGTTAGAAAATATATACCATACAAGATTAGCTGAAAGAATTCTCATATAGCTATATTAATATCAGACAAAATAGACTTTAGAACCTAGTAACATGACCTCAAACTATATGATATAAAATTTAACAGTTACAGAAGAAGACATAAAACATTTACAATTATGATAGGATACTAAAAAAATAGTTCCTTAGATCACTGGTAGAACAAGCCAACAAAATATCAGTGTGGATATAAAAGATTTGACTCATATGATTAAAAAGCTTGACATACTGATATATGCAGAGCACTGCAGTAAAAAACTGCAGAATGCATTTTTTTCTGAGCATACATGGAACATTTGAGAAATTGATCATTTACTAGAACTTAAGTTACATCTCAGTGAATTTCAAAGAACTGAAATCAAGGTCAAAAAGAACTTATTGTCTCTGATCACAGTGTAGTTTAGCTAGAAATCAATAATAAAAGGGACACTAGAAGATCTCATACATTTTGGGTAAATAACTCATGTAAAAGGAATCATAATAGAAGTTTATAAATATTTTGGATTGAACAATAACAAAATGCTACATATCAATATATGTGAGATGCAGCTAAAACATTTCTTAGAAGAAAACTTATGGCCTTTACGGCTTATGTGTAAAAAGAAAATGACTCAAAATTAATAAGCTAGACATCATCTTATAAAGTTAGGTAAAGGAAAATAATCTCAAAGAGTGTAGGAGGAAGGAAAGAAATAATCAAGATAAGAGTATAGAGAGAAATCGATGATAAATGTATAATGTAAAGTATTCATAAAGTGTAAAGTTCTTTTTGAAAAATAATTTACACATTTGCAAACATTGATCAAGGCTAGCCATGAAAACTCATAAAGGCACTAGTAATCCATGTAAGGATTAAAAAAGAGGAGAACACTATAAATGCTACATAAAAATGTTACTATAAAAATATATGCTGATGAATATGAAATTAGTTGAAATAGAAAAATTATTAGAAAATATAACTCACCAATACTGATTCACAAATAAGTAGAAAACCTAAAGATTTTGGTAAACTTTAATACATTTAATTGGTAGTTAAAGAAATTTTTAAAGAAATGCTAGGCTTAGATAGTGTCATTGGCAATTTTGTCAACCATTAAAGGAAGAAAAATTTCACTCATACAAATTCTTCTAGAGACTATAAAAAGAGACAACAATCCCTAGTTTTGTGTGTGTGCCTTAAATGAGGCTTATGTAGTCTCAGTACCAAAACTCAGCAAGGGCACTATGAGAAAGACAAACTACAGGCCTGTTGCACTCATAACAGAGATGCAAAATTGAAACATATATACATATACATGTTTTATTTATATATAAACTATGTATTGTTATGTATTACACATTATATTATATATTATATATTATTACATATAACAGAAAATCAAATCCAACAATCTTTTGTTATCACTTCCATATCACGACCATGCATTTTCCCAGGAAAGCAAGGTTGGCGTAATATTATAGCATCAATTAGTTTAATTCACAATATTAGCAGTTTAAGGGAGAGATTTATATTATTTACATAGATGTACTAAAAACTTTTGAAAATATGCAACATCCATTTATGACAATGATAAACAGTAAACCAGATGTAGATGAGCTCATTTTTATTTTGATAAATATTTCTAGATAAACCTATGACATACATGATAATTGTGACACATGGAATGCATTATCTTGAAGATCAAGAACAAGACAAAGATGCCCCACATTGCCAGTTTTATTCTGCACTGCATGGGCAGTCTTTAGTTTGTGCAGTAAAGCAAGAATAAAACAATAAAAAAAAGAAAGGAAGAAACAAAATTATCATTTTTTCAGATGATATGGCTGCATATACAGAAATAAAATTAATATGAATATATGCATTAAAACTAATAAGAGAATTAACATTTTAGTTCAGTAAAATATACAAATTATATTCTTGAACCAACAATAATTACAAATGAAATTTTAAAATATACCATTTATAATGTCATTAAAAGTATGGCCTAAGAATACATCTAAGAAAAATACATCTGTGAAGACCATACAGAATAATATAAAACATTATAAACTTAAACAGAGGGAGATATACTATATGCACATATTGGAGACTCTGAATTTTAAATATATTAACTAACGCCAAAGTAGTTTAAGATTCCAATTTAATCCCAATCAAAATACAGCATATTTTAAAAAAGACATTTAACAAATGGATTCTAAAATTTACTCTATAGTACAAACACCTAAGCGTAATCAAAACACTCTTGAAGAGGAAGGTCAAAAAGGGAGAACTTGCTCTATCAGAAATCAAGACATTTTGAAGCTTAATGATGCAGCATTTTTACAAGGGTATGCAAATATGTAAATAGAATGGAATAGAATGTTTCTGAAACAGAGCCCCACTTACATAGATACCTGTTTAATGGCAGACGTGTATGAAAGCGGGAAGACATGCCTGTTTGAGTCCTATCAGTAGTAGTACCTGTGTCCTTTAGGGCAGTGCTTTTTAACTGGTGTGCTGCGACACAGTGGTGTGCCACATTGAAACATGCAGTACCTGACTAGGGCAATGATCTCTTTTCCCTTAGTTTGTCAAATAAAAAAAAAATGACAACAGTCAACTTAAAAACAGCTGTCTGGTGTGAGTGAACCAAAATTATACCTATTTTTTTGGTCACGTTGGCAAAAAATATATTTTTTGGTGTGCCTGCCACAGAATTTTAGTAATTACTTTATGTGTGCCACGAAATGAAAAAGGTTGAAAGTCACTGCTTTAGGGGAAGGTCAGGAATTGGTGGAAAATAAGGCATTTGCTTAGGTTAGGGATATATTATGTGAGGTATTCCTAGATTCGGAACTATTTTGAAATTATCCTTCAATTTTAAAAAAGAAACCCCTTTGTAGATGCATCATCTTCGACAAAGTGTATCTGTGGATTTCTTGAAAGAAAACATGACCATAGTTATATCCCCATTACTATCAGACAGAGTAAGAAATTTTCAACATCTTAAAATGCTGTTCTTTTTTTTCTTTAATTTTATTTATTGACGAGAGAGAGGGACATCCATTTATTTCACTTATTTATGCATTCATTGGTTGCTTCTTGTAAGTGCCCTGACCAGAGATAGAACCACAACCTCGGTGTATTGGGACAGCACACTAGCCAACTGAGTGACCCTGCCAAGGCAATGCTACTCCTTATTTACACCACCTAACAAGAAGTGAAGAGTTGGCAGTTTCCGTTTGATTTCTTTAATTACAGATGAATCATTTTGACATAGGAAAGGATCATATGTAATATTTATAGATTTCTTAATGTGTGTCTGGCACTTTTAACCACGCTGCTATGTTACCTAGCAGAGCTGCTTGGGCAAAAGAAGACACCCCTCTGGACTCGATTGCCCATTTTCATTTTCATTTGGATTGAACACGGCTTACGTAAGGCACCTCCCCAATTGCTCTGAGACTAAACGCTCTTCAGTTTGGCACCGACCCACTTACTTCTGTCAGGTCACAGGATCTTGTTGTATTTCCACTGAACATTATCACTCTCTCTCTCTCTTTTTTTAGGGCTGTTTATCCATTTAAAGAAGCTACTATTTTATTTATTGTTGTTGTTGTTGTTGTTACTTCTTTTATTTGAACTTGGGAAGAGTTAGGGGCCCTGCACAAGTTAGTGTCATATTTCAATTTAATTAATGTGGTCTTGATTCCAGCATCCAAATCTTTGATAACATATTTATACTTGAGTCAGACGATGTTGGTTCTAAACTTTTCTTTACCTTATAATCTAATTTGACCTGAGGCAAATGATTAGTTTCTCTGACTTTTAAGTTTGCTCTTCTGTAAAATAAGGACAATAATTCTTACATAAGCCTAGCACAGTATTTCACTAAATATAATTATCAGTAAGTTGTGGTAGTAGTATTAAGTAGTAGCAATAGTAGTTATTGTTTGCATCAGGGACTATGCCAAGAAATGCAAGGGGCAGATAAGGACAGACTACAGACGTTCTCTTCCCTGGTTAAAAGCAGCAGCCTAGGAATCAGGCAGGCCTTGTTTCAAATCCTTTTTCTGACTCTTATTAGCTGTGCAACTTTTGGCTAGTAACTAAACCTATCTCTAAAAAGCTTTGACTATTAAATGAATATTATATGTATAAATGATACAGCATAGTGACTGGCATAGAATTAATTATTCAATAAATGGTTATTTATTATTTCCCCTGGTAATAGTTCTATTAATCAAGGATATAAGGACCTGGGAATAATGACCTGGAAAATCCCTCTGTTTCACTATCTGACACTGATGGATGGGTCTCATTTGTGGCCTGTGGATTTGGTTAGCTCAGAAAGGAGAGGAGAGTAACATAAGCAACCCCTGTGTATATTTATTGTCTTTTTTTCTTTCCCATCCCTCTTTTCTTATTAAAAACAAGCCCTGTTGGTGGAGCCAGTGCTGGTTGAAGGTTACTCTGTTTATTATGAAGAGGATAGCAGTAGGAGGTGGAAGGTAGGAGAATGGAAAATAAGGACTAGGTTACTTTTTCATGTTTATTGTGGTAAAGCACATGACATGAAATTTATCACATTGATCATTTTTAAGTTTGCAGTACAGTAGCATTAACTGTGTGACATCGTGTGCGACAGATCTCATCTTGTAAAAATGAAACTCTACCCATTGGACAGCAACTCTCCTTTCTTCACACCACCCACCCCCTGGCAACTGCCATTGTATTTTCTCTTTCCAAGAGTCTGATTACTCTAGATACCTCATCTAAGTGGAATCATGCAGTATTTGTCTTTTTTCAACTGGTGTATTGTCCTCAGCATTCATCTATAATATACTCAAGGTGCATCCATGTTGTAGTGTATCGTGGAATTTTCTTAGTTTGGTAGGTCTGTTTTTAAATTTTTGAGGAACTTCCATATTGTTTTCTGTAGGGGCTATACACCAACTGTGTACAACAATGCTTAAGGGTCCCAATTTCTCCACATGCTTGTCCACACCAGTTATATTCACTATCCATCTGTCTATCTGCTTAGTTTTTGTAATGACTATCCTAATGGGCATGATATAATATTTCATAGATTTTATTTGTATTTCTCAGATGATCAGTGATGTTGAAATCTTTTTTTATGCTGTTGGTTACTTGTATGTCTTCTTTGGAGAACTGTCTATTCAAGCCCTTTGTCCATTCTTTAATTGGATTGTTTGTTTTTTGTTGTTGTTGCTGAGTTCCAGGTGTTCTGCTTATTAACCCTTATGATATGTATTAGTAAATATATTCTCCCATTTCATAAGTTGCCTTTAACTTTGTTGATTGTTTCCTTTGCTGCACAAAAATTTTTTTAAGTTTCATTTATTCTTTGTTGCCAGTATTTTCAGTGTCATATCCAAGAAATCATGCCAAATGTGACGTTGTAAAGTTTTCTATCTAAGTTTTCTCCTGGGAGTTTTATGGTTTCAGGTCTTACATTTAGGTCTTTAATTCATTTTGAGTTAATTTTTGTATGTGCTATAAGGTAAGGGTATAACTTCCCACTTTTACATGTGTATACTTAGTTTTCCCAACAGTATTTGTTGAAGAGACTGTCCTTTCTGCATTGTATAATGTTGGCATCCTTGTCAGAGATCATTTGGCATCTATGTGAGGATTTACATCTAGGGTCTCTATTCTGTTTCATTGGTCTATATGTCTTCCTTAATGACAGTGCCATACTGTTTTGGTTACTACAGCTATATAATGTGTTTCAAAATCAAGAATTATGAGTCCTTCAGCTTTGTTTTATTTTTTTCTCAAGATTGTTTTGAGATTCCATATGAATTTTAGGATGGTTTTCTTATTTCTGCAAAAATGCACAAACAGTGCCATTGGGGTTTGATAGGGATTGTGTTGAATCTGTGGATTGCTTTGGATAGCATGGAAATTTTAACAATATTAAATCTTCCAATCCAAGGACATCTTTCCACTTACTTGCTTTTTTCTTTAATTTTTTTTTTGAAATATTTTGTAGTTTTCATTGCATAAGTTTTTTTGCCTCCTTGGTTGTTTATTCCTAAGTATTTTAATATTTTTATTTATTTTATTTTTTATTTTAATTTATTTGAAAGAGAGAGAGGAACATGGGGGTGGGGGAGGGAGAGAGAGAAAATAAATTTGTTTTCCACTTATTTATATATTCATTAGTTGCTTCTTGTATGTGCCCTGACCAGAGATCAAACCTGCAACCTTGGTGTATCAGGATGATGCTCTAACCAACTGAGATACCTGACCAAGGCAGTATTTTAATCTTTTTGATGCTATTATAAATGGGACTGTTTATCTTTATTCCTTTTCAGATTATTCATTGTTAATATATGGAAAAATGACTTTTTTGTGTTTTGATTATGTATCCTGCGACTTTGCTGAATTCACTTATTAGTTGTTACAGTTTTTCTGTGGAATCTTTAGGGTTTTCTATTTATAAGATCATGTCATCTGTGAACGTTGATAATTTTACATCTTTTTCCCCCAATTTAGATGCCTTTTATTTATCATTTTTGCTTAATTGCTCTGGCTAGAACTTCCACGGTATTGAATAGAAGTAGTAGGTATAGGCATCCTTGCCTTATTCTTTATCTTAGAGGAAAAGATTTCTGATTTTTATCATTGAGTTTAATGTTAGCTGTGAGCTTTCCATATCTGACCTTTATTAAGTTGAAATACTTTTTTTCTATCTCTATAGTTTGTCAAGTGTTTTATCATGAAAGAGTGTTGAATTTTGTCACATGCTTTTTTGCATCAAGTGAGATGATCATATGGTTTTTGTCCTTCATTCTGTTAATGTGGTGTATTATACTTATTGATTTTTGTATGTTGAATCGTCCTTGAATTACAGAAATAAATCCCACTGGGTTGTGGCATATAATTTTTTTTTTTAAATTGGTTTTAGAGAGAGAGAGGAAGGGAGAGGGAGAGAGAGAAAAAACCATATCTACTCGTTGTTCCGGTCATTTACGCATTCATTGGTTGCTCCCTGCATGTGCCCCAACTGGGGACCAGAGACTGAACCCACAACCCTGGTGCATCTGGTCAGATGCTCCAACCAACCGAGCCACCTGGCCAGAGCATATAATCCTTTTGATACGCTCATTCAGTTTGCTAGTATTTTGTTTTAAGATTTTTACGTCAGCCCTGGCTGGTGTAGCTCAGTGGATTGAGCGCGGACCTGCGAACCGAAATATCACGGTTCGATTCCCAGTCAGGGCACATGCCTGGGTTGCCAGGCCAGTTCCCGGCAGGGGACATACAAGAGGCAACTGCAAATTGATGTTTCTCTCCCTCTCTCCTTCCCTTCCCCTCTAAAGATAAATAAATAAAATCTAAAAGGAAAAAATAAAGTACTTAAAAAAAAATCTAAAAAAAAAAAGAATTTAAGCAAGTCATTTAAAAAAAAAAAAAAAAGATTTTTACGTCAATATTCATCAGGGATATTGGTCAGTAGTGTTCTTTTCCTTGCAGTTATCTTTGACTGGTCTTGGTATAAAGGTAGTGCTGGCCTCCTAAAATGAGTTTGGAAGTGTTCCCTATACAATTTTTTGGAAAAGTTTTAGAAGGATTGGTGTTAATTCTTCTTTAAATGTTTGGTAGAATTCCCCAGTGAAGCCATATGGTTTTTCTTTGTTCAGAGGTTTTCACTACTGATTCAGTCTCATTACTAATTATGTCTGTTCATATTTTTTATTTCTTTATGATTCAGTCTTGGTAGGTTGTATATTACTAGGAATTAATCCATTTCTTCTAGATTATCCAACTTATTAGTGTATAATTATTCATAGTGGTCTTTAAAGATCCTTGTTATTTCTGTGATATCAGTTATAATATCTTTCATTTGATTTTTGTTATTTTAGTCTTATCTCTTTTTTTAGTCTAGCCAAGGGTTTCTCAATTTTAATGATCTCTTCAAAAAACTAACTCTTAGTTTTATTGATTTTTTTCCCATTTTTAACTTCTCTGTTTCATTAGTTTCTGCTCCAATTTTTATTATTTTCCCTCATTTGTTAACTCTGGGTTTAGCTTGTTCTTATTCTAGTTCCTAGAGTTGTAATGTTGGGTTGTTTATTTGATATCTTTCTTCCTTTTTAATCTAAGTGTTTGTAACAATAAACTTCCTTCTTAGTACTGCTTTTGCTGTTTCCTATAAGTTTTAGCATGTGGTATTTTCATTTCCCATAAAGACCAAGTTACTAAAATAATCTGGGCCAAGGGCTAATTCTCCAGTAAAACTGAATAATTAAGCCATACTCATTTATAGTGATTTTCTACATAAAAAATGTGGTCTTACTATATATCTATCATCTATCGATCATATATCCAAATATCTATCTATCTTTGTATCTACCTATCTATCTTGGTCCTTTAAGAGTACCCAATACTACATTCTTATTTTCTAGAGGAGGATTCCAAAGCCCAGAGAGATTAGTGTCTTGTCTGTGATCTTGTAGCCAGTTACTTGCAAAGGTCTGAGGGCTTCTGACTTAACGAGTGAGCCTATGAATCCTAAAGACTCCACGCAGAGTTAGAATGCAGGAGGCTTCAGGAGACCTTTCCTGGGAAATGATAGGTAAGGAGATTAATATTTTAATTTGTACTCTTCTCAGATATTCAAGATATGGGGGTCTTCTAACTGTACTCTTCATTATACATTCGTGTGTCTCTCCTCTGAGCTTGCTCATTTGTACCTTTTGGCTTTGCCAGGACACTGGGATTAGGGGTAGGGAGTCTTAATAATTTCTGCAGTAAGTCTCTAGCAGGTCTGAGGCTGTCATTGCCCTCAGTAGGAGAGAGACATGAGTGAGGTTTATGTGAGAAGCTCGTGAGATCTGCTCTGGTGGTGAAACATTTTTCAACACATCAGGCTTTTCCATAGTTCTTGTTTGTTTCTCAGAGGGTTTGGGGGAGGAGAGTCAGAGAAATAATGCCTATTTTTAGGGCAATTGAAAAGAACAAGGGAAGGAGAAATTTAAATGTTTGTAATATTTTAAATAAGTAACACCCTCATTATCATCATCATTAACATAAATAGTATCTGTTATTGGGGCAGATGTGCCAGCCATTTTGGGTGGTAGTTTGCATACATTACCTCATTTAAATCTCACGTGAGTTCTACAAGGTGGGTATTATTATCTCCATTTAAGAGATGAGAACACTTTGGCTCAGAAAATTTTAACCTCTAACTCAAGGTCATTTAGCTAGGCTAGCTCTGTTCAGAGTCCTTGCTAGATAGTAGAATATGTAGTAGATAATTCAACTTGCCTATAAAACTCCCCCAAACACATCTTGTATTCTAGACTTTTCTTTTTCAAGGGCTTCATTTGTCCACAGAGCCATGAGATCACCATGTGAGTATAATAAGATAATGGAATGGCTTTTTTTAGTATGATTGATGGAAATCATTGCCATGTAGTTATGCATTACCTTCGTTTTGGATATGTGTTTCAAATTTTACACACACCACTATGGCCGTAATGAGAGCTCTGTTAACTCATCCATATTTTCATACCTTCGGGTTCTCGGCATGCCCTCGATTGCCAGTGTGATACTGCAGCCCATCTGAAGAACTGACTCTGTTTCTTGGCTCTTATGACTGGACACCTATCCTCTTCTGGATTCTATTCCAAATGTCTGACTTGATCTTTAGTTACAGTCCTCCATGGACTTGTCATAGCCAAGCTCATCCTGAGCCACACTTCATCAGCTGTGTACTGCTGATGTATTCCTGACTGTTACTCATTTCCCTTGGTGCGATCTCTGCTCTGAGTTTATTGCCAGTTACAGGAGCCTTTGCATTGTTAGAGCCCTCTGCCACATGCTTCTCATCTCCTCTGAAATCCCACTACGATCTGCTGCTTGCCTACATTATTTTCTGTTGTGTTGTCAATATTGAGTTTCTATATATAGGAAATATTGGCACATGAAATTTGCCTAAATAATGTAGGTGAAATATAAAATACGCACCATAATATGCATAAACATATATTTAATAAAAGCCCACTGGATACAAAGGGAGTTTAGATGTCTTGGCAAAAAGCGGTTTAAGTCATGATTTAGTCGACCTCTGCTGCATACATTAATACCCTGATTAACAGGCATAAAGATCTTAGGGCAAAAGACTCCTTCTTACAACCCAAAGTTAGAGAAACTGACAGAGCATAAAAAGATCTAAAGATCTATCTACATTTTTCTGAAGCCCTCAGGTGTCAAGTTTTTCTTGTTATCTAGTCACCTTGAAACACTTTACATATGCTAATCACAGTCACCAAGAATCACAAAGCAGAGATAATAAAATATTTATTATCTGCAGAGTTCAGTTTACAGTATTAACCCACTTTTCTCTCATTTCTCAAGAACTTATATATAATTTTTGACCTTTCACGTTTGGAAAGAGCTATTTTGATCTTAGAACACCAACAAAGCAAACACTGCTTCAGTCTCTACTTTCAGTTTATTCCGCTAATTTCACGATCAGTGGCCACTCAGAACCCTTACACACAACCCAAGGGCTGCGCTACACACTTTCAACAGCTTTTGAAGTCCCTTCAGTTTGCAGAATGGCTAAAGTCGAAGTGCTCACTTCCTGAATAGGGTTAAGAGTTGTGTTACTGCAACTTTATTTCAACTTTCCAGTTTCTTACAGTCATAGCACTGGGGTATAAACTTGGCAATATAAATTAGTGGAAAACCTTCGAACAGGTAGTATGGCCACACTGGCTCTGCTACTGGCTGGCCAAGTGACCCTGCACAAATTATAATTTCTTTGGGCTTCAGTTTCCTCATGTGGCATGAGAGATGCTTGAACTAAACCCTAAGGACCCTTAATACCTCTTATATTCTTTATTATGTGTTCACATGATGTACATACATTCATGATACTTACACAATCTACACATGCCGTTATATGCACACAGATGAGGGTGCAGCATTTTAAATAAACTTGATAACTCAGAATTAGATCATGACTTTCATTTTGCAGAAATGATTCTTTCCGAAATGATTCATTATGTGGTTGCTGTAAATCAGAAGTAGGAAATATGTGACGCTAGACAGATTTATGCCTTAACTTAATTTTATTCAGTTAATGGGGTAAATATTTCATATGCTTGCAATTGTTAAATCACGAGATAACCTTAAAAAAATTAAGTGGCAGTATCTAAAAGGGGACAGGAAGAGGCCGATACTCTATTGATCTGTTTCTTTGCTTTAGTTCAATTTCTGTTTTTTCTTTATCCTTTTCTGTTAAATTACTAGTATAAATACTTGAAATATATGTAATCTATGACTTTAATACTTTTTCTGATTATTATAGTAACATGCTCATTGTGGAATGTTTGGGGAAAAATAGAAAAGTTGGTAGACGGAAGGAAGAAAAAAAGTCACTCAAATTCTAACAGAGTAATTGCTGTTGACAATTTGTTATATTTCCTTTCAGCATTTTTTCGTATTTTTATATACATGGAATCATACTATTCTTTGTGTTGCTTTTTTATTGGATATCACAGCGTAAGGTTTTTAACATTATTAAAATTATTGGTTAACATAATTTTTTAGGTTATTTAGCATTCTGTCATACAGCTGTAGCATAATTTACTTAACCACCTTCTTACTGTCGTCCTTTTAATTACTTTCAATTTTTCACTATTATAAATGATTCTGCAGTGAACATTTTGGCGTGTAGAGCTTTTCTGTCTGTATTTTACACTATTTCTTTAGGACGGATTCCCAGAAATTGAATTACAGGGTCAAAGGTACAAACATTTTTAAGAAGGCTCTTGCTCTATAATGCTGGATGGCTTTTCCAAGATTTTATTTTTAATCACTTTACATTCCCTATAGCAATATGTGAGAGCGCCCTTTTTTATCATAGTCTTAGCTATTCCACTCTAAATACTAAATAAAGACTCTTTCTGATTTGATAGGTAAAAATTGTACTCCACTGCAGTGTTAATTTTTATTTCTGTAATTAGTGGTAATACTCATGTTTTTTAATCATCTGCAGTTTCTCTTTTGTGAAATTTCTGCTCATATCTGCAGTACATTTTAAGCTTTTTATTATGAACATAATTTTGTGTTATCAGTATATAAATCAGATGAGTGCAAACCTTTTTCTTCCTTTAAAAATGTCATATTAAGTTGCTTTTCTCTTTGTTCTTGGTTGATTTTTTTTCTATTGGTCATTAGTTTCTCAAATCATAGTTTTAAATAGCAAGCTGTCATAGTGTGCTTCTGAGTATATGGCTTTCAAATATTTGTGGAATAAGCTTATAGAATTGAGTTTTATGTGTAGCTTTCTAGGTGCATGTCTGCTAAATAAAATGAGATACGCTTATATATATCATTTCACAGATTTCCACGTACCTCACATGTGGAGTCTGAAACCTTCTTAGGTTTTTGCAAGTTGGCATTAGTTAATAATGATTAAATAAAGAATTTAATGAATGTTTTTCAACTAATAATTTGGTATATTTTTTCCTTTATTTTTATGGGTTATTTGATTTGGAGTTCATATTGCTTTTTTAATTAACATCACAAGTTAAGGATTTTTCTATGTTACTAAAAACTGTTTCAGAAATATAATTTTTAATGGTTTCTGCTCCCACCCTCCCACCATCTGTTTTCCACATCATTCTTTACCACCCTGAGAAAAACAGAACACATATTTCTTTGGTAGTTGGCCATATAATTAGAAATCAATGTATGTACAGGCGCCACAAATATTTTATTGATAACTGTTGAAATAAAGTGTGTTTGCTATTTTAAAATATGGCTGCTCCAAAGTAATTCAAAAGCTGTTTCAAACAATTTAATCAAATTTATTTGTACAAAAGCACTTCGATATGAGCCAAGTGCTAGTCATTGATCAATGTTGATCAGGTCATTTGAATATGAACAAAGCCCAGAACCAACTGAATGATCCTCAAGGGATGGAGGTTGGGTATTTTTGGTTGGGTCAATGCTGAGCTCACTCATCCCTGATGACTGTTCTGAGAGGGAATGTATTTTCAGGGTGTCAGGCGAACCAGTTTGTATCAAGTTTTAGGAGTCATTCTCTTAAACCTTAGCAATATTATGTCTTTCTGGAGGGCTAACTAGATAACCTCCACTCCTGTAGAGACTTTAAGAGATCTATGTGATTGATGGGGCCACAGTTGGCCCTTGGGACTCCTATTGGGAGCTCTGGTGCCCCACCATATATATATTCATGTACTACAAGAGTGTTCTGTGTTTAACCAAGAGAAGTGTCTTTGTCCAAGGTGCTGGTCTCCGCCTTGCCTTTACCACTTCTGCAGAACCAACAGGAAAGAACGATTGTTGGAGAGTAGAGAGAACAGGAGGTATGACTTCATTCTGGTCTGGGCACCATTTTGGCTCACAGCGCCTGGGAAGCCTGGGCCCTCACCAGTCCCCTGGATCACTTAGAGAGTTTCATTTATTGTATTCCTAACATAGGAGGGATATTCTAGCCCATGTGATATTTTATTATGAGAATTGGAAATAGTTTTTAAAAATAATATTCTTTAGCCCTGACTGCTGTGGCTCAGTGGATTGAGTGCTGCCTTGTGAACGTAGGTTGCTAGTTTGATTCCCATTCAAGGCACATGCCTGGGATGTGGGCCAGGTCCCCAGTAGGGGGTGTGTGAGAGGCAACCACACATTGATGTTCCTCCCCCTCTTTCTCCCTCCCTTCCCCTCTCTAAAAAAAAAAAAAATTAAAAAAATTAAAAAATAAATAATATTCTTTAAAAGGAGACTAGGACTAGAGAACCATGAGGCTATTTTATTGAATTTGACATATAAGTATAAATACAAATTAGAGCTAGGCCATTGGGAGGTGGGACTTCCGATTCCTTTCTTCTCCTGCATTATTGTAGCCCTGAATGCCCTGAATAAAAACATTTTCTTAGAGTTAATTTAAGCACCTCACCTTGGTTCTTTGGGACAGTTGTGTTTAGCCTATGAAATTTCAGTTCAATTCATTTAACAATTATTTGCACATGAACCACTAGGATGGTTTCTTTGGGTTTGAATCTGGCCTCTATCATTTTTAATGGTAATATCTTAGGCAAATATGACTGTCATGTGAGGAACCAGTGGTGTGCCCATGTTGAGTACGGAGTATGGTAGCTGGTGCACAACAAGTGCTAAATGAATATTGTTGTTGTTGTTGTTGTTAGAGTATATGTTTCTAAAGGACAAGACTTATCTTGCCTTTATATTTTTGATAAAAGAATGCCTTGTACATGGTAGGCCAATAGTTGTTGGATTTGATCAGTTTCCTCAGTAGCTTGTCTTGGTTTGAGCACATCTTTCCCTTGTAGTTTGATGGTTATGGTGATAGCAGTGGTGGCTCTGGAAATATGTGTAAGATACATGCTCTTTACTATTCTGAGGCTAAGTAGGCGGTTCAGTTTTTCAGGAGCCAGTCTGATACCTTGTACCAGAATCTTTGTAAATTTTAGTTTAATAAGCTTTGTAAACTGCATCTTTTCCTTTAGAAAGGTTGTATGGCTGTATCTGTACAGTACCTGAGAACATTTAAATTTTGAATTACTAGGGAGACTGTCAGATTCCATGAGGTTAAGGATAAAATTCCAAATTGGCCGTGAAAATGGTGTGACCCTCATTGCATTTGTAGCTCACCTATTGAAAGCCACTAAATGATGCTTTGGAATGACCATTATAGGTTTAAATGTATTTCAGTGGAGCCTGTAATTTTTTTAGGGCTTTGAGGCTCAGTGAAGTTGCAAGCTGGTCAGGACTTTGAAAGGAAGAAAGGGGGGAGCATTGATACAGGGGAAGGCAAGGAAGATGCTCTTTCTTCTTGAATAGGAATCACAGTCCCATTAAAAGAAAAATGCCAGAGTCTTGGCAAAAAACACAAATTTGCATATTATTCACATGCATTTGCATACTGAGTTCAAGGGGCTCTATCTTCAAGTATGTAAAATAAATTGTGTAATCTGCCGCAATTGTGTTCCAATTCAGTCTCCTGGGCATTGCACAAATGAAATACATAACATGTTTAAAAATCACATTTCAGAAGATGAAAGATGTCAGTCAGCTGAAGGAAGCTGCACATTAGTAACAGAGAGCAGAGAGTGGTTTGGCTGGAGTGCAAGACCGGGAAAGCCACTGCCCTTGAATTTCTCACCTACCAAGGAAGCCTGCTCAGATGGGTCCTGGACCCATGAGTTTGCTACTTCAGAGACCATGGTGTCCAGGGTACTGCCTCTCTCCCATATTGGAAAGTCTGCATGGTACTCAAGAAATAATGTGTGGGAAACATAATCCCATAATATCTGTAAGACTTCCTACAGCACCTCCTCTCAATAAACATACAAGGCCTGTCCAAAAGGTATCCAGCCATGTAATATGAAAAGTAGAGATATTTATTGAAGAAGATATAAGAAACATTGTACATAGGGCAGTGACACCTCAGTCCTCTTCAAAGTAGGCACCTTGGGACCTCACAGAATTCTCCCAACTGTAATACGATGTTCCTTTTGCTCTAGTAGCAGAAGCCATAGAACGAACTTTGCTCTGACACATTTCATACCAAGATCCTGCGTCAAAATCTTGGACACAGTAGTTTTTGGAATCCCCAAATCAGCTTCTAGTTCTGTCACTGTCAGTCATCAATCTTTGTTGATTGCAGCCCATACATATTCAGCATTCTCAGGTATTCTGCTTGTTGCAGGCCTTCCAGAACATGGATCCCTTTCAACAGATTCCTGACTGCCTTTGAAGCATTTGTGCCAAACCTTTATTTGCACTGCATTCATTGCATCATCCCTTAAAGCCTTCTGAATCATTTGAATAGTTTCTGCAGAGGAATGTGCAAGCTTAATGCAAAATTTGGTGCAGATTCATTGCTTCACTCTCTCAGTCATTTTGAATGCAACGGCCACACAATACACATGCTCACTTAACAGCATCTAACGCCCCCAATGACTAGTACAATTAAGTTGTCATTGTTCACACATGTGCATTCCAGTCCACTCTCCTTGGCTCCCAGGTTATATCGATGTTGCATAAACCATTCTCATTATATTAACAACGGTTGGATTTTTTCCCAGAGAGACATCCTACACTCTAGGTAAAACATGAAACACTCTCGTGTCTGCTATGTAAATGTTACTTTATGACAAGTGCCCTAGCTTCTTTTCAAACCAGATTGGTGTTCCTCAGCCTCACTTATGTAGACAGTCCAGCGGATGGTCAGATGGAGTGGTGGTGGTGGCACCAGCCAATCAGTCAGCAGCAGACAGTCAGATTTTAATACCCAGTTTAGGCTCAGCAGTTTACAAATCCCCCAGTATGGCCTTCAGCAGCTATAGAGTGATATGTAAGCGATTCAGAGTGCCCAAGTTCCTGAAGTCTTTTTCTTTCTAGAAATGATAACTAGGTGGGCAAACTTCACAGGATGTTAAAACCAAAAGATTTTGACAGAACAGAGATGGGGCAAGAGGAAATTACTGAAGGAAGCAATGGTGCATTGGTGACAAAGAGTGGCAAAATATCCAGGGACAAAGGGCATCCATTCTTATTAGTGTTGAAACAATCTCATGAATGTTTCAAGTCCATAGCCTATGAAGATTTGACTTTAAGATGTCATGGGATGTTGGCGGTAGGCATCGGGTAAAATGGGGGATGAAGATGGTGCGTGAGATCAGGGAAAGTAGGACCGATCCAGCAGTGGAAATAGCTTTGAAAAGAGTTGTGATGGAAGATGCACCAAATCATAGGATCCAAATAGGCACAAGGAACTCAGGTCTGGATCCATCTTTTCCTGAGAATTTGGAGAGCCTTGTATTCTCCTGGAAGGAAGAAACTGGCAAGCATCAAGCCGAGGGTCAGGGATCTAGTTGGTGGGCTGGAGTTTAAGGCAAGCTTCTAGTTGTAGTTGGGGATTGTAGATTAGGGAGGTGAGGTAGGCCAGCCATCTGGTCAGCATCAGCCCAGCAGAGGCTGCTGGTGGGCAGCAGGGTCTCAGTTCCTCCCAGGCAGTGATGACAGAGGGTAGGAACCATTTCAGTCTCCACGAAATGGAGAGTCCCAGACTATTGCCTTCATCAGGCTTTGCTTAGAAGCTTAGGAAAGATAAAGTCTGCTGACCAACAAGGCTGAGGAATGAAGGTGACTGATAATGAGGTTTGTTTCCCTGATGGTACATCTCTGTGCCTGTTACTTCTGGGTATTTTAGCTCCCCAGGCTCAGATGGTGAGACATACACTTCCTTTTTTGTCATTTGAGTGGAAGGTAAGGTATATGCCCATTTCACCAGGTGCCCAAATCCATCATTGGTGCCATTCTGTAAACTCTAGGAGGTTGAGAACAAAAGCAATTTGGAAAAATATGGGTTTGGCATGGTCTTGGGGAACACAAATACTTGACTGCTATTCACAGTCTGATTTTACATTCTAGCCTCCCTCTTCATTTTTAGGTCAGTCACTTAACCTGTTGCTCTTGGTTTGTCCATTTATAAAATGGGTATTTAATACATGCATACTTTACAAAGGTTTTATGAAAATTCATTAGGTACAGTTTATAAATAGTTGGCAGATGAAGCACTAAATTTTAAATTGTTAAAATTTACACTGCTTATCCAAGATTTCCTTAGCAGACTCAAATATCGGCGTTTTTTAATGCACTTTTCTTTGCTAGAGATATTATATAGACTTATTTTGGGTTAAACACAACTGTCTCTTTGTCTTCTTTTATACTCGTTTCACGTAATCCCTCTTCCTCTCTCATTTCTCTGCCTTCTTTCCAGTACCGATTCAGCTTATTTTATTGTTTGCTCAGCTGACTTGGAGTTGGGACAGTGGAGTCAACTTGCTTGTAAAAGTGAATGCAGGTGGACTGTGAACCTTATCAGTCCAAGGATAAGCCCACAGAAACTCAGAGGGTCATTGTCACCATACACTTGAGGACATGACATTATTTCTATCACATTTCAGAGGGAAGGTGCTGAATAAATAAGATACCTAGCCACAAAGCAGGCTTCAGAAGTAAATTCCTAAGAGCTATTGGCCCAGAGAAGCATTTATTGGCCTTTTCCCCTTTTCGAGACTGCTCCAATGAAATAAAATACATGAGATCTACAACTCCCAGTCTTCATTACTCACTTTGCATAATTATTACTTGTCCTAGATGAGTGGGTAAGTGTAAGTAAGACTGAAATAAATCCCCGAAGTGTTCTGAAAGCAGGTTGCATTGACTAAGAATTCAATTATTCTTTTAGCAGTTTGATTTTTTTAATTTAATTTTTTACTGCTTTCATTCATGCCATCTTTTTAAAAATATTTTTTCCCCTCACCTGAGGACATTTTTTTCATTGCTTGTAAAGATAGAAAGTGGATAGGGAGAGGAGGAGAGAGAGACAGAGAGAGAGAGAGAAAGGAAGAGCAACTTCGATGTGAGAGGGAAACGTCCACCATTTGCCTCCCATGCACACCTCAAGCAGGGATCAAACCTGCAACCTAGCTATGTGTCCTGACCGAGAATCGAACCCTCAGTCTTTTCGTGCACGAGATGATGCTCCAACCAACTGAGCCACCCAGCCAGGGCAATGTTACCTGTTTTTAAACAAGTTTTTAAAAAGTGACTTATTCAAATTTGTAAAATCTGTTTTCTATTTGTTTTTGTTTCTTCAGTATCACTGAAAGATTTTTCAAAAGCATTTCAGCTATTTTTGTAGTAATTGTTCCAGTTTGAAACTTAATTTGCTTTCCTATGCTGGCTGCTCCCTATTTGAGTGGCTGCATAGGGTTGGTTGTGTCCTAGCTCCTCCATTTAGAAATAGTGTAACCTTGGGTCAGTTACTTAACTTTTCTATAACTCAGTTTATTCATCTGTTAAATGGGATTAATAATAGCATCTGCCTCATCAGGTTGGGTAAAAATAAAGTGAGCTACCACATATAAAGCACTTGGAGCATAGATATTACACAGGAAGTACTAAGTAGGTATTAAGGAATGAGGATTTCTTCCTCATACCTCTATTATGGTACTGTCATGCCCTAAATTATTTGGTTGAGAAACACTGAAACTGGCTTGGGTTGGAGGGGATTTATTATAGGGCAAGGATTATGGGCCTCAAGAAGAACCTGGGTGGGGTTGAGGGATAATACTGGACAACCTGCAAGAACCAAGGCAGCCGCACACCTTGTCTCCTTCCTCTACTGGTTGTAGGAAGTTTGATATCTTGTCTCTGCTTCTCTGTCTTTGCCAGTCTTCCGATTCTTTTTGCCACCTGGCCCTTCCCGCTTGCTTAGCAGCACCCCTCATCTCAAAATCACTCACCGCAGATCATAGCCTTAAGCCTGCAAGTCTATGCTGCTTCGCAAGTCCATTGCCCACAGATAACTTACTTAGCTTCTTTGCATTTAAATTCCAGTTTTCCTAATTGGTTAGGCACCCAGCCCTGGTTCAGTGAGCAAAGTGAGTGGAGTGAGGTGGCACCGTGGGGATGGTGATATGTTGTGTGCTTCTCCTGAGGCAGCTTCTGTATGAATTTCTCTGTGGCTTTTCAAAGCCATGAGATGAACTGATGAGATGAACTGATGAGATGAACTAATTTTGAAAAGTTCTACATGAAAAATAAAAATAAAACTACCACTTAGGGGAAGTAGAATATATAAGATATAAAAATTTAGTGCCATTAAGTCACAACTTATTGTTTGGGTAAGACCATACAGTTCATTAGGCTTTGTTAAAGAAGGCATCTTTTAGCTCTTAGGTGAGACTATATAAGCTAAACCAATTATTCATATGGGAATAAAAAATTAAATTTAAAATCTAATAAAATTGAACATGTATAAAAAGAAGACTCGTGCATGAGATGGACTGATCTATTTTATTTCTTTAAAACAGACTAGTTGTGACCATAGTTTGGAAAACACCACTCTGAGACTTGTGTGCACTGGTGGGTGGGGCTGGGGAGCAACCGGCTTCTCTGCACTCCTCCAATCAGGGCTTCTTTGTCTGTGGTGCACAACAGTATCCCTTGGGCATTTGTGAAAAACGCAGGTGCCCGAGTTTTATCTCCAGAGACTCTGCGTCACGTGACCTGGGTCAGGCCTGGGTATCCACAGATTTTACCAAGTGATCAGGTGTTTCTCAGGCAAGTTGCTTGCAGATCGTATTTGGAGAAACACTGCAGTAAATATGCGTTATCTCGTAAACTATATACCTTGCCCTTCTTTTCCCCCACTCTGTGCATGAATTGTCTGTTTTATGATCAACTGTATTCCAAAGGTCAGTTTCGGAGACTCTTGTTTAAAACTTAAGGATATCACCTCTTTTAGGAAGGTTGATAGATTTCTAAGCCAACATATATAAAAGCCTAGTTAAGCTTCTTGTGGTGAGTGAGGTTGGGCTCAGGAGGTGGAGCATAGGCAAGGGGCAGCGATGGCAGCCCCCAGCAAAGGTATGAGAGAATTTATGTGGAGAGTGAAGTGGACGTCGAAGGAAGAAGAGTGAAAGTTCTCACAGAAACAGAGAGAAAAAACTAGTTTGGGGCAATTTCTAACCATACTCAGGTAGATAGGAAGATCTTAAATATGTGTTTTTGTGCTTTCAATTTAGAGAGAGATTTCATCTTCATTTAGTTGACACTTAAATCAGTTTTTTTGACTCTGACTAATCTATTTTTATGGGGAAAGATTGATTAGAAAGGAGTAGAGGGAACTTTTAGGGTGATGGAAACAGTCTATATCTTGATGGTGATGCTTGCATACTGTATACATTTATAAAAACTGATAGAATGTATAGTTAAAGGGGTGAATATTAATGTATGGAAATTACACCTGAGTAAACTAGACCAAAGAACAGAATTTCGTTATTAGTTAAAATTTACATACCGATGTATGCATGAATGAGTACTTGTCAGTTCCATCAGGTAATAACAAATCTCCACATTTGTTTAGTACCTTTCAATTTATAAGCTACATTCAAACCTATTTCCTCATGTTAGTCTCATAAGCCTGTGAAGTAGGCATTCTTGTTCACATTTAGAAGAGAAGCTACTTCTTTGAGGTTTAGAGAGGCTAAGTGATATGCTTAAGGTCACATAAATCTTTTTGAAATCCAGGGCTTTTCCCACTGTTAATGTCTTTTAAAAATAGATTGCATTTGCCAATTTTGATAAAAAAAATTGTTGGTTTTCTTTATGGCCAACTTGGGTGCTCTTTCTTTCCCTTGATTAGCTTGGAATTCCTGCTTTGGCCCAGACCACCTCCAGGGAGCTTCCAGGTGCTTTATTCAGTCCCCTCCCGTCTACACACCTTCTGCCAGAGCACTTCCATTGTGTCCAAAGTGTAGATCTCCTGGGAGAATGCTCTTGGCAAGCCCAGAATCACCCAGGACACCCATCGTGTCCTCTTCTTTTTGGCAAATGGTATACATGCTATAGTTTGTGTCACGTGTAACCAGTTGCGCTCTTTATAAATTTTCATCCAACTGTTGGAGAGATTTGTGTAAGAAAGAGCTTGTTGACCCTGTATGAGAAGACAAATGGAAATTTGGAGACCTGGTGTGGAAATCAATGAGTGCATGGCTGGTAGAAGAATGAGTGAATTTCAAGGCAGGAGATTAATTAGGTGCCGGTTAAGGGCTTAGCATCTCCTTTCATCAAACTCTGTGGAGCTCAGAGTGGATCAGTCATATTTCTGTTAAACTACATCACTACATGTCTATGTAGATTCTTAAGGGAAGAGGAGACTAGGAAATAAGATGTCAGGTTTTAAAGAAAGAAAAATGTAGTTTGGTGCAGAAGATAATTCTGATGAGGGATCTTTTGATGTGGAGTGAGAGAAGCCAGAAGAAGGATGGTTGTATGAAAACATTAGGACTTTGCATCAGTTGATGCAGAGAGAATTTGGTGCTAGAATAGAGAAAGTAACAGGTTTGACTTAGACCTGAATATAAATTAGACAAAGGGAAATGATGAGGGCACATGAAGAGCTGTGAAAACGTTCAGACATGTTAACCTTGAAGTGATGCCAGGCAACTAAACAGATGTATAAAAGTGTAAAACTAAGCCTTTCTTTAAAGGTTAGGAATGAATAAGATTTGAGTCACTGGCTTTGTTGGGGGAGGGGGAAGTGTAGGAGTCGTGGTTAAATTCTGGGCAGAAATGAAGCCCTGTGAAGAGACAGGATGAGGAAAGAAACTGAGTGGTCCAGAGAAGGTGAGAGAATAGACAAAAAGACCCCCAGAGACCATCAGGTACAAGGAGTCCAGGGAAATGCTGAGAGAGCGGGTGAAATGGGGAAGGAGCAGGTGATGAATCTTGTCAAGTCCAGCCGGGGAAATTAGAACAGCAGAAAAAGGGAGGCAACCGGAGCTGATCATGAACATATTGCTAGTGACTTGTGTCAAAATAGTTTTAGTAAAATAGAGTGGATGAAGATATGCATTCACTCAAAAAGAATTCTAGAAGAGGAAATTTTAAGGAAAGGAGAAGACAGATTTAAGAAGTAAGGTGACGAGTGAAACGAAGAGGATGGAGTAGGAGAGGCAAAATCAATGAAAGTGAGAAAATTTTCCCCTCTCTCTAATATACACACACATTCCTACACACAACTGGACTCGCATAAAACCTTATAGATATTTATCTGCCAAAATGAAGCAAGCAAGAAAAAGGCTGCCTAAGGATGAAGGATTTCTATGAATTTATTGGGGTTACATTAATTAGTTGATAAAATGATACAGGTTTCAAGTGTGTAATTCTGTAATATATCATCTGTAGACTGTACTGTGTGTTCACCTGCCAAAGTCTAGTCTCCAATGGAGGGAACAGACTGACAGCTGTCAGAGGGGACAGCCTTTGAGTGAGTAAGTGGAAGTAATAAACAGGAAGAGCTGAGGGAGTAGACTTAGAGATGAGAGGAGAAAGGGACGTCTTTTTTCAGGCAGCAGTTCAGGTTCACATTACCACAGGGAAATGTTCATGTTGAGAAGAGAACTGTTTCCATGAATACTGTTTCAATCAAAAGCACTTCAGTGAATGGTATTTCATAAGCACTTTGGTTCCTTAATCATTACAAAATTGGGGTCTTAACTTCTCAACAGTGGTGGCTATTATCGAGAAGCAGAGAAGGAATTTCCCTACTGTAATAAGCTTAGTCTAGTTGACTCCCCAGACAGGTTTCAAAGGCAGCTGCAGTTTCATTCACCTTGGAAGTTGAAAATAAACTGGTTTTAGTGATCAGGGACCAGTTCCTTCCCCTCCTGTTCTCCCATCGTTTCTTGTCACTGCTCTAGCTAAGCGCCTTAGCTGAGCACCCAAATTCCTCTGCATACCTTTTCGGCTTTATCTCACAACTGCTCTTTCCATGAGCACTTTCTTCAGGCCAGGCCACTCTGCCTGCCAGTTTTGATAAGCTTTGTGCCTCCTGCTCTTCCACCTCAGTGCTGTCACTTCTGTGCTTTTGCTCAAGCCCGTTTCTTCATCTTGGATGCTGTTGCCCTCACTATTTAAGCTCAGAGCAGTTTCTCTCTGATCGGCTTCATACTCCTTTAGCACCTTCATGTCCTCTGAAGGTCCAGTGCTGGGGCGTGTGTGTTTCATCTCCACGCTGGAGTGGACAGTCCTGTGGACAGATGTCAAGTCTGGACTCCCTGAAACACTTTGCTGTGATTCACATGAAGGGCCCTCAATAAGAATTTGGACTTTTGAGAGGAAGGGATAGGAAATGCTGTGAGGTTGTAATGCAGGTTTTTTGCTTTCAGAATCTATTTTTTTTCACATTCTATTGAGATATAATTGATGCGTAGCACTCTATGTATTTAAGGTGTAAGCACAATGACTTGACTTACACATGTTGGAAAATGATAACCACATAGTTTAGTTAACGTTGATCATCTCATATGTCAAAACCTAATTTAAAATGGGGACGTTGCAGATACCCTGAGTGTGTCCTCCCTGTACCTGCATGTGCGGACCTCTGCCCGTGGGTTCTGGCACGGCCTGTGGCTGAGCTGAGTCAGGAAAGAGCTTCGTCTGGCCTCAGCAGGGCATGGAAAAGGAGGTGCGGGTTGTGCCAGCTGTCCCCACCCTGTTTTTCTGTGGTGACGTGAACATGGCAATTTAGGGCCAATGTGCACGCTCCTCTAACAGTGTAAAAATGCTGGATTCAAAGAAAGAACAGTTACTTGCTTTTGAAAAACAATATAAAGTATGGAGGGTGGCCAATTTGCAACTATATTATTATCATTATAGCAAGGGATTCACAAATATTTTTTCATTCCTTTTCACTATTTAATTTTTTTCCCACATGTTAAGAAAAAAAATACAAAGGTAAGTGTCATATGTTTCCTAGAAATATCACCTTTATGTTTTCTTAGGCTGCTGCATTTATTTGTTTAAAATTTGGCTTATCATTTAATAGTGAAAATTGATTCTAAAATTTTATGTTTTCCCTGAAGCAGGTTCTGATCATATCAAAGGAAGAAAAGAAACCAGGGCTCATTACCAGTTTGTTTCTTCAGCACTGTAGAGTCCAACTTAATGAACACATTTTCCTTCATGAAAATGCTCTGCCTTTCTCTGGACTGTGCTTCGCAGTCATTCCGATAACCGCTTGGTGCATTTTTCTGATTTCCAATCCTTATACATTCCTTACTTTCAAGGCTTTTCTCTTGAAATATTCTACAGATGTTTGTTTATTCTTTGCAGAGCTCCAGGCTCCTGAAGAGCATTGCTGCTTATAATGCTGCTAACTAGGATCTCAGGATACGCATCAAGCATGATCAGGAGAGGCAGGCTGGTGGTGGTGGAATTCAGGTCCTGCTTCTGCCGTTGAAACCTGAGAGGCTCCTAGGCATTATTGTGGAATGCAGGAGGAAGCTGCATCACTTATGATCAGAGCAAGAAACAGATGGCACCCTCAATTTGTTTAACTTGAGGAGGGCTTAGAAAAAAAGACCACCAAGTTGTGGGCAATGCACAGAAACCTCAAGAAGAGGTACAGTGTCCTACAGCTAGAAGCAGCTTGGTGGAGCTGCCACCACCTGCAGTAACAAAGGAGAAAAATGGGAGCAAATTTTGGAATGTGTAGGGGGAGCTGTGTGGAGAGAGATATGTGGAGAGGGATGCTTTATGGAAGCTATGACCTTTGGTCAAGTGATACATCCAACCCAGAGTGAACCCACAGGGAGGAAGCACAGAGGTCCCTAGTCTTAGCCTTCTTGTTCCCTCTGGGCTGGTTCTGTGCTCTTTATAGTCAAACCCAACTGGAGGCCAGAGGACTAGAAGTCCATTGATGTGCTCCAAACAGGTCAGCCTCCCAGGGTTCAGAGTAGAGAAGCAATCTTGAGTGGGGAATGGAAGACAAGGATTCACAGAATTTTGAAGTTGGAAGAGACTTTGAGAGCAGCCAGTTCATTTCTCTTATTTTACAGCAAAGAAACTGAGCCACAGAGAGGTTGAGTAATTCTAAGTCCTGTGGCTTGTCAGTGGCAGGATTGTAATAGGGCCTGAGGTTTCCTGGTCCCCAGTTCTGCCCCTTGTACTACAGCATTCTTCTTGTATAGTAATTTGAGAGGAAGGGGGAGAGAGGAGCAAGGGCAAGTGAAATTCAGTTTCGACTTATGATTAATTCTCTGAGTAGGTGTTCAGATCCACATGTGATATTAGAGGGGGTTAAGCGAGTTCAGAATTCAGGTATGGTTGGCTGTGTGAATAATGGATATGTACATTGATGCCAATAATAAAGATGGCATTTTACATTAAGCAGTGTATGACTGCATCTCGAGTTGGCCTGAACACCAGGCAGCTCTAGATGTGGCTTTTGTTCCCTGTGAATTCTGGCCCTGCTGCCACGCTCTCTTTGAGGTCTTTTTTGGCATCGGAATCTTGTTTTAGACCTAGGCTCTGCTTGAACGCCGAATCATGTTTGGGTGCCATGCTTCAACAGCAGAACCATCTTAGAACTGAGAGACCAAGGGAAAGAGGGCTAATTTGTACACATAGACACATGTCACTCGTATAGGAATTGATTTATACACACATGTACATGTGCAAATAAACAATCAGCTAGATCGGCAATTATCAGCTAACAACATTGACCTAGGAATGATCCTCACATAATACCAATAAGTTGGAAATGGTATTGGCATTAATGGTGTTTCCCTTCATGTTATAACCCTTGGGAATGCAGGTCCTAAAACAATGCCTTCAATTACATGTCAACAGAGACAGAGAAAGGCAACTCATTATTAGTATTCTTTGGTACTTATTCATTAATGCCGTCAACAAATGTTCATTGAGCACTTAGCATACACCAGACACTCTGCTAAGTACTGGAGATAGATAAGAAAAACAGATGTAATCCTTGTTCTCACTTCATCAGAGCTTGCAAGAAAAGCTATCTTACTAGCCAAAGTAGTGAGGATGAGTTCTCCTTTCCTATATTCCATGCAGGGAGAATCACTATTGGTGAGTGAAGATACGGATTTCAAAGGTAGTAAGTGACTATTTTGATGTCATTGAAGTTGTCCTTTTACTTTGCACAAAATTTGGTGGCTGTTTGGTGGCTGCTGGGGAAGGGGGGAAGTAGGGAGTAGATGCTGGCTGGCTTTACGATTTAAAATCTATTTCACTAATTGTTTATATTGAAAATCAGGTTGTTACACAGAGACTAACTTTTTAAAATAACCTATTTCTAAGGTCAGTAGAAATTGTACCAAAGTTAGAGAGGGAGGTGGGAGGGAAGGAGTCTGACTCATCTAAGTAATTCAAGGCAAGAGAAGCTCCTTATCTGTCTCCGAACAGAGTGTATTCACATCCAATGAATAAATATCAGGTACCTGCTATGTGCTAGATGCTTTCAAGTAAACTTTTTAATATTCACAACAATTCTGCGAGGTAAGGATAATAATCTCTATTTTCTAATGAAGAAGATGGGGTCGGTAATTTAGGCTACTGCCTCCCCTCCTCTCAAGCAAAGTAAGTGTTAAAGCCAAGTTTCAATTCTAAACCTTTTGACTTCTAGGTCCTTTTCTTCTTCACTGTATCATAATACCCTTCTAATTAATATTTTATTATTTTTGCAATTTCAGCCTATTGCTTTCATTACATTTCCTGCTCATCTGTTAGCACTTAGCTTGTTACTCTCTTGATCTTCCAGACAGGATTAGGAGGCCTCCTGTGGGGCACTGGGCATAGTCCATTATAACTCACCACACTGTACTGTAATTTCCTGTTTATTTGTCTGCCTTGGCCTCTAGGCTAAAGCCTCCTTGTAGACTGGACTCCATTCAGTGTTGGATCCCATCTCCTAGCACATTCCCTGGCACACAGAAAACATTCAATAAACATTTATCAAATGAGTCAATCCAACTGAGTCAATCTTCACAGTAATCCTGTGAAAGCAGTTATACAGCATTTTACAAATGAGGAGCCTGAGGATCAGAGAAGTAAAGACTCTGATCCAAGATCACACAGTGAGTGAAGAATAAATGTAAAGCCTGTGTTCTCAGCTCAAAAGCTATGCTCTTTTCCACCAAACACAGCATGATTATTATTGCTGAGTCTGCAGAAGAGGTTTTGTTGAGGGTTGCAGTGACTAGGAATATACTTAGGCAGTAGAGCAGGTCATCTGGGGTGGGGGGATGACACTCCAATTCTAAATCTATTTTAGCACCGACTGTTTATCTACAGCTCCGAACACCAGTGTTTTCTGGGTGGGTCTGGTGGTCTGGTGCCTGGCTCACCGTTGCCTTCCCAACCCCTTTCTTTTACTTGCTCTCAGACTTTCCTGCTGCCCTGTTCCTGTGCTGCTCTTTTTATCATCCGCCACCCATTTTAACTGCTCATTCCCCCTTAATAGTCAGTGACAAACCAATAATTTTTGTTAACACTTTAAAATGCTATTTTGCTGTTCAACCAATACATGCAATTGCCCTAATCTGCTGCCAAATGGTAATAATCAGAATCTGGTTTCAAAAGGTTTGGGTTTCAGCAGGGCTGCCCACAATGTCCTTTGAGGCATATAAATTAATTATAATTAAGAACCGTGTGCAGATGTTAGAAGAGAAACTTTGAGCAATTCTGGTGTTTGCTCTTGCAGAATATTAAAGAAAAAAACGTGAGTGGCTGTTGCTGGAGAGAGTACAGATAATCACCTATGTTTGCATCACAAATTTCTATTGACATGTACACATATGAAGTGATTCCTAATCATTTATTAGTTAACTGTACGTCCCTTGTGTCAGGAACTTGGGTAATTATAGAAGTGATACTTCTGCTTTGTGCGGTAGCAGAAAAGAACAGCTCCAGTAGAAAAGCCTGCATTTAGCCACTGAAAGTGTTCTAGAACGAGGAAGGAGTTCAGGTCTGCCTGGACTCAGTATGAATAAAAAGGCTTTTTAAAAAATTTAATCTTTATTGTATTTTTTTACATTACCATTTAGGCCCCTTACAATGCCCCCCTTCCCCCAGCAACCACCACACTGTTGTCCATGAGTCCTTTTTCCTCAATCCTTCCATGCCCCTAATCTTATCTCCCGAACCCAACTAGCTGTCATTTGCTCTCCATCTATGAGTCTGTCTCTTTTTGCTGGTTAGTTCAGTTTGTTCAATATATTACACATATGAGTGAGATCATATGGTATTTGTCTTTCTCTGACTGGCTTATTTCACTTAGCATAATGTTCTCCAGGTTCATCCATACTATTGTAAGGGGTAAAATTTTCTTCTTCCTTTTTTTTTTTTTTACAGCTGAGTAGTATTCCATTGTGTAAATGTCCCATAGTTGTTTTATCCACTTGTCTATTGATGGACACTTGGGTTACTTCCATATCTTGTCAATTGTAAATAACGCTGCAGTGAACATAAGGGTGCTTATATTCTTTCGAATTAGTGTTTGGGGTTCTGTGAGGTATATTCTTAGAAGTGGGATCACTGGGTCGAAAGGCAGATCTATTTTTAATTTTTGAGGTATCTCCATACTGCTTTCCACAGGGGCTGCACCAGTCTGCATTCCTACCAACAGTGCAAAAGGGTTCCCCTTTCTCCACATTCTCACCAGCATTTGCTGTTTGTTGATTTATTGATGATAGCCATTCTGATAGGTGTGAGATGATATCTGACTGTGGTTTTAATTTAGATTTCTCTGATGACTAGTGACATTGAGCCTCTTTTCAGATGTCTATTGGGCATCTGTATGTCTTCTTTGGAGAAGTGTCTATTCAGATCATTTGGCCATTTTTAATTGGGTTGTTTGTTTTTTTGGTATTGAATTTTGTAAGTTTTTTATAAATTATGGATATAAACCCCTTATCAGATGTAGCTCAGTGAATATGTTCTCCCATTCTGTGGGTTGTCTTTTTATTTTGTTGATGGTCTCCTTTGCTGTGCAAAAACTTTTTTGGGTTCTCTATTCTACTTTTCTGGGTTCCTTTTTGACTTTGGTGCTATAGCCTGGGGAGCCTAGCTTGGGGTTTAGGCCCCATGGTTCTCAGAGGGAACCCCCTGGCCACTGAAATATCCCTCTGGAACTTCAGCTCCACCTCTGGGAGCTCAGTCAGACCTCTTGTGCCTCTTCCGAATTCCCTACCAATCCCGTTGAGGTGAAGTTGTTTCTTTGGTTTGTCCTTAGTTGTAAGGCTTCTCTTCAGCTAGTGTACAATTGGTTATTCAGGATGATTTCTCTTCAATTTAGTTGTAATTCCAGATTGGTCCTGGGAGGAGGTTAGTGTAGCTTCAACTTATTCTTCCACCATCTTGAATCTCTGAACAAGAAGGCTCTTATTTCAGCAGAAGAATTTCTCTGCCAAGGAATTCAATGCCCCATTGGCCTTAGCAACAATAAAGCCAGCTTCTCACAGGGGTCTAAGGGATGCTTGTCTCTGAAAGGGCATCCCTATCTACCCTGTGTAGGAGGACTTGATGGTCAGGGGTTTGGATAATTTTTACCTGTATCTTCTCCCTCTCTCCCATCTATCCTGCTCTTCTCTGATCAAACACTTTCTTGTAAATGCCTTAACTAAGACTCTGTTTTCTTTGATTTTCTCCTTATATTATTTGTTATGGCTGTGATATGTTGAAATGCATTTGGGGTTGGTTAGGGCATTTAGATAAGTAAATGCCCCAACAAGACCAAGAAGCATTGCTTATTGCCATGTCAGGCACTACTTTAAACATGGATTTGGCATGTTTGTAAGATGTCCAGGTAGACTTTTCTTTCCCCACCGGTTTTATAGGTACACAGCCTCAGCACCTGCCTCTGCTTCCCAGACTGCCAGGATTTCTTACTTTGCTCCTTTCTGAAGAAAGGGCACAGGCAGAGGAGCTCAGTACTCTAAGAGAGTAATGGATGATAGTAATAGTGTGAGAAGGAGGAGAGTAACAATGCAAAAAGAAATTTTAGGTTCTAAGTCAACTGAAATCAAAGATTGGTGCCTTTTATATGTTATTTTTCACAGACTTAGATGATATTTAACAGACCCTCAGTGCATTTGGGGGTTTGAAATTGGGTTTCCAAAAAAGCTGCATACATAGATGGCATTGTATTTCATTTGCTAGAAATAGATATTGGTCTGATACATCAAGATGACATTAGCTAGGGAATATTTGACATCTGTAATACTCACACTCCTGCTTCAGATGGTAAACACATTTGTTGCCTAAGCAAAGCATTTTGACTCAAAAGTACCTCTTTGGTTCAACATTTGCCCTGTGCCTATACATTGTAATTCAGGAAGTATGTCTTAAAACCAAAAATTGATGTGGAACTTAAAAATTTTAGAAATATGTTAATTAAAAAATGTATTTTGGATCTGCTCTGCAGAGTTGAGTTCATCATACTTCTTAGTTCATGGCATACCTTCATTATTAGTTCCTATAAGGACCTCTTGTTTATTTATTTACTTCTTTGTATACCTTTATTCTTCTGTATGCATTTTAGAATAAGTTAATAAAATTCTTTTTAAATTCCTATTATTATTTTAATAGCTATTGCCTTGAAGTTACTGGTGAATTTAGGGGAAAATAGAATTCTAAAATGCTATGTTGTCATATCTGTGAAATGTGGTATATGATTACATTTTTCAGGTCTTTCTTTCAGAGCCTTTAATAGAGTTTCACATTTTCTCTGTTACAAGTCTTGTACATTCTTCAAGTTAATTGTGAAATAATTTATAGTTGCTTTTGCTATTTGACTATTATATTTTTAATTGATTAAAAGAGAGCTATTGATGTTTTCTATGAGTATCATATATCTAGTAACCTTGATCTACTCATATTAATACTAATAGTTTTTAAATTCTGTTGGATTTTCTATGTAGATAACAATATTATCTTCATATAATGCTGTTTTTCCTTCCCTTCTCATTCTTAAAACTTTTATTTTCTTAACTTATTTACCAGAATCTCTATTAGCAGTGACAGCACTAACTTTGCCTTTTTCTCAATGTCAAAAAGAATGTGATCAAGAATTTTTGGTATACACATATACTCTTAACCAGGTAAAGGTTGATGATCTCCTTCGTTTTCTATTATGGACTTTTTAAAAAAAATTATCTTAAAATTTATGACATAAATAGACATTTTCCTTAATTAAATGTGTTTCCATCATGTTTTGAGATATTTGTGTAAATATCTCCTTTAGTCCACTAATGTGGTGAACTATTTCTTTCTTTCTTCTTCTTATGCTTTTTCTGTCTTTTTTTCTTTTTCTTCGCCTTTTTCTTTCTTACCACTCAGACTGCGTTCCCTCCCTCGTACTCTTCCAAAGGAAGAGAAGAATGATCATCAATGGCTATTGGCAATTGCAAAAGCAACACCAAAAAGTGGCTTCATGCTCAAAAGAGAACATCGCACCTCCTCCTTGTGGTTTTGGGTGCTCTACACATTCAGAAATACTTCTCTAAGAATGAACTATAGAAATGATCCCTGAAAATATAGTCTTTGTGTGAACTATTTTGATGTATATTTTAAAGTTAAGCCATCCTTGTATTCCTGGTATAAGTCATATTCGATCATGTTATTTTTAAAAGATACTGTTTATTTTGATTAGCCAATATTTTATTTGGTTTCTTTCTTTTATGTTCATAGGTGAAGGGGACCATTACCATAGGTAATCTTTTCTTGTACTACAATTATCTGGATTTTCTTCTTTTCCTGTTTTGTTCAACTTGTACGAGCAAGGCTTATTTCTCCCTAAAAGTTTGGTAGACTTCATCTGTAAAGCCACATGCACCTGTCTTACTCCCTTTCATTTTGGCAGAGGTGGAGTGGTGGGGTGGGGAGTAGGAGTGGGAGGTGGTCTTGGCAGATTAGGATTGGGGGCCTTTGATAACCATTTTATTTTCTTTAGTGGTTAATGTTATATTAAGATTTTCTTTTGAACTCCTTTTTGCTATTTTTATTACATATATTTATATATTACATTTAAAAACAACCATTTTTCATAATATTATTTTATTATTTTAAATTTTCTATTGTATATGTTGGTATTTTTCCTTTTTCATTATGGATTTCATTTGCATTTCTCTCTTTTACCTTGAGTGCTTTTGTCACAACTTCATGGTGGTCTTTTAAAGGATCAGCTTTTTTCCTCCTTTCTTTGCCTTCCATTTCATTAATTTCTGCCTGTATCTTTATTATTTATTCCTTCTTAGGCTTGACTCTGTGAATTGTTCAGTAAGTGAAAATTTAGTTATAATTAATTATTTTTAATTTTAAAATTTCCTTATAAGTGCATTTAAAAACATAGGTTTCTCTTCAAACAGTTATAGTTTTGTGCTAGGAATTTTGATATTTAATATTTTTATTGTTTTTCTGTTCAATGGCTATTTTAATTTTTCTTATGATTTCCTCCTTAACCTTTGTGTTATTTAATAGTGAATTTTAAAAAAGTTTTTGATGTGATATTTTTAGCTACCTTTAAAAATTTTATTTGTAATATAATCATTATTAAAAAAGGCAATTGTTTTATTTTTTCCTTTGTCCACTTCTAATTAGGTTATTTTTGTTTGTTATTGAGTGTAGGAATTCTTAATATGTTTTGGATGTATATTAATCCCTTTAAGACATATAGTTTGTAAATATTCACTTCCATTCTGTAGGTTGCTTTCAAATCAGTTAATTCTTTCCTTTGCTGTGCAGAAATTTTTTAGTTTGATGTAGTTCCACTCGTCCTGTTTTGCTTTTCTTGCTTGTGCTTTTGCTATTGCATTCAAGAAATCATTGCCAAGCACAATGTTATAAATCTTTCCAGTTTTTTTTTTTTTCAGGGAGTTTTACAATTCCAAATTACTAATTCATTTTGAGTTGATTTATGTGTAAAGTATAAGGTAAGAGACCAATTTGATTCTCTTGAATAAAAAAGGCAATTGTTTTATATTGATTCATTGGAATTTACTGAGGCATTTTTGTAGATACAATATTTTTATGTGCTTAAAAGAATATGTAGTCTCTGTTGTATATGGATTTCTGGACATCTGAGCAAGTTCAAAATCATTACTCATGCTTTTTTTTTATCATGTATGTCTTTGCATATTTTGTCTGTTGGATTTATTTGTTACCCGCAAGGCAATTTTAGATATTACTTTACACAAGTTAAGCCTATATTTTTGGATTTGTACATGTTCATGATTTTTTTTTTTTAAATTTTTATTTTAATTGTTGATCTTGTACAGTTTTCTGTCTTTTATTCTCACCCCAACCCACCACCGCAGCCCTTCCCTCCCATTTCCACCCCCCCATAGTTTTTATCCATGTGTCCTTTTTACTTGTTTCTGTAAATCCTTCCCCTTTTCCCCTGAAATTCCCTCCCCTCTCCCCTCTGGTGACTTTCAGCCTGTTCCCAATTTCTATGTCTTTGGTTATATTATGCTTGTTTCTTTGTTTTGTTGATTAGGTTCCTGTTAAAGGTGAGATCATATGGTATTTGTCTTTCACTGCCTGGCTTACTTCGCTTAGCATGATGCTCTCAAGTTCCATCCATGCCGTTGCATAGGGTATGAGCTCCTTCTTTCTTTCTGCTGCATAGAATTCCATTGTATAAATGTACCACAGTTTTTTGATCCATTCATTTACTGATGGGCATCTAGGTTGCTTCCAACACTTGGCTATTGTAAATTGTGCTGCTATAAACATAGGGATGCATAGTTTCTTTTGGATTGGTGTTTCAGGGTTCTTAGGATATAGTCCTAGCAATGGAATTGCTGGGTCAAAAGGTATATCCATTTTTAGTTTTTTAAGAAAAACCCATACTGTTTTCCATAGTGGTTGTACCAGTCTGCACTCCCACCAGCAGTGCAGTAGTGTCCCCTTGTCTCCACAACCTCTCCAACACTTGCTGTTTGTTGCTTTGTTTATGAGGGCCATTCTGACTGGTGTCAAGTGGTATCTCATTGTTGTTTTAATTTGCATCTCTCTGATAGCTAGCGATATCGAGCATTTTTTCATGTGTCTCTGGATCCTCTGTATGTCCTCCTTGGAGAGGTGTCTGCCCAAGTCCTTTGCCCATTTTTTAATTGGGTTGCTTGTCTTCTTAGAGTGGAGTCGTGTAAGTTCTTTGTATATTTTGGAGATTAAACCCTTATCTGAGATATCATTGGCAAATATGTTTTCCCACACAGTCGGTTCTCTTTTTATTTTAATACTGTTTTCCTTGGCCATGCAGAAGCTTTTTATTTTGATGAGATCCCATTTGTTTATTCTTTCCTTTATGTCCCTTGCTTTAGGGGACATATCAGTAAAAATGTTGCTGCGTGTAATATCTGAGATTTTCCTGCCTATGTTCTCTTCTAGGACTTTAATGGTGTTACGGCTTATGCTTAAGTCTTTTATCCACCTTGAATTTATTTTTGTGTATGGTGTAAGTTGGTGCTCGAGTTTCATTTTCTTGCACGAAGCTGTCCAGTTCTCCCAACACCACTTGTTGAAGAGGCTATTTTTACTCCATTTTATGTTGCTGCCCCCTTTGTCGAATATTAATTGACTATAGACACTAGGGTTTATTTCTGGGCTCTCTATTCTATTCCACTGGTCGACGTGCCTGTTTTTATGCCAGTACCAGGCTGTTTTGATTACAGTGGCCTTGTAATACATTTTGATATCAGGTATTGTGATCCCTCCTGCTTTGCTCTTCTTTCTCAAGATTGCTGCCGCTATTCTGGGTCGTTTATGGTTCCATATAAATCTTTGAAGAGTTTGTTCTATATCTGTGAAATATGCCATTGGTACTTTAATAGGTATTGCATTGAATCTGTAGATTGCTTTGGGAAGTATGGACATTTTGATGATGTTAATTCTTCCGATCCATGAACACGGTATGTGTTTCCATTTATTTGTGTCTTCCTTGATTTCTTTCTTCAGTGTTGTGTAGTTTTCTGCATACAGGTCTTTTACCTCCTTGGTTAGGTTTATTCCTAGGTACTTTATTTTTCTTTTTGCTATATCAAATGGTATTTTTTCCTTGATTTCTACTTCTGTTGTTTCATTGTTGGTATACAAAAATGCCTTTGATTTCTGGATATTGACTTTGTATCCGGCTGTTTGGCTAAATTCATTTATTAGGTCGAGCAGTTTTTTGGCCGAGACTATAGGATTTTCTATGTATACTAACATGTCATCTGCAAACAATGATAGTTTTGTTTCCTCCTTTCCAAGTTGGATGCCTTTTATTTCCTTTTCTTGTCTAATCGCTGTGGCTAATACTTCCAATACTATGTTGAATAGAAGTGGAGAGAGTGGGCAGCCTTGTCTTGTTCCTGATTTTAGTGGAAAAGAATTTAGTCTTTGCCCATTGAGTATGATGCTGGCTGTAGGTTTCTCATATATAGCCTTTATTATGTTGAGGAATGCTCCCTCTATTCCCACTTTGCTGAGTGTTTTTATCATAAATGGGTGCTGTACCTTATCGAATGCTTTTTCCGCATCTATTGATATGATCATGTGATTTTTGTCTTTGCTTTTGTTTATGTGATGAATTACATTTACTGATTTGCGAATGTTGAACCATCCTTGCATCCCTGGGATGAATCCCACTTGGTCGTGGTGTATGATCTTTTTAATGTGTTGCTGGATGCGGTTTGCCAATATTTTGTTGAGGATTTTAGCATCTATGTTCATCAGCGATATTGGCCTGAAGTTCTCCTTCTTTGTTGTGTCTTTATCTGGTTTTGGGATTAGGATGATGCTGGCTTCATAAAAAGAGTTTGGGAGTCTTCCATCATTTTGGATTTTTTGGAATAGTCTGTGGAGAATAGGGGTTAGCTCTTCCTTAAATGTTTTGTAGAACTCTCCTGTGAAGCCATCTGGTCCAGGGCTTTTGTGCGTCGGGAGTGTTTTGATTACTGATTCAATTTCACCAGCCGTTATTGGTCTGTTCAGACTTTCTGTTTCTTTTTCATTGAGTTTTGGAAGGTTATATTTTTCCAGAAACCTGTCCATTTCACCTAGGTTTTCAAATTTCTTGGCATACAGTTCTTCATAGTAATTTCTTACAATCCTTTGTATTTCTGCAGTGTCGGTTGTAATATCTCCTCTTTCATTTCTGATTGTGTTTATTTGAGTCCTCTCTCTTTTTTTCTTGATGAGCCTGCTTAAAGGCTTGTCGATTTTGTTGATCTTTTCAAAGAACCAACTCCTGGATTCATTGATCTTTAGGATTGTGCTTTTAGTCTCTATATCATTTAATTCTGCTCTTATCTTGGTTATTTCTTTCCTTCTACTTGCTCTGGGCTGTCTTTGTTGTTGTTCCTCGAGTTCTTGTAGGCGAAGGGTTAGGTTGTTTGTTTGAGATGTTTCTGTCTTTTTTAGATAGGCCTGTATCGCTATAAACTTCCCTCTGAGGACTGCCTTTGCTGTGTCCCATAAGTTTTGGGTCGATGTGAGTTCATTATCGTTTGTTTCCAGAAACTTTTTGATTTCCTCCCTAATTTCATTCTTGACCCATTCATTGTTTAATAGCATGCTATTCAATCTCCATGATTTTGAGGGTTTTGGGTTTTTCTCCTTGGGGTTGGTTTCTAGTTTCAGTCCCTTGTGGTCAGAGAAAATGCTTGGTATGATTTCAATTTTCTTGAATTTGTTGAGGCTTGATTTGTGTCCTATCATGTGGTCTATCTTTGAAAATGTTCCATGTGCATTTGAAAAGAAAGTGTATTTAGCTTCTTTGGGATGAAGGGCTCTATGTATATCAGTTAAGTCCATTTCCTCTAGAGTGTTGTGTTGTTCAGTGCCACAATATCTTTGTTGATATTTTGTTTGGAAGATCTGTCCATTTTTGACAGTGGGGTGTTAAAATCACCTACTATAATTGTGTTGCTGTCTATATCTTTCTTGAAGTCCTCTAAAATTTTCTTGATGTATTTAGGTGCTCCTCCGTTGGGTGCATATATATTTACAATATTTATGTCTTCTTGGTGGATTCTTCCCTTGAGTATTATGAAGTGGCCTTCTGGGTCTCTCTTTATGGCCCTTCTTTTGAAGTCTATTTTGTCTGATATGAGTATTGCTACCCCAGCTTTTTTTTCCTGACCATTTGCTTGGAAAATTTGTTTCCAGCCCTTCACTTTGAGCCTGTGTATGTCTTTTGTCCTGAGGTGGGTTTCTTGTAGGCAGCATATGTGTGGGTCATGCTTTCTTATCCATTCAGCTATTCTATGTCTTTTGATTGGGGCATTTAATCCATTTACATTTAAAGTTATTATTGATAGGTATTTATTCATTGCCATTTTCGTACCTGTGTTCCTCTCTCTCTTTCTCTCTCTGTCTTTTCCTTTCTTCCCTTAAAGCAGTCCCTTTAGTATCTCTTGCAGCATTGGTTTGGTAGAGGTGTATTCTTTTAGACTTCTTTTGTTTGGGAAGCTCCTTGTTTGGCCTTCTATCTTGATTGAAAGCCTTGCTGGGTAAAGTAGTCTGGGTTGCAGGCCTTTGGTTCTCATTGCTTGGAATATTTCTTGCCATTCTCTTCTGGCTTGGAGCGTTTCCATTGAGAAGTCAGATGCTAACCTGATTGGGGCCCCCTTGTATGTTACTTCCTTTTTCTCCCTTGCTGCCTTTAAGATTCTCTCTTTGTCTTGGAGTTTTGCCATTTTAATTATGATGTGTCTTGAAGTGGGCCTGTTTGGGTTCCTTTTGATTGGGACTCTCTGTGTTTCCTGGATTTGTGTGGCTTTTTCTCTCACCAAATGAGGGAAGTTTTCCATCATTACTTTTTCAAACAGGTTTTCTATCCCTTGTTCTTGTTCTTCTCCTTCTGGTATTCCTATTATACGGATATTATTCCGTTTCATGTTGTCTTGCATTTCTCTTAAACCCTCTTCATTCTTTCTAAGCCTCTTTTCCTTATCTTGCTCATTCTGAGTATTTTTTTCTATTTTGTCCTCCAACTCGCTGATCCGATCTTCTGCTTCGTCGATTCTGCTTTTCATTCCTTCTACTGTGTTCTTCAGTTCAGAGATTGTGTTCTTCATTTCCTCTTGGCCCTTGTTGATAGTTTCTATTTCCTTTTTCATGTTGATATAGTTTGCGGTGAGTTCATCATAACTTCCCTGTAGTTTATGGTAGCTCATTGAGAGCTCATTGAGCTTCCTGACCACCATTGCTTTGAACTCGATATCTGATAGTTGAGTTGCCTCTGTTTCATTTAGCATTCTTTCTTGAGCTTCCTCCTTTCCTTTCATTTGGGGATTGTTCTTTTGTCTTCCCATTGTTTGTAAGACTCTTGTTGTTAGCCTCAACTTCTTAAATTGATCTGTTCTGGCTCCCTGGGTTTGTGGTATGACCTTCTGTGGTAGAATATCTGTGAGATTCAATGGTGGATTCTCCTTCGGATATCCTGTTGTTCACTGCTTCCGCTGACTCATCAGCTGGAATACCCTCTTTTGGGGGCCAACTCTGGATCTCCCCCCGCCACAGTTCCAGGCTTGCTTGTTTGTTTGTTTTGTCTCACTCGTGTGTATTTACAAACAGAGGAGGGGGGAAAATGAAAAAAGGAAGAAAGGGGAAACAAGAGGAAGGTAGAAAAGATAAAATTGAAGAGAAAGGAAGAGGGGATAAGAGAAGAAGGAATTCAAGGAAGGCAAAAGGAGTTGGGGAGTAAAGAAGAAGATATAAACAATGAAGAAGGAGTAGTTAAGAACTCATATAGATATACAGGCTTACAAACAAAAAGACACTAACAAACTGGCAAAACAAAAAAGAGACACGCACACAGACACCCCCACACAAATATAAGCAGCCAAAGGGGGGAAAAGGTAAAAAAAAAAAAAAAAAAAAAAACAACCAAGCAAAGCACAACAAAATATTTAAAAAAATAAAAATATATTAAAGAAATAAAAAATTTAAAAAATTATTAATTTAAAAAAAAAAAAGAAAGAAAGAAAAGAAAAGAAAAAAAAAAAAAACCCTCTTGTTGTTTTCAAACTTGCCAGCCGGTTTTTCAGGTCTTGCTGGCTGCAATGGCCGAGGGGTGATCTTATTGCTTTTCTCTGTGTTCAGAACTCAGTCCTCACTGTGCTATGTATCCCAGCGTTAGTGGGCACCTCTCCCCACATGGTTTCCAGCGTGTGATCTGAACTTCCTGATGTGTGCGCACTTCTCCGAGGTTATGGGTGTGAGCTAGGTTCTCCAGACGTGCACAGCCGCCTGCCTTTGTCCCTGGGAGGCTTTCAGTGTTCGGGCACAGCTGCCTGCATTCGGATCTGAGAGAGGCCTGCGTTCCAGCTGCTATCTGGCGCCTGCACCTTGGGCCTGAGCTGTCCGCGTTTGCGAACCCGCAGGTGAACTGGCGCCTCTGGCTCCACAGCTGTCTCCAGTGGCCTGCGCCTATGTTTTCGCGAGTGTCCACTAGCCCGAGACCGTGCGCGGTCCCCTGAGGGTGTCTATTTTCATTCAGCTGTCTCACTTCGCCCGCGCCTCTGTCTCTCTTGGGGCGCCTATGCTTTCGTAGTCGCGCGGCGACCACGAAAACTCGGTTCAAAGTCGCGCAGTGACCTGGTGGGGTGCACCCACTTTCGCTCCCTCGCAGGGCACCCACTTTTGCTCGGGCGCAGTCGCGCGGTGGCCCCTGAGATCTCCCAGCCGGTTCAGCGGCTGACCCAGCTCCCTCCCCAGGGCCCTGGGGCAGGCTTGGCGGAGCGCCGGGCCGGGGCCTCGGCCGCCCCGTTCTCCGCGCGCTGGAACCCTGGGCTCTTACTGTTCCGAAGAGCTCTCCTTACCGCTTGCTTTTCAGTGTCTGCTACAATTTCCGACCTCTTATTCTCCAATATGCTGTATTACTGTTCCTTGTCTGTTCTGATCTTTACGTAGATTGATCTGGTTTTTCTCCCGTGTGTAGAGGGGGAGTAGGGTCTGCTCCCTCCTACCACGCCGCCATCTTCCCTGTTCCTCATGTTCATGATTTTTTATTTTCTTGGTACTGGTATGTGACATGTCTCATTGTCACTTTTGATGTTTTTACCTTTGAATTTTATTTTGTATTAATATTAAAAAATTTAAGATATTCCCACATTGCCCTCCAAAAAGTTATACTTTTTACTTCACTTGACTTAGGCTGTATAATGAGAGTCCTTGTTTCTTCATATTCTCTAAAGTGACAGATTTTAGGCTTATGTATCCCTAGCTTTCTGTCTTTATTGGTTACTGGGAAACTGGACCTGTTGCATAGTTCTGGCACTTCTAATCTTAATTTTACTCACTGCCTGTCATATTCTAACCACAGTCTCCTTAATTGGGATACTCCAGATAGGGTCCTGACTACATTAAAAGTTAGTGCCAGGGAAATTTGACTTAGGTATCCATTTAAATCGTATTTTGTCCTCTCCATTGGGGTTGCCCCAGGACTCATTTTTTTCTGAGGGCACGATTGGCCCAGCTTCTCACTCAGATGTATCTTCCCTTGGAGTCTACTGTGGGCAGCAAAGTGCAGACTGGTTCCTGCTATAGTTACTGTGCAAATTGTAGGCATGAACATAGGCTAGTGTGGTCTTTTGCTTGCTGTAGATCTGGGGACCACTGAGCTCAAGCTGCAAGGAGACAGAGGGCCAAGAGTCGAACAGTTGACTCTCTAATCCTGCTTCTTCTCTTCTCCTCCTCCTCCTCCTTCTTCGCAGCAGTGTCTTCCAATTTCATTTTTTAAATTTGTTTTTAAATTATATTTTATTGATGATGCTATTACAGTTGTCCTGGGAGGGGAAGGTTGCTCCCTTCCACCCAGCACCCTCAACTCCCTCAGGCAATCCACTCACCCTTGTTCATGGCCAAGGGTTATGCTCGTAAATTCTTTGGCTACTCCCTTTCCTATACTGTACTTTACATCCCCATGGCTATTCTGTAATTGCATATTTGTACTGCTTAATCCCCTCACCTCTCACCCATTCTTCCCCTCCCATCTCTATATCTTTAACTTTTGGCATTTTAATTATAATGTGTCTTAGAGTAGGCCTCTTTGTGTCCATTTTTTTTGGGACTCTATTTTCTTCACCATATTTGGGAAGTTTTCTTTCATTATTTTTTCAAATAGATTCCCAATTTCGTTTTCTTTCTCTTCTTCTTCTGGCATCCCTATGAAGCAAATGTTGGATTGCTTAAAGTTGTCCCACAGGCTGCTTATATTGTTCTCATTTTTTTTGGATTCTCTTTTCTTCTTTTTGTTCTGATTGGTTATTTTTTTGCTTCCTTATGTTACAAATCATTGATTTGATTCTCGGCTTTATGCATTCTATTGTTGTTACTCTGCAAATTGTTCTTTATTTCAATTAGTGTATCCTTCATTTCTGACTGGATCTTTTTATTTCTGTCCATTGGGTGTGCGGGCCTTGGGGTTTCCTGGGTGATGCAGGCCAAGATCAGCCCCCACCTTTATTTTGCCTGGGGCCACCCTGCCTGAGCTATAAAGCAATCTGAGATGGCTGCTATTTGAGCTGGGCTCGGAGATTTCCAGGCAAATCCAAGCTGTGAATCTGGGCTGATAGTTCTGAGCCTGGGGCTCACTGAGCATGTTTGAAAGGATTTAGGAAGTTGTGAACCTGAGCCAAGACCAGCCATTCATATGGAAAAACAGCTTTGGTGGGCCTGTAAGTTGGGCGAGGTGGAGTTTCTGGGAATCTTTCAGGTGGGTCAAACAGTGTTACCCAGATTGATTGAATCTTAGATAAGCACCACTATGGGAAGTAGTCCCAGAAAAGGTACAATGGCCTCTGTTCACCTTGATGCCAGGCACCTTAGCCTCCCCGTGCACACCATGGGTGCCCTTCAAGCTGCTACTCTGGTGCTGGGACACAGAGAGAGTGAGTGAGTAGGTGAGTCTGTGTGTGGGTCTTTAAGAGGAACTGTTTGGGGCTCCAGCAGTTTCTTCCACTGACTCAATCCTTGCTGATTTTTTGCAGCCAGAAGTTATGGCTGCTTATGTTCCTGGCACTGGTACCCTGGGCTGGGGGGTCTAGTGTGGGGCTGGGACTCCTGGCTCCTGAGATTTCCCTTCCAAATTTTTATCCACCACACCTGGATGTGGGACCAGCCCATTCCTCATCTATACCCCTCCTACCAGTCTGGATGGATGTGGTTTTTTTAATTCTGTAGTTATCAGACTTCCATTCAGCTCAATTTTTGTCACATCTGAGCAATGGTTGTTCTACATCTTAGTTGTAATTTTGCTGTGATTGTGTGAAGAGGTATCTGCCTATGCTGCCATCTTGACTGGAAATCTTGATCCTGATTTCATTTTTAAAAAATTTTATTGTTTATGCTACTACAGTTGTCACACTTTTCCCCCCCTTCATCCCACTGTACCCAGCCTTCCCCCCACTTCCATAATCAGGCCCCACACTGCTGTTCATGTTCATGGGTCCTTCATATATGTTCTTTGACTAATCCCTTCACCTTCTTTCAATCAGTCCCCACCTCACCCTCTCCAGTTAGAGCTGTCAGTCTGTTCCATGATTCTATACCTCTGTTTCTATTTTGCTCGTTAGTTTATTTTGTTCATTAGATTCCTCTTATAAGTGAGATCATGTGGTATTTGTTTTTTACTGACTGGCTTATTTCACTTAGCATAATAGTTGCCGGTTCTGTTCATGCTGTCACAAAAGGTTGGAATTTGTTCTTTCTGTTGTGTAGTATTCTATTGTGTACATGTACCACAGTTTTTTTAATCCACTCATCTACTGATGAGCACTTAGGCTGTTTCCAAATCTTGGCTATTGTAAATAGCACTGATATTAATATGAGGGTGCATAAATTCTTTTGAATTGGTGTTTAGAGATTCTTCGGGTGTATTTCCAGCAGTGGAATTGCTGGGTCAAAAGACAGTCTCATTTTTAGTTTTTTTTTTTAAAGGATTTTTAAATTTATATTTAGAGAGAGGGGAAGGGAGGGAGAAAGAGAGGGAGAGAAACATCAATGTGTGGTTGCCTCTCACATGGCCCTCACTGGGGACCTGACCTGACCCGCAACCCAGGCATGTGCCCCGACTGGGAACCGAGCTAGCAACCCCTTGGTTCACATCCCGTGCTCAATCCACTGAGCCACACCAGCCAGGGCCCATTTTTAGTTTTTTGAGGAAATTCCATACTGTTTTCCATAGTGGTTGCACCAGCCTGCGTTCCCACCAACAGTGCACTGAGGTCCCCTTTTCTCCACATCCTCACCAGCTGCTTTTTTTCTTGGCTGTGTGTGCACCCTAGTGCCTGAATTCACGGCCTTATTTTGGGGGTCTTGGGCTTCACTGATTCCCATTATTGACCCTAACCTGAATGACTCTTGAGTTTGCTGCTACTCTGAGACCATTATATGACATCTTTTCCAGGGAGTTATAATTGTCAGGGAACTAATATTGCTTGCCTCCTGTGAGGTTCCTCTTAACATTCCTCTCAGCCTCTGTCTACCATTCTGTCATCCACCACCTCCCACATGCTGACTTTGTGCTTTCATAAATAGCTAGGATCCTTGAACAACTTCTATAGAAGCTTAAAGTTAACATCCTTTTCTTCAAAGCACTTCCATGTTATTATTTGATCCTCACAAAAAACTTAAAAAAAAAATATCTTTCAGGTATGTAGGTTAGTACATTATCCTGATTTCACCTGTAAGAATAAAGAGAGCTTGATTAAGTGATTTGCCCATCCTCAGGCACTTAGTTAACGTGGAACTGGTATTAGAGTACAATTTGTTTTTGGTTGGTGATTTCATTTATTCTTTTGTTCATTCATTCACATACTCATACTGAGAGGAAGCAGAATGGAAAGAGCAAGGGTTTGGGAATAGACAAACTTCGGTTTGAAACTTGATGCCATCCCTATTAGCTGTGTGACCTTGGTCATATACTTAACCTCTCAGGAGATGTTTCCTTATTTGTAGTATAAGGAAAAATTATGACTTACAATCTTTATATGTGATTTAACACTACATGAAAATTGCCTAACAATAATAGTGTCTGGCATATGGTAGGTTATTACTAACTTATAAGTAAAATGTTACTATAAATATGTAATATGTAAGATAGGTTATTACTATAGGTAAAAAATGGTCAAATATTGACACTTTTATAATGGTAGAAACTCAGTAGCTGCCATTTATTGAGTCCTTCCTTATTGTATGTGAGCCAGACCCCCAGAATGCAAATGGAAATGAGACAAGGTCTTCTTTGTGTTTCTGTGTCTTCTACTAGATTGTGGAAGTGGAGGTTAGAGCCTGTGTTAGTTGCATCCCCAACACTAATAACAATGTCTCCTAGGTGGTAGGTGCTAAATAAATGCTTGCTGAACTGAAAAGGTACTTGCCCACCAGGAGATTATCAACTACACATACTCATATAATTATAGCAAACTCTTACACTATATTGATATTTAGATAGACATATACAGGCTCTGGTGGTAGTCAAAAGGAAGCAATGCTCAAATTCTACTGGGGGAAGGTGAAAAGCAGTGGAGAGGAGGGGGCAAAGCTTCGTAGAGCAGGTACATTAGGGCTAAGTGTGGTCTGTATGTGGAAGGGAGCAAAACCAATTTACTTATCTTGGACTACATGCTTTCTCCCAACTAACCCCCTTCTAATGTGTGAAATTGAGTTTGTATTCACAGTAGCTTCTTTATTTGTCTCACAGTCCCTCTGTTACTGGTATCTCCCATAATGTATTGCTTTGCTCTATTCTGAGTATAAACGAGACAGTCAGGAAAACCAGATTCTATTCTTTGAGTGTCACCACTAGCCATTGCATAACAAAGTGTAATATATTGTGTGAGAAGAAATAGAGGAACACAAAAGATATTTTAAAGAGAGCAAATAAAACACAAAACAGGAGAGTGTAGAGTGCATTAAAATTAATAAACTGTCATGATAGAGTGGACCACTTTTCAATGTGAAGGAATGTGATTTAGTGGCTGGTAACTAAATGATTAGAATCCCACTGGAATGAAGTTACCTGCTAGTCTTGCCAAATTTTAAAATTTTTGGTTCTCCTTGAGAACCAGTCCTTGAAATTGAACAGATTATTATTATTATTTTGCCAACAGCTTTTTGAGATGCTAAAGCCATCGATCTTACTCTGAATATTCAGTGCTGCTCAACTCCATACAGTGCTGCTCTGCTTTAAGCTTGAGGAGGAGGAATTCAGGCCCTGGCTCTCCTGCTCATTGGACACAGTTCATCAGCATGGGCTTCCAGGGCTTCGGTAGTCATTCCCTGTTTCCACAGAGACGCGTAGACCAGAAACTGTCAGGAGTAAACTTTGCTCAGGCGTGAGCCACTGAGCTACTTGTCTTATTCGCAAGAGGTAGACAAGGTGATCAATACAGGTCTCTTTCTTGGCAGTGTGGAAGGGTGACTACAACAGCAAGAGTTCCAAAGTGTTTTCTGCTCTGCCAAGAACTGGATTGGATTTTGTGCTTCTTCAGCCACAAAATGTCCCCAACATTTTACTTCCAAATCATTAATGCCCTTTTGCAGTCAGTCTGCTCAGCCTGACATCCTATCTCTCTTTTCAATACCATCATAATTGTTTTCTTTTGTCAGCTAACCTCTCAAAGTTTTTAGATCCCTAATATCTTAATGTTTTTGTTTTTTTCAAACAAGCATGAGATATTAGGCCACATTGTCATCATTGATTTCATACTCTCCCTTTTTGGAGAAGAGTGAGAATCACTGATTCTGGTTTTGAGTACAGTTTGTAGAATATTTCTTTGGAGTATAAAAATGCTAAGTTTATGTATTGGCATGCTGGTGTTGACCTTGGGAACATTATGTAACTGTTTTAAGCTTCAGTTTTTCTGTATGAAAACTGGGGATAAAGTAATAGTTTATAGAGTTTCAATGAGGACCAAAAAGAGTCCATCTGAGGAAATGCCTAACACAGTACACAGCATATAGTGGAGGTGCAATAAATTATTATTTAAAACAAAGCAAAACAATTGAAGCAGGTCTAGTTCTATTTAAGTAAGAGGAGCTCTTGGAAAATGGTGAGAAATACAAGCAGAAATTACCAAGCTCTGTATAGAACTGTGTCCTCAGTCTGGTGCATAGTGTAAGAATTAGGGCCATATGTGGAAGTAAAGAGTAGGAGTTTGTTATAGGTAAAAGGTGGTGAATTGTATAGAAACATGGCATCAGTCATTTTAGGACAGTCACTACGATAGCACTGCCTTGTGCCATGGAAAATTTTTCAAAAGTGGCTCTGATATTACTGCACTTATCAGTAGTATTTGTTGAAATTATATTTTGATGCATAAACAAATCAAAGTAAAACTGTTCCTTGTAATAATGGGTGATTTGAGAATCAGTGTGATGTAATGCAGTGGAATGCAAGTTGGCCTAAAAGTCAGAAGATCTGAATTTATGTATTTTTTTGCTCAAGTGGTTCATGGTTTCAGATTTCTTAGCTTCTTTGAGCCTTAACTTCAACATCTATAAAAGGGGGATAACAGTATCTTTCTTATTTTTTGCCCCCACTGGGTTATTGTAAGGATCAATTGAGATGTTTTTTAAAGTACTGCCCACATATTGGTCATTTTTTTTTTGATGTACTATTAAGAGCCAGATACTAAAAGGGCTGCTGAAGCACTTTCAGGCTCTTGTCCTCTTTGAGGTGAACATGAAATAAAGGCAGCAAAACCGTGGGGTTTATGTGTCTGTAGCTCTCTATATCTAGTTTATCCAGACCACGTTTTGTTGCTAGCCTCTGCTAAGCCCATTTTACTGCTCTCTCTGCCTGGCCTGTGCCATTCCCTTGGCCCAAGAGCAGTTCAAGGGTGGATTGTGATAGGAGTGCCAAGGATCATGTAACAACAGCAAGACCCCCTCTTGGAGACTCCTGCATTTGTGCACTTGGCGTCACTGTTTGGACCACTTGCATCCTCTTTCCCTCATCTGTCTCTGTCTGTTTGCCGCTGATAGCTATAGCAGTAGCATCTTTTATTGTCCTGCTCAAGGATTTCTGATTTTTTTTGAAAGTTTTTCTTGCACTCTGAGCAAACATAAGAGATTATAAGAGACTAGACTAGAAGATAGGAGTTGGGATTGAAAATGATCAAAGGCCCTAGACTTGCAGTATCCAGCCCCTTCAAAGACAGGTCATGCAGCCTGTGTTGTGATGTAACCATTCTGTCTTTATGTTTTCAGGGAGTCGACGAGTTGAAGATGAAGCCCAGAGCAGAGTGCTGTTCTCCCAAGTTCTGGTTGGTGTTGGCTGTCCTGGCTGTGTCCGGCAGCAGAGCTCGTTCTCAGAAGAGCCCACCCAGCATTGGCATTGCTGTCATCCTTGTGGGCACTTCAGACGAGGTGGCCATAAAGGATGCCCACGAGAAAGATGATTTCCACCATCTCTCCGTGGTGCCCCGTGTGGAGCTGGTAGCCATGAATGAGACCGATCCAAAGAGCATCATCACCCGTATCTGTGATCTCATGTCTGACCGGAAGATCCAGGGGGTGGTGTTTGCTGACGACACTGACCAGGAAGCCATCGCCCAGATCCTTGACTTCATTTCAGCCCAGACTCTCACCCCCATCCTCGGCATCCACGGGGGATCCTCTATGATAATGGCAGATAAGGTAAAAGTGGGCTGCAGTGAGAAGAGCCTGGTTGGTTTGAATGGAGAACTAAATGATCCATTTGTTTTAATGCAGAACTTAATTATGATCCATTTGTTTTAATGCAGAACTTAATTATGAAAGATGAAAGGTAGTAAGAAGAATGCACTAAATGAGTGGATAGACCAGGGATTAGTCTAATTGCTTAGAGATGAGAGTGAGGGAAAGACACTGGTATCTAGACGTTCATACAGTTTCGAACAGCTTTGTGTGTCCATTTGTTTATAAGTGGCGGTACAGAAATGACTAAGAGATATTGAAGCTTGTAGCTCTGTGACCCATTTTCTTCAAATATGCACATGACTAGCTTCTTCAAAAATTTAAAATAAGGTGTGCTTTGTTCTTCCTATGTAATACATACTCTTCACCCATACCAGTTTCAAGAATATAAAACGAAAAGTCCTTTGAGGCAGGTAATTTTTCTCCTTGAGGATACAAACATCATAAAGAAGTACTTCTTGCTAGGGAGTCCGTGCTTATTACACAGTGATCTGTGCATCCGAATGGACTTTAATTCATAGATTAGATGAAGTGTACCAGCAGCAGCTGCATCCCCCATCCTTAGATTTGAAGGTGTGGTTCTTAACCTTGGTTGCATGTTGGAATCACCTGAACAGCCTTAGATGTGATCGAGATGCCTGGCTACCGCCCCAGAGGTTCTGGTGGTTGGCCTCGGGTGCTGCCTGGGGTTTAGGATTTTTAAAACTCCTCAAATGATTCTAGAGTTCAGTTAAGGCTGAGAACCACTGCTTTCAGGCCTCAAATAAACCCTAGTCTCTCCTGCTTGAATATTAGATTGTCGCACAACTAATAGTTATCTGGCATCGATGCTTATTCTCTAACTGCAGAAAGTGTTGTGTTACGGTTGTGTTTTATTTTCACATTTTTTAATGTATTCAGTTATCTTTTCCTGCTTTATTGCTTTTTGCTTAGGCCCAGCACTTCTCACTATGGATTGTCCCTCACAGTCATTTACATACATCAGATTGATTCATTTCACAAGTACGATATTTATTTTTTTTCTCACTTTTGGTTTTTAAAATTGTTTCTAACTTTTCATTGTCATTTCATACTTAACATAACTTTCAAAACTGCCATTAGTTTTTTACTTAAAAGACATGCTGTAGGGTTAATCATGTTAGTGAACACCTCAGAACCCAGCGCAGACACCACCAGCTTGCTCCTTGGCTGGCTGAGAACCGTCACATGCAGAGCTTGACAGAGTCAAATAACCTCGCACGATCACTGTTGCCATCTGTTGGCAGCAGGCAGGGATGACTAACGTCTGTTTTGGAGCTTCCTGCATTCAATCCAGGAACAGTCAACAGGAACGTACTAAGTGGAGGAACTTCAGTTGCATATGAGAAAGATATTGGAAGGTAAAGATGTTAGAGTCAAATGCTGGCACGAGGAGCCCGTGCTAAGGGAAGTGAGATCAATTTAAGCAGAATGGAAAATATAGACTGACTGGCCAAACCTATTGAGTTTTTGCTTCAGGTAGATTTTTTGTTAACATTATCCTTAGCCAGTTACATTTTAACAGTGGTATTTTGAGGGCACACAGTATGGCACTGAAAAATGCCAAGATGGATGAGCCAAATTTTTGAAACATTAGTAAGTGCATACTTATTTTTGAGAGGAAGAAAAGTAAAAGTGATTTTTTTTCCCTTATATGGGCTATTGTGCAACTTATGTTATTTTAGGTCAACCACCACTCCAACACAACCCACCCCCAACCCTAATATAAGTGGTGATCGGTTAAACTGGTTGGTTGCTTCTCTGTGTGTCTTACAAATTTGTAATAGTAATGAAGTAGATGCAGATCATGTGGAGAGACTGGGCTTTTATTTCCTGACGTATCCTAGATGCTTTAGCTTATCTGCATATGCTGGGTGCATAGGGCTTTGCGTGTATTATTTTATTTAATACTCTTAACAAGCCAGTGAGCTAAGTGGTATTATTTATCTCCACCTGACAGGTTGGGAAACTGAGGCTCAGAGAGGTTAAATAGCATATCCAAAATGACATAGCTAGTAAGTGGCAGCCAGGACTTTAACACTGGTTGCGGTCTCCAAAGTCCACATGTTCTGTCGCCTCTCAAGGAAATAGAGAGGCTGGTTAGGATCTCACATTCCTTCCTATGCTGTACTTTCTCTTCCATGGTGGGTGTTATCTGACTAAGTGTAATTCACCCCTTGATTCATAATGGCAATACTGGAATGTGACTGCTGGAGAAAGTAAGTGAGCATATAAATAGCACTTGGGGGAGCACAATTTCATAGGGGGCCCACTGGGTACTACTTTTAGGGAGAAAGGGAGGATCAAAGCCAGTGAGGTGGATTCTTCCAGGTCACTGTAGTGAGATCTCCCTCTGGTCTCTTCCTCCTAACCCCTCCCACCATTGCAACCAACCCAAATAGCCCATCTTATCTTTTTTTCTCCACCATAAAAGAGAGATGGGCAATAATGTTTAGGCAGTTTCCTCAAATAGCCTAAATAATGTCTGACTTCTGACCTAAAAAGAAGAGTTTCTAAAAAGTAGGTAAGAAGAGCAACAAGAAGAAGGAAGGAGGTTCCAAGAACGTGGAAGCCAGAAGGTCGAAGGCTCAGTCACAAGGGGTTAGGTGCCTGGGTGGGCCTCTGGAGGCTGCAGAGAAGGGTACAGCGGGAACGGCCAGGACTGAGAGGGTGGCCGGGCCAGGATTCCAGGGAGCTGTGCAGAGGAATGTTCACAGGCTTAAAGGGTTTGCATGAAGGCAAGGAAGAAGAATCTCCTAGATTTCAGAGAAATAAGCTTTTGGGGCAAGTTTCAAAAATAAAACACCTCAAATTCTAAGGTCAGTTTTTAAAAATAGAAGTTTATTTTTAAGTATCATGACCACATTTTACAAACATAGAATGAGGACAGAGTTTGACAACTATGAATCAACTAGGGGGCAATAGGACAAAACATTTGCAAGTGGAACTGTTGCAGAAGATCTAAGAAGTATAGCTTCTCTATGTTTGAGGTATGCCTTTAAGGGAGAGTCTTTAAGGTAGAATTACCACCTGAAAGATGACAGGTAAGCCTTCCATTGTGCTTCCCCTTTCTAGGAGATAGTTAATTGCCATTCCATTTTAATGTAGTTTTTGTTTGCTTGTTTCAAACAGAATCCACTTGTTAAGTGTCTTTGTGGAAGATTGCATTGTAGGGATAAAGTCCCTGGTCTAAGGTATTGGTGATGGAAGAAAGACAGCATGGTTATAAAGATTTTTGACAAAAGTATTTCGACACAGGTTCAGCATCTGATCAAATAGCATGTGCTCACTTTGTTGTATTTGTTGATTAATTAGTACAAGCATCAATAAGCGCTCTGCTTTTCCAACAAGGAAATGCACCTTGTACCGTGGCCGAAAGAAGCCTGGGAACCAGTAGAGTGGAGCTATTCAAAGCTCAGAATTCAGAGTCACAGTGGGTTTCAACCATCACTTCATTGTGGGGATCTGGACTACTCACCTACCAACCACTCTAAACCTTGGTTTCCTAGATTGTATAATGGGGATAATAATATATTCACTATAGGGTTGGTGAAGATTAAATGAGATAATGCATAGGAAGTGCTTCACTATATATCCAGCTTAACATTCAGTAGGCGAAGCCAAAGGTTGTATGAAAGAAAGAAAGGGAGAGGATTTCATGATACAGGAAAAGAATGGAAATTGAATAACATCACAGCCAATCGTAGAGACATTTTTGACCTGGAGACCAATTACCTGTCTCCTGCCATGGCTGTGAAGTATGGGTGGCAGCCATGGTCTTATCTCACCAGGGGAGCTGAGGCTCATCAGTGATACAGTCACACTGTAGCCAAAAAGCCCATGTTCAGTTATAGAAGAGCTCTAATGAGGAAAGAACTGCTAGGTGCTTATAACAAAAGACTGTTTAGAATAGTAACAGAGATAGTTAAAAAATGTATCAGGAGATTTTTGGCAGTTCCCCACCTAAGTATAAGGAGTTTATTTTATTTTTCCCTGTTAAAATTGCATTTATTCTCCCTGTGTTACTAGACTTAGGATGCCCATCTGAATCCAAATAATGAATTGAAGCAAGACCTATTTCCATTTCTTTCCAGGATGTTCCTTGCTGACTTGCTGAAATCTTTCTTGGGTTTTTAGATTTTAGCTCAGAGGGGTTAAGTAACTAATCTGGGATATCACAGTTTATGAGCAATGGGACTACAATTCAAATCACAGATGTACCTGTTTTGAAGCCTGTGTTATTTTAGGTCCACTGCCACTCAACCCTGCCTTACCGCCAGCCCTGGTATAAGAGGTTATTGGTTAAACTGGTTGGTTGCTTCCCTGTTGTGTCTCTTACAAATGTGTAATAATAAGGAACTGTGCAGATCATGTGGGGAGACAGGGCTCTTTTTGTTCACTGATGTCTCTTAGGTGCTTTAGAGTTTACAGTTTATAAGACTTAAATTTTGTTTTCCTTCCATACGTACTTTATATTTTGAAAAGAAAATGAAATAAAATACGTGGAAAAATATGGGAAAAGCACTGTGTAAACATACCCTTTAAGTGAGAGAAATAAGGAATGGTGATAAGGAAAAATTATTGACAGTTCTGTTGCTGGCATTATGACCCCTGAAAGTGGCCTGGGCAGGAGGTAGGAAGGAAAACAGAAAGTGCAAGTTACAGTAGGATCAGGCAAAGGGATGTGAGACCCATTCTTTAATGCTGCAAGAATGGAAGAGAAAAAGGTATGCTGAGTGAAGGGTCAGGGTCTGGAAATAGGTGGCTTGATTTGAGTGAAGTACCTTAGCTGAAACATGCATCATCCTCCATATTTTGTTCCTCATTGAAGGACACATTAAAAATACTCTTACTCTGGAATCTATTGCTATGATTCTTTCTAATTTGCTTGTTTGAGACTTGATGTTTGAATAGCACTCTTATTTTTCTGTGCAGAGAGCTACATTTTGGAATCTAACTGGAGCTACAAAGATGGCCCCTATTCTTCTTTGGCCCCATTTTTCTCGATTTCTTCACTTCTCTTCCCCAACCCCCTTACCTTACACATACCAAATGGCAAAGGATTTGGAGGGAGCAGGTGAACTAGCAGTAGTGTGTGACTGTGAATAGACTGTTGCCTTCCAGTTGTTCATAGGGGTTATACCCAACACAATCTTGAAATCAAGATAGCCATGCTACTCACACATTACTCTGTCTGTTTGGGCCAAGTTCGGTGTCTTTAGGCTTTTTACCTTGCTTTTGGTTGTTTGTCAGATGGTATTCCTTGGTGCAGAGCAAACAGTAATGTTAACAGTATTTCTTTAATGAAAAGAGTGAAGACATAGAGGTAGAAAAGGCCAGAGGATAAAGAAGCTGATCCAGTCTGCCAACTCTGTGCCAGGCATGATGATAAGGACTCTTTGAATTCTTATGCAGTGCTGTGCGATGAGAAGTAGTATTTCTTTAGTTGGTGGGGAAACTACATCAGAGAGTTTATGTACCTTGGACAAAGTCACATAGCTAGAGAAATATTGGGACTAGGATCTGATTTGAAATATGTTTGACTTTAAAAGTTGCTGAGGTGACTTTACACCTCCCAGTCCCCACACTGAAGAAATCAGGAAAAAGAGTAGAATGGCCTACCTGGAAGTCAGCTACTCTTATCCCATGTTTCTTACTCCCTTGAACCGTACTTTGGGGGAATATGAGTGGACAGTTTTCTCTAAGATGCTGTAAACATTACAGTGATGCAGCCCTCAAGTCTGTCTGAAGTTTAGTCTTTCCACCTGCTTATGTGGACTGTGTTTCTTGTTGGCCAACATATCCTTGCTTTTAAAACTGGAACTAGGATTTGCTTTCCAGAGACTGACCACTTGAAGTCCAGGTACAGTTTTTATGCTTAAAAAACTAAGGCGCCAGAAATTGCTTTAGGTATTCATAGAAATAAAGGTGCTTGGTACTAGAAAATAACACATGAGCCATCACTTCTCATACATCCTTCAGGAAGGTGAAGAAGATGTGTCTGCAGTGTGAAGATGTGGCACAGCGTGAAGAGAATGCAGCCTTTGAAGTCAACAGGCTTCAGCTGTGTGCATTCCCACCCATGTGACCTTAGGTGTGCTCTTTAAGCAGTTGGCCTCAAAATTTCCATTTGTAAGATGGGCCAAAGTAACACCTAGTCCGTAGTGAGCCTTATGAAGCACTGTTCCCAGTGCTTAGTAAACAGTAGGCCCTCGGCACACATTATCTTGTATTTTCATATTTCAGGCCTTACCTAAATCATTGAGGAAAACAGGACCCTAATGTTTTCCTGTTGTCTAAAAGGGAAGAGTTTGGGATGATACCCTTCCTTTTATGCCTGGTGGATGAACAGCAGCTCAGTAGCTCCGCCTCTGTGGAGGTCACAAATGCTGCTTGTGACTTGATCAGGACTTACCAAGATTTTCAAAGCAGAGACATACAGTGATTTCAGTAAACTGATACACATGGGATATAAGCAATGAAGATAAGAGCATTATCAAGGGAAGCATAGCAAAATAAAATAGTTTTTGAATCCAAGGTCACTCATAGATTTGGAAGGGCTTATGTATAAGAAAAAGTGAATTATTAAATGAGAGAGATAATAAAGGTACTAGGTAGGAAGTGGCAGAATGTTATAGGTACAGAAGGCAGTTAATTTATTAAATGTCACCAACCTCTTTTTCATAGATTACACTGATATTGCTGAAAAACACCTGGGATTATTATTTTCACACCAAGAGTATATTTTCATTCCCCTTTCTGAGACGTCTGTGATTCTTTTGCCATACTTATTGATGTTAGGTCTACGATTTATTCAAAATTATATCTTGATTTTATGTTTAGAATAAAAATTAGAATTTATATTTTATTCAAAATTATATTTTTATTTTGTGATAGAGTTAAACATGGCATTAAAATTATTTTTCATTTTAAAGGTTCAGCATGCATGAAAGTAATATTAAAGCCTATTTTTATTTCACTTTTTTGAGGACAGAAATTTGTATTGATGCAATTCCATTTCACAGGGACAAAGAACACCCAAATTATCATGAGTTGTTATGAGGTTACAATAAGAAAACTAACATTGATTGATCATTTACTTTTGTCAAGCTCTGAGCTAGTCACCTTAGATGAGCTTGGATATGTTATTTCATTTAATTCTTTCATTGAATTTATGAGGCTTGTACTTTGTCTCCATTTTGCAGATGAGGAAATTGCAGATCAGAGAGGTTAACTGTTTTGCTTAAGATCTTTAGATAGTGATTGACTCACAATGGCCTAAACAAATAGGTGCTTATTGGACAAGGCACCTTCACTTACAGTAGCTTAACCAAATAAAATAGTTCTGGAATACGCACTTCCAAATAGTGCATATTGGTGTCTCAGAATAAGGCACCTGGAGATGGGGACTGCTGGGGATGGTTCCCTGATGCAGAGAGGCCAGGCTGACCTCTGGGATTCTCTTGGCATTTTTGTCCTGGTTGCAAGGTGTCTGCCCTAGCGTTATGCATCCTGTTAACACTCAGAGAAGGGAAAGCCAGGGGGTGGTTATTAGGTCAGGAAAAGTCTTCCTGTATCCTTGATAGCATGGGTCCAAAAATGTTACAGAGCCAACCCTGGATGGGCGGTGGGGAGTGCGAGTCTTTCTGGTGGAAATGGCAAGGGGGCAACGGTTGGGATGGTCAGCAGTGTCTCTCAAAGGAATTAGGTGACAACTTGAGAATTCAACCAATATTCATGTGACTCTAAAGCCCAAATATCTCTCATCTGTCATTTTTCCTGGTTCACACCAAACCCTGCTTTGGTGCCCTTGGGCCAATCTACTCGTATACACGCCTGCACTAGGACCTCGATCCATCAGTTATTTACATTTTTCCTTTAATTATCAATTTATTCTTTCTTGCTGGCATCTTCTCTCTAGCTTTGTGGTACCCAGGAGATGTTTGGAAATGTATTGGGGCAGTTTTTTTTTTAACGTATTAATGACTGGTTTTGCATGTGCGTCTATGTGTTTGTGTGTCTTTGTGCTCCTGGCACTGAGAACTGGAAGACTAGGCATGTTAAGTGGCCTGCGATATGTGTGATAGTGCTCAACAGGCAAGAACAATTTTACCCAAAATATCAATTTTTGCCAAGTTCGCAGGTTTGATCTCCCATTAAGGCACATACAGGAATCAATCAGCGAATGCATAAATAAGTGGAACAACAAATTTTGTTTCCCTTCCCTCCCTTTCTGTCCCTCCCTCCCTATGTCCTTTCCTCCCTTTATCCTTTATTCTCTCTCTCTCTCTCTCTAAAATCAATTTAAAAAATCCAAATAGGAATTTTGCCTCCATTGAACATGCCCAAGTCTTAGTTAATAAACGAACAAACATGAAAGCTTTCCTTGCCCTGGGTTCTTCCTCCTTTCTCTCCTTCTTTTCACAGTTCAGCTCCTTAAAGGGCACTCTAAAATTGCTGTTTTCACTTCCCTCATCTCTCACTTTCTACAAAGTGCCAAATCCAATGGACTTTTCAAGTCATTATTGACCTCCTGCAGCATTGAACACTGTTGACCCTTTTAGTGCTATTCCAACAATTTTGATGACAAGAGTAATTAGATTTGTCACAAATTTGGTGACAGTGGGAATGAGAAAGAGTAAAATTTAGAATGTGGAAGGGTCATGTAAGCGAAAATGTTTAGTAAGCAGTTGGATTTGGGACTGAAGGAAAGAGAGTGATGTGGACTAGAAATATAGATAAGAACTTCATTAGCAAGGAGGGGTGGTTGAAATCAGGAGGGCGGATGAGATGGCTGAGAACCAACAAGTGGATTGAGGAGACAAATGTCTCAAGGACAGAACCCAATTTTTAATTCCGAACCATAAAAACAAACCCCATCATTGGAGGGGCGGCCAGAGGAACTGGAGATAATAAAGGATCTAAGATGGAATGAATTATTAGTGAGTTAAGAGGAGAATCAGAATTAAAAAAAAAAAAAAAAGATAGGCATTATAGAAACTAGAAGCCAAGAGGGAGTCTATAAAGGGAGTACTTAACCAGTGTGGGAATCAACCCAGACCACTCCCTTCCCCTCATCATCTGTTATCTCTGTCTCCTCTCCTCCATGCACTTGCATGACCTCAGTGCTGGCTCTCCTTCCTTTTCTGCACTGCCACATGGTACTTACCTGTGTGATTCCTTAGAAAATCAAATCCGATTGTGACACTTTCACTGGAAACTCCGCATTGGCTTCCCACAGCTTGGAATATGACATCTTCTTTGATCTGGTCCCGGGCCACCTCTCCAGGATTTTCTCCTAACCTTCTCATCTTTGAACAATAATGTCAAGTCACACTAAATTGTTTACAGGTCCCCGAATGGTCCTGGCCTTTTTACATCTCTGTGATTGTGTTTTTGCTACTTTCTCTCCTTAGAATATCCTGTTCCTTGTCCACTCAGAAACACCTACTGACTTTCAGAGAGGAGCTATGGCACTTCTGTGGACCCTTTTCTAACTCTCATCTTCAAAGAACTGACTACTTCTTTTCTTCTTTTTTTCTTTTGCGCCTCACCTGTGCCTTACATATGCTTTTATTGTAATTATCTTGTTTACCTACTTGTCTCACTTGGTATTCAATGGGCTCATTGTGGGCAACAAATAGTTTTTTATTGTTTAATAAGCTAACTTTTATTAAACAATAAACAACTATTAAACTGTGCTCTCTATAATCACTATAATGTGTTGAATTTGGTGCCCCCACCAAAAAAAAAAAAAAAAAAAGATATTTTTTATCCCAACTCCTAGAACCTGTGAATGTGACCTTATTTGGAAAAAGGTTCTTTGCAGATGAAATTAAGTGAAGGATCTTACAATGAGATCATCTTGGATTTGCTGGGTGGCACTTAAATCCAATGACAAAAGTCCTTGTGAGAGACAGAAGAGGAGAATATGTAGACAGGAAAGAGAAGTCTTTGTAAAGAGAGGCAGAGGTGGGAGTTACTTAGCCACAAACCAAAGAGGCCACCAGAAGTTAGAAGAAGCAAAGCAAGGCTCTCCCTCAGAGCCTTCAGAAGGAACATGACCCTCCCAACCTTGGTGTCAGGCTTCTGGCCTCCAGAACTGTGAGAAAATAAACTTCTGTTGTTTTAAGCCACCAAGTGTGTGGTAACTTGTTCTGACAACCGTAGGAAAGTAACACACACACCATAGTTGAGAGGAGGATCTCTGGAATCTCACTGCCTAGGTTGTTTCCTGGCTTCACCATTTACTGTGTGACCTTTGGCAAATTACTTAACTTTTCTGAGCCTTTGGTTCCTCATCTATAAAATAGTGATAAAAGTAGACTATTTCTTAAGGTTATTAAGTAAAGTTATTAAATTGCTTAGAAGAGTCCTGGCAAATAGTAGGAATCAGTAAGTTGTATGTCTGTGAGAGATATTCAGTAAGTCTTCATTGGATAAAGGAACGAGTGAGCAGGGTGACTGATATAAACAGAAATATAAGCCATCAACAGTGTGATCTAAATTCACCTTCTTCTGTGGTAATTGGGCATGTTCTTTGGGAGCTCTGTGCAAAGGTGGCGTTTGGATGGGACAGTCTAGCCCATCCCAGGCCTGGTACAACACCAAAAGGTGAAGTGTTAATGTTCTGTTTAGCCATTCTACTTCCGAGGCCGCGGTGGAACTGCCAGGCAGTGCAATCTGTCTTTTAGTGCTAGTTCTTCTCTTTCTGCACTTTTCTTTTTTGTTTTTATTTTGGCTTCTTTGTTTTGTGTGAGTACACTTGTGTGTGTGTTTCCAAATGTGGTTGTAGGTATCTTTATCCTTTCCAGTGCTCAGTATGGGGTTATCTCACCTGAGGCTGCCCTCCGAATCCAAAGTCCTCCTGGTGTCAGATATTTTTTTATATTCACTCTCCTGCTTGTTTTCCTTTTATTTCCTTTCATTCTATATTTTTTGAGTTCTCATCACCACCAAAATTAATCGTAAGAGGTTATTTACTAGCTGTTTGTACTATATCATTTTCATTTTTGTATCCCTAGATCCTAACATATAGGTTGGCACATAGTAAGCCCTTCATACATGTTTATTAAATGTATGGATGGATTAATCATTTCCATGTAGCAGATGTCAGTTGCAATTAAGAGAAAAGTATTTTAAACTCAAATGAAAATGGATGGTAGGGTTAATCTCTGGTTATAGGCAAATACATTCTTTATCTCTGCCTACGCTCCTATCTCCATAACCTTTTCTTTTTTCACACCTGCCAGATACCAGCAATTGACAGCTTGGCGCTAACATCTCAAATTGCAACACTCATGTCCGCTTTCAACAGACAGACATGGCAAGTTAGGAATGCAGTCTGAGGTAGCAGAACAAAACTTCTTTAATACAGAGCAGTTAGGTGCCAGTGGTACTCTTGACTTGATTAGCCATCTTTGAAGAGGGAAAGCAGAAAGAAATAAACTTTTTTTAAAGTTTCAAAAGACAAAATACACAATTTATCTGACTGCTAATCAGCAAAGTATTACCAAGTAATTTAATCAATGCAATTAAATTTCCAAAGGTAGGAGAAAGAGATTTTGAAACTTCCTTTAGCAAACAATGTTCTTTCTCATTTATTTATTCATTCATTTAAAAAAATTTATTGTGCCTCTCCTGGGTGTCAGTGACTGTTTAAGGTCCTGGAGATACAGTCAATGTGAGAGACATGTCTCTGAGGTGCCTTGACTGGCAATAACCAAACACATAAATTGAACAATATTAGTTGAGGTGGTGGCAAATGCTGTAATGAAAATAGCAGGAAGGGTAACATGCACTGTTTTGGGTGGGGTTGTCAGGGATGGTCAGAGGAGGTAACACTTGAGTTTGTATGGTGAGAAGGATCAAGATGTGTGATGATCTGAGGAGCAGCATTTTGGCTGAGAGAACAGCAGATGTGAAGACCTTGAAGTGGGAACATGTTTCTTTCTCTCTCTTTTTTGTGTTGTTTGGTTTTTGATGAGTAGCAGAAAGGTCAGTAAAGTTGGAGTGTGATGGGCAATGTGGAATATGACAGAAAGTTTAGCAGAAAGGTACTTCAGGGCCAGACGTGTGGGACTTGAGAGTCTTGCACGGAGTTGAATAGTTTACAATTTCATTATAGGTGGTGTAAGAAGGGAGTGACACCACTTGATTTACCATCTTTCCAGATGGAAGCAGTTTGTATAGCAGGCAGAATATACACCTTGGAGCCATTTTGGCTCATGGTTCTACTTTTCAGAAGCTGGGTGACCTCTTCTTGCCATGCTGCGCGACTTACGTGATCTGTTTTTTCTCATTTCGATTATAGGGTTGGTATTCATCAACCTTGAAGAACGATTCTGTGATAAAATTCAGTAATCTTTAAGGGACTTACTATTCCCTCAGGCACACACCTGATTTTGAATAAATGGCTTCTACTGTTATTTCTAGTAGTATTGAAATACGAATTCCTCTTGAATCAGGCATCATTTCCTTTTGCTATATCTATGAATCATGCAGTTTTTATTTTGTTGTTTTTACAAAGTTTGTTTAAAAACTTGCAAACAATTAGTAAGCAATGTAGGAGAGTAGAAGCAATATGATAGGCATTACTCCAACTAAATAGCTGCCTCTCCTTTTGACTTCTTGGAATTCCCACACGCCAGTGTCACATGGCCAGTTCCTGGACTTACATCTGTGCAGTTGCAGCCTGTTATAATTTGCCTCCTTTCAAAATGGGGTTGATGGCATTGAGAAGAGTACCACAGGGAATGGAGCAGCCTATGTAAGATTCCGAGGTGAGGGGCATGGGCATTGACAGCGGTAGGTAGTGTAATGGCACAGCCAGTCAGCGTAGCCTGCCTTGAACTGAAGATTCCTGGCATACTCCCACGTCTTCATGGTCCGCCACCATGTGTCTTGGATGTATTCTGTTGCCTTGACAACATGTGGTCCAGAATTGTAGAGAGCAGCAGCCTTCAACCTTTCAGTATCACGTTGCTAGGACAACAGACTCCATGGGAAGCCAGGCGTCACTGTAGTTTCTGTTTGCCATTGCCACCCACCCTTCTCTCCTACTCTTCCTGCCTACCCGTATTCCCACTGCTTTCCATCTGCATTCTCTTTCTTTTGCCTTCATAGATCCATTTTGGTATAATCTTATCAGCTCCCTCCATCCCCTTTGCCTTTCATTCTTTTACCATTCCAGTGTTCTCATTACTTGTATAAAAGCAAATATTTTAAATTCTCAAAAATAAAGCTCCACAACACAGTAAGTTGAAGAAATGATGAGAATGAAGGAGCCTGAAACACCAAGAAAGTGGGGAATGGAGCTTGATGTAGTTTCTATAGCTGGGTTGTATGGTGTATGGTAGTAGTTCTTAAATTGAGTGGACCTTAGAATCAACAGAGGAGTTTAATATTTTTATTATTATTATTAAAAAAATACAGATCCTCTCATGCCATTCCTAAGGATTCTGATTTCATAGGTTTGGAATAAAGCCCCAGTAATTGCACAAAGTTCCCCCAGGGGACTCTGAGATACAGTCAGGTTTGGGAACCACTGGCAAGTGGAACATGGTTAGGTTATAAAAATTTTGATGGATTAGGATCTGTCTGTTGGGCTTTTTTTAATGGTCCCCAATGCAATGTATTCATGTGCCTGCTTAGTAAATGATTAAGGAAGAGAAGAGAGTAGGAGAAAGATGAGAAGAAGGTAAAGGTGATGAGGTGGACAAGAACAAAAGAAAACAGAAGAGAAGGGCGGTGTGAAAATGATAAATAGAGGCTGTGGAATTGGGGATGGGACAGTCAACTAACTGTCAGAGGTCAGATTCAGGGACCATCTTGCCTCTGACTTTCAGTTGGAGTGAAAGCTATGAATCTTGGTCTAGAATTGAGTAATATACTCTTTGGAGTATCTTCAATCCTGGATTTTTCCTGGTTACTGAGAGATCAGGGTGGGTGAGATCTGGCATTTCACAATTAGTCAGGTCCATTTTATTACCTTCCTAAAACAAACAAGTGCCTTCTACATGTTAATGCTACACTTTATATGGGATGTTGCTTTACTTGCCTTTAGCTAGTGTAACCCTCAAAGGAGCCCAGGATTTAGGCTGTAGGAATATTCTTCTTTTACAGATGAAGAACCTGAGGATTGGAAAGGAAAAGAATGGGCCTACGTACTAGTGGCGGCAGTGTGGAAATGAAACCCCTAGTGTGACTGACAAAAACACCCATGGACTTAAGCAGTATGCTGCACTTTCTCTTGAACCATTTCATTTACACAGTCTCCTTGGGGCATCTCGCTTAGTCTGGTAAGGGAATATACCAGCTGTCCGAACAGCGGCCAGCTAGACTCGAGTGAAGTGGATTCTTTCCTTTCCTAGTGTGTCTTGAGTAGGACCTAAATATTCAGCATAAGAGAACAGCTCTGAAGCATAAAAGAGAGTGGGATGAGAGACAAGAAGTGGAAAAGGAAAGAGGCTTTGAAGAGAAAAGGACACGTGGGGGTGAGCAAAACTGCCGGGCTGATTCCTGGTCTGGTGGGGCCTGGGACTGAGGCTGCACTGATTCCTTCCCAAGGTCCAAGAGTCGGCCTGACACCCTCAAGCCCCTCCACTTCCAAGGGGAGGGCCTGGGATTTGGTTCCTGGATCAGTCACATTTCTAGGATTCTTCAGTCACATTTCTAGGATTGGGGGAGTATTTTTTTCTAGCTTACTGTGTCTCAGGAGAAAGTGAAATCAGATACACATCGATCTGAGATTCCTTCTCAGCAGATGAGAAGTTGACAGAGAAGGATTAGTATCTTTGCTTTACTGTCCTGGATGACTATAGCTCTTAGAATAAACTGCCTCTTCCTACTCCCTGAATAGTCTTAGAAAATCAGCTGTGACTGTCATTAGCCTGGACACTTAACTAGTTCCTAGAGGTGGTATCCAAAGGCTGCTTCAACTGGCCTCTTCCTCCTCAGCCCCTTTTTGCTAGAACCTCTCTTGCTACTGGGCCTTTAGCACCTACTGTCCCTGTCAGTATCCCCAGTGATCAGATGATCAGAGGCCTGTTTATGTGCAACAGTGGTATTCAGGTGCGTGAAAGTTTTCCATGTCAGGGAGGAGGGACAGATATCTACATAGGCTTATGCAGTGCATGTGAGAGGCAAATTTATCTCGCCGTGTGAGAGCCCTTTCCAAAGGAAGAGAGCCCCTTCGTCTCCTTCTCTCATGATTGAAACAGCACAGAGCACACAATGCATGCTCAATACGTGTTTGTTGGTAATGATAGATCCTTTGCAATCAGATGGGAATAGGCCATATGTTCTTGGAAAACTGCCTGCTTTGCAAGGTGGGATGGATGAGTGAGATGTGTTTTTGCAAGTTCTTTTCATCTCTAACATCTGTGATCCTGTGAATAATTCTCTCCCTTGGCCCTGGCTGGCCACTTGCCTGGAATCTTTGCCAGATCCTCCCCCCAACTCCCACCCACCCCAGTCCCTCTGAATGGAAATCACAGAGGGTCTCCTACTCTGGATGGATGGGTTCTGGGAGCCAAAGTTGGTACTTAAAGCAGGAAAGAAAATCTATATCCTGAGTTTGGAGCCCAGGGGTATGGGAATTGGGGCAGAAAGTGTGTGTGTGCATACTTCTCAGAGCTGGGCAGGAGAGGAGTGGGGAATGGCTCAGACCAGCATCAGCTGAAGTTGTCCAGTTGTACTTATGTAGCCCCCGGAAGCCTTTCTCAGGCTTAATAGGGGTACTGGCTGAGTAGCAGGACCCAAGGCAGGGCTCCTGTGCTGGGTACAAAAAGAGGGTGGCGGCCAGAGTCCTGGTTCTCATCAGGCCTGCCTGTCGTACCTCTTCCAGAGCCAGGTAGCCCATCTGTAGCAGAAGAAGCTAAGAGATAGGAATACCTTTCTGGTTAATGCCTTGGTATGTGACCTCTATTGCTCTCTGAGACTGAATTGAGGGCCAGTCTTACCAGGGAAAGTACTGGGACCTTCAGGGTTCTGTAAGTTCTCCCATTTGTCCTTGTAGTTTCTGTGCCCAAGCCAAAGTCTCATTGGTCAATGAACAGGACCTAACATAAGGTAGTGATGAAGACCAGCTCATTGGTTATTATGAAAATTAGTCTATTAAGCAGTGAGAGGGATTTGGACACAGGTTTAACCCTCCACCTGCTCCGGTGGAAGGGCACTTTCTCTTCCCTCAGCATATTCCACTTCTGTGCTCCCTTCGATCCAATTGAGAGACTCCCCAGCCATCACAGTAGGGGCTTCTGAGCTGAGCTGCAGATATCTATCTGGAGCTGGTTTCGCATCTGCTGGGAGGTAGCATTAGGTCTTGAATAAGATTGTTTTCTGTGTTTCTAGGACTTCCATGTAGCAACCATGGGCACTTTTGCCATCTGATCTCTATGATGAGCCCTGGGAAAGTTATGCAGTTGTGTATTTTCAGTCATTTTAACAATCCCCTTTCCTTATGTTGCTCTCTCCCATTTGACAACTGCTACCTCCTTTAGCTGTCCCGTGTCCTTTTCCTGTCTCTTGAGTGACTGCCCCCAACTCCTTGCATTACTCACTGATGGGGCTTCCACAAGAAGCATGAGTGATTCAGTCCTGGGTCTGTCTTTCATGTAGCTCCCCCAGTGTGTTCTTCTTACAGGTCCCTGTTTCATTTCAAATTGAGAGACAGTCTATAAATCTTAAGTCCTTGTCAGAATATAAATAAGACAAGAGCAACTGTTTGACCCCTTCCAAGGTCATTTATATTTTAACTCAGAGGAAGAAATTTTGTGCTGGTGGAATTTTAGATATCATGTTGGGCCATAAGGGAAATATATATTTAAAACAGAAGGTAGTTTCCTGACTCCCACAAATCATGCCTTTCACGGGGAGCCTCATCAGTCCTGGCTTGAGGCTAGGCTGCACGGGGCGACCTTGCTGTGAACAGAAACCCTGAAGGGCAGCCACTTGAGAAGGGCGTTCGTTACTCCTGGCTGAGCAGGGGCAGCACAGGACCTGCTCCCGGAGCCTTGGAGAGCATTACGGCTATCGGGGCAGAAGGCCCGTGGAGCTCCCTCTGGGAAGTAGAAGAGAATCAGGTAGGAGTGGGAATCCCAGACTAATCAATGAACTCTACACTGCTTCACCTTTCCATAGTATAGAGCGGGCTCAGATCCTGCCTTCTTTCTGCACTAAGAACTCGGAGCTGACCCCAGAGACTCGACTCCTAACCTGCTTGTATCTGGGTCCTTCTTCGTTTCTACTCTCTCTTAGATTTTCTGACTTCTCCTTCTCCCTGTCCTTCTTTTCCTCCTGTCTCTGCTCACTGCTCTCCCATCGTTTCATTTCTGGTTCATGCTTCTCCGTCCTTCTCTCACCTTGTCCTCTCCCCGTCTCCTGTGACCCACTCTTCCATGTGACTTACACTTTATGTGGTACACACAGCCATCTTCATGCTTCATCCTGTCAGTGTCTCAGTCCCTCAATGGCCTACCTTTGGACCTGGCATAGTTAAAAGTTCCCAGGTGGTCTGCTCTTGGCTTTTAGGGCTGTCAAACATAAGCTTTATAGTCTGTGGCACATTGGTTCAGTTGGTTAGAACTGGCATTTCGTGAGGCCAGTTAAGGATCTATGTCCTGACCCTGTAGGACCCTGCTAGTTCTCTCTCATTTCATGGCCGAGATGACCTCCAGCTTTCATCTTCCACTTTGACACCCTTGGTCGCAGCGGGGCTGTGACTAAGGGGCTGTGGCTGGAACAATGCTAACTTATTAATGAGGAGCATCAGTAATAATGTGGTACATAATTTTTAAATTAAATTTTTATTTTGAGATCATCATAGATTCACGTTTTATATTTTTTTAAAGGTCTGAAGAGAGTTTGATCTCAATATCATAGGCAGAATTCAGGCCCCGGTAGACATGGACTCAGATTCTGTCTTTCTTTCTAATTAGTTCTGTGACCTTAGCCTAGTTACTAAACTTTGCTGTGCCTTAGTTTCCTTAGCTGTGACATAAGGATAACAACGACAACTGCAACATAGGTTTGGTTTCTTTCAGCCTCCCTTTGCCTGTACTCATTTCTCTTTGTCTTCAGTTACTAGGTCTATTCTATTATACTGTTTTTCTTAATTGGCCTTTTATTTTTACCAGTGCCTCTCAAAATCTACTTCCTTCTCCTCTCTTCGCCTCTCCTCTTTTTCTTCCCTCCCCACCCCTCCCCTCTTCTTCCCTCTTCTTTCTGCTTTGTGCTTCTCTAAACATTTTTATGACTCTCAGCCTGTCCCTTATTCTTAGTTTTTTGCTTTCTCTTTGATCAGCCTCTCATTGAATTTTTACTTCCTTCCCAAGGCAAGTTTCCTGATCCATTTCCCCCTGTCATTCACTGTTCCTGGGCCTTTTGTGGATTCCGGGAGAATGTGCAGCTCTTAATTATTTGTAATCATGAGAGAATAATTACAGAAATGATTTAATTACTTTTTAAACACAGATCTTAACAGCACCGGCTGGGCTAGATGATGGTGAAGTTGGAGCATATCAACAGGAACATTTGATATGAGGGAAAGGATTGGTTTGAGTGGGTTTGAGGTGGGGATGCAGATGTAAGGTATCTACGGAAGATTTAATCTCATTTGTGAAAGAACTGAAAAAAACACAATAGACAATTATATACAGCTATGATTTTATAAAATAGGAAACACGTCACCAATATCAGAATTAAGGAGGAAAGAGAGAGCTAATTAAAAAAAGTTATTTTGGGTCATATAGGCAGTATAGTGATGGATACTACTGCTCATTTTGGTAGTGGTGGTGGTGAGGAGAGGGTTTATTCTCCTGGCTACTCCATGGGATGGAATGGAAAAATTGGGGTTATGGTGGAAAGAGCCTAGATTGAACTACAAAGTCAGGAAGCCTGGTGCTCATCCTTGCTTTATAAATAACCATAGCTGTTTGACTGGTCAAATTCCTTAATCTCCCTTAGTCTCACATTCTTCCTCTGAAAATTGAAGAGATTGGGATTTACAACATGAAGAATACTTCACTAAAGGAGAAAATGGCACATAAATTAGATGAAGATAACCAAATTTGATAAACTAAGATGTGGGAGGCCATTATGGAAAGTTTGCAGTGATGAGCTTTTGTAGCTAATCTATTCTAGAAATTTCTGATATGATGTCTAAGCGAAGAAGGTGTTGATTGAAGGAGAGGTGAGCAATTAAATAAAGGAAGCCAAAAAATTAGGTACAGGAGTCAGCACGAGTAGATTAAAAGTAAACCAAGCAAATGAGGAACAGTAGTACAATGTAAAAATGTGTTGTCAAATTTTGAGTTTTTTAAACTGCATTCTTTCTGACAGGTTTTGAGGTTTGACATGCAGAGGGTAGCAAAGAGAATGTTGCAGCTCTTTATATACAGTGAAGAAGAGAATGGGAATTCCTAAAATTGTTTTTAAAATTAGCACCCTATTGTCATCCTTATCCCATCCTAGTCCTTAACTCTTCACACAGGTCTGATGAATGTCTTATCTTGCTGTACTGTGTCAAAGACCATTTGTCCTGGAAAGGATCTCCGAAGCTAGTGCAATGCCCTTATTTCATGGTAGAGTTCACCGAGGTCAAGAAAGATTAAGTGACTTGTCTAAAGCCACACCTCAGTTCTCTCCTGGAGTTGACCTCGTTTTCCAGATTACCAGGTCAGTTTTACATAGGACTTTCACCTCGACAAAACACCAATTCTGTCCAGTAGTTTACAATCTAACAGATGATATGATATAATGAATCGCTGTCTTTTCCCTCTCTTGACTAGAGTGACAAGGGCAAATTGAAATTAGGATGGAGAGGAAGGAGGATGGCATTTTTTAAAAACTGTTTTTTTTGTACCTACATTAAATGTGGTCTGAGATAATTGATTTAAAGTATATTAATAAATCTCTCAGATGTTGATAAAAGTAAATATTATTACATGAATTTTGGACTCTATAAAGTAGAGGACCTGAATATTGGGGGTTGTATGAATTTACGATAATCACAGGCAGGCAGATGGAAAACAAATTTGGATAAAGTAATGGACAAATTTGGACAAATTCTATCTGGTTGAGACTCCTCAGTGGTCCAAAAAAGCTTTAGGAACTGGTGTCTCCCAGCTACCTACAAGGTACAGATAAGTCTTTTCTTTTCTCCAAAAGTGGTGCCCTGAGGTTACCCCTTTTACTTCTCATCTTGAAGTAACTGGGGATTCATGCTAGAAGAGCAGGAAGGCTTCCAGAAGGAACAGAGAGGGAGAGCAGGAGAGCAATCAGAAAGAACTTCACAGCACATAAGGTTGGAGATAAAACATATAACCAAGCCTTAACTTTTACATTTGGCAGTTTTAAAGTGAATTTATGTACTTTGTCTTAATTTGATGGAATTTGTGGAAGATAGAAAATAGAGCCTTAGGTAGTCTCCCTGAAAAATGAAGGTAATTGTAATTATCTTCCCCATTCTCCAGATAAGAAAACTAAGACTAAATTTTTAACATCTTAAATTATAAGCAGCAGGTCTAAGACTAGACTAGGTCTTCTGGCCCCTAATCTCCAAGCGAAGAGAACCAGGTAAACCACAGAGTGGTTAGTGGCGCTGAGCAATCTATGGTGTCAGGTCAGGACAGGAAAGTCAAACGGATTGCAGAGGGTTTGGCCATGGGAATTCTTGTAGGCCTTGGCTGATGAAACTTTAGTTGATGGAAGAGTGCAGATGGCACTGGAGAAGATGAAGAAGTTACTTAGAGGAAAGAAAAAGAAGCCATAGTGTACTAAATCTACTTGCTGAAGGACCTAGACATATTAGAAAGGTGGGGCAGACAACTAGAGGATGGGGAATTCATTGGAAAAGGCCCATACAGAGGGATTTTTAAATATGGACACAAGAATTAAACCTCAGAATTAGTGAACAAAAGGCCACACCATTCAAGCAAAACATGGCAAGCCCGAGTCTACAACCTTCTATCTTATCTGCCCTCTCCTGGGGACAAAAAGAACCACTAGTAAAGCTTTTTACCAGGGTACACACAAACCTATTCTGAAGGAAGCCCAGAGTGTGTTGGGACATTTTCCCTTCATTAACACTTCATTAAGCTTTGTCAGATATAAGCCTCCTAGCCAGATCCTGGCAAGGGACTCATACCGAGGTGATAACAAGGAGAAAATTTACTATGTTTTTGGCCTACTCCAGAGTTGTTGAATGTAGGCTAAAATATATTTTGATAACATTGGCATTAAAATGGATATTAAACATCATTTACACTGAGCAGTGTAAATAAAGTACATAGGCACAAACAGAAAGAGATATGTACACCAGTATAACACGGCACATTCCAGAGAGATTTGGTGATTTGCTGCAAATGAATTGTAAAAATCTGAGTTGTGTTGGATTTAGCAAATGATAGGATCTTGATATTTGCAACTTGTATCTATTATCTTTTATTTTTAATCCTCACCCAAAGACATTTCTTTTCATTCCTTTTTTGGAGAGAGAGGAAGGGAGAGAGAAACACTGATATGAGAGAGAAACATCAATTGGTTGCCTCCCGTATGCACCCTGACCAGGGATTGTACACATCTGGGCAGTGATGAAACCCACAACCAAGGAATGTGTCCTGACTGGGTATCGAACCCACAACCTTTCAGTTATGTGACAGTGCCCCAACCAACTGAGCCACATCAGCCAGGGTTGTACCTATTATCTTTAAAAAATGCCTGTGTGGCTATCAGGATGTTGGTGCTTCTAGCCCTGATGGATGTCTTCTGGCTACATAATATTTAACTACAAGGTGTTCTTAGAATTAAATAGTGCTCACTTTCTAGTAGCTTTCCCAGTGTTCCTAAAAGTCCTGTCACATTGATTTAATATACTATGAAAGCCTGAGAGTTCAGACAATTCAAGAGAAAAACATATATATAATCATTACATTGAAGAAACTTTTGATTTGATCAGCCACGGAAAATTGGAACAATTAAAAACTGGATCAGATGTGAATGGCCCCTAGAAGTGCCTGACATGGACCCAGTTAGCTGGAAGATTATACTCAGCCATCCGATGTCATCCAAAATTTTAGGAGTGTGAGTGTGTGTGTGTCTGTATTCTGGAGAATGTGACATGGTGAAATGGTGCTGTCAAGGTGTTTTTACTTGGCCTAGTGTTGATATTAGTATATAGTTTTTAAAAAAGCTGTGTGTGACTGCAAAAAAGTAGGTTTTTTTAAAAGGAAAAATAAATCACCCCAGCCTTCCTATGAGCAACCGATTAGAAGAGGAATTGGAAAAGGAAGAAGGTTAACATTTATACAACACTTAGTATGTGTAAGAACTTTCTGTGCGTTATCTTAGAATTCTCTAAATTATTTTTGCTGGTGAAAACCCATCACTTCCTTAGACCTCACTTTTACCCTGTTTCCATAATGAACTGTAGAAGTTAGCTTTCTTTTGAGGTCCATTTTCATAAGAAATCTCAACATTTTGATAATTTTATCAAATAACCTAATGATTCACTACTTGGAAAGTGGTCTAGGATTAATTTGTTCATTCACTAAATATAATGGAGCATCTAATATGTGTTAAGACTGTGTACAAATCACTGTGAGTACAATAGTGAAGCTGAAGAAATATGTGGACGTAGGTAGGATTTTAATCAATAAGAACATGCAGAATGCTCCACTAAAGGACAAAATGTCACAGAAATGAGGCGAGGGAGACTATCTGAGAAACAAAGATCTGAGAGGCCAGCATGGAAAGTGTGCAGTGGTGAGCTACGTGAGTCAGGCATAGTAACCATGAACACTTCAAAGGCTTGCTGCACAGGGCTAAGAACATCAGGGTATGCAAAACGGCTGATGTACATGTTGGCACTTAGTAGGTGGTTACCGCCAATGTTAGTTGAATGTGGAAAATGAAGCAAAGAAATGAAAACAAAATCCTCAAGCGTAACACAATGAAAATTTACTGTCCCTGAATTTAGGAAATACTGATGTGGTGAGTGTTGTGTTGGAGTATATTTTAACGGAGCTCCCCCAAGTCCTGGGACTGCGGCCACTGCCACAGTCCCTCCCTGAGCCTCTACTTCTTCTGGGAGTACTCCAGTCTCAGTGGAGACTTTCATGCTTCCAGGCACAGAGCCTCTGGTGCCCATTGCTTAGAGGTTCCCTAGTTTCTTGATTCACAGACTGATTGATAATGATAATGGTGGCATGATGTAGCATAGTGACTTTTTATTTTTTCAGTCAAAGTTACTTTAAAACCCTATACCACTTAATTTTTTCTTTTTTTACAAAAAGCAAGGGCATTAACATTAAAAACTAATTGAAAGTAGGAATTAAAGGATAGTCCTTTAGATTGAATACATTTAGCTGTATCAAGAACCACTGCATTGTTCTTATTCTTCTCATTTCCCTGGGGGCCCATGATAACTTTATCATGGGTTGTCTTTGATCCATGGACCAGTGTTTGGGAAGCACTGGTGTGGATATTCTTGCTAGAGGCAGCATTCCCAAGGAAATTACTTCTAAGGGCTGTGGCTCCAGATCCATCCTCTGAACTGTTGGCCTGCAGCCTGCCAGGTCGGGGCTCTACTCATTTCTGTTTCTCTGACAGAAATTGCAGCGCAGCGGAGAGTGTTACATGGAGGTTCACCAGGATATCATAATCTCCTTCAGTGACTGACTGATGAGGCTCAGGGACTGGGGGAGTGATCGATGTACTCTGCCTTCACTCTAGCAAGCCTTTTATTTCTGTCCTATGTGACACAGTCATCAATAAGCTGAGAAAATAAAATCCATACACAACTCTCTGGTTGGAAGATTATTTCAAAATTGTGGTATAGAGGAGAAAGGGCCTCTCTGAGAGTTACACATCTTAGGTTAGAGTTCTGCCTTGGTCATGGCTGAATGTGGGCTCTAGGACAAGTGGCTTCACTCATTGGGTCTAAATTCCCTCATCCATAAAGTGAGAATTATATTCCCTGGGGCTCACCACGTTATCTTCAGTATTCAAACAGCCCAGTAGTGACTTTCTGTTTACCCACAACCAGGCTAAGAAAAATGTGTTTCTTTGACCTGTGTTAACATTATATCTCCTCACCGATGTAGGATTATCTCATGCTGCTCTAATGCCTATTAATAGAAAGGGGAAAACTATGATTACTTCATGAACACCTGGATATAGGGTATTACATCATACCCATGGTGAAGAATGATTTTCCTTTATTTTTCCTGCTTCTGTCCCCTAAAGTATCCATGGGTTATTCATAGATTTACTTTTTAGAAATATGTAAAAAATGATAGGACAAACAATTCAGGTTTTAGGGGGAAAACACAAAAATGAAGATGCAGTATATTAAGGATAGAAATCAGCTATGTAGTATTATTTTAAAATTAAATCAATGAAGAAATACCCAGTGATTTGTAGACAAAGGTGGAAAATGGTCTAACTTGGACTGAACAGGTACTTTGTTGAGTGCTTTCCATTTTATTTTACTCCATCTGATTGTCTTATTTAATTATACTGTATTATTTAACATATTACCTTAATTATGTCACTTTGATTTTACTATAATCCTGTGAGATATTATTACCTACAGTTTACACAAGAGGAAACTGAGGCCAAGAAATATTAAGTGGTTGTCAAGGCTGCACGTCCGGTAGGAGGTGCAGCCCAGAGTTAAACCAGGCACCTTTGGCTCCAATCACGAGACTGGCCCTGCACTGACACATTCCCTCACCGCCACTTCCTAATGCACAGTAAGTGTCCAAGGTGCTTTTCTTAGCCCTTTACCTATTTTACCTGTCTTATTCTGCTGTTCTTTCTTTTTTTCCTTTCCAATGACATGACCTTTGAGTTCCTTTCCAGCTGTAGTTTTTCTAGAATGCCTGGATTCTTACCAAATGAACAGGTTCCAGAAAAAGTGAAAGTGGCCCTAGCGATATGGAGGGGGGCAGTGGGGCAGGCCTGAGAGGTCCTGAATGAAACGGAGAAGTGTGCGATGCCCTGTGGTGGCATGAAGTAAACCACACCTCGCCACTGGAGTTACAAGTGGTTTGGTCCCTTATCAGAGGATGAACTAATTCTTTCTCTGGCTAGGTTGGGAGAAACATTACATTTATTTTGAAAGACTGAAGTATAAAAATATTGCATGGTTTCTCTAAAATATAAATGTATACACATATACAAATTTTTCCCCCTCTCACTTGGTTTCAGATTTTCTATTATGGAGATGTTTTATGTTTATTGAATGAGCTGTACTGGTTCATTCAATAAAGTCAAAGCTCTAAATTCACCTTACTAAAGAAGGTGAGTTTTCAATAGCTAATTGATTCCGTTGAGTGGCTTTTAGTATGCACATTACTCTTGGTTGTTAGGCTTTTATTTTGCCTGTCCTTGTTTCTCTGAGGATTGTGGACAACAGCAGCATAAATCTGAGGCATGCAGTCACAAGACCTTTGTCTGACACCTCCGTGTTCCGCTTGGCTCTGCCTTGTGCCAGCTGCGCGACCTTGGGCAGATCACCGAACCTCTCTGAGCCAAGGTTTCTTTGTTCATAAAATGATAATGAATGATGTAATAATTAAAATGAGACAGTTTACATGAGAATGCTTTGTTAAGGTACAAGCACTATACAAGGCTCAGCTGTTGTTACTCTTATTAGAAAGAATGGGAAAAACTCGGAGATTTTCACCCCGAGGATTAGAGGCATGGATATATTTCACCTGGTTGGACCACTTTCAGATTTCCATCATCTGGGAAGGGTTCTAGCCCACACCTTTCCCTTTGTTAATAAATTGTGGTAAAGCTGCTCCCGGGCCCACCACTCTCACTCAGTTACTTCTTAGCCCTCCTCCAACCTGTCTCTCTTGTTTCATGGATGTCTGTGCATATTACGCCATATAATTAATTTTGAATGATGGGAAATCAGGCTACTGTAGAAACCACTGGAGTTTTTGCTGTTTCTTTTGTAGATTCATTCACCTTTTTACACAGGCATGCTTCACCGTGCCAGGGCTGACTTCACCTCGGAGTGTGATGAGTAATGCTGTGAACCAAGTCCTTGATGGCACCTTTTCTGCCACAGATCGGCAGAGTAGATGGGTGAAAGGCTGACAAAAAATGTGGTTCAGGCATGGGGGGGCCTTGCTAAGTGACTGCAGATTTGATCAGCTCCCCAGCGGAGTGTCTCCTGGTAAGTCAGGTTGTCAGCCAAGGTGACTGTGTGACTATGGAGTCCCTGGAGTAACGTCGAAGGGGGCAAAGAGACAGGCTTCACGTCTCCTTTTACATGAGCGGGGTGCCAGGAGCAAGCTGGCAGTTCCCTCCATTTGACTCCCCTGAAATACCCTCATCTCCTGAGCAAAACATGTGGCTTCTGCAACCACTCCCCGCCCCAGGTCTTGTCTATTAAACAGCGTTGAGGCCGTGTTAGAAATTCTCCCGTGTCATACCTGATCATTAGTGACTACTGGTTGAAAGAGCGTTTTGACCCCATTAATTCTGAAAGAGCTGACAGGAGAGGGAATAGGTAAAGGGAAGAAAAGACAGACATGAGCCTTACAAGAAGCGGAAGCCAAAGGGTGGCAGTGTAATCACAAGAGGCCATTTAAGTAATGTGATGAAACAATGTATGGATAATTCAGTTATTTTAAAAATGCAGTTAAATTCAGCTGAGGAATGGGGACAGAACTAGGAAGGCAGGAAAGGAAGAGTAAGAGTTGGAAAACAGTCTCTGAGGTCTGGGGACTGGGCTGTTCCTGGTGTGGAAGTTCTGCAGATCAGATAGACTGGGAGTTTTTAGAGGCATCTGAGGGAATGGCAGGGGCTCTAAGGGTAGAAAATGGACCACACGAGTGCTGGCTGTGTGCCAGGCTCTGTTCTAAGTGGAATTTTAAGTAGCGAGTTTGTTAAACACTTCCGATTTTCCTTTTCTCCCCTCTGCATGTGACATTCATCTCATTCTTTCCTATTCTCACCTCTGTGATATGCATGCAGCCTTTTACTTGTTTAATTTTCATAAAAAGGAATGGTTTCACTTCTCCTCTTATATCATCCTTCTAAATCTTTAAATTCATGGAGATTCAGCTGGAGAAAAAAAGCAGAATTGCAATCAAGGAATACTTGGTATATTTTCTATTAAGTAAATGTTTATTGACATTTATTTAGAAAGGCAGTGCGCTCATGGCAGCACCAAGAGGCCGAAAGTGGGAGCCTTTAACCTCTTCACAGATTTCCATCAGCTACACCCCCACCCTCAAATGGGTTACCCCAAATAAACCTACTGAATAATGTGCATCCTCAGCACACTCCTGAGCCCTGCCGGCCAACCAGCCTGCCACCCTCAAGCCCCTCTGTGCGGAAGTCCTGAGCTACCATGGAGAGGACAGTGGTGGTTAAGAGCAGTAACTCTGAAAGTCAAAACTGGATTCTGCCCACTCCTAGCAGTTGTAATTTAGGCAATTGCAAGACCTCTCAGAACCTCGGGTTCCTCACTTTACTTGTTTTTTTTTTTAATGATTTAAAAAATCCTAATTTTTATTTTTAAAAAGATTTTATTTATTTTTTAGATAGACAGGAAGGGAGGGACAAAGAGGGAGAGACATATTGATGTGAGAGAGAAACATTGATCAATTGCTTCTTGCACACCCCCAAACCAGGGACTGGCCTGCAACCCAGGCATGTACCCTGACCAGGAATTGAGCCAGTGACCTTTCCATTTGCAGAACGATGCCCAACCCACTGAGCCACACCAGCTAGGGTGGGCTTCTCATTTTAAATCAGGGTAAGAACATCAACTTGTGGGGTTGACAGAGAAGGAAATGGCTTATAGTGCTTGACCAGATGGGAACCCTTTTAATTTCAGCCTGCATAGGGGCCAGGACCTCACTCCTTCACATGTACCTCATTTAGTTCTCACAACAATCCTGAGTGGTGGAGATTATTGTGCAAGTGAAGAGATTTAGGACTTGGGGATTGTGGCTACAGCCAGACCAAGAATGTGGGAAGTGATGGAGGAAGATGTATCTCAGAAAAAGACATGTTCTAGGGTGGAGGAGAGGGATGGAGAGAGGGTGTTTATGGTGGTAGAGGCATGGTTTCCTTCATCTTGGGGTCTGGTGAGGCCTCCTAAGGACTTTGAGGCTTCTGCCTTGAGGCTTGGCTCCATATAAGACAAAACAGGGCCTATTTAGGGCTGTGGGATGTATATGGACCAGGAAACTTTCTCACAGGAGCACAGGAGAGCAAGTGGAAATTTCAGTTTCTTATGCTAAGAATAACTCTACAGAGAGAATGATTTGATATAAGCTGATGAACAAAAAAAGGGAGAGAGGTTAGGCTTGGTGGTAACGATATACATCTGCCTTTATATTTATGTTGTTGTTCAGCTAAGAGGAAAATGCATTCTTCTCTGGTTACCTGTGACACACCACTCCCACCTTGGCCTCGGCTGGGGCCGTGGGGCATGGACCATTCACTTTTCCCTCTGCCTTCCTGGCTTGACCCTCATCTGCAGGAGCTGTGCTGTATTTACTCTGCTGTCTCAGGAGAGCCCGTGGCCCTAACAGAGGAGGAATAGAAAGAGGCAGGGTAGGCAGGAAGGCCAGAAAGGATCATGAGAGAGCTTTTTAAAAAGAAAGGCTACAAAGTAATGTGGGAGGCAATATGGTTGAGAATTAGTTGCAAGGTAAAATAAATGCTGAACATTAAGTGCGTAATTTGAGTAATTAATGTTCCAGATGGGAGAACAGTTTTATATCCTTATTCACATTTTCTAAAGGTTTAGAGCTACTCAGTAAACTGTTTCCTGAATTCCTGTCATCACTGGCTTGATCCCAAAGTACCACACATGCTATAACTTCATTTATACATAGTTTCCAGGTGGCTTTTAAATTTGTTTATAAGTGAAATTTGTTTAAAACTTAGACCAGAATTCCCAACCAGTGAGTAGGTTACAGGCATGGCCACATTATCGTTCTCCTCATCACTCAGAACTGCCAGATCCCCTTCCGCTTTGCAACAAGAGCACAGCTCCCTTGGAGGTCCTGGGAGGAGGCCTGAACACCTCAGGCAGGTTTGATGTTGCGGCCGGGTTAGCATCTGTATGCCTTTGGGACGGTCTTTCTTGAGGCACAGTTAACTATGCAACTACAGTCCCCATCCTGCCCAAATCAGAGAGGAAAGATCCAATTCCGAATGCGTAGCTTCACTGTTTGAAATTCTCCTTGAAGACTGGCCAGGCCTTGGGCAGCAGCTCCCTGTGGTCCATGGCAGGCTTCGGTCCTCTACTTTCTCTCTCGAACTCCCCATACTCTTCTTTCTTGTTCTTCATAGTTGAACTATTTAACATGATGTTTAAAGGCATGCCTGGCTGCCTTGTGGAGATTCAGAGTTGCCATGGTAATGTGGCCTGTTTCTCCAAATTAGGACATATTCCTGCTGCCTTTTTAAAAAAAATGTGGTATGTTTTCTCTCTCACACAACTCCTTTGCTTCCTTACATCCTTGTCTTTCTTTCTCCCCCAGAATGCTAATTTAAGTACCTGTCCCCAGAATTGGATAGATCGTCAGCCTGAGGAGGCACTGTCGTGAGGCTTCTCCCCCACGCTCCCCTCATCCCCTCCCTGCGGGCTGTGTTTCTGCAGGTGCCGTTTCAGTGGTCTCTGGAAAGACCCTTCTGCTAGGCTTGCTCCCGACTGCTCTTCTATCTGGGAGGGGCCAATAGCAAGTGAGCTTCTGTTTTACATGGAAACCTATTGTGAATGGGAAGAAGTAAGGAAAAGACAGCTGTAGCTTGGATATTGAGTATTATTTCTCAGAAACATCTTCCTAGGCACATAGTCATTTTGGGGTTATGTTCATTTGATAAACAGGATTCCAGATAAATGAGGATGCATACCCCTTGTCTTTTCCCTTACAACTCATTTTAGGGTCCTAGGAACATAGGAGAGAGAGATGCCTCAAATCAAGAGAGCTCCGTAATGTGTGTATTAGAACAGAAATTGGTCCGCGCTTAAAAAAAAATAGGGTGAGGAGATGGAGGCGTTCGTTTCCTCCGGGATTATTTCTGCTCCATGAGTTATTGATAGTTCTTCGAACCACTTGAATTACAGTCTGTGATGAAAAGGGGGAAGAAAGAGAATAAGGAAAGTGAGGCAGAATCAACTCTTCTTTCTCTCACTTTTGTTCTTGGTGCTCTGTCCTTGGCACATGAAGGTCAGTTAGAAAAGGTTCCTTTGGCCCATGTACTTTAGAATCACCTGGGTCTTAAGAAATACAGATGCCTGGGTCCCACCTACAAAGAGTCTAATATGATTTGGGGGGATGCATTCAAATGTAATTTTTTTAAAGCTAAAAGCCCTCCAGATGATTATAATGTATAATGGAAGTAGAGGTTTACTGGCTTAGATGGTGATTCGTTTTGGAAGGTAGTAATCATGGCTTCTACACGCTTGGCTATAAAGTAGCCATTTCTGAAATCTTTGGAAAGAAAGAGCACACAAGTCTCAGATTTTGTTAGTTTAAACCCTCTTCCCAGCAATATCACTTTCAGAAAATGTGAGGTCCCCATTCTCTGACTTGTGAAAGAGGTGAAGGGAGAACATCACACAGGTAACTAGGTAAATAGGCGGGAGCTGTCACAGAGCCAAGGTCTACAAGCAGAAGGGGGTAAGAAGACGGGGACCCAGGCAGTGTCAGGGGTGACCAGGGTTGGGCGAGGAGAGGGATATAAGCATGCTGTGGTCACACTGAGGCCAAAAGATGATGCTCTTAGGGGCAAGCCTGAAAGAAACAAGCCTTGGCTTTTTTATATGATTCTGGAGCTTGTGCAGGGTTTTTTCAAGTTCTAGACATCAAATAGGGTAGCTGTGTTTTCACCTTGCTTCTTTTTCTTGCCTTTGCCTGTGGGCAGTGGGATTAAGTAGAACAAAATGTAGTAAACCTTTATAACAGAATTTTGATCATTTTGAGGAAACATCACTAGAACAACCATCTGTTTTTCTCTTTATGATTGCTTTTAAATATTTTATTTATTTACTTTTAGAGAGGGGGAAGGAAGGGAGAAAGAAAGAGAGAGAAGCATCAATGTGTGAGAGATACATCAATCAGTTGCTTCCTCACTCACCCCCAACTGGGGACCTGGCCCGAGACCCAGGCATGTGCCCTGACTGGGAATCGAACCAGCGATCTTTCTTTTCACTGGCTGATGCTCAGTGCACTGAGCCACACCAGCCAGGGCTCTTTGTGATTTTTTTAGGGAGAAATCACAGGGATTTAGGGAGGGCCTAATACCTGCTTTGTCATTAGCAAGATATGATACTATGGAGAAGTTCCTTATCCCCCGGGGACCTCATTTCTTCATCTGTAAAATGGAGTTGGAATGGGAGGGAGGTGGGGCCAGTAAGATCTCTTTAGTTGTAAGGATGTTATTTCCATATGTCTCACACTGACACCTATCATTTGTTACAAGTTACCTATCAGGTGGCAACATGGTGACAGTCCTTTTTTAGAACAGGATGGGAGGCAAGCCAAATGAGAGGCTACCAAATTTGGAGCATCTTGGGTTCAGGGTCATTTAAAAAACCTGAATTTATAACAGAACACCAGACTTAGGAATAAGGGAAAAGCAATAGAGTAAAGTTAGAGTAAGAAAAAGGACAGGGTTCTGAGGGGAGAGACAGGAAGACGGCTCCAAGTCCCAGCATGGCTGTCCTAAGGCAGGTTCTAGTGTGTTTATCCTCCTGCGAGGACCAGACATGGACAAGGGGCCTAGTGATTCTTATATTTGAGTGCCAACAGCTCTCTGAATGGACTGATATCTTAGCAGTCAGCCCTCTTCCAAGTTCAGATTTATGGTATGTTCATGGATCAATACAGATGCGCATTCTCTCCCTACATTCAGTTCAAGAAGACAATAGTTTTTAACACCATACCAGATGCCAAGTACTTTGCTAGGCTCTTTTCAAGAAGCTTACAATCCCAGCAATAACTACAACCTTAACAATAACCACTTCTATACCATATACTGTACAAAGCCATTTTTCCATTTCTCCACACCATTCATTCATTCATTTACTTATTTAATAATTTTTAATAATTACTCAGTGAACACCTGTTATGAGTGTCCTAGGCACTGGAGATACAGTGGTGAATGCAAATAGTCACTTTCTTCATGCGCACTTTCTCAGCTCGCAGCTGAGCAGGTCGTTAGAGCGGCGATTTTCATCCCATGGCACATGTAAGCCACTTACAAAAATTCTGTGGCACACCAAAACATTTATTATAGGTCTTGCTGATCTGACGAAAAATAAGTATAATTTTGATTCGTTCACACTGGGTGGCTATTGTTGTGTTGACTGTGATCATTTTTTAATTTGACAATCTGATGGAAAAGAGGTCAGTGCCCCTGACTAAATAGTCAGGTATTGTGTGTTTTAAAAATTCTTGAGGCTCGTGGGTTGAAAATTGCTTCATTAAAGAATCACAAGTCAACCTAATTTTTCAACTATAAAAAGTATTAGGAATGTCAGGTATATGGTGTTAGGGGGACTTGACCTGATTATAAAGGTCAAGAACATGTCAGGATGAGTAATACCAACTGGGCAGAAAGAGGAGAGAAGCATTCCAGACAGAGGAAAGAGCATTTGCAATAGCCATGTTGGGCAGGGTGCCTATGAGGGCAAGTACAGGAGTCGGAAGAAAGGCCAGCATGGCTGGAGCCAGAAATCAAGGGCACAAGTAACTGCAACCCCAAACAGTGATCTGGAGGTGATGACGACCTCCAGAGTGCTTTCCGAGTTCTGTGCTGGAGAGACCACAGCTGGTGGAGGACAGCAAGGAACCTGTTCACGAGTGCTGCTTGAGTGGATACAAAGTATCGTTTTTGAAGAAGGGCCTTGAAGGGTGGGTAGGATTTCTGCAAGTGGAGATGGAGTGGAGGGGAAACAAGCAGAAGGATGAGTAGAGGCTGAAAAGCATGGCATTCCCGGGAGGGTCAGCACATCCCCTTTTTTTCCGTTCTTGTGAGGTAGCTGTTGGAGAGTGACAGAAGATAAGGTGATAGGATGGAGAACTGACTTCATTCTTTGGGAAGCAGTGCATTTTTGAACCCTGAAGAAGAATGCAGAAAGCTCAGTTTCACTGACATAAAAAAATTCAAATTCCTACAATAATGAGATACTATATTTTGTTCATCAGAGTGACAGTTTTTTAAAAAATTAAATACTAAGTGTTGTTGAGAGTGTGGGTAAACAGACACTCTCATAAATTCAGGGTAAAATATAAATTGGAATGACCTTTGTGGAAGACAGTTTGGCAGTAAAAGCCTCAAAAATATGTATACCCATTACAGCTATTCGACTTAAAGGAACTGATCCTATGACATTGCCAAAAAATTTATCTGAAGGATGGTTTTCATAGTATTATTTATCACAGTGAGTAATATGAAACATTTTTACATATTCAGTGATAGACTGCTTAAATTAAATTATGGTTTGGAGGATAAACAGCCACTAAAATTACATTATAGAATAAAAGACTATTTAATTAAATGAGAAAATGTCATATACTATAAATACATAAAAAGAGAAGGTTGTAATAACTAATCAGCAAAAGCTTACTGAGTTCCTACTGTAGTTAGTGTGCTGTATCAGATGGTAGGGACAGTACAAATAGGATAGATGGACCCTGCACCCTGGTCTAGAAGGTTATATCCCGGGGAGATGGGATGTTCAGTCTGAAGGCTTCACCCAGCAGTGGCTGTGGTGGGGTACACACTCTGGGAGATGGTATCCAGTATAATGTGCGTTTGTAAAAAAGAATGTACTGTGAGAATATGAGCATCTGAAAAAGGTTGATCTATAGACACCAGAGAGGTCAGTTACAATGTCTGAATGAAGGTAGTACAGATATTGTAAGTGTTCTTTACAATTCCCCAATTTTCTGTAATTACTAGATATTCTGATACTCTGACAAGGATAAATATTTATGAAAAAGAAAGGCCTTAGGAAAATTGCTAAATTTTCATGGACTCTACTTCCATTTACAAATAACCCCTCTCTTTAAGTTTGTCCCTCTGCTTCTACTGGCCAAATAAATAAAAATAAACTAACAAAAACATGTCTCCCCATCAGAAAAATACCCCATCTCTCTATATAAAAAGATGTATTTTGGAACTGATGCTTGAAAACCTTCTCTTACAGGAGGCAAAATTCCCCTGAAAAAAAAAAACATATAAAAATCTAATGAAAAGCAGAGTATTGCTTATTGAATTTATTTTGGGCCTGCTGACTTGTTTCTCTTAAGCCCAGTCAGATTACTTTTTGTTTCTGGATATGTCAGCACACAATCTTTATAAGGTTGAGTAAGAAAAAAAGACTAAAAATATTTAACCAAGGAGACATCCTGGCCTTCCCTGGCCTTGTGCAGACACAGGGGTTTGTGTCGTATCAGTCTGGGGACAGGGTTTAGAGGGAATTGTGTGTAGGGAGGGCAGGAGGGAGCCATCAGGTTCCCCGACATGAAGCTCTTTCTCCTCTCCTAGCCTGTCCCCAGTTTGTTAGCTTTCTCCTGCTCAATTTCAGTCCCTTTCAGGGCCTGTTGAGTGTTGCTCTGCTTCAGCATAAGGCTAGTTTCAGCTCTCCCTGTCCTTGGCTTTACTCACCTCTTCTGTGCTTTCATGTCTGTTGGACCTGAACTGGCATCTCCAGCGGCCAGAAGAGGTGCTGGCTCCTGATCTAGAAGAGAGCATCATCAGCAATTAGTGAACACAGGATTCTCCCACCTCAGACATTGTCATTTGAGACTATTTAGAATTTACTTGCACTGGTTTGATAGGGAACCAGAAAATCAACTTACTTATTTGTATTTTTCACTATACAGCTGCGATGGATGGGTGCAAAGGTGGTACCACAACATTATATGTATTAGGACTTCCCTGCTAGGCCTCATTTGTCTTCCTCTTGCAAAAAAAAAAAAAAAGAGAGATTCTTTAAGAGGGGCATTCATTTAAGCCTGCCTTAATAGGAAAGAGGCTTTCAATCTGTAGGATTTATACTGTCCTGAATCTTAGTTTCTTAGCTTGGGGAGAGGGGATATAATATATAATGTATTTGTAATGTTTGACATATGTAGTATATATCATGTATAATATGTATTATACATTACATGTAACATATAATATGTCTCATATATATTAAAATTTTTTCCTTCTTCCTTTGATAAGGTGCTGTGAGAATGACCTAATGCTTGCATTTGCTCCAGAGAAGATTAGAGCATTTGTTTTTTTCCCTCTGATTATATTCCCTGTAGTTTCTCTTCAACTCACATTTTCATTAAGAAATAGAAGAAATGGTATCTTTGGGTGTTTTATAGCATCACAAAGCTGGAAGCTCTATGTCAAAAAACAAAACAAAACAAAACAAAACAAATTTCTTGCTTAAGATAAAAGCATGAGTAAGTTAACCTCACTTATTTTAATTTTTGCAATACCAATAGTGTTAATGAGTTATAATCCAAGGCTCAAAAATATAATTTGGCATAACACAAGGTATAAGAATGAGTTCACTTATTTTGACCTGCTTCGGTTTTGGATCTCTCCCTGAGTTATAATCTCTTACCTTAGATACTTCCCTTTAACAAAACTCTCTCCTTTTGTCAGATATCTTGTATGTGGGAGTTTAAAAGGACTCGAGCTTGTTGACAGACCTCAAACATTTCTTGATGACACGGTGACAGTTCACCCTCTCTATCTGCCAGACAGTGGGCCCCAGGTGCTTTGCAGAGTGAATCAGGACTGTCGCACATAGTCTCGTCTCATCCCCCACCTCGCCCCCTCACCCACTGCGCACACCACCACTTTCTCACGCCTTTACCTTCTCACAGCTTATTGGGAAGAGGAAGGAGAGGATATTATATTTGAGGTGGCTCCTTTCTTCAAGATGGAGAGCTGTATCATAGGGACTCCATAGTATTAGCATGGACCAGCTGCTTCCGTAAAGGTGATCTTCGATCCTTCCCACTGAATTTAGGGGTGTCCTCATCTGAGAAGCAAAGAGAAAGAGTTCTGAAATCTGAACAGGTGGACTTATCAGGGCTGGTGTTCTTTCACCTTCCACCTCTCCCTCTTAGAGACTGACTTCGTCACAGAAGATTCCAATTTTAATCTGTATAAAGATAAATCTCAAATATTTAACCAAGACTTAGTAAAATCTGCATCATCATTAGACCTTCTCAAATTTTTCCGGAGGCCAGGATTGCAGATAGTAAAGCAGGAGTGGAAGTATTGAAAGAACAGTTGGAGAGAGAAGGGCTTAATTTTCTCACTCTTTTCACTCTAGACTGCAAGCCTTTCTCTGTGTTCCAAGTTCTAATTAAAAGTGAATAATATTAATTCAACAATTACTTATTGAATACCTAGTACATATAGGCACTCTTGTAGGTGGTGGATATTGAGGGATGAATAGACAAGTCTTAGGTCTAAGTTTACATGTCCAAATATTGGGATGGTCAGATAGTAAACATCAATAAACACAATAACTTCAGACAGTGATAAGTTCTATAAGGAAAATAAAATGGAATTGGTATCATTGAAGATATTACTCAGGAGGTAAAGTTTGAACTGAGAGTAAATGACCAGAGGCCCAGTGTGTGAAGCTCTATGGTAGATGCACCCTAAAAGAGTTAACAGCAAGGAAAGGGGTTCTAAGGTGGAATTGTAACAAACTATAGACATGATCCCTGAAATTATAGTCTTGAGGTGGAATTATAAAGAAGAAAGAAGGCAAATGTGGCTGGAACATAGTAAGCAAAAGATAACTGGTAGGAGTTGAGGTCAGAAAAAAAGGCATCAGATTATGTATTTCCTTATAGAACATGGTAAAGACTTAAGATTCAATTCCACTTGTATTATGAAGCCATTGAAAGTTAAGCAGGGACAATATGAACTGATTTAATATGAAAAATAAAAGGTATGAGACTTTTATTTTCAGTCATCAGTTACTAAAGCAATCTGGAATTACCTTCCTGCCATAAATAACTAGAAAATTATAAAGGATAAAAAGGAAGCTGCTAATGTTAGACATTGGAAAACAAGCAGCACAGAACTGTTATTTCTGAGAAAGGGGAAATAATGTTATCTTAGACTGTTTACTTGTAGATAACTCCAGGCCTGAGACACAGGGAGAGATAACCCAAGCCGAATGCAGCAATCTCACTGAGTCAAGGAAACAGTGATTAGGCTTTTTGGAAGCTGAGCTAGATTTTTGTTGGACAAAATATTGTAAATTAGAAAGAGCTCCAGAAATATGCTTAAGGTTTCTCATGAAGTCTTTGTCCAAATATCAGTTTATGCATAGTTGAGATGAAACTACATGAGACTGGGTAAGAACAATTTCTGGAAATAAGAATTCTCAAGGAGCCATAAGAAGAACAATTCTCAAAACTCTGACAGGGCCAGGGACCATTCTAATTCCCTTAAGCCAGAGTGGAAAGACTTCATTGAATACATGGGACATTAATAGAAATCTCAGAAGAGCCATATCTTAGAAGTGGGGTTAAATTAGTGCTAAAGTAAAGGTTATTCAAGAATGCTATAAAAAGATACAAACTCACCTGTAAGTAAACTCCTTTCTAGAAAAAGTCCTACATTTTTCAAAAATTTTATTTTTTGATTCTGACCTGAGGACATTTTTTTCACTTACTTTTTTAGAGAGAGAGGGAGGAAGGGAAAGAGGAAGAGAGAGAGAAACATTGATGTGAGAGAGAAACATCGACCGTTTCCTCCCTGTGCACCCAGAGCAGGGATGCATGCTGGGACTGGGATTGTATGTGTCTGGATTGGGGGTCACCTCCATTCAGACAGGGGATTGAACCTGCAACTAGGTATGTGACCTAACTGGGAATCTAACCCATAACCTTTTTTAGTTATGGGATGGTGCTCCAACCAATTGAGCCACACCAGCCAGGGCAAAAGTCCTACATTTTTAAAGAATTTATAAAGTTACTATACATACACAACAGGAAAATATGACCTATAAATAGGAAAAAGCAATAAAACAGTAGAAACAGATGCAGATATAACAAAGATGTTGAAAATATAAGTAAAGGATACTAAAAGCTGTTACAAGTATGTACAAGGCTGTAAAGGAAGTCATGAACGTAAAGAGGAAAAGAAGGGAGATATATTTAAAAGACCCAATGGAATTGAGAGGGAAAAATTCTTAATAATTGAATTAAAAAAATAAACTGGATGGACTTAACAGTAATAAAATATAAAGGAACCAGAAGACATGGCAATAAAAACTATTCAAACTAAAGCTCAGGGAGAAAAAAGACAGAAAAATATAAAAAGTTTCAATGACCTCTATGATCATATCACTCAGTCCAACTTGTATGTAATTTGAGGCCTTGAAGGGAGAGGCAAAGAAAAAAATATTGAAAGAATTAATACCTAAAATAGAATTCTGCATTTGATGACCACTGTATGAAACTATTTGATTAATATAATTTATGAAAATTCTAAATCCCCAGATTTAAGAATTTGAGTAAATCTCAGATAGAAAAAGCAAGATGAAAACCACAATAAGGCACATCATAATAAAATTGCTGAAAAGTAGTGATACAGAGGAAAATCGTACGAAAAAGAAACAGAGGAAAAGAGCACATTACATTCAGAGGAACAAATATGAGTGACAGCAAATTTCTCATCAGAATATGCAAGCCAGGAGAAATAGATCAATGCCTTTAAAATAATATAAGAAAACTCCCAAATAAGGATCTATACTCAGCAAAAAAAGAAAAAAACTTTTAAACATGAAGGTAAAATAATGACTTTTACAGAAGCACAAGCTGAGGTAATTCATCAGTTGTACACTTGTTCTTAAGAGATACTAAAAAAAGCTTTTCAGATGAAAAATGGTGTCAGTATGGAAATTTGGATCTAGACAATGGAATGAAAAACATTATAAGTAGTAAATATGTGGGAATTCATAAACATTTAAAATATATTTGAGAGATAACTGTCTAAAGCAAAACTAATAACAATGTCTTACAGAGTTTATATGTTGAAATAAAAAATATAACAACACCCTAAGAATGGAGAATAAGGATGAAAGTTACTGCTTTGAGCTTCTTATACTATCTGTGTAGTGATATAACCTGATCTGAAAAAAGAGTGCAATGATTCAAAGATGTATATTGTAAATCCTAAAGAAACCATTAAAACAATGACAAAGAATGTAGCTATTAAGCCAATGGTGGAGGTAACATAGCATTATAAGAACAATCAATCCAAGAAAAGGCAAATACAAAAAAGAAACAAAGAATAGACATAAAAAATAGAAAATAAATAGCAAAATGGTAAATGTAGATCTCAAAATGTTAATAGTACTAAATGTAAAAGGCCTAACTACTCCATTGAAAGGCACAGATTGTCAGATTGGATAAAATCTAAGACCCAACTATTTGCTATTTATAAGAAACCCACTTTAAATATAAAGATATAGATAAATTAAAAGTAAAAAGATAAAACAAGATATACTATATAAGTTCTAATAAAAAATCTGAATGGACTAAACTAATATCAGACAAAATAGATGTTAAGACAAGGAATATTACCAGATATGAAAAAGATACTACATAATGAAAAAGGGCCTATTTTTTTTTCAAGAGGATGTAACTATCCTAAATATATGTGCATTTAATCACTTCAAAAATACATACAGCAAACACTGATGGAAAAGAGAAGTACATAGAACCACATTTATGGTGTAAAGTTTCAATATTCCTCTTCAGTCATTTATAAAAGAAATACGGCAAAACATAGTTAAAGTCTAGGTGACTTGTCTACCACCTTGACCTAATTTATTATAGAATACTTCAGTCAACAGTAAGTAAAATATACATTCTTTTCTAGTACATATGTAATATATACCAAGATAGACAATATTCTGGGCCTTGAAACAAGTCTCAGTAAACTTAAACTGATTGAGATCTTACAAAATGTGTTCTGTGACCACATTAGAATTAAACAGAACTGTGTCTGGAAAAATAAGCAAATTTTGAAATTTAAACAATAAACTTCAAGGAACTTGTGTAAAGGACCCACGGACAAAGACAACCAGTGGTGGTGGTGGGGGGGAGGGTGGGATTGAATGTAGGAGGCAGGGGCAAGTAGGGCAAGGGGGAGTAATGGAGGAAAATGGGGACAACTGTAATTGAACAACAATAAAAAAATGAGCTTCTAAATAACAGATGGGTCAAAAAAGAAATCACAAGGGTAACAGGAAATATTTTGAACTGAATAAACAACATATTAAAATGAAAAATAACATTAAAATTTGTGCATTATAGATAATGCAGTGTTTAGAGGGAAGTTTGTGGAATTAAATGTTTATATTAAACTACAATGATGGTAACATTTTTTGTCAACAGCAGTTCACCTAGTGAGTGTTGAGACTTTGGGTCTGAGTGGGAAAAAAATAAATGTATATATTAGAGAAGAAGAAAGGTTTATAATCAATGATGTAAGTTTCTACTATAAGAATCTAGGAAAACAAGAGCAATATGAATCCATAATAAACAAAACACAGCAAATAATAAAGAGGGAAAATCAATGAAATATGAAATGGACAAATGAAAGAAAAAGTCAGTTAAACCTAAAAGTAGGTCTTTGAAGAGAGATCAATAAAATATGTAATTGTCTAGTAAGACTAAGAATTAAATAAATTAAATGTTAATTGCCCATATCAGGCATGAAGGAAGGACATCACTATAGATACTACAAAATTTAAATTTAAAAGGATAATAAAGGACAGGAGAGCAATGGGGGGAAGTAGGACAACTGTAATAGAACAACAATAAAAAAGAAGAAGAAAAAAGGATAATAAAGAAATATAGTAACTTTGTGCCAATAAATTTAACAACTTAGGTAAGTGGACAGATTTCTTAAAAGACACAAAACTACCAAAGATCACTCAAGAAAACATAACCTGAATAACTCTATATATTAAAGAAATAGAATTCCTAGGTAAAATTCTTTTTACTAGACCTAGTGACTTTATTATTGAATTTCACCAAGTATTTGAGGAAAGAATAATAAAATTCTGTACAAACTCTTCTAGTAAATAGAGAGGAAAGAACATTTAAAAACCCAGAACCAGTTTGCTACCAAAATGATACAAGATATTAGAAGAATACTATATACTGATAATCCTGGTGAACATAGAAGCAAAAATCTTCAACAAAATATAAACAAATAGAAATATAGCAAGATATAAAAGGATGATAATACATCATGTCCAAGAGGTGTTTACTACAGGAATGATATATTATTTTAACATTTATAAAATCATTGTAATTTACCATGTTGACAGAAAAAAGAGAAAAAACATGTGGTCATCTTAATAAATGCCAACAAACACTTTGATAAAATTAAACATTTGTTCATGATAAAAATTCTCAACAAACTGAGAATGGAAGGAAATTTCCTCAACGTAGTCAATATATCTATGACAAACCTATAGATAGTATCATACTTAATGGTACAAAAGATGAATACAGTTGCTTTTCTACTAATATTGTACCAGGCTTTGCAGCATGTTCAAATAATGAAAAATGAAAAGATAAAAGTACCAATATTACTCTTTAATATTATTTTTAAAAATCCTCACCCATGGACATGTTTTTATTGATTTTTGAGAGAGAGAGAGAGACAGACTGACAGACATAGATGTGAGGAGAAACCTTGATTGGTTGCCTCCCATATGTACACTGACCGAGGATCGAACCCACAACCTTTTGGTTTATGAGATGACACCCCAAGCAACTGAGCAACCCGAACCGGACTAAAGTATCATTCTTTACATTTTACATGGTCTTCTACGTAGAAAAATCTAAAGAATATACGTAATATCATTAGAACAAACAATGGATTTAGCAAGGTCACAGGATTCAAAATTGATAAACAAGGATCAATTATATTTTTATATGTTATCAGAGAAAATTTTGGAATTTAAGAAATTTAAAATAAAATGCTATTTGCAGTAACATTGAAAACATAAAATACTTACAGAAAATGTAATAAAATATGTGTAAGACCTCTACACTGAAAACTGTGAAGCATTGTTCAGAACAATGGAAGATCTAAGTAAATGGAAAGATAATACTGTGCTCATGGATCAAAAGAGTCGATAGTTTAAGATTCAGTTTTCTTCATCATAATCTTTAGATTCACCTAAACCTCAATCAAAATCCTGGTGGGATTGTTTTGTAGAAATTGACAAGGTATTATAAAAAGTTTGTGGAAATACGAAGGACCAAGAATAGTCAATAAAATGTTGAAAAAGAACAAATTTGGAGGACTCAGACTACTTGATTTTAAAATTCACTCTAAAGCTACAATAATAAAATAGTGTGCCATTGACATACAGGTAGATATATAGATCAATACAGCAGAATGGGTTTCATAAATTGATCTATACTTATATGTTTGGCTGATTTTTATTAAATATCCAGGGTAATTCAGTGGAAAAAGGCTTTTCAACAAAAGGTTCTGGAACAATTTGATATCCAAAAGGAAAAAGGCATGATCCTCAACCTTTGCGGTATCTTTAAGGAACGGAAACTAGGAATCATAGGTTATATGCTTTGGGTATCATTTATGTAAGACAGATTGGAGCTCCAGTCATAAAATCAGCCATCAGAGTAAAGGCTTTGTCTCTGTATCAAAAGGTTAGCAAGTGTATGCACATTGATATATTTTAGCCTAAAATAAGATGTTCTGTTTGTCCTAATCTTTTCAGATAAGAGGACTTCTACCATAGTGACCTTAAAAGGTAATGGACTTAACAGAGGTGTTGTAAACTCTTTGGCACTAGAATCTTCTCAATAAATGAAAGCTTTTAATATTACCCCATACTTCATTTCTTAGCTGTTCACCTCATTGACCTTTATCTGATTGCCATATTTTAATTACTTTTCCTAATGGGCAAACTTTATTTTACCAAATAGGTCACCAGTGCATGGGCTGTTGTCCTTACTTGTAACTCCTGCAACAATCCTCCAGGGCCTGATACATTTAGAGTACGGACTACTGCTTATCTGACCAAATGGATGGAACTCTCTTTACAGATATCCTTCAGAATCTGTTAGCTTGGCTCCTTTTGACCAAATATATTAGAAGGATGGTGCCATTACTTTTAACCAAATATGTTTCAAGTGTGGTTCCATAATTTTTGTTTAGAGAGCTCTCTGCCTCTCTTTTTGAACATCTAAATTCCGGTCTGAAGCTCCTGTGTTAATAATTCATAAGGCTTTAGGGCCAGCCCTTTAGGGAGTACAATACAGAAAGAAAAAGAGAAAGAGAGAGCAAAATAAATTGCTTTGAATCTCATTTCCTGATTTCCATTTGACTTGTTATCTTATATACATTAGAGTTAAGACGTATTTCATACCTTGGATTGACAGTATTTATGGTCAGCTCCTTAGTGCTTCATTGTCTCTTATATTTAGTCTGCATAATGAAGAAAATAGTGGTTAGAAGTCCTAGAAACTACAAGGAGTATATTTTCTTCATTTTAAGTTTGGTTGGGAGAGAAAATGTGGCTCTGAATAGGGTGGTAGCCTTGCAAGTCTTATGAATTCAGTAGTTCATTTGATGGTAAGCTGTGTGAAGATAGTGGCCGTATCTTAGTCATAAATGGCTCCAAAGGAACATTTCACAGTGGCTGGTGTTAAATTTTTCTTAAATGATTAAGTGACCAGGGGTCTTTGGTTTTCATATGGGCCAGGATTGATCCCAGGCAAATGACAAAATAAGGGAAGTTTGTTTTCATGCTCTTTCCTACTCTTATTTTCATGTAGCATCATCTTTTCTGAAGTCGGCTTTCTTCTCTGGCACCAGTCCCTTTCTGTTGCTCAGGGGCCATTAACTAATCACTAATAACAATTAACTGATCGTTAGGTTAGCCTTCGGATGTGATACATCTTTCAGATAGTCTCAAACATCCTCTTAAGGGCAGAGGGATGCATTTCAAAGTTCAAGTTTGGGGCCAGTAATGATCTTCGCCAAGTGTGTGGTGTATGATAAAGTGTGTAAAGGGTGAGCAGAGCCCTCCCTTTGTTACTTTGTTGCTTGGTTTCCAAGAAAGAGAATGACTTTGCTTGAGGAGTGGGAAAAACTCCATGGAAGAAATGACATTTGAGCTGGGCCCTGAACCATGCAATGAGTCCTTCCGGTGGTGAGCTGACTTGGGGGAGTGGACAGAGGTGGAAAGAGAAGCAGCAATAAAACCTTACTGAAAAATGAAACTACAGCGTGGGCAGAGGGACAGAGATGAAAGATCAGGGTATGTTTTAGGATCATCGAGAAGTATTGGATAAATGGGGCAAATGTGCCATAGTAGGAAGTTGAAGGAGATTGGAAAAAAATAAAAACAAACAAATAAAACACAGGTGGGGTTTGTGAGATTGTGTGAGATTCAAAGGACTTTGACCCTATCTTGTGAGCAGTGGAATGATTAAAGTTCTATTTCAGAAAGCTCTTCTTGGTGGCAGTATAGAAGGTAAATTTTTGTGGGCAGGGAGACCAGTTATCAGGCTACTGCATAATGAGCCAAGAGATAGTAAAGGCCTGGAAATAGGGCAAAAAGAAGGGTTGCCTTTTACATAACTGAAAGATAGAATGGGTAGTGTTTGGTGACCAAGTTCTCATCCTCATCCCAATTCATTTATTCATTAATTCAGTCAGCATTTATCTGGCCCCCTAATGGAGCCAGTCATTGTGTAAAATACTTGAGAAATAAGTAAGATAAAGCTTCTGTCCACAATAAGCTGCAAGTTTAGTAAAGAAAGTTGACATTTAACAGTTAAAATGCAATGCGGTGAGTACTGTAGCACTGGAGTACTGGAGAAACCTCAGGGCAGGAAATTTATGTTGCTTATTGGTTTCTCCTGTTCACCAGAAGAATCTCCATTTAATTCTCAACTCCAGAAGTTCTGGGTTTCATTTCATTAAGGGAAGTAGACTGAGTCCACAATCTCCTAATTGCAACTAAGAAACTCAACAAATTCTGTTAAACTAAACATTGTAGTTCAATTATTATTAAAAACTGACTTAATATGAACTATTTGGCAGCCATATCTGACCTAAAGCGATGTGAAGCTAATTATAGTTTTAATTTAATCTTATAAGTGTTTGTATTTTTTGTTTTGTCAGAGAAACATTCATGTGTTTGATTATAGGGTCTTGTCCTAGATACCCCTAGGGTGGTGCTAGATAATATTTAGTAAATGTACTACCCTATTACTTTTTTAAATTGGAAAAATTTTAAATTATCAAGCACATCCTTCTCCTAGAGTTTTAGGTAAAAGACTATAAATTGTTATGGCTTATTTCTATGGCTTTATTTATTTTTTATTGTTTATTCTATTACAGTTGTCCCAATTTCTTTGTTTCCTTTTGTCTCCCTCCACCTAACCCACCCCTCTTGCCCATAGTCAATCCCCTCTCCATTGTTGTCCATGTCTGTGAGTCATTTGGCATGTTCTTTGACTAGTGCTTTCCCCTTCCTTCCGTTATTCCCCATCTCTCACCTCTTCCTACAGCTATCCATCTGTTCCATGTTTCAACTGCTAGACATGCACCCTAAGAATCCTGAAACACCAATTCAAAAGAACTTATGCACCCCAATGTTCATAGCAGCATTATTTACAATAGCCGAGTGCAGGAAACGGCCCAAGTGCACGTCAGTAGATGAGTGTATTAAAAAACTGTGGTACATTTACACAATGGAATACCACCCAGCAGAAAGAAAGAAGGAACTCCTACCTTTTGCAACAGCATGGATGGAACTGGAGAATATTATGCTAAGTGAAATAAGCACATCGGTGAAAGACAAATACCATATGACCTCACTTACAACTGGAATCTAATGAGCAAAATAAACTAATGAGAAAAATAGAACCAGAGATAAGGATTGTAGATTTATATCTCCTTTCAGAGATGAGTAAAGACTTTTGAACAAGATAGGTGGGAGTTGAGTGTTGAAGATATATAGAACCTTGCTTTGTTTCCAACTGCATGGTAGTATTGTCCCCCGTATTAGTTTGCTAGGACTGCTCTAATAAATACCATCAACTAGGTGGCATAAACAATAGAATTTTTTTAAATCAAAGTTCTGGGGGCTAGAAGTCCAAGATCAAGGTGTTGGCAATTTTGGTTTCTTCTTAGACCTCTTCTCCTTGTCTTGTGAATGGCTGCCTTTTTGCTATGTCCTCACATGGTCTTTCCTCTGTTTGTGCATATTTCTGGTGTCTCTGTATGTCCACATATTCTCTTCTTATAAGGACACTGGTCAGATTGGGTTAGGGCCCACTCTGTTGGCTGCATTTTAACTTAATCACCTTTGTAAAGGCCCTATCTCTGAATAGTTGCATTTGGAAATACTGGGATTAGGGCTTCAACATTCAAACTGTAGGGGGACACAGCTGAGCCCTTTACATGCCCCAGGGGTGTTTGGGAATATGTGAGTGTATTTTTTAGAGATTATAATGACTGTTGAGTATTACTCTTGTTTATTGGAAAGGGGCCAGAGCTGCTAAACAGTCTGTATTTTTTAATTTCATTTATTCACTTTTAGAGAGAGGGATAGGGAGGGAGAAAGAGAAGGAGAGAAACATTGATGTGTGGTTGCCTCTCACATGCCTCCAACCTGGCCCACAACCCAGGCATGTGCCCTACTGGGAATTGAACTGGGGACCCTTTGGTTTGCAGGCTGGCACTCAATCCACTGAGCCACACCAGCCAGGGCTAAACAATTTGTATTAATATAAGAGTGATGACTAAGAGTGATTCTTCATCACCCTGCATGATGAAGAATTGTCTGACCAAAAGGCCAACAGCTCCTCTGGTGTGAAACACTGAGGGAAGATCCAAAGAAGGACTTGGAATAGTTCTGGGATGGGCTTTGTCATGGTTGTCCTGTCTTTGATAGAAAGTTGAAGCCTGGCAAGCTTTAGGTAATGAATGTTCTTTTCTTAAAATAACTTTCCATTCTCCCCTCTTCCCTCACCTTTTAGTTGCATTCCTGGACTCTGTAAAGTAGATATAAGCAACAAATAGATTTAAGTATATGAGGTTTGGATTGGAATTTTGGCTCCTTAGTCTCTAGGAATAATGAGAAATTTATACTTTCTATGTTTCCCCAACTCACCTTCACTCTTAGACTAAAATAACACCCCCTTTTAAAAATAAACCCTGCCTTGCCTCCAGGCATACAGTGGTATGAAATAAAATTGCAATGCAGAGCTTAGCACAAGTACTCAAATAACCAGGGCATAAATTAATACCCAGAAATGTGCCTCTGGCATATATGGGCTCTGACTGACATCTTCCTGGAATGGTCTTTGGTTGCAGCATGTCCCCGTTTCTTCCCCATATATTGGTCCCCTTGCTCCTTCCTGCCCTTTGGTGAAAGTAGAGGGAGTGGGAATATTCAGTCACTTTCATATTTAGAACATTGAAATGCTTTACAGTATTACCATATTCATTAGAGCCATCACAGGTTGTTAATTAAGTTATAAGCCAGTGCCTCACGAACATTAAGAATAACAAGCAAATGTATCTATCTCATAGGCATTCACTGCCCAGACAGTACTCCATTTATGTTTTCTTGAGTCATGCTGAATTATTCAGTCTTCTTCTTTACAATTTCGACATCCAGGAGAAACAAAAAACTGTAACAATTGCCACTACAATACAAAAATAAAAATGAATAATTCAGAACTCCTGTCTTATTTTACTCCCCCTTGTCTGACTGATCCTGCTTTACTTTCCCTTTCGCAGTACTCAAGAAGGCAAGCAGAGGAGAGTTTTCAGTTGTAGAAATAAAGACAGAGCATTTTAGTTGTTTGCCCCAGAAGAACCCCTTCCTGAGCTCCTGGAAACTCATGCCCCTACTTTAGTCCACTTTGCTTTTCTGTGTGGGCTCTACTTACTCTCTCCCCATCATCAGGTTAATCTGAGGAGGCTAAAAAATGACAACCTTTTTCTAATGAGCAATTTTTGAGCCCTCTTTTATTATGTTTTCTCTTAACAGTTTTGCCAGCAGTTGTAGCTTCAGGTTTTTCTCAGGTCTAATGCTTTTGTGCATTTGTGCATTACGTATTTGGTAGAATGTCCCAAGTTCGTTTTATTAGGTAGAGAAACAAGTGAAAACAGGAATGGGATTCTGATGGTCCTAGCTGCAATTCCCTGGCTGCACCGGAAGCCTTTCTGATATGCCCTGTCAAGTTCCCAGGCATCTGTTGGCTAACAGGCTTCCTGACCTTTTGCTGGCTCCAGGTCAGTGGGCATTGCTCCAGCTTAGCTGGAGTGCACGTTGCAGAGCCAGATTCCGGACCAGTGCACTGCTGGCTGGCTGTCCCCTTGGAGGGACCGGAGAAAGAGGCACTGGGGATAGGAGCTTGCTAAATAACCCATGCTTCCTTCTGTTGGAATTTTCTACCCAATTCTAGGCCATTTCCAAACTTTTATTCTACTTTCCAAATCATGATCAAGGATTGGAAACTGATAATGTTTTTTTTAACCAAACCTCCAATTGACCATCAATGGTAAAGATGAGGGAAGAGCTTCTTGTACATGCTAATAGTTAATTAAATTCTTCATATTTGTATTCTAGCATTCCAGGCAGACAAAAGAGGATAAAGAATCCAATGCATGGGATTAGAAGGCTCATCTCTTTGTTATAGTACTTGACAAGATTTTTATTTTTGCAATTTCAAGTTTAGAGTTTTTGGCCTTTACATTTTTAGTTTTCTCTTCTTTATCCACCACCTCCCCACCCCCACCCCTAATAAAAGAGGAAGAAACATCTGATTTTTTCCTCTTCTTTCAAGGACATTGATGTGTGTTAATATATACAGGCAAAAGCCTGGTTAGGGCCCTACTTTCTCAACACACCCTTCAATCATTTATGAGGGGCAGGGGCATGTGATATGGAGGTGGGTGTGAGAGTGAAAAAGGGAGAAATGCTTCAGTTTCAGAGGGATGGAGGCAGTCACAGAGAGCTGTTTCCATGGCAGTGCTATGGAAACCAGGTTCTGCCGCTAACTCCTTCCCAGAGTAGAATTTCCATGCCTCATATAGCATGGGCTCCAAAAAGGCTTGCTGGCGTCTTATCTGAACTGTGACTTTATCATGGTGACCTCACTGTAACCTATCTTTCTGACCTCTTATTAGGTAGGGGGATATGGAAAAAAAAAATAAGACACTGGTAGAAACTCTAAACTTTGATTTTTTTTGTTTATTTTCCAGTGGAACAGAGAGGAAAATTAGTTTTACTGTGTGTCAGTTATCATTTCCATATGCATCCATTCTTCTGGGTTTCATTGTCAAATATAGGTGTCAGCTCCTTGTACCAAGTTTTTCCCATTTTCTGTAGGACTAAGCTTGCAGCATCTGACCCTTTAGGGACCAGACAGCTCATATGTTAAGAACATATGGTGGTTTTTTTCCTTCATATGATTTGGTTATGTGTGCTGATCATTACAAATGGTGACCAGATGAAAGACCATGGATGATTCTTACTCACTCTGCAAATGCCTCTTGAGTATGTGCACTTCTGGCCATGGGTTTGAGGCATCATTTCATGCATGGAGAACTGCAGTTGTGTGTATATTTGTATGGGTGTTGGGTCTCCTGACATAGGCTGTGGATTTATATTTTCAATTATCACCTGCTTGTGTTCTTTTACTGGAAAGATTATTGTGCAAGGAATGACGTCAGATGAAGCCAATGAATACAAGTAGCAGAAGTAAAAACGCTAATGTGCACAGGCACGTTTTTAGAAGGGGAGATAGAAAATACATGAGTGTTGTAACTCACCTTTCCACTTCAAAGATAGACACAGTGGGCTTTAATGAACACCACCTGCCCAGTTTGTTTGCAATGAGAATTTGTTTTGTTTGACTTTAAAAATTGATGATATTTTCATTTTCACTTCTCCAGCTCTCATATTACACAGAAACATTCTCAAAGGCCTATTAGTAGATTGTGAATACATCTTTTCTACAAGTCTTTAAATTTCTTTAGTACATATACCCAAATCTCCCATTTCTAATTACTTCATTTCCCTCCTTGATAAATAACCCACTCTTTTCATTTTAAATCATTTTTTGCTCAAGGAATTTGTGAGTCCCTCGGTACTCACTGTTTGTTTTGTTCCTATGGTGTCAGAAGTTCCTCTTTATGTATATTTATTCTCTGTTCTGAATGGTTCCTAATATTACATTCAGTGCCGAAACATATTCCTGTCATGTGTTCTTTATTTGAGAGCTTTTGGCCTCGTGGTTTAACATCAATACCAATGTATTTGCTCATTGATCTGAGGAAAAGTACCTTGAGTAATGCTTAAATATTTGCAGCTCACCTAATGTTATCCCCCATTTATTCAACCAGTATTTGTTCATTTGTTTATTCATTCATCCCTTTTTTCATTCATTCAACCACAGATGGTTCTGCTGTGCATAGCATTGTGCCATGTTATCAGTCACACTGAAGAAGCCTAAGATACATTACATAAAGCTGAACCACATGAGGCTTCTGATATTCTACTGTTTTGACCTGTTAAAGGGCAAGTGTATATGCTTTAACCTAAGATAAATGCACAGTATAAAAAGATTTAGAAAAACGAGATTGACATTTAAAGATAGATTTAAAAAAATCAAAGAGACGAAAGCTAACGAAGAATTGAAAATAATGTTCAGAGACAGGAAGAACTGAAAAATAAGAATCCAGGCCTCCTCAATTTCCCCAGAGGCCAATACAGTAGTCACTAGCCACATGTGGCTGTGTCAGTTTCAATTAGTTAAGAAGAAATAAAATTAAAAATTCAGTTCCTTAGTAGTATGAGCCGTACTTCAAGTTCTCAAAAGTCACATGTGGCTAGTGGCTGTCACATTGGACAGCACAGGTATAGAACATTCCTGTCATCACCAAAAGTTCTGTTGAACAGTGGTGCAACATAGAGAGAAAATGGATCATGGAAGAAAAAAGAGGTTGAAAACTTAACCTTCCTTGATTATCTGTAATGGTAGAGAAAAGATTGGGTGACTTGGGGGAGGCTCTGGTTAGTTTCTGAAATTCATTAGTTCTCTTCTTAGAAACTAAGCCTGGTGGCTGTTTTGTAACTGTTAGTGGCCCCAGTGAAATTGCTCACCAATTCCAGAACTTACAAAATAAGCATCCTATTAGAAACGCACTTGCCTTGTAATAATTCTCTCCTTTGCTGGCTATCTCAGCCAACCCCAATGGCTAAATGTAACATTTGAGGTCTGACCTGACTCTTTCTTTTTATGGTCCGTCCAGTTGAGAGTTAGTGCACACCGAGGAATGTGCAGAAGAGGAAAGCTATCATTTGCGGTCATCTTTTGAAAGAGTTTTGTACTTCAGGCAAGCACTTTTCAGGTTCCCTAAAAACTCAGATGTTTGATCCCAGCTCTGTACCTCTGCCCTCTCCGTCCTCATGACTGTTTATCGATGGTAGGTTTCTTATTTTGTCTGAGAGGAACCATTTTGGGGAATCCTGAAATGGTGACACATTCCATCATTTTCAACTCTGAGTCAACTGATGGTGCATAAGGACACATGCACACAGAAGCATAAACACTGTCATCCTTGTAATTTTCAAATATTCCCAAAGGTGAGGCTGTGTAGCTTAACTAAAGCAAGGCGGAGAAAAATCAGAAAACATGTCGAGAAGATGTCATTACCTGTTTTGTGAGATTGGACACACCTTTACTGACTTGGCTGTACTCACTTCAGAGAAGGAATGCATTCTAAATTCTGTACTGCCTTTACTGTGCCCCTTACTGAATGAATTAGCACTTTGGTGTTAAGCAGGCTTGCCTCTAAGTCCTGCATGTGACCTCTGGCCAGTGCCTTATTCTTTCTGACCTTCAGTTTCCTCATTTGTTAGGAGGATCATTAGGATGAAATAAGAATATATGTAAGGCACTAGCAAATAATAGGTGCTCATTAATTTTAGCTATTTTTATTACTCTTATTTTGTTGCTACTGTTGTTGTCATTGCTGCCACCAAACTTTTTGTCCTCACCCAGCTTCCAGCTCCTGATGTCCAGAATCCCAGCAATATAGTAATGTTTGGGAACTAAAACATTCTCACATGCTTGCTTTGCCATCTGGTTCTCATTTTGCCGACTCTTATTCTATCCTTATATCATAATTCTGATATTCAGTATTCAAATGGGTGATTCTCTAAATAGCTTTATTGCTTGATTTTTACTTTTTTTGATTTCCCATTTTACATAAAATTTCCTGAAACTTCTCAATTGCTTACCTCATTATAGTCTGGATCCCAGCTTACCATGCTTCAATAAATGCCTTTCCCAATCTTCATAGTGGTCACTTTAAGGTCAAATCCATTACCTCTCCACTTCTAATGCAAGTGGTTTCATGGTTTTAATACCAGGTGTCCACGATGGACACCCTGATCAACATATCTGTCTTACTATTAATTTTCTTAGTTTTCTTCCTCACTTCCATTTCCTTCACATATTGTGATTTAATCCCTTGCAGCTGCCTCAAATTTAATAGAGAAAAACACAGAATTCTTTATTTTATTTGCACTTTTTATTTGTTGGATTTTATACTCTTGTTTTTTTGTTGAAACAAAGCACTGTAGCAGAATTTTTCTCATGGAAAATGTTCAAAGTTGAAGTAGATTTAGTAGCAGATAAGAGAAAAAGTGGAAAAAGTGATATGTACAGATAAAATATTGGGGAGAGTAAGTAGTGGGAAATGCAATATAATAGGTGAATAAACTTTAGTAAAAATGCCTGACCACAGAAATTATTTCAGTCAACATTTTGCTAAGAATTTTATTCCCACAAAGAAGAAAAGAACGCTAACATTGTCTTGCGATTTCTTTTGTTAGGCAGACTCCTAGAAATGGCACTACAGGGTCTTGCACACAGTTTGGTGCTTTGCAAATATTTATTGATTTGATATTTATGGTTGGATAGATGGATTAACTGAAAACTTAACCCTGACTGGGAACACCATTGTATCCTAAGAGTCACAGGACATACTTACTTTGTTTCTGTTAAGACTTCTATAAAATAGTGGCCATGGCTCATGGAGCCTTTAAAGAATCTAAAGAAAGCTATACATCATGTATTCAGAAAAGAGCCCACGCACCAAATTCTGCACGCACTTTCAGGGAATTCATGGATCTCTTTGAGGCCCATTCATGAACCCCAGGCTTAGCATCTCCACTCTGTATTCAGATACTTTCCTTGGTGTCTTCCCTATTTCTTAACTCCATGCAAAGATGACCTCCTTGCCCAAATCCAAACCAGAAGTCTCAGTGTCTTAGTGTTCACTCTCTGTCCTCGAGTCAGGCTAGTGTGTTACTTCTAAGATCTTGTAGCTTCATATACTAAGTAAGCTCAGCTTACACTGTTTGATGAAGGAAAATGCCTGTTGTAGCACTCAGGTAAGTAATATTGTCCAGAATGTCATTGTACAGTCATAGGGAGAACCTTTTTTGATGTTTCTAATGGCAATATTGGCCATATTTTTTTACAAGACTAGGTCATCTGCAAATAGGACCTGTCCTTTGCTAAATGGGAATTGGGCAACAGGGAGGGTTTGGTTTTTATACTGCCAGATCTAATTTTCTTTGACATCTTTCTCATTATCTCCTTTCCCCTTTATACATGTCCAATGTCCTTTACTGAAGTTAGGCCACTGTTTTTGGCTGGTTACCATAGGTGGCAATGGCTAATGATGAGATAAATTTACTGTAGGATCTGATAAATTTCCCTATTCAGTGTGACAAGTAGCTAATTCGTTGTCCACTGGTACCTTAATCCAATTCAGTTAGTCTGATTTCCTTACATGTCGGTGGACTATTATTTGTGGAGATGCTTTACTAGCAGGGGTGTCCAACTCACAGCCTGCGGGCTGCATGTGGTCCAGGATAGCTCTGAGTGCAGCCCAACACAAAATCATAAGTTTACTTAACATGTGATGAGATTGTTTTGTTTTCGTTAGCGTTTGTGTATTTAATGTGTGGCCCAAGACAACTCTTCTTCTTCCAGTGTGGCCCAGAGATATCAAAAGGTTGGACACCCGTGTTGGGGGTATTGGGAAGGAGGAGAAAACAGGCTTTCCATGACCCTCTTCTTGTACCATATGGGCAAGGAAGGAGTTGCAAAGGACTATTATGTTTTGTTCCTCTGATTCATCTGATAGGAGCAATCAACATTTTTGAGTATTTACTGTGTGCCAGCCACTGTACAAGGCATTAGGAAAATACAAACTCTTAAGAAAGACAGAAAATTTGCCTTTCAAGTTCTTATAGTCCAGAATGGGATAAAGACATACATAGTAGTGGGGATTTTTTCACTTCTCAAGGGCCAGTGTGAAGGGAGACAGGTTGCTGGAAAAGTATGCAGGCTCCACATTCCAGTCAGAAAATCCCTTAGAATGACCATGTATTCATTCAACTACATTTATTCAACAAATACGTACTGAGTACCTTGGTGCTACTGACTGGACAAGACAGAATCCCTGCTTTGATGAAACTCAATTTTCATCAAAGCAGGGATTCTGCTTTGATGAGGGGGACAGACAGAAAATAGATAACACAGAAGTATAATTTATGACAGCGTTATTAAATAGTATGAAGAAAGTAAAACAAGGTGGAGGATAAAGAATAATGGAGGATGGGGAGGGAGTTCATTTGGAGAAGATGGGTAAAGAAGGTCTCTTTGAAGAGATGGCATTTGGGCAAAGACCTGAGGGCAGAGAAGTAATGGGGAGCTCTCTAGGTTGAGAACAATAAACAGAGACACCCTGAAGTGGGAATGAGTTTGGCAGTTGAGAAAAGAGCAAGAAGACCTCTTGGCTGGAGCAAAGCAGGGGAGGGTCAGCGGATGAGGTCAGGGAAGTAGGCTGGGCCCCAGAGACCAGACTAGGATGCCTGGAGTGTATTCTAAGTGTGCAGAGAAGGAATTGGAGGGCTTTATGTTGTCAGAAGAGTACTCTGAGTGCTCAGTGAAGAGTAGGTGGTGGAGGTGGGGGCACAAACTGGAATAGGTGGCCAAATTAGATAGATTTACTCATTGGTTCAGCATTCCTGAAGTGCGACTACATCACAACTGATCCCTGCCTTTGAGGAGCTCATCTTCTAGTGGGCCTTGCTCATTTCTCTCTTCCTTTCCCTCCTTAAATTCCTTTTAAACAGACCTTCATGGTGATCAGGCCAGGTGGCTGATGAGTTTTTTCTTTATGTTTATCATGCGGTTCCCTCTTAGATTAGGATTTTAGGATTTTGAGTAATAATAATTGTCACTATTTTTAGAATATCCCCTATATAACCAGATGTTTTAATTCTTACAAAAACTCTGCAGTGAAATTATTATTGTTCTCATTTTTACAATCGAGGACACTGAAGTGCAGAGACATGAAGTGCCTCAGTCATGGCCACACACTAGTACACGGTGGCTGGGGCTTGATCATAGGCCTCTCGGCCTCGAACCCCATGGTCTTTCTACCACATCACCCTTCCTGTTAGAGTTGAAGGACATAATGGGCTTATTTGGGAAAGTTAAGAAATCTGTTTTTCTGAGACTGGTATTATTCAAGAGCAGTGGTTCTCAGTGGAGGGTGACTGTGTCCAGGTGACAGTTGGAAACATCTGGTGACATTTTTCGTTGTTATAAGTTGGGGTAGGGAGTGCTACTGGAATCTTGTGGGTAGAAGTTGGGCATACTGCTTAGCATCCTATAGTGCACAGGTTGGCCCCCAAAGGAATGAATGAATGATCTTGCCCAAAATGCCAGTAGGACCAAGGTTCAGAAATCCTGTTCTAGAGTTATTTTTCTGCATTTCTGATCTGTCCATAATTTTAATTTATATACATCTCCTAGATCATCGATTATTACTCAGATTGTATTTCTTGTTCTAAGGAGAAATTAGGATCCAACTAAAAAAAGAAAGACTTCTGTTGTCAAGCTGTTTTTTGTTCTGTTTTTGGTCAGTGAGTGGTTGTCTCCCAGCACCATTTTATCTACTAATGGATGGCAGCTAGACACTGATTCTAGGGCTGAGGAATCCCTAAGCCAGTCTAGTGAAATCTGGGGCCTCTGCACTGAACTTCCCCACTGCTCCATGCTGTGCTTCTTTTGGAGTGGGATAGGTCAGGCTGCGAGCACTGGAAAAAGCCCTTCTGCCAGAACATTGTGGAAATTGGGAGCTGGTCAGTCCTAACTCCTTCCTGTTACCAAACCTAAAGTCAACCCAGCAGCTCTGAGATCTGGAACACGGTCTGCTAAGCAAATTGCCCTCTACCAGATAGCATACCTTCAAAGAGGAAAAATGCCGATGCACACTGATGGGAGGAGAGAATGACCCCTGAGCTCCCCGCCTCCACAAAGTACATGTACAATTTCATGGCTTTCTCAATCTAGACACTAACTTAGTTAAGAGCTGCTGCAGTGTATGGCCCTATAAAGGTAGCAAGTTCTCCACACATTTGATTTTAACTCTACAGTGTAGAAAGTCATCCATAGTCATTATTTGTCTCACTAGGTCAAGAGGCTCATGGCAATACTTAAAGGGTAAAAGATTATACATGATCTTTCTGCTCCATAAACTTCCGTCAGAGGAGCAGTCCGCAGCTGGGCGAACTGGCTGAAGCCCTGATTCCTGGACAGTCTGTCTCTGGGAGAATGTGGGTGTGGAAAGAGGCTGAAGGTCCTCGACTTGGTGCCCTTTTTTTCAGAAGTCTCTTGGCATCTTTACTTTCCCTTTGACTTGTCTGACTACAAAAAAAAAGGCCTTCTGCTTAATAAACGTCTGCTTGTAATATTCTGAAACAAGGAGGCTAATCAAAGGCCCTGTTCCGCAGAACAGGGACGCTAAATGACAAGATTAATTTCCGTAATCAAGCAGCTTAATTTAGACGTTTGGACATTTTTCCCCCCTCTCTGTTGCTGATTGAAATTGAGGCAAATTTTGCTGTGGTGAGATTCCATCCTGGCCTAGTGAAGCTTACTTGCTGAGGCTAGAAGAGGGCAGACAAGGTGACTGTGGGCAGGGAGGAGCTGAGGGGAGGTGGGAGGGGAGGGTGGGGCATCACATGAAGTGGAATGTGAACAAATTGAAGAGGCCCTTCTCCGAGGGCCTCGTGTGAGAAGTGATGTAAAGCAATTCATGCTGTCGTCCACACAGCGACCACTCCCTGACCCGAAATGTTTCCGTTAGGGAATTAGAGTAAAACAGTCACGTAGATTCATACAGCCATTGAATGTTTGGGCAGAAGAACCCCAGAGAAACCTCCAATACACCTGCCTCTCTTCCTAAAACAGCCCTAGAAATGTGAAGTAATTTGTGCCCTGTTCATTAATCCCAAGCACAATTTCAGGACAGAAAGTCAAGAAGCTTAAGCAATCTCATAAGGTTTGCAGGAAAATAAACAGTAACAGCGATAGACTTTGTATTTTTGTATAAATTATTATAGTTTGCAAGGTATTTTTAGTACATTTAAATGACAGGCTATATTGCTCGAATTAGAGTTTGAACTGAATATTTTTAGATCTTTAATAACACATGATAATAACCTGAATGCTTATTGTTTCTTAGAGAAGCAAACACCTTACAATGGGGATTCAAGCATCTTTTTTTCTCTTGTTCTGTAGTTAGCATTGAACAGTATTACTTTCACAGAAGAAAATAAATATGCCAATCTTGTATTTTGGGATAACTATTTGGAATTTTTACCTTCAGGCTTTTCTAGATATAATCTTGTTTGTTATGAGGTTATTTTATGCTGATCCCTGAGCCCTGGTTTCTGGTGGGTAATGTGGAGAGGTGGCTGAATCTGTGGGCAAGAAGCTGAATAGCTGTAGGATTTAACATTGACATTGCCTTTGATCCTCTGTGAGTCATTGAGTCTTTCTGGGCTTCAGTTTCTTGGTTGTAAAATAAAGATGCTAATATTGATCTTCCTCACAGAAGAATAACTAACAAATGTATGTTACCTCTTCCCAAACACGAAGTACTAAATAAATACTAAAAGATGAGGTAAATTGACTCCTAAATAAAGTGTATATAGGGAAAATTAAATCAAAGCCAGAAGGGACTGAAATTCATGGCCAAGAAGCAAGGCTGGCAGGGTGGTGGCATGGACAGAGAGGGGGAATCTTAGTGCCCTGTAAATCCATGAACTCTAGGTTCACACAGTGATGTGCGCACGGATTGAGACACCACCGTGCACATGAGCTCTTGCTCTGATGACGGTATCTTAGAGATCCATGGTTGGGTTCATTTGTTTATTCATTTAAAAATATTTAGTGCCTATTCTGTGCAAGGCATTATTGCTTCAAGACACTCTGCAAGACCTCATGGAGTTCAGAATTTATTGGAGGAGATAAGAAATAGCTGAGAGTATATATGTAAATCGCTATGAGAAACACTGCGGGAGCTATAAAACTAAGTGTTATATATGAATGCAGAGGCAAGTTTTAATTAGTGTGATCAGAGAAAGCACTCGGAAGGAGGCGGTGTTTGAATTCCATCAGTTTCCCTGGGTAAGGACAAAGGCAAAGAGGAGACCAGTCTTGGTGGAAGGACCGGCATGACCAAATAGGCAGCATAATCATTTTCAAGGAGGAGTTCAGATGGTTTTCTTTGAATTTGTATTGAAGGATTGATGAGACAGGACTAAAAAAATAGGTGGGAGTGGATTGTAGAAAACTCTAAATGATTGTGGAGAGCCTGAAAGTCATAAGAATATATCAAAGCAGAAATTTTTAGGAATAACAGTGCCAAATACTAACAAAGCACTGGTTTTCCTGGAATGTGAGAAGAGCAGAGAGTGAAAATCAATTTAATAGAATCCAGGTAATACACAGTATAGGTTGGACAGGACAGGCTATTGAGGATTAAAGCAGCATTTAAGATGTCTTATCTGAAATATCTCACCAACAAAAAGAATCTGAAGAAACCACAAGATACAGTGAGATTAGAAAGAAGAGGCAAAAGTTCGACAGGTTCATACTTGACAACCCAGGAATGCATGTTCTGGCAAAAAAAGATATAATTTGGCAGGTTCAGAGAAAGATGAAAATGGGTAAATAATGAATATGAAGCACTTAGTGACATGATAGCTCATACTGAGTGCAATGTAATTGCATGTAATGTACTTTACACAGAAGCACAGGGCATGGATGACTGGTTGGGAGGGACATACCTGCAGGTTTACTTTCTCCATCAGCAGAGGCTTGGTTGTGGGTTACCCTGTGTGAACTGTTGCTCCTGCATGAGTGTGCCTTTGTTTTTGGCTCCCCACTGTCCCTACCGCTTCCTCTCTCATCATAGGTTTTTGGATGCTTTTGCTGTGTACTCAGATACAAAGTGAAAGACACTTAAAAAATATTTTTGTACCTGTTCACAATCCCCCAAATTTTATTTTTGTTTTTGTATTCATCTAAGAAATGTTTTGGTTTGGTTTATATAAAAAACTTTTTCTAACATCATAGTAAAATTGATGAAAAAAGCCTAATTTTAGAGAACAAGTGTTACGGACTAGCCAGCAGGGAGGGAAACAGGGTTTTGGAATCTGCTTCTAATCCCCACTCTGCCAGTCACCAGTTGCGTGGTCTAGGCGAGCCACTCAGTCTTTGCAAGACCATGAAAATTAGAGATGGTGTGTGCACAGAACTCAGCCAGCCCAGTGCCTAGCACGGGGCATGGACTTTATCTTACCTTCTTCTGAAATTAAGTATAACTTTAACTTCTTTTTTATTAGAAAAGCAATACATACACAGCAGTGAAAAATTGGAAGAGAAGGGAAAAATTAAAGCAAACATCATCTCCCCAGATGATAGCACTATAAACACCTCTCAGTGTGCGTTATATAAAATAAAAATGAGGTCACACTATGCATATTGTTTTGTATCCAGTCTTTTCTATTTATTAAAATAAATGATCACTACTTCTTCTCAAAAACATCCTTCTACATCATTTCTAAATGACTACATAAAATTGTGCAATTTAATTCCCTATTTTTCAGCATTTTACATTATTTTCAATTTGAAGGATTTTACGAATAATATAATAATGGACATCCTTGCAGATAAATATTTTTTGTCTATCCTTAATTATTTCTTTAGTATAAATTTGTAGAACTAGATTTACTTGGTCAAATAATGTCAACATGTTTTTGGCTTTGGATATATATTATCAAATTGATCTCCAGAAAGTTTGACTAGTATGTGTCCTTGTATATGTGTGTATATATGAGAACATGCATTGCCCTGACCTCTGCAATGAAGAAAAACATTTTTGCATATTTAAGAAGGTAAAATGGCATTGTTTAAACTTCTTTTTAGTTGATTTATTAGTGAGGTTGAAATTTTAGAATGTGCTTACTAGCCACTTGATTTTTATTTTGCTTTTGTGAATTGTCTGTTATTCTGGTAGGTGCTTTCAAGTAGCAGCTTTTTTGCCCCCCTGCATCTGTCTTTATGGGTTTGATTTCAAGCATTAGTCTTTGCTTACATGTTTGTTTCTTCTGCTAGACCTCAAGCTCCTTCAGGCCAGCATCATCTCTTCTTTTTTCCTATCCTGAGCACCCAGCATAAGAAGGACTCAGAACACACCTAGTAGGTATTAGTGAATAGATGGCTCAAGCAAATGGAAGGGTAGACAGCAGTATATGAAATGGAGCCAAGGGAGCCCTCCCTTTATGCTCACCCAGACTTGGCACAGTCAGCACGTGTAGGTAACAGGTCTGTCTCAGCCGTGCTCCTGAGCAGAGCTCAGGGCTACTTCCAGGGACCGAACTAAAAGGTTTACTCCAACAAAACGTAGGTGACATGTAAGATAATGAGTACAGAAGTTCCAATAATGGGCCGAGTGGTCAGTACAGGTTCAGATGGAGGCCGAACGAGGAACAGCTTGCTAACAGGGCTCTATTTCTTTGGTTTTGTCAATGTTTTACTTGTCTGACACCCTGAAATTGTTATGTCTGATTTCCTCATTGATCACCTCACCCAGATGGAACTCTTTGGAGTATAAAGGGTCTGTGCTGTGTTTATTGAAAAGGTCATTTTCATTTGGCCAGGACCATTTGTTTTCATACGGCATGTTGTCACCAAGTTCTTTGTCCCTTTAGTTATTTGAGAGGTTGGATCTTGTTGTGTAGCACCTCCTGGTGATATTCTCTTACTTTCTTGTTTTCTCCCTTGGAAGTCTTTGGAGCTCCCCATATTTATAGGAAAAGATATAGGAATGAAAAGAAGAAAGGACATAGACTAGATAACAAATGATTTATAGATTCTTATAGAGTTTTCATATATGGGTCACAAATTGTGTTCTGAACATATTATGGCAGTATTTATACAGTCTGTGTATGTAGCTAATATTCACACAATATATTCCATATGTGCTTAATAAATACTGACTATGCTTTTATATAGAAATTAATTCTATATCCATATTTGCTATTAATAAGTATATGTTGATATGACAGGTTTTGGTCTATTACAAATTGTTTGCTGATTGTTACTTTAGTAGGGACAGATAGGTTTTTTCCTGAATCCTTACCTGTGGATATGTTTATTGAGTTTAGAGGGAGAGAGGACGAGAAAAAGAGAGAGAGATGGGGTGGGGGGAGAGAGAGAGAAATGAAGCACCGATTGGTTGCCTGCCATATGTGCCTGACAGGGGATCGAATCCGCAACCTTTTGATGTACGGAATGATGCTCCAGCTAGCCGAGACGCTTGGCCAGGACAGGCATGAATAGTTTTATAAATCTCTCACTTATTTTAGGCTTTCAACCAGAAACAAAAGGAAAAGAAGATAAAGCCCCTTGAAGAATGCATTCTTAATTTGTATAAACTGTTAGCATTTGCTGATCTACTAGAATATTATCTTGAGATAAATTATATATATATATAACCATCTTACATCATTTAATCACTTATTTACATCAGAATATAACAATCTATTTACAATTTGTCTATGCAATATGAAGTGAATTTTTGCCATTTAGTTGGTTTATTGAATCATTGTAGACTCACAAATCTTATGACTTAATGTTTATGATAAATGTTTTTTGCACCTGTGACATTCAGTTTGGTTATCCATAGAAGCACAATTAATTAGGTAATAACTGTTTATGTTTTTAAATATTAAGAATGTGATGCCCAGGAATTCCATGTTGGTTTCGTCTTGTGATTTCTGTGCTTGTGACACCAGAGATGTTTATGCCATATGGAAGCCCCAAGAGCAGACATAGAGTGATAATTTAGATAATTAGTGGAGATTTAAATAAATAAACTTTTACATGAAGAAAAGTCAGGACAAATATTAATAACTTTGAAGCAACTTTAATAAAGAGTGATAAAAATGATCAGATGTTTGAATAATGTGAATCACGCTAAGGTTAACAAATACTATCACTGAAGTTAGGGTTGGGATAAGATGTATATACTATTGTGCTCAGTGAATATTGTAAATATTCCATTGTACCCACAAGACTTTGATGGGAGAAGGCAAGTAGAGGCTAAAAAGGCAGTAGAAAGTGGAGTAGGTCTTCAAGGTCAAATTGAGACCATTGTAGGTAAGTCATTTGGTCCTAAAGCTGTTGCAATAGGGAATGTTCTTTAAGGGATCAGGACTGGGATTTTCTACTGGGTGAAGTATTGGAGGTTGATTCGGGGAGCAAAATGGCAAGCATTGATTGGTTTGAGGGAGCTGCTTTGTGTTCCTGTTATCAGAACTCTTTATATTCTGGTATTGATTTTTCATCAACATTGAATAAATGGCTTGCATTGTTCAGTAGGGTCCCCTGGGAGAAATAGAGTATTCTGGAGGTGACATCTTCCAGGCAAGCAGGAAGTTATCAGGTCTGGCAGATTTTTGTATTAAGGCCCTAAGTTCCTTCCCTATCCCTGCTTTAGCATGTTCTCCTGATGCATTCTTACCATGGGGGCATCTTTAACTTGCCTGCACCCCCTGCCATCTTTGGACAGTCAGTTTTTCACAGAAACAATCTGGGATGCTCCTGACCACCTCTCCTCCTCTCTCCCTTCTCTTCTTTTTCCTTCCTCCCTCCTGCTGATTTGTTATTATGTACTGCAGCTGCCCAGAGGATTTTAAATAGACCCATAATGGCACAGCAGCGCCTCTTGGAAGTTTAAATATAACCTTCTTGTTAATCTTGCCTGTGCCAGCAGCAGGAACAGCACCTGGAGAAGCAGCAATGGGCAAGGGATGCTCTGGGGTTCTACCCTGAGATCACGGTTTAGCAATCTCTCAGGTGCCCTATGATCTGAAAGCATTTGGATGCAGCCTCACAGTGGCTGTGCCACAGCCTAAGTTGATTTGGTGCTGGATTGACAGTCTCTAGAAATGTAAGCACAGTGTAATACTAGAGCAAAAGAGACAGGGCGAACAATGGTGAGAGCCTGAAATTCCTCTCCCACTCTCACAATTTGTCACTCACCTCTGCCACCCTCAGAGGCAGGATGTGTTTGATCTTATTTAGTTTTCGGCCCTGTGTGGGGGCCTGGAGTGGGAAGGGCTAATTAGCGTCTATTACTTGAGTGGCCACGATTCTTAAGGAACAGGTGTATAAATCACAGGTGCATCCAAGGCACAGTATAAAGGCCTCAGACAGCTCCCTGGGGATGTGATGGGGTGGCCGCCCTGACCCAAGGTGATGAAATTGTTTATGAAGGAAAGAAAGGTTACAGATTCTGGCTCCAGTTCCCAAATCTGTCAGTACTTCCCTGGTTTTAACAAATGTGAAACCCTAATATGAATTTAGTCATTCAGTGAATATTTGTTAAGTACCAGTGATTGTGGGGATGTTCTGTGGTCAATGGGAGAAAGGGGCCAGAAATGAAGCACCTTGTTAAATCCAAGGAAGACCTTAATAATGGAATGATAAACATAAAAATATAAATTTTTCTCAAGGATGTATCCTAATATCCTTCTGGTTCAGTTTTTTTCCTGTTGAAATGTTCTAGGATGTACTCCTTGTCCAAGGATGGAAATAAAACAGTAAGACATTTAATGAATGAGAACTTAAATTCCATAAAGTTATGTAAAGAACTAGGCTGAACTCTTAGTTTAGGTAGAAGAGATAATGTGATAATTCTCATCTTAAGGTGGTTTACAGTTTATGAGGGGAGCCTGCACAGATAATAATGAGCACATCAAATGTTTTACAGTATACTTCGGAGTATGTTGTGCGTTCACGTACATAGTTCTGTTTATACTTACACTGCACTGTGACATGGACATTGTTATCCTCACTTTGTAAAGGAAAAAACTAACACAAACAGATTTAACACTTTTCCCAAAGTCAACCACCTAGCAAATTGTGAGACTGAGACATCAATCTCCAAATACGATTTTGTGTCTTTGAATCCCTAGTATGATGCACGCCATATTGCAAAGTTGATACTTTTTTAGTAACGAACTATAGAAATGATCCCTGAAAGTATGGTCTTAAAATTGATACTTTTAAAAAACTGAATGAATAAATGACATCACTTATTCTCTTTCATAATATTGTAATCATAATTCACTTTACAATCAACACCCAAAAAACATTTAAAACGTTTTGTAGAGAGGTTACTGAGGAAGGGGGATGATTTAGGAATAACGTGGGCTGTTAGGTAGACACAACGGGTTACAGTCAACATGTGTACTGTTGAAATTGCAGGTCGCAGACACACCTTAGTAATTCGACATACATCCCAAGTCACGAAGTCACACCTGAGAATACAGGGAGACATCCCAGTGAAGGTTGGGTGTAGTGGATTGTAGCACCACTGTTTCAGGGAACTTGTTAGAAATGCAAAATATTGGGCTCCACCCCAGACCTTCTGAATCGCAGGTGTGACTGAAAAGATGAGTTGGATGTGTTTGAGTCGGTAGGGAGACTTTTCACAAACTGAAATCGAAGTTATTCGAGGTGGGAGAGATAGTGATGATAAGCATGGCTAGAATATCATCGGAATAAAGTAGCAGCAAGTAGCAAAAAATAAAAAGGATTGCAGGAGGCCATGAGGAGAACAGCTAAACCATTCAAGTTGGACAGCATTATTTTGTAAGATTTCTAACAATAAAGATCACACCAAGTCACTTTTTTTAGAGTTTTATACCTATTAAGTAAAGACGTTACCTCTGTATTGTGAAACTCTTGTTTCAGTTTATTTAATCTTTTAATCCTCTATGGAATGGAGACCAATTGTTTGTTACCTTACTCAAAATATATAGATTTCTTCCTGCCTGCATGATTCTGGGATTATTTGAAAACTGCTAAACAAGTCCTATCCATATTCTGAAAACCATTAGGGCTTTTCCAAAATTATTAGCAAAATCATATCTAACATGAGTGAAGCAGAATAAACCAATCCTTAGTCCTTGCCCAAATAGGAACTTGTTTCTCTAGTTTTCACTGTCATTTTAGGAAAGGTACAGTTGATACATATTTTAATCATCTATTTACGTCTGTGAGAAATACAAAAGCTGGATGCTTTATCCTCTTGCAAGAAGCTTACTGTCTAAAGAAAAGTAAAGGCACCATATGCCTTGTCATAATAAAGTCTTGGAGGAACAAGTAAACAGGGCAGGTATGACAGGTAATTGGGAAAACTAGGGTCTACTTGTACCAGTTTTGCTGCTAAATTTATATCTTGGGAAAACTCCTTAGTTTATTCAGGTCTCAATTCCTCTTCTGTTGGAATGAGAGGTTTGAACTGGGTGGACTTTAAGGTCTTTCCGAATGTCCGTGCTTCCAAGCCTGCCGGGAAACGGCCAATCAAGCGGTGGAATGATGGATGGGAAGGTGTAGCTGACCAAAAGGAAGAGACTAGACTGTTGCAGAAATCCTGTTTATCTCACAAAGGGTTTTAAAAATAAGTTGATCTTTTTTCTTTATAAGGTGACTTAATTTTTGCATTACTAATTGCCTGCTTTCAAGGTTAATGGGCATTTCAATTTCAAATTGTCCTTAAAAGCTTTTCTGAATTGGGGAAGGGCTTGTCTGGTCATTTTCAAGCCCAGCTGCAGTTGATCTATGCCTGTGCCCTGTGGTCACAATTATGCTCCCCTTTGGCCCTATTTCCTCCACTAACAAAGTGAATTTAAAGAAAAAGATAGCCCAGGAGTCTAGTCTGGCTGATTTCCTAGTCAGAAATCAGCCAGACTACCTCTTGGAGTGGGGTAGGTTCTGATCCTTAGCTTTACAGATCTGTAGCTGGTCGAGTTTTCAGAAAAGGACATACGTTACAACATTTAAAGCATGTCTTGTGTCCCAGGGTTTCTGCTTATCTTTCTTCGGCAATATCAGAAATAGACGTTCCATTATTAGCTAACATTTATTGAATTCTTACTCCTTGCCATGTACTGTACAATACTTTATATGAATTACCTCATTAAATTCTTATAAGAACCCGGTGAGTTATGCATTGTTACATTCATTTTACAGGTGGGAAAACTGAGGTACAGAGAGTTTATGTTAGGGGGCATAGTGGAAGTGCATAGCAAGGTCAAATCCAGTTCTTTTGAGTGTAAAGCCTTTTTTTCCCCACTTCACCAACCTGATTTCTTTGTTTTGAAAAGATCTAACCCATGTTTTAATGATGACAACCAGCTTTTTATGTGCACTTTACCTTCTTTTAACTTGTTACAGCACCAGCTCAGCTAATTAACCACTCCGTGTTCCTTGATTTTTTCCCCTCTGTTCAATACATATTTGCTCAGCTTCTTTGTACTAAGTGGAATTTGTTTCTGTTAACTTTATTCTCTTGGTTCTGATCATGTCACGATTATGTACCTACAGTCATTTTGAATTCTGGTGGGTGAGCAGAGCTGAGTTCTGATTGCTCCTTTAAGTCCGGAAACATCAGAATGGCCTAAGGAATTCTAGGGCTCTGTGGCCTTACCCAGCCATCCCAGGAGCTGGCTGTAGGTATGGGGCAGCTCTGCTCCTGGCCAGGCTAGCTGGCAGTGGAGAAATGGAGCACATACCTGCAGTGCAGTCTGGCTTCTGTGCCCAGCAAGACAAGGTGGCTTAGTGTCCATCTGGACTCAGTGATCACCTCCTGGGAGGACAAAACATGAATTAGCTTGTCATGGCTGAACAGAAAAGGGCATTTGTGTATTCTGAGGCTTGGCGAGCAGAGAAGCACTTGCCAGCATTTTGCTGAGTTACTTCTTCTCACTCCATGGCTAACCTTATTTATTTTTAGCCTCATTTTTTCTGATTACTCAATTGTCTTGAACAACTTCATGAGAAAAATGAAATCTCTGTCAGGCTATTATAGAGGAATGTTTTATTGGAGCTGTAGTGATGTAAAATATTTTATTTTCCTGGATGTCACCAAATCTTTGTGACCTCTTGGTTTGGGGAGGGGGAATGTATCACAATAATGGAATTTGCTAAGGGATGATAGTTTGTTCTGGTCTTAGCTCATCCTAGCTCAATGTTTAACTTAGGAGAAAGCTTTCTTTGCAGATGCACTAAAATGGACATGCTGCTGTAGAAGCATCTACTGGCCCATTGCCATAGAAACAGAGGTGGTCCTTACTCAGGAACATGTATGTGTGTAAATTACTCTCCTTTCCTTTGCTTTATCTTTTTTCCACTTTCATTGAGGAATTGAAGACATAGATTTCAAAGGAATTAAAAATCTGTCCCCCTTCATTTCTACTTCCCCAAAAATCTCATGGCGAAGGGGAGCTTACTCACTGTATGCTGATACAATACTCAGAGGCTGAGACAGTTTTGAAGAGCCCCATTGGAACACACTATTCAAATAAGAGGCCATGCCATAGAGAAACCTGAGTTCAGAAAGGGCATATACAGCCTGAGGTGGTCAGTGAGGAGGGATTCTGAGGCTAAGTGACTGGAGTCCTTTGGAAATTGGTGAGGAGAGGATTCAAAGAAGAACATAGAGGCCAACAGAGGCCAAAAACAGAACCACATTTGGCAAGGCCCTCAGTGCATTCTGTTTGGAAAGGAGGGAGGGTACCAAACAGTTTTGGTTGGAGGACAAGTGTGCCCTGAAATTTTCTTGAGGACTAAAGATGTGTGAGTTTTATAATTTTATCCAGAATATTCAGGTCCACTTTGGGATTAGTTTGAATTATAGATGTCACAGATGCAGTTAGGAATATCACACGTAACACTGACTTCCCCAGGCCTTACCACTTTGTGCATGTGTGATACCAGTGAGAATTCAAATCACTTGGGTACTCGCTTTCTCCCACCTGTTTAAGACCACAGTACCTCATATTGTTGTTATGGCCTGATGTGGCTTGGGGACTTCTCAGGAGGGTGTGTCACAGGTTCACAACAGTTCTGGTGCCATACTGGCTAGGAATGGCTGCCATTTTGTGGGTTTTCTGGTTTTTCCTTGGTACCACTCTCATTTCATCTTGTTTTATATGCATGGCTGCTGCTTCCGTGGAATTCCATGGCATCTACCTCGCACCATGGCCTCTTTCAGACCCTACTGTCTTCTCCTGTTGAGACCACAGTCTTCCTCTGGCTGTTACAGTTCCCCACTAAGCACCTGCCTCAAGTGCACTGGAGTCTTCTTGATGCTAAAGCTTCATCATGGTCTGTGATGAAGTATCTGGGATGACGATTCTTCTTCCCCATCATGTTATTCACCTATACCAAAGCTGGATGTTCATGACATAATCTCTTGAAAGGTTTTAATGAAACAGCTTTTCAGTATTTACTTACATCTTCTTCCTCATTCCCCAAGGGATGCGCAGATCAAGCTGGGAGGAGGTTTTAGTGAGAGTCATCCTTGTGGCTTCTATAGTTTTGTTAATGGATTGAATTTACCCGATTCCTTCTTTCCTTGTGATAAATTCTACCCCAGGTTGCTCCTTTGTGTCTCATGAAAACAGAATTCTGCAGAGTCCACCCCTGCAATTTCTAAGGCATGCTCAAGCCCTGAAAACGCCAGTGCCAGCTCACTCTGGGACACAACCGTCATGGGTCCTAGGCCAGTGGCTGTCCTTTAGGAAGTGAGAGAAGCTGCCTTCAGTTGTGGTGGGCAAGCTGAGACTTGTTGAAAAAGGCACCGCAATGGAATCACAATGCATGTTCCAAGTGCAACTCTGACACCAGTTCTGTAGACTTGGGCAAATCCCTTAGTATCTTTAAGGTTCAGTTTCCTCATCTTTACATTTGAGTTAAACATTTCTACCTCATAAAGCTGTTTATAAAATGAGAAAGCTAATAAAGAATGGTATTGTTATGGTTAACTCAATTATAGGCGACCCAATAAGAAACGGAGTGCAGTATACCATTCATGGTACAATCTTGTGGTTCATTTGGTCATTAAAAAGTCTGTGATTCTTGCGTAAGAGATGGAATGTTAACCCTCTTGTCATGAACAGATTCCATGGATTCCCTTTATTCTCTCTGAACTCATTTTTTTCTATAGCTGCTATGATGGTGACTTAGGATGAAATAGGTAAGGACCACATAGGGGGCTCCCCTGAGCCACCTTCTCCTTTCCCTGATGTGGGGCCTGGGCTCTAACCCCTGTGTCCTTTTGGAGCTGGTGTTCTGTCTCTGGGGCAGAGCTCCAGCCTCGTCACTCCTACTCCAGCACTGACCTCTGGCTTTGCTCCAGTTCTCATCCTTGGCCCCAGTCTCTGGGTCCTCATTTCAACTTTAGTCCTGCTCAGAGGAAAGTACCCACCTCAGGTCCTGCTTTCAGCACTGACTTGGGTCTGAATAATGGTTCTCATTTTATTTTATCAGCTTGAACAACAGGAGCTGGCTCCTTCTCTAGGCCCAAGTTTCCAACTATGTATTTAATAAAATCTCTGCCTTGCACCAATCAGAAGTGACCATGTCACCCTCACCCCTGCCCCTGCCCCCCCCAAATGTGATTCTCTAACAGAGAGTTCATGGGAGATGACTATTGTAAAATGTAATAACCCCCCAAATAATGGAAAAAATAACGAGAGACCTCTGTGGGCCTGCTGGTGCTATCTTTCACTGTAGATCTATTTGGATTTTTTCATAGGGAAATAAAAACATTTTCATTTTAGAGAGGACTTTAAATGAAGCTGTGTGTTCAAGGAAAACAGCAATAGTGAGCTCAGAGAAAGAGAATTTGTATCAGAAGAGCTTGGGGATGAGTAGGCACAGAAGGCCCGAGGAGCCAGGATTAGAGGAGAGAGGAAGTCTGAGGAGGGGCAAAGGTCAGTACAGAAAGTTGAGGGTGCTGTTAAGGAGACAGGTCCCTGCAGCAATATTGTACAAGAGACCACAGGCTCTGCAAGCTGAAGTTTAGAGGGATTTGCTGCAGAGGGACTATGTCTGCGATTGACAGGCAAGTGGAAGCCAGCAGAGCTGAGGCTAGATTTGCACCTGGACTAGATAGTCCTTGGCATCCCCCAGTTCCATGTGAGTTGAGAAGTTGGAAAGCTGGGCACATGTCTCAAATGAGAAGCTGTCCCCAGCTGACACCTGAAGTATCGAGTGTATCAGGTGCTCTGTGAAGAGAGTGGTGATGGTGTCTTCATGATTTAACTCAGGACAAGCTAACTAACATGAAACTCAGCTTCTGATTTGCCTCACCTTGACAGTCATGTGTGTTTTGACGCCCCTCCACAGTTCAGAAAAAAGAAACAGTGTACACACGAACACGTTGCCTCAAGCTCTGTGGCCTGAAGACAGGAGTTCTGCTGGAGAAGAGAAAGACTGCTTCTCCCACTTACAGCCTCTCCACCCAGCACTATGACCCCTCTCCCTGATTTTACTTCTGGGTGATGGTAATAACAAGTTAATTTTAATTGATACGACTAGTTTTGGGAAATGCTGAGAAGCATCCTGTTTAATCAGATTTAAAATATAATACCAGCTAACATTTATTGAGCATTTACTTGTTGTAGTCACTGCTTTGTCAGATTCTAATGCATAACCCTGGATCATGTAATTCTTGTACGAGGGCACTATTATCATCACTAGTTGACAATTAAGGAAACTCGGGCTAATAGTGGTCAGACAGTTTCTCCAAATATTCAGAGCAGCTAAAAAGCTGACCTTAGCTGACACCGAGTCTAACACCAAGGTATTTATTACCAAAATATTCTTCTCCATTTCAGGGTCTCTTGAGATACGAGACCGACAGGCCCAGGGGATGCAAGGAAGTGGGGCATCCTAAGCTGCAGCCCCTTTATCCTCATCCAGCTACTTGGAGCGCCAGCCATCTTTGAAAATCTTTTTCTCCTGGAATATGGAAGGAAGGCACACACTTAGTTTAATAGTAACATCCTTTCTCAGTTATTGCTACTTAAAATCTCAATGACAAGATACCCTTATTGCACTGTTGTCAGTGGTTTATCATTTTGTGACCTAGGTTATGGAGGCTCTTGTTCAATATGAGAGTTTATAACCTCCGGCATGCAAGGCTATGGATAAAACCCTATAAGAGTTTAAAAAACATTCTCTCTTGTTTAATGAGGTTTTTAAGTGTATATGCAGGGGAGATCGAGTCCCTTCTAGAAGCCTTTGGCAAGAAGCCCTAGAAATTTAGCTGGGGTGAACTTGGAATGTGGAGATGAGCTAGTAATCAGCTGGTCAGTAAGTTAAGTGAGTTCAACATTTGCAGGAAGCTTATTGCTCTCTTGCCAGTTTTGTTTTCCACTTGCGTGGGGGCAGTGAGAGCAAAATGCCTGATGGTCAGGGCCAAGGACGGCCTTCCTCGGAGAAAAGGAAAATGGTCTCTCCTGGCAGCGAAGTGAATTCCAGCAGAGTCCTCAGAGTTCAAAGGGAGATGCTTGGGATGAAGCTATTAATACATTCTCTTAGATAAACAACCTTTCTGGCTGCGAGCAACATTTAACTCTCATAGAAAGCATCAATATAGAGAAATTAAAGGCCCCTCAAAGAAGAGAAACCGAAGTTTTAGAACAGGCACATGAAGTAGTGTTTCCTGTGGGCACCAGGTGATTTCTGTGTCTGAGTGGCTGGAGTGCGTTCTAGAAGTCACTCAAATTTTCCATGCCTTTGTAATCTCATTTTCAAAATGAAGGTGTTGGGGCTAGATGATTTCCAGGGGCTTTTTTTTTAATTTGCAGAAATTCTATGGTTCTAGAAAATGCTTGGCAAGAGTTGAATTTATTGACAAAGTCTTTTTACCGAGATTTTGAAATTGTGTCTTTCTATAATTAGTATATAATGGTTATTCATAGAAATGAGAGAAATGTGTTATTATTTTGATAGTTATGTTGGTGAAAATAGTTATATTTGTAATTGTCAGGAAGGAGAAGAATTTCTTCCACCCTTACATGAGACAGTTTAACAGGAGGAAAAAACAAGGCAATTGCATACATACAGGAAAATGAGAAAGATTCCAAACCAAAGACAGGAAAAATCAGGTATATATGTCATTCTGGACTAAGGAGAAGGAGGTAGAGGCTTGGAACCTAAAAGGGAAATAAGGAATTGGCAGGAAGATGAGAGTTAATGTTTGGTAAAGAAATGTTTGCTAGGCCATACAGAGACAAGGGGACACCCAGAGGACTTTGATCAAATGGGTCTTGGTAGGTTTTTCCCTATCTCACACTAGTTTATATTAAACTAGGTACTAGTGGTGATAGCTCCCATCCTGGAGCACATCCTCTAAATTCTTTTTGGCAGTTAGGGGGAAGGTCAAAGATTCTTCCCAAAACTTTTGGACCTTGATTGTTTTCAGCTGGCAATATTTCCCTTGCCAGAGAGACACACTTTGGGGTGGTGAATTTTGCTTTTCTACACAGTTAACATTTTTGAACTCTATAATAGTCTTTCTAATGTTCCGAGAGTCCAGTTCTGTCCTCTCAACTCAGCATCTTTTCTTAGGAACAAAGTAGACACCTTCATCACACACCATCTTCCTTCCCCTGGTGTCCTCTGTCTTCACCTCTCCCGCCTGAGTCTCTTTCCAGCTGCCAAACTGCCATGGGAAGTGACCCAGATGCAACCTAGTATTTTTTCCTTGCCTCCACCTCCCTTGGTCATATGTCTTAAAGATGTCAGGCTTTTAGTCCAAAGAGGACTTAAGATTCAAGGTGGCTTCTTGGGTTTATAGCCCAGACAGGCCTGGGGCAAGACTGTTAGAAGTGTAATAAGTTGGTAGTTTCAGACTGGCCTGAGACTGCAATCCCCACTTATTACATTGGATCACTTGGGGAATGCTTCTGGAATTCCAAGTGATAATTTAAGATTTAACTTTTTGGAATGTTATGTATTTGTAGATTAGGGACTGACCAACCTAGTTAGTGAGATAAAGAAGGTGAGATCTTTATTCTTAGAAATGTGGGTTTCCTGTTTATGCCAATTGTCCTCCTTCCTCTTTTCTCTTTCATATCTGGCGTAAATAAAACGATGTTTGCCACCTTATTACATGTGTTGTAGTTAGTTGTCTTACTTATAGGCCTTAGGAGAATAATAGGATGTATAAAATGCTTAGATAATTTGCAAATGTCATGAAAGCTCATATTTCTTGCTTTTGTCCCCATGAGATCTTTTTCTAGTTGAATTGGTTATTATGCCTGTTTAGTTTCATTGGTACTGACTACCCTTTGGCGGAGGTGCTAATAAGCTTTAACACTGCACAGTGGGGAAGGGGCTGGGCCAGAAGCAATGGTGCTAAGTCAGCCTTTGAGGAAAAAAACATCTGAAATAATGCAGATGTTCCTGGCAGGTGGGTGCATAGCCCTAGAATTTGACTCAAATGGCATTCCTAGCAACAAAGACCCATCTTGTATTAGCTCCCTCTCTCCTAGATTGTATAAAATAGAATCTTTACCGTTTCTTGTGATACATGAGAGATACGCAGTGAGGAACTCAACTTTTATACAAGGGGCCTCTCGTAAACTGAAGGAAGTTTTAAAAATAATAGTCAGGGAATACTTTTCCAGGCCTAGGTTAGGCCTGACCCTTTGTTTCATCCAGTTACTTGTTATGCCTGTTTTTATAGGTCTTAAAAAAATACCTCTTAGATGAATCACAATTTGGGGAGGTACAGGATGAACATAAAAAGCAGCAGGGAAGAGCTGTCTATCAAAGGTTCCTTGGAGGAGGTGGATCACTCCAACAGTTTCTTTTCTCCTTTGAAGTCTGTATTTGTTGTCAAACTGGGAGGACTAAGGGCTCTTGAATAGGCCCTTTCTCCGGCTCCCTCTGCAGCCTCTGCCGCTCCCGCTGAGGGCCCCCACCCACTGCGCAGCTGAATTGACAAAGAAAGGGAAGGGGCAACGGGCACAGCAGCCAAACAAGCTGTGTCAGTTTCCCTTTCTTCCCCTTTGAGTTAATAAAAGAGCTATTTCTAAGCTTACACGGTTCACCTGGGTTTGTATTCAGCCAGGGCTTTCTTTCTCCCCCACCCCCCATCCCTGATACATGTGGGCAAATCTGGTCCATTCCTGGTTCACTATTCCTTTCTTTGCCCCTAGCCTCTGAGACTAATAAACACAGGCCAATCGCAGGCCTGCTTTCTTAACTGTGTGAGTCCACCAGGACCAGACACTACCCTGGGTGACGTTTTGTGTAATTGAAAGGGAGTGCAGTTATGGAAAAGCAAGTGAGTTCTGCTATGTGCTGTTCTTTGGGAGACAAGTCCATAAAATAGGGCAGAATGAGATTAGCCTGTTTAAGGCATCAGTTGTACATATGTGGTCCCAACAGAATTGAACACAGTTGGGAATATGGGAAATTTAGTTCAGTTGTATATTAAGAGAGTTACTGGGGGGTACTTTTCCTGACATTTGAATCAAATGAAGCTGAAAATTTATTTGGCTTCGGACTTAATTTCTTCCTCTAGTCTTGGAATCTTGGCTGAATAACTATGGATGATTACAGCAGCAGGAGAAAATAAAGTTTACTTCTTTAGTTTAGTTTAGGCATTCTAACTGACAAAAATGGGCAAAGGCAAAACTCTCAGCAATTATGTTGTCTTGGAAGGCACAAAATTAGCATAAAATTAGAGAATTCAAAATATTTGATTCATGATCTAGTATCACTGATAACTGTGGCATTGGGCAAGTCATTTTAATTACTTTGTGCTCTAGTTTAATTTATTACAATAAATATGGGAAATTCAAATTAAAACATGATGTAGCATAGTATATTTACTTCTGGAAATGTAATTCACATTTTAAGTAGGTTACTGAATAGGTATTTGACACCGGACTGATTACCCTTTTGAATCTCAGTTGGCTCATTTATGCCATGTGGATAGTAGTAATAGCTATGCCATAGGATTAATGTGTAATTAAAAGAGAATGTATATATTACCCCGACTGGTGTAGCTCAGTGGATGGAATACTGACCTGCAAACCAAAGGATCGCCAGTTCAACTCCCAATCAGGGCACATGCCTGGGTTGTGGGCCAGGTCTCCAGTAGGAGGCACTAGAGAGGCAACCACACATTGATGTTTCTCTCCCTCTCTTTCTCTTTCCCTTCCCCTCTTTCTAAAAATAAAGCTTTGAAAAAAAGGAGAGAGAATGCATATGGAGTGCTTAATATAGTACTGGCTCATAGCACTTGCTTAATGAATATTATTATTCATGGCATTATTGAACAATAACAATTATTTAATTGTTATTATATCATTTTATTATATAAAAATATAGTGGAGGGTTAGGATTGCTTCTTAGAGTGGGTAGCTTTGACTGAGATTTTGATTGGTGGGAAACTGCAAACATATGAATCAAATTGGACAGAAACACTAGTCTGGGTTTACTATCAAATCATGACAGGTTTCCCAGAGAGAAAGCAAAGTGTATGAAGCCTCTTGAGGGCTAAGCTTGAAACTAGCATAGTGATATTTCTACCACATCATATTGGCTAAAATGAGTCATTAGCCAAGTTTATTTCAAGAGTAGGGAAATAAACTATACTCTTTTTTAAAGAACATATTATTTATTTTTATTTTTAGAAAGGAGAAGGGAGGGGGGAAGAGAGATATCAATGTGTGGTTGCCTCTTGAGCACCCCATACTGGATGTAAGAAACTTCTAAATTAATAGACTATACTCGATGGGAGGAACTGCAAAGTTGCATTGTGAAGAAGTCAATCCCGTGAGGCTATCCATCAAAACCATGAGTACATTGAAACTATCACATTGGTATAGCTCAAGTTGAACCATTCACATGACAGATATTTATTGAGAACTTACTATATTCAAGTCACTATTCCTGGCCCCCTCTTTTTCTTTGCCTCTAGAAAGTTTCCTATTAAATAGGGAGACAAACACCCAAATAGCTAGCTAGCTGGGACACAAACGGATTATGTTCTATATAAGTTATACATTCATTCCTGCCTTCCTCTGACATTCAATAAGGACATTGAACCCTCAGACTCAGCCTGTCCTAGTTTTTTAGCTAATCTATACCAAGTCTGGTCAGCAGGTAGGTTTAGAAAGTTTTGCTGCTTGGAAGGGGCTTCCTTGCTTATTTAAAATAATTTCATTTCACTCCTTTCCTCTGATCATTTGCTTATTACAGCGAGACATTTCTTGTTCCATGGAAGAGCCCCAGATCTTTCATCAGTCTCTTCAGGTGTCCACAGACCGCAGTCGGCTACTTTAGTCCGTGCGCCCCAGATTTCTGTGCCTAACTCATGGTGTCTTTATTACCATGGCGTTTCAGCTTTTGAAATATTTCTCTGTTAACACCCACATAACTCTGCCTATTGCTTGGAACAAAGGGCTACATTTCACCCTACTGCCTATCTGTAGTTTTCTAAAAATTCAGTCATGTTAGTACTCCTCTTGTCCTATATTTTGGAGCTCAGTAGAATGTTTGCAACTCATTACATAGGGAAACGTGTTGCTTATAAGCAGAAAGTGGGAATTATACATGAAATCACCTACTTATTTTCTTCTTTATCCTTGGTGTAGGAGTTGTTCTATTTTTTAGTATCCTGCCCCTTTGATTATTGGAGATCTAAATGAATTTTCAGTAAAGGCATTAAGTGATATGAAACCATTCCTATTTTGATATTTATATTATTTAAATTTGATGTTGAATATATGAATTAGAGTTTTTTATATTAGTAGCATTTTTTAAATTTTACACTCCTTCTTTGGAAAAATAGGATTTCTTTTGGGAACAACAGTAGCTGTGAATCAAATCATTGGTACTCTTTAAATGGGGGAGAGCTCTGGGTCCTCACACTGTATATGCCCCTTCCTACGAAGACTGGACAGATCTTCTCCATCTCCATAGACTAAAGGACAGACTTTTTCCATATCTCTACCTGCAGAGTTCCTGACCCATTGCTGACATTTAGTGGAGAAGTAAGATGAAGCTAGAATGTAATGGGGTGATAAAACGTATGGATAACTTGGGTCTAGAGCAAGGAGCCTCTTAAGTTTGATTCACCAAAATGAAAGATAGCTCAAGGATGATATGCAAAGTGGAATTATAAAGTAGTTGGAGTTCCTTTATCAAATCTGCAAGAAATAAACCTCATTATGTTATTGTCAAGAAGGGAGCCATACTGGATGATCTGTTTTAAAGTCAGAAGAGCTGAGAAATAATCTAGAAAGCTTTCTGTATTTTATTGTGGTCTCAACTCAAAGACAAAAATGATATCGTACAATCTGACAAATTTATCCCTCCACAGGAGGAAAAGTATAATACTGTTTTTAACCTCAATGGCAAAGATCATTAGTATATAGAAGAGAAACGTTTGTTCTCAAGCTGCTTAGAAATGTTGACAGTCACAGAAGCATAGTTTTGGGCTGCAACCAGGAGACTCAGCGAGTGAGTGGGAGAGAGGGAGGGTCTTGAGCGGCCCCCCTCCATTTCCTCTGTGTTGCCAACATAGGAAGAACTGAAAACTATTCATTTTTCTCTGTAGTCTTGTTTCCTTCCCTTGAGAGGGCTGCTGATTGACCTATGCTTTTTAATTATAGAAAAAGTAAAGCCTATTTCATCAACTCAAATAAATTCTGATCCCATTTTATGTTCAAACTTAGTAGCTCATATTCTAGCACATAGTTCTGTTGACATAATTGATCTGCAGACACTGATGATCTCAGGTTTGAGTCTAGTAATGACACATGTACTCTGTGATGGGAGTATGTATGTGCGATTAACTAAGATTTATGTTATAGTGTCAGAAGAACTGACTTGCTTTGTTTATATTTAATTATATAAATACCATATTTAATAAGGTATTAGCAGGGACCTTAGAGGTCATTTAGTTCAACATCTCACTCACTGTGGGAATCCCTGACAGGTGTCCCTGAGTCTCTTTCTGTGGGAACATTTCCGGTAACAGTGAACTTACTTGGATGGCCAAAAGAATCCATTCCATTTCGGTTGTGAGAGGTTTTGTTTATACTGAGACAAATCTACTGTACTATAACTGCCACTGTGAGAGGCATATTCCATCCTCTGGATTTATTTTTAACCATTTTTTTCATGTGACTGCCTCCAGGTACATTATGTTGATTCTCAGGCAGTTCTTGAGGTTTTTCTTCTTCAAACTAAGCAGCCTAAATTTCTTCAGCTGGTTCTCAAATGTGGTGATTTTCATATATTTCATACTGGACATCAAATCATCAAGCTATCAGTGATCAGTTTATCATTGTGTTCTGTTTACTCTAGAAAGAATAGAATTATTGCCTCCCTTGTTGGGCAGGACATCCTTCTATTAAAGTAGATGAAGATTACATTAACTCCACCCAATTAATTTTTCTCTACAGGTAGTATTATACAATGTAGCTCTGAAAATATTTCTGTTCTTAGATTATGTCTGACTCTTGACTTTGACTTTGTTCTCTGCAAATTCTCCTGCCTGAATTTATAGATCCTTGCTCTGTCAACAATTTTACCCTTAATAGAACTGTGTTCTTTAAATTTCCTTTCCAACATTCTACATTTATCCATTCATTCCCACTCTGCAGTCTTTAATACTCCCAGTTCTCCTAGCATCTGCAGGGATGTTTTTAAAGGAGTTTTGGGAAGCATGGTGCATTCACTATTCCTTATGGTTGAAATGAAGCCACGGCTGGGGATGGTGATGGCACCTGCTTAAAGGCCACGTAAGTAACATTCTGTAATATTTGGGAGAGTAAGTCATGGCGAATGCTTTTCTCTGGCTGAACCTTTATGAAATACTGGCTAGAATTCAGGTAAGGGGATAGAAGTTGCTTACATAAATGAGGAGACTAGTTTAAAAAATAGCTCTTTGTCGAATAAGGAATTAGACACCAAGTAGGTAAAAATCACACTTCTCACTGTGTCTCTACTTGGTCTATACTTGGCTAAATTCGTGTTTGTATGATACCTTTGTCTAGCTAGACCAGGATAGGCATTACCTAGTCAAAGATATGGGATTGTTTGAGGTTATTACTTCTCCAACTGAGCAAAGCCAGTGACTGGGCAATGATTTCCTAGAAAGAAAAGTTATTTAATGTGACAACATCAGTTCTTTTGAATATTGAACAAAAAGTTAGAAAATGGATAGTAGTATTGGGAGATGAAAAAAGCAAAATAATGCTGGCGATAACAAGAGCTAACATTTATGTAAGTCTTATTATGTTCCAGGAGTGTGCGTTCTCATTGAATTCTCTTAACAATCGGATGAGGTGTGTAGTATTACACTCACTCTTTGACAGTTGAGAAACTGAGGCACAGACATTATTTATCCAAGATCAAGCAGCTAAGAAGAGGGAGAGTTGTAAGTAGCTGAGTTAGGCAGTCTGGCTCTAGAACTTCACTGTCCAGTTTAGTAGCCACTGGCCACATGTGACAATTAAGCACTTTAAATGTGACTAGTCTTAATTGAGATGTGTTATAAGTACAAAATACACATTGGGAACTGAAGACTTCATATGAATAAAAGAATGTGAATCATTCTACTAATAATGTTTATATTGATTATACTTTAAAATAATATTTTGGATATATTGAGTTAAATAAAATATAAAAATTAAGTTTACCTATTTATTTTTATTTATTTTAATTGTTTATTGGACAGTTTAAAACTACATAAGTGGCATGCAGTCTTTTCCTGTTGGGTAGTGCTATTCTAGAGATTAACTGCTTGTTTGGAAGCAAACAGGCAAGCAAACTTTAGTTTTGGTAACATCATAAAGTTAAAAAAGAATGAAGGAAGATACAGAACTGAACAGCTTATTGAGTTGAGTTGGGTCCTGTAAGGAAAGGAGGCTGTTTATAGGGTACATTATAACTGGAACCTGTAAAGTCCACAGAGTCAATTTTGGGCAACTTTGAAGTCATTAATTTCTCCTTGAAATTAAGAGTAAATATTTGGTCAATAATGAACTGATTTTCTAGAGGCCAACAAAAATCTCAGAGAGCATTGATTTGGGTTCAAAGTATAAAACCAAAAGTGAACAATCAAGTAAATGGTTGGATGATCTAAAATGGTGGTTTCAGGTGATTTTACAACAGGAGGACTGGAAAGAGATGGAACAATTTTTATAGTCAAGTAAATGGGATCAGGATCATTGCCGATGAGGTGCCGGATTAAGTAAGGTTTAGCTGGTGAGCACCAGTGTGGTTGCACAGTTGTTAAACTACAGTTGGCCCTTGAACGACGTGAGGTTTGAACTGCATGGCTCCACTTACATATAGGTCTTTTTCAGTAAATTAGTGGTTGGCCCTGTGTATTCCCCCAGTTTTGCATCTGCAAATTCAACCAACACAGATCAAAAGCAGTATTTTTTTTTTCTGTGGTTGGGAAAACATGGATGCAGAAAGCTGACTGTATACATTGTTCCATTTTATATAAGGAACTTGAGAACCTAGAGATTTTGCCATCTGACAAGAGTCCTGGAATTAATGTTCCAAGGATACTGAGGGACACGCTAGTTAAAGTTTTGGTGGCATCAAAAGTTGTGCTCAGATTTTTGATTGTGTGGGGGGTCAGCACCCCAACCCCTGGATTGTTCAAGGAGCAAATGTATTTTCATACCAGCTGGTAAATAGTGACTGCTCTGAAGCCAGTGAGCTCACCCAGTCTTTTCTCCAAGCTCTCCCACAAGTCAGCACATAAAGGGCTAATGCCTAACAGAATGGGGGCTTGGGACCCTGGTCTATCCCTCCAGTTCTGATTGGCTGGCAAGGGTCAATTATTAAATATATTGAATATTATCCATGCTTAAGTGAAACTATAACTTGTAACTTCTCTGATTTCCTATAATTTGCACCATCACGCAATATGAACAGAGAAAGTTGTATTTTCCAGAATAAATCTGGAGAGAGTGAAATATATCCTTCAGAAGAAACAATTTAAAAAATCCACCTGGGATAGAAGCTGAGTTTGAGAGACTTCAGAGTGGGAGAAACTGTTCTGCTTGATATAAGAAGAATTACACGAGGAAGATATAAATAACATAATCTTTATATTTATATACATATCTATGCATCTACACACATCCATCTATCTATCTCCTATCTATCATCTATCTATCTATCTATCCATCTATCTATCTATCTATCTACCTACCTACCTATCTAGGTGTCAGTAATAGGAGGACAATAGAAGAAGAGGGGGAAACAGCTGTGGTAATGGTATAGGTCCACTACATCAATAATGTGGCCCCTACTCAAATAATATGAAAAATTTCTAAGCCCACAGGTTGGATGGAACACGTGGATATTTTCTCTTTATGTAAAAACCAGCTGTGGCTGGACTTCAAATTTCAGTTGGTCTGGGTAGAACAGGAGCAGACAATCAGGATAAACATGAGAACTTACAGAGACTGAGAAAAAGTAACACAGAAGTTATAAAAAAGTTTAGGAAAGATTTTTGACCGTGCCAGTCTAAGAATTGATATTTGGATCAAAAGTAATAGGACTGCCCAGGCGTAGGGAGTGCCATCTGACGTGTGGGCTACTTGCACATACTTAGCACCTTAAATATCTGTTGCCTATGTTCTGAATATCAGTGTACTTTGGGAAGGGAACAAGGGAGAAAGGCTAATGAATCCTAAGGCTTGGATGAGAAATTACATCCAATGCTAGTGATGGGAAAATAGCAAATGATGCAGCACCTTCTCTTACTTAGGAGCTTTTTATCCCAGCCACTGTGTATCTTGCAACCATGATTGTTCATGTCTGCAGAGGGCTGGGGGTATTGTGGAATACATAGATCAAGGCAGTGGGATAGTGGCTTCCTTTAACTCTTCCTCCTGCCACCTTTCCTTTTTCTAACTTGACCTCCCTTTCTTGCAATTTCCTGACACAGGTGAGGTGGGCCAACATTGACATAAAAAGAAGTTCGGAGAAGGCTAGAAACTATTGAGTGACCAGGATGTAGACAAAAGTTTGGTTAGGTGATCACTCTTGAGAAAAAGAAGTGTTCTTAACAAAGTTGGTGAGAGGAATCTCTTGGCTCCAGGACACTCCTACTCTTGGCCTCATTTTTTACTCTCTCCTATCTCTGTGTTGACTTATTGTACTTAAACCAAAAGGAGGCATTCCAAAGGTGACCTGGGCTGAAGCATCTATATCAAGAAGCTGTTCTTACTCGGGTTCTTTTTTTCCTTCCAGGTCAGGGCAAATACAGGGTCACTAGGTTAATGGAATAGGGTTCAGGATTATCATGGCTTTGAGAAGAGTGCCCCTTTGGGACTCCCATTAGTGTGCCCTTGCGCTCTCCTTCCGTCCCTATCTTCCCTACCCTCTCCTCCACATCATCACACATTTTGAAGAACAAGTAGTAGGACTAAAGCCATATTTGTTCAAGTACACATGTGGGGGATGAAAGGGTATAAAAATGAATATGTTAATTTAAGGAGTGTGAGGTCTCATTTGTCATCTCCGTTTCTTGCTTTGATAATCATGTTGCTCTCATTGTCTTTTACTTTTTCTCTTTATTTTGTCTCCTATTCACCTTTCTATCCCCAAATTTTCTTCTCTTTAGTTTAATACATGTGAATTGCTGCTCCAAAAACCCATACACTTTAATTAGTATTAATCTAGTTTGTTTTAGTTCTTTTCCAGTAAAATGACAAGAAATGAAATAGCACATCTACACTGTAGCATAAGCTTGTATTAATTTGTTCTCTCTCAGTAATTTTCAAGGACTTCACATTTCCTACCTGTTTAAGCCCAAACTTGGCACACAGAATCCCCCATTTCCCTTTTTCAAAATGGGAAGAAAAATATATGTGGCTAATAAGTATGAAAAGTATTTAGCGTTCCTATGATGAAAGATATGGAAATTAAAACAACCATGACATTACATTTTTTCATCCACCGAATTGGCAAAAAAATTGAAGAATATATTAACTGTGGAGTATAATGAGGTCAGCACTTTCTTACACTGCTACAAGAGTGTGAAATGATATGACATCTTTGGAAAGCAATGTATAAAAATGTATTAATGACTTTTCAGAAGTTAATATCCTTAACTGATTCTTCCTTAATTCTACTTCTAAGAGACTGTCTTTGTGGCATCAGATGTGCAGACAGAGAAGTGCAAACAAATTATATATATAATATTATATATTATATATTATATATACATGTATGTAGATATATACACACTATTTACATATATACACACACACTACTTCCTGAGCACTTGCTCTGTGTCTACCACTATGCTAAGTACTTCATAGGCATCATCTCATTTACCATGTGAGATAGATGCATTACTTACTCATTTTAATCATCCAGAGAGGCTAAGTAACTTGTCTAGGGTAACAAACAGCCTAAGGTGGTAAGGTCTATTCCAACCTAGACAGTCTTACCACAGAGCTCCTGCTCTTAACTCCCAATACTGCAATGCAGTATAGTGCTTATTATATGATTTTTCTGTTTCACTTTTGCTCCTTTGCTACACCCCATGAAAGCTTAGGCAAGAATCTTCTATCTCAGTCTCCATCCTCCGAACCCAGTGTCTGGTGTTATTTAGGTACTTGATAAATATTGGCTGAAGAAATAGTCTAACTAAACCTTTATTGTCCTCAGAACCAACACCTCACTTCTCTTTGAGCTGCTCCCACCACTTCAATTGGCCTCTAGCCTTATCAGTACCTGGCAATAATGATCACCACCACCACCACCACCATCATCTTACTGGTCCGTGAAAATTTCCTGATTCCTGATCCTGTGTGATCCTTCCTTTTTCTAAGCCTATAACCAGTTTTTCTTCATTTTGTGCTAATTGCATTATGTTTTACATTATCATCATTTACATATTCTAGGTGTCTGTCAGAACTGTAACCTCTTTTTGATTGGGGATAATTTCCCATTGCTTTTTTCACCTTCCTTAGTGTACAGGGCAGGGTCTTTCATGTGGCGTGTGCTCAGGAGTGATTAAATACATGTTATGTTTTTAGAGGTAAATATATAAGGCTAGACTGTTCATAAAGCATGCCCTCCAACTAGAGCTATTGATTAAAAAAAAAAAAACATTTAGCAAAAGCCCTGCAGTATTATGGCACCATTTAAAAAAAATGTGTTTCCTTTTTTTACTTTTACTTTGTACGTTTGACTGGACAAGGTTAGTAATCTAGAGGGTGTAATCCCTTTTTCTATGTCCCTATACTCCAATTAAGACCTGAAAAATAAGATTAAATGTCTGTTCCAGACTCAGCAAATCCACCATTCCCATTCACATTACTCCTACTTTCCATCCCTGGGAAGAGTGTCTCCGATAAAGTTGGCTGGGAGCCACATTGGTTTCTGAGTATTGAGCAAATGAGCTATAATTAACCATCTGGATGTTAACCTTTCACCTCATTACACATATTTTTTTTTTTTTTTTTACTTTTGGATAAAAACCCACTAGAAAAATTAACTAAATTGGACCCAAAGCAATTCTATCTATGCCTAATGTATGTAACTGACTTTGTACCCATTTGTACCAGTCAGTAGTCAGCTTGGGTAAAAAGAAGGGTTATACCTTTTTAAAAAAATCTACTGTCCAGTCAAACTTGAAAGCTATGTTTAATCACCTACAACTGATGCTTAAATAGTGAGGATCATAAAAATGATGATGAATTTGTCAACCAATTTGTAAGTATATACAAAATAAAACATTTCCTTGCTTATGTTTTTGGCCACATTATGTGGTAAGTAGATTTACACAATGAATCTGAGAATTTAGTATGTACCAGGCACTCTATCAGACACTTTCATATTATTGTCTCATAGGATCCTCTTTACAACTATATAGATTAAGAATTAGCACTTTGGCTATCTAAAGAAAAATAAGGGTTAGAAAAGTTAAATTACTTGTCTAAAGATCACGTTGATAGCTAAGAAGTATTTAGATTTGAATTAGAGTTTCTGACTCCAAATCCAGTTCTTTTTCCATAGGCATAGTATGCTTCTTTTTTTTGTACTTACTGCTTTGCTATCTTGTAAATATTTCTTTTAAAACCATGTAAGTTTGTAAAGAGGTAAGTCTACATTTTAGATTTTCCTTTGGTGGCCATTATGAAATGGCCGCAGGAAACAAGTTATCAAAATCACAAAGAAGGTTGAGGAACCTGAGGATGAAACTCAGTGAGTACGAGTTTGTAGAAATGTCTGGAGCTCCATGCTCCTTACTCTTATCAGACAGAAACCTGTCACAGAATTTCCTTAGACCATTATTCTTGAGAATAAACAACACATATCTGCCTCTGTTTGTGGTTAAAATGGGTGGAGTTTTTGGTTTGTGTTTCCATCCCAAAGGCTAAATTAATTTTTATTTGACCTTAAATCGTAATAGTAACAAACAATTTTATATAACCTCCTCCCACACACCAAATTGCAGTGCAATCTATTAAATATTCTAGAAACTAACCTTTTGACAACTACTCAGCCACCATTTTACGGAGTAAACTTAATATTTTACCTTTCTATATTCAGATACATTAAGTTCTTTTGAAGGACAGATAGGTCAGTGGGAAAAGCTTGGTAATTCAGAAGAAGCGGAACTCTAACTTGGATGGTTAGAGCCGGTTTTCCCATGCTGAATTTTTAAGAATATGGGAAATGATTTGAACAGAGTGCAAATCAGCTTTGTGTGCACCTTGAAAAAGTTGAAGCTTGGTGGTGAATTTGGCTTCGTTCAGGGTGGATTGATAAAGTACCTGAAACAGCAGAACAAGATGGGAGAAATTTTATTTTTTGCAACTGCGAAGAATGAGACATAGTTAAAATTTTAGAAACCAGGAGCCATATTGATATTTGCAGAAATCCAAACAAAACAGGAGTTTAGATCAAATAAATGGCTCACTTTCCGAACTGTCGGGTGTTGGTCTCAAGCTGCGGGAACGACCTTCCTCAGGGCCCAGCAGAGGTCCGTGTGGGTTCCGGGGCCTCGGAGCACAGGGAAGCAGCTGTCTCAAATGGCTCTGCTCCTCATTTTTCACTGTGCATGTGCAGTCCACGTATATTTTGAGGTACCTGACATCATCCATCAGATTTATTTATTTTTTATTTTGGGGCACATTTGCAAGCATCTTCTGATTAATGCCTGTGGAAGGGATGTGGTTTTGTTAGCATCTGTTACAGAGCTCGTTAAAGCAAACGGTCTTTTTTTCCCCAGGTAAACTATAAATCATCAAGTAAATTGACTTTATCTCCAAGTAAATTGCACCTACTTGCTGCACCCAGCTCTGTGTGAGCCAGGTGTTACATACTGAAGAATTACCAATGGCTGGACAGATAAAAGGACAGTTGGAGGGCTGCCGTCAATGTGTCTATAATCTTGCCCTTCCAGGGATGTGCCAGAGACCTTGGGAAGGTGTGCACCATACAGACCTCTGGGTATCGATGCAGCCAGCTCGCCATCCATCTTTAGGACTGTTGGACAAAAGGCCACACTTGAAGAATATTATAGTCAACTAGTATATGAAAATTGAATGGCGAATAAGAGAAGGGCCTTGGCGGGGAAGGCCTTGTGTGAGTGACTCTGTGGTACTGAACGGAACTCTGTCCAGCTGCCCTTTTGCTCTAGCAGTCGCAGGCCAGGGACTACGCCTGACTCTCACCAAGGTGGAAGTCATCTAGGAGGATGTTTTCCTCATGCAAATGGAAAGCCGTGGAATAAATTACAAGGATGATGCCGTAAAGCAAGAAAATAGTAACTCATGGTAACCTTTAAAAAAATTAGGCTCTTTTAATTGGAAGGAGCAAATACCACCTAAGTTATTTCAAAATGAAAACCTAACAAACCACAGAACTGAAACAAAATACCAGGCAGTTTATTATCAGAATGTGTGTGGAGAGAGCTGGAAAGCTGTGAGGAACTAAGACTCTTTCCTTCCAGAGCTGGCTACCTGCTGGGTCGCTCTCCAAGATATCTTGGTCCGTATTTTAAAGTCTTTCTGCTTTTCCGGGGCACCTGAAGACTTACTTCTACATTAGGCTTCCTCTGCCATCCCATAGCTTGTTTTGAATCATTGTTTTAGGGTCCTCATGACATTGGTTTGTCATGGCCCCCAGTTAATTTCACATTATAGATGAAAGACTTGCCTGTTCTGGTTTCGTTTCTTGAGAGAGGTTTGATGAGCCAGCCTCTTTTCTTCTAATCATCCCAGAGTCCAGGCACTGGCCAGTTTAAGGACGGGCTGCTTTGTTCAGGGGCCTGCTTGTGGTTAACAGTACCTGTGCTGTGCCACGGAGCTGGGCCTGTGGGCAGGAGAGGTTAATCTAAAAGAAAAACTGGGCACAATGGATACGGTTACTAGATGTATCAAAGGAGGAAGCTTAACTGATTCTGCCTTTAGAAATCATTCACTGAACAATATGGAAACCTTCTAGAACACATTTAATAAATAAAGCCAATTAGGTATCTGAAGACTTTTACTGTGGCCAAAGCAGGGGAATCTTGGCCTTTATGCAAGAGAAATGAGGAGAGACATTTGAAAGTTATCGTACCCCACAGGAGAAAAGAATGAACAAGTTGAGAGAATTAAGGAGGGATGAACTTGCCCTTTGTCACCAAAGATTTGAATAGTAAGAGGCCACTGTAACAATGAGACTGATATGATGGAGCTCCTTGGTAGGAGGTCTTTTGTGGACGCTGGGTAATTTGGATAATCTTTGCCCCATTGTAGAACTCAGAATTATGAATACAAGAAGATATTTCCTTTACAGGCCAAGACATCTTTCCTTTTTGTGTGAAGCATAATGTACAAACTAAACTGTTGATTTCTAGTAACTTTGTTAATAAGTTGTATATGTACCCAACAAAGGCATCAGCATGCAGACAAGGACATTGTGTCCCATTCCACTTATGCCTGGAGTGCCCTGGCTGGGTAGCTCAGTTGGTTGGAGTGTCATCCCCAATATGCCAAGGTTGTGGGTTCAACCCCTGGTTGGGGTACAAACAAACATCAACCATTTACACCTGGAGGCATCTCTGGTTCAGACTGTGTGTGTGTGTGCGTGCGTGCGTGTGTGTGTGTGTGTGTGTGTAAAAGGTGAGAAACTGTGTTAATAGGCAGGGATTCCATTGCTAATGCATACTCATTTAATTTCATGGGGCCAAGAATAAAAGCAAATCTTAAAATTTACCCTTTATTTATTAGTAAGAAAATAAGAAAGAACGTTATGTTTCTTTAATAGACATGGAGGTAGTTGGATAATAACTGATAGCATTTAAGTAGTCATCTGTATGTTTTTAAATAAATGGGGCATAGGGACTAACAAATTGAACTGAAGAAAATTTGGCATCAGGCTACTTTTGTGAGTTGCTTGGATTTATATTGCAATCCCAGGTCATCTCTATACAGGGAACATAACATGATTGATTGATCTCCTGACCAAATATTAAAAACTGATGGAGGACCAAAGGGAAAAGACTGGTGTAAAGAAATCAAATACATTGAGAGAAAGGAACGACTAGGAATTATCGTTCCCCTAGCTTTTCTGAAGGAACACGGAAAAGAAATCTTAACGAAATCAAGTTGCAATCACTTGAAGAGAAGGTTTTTTAACTGGGTAGCCTGACTTCATAAAGGACACTCCTGTCCTACTAATCTAATCTTTGAAGATGAAAATGAAAGGCTGGGTAGATAAAGGAGAAAGATTTATATGTAATTCATTTAGACTGTGAAATGCCTGAGATATTGGACATCAGAGGCTCGTTGTGCACTAGTGGACAAATATGAGGCTGAGTTCAAAGCCAGTGTTCCTTACATTTCTATCCACAGCCTGGTAGTTGGAGGGGAGTGCATGGGTGCTTCATTTGCTTTCTACGTAGAGCTGGTCGAAGAACGGGTAAAGGAAGAGATGAGTAGAAATCAGCTTCAAAAATACAGCTGCCCAGCCATACTGACCTTCATTCTCATAATTTCTATGACACATATTTTCAACCTTATGTTATCATTTAACTTAGAAGAGTCATCAGTTAGTTTGTATAATTTGATCTTAATTTCCAATTAGCTCATCCTGAGGATGAGGATGATGACTTACACTTCATCTCTACCTCCCATAGCACCTGATAGGCCTTTAATAAATATTTGATTGATTAGCAAATGATAGAATCATAAAGAACTGATTGTATGACCAGAATAGAAGAATACTTTATGGTAACAAAGTGTACCAAGTCCATCACTAGTTAACAGCACCAGTACGCTCGTGAATGGATGCATGGGAGTAAAGCTTAAAGAATTCATGAAAGTCATCTCTGTACTACTCGGCATGGGTTTGACTTTTACTAGATGACTGTGATCATTCTCTGGTTCACAGGTAAAACAGGAGGTACAGGTGGGAACTGTAGCGATGACTAAAGGAGGCTTGAGGATGTGTGGTACGGTGGTTGAGTGTGTGTACTCTGAAGTCGGACCTAGCTAGATTCTTGAACCAGCAGTGACCTTGGGCGAGTTAGTTAACTCCTCTTAAAGCTCATTTTCTCTGTTGCTGAAATAGAGAGAGTAATAGTGTTTACTTCACAGGGATATGAGAATCAATTGACATATGCATGTATAGCACCTGGTACACTGTAAGCAATTCAATATTTGAATAAGAACCATCCTAAATGAGAAATAAAGGGGAGGGGTTGTTTCACTCTAGATTATGACAAACCATCACCCATCTTGACATCAGTTTGATTTAGTTCCATATCATTTTTGAGGGCCTACTATGTGCCTTTCACCAAGGACAGCTCAAGGGCCAAAGGGCTTAACCTGCAGCATAATGGAATCAAGATACACATAGGGAAGGAGTTCTGAAAGTCAAAGTTGCTGGACTCATCATTGGTCTACGTAACTGAGGAAAAGAGGGGACTTTTCCTTGAGGACTTGGAAAGCATTCTAGTTCCACCTCACATTCCCCATGCTGGTTTCATGGTGGTCCTGTTCTGAACTGGACTAGTGTTATCTCCAGACACTCTAGTTAATGTCTATTCTTTGAGATCTCGAGCTGGCATTATCTAACAGTTTAAATGGTCTTATGCAAGACCAACGTATTATCACTTTTGAGCAGTAACAAATTAACATCAGAATGTCATCGCTGAGCCATAAGGATGCTCCCATTTTGTTTTGTTGGCATAGATCAGAATTCACAGCCAGCTAATGTGAGCCTGGTAGCTTCAGGTGAGTTTTTACTACCAGTTAAAGATAATGAGACTGTGTCTAGGACTCATACTTGTCTGGGATGATTCATCTATAGGCAGAGGCCCTGCTGTGAAAGATCCAGATTAGAGATTACTAAATGCTGCATCTGATTGTAACACAGCTTTGTCTCTGAGAGTCTGATGAGGATGGGTGAAAGGATAAGCTCTGAGCTTTCTGTTTGAAAATGCCAATTGGCATTTTCTTTTAAAGAGCTCTTTTTTTCTGCTTGCATGCTTCGATCAGAGGAAGAGTATTAAAGTGAATTTCTGTGAACCATAGAAATGTTGGAGACCACTGAATGTGGTTTAAAAACAAATACTGTGTGAAGAAACTTCAAAACACGAATGAATAAAGGAGCTATCCCTTTACTTGTCAAGTTCTTATTCGCAGGAATGGTCTTGCCAACTTTGATATCTCCTTTGAGTGATGCTGCGGTTCATCCCTGCCTCACTGTCTTCCAGAGTCAGGTTGAGATTTTGACAGCATTAATTGAGATATTAATGTCTCTCCTGGAATGAGAGACATTTCAGCTCCCCAAGGCCCCAGAGGGGAGAACAGGAACTCTGGCTGGGCCAAAGGTATAGGCCAGTCAGGACATTCTAATGGGGTCTTTACTGGTGGGACTAGGACTGTGGGGGAAAGGAGACAAAGAAGGGAGAAGCCTCAGTCGGAGCTGCAGTGCTGATGTCAGCAGTGACAAGATGGTTCCCAGGCATGTTGGCAGGGTTGCTACTGCTAAGTCAGAGGGGACAGGCTGGGCCAGAGAGAGTGACCCTCAACCATGATAAAAGCTTGATCTCCGGTATTCTGTACCCTCTAAACCAACTGTTCCTTCTTCGTATAGATAAAGAACATGCCGTTTCCTACGCATATGGTCAAAATTGTGTGATGAGAAAAATGGTTTTAGTGTGCTTCTCACTGTCTCAGGTTAGGAGCTGGGTATAAGTTCTAGTAGATTATGTTGTACTCTCAATGAGACTTCATATACCCATGACCTCAGATGGTCAGGGAAAGAAAAAAGAGGAAAAGTGGTTGTGAACTCTGAACTCTTGAAGGTTCATTTTTAGTGCGGATAACAAGCAGTCATACATGGGGCATAGCAAAAGTAACAGTTTAATAATTCTGAAAAGGGGGAGCCATTTTCAGTATGAAATGAACAAAGAAAATACCAAATAAATTCAGATGCAACCAGTCAAATACTGGACACCGTTTTTACTCTACTGGGGCCTGGCATACTGGTATCCAAACAATGAATCTAGGGAAGGTCAAAAGGCTGGAAAAGACTAAACTTAACCTTGCCATGAGGCTTCCTGTCATAGGGTAGGGGCCAGCAAGCTGCGAGAAACCAATTTCAGATCAGATAACATACTTGGTGTGATTCAGATAGGTAGGGTATGCAGGGGTTTGATGTAATAGTGGAGAAAGCAACATAACCCTGTTGGCACTAGTAATGGGCTAATTATCTCACAGTTCAGGGCAGGAAGGGGTGTCAAACTGCAGCTGGTATCTGCAGAGACAGGGAGCAGGGTTCAGCATTAAGGGTGTTAGCAGTTTGTCAGAGACTGAGCAAAATAGTAAGAAGTTCTGAGTAGAGCTCTTCATCCAATAGAGATGGAATGAAACTGAAGACATGGAGAAGAAATTTAGACCTTTGGATTGGGCACATGGTGAGGCTGGTTGAAGGGAAGGGTTCTGGGTGGGCATGTTTGCACCCAGCCAGGCTCATGTCACGTATACCAAATACTGGGCTTAGAGTAGCCCAGACAGCTTTGGATGTTGTCGGTGATTCCTGGCTGGTTCTGGCTTAAAAATTGGAAGGCATGCTAGTTTTAAGTCCTATAATTGAGTAAGGCCAAGGCAGGCAGGTACTAACAAGCTATTGAAGGTGTGTGTGTGTGTGTGTGTGTGTGTGTGTGTGTGTGTGTGTGTGATCTGCTTATATGCAATTTTATTTTCATTTTTGGAGCCCTTCAAAATGTGTTGCCTCTTTTTGATGGCAGACCAAAATTGGTTTGGGCGATGTGAATAAAGTCAAAGCTGCATTGGTTGTGAACAGACATACTTTGCTCTCTGTGAGGAAGTAGTGATCAGTTGTCCGATTCAGGGACTTAGGAAAACCTACTCTTGGATGTTTGGTGAGAAAAACTTTTCCAGGAAACTTATTTTTGCCACTGAAGGCAATGGCTTGTTAACCTGTGCCGAATGAGCGTGATAGATCCAAAGTGCAAAGTCAGCGATGCTTCATCTTCCTTGTGGAGCAGGGGCAGAAGGAAAAGGGATCCTTGTTTTCCAGAGACTTGTGTGTATGAAGCAATATGTAGAAACAGTGCTTTTGTCATTTTTAGCAACAAATGAGGCACCAGCACTCACAGCTCGGTCAAACACAAAATGCCTTTTCTACCCTTCGCCTCTCACGGGCCCCTCCCCACTTCTCTCTTCTCATTGGTATGTGAATGCAACGTTCGGATCCAACACGTACGGAAGAGATGGGAATGTTAATTTATTTGAGACAAATATCCACATCTATGCTCTGAAAAAAGCTGCTAGTACATCAAGCACCTTCACAGGCTTGTACTTAACCCTGTTCTTTAATGATTGTTGCAGTTCTTCTGTAAACTCGACTCTCTGAGCTCTAGTTAAATGGCAGTATTTTGATGGCACAAGCAGTTTTGGATTTAGTGTTTCACACATAGGGGAAAATGTCTTGTTTTTCCTAGGTTCTACAGTTTAGTTCTGTGATGGCTTTCTTTTTATCCCAGAAAATGCCCAGATCTATATTGGCGTTGAACACATTTAACTTTGTAAAGTTGTCTAAATAAATTTCATGTAATAGTGATAATCCTACTGCCCAATTAATACTGTTAGCTTCATTTTTACACTATAATTTTCTATTCATTTTATTTTTTCAACTTATTCTATTCCTCTACCTTCTTTCTTTGTGTTTATTTAAAAGTACACTTATTCCATCACAGAACTTGATTGTTGCTGAACTTGACAGCTTGCTCTTTTATAGAAAAGAACCTCTTAATGAAAATACAAGCCAATCCATTTGAGAGTTGTTTTGATATGCGTAATGGAGCCGGCCATTTAATTTAAGATGAAATGGAATAGCCTTGTTAGGATTTTGGCAGTCCTGATACCTTACAGAAGAGCACAAACACCCTCCAGAAGTTCTCTTGGTATTCTCTAGGCCCTTTGATTGCTGACTTTAATTCTATAATTCATTTGGGTATCTCAGTGAGAAGGGATCTGCCTTTGTATTCTTCCTCTTTTATTGGCCTATCTGTTGCTTTATAAGCTTTCTTCTTGCTATAAAATTGTCTCTGAGACCCAGAATAGGAAGAGCCTTGTAGGCACTCTCAAAGCAGATACCTTTAGTTTGTTTCTCAGCTCGGCTTAAAGTTGGTGATTGAAGCACATCCAAAAGGGAGATTCAGTCAGGGAGGAAAATGGGGCAAAATTCAAGGAGAGAGCAAAATTTGAAAGAGCAAATATGAAAAGGAATGCTGGCTTCTGCCAGGAGTTGTTTAGTCATCCCGAATGGCTCTTAAACTAGCCCAGTCTGCTTGAGTTTCTGTTCATGGGTTTTAAAAACCCAGAGTGTTCTCCTTTGTTTTCAAGGGTTTTAAAAAGAATAGGTCTGGCATTTAACGGGCAGGAAAAGATCATGATTCCCCACCATTAAGCTTCCATTGAGTGTTTCAGTCATGATATTTCTGATTAATGACAAGGCTGGAGAACATTGAGCATTTTCTCTATCTTGCAAAGCTTTGCTCACGAAACTCAAACACGATTCAAAACCAGCCTAAATTGCTAACACCAGCCTCAGTCACCTGAAAAAATGATAGTGCGGAATCAGATTTTATAGTCACCAAAAAGGGAGTCTCTTGGAATCAAGTAGGGAGAGAAAATCCTACCCTTATTTTGGGAAAGAGATTTTTGTCTCCCATATTCTGCTTCTACTCTGTGCTCATTGTGGAAGAATTAAAGAATAAATATCCAGGACTGTTTTTCAGGCCCTGTCCTCTCATCTCATCATTTTCACACTTGCCTTCTAAATCTCATGTAGTGGAGAAAATTGTCAGCAAAAGCTTAGCAGTTCTAGTATTTTATTAGACATACAGATATGTCTATAACTGAGACTAGAAGGATTTTCTTTTCTTGTATACTAGGAGGAGAGACTAGAAGGAAAACCAGACTTATTTAATCTAAAATTGCATTAATATTCTAGCAGAACCACAATTCCTGTGATGTTATAAAGTACTAATTGAATAATGTGCAAGACTTTATGATAGTAGATAAATAAGATCTCATTTGGATAGCCAACAAAAATAAATTAGATTTGAGGATTATCTGGTTGCAACATCAATTACCACATAATTTAATTCAACAAATATCTACTGAGAGCCCATTGTGGGCCAGGCTCCATTCTGGGTGCTCGGTTATAGTAATAAACAAACAAAAAATGACCCCTGCCCTTATGGTGTTTAGACTCTAGTTGAGAAGAAACAGTATGTTCATAATAAATATACTGAATAAGTAGTCATGTAGTCTTTTAGATGGTGATAGATACCGTGGCAACAAGAAAAGGTAGAACAGGTTAAGGTAGGACAGGCAGGTGTTAGTATTCCATTGCAGGGTCAGGATTGGGCTTTGTTGAGAAGGTGAGATTTTAGCAAAGATTTGAAACAGGTGCTTGTGTTGGCCCTGAAAATACCTGAATAACTGGAGCAAGAGTGTTTCAAAGGGAGAAAATTGCTAGCATAAAGGAGCAGGAATATGTTCAAGAGAGGTCAGAGTGCTTGGAGCAGAATGAGAGGGCGAGCAGGAAGACGTGGGCTCTGTGGGCCAATGGGGGTCTACATCAGGGTTCAGGGTGTTGGCTTTTCTTTTTAGTGAACAGGGCATTGACTGAAGCAAGAGAATAACATCTTATGATATAAGTTTTAAGAGGATCATCCTGCTTCTTCATTGAGCATAGACTGTAGGGGGTTGAGGCAGATGCAGGGAGGCCAGTTAGGAGGCTCTTGTAGTGATTGGGTAAAGGATGATGGTGTCTCAAACAAAGATGGTGAAAATGATTGTATTCTGGATACATTCTGAGGGTCAGCAGTCAAGGCTGATTGATTGGATATAGGGTTCCAGAGAAAGAGAGAAGTTGGAACTGGAGGGATAGAGGTGCCTTTAACTGCAGTGGGAAAGGCCAAGTTCAGTTTTGGAAATGTTGGAGGTATTTCTAAACATGTCTGAGTTCACATGTATTACTGTAGAATAGGTGACTTGATATAGAAATCTGAAGTTTTGGAGAAAGAAGTATGAAAGTAGTTGGCATATAAATAGGATTTAAATCAGGAGACTGGATGAGATCTCTGAGGTGGTGGATGTTGATAGAAATGATATGAGGACCAAAGATTGACCCTGGGGCACTCCAGCTTCAAAAGCTCTGAAGGAAGAGGAGCACCCAGCAAAGAAGACAGTAACAGCAGCCAGTGAGATAGGAGGAAGGTCAAGAAACGTGAAGCCATGGAAACCAAGGGAAGAAAGCTTATCTACAAGTGAATGATTGATCAGCCATGTCAAAAGCTGCTTATAGGTAAGGATGGCTGCAGGTGGATGTTGGAGTTGGCAATATCAGGCACACTTCCTTTCACAAGAGGAGTTTTAGCAGAGTAGTGGGGTTGGAAGTCTGGTTGAGGTTAGTGTAAGAGAGAATGGAAGAAGAGGAATTGGAGAAAGTGAGTACAGATGATGCTTTGAAGGAATTTGCTGCAAAGAGAGTAAAGTAGCGGCCAGTAGCATTTTCTGCTTTGCTAGCTGGCTCCAAGGAGGATCCCCTCACATTTTATACGAGCGCAGTTACTATATAGCTATTCAAGCATACTTTATTTTTATGAAATAGGTATGTACCGGCAGCAAAGAACTTTGGAACCAGATGAGACTCTCAAGGTCACTTCAGTTAATATCCTACCTAATAAAAGAATCTTCATTATAATACTAATACAACAAAAACAAAATTTTTTCATGTGCTACCTTGGGATCCAGAGATGCACAAGGCACAATTCCTGGTCTTTAGGAACATACAGTTTTAGTGGGAGGAAGCAGGCATATATGCTTCCCGTGTGATAAATGTTATGATAGAGGAACATACAAAATATTGTGAAAGCACAAGGCAGAGAAGACTAACTTGGGGAAGTTAGAAAAGATGATATGCATAGAAAGCTGACATGCTCATCTTAAAGATGAACATAACGTTTTCCAAACAGGGTGCTGGGGAGAATTCCTTTCTCAGGTGATAATCCAGCTTTTGTTTGAATGCTGATAGCTACAGAGAGCTCACTACATTATGAAGCCAGTTCCATTTCAAATAGCTATGATTGTTGTAAATCCATTTCTTATATTGGGCCAAATAATGCCTTTTAATATTTCTATTCATCAGTGTCCCTGTTTTCTCCTCTGGTGCTAATGGTCAAAGACTTATCTCTCTACCATATAGGTCATTTCAATATTTGAAAATAGATACTATGGCTCTTTTAAGTCATCTCTTTCCATATTGAATAAAAGGGAAATGAATATTCTCAGGCTGGGTTCCCTCGGAAGCAGACTCTGAGACCGAGGTTGGTGTACAGATGGTTTAGTAGGGAGTGCTCCTGAGCTTAGGCAGTGTTTTTGAGATCAAGAAAGGGAAGGGAAGATTGGGCAGGAGTGGGCAGAAGGAGAAGTAGAGGTGTGATGCTTTTTAAATGGAAGCTCCAGCCAAACCTGTTGGGAGTTCTGAAGATAGACTGATCCTTTAGAGTGGTCCAGAGCCAGAGTAAGGACCAAGCCTTTAATTCCGTGACAACCAGTCATTAAGCCAGTATACTACAGCCAGAGGGCATGACTTTGGGCAAGGTGGTTCTTTTCAGCTGATGCAATCCCCAAAGTGGGCTGACAGCTGAAACCTAATGCCAGGTTGTTCTCAGCAGCTGGAGTAGCCAATCATTTATTTCTGAAGTGGGTCTGTAGGGGATCTGGTGATGTAGAAGAAGAACATCATGTACTGCTGCTAATTTTTTGGCAGTTATTTTCTGAGACAGATAATACAATGAAAAAGTATCTGGGTTGTGTTTTGTTTGTTTCTTCTTATTAGTAACCAAACACCATGAATAGCAAAGTGATGAGGGTTCAAGATAATGGTTCTAGACTGATGAGGTCTAACGTGCAGTTGCACCTCTCCTGTGCCAACTCTTCATCTCGGTGGCTTTTTATATAGGAATGCTTTAAAGATACTCTCAAGGCAAGTTAAGAAGTACATTCATGCAATAGATGCGGCTGGGATCTTTACTAGGAGGAGGAGACTGCTCCAAGGACCCCGACACACCACCATTTTGTAATGATATTAGGAGATAGCAATGTAAGTAAGGAAGTAAACTGAATTCTATCCCATCCTTCATCCTAGAAGATGACAGTTCTCATGGTGATCACAATGCATGCTGGGTGCCCACAAAACGGATGTGTGGCCACCAGTCCTTCCCACTCCATGCACATATGAAGATTGCTCTTTGATTTGTGGCTGTGGCCCTAATTCACAAAGCCTGTCACTGCTTGCAAGTTATAGTAAGCCCAAAGCTTTGTTGAAAAAGAGCTGTCCCATTCCTGATTACTGTATACCAGATTGGTATATCAACTAAATTAACAACACTGAATCACTCATTATACTGGGAAACATTGCCCAAGCTATAACTGTCTCTTGATTTCTGTTTGGCTTCACTAACTTCCTCTTGATGCCACAGATAAGACTGTCATATAAGGCATTCTTATTAAGTGAAGATTGTCAAGAGAAAATGGTGGAACTAGGCACTGATGGGAGAAGAGGAGTAAAACAAAAAGGATGTTTATAGGGGATGATAGAAGTAAAAGTAAGATGAGGACATGGTAGGGGTGATATGGAGCCATTCTTTTTTCTTACTTTCCCCATACATTGGCTTTCTTCACACAGCAGCTGGCAGTTTCTTTAGGAGCTCATTTATAATTGTGAGAGCATTTTAACAGACTGAGAGGAGAGGGTCAGGTTGGTGTATAATAGATTGGTTTTCTGTTAAATTCAATCTTACTAGCATAGGCCTGTTTACTGTGGACCTCTGTGGGCTTACTCTGAAGGCTACCTCTCCCTGTGTATTTGAACATCCTTGTGATAAGGTGTTCATTTATATCATAGAATGGGTAGTCTTTGTTTATAATTGGAATCCCTTTCATCCTAAACCTGTACATTTTAAGGCATATTTGGGAACCTTTGTCCCTTTTTATATCCACTGAACTTGTGAAAACTCAAGTGATAATGTGTCTCACTTGAGAATCCCCCAAATTCCCTTGAGCTGGAAGTATAACAAGAAAAACGAATGGCTGTTTATTTAAAGTGATAGCCATTCTGGAAGGGTTGTCTGTTATTGGCCTTCCTCTCCTGTTGTTGTGGTTTTCTGTGGGCCCCTGACAAGTCTTGGAATAATAAGCATTGTTGCTTTGGATTCCCACTACATCCTAACCTAAGAACAAGGTCGGCTTCACTGGAAGAGCAATACCTATATTGCTGCGGGAGAAAATCAGGAGCACGGCCGGGCTGCAATTTGGAACGGACACACACAAAATCATTATTTTACTCCAAAGTATTCCCACCCACCCATTCTTGGTGCCCCACCCTCTCTACATTTCCAAATTACATGATGCTGAATTACATGGTCCTCTCTGACTGTATGTTTAAGCCAGGGGAAGAATCCATGATAAACATCATTTTACCCATAGTAAAAAGAGTCACCCCCGCCCCCAAATGACTAAGCATCTACTGTTTCATTCTGGACAGCCTGTGGGAAATGTGAAAAGTTCAAGCCACACAAAGCAACAATGGCTCTGGCAAAGCGAAGGGGCTGGCAGCTTTCATTGCCGAACCAGTGTTTTTGGGCACCGACTGGATATTTCCCAACCTGCACTTTTTTTTTCAGTAGTGGGTGCTGCCAAAATACTCAGCAATCTCTCAAGCTGTACAACAATATGCTCCCAAACTAAGAAATAACTGTATAATTTGTTTAAAAGCCTGGTTTCTTGTAACTGTACTTTAAAGCTCTAGTCTGGGAGATAAAAAAGAACTACCCCTTCAACAAAATTTCAGTTTTGTTAGCCTGGATTGTTATAAGACGGAGATGAACCATCAGAAAGAATACCGGGCCACTACCCAGGAGGAAGCTGGGGAGAATGGACTGAGAGAGAAGAACAAGACTGAAGGGTCTTTATTTTGTGGTTTCAGATTCTTTGAGCTGTAAGGTGGAGATAAAATGCAGGGCTTGACGTCTCATGACAGCCAGAGAAATACCACTTCAGACAGGAGAAGTTTAAAATGACTCCTTTATCAAAAAGAGGGAAGAAACAGAGATGCTCAGCACTGACAGAGGGTTGTGTGTGTGATACATAGGTCAGATGGGGACCTGCGGTGTTACATATGTAAGACGAAGAATGATCTTTTATGTGCTGCTCTAAAGTGAAGCTTAGTCTCATACGAGCTTGAATACAAGTCATTCTAACTCTTGGCTTAGATATACTGTTTGAGCCTTTCTCTGACTTGCATATCTCATAGTCAGAGTAGATTGATGGCATTTTGAATTATTCACTCTGACTGAGTCATATACATCCACAACTGAGAGGCCAAAGGCTTGAAAAATGGCAAGTGTGTGCGCGTGTGTGCACATGCACGTGTGTTTGTATAATTCATCTGACAGCAAAATCTGACCTGAACTGACATGAGGCCATTCAGAGTCTTTACCCCACTTTATGGAACGCTTCATATGTTTTACTCTAGAGATTTTAGCATATTTGATTTTAGGAAGCTACATCTGGCAGTAGCCCCAAAGATTTAAGACAAGGAGAATCTAGACCTATGTTGAACTTTTCTGGAGTCTAGGAGGTAGTTTTAGGAAGAAAGGTATTACAAATGTTTGCAACTTAAACATATCCCATTTTAGAAGCATTATTTGAAAAGTAAATAATGGACACAAACATTTCTATCCAGTTGTTTCACATTTTCCTTTACTGTCATTTGTTTGATTTTTTTTCTCTCTCTCTCTTTTTACATTTTTACTATTCTAGGATGAATCGTCCATGTTCTTCCAGTTCGGCCCATCAATTGAACAGCAAGCTTCCGTAATGCTCAACATCATGGAAGAGTATGACTGGTACATCTTTTCTATTGTCACCACCTACTTTCCTGGCTATCAGGACTTTGTAAACAAGATTCGCAGCACCATTGAGAATAGCTTCGTGGGCTGGGAGTTAGAGGAAGTCCTCCTGCTGGACATGTCCCTGGATGATGGCGATTCTAAGATCCAGAACCAGCTCAAGAAACTTCAAAGCCCCATCATTCTTCTTTATTGTACTAAGGAAGAGGCCACCTACATCTTTGAAGTGGCTAACTCAGTAGGACTGACTGGTTGTGGCTACACATGGATTGTGCCTAGTCTGGTGGCTGGGGACACAGACACAGTGCCCTCGGAGTTCCCCACTGGGCTCATCTCTGTGTCCTATGATGAATGGGACTACGGCCTCCCTGCCAGAGTGAGGGATGGAATTGCCATAATCACCACCGCTGCTTCTGACATGCTGTCTGAACACAGCTTCATCCCTGAGCCCAAGAGCAGTTGTTACAACACCCATGAGAAGAGAATCTACCAGTCCAATATGTTAAATAGGTGAGTATGGCGCAGAGGGTACACTGTTGGTGGAGGTCAGAATTCAGCTTCCGGTACTAGGGTTGGACACTCAGAAACTGTGGGAAGAGCAGTTCAAGATGTCACAAGTTGAAGGCTGGCCCCTGGGATGGCAGTTGTTCATGATGGTGTGAGTGTTTCAGGTCCAAAGCTTGCTGTGGCTGTGTTCTTGTGCTAAGAAATACAAAATGGCTCTCACTTATCGATCACTTCCGTGTGTTAGGTGTTACCCTAAAGGTGTTGCATTTTCACCTCATTTAATCCTCAAAGCAACAACTCTAGTAAGCATGTTTTTAAAAACCCTTTCCATTTTATAATACAAGAGAGTGCGACTTGCAGGTGTAAATTGTCCAAGTCACGCTGCCAGTGAAAGGTCCATTTGGAATTGAACCTTCTCTGGCCACCATGTACTTGGTCACTCTGAAAGACATGATAGCCACAGAAATGAGGGAGGATCAGCCCACTTACCGGTATCTTTGGAGTGCCACTGTACTGGGAGAGAATTAGGAACAGGTTACGTGAGTCTCTAGGCACATGAAGAAGATTCTTCCATTGGTTCTTCTCTCCTTTGCTTCTCCTCTATCTGCCTTTAAGAGCGAGAATGCTGTGCTAGAGGCAGCTTGTGTGGTTGCTCTTGTCTGGTTTATTCAGTAAGAAGATAAGGGTGGAGTTCTGCTTCCCTGACCTCACCTCCTAAACCAGCATAACTACATCAAGTCCTCAAAGGGGTAATGATGTGACTGTGTGGGGCAGGACATTCTGTCGGATGCTTTTATGGTTTAATTATTTGTATAAAACCACTACATGTGCACACTGTAAAAATTCAAACAACGTGGAAGAGCACAAAAAAGAAAGTAAAAATGACCTTAAATCTGATTAATGAGAGAATCATTGTTGAAAGAATTAGTGAATATCTTTTTAGGCATTTCCCCGTGCATGTGTACCTATGTGGATATAAGCCTATAATTTTATATAATGGAAATGTATACATGTTGTTCAATAGCCTGACTTTCTTTTACTCAGCAATATGTTTTAGGCATCCATTTTAAATTTATCAACTATATTGGACACATAGAAAGGTATTTACAAAAACTTAATACATACTCAGGTACCCATCATCCAGCTTAAGAAATAAAATATTAGAAAGGGCACCCTGGGGAGATTGACATACATTTAGTGGAGACTGAATGTGTACCTAGTTATACTTGTTTAACTTCTAGAAGGGAGCTGGACCGTGACCTCTCAGCTGAGCTCCTAAATTCAGAGTTCGAACTAAAACTAGTATTAATGGCCCATGGACACAGACAACAACATGATGAAGGCCGGGGTGGGGGAGCTGGGTGGAGGGGGAAAAGGGTGGAAATGGGGGACATCTATAATAGTGTCAACAGTTAAATAGATAAAACCAGTATTAGTGTAGCTGTGTCCGTGAGCCAATTCTAATATTCTCCCACCTTGAACTTTGCTCTTTCTGCCACCCCTCGTTGTCACTACTTGTTTGGTACTAACTGTCTTGGTTTTCTTCCTACCTCTGGCAATTCTGTCTCAGGCTCCTTCACATGCTCTTCTTCCTTTACACATCTCTTAAATATTAGTGCTTCTCAGGCCTCTGTCCTAGACCCTCTTCTTTTCTTATCCATTACCAAGGATGCAATTAATAATGTCCCCAAATTCCCCCAAATTGGTGTCTCTGGCTGCAGCTTCTCACTTGAGCCCCAGGTCTGTATCTCTAACTGTAACTAGATGTGTTTCTTCAGAACATACGATAGCCAAAGCTGGCCCGCTTTCTCCCCCCACCTCTTCTTGCAAAATCTGCACCACCCATAAAGCATACATTCTATTATCCAGTTGCCTAAAATAAAACGTTTCAGTGTCCTTGATTCTATAACCCTGCCACCTAATAGCCAACCATACCATTTTCTGTGGATTTCCTGTGGAGCGCTTTCACTTATTTTCATCTCTGTACCATATCCTACTTCATCTCTTCTTGCTTGCATTGCTGCAGGGCCTCTTAAATATCTTCTGGCTCCTAGTTCGACTTCTTTTCAATTTACATTGCAGCCAGAGTGATCTAAAGTGAAATGTGATGTCATCACTCTCCTGCTCAATACCATTCAGGGCCTCTTTATTGCCCCTATAATAAAGTCCCATCTCCTTAATATGGTTTACAAAGTCTTCCACAGCATGGGCGCTCCTGTCTCTCCAAAATTGTCTGATACTACTCTCTGCCTTAAACACTATATTCCTGCAATACTGAACTTACTGGAGTTCTTTGAGAATACCACATTCTCCTTCACATTCAGCTTTTTCCTCTGCCTTGGGTATACTCTCCCCAGGTGCCCCTTCCCACCAATACACGAATGCAGTTGCTCTTTTACCTGTCTCAAACTCTTCATTCTTCAGCTTTCATTTTTGGCATCACTCCCCCTGTAATACGGGAAGGCTTTTCTGCACCCTGGACCAACATCCCCCTGTAATATGCCTATTATAATTACATGCTTTGTTATCTTTCTTCCTGGTAAGTTCTGTGAAAGCAGTGGCCTTTCTATCCTACTCATTTCTATGTCCCCCACTCCTAGCACAGCGAGTCCCGGAGAAAATGCTTGGAGTGAAAGCATGGCATGCTCTGGGACGCAGAGCGGCCCGGTGCATACCTGTTCTACAGGAGCTCTCTTGTTCTGCTCCTCTTTGCAAGCTAATAGAGATTTCAGAAACTTACTATTTATTCTGCTCTGTACATTCATTTTTTTCTCCCACTGTTTTTAGTGTTTAATTCAAGTCTGACTCAGATCATTTTATCAAATGTGTATTCATTAAAAAAGATGCTAATAGTGAAGGCCTATTGAGACTAAAACATTTGCTAAGTGACACAAGGAAATGAAGTGGGTGTTACCTTAAAGCCCATAAATATGGTCCGGGAATGCCTGTTTTTATCTTAAAATTTCCTCTGAGTAAACAAGGATCTGCGGATATTATTATTTCCCATTTGGCTTACTTTACATTAGAATGTAAATGTTATTTCTCAAGCTTGGCCTCTAACCACTACGTCTTTAAAACCACAGTTGTTTATAACCTTTGTTACCATCTCCTATGGCCACTCTGGAAGGCAGCCCTCCTAGGTCCTCTCTGCTCCTTCCTTAGAGGTTGCCGTCAGACAGCCACAGATACCCTGCTCCATCTTCTCAAGTATAGTAGTCTTAAAAGGAATAAGGAATTACTCAGGGCGGATGATTCATAAATCCCTCAAATACCAGTGCAGAGCAGAGAGAAAACATTTACCTTCACTTGATTTCTCAAGTATACTGTGTGGAAAGTGCCTTCAAACTTATCAGTGTGCTTCTCCACTAAGACCCTTCCTCTATGAGCTTTCTCTTCTGCCCCAGTTCCATTCCTCTAGGAGTCTGTATCTAACTCTGCAGGACCTCTGCTCTTGGCTATCTCCCTGTCCGCATATCTGCATCCCCCTTGCATCTCCACTGTCTTTTCCTTCCTCTCCACCCAAATGCAGCCTCTCATGGCTCTTGAATCCAATCCCTAGCCCCTCTTGGAAATATGTTAATATGTTTTTCTCTCAGGAGCCAGAAGGGATTGGGGTTGACTAACAGGGACAAGAAGGAGCTCTCCTCAAAGTCTGAGCTGTTATCACCAGGCACAACACTCAAGATCATCAGTGGAATTCAATTAGGCACACTCAGTCTGAGTTCCTCCCACTTATCCTGCTCTGAAATCAGACTCTTCCTCCCTCACTCTGGTCTCACTAGGGTCACTCTTTTAAATAACAAATGGAGCAGCCACACTTTAGCCACAGCAAGAAGTCTTTGCAAAATAAAATTGTTGCAAATGGTTGTTTCATGAGGATGGCCCCCTGTTGGCCTGCTGCTCCCCTCCCTGTAACAGCAGTGGGAGGAAGGCCCCTCACAGGAGGTACCTGGGAGTGACCCAGCACTGGGAAGACACCAGGAACACGTGGTTAGGAGAGGGTTCTCCTCGTACCTCCCAAAAACCCAGTAACAGGAGCAGGTCCTGTCCTCCCCAGAAGCACTAGAAGGAAACATAAACTTCTCATTTATACCTGACGGTGGCTTTGTTTTCATGTGTGGCAAGTTTGTAAGTCTAGCTTTAGGGAACGGGGACAGAAAATTATGTGGTATCCCTGAATGCTGAAAAGAGACTCATATTTGAAGTGATTCACTTGTTACTGAAGGAAGTTTTTTTTTTTTTTAATGACATATAAGCATTCTCAGAGCAGATCCTTAAAAATGATCTGTTTTAGTTCATTATTAAATAGACATTATTTATCATGTGTCCATCCAAATTCCTTACTGATTACTTCTTAGCTCCTTGAAGCTCCTTCAGCTTTAGACTTGGATACCATCTCCAGATACAATAGGCTTTAGACTGCTGGGTGAGGATTTTTCCTGGACTTGCAAGAAAAATACAGAAACTCTGTTTTTTTCAGCATCTGTCCTAAATATCACATGGGACATGCTGATACTAAAAGACAATTTGTTGTTTCTTTGAAATTCAAATTTAACAGGACTCCTGTATTGTTTTGTTAAATATGACACCCCTGCTTTGTCAACTAATAAAAATTAATTTTCTGTGGGAATTTTGTAGCTTGCATTTATGCATTATAAATGCATTAGTAAATGTACTGCAGTGCTCTATACCAGTGATTATCAACCTTTTTCACCTCATGGCACATACAAACTAATTACTAAAATTTTGTGGCACACCAAAAATATGTTTTTTGCCGGTCTGACAAAAAAACAAGCATAATTTTGATTCATTCACATTGGATGGCTACTGTTGTGTTTTTTTGTGGTCATTTTTTACTTTGACAATTTACAGAAAAAGAAGTCAGTGCCCTTACTAAATAGTTAGGTATTGAATGTTTTAAAAATTCCTGTGGTACTCTCTGGTTGAAAATTGTTGCCCTATACCACAGCTTAAGATATGCTGAGAGAGTTTTATTCCAACTGGGGCTTTGTTTGATTGAAAGAGTTAGAGAATTTCTCATGCCATGCATCTCTAAGTGAAGGATCTTCTTAGTTCCTGAGAAAAGTCTGAAAACCTTTTGGTACCAAGGGATCTGAAAATGCTGAGAAAGGGATTCGGCCAGCTGTCTACCAGAGGTGTCCAAACTGAGGCCTGTGGGCCTCACGTGGCCCAGGATGGTTGTGAATGCAGGCCCAACACAAAATCGTAAATTTACTTAAAATATTATGAGACGATTTTGTAAGTACATGTCACAATATATTTATTTATTTATTTTAATTGTTGATCTTGTACAGTTTTCTGTCTTTTATTCTCACCCCAACCCACCACCCCAGCCCTCCCCACCTCCCTCCCAATCCCACCCCCCCATACATGTCACAATATATTTAATGCGTAGTCCAATACAACTCTTCTTCCAGTGTGGCCAAGAGACACCAAAAGGTTGGACTCCCCTGGAGCCCTTCTTCCTTTCCCTGAGCAGGAGAAGGATCGTTTGCTGTTAGTAGGCGCGTCTGCATCTTTCCTTTATCACTTCCTGGGGCGGGGGCAGTTAACGGGGGCAGTTAATTTCCATGTGCTCTCCATACTCCTCCAGTCTGTTTTTGTCGCTGTGGTGGTGGTGCGTCTGCCGCTCACCTGTAGGTTCTCTTTTTCTCCTGAGGATCCAGCATTCCTACTGTTTATACAGGGCAACTTTGCAAACTTGTATAAAAAGCAGGTGCTCTTTGAAATGGCTGGATCTCAAAATAGCAAATCTCTTATGAATGTTGCCTAATTATTTTTCCCCAGTGTCCTCAGTTTTCCTATTCAGCACACAAGTGTGTTCTGCACAAAGCCATCCCAACTCTTCCTTCCCCATTAAAGTCGCCATCTCAGAAGGCCAGATTCTTCCTCCTCTCCTAGCTTTTGAGAGATGGGCATAACCAATGTGAAGAAAAGTACTTTTCAGGTGCTTATGAAAAGATCCGTGATGAACACAACCTTCCTTTAACCTTGAGACAGACTCTGCATCCTTGGAACGGTTGTAGGAGCTGATTGCTCCCGTGGGATGCCCACTTGACTCTCTTGGCCTGGAAAGTGCTGAGAGGTTAAGAAGTAGATGAGGAATTGAGTCCATTAGTTTTTAGATGCTATGGGCAAGAGCTGCTTGGTTAGTATCCATCACTGATTATTAAATATTCATGGAGTGCCAAACTCAGGCAGATTTATGGTAAGACAAATATATATTGTAGGTTAACAATATAATTTACGTGAGAACCAGTCAGAGACTCCATGAATGCATAGTTATAAGTAGACTTTCAGGCATAGTGACCCTTCCTCTGATTAAAGAAGTCTACTGGAATCTAAGGAAAGTTAGGTTTTCATATGAAATGTGAGGACACACTTGTGTATGTAGAGACACGTCATCTGCTCATGGTGAAGAAGGAGATGTAAATTGGGGAAAATAATCAGAGAACCTAATAACTGTCCTAAAAGATGTATTCAATGCTTATTGTAATTCAGGCAAAGCAAGCTTTAACTGTTTATGGAAAAATGACCGAATGTGAGGATTTCCAAACTCTTCTGTTTGCTTCCACTCTTTCACATTTTTCATATCAGATATATGAATGGCCATTTCGGTAAGTGATCTTTGCTTCTTTTCCTTAAATTGGAACCTATGAAGAACATTCTCAATGCTTAACACCAAGACCCCTATGTGACTCTTTCCTTAATTGCTATTTAATTTTATGGCTGGGCTGTAGAATTTAAAAGTTTCCCATGACATTTTGCTGTTTCTTTTCTCTTCTGTTTTCTTTCTCCTTCACTTCCTCCGTATTCTTGTATATCCTATTCTTCTTTCTCCTTTAAAAAACTATTTACAGTTTGGAGGAGAGAGCAGGAGACAAAGAGGGGGAGTGAGTGAGAAAAGAATTCTGTTTCACTGAGGACAATTTTTGGGGGGTACAGGGAAGAGGTGCCTAGTGCTCGGAGAGAAGACACAGGTGGTGGGTACATTGTCTGTAGGAATAGGATGGTCTTGAAGAGGAAAGAATCAAGATCAGAGTAGAGCAATGACTCTCAGTGGGGAAAGCAGACAGGTCTCATTCTGAGTAGCCGATTTTTGCCTCAAAAAGGACAAAATGGATGGTGTTGGTGATACGGGTTAAGAAGAGGGTCGTGAGGTATACGCTCCAAAGCAGCCCCATTGTCATCAGTCTGAGGAAGTTATTAACTCTAGTATTGCTTGCCTTTCAGAGTGTTTACTGTGCAGCAGCATTGTTAGTTATCTAATCTGATCTTTGCAAATATCCTGAGCCAGACACATGTCCTCGATTCCCTGATCACCCGTTTAAAAGGGTAGTTTGTACTTCCCACCCTCCCATACACTTCCTATGCCCGTCTCCTGATTTCTTTTCTCTGTAGCTCTTGTCTGACGTACTACATGTATTTTGTTTTTAAGTATTTTGTTTTCTCACTCTTCTTGGTTGAATTCATGAGAGCGGAACTTTTTTTAAGCTCTGCGTTCCCAGCACAGTAACTGATAGATTGTAGAACCTTAATAAATACTTGTCAGATAAAAGCATAAATGAAGATAGGAATCATTGTCCCCATTTTATATGTTTCTGAGAAACCTGAGGTCTAGGGACCCCCCAGTGTAGGCTGTGTGACAATGCCAGGATCCGGCCTGGGTCTGCCTGGGGAACCTGGATTTCAGCCCCTTCCCGTGCTGCACATTAGCCAAACCTGAAAAGAATTTCTGCTTCCCTTAAAATCAGAGCATTAGAGGTGGAAGAGTCCTTGCTGCTCATCTTATCCAACCCTTTCTGTACATGGATTCGCACAGAATAGGCAATAGAATGATGAGTGGATTTTACAAATGTGAAAAATAAAATCTCAGAGGGTCACTCATCTGTTAGAAGCTAGGTGGACGCAGAACCCAGGTGCCCTCGTGGCAGGAGCAGTACTCTTCATAGGGCATGCCATCTCTTAACTGCTTGACCATGTCCTCAGAAGGACTGGCAAGCAGCCAGGGCTTTCTTGTTAACCTTTGCCCTGTTCTGGCAATGTCCTTATGATTCCTGATCCCTTGGTTCTTACCAGACAAATGTGCAAATTTACACTTAATGGGAATTGAAGGTGGTGTTATTTAGGAATTGAGTGGGATCGTTTCTCCATCTGTTCCCTCTTCCCACTAGAGGATAAAGGCTGGTTGGGTGGAGACAGGAAAGGGGGCAAGTTGCCAGAAAGCTGGAGTGCTGTCATTTATGGTTACTGACATGGACTGGAAGCTTGAGTGAGGGCTGGACCATAGCCGGTTAAGGTCAACTTAACTAACGAGATTCTTGAGAGTTGGTTTCCTGGTTTTTGCACCTACATATATGACCTCACATATTTTAAATAAGCAATGGTCCAAGTCTTTCTCTTTGTTTCCTCTCCGATGGACCTGTCGGGGGTGCATAGGTGGTCATCTGCTGGAAGAAATCTCCAGGACCTGATGTGGTTGATAGGCATTTAGAAGAAGCAGGGTATTCCGCCGGCCTGATTTTCAGAAGTGGTTGCTAAGGGATCTGAACCAGCACTGCAGACGGAGGCACATGTAGAAGCTGGCAAGGGGGTGGCATCAGGAGCCGGGTAGAGGAATCTTCCTTGACTTTCAGGCTTTTATCAGTGGCGCATTCTCTTCCGGGAGGGCCTCGTGGGGTTGGTGTGCCCAGACTGGCACCAGTCCCCAAGCTGGGCTGGCTGGTCACACATGAAGGAACTGCTGCTGACAGATTAGAGCTCCCCGCTGCTGAAATCTGTTCCCTCTTGTCCAGCTTCCAGCAGCAGCAGCCGGCCGGGGGCTGCCTACTGCCGCCCTCACTGCTCAGGCTTTTTCTTTTCCTCATTCATTACTGATTCACACCCCCCACACCCCCCAGCTTTTTTTTTTTTTTCCCTTTCTTCTTTCCTATCTCTTTCCCTATAGGGTATTCTGTTCATTGATCTTTTGCTGCGCTTCTCTTCTTTTCGCCAGCTTTCATTTAAAGCTTTCCTGCCTTTAGCTTTCTGTGTTCATAAATGACTGTAGGTGGGATTCTTACACACGCACATACTGGTGTGTGCATGTATTTTTATCCATACAGCACATATTTGTGTATGTACATTTACATCTGTCAAATGGAGTAGAGCAGTATTGAAAGAACTGGGTAAAAACACGTTTCCATGTTAAATTTGGTGGCATGAAAAAAGTTGAGTATGGGGGAAAACGTTGGCGGGAATCCTTCAAAATGACTTGTCTGGAATTAGCTGTGGTAAATCTCAACAAGATATTTCCTTTCAATCTGAACCCATTTTGAAAATCTTGATGGCTGTTGGGGTGGTTGCTAAATACCCCCATCACATTTATTGTTTGGGCAAAGGAGGTAGACACAGTAATCAAGTGGTTCTATGTACTTTTAAGAATCCCTCAATGTCTTCTTTTTCTAAAAGAAAGATTTCCTGTGATAAAGCAACAGAAATAGCCATTGAAGCCATACTGTGAATATCATCATATCATAAAATAGTATCATATTCATTCTAAGTGGTTCTTTTGAGAATATTTGAAAGGTGTCACAGATGGAGTCCAGATGAAGGCATGTATCAAAACACATAAAACCTGATGATCAAAAACTTCAAGTTGTTCATTATCATCGCTAGTAATGAGGACAATAAAAGCCACCAGTTTCACACAGAGAATCTTCGCGTCTGTCACATCACTGAGTCATCACAGCAAACCTGTGAAGACCTCTATTCGCTGCAGTCAATGGGGAAAACACACGTTTTTCCTCCCTTTAATTTTCCCAGTGGCATTTCCAGATCCTCACGCCTATTTTTTCCCCTCCTTGAACAACAATCCAGGAACTTTTGTTTAGGCAAAAATAGCACAACAGACATAGGTTTTAATATGTCACATTTCCCTCATTAGTGAAGGCAGAGAAAAAAGCTGGGTATGTGCCTGTGTGTGCGCCTGTGTGTGTTACAGACCATGACTTAAAATGGTGAGTGATCCACAGGCCACACAGTGTCATTATTCTCGTCGCTCAGTTACCACAACTCGTGTGTGTTCACACTCAGACTTCCTGGTTTGGAAGAGGAGAGGTTACATGCTCAACAGTCTGGTGTATTTAGAACATAACCAAGAACCACAGAGAAAGCAGGAAAGGGATTGGAACTAAAATCCCTGGCACAAATGTTTGTCCTAAAATGAATGTGGTTTCGTTTAACTCCGAGTTCATCTACTCTCATTTTATACATATGTCTAAGAAGTTTGTGGACAGTTGGATTAGACATGGCATAGAGTATCGGTAAACCAGTTTAAACATGATACATAAGTGTATGTAGCTGGTCTGTCCAGAGCTGGCGTGGTACCTGCATGATCACCAGGACACCGACTTTCTGCCAGCTTTCTACTCTTTTTGTTTATAAGGTCTGGCTTTTAGCCCTCTGTCCAGGATGACTGCTGAACTCTAGTGTCAAGCAGCAGATTGAAGTTTAGAAAGAAAGGGAGACAAGAACTTTCCCTGTTAAGGAAATTACCCAGAAATCCCACACTTTGCTTTTAACCAATTAGTCAGAAATCAGTCCGTGGCCACAGCTAGCTGCAAGGAAAGTTGAAACATTTATTTTAGCTTTTGACTGTGGCAGTAATATGCTCAGTTAAAAATCAAAGTTCCGTTAACTAGAGAGAATCAGGCCCTGTCTTTGGTAGGCAGCCAATAGTGTCTAAGATACTTGATTATCTGATTTTCCAGATAACAACAGCTTAGAAAAAAGCAGACATGATGGGAATTGGGTAGGCAAACTGACAGCATTAAGAAGTAACAGACATGGCCCTGGCTGGCGTAGCTCAGTGGATGGAGCTCGGGCTGCGAACCAAAGGGTCGCAGGTTCGATTCCCAGTCAGGGCACATGCCTGGATTGCAGGCCAGGCCCCTAGTGGGGGCCACGTGAGAGGCAACTACACATTGATGTTTCTCTCCCTCTCTTTCTCCCTCCCTTCCCCTCTCTAAAAATAAGTAAATAAAATCTTAAAAAAAAAAAAAGAAGTAACAGACAGAATGGTAAAGTGCATAAAGTGTTAGAAAAACCCAGCAGAAGACCTTGAAGGGAACACTCATCTAAGACTATTTGGGGGGAACTTCTGTATACTCTCAGAAAGCATATGACCCCTTTACAGCATCCCTATATAGCAAAATAGCATAGTCATTGTTAGGTTGTCAATAAGAGCTTAAATTTTATTGACTGTCTTTAGTTTAAGAAGTCAGAGAACATAATAACTTTCTGAAATTTTCCACTTAAAATGCTTCCTATAATCAAGAAAAAACTTGGTACTTAAAAATACTAAGCTTCAGCAATTTAGAAAATTTACTTTAAGAAAGGTTATTAAGTGAATACTATGTGCCAAGTCCTTTATATAGGCTTATTTAATCTCAAAAGTACTGTACAGAAGCATTATTACTTCCATTTTTCAGAGAAAGAAACTGGGATCTAGAAAGGTTAAGCCACTTGCCTCCTTTACTTACAGATCACATTGGGTTCAAACCCAAGTCTTTATGAATTCCAGGTGTGCTTTGCCCCGCATTGTCCATCCTGCTGAGAACTATGTCTGTGGCTAAGGAGGCTGAGTCAATTAGTCATGACTCTGATGTATATGAAGACATTATTAACCTGTGAGATAAAGTGGTTTTGTAATAAAGAGTTTCTTTTCTCGGCCTCTGAGCAGAATTCTTGTCCCGAAGCCATGATAAATCCAGCCTAGGAACAGCATCCAGTACCCACATGTTAGGGATGTCCCAGACTCAGCCTCTTTATTTCCCCCTCTATCCTGGAGCATGTCACACTCTAGTTACTAGCCCTGTTGTAATCTCTCTTACGCTTTCTTTTCTAATTAGAAAGGATGGATTTCTTTTCTTATTTTATTCCTGTATGTTCCAAAGTCCTTTAGCCTACATAGGGAAAAACAACAATTTACAGTCTTTGCAGACCCAAAAGTCCTTGGAACTGATGTGAGAGCAGACTTTCTGTCCTAAAATCTGCTGAGGCTCCTGAAGGTTATAGGCACATGAAAAATAATGTCAGGGACATGTAATAAAACAGAACAAGACCTTGGCCTCTGTCATGATTTTCAGGTGTTCTCCAGGGCCACTATTCCTTTGCGACAGGTTCAGATAAGTTTGGATTTGTTTAAGGCTGATACTCAGCCAGAGATTAGAGAAAAGTGAAAACAGTGCTATTGGGAGTAAATGAAGTGTGACGTGTGAAGGGCTACTTTTCTGTCCCTGACCATATTGCATTCACTGACAGTTGACTTAGTGACACATTCAGGTGGCACATTTTGATTTGCTGTTGTGTCCTGACCCCCGAGTTAGACGCTAGGCCTTTGGACAACACACGTTATCTGTTTAATTGGCTTCACGAGAAATGTGGCAACCATCGAAACTTCTTTTATTTTGCTGGCTTGGGCTTACTTTTCTTGCAACCCAAAGTGAATTCCCTTACAGGCTAGCAGAATGCGTCTAAGAAAAATATGATTAGAATTTCAGAATGCACTGGTTAAAGTACCTAGAATTTCCTGGGACTTCTGACAGGAGACCATGAAGGATCCCTTCTGATAGAGACCAAAATAGTGAACTTACGAACAAAATAGTGAACTTAAGGAAAAAAAGAACCATTCTAGTATAGCTGATTCTGGCTTAATTCTTTGTGATGTTGTCACAGATTATTAGCCACCTGCAAACTCAAAAAACCTCATAAAAGAATATTCTCTTGAAATACAGGAGACTTTCCTCCCCCCATGTGCACACACACGCACTCTGCGTGCTCACTCACCAGCAAGTTCAAAAATAGGAACCATGGCGTTGCCATGACTCCTCCTGCTACTCTGCAGCCTTTCTTTCCCTTTGATGTGATTTCACTTCTGAACAAGGTTTAGCAAGGATCTGGCTCAGAGCGGCCTCTAGCGGCTCAATCCTTAGGGAAGTTCTTCCTTCTTGGATATTCAGCCCAATTCTAAAATTAACCCATATCAGCCAAGTTAACACTTGTGTGTAATGAACTGTTCTCTCTGTGTGATCAGCTTTTCACAGTATCTTTCTCCTCAGCCAGTTTGTTGCTCAAAACTATGGTCCGCAGTCCAGGAGTTCACTGGGTTGCTGTGGAGACGAGACCTGCACCCCACAAACACTGGGAGAGCAACAGCAGGGAAACTGGGTAGTGGAAGTATGATGCTGAATAAAGTAATTCAAATAAAATATGTCTGCTACAATCATCAGAAATTAGCATTTTCCTTTTTTCAGATAAAGGACTCTCCTAAAATATAGCCCCTGACTCGGAATCAACAGCCTCCGGGGAGTGTTGGTGTGCCGGCTCGCTCCCATACTGTCTTTGGTTCCCTGTGTTTTGAGTTCCCTGTGCCAGTGCTTCTCAGTTCTGACTGCATGTTAGAATTTTCTGGGAAGACTTAAGAAACCGTACTCAGCTTTTGAGGTTTCACCCTGCAAAATCCAGATTTAGTTGGATAAGAAGGGGATCAGGACCTGGGAACAGAAACGCATTGCAAGCTCCCAAGTTGATCCTAAAGGGAAGCCAGGGTTGTGAATCATCATTGTCAACTCTGCTGTCACTTTCGTGGCCCTATTGACCAGAATCAGGTGAAGGACAATGATATCACTTGCATGAATTTGACCTCGGTGCTAGTGAAACAGTTCCTTCCTTTGATTCTCTCCTGATGACCAGTCTAAAAATTGTGGTCCCTATGAGTGCTATGACATTCCTGTTCTAGAAAGGGGATAGGATGTGGATACTTCCTCGGTGGCGATCCTCTTGCAGGCAGTCATGATTTTCTAACACGGATTTGGGGCCTGTTGCTGACACTTATGCAGAGAGATGAGTTCCTGTCAGTAAAGCTGATAGCATGGGTGTCAAAAGACATCTGACTTTAAATGGCATTTTAATTTCCCTGTACATAGATTGATTACAACCCCAAAAGAAACAGAACTTCAGAAGCTTTCGATTTGATGTCAGCTGGCCTGGATGGGAAATTTGTGATTTGCTAAATTTTGGAGCACACAGTGGTTTTAAAATGAAGGTTATTAGCGCTAGGAAATGTTCTTTGTATTAGTACACTATTACTGCAATGTTATTACATTTAATGGAATTTCTCTCTAAAGTGTTACAGAATGAAAGGAAAAACAGTTTAGAATCAGGAAGACAACAGGGTGAGGGCCAAAGTAAGAAAATTAATGGTGGGCCACCTTGATCTTAAAACTCTTCCCTAAAGTCTGGGTGAGGCCTCCTTTAGCAAAGTCATTTGAGTTGGGCTTGATGAACTTCTGGCAGAAGTTCGCAGGTGATTTCATAATGTGTGGCATTATTGTGGTTCTGAATGCTATGAGCAAACGAGAAAGCTAGGCCAAGGAATAGCTTTGGAATTATATTAAAGGAAGATATAATTTTTTCAGAATAGAGTAATGCCATCTACCTGATTAATGACTTTGCATGGCATAGGAAACTTTTATGTTTGTCCAAAGGAGTAATAGGAAGAGAAGAACATGCTACATTCTTTTTAAAACTTTTTGTGCTTTGTACGAGAGAACCATGATAGTCCCCAACAGATTTACCAGATACGTGATTATTAATTAAATGATGTTATCATTGCCTTTAACCCCTGTCTTTCACTCACCCAGCCATCTCTCCTGCACTTATCATGAAGGTGCCTGGCTGAACAGATGGCATTTTATATAATGTCCTTAAGGCCATTGGACTTGGGCTTCCTTGAATGAGCAGGAGGGAATGAATCCAGAGCATTCGTTCTTTTCCAAACTCCAGGTTCCAGATCTGGGCTATTACATGGAGCTTTCTGGCATTTGTTCACCAATAGCATAACACGAAGGAGGAACTAATTGCTATAAAGAAGCATTTATTAACTACTACATCTCGTGTGTTCCTCTTTTGGGCTCAATCAGGCATGTTCTAGTACTGAGCTGGCTCTTCAAGGTTGAATTGAAAATGCCTGATGCAGGCAGTCAGATCCTTACTTTGCACATGCCAATGACTGGTGCTGTAAGTACGATGATGTGTTTCGTTGTTTGTTTTTAAGTATATGTGTGTTTTTCCAGATTTCACATCAGGGATGCACAAGATAATATTGGGGTCTAGGGGTGAAAGGTGGATGAAAGAAGGCATAAATACTACACTGCAAACCTCAGATAATTATGGATCTGTGCATCTTAGTGACCGAGAGCTGTAGCCATTCTTAATGTCCCTTCTACTTTTCAGGGATTTCCTTCCCATTGCTGGCATTGTTTTCATCTTTCCCAAAGTGATATTGACTTCATTTCATGCTTTCTGTTCAGTATTGTCTTAAAGACCAGGCAGCCAGGAGAAGGGGCACAATAGTTAATTTCCCCAGGACACCTCACTGTGCTGTCCACCCTCCTTGCATGTTGACCCGAAGGGGTGACCTAGAAACTCCACATCTTCTCCTGAAGGAGCCGAGGAAACATCTGAGAGTTGAGTGGCTGCCTGATGTTCTTTTCCCCCTTTTCTGTACGAGGTGATAGTTCATATATCTCAGTGTCAGGAAGATTGAGACATATTTCCTTTTCTATTTCAAAGGTAAAATTGGGAAGTGGGAAAAGAAAGCAAGTACAGCATTTGGTTCAGCCTTTGGAATCTTTTTGGTCCTGTGTAAAGGACACACATGCTAAGTCTGTCAGCCCTGGCACTGACATGTGCTTCAGATTGTGAGGCTTATTTTTTCTTTAAAAAAAAAAAAAGTGCCTGTCTCTTCATTCCTTCTGAACACTGGGAAAGGATCCTACTTCTCCACACTTGGTTGTACCAGCTGTCGAGTGAGTCATTCTAGTTATTAGTAAGCAGCAGGGAAATATGTCTGTAAAAAAAGAAATTGACAGGAGATGTAAAGAAAGAACAGGACATATCTGAGGGAAAAGAGACACTTGGGAAATAAATAAGACTAGGACATGATCCTGTAATGCCCAGGCACTGAGCCCCAGATCACGGAGTCCCACAACTTGCCATTGGTGCGGGCTACATTGGCCCATCGTGATAGAGCCGAGATGCTGTGAAGGAAGGGTGGCATTAAGACAGGAGGACAGTCTGCCTTAACTTAGCGTCATGCACTGATAAGGAGATGGAAACCCTGCTTCTGTGAGTCTGATTCAGGGGTGAAGAAGTGGTTTTCCTGAAGGGGCGCGTGCTCAAGATTCCCCAGATATACTGTGCTTCCCTTCACAAAGGAGGAAGAATCAGGGCCTGATCAGAGCAATTCCAAAAGCAGGACAAAGGCTGCATCAGACATCTTCCAGGAAGCTGATCTGGTAGTGGTGCTGGATGATGGAAAATCCATCACCTTGGCATCCACCTGTACTTTTTTGGTTGGAGACATTATCATGGAATATCTCAAAGTGGCTTCAGTAGTCTTTCTAAAATTAAGCTGGGGACGAGGAAGAATTAATTTTAACCCATGCCTTATTGAATGAATTAAATAAGATTTCAATATGCTACAGAAAATGAGGAATTGGATAGCTAGAGCAGAAAGTTAATTTTCCCACAAATCTCTGATGGCTCCACTGGTTGAGACGCATGTTTCTCAGCAAGCCATAAAAGACCCTTGAATAACTGGGTGTAACTTTCATGATTGATCCTGTCCCATCTGCGTCCCTCTTCCAGCTCCCCACCTTGCCCTAATGTGTCTGCAAATTAGCACTATCAAATGATATGACTGGCTATTGTCTAAATATGACAGATTTTTAAAAGCTATTCCATGTCTCTGCATGGCTATACTCTCTGATGGTCCTTTTTCAGTTCCTGTGGTGAATACATGAATGTCCTTTATGGTCTAACTCAAGCGTCACCTCGTCTATGAAGCCTTCTCTGGCAATTTCAGGCAGAAGTAGTCATTCCTGTCTATGTGTTCCCATAGCCTGTGTTCATACCTCTATTATAACACTTAGATGTGCCAACAGTTCAAGTTAAAAGTATATCTGGGAATGTCTAAGGCTGGGAATGTCTCGTTCATTTTTTTAGCCACCCCAGGATTCATTGCACAGAAGGCTCACACATTTTTTATTGAATGAAAATCTGAGTGAATCAATAAAGATGAAAGGTGGGGCTTAGGCATGTGGAATAAAAAAGTGATTATTCTTTTAAAATTTAAATATGCTGTCTGTCATGTGTGAAGGTGATTTTTCTGATTTATTGGCAGTAAAATGTAGGCTTTGAACTCATTTCCCACATTTGCTTTATGTGCAGAGAGTTCTCACGTGGTCTTTTCCTTTATCAGAATGTACTAAGAGATGATTCCTTCATGCTCTTCACTCCTTCTATATGTACAGTCAGACTCCAGCAGTTCTTGCACAGTGCCCTTAACTTAAGTCATTCTTTCCTCTCTACTTCCATACCCCCTGTCTTTGTTAGCTTGTGCCTAGATTTCTATAATAAGCTGCTCTGTGTCCCTCATCTTTAATATCACAACTATCATCTTACCCATTTGTCAGGTTTGTATTTTTCAAATATCATTTGGAACATTTCATTCACATGATTAAGGACTGAGTGGGACTTAATTTAGCCAAATTGAAACTTAGCATGGTGGTCATCCTCCCCAAATATCAAAGTACTGATCTCAAAACTGGCTCTTAAATTACTTTCCAAAAGGGACGTCTTGTCTAGGAACACCTCTCCCTTTACCATTCAGACGATGTGGTGTTTACAGTGGAAGAGGTACCCTCCTGTGAGGCAGAAAGCCTGGTGCTGTTCCCAGCTTTGTTACTAATTAGCTGTGTTACAGGTCATTTTACCTTTGCAGACTCTTCATTTTCCCGTCTGTAAAATAATGTCTTAGGAGAGATGCTTGCTTGGAAAGAATTTGGAAGAGATGAGCCCCTGTGTTCCTTCTCATTCTGAAGTTCTTTGATTTGTTGATTTTATGAGGTGTTGAACTTCTGTGTTCCCTTCTGTAATCACTGAAGTAGCTTGAGTAGGCTTTGAATTCAGAACCTTGGCCTCATTCCTGTTATACAGCAGCCGATCAAGCACCAGAAGGGGAATGAAGAATAAGGGACTCTGTGTGAAGCCTGACTTTTATATGGATGTATACAACACCAGAAGCCATCCTTTTTGGGGTGAAGTTCAGTTTTTCATTCAGCCAAGCTTTTGATTCACTTAATAAAGAAAAATAAATGGGCGAGATTTGATTTCCTTTGATTGAAGAAGATTTATTTTATATTCTTCCGGCCTCAATGAACACTAACTTGTAGTTACCGAATTTTCGGACTGTAAGATGCACACCCCCTCCCAAATTTGGGAGGAAAATGCAGTGGTGACCCTGCTCCTGCCTCCTGTGACCCCGATCCACCCCCACCCCCACAACAGTGAGCCAGGTAAGCTACATTTGGACTATAAGACGCACCCCCCTTCCCCCTAAATTGGGGGGGGGGCGAAGAAAGTGCATCTTATAGTCTGAAAAATATGGTATTCGCAGTCTAGTTACCCATTTCAGGGCTGAGCTCCTTGATTCTACTTTCTTCTTCTCAGGCCCAGTTTTTGGTAGAGCGTTGACTTTTCCAGAAACACCACCTGAAGATGAACAGGATAAAGATCAGAGTGTGGGCCCCAAACTGCTTCTTGCCAACTTTTATTTGACAGGATTCTTCTACTAACGGGATTGTTCAGGATGCCCAAGGTTGAATTTTCATGATATCATTCCATAAACCTTGCCCTCCGCTACGTTGCTCCATCCTAAGAAAATAGCATGGTTATCCTTCTGGTTTCATGTGTCAGAAATTTGCAAGTCATCTTGGATTCTTTTCTCTTTCCTTCTTTTACCTAATCAATTTTCAAATTTTACTGGTTCTATAGCAAAATATATTTTAAGTCTGTCCACTTTTTCCCAGTTTCCCTACAGTCCTAGTTAAAGTACATGCACAGACTCACAACGTTTATGATTATTTGTTCAATGTTTGTGTCTTCCTTTGACTGGACTGTTAGCTCCATGTTGGCAGTGCTGTGTGTGCTTCACTCACCATTGCCTTTTAGTTTTAACACTTTAATCGGCTCAGAGCAGGTCCTCAAAAATATTTGTCAAATGAGTGAATTGACTTAAGCTAATTGTAAAATTAAACTTTGAATTATCTATAGACTTGATTCCCTGGGTCTTTGGATTATCTATTTAAGACTTTGTTTCTTTATATTTTCAACAAATACTGAGGCACCTGTTCTGTGCGCAGAGCTGTACTTGGTGTGAAAGACAAGAAAATAGAAAAGTCATGGGGGTAACATTCCTCAGAACTTGAGTTGAGTTGAAGAAGCAAAGCCTGCACATACAAAAAATACTGAGTAGAAGTATGACACAAAATATGTGTAAGTGCCTCAAATGGGTGATGCAATTCATATGCTACGTCAAGGAGTGCTGTCTATGGAGGCTGAAGTTGCAGCCTTGAAACGTCGTGGAGCGACTGGAGGTAATGAAACTTGACCTAGACTTTGAAAAATGTAGACTATAGAGGTCCAAGGTGGCATTTCTCTAAGTGAGTGTGATAGCGTGAACAAACACTTGGACTTGACACTTGACACCGAATGTTCATAATGAGGGTTATATTGGGATCAACTTAATCTTAATGGAATTATAGATAAGTAATGGGAAAAAGTGTGGGGTTGTAGTGAGACAGGGTTGGTTTTTTTAAGGCAACATGCTGTCATTGGCAAGGTACCTATTGGGAGTTGGCATCTTAGTGTACAACCTTAAGGCATCTACTCTGTCCAAATCTCATTTTAAAAAAAGAGGCGAAGAACATGCAGCATTAAAAGGTAGGATTACATCAACTTTTAGCTGTTATATGTTACGTCTCTATAAAGGAGCTGAAACAGACACCACTGGTACATCCTTCTTTTAGAATTTCCTGTCTGTGGAACAGTCTATCTAGTTCTCGAATCCCTGGCTGGGGCTTATGAGAGTCAGTGCTCCCCAGCAGATCATGGGAAACCTTGAAAACTATATTAATGTCATTTGAGTTTATCTGGGGAAGTAACCATAGGAAAGACTTGATGATATGGTTATTTTAAGAATTTTAATCTTGTCCCACTGTATGAGGGAATGGGGGAAGAGTGACACAAGGTGGGAAGCTTCGCATGTGAGGCCTACTCCAAGTGCAAGGTGACACGGGCCAGAAATTTGTTGGTCTCCACTATTGCAAGAGAATTTTGAAGGATGCTTCTTTAGGATCTGGAGATGTCCTGTATAGAGATAATGCAGAAAGTAAAATAGTCAAAGCTGGATTTTAGGTGTGGGGATGGAAGAGATGGTGATGGATCAATAGAAATTGAAACATTGAAGTGGGAACCTGTTTTTCACAGAAGATGCATTCAATTCTCAGCTGAGGGTTGGACATGTCAGTGAGGATGTCTTAAAGTGCCTACTATACAGTGTGGAGTGTGAGGTAACAGATTTGAAATTCATCAGTGTAGTGTTGATACAACTGTCAGTGACCAGCTGAGAAAAGATCAGTTTTCTCAGAAGAGTACGTAGAGAAAAATAAGGTGAAATGTACACTGAGCCTTGAATACCCAGTACAGCTGGAGGAGGCAGAATATTCAGTAAAGCTCACGGCCCTGGCAGAGACAGGGAGGGAAGACTGTGGTGGTCAGCTCTGTGAGGGGCAGGTGGTGGAAGCAGAAAGAAATGACTTTAAAGAAAGGAAAAGGGAGAAACAGTGTCAAATTAGTAGAGAGGGCAGGTGTTGGTGGACCATGCTGATCTTTTATTTGATCAGGGATTGATTATTTAGTTTTTTGATTATTCTAGTCAGTTACCTAATTCTTTTTTCTCATTTTATTATTTTTTAAAACAGCATAGGGAAAGAATTGAAGAGACGGGAAAGCTTCAATAATTTTTGCTCCCTATTACCAAGTGGAGGAAAAGGTTGGTGGGGAAGGAGCTTAACAATCACTGCGGGGCCCTTTGTACAACATCGGAAGCCAGAGGGTCTGTCAACATCCCTATGCTCATTAGCTGGGTGGGCTTGGGCAAGTTACCTAACCTCTCTGAGCTTACATCTTCCTCTATGAACACAGAAATAACAGCAAAGGTGCCCTATTGTTTTCATGCTGCTTAAATGGCAATGTAGGCGAAGTGTTCAGCACAGGCCTGATCCAAAGAAAATGCTGAAAAGACTTGGCAATTGTTTTTGTTACTATTATCTTATTTTACTAGTTTTTTTTTTGGGGGGGGGGAGGGGGTGGGTGGGATTGTTTCTGTTCATATTGGTACTACTAACTAGAATTAAATAGAAAACTGTATTTAGAAGGCGTGAGCATGAAACATTGTATTTTTTCCTTATATTCTCCAAGAGGGACAGATTTCTTCCACTATAGTTTTGTAAGACATAAAACTATATGAAATCTAGGCAGTTACTTGCTCTTGAATGTTCCCTGCCACAGGCTCCTAGGGTTGATCTGTCTAAAGTGAGGTAATAACACATTTACGTGGAATGCTGATTTCTCAAGGGGCCTGGAAATGCAGCGTGATGAGAGGAATGAAATTCCCTTAGTCTCCCAGTTTGGAGTGTTCTACTGATGTCGGAATGTGGAATCATCCTGAAAGAGAAAAAATGTGTATATATCTGAGAGCAAAGATGCATGTGCAGACAATTTAGATTTTTGCCCAGATATGCTGGCATTTTCTTTCTGGGGGCGGTTCTTATGTTTCCAACAGTGTTCCCACCGCATACCATGTTCTCTCCTCCTCGCCCTTCTCCTCCCACCCCCCTCCCCATATGTCTTCCTTTTCGTCGCGCCCACCCTACTCCTGGTTTCTTTCTCTCTGTCTTCTCTTGTAGGTTATTTCCCTTCAATAACAGAACGAATCCTGTCACAGAACAGAGGATTACTTTCCCCAAACCCACTCTCCATCTCTCCAGCTATTGCTTTTCCGAAAGTTCTGCAGAGGGATCTGGGAAACGGTCCTTTCTGCATATTTTATTGTGCTTTCTCCCATCTTTCTTTTCACTCTGGTTACTCACTGGGGACCTTCCTCTCTCTCCATCCTCCCCAAGCTTCCTGCCTCATAGCTCTTCCTCCCTTCTCCTCCAAGACTGTCTCTCCGTAAATCAGATCTTCCCAGCCCAAGAATCAGCTGGCCTTGGAAATCTCCATTGATCAACAGTGAGGGCAGACAGAGAACTGCACAGACATGGGAGGGACAGAAGAAATAAAGGTCTCTGAGAACAAGCTTGGATGTGGACAAAGATGACCTGAAGAGCCAGATACAGCTTTGGGACAAACAATTGTGATAGATGACGTGATTCATGGGGACGAATTTACATTAGGCTCCACCCCCTCCCCCCCATGCAGCAAGTGAGTGCTCAGTTATTGTTAGCATATTTTGGCTCTTGTTTTGAAGCAACAGAGTAGCTAGTGCCAAATAAATGACAGAAAACAAAACAAAACAAAACATCTGTCTTAGACTTTAACTGCTCTGACTTCATCTCTTTCTCAGATGGAGACAATGCACCAAATGAAAATACCATTGTATTATGCTCTTTGATTTGTGTGAGAAGACACTTGTGTGTGTACAGTGTTTTGCTATTAGATGACGAGAGAGACAGGGTTTTCTTTGGAATTACTGAGTAAAGAATCGAAAATAAATAGATACCAGTTTTGTGCAAAGAAAAGTCCAGAGAGAGAATTAATGAGGAAGAAAGCAGTAGATTATGTAGGGCATTCCTACCAGAGTTGCATTGCTTTGTAGGTGGTTGTTAGTAATGGTAGCAATAGAAAATTGTATTACGTCCATCCATCCATTCATTTATCCAATTTTCATTGCATTTGCTGGGTACATGGCCAGTGCTAGGGGCTCAGGAGGTCTACCAAATTTATGCTTGCTTCCTGATGTTACAGAATTCTGAATATTCTCAATATTGATGTACACACAAAGAATGTTTGAATTGACATCTCTTTGTTTTGGGCCTTTTCACCACACTTTCTTAAAATCATCTTTGAATCCAGCTACTATACGTTTTTGAGTGTCTCCTTAGGGATTAAAGTACCCCAGGAAAAAATGCTAGCTTGAGATTTTAAAATTTTTATTTAGTTTTTATTTTTTAATATGTATAAAATTCTAATGCATACAAAGTTGCAGGCACCTTTTGGTAGTTGAGTGATGCAATGTTGGAGAACTGCCAGACAGTGGTTTTCAAAAACTGGATCTAAAAATCTCCCAGCCCTGGCCAGTGTGGCTTCCTTGCTTGGAGCATTTGTCCTATAAACTGAAAAGTTGTGGGTTTGATTCCTGGTCAGGGCTGTGGGTTCAGTCTCTGGGCACATATGAGAGGCAGCCAATAGATGTTTCTCTCTCTCTCCCACTCTCTCCCACCTTCTCTAAAATCAATAAGCCTGTCTTCCAGCGAGGATTTTTTTAAAGGGTCCTTCTGATGCAACCTTTAAAAAATTATAATAATAAAAAAGTTCCAGCCTTCAATATCTCTTCCCAGTCTTCCTAAAAATTGTGTTGATGCCTGCACTCCAGTGTTAGTCCTGTTCAAAACACAGTCCAGGGAGCACTGCTTAGTATGTCGTTCTTAGAGGACAACCTGAGTTCCAGGCTCCTGAATGAAAGCAAAATGTTTACAATTCAGAGAGGTTTAAAAATCGTTTATTCACTCACTCATTCATTATTCAGTCACCATTTGCTGAGTGGCAACCATGCCACTAGCTTTGTAAACACAGAGATAAAAGACAAGGATTTCCACTCTTCAAGGGCTCGCAATCTCCAGTGACAGAGGAGGCTGAGAAAATAGCCGAAATACCAAATGCGATCATTTTGCATGAGGTTTGCCTGCGGTGCTACAGTAAGGGCTGATATGAACGAGTCAGTGAAGGCATGCTACTCCATGCCCAGGGGGAGGGGAACGCTTGGAGGTATGTTTCTATGAACCGCGGTTTCTCCATTTTTAACAGCCTTACTTTTTGTCCCACAAAACTATTATCCAGAGATGTTAATAACAGGAGCATGGTTTGAATGTCCTAGTTTTCCCCCACAGCTTCCCCTGTCCCCAGCAGTGATCTCAGCACCAGGCCCTCCCACTTGGAGAAACAATGGCCATCTGAGCCTATACCCTTGTTATTATTTCACAGACTGCAGAAATAATGGGTAAAACTGTGTGCTTTTAACAGGACCAATCATCATCATTATTTTAATAACAGGATTTATATGCTTCCTACAGTTTGCAGGGCACCTCCTTCCCATATACAAACTAGACTGTCAAGAGAAGGGAAGGTACATGCTGTGGCCTCACAGCTGAGCAGGAACCTCTAGAACCTGTGTCACCTGGTTCTAAAGCCCCAAAGGACTAGGTGCAGATCCTTAAAATCCCAAATGTTTTTCTGTACAACCTGGGTAATTCATCATTCACTTTGATATTGTAAGTTGACAGAGCATTGAAGGGGAACCACCACTGATACGTACCCAAGAGGTGAAGACTGCTTTCTGGAATCATGGCCATGGTCTATAGCAGCAGAAACACTGAACTGGAAATCAGAAGTCCTGCATACCAGCCCACGCTCTACCTTACCCTTCCACAGGTCACTTAGCATCTTGGTGTCTTAGCTTCCTCCTCTGTACAATGAAGGGAGTGTATTAAATGGTGTGTGCGGTTAAGAGCACAGATGTGGAGCCGGACTGCCTGGTTCAAATCATGGCTCTGCCTCTTGGTAGTTGTGTGACCTGGAGCAAGTTATGTAAACTTTTCGAACCTCACTTTCCTCATCTGAAAAAAAATTGGGGTAATAACTAACTATATAACTATAGTACCTACTTTATAGAATTGTTATGAGTATTAAATAAGTTAACCAATTTAAGTAATTAAACAGGTGTGGCTTAGGGTTAATGCTATATAATTGTTTCTTGAATTCAAAAAAATTGGTCTTTTCAGCTCTAAGGTATTATGCCTCTTTGAAGCTTAGTAATTACTGGACATAGAGAAAGAATGTACGGTCTACAAAGAAACTGGTTTAAAAGAGGAATGCTAAAATGGCAAAGAGTTATGATGACTTCAGCAGGAAACTTGACGTGAGAGAGGGATACAATATAATAAGAAATTAGCTATCTCATTGGTACAGGTGGAAATTCATAGGCAAAGATCTTAGCAGGGAAGCGAAGGAAGGTGGTATAATGCTCTGGGTCTCCCAGAAACAACACAGACCAATTGAAGGGATGCAGGAAACTCGGCTCTGTCCAGTTGCCGGGGGTGTCATGGGTAGGCTCATTTTGTCCCATTTCCATTCCTGCAGCTGCCCTGGTTCTGGGCTCCCTCATCCTGGCACTGTCACAGTACACAGTCCAGAGAAGCTGGTGCTTCTCCTCATAAGCTTTCGGTCCCTCTTCCCTGAAAACTGCCTTATATGTGCTTGTTTGGTGACAATTACTTGTTAAGCAGAGGGAAAAAGAAAATATTCTGGTTGCTTGCATTCCAGTTCTATGAAGTTCCCCTATAAATTGGTATATGCAAATAAATTCATGCTGTAAGGAGACAGAAGCCTAAAGGTGTCTGTGTATCTGGTCCTGGTTTCCTTCATGCTTGATCAAGCCCTGTCTCTTACTCGTGCCCTGGTACAACCTGCAACTCCTAGCTGCCAGTTTTGCTAAGAACCGGTTGTTTAAAAAACAGACATCATAAGCCTTGGCTTCCTCATCTGTGAAACAAGAACACCTCGCAAATGTGCTGGGAGGAGTGAATAAAATAAAGCCCGTGAACTCATCAACTCCAGCACTCCCACTCCCCTGCCTTACTCCTCCCCTTCCCTCTCACCTGCCCAGCCTCCTTCGGCCTGCCCCTCTTCCTTGAGTTCAAAGTGATAGTCTGGTGACTGATTCCTGATCCGCTTTGGATTTTCCCAAAAGGGGATCTGATTTCTCCAGGGGAGTTATCCCGAGGCTAGTGACAAGGGAGGAATACAGTGTCCTGGGAAATGAGAAGCGGAGTCATGCCCAAGAAAGAGAGGGTTTAGAGAGACTCGGGTAGGCACAGAACAAAAGAGACAGCAACAGATATCAGATATGTTGTGTTTGCGTTATTGTTCTGTCTCAAGGAGTTGTTTGCTCTTAACTGCCATCTGAATTTACTGATTCAGGTGAAGGGAGAATAAGAAGGGAAGGAGGAACTTATTACCTCTTGAGGACACACTATGTCCCAGACACTGTAGTAGAAAGCATCAGGCAATAATTTCTGGAGTCAGTGGTAGGGCCTGGAACAATTTCTGCATTCCTTAGCTTGCCTGTGAATTCTGCTGCTCAGAAGTAACCTGTCTGAGCCTTTGTACAGGGAGTTTATATGGGGAACAATCTTTGGGAGCAGAAATTAGGGACTAGAAGAGTGAGAGGGAAGGAGGGAAAGCCACTAAAAAGAGCTTTATGGAGCTCTTTTTAACCTATAACCCCTGTGGGTGGCTGGTGCTTGATCACACCAGCATTTTCTAGGGGAGCCTTCTGAAATACATCTCAGAACGGAGTCGGATAGTTGACTCTCAGTTTCACACCATTCTCCCAGTTTAACCTAGCTGCCTCCCTAATCTGACCCCTTTTTCATTATTTTGCCGAAGTTGTTCCATTATCTGATACTTCATTCACTAAGTCACCATCCTAGGGGCATATTAGGAGTGATTCTAGGAGTCTTTGTCAGGACCTGGACCCTCAATTCACAAAAAAAGTGCTGCCATGCCAATAAATTCTACATCCCTCTCTTCTCCACTGTAAGTCCCCCCCAATCCACTCCCACAAGTGTTCCCTGCTTTCTGAACATCTGTATTAGCCAGGTCTTTCCACTGCAGTTCCCTCAGTGTGTAAGCTATTTCCTCCTAGCGATCTGCCCCTTTCTAGGGATGGTGTTTTCCAGTTGTACCTGTTCATGAGCTGACTCTAGTTTTTGGCCTGGAGGGGATGAGGGGAGACGGGGGCACATACTGGGGAGGACAGGAGTCCTTGGGATAACTTTTGGCCCTAGTTAATTTTACCTCTCACGTATGTTAGTGCCACTCCTCTTCCATCACAGTCACTCCTGTTCACTGGTGTAGACAGTCTGACACAGTGCTAGAAAGGGCATGTCATTTTGCATCGGGATGTAAGAAAAGAAACTACTTGGTTAATTATGCCAGAACTGAGGAGCCAGATGCCCTGTGACAGATGCCAGGCCACAGGTGCCTGAGAAGTGGCATAGGGGGTTATTCACATGAGAAGGTCATTTTAAAAAATTACACAAAAACAGGCTCTCTTGACATTTACCTATGTCTCCATTAGTTCCAGGGACTGAGACTCAAGCTTCTCTCTCTCTCTCTCTCTCTCTCTCTCTCTCTCTCTCTGTCACTTCTTTCCTCACACTGTAAATGAATTACACCATCCCTGTGGCTAGCTCTTCCCAACTTCATGTGAGAACCCATGATTTGGCTTAGTGGCCCATTCTGTCCACACAAAGGCACAGAGGGGATTTGGACTGCAAGCCTTCCACAGGTCACACAGTAGTGCTGTGACTAACCAGTTTGGGCCCTTGCAAGCAGAGGCTGCAGAATCTTAATGGACAGGAGCCTCAGGTAGTGAGAGTGATCGCCCTGCCAGTGCCTTCCATTTACATGAAACAACAAAAGAATTGCCTCTGATTCTGTGGCGCTAAGACAGAGACATTTCAAAAGGGACAAGTTAGCATGAGAATGGATTTCTGAAACATGAGTGATGTAAAGATGTCAAAAGCAGTAATGTGAATTTGATACTTATGTTTTAGGCTTATCATGAGTTCCCAGAAAAGGAAACCCTGAGAGAAGGAATAGAAATGTTGGTGTGGCTTTACTGAAATCCCTGCCCACCGTGCAGGGATGGTCTCCAGTTCAAGGGTCTCTGTGTAACTTCCTGTAGTGGCATGCTGGCAAACTGTTGTTTTGGTTGTCAGAAAGGGCTCCCCTGGCTGAAGTTCCACACAGAACAAACATTTGTTAAAATTTATTGGTGAATTTCAACATTTTTTCTGAACAGAAACCATGTCCATGATTTGGAATTTACAACCACGTACAGGGGTGATTTATTGATACTTTCTGGTGAGTGTGGGTGAGATAAGGAGTGGGTCTACACTTGAGTGCTCATTCGAATGGGAAAAAGCAAACACGAATGAGTGACGGAATGCCTTGTGCACATATTTATACGGGGGATTGATTCAGGAACAGGTGGATCAGCGTGCAGGAGGGAGATAGGAGTGTTGGGCTATATGCAGGAGCAGCAGTCTCCGCTGTTAGGTGAGGGGCATAGGTCAGCCTCTGGCCTCTGGAAATGGAAGAGGGAGAGTGATGATGGGTGAGGTGAGCGTGTGTAAGTGATTCCGGTGTGAGAGGGGCTGTTGGGGAGGATTTGTATGAGAGCAGGTGTGTGGGTGGATAGATGGAGGCCTCTAGCCAGCACCATGACTTAGCTAAGACCTAACATGTATCTGAGTAGGTGAGGCAATGCTCTTGTATTTTGTAGAATGGGAGCCTTGGTAGATAAGGGCATCTATTTAGTCATCATGCATGTGGCTAGTTGCAGAGAGGTATCCAACGAGGCATATTTTCTCCTCTGTGTTTCTCCTCTGTGTTTCCTTAGCTGAAAGGAACCAGTAATCGCACCTTTCTTTAAAATTACATACACCAAAACCATATAATCAGTGATAGCCCTGTGGTGCATTAAATTTCTCATCTCTGTTAAGCCTAGCCTCATGTGACAGAGTTTGCCCACCAGGAAAGTCACATGATTGACTAAAGGGGCTTCCACATCCTCTTTAGAAACTGCTACGTGAGACGGCATTATAGTTTCTCTTATTTACATTGTTGTCATCTCTGGTCCCACAGGAGTTTACAGGAGAAGCTTCCCAACACCATACCATGTGTAGGGCAAAGCAAGCAATTTACACCTGGGTGCAAGCCAGCAACAACTCCCGGTTTCTCCCCTTCACCCCGCCCATTCATCTGTGAAACTGCCTCCATCCCGGCATTTGCCCTTTTTCCCTTGGAACTTCCTCCCTAGCACTTGAACACTTGTGTGGACTTTCACAGTTGTGATTCTCTCCTTAAAATATTCTTAGTTGAATTTCTTGAGTGATCAGCCTGAGAGACTTTGTCTCCTAGCCTTAAAAGGGGGAAGAGGAGGAGGAAGAGCTGCAGTACGTGAGCAGCTGCAGGCAACGGAGGTGCTGTCCTGGGCACCGAAGTTCTCCTGCGCCTTTCTGGACAGTTGCACAGGAGCTGCTGCAGCTGAACCCCTACTAGCGGGGAGGGAGAAAGAGAGAGAGAGTTCAGGGGGAGTCCCAGAAGAGGAGGCTGGGGTGACCACGTCAAACATAAGAACAAAGTGGTTGCCCATGGCAGGCAAAAGACTTCCTTCCATAAGGAGAAGCAGGGAATCATCCTTACAGATTCAAGAGACCAAGGGGATCATGGAGGAGAGAGACAGGGAAAGATGTTACAGAAAAAATGGAGGGGAGGTGCCCCAAGGAGTGTCCTTCCTGGTTGAGGGCTGTGCCTCAGTATCTCCCCTGAAGCCCCTGTGCTCCCTCTGGCGTTGGTTTGCCTGTTTCTTCTTCTCAGGGAAATGGGCCATAAGGGAAGCCACCTCAGGGGACAAAGAGAAAAAGATACTGTGATTTGCAGAAAGAAAAAGGAGACTTGTTTTCCATTTTGAATTCCCCACTCACCCCCAGGCTGGGCTTTCACCTCTAGCTCCATGCTTTTGTATCTTTCACTTTTGGTTTGTGGCAGTAAAGGCGTGAGTAGACTGGCCTGAGGGTGATGGCGGCACTGGAAATCCTTAAGAGTAAGTTGACCATGGGTCACGGTGTGGTCAAAAGGTGGTTCTTTCTTGTGAGTTTCCTGACTTTTACTTCATTGTCATTCAACGAATGGTTACTAGGTGCAGATTCTGTGCAGGAGTCCTACTGTACCAGTTACAGAGTGGGGCGCATTCGCAGAGTACTGTAACATACTGAGTTTGTGACACCTTCTTGATGGGCAGTTGTGACTACGCCATTGTACAGAAGAGGAAACTGAGGCCAACAGAATCATTTGTCTAGTGGTTGGTGATGGAGATAGTATTCTGGGCAGGGCTTTCTGAGTTTCACTCTACTTACATTTTCATTTTTTGGCACTATCTTGCTTTTATTTCAAATCAAATTTTTGTTTTAAAGCCTGGAATTGCTATGCTCTGCCTGTTTTCTGAACTGCAGTATATTTTAGAGTCAGCCAGGTCTGGTTATGAATCCCAGTAGACCTGGGATTCATAACCACTAACTAGCTATTTAATTTGTACAAAACTATCTGCACCTCAGCTTTACCAATCATAAAAAGGAGATATTAATGGCTAATTTTTAGGGTTTTCATGATCATTGAGTGGATAGATAGATAGATCACCTAGTATAATGCATAGCACACTTACTGGATGGGAAATGCTAGTCCTCTTTTTTAAATTCCCCCTTCTGTTGAGAACCCATTCTTCTTATTTTGTGTAATCGCACAAAATTTAGTAGCTTTCTATAGTTCTTATTCTTATGATAGAAGAACCAAGCTATTATATCTTTCATCACAACAGGGTCGGCACAGTGCACAGAAGTTTGAGAAGGACTTGCTCAGTCACAAAGCCCAGAGATTGGAGAACCACAGTGTGAGGACAGGACAGGAACAGAATGACTGGGATACTTGGCAGTTCTAAATCCCCTCCATTTTATATTCTCCTGAGGAATATTATGACATTCATTCCCAAAGGACAGATTAATCCTCTGGAATTGGGGAGGGGGAATTTCTTTCATTGAAAGAATTTCTTTCTTTCTATTTTTCTTTGTCGCCTTCATCCCATACGCCTGTATTTTATTCTTGAAAAATTCAGCATCGATCTCTTATGTGGTGAAATTTCCCACTGCGTGGTCCTCCAAAGCGTCTCCTATTTCATCTGCCATGATCCACTGTGACAGTGAAGTCCATGGCCCAGTTAGCCACAGTCCCTTGAAGGAGTGAGATATTGAACCTTAGACAAACCCTGGGAGAGGTGCCACTGGGAGACGGCTACGGACCCTGAGAGCTGAGGGCTTTTTCGTACAGGTGCTAGAGTAGTACTGGGTCATGGCACAGCCACTTATTTCAATATATTATTTAAGTCCTTTGTCCTCCATGAAGTCAGCTCTGACTTCACCTCCGCACACCGTGCTCTCCTGTCTGTAAACTTGCACAGTATTTATTCGCCGTTGCATCGGCCTAGTCCCACTTCCGCATTTCATCATTGGGCATTCGTTAAGAGCTAGTTTCATTCAGAACTTTATATTAGGTTTGCTGTCGATGCAGAGGTAAATTAGAGGTATTATTATTTCCAAGGATTTTTCAATCTGGTGAAGGTATAGCTCACCAACTATTCATTGATACTTTAGTTGTAGAGATTTTTTTTTAATACTACAGAAAGGATTTTGTGTCTGTTAGCTCAGTCATATTGGATTCAGATCATTTTAGACAGCATAATGGTTTGGAAAAAAATATTATGAAGGAAGTAAGCAAATATGGGAAGAAACACTTCTGTCACTACTTTGCACAGGGATCAAATTCTTTTGCTTCTACAAATCTTCTGGTTAAAATTCTGTGGCAATTGACATGAAATATTATAATAGCTTAAAAAAGGACTTGTTCTTATGACATCATTATGACCAGTTTGTTTTGCTTTGTCATCAGGGGGTTGGGTCATATTTTGCAAAATGCTTCTGGAGATCATAATGGGTTGGCCAAAAAGTTCATTTAGTTTTTTTCATACAGTAGCTCTGGTAGTGCTTAGTTGTCTTTAACTTCATTCGAAACAGTTTGTTAGACTGTATTATGACAGCTGTCATTTCAGCATGCATTAAAAAATTATCAAAATTGGTGAATTTTTGTGCAGCCATTTTAACATTGAAAATAGAAGAAAATATGCAACATTTTTGGCATATGATGCTTTATTATTTCAAGAAAAGTAAAAACACAACTAAAATGCAAAAAAAAAAAAAAGATTTATACAGTGTATGGAGAAGATGCTATGACTGACCAAATATGTTAAAAGTGGTTTGTGAAGTTTCTTGGCACTATTGACATTTTGGCCAAATAATTCTTTGCTGTGGGGCTGTGTTATATATTCCAAGATATTTAGCAGCACCCTGATTTCCACCTACTAGAAGCCAGTACTGAAAGAGAGCCAACATACTCAAAATATCCAAATCAATAAAGTTGCTGGTGAAAATGAAAAAAAAATGTGTCTTTTATTTTATGGAAAAAACTAAACAGATTTTTTGGCCAACCCGATGTAATCTTGAATTATTCATTTGAAAGGCCAGAGTTCATTTTCCCTGAGATCATTCTTGGGGGATCATTCTTTTTTAAAATATAGTTTATTGACTATGCTATTACCGTTGTCCCATTTCTCCCCCTTCACTCCCCTCCGCCCTGCACACCCCCTCCCACCCACATTCCCCCGCTTTAGTTCATATCCATGTGTCATAAGTTCTTTAGCTTCTACATTTCTTGGGGATCATTCTTAAGCTTCACATTTCTTAAAATATTATATGTACAATAAGTATTCTAATAATCAAAGAAATATGGTTTCAAGAACCATTTATTAATGTACTGACTAATGTATGTATTCATTCATTTTACAACCAGGCATTCCTTCATTCTAAACATTTACTAAATGTTTACTACATATTACAATACTTGTCTTAGAGGGTGAGGATTGGAGACAATTCTTTTAACCTTCTATGTAAGACTGTCCCTACAAAGTCTGATATTATTAAGAACTTTGGTAGTTATTATTTTATAAATTCCAGCCAGAAAGGAAACTACTTCTCAGTCTAATGACGATGAATAAGTTTAACTTAAATTCTGTTAGAAAATAATTACTGTGTATGTCATACACAATAACTATACATGCATAATAATTGTTTTCAGGCTAGTTCACCCTGTCAGGTTACTTTGTGAAATTTCAGCTTATTCTTGCTAATGAGCATCATTGTTTTCTGCGTCACTGTCACGACCACACCTCCACCAGCACTGCCGTCCACAAGGCCCACGGTGTACCAGCCATGCACTAGGTACTGTGGTGGGAAGGTCTGGTGCTTGGCAGTGAATAATTTATCTTAATAATGTGCTTATTATGCACAGAAACATGTTTCTTAGAATTCTGAAATCTCTTGGCAAAACTCTTTACTTTTGTTCTCTAAAGAATTAGGTGCCTCATTGCATACAATGTATTCTCAGAACATTTGATCTTCTCAGTCTTCTGTACCCTTTCTGGGGTAGGTGGAAGGCTGAGTCCGCTCCTAGGGTTTTCCCTTGAGCTTGTGATTAAGAAGCAGCATCAATATTACTCATTAAAGTTCAGAGTCCACAGAATGCTTAGAGCCCAGCAGGACTCTGTGGAATGGAGGCATTTTACAGAGAAGATATGTTCTCCTTTTCTAAGAGCTTGGAGTCTCGGTTAGGTTTCAAATCATAAGCATAGGAACATAATATTTCTTAGAATCACAAAATCCCTAGGGAAGCTGTTTCTCCACAGTTTCTCCAAAGAAAGAGCTGTTCTTTGTTTAGAAATTTTCTCCATATCAAGTGTCTGTCGTGGACTTTTTTCCCCTCACCTTATCAGAAGAAGCATCTTACTGGATAGATTTGCTTTTCCTCTGTTTGCGGCAACTCATTAGAAGAGCTGACTGCAGACAGATTTTTCCTGCCTCAGTGTAGACTTACATCAGTAGCAGCCAGTAAGACTTGACAAGCTGACATCTCTTATCCATCAACAGTGATGGGTGGGGAGGGACAATGGGGAGGAGAGAACCTTATTCCCACCCACATTCTCAGAGACAGACTTTGGTTGAGTGATATAAGGTCCATTTTTAGAAATCTATTTAATTTCCGAGTTGGAGTTTCAGGAATTTTGCTTTTGGAATATAGGGCCAGAAACAGTATCCAGCTTGTCAATACTAGGCAGAAACTAAAAATTACATACGTTTTAGGTCACAAGGGAGCAATAAGAATGAGTTCTTAGGAGGAAGGGAAAAATCCTTACAAAACACCATTGACAAAGCATCTTAAACACTCTGTAGTGTTCTACAGCCAGGCAGCCTAGCAGCCTTGTGTTATTGGTAATCATGGAAAGCTTTTGTTCAAAAGAAGAAAAGATCTTGCAAACCCAGGTTTCCAAATATGTACACTTTGCAGTGCCAACTTTTGTCCCATCTTCTCCCCAATTTTATTTCTTAAGCATTGGTGATACTTATTCAACTCCCCCCCACACACACACGCAAAAGGCAAAACTACAACCAGATTCTGAGTTCACTTACGGAATTTTCATTTACACCTGGAAAGAGATACCAATTAAAGTGATTTCTTGTCCTATTAAGAATATGTTAGAAACACTGATGGCTCATTCCTAGGAAAGAAGTATTTCATGCCTGCTCATTCTTTGGAAAAATATGAATACTGATTTTTTTCCAGGATAATTAGATTGAATGATTTTTTTTGAAAGAAGTAGGTACTTCTTCAGAGGGAAATCATGTTGGCTATCTTGTGCATTTGGGGACCACTTGAATATGTGAGGTTTAAGCCACTAAGGTCAATGTTCTTGCAAGATTACTTGTGAAAATTAATAGTACTAGTTGGAATGGAGGTTTGGTGGAATAAAATCATCAATGTCTGTTAATTATGTTTGCTAAGAGCATAAGAGTAACATCAAATGGATGAGGAATGTGAGTAAAAGAGACATGTTAATAACTTAGAATGCCTTTCAACCAAGGATGTTAAAAGAAGTACCTAACATTTCTCAAATGCATTCTAAAACTTTTATAGCTTGTTGACTTCCCGTTACCTGTTCTACTTTTAAAAATTGTTTATATTCTATCTTTTTTAGTTGTTTGGTATTGCATTACCCTATTCTCCATGGTAAGTATCTTGAAGGGAGGACTATATGCTGTCTTAGATTTCTTAAATTGCTTAGCACCTTGCATTGCACAGAGACATACTCAGTTAATATTACTGAAATGAACTACATTAGAATTAAGAAATATTTACACTGTAACATACTCTGAATTTTAAGTAAACACCAAGAGAAGCTATGTCCAAGAAGTTTTTGGATATGAAGGTAACTGGAAACTCAGGAGATATTGACCATGTTAGTTTACGCTTTAAAATTTTGGTCTTAAAAAAACATATGACTTACACTTTGTAGAAAGATACTGCAAAAGCAGATAGAAAAGGTTGGCTTGACCTGATGTTCAGACACTCTAAAATATCCTTGAAAGATAAAATTATAATGAAAACAAAGCACACAAGGTATTTCAACATGTATTTCAGGTACGTATTCAGTAGGTTTTGACAAATGCTTTCATGGGTTAACCCACATCGTCTGATGTTGCCCTGCAGCCCTTTCCAGTCAACCTTCCCTTATCCCTTCCCCCCTCAAAGGTGACCACTGTCTCATTTGTTTACCAAAGATGAATTATGCCCGTTTTGGAACTTCACGTAAGTGCTGTTACGTAATATGTATCATTTTGCGTCAGACTTCTTTGCTCAGTACAATGTTCTGAGAATCATCCCTGTTGCATTTATCAATAGTGTGTTTGTTTTTACAGCTAAGTACTATTCCACTGTGTGACTAAACTAGAATTTGTTTTTTTCTATTGATGAACATTTGCGTTGTTTCCAGTTTTTGGTTGTTATGAATAAAAATACTTGGAACATTTTTGTTCATGTCCTTTTGTGGGCGTGTTTTTACTTCTCTTGGGTAAATACCCAGAAGCAGAATTAAGTCATAGGATAGGTGTATGTTAACTTTTTAAGGTACAGCCACACCATTTTCCACAGTGGTTATATCATTTTACCATAAATACATGAATGTTTTGGTAGTGGGGAATGTAATGTAGAAAACTGGAGGGCTGAAAGAATGAAAAGGAAATACTGAGAAATGATGCCTGCAGGAATAGGTATTATTTCTAAAACTAGGGTTTTGGTTGTCAGAATTGAGAAGATTAGAAGAAGATGTGTATTTGGGGTGCCCCATGAATCTGGTGGGATGCTTAGACCCCCACGGAGTCAGCTCGGCCCCACCTCTCTTATTACCCTGGTCACTGACTCTTCCCTCTGCACTCAGTGTTCTGGTTGCTGAGTCCATTATTCAATAGGCATCTTTTTTTTTTTTATTTTGGCTATTAATTTTTCGTTTCTAAAATTTCCATTTGCTTTCTATTTTAACTTTTGTTTCAAGAGTGTTTATGATTGGTTGGTTGAGAATTTCGATAACAGCTGCTTTAAAATCTTCGTCGGATAATTCTCACATGCGCCTTCACATTGTTGTTGTCTGTTGATTGTCCTTCCCCACACAAGTTGAGATTTTCATGATTTTACGTAGCTGAGTAACTTTGGATTATATTCTGGATGTTTGGAATATTATATTATGAGATTCTTAGCCTTGTTGAAAGCCACTATCCTGGTGGAACTCTGAATTCTGGTTGTTTGGCCAATCTGCCCATTGATATTTGACTCAGAGACATCAAACAGCTGTTTTATGGATTCTCTTCAGGTTGTATAGTTGTGTTCAATGGGAGAGAAAAGTTGGCACGTGATTTCTACATTCTACCTAGAATCAGAACCAGCAAGCTTAAATTTTAAAAGATAAAAGAAAACCCATTTGTTCATCAATGACCCTAGGCTTATCATCTATTGTCTGGTTACCACCAGTAGAATTTAAGTTTCACAGGACACAGGACAAGGATCTTTGTTATATTACCAATGTATCCCAAGTACTTGAGTCTCCAAACTGAAATATTAGAAGCAGTCAATAAATATTTTGAAATGAATGAATGAAGAAGCTAATAAACAAGAAAGAATATACTCGTGTACACTGAACAGTTTTACCAGATGACAATTAGAATGACCAATATCTGTGACTTTGTACAGTTAATTAATCTTCATCTGTGTGTGTATCAGCATCTTCTTTCATGTAAAAGGAAAATGATATCTATTTTATAGGGAAAATAAAATATGTAAAGTATTTAGCACATGGTGGATGCTAAAAAAAAAAATCCCATAGATTCAGATTCCATATTTCCTTTCCACTCTTCTTCAAATGTGGAGATAATAAAGATAACTTGAAATTTAAAGAAAGAAAAATAAGCAAAGGATATGCTCATTTCATGGGGCAGTTGGTTTTATGTAAACAGATGGCAAATGAAAGTATTTTCTCTGTTAAGGGAAATGATCTTCAACTGGAAAAGGATAATATCATGGTCTTTGAAGTTAAGTGGACTTTATATGTGACTTTTCTTAACCTTCCTCAGGTTAAGCCCAGTTCTTCTCATGAAATGGGAATAATAATATTTATTCTCACAGAGCTGTTTTAAGTGTAACAAGATAAAAATTATGGAGAGGTATGCGAGGACTGGGACGACATAGACTCTTCTCCCCAGCCTGTCAAATGGAATCTTAGAACTGCCGCCTCAGTTCCCAAGCCAATTCTGATGGTAAATAGGCAGCCTTATCATTTTTGCTCTGTGACCTTTTGGTCCAGGATAGCTGGGCTAAGTTTGACACAACTCTGCCTGCTGAGTCACAGCCTACTCCACCTTACTTTTACTGCGAAAAGCCTAGGACTTCCTTGGTGCCTGCAGACCAAACACCACATCCACCCGGCTTCTAGCCTCACTTGGAAACTCAGCTTGGATCCACACTAGAGCAACTCACCAGCAGAGCTCTGTGGCAGACCAAGAAGCCTGTTCTTCTCACACATTATTGCCCAATAACCCTGCTAATATTTCACCTCTTACTAATTCTCAATGCATCACTTCTCAACCAAAGAGATTTTATCACTTTCATTTCTTTTGTTGAGGCATTGAATAGAAATATTCTCAATAACAATTTCAAAAACCTAAATTAGTTCAATTTTTTTCATTCTACTGTCCACCAAGCATCCATATTTTATATATCCTCACATTCTCTATTTAGCCCATGCCCAGCATCAAATCGGTGCTAAATGGCAATTTCAGACTTTATGACTGCTGTGCACTGATGCAAGATATCCAATAAGCATTAAAAAAATATGCCTTGACTGCCTTGAATTAATTGCTCATTGATAAAACACTCTTCAACTTTCCTTTAGACTCCTACAACATTCTGAAGACTATGGGAAGGTGCTGTTAATGTCTTGTAAATTATATAAATATATAACAAATGGACATCTCTATGAGTACCATCAGCTCTGTTTACTACTCTGGCATCATAGCTGTTGAATTCAGGGAGAGGATGTAGGGATTCAATGTGGAAAAGAGGTCAAATGCTTCTTGTCCAAAGTTATAAGCCATTTTTAAAAATATATCCTCTAGAGAGTGTGAGGAAACCTACTGAGCTGGGTGTTGTCTAGTATGGAGATCTTCTGAGAGGCCATCTGAAGCTAGGTTAGATCTGCTCTTCTCCTTTGAATGAATCTCTCCTGGATGAAAAACAGACTATACACATTCATTAATAGGGTAAGATGTGACAGGATTGATATTTGATAGGTTCTTCTGGAATGAAGCAAAATGAGATGTCCATTTACCATCTCAGAAGGGAGTTAAAGCTAAGAAGCCAAAACAAAACCATAAGGATGTTTTCATTTTTATTATAGTATTGTGTTTTAAAAATTTATTCCCACTTATCTGTAAGCCCATAGTTATTAAGAAAAAGATCTTTAAATAGAAAGGAGTTATATTCTAGCCTTCATGGACAGCAAGAATTGAAGGCTTGGAGAGACCGATTTCCACTGTATAGCCAGGCCCGAGTGAAGAGGTTTCACAAGGAATAAAGAATGTGTTGGAAGTTCCTGAGAGGAGGGGAAAGGGAGTTCCTGCATCAAAGGGAGAGAAGACAGCCCTGGGAGGTGTATGGGCCTGGGAAGATGCCTGGGAAGAGGCAGGCCAATATTTCTCCTTACTATAGTTGACTTCCAGTCTTTCGTCTCTGCAGCCATCTGGAGTTGAATCAAGCAGGGATCACAGAGCTCTGATGGGTACAGTGACACAGATACAAAGGCAGTGATGTGTGAAGATGTGCATTATGGCTTGGGGGATTTGGCCAATCTTTGTAGAGAAGGTGGCATCTGGGCTGAGATATAAAGGTGATTAGGACTGTAATGGTCAGGCATGGGTGTTGGGAGTGGGAATTCCAAGCTCAGGCCAGAGGAAGAAACGTCTGAGACTCCTTTGGAGATTACTGCTGTCCCTGTAGCAGCACAGCATAGAGCTGAGCTGCAGATCTGTGGGAGGCATATTGGTGTACTGGAAAATATGGTTAAATATGAGTCTGCTTTGACCTTTTTTATTTCCTCCACTAATTGAGTTCTGCTGAGGTCACTGGAAGAAACTTCATTTCATTTCTAACCATTTAGTCTCCCACTGAGAAAGTATAAGTTTATGCATTTTTCTTTTGGTCTTGAGAGCACTAAAATGTGATTGGATTGGAGGATGGCACTTCTGATGTCTATCCACTACTTAATTCTGCTGCTAATCCCCACTTTTCCTCAGCCTTAGTGATCTCAGCCTGCTGCCAGTTCCAATATATTTATGTGATGAATGAGATACCAGTAAACACTGTGAGAGTCATCAAGTCAAATAGTTGGGAGGTGCCTCTAGAGGTCATCGTGTCGACAGGTTGATGATTTCTGAAGTCCAGGAAGACTCAGTTGTTTATCAGCTCCTGGAAAAACTCAGGAGATGGAGACTGACAGCTTCCCTGAAGTAGTTCATTTTACTAATGAAAAAGCTGGAAGGTTCTTCCTTTTGTCTAATTGAAATCCTTCCTGATGTAATCCCGTTTATTTGATCCTGTTTTGTCCACTGTGGGCATGTACAGCAAATGATTACCACCCCGCTAATGTCAACACTTCATGAACTTGAAGGCAAAATCTCATCACCTTTCTACTCCTTCCTTCTAGACTAAACAACTCCAGTTTTTCACTCTGTTCATCACGGGGTTTATTTTTGTATCTTTAGCTATATTTATTAAAGTTCTCCAGACTCTTGAGATTCTCTACATTATTTTTAAATAATTGCTATAGCGAACAGCAATGTACACTGAGTGTATTAATAACTTTGGGAGATCTCATTGATGATTTTCAATGTGAAGAAGCTCATAGGCCACTTTTGAAGGTAGGACCAGGTTTTAGGTAGGACAGTTGATGACACAATGCATTTTTTAATTTCAACAGACTTGATATTATTGTGGTATACCTACATTTCTTTGGAATACTGTAGACATGGTCCTGTGCCTTTCTGTCATGAAATTACTTTTAAATTACAAACCTAGAGAAGATAAGGCACTGTGCCTTATATTGTCCATTTCTTCTTTGTCTGATCAATTTAGAAGTGTTTGCTTTAATATATTTTAGAGTCCTTTGTCCAAAGAATCTGAAATAATAGACATAATGATTGCTACCAATAATTGTAATAGGATGTGACAGTTTTCACTTCATGAAATGACTTTGTGGTTTATGGAGAGGTTAAGGAGGTAATAGGTAATGGAGATAAGCAACAGTGGGAGAGCAAGGGAATAAAATTCAACATTCATTAGGTACCTCCCATGTGTAAAGCACTAGGCTAGGTACTCTGATTATACCAAGGTGGGTACGGACAGCATCATGGGAAAGGAAAAGGAATGGATAGGATGGTCACGTCCCTGATGACACTGTAGGGCACCTGGGTAAAGGAGGAGGAGCAGCAGTCTAAGCAGGTCTCAGTTGTGGAGAGAGCTGCTGAAATCAGTTACTTGGTACTGTTTGTCAGGCAGAAGGAAACTGGCTTCTCAGAATTTGGGTTAAGTGAGGGAGGAGGAACGAAAGCATCAGTGACATGCAATTTTATTTATGAATGAGGAAATAATTGTAATAAGATTAACATTTTTGAGCTTTCACAGTATCTCAGAATTCTAAGTCCTTCCACACGTGGTCACTCATTTAACACGCACAGCAGTTCGAGAGGCACATGCTGTTTTATCACCATTTAACAGTGACATGGATACAGAAGTGAAGATACGTGGAGGGCAGAAGTGGGTGGCAGGGAAGGAGGTCACTTGGAGACAGTGACAGTAGGTATTTGGAGACACGGGGAGCTAGATTCGGTGGGTATGTGGATGCTTCTTGGGGGTTGGGATGGCGCTGGGACATGGTGTGATTACCAAGAAGGACCGTGATGCTGCAGATGTTACTAGAGCGCATTTCTGAAAATAAATGAGTGCAGAATAAATATCTGCTGGTTGAGTCAGTATTTGCTTTGAGCCATCGAGAGATGCTGGGTAGCAGCAGCATGTGCATTGATTGGCCATTTGAACAAAGTGGCTGACAGGGATCAAATCCTGTCTCTCTTCATCAGCCTGTGCTTTGCTCCTCCATCTAGTATTCTATTCTCCTTTAAGACCCCTCACAGGCCATTTTCTTGTGGTCTCAGCCCGGGCTGTGCAGGGTTATGATGTGGCTCCTCCTCCCGCCTGCATCATACCCTTGGGGCACAAATATCCCTGCCAGCCTCCCGGTCTCAGCACCATATCTTTCCTAGCTGATGGCCGTAATACCGATTTCTTTTCCCATAACTGGAGATGCCACCCGCATAACCCCATTATTACTTTCTTGTCTCTGACAAATCCCGACCTGACTCTCATCCCTCCCAAGCCTTCAGAACTCCTTTCCTTCCCCACTCCCATCTTCACTCACCCCTAGCCCCATCCCAGTCTCCCACTTTGTTTGGGAGACAGAGACAAGTGGGAATATGAACCTGTAGACTTATTGGGTTTCTGTGTGAATCTGAATGTGACTATGAATGGAAGTGACAGTGTAAGGGACATACAGAAGTAAGGGTGTATTTGAGCCCATTTATATATGTGTTAATATGTTCCTTGGTGGGAAGAGGCACCTGGGACTAAATTGATTCAAGTCAAAAGGATGGTCAACCCTACTTGAAGAAACAGTAAACTACACAAAGATATGCATAGGAGGGTGCTTATCCAGTTTTTGTAAATTGAAAACATCCTAAATTGTCATTATGAAGAGATTGATTAAATTTTGGTTAATCATTCAGTGAAATAGTATGAGTTACAAAACTATTAAATTATATATTTCTTACCTGTGTGTGTAGAGAAAGAGATGAAAATCTTAAGTGATAACAGGCTAGAGCAGTTGTGTATGATGTGATATATTTTTATTGCATGTACATATTTATACTTACAAAAAATCTGAGAAAATTGCTAAAATAATAATGTGGTTACCTCTGGAAAGTGCAATTATTTTGTTAACCATGTTTCTTATCTGCCACAGTGAGCATGTAGTATACGAGTAATAAAAATTATAAACTTGTGAGGCAATAACACTATTTCATGAGTAGGACAAATATAAAGAGTGGGCACACAGGAAAAGACCCACTATTACAGCCGAAGAAGGGAGGGGTTAGAGGTGTGTTAGCCTCTCTTCCCTCCTTCTCCGGCCAGCCTGAAGTGTATAGGATCACTGAAAGAAAAGCCACCCACTGCACAAAAACTCCTTCTGAAAGTTCTGCCCAAATAGAAAATTATTTAAAACAGTAAACAAATACCCCCAGGAGGGCAAAGATTTATCAGTGATTCACGGAATATTTTAGCCCACAAGTCACCTTTGGGCAAATTAGAGAAAGGTATCCATTCCTCAAAACACTATACTGCCATGTGCTAGAAAATTGTAATGAAAACATTAATGGACAATATTCATACTGCGATGACCCTCCTAAATTTGTACACTCCAGTCCTGCACACTCATGAGGAACATTCCTTTCACCATTGTGTGAATTAATAGCATGCAGATCGCTCTCTTCCTAGTCTGGCTGAGCCCTCAGCTCTGAGGAATAAGAATTCTGGTTACGTGCAATGACAGGACAGGTGGAACAGTGAATTTGGAATACCTTGTAAAAGATATCTGATAGGGCTCAGAATCCAGAAACTGTGGGCAGCCTGAAATAACGTGGGACATCAAACAAAAGGAAAAGCAGAATCTGGGAGGCCAGGGCATGGGAGACTAGAAAGGAAAGAAATGGGAATCTAAAGCTGTACTTCAAATTCTTAATGCTGGCCTGTGGTCTCCTGTGTTTATGGGAACATGGGAAGCTGCCCTTAATTCTGGGGGGCTCCACCTCATGCGGCCTTGAGAGTGAACTGAACCCCTGGTTTATAATGGAGCTGCCTCCCAGAGTGGGACAGACCTGTGCTAATGATGCCCTGTGGAGGGCAGATTAATGGAATCTATTCCTGTGTTCAAATCACAACATTCACTTAACAGCTGTGCTTCTTGATTTAGTTTATAGCCACTTATGATGATTTCCATTCTAGATCTTTTCATCTGTCGCTGATGCAGAGACATTTCTGATGCACTGCAGTCAGGAGCCTGGAGCAGACCAGGAAACCGATAGATCTCTGAGCAGACATGACGTGCATGCTCTGGCTGTTTTGTCATATGATGAAGCTCTTATTGGCTCCAGGCAACTTTTACTGTTACCAGTATATAAAGTTATCAAATAAAAGGTAAATACCTTGAGATTCCCTCTTTAAGGGAAAGACTTTGGGGAACATACTTTTGAAGTAGTAAAATTATAGACATTTTAACAATCATAATTCTGTTACCCTGGGCATAATGGAATAGCTGAGAAGGGATGGGGCTAAGGTCCTGTAGGAAATAGTTCCTGAGAATAGTGGAAGAACTATATGATACACATGAAAGAGATCCCTGAGTTATAAAATACTCATTATACAGATCTTAATTAATGTGATCATTTGTTGGCAAATTGCAGCAGTTCTGTTGTTGTAGAGTTTATTCCAATTGAAAAAAAAATCTTGGAGTTTGAATTGACCAACATTGATTTGTATAGCAAAGACTGTAAACTTACTTGGTAGAGCAGTTGCATTTGAATTTTTCAGGCTTTAAGGATTCTTCTCACAGCTCCTGCAATCTTCGGCTTTGCTTTGCATTTGTCTTTCATTCACGGAACACTAAACTGAGGCTGTGTTCAGGAGGGTGAGGAGTGTTCGTGCCTGGATCTTGAACGCGGGCTTGAGGAAAAGCCACAGGAACGGATGCCCAAAGTCCGATGTGCATTTCAGCCGTGCAGTTCTGGGTTTCTTGTTGTAGGCTAGTCTTTACCACCAGAGCAGACCCTCCGCTGTGATCTGGCCTGCGTAGTGCAGCTGTAGGGAATTCAGTTAGAGCAAACACTGCCTCTGCCATGGCAGGATGAACCTAGGTGTTTACTAGACTGAGAACCTTGAGATGGTGGGAACTGTGTCTATTCTGTTTGCCACTGACTCCCCAGAGCCTACCACATAATGCTTGCTTGATATTAGTTAAACGAATAAAACTATTACAGAGGGAGGCCAGTGGGTACTTGAGCGGCATGTGAAGTTATTATTTTGACAACATTATGACCTATGAATTTTTAGGCTCCCAAGCTCAATTTTATTTCCCTCAGAGTTGGTCAGAATCAGGGCAATAACCTATCAACCCCACAAGAGACTGAAGTATAAACCAGATGCCATATAGTTTCCATTATCAATTGTTCCATAACAAATCTCCTCCAAACTTACTGGTTTAAAGTAACAACAATCATTTAGCTAATAGTTTTGCAGTTTGGGAAGGACTAGGTAGGAACGGCTTATTTTAGCTCCAAATGGCATCAGCTGGGGTGTTTGATTAGAGCTGCAGGGTCTCATTCTGAGGTGGCTCAGTCATACGGCTGGCTGACCGGTGCTGCCTGTCCACTGGGAGATGCCAGGACTCAGTTCTCCTTCATGTGGGCCTCACCACCCAGCCTCTTGGGGCTTCCTCAAAGCATTGTGGCAAGTTCCACCTGGCACAATGTTACTTCTTTGTATTCTCCTGGCCAAAGCAGTCGCAGGCCCAGCCTAGATTTACAGAGGGAACAGGGTATAAGAAATAAAAACGACCTCTTGAGAGAAGAAATGATAAAGAATTGGTAGCCAGTTTTAGGGAACTCCAAGTGTTCACTGAAAAATATCTATTAGAAAGATTTGATACTGAAGTTGACTGTTCCTTATATTCTCTTCCTTTTAGAAAAGTTCCACAGTTAACCAAATTGCATAGGCCGGGAAGAGGAGAATGATACTTGGCTTTTTTTCCTTTTTATTGAATTTATTAGGGTGACACTAGTTAACAAAATTATACAGGTTTTAGTTGAAATTTCCATAAGTCCCCCTTTCAAACCGTGGTAAATCAACCTACAATCTAAGTAAAACCAGTGTACTTATTATGCGGGCAATGCTTTAAGAACAGCCGCAGTGTGCTAAGTCTCCCGCCCCACCCTCCCCGCAGGGCGACAGCATCTTGCCCTTCCTAGAGGAGCTCCGCTTCTGTTGGAATGCTGGAGCTGCCACTGCGCAATTATAAGAAGATTCCCTGGTACGGTTTCGAAACAGAAAAAGGAGTGAATTATGTGTTTGCAGGGGCTGGTGTCACTAAAGTTACACTGTATTCGTCTCAGCTACAGTGTCACCTGCCAAGTGTATTTGGACAAAAAAATAGTTTGTTTTGTTCTGTTTGTGTGTTCTCTCTATGTGCTCTTTCAGGTGACTTTCTCACCTTTGCACTGATAGAAAAGTCATTGATTCTTCATATACTCTTGTTCTTTTTTCCCAGGCTTCAAACAGAAAGTTTTCTTTGTCAATTGAATCTTTCTTCAGAGATTCTTATTAAACAAATTATATGTGTTAATTCATTTGATTCTTTTGCAGATTTCTTATACCACTAAAATTGGATAAGAGTTCCAGGTTTTGCTCACTCTACTTAGATTTAGGAGATTGTAGTAGCAACCTTGTATTCATGACCGATTAGTGCCGGACAGTACATATATGTTACTCTGTCCACAGTCCTTACTTAGCACAATACTGCCCTGCTGTGTGTTTGGGGAGAGGCCAGCTTGCCCCAGGTCTGCACAGTAAATGCTGCCCTAGAGGTAGGGTGTGAGCTTAGGTCTTCTAACTCTACTGCCTTCTCCTTGTTTTATGTAAACCTGTATCCGCCATGATAAGTTGAATTTCACTCGTTTACCTCTTACAGCCTGCTCACCTTCATTTCCAGAAGTGCTTGCTCCCAGTTCCTAGTAACTGACTAAGTGAGTCATGGTACTGATTCCATTTTTTAAAAAAAATAATAGGTAGGTAGATAGCAGAAATAGAAACACTGGAAACAAAAGAAAATTAGTTTATATCTCCACCACCATAACACAAGTATTTTAATTTTATGCAAATGTTTGACCAGTGCCTACCTATTTTTATACAATTGCCATCACAGCATTCACCCAATTTTTTATTATATTTTTCATACAACATTTTGAGGTATAGACATTTTCCCAAGGGTCTACATATTACAATAATAATTTTTATTTACAATATAATATTTTGTGCAGAGGACCAAAGTAGATTTTTTATTTTTAAAATATAGATTTTTGTATATAAAAGTAATGCATGTACTTTACAGAAGCATTTGGAAATTTATGTAAGCATAAGAAGAATACAAAGATTTTTATCACACACAGAGATAATACTCTTATATTTTGCAGTACTTTCTTCCGGACTTTAAAAATGTGTTATAAATATATTTTCTTTATACGGACACACATGTCATTTTATTGTATACAAAAGTGGAATCATGCTATCAAAATGATACCTTCAGCTAATGTTTGTATGTCTCCGCAAAGGAATTTTTTTCCTGGTGCTTTACTTTTCTGTAGGGACTCTTCTTTTGGAGGGGTTGAGTTGTTTCCACAAGGTAGAAATTTGTTGGGAATTTGAGACATTTGGGCTGCGTCAGTACCAAACAGCATGCATGTGCGTCCTTAGCAGCACTCACAATGCACTCAATTGCCTCATAAACCATGGAGCAAGGCTGATAATGATGTGGGGAGGTGACCTCCAGCTAACATTGAAGCTGAAAGAAAGGGTACTATTCTGTGCAATTGTAGTTAACATCTGAATATTGTCCCAGCCTCTCATTTAGAACTGTTACATACCTAATGGAAGAGAGTGGGTAGGGTCTATTTATCATCCTACATGTGAGATGGGAAAGTGAATCTTATCTGTTAAATTTGGTGCATATTTCAGAGGCACATGCTGAATTGGCTATGGATGCTTCTTAGTTTTCAATATACAAAATACTGTATAACATAGCCAAATGCATTTATAGGATCAACATTCTCTTCTTTAATTAACTATGAAACAACAGAGTTGGTGCAGTTTAGCTGTCTTTTTTTGTTTCATACAGTGAAACATTTTTAAAATGTGAAATTCTTTCAATGTCCAGGAAAATACAGAAAATACTATCTTAGATACCAGGCTTCCACAGCACAGAATTAATGGATGTTAACATTGGCCATATTTGCTTCGGATCTCCCCCCCCGCCCCACCTCTTATTTCATTGGTAGGTATATACACCTGTATGCAGTCTTGGGGGAAAAGAAAAACTTTGCGGATGAGAAGCTTGGGGGCCAGGGCTTCCCACCCTAGTTCCTTTTCTCAGAATGTCACTGTCCTATGAAATGAAGTCCCCCTACTGACTGCAGCACCACAGAAGAGAAAACATGGGATAGAACAAAAGGAAAGATGTAATCAGTGTTCCCAAAGCCAGTCAAGTAACAAGGGGGGAAAGGGTAGGAAACAGGCTCAGCTAGATGTTAATTGTACCATCTGTGAGTGTCAGAAGCCCTGATAGACTCAATAGACTGGTTTTTTTCCCATCACTTTTAGAGACAAGCTGCTTCCTGAGTTGGATGAATTTTAAGGTTATGGTTGCACATTTCAAAAGTGAAAATTGAGGCTTCTCTCATTCTTTGCCTCTCTCCTGAGTTGTGGGAGTAATTCATGGCAATTCAGAATTTACATCTTGGAGCAAACTTACTTGATAATTTGTCTTCATTGCATTTTGGGGAAAAAAAGAAGCCTTATCAACCAGGGCCTGATTTTCCAAAAGCCCGTCATTCAGTCACTTATTATCCACTTCGTGAAGTTTCTAGGTCTTTGCTTTTCACCCTTTTCCCTCCTGCTGAGATTCAGTCATTTTGCAGCTTGTTAGGACTTCTACCAGCAGATGTGGAGGAGCAAAGAGAGAAAGTAAAACGTTATTAAGTTTTGCTTTATCATAGGAGCTCTGCAGAAGACTCAGTGGGGGAGAATTTCGAACCTTTGTCTCCAATAAGGGGTGGAGTTACCTGTTGATTTTGGTTATGTATGCCCTCTCTGTCCTCCATTAGTGCTGATAATGAAGAATTGACTTGCAGAAAAACAGGATGGAAGGGGACTGCAAATACAGCTGAGACTCGCAGTGAGCTGTGACTTAAACATGGTCCTGTAATATGATGCTGTAATGAGAGGGAGTCTGAGTCCATATGAGTTCACTGAAGTATCAAATTGATGTGCAGCCTTTTTCTCATTCAGCATAGATCAGGCACTCTTGAAGGTAGAAGTTTCCAGTGGGGGCAAAACTGTGTGGTAGGAGAGAGTCGAGAATCACCTGGGCAACTCTTTCAAATTATATGCACAGATATTTCTGCATGTTAACATTTGAAAGGAGGTCAGGGTGTGGACTTTGGAAAAATTACTGAGGTAATCATATAACCTTATACTCTACCATGTAAAAGAGACAGCAATGATTTTGAGAGGGCCTGAGCCAGAATAATGAAGATGGTTATAGGGAGCCAGGGCTGAGTGGCTCAGTTGGTTAGGGCATCACCCTGATGTGCCAAGGTTGTGGGTGAATGCATAAATAAAGTGGAACAACAAATCCCTCTGTCTCCCCCGCCCAAAATCAATAAAAATTTAAAAACATACTTTTTTAAAGATGGCTAAAGGGGCTCCAAAAGGTGAAGGGAATCAGAATCCCCAAACCTGAAGAAAGGAGCGCTCCCAAAGTATTAAGTAACTTTTGTCAGACGTGCCAAAGGTCACTCGGGATGCTGGCTCCCCCCGGTTGTTCTCCACACTCCTGCCGGCGTGATTTGCCGACATGTTGAGTGATCATGCTGCACCCCTCCGAGCTCCCTTTCCTTCTTGACTCTCCCAGCCTTCCTTCTCCTTCCTCTTCCAGTTTTAATAAGAACCAGTCAGTTCACTACTGACCTTGAAATGCTAAGGAGGTTGTAGTTAAATAAGAAAGGTCATAAATGCAAGGTGTCATACAGAGCTCAGTGCTGGGCTGCTTCTCCTTGTGATGAGAGGGAGCAATGTATGCAGTTATATCCGCTGCATTTCACATTCCATATCCATCCGCTCTGCTCACAATAGCCCATTAGATTGCCCTCCAGCCCTCAATCAACACTTCCGCTGCCATGTTTCAACTTCACATTGTTTCTCTTATCTAGACTATGAGCCCTTTAACTTGTCTTCCTGCAAAGCATTATTTTTCTTAACAAAAAAATTAATTAGAAAACCTAATTGAATAAATTATCTTTCCTGTCTGAGAACTTTTCTTGGATACTGTTCATAGAGATATAGCAGTGGTTTTCAACGGGCGTGCCACAGGAATTTTTAAAACACGAAACACCTGACTGTTTAGTCAGCTCCACTGCCCTCTTTTCCACTAGATGGTCAAATCAAAATATGACAACAGCCAACACAACAATAGTGGCCCAGTATGAACGGATCAAGATTATACCTATTTTTGTCGGATCAACAAAAAATAGAGTATACATTTTTCGGTGTGCCATAGATTTTTAGTAATTAGTTCATATGTGCATGAGATGAAAAAGGTTGAAAATTGCTGGGACCTAGCATTGCCTTCCAGACATTCACACAGGGCCCCACTCTCTTTTTTCACACTTAAAACCTGCCAGTGCTTTTCCCAACTCCAGGGCCCTTGTTCCCTTCCCTGCAGCCTCTCCTGCGGCTATAGCTTCCTCTTCTCTGCTGAGTAAACTGTCGTTCTCTAAGACTCAGCTCAGATAGCTCCCCCTGTGAAGCCCGAAGCCCTGTCCCCACACAGCTTCTTGGTGTCCTCTGCGCTCTCACTTTCTTGTCAGGCTGTGTAGCAGTGGTCCCCAACCTTTTTGGCACCAAGGACTGGTTTCATGGGAAACACTTTTTTCACAGACCAGGGTCGTCGGGATGGTTTCGGGATGATTCAAGCACATTACGTTCAAGCTCACCTCCATTTCCTAACAGGCCTGGACAGGCACCAGTCCGTGGCCCAGAGGCTGGGGACCCCTGTGGTAGAGTACTTAATACTCATATTTGTGGGATGTTCCTCTCCTCAGCAGTGCCCCTGATTGGATCACTTATTACCATGTCACATGCCTGAGCTACATGGCAGTGCAGGACAAGTGTTTGGAAAGGTGTGGGGAGGGAAGGATAGACAGGTGAGGGGAAGTGATACACATTTCATGCAGTGGTTTCCTAGACTGGCTGTGTATGAGGAGGACCCAGAAAACTGGAATTTAGTTGTATAAATTGTGCATTTATTCTTACATGTTTAAACTTCTGTCACCTTCAAAGTACTCTCCATTTGATGTAATACACCTACCAAGATGTTTATTTTCACTGCTCAAAACAGCTTTTGAACTTGTCGATTTTTATGCCTTTTAGTGCTTCCGTTTTTTGTTTCGCCTCTTCCACATTGGCAAAACGTTTCCCTTTGAGGACTTTTTTCATCCAGGGAAACAAAAAAAAAGTTGCTGGGGCAAGATTGGGTAAATAAGGAGGGTGGGGCATGGGGTTCATGCCATTTTTTGGTCAAAAACTGCTGACCACTCAGTGTGTTATGGGTGTGCTCCTATTGATAAATCACCCATTAAAAAAATGGGCAAATGCTTTGAAAGAGTCTTCAAAAAAAATTCACTGAAGCCAAATGCAGCCTCTCACAACACCACCAGCTGGTACACTGATACAGATGGGTTTCTAGAACACTAACTTAGCAGGGGAAGCCTGTACTGCAAGGAGCCCACCCTTCAAAAGATAAGTCTATTTGGGGGGATCTCCCCATATATGACTGTTGGGACACACACAAAAATATAGGTTATTTTTATTTTCTTAATAAATGCTTATTTCATGTTTGTTGTCTCCTCTTGGTGAGTTGAGTGGGGCAATGTGGAAACCTTAAGGATCCCTTTGCAGCTTTTCACAGCAAAATCTAAGCTTCTTATTCCTTGCCTTTGACATATTAAACCCTCAAGTAGAAAGGATGCATAAGTCTTTTGAAAGGGGAAGAATAAAAGGAAAGGCAAAGATAGGTTTATCATTTATATATGATAGATAATCCTTTCCTTAACTCATGGAAAGGCTTTCTTCACTTTCCCACCCCCCTACCCCTGGAGAAGGAGTGGAGAAATCTCTCACATCTTCTCAGAAGAAAGCATGTGTTTTTTTCCCCATGATAATTTCCCAAGGTGTTCTTGGTGCCCATTTGGGGATAGAAACAGAGGGAGAGAGTAGACATGTGGTCAGCAGTGTTAATTTTTAATATACATTTATTTGTACTCCAAACTGTGGGAAAGAGTTAGTGTGGGAGGTTCAGAAAGAATAATTTGGAAGTCAGACAGACTTCACTTTTAATGACAAGTCACAGAACCTAATATATAATAGGGCTCTCAACGATCATGTTGCATACGCTTGACATTGCTCTTGGGAGATGCCTCGCCTGGTAAATTTTGCTGTTTTGTAGACATTATTTCATTACTTTTGCAAGAGAGTGTTCAGGTTTGCGCTATAAATCTGAATTAGAAGAAGGATGGTGTTATTGAGAGGTAAGAGAACTGAATTTTCAGGTAAGTGATACTAAGGGTTCCCTTGAGCCTTCTGTGATGTTTGTGGCAGGGTTAAAATTCAGAGAAGTACCTCTGTGGATCGATGGAAAAATAAAAAAGAGTGCTTTTATTTCTCATTCACAATTTTGCTTTCTTTTTTCTTTTTTTTTTTTTTTTAACTTTAAGATCTAACTGATCGCACTACTGCCTAGGACCACTGGTGTTCTCTTTCTCCCTAGTTCACCTCCTCCCCCTCCCTTCTTAACACCCCCAACCCCCAACATTTATAAGAGAGTGGTTCTAAGAGCAGACTCTCCTAGACAGGAATCATTGGTGAGCACTACTGGCCTCTGACTCATTCTTCACTGCAGATTACCACTCTTCTGGCCTGGTGAGGGTGCGAGGGCAGCTCTCTGCCAGCTTTGAGGATGCTGCCACTCCGGGGAGTGAGGAAAGATTCACTACCTCCCACTCCGGTGAGGCAGACAGTAGGAGAGTGACCAGAGGGTGGGGAGAGGGCTTCGCCAATGGTTTCCATGTCTGTCCATACAACAGAACCACCGTGGGGCTTTAAAATGCATATTCTCAGGCTCTCTTCCTGGGGTGTGGCCCAGGGATTCTTATTTTTAACGGGCTCCCCACATGAGTCTCAGAGTCCCAGCTCAGCCTCTGGGTGTAAATCTCAGTAGGGAAGGCCTGTGTAGCAAGAATGCGATGGGAAGGCACCAAAATCTTTGCATACTCGATGATTCTTATATGTGACTGCCTAAAGTTATGAAGGAAGGACTATACATTATTTGCTGGGTGATTTTGAATGTCTCAGGAAAAGATCTTTCTAAACATCTAATTTTTCTGGAGACTTATAGACTATATCTACAAACAGGCCTCTGCCCGCATTAAGGGGATGGATTTCACCAACGGGGGGGGGGGGGGGGGCAGCGTAGATCATCGATATAGAAACATTGTACCCATCTTTGCACATCCAACAATACCTCCCTCAATGTTTTTTCCCCTTGTAAGCTATCTAAAGAATGAAAAAAATATTTTTTTCTGTGCAAGTTGCTGAAAAAGGGTTGGGAGATCAAGCTAATGGCTACATTGTTTACCTCCCTCAGGACTTTTCTCTTTTGGCTCTGTGAGAGGCTATTGAGCCTCATTCCTAGCATCCCAAGACATTCTGGATAAAATTTGAATTTGGCAGCAGCCACACTTCCGTTGCAGTCTCACTTAAACTGGAGCTTTGGGTATGGTTAGAAAAAGACATGGGAAAAAGAGTTAAACTTGCAAAGATAACTCATCTCTTCTAGGAGCTTCCTGTCCATTGCTGAGTTCTTATCTCCTCTTTCCACCAACACCTACTTACTTGGATCTTGGATCCTGGATTTTGACTTATTTTGGCAGTTCCCTGTGCATGTACTGTGGTTGCCATGGAAATGTGATCCAGCATGCTGCATGCTGTTTCATCTTCCCTCCCTCTCTTAATTTCTCTCCAGTCTTATACACCCACCCCAACCCCCTTTGTAATAGAAAACATCAAACACTGCATTTCTTCAAGCTATTTTGCCACTCTCCCCTAGTCACACTGAGTGTGTTTTAACTTCATATCATCAGAGCAACCTGGTAGTAACTGAAAGAGAGGGAAGGAAATGCACTCTAAATTCTTCTAAATTATGCGAGGAAGCTCAAGAATTTAAGGGAATTCAGGCAGCTATTAATGAAATTAACTTCCCTCTGCTTTCACAGGGATTAACCTTTGCTGAGGTTCAGAGAGACTTATTAACCACACATTTCTGATGTCCACCTAGACTTTCTCCCTGTGTCCTGGTATTATCTACAAAGGAGAAGGTCTAAACTACCCTTGACTCTTAATTCCCCATCCATGAAATAATTACTTTGTTCATTGTCTGCACTGACTCACAGGCATCTCTGCAGATGTTGACATGCTGGGTTAGCAAGAGTTGGGCCAAATAAAGCCAAGATCTTAGTGTGAAAATCTGATATTCACCCTGACTTTCTCTTCTGCTCTTGCTGTGCTGTGCGGGGAGCTGGGGAGGGGGAAAGGGTGAGACAGGGATTTTGTATGTGCTTAACCATATGAACACTGAGAAAAAAGTGATTGCCCTCCCTCCTAAGGATATTTTATTTTTTCTCAAAAGTTGAAAAATACTAGAAAACAAATAACAAATTAATTCCCCTTTTGTTTTCCTGGTTTCTTTTTAAAAGACATTCTCATTTCAGTGTTATAAGCAAAGTGAGTTTTATTTTTCTCTGATCCTAATCTTACAAAGTGAATTTACATGGGTAAAGAACATCCAAATGTTATTTTTACATATATTTCAGAATTTCCCAATGTTTTTATTTTTCAAACTAAAAAAAAACATTGCCAAAACTCCAAAATCAAGAAGTTTCATTTAGTTTTCTTTCTTATGGAATAAGATTTGAGTAAGTTTCATAATTCTCGCAGGCAGACATATTTTTTATGGACAAAATAATGGGAAGAACATTCAAAGGGGAGTGATTTAAAAGGGGCCTTGGTAAGAATAAAGTCAACCCAACTTTTGTTTCATAGACGTTAGAAAAGAAAGATTGTAGGTATATGTTCTTTAGAAGTTCTTTTCAAAAATCAATTACTGGAGGAGTCACCGTCTTCCACAGGAGCTAATACTCAGCGCCAGCATCAGGGCACCGTGTCAGTTGCGTGTGTGAGCGTGCAGGGGAGTGAGAGGAGAGAGAGGCAGAGTGACATGGAAGGGGTGGATGTGAGGGCGGGAAGTGAGAAAGCAGAGGAGAGGCTTCCAAGACCAGTCTTCTGGATGTTCAAAACAAATCATTAAGCATTTATTGAATACTTACCCCAAGCAAGGCATTAATTCAAATTCTGTGAAGGACAATAGAAGACAAGATTTGATTCGTACCTTCCGACAGTGTGTTGTCTAGCACAGAGGATGAGATACAGACACATACCTGCATTCAGTAACAGAAAAGTCGGGCCAACAATAAATGAAAGGCTGAAATGTAGACTAGGGGCTAGAATGGGCAGGAGGGGAGACGAGGACAATGGGGCCTTGAATGGTCAAGAATGTGTAGACAAAGACTAAACTTTGATCTGAGCCCATAAGCATGAACAAAATATGGATTATTCTCAACTGAGAGAAAATGAAAAAGAGGCAGGAAAGTGCGAGTTCATGTTCAGGGGACAGTGAAGAAACCACTTGTCGTCAGCAAGGATTCATATACAGGCCAAGAGAGCTCCAAACCGAGATGGGACCAGGCCGTAGAAGGCCTTGACTAAGGACTGATTTTTACTCTAGGTAAATCTTAAGAGATTTTTGAATGTTAGTTACGTAGCACTAAGCAGTATTATAGTAAGACTAAGTGCAAGCAGTATTTAGAAGGTGGAGGGCACTCGATATGAGGCAGATGCCCAGGAGAGGGCTGTTGCAGATATCTGAGTGTGAAGGAATAAAGGCCTGGTCTAGGATGAAAGTTGTGGGGTAGGAAGGAAGGGACAAATGCGAAAATTATTTTGTAAAAACAGGAATGTTTGGGAGGACTTGTTAGGCATAGGAAACTAAGAAACAGAAGATATCAGGGATACCTGGGAGATTTCAAAACAAAAGGAATAAAGCCAGTTAATATTTACTGAGTGCCTACTATGTCCCAGCACCACTCCAAGTCCTTGGTAAATATTAACTCAAGGAGAGAGGGAATTAGAAAGTCGTCTATTTGGAGGGGAAAGATAAAGCAAACCCAGTTCCAGCACTTAAGAATTTGTAACAAGGGAGAAATGCAAATAGTAATGGCTAGCATGGGATGGAAATGAGGAATGAGAAAGAGGTCAGGACTGCAGGCACAGAATTGGGACTCACCCACTTAAAGAAAAAGCTGGTCTCCTGAGAATGGCTGAAATGAACAGGAACCTGTACTGACTTTTCTTAAAAAGCTCCAATAAGGGAAAAAATAAATAAAAGCAGCCAGCAAAGAAGGTAATGAAAGTAAGTCATAGATGAAGAAGATCCAAAATAATATAGCATGGAATGAAAGCATTTCCAGAGGAAGATGTTCCACTGTGTAAACCTATGAAGAGATCAGCAGGATAAGCACCAAGGAAAATCTGTGTATTCGATTGTCCATATCACGAGGGCTCCCTTATTGAGGGTAATTGAGAATTGATTGTAGCTCCAAAGAAAAAGTTTAATACTGTATTTTAAGTCCAGAGAGAGCTTGAGTATTCTCTGCCAAACCAAGGTAAACTTTTTTCCAATCTTAACCGAGCCAAATAAGTATTATAACTCTTATTGTCTGCCTCTAACAAGAGCTCCAAGAATATAGTCCTAGACTTTTATAACTGACTTCCTCCCAGAGTGTGACCTAAGAATTAATTCCTCTGTAAGTGGAGTCAAGCTTCCTGCTTGGGGTTTGTCTCTTGTTTTCTCATAAGGCAAATTAATTCCATTTCTTCACTTTTTAGGGGTTAGTGCCATGAAATATGACAGGTCAACAGCCCCTGGAGACAGGAGTTCTTTTGTTATTCTATGAATGCATCTCCTGACTGCCAGTGTGCCTCCAGGCCTTCTCAGGTTCGTAGGGAGCCTGTGTGTTTCAGCCTCTTCCCGGAAGACCTCCCTATGACGCCAGCTTTAGGGATAATTAAAAACAAACGATGGACTGCTGGTTGATGGTATAAGTAATGACTAAGAGCCCAGGATCTAGAGCCATTCATATCCGGATTTAGATTTTAGTTTTACCATGTTGGAAGTTTGGGACTTCTTTCTTTCCCTCTCTCATGACCACTGCTGCTCTTGACAATGTTATTCTTAGGGAGGCAGCAGAATGAATTTTAGAATGACGCAGTATTGAATGGGATCAACTCCCAGTGCCACCGACCTTGGGCTTTCATTATAATGTGATCTATTATTTTATAGCATTGCTGTGAGAATTTAAAATAACGCAAAATCTAGAACAGAGCTTGGCATGTGCTCAATATACATTGTTATATGTGTATATAAAAACTAAGACATTGTTATAGTTTTTTTTAAAGCAACTCAGAGCAAAAATATGACTTCCAAGCAATTTCACTTTTAGGCCAGAAAGCTATGAGATTAATTTACCTCGAGGAGACAAAACCCTGAAAAAGGGAGAAAATATCAATCAGCTTATTTTGTACATAATGCTAAACTACAGCTGACATTTTAAATGATTTGACTGGTTATAAAAATGTGGCTCATAAGAGCAGCCCAATTATTTTCTTTTTCATTCATGTTGTAAAGATGAAATTATAACCAAGAGGGAGAAGTCAAAGCTATGCCAGAATTTTAAAGCTCTGAGAGTGGTGGTGCGTTGCCAAAATACAAAGCAACCTGGCTTTGTCATGGGCGTGCTAAGTTTGACCAGGTATCAGAACACGTGGGTAGAATGGTCTGATCAGAAATACCAAGCTGAAGGTCAGGGAAGAAGTGGACCTCTGATGGAGATTTTGGAGGCCTTGGTGTGGAGGTGATTGTTGATGCTATGGCTGTGAATGAGTTTCAGAGGGAGAGCGTGGGAGTGACAAACGGAGTCTTGGGGTGTCCTGAAATTAGGGAGTTTTGAGCAAAATGGACAGGAAAAGAGAGAGAACTGGCCTGCGAAGTATAAGGAGAACTAAAAATTATCCTACTTAAAACAACAAATATACAAGGGTAAGGAGGGTTGCTGAAAACTTTGGAGGGTCAGCTCTTAGAAGCTCCATATTGTCAAGGAGAATACTGATGGAGCAAAGGCTACTGATTTTATTTTTGTTGCCTTAGTCTTGATTATCAGTGACCTCGTAAAAACAGTTTCAGTAGAATGATAGAGGGAAAAGGAGTGAGCTCTGATGAGGAAATAGGGGCATCAGGTGTCAGTTACTTTTTTTTAAAGTAATTGCAGTAAAAAGAGGTAGAAAATGGAGTTACTTTTCACCGGTTGGAAAATAAATTTTTGTGACCTGCCCTGGTCTACAAAGAGTTAATGGTATAAATGCACAGTGATTTCAGAAGTCTTAAAGATCACGTTTCCATGGAAACATCAACCTACAGAGAGAAAAAAAGATCTAGGATTCCCTGACAAAGAAGGAACAGCAGAATTCTAGCCCCCACACAGTACAGCAGGGAGAGATGATTACACGTTTCTTTCAGCTTCCCTGTGAAGATGTAGTTGGGTTCATGGTGCTGTCCTCTTGAGGACGAGAGAAGAGGGAAGTGGGTTTGCTTTAAAACACTTTTGCTCTCACCTTGCTTTAAAACCCGACTCAAGGGTCAAGCCCATTTTAGAATACTGGAAAAGACCAATGGGTGTCTTTGAGTAACCAACTACAATTCATTAAATAAATAAACCAATGGGTTTGATCTTCCCCTGACCTCTCTGTTCTAACCTAGTCTAGAAACACGGCCATAAAGTATTGTGATTTAGAGCAACACTTAAACAAAACTCTAGAAACATAGGATGAGTGTTTGGCCAGCACCTTTGCATTATGGTTTCCATCTTGGTGTATTGTCATTGATTAAATATGCATTTTGTCTGACTGTTTTCAGGCTGATGATACCCTTTTTACTACTGACTAATATACAGTTTCTGCATCTTCAAACCCAACCATACTTTTAGGGATGGGTCCTCTCACTGAACTTCAGCCCCAGAAAGTTGTTCTCCAGACTGCTACAGGAGCCATATTAACAAACTGCTTATTGCTAATTAATTTTCCTTACAGTTCACTTTCTCTATTCCCATGTTATAGTCTACTTTGCATCTGGGATGTATCTGTGTTGTTCCATTGGTCTTTCCTTGGACCCTAGATTCAAGAAATTTTATTTCCTGTATGAAAGGGCTTTAGTCCTGTGTGGCTCATGACTGGATTTTTGAAGACAGAGATATGTTTTTGAATGACTCAACAGCCTCTACCACTTTTTGTCATGCATCTGTAGCATGATATAATTATGGGACACCCATCTCCCCAAAGGACATAATCTTCATCCAGGCATCCTGAGTCTTCTGTCTGTTGGAAACTGTCCCCCGTCTCTAGAATATCTTTGGACCTTGTCCTCCTACATTCAGTATAAATGCTCCTAGAGGTCAATTCCTCGTAACACCCACTCTCAGTCCCTGTGACTGAAGCCGTCCCACTAAGTCATTTGTTCACCTCTTTTGCTACCCTGTAGAGCTGTTGGAAGGAATTGTGAAATTAAGCATATGGTAGCTGCAGAGGGTGTGAGGTATTGCCAATGCATTGATTTTGTTGATTGCCTAAAGTATGAGAGAGAATAGAGAGGGACCCCAGTAAAGGGAAGAACAAATTAAGGAAACTGGAGAAAGGTCAAAAAGGAGAGAAAAGCCTCCTTATTCGTTTCACTTGAAATCATACTCAGGTCACTTTGTCTAGACCAAGGGTTTCTTGGGTATACAGGGTGTGGCAAAAGTAGCTTTACAGTTGCAAGCATGCAAAACACAGAGTTAATTCTTGTATTATTATTTTTTAATTATTGTATTATTTTCCGTACAAACAACTGCAAACCTACTTGTGCCCATCCTGTATATGTCCAGCATTTCTTTCCATAAGTCTGAAAACTCACAAGAAGGAAGAGGCTTCCAGTCAAAGTTGAACGTCCTAGAGAAATCTTTGCCAGTCATTGATTGGCTGATTTTAGCTAAACCCCTGAGTAGCATTGCAAGCCCATGAGCCAAAATGGGTTTCAGAGAGGCAAGTCTTCACCTTAAAATCATTAGTAGGCATCAAAAAAGAAATATCAGTGTGCTCAGTGATCAGCCTTGGTGCTCTTACAGTATTTTCTCTGGGAAGGTCCTGCCGCTGAATCTGGGTAGCCCTGCACTGGGCTGTATTGCAGCATATTGAGCAGCTTATCTGTGGAAGAGGGTTTTTATTCTGTGCTTCTTAAAAAGAAAGTGATTTTTAACTTTCCATGTGCAGCATGGAAATTTGAATTTAAAAGGAAAAAAATCCAGTGGCAATAATATTATCCAGAAGAATTGCTTGGTTCCTTACCACTGAGGAGTTTCACCTGTCTAACCGCCTCTAGAAAATAGGCTTCCCGTAACACCTGAGCAGGTTTTGCTCACAGCAGAGGTGACTGAGGTTGTGGGCATGAGAATAAGGAGAGCTCCTTTTCATCACTGAGTTCTATGCACAGTTCCCTGAATGAGAAACAGCTTGGGCACACTTGATTAATTGGCATCAAAATGTGGAATCGCTAGTTCCCTAAGGAATGCACAAGATGAGTGTGCCCCTCTGAAGAATTTCAAAGAGAATTACATAGTGTTTAAAGCAGGGCTCTGGGAGGTCAGAATGGGGGTCATTTTGAGGAGTCATTTATTCTAGACTAAAATGATGGGGATATGAGCTCATCTTTCGCCTTCCTCAGGAAGTGAACTTTATATTGAAGTATGATTAAGTGATTCCCCATGCAAAATACCTTACATAGGTCACTAATCACAGTAGAAAAACAAATATTCGCAAGCCTTAATAGTTTGGAATACTGTGGGAATGAGAGGTCATATGCTGGCCTGGTGGTTCAGTAGTCCCCCTTCTCTGCAGGGGAGACGTTTCAAGACCCCCAGTGGATGCCTGAAACCACAGATAGTACTGAACCATATATATATATATATACTATATATATGGTATATATACTATATACATATAGTTTTTTCCTATGCATGCATACGTATCTATGATAAAGTTTCATTTATAGATTAGGCACAGTAAGAGGTTAACAACAATAACTAAGAATAAACTAAACAGTTGTAACAATATATATAGTATAATAAAAGTTATGTGAATGGCTTTTGAGGCCATTAAGTAAAATAAAGATTCCGTGAACACAAGCCCTACGATACCAGGACAGTCCATCTGATAACTGAGCTGGCTGCTGTAAGTGACCAGTGGGTGGGGAGCACATATAGCTCATGGATACACTGGACAATGAAACTATTCACGACCCTGGGTGGAATGGAACAGAATGGTGCAAAGTTTTATCACAATACTGAGAATTGTGTGCAATTTAAAACTTACAAATTGCTTATTTCTGGAATTTTTCATTTACTATTTTAGACTGCAGTTGACCAGGGATAACTGAAACCACAGAAAGCAGAACTGCAGATAATGAGGTAGGGGTAGGGCTACTGTATTATGGAAAAATGAAGATTCGGGAATTGAGAGACTTGCAACCAAAGAGTTGGCAGCATCTCTCCAGGCCTCAGTGTGTTCCGCTCCAAATAAGAAAGGTTAGACTGTGATCCAGAAGTTCCTGCAAACTCTTACATTCTCTGATATACAAGTGATACCCCCCCAAAGACAATCACAGCAGCAACAGCAGCTAAAACACAAGGCTCATTATACGTAGGTGTAGGTAAGCGCAATTCAAAGACTTCTGTGAACACAGAATCATTTAATCCTCACAACTATCCTATGAGATAAGTAGTATTATTACTCACACATTTTATGGTGAAGAAACTAAGGCTAAGAGAAGTTAAATAACTGGTAAGATAACACAGCTTCCGAGTGGTGGATCAAGGACTTGAGCAGAGGCCACCCGAGTGCAGTGTCCTGGCTCTTAGACACCACACTGCACTGCCTGTTGTTATTGTTGTTCTGTTTGTGTGTGATATACTACGTTCCTCTCCTCTTGGCTTAACTTATTCTATTTTTCCCTTTTATTTTCTTTCTGTTCGCCACTGAGCATTTTGAAGTATTGTCCAGACCTTTTCATTCATTTGAGTATAGTATATATCTCACTAATGAGAACAAGCTTTTGGGTTTGATCCCAGATGGACCTATAGGTCAGCTCAGAGGAGAATCGGTCCCTGGCCGTGGCCTGCCATATTGACCTCATTTGTTGAAAGGGTACAATGGGTAGCTTTGAGGACATCACAGCTGGTGGCAGAGCCACTCAGAATGCTCATTGATTTAGCATCTTTATGGAGGAAGGTTGATATACTTTACCCTCTTGTATTCAAGCAGAGATTGTTGGGCAATTCTCCACAGTATTTCTCTCTGTTCTTGCCTTTCAGATAAAGGTAATGCATGGCATTCAGTCATGAAACAGAATTAGGCAATAACGCTCAGAAAATTTTCCTTGTGAGGCAGAGGGTCACAAAAAGGCTTTTCCCTTGGAATAGATGGCGCACTGACTGACACATTACCATTTACTCCTCAGATGAAGGCAGTTCAGCCTAAACTGCTAAGGAGCCAAAGCACAATCTCACCAACAGCAGGGGAGAGGAAGTATATTAAATTTATAGGTCAGTCTTCAAGATATTTTAACATCTAATTAATTTAACACTATGAATTTAGAATTTAAATAGCTAAGATATGGACCAGCCCAGACATGAACCTTTTATGATTTGCAAAGAATTATTTTATACCCAAATAAATTAATGGTATACCATTTCAGAGAAAAAATTTTGTCCACTGGAAGACAAACTATTTTTAACATGCCTCAAGTAATTGTAAATTAATATTATAATCTGCTCTTTAAGTTAGTTTTTCCTGAGGTTCTCTACTAGATACCATTTCGAAAAACTAAGGGAAAAGGACTGTGTGTGACAGCTTAGGAAAACTGTGATTTCAAATTACTTTGCTCAACAGCATGATTTAATATTTTTATATATGACATTATATGTCAAAGGAAACTTTCAAAACGTCTGCAAATCCCTTTTCTTAAGAAGACTATTGTTGACAAGAATAATTCACATCCATTGGAGACATTGCCACATAACTTTTGAACTTGTGGATCAAGGATTTGAACAGAGGTGGGCTGACTGCAGCATTTTTATTCCTAAATTCCATGCTACGCTGATGGCTGCCCCTCCTGGTGGTAGTGATGATGATGGAGGGTGTGCATGGCTCATACCGCATTCCTTTCCTCTCCCAATAACTTATTTTTTGTTTGTTTCTCCTTATTTTCTTTCTGCCAGCAGTTTGGGGGCATTGCCTGTGTCAGTCATTTGAGTGTAAGATGTCTTAATAATAAGATGTTTCTTCTGGGTTTGATCCAGAAGAGCCCATTGGTAAGTCCAGAAGAGAACTGTTCCCTGCCATGTTGACCACATCACAGTGGATTGCTCATTTCAGGTGCATTTTAATAATTATGAATTTCTAAGTTGGGGGAAAATTCAGAAATTTCTATTTAGTCTACCAAAGTGTAATATTGAACATCTAATTTTTAAATATCTTTACCTTTTTCCGCCAGTACTGGCCCCTAATCAGGGAGCTTTTAAATGATTAAAGTTCAGTATTTCTAATCCTGTAGGAAATTGTTTCTACTCTTTCAAGAGAAAACATTTACACAGAAATAGTAACTTCTAAAAAGAGACCAGAAAGATATTTTGAAAAATTTGTGGTTTTGCCATTCAGATGATGGAGTCTAATAATGTAATAGCCATAGTATTAGCCAGATGAAATGGAGAAACAGAGAGCATGTCAAAGAGCATCTCTAAACTTCCCTCATTAGGCAAGTACTGTATTTTTTCGGAGCATAAGACGCACCTAGGTTTTAGAGGAGGAAAATAGGAAAAAAATTTTGAAGAAAAAAATGTGGTAAAATATTTAATAACATAAATAACATAATATTTCACCAATGTAAATGCAAACAGAACTCAACAACAGTATTAACAACTATTATTCCTCCCAAATTTGGGGGCAGGGACATGCATCTTATAGTCTGAAAAATATGGTAAGATGGTGTTTTATAGATGAGGGCGCTGAAGGCTTTAAAAGGTAAGTGACACACTGAAAACACAGTTACGGAGTTGTAGATTTTCAGAGCTAGAAAATTATAAGCAAGGGTCAAGAATTCAAGTCTTCTGCCTGGAACTGTGTTTCCTTATTACTTTGCTCTTAAAAACTGGAGAATGGAAACTGAGAGCTATGGAAAATTTCACCACTTGTGAGGCATGGCGGTGAGTGGACAGAATGCTGTACTGGGGGTCAGGACCCCCAGATCCTGTCTCCAGCAAAGCACAAAACCTTTCTTGATGTCCTCTGCTTTATCGAAAACAAAAGGATTGGATAAGTGATTTATTTCTCTTATTACCACATTAACAGACATTAATAAAAAAATCTAGTGCCTTGTAAAAATATGGAGGGCAAAATGAGTATCATTGGTGCTAGGGCTCTTGGTTTGCTGGGGAAAATCTGGCAGAGATCTTTGGGACACCTCCCACACAGGGCATACTGCAAATATCAAGTGGATGAGCACTGAGGGTCATGGGCAAAGTCAAAGAGGCACAAGGGCTTTTTACCTCAGCTTGATCCTATTAAACCCACTGGAGTATGACTTTGGCCATATAAAACAAATGTATTGGCTCTGAGCCCATCAGGGTTCTGTGGCTCTTAACAAGAAGGAGTCAAGCAGGAAATGAGATGGACTTTATTTTATTCAGTCTGTGCTAGGGATCTACATAGTCCAGGGCATATGTGACATGAGATTGCTAAAATGCACCTCTGAGGCTCTGCAAAACTGATTTCAGTTCACTTAGTGATGTAGCAAAAAGAGCACTGAACTGAAAATCAGAAGACTTGAACTCCAGTCCTGAACAGGCAGGTCAAGGTTACCTTGGAGAATTGGATAGCACTGTAAGGCCTATTTTCTCCTTTCTGAAATGAGAGTTCTCAGTATGTAGTTTCTAAGTTTTCTCCTAGTTTTAGCAATCTGAGATTTTTGTAATATTAGAACTTTATGAGACAGGCCATCAGGTTTTTTGTGGGTCAGACTACATCCCAGAGACAAGTCAAGCGCTATTTTTTATATAACAAACCTTGATGGGGCTTTTGGGGGATTAGAGTGTTATATATGGGTAGAGCTTCTGAATTTGGCTGCCACTTGAAGCTAGGCTTCCTGATTGCATACTTGGGAATAACATTTAAAGTAAAACAAAAGAGCTGTGGCATCTCTTAATCTTGTAGTTTAATCCTTTACTGAGGATTTACACATGGGAACTGTAAGGTTTTAATTAATATTCAGAATTGACGAAGTGCAGTCAGATCCAAAAGCGGTTGGGTAATTTCATGTCTTATGGAAAGTTAAATTGATTAATATCACCACTTGACCTCGCTTATCCTCCATATGTGGAAGGCATTCTCTATTCCTGTATTGTGTTCTATGGATAATTGAGTTTTGTTAAATGTAATCATCACACTTTTGCTGAAATCCAAAATGAGGCAAGTACTCAAATCATGCTTATACATTCTCTTTCTGAATCTTTTTATTATATAATTTTACATTTATATTTTATATAGTTTTTATTCATTTTTTTATGTGATCATCACAACAGCCTTATCTGGGCATTAGAAATGGTGTTTCTAGTTTAAAGAAGAAAAATTTAGGTTCAGGTGCCAAGTCACACTCACATGTCTAGGAGTGACCATACTCCTAATTATTTTTTCACATTTTTCATTACCAATGAGTGGATACTTTGTTCTGCTATTCAAAGGGCATCCTTGCTTGAGGCAGGTGGATATTTGTAAGCTCCTCACTAATAGCTAAATGTTGGCATGTCAGAGGAAATACTCAGAAAAAACACAATGTGAATGATTAATCTAAATAGTGCTAAAAGATATCAATGATTAAAGGATAGTTTGGAGAAAATATTTTCTATATTGTCATAAAATTTTAAAAATATTTTCAATAAGTGTAAAATATGTGAGCAGTGCCTGGGTGAAATAAAATGAACCTGTACAACTGGAAGGTGAATATATCAGAAAGAGAAAATTTTATAAGGAAAATCAGAAGTATCTGGAGCAGAGATAACTAAAGAAATTTAACTATAGAGCAATTGCATTGCCCATTAGTGTGGTTTATTTTCTCCAAGTTTGAATTTCTCCACTTAAACACTGAATTCAATGCTGTCCCCTTCAGAGAAATCATCCTGAGAGGCTATACACTTATTCCATTCATCCTGCCTATTCAATTATTTTTGGAACTTCTCTTTTCTGAAATGGACACTTTCTTTTAAATATTCTTAATGGTGTTTTAAATAAAGTCAGAATTATTCAGAGCAATGGAGATAAGTAATTTCTCTCTTTCCATCTTCCTTCCCTCTTTCTCTCTCTCCCCTCTCTCATTATCCTTCCCTTCCTCCCTCCCTCTCTCTTTTCCCTTCCTCCTTCCCTCCCTCCCTTTCTTCCTTCTTTTTCCCTCTCCCTTCTTGCTTGCTTTCTTCTAAAAGAGAGATGAGACTAAATTTTTTGTGTGTCTCATAAACCTTCTCTCAAGACTTCTAGAAATTATTCTAAGCAATGCAGTATAGTAGTAACAACATATTTTCCAAGTTATTATGTTGGGTACTCAAATCTGGTTTGTTTGTTTAAAATACTTTGTTTTATACTTTTGTAATTATAGTCCCTGAAATGAATGATGCAAGGCTTTGGTTGGAATGTTGAAGTCATTGAAAACTATAGGAGACATGAGCTTGAGCAAGCATCACCGAGTGAGAGGTGAGGAGTAGTGCAGGGTGTGGAGCAGATGTGTGCCATGTGGAACATTTGGGTTGAATTAGGGATGCTACAGTTTTATCAATTGGAAACGTCCAGAGAGAGCTGTCAATGGGAGGCAACCTGAAGCCATAGCATATCATAACTATATGAGTGAACTGGAGATATTAAACCCAATGTGGCATGCTAGGATCAAAGTGGTATGGCAGAGAGGACATGGGACTGGGAATGTGGCTTAAAATGTTGTTTCTTCTTGCAGTTAGCTGTGGAACATTGGACAAACAATTTGACCTGTTTGTGCTCCAGTTTCCTCATCTATGAAGTTGAAATTATGCTTGAATGAGTTTAAGGTTTCTTCAAAGATAAACATTTTATAAGGGATACATGATAAATGTCTTTAAATGCTTCAAGAGCTCTCACGTGGAGAACCAGGATCAAGGGCTTGCAGGCAGCCGTAAGATGCTCCCTCGAGGGTGTGGAAGGTAGAGTGATAAGCTCCGCATTAGTGGGAATATTCAAGAAGAGCTGAGATGCTCAGTTTTATGATGCTGTAGAGGGGGAGTATGAACTGCAAAAGCTGGTAAGCTAGTTGATTGTGTCAGTTTCTTTGAATTCTGAGATTCTGAAAATCTCTACTCTTTGAGATCTTCAGGGTTCTCTATGTTTGCATTTGTGAAGCTACACAAGACCAGAGAATGAGAGGCTTAAAAATCCCAGGCAGCCCTAGAAGTGAGACGCAGTCCATGGGAGTCTGGCTCATGATGCCTAGTCATTCTTATCATTGCCTAAAGGATGTGCATCCTACCAACTTTGTTGCTTAACCTAATGTTACCTGGAAGAGTCGAAGAAGAGTGTTACAGTTTCATTGAATGAGAAGATATAAAAGAGGAACATTTAAGCTGCCTCCTGATGCTTTCTTTTTCTCTCCTTTAACATAGTGTTAGGAAATCATTGTTGGTCACATCTCAGCCTGTCAAAATGTTCAGGGCAATGACAAGATATCCCTTTTGCTTCTTAGCAGAGACACATCTCACAGTAGCATCAAACCCAAGGCTCCCAAATAGCATGTCTGGTGGCCACAGAGCTAATCAGTATTGATTCCTTGGGCCATTATGGTAAAGCGACATTAATTACCATCAGCACAGTTGCACTAATTTGGTTGTAATGAGCACGCCTGTGGGAATTCCCAATGAGGGAGATCTTCATTAGATCAGAGCGGCCAACAGGGTAGGTGGGGTGAGCGGGAGGTGCAGGTGTTGTGGAGGAAGACAATTTCATTGGTCTGACTCTGGTTATTTCCAGAGTTTCTGCTAATTTATGAGCTTATATCTAGACCTCTCCATGAAATGTCTCTCCCGTGTTCTCCCTCTGCCCCCAGTGTTTTCTATTCACTATACACAGGACAATAACCCTGGTTTCCAGAATGCATCTCGTAGAACCAGATCCCTGACAGCTGGACTCATCTTGTACCTCTTAGAAGTATGGAACAGGCAGGATCTCAGCAAGAGATTAAAGGCCTGTGCATGTCTCTGGGAGGGGGAGAGATCCTAAGCTCCAATATGCCACCTTTCATAGCAGAAAGTTGTCTTGGTACACTCCTACTTTCTTTTCTAGTTTCTATCACCTCTGCCCTTTTATCCACCACTTTAAAACAAATTGTTAACACAGTGAGGGTTTACTATGCACCAGCCCCATGGCAAGTTATCTCATTTAAGCCATATAAACCTAATAAAGTCGGTTTTCTTTGTGACCTCATTTTTTTGTAGATAGAGAAAGAGGCTCTCTATTTTTTGTAGAGGTTCAAAAGGCTAAGTAATTTGCTCAGTCATAACTATAGACTGAACTCAAACTTGGTGCCCTTATTTTAAATTATTACATTGTGTTCTGGTATTATCCCTATTATGTGAGAACCTGATGGCTCTATTGAATAATCAAATGGGAGCTTGAGGAGCACCACGTTTCACGTGGTGTTTGCGTATCTATCTACGTGTCTATCTCCATCCACCTTTCTCTCTGTCTCCCTAGCTGTCTTGTTCTGGACATACCATCTTCATGCTTTTAACCTTCCTTTTGTTTTGTCTTCACAGGTATCTGATCAATGTAACTTTTGAGGGGAGGAATCTGTCCTTCAGCGAAGATGGCTACCAGATGCACCCAAAACTGGTGATAATCCTTCTGAACAAGGAGAGGAAGTGGGAGAGGGTAGGACATGTTTTTGGCAATTCTTGAGCACACTGGAGGGGTAGGGGTGTAAAATTTTGCAATACGTGAACTGAAAACAGTTTCTTGCTTGTGATCTCTGAGGCGGGGAGCAAGAAGTCAATACTTTGAGAACACAGGAGAAGCCATTTCTCAAACTTATATCTTCATTTTCTTGCTATGCTGGTTAACCAAGAGATTATTTTCTTATGCATTGCCATTTTATTGGTTATGTGTTGTCTGAATCTTAACTTTGTCTTAAAGGAAGATCACACATGTACAATGTAACACAATTCGGTGAAGAAAGTGTCAGTGGTACGATTTAGAAGTTGTGTCCTACATGGTATACTGGGGAGGCTTAATTTATGAGCAGGCAGGTATGGATTTAGTGTGATTAGAGGCTTGTCATGCCAGGCTCTTCTCAGGATCACTCCCATGGCCAGCTGATCACAGGGTCTGAGATGCTGCCATTAGAAATTAATTTCTGTTGGTGCCAGACTGCCTAGGTTTAATTCCCAGTTCCCCTACTCACTAACTGGTCTACCTAGGACCTTTTAAAGATCTCTTAACTACCTGTGCCTCCAGTTCCTCATCTGTAAAATGAGAATAATAATAATAGCACCCATATCACAGGGTTGTTATGAAGATTAAATATATTATTATATGCAAAAGACTTAAAAAGGTGCCTGGCGCATGGTAAGCACTCCATAGGTATTAGCTTTTATTATTGTCCTGGATTCCCAATTAAATACAGATGTTGCCAAGAATAATGCCATCACTGGTATTTCTCAGTGTGTTCTGTGGGGCACTGGCCTGTTGAGATGCTTTGCTTGAAAAATGGTTCTGCAGATAAATAAGGTTGGGAAATGCTACCTACTCTTTCTCATTCAGGGAGATTGCAGGGTGGAGGGGAATGATGGGGGAGAAATGGGACAACTGTAATAGCATAATCAATAAAATATATTAATTTGAAAATGAGAGATTCTCAGAACTTATTAGCATTTGAAGATTCAGAGGTATCTTATATCAAAGAAACATTTAATCTTACTCAATTTAGCAATTCCCAAAATTACTTTAACATAGCACCTCTTTGTTCCTGAAATGCATATTCTGTGAAACACATCGGGAAACATTGATTTAAGGCAATTTCTACCAACTCCATGGGCCAATTGGCTGAGAACAGGCTTTCAGATGTCAGCATGAGTCTGACTAGGATGGAAACCAAGCTATGCATTTCTAGAGAGAGTAGCCAGAAAACAGAGGCCAGAGATAAACTTGAAATTCAGTCTTGTCACAGAGAACCCTGGACAGGTAGTATGTGACTGCTCACCTGTGGAACTGGGCCTATGTGGCTTGGGTAGTGGAACCTAGGACCTTGTTCTTGAAAGACATCTACCTGTCATGTTGTTCCTCATTTCAGGGCACAGTATAAGGCTTGTACTATGCCTGGTGTTCTTGATTAAAGTTGCCTTCCTTCCTCTACTCAGAGAATTTCTGAACATCACTTGTTCAGAAACGGCTGTTCACTTGGCTCTTGCTCTACATCCCAATCAAGCTGTATTTCACTGCTGCTGTAGAGACAAAGTAATTTAAGACATGAGCTGGGACCCTCACATGTAACAGGCACTTATGTGTATATCCAAAAGAGGAGTTATTAATAACTGAGGCCTCATGTGTGGATCAGAAGACGTCCAGCTGGTGTAGCTTTTGTGCAGTAGACTCATGATTGCCATCTCAGGTATGGGGCATCTCAAACTGTCCTTTCTTAAAGAGACACCACATACTGTCACTTGTGCTGACTTCTCTTCCTTAGGCTGGAATCTGAGGCCTGTGGTCCCCATTCCTTTCCAAAACTAGATCCTTCTCCCTGGAATTTGGATCCCCTCTCTCTTTATCAATTCTACCTTTATTCTAGCTCTTGAATTTATTCCTTACCTTTTATATGACTGAGGAACAATGTGATATGCCTCCCGGTCCTTGATGCCTACCTTTGTCCATTCAGATCTGTCCTAAACATGGCTACAGAACAGGCTTCATAAGGCGCAATTCTGATTTTGTTCTTTTTCTGCCCTAAACTTAACTCAGAGCTTCTGTGGTTTATGGATTGGGTCCAAACTTTATCTGTTCTTGCATTCAAGGCTTTGATTTACCTTCTAACTCCTGTCTTTCTCTTCTTAATTTCCCATCTCACCATTAAGCTATATTGGACTCCTCTCTATTCTGAGAGCGTGCGCCTGTACATGCAGCATGTCATGAGGTTTCTTTTTCCCTGGGATGAATTGTACACTAATATAAATCATAACCCTCCTTTGAAACCCAATTAAAATGTTGCTGTCTCCTTCCCTGATGTTTGACTGAGATTTAATCTCTCACTCCCTTCTCTCCCATAGCTTTTGTCCCTCCCTCTGTTGTAGCACTCATCCCATCTGTCCCTGGTAGAGCTGTGCGTGTGCATGCCTCCAGAGGACAGAGGCTGTGTCATTTATTGTTGTGTCCTCACGGCGACCTGGAAGAGTGTGTTGCATAGAGCAGTTCAATAAATATGTGTCGAATAAGTGAGAACCATTACATAACACAAGAGTCTAAAATCCATCATTAAGAATCCAAGTTTATGCTGTTATCCCTCATACAGTAGCTGTTCTTTTATTTATTTTTTCTTTTTTGGTGGGGGGAAAATAACATCTTTATGTAGGTTGAAATTTCTAATATGCTAAGGGAACTTATTATTTAAAGAAATTATGTGGTTACTCATTTTGCAAAGCACTTTGGGAGGGGCTGAAATCACAGAATAGAACGTTTTCGTGCTGACCTGGTTAAATCAGGGAGCTCTGCTGAAGAGACATCTCTGGTGCTCACTGAGTTCATCGAGCGCACAGCTCCCAGCCTTAGAAGCCCTGGCTAGGGCTCACTTGTGGGCAGGAAGGGGTGGCAGGAGCCAGGCACAGCACCAGGGCATGTCTGAAAGGTGGTGAAATTGCACTGTGGGGAGTTATATCTTTGCTTCCACTGTTACCCTGGCCCCCAGCACTCTTCTGCATTCTCAGGATTCCCAGTACCACTCCAGAAGGTACCCCCTTGCCCAGGGAAGATATAGTGCCCATGGACTCCAGAGAGGCAGATACCAGGGTAGGATTGTACAGTGAGGAAATGGGCACTGGGAAGATAACTTGAGGTGGTGAACACACAATACAGTGTATAGATGATGTGCTATGGAATTGTGCACCTGAAACCTGTATAATTTTGTTAACCAGTGTCACCCCAATAAATTCAATGAAAAGGGAAAAAAGAAGATAAGCAGGGAAGGAATCTAGATTTATAGAAGAAACACAAGCTGAGAGACTGGACTCTCGGTCATGCTAACTAGCTGTGTGACCTACTCTTTTCAGTTTTCTAGATTGTCCTTTTTTTGTGCCTAAAATCATGGAATAAGAGTAAGACCATTTATAGGGTCCTTTCCAGCTCTAACTGCTGGGATTACAAATTCACATTGTAAATAAGTATGTCCTTGGAATGAAAATGGGATGAGAGCTGCAGCATACAAAGGAAACCGGAGTTTGTTTTTGAGGACAATAGCTCCCAGGGCATATTTGTCATGCTCACCCTTTAGGTAAATGCTACGTCCCTAGAAAGCCCCCTGTTGACCAGAGATAAAGTAGCCACCCGGCCACTCTATCACAACAGTCTATTTTAATTTTCTTCAACATACTAATTATCTGATGTTTTGCTTATTTGCCTGCTTATTGACTTATCACTTGTCTCTTCACACCAGGGTGAACACTCCATGGGAACAAGGGCCTTGTTCCTGCTTTCTATTATTCTTACACTTAAGAAGAGTGTACACTCAAAAGATAATTGTTCAACAAATGAAGAATCCATATGCTTAGGAAATTTAGAACATTGTCCAGCTACTTCACTTCTACCTGAGAGTCTCCCATTTAGCAGTGTGGTTTACTGAAGGGAGTGTGAGAACAGGCGCGATTCCCACCTTTGGTGGGAGCCCTCTGAGGGCCAGTAAAGAACTTGTGGGCAGCCCTCTGGGAGGCCCCATTCCCAGGGGAGTCATGCTGAAACAGCCTCCATGGGCAGGTTGAGGAAGATTCATCAAGTTGTTCGTGTGAACCGTGTGATGGGATTTCACAGTATTCCTTCAGGATTTTCAAAAGCAGTTTCAAAGCTACTAATGTGGTCTCTTTCAAATGAATTGAAGTCCAGGCAACATAGTCTATGGGACTGAGCATGGTTTGGGAAATCAGAAAGAGCCAAGTTCATGTTGTCATTTGTCAGCCATGTAAACTGAGTGACTGATATCACCTGAGCCTATTTCCATTTTGTAAAATAGGGTTTTACATATGGCTGTTATAAAGATTAAAGGAGATTTTATAGTAAAACAACAGTTAATAGTGACTAAAATATAGCCAATATCCAGCAAATATCAATTGGTAGTCCCCACCTTACTTGCGTAATTTTTAAGGTAGTATTTGCACATAGTATAAAGTTAAATGGTATAAAAAATTCAAATAGTAAAAAGAATGCTTCTTATCAGCTGTGCTCCTTTGTTCCTCCAGGTCCCTCCCCAGAGCAGTCATTATTTCCTATGTCTTATGTATTTGCTCTGAAAATACTCCAAACATACACAGATTTTATATATAACTCATTATCATCCTTTTTAAAAACAAGTAGAACGTGCTCTTGTGAACCTTTAATGGGATATTGTGTAAGTAGCCACTAAGGAGGCATGGAGTTGGGGCTGGAATAGCAAAGAGATCTCTAGGTCAGAATTATATTCACAGAAAGCCAAGCACATCTCTCTGGTATGTAGAAATGTAGAGAAGAACATTTAAAAAGGAAACAGGGACGCATACACACACATGCAGGAACAGCATAGTGAGTTGGAATGGTGAAAAATAATTGTGTGCCAAGCAGGTTCATTTGTAAGTGGAGGACAGCTGCATAAACTTGCATTAAAAATAGTCTGGCACAGAGAAGCAGCTCCAACAAGCATTCACGCTTCTGTCTTTATCAGAGCCTCTCATGATTTGCTTCATTGCTACTGCTCCCTGCTTCCATTTAATCGTTCCTAAAATGGGGATAATAAAAATGAAATGCAGTAGGGCTGTGTTCTGAGTAATGACTTCAAGAAATGATGATGGTGCATTTTCAGGCTGTAAGATGTAAACAGGCCTTAAAGGGACTTTCTGGGCCAGAATTACAGAAGGATATGCATGGCTTGCATCTTTGCTTGTCTTTTCCCCAAAGAGGCAAGACACGTGTTTTGTAAGACCACTCCCTCTTCCCTGCCTCACCTACCAGAAGATGGCTTTCCTTATATAGACTGTGTTTGGGTTATTATTTGAGCTCCCCAAGCCCCAGTTATCATTTTAGGCTAGCAATATCCAGGAGACTGCACTAACTCCAGGTATGAATGCTCTGTGATACCAGCATCTAAGGACTAGAATGATCTATTTGGTGATAATACAACAGAAGTCAATCACTGCTATGAAATACTCCACTTGAAAGCTGCTGACTGACAAAGTAAAACAGCTTCTCTGTCTGCTCACATGCATGCACTCACACACACTCACATGCATGCAAGCACACACACAAACTGATAGACTATTCATGAACACAGGAACCACATCTGTTTGGTTTTCCCCTGTGTGTCTGTGCCCAGGACATTGTGAGACTGTAAAGTAGGCCAGTACGTGATTGGCGATGGCCCAAATGCACCTGTGCAAACCCTGTTTCACTTCCCAGCCTCAGAGAAGAGGCCAGGGAGTGTCATTGCTCTCTCCAGACTCTACAGAGGGGGTCTGAGGAGGTGAAACAGAAGCTCCTCATGTCAGGGGTGTTTGTTGTGGATATTCTGATACTGCCATTAGACAACATGCTATTTTTGCTGACTTAGAACTGAGTGTTAATAGGCATCATTGGATTAAAGGATTAGAAAACAGGATCTATGGAGAAAGGCTGTGGGAATTGGAGTCATTAAGTGGAAGAAGAAAAAGCAATGAGGTGATGACTTACTCTCTTTAAATGTATGAACAATTATTGTTCCAAATATGGAGACCAGCTATTCACTTTCTCCTCTGAGATAGAATCAGAGTAAGTGGGCTTAAGATCAAGTGGAGAGGATTAATATTAGATATAGGGAGAATTTCATAATAGAAGTTTTCAGTATCAGAACTGTCAACAGCACGAGGGGATGATGTTGGAAGTCCTAACAATTGTGCATGTTCTAATCACTCTGTAATGTGCAGTCCTGCCCAAAAACCAGGGCTTGAACTGCACGTGGCATGGGGAATTTGCCTTCCTCCCTTCCCTTCTCTTTCCTCCCACACGCAATCATTGAGCACCTACCATGAGCCAAGCATTGCTGCCACCAGATTAATACTGTAGTTTTTCTAGTGTCTGGGGGCAGAGGGTGGGAGTATATTGCAAGGAGGAAAGTGCTTATTGTGACACTTAAAATTTCTATAACCTAAGTTGATTTTTAAATTTTAGTATTGGATATGAAATAATAATTGGTTGGATCTTTCACATTGCTTAGTTAATAAAGATTCTGCTAATAAATATTTTCTTTATGATAATGACTTACAGACAGGGCTACTGGATTACGTATTTTTGGCTATCTTTCCAAGCTGTGGTTATGATAGACTCTCATATCCAAGTGTTCCCTTCTTCTTGTTCCCTGAGCTCCAAGATCCAAGCTCATCTTTGCCTACAGTGATTTGGGGGTTCCAGAAAGAAACCATTGAGGGCCAACCCCTGGGAGCAGGAGGTGTGCCCTTAACCCACAAGGTCTCAACACCGCTGTTAGACTTAACCCACAAAATGCAGCTTCTATCTCCATGTGTGTTTGTAAAATAATTCGAAGAGCAGGAGGTAATAAGGGAATAAATTTCAGAAATGTCATTTCAGAAAGGCAGGTTGTCTTCTTGTGCTTGTCATTGGCCACTGAATGGAAGGACAAAACAGCAGGGTAATATTGGTTGACTTTAATTTTGAAACCTGCACATGCTAATGGGGAGGAAAAGCAGAACACAACCCAGACACTGAAGTGCTAGCGTAATGAAACACAGTCAAGAGGAAAGTGTTTCCAGAGCCAACAAGAGCTTTCATCCATCCTGTTTACATTTTTTTGAGATTTTTTATTTCATGACTGTTATCTATGGTTGGCTCCTGAGTCCTCTGAACTATCTTTCTAATTCCTAGGTTATAATATGTTTTCAGTAGAGCTGTTGAAATAAATAGGAGTGTAGAGGTTGGATGACTCTTGTGTTAATATACAGGTTAAAACATATTTATGATTTTCTTATTATTATGTAAAGGTAATTGATGCTTATTAAAGACCTTATGAGGGAGAAAATAAAATTTACCTATATACACACTTACAAAGAATTAACATTTGCATTTATTCTATTTCTTAACCAGTGATTTTTTCTGTGCATGTTGTATTTATGTGTGAATACAATGTGATGCAATAGAACTGGGAACATAGTACAGGGTGAGGCAAAAGTAGGTTTACAGTTGTGAGTTCATGAAACACAGAGTTTATTCTAGTACTACTCTTTGTTAATTATTGTGTTATTTTTCATATGAACAACTATAAACCCACTTTTGCCCCACCCTGTATGTGAAGTGTGCAGTCTGCTTTTTTCTTTTACAGTGATATTATAGACATTTTCCTATTTTATTAATATTATCCAAAAGCATGAAACTTAATGACTAATAGTCCATTATTAGGATATATCATGCTTCTTTAAACTGAGCCTTCATAATTGGACATTTATATGTGCATTAAGTAGAGACTCTGGTTCTCATATGAAAATAATTTTAGAGTTTCTGATAGTTCAACTTTGATGCCATGAGACTGCTTTTCAAGGCAACAAGGTTTAGCCAGTTTTCTGTCATCTAATATCCCTAAATGTTAAAAGTCACAGGCCTTAACTGGAGAGTTGCTTGCGTGATATTAAGTCAATAACAACCAGTAGACACTTATGCAGTAGGGGAAGGCTCTCCTTTGCGATGATACCTGGTCTTTACGGAGCCACGGAGGGTTTTCTCCTTTTGATCTTCCGATTGAATGTGCTGTACTCTAACTTTGCTGATAACAATATTTTTTCTTAGGTAGTTATATCACACAGAGAATGGAATTGGCTCTGGGTTCTGTGTCTGCAATTCTCATCATACTGGGATTCTTTTCTTGAGGGTCGAAGGCCTGCAAAATTCAGGCCCATGTTCCCAAGAAACGAGTAGGGCTTATGCTTGGTGTGACATTCTTTCTAGTGCTTTTCTATTCTTTCTGCCACAAGTGACCCAGGAAGAAGGGAGAGCAACCCTCTTCTTTTGCCAGTGGTAACAGTACCTGGCTATAACTCACGTACCCACAGGCTGATGGACCTGAAGACTGACTGGGACATTATCAAAAGACACTACTGTTTTCATACCTTTATGTTGTCCCCATCAGACAAACTAATTTTCACATGTATTACTAGCATGTTGACTTCTTCTGAGATCTGAAGTTTTACATTAAAGTATAATATCTGAATGTCCTTCATATACAAGCAAGCTTCTATCGACTTAGCACCAGATTTTCTGTTGTGAGTTTTTCCTACAGTATTAATGAATTTTGTACTAGCCCACACACAATCTCTCTCCATAATCCCTATTTATGAGAGCTGGCCAGGAATAGGGTAAAAGTGATTCATGTACACAGGGAGAGAGGCTCTGATCTTGGCATGTAAACTCTGCTAATAAGCCTGCAGTACAAAGGTTTGAAAGGAAGTATTGGCCACTTAAGAAAATAAATTGTCTTAAAGAATTACACCTATTAATAAAAAACATGGATACAAATCTCTCACAATAGCCATAGAACTCAGATTATTTGAGATTATTTTATTATTGATATTTTCTGTTTTAATTACTTCTGCTCATAATTTGGTGAACATTTTAGTACATATAATGAGAGACAGAGACAGAGAATCTTGAGATGACTTGGCAGCTCTCACGATCCTCATGTGACCAGGATCCAGGTATTCGCTGCCCACGAAGATGTTCAACTGCTGGTTCTATAGGCATTGCAGGCCATAGCTGTCAGCTAAATGTTCTGAAGATTTAAGCTTAAAGCGAATCTGTGCCAGGGGAATGGTGAAAGGGAAAATGTGGTCCTGGAGAGGCAAATAAAGAGGAGACAGGCATACGTAGGAGGCAGTAGTTGGGGAGAATGAGAGACGTCAAAGGAGAAGAAAACCATTCTTCACGGCTGTGCTTCCCAGGTGCACAGCATTCCCTGTTTATACCGAACTCCTCTAGAGGTCCTTTCACATCCTTCTACTTCAAGGGCGTAGGGTATCTTCTACGATCATCATCTTTGGCTGTTTTTGTAATAATGTATGCCATTTTTCTTCACTCATCCCACAGGGAAGGGAGCTTTCTGGCAAAGGAACAGAATACCAACTCTCAGGTAGAATTTCTGGTGGACATTTAAGCCACCTCAGCATTCTCTTCATGGAATAGGGAAAAATTTATATTTTCCTGATAGAAGCTTGGAAACACATACAATTTCTAAAACAGTCTAGCCTAGAATTAAGGGATCTTGGGAAGATTTGGCCATTAGCATGTATGGCACTTATATAACACCTTATTAGCAACATGGACTATGAAGAACTTTAGCATAGATGATCTTGTTCCTATCATTGGGTGATACTTGTACAAAAAAGTAAATTAAGGCTCAGAGAGGTCCTGTTCTTTGCTAAAATTCACTCAGTTGAGGAGTGGCTGAACTGGGTATACTTGTTTATATCTAGCTCTATTTAAGTCCAGCATACTTTGTGTCTTAACACGCAGAGTATGCGAGCACACCTGGACTAATAGATTCAGAGTACAGTGGTATCAGTGGGAATAAGTCTGTAGTTTAGAAGACATCACACCAGAAGAACAAATGTATTAAGAAATAGTCCTGCACGGGGCAAGAGGAATAGTTAGCCCATACTGTTACTGGCTGTTTCAGTGTAACGTTTTCCTGAAATCAACAAAAATAAAATGAAGGAAGGAGGGAAGGTGGAAGAGAGGCAAGAAAGATAGACAACCAAAAAGTATTTCTACATCCCTGCATCCCTATACCTTCTCACTATCTTTTACCAAACGCACACATGTACACATATGCACACACCCTCTTTTCAGTTGAGAACGTCTTTCAATAACAAAGGCTATAACTACCTGCAGAAACAGTGTCTGGGTCCGGGGTTCCTAGAGGGGGTTCTCGAGGAAGGAGTTATCTTCTGCCTTAAAGCTCTTCTGAAATGCAGCCACCATGGTGGCACACTGTGGCCACGCAGCTGCACGGATCAAGACGACTGCCGGAGGCGCAGGGCAATGTGGCAACACGGGGGGATAGAAGATAGCCAACCTACAAAACAGTTCTTAAATCTTCGTAGGAGAGTGGTGTGGAATTTTAACTTTACTCTTCATGAAACCAGATACTTCGTGAACTCAGCTAGTTAGAGAGGAGTTTTGGGAATCTCATAAAACTAGATGAAGTTCATTTATATGTGAACTTATATAAGTTCTAGTGTGTGTGTGTGTGTGTGTGTGTGTGTGTGTGTGTGTGTGTGTGTGTATGATAGAAAGTAAGAGCAAAACTCAGAGAATAAGGACACCGATCCTTTGGAATTCTCATTGCCACATCCATGTTTCCCCAGGTGTGATTGTGGGGTTCACTGTGGCAAAGGAGTTAATTTAAGAAGATTGAGTATTTTTATTTAAATGACCATGTATTTATTTTTATAGTTATTTTCTGTTTTTAGCTAGTGACACTTGTCTCACATTTAGAATAATGACATGAATTTTTTAATAAATGCACTTTTAAAATGAAGGTTTTTTCATATATTAACTTTAAAATAATGTGGGTGGTACACAGGTATGGCAAACATTGTTACAGTGGCACTTGAATGAGTGAAATTTGGGAAATGCTTCCACAGGGCAAAGTGTGCTTCCAGGCCTGGCTCTCAAGTCACGGCACCCGAACCTGCCCCCGCCTCTTTTCCCCCTTCATCTCTGCATTCAGCCTAACACTCCAGTGTGATTGCAGCCAACCCTTCTCTAATGCCTCTTGTGCTTTTGTGCCTGCATGCCGTGGCTTACGCTCTCCCTTTCACCTTGGATTATTGAACTTGTTCCTTGAGGCTTAGTTTAAAAGCCAAGAGGCCTCATATCTTACTCGCGTCTGTTTAGCACAGTGATTTATCTGGAGAAGTGTAAATGTTGCTTTTCCTTTAGTGCCACAGTTTCCTCATCTGTAAAATAGGAAGAATGTTAGTGCGTACCTCAAACTGTGGCTATAAGTGTCAAATAAGTTTTAATGCGTGTAAAACTCTTAGCACAACGTGTAGCATGTATCAAGTAGCACGTGTTAGGCAGTTGTTCAGTTAGCTCACTTGAACCAATGATAATGCAATTGAAATTGTGTTCAAAAATAAGAAAGTGGAAGAAAATAACCACACAAGAGAATAAGCTTGGATTTTGGCCTCAGTTACTAAATGGAAGAAGCTGCAAGACAGCAAATAGAATGCTCGATGTGCTTGGTGATAAATTGGCAATGAGCAAGCTTTCTTTATTTTTGAACAAGTTTTTGTACAGTGAGTTTAAAAAATTAAGTCTTAATAAGAAAATAGTGGCAAAGTCTCCGACAGCACAACAGTCTGTGCTTGGGCTCATCACCCAGAAATCAGGGAATTAGAAGCCTCAGCTTAGATTTAGCAAGTTGTGGGTTCTCAGTACCCATTAAATAATAACCAAACACACAGTAAGCAATAATGACAGTTTATGAAAACTTATAGTATATCCTTGTGCCATCTGACCGCCTTGGGTTTGTTTCACTGTAATAAACCACAACTTTGTGGTTGAAAATAAAGAACTGCCAAGCTCCCCTTTATGGCTTCCTTTTTGTGTGGTGAGTATGTTGGCCCACAACCATTAAAGGAATTCCTCCCATGAGGGAAAGTGGTTTCTGTCAAAAAACGTCACAGTCAGGGTTGACTGGTGAGGTGGAGAGCAGATGATAGTAACAAATGACACCTGAGTAGTGTTTTACAGTTTCCACCAGTGATTCTCAAAGTGTGACCCCTGGACGAACAGCATCAGCAACACCTGGAAATTTATATGAAAAGTCAGTTCACCGGTCCCACCCCAGAGGCTCTAGGGTTGAGGGCCAGCAATCTGTGTTTCGACCTATAAAATGCAGGGATAGTTTATCACAGTCATTTCCTTTTCACGAGAAGAAAAGTATCTCTTTAATGGATATTTAAGACTGCCACTCTGTCATTGTTCTCTGTTCTCATTTTATTTTCCGGCCATTAATTTCGAAATAAAACTGAATGTTTATCCCTCCATAAAGTAGAGGACAGAGCCAGAAGCCCAGCAAGAAAGAGTTAAAGCCTGTCTCACTCACTCTAGTACATTCTGAATCACCTGTGGTCTTGGCAACTGCTGTAGAAACTCCTTCATATCAGGCTGACTGGGTTTGTTCATTCAGCAAATCCCTGCTGAGCCCCTGTAAGTGCTAGACGCTGTTCTGGGTGCTGCAGAAACCATGCTGAATAAGACCAACAAGTCTCCTGCCCTCAAGGAGTGTGTGCCTTGGTGAGGAGAGGTAGACAACAAATGTATCAGCAAATGATAAATACGATCATTTCAGGCGGACCAGGTGCTGCTGTGGTGGCGAGAGGGGCTACCGTGGCTCCCAACACGGGTGCCAGCCCCACGGAGGCTTTGAGAATGGCTCTGTTATTTTAAATAAGCTGCCAGTTAAATGTCTAAGGAGTTTGTCTAATGGCTGCCGTTAGAATTTTAACTGGTAACTCATTTACAGTAAAAAATTTTTCAAATTATTCCCATTTGTTATCTGCTTAAACTTTATATAGATACTGTTCATATAAACTTCATACAGAGACTACAGACCCACTTCTGAGCCACAGGAGAAATGTGTGTATATTTTATCTTCCCTTTTTTCCCATTTCTACTATGTTTTAGAACGTGGGAAAGTGAATTTTTCTAATTTGACACATCAGGCTATTAACATTCCAATAGTTATATTTAATTCCCCCCAAATCAAGAAGCATTAACTTTCATTATTTAATTAAGAACTAAGTGCATTTTGTGAGTTACCTACCCTAACCTGATGTTTTAGGTGAGCGTGGCATGCTTTTGTGACAAGTGTGGCAGTCCTTTCCCTTCCCCAGTTGTCTCCACTTGACCCTGGAGTTGCAATGAGGGGGCCTGGTCAAAACCTTCAGAAAAGGTCATAAACTGGCGGTCCTCGAACCGCTTTGGATCCCAGGCATGTTCTGTGTAGCCTGAGAGAGACGCAGTGAAGAATAAATCCTTTTTTAGCACTGACCAATTCAGAGACTGCGTTACAACCGTACATTTCTGGATTTCCTGAAAACCAGGAGTTGGCAACAACACCGGGTCACGTTCTGCTGGGGCGGTGGGGAGGAGCAGCATCTTCCTTGGATGGAGTGCATGCTCTGCTCCACCCAGCCCGGCAGCGTCCCATCCCTTTTATTAATCATCTGCCTGGTTCCTGTAGGCATTGGAGCTTGCAACTTCAAGAATAATGGTGGGTTCAGAAAGATTCAGTTCCTGCTTAAAATCTGAAATGTATACTTTGGAGTTGAGTACATTCAGGTGTAGGGAGCTGGGTATTTACGGGGCAGACACAGCCTTTGGATTGCTTACTGCAATTCACCTTGGAGCCTCTAGGAGACTGCTGAGAATTCTGTGCTGACTTAATGCATCAGGACACAGGGAAATCAGCTCTGTGGCACGCTGAATTCACCTTAGAATGATGGAAGGCAAAAGACGCTACCTGTCAAAGGGCTTTCTGTTTGTCAGACAGTCAAATACAGAAATATAAATGTTCAGTGCCTTAAAAGGTCTTAAGCATATAGAGGGTTTGAATTTGTCTTTTTTCTTGGCAAAGTAACAAATTATTCTGTAGTGGAGGAATAACCTGGAAAGGCTTCATAGCTGTGACCTTTCAAGGGGAATTTGAGTGATTCAAGGGCACTTACCTGGCAAAGAAAGGAAAGCTTCAGCAGATGAAAAACTCAGCCAGGAGACCAGGAAAATGAAGGAAAGTGGCAGGGTCGAGGGTGCGGTGGGCAAATGAAAGGAAAAGATGTGGAACAGGAAAAGCTGAAATTAGAATTGAAGGCAGGGCAAATGTCTCATCTAAAAAACAGAAAGCTGCTAATAGCCATTAGAGAATGACAGAGTTGGAGTAGAGAGAGAGAGAGCAAGGGGATCTCAGTTGCATGCCTCTGATTAAACTGAAGGAAAGAGAAAGAAAGGAAAAATGCAGGGTCCGAAAGAGAGGAGGTCGAAGTTGTCTAGGTAGGAGAAGAGCTGCACTCAGACAAGACTGTGAGCATTCAGGATAGAAGGAAAGGAGAGTTAATAATGGAAGTAATGGCATGTGTATCTTTATCTTTGTGCAAGTGCTAATGAGGGTATAAGAGGGTGCTTGGTCTCTTTCCGTTCCGGAGATGCATCATTTTTGATCCCCCCATCCAACTTCAGAAGTGGGAAACACTCCATCTCAGAGTGGAACTTCCCATTTGCACAGAACTACTCTGAGTATATAGCATTTTCTTCTACTCTGTAAAGCTCAGATAAACCTATTGGCATTTCTGCTTTTCACATGAAAGCATAATCTCAAAGCCCACCAGATGAAGGCATTGTTTTTATTTCCAGTATCTAGAAGGATCACCTCTTATCAGACAGCTTGAGTTCAGTTCAAGAAACACATACTGATGGGCTTCTAGATGAAGGACCCCATACTAGGCCGCTAAGAGGAAATAAAGATACACAAGACGCCCTGCTCTCAAGAAATGTGCCCTCTTAAGTGCAGTCTGATTGTGGTAGCCAGCCACCAAGATAACCCCTAAAAGATCTGTACCTCTATTTTTATTCTCCAGATTAATTACTGTATACTTAAAACACTATACTTAAGTGTAAGATCTCACAGGAGAAAAATGCCTTAAAGGGTGGTTTTAAATGTATCACACACAAAATTAGGAGGTCTCTTTTTCAGAACCAGAGGACTCCTGAGTCTTGAGTGATAAACCTCTTGAATATAGGAGACCGTTCTGCATGGTGTGGGCCCAGACAGTACCCACATCCACGGATAGGTTCTCCCATGGGGAATCAGGCCTTCATTGTACCTAGACTGCTATGAGACTTGCTTTTGCTAAAACTCCCTCACCCTGAATTGAGACAGCAAACATTTACTGCAAAGTAACTTCCTAAAATCCATGCTAAACCTTCCAAGGACAAGTGTAACCGGTTCAACCACTTTTGCCTTTTTTATTTGCAAATATCCTTCTTCTGTGATGTGATTAGCGGCATTATCTCCTTTGTTATCTGTAAAAGGTAACCACCTAAAGCGAACCTGTGCATAGTAAACGAGGACCATCATGTGATGTGCCAAGAAGCCCAATAAAGGGCGGTCACGGCAAGGGCCAAGGCTTTTGCTCCCTTTGAGAGAAAAGCCACGCTGTCCCTTTTCCTCCACAGGACTTGGTAGTCTGTGTGAATTTCTTGTGCCTCGTCCACAATGTGGCAGACCCCACGAGCCAGGGTCTGCGTCACTTCAATGATCATCTTGAGTGATAGACCTCTCTTTTATGTAGTAGTAGTTTTCATTTGTGTCTGATTCCAAAAGTATAATAATTTTTCATTAAGGAAAAGCTAATAAAACAGAGAATGGAATAAAGAAGAAAATAAAATTTACCTCAAATTCTACCCACCCAGAGATGATTTCTATTTACATTTGGTCTCTATCATTCCAATCATTGTTCCTCTATGTTCTTATCTATTATAAATGTGCTTTATAAATATGAAGACATATTTTATAATATTGAAATAGTATTATATATACTGTTTTGTAATCTACATTTTCCTTTAACAGCATGTTGTGGATGCTATATTTTAAATACACATAATTTAAAAATAAAAAATATAAATATGATATAAAGTATACCATGAAATATTTATCCACTTATCTTATTTTTTATTTTATTTTTATTTTTTAAAGATTTTATTTATTTTTACAGAGGGGAAGGGAGGGAGAAAGAGAGGGAGAGAAATATCAATGTGTGGTTGCCTCTCATGTGGCCCCCACTAGGGGCCTGGCCTGCAACCCAGGCATGTGCCCTGACTGGGAATCGAACCTGTGACCCTTTGGTTCGCAGCCCGCGCTCAACCCACTGAGCTATGCCAGCCAGGGCTCCACTTATCTTGTTATCTCTTTCTATTCATCTATTTGTCAAATAATGTTTATTGCTATATATTATTCTATTGTTTAGAAACTGTGTGTGTGTTTGTATATGTTAGAAAATCCCTCACCCAACCCACACCCTGCTGCACAAGGTGCAGAATCTTGGCCATGGCCCATCGTCTGAGAATGTTGACAACAGGAAGAAGGTCTGCCATTGTTGGCATTTGCCCTCTGGGTCATTTGCTTCCACGTGAACTGCTGGAGGGGAGAGCAGACACCAACAGGTGTTTTGGAGAATGCTGGGACACCTGCCTGTGCTGCTCTTCCCGTATCTCTGAACACGAACTCTGCTCCTTTTCTGAGCAAGCACAGATCCCTTGGGGCTGATGTCGTAGTTGCAAATCTGTCTCTGGGTGCTCTTTCCTAAATGCCTTTTTAAACATGCTCAATAATAGATGAGCACCTGGGCTCTTACTTCACGAAAGAGAGCTCAGGCAGTTTTTAGAACACGAAAAGGCTATTTGGCCCTTTAGAGCTAATTCTTGGAACATCCCCAGTTCCCCAGGACACTATTTAATAACAGCTCGCTCCAGGACAGCAAGTGGTGTGCCTGGGTCTTACTGCTCCATTTCCTCTTTGGGTTGCTTTTTCAATCCTGGGCTCCATTTTCACTCAGTCTTTGTAACTGCTCTGTTGGCAGGGACACTCCCACTCCCCTTCCCCGCTTTCTCTCTCTGCCCTGCCTCTCCTCACTGCTGGGCGACTGAAGCAGGATGCCTGTATTCAGTTTGGTTCTAGTGCTGGAGAAACAGGGAGTCCACTCAAGTGTTGGCTCTGCCATCAATCTACGGGATGACCTTGGGCAAGTCACTTAATACCCCTGGGCACCAGTATTTATTCATGTATATACATATACATATATACACATATATATACATAAATACATATACATACATATATGCATATACATACATATATACATATACATACATATACATACATATATACACATATATAATACATACATATATATATATATATATATATATATATATATATATATATATATATATCAAGAGAATCATTTTAAATCCCTAAGGTCCCTTCTAGTTTAGACAATCTGTGGTTGCAAGTGTACTTTTGGATTTTCTACACTATTCTGACTGTGATATATTTTTAGTGACAACTGTTTATTCATTAATTAGTTATAAGAATTGCTTATTTTTAGAACTTCATTTCATAGATGGGGCAGCTCAGTCATTTGGCTCCATGGGCTTTGGCAACAGCCACCTTCCAGGAAGGGGGCTAGGGAGGAAGATTGAATTTTTCCACTGTCATGCTTCCGTTGCCTTTTTAGTAATTTGTAGTACAAGTGATCTAGAGCCACCTTCTTGAGAATCTTGTTACTGAGCGAGCAATCAGAGAGAAACCTTTGACTCCCTTTGTGCTGTGCAGACGGATCGCTCGTGTCTCCTTCACAAAAGAGACTCGGTGGCAGGTGCCAGACCCTGTATCACAGGTGCGCCCACGAGGACCACCAAAGCTCCCACTGCAAACTCATTATCATTTTTTTATTCTGTGTGTCTGGGTCTTGTTTCACACATAACCGCTTATGTCTTTCTCCAAAATTAGAAGTCATTTATAGGGGTTTTTTTCCTTTTTATAATTTGAAGTCATTATTGTATTTGAGATTAAATTGTATGTTCATGGTCTGGTTTATCATTTGTTCAACAAAATTTTAATTAGTGCCTACAATGTGCTGGATTTTGTTCTCCACGGAAAGGAGTGTGAGAGAAAAGAGACACATAGATGGGGAAAGAGAAAAATTATGAAAGGGAAAGATATTCCAAGACAAACTAGAAAATTGGGGAAATTTCTCAAAAGGGGTGAAGAGCAATGAAGACTCCACCCAGGACAGAAAGTGGAGGAAATGAAAGGAAAGGCCTTGGAAGATTTAGGGAGTGAAGACCCTAGCTTGTGCTGATTCTTCTTCTGTAGAAGAGTCTCTGAAGCAATAGGAACCCTGGCTGACAGATAATAAAGTGTTAGTGATAACTACCTACCACCTTTATAATAGGTCAGTGTTTATAAGTCAGGCACTGTTCTAGGCACATTACTTGTATTAACTTATATCAGTCTTCATAATATTTCTATGGTGTTGGTATTTAAGACGAAAAAACAAACCAAAAACAATCATGAGGACCAGAGAAGTTTAGTGGTTTTCTGAAGGTCACGCAGCTAGGAGCTGGAAGAGCCAGGATTTAGACGTGCAGTCAGATTCCAGAGACTACACCGCCCACGGCACGCCACTGAATGTGGCGCAGGAAAAGGTCTGGTCCCATGTGCATTCCGTCAGGGGAGCAGAGTGGATTCATGCACGGTAGCTCCCGAGTGTCCTGATGCCTGCCTCCCTTTCCCAACAGTTCTTGCTGCTTTGAAATTTAAGCATCATGCTCAAGTGTTTGTCAAATGGGTCCAGTATTTCTGCTCTTGCCTCAGGCACTGAGTATAGTCATCACAGGTTGGCATTTGTGGTTCTTTCTGAGCCGAGGCAGGTTAGAAGAACAAGCCCGGCGAAGTTCTGGCATTCGGCCTGCAGTTTTGCGTGTACCTAGAAAGTGCTATGAGCATTATGTGCCATTTGAATACCTTGGATATCTTGTGCCTGGTGGGTTTTTTTGTTTGAACAGTGATTCCTTCAAAATGATATACAGCCAGCTCCCCACTAATTTCTAGCTTATTCAGATGTTTCAAAAGTATATTAATTAAACAAGTAAAACGACTGGCCTAATTTAGGTAATTACTGATTTATTTCTTTTACTAGGGGTGGGGGAGGAGGCTGTGGAAGCCTGACAGTTTCAAATCCATTCCTTCAGTGGAAATATTGTTTCCTATTGTTCCAGGCCTCCTGGGAGCCTCTTCTTCCCTGGTTTGGAAACTTCCAGGGAAGGAGCCAGAACTTAGGGCAGCACGTCATCCTCAACCCGAGAACTGTTCTTAAGCCCGTGACTGGGCTCTGCAAAACTGGAGGCAAGTCTAGCTTTCATCCTAATTGCCTTTGTAATAGGTGGACAGCAATGTCAGGACCTTATTTATCTGGACAGTACCAGCCCAAAAAGGCACACACCAGTAGGGCGGCCAGAACTGGACTCCAGAGCTTTTAGCAGTTTCAGCTACAAAAGAGAACAGAGTCAGCACTTGTATACAGGAACTCTTCAAAAACAAAAATAAACTGTCAGAAACAGAACCAGTTGACTCATTGGTAGCAGGCAGTTTAGGGAGCCAGCGCTGAGAACATCCTGCAAGGCTACCATCTGAAAGTTTCAGCAGAGACCATCAGACATAAAGCATCAGCAGCAGATTCCTTTTTATTTAATTTTATTTTTTAATTACAGTTTATATTCAATATTATTTTGTATTAGTTTCAGGTGCACAGAAGAGTGGTTAGATATATACTTCACCAAGCACCCCCTTCCAATACTTCCAGTACCCCCACCTGGCACCATACCTAGTTATTACAATATTATTGACTGTATTCCCTATGCTGTACTTTACATCCCTGTGACTATCGTGTAACTATAAATCTGTACTTCTCAATCCCTTCACCTTTTTCACCCAGTCCCTCAACACCTCCCTCCCCTCTGGCAACAACCAGTCTGTTCTCTGTATCTGTGAGTCAGCAACAGATTTCTTAGAAGATGTGCTTTATGTCAAGAGTCTCACTTTGGTCTTTCATACACAAACAAGCACATGGGATTAGTTAACCATCGCTGAGGTCTTTTATTCTTCAGTTTCCAACTTCTCAATGTTCACACATTCTAAATATTTTTCTACAGCTTTTTTGCAAAGACACCAGGGAAGCTTTCCTTTCTCTTGCCACCTTCTATCTAGCCCTGCAGTGAGCTTCTCATTACATCTCTCATCATACTAATTCCAGAAATAACATCTATCTCTCTATCATGCTTCTCATTTGAGGATTCCCGTTGAGTCCTCCAGCAGAGAGGGCTGTTCATCAACCTCCCTTCTAGTGCAGCATGCCTCTGCTTTTGGGTCACAAAGGGAAAGCACTAGAAACACAAGTACAGCCCTTGTGTTTTTTGAGAGTCATGGGAAGTACAGGAAGGAGGTAGCAGAGTCGTGCAACCATTTTGGGGGTGATTTTTGACAAAATCAGATACTTAGTCCTGTGCCTGACTCTACAAACAGAAATTCTAGAGTAAAGGAACTGTAGGTCTGTATTTCAGAAAAGGGGAAAGATGACTAATTCATTTAACCAATTTATGGTTATAGACACTACTTGTCACTGTAAGCAGATGGAGACATACTTAAGTGAAACAATGGATTATTACTTAACCTTAAAAAAGGAAGACATTCTGCAATTATTTGACCATGCGGATGAACCTGGAGGACATAACACTAAGTGAGAAAGCCGGTCGCAGAAAGACAAGCGTTGCATGATCCCACTTACGTGAGATACTTAAAATAGTCGCATTCATGGATTCAAAGTGGAACGGTGGTTGCCGGGGCCCGGGGGGCAGTGGGGAACTGAGTGGTCGCTGCTCAGCGGGCAGGTGGTTTCCGTTGTGTGGGGTGAATAAGCTGCACAGGCTGCTGCACGGCACTGTGCCTGCTAACAGTGCTAATTAACAGCATTGTGCTGTGCGCTCAAAGGTGTGTTCAAAGGCTCAACCTCATGTTAAGTGTTTTTACCACATATAGTAATATTTTGAATTTAACATTTAAAAAGTTTTAAGAGACAGACAACTTCAAATGGTTAGTATAAAGTCACATTACATATGCTTGATATGCAGAAAGGAAGTTGTCTGTTAAGTTAAGGTTGTAAGGTGTGCTTCCGTTATAATTGTCCTTGGTCCTACCACTGCGACATCCTAGCTCTCACTCCAAGAAATTGACTTCTTACCTTTCTGACCTCTCTTGATAGTTGACCTAAGTGACCCCTCTTCTGCCAACTTCCTCTCCATTTGTTTCTTCTCCCTTTCATGCTCACTCTCACTCAGCCTACCCTTATTTATTGGTGAACTCCAATAAATCCCTTCTTAATCTTCTTGCTTTCTCACAGATCTATCTACATAGACTTTATGGACAACCCATGTCTAAAAGTGGTGATTTCCAAATCTATGTACCCAGATTTTTCCCCTGAGCCTTGGACTTGCGTGCCCAACCACCTTCTTAAAAATCTTCACTTTTATGTCCCCCAAACGACCTCAATCTCACCAAACTCAAAACTAAACTCTCATCTTCTCCTCTCTCTTTCCAATGTTCTTTCCTTCTTGTATTAACCTTGGTGCCACCATCTACTCAATTATCCAAGGTAGAAACCTGGGAGTCATTCTAGGTGATTCTTCTTTCTCATCTATCTGTCTCTTATACGTAACTACTTCTATTTATTTCCTCTCTTATTGCTTTTGTCATTTATTACATGAATTGCTGCAATTGTCTCCTTTCTCTGACTATGATCAAGCCCCAGTCTAATCTATTCTTCACACAGTGTCAGTGCGCTCATCCTAAAATATAAAATTATTCATGTCAGTTCCCTGACTAAAATTCTGCTACAGCTCTTCAGTGAAATCAAGATACAAACTCAAAAACCATGCCAAAGAGCTTTGATTTTCATTTTCCAGCTGCAGACTCCTGCCTGCCTCTTCATTTTCATTTTCTATCATTCCACAACTTAAACCCTAAGTTCTGTTTGTAAGAAATTGATCACAGTTCTCTATATGCAACATACTGTTACCTCCCTGCACTTATATATGTTTGTTTTTTGTGGGGTTTTTTTTCCTAGAAGGGTCAACTTTTCCTCTTCTTACCTCAAACTTTTTCTAGTTGGCTACTCTTAATGACTCTGCAAGGCTCAGTTCAGATGTTGCCTCCTTTGATGGGTTTTTTCCTGACCTCCCTGCAGGCTAGATTAGAAACTGAGTATGTGTTTCCAAACCACCTGACGCATAGTTTCATCCATACGCTATCATACTCTGTTGCACTTGCTTATTTCCACATGTGTCTTTTCTCCTGACTCTGTGTTCCTAAACGGTAGGAACTGACTCTTTTATCTCCTTATCCTCAGGGCATAATGCTGCCCAGAACATGGTAACAGTTCAATAAATATTAAATGAATGAATAAATAAAATCCTAAATGTTTTCCTTTAATCCACGTGACCTCACATTGGGTAAATATTATTCCAGTTTTATAGATGAGGAAACCAAGATCTGCAGAGGTTAAATAACTTGTTCAGGATTACACAACTCACAAGTCACAAAGTAACGTGGGTCTGTCTGAACCTCATGGAAATTTTGCATGGGGTAGTGGACTAACTTCTATCTACTGACACTCCAGAGCAACTTCTGATATAGAACAGTTTCCAGCACAGTAAGGAAAGTGTTAGGAAAGCTTAGGGTCAACATGAAGCCAAGACGCAAATCAGCAATAGATCCTAAAGTCCAGTGAAACAGATGGACTTTATGCTGGCCTCTGTTTGAGTCCCAGAATTTCTAAAAATGCCTATAAAATCAACCAGTGTTAACCAGCCAACCCCTCAGCTAACATCCATTGAAGCACTATTATATGCTTGGCTTTTTGGAAAATATAAAACTAGTATTGCCATTTCTTGAAGAAGTGTGCATTGAAATAGTTCTCTTCTCCCCCTCTCATTTTTATCTTTCCTTCAGAGGAAATTAAACTTCTTCATAGGTTCTTTTCCCCACTGGGCTTGAGGAAAGATGTTGGAGATCTATCTGTTCACACATGATTGATGACTAATTTTATCGGTCACATGCTCTATTTTAATGGAGGTCAGAGTCACTGTCAAAGACCCGTGCTTCTGCCTGAATACTGCCTGATTTCTTTTTACATTTCTGGATTTATATTGCCCTTTCTCCTTATGAGAAGATCAGGTCTTGTCATTCTTTCTCTTTTCTACCACACACCATCCTGGCTTGGGGTCCTGTCCCTACCTTGGTTTAGGAAGTCTAGCCAGTTTATGTCTAGGTTCTTGAAATAAACAGTATGTTCTTGCTGTCTTTCTTACTCTCTTTCCTCTGGCACTGATGGATATGCTTCAAACCTGAATTTCCTCTCGTTTAGTGGAAAGACCTCATCTGAGTGGAAAGATTTGAGACATAAAAGAGCAGAGAGTAAGAGGTCATATTAAGCCCTTTCGGTTAAATGGTATTCTCTGTATTAATTTATTCACTAAAAATGTTTATTAAGCAATATTATACATCCAGCCCTTATCTGGTGCTATAGCACTATGATTCCATAACAAACAAAAAAGGCAAAAATCTCTGCTGTTATGTAGTATACATTCTAGCTGGAGAGACAGAAAACCTTGGCGCAGAGTAAATTGTATAGCATGTTAGAAAGAGATAAATGTTAAAGAGGTAAAGATAAAGCAAAGAAGGAAGTGTGAAATATTGCAGGGAGGGTGTTAAAATTTTAGATAAGTAGCCTAAGAAGACCTCACTGAGAAAGAGACTGGGCATACCTAAGGAATCAAGGGAGAGGATTGGGAGTTAGTGAACTGAATGAAGTGGCACTTTTCCCCCATTTGCCAGTTGATGGTTATGGAATACACTTCCTTGTTCAGAACTCTAGAAGAGAAAAGGGGTAGCGAGTAGAACCAAATCCTAGTCCTTAAGGTTTCATTGGAAGATAAATTAATATTCGTGTAAAGGGAATTTTCTGTCATTGTATGAGAAGTATACACATTAGGGTCTGTTGAATTTGTGAGAGAGAGGGAGAGGGGGAGGGGGAGGGAGAGAGAGGGAGAGGGGGAGAGGGAGAGGGGGAGAGAGAGAGAGAGGGAGAGAGAATCCTCCTGTGGAGTTAGGGAGGATTTCTGGTGATCTGACTGGTGTCCTGAAAAAAGAACAGAACGTATGTTGACAGAGGAGGAGGAAGAGGATTGCAGGCGGGATAGTGCTGTGAAAGAAGGAGGAAAGCACATGGACGGGGCGTAGTCAGAAGACAAGCATCATAACTGAACAGAAGGGGGGCTTCCACGTGGAGGAGTGGAAGGAGCGAGTGCCTAAGGCTGGCATAGGATTACTGAGAGATAAAGAATATAAAATAGCTAGACCCTGGGAAGGTTTCACAGCCAGTACAAAGGGATTTCTTTCCATTTCTATTTGGTTTGTAAGGAGAGTTCTTGCATCAATAATCGATTGGAAGAACCTGAAATGTGTGGAGCGTCTATCACGAAGCACAGCTTGTAGTGGGTGCTCAGTTAACAATACGAAGACTTCGTTCAAGTGAATTGCTGGTTAGCTAAGCAACCAGCTAAGAAGGAACATGGTAATGGGTACAACTTTTGAGTCCTGAATTATATAGTTCATGCCCACGTGGATATGTTAAACTATTAGAGCTAGAAAGGTACTCAGAATATGTATCTCCAACCTCTTATTTTACAAATGAGAAAACAGAGGGCCAGAGACGTTCGAATGATTAGTGTAGCTTAGTTGATGGGGAAAATGGGGTTCTTCTCCTAGATTATATTCCTCACAACTTCTTCTGGGGACTTTGTCCCTCAGACAGACAGTGTGGTGCCCACCGGTATGCTATCTTGACCTGTATTAGTGTTCCTCAGGAGAGTATGCCATGGGACCCATGCCTCCTGTGATCCACTACGAAAAACTGGCTTCTGTCAAGTTAACCTGGGAGATGCTATCTACTATATTATCATCTGGGAGAGTTAAAATGCACATTAGAAAAATATACTGGAAATTCTCTTTTTGCCCATTGAGGTATTTTATTTGCACACATATATTACATTCCTAGGAAAAGAATCCCAGGCTTTTCCCTCCTGTGTGTTTTTGTCTTGCTTCTTCATGGTCCATGATGGCTGCTGAGGTTGTCAGCATATGAAACCAAATTGACAGGACAAGAGCAGGTTTTTCTGCCATTTTTCTACATCCTTAACTTGCACATCAAATCCAAGGATGATTATTTCATACTTGTTCAACTTACCTGTGAGGTTCACAACAATTTTCCCAACTCTGTGGTCATCAATAAGTTCAGATTCGCTAATGTATCCATGCTTCATCATCACAGTTAGAAACCAGACTGATGTGGGCCCTGGCTCGTGGGGTCCACCGCGTTATTCATGAGACACGAGACACACACACAGACTACTGAGTCCTGTGAAGGAAAAGGGACGGCACGGACACTCTCTCAAGCGGGGAGCATGCCGACCCTTGCCTTGGCAAGCTTTTATTACTTTTCTGGGCACATTATGTGATGGTCCTCACTTACTATGCACAGGTTCACTTCAGGTGGTTACCTTTTATAGTAAACAAAGGAAAGAATGTTGCTTATTACTTCAAACAGAAGGATGTTGCAGACCAAGGACAAAAGTGGTTGAACCGGTTACACTCCATACTGGGGAGGTTTAGCACAGACTTTAGGAAGTTACAGTAAGCACTTGCTGCCTCAATTCAGGGTGAGGGAGTTTTAGCAAAAGCAAGTCTCAAAGCAGCCTAGGCACGATGCAGGCCTGATTTCCCAGGGGAGAACATATCCATGGGTGTGTGTCCTGTGCATCGGACCTCGCTTTCCACTGGGACTTGGGCCCACGCCATGCAGAACGGTCTCCTATACCAGACAGTGACTTTGGAGCACAACCCAGTAAGAACCTGGCATTTGCCTCATTTTGTCATTGTTGACACACAGACAGCCTCAGCCAGGATACTCTTGTGCACCATTATGGCAGTACAAAAACATGGCGGAAAGAGGACCTAAAAATTCTTATAGTAAATAAAATTGTTTAATTTTTCTGCAACATTTTGCCAAACATAGTTCACCATGCCTTTTGTTTTGGATTTTTTTCCCCATTAAGCACCTATAATCCTATGGAACTGCCCCCAGAAACCATGGGCAATCAGTCCTCAGCACTAGTTGGTCTCTTGTTAAAAGAAGAGGAAGGTGGACAAATCAGAGAAGTTTCAGAAGAAAGCCTTAAAAATAATCAAGGAACATAAGAGAGTTGAGGAAAAGTCAGTGTTCCTCCTTCTGTTTTCTATCTTCTGCCTGTCTTCCTGCCTTCATTCCTTCCTTCAAAAATTAACCTTTGAATATGCCCTATTGGCAGGCCACATATGTTGTCTTGGTTGTTTCTAACAACCCTATGGCAAGGTCCAAATGGGGAAACTGAGTCCTGAAATAGTAGGCAACTTGCCCAAGGAAATTAGTGGCAAAGCCAAGCTTCAAACCGGCGTTTAATTAAAGCTAGTGTAAAGCTAGTATTTTTGACTTTCATGCTATTTTCCCCAGGTTATTTCTTCTTATCCCTTTCTCTATGCCTTCTCTCCCTTGCAATACCAACCACACAAGGTATAAATGTTAAAACCAATATCCCAGTAAGTTAAGGGAGATGCTGGACTCTAAAGGAGATGCAACCAGAAGCCTCCTACGTCTCCCATGCCTCTTAGGTATTTAATTTAGCATGTAATTTAGTTTTCTTTAACTAGATCGCGGGATTCTCCAGGGCAGGATTTGTTATCTGTATCTGAAAGTCCTCATTCCATGCTGTCCATGCTTGCCTTTCACTCGAAAGGTAAAGATGATAAAGTTGCAAAGTGTTCATTGACATCATACCCCTTTTCAGCTGGACCCTGCCTGTTATCATAGGAGGTAACTGCAATCAGGTCTTTCATCAGAAGAGAGCTGTTTCCTTTGTGGCAGTGGGAGGGGATTTGAAATTCCAGTAATCCTTAGAGCAAATGACAGTTTTTCTCTTAGGCCTTTCCCACCTGCTGCCTGGTCTTCTCCAAATGCCTGGATGGCTGTTTAGCTATTGATAAACATGCTTCTCTGTCTTACAGGGTTATAGACTCTGGGAGGCTGAGGCCTGTGCCTCACCCGTCTTCCTCCTAGCACTCAGCCCTGGGCCTGGCCTGGAATAGATTCTCAACTGTTTGTTGAGCTCTTTCTGAAGCTGTGCTTTAGAAATTGAGCATTATGGTAAACTAGATAGAGGTAAGGTTTATACTACTTCCTCTATATGCTCCCGTGTAATTTGGCATGTCAAAATTTCGATACGCCTAGTTTATTATTGTTCCAGTAATTTAACTGAGGCGCATATAAAGTAACAGTCTAAATCTGCCCAACAGCAGACAGGCCCAGCCATGCCTAACCGATGGAATTTCAGCCTTTTTAATCCACATCAAACAAACAGCCCTTAAGATATCTGAACCAATGCTCCTTGACTTTTCAAGCTCAAAGTCAGCCCGCTGCCACTGTTCTTTCATCCAACCCAAACCAATTGTATTGAAGCAAAGCTGCAGGATTCATCGTTGCCTAGCATCAGCCCAAAGTGTGGAACCTTACTTATCAGTTCCAGGATTCTGCCTCTGGCTATTCGTGGTGGGAGGCTTATTATTGTACCCTCAGAACTTTTTCCTAGGTGGTGCAGTTCTTTTCTGAGGACATTCATTTAATTTCCCTTTTGAGTGGGTGAGAACCTCTCTCCAATACTAGTCAGGCAGTGCCCTCCATTCTACGCTGCCTTTTTTGCATCCTCCCTCCTCTCAAGGCTGAAGAGTGGACAGCCTTCTTCAGCATGATGGTCAGGGAAGGGGGAATGGAGGGAGGAACACATGACTTCAGTTCTTTAATTTTTTAACTTCAAGATTGTGTACATTATAGGTTTATAACTGTCAGAAGTCATGTTGTAACCCGTACCTAGTAATATCTTGTTAATAATGTCAGGCAATGAGAAGGAAAGTAGAAAGGCAGCATGGTATATAGGAGAGCAGTTGACTTTTGAGCTTTAAAAAGACCTGTGTTTAAATATAAGTTCTCTTGCTTACTGGTTATGGGACCTTGAACACAGTCACTTCAGTTCTCCAAAGCTCACACGCTTACATTCTCCAAAGCTTGTTTTTCTCTTCTGTGAAATAGAGATAACAATTGTATTAGTTTTCTATTGCTGCATAATAAATTCCTGTAAACATGGTGGCTTTCACAGTGCGTGTTTAGTGTTTCACAGTATCTGGAGGGCAAGAGTTCAGGCATGTCTTTAACTGGTTGTTCTACTTAGGGTCCCACAAGGTTACATTCAAAGGGTAGATCATGCTGTGTTCCCATCTGGAAGCATGCCTGAGGAAGACTTCGCTGCCAAGCAGAATTCACTTGCTTGTGGCTGTTTGACTGTGGGTATTGGCTAGAGGCTACCCTCAGCTTTTAAAGGGCCCATTGAGTTGCTGGCCACATGGCCCGTTCCATATGCAATAGACACCATGGCTGGTGTCCTCAGGCCAGGAGGAGAATCTCTTAGGAAATTTTATAAAATCACATAATCATGGGAGTAATAATCACATCACCTTTGCTATTGGCATAACCTAATCAAGGGGGTGACATCCTATGCCATATCCTGTTGGTTAGGAGCAAGTCACAAGGGAAGAGATTATACAAGGTGGCAGTAACTCAGTGGGAGTCACCTTAGGACGTATTCACCATAAGAATGTCTACCACATCTGTTACAGTGAGGATTCTATGAGATAATCTATGTAAAGCATGTGAAGAAAAGATTAAGTCCTTTCTTCCTGTCTGGAAGACACACCGAGGCAGGTGCTCTGAGAATGTTAAAGAAGAGGAGGCAAAGACAATGGCTAGAGCTAGAGGAAGAAAAATGCGTAATAAATGAAGAACTCAATGAGCAGAGGGCCGATCGCTCTGTTCCTGAGTACATCATTAGAAACCTTACATATGCGTGTACCTGTTTGGATCTCTCTTTCGTAAATTCAGGAAGAGGTACTTACGGTCATTAAACTCCTATAATTTGCTGCTATAACAGGTTCTCGGTTTTTGTTCCATGTAGCAGCTATTGCAAACTGCTCCCTTGTTTATTAGTGAGCTGTGTCTGGGGGCGAGGGGAAGGAGGTAGTTAAAAAGAAAATAAAAAGCTTTCAGTGTCTTAATTTGTTAAGTTAAACAAATTTCTGAGGTGAAATGATACTTTTGAGTTTCTTCGAATCATTTGTTTCAAATATATGTCTGTCTTTTTACTCTTTCCCCACATTCTTCAAGTAGGTCTCAACATTTATTTGTATAGAACTTGCCTTGCAGGAAGATTCGAGTGAATCAGACAAACCAATGAATTGGAGGGCAGAACTGTTGAGAAAGGTCAGGGAAGGGGACTGTTGACGTCATTCCTCCTACCTGGAGGCCTAATCCAGAATGAAGTGGGAAAAAAATGAAAAATTAAGGCTTGAGCAGGGGAGGGGAAGGAGCAAGAGGAGGAGGAGAAGGAGGGAATTGTTTATTTTTGTGAATAAATTAGTACCAAGAATTTGAACTTTAAAAAAGTATGATTATTTTCCAGACTTAGAGCTAAATATTTTTAGAAAATAGCCTTTATATATTTCTTACAGAAAATTATTTGCATATCCCCAATGTAGGAAAATTTAGAATTACTTTTGTCTCCAGGGGCAGAGTTGAGGGTCCTTCATTGTGTGATGAGGCATTTCAATTGATTGTTGGTATAATTGATGGTACTTTCATTATAACATATGCTATAATGAGCTTGAACAATAAGTTAGGTGGCCAGGGGTGCATGCCATATGGAAAGAACTCAGAACTCTGAAACCTGGCCACCCAGGATCAAGCCCCAACTCTACCAGAAGCAAGTTCTGTGACCCTGGGCAGTTTTTAAACCAGTGAGCCTCTGTTTCCTCATTTTTTAAGTGAGGATTTTGAAATGGAATATTGGTTGTTAGTGACATCACAAAGTAATGACATGCATCAGAGTTCCTTGCACATAGCAATCATTCAAATATATGAGAATACATGGAAAATGAATATATAAGCAAATAAATATGCATTTTGGCAAACAAATTTTAGATTTGCAAAGCTAATCTAACCCTTCTTAAATATGTTCAAAGTTGTAATATTATATGTAAGTGTCATGGGAAAAACTTATAATCAAAGAATGCATGTAGTAATTTGCTACTAAGAATAATTAGGTTCTTAATCAAGAGAGAATCACAGCCTCTCAGATCAAGAAGGTGTATCTGTGGTCATCTGATTAGAGCCCTTCATTTACTGATGAGGATAAGGTCTCAGCTTAAAGAGATTAAGTGACTCACTCAAGGTCATACACTGAATGGAAGGTCATACACAAAAATGGAATAAAAAACCTGGACCTTGCCCTCCTGGCCAGGTAGTTCCTGCCCCATTCAGGCATAGTGTGCATATGAGTGATTCCCAGGGAAGAAAGGTGAACATAGGTACTGATTTTCACATTCAAAATAGTGAGATCTTTTCAGATAAAAGAATGTTACATTTTTGAGTGATGACCTTGGTTATTTAATTTCATTTGTATGGAACTACAACCTTGAATTGCCAAAAACATCACAAATTCTACCTGGATGATTCCAGATTCTGAAGAGAGAGGCATATTTTTCCTAAACTGAACTTTGTTTAAACACACCTGCACATACATTTCTTTTTTACAAGTGAGCACATAAAAATGGTGTTTCACAGGGCTCAAGCCTGGATCCACTTCTAGTTAAGATTGTTTTCAGTGTCTAGGATGCTACAACAGCACAGTCATGAAGTTCATAGACGAGAATTTAAAGTGGAGGCTAAGGCCTTGGGGGATGCAATTAGAATTGGAAATGACCTCAACAAATTGGACAAGTAATCAGAAACTAACAGGATGAAGTTCAGTAAAGACAAGGGCAAAAGGAAGTCGAGAACTTGGAGAAAATAAAGACAAGAAAAGTCTGAGACATGGAAATGGCAGGTCAGGCTGAGAACTGCCAAAAGAATGTGCATTACAGTGGACTTCAAAGTAAACGTGAGGCAATCACATAGAAGAAGAAGCCCTTTGCAGCAGTGCAAGTCAGTGTATGTATTTGGGGTCCTGAACTTTATGGTAAGGAGAACTAAAGTCTTTACAGAAAGTTTACCCCTTAAATGATTTACTTACAACACAATTATGTCCACCAAAAAAGCAATGTGGCGTAAGGGATGGTAGTTAATATTGCTCGGAAATTTTTGAAACTTCCCATTAAAACTAACCTCATTATCTTCTGGCTGGCTGAGTAGGTATTGTATCTAGTGTGGTCCTCACCTACTGGTAGGCTCATTCTCAGTCCATGTTTAGTTTCTGGGGGTATGGGGCAACCTGGCCATTTCTTGGCCCTAAGCTCCACATTCTTAACAGATAATTCAAGATTGTCCAGAAGTATTTAATATTGTTTTATTATCAGTCTTTAAAATCAGCATGTCACTGAGATGCTTGAACATTTTGTCTACATCCAAAATTCTGTAATGTCTAACTACTTCTGTGTAAAGGTGTAATAGAGGAGCATAGGCCATGAGGTGAATTCATTCAAAGACCATAACATAGTGAGGGTGCATGAGCTAGATGCCAAGCCAGGACCTGACACAACAGTTATGGGGAGTAACAGAGAGAAGGTAGGATTAACAGCAGGACAAGAGACAGGAAAGAAGGAGGGGTTTTGCCTATGATTTTTTGATGTTCTACTTCCGTACAAAATCCTGAACTAAGAACTTAAAAAACAAACAAACAAACAAACTAAGCCAACAACTAGGACAGGAACAGAATCACAGAAATGGAGACCACGTGGAGGGTTATTAGTGGGGAGAGGGAGGGGGATGAATGGGGGGAAAGGTGCAGGGAATAAGAAGCATAAATAGTAGGTACAAAATAGGGGGAGGTTAAGAATAGTATGGGAAATGGAGAAGCCAAAGAACTTATATGTATGACCCATGGACATGAACTAAGGGGATGGGGAATATTGGTGGGAGGTGGGTATGGTGGGGAATAAAGGGGAGAAAAAAGGGACAACTGTAATAGCATAATCAATAAAATATATATAATTTTTAAAGTTCTGAATTTACACAGGCTATCTCATTTAATATTCAAACCTAAACATAAATACAGTCATCCATATTTTTTGGATGGGAAGACTGAGGGAAGGGGCGGGATGGTTACTCATCTAAGGGCGCCCTGCGTGGAAGAACTAGCATTTGAGCCAGGTTTGTATGACTTCAACTCAAGTAATTTGCCTCCAAAAATGTAAGAGGAACAGAAATTGAAGAATAAGAGGTGGGGAATGTGTAGAAAAGGACATAGGTAATTTAAGAAGTAATAGGGAGAGAAAGATGAAGACAGGAAATGAGGAGAGGCAGGATAAAAGGAAAGAAAGGAAGGGACCAGGACAGGGAGCAGTTGGTAAGAAAGCGGAAGTCAACGACTGCAGTAAAATGAACGAAAGGAATGGTGAAGCCCCAGCAGAGGGCACGGCATGCTTCTGACAAGAGCATCCTGAATGTTGATGGAGACATCTTTCTTCCAAGACGTACTGTACTTTTCCTGTCTTCCTGGAGTGCTGGGTCTCCTTGAGAATTGCAGAATTCACAGAAGTTAGAGGGAACCTGGTGAGTGTCTATTGGAAAAGAAGAGAATGATTAAAAGGGCAGTAAATAGAGCACATGTGGGAACTTCAAAGAAAATGGGAGATTGAACATTGAGAAGTGACCTATTAGTGGTCTTCAGGTATGAAAAAGCTATTAACACTGACTGCGGAAAATGGCAGAATTTATCTGATAGCAGAGCACACCTCCTCAGTGTCTGAACACTGTGACAGCTTTTACTGCCTCTACCACTGCAGAATCCTTTTATTTTTATGATCTGTCCAAGGCATTAGCTGGCACTAGGGTTTGCTGCTGACTGGTTGCCACAGTGCATGAGTCAAGAAGCATTGTTCCTGAAACTTTGCTGGGACATTTAGTAGGATAGGCATGGTCAGAACCAGACTGTCTTCCCTGGAAAGCACATGGCTTTGGGGAGACAGCTGAGTTTCAATCTTGACACTGCAACTTATTGGCCCAATAACCTTGGGCAAGTTACTCAGTTTTCCTGAACATCATTCCCTCCTCAGTATAATGGAGAAAATAAAACTTTCCTCACTATGTATATAGACCTTCAGGGCTTGGGAGATGGGAGATAGCCCATAAATGTTAACTTTCATTTTCTTTTCCTTTCCATGGGGTATAAAAAAAGTAAAAGGGATGTCTCATCTTCACCAATGGACTGTCGTAAGTACGAGAGCCAAGGGTAGAGTAGTTAGGGTAAGGAAAGGGGTAATGCCCTATGTCCAGAAAATTCAGACCCATTTCCATTTCCCAGCCAGGGATAGGATGGGACTTGTACTGAGGTCACTAGGAGCACACTGTTCTCTGAGTGCGATGACTTGCTAAAAGATCCCTCCATCCACATTTGCCAAGTGGTTCTTCAGTGTTAAAGGCTGACATCTGTGCTCTGATTCTTACATTATTAAGACAGATCATTTTGAAATGAAAGTTCAAGTGCCCTCCCATAAACGGAGATGGAGTTCTACACTCTGGAGATATGTTTAACTTGCAAATTAAAAAGACCGTTTCTTGTGTTTTTGACTAAGGGCCAAATTGAAAACTACAAATTCTGATTCTCTTTAGAAGGAAGGCATGGCTTTTCCCCAGATGTTACTTTTCCCTATATGGGTGGTTGGTGCCCAGTGATCGCCTCTGCCAATAACCTCCTTCTGTCCACATGCACTTGTCCATGCATGTCATTCAACATGCCCTTAAGCATGCTATGGACATATCTTGGTCTAGGTTTACTCCTTGCAAAACAAAATTCAGAGTTTTTTAAGTATATTATTGTCATGTCCAGGTATTGCAGTATACCTTGGACTAGCCTCTTACAAGGTTTTCTTAGTTACCTTGTAAACCATAATGTAGAAAACAAGGTCAAGGGTGATGTCCTTGTCTGGGAAATTATATCTTCTGTATGTAAAGCCATTAGCAATGGGCTTTTGCTCAGTTTGTTTGAGCAGATCTTGTTTGTCTCTTTGTTTTCTTTTATATTATCTTTGGCTCAGGTCAGGGAGTGCATAATTTTCACCATCTGGGACAGTGGAAAGATGACAGCAGGTCTTTCTCAAGAGTAGAAACCTTCTTTCCACTTCAGTGGGAAATCTAATCTTGTGTCTTTTAAATCCCCTTTGCCAGTCAGACCTGCAACACTAACTTACAGGTCAGTGACATCATTTTGGCCTAGACTTTTAACCAAGCTCTGTTTGAATTATTGAAACAATTTACTGATGCAGCATAGACTTTACTTATTTGGTACACAAAATAGAAGATAAAAGGAAAAGAGTGTCAAAATAGTTGGTAGACCGTATGAATAGGTATCTTAATATGTACAGCTTCTATGCATACATCACAGGTCTAATGTCCTGAACGGTGAAGAAGACCTTTTCATCAGGGTCCTGTTTACACTTAGGTTATGAAGGATAATGATCTGTTAGCTTAGGTAAGACCCTGTGCCATGATTACTGTCCTCATTTTGAGAAAATGATAACTAAACCATGAATTATTTCTTTGCATTCTGAAAATGCAAAATGTGTGGAAATTCTGAGATTTCCTTTCACTGGTAGATATCAAAACTTTACTGAACATAGAGCATCTTATATATTTACTGATGTTTTTCTTAAGAAAATGTACACAGTGCATGTTGATGGGATTGCAGACTGGCACAACCACTATGGAAAACAGTATGGAATTTTCTCAGAAAACTAAAAGTGGACCTACCTTTCGACCCAGCAATTCCACCGCTAGGATTATATCCTAAGAAATCTGAAACACCAATCCAAAAAGAACCTATACGCCCCAATGTTCATAGCAGCACAATTTACAATAGCCAAGTGCTGGCCCATCAGTAAATGAATGGATCAAAAAACTGTGGTACATTTACACATGGAATTCTATGCAGCAGAAAGAAAGAAGGAGCTCCTACCCTTTGTGACAGCATGGATGGAAGTGGAAAGCATTATGCTAAGCAAAATAAGCCAGGTGGTGAAAGACAAATACCATATGAGCTCACCTTAAACAGGAACCTAAACAACAAAACAAACAAACAAACAAAATATAACCAAAGACACTGAAATAGAGAGAACAGGCTGACAGTGACCATAGAGTGGAGAGGGGAGGGAATTTCAGGGGAAAAGTGGAAGGGTTTACAGGAACAAGTATAAAGGACACATGGACAAAAACTAGGAGGGGTGGAAATGGGAGGGAGGTGGGGAGGGCTGGGTGGGCGGGCTGGGATGGGAGTAAAAGAAAACTGTACTTGAACAACAATTAAAATAAAATTTAAAGAAAAGAAAATGTACACAGTACACAATTAATTTATTGTTGTCCTTTTCTATACTCATAGTTTTAACCTCCTCAGAATGGGCCATGAGTTAGGACTAAAAACATACAAAGAGGAGCAGTGAGCTTCCTCCAGGTTTTTAACTTAAATATCAGTTGTTCCAGGAACATTTCCCTGGCCCTCAAGTCTAAGTTAGCTCCTCTTTAGCTTACTCTGCCACTCTGCCTTTCCTTCTTAGCCTTCAAAACACATAAATTCCATCAGCAGATTCCATCATCTCTACCTTCCAAGTATGTCCTTGAAACTAAACAATTCATAATTCCTCTGTTGCCACTGTGATGGACAAAGTCTCCACCATCTTCTCCCTCACCCTCTGCATCCGCTCTTGCTCCCCAGAGGCAGGTCCTCATGTAGCTGCCGAGGCGCTGCTTCCGAAACATAACAGGTCATGGCAGTTATTTACTCAAAACCCTGTCATGGCGTCCCAGCAAATACAAATGATTCAAAGCCTTACCAAATGGTGTGCCTCCTCCCTCCTTCTCCAGACTCGTTTCCTGCCACTGTTCTCTCGATTTCCCAACTCCAGCCAACCTGGCTGACCTGCTGTTCCTCACACACTCCAAGGAAGGTTCCATGGCAAGATCTTTGCCTTTGCAGAGCCTTCTGCCTGAAACCCTCCCCCTTCAGATATTCACATCACACACCATCTTTTCCCCCATGATTAATTTTTTTTTTAACAGCAGCTTTCTCTAGCTGACATTTTAACATATTTCTGCTTATTCTTGTTCTCGCTGGAATGTAAACTTCTGGAGGTCAGGGGCTGGATTGTTCTCTATCCCTAGCACCCAGAAAAATGCCTTTCTCATAATGGGCGTATAATAATATTTGTTGAGCGAATCATGAGTGGATTAAAGAACAGAACTTGTATTCTAATTACTGGTACCAGTACATGAAAGTTCTTCCTGAGCTTTTATCTCTACCATAAAATGCCAAGGATGTAAAATACCTTTTCCCGCATAAGGTGCAGGAACTCAAACACATACCCATTTCCTCACCACGGCTAACTGCCTAAATGAAGCAGAATGTCTTGCTTAAAGCAAACAAATGGCTAGATTCAGGCCCCAAGTATAGATCCCAGGTTTACATATTTGCTAATCCTTCTGTGCTCACAGTCAACCTTTTGATTACTACTTACATCTATTGTTTCCACCAGACCCTGAATATCTATTGGTTCCAATTAGAAAATTATCTTTGCAGAAAAGCAGCAGGGGGTTGTAATTCCAGATACGTGATGCTTTCCATCTTCTTCTGCTCCTCCCTGAACCAATAAATGTCTGGGAAAGTGCTGGCAGGGTGGTGAGGAGGAGAAATGAGATAGGTAGCTATTCTTCACCCAGAGGGCATTCTTAAATAGGGTCCTTTGAGTTCCCTTCTTTATAGAAAAGAGGAAAAAATGTGAACAGCCCTCTCCCCATTCCTAACCCCTGTTTAGAGCTCCTGACTTTGTTTCACCATCCTGCTCTTCTCACTGTAAAGAGAAATCGCCCCATTCTGTAACTCCTTTAAACCTCCTTTCAGTATTAACATCCCATCAGATCCCAGCACAGATGCTCACACTAAGTCAAACATTTGGCGTCCTACCTTCCTGGGCCTCTCTGGATCAAATCTGTCACTTCCTGGGCCAATGCCATAGTGGTTTTCGGGGATTGGTATTAAGCAGTGAGTTATTGGCTGAAAGATGGGACAGAAAGAGGCCAAAGGAGCGTCATTTAAAGGTTTTTGCCCCTCTCTTGCCGAAGCTTTTCATGATTTCCCAATAACATTCATATCTGGAGTGGACTATACTGTCTAGTATTCCACAGAACTCAGGGAAAAATCAAGGGGTATATGAGTACAGGTACTAGGATTTTCAGAAGTTATAGAGGTAATACATGATAATGGGAAACAATGAAACAAGATAATTGACTTTCCCCTGTGCCTCACATACTGTCCCCAACCATGCCTGGTATGGCAGAGACTGTAGCTATTTACCAAAATGTGTTTACTCTGCTTCCTAGGTAGACAGCTGGGCTCCATTTCCAGCTTCTCTTACAATTAGGCATAGCCAGTAAAATGTGAGCAGAAGGGATAGGTGTCCTTTCCAGGCCTGGCCCACAAAACCCTGCACATAAGTTCAACTATAGTCCTTTTTTCTCTCTCTGGGTAGCTGGAGTGGAGACACCTCTGTGAGGACCTTGAAAGACTCACGTTGGTGATAGCAGATTCTCCGCTGGCCTGGGCCCTCAAATAACTGCATGGAGGAGGCTGCCCTGCCAACCCCAGTACAATTACAGGGACCAGTAATGAAATGGTGTTGGAATTACAGTACATTTTACAGACTATCTGAAGCTGCAGGTAGGCTACTTTAATACACCATATGTTATAAGTTGTTTTTCTATATGTGTATTCCTTTTTTTCTCCATTTGATTATGCACCTCTTGAAAACAGAATCTGTGTCCATGCCCTCTGTAGCCCCTGCAGGCCTCACACTGAGCCTGGCACAGGACACATGAGTAGTTATTGTTCAGAGAATTTATTTCTACCTCTTATTCTAGGGTAAGTTAAAACATAAGTTGGGAACATGGCCAAATCATATGGGTTTTTCATTTTGCTTTGAAATCCATCTTGAGTAAGAAGGATCTCTTATGCATGTATAGCAGCTCAGAACTGACATGGTCAGCGAAGTGTGACATGCATTTTTTTGTTACCCGTAAATGGATTATCTGCTGTGACCCACTCTTCCATCATTTTGGCACATTGCTCTTATCAACAGCTGTGCGGTAGGCACTGAGAAGGGCCCTGAGCCAAGGGAGAATGAGAAACAGGTGGGGGTGGGTGCTTGTATCACTGACTGGGTATGAGTGGTGAATACATTCTGCAAGCAAAAATGTTGATTATCTTTGTACTATTATATGCATCTTTCTTATTATCTAAGGCATCATTAAGAGTTGGTAGTAGGAATATTTAAGTTAATACTAGGTAGGGTACCAAGTAAACCCCCATTGTAGGGAACCAAGTAGACCCCCATTGTAGGGAAAAGACTGGAACTTTTTCAAAGCAGGAATTTATCAGTTTGGCATCAGATCTCTTTAAGGGAACAAAAGGCATTTTATTTCCACCAGCTAGCTGTAGGCCAGGCAGGCGACACATGGTAAATATTAAAATCCTCATTGTAGATAGATGGCTTTACCCTGTGGTCCTTGATTACTCAAGAGACAAACAAAAAAACACTGACAGTGATTTTTCTCAATGTAAGAATCAATTTTTATTTTTCAATACTTTTTTAAATTGAATTTATTGGGATGACATTGGCTAATAAAATTGTATGCTGCAGATGCACAATTCTGCAGCACACCATCTGTACACTGCATTGTGTGTTTTCCACCCCGAGTCTCCTTCCATCCCCATTCATCCCCCTTTACCTTCTTCTCCCTCCCCCTGCCCTCCCTTCCCTCTGGCAGTCACTGTACTCGTATGTGTCCATGAGCCTTTCTTGTTTTCCTTTGCTTAATTCCTTCACCCTTCTCACCCAGCCCCCAACTCCTCTGACGGTTGTCAGTCTGTGCTCTGGATCCATGAGTCTATCTCCACTTTGTTAGTTTATTTTGTTCATTAGAGTCCACATATATGTGAAATCATATGGTACTTGTCTTTCTCTGACTGGCTTATTGCAGTTAGCGTAATACTCATCAGGTCCATTCATGCTGTCACATGAAAGTACTATTTCCTTCTTTTTTGTGGATGAGTAGTATTCCATTGTGTAAATGTACCACAGCTTTTACATCTAATCACCCACTGATGAGCACTTGGGCTGTTTCCAAATCTTGGCTGTTGTAAATAACATTGCGATGAACATAGGTGTGTGTATTTCTTTCGAATTAGTGTGTTGGGTTTCTTCGGATATATTCCCAGAAGTGGAATTGCTGTGTCATAAGACAGTTCTATTTTTACTTTTTTGAGGAAATTCCATACTCTTTTCCACAGTGGCTGCACCAGCCTGCATTCCCATCAATGGTGCACTAGGGTTCCCTTTTCTCCACATCCTCTCCAACACTTGTTGTTTGTTGATTTATTGATGTTGGCCACTCTTACAGCTGTGGGATGACATTTCATTGTGGTTTTAATTTGCATTTCTATGATGATTACTGATGTTGACCATCTTTCATGTGTCTATTGGCCATCTGTATGTCCTCTTTGGAGAAGTGTCCATTCAGGTCCTTTGCCCATTTCTTATTTGGATTGTTTGTTTATTTTGATGTTCAGTTTTGTAAGTTCCTTATAAATTTTGGATATTAAGCCCTTATGAGATGTATCTGCAAATATGTTCTCCCATTCCATGGGCTCTCTTTTAATTTTGTTCATGGTTTCCTTTGCTGTGCAAAAACTTTTTAATTTGATGTAGTCCTGTGGCAGACCCTTCTGTGTGGCGTGGGCCCAGCTCCCACTCGGAGATGCACAGGACCCACGCCCACAGATAGGTTCTCTTGTGGGTAATCAGATTTGCAATATATCTAGGCTGCCTTTGAGACTTGCTCTTTGCTGAAAACTCCCTCACCCTGCTAGGGACCAGTGTAACCAGCTCAACCACTTTTGCCTTTTCATTTGCTAATATCCTTCTTTTGTGATGTGATTAGGGGCATTGGCTCCTTTTGTTGTAACTGGGGATAGTGAGTGAGGACCATCTTGTAATGTGAGGAGATACAGAATAAAGGCATGTCATGGCAGAGGCCGTGGCTTTTGCTCCCCTTGAGAGAAAAGCCATGCCGTCCCTTTTCCTCCACCGGACTCGGTAGTCCATGTGTATGTTTTATTTCATCCGTAATGACGCGGACACTACTAGTCGGTGTCCGCATCATAGTCCCATTTTATTTTTTCTTTTGTTTCCCTTGCCTGAGGAGATATATCAGAAAAAAATATTGCTACAAGTAATGTCCAAGATTTTACTGCCTAAGTTTTCTTCTAGGATTTTTATGGTTTCAAGTTTAACGTTTAAATCTTTAATCCATTTTGAGTTTCTTCTTGTGTGTGGTAAAAGGAGGTAATCTAGCTTCATTTTTTTTGGCATATATCTGTCCAGTTTTCCCAATACCATTTTTTGAATAGGCTATCTTTACTCCATTGCATGTTTTTGCCCCTTTTTGTCAAATATTAATTGACTCTAAAGGTGTGGGTTTGTTTCTGGACTCTCTATTCTGTTCTGTTGATCTATATATCTGTTTTTATGCCAGTACAAAAAAGCCCTGCCAGCCTTCATCCTCAGTTGCAGGGACCAGTGTCCTCATGAAGCTCGTACTAGCATTACCTCCCACTCTGCTCCCTGCCTCTGAAGAATCACTGTTGAAAATTGATGGTCTAAACCAGCGCTTCTCAAACTTTGGCATATGTCAGGCTTGTTAAAACCCAGATTTCTTTTACCCCCATATTGCTGATTCAGTAGATCTGGAGTGAAGCCTGAGAATTTGCATTTCTAACAAGTTCCCCAGTGATGCTGATGCTGCTGGTCTTAGGACCACATTGTGAGCACGCATGGCCTAAACCCCTTGAGCCACACTCCACGTTAATGAAGGAATCCACAGACGTGCACAAGTGTGACAGCCTAACAAGGGGAAGGACCCCTGCCAGTGAGATCTCCCTTTCTCGTAAAGCCAGATTGAAGCTGCTACTCAAGTGTGGAGTTGCTGGTGTTTCTCAGTGGATTGAGTGCCAGCCTGCAAAGTGAAAGGTCGCTGGTTCGATTCCCAGTCAGGGCACATGACCGGGTTTCAGGCCAGGTCCCCAGTTGGGGCCGTGCAGCCAAACGATGTTTCTCTGTCTCTCTTTCTCCCTCCCTTCCCTTCTCTCTAAAAATAAATAAAAATTTTTTTTAAAGAGTGGAGTTGCTCAGAACAATTCAGTGAAGTGTCACCTAACACTATTGTCCCACACTCTACCTTTTGTGTCTCCAAAGTTGTTACCTCATTTCCCCATCAGTAAGGTGAAGAGGTTGCCATGGATGAATGGTTCTCAATCCTGCTGTTCATTAGAATCACCAAATAAATACTTCTAATTCTGTTGTTTATGCTACATCCTGCTTAGAGTTTCCAAGTAACTGGTCTGCGACAGGGCCCAGGAGTCAGTATTTTAGGATTTTTGTAGGCGATTCTAGTCCAGAGCACAGTTGAAAAACCACTGAGGCTCTCTAGGTCACTTCCACACCTGACAGCCTGTTGGACCCGCCACCCCAGCCCCAACCCCCTGCCCAGAGGAATCCCATCGTGTCTGCCGTTCCTCTGCCTGCTGCCCAGGCTCCCACCGCTGGCCCTCAAGTCTCACTTGACTCTTTGCCCCGACCCCTCACTTACTTCTCTCTGTGCACATCGTATTCTGTTTACCATGTGGCACCAAGTCACTTCATAGCTCATTAACTTCCTCTGCTTAATTAGGCAGAGGACGGGTCCCAAACAACTGCAGAATACATGGAAATTCACTGATAAAAACACAAACAACAAATTAGGAATGCTTTTAGAACCCGCAGAAAATGTTAACTGTGGAAGCAGAGGACGTATCCATTCCTGGAAAGTGACTTTGAGGCAAAGTCACACGGGAGCTGGAACAGTACACATTTCGTTTAACACTGGCTCCAAGTGATTTATTCTCCTAGGCTGGCCCCGCCCCATTTTGTTGCGATGCCCACAGATTTCACACACAGTTCATATTTATAACAAGTAACTCAGGTGACAGGACTTCGCTACTCCCTAAATACTGTTTTATCCTTTAAAAAGCCAAGTGAACTAGGAGGCTGAGGCTGTGGTATGGACCCTTGGGCTTTCCCAGACACTTCCAGGGCAGCCATGAGGGAGGTGGAAGTGAAGGAGGTGGCTTTGCCTGGTAAGAATTCGGGCGTTGCTTTGGTTTTCTACTTTGTTTACCTTAGTGGGTTCACATTTGTAATTTCCAAGTGTTAGTAGGGTATAACCTAACTTCACTTGAATTTTATTGTGACCCTTTGTAACTAGAACTAGAAGCACTGGAAACGTCTGTACCTTCTTTCCTGGGCTGTGCTTGAAGCTTTTGTTGATGGATCCTTTTCACTTCATGCTCAGTAAAGTTTTAGTTTCTTTTTTTTTCCAGTAAAATTATTTCAGTTCAGTTGAGGAGCAATCTAGTTAAGGTGAGGGGCACTGTGGAAATTTAGTATCAATTTAATTCTGCCATGTGTCTGCAGAGGAGTCTCAGGCTGAGGACTTGTGCTTTTCTGCTAATTAATTCTCCACGTCAGGCATCTGGAAACCTGCCTCTTTGGCCTCATCTGAGTTGACTAATTAATTAAGCTGTATTTGTAAACAGACATTTTTTCCTCCAGCACTTTTTTCATCATCTGTTTCTTTAGCCACAAGCTGGTGACCCCGTTTAATGGTAAACTACCTGGCCAATAATTTTGCTCTCCTACAGGCTGAGAAGTTTCCATTTGGAGGCTTCCCAGCATCATACAAGAAGGCCCAGGCTTAAGAGGGAGGCAGATAAAGATTTGAATCCAATTTAGCCATTTATTAATAATGTGACCACAGGCAAATTAACTCACATCTCAAAATGCCATTCCCCATTTTTTCCTCTGCAAAACCTACCACTTAGCCCAGAGTCTGGGCCATCAGCAATATAAATGACACTAAACAGAGGTACCTCTATATCTTTTAGTGGCAGGGAGTAGATACAACACTTCCTTTTTCAAGATACAATCACACACATTATCACATTGCTTGCTCATGAACCCCAATGGGGAGTTTGGTGAATGTTGTTACCCTTGTAACTTATAGATAGAGAATCAGGCTCATCGAGGTTAAAGGACATGATCCAGAGCTGGTTTGAGGCAGAGCCTGACCTAGTCTTCACACTCCTGTCTTAGTGCTCTTGTTCTGAGAGCAGCGCTCTTCCCCTGACCTTTAATGGATGATGTGCAAATAGATTATAAACAGAGGGGGAAAAGAGTTACATGAGATATCCCAAATGCACCTTATAAAAGAAAATGATAAGATACCACTGAAGCTAAAGGTGTTGAAATAACTATTAGAGAAACATGATTTGATCTATGGAAACAAGGTGACAATTTAACTCCTGGATTTCTGTCGCATCCTCCCTCACTGTCCCACCAGCTTTTGTGGGTTCATGGGTAGATTGTTAGTAATTGTTGTAACCCAAACTTATTAACTAATATCAACAACATTAATATTTATATTTGGACAGCGTGATGTATACTTGGTTCTCCTATTAGCCCTGTGAGACTAGTAGTAGTAAAATATATATACATACATACATATGTACATACATACATATCTCTCCACTTTGCTAATAAACAAACTCAGATTCTAAGAGGTTAAGTGATTTGTCACATTCACAGAACTTGTCAGCCATAAGACTGGGCCTGAAATGCAGAACCTCCAGCACTATGTTTAGCACTATTTCAACAGTACTACAATTAAGGAGGACTTACGTCAGCACTGTACTTATTTATATTAAAGAGCTATGAAGAGTGTGCTGTTTTGTCTTCTAATTCTATCTCCATTTGTCTTGTTGCTTCTTGTCTTCTCCCTTGGTTTGTCCTGATATATGTAACCTTCTCCCAAGATGGATATATTTTAGTTAACCTCTGTTTAGTGGCTTGAAACCACTACTATAATCATTACTCATAATTCTTTGGGTCAGCAGTTTGAGTTGGGATAAACTGGGTGGTCCTTGGGTTGGTCTCACTTAGGGTCACTCATCAGCTGTAGTCATCCAGTGGCTCTGCTGAGGGTGGGTGATCCAAGGTGGCCTCAGTCCTTATCTAGCTGTTGGCACTGGCCCTCAGCTGGGCCTCATCTGCATGTTTTCTCATCCTCTGGGAGGATGGCCAAAGTTTTTTCACAGTCGTCAGCACCATTCTAGGAAGGCAAGGTGCAATGCAGTGTCACTCCTCAAGTCCCTACATATGTCACATTTTTTGCTATCCTGTTGGTTAGAGCCAGTCACAAGGCTAAACCCAGGGTCAGTGAAGGGGGGACTACACAAGGCCATGGATACGGGGGTGTGTGATTCATTTTGCACCACGAATATAACTTACTATCAATGGATATAAGAATATCTACCTCATCTACCTTATAAGACTGTTCTGACAATTAAATTGGATAATGCATGTGCATTGCTTAGCATGGTTCCTGACAAACACCTAGTAAATGCTCAATAAATATTAACTAGTATTACTAACAGAATCACTATTATCTATTATGATCTGCCAGAGCAGGTTCTCCTTTTGAAATCCCATTTACTCATTTGTTTAACATGTACTGAGTGTCCATTGTGGTTCTATTCCCTATGCTAGGCATTAAGGATACAAAAAATAATGTCCAGTCCCTGCCATTGAGGAACTCATGGTCTACTGGAGGAGGCCAGACACATAAGCAATGAAATATAGCATACTGTGGCAAGTTCAGTGATTGAGATATGCACAAGGTATTTGGGGGGCACCAAAGAAGGACAGCTAACTCCTTAACCCAGCCTGGGGGTATGTGAGGAAAGGGTTCTTGGAATAGATTCTACATGAGCTGAATCTTAACTTGTTGAGTGGGTGCCATCTAGAAGAGCAGAGATTTAAAATAGGAAATTCTGACATGAGTAAAGACATTCAGGGAAGAAACAGCATAGTGTGTTGTTATCAGTTAAAATCTAGGAATCCTAAAGAAGCAAGACAAAAAGAAAGCAGAAAGGCAGGAGAGGAAAGGGAGAAAGAGAGATGGGAAGGAGAAGAGAGGGAAAGAGGAAGGGAGGGAGAGAAAGTGTGGAGAACAAATGTATACTCTTCTAGGAGGTTAGATATTGTTCTGTAGGAGGCTAGATACTATTCCGTAGGTGAACGAGAAGGTACTGACAGGCTTTGAGAAGGGTGGGGATGGGGTCAGATATCTATTTTTAAGAGATCACTGTTGGGGCCAAGTGGAGGATGAGCCAGAGAAAGTTAAGAATGGAGGCGTGGAAGCCAATTAGTAGTAATCCAGAAATCCAGGCAAGAGAGAAACTATCTGAGAATGCAAGCCAGCATGAGATCTTTCCTGCCATTTATACCCTACAAAGCTTGGGGAAGAAATTTCGGTGAAAAAAAAAGGCATGACTTTATATCCTAGTTTGGGAGAGCATAGTCCAAGATATTCCAGGAAAACTATTTGCTACATACTTAACAGGCATGTTTGTCCACAGTATTGACCTTTTCTGGCCAAGGAGATGTGGCAGATGCCAGAGAACCCTAGAATGACAGCTGTTATTAGGGAGTCAGTGCTCTTTTGCATGGCCTTAGTGAGGTATGAGGAAACCATTCTGTGAATTCTAGGAGGTACCCTCTTGGACACACCTCCTATCCTTTATGAATTTTTTTTCCTCTGTGGTCTAGTCTTTCTAAATTATGATGTATTTCCAATGACTTTGACCCCTTCTCTTTGTGCTCCCCTGTTGCCTTAGTAATTTTTACATGTATTTTCAATGTTCATGCCTTGTTTCTTTTCACATATATCCACAACCTTATGCCTTGGATTTCCTGGGTGATCATGCTCTCAACTGTGCCGCTTCATTGTCCCGGAAAACACATTCGTAATCATCAGAGTTTACATTCAGAATTGTGGTCTGGAAAACATTGTCATTGTACTTATTCACTGTGTTCCTTTCCGTTCAGCCCTTGTGCACGAGCACCCTGCAGTGCTAAACACAGCCTCCACAATCGCACCTGATGAGCGCCTGCTCCAGTCCTGGCCATTCTTTCTAGCTCCTGAAAATTTACCTAAGAACCTGATTTTCCTTGTTGGGTTGTTTGGTTTATTGAATGTACAGACATGCTTTTAAAATTCAGAGGAGGATCATGAGGAGGGTGTGATAAGACTCATCAGGAGGCAAAAGACAGAGTGAGCTGGGACCAGTCCAGCAGGCGTTGTTTGAGGAGAAATATATCACTTCTGGCTCCCCAGGGGCTTCCGTGATAATGCGGTGACTTCTAGTGGGTGACACTGCGTCCACTTCATGCCTTTCATCCTCCTGCTGCTTCAGACCATGGACCACTAGTGCTATGGCAGGCCTGGGCATGTGGGGCTGCCTGCCTAAGGAGAGCCGTGCAGGTGGGCGATTCTGGATCCTTTATTGAGAATTATCACTACATGCGTAACACTGTTCTTATATGTCATCTAATATTTGAGACAATAAAGGAGAGGTGAAAAGCAAAGGCCCTGGTGTGTCAGATTGCCTGGGTTCAAGTCACTTGCTTGACTTGGGGACTCTCACAGAGATCCTAGAGGGACCTTCTGGTTCTGAGCTCTTAATCTCAGGAAAGGATTTGTAAAGGGGTGCATGTGAGTAGAAAGGCAGGCAGGAGGCGTGGAAATGACTGGGCCTGGCATGTAAGCCATATGCAAAGAGGAGCCAAGTGACCCACTGAGTGAGATTGGCTGCAACTGTAAACACTGACTATCCAAGGGATCCTCACAAGGCCCAGGGGCTGGGTAGGGTGTACAGCCCCAAGTCACTGTTGGACTTGACGGCAGAAAGTCTAACTGGTTGGATCACCTAAACAAAGACTCTGAGAGCTTGAGTGAAGACCTTCTGCTTCTCTTTCCCTTGGCCCCATGCAGGGAGGTACCTGTTAAAGACTGGCTGTGGAATCTGCCTATCACTGGTGACCCAACCTACTTCTTGGCACCTGATGTGTTCACAGAAAGTTGATGATAAATACCACCACAACCACTGTCATTTACTCAGTGCATACCACATTCCAGGCATTTCACAAAGTGTTTATGTGCATTATTTTATTTAACAACCCCTCAAAGATAGTTATAATTATTATCTATTGCCATTTATAGATGAGATAAATTGCATTATGAGGATGGCTTTGATTATAAAGAATAGACACCTAACTTGAAGTAGCTTATGCAAAAAGGCAGATTTATTATGAGGATACTGGATTGTCTCACCAGAACCCAGAACAGAAATACAGCTGAGCCTCTAGAAGAGCCACAAGACAGAACTTTGATGCTGTCATTTATCTTGCTCACTCTCACTGTATATAATTGTCTCTGGCCACTGGCTTCATTCTTCTGTCTCTCCATTGGCCAGTTTCCTCCATGGGGTATAAAACACGGCTGCCCAGAGCCTGTGAACTTTACGTATTATAGCTTAAGGTACAGGGTAAGACTGACTTAACATTCTTTTTGGTTATGAGGCCAAATTCCCAGGGATCTGACCCAGCAGGTCAGGTGTCCCGGCCCTCAACCACTCAGCTGTGGCTGGGTCAGGGATGGACTAGGAACCGTAATAACACGACAGCTTTCTCAGGACCATGTGGTGCAAGTTGAGGAAGGGGCAGTCTGAGAAGGAGAGACTGAGCTAAGAAAAGGCATCAGGGGAGAGAGTACTAGCTATCAAGACAGAAGATGGATGTTTGGTAGAAAAAAAAATGGCAGGCATCCACAACACCAAATTTAAAAGCTTAGGGTAACTTGTCCATAGTCACACACAACCAAAGCCAGAATTCAAATTAGGCCTTTCAGACTTTAAAGTGTATGTACTTTACTAATATGACAAAGTAGAATAAAGTAGTGGAGTGAAAGAATGCATACATACATATATAGCACATAACATGTACACATGCATAAATCCATGCATGTATACATAAACTAGTGAAGACCTTGCCAACCCAGCACTCAGATCCAGGAAGTCACATTCAGAATGGTCAGACACCATGCACTTTTGCTCTACCCTGACAACTTGTCATTTGACGATGAAGGTAGGGAGTAATGAGAAGCTGATGATGAGCAGTGTCAGTGATGAAAGCCTGTGACCCAGATCCCCAAAACAGATTACAATAGCACCCCTGGAGCCTACCCACATCCATCAATCAGTTCATCAGCATCCCTGCTGAGCTGTGTTCTGGAGCAAGCAGAGGCCTTGGGCATGTTGCACACACGTCTACAGCCCTGTGATTAGGAGGAAGTTTATTCAGAGCAAGTTCAAGAGGTCTCTGCCTGCATGTCCCAGAAGATGTTTCAGGACTCAGTTTTGGTGTTCGAGAAGAGAGGTCTTTTTGGAAGAAGGTAGATCAGAGAAGTTGAACTCAGCTCTCAGTAACTGAGCTCATCTAAGTCCTAGAATGGGACTCCATGTATTTCTGTCCAAGGATGGGAATTGAGAGCCTGGGAGGAAAACATGTTGAGTCTTTCAGTTTTTCTGAGCCTGTTTAGCAAACTATGTACAAAATGCTCTGGCCTATAAGAAACTTCCGTCCTGCCCCAGTGAGGGGTTTATGGGCAGAGAGAGCACCTGGCTCAATGGGACTCAGTTCAAGGCCTTTGGCAAATCTAAAAGGGTTGTAGCATTTTTTTGTGTGTGTGATTTTGGTTTTTATTTTCACCTGAAGGAAAATGTCGCATGAAACTGAAAGAATTTCATTGGAGCTTATCCTGATATTTTGAAATGAATTGACTTAAAAGTTTGAGAAGTTGGAGTTTTTCAGTATTTCCCCCTTGGCACTCGCAACCAAAAAACTATGTTTCTGGGAGGAAGTTAGGCACATGGGCATTGCACTGATGTTTTCAATAGTGGCAGGAACAGTAATAACCAGGAGGGGGAGAAGGAAGGAAAAAAATAGCACGCCCTTGCATGAAACTCATATACACCGGGCACAAGGAGATGAAACAACTCACCAAGGCCACACATCTTGTCACCACCCTGACTCCTGCTGCCACCTGCTGCCATCCTGCCTGCGTGGCTCCCATGTGGACTTCAGTTGCCACTTGCTCTGAAGCCTTTGGATACAGCCATCAGTTGCAGTTTCTGGGAGGCTGACATGAAGGTGGGAGGCTACAGAGCTAAGAAAGACTTCTCAGATTGCAGCAGCGTAAGGAATAAGGAGGTCAGAACTATTGTTACCAACATGGCATGGTGAAAGAAACATGGGCTTTTAGAGGCAAAGAGATCAAAGATCGAATCCTGACTCCCCAGTGAGCCTTGGTTTCATTTGTCTGTCTTGTGGGTATAACATATCTACCTTTTGGGAAGTTGGTGACAATGAAAACCATACTTCTATGACATACCTAGCCTGTAATAGCTATAGTTACTGTAATATTATCACACCTCTGTTTGTGGTGTTGTCTGAAATGACCATAACTGTCCTCTGGTGCTGAGGGATTTAGCCACTTCCATTCCGGCACCAGAGTCTGCTTCAGCTCACCAGTTTCCCATCCTTGCCCTCTTCAGGGCAGGAGATGAGGAGGGAGAAGCAACTGGAGAACAGGGGTCCCTCAGAGGGTGAAGGCTGGCAGCAACAGTGGGGTTGAATAGCCCCCAGTGGCCAGCCAGGCTCTCTCGGAGAGGCAAGGGTCAACCAGGGATAGTGGCTGGGGCCTGAAATGATAACCACTGTCCTAGTTAGCATCACTGGGAGAGCCACACGGGCTACAGGCAAAATGGCTGGATGCGCTTCCTTTCCGTGGATTTTCCCAGAGCCACCAGTTCCCAAGCTTAGTAAGTGCCGAAGCAGTAATAGGCCAAGGCAGTCCTGACTGCCTTGGATCAGATTTGGATGTGGACATTATTTCAAACATCACCAAGTATGCGAAAGATTAAGAGAAGGAGCATCGGGCTGCCCCAGCGGCCTGGTTACGTACTCACTGCAGCAGATCCACTTGGAACTGAGTCCACCCAGGGCCACTTATAATCTGGATGGCTTAAAGAGGCAGGACATGAGACAGACTTTACATCCTGTGGCCTTTTCTTGGAAGAAACTTGAGTGATGTCTAGTGGAGATTTTGTGGAGTGTATGCTGTATTCTCCCCTTCAGTGACATCGGTCAATAATTACTGAGAACACAACTTGTTCGCTCCTGCATAAAGGACAAAAAGATAAAATAATATAGTCCCTGCCCTCTCGTGCTTAGAGACATTCGGGGACAGGATTTGTATATCAACTATAGCTAACATTTTAGTGGGAGCCGTTGACCCACAAAATGATTACAGAAGATCAAATAGAGCTTTTCGTCTGGGCAGCAGTGGCCAGGGACAGCACCATGGAAGTGATGAGGCCTGAAAAGAGCGAGAAGGGCCCAGAGCGCTAGGGAGGGGCTGACAGAGGGAAGACTGTGTACACGCAGAAAGCAAAGCTGCATGTCGGTCACACGCAACACAGAAACAGCTCTATGCACAAGTAAGGACAAAGAGCAGTTTGAGAGTGGGGTGGATTTTTTTGAAAATGAGGTAAGAAACTAAACATTCTATATAGAAAGCCATATTTTACTTGACAAGAAAAAAGTAAAAGTAAAATTTGTGCATAAAAGATACCAAAAATAGTAGGAGACAAATCTCTGAGTGAAAACGGTATTTCAAGCATATCTGACAGATACAGTGTGACTATTATGCTATACCTGGGGCTCCCTAGAAATAGATAAGAAAGACAAATAATTCAATAGCAAATGGGCAAGAGATGTGACTGGAGGGTTTAAGAGGAAATCTGAAAGGCAAACAGATGTGCAGAGGTGCTCCAGCTCACTGCAAGTCAAGGAGACAGAAATGAAAGCCATTAGGTACCACTTTTTATTTCTCAGCTTGGCAAATGTGTACTAGTGACAAAAGTCCAGTGCTGGTGAGAACGTGAGCAAGAGCCCCCTTGTGCTTTGCTAATAGAAATTTCAGCTGCTGTACATCTTTGGTAAAGTGTTCTGGCAACATCAAGAACATTGAGAGAAACATAAACATCTTTCTATTCTGCTATTTTGTTATTAGCAATTGATGCTTTGAAAATACCAAGATATGTATTACGCATTTTAGTTCATTATTTTTGAAATATTGTAAATATTTATCAGTAAGAATAGGACTAAATAAATTGAGGCACATTCATTATCGTGGACTACTATCCAACTACTCTTAAAAGGAATTAGATCTGCCATCTGTTGAACTGGAAGAAAGCCTATGCTGTGTACTTAAGTGGGGAAAAGCAAGTTACAGAGACATGTGTGTATCATGATCCAATTTTGGAAAAACATAGACATATATGCACACACATATCCTCTTCTTCATACACATGCAAATGTATTTCCTATGAATATAGAGAATCCATAGCCATACAAGGGATGGGGGGATGGATATGGAAAAATAATGGTTGAGCAAAATGAAGTACTCTCAGGCACCCAACCTTTAAAGGTCCTCAGAGCTGAGTTGCACATATCTGGGGGAGGAAAGATGCGAGGAGGGGAGTGCCCTCCTATCCTCAGACTGCTGCTCTGTTGGGAGTCACGAGCCTAAGCACCGGCAACACCAACACATGGCCAGCCCAGGTCAGCTCTCTGAGGTGACACTGCTTTGGGATGGGTGGAACGCAGATACAGGCTGCCTTGCAGAGCCTCTGCCTGTCCCTTCAGTTTGCTCAGGAAAATTACATGTAGTTTTAAATTTTGCATTTTCCAAGTCAGATGAAGGCTTAAAATAAGCAGCAAGTGTTTAGTGTTAGGTCCACATGTCGTCTCAAGCAAGAAATAAAAATGCTTTGATTTTTGAAAAATAACCTTTGATGCCTAAAGAGGATGTAATAAGTGCTTTATTCCAGGATCTTCAAAAAAAAAATGACTTTCTGTGCAGATGAGAGAGGCAGCCTGGGGGTGCCGATGTCCTTTGCTCTCTGGGCAAGAACTACGGCAGCATTCATAGCAGCCTTGTCCTGCCCGGGCCACCTCGCTCTTCCCCACAATGAGACAGACATTCATGGACTGGACAGACAAACACAGGGGCTTTCAGAAGGCATACCATCCCTGTGGTCCTTTCTTAGGGATGGCCTTGTCAAGGTGCTGTTTGGTGCCAGTTTCACTGCTAGTCACAAAGGAAATTTGCTAGTTTCTCAGAAAGACTTTGAAGTCTGAGATCACCCCAGATTGGTTCTCTTGAATTTTCATAAGGGAAGGCTCAGGGGATAGTGTGCCCTAAGTTTCCGAGGTGGACGTCCTGAGGAGAGATCCCTGGCTGAGCAGGTGTGCAGCTTGTACTGAGAGAACCAAACCAGAAACCCTAAAATGGCTCCATGCTTTTCTGAGGAAACTAATCAGAAATACTTTTTTCTCTTGAGCAAGATGATTTCAGCCCTCAAGAGATCTTTTTAAATGTTAGTATGACAGATAACTGCATTTTTTATAGACAGATGTTGTTGTTAAATGTGCTTGTGATAATGATGTTGGTTTAGCACTTATCTCTAAGGAATTCAGAGCATTTTAGAGCCACTTTCTTCATTATTTCTTGAGGTTTTCTTCTTCTTGATCATATTTTAATTGTGACTATAACTTTTTCATTCAGTTTTTCTCATTGAATTTTCTCCGAAAGATCTCCTATTCACCCCATTTCCTTCCACTCTCTGCATTTCCAGTATTACATACTCGCATGGGTTGAGACACCCTAGAAAAGCACTCATGATTTTTCCTTTGTGTCTCAGGCTCCTCCTTTTCTATTTGCTATTCTTCATCACTCTTAAAAACTTTCTCACTTATAATACTTTCACTATACTCCCTCCCCTTAAAATAAAGAATTGCTTAAAACATACCTTATTCTTTTACATAAATAGTCCCTATTTTATTTAATTTTAGTTGTTCATTGATTTCTAACTGACGTGCTCCATAAAAAGGCTGAGGTAACTAATTTGCGGTAGCTAAACATGTTCTTTAATACAAGTGCTGTGTGTTGGCATCGTGAATCTAATATTCGTAGCAGATTTTTTAAAACTGTTTCTCCTTTTAAATTCCAAGGTGTTTGTTAACTTGCCTCCTCACTGCAATAATCCATGAAGAAATAACACCAAAAAAGTCATGACTTATGATAAGGTTGTCTTTTGTATAAAAACAACAACACACTTCCCTTCCTTCAGGAATTAACCACTAAGAACACCTTTCTTTTTACTGACTCTAATCAGGTGGAGTGCAGTAGAAAGTCACCGTCCTAAAGAGATCCTGGGATCGTGAGATTGTGTGGAAGACACCTGAGCACTCCCTCCCTTATTTTGCGAATGTGCGAACAGAGGCTCAGAGAGTGTTCCTAAGAGAAGTGTGCCCATGATCACAGAAACACTTAGGGGCACGTTTAGAGTTTAGTTTAGGAGACAAGACATCTGAAAGTTAAAAAGTCACTGAATAAAGTAGTATATATCATGAAATAATGAATGATGTGGTAACTCTGGATAGAGGGGAGCTGGCGAATGTTTAAGAACAACTGGAGGCAGGGGTAGAGATGGAAAGCCCTGATTTGTTCTGTTTCATGGTGCCCAGTAAGTTGGGAAGAGATAAGTACAATCCAGTTGGCTCTTAAGAGTGTGATAGAGATCAGCTGGAGTGATCAGGTCTTTAATGAGGAGGAGAACTGAGCTAGACCATTTCTCCACGCATATCGTAGCTTTCAGCTGCGAAAGAGCATCTTTGGTCTTTGCCTCAAGCAGCTGCAGGAGCTGCAACAGCTCTTGCTGTTGCCTTCATGGATGAAGCACTCTTCACCTGATGAGCTGTTATTTACATTTCAAGGCCCAGCTCAAAGATAGGGATCTTCATCAGGCTAAGCCCTGACCCCTTCCGAAATAATCACTTCCACTCTGAATCTCAGAGTACTTTAATTATACCTTTTATTAGGGTAATTACCAAAGCCTAACTTGATATTATTGTCAATAGATAGTGTCTTGCTCCACTAGACTGTCCTTGGAGGACAGGGACTGTGTCTTCTTTCATTGCCAGAGAAGCAGTACTGTGTGGTGGGTAGGAGCCCAAGCTCTGGAGCTGACCTGTTCAGCCTCATATCCTGATGCTGCACTCACTCACCTCAAGACTGAGCAAGTCATCGAACCCCTCAGTTCGGCTCTGTAAAATGAGAAATGAAACAGTAATCTCCATTTCACAAGTTTGCTTTGATGATGAATAAGATTGCTAGATGCATTCAGTGATTTGCACATACTAAGCCCTCAGTTAATGTTACCTGATACTGTTATCTCCAGCATACAACCAGTGTACTTGGCACGAATTTGGTGGTGTTGGTTGAATTGTATTGAAGTGAGGCAGGAACATGATCCAGCTAGCTTGACAGGAAGTTGGAGAGGAGTGTTCTAGAGGGGACTGCATGAACAGATTGTTGTTGGATTAATGAGAATGATACAGTAAATAAGAATAAGTTGATCATAGAATTATAGGATCAGAACCTTGTTTTCCAGCTGTGGTATGAGGAACACAGAGCAGGGTGCAGTCATCTGTGCCCTCCCCTCATCCCATGTGATTGACACTGTAAGGCTAGAAATATACCATTCGTTGTTGCCATGCCTTGTGTAGTCCGCTGTAAATTCCAGTATCTCCTTTTCGGTATGGTGCAATTGCTTTTTAAAAATCTAAATGCTAGACTTTAAGTATAAATACTGTTAAATTTCATTCCATATGCCAATTGGTTCACTCTGTTAAGCCAATTAATTCGTATTGCTTCCAACCTTGACTCTGTGGTGCAGTGTATCTTCTGTCCTGCCAAGCTGTGCATCTGCAGGTTTGTGATCATGACTTCTGTTTGTTTTCTGAAACACTGTACAGGCCACTTCTAAGACAGTGTTCCCTGACAGACCTCTTTTATGGTTGCCATTGATTCATTAAAAAAAAATTTTTTTTTTTTTTTTTTTGCCCTGGCTGGTGTAGCTCAGTGGATTGAGTGCAGGCTGTGAACCAAAGGGTCACCAGTTCAATACCCAGTCAGGGCACATGCCTGGGTTGTGGGCCAGGTCCCCAGTGGGGGGCGTGTGAGACACGACCACACATCGATGCTTTTCTCCCTCTCTTTCTCCCTCCCTTCTCCTCTCTCTAAAAATAAATAAATAAATAAATAAATAATCTTTTTTTAAACAGGATTTTACACTCCTTTGAAATCTAGCAAAGTATATAATAATCTATGTTATATTTCATCTTGTTCATAAGGGTGTCATGAAAAACTTTGCCAAAATGCTATGTCTGCAGCATTTTTATTTCACAGATATATGAAGTCTATCAGAAAAGAAAGTGCAACTAGCTTATTGAAACCTATTCCTGATTAACCTATGTTATCTCCTGATACTAATAACATACTTTTCCAACTTGAACAAAGAATTCATGTTTTGAAATGGTGAAGTTAACTGTGTCAAGGTGGATTAGGCTCAATGCACAGATGTAGATGAGAAATTTGGACACAATCCTGAGGGTGATGGAAGGTTGTTGGAATTTTTGGGTTGGTGTCATACAATGTAGTGATGTTTTAAGAAGAGCCATCTGGCAACAGCTCCTCTAGGAGAAACCGTGCCTGCAATAATCCCAGAATGGGCTGCTGGACTACTTGGTCAGGCTAATAGCAAAAAAGATGGAAGAGAATAAATTTGGCTTTAAAAGGAAAAAAATCCAATGGAATTATTGTAGGAATAAGGTCAATGAAATAAATAAGAAAGGGGGAAAGGAAAGGAAAGGAAAGGAAAGGAAAGGAAAGGAAAGGAGGAAGGAAGGAAGGAAGGAAGGAAGGAAGGAAGGAAGGAAGGAAGGAAGGAAGGAAAGGTACTTTAGGGCTGCCCAACATTTTTCACATCAGTGAATATGCAGAGAAGAATATTAGTTTGGCCACTGGAGTAAATAGGACTGCTTGGAGATGGAGGTGACCCAATATCATGGCTCCTCAGGGTAGGGTCTTCTCTTCCCCAAACCCCAACTCCCCCTAACCACAGACCGAAGACATTGATATCTCCACATGGCTGGGGAGCTATTCGAACATTTCTGCTTTAGAAATAAGTAGTCTGAGCAATAAAAGGAACAGACTTACACTAAAATGGGGGCCAACAGTATAGAAAAGACTGTACGTATACAAGAAAGCAAACATTTGGATCTATATATAATTCTGAACACAGAAGTGAAATATGGCTTAGACAGTTAGAAGAAAACTAATTAGCATCAGGGTTAATTCCAAACAAGATGGCCCAGGACACCGAGCCACTACCTGTGTTATAGTGACATAATAAAAGAAGGGCAATGGTTGTGTAGGCCCGATTTGGGCCTGGAAATATGCAGCACCTGCCAGACAGGTTGGAGGGAGATACAGACCACACCTACAGAGGCACTGGGCAGAACCTAAGTATAGACAAAGGAGGAACAAAGGAAAGAATTTTGGTTGTGTGTGAATATGGAAATCTAAGCCCATTAATCTAAGCCTGCTAAAAAATTTATGAAGTTCTCCCCAGTTTTTGCTCCTTATTGATTTAATACATTTCATTGAGTTAATACATTAAGTAGTTTTGTAGTCCTGATACCTCTCCTGTGCACCTAATTTGCATTGCTGCATGGATGAAATTATAGACTGGGAAAATGCAAGAGCTTGCAATCCATAATTCTCTGTTATAATTGAAGATGTTCAGTTATAGAAAATTAAAAGGTGTTCCCTCTTTCTTCAATAAACTTAATAACAGGGTGAGAATGAGAACCCACCAGCGAAGTCATGCAGATTCTACTATAAAAACAGGAATGAATGGCTCTGTGAAAGATAATGGAACCCACACATTTCTCCTGATGATTGGCAGCAGGACAACCATGAGCGAGATTCCAGGGGGCATCCCCTTTCACATTGGAGTATGTGTGAATGGTGCTCCCTGAAGTTGAGGTGCACAGCCTGTGTGGCCATATGTGACAGCTTCCAGAGAGACCTGGGGCTTTCACCCATCCCAGCAGGTGCACATCCGCATTGCCCTGTGGCATTCATCACCAGCCCAACCACACTCCCTCCCCCAGCCATGCTGGATCAGTATTCTTTAATTCCGACTTAACATTTTATTCCAGTTCAGATCTACCCCATTCTCCACATGGCTTCCCTCTAGACCTCTGTAACAAGCCAAAACACATTCTTCTGGCTCATTTGTTTCAGTCATTCTGTGACCTTTCTAAAGCTACTTGCTGCTCTCACTATCATGCTCCTTGTTATAGTTAAATAGAAAAAAACCAACAGCCACACAAGGCAGGAAACTCTGGCATCCTCCCAGTGGTTGGTGCAGGCTTCAGTTTTGGCACTTACCACACAGCACTGTAAACATTTGTTTACATTTCTGACCCTGTCATTCATTGTGAACTTGATGACAGTCAGAACGATGCTTCTTTGAGCCTTACGTCTGGCAGGTGCCTGGCACATGGTAGGTCTTCTTTTAATGTTTGGTAAGGAGGTGAGTACACGAATAGATTACTTTTCTTAGATTTGGGCATGGTGGCCTCATTTTGAGCATACAGTTTAAAGATGATTCTTTCTCTATTATGCACAATGCCTGCATCTGTTGGTCTTTCTTTAAGTCTTCCCCGGTGAGGAAGAGGCTACTCTGTCTTCACCAGAAGTTTCTGAGTCTTTTGTTTATCCCTGTGCAGGTGGGGAAGTGGAAGGACAAGTCCCTGCAGATGAAGTACTACCTGTGGCCCCGAATGTGCCCCGAGACAGAAGAGCAGGAGGATGACCATCTGAGCATTGTAACGCTGGAGGAGGCTCCGTTTGTTATTGTGGAAAGTGTGGACCCTCTGAGTGGAACCTGCATGAGGAACACAGTCCCCTGCCAAAAACGCATAGTCTCTGAGTACGGCACCTTCCCCAGTGGCTTTGGGGGACATAGAATAGTAGGATTTGACCCAGCCGTAACACCCGGCTGGCCTGGGACCCGAAGCACAGAATGAGTTGAGCGCCCTGTCTGATTTTCCATTGCCTTTGAGCAATGGGACTGCTGGCAGCCCTGTGGTCAGATGCCTGGTTCTGTCCAGACCATGACCTGGGAGAATTTCTGCTAACTGTACTAATATTTCTTTGGCCTTGCCTGTTCTCAATGACTAGGACCTCTAGTTTATGGAGATTCAAGTTTACATCAGTATTGAAGTATATTTTAGGGGGCCAGCTTGTCTTGAAATTTAAACATTTAGAAATATCTCAGAAGTCAGGGTAACGGTTCTCTTTGGTGAGGGTGGGACGTGCCTGAAAGGGAGATTAAGAGGCCTCTAAGTGCTGCTATCTTTTCTGTGTCTGGATTTGAGTTCTGGTTAAATGTGTGGGTTCAGTGTGTAAAAATTCATCCAACTGAACCTTTAGGATATATGCACTTTCCTGATGTAATTATACTTCAAAGGAGCATGAAAAATTGTGAGAAAACCTGGCTTACTGCAATGAGCTAATGAGAGAATTGCAGTTCTGTGGTCTGATGTATTCCCTTACTTAGGTCTGATATAAATTGTGATGAGCTGTGAGTGGGTTTGGAGTTTAATGGCAAAGGGTACTATTTTGCATCTTATATAAAGCCTTATATTTTTGTTTGTTTGTTTGTTTGTTGTTTCTTTAACTGCTTAGGAATAAAACAGATGAGGAGCCTGGTTACATAAAAAAATGCTGCAAGGGGTTCTGTATTGACATCCTTAAGAAAATTTCCAAATCTGTGAAGTTCACCTATGATCTTTACCTGGTTACCAATGGCAAGCACGGGAAGAAAATCAATGGGACCTGGAATGGTATGATTGGAGAGGTGAGTGTCAGGAATGAAGGCCCGTTTCCATTTTTCACTTATTTTGTTTCATTTAGACATGAAAAACACTCATTTTATAAATCTTAGAAAATAGTAAATAGTGAACAGAATATACTCTTCTCACTGTACAAAGAAAACCACTGTAGGGCTGTGAGGTATTTTCCTTGTGGAGGACCCTTGCCTTCCTGAATGTTCTTTTTTAAATCTTTATTATATTTTTTCTATTACCATTTAGACCCCTTATAGCCCTCTACCGCCAGCAATCACCGCACTGTTGACCATGTCCATGAGTCCTTTTTCCTTTTTGCTCAGTCCCTCCGCCCCCTAACCCTGACTGGTGTAGCTCAGTGGGTTGGGTGTCACTCCATGGACTGAAAGGTCACCAGTTCAATTCCTGGTCAGGGCACATGCCTGGGTTGCAGACTAGGTTCCAAATTGGGGGCTTTTGAGAGGCAACCAATCAGTGTTTATCTCGCACATCAATGCTTCTCTCTCTCTGTTTCTCCCTCCTTTCCCCTCTCTCTAAACATAAATAAATAAATCTTCCTGAATGTTCTAATTGGAGCATTGTGCCTTTCTCCCCAGGTGGTCATGAAGAGGGCCTACATGGCGGTGGGGTCGCTGACCATCAACGAGGAGCGATCTGAGGTGGTTGACTTCTCTGTGCCCTTCATAGAGACTGGCATCAGTGTCATGGTGTCACGCAGCAATGGGACTGTCTCACCTTCTGCCTTCTTAGGTACGCGATGTGCTTGTTGGTGTGAAGGAAGTAGACATAAGGGCGTGTAAATGGAATGAGGCACAGTGAAGGAGCACATGGCCAGGCTTTTTCAGCCAGGAAGTGGTTTGCTACACACTTAGCTCAACCAGGACTTCATTTTGAGGGCTTCAAAATCGATTATTCTCCAACATGAACATTGAAGAACACCCACCATGCACAATAAAAAAAGCATGATACCTTATAAGAAACAGTTCTGGACTTTAGTCCCATTCCTCCTTTATCCTGGTACTCAGTTTCCTCAACCATAGGAGAAGACATTTCAACAACCTGATCTTCGAAGCTGCTTCCTGCTTTAGTAATTTCTAATTGTGAATATCATTGACATACCTATGATTTTAAATTTGCTTCAGGAATCGAGCTCAGTACTACCAAAAAAACGTTCTCTGTGTTCATGTGAATTTTGTGAGGCTCTCTCAGATAAAGCTGACCTGCTTCTTCTCCACATCCTACTCCAGCCTGTCCCACCCCACTCAGTACTCCCCCACTCTCCAGCATTGCTTAGGCGTCAAAAGCCTTAGGTATGCTGTAAGGCTGGGTGAGACAAAGCCAAGATTTTGATCAGATAAGCTCTTTTGTGAGCTCAGATCCATATTTTTTCAGAGGCTGTGAGAGAAAGAGTTTAGAAATTAAAATGTCATCTTGAAAACAGAGTATGGGACTAGGAGACAGGAAGCCTGGTTTGGGTATAAACAAACTGCAAGCCCTTGGAAAAGTCACAGTTTCTCTCAGGGACATCAACTTTTTTTCATGAGGATATTGGATGGACAGTGACTAACATTTCTTTGAACTCTATGCAAAGGCTGGCAGGGAGCAGGGGTGGGAATTATTCAATTAATGCACTACAAATTGATGTTGGTGGTTCTGAATATTTCTATAATCTACTCAGGTTTCTCAGCCAGCCTTCTTTCATAGTGAAGCAAATTCTGGCTCTGCCAATTTTATATGAAATGTTATTAGATAGCACGCACTCAACACAGGCATTAATCCTCGTAGCAGCTTTATGTATTTTATTTGTATTTTCCTTTACAAGGATAATTGGAACATTAAGATATACAAACAAAACTGCAATCTGTGCCATGGCTGATGTGGCTCAGTGGATTGAGTGCCAGCCTGGGAATCAAAGGGTCGCCGGTTCGATTCCCAGTCTAGGGCACATGCCTGGGTTGCGGGCCAGATCTCCAGTGGGGGGGGCACGTGAGAGGCAACCACATATTAATATTTCTCCTCCCCTCCTCCTCTCTAAAAATAAATTTAAAATCTAAAAAAAAAACAAAAACCCTGCAGTCTGATTCTAACCCTGTTGGCAAAGATCTAACCTTAGCTTCTGAACTGGAAGAGCCAGTGATACATTGGGATAGCCCTAGAATGACATAGAAATGCCACGCATTTGCGTGTTTGTGTTTGGAGGAGGATCGGTTAGTTAATTACAGGGGTAAGAGAAGACAATATTTATTGAACACCTACTATGTGATGTGTCAGGCATTATTGTACAGACTTTGACTATGTGATCTCATTGATGCTATCATTATACCCATTTTATGGCCTAAGAAGTGAACTTCAGGTTATGCATTTTCCAACAGTCTCTCAACTAGTACCAGGCAGAGCCAGGGTTAACGCCCAGATGTAGTTGCCATCAGGGCCTGTGTTCTAATACACAGTTTGAAGTCTGAAATGTGGTGCTCAGAAACGAAGATGAGACAGGATACAATGGGAAAGCACGGACTTTTGTCCTCAGTGACCTCTTCATAACCTGGCCATGCCACTTTCTGAGTTTGAACTTGGAAAGGACCGTGACCTCAGAGTCTTAGTTTACTGCTCTGTTAAACAAATATGGTAGTCCCCTAATGAAAGAGCCATTACAAGGACTGTATAAAATATGTGGGGAAAGCACTTTCTAAATTGTAAAGACCAATGCACTTGTAGGGGGCAGGTAGGTTATATAGGGAAGGTTGCCCGAGGCTTAATGGGAGGAAAGAAAGCGTAGAGAAAATCCTTTCACTCAGTTATTCCCCAATCTTAAACAAGTGTGAAATCAGAGTAGGACTGCAGTCAACTAGAGCCAATAAGGAGAGGTGTTCTCCACTCTACTGTATGGAGGCATTGAATTATACCCTCCATCCTCCTCCCATCTTTGGCTGCCACCAAAAGGTTTTGCATTTCACCATTGGCATGCTCCTTATCAAAGGCCTTTTAAATTGATTAAGTGACCAGGCTGGTATAATTCTCTTAGGAGTTCACAAGTAAAGATTTCAAGTAAGAAAATATTTTTCAGCCATTTTTCCCTTTTTCAACTTCATCTTTATTAATGATTTGGAAAATGGAGAAAGCAGCATGTTAATTCACTTAGTTATGATTTTACAATGTGATATGATAGCTAAAAAGGACAGAACTATTTTAAGACATAATTGAGGGAGCATCGTATCATGGGACAGAATAGCAATTGTCCCTTTTTATAGAGAGATGGCTCCTGGAATATAGTTCTCAATTTCTGGACATCTCTAAGCCAGAGAGATTTAGATCAACTGGAAGGAATTCAGCAAAAATGATTAAAGAAATTAAAGAAAGAATTGTGGAACATTATTTTTCTCTTGCCTGATCTTGTCCCATCAACCATGTGACCTGCTGATAGGGACTAGCTTACAGTTGTTTGGTTAATTACAGCCAAAGGGGGTTTCCTTATCCACTGTTGTAGATACTGATATTCAATGCAGGTGTATTTTTTAAACACTGACTTAAATTCTCATACCCTAATGATGTCTAATAAAATACATACATTTCAGTGGGTCAAAAAAGCAAATGTAGGAAAGTTTAAGAGAAGTGAGGGAAGGGAAATATTCATCGTATATAATTATCAGAGAACCAATACCAGCCTGAAATGCTGTTGAGGATGAATTTGGTTGTAAGGCTCAGAAGCATTAGTGAAAGCTTTTCTGGGTCTCCACTGTGTAGCGTGACCATGTAGATGAGACCACAAACTAAGAATGAGTCTAATATGATCTATTGACTCCATAGCTTCTTGCAGTTTTATCACTTACCGGAAGACCCAGACGCTGGTCCAATGGCATAAACTGTCTCTACAGTGTCAAAAGTTCACAGGCAAGAAGCTGTCCTTTTCACATGTTTGAGTGGAAATAAACCGTGACATGCCCAACAAGGAAATAGAGATGCTCAGGGACAGCCTCCTACTCCTCCCCAACCCAGACCCTGGCTGTCTGAAGGGAGGTACACACCTATAATTTGTTTCCCAAAAAAATACATGTTACATGAGTGAATACCTATGTAAATTAATTAGAATCTCTTTGTGCTCTGTTTTAACCTTGAGCACTGGTTTTTTTTCTTCCTTCCCCAGAGCCCTTCAGCGCTGATGTCTGGGTTATGATGTTTGTGATGCTGCTCATTGTCTCGGCCGTGGCTGTCTTTGTCTTTGAGTACTTTAGCCCTGTGGGTTATAACAGGTGCCTCGCGGACGGTAGAGGTAAGGCCATCATGAGCGTTTCATTTCGGCAGTTTTCTAGTTCTCTGTCTGCACCCTTCATTTGCCATCTGCCTTCTCCTTAATTTACCCATTTGTGGACAGGAACCCTCAGCCTCGTCACCAGCTTGACCACTCACTAGAAATACCCCAGTGAAGATGTTAGTTTGAATCTCTATGTCCCCTCCCTGGCTCAAGCCTGACGCCAAACCCAGTTCCACCCCTAGGAAAATGAGAAGAAAGCTGGCAGGAGATGCATGTCAAATAGCACATACATGTAAGAGGAAACTGTTTGATAACCTCAGGCTAAGAGCAGCCCGTCTGATGAAAGGGACTAAGAAGTCAGACTATACCCAAAAATTAAGAATAAGGAAAAATAGGCTACCCCAGGAGATGGAAGGATCGTTGTGGCTGAGTTTGCCCTGGCCGGTGTGGCTGAGTTGATTGGACTGTCATCCCTTACACCGATAGGTTCAGTGTTCAATTCCCAGTTGCAGGTTTGATCCCCTGTCAGGGCACATACGGGAGGCAACCAATCAATATTTCTCTCTCACATCAATATTCCTCTATGTCTCTCTCTAAAATTAATAAGTGAATTTTAAAAATCTTTAAAAAGAGAGTTCTCCGCAGCCAAAGGATCACCACTGAGGCACAACATCTCTAAAGCACGCATCCTGCTCTAACCCTCTGCCAGCTGGCTGTTTGACATACAGCAGCCAGGAGATGATAGTTCTCACCCACGGCGCCAGTGGGGGCAGTCCAATTTCCTGGCCACGTAGGTCCGGAGATGTGAGGGCTGCTGTATGTTTGAGGCATTTATGAGATTTCACAAAAAGTTCACTAGCTTTATGAAGGGGGCATGGGATCCTTATTAATAGGTCTTCTAAAACTTCCTGAGAACTCCAGGGTTAGAAAATATTATACCTTTTCTAAGTCTTCTCCCATCCAGAATGTGAGCTTTATCCTGGAATTATGCCTTCCACATGAAATATTCTTAGATTTTTAACCCTGGCAACACATAAGAATTGTCTGTGGGACACTTGCAAAACAAAGGTGTGTGGACATCACTTTCGCATATTCTGATTCACTAAGTCCAGAGTGGGGCTTGGACCATTGTATGTTTCAAAATAGTGGTTCTGCACCTTGGTTACATATTAAAATAACTACCCATCCCACACCAATTTAAAAAGAATCTCTAGAAGCGGCTATATTTTGTAAAGGCTCCTCTAGTGCTTCTGTTGACTTCACAGTCCACGCTGCGAACCAGCACTGCTCTGAAGTATTTCCAGGTGATGGCCTACCTTCTCATTCGGTGTGTGAGTTCTTGGTGGAAGTTTGGATGTCTCCACAACATGGTATGATTGGCGCTTTCTGCCTGTGGCAAAGGGTCATCCAAAAGCCATGACCTGCTCCCTGTCCCGATGGGCACCAGTAACAAGTGAAGCATCTGAGAAGCTCACAAGTACATACCTGTGTTGGCAATGTCAAGAACTGAAGTTAGTGTGCTCCCTCCCCTACGCTTGCAGAAAATCAAGGAGGCCTAAATTCAGAGACAAAATTCAGAGCAAGGGCTTATTTTGTAATTACTCGCTTTACCGAATGATGCTTGTCTTCACAAAGGAATACAACATAAGACCACTTTAAATATCAAGTCTCCTTGAGGCATTTTACAATGTATAAAACTTTGATTTATAAACATCTTTTTTGTCACATATCTGTTCTGTGAAATAAGGTCCACACACACAGATGTGTGTGCACAGTTAGATATCAGGCCCGACATGTGTAGTCACCGATGATTTAGGTGGCTGAGCAGATGCTATCAGGATCACGGATAGTGTTGTAAGACCTGTGCTAATGTGTTGTAAAACTGTGCAGGCAGATGTTCATTTCTGCAGTGGAGGGGCTACGTGCAAACCTAAACATCAGGCAGGATTTTGTCGTCACCAAGCAGAGAAAGCAGTAAAGTCGCAGGAAAATTATTGGCACAAGTCTCGACATTATCTGTGTGAGGCTGGTGGGAGGAAGGTCAAAGACAGCCTTCCTCCATGCCCACAGATACATGTGGCAAAGCCAGGGGTTTACGACAACCTGTCTGGGCTTCCTGCTACTGTAGGAAACCATTCAGGAAGTTTGGCATTAGAATGGGGTCAGAGTTGTCCTTGAAATATTCAGTGCTAAATGCTAAATGCTAAAGAAAAGTCAGGATAAAATGCATTGAAAGCCAATCAGCATCAGTGTGAATAAAATTGGAGGACGTCTATGGCAATGGTAGAAAAAGACCTCACACAGTTCTTGCTGGTACTATTTGAAGTGGAAATACTGTTTTTGGTAGATACAAATACCAATTTTAGGAACAGTGGGAATAAGGACGTGTGTGGGCTATAATGGTGCAGTTGCCTTTGTTACTCTGATTTGATGTGATCTTGGAGGTCTAGATCTTGGGGACAGAAAGCTGGCCCCTCCAGTGCCCTCTCTGAGTCATGCCCATTAGTTGGAGCAGGATTCCACACACACCCCAGGCCTCTGGTTTTTCTCTTAAGAAACGTTCTTATGTCTTCCTGGGGGTCCCAGGAGAAGAGAGACACAAGCTCTCAACTTCAGAAGCTTTCTGTGAAAAGGCTGGGTTTTAGTTGGAAGGTTTCCTCCTCTGAGCAGGAACTTACCCACTCTGTGTATTTGTAAGTTTCAGTAGAACCAGTGACTCTGTCTTAACTTCTGTGTTTGTCTTTTGTTCATTGCAGAGCCAGGTGGCCCGTCTTTTACCATCGGCAAAGCTATTTGGCTACTCTGGGGCCTGGTGTTTAACAACTCCGTACCCGTGCAGAACCCAAAGGGGACCACCTCCAAGATCATGGTGTCAGTGTGGGCCTTCTTTGCTGTCATCTTCCTGGCCAGCTACACTGCCAACTTAGCTGCCTTCATGATCCAAGAGGAGTATGTGGACCAGGTTTCTGGCCTGAGTGACAAAAAGGTAAGAGAATTATGTAAAATTTTCTGTGTTTTCCTCAACCCCACTCTGAACCATACTCAATGTTCTCACATACCTGTTAATTTTTCTAAATCTTCAGAATCCACAGTGCTTTCTTGTGTTTCCTTAATTTGGAGGTGGTCTTAAATGGAGGCAGAAATCAGTTCTCTGCCTGATTTCAGTAGGTAGGATAATTTCCTACCGAAATTATATTTCTTCACATTTGCCTCCTGATTTGTGAAAGGTTGTCACAAGTACACCCCAGGCTGCAAATAAGGGGCTTGGTACGTTAGCAGCTTTTTGAGTACATGGTACCTGTTGTTGGACCCACTTGGGTGGCCTATGCACACAGGGCTGCCATTCGGTGTGTTATTAGAGGGCCGCCCCGTGCACCCACACTGAGGGCCCTGGCCCATTATGGCCTTCATTTTCCTCCCAAAGGGCCTTGGCTGTGGGCTCCCCCTTTGTGCCTCTGCACTCTCCTGTGTTCCCAGGGCTGAGCAGGAGGGTTGTTCTCCTTGTGTCCTGAAGAGAGGTAACTGCTATTTAACTTGATGATTACCCTGTATGGTGCTGATGAATCGGCTGCCCCCATACCAACTGCAGGCCTCCCTGCTGCCCTGTGCAGTTGAGAGAAGGAAAGTGTCTGCTGGTTTCCATCTTTTCTGGGTGCAGATGTGCAAAACCCGTTCTGAATGCATCTGACTCTCTGGGTCTGCTGGAAGCATCACAGTTTCCATGAGAGTTCTGTCTCCTGAAACCATGACAACCAGGTGGTCCAAGACTAGTGTGATTGGAGCTACCTTCATGGAGTGTCCAGTAAATAATTCTGGAGACTTTCACTTACAATAAATTTTCTATTCTGTGTTTCCTTAAAATTTAGGAAATGCTGATTTCCCGCTCCTTCCACCATGCTGAAGCTATGAAATATTATAGCTTATGTGTTTAGACCAGATAGGTCAGACATTGAATGGTTTATCATCACATGGGTGAGGTTTCCCAAAGATAAAACTTTAAACACTTAGGAAATGGTTTGAGAAGAGTGAAAAAGAGGAGCTATTCTCGCTGGGGACTCAAGTCTGATTCCTCCATCTGCTCGTTGCTATTCACCAAGAACATTCAAAAGCATGTGAGGAAGATTAACAAGTTTCTGAAGGGAATGAAAAAACTACAGGTGTATATATATATATATATATATATATATATATATATATATATATTGCATATATGGGCCATTCACTATGTTTACCTCTTCCTGTTATCTCATTCTCTCATTTCTCTTCTTTTTTACTTTATTTTTCTTTGTTATTTCAGAAAATGTTCCCTCTATGGCATTTCTTTCTCCCTTATTTTTAAGATTTTTTTAAACTTCTCTTCTAATTCCTGATTTATTGTGTATTTATTTACATTCATTCATGTATTAACTTATTTTTGAACCTTTCTCGCATTGCTCCTTTGTCCACACCCTTCCTTTGTCATTATCGCCCTTCACCCCTGTTACAGTCATTCACCTTTGTGCCCATTTCCGTGACCTGAGCAGTGCTGGGGCTACAAACAGCTGCTTCCTCGGGGCTCCGTACTCGGACGGGGCATGGCTGCGGTGGACCGCGCCCATCCTAAATCACGAATGCGGCAGCGGCATGATAGATATGTCCCCACGTGTGGACGTGTCAGAGGTGAGGCAGACCATGTCCTCACATCAGGATACGGCAGAGGCGTGGTGGGTCATGTCCCCGTGTAGAGCAGGGTGGGACCGTGTTTCCGTGCAATAAACAGCATGGCAGAGACGTGGTGGGTCACAGCCCCTCCTGGGGCTCTGGGCTGTAGAGCAGGGAATCTATCATATTTGTCACATTGTTTACTTCAGATGTCTCTAAGAATTGCTTAGGACACTGTATTTATCTTTCTCAGACCCTCATGAGCCAGCCAGCAACAACCGAATGATCTCCTATTTGAACTAAGCATAATTGAGATGGAGGGAGATTGTTTTCCTTTCTGGGGTTTGGAAAGACATATTCTAAGCTGCTTGAATCAGCAAGACTTCAACTCTCTGTCTTCCACACCATGTTGGTTATGATCTGAAAAGTTGGATCCTGTCAGTTATTTGCTTAAAGAACTTAAGTGGCTCTACTGCTTATAGAATAAAGATGGGTTTTTTTCATATGTGCTTTCAAAGCTTTTACAGATGATTCCCCATCTGCTCCAGCTCCTCAGTTTCATCAGCCAGTGCTTAAATTCTTGCATGCTACGACTCTAGGCATCTTCGACCTCTTATTCAACCCAACCATGCCTCCAACTGCGCATCTGCTTGGGATGTTCCTCTCCTCACTTCTTCACTCACCAAACTCCTACTGAAACCTGGAGACCCAGATTAGAGATCACTTTATCTATGGAGCTTTCCTCGGCTCATCTGGGTAGCTAGTCATTCTCTCATCTGTCATGGCAATCATTCTTACCTTTATCATAACAGTTGTCTTCCACATTGAACTGTAATAATCTGTAGTTCTATACCTGAACGTATCTCCTTCTATCTGGCCATGAGCTCCAAAAGGACAGGGATCATAACTTAGTTATCATTTTTTAACGGTCTGTGAGGAGAGAGGGAGAGAGGGTATATTCACTTAAGAGCCTCTATACAGAGCAGCATACTGAGCATTATAAGGCAAAGAAAGCAGCAAGAGAGCCAGAACCCTTTAACAGCTATTGAATTTGAAAATGCTTCAGAATGCTTATCTCTGATTCATTTCAGAACTTTGCAAATGACAAAATAATAAAGTATGAGCATCCTACCAGAAAGTGTCCACATAATAATTTATGTAATTATAGAAAATATTTTAGTAACTAATGACATGGAACTACATATCAGTGTCAGGAACAGTAATGTAAATCAGAGTTTTCTGCAAATACACTTAAAATATCAAAATTCTTATTGATTTTTTTTTTTTTACTTCAAAACACTTAAAGAAAACAAATCTTGGGACTGACTTTGCATGAAAAGAAGTACATTCTTGAATTTAGAAAAAGAAAAATAAAGTCATGAAAACAACAATATTGAAAATAGAAATGAGGTGATTTTAAAGATTTTTTTCAAAGTAATTAGTTTCATAAAGGAAAGTAACATTTAAAATGGAGAGAGATTCTTAAACTTGTTTTAACTATGACAGATGACATAGCTCCTATTAACTCAGATCAAATGATAAATATTTTAGAATTACGATGGAAGATATTTGCAACCATTACATTTATATATTTTAAAGAAATTATCTTCCATTTTATAGCAGAAAATATTCTCATATTTTATTTTACATTAACGTACAAAATCAGAATGTTCAGAGTTAAATTTCTGTGAAAACCTGTTATGGGGCTGCTTTTTACTGGATGACTGCCTTTCGCAATAGCACGTTCCTTCAGGGAACTCAGAATCACTCCTCTACTTGCTGTAACTAAATGTGGTTGCAAGTTCTAATATTTAACAGCCCTACTATGCCTTGCATCGGCTCCCCCAGTGGGAGGAGGATGTAAGGAAGCTGGTGACATCTTTCTTCTCTTAGCAAAGAGCCCACAGTGCTAATTCTCCTGTTTCTCACCTGTCCAGATGGATTTCCCCTTTTGCAGTCTGCCAACCACAGTGTGGGTGGAGAGAGCTTGGCCAGGTGAAAGACGGGACATGTTTGCTGGGTACTGGGTATATTAAGTATGCTACATATATGTTATATGTATAATCTTCATACAGGTATAATTATTCCCATTTTACAATAAGGTCATTGAGACTCTGGGAAGTTTAGTGGCTTCCCTAAAGTCACACATTATCAAGTGACAGAGCCAAGGTTTGAGTCCTTGTGTGTTCGGCTCTAAAATCAATTTGCCAGGATGTCTCCCTTGTGGCTGATCCAAGACAAAGCTATGACATAGCTAAGGATTGGTTTTGACACCCCCCACCCTCACTTTTTCATTTAATTCCCTAGACTCTTACTTATTTCTGTATCAGTTCCACTTAACCCAGCCTTTCCCAGGGCACAGTACACAATTCCTACCAAAGCTACTGCTATTCCTGCTTCTATTACTGCTGTCACTGATGCTAATAACAGCTATCATTATTGTTAACATAACCTCAACAATAATGTCTCTGCTAATATTTTTTCAGCTCTTGTGAGTCAGGTATCATGCCAAATACATTACATAGATTACCTTCTGCAATGGTGCTATTAATATCTTCATTTGTCCATGAGAAAAACTGAAGATAGGAGAGGTTAAGTAACTTGCCCGTCTAATTTTCCTGGCTGCCTACTGACCCTAAACAGTGAGCCCCCTTTCAGAACCAATGGTATTTCCAGTTAATCCCCTCTCTTTCTACCCTCCCATCTACCTTGTCAAAGTTTAACAAGTTATATCCTTTTCCTCTACTAAAAAGTAACTATCTGGTTAATGGGTCCATAATAATTAGAAAGTATTTTTATATTTGCACTTTACATAATGTCTTTCAGAGGCATTACTTTAAACACAGAATAATGGTGATTTTTAGTGACTGGGCAAGCTAATGGCCCTTAAATTGACTTTAGTCTGGGCCTACTGTAACTCTGAGCTTGAAGCCACTGTTGGAGAGTGAAGGAGGGTGGCAGCAGGAAAAGCAAGGTCAATTATGAAATAGAGGTGAAGATGACCTGCAAGGAGGCAAAGCTGCGAAGGTCACTGGAGGCTGCCCTCTGGCCGTCAGGCTCCCAAGGTCATGTGGCTCTGTCCTGCTTCACACATTCCTGCCACCAGTGGGACAGGTACCCATATTATATGTTGTAGTTCTTTTCCGTAAGGAACTAGAGGAACTTTATTAACTTAAAATGTCACAGAGGTGCTTATCTAGTTAGTGAGGGAAGCCATCTTTGCCGGCAACGTTGGAAGTACAATTAGGATGGATTAGGACAGCCTACTAATAACCAAGTGAGGATGCTATGGCTGTGCTAGGTAATATTTATTTGGAATTTCTGAGAAGTCCCATAGGGTCTGGAAGTCATCTCATATCCTTTTGGAATATAGGCAGGGTATGACTGATTAATCAACATGCAAACAAATAAGTAAATAGGCATTTTGGAAGAAAATCAGCATTTTACACCACAACTGCACTGAAATGTTTGGATGGTATCTGAGCATGTGTGAGGAAATGGGCCATGTTTTTCACTGTACAAATGTGTTTTTCTTGCCCTATTAACTTCAGGCTGAAAGCCAGTGGGAGACAGCTGACCTCAAGCCTGATCCATCACAGCCTGGTCCTGGCCCAGACCATCTTGGTCAGCCCATGGAATACATGGCTAAAAATAGCTTACTAGGCATGACTAACTAGTGGGAGAACTAGAAATGAGGGCCTGGGCAGGACCTCCAGGTAATTGAGCAAAACAAAAGGGTATTATTTATTGTGTCTGGAGCTGTCAAGCAACTGGTCGTCTTGTAACAGCTGGTCAAGAGCAAGGTCTTCAGGAAGTGACAATAAAAGAAAACTCCCCAAACCCTGGGAGTGTGTGCGGTACAGAACATGTGTGGGTGGGGCAAGGGATGCCTGCCCCTTTATCTCTTGCTTAGCAGAGCCAATCTGACCCTGTGGATGGATTGCTGCCCCAAGTACTGAGGCTCCCTCCTTCCTCCCAAGGTGGCCTCCACCCAGATGGATCCAGAGCAAAGCCCCAGGGCTTGGTCAGTCCAATGCCCATCTGTCAGGGTCACCTATCACCACATCTCTGGTTTTGTTTGAGAATGAGACAACTATGTCTCTTTAACAGGCCCTCTTGAACCCTGATTCCTGTCTGTCTTAATTGAGGCAGGAAGTCCTTGCCCTCAGCTCAGCATCCAGTGGAGCTTAGCAGTGATCGCTCCCGGTCCCAGGATGCAGATGCCCTAGTGTTGACTGCTGTGCTCCCGAGGGGCCCCAGCACCCTCTTGTGCTCCTTTTAGTGCAGCCCTTCACTGCATCCGGCTTCATTTTGCTCTCTTCTCCTTGTTTTCTGATACTCTGTGACTTCCCACACAGGATTCCTCACCTCCCAGCTCTCTACATTGCTGGGGACTGTTGTGGGCTGAATGGTGGCCCCCCAAAAAAGATACATCCACATCCTGCCCTTGGAACCTTTGAATGTGGACCTTATTTAGAAAAAAAAAGTTATTTGCAAATGTAAGTAAGTTAAGGATCTCAAGATAGGATCATCCTAGATTATTCAGATTGACATTACATGCAGTAACAAGTGTCCTTATAAGAGAAAGGCAGAGAGAGATTTGACACAAAAGAGGAGAAGGCCATGAAAAGGCTTATGGCTACAAGGAAATGTCTTGAGTCACCAGAAATTAGAAGGGCCAAGGAATGGGTTCTGCCCTTGAGCCTCTGGAGGAAGCACAGCCCTACCAACACCTTGATTTTGGACTCCTGGCCTCCAGAACTCACGAGAATCAATTGTACTGTTTTGAGCCACCACGTTTGTGCTGATTTGTTATGGCAGCCACAGGAAACTAGCCACACTAATACTGACTCCTTTTGTAACCTGTACTCCGAGCTCGGTGCACCCTTCAGAGTTGGGTGCTTCTCCTACTCCTGGCAGTCTCCTTCACTAGCCACCCCGCCCATCCTTCCAGTTGGGTGTTTCTTACAGCAGCATCCAGTTCAGTTCCTCTTCTCAGCAATCTCCTTTGCTTGGAAGAACTTACCTACACATCATGCTGAGGATTTGTAGAGACATGTTTTACGCACAGAAAGAGTCTTCTCCATGCTGGTTAATTTTAGGGAGATCATACAAACCGAAATGCTGTTGTGTGCTCCCTTGTGCTCTGTCCTTGAGCCTGATTAATGGTAGTTTCTCACAGTACGTAGCATGATATTTGTGCACACACTTCCCACACAACCTTCTTCTAGACCTCTTAGTAGTGCCGTCACTGGCAAAGGGGATTGAGGACATGTTTCTGTGTGATGTATTTTTCCACAACTCTTTTCTGGGGAAAATCATTACTTATGCATCCCTCTCATATTCTGGATTGTGCCGTGTTGTTCAAGTCACGGGACTGGAAGGGACTTTATCTGATTACTAGGCAGAGGTGACACTTTTTATCATCAAAGGCAACCAGGTCACTTCTTCATGTAGACAGACATGTTACACAGGAATGCACAGTCAACATGTGTGTGTGCATGTGTGTCCTCCAAAACTACATAAAGATAAGAGGATAACTGGGTAGTTAAGAACTTGGTACTTACAAAGCTGCATAAGGAACACCAGTTTCCCATGTGCAATGAACACAAGTTTTACAAAGTGGACCTCAGGAAAGCTGTCTGTCTTACCTGGGAAAAGAAGAAAGACTTGGCTTATTTTGCTGACATTGGTGGAACCATCTTTATGAGATGAAACAAAGTGAAAAGTAAGGGAGGAAGGGAGGAAGAAAAGCATCAAAATTCAATCTTGGGATTAATCTGCTTTGTATGACTCTTTTTGGAAAGGTGTTATTATACAAGATATTAAAGGAATGGAAGCCTTTCTGGAGCCAGAAAGTATTTTTGAATGTTAGTGTACAAACTAGCATGAATACAAATTCACAATTTCCCTACCTGCATTGAATTGAACTGGGCCTCAAATGAAGGACAGCAATAGGCAACAAACAATTTTGGTTAATGAAAATGGAAACACAGCATGGTGTGCGCATTTGAGCTTCAGGTTGTCTGATAGTAGGAGAAGCGAGGGGGAATTTCTTTAAACTGGCCGGCTCATTGGACTTAGCTCTGTGTGGCTTCCCTGTGGAGCCTCTCCCCAGCAGGCCACCTATCCCAGGTTGGGAAGAGCAAGGGGCTCTGGGGACTGGGGACTGCCACAGAAGTTCAGATCTACTCACAGCCAACTCTCTGGTTTTAAGAGAAGAGAGCTATTCCATTTAGCTGACTGTTGAAGGCAGTTTCTTCATTCTGAAGTTTATTTATATCAAAAGAAAGAATTCCTCAACATCCTTTTCTTGCTCATGAAAACAAGAATTAGAAATAAGTGGTTTAGTCCAAGGGGGCTAAGCTTTTATATGTTCACTAAATCTTGGCTTCTGGGTTAAGGATTTTTTTTTTTTTAACAGTTAGTATTTTACTTCTGGACAACTAAGTTCGAGTCCTTTGAGACAAATTAATGCATCCATGAAAATTTATGTGGCCAAAGCCATCCAGCCTAAAATGAATCAGATTTTGGAGAGGTCAGAATTGTATTCATAGTGAAATTTGTGGCCCAGACTGGCTTCATGCTTTTGTGGATGTTTCAGCCTTTCGGCCCTTCTAGCGCCCCCTTACTATAGTGTGGCGAGAGTGGACAAGAGTCTCAGTGGACTGTGTGCAGCCTGTTAATATATTTGGAATTTGTCTACATAGCTCAGCCTGTGCTAGCGCCAGTGGGGGTCTGAGAGTACCTAAGGCCTGGGGAAACCCAACCATTGAGTTTGCAATTTGATATCAAGTTTTCCCTTCCAGTCCAAGGGCCATTGAAAGACCCTCACACTGTGTAAACACCGTTGTCTTGGACATTTCCTGTGGTGTTTTATTCCAGTTCTATTCGGGGGCTTTGAGTTGGAGTATCAAGGGTGTGAGCTTCAGGCTGACACGATACTGAGAGCTGCCCTGGTGGAGAGCAGAAAAAAGCAGGCGGGCAAGCAAGCTCCCTCAGGTGCAGGCAGCTTAGACTTTCAGGAAGAAGAGTCAGGAGGAGGAAGATCCGGGTTTCAGGTCCTCACTTTAAAAAGTACAGCATTAGTCCGTAGTAGTAGTTCTTTCTTTTATGGCAACAGAAGAAAGAGTGGCTGCCTAGGAAGGGGTTGGGTAGAGCGGAGTGTTGATATCAAAGTCACTTGGGGGACTGTTTCAAATCAAATAGGCCTCTGTCCACCTGTCTGGAAATAAAGGTATAAGTGGGAAAGCTCCCATCAGAGCTGGGTCTGCCAGGAGGCAGCCGTAAAAGGGTTTTGAGAACTCTTTTAGTACTTCGGGGGAAAGAAGTTATTGGAGGGGTTTGAGATCCCCCCTTTCTCCCACTGCCCTAAATCCCACTGAAGGGGCTTTGAGTCCCCTCAAAGCCCCTTCAGCCCCTGCAGCTGAATTGGAGAAGGGGCTGGTATTTGACCCATATGTGGGAAGACCAAGGTTGACAGGTCTTGGCTAGAGCAGATCGCCCAGTAGGTGGGCCAGACTCCAACCAGCGGTGGGAAAGGTCTGTGTTTTTTAAGACCAGATGAGGCCACATAGGAAGGAGGGAGTCAATGTGGGCCTGGAGTGGAGGGAAGCATTTTTAAAGGTACCCTGCCCAAAGGACTTCCTGCCCAGGATGAGGCAACTGAAACCAGTTTTTCTGGGGGAGTATCACTCAATGGAGAAGCTGAAGGGACTGATATAAGCAACTATCTGCACTGAAGGAGTTGTAGACCAAGGTTCTCGCTGAGAGACCATCTGGGGAAGCCATGAACTTGCCTGACAAGGACAAGAGTCTGCTTTGAACACCCACCACGGGTAGAGAGCATCGGTGCCACATCACCACACGACACTGTCGCCCAGGTGAATGCTTTCTTGCCTCTTATGGCTCCTCCTTCTCCTGCCCGCACTGCTTTTCACCACACGCCAAAGAATGGGCTTCACTTTGGTTTTTATTTCTTGGCTAGCTGATTGCCACTGGGATTCCTGGGGCCATATCTTTCTGGTTCTCTCTCCCCTTATCATTGAACATTTATTGAACTATTTAATGAATATGTACTATGTGCCGGGCCTATTGTTAGGCTCTTCATATCTGTTGCTACTTTTAATCCTCATGGCTACCTTTGGATGAATATTATTAACCTCATTTTACAGATGAGGTGATACATGTAAATGTGAAACAAGTTCACCAAAGTCACACAACTAGGAAGTCAGGGTGTCAAATTTAATGCGGGGAGAGCTGAGTCCACGGCCCACAGCTCCCCCATTACACTGCGCTGCTATAGCCGTGTGTCCTTCTGTGAACACAGGAAGGAGGTGCGTGGCTTTGGAGATGTTGGCCTGATGCAGCAGAATCCAGTCAAGCTCCTTATCATGGGGACCCCCTCTGGCTTGGCTTCTGGGATTCTCAAGGGGGTGCTTATGAACCCCCAGTGGCCCATAGACCACCCTCTACCCAGCTGTGAGTGCACAGGAACCCAGAAGAGACTTTTGTTCACTGGAATCTAGGAGTAGCTTAAACATGGGCTGTATTGTCTTCATTTCTGTATTCATGGCCTCTTCCACGTTTAAGAGCTACTAATTTAATGATTTGAGAGACATGGAATGTTGTCAGGTGCCATGTTCTCTTTTCTAGGAAGTAACCAATAGACTTACTTAATCCAACTAGAAAGAAAAAGATCCCGCTCTCAGGAATCTTCCCTTTAGGGGAAATGAAAGGAAGACAGAGAGGAAAGAATTGGAGAGGAGGGAAATGCACTCTACTCTCTCTCTCCATCTTTATCTTAGGAGGAAAATAAAGCAAGAAATGTACTAATTGTTTCTCAAGTACGTCTGGTAAGGAGACTGCGAGTAGCTTAAGTCAATAAACCACCTTGATGTTAAATTTGCTAAATGCTTAATTCCTTAAAACTTCCTCACACATCTCTCAGTTTATCACTAGCACCATGGTGCATTCCTAGTTAAGTATAAGCCAATTCATTTCTTCTAAGAACTGATTGCCTATAGACCCTGAGATGGCCAGGACTCAGCCTTTTTTGGACTGAGTCCAAAAGAGATATTGAGCTGGGCGTCATCCTGGTGCTGAAGAAAGAGTGCTGTGATGTCCAACAGTCTTTCCCAGTGGCTTGCGATACAAGTTGAACAAGCTGGCTAACAGCATTGTGATATGAAGGACATTGCAGCCAAGGACCTCCTGAGCAGAGGAACCTCTGGGGAGTGAGCCTTTTATTGCTCCCAGAGAAAAAAAAATCGGACTTGAACACACAAGGTTATCCACTCATGAGCCTTTACATGACACACCCACCCACTCCTGCAAACACATGCACACCCCACAGAGGGTGCAGATGCGGTGCTGACTGGGAGCACTGAGCAATTTTCTGCTTTTTTCTTTTTCCTCATAAAAGCACATCAAATTAATTATGGCCAATTACATACAAATCCTTTTCTGTCTGCCAATCAGGACTGCCTGACAGGAAAGAGGCACTCTCACCTACTTCATTATGCAAATTGATATTCAAAGGCTGAAGAACAATGCAGACTTCAGCACAGCAGTGATTTCAGGCTGCTGCCAGAGGAGTTGCTTTAACCCTCTGGTGATGTTGAGGGCTGAGAAGGCTTCAAGTAGCGATGGAGGCAGAGTCCAAGTCAGTGCTGCCTCCCAGAGTAGTACAGGTTGCCTTGATGTGAACCGGGCCCTGACGTGGAAGGTCACCACTAGGTCTGACGAGACTTGGGACAATTTGGAATCCAAATAGTTTAGAGAGAATACCCTAATTCTTGACATACCCCTATGTTCTGACAACTATAAATAACATTTTATAGGGTGCGGTAGGCATCTGTAAGCATGAGGTCAGGTGTGGCCATAAATGTACTGATACCCAGAGTACCTGCAGTCGGGGCAAACGTGATCCATCATGCACGGCAACAACCAGTCCGCACACGCACGCACGCACGTGCGCACATGCACAGAGGCAGAGATCGATGAACACTAATATTTCACATTATGAGATTATTTTATGTGGAAAAGGCCTGTAGCAGTCAGCCATTTGTTCATTCTTGGGCTACTATATGCAAAGAAAGAGTTATTTATTTCACTCCTCAGCAACCACAGTTGTGAGGCCTTCTCTATTACCTACCTCACCTCGTTACATTGTCCTAGCACTTCAGAATCTCCTCTTGAATTAGAATTAAAATCTGCCTTTGACTCAAACTCAAGTCATTGAAAAGAAGCTTTTAACAAAATTATGTAATTGTCGCCCTGGTTCTCTCTGCTGGGGAAGGTACAAGCCAGACATAGCACACAGCCGTGTGGGCATTTCTGCTTGGCAGCTGTGGCCTCGGTGAGGTGCAGTAGGGTTAGGAGGAGTTTGGTCTTTGGAAACTGGGCAGTTTTCTAGCTCCTAAATAGCCTACATAGTGTGACTTCAGTTTTGGGGTTCAAGTGTCATGAAATCGCCCATCATCTAACACGCCCATGCTCTGTGATGAGTCCCTCCAGGGTACAGATGACCCATACCCGCGGCCATGCCGCCACCACACCTGTTGTTGTTGGTACCAGCACTCCCCGTGGGTTATTGTGCACACATTAAAGGAAGGACACGACATCCTCGCAGCATCTGAGAGATGCGTGGTTCAGTGAAGAAGAAGGAATCACCAAGAGAAAATGGACCCAAAGCAGTTCACAAGCTGGGCTGACTGGTCTGCATGGCCGCTACTCTTTTGGAATGCATTTATGTGCTTCTACTTCTAGCTTAAACATTTATATAAAATAGAAAACAAAAAAGTTAAACTGTCTGCTTCTTAAAATGTATATATCTTTGGAAAACTGAGTGATGGTTCAATCACAAATCAGTGAGACATTTTTTTAGGGTTGTCTCCATAGATGTGATCCCTTCGGATGGAAAAAATGGGACATTTGATTTTGTGGACATGGGTCATATAGAAAAACAGGGACTGTCAGATAGGAACGCCCAGGAGAGGATCTTAAGAAAGGAGAAGGGCCCAGGAAGTGGGGTGTGAATATACAAAGTAAAGTGCAAGGGCAAGCCCTGAACCCAAGCCAGGAAACTCCCCCTGCTTTTCTCCATTACTTCATCACCCATCTCCTATCCCTCCCTGGTCCCCAGATACCCAACCCTGTTCTCTGACAACAGCCAGAACCCACCTCTGCCACCCTCCACTAGAGTCATTGATCAGATGTTCATTGCCTTCACAGCTCTGTAAGCTCCTTGAGGCTGTAGATGTTCTTACAATAACTCTGCCTATTCAGCTCCTGGGACAGGGCCTGCTACCTCATAGAAGTATGTTAAGTGAATGAGTGTTCCCAGAACATAAACTAACAATATTAACACGAAAAGTTCTGCTCTCTTATGGATGCAATTGCCTTTAATGAGCTAACCACTTACAGTATTGTTCCTCTGGGGAAATGTATTTCTGTTTCTGAACAGCTGATTTATAAATGAACTCTTGAGGACACTGTGTTCATAGGTTGGAGCCTGCCTATTAAAAACTGCAGTTCCAAAGCCAAAGATAAAACCTTTTTATGATGTGTTCTTTTGGAGTATTGGCAACCATGGCCCTCGTCCATGGTAATCACTACACAAAACCACCTCCATAGTTACAGTCTCAGAGAGTGGACCAGTCATTAGTGGCCATGGGTGGCATTCCCTGGAATGTAAATTACATTCTTTGTTGTATTTACTTCTCCCTCCAGATCTTTTAGGCAGATGCTACTTGCTTTTTACAGAAGAAAAAACTAAGACTCCGTCACTTGAAAGGATGTGATATGGATGAGCTCCTAAAGCCCTCTGGTGCCTCAGTTTCCTAATTATAACATGAGGATTAAAACGTTGCTTAGAATATAGGTTGTGCTGATTAAAGACTTATAATACCTGTAAAGTGCTTAGAACAGTGTCTCCCATGCGTACTAACTAATCCCTCTTCAAATGTTAGGCTCAGATCTTTCCACAGACCCAAGGTTTGTGCCTAAATTTATCCCACAAAGCCCATACTGCTTACAATTTACGATGAACATGTACCTTGAAAACCATAGAAAAACTTCTACTAATCTACTCTAGAATCCGCATGCAGTCCTCCTTCCACCCACCCTGCTCCCGGCACTTGTCTATTTCAGTGAGATTCCAGCAAAGGCAAGGGGCATGGAGGACAAGTAATGTGAATATGTCAGGACTGGAAAGGTGTGCAGGGGAGAACGGAAGAGTCACTTTCAGTGCTTAGACTACACAAAAATAGCTCTGGATCCATGGATGCTGGAAGAAGGGTATCTGCCTGGTACCTCTTTGCAACCATCCCTGTGGGTCTTTTGAGAGAAAGCACTTAGCATCCTCCTCAGTGCACAGTAAGAGCTCAGTGAATGTTTCTAAATCTGTATCTGTCACCATTGCTGTGATAGAAAACAATTACTTTATGTTGCTATTTGACTGCTACTGGGCCCTCCTCCAAACAGTTCTTCCAGCAGTGGACAAACTACGAAACTGCATGGTCTGTATTGCCAAAGAATTGTCTGTCCTTTCAGACGCCCAGATAAAGTAAGCCTACGCGCTCCTACTTCAGGCTCTCTTGGAAACTTAGAAGAGAGCTTTAGCTTCGCTGCAAATTATTGATGAAACAGAATGTATAACTTTCCTAAGTTATCATTAGTGCCCATTTTGATTAGCCATAGAAAATATGTTCTTATTTTCGTAAATAGATGCTACACTATAATAGTTTGCACACTGATGAAGGAATCGCTGAGGCTCCCTAATGACCCTTTGCCATTTGGAAAATTCCCAGAATATCAAGTTAGATGTGAGTTGGGAGAACCCGAGACCCAGTGATTTTAGTACCTGAGGTTCTTTCTAGCCCGGGGAGCTCTCTTCCATCCTCCCTACCACTTAGGGTCTCTACTCACCAATTCCTGCTCAACACCCGCTATTTTAATGAGCCTATCCCGCTGGTCTGTATGACAACCATAATGCCCTCTGGGGCCTCAGTTTCCTAATTATAACACAAGGATAAAAATGTTGCTTACAATATAGGTTGTGCTGATTAAAGACTTATAATACCTGTAAAGTGCTTAGAACAGTGTCCCATGTGTACTGATCCCTCATTAAATGTTAGGCTTTCTCTAAATAATCAGTTTCATTGCTTTTCAGTCTCATCACCCGATCTGCATTTACTCACTCAACAGATAGACCTTAAACAGCAACCATAAACCACTTACTGAGACCGGACAGGAAGATTGGGACAACTCTGTGCAAGCACATTACCTCTAAACTTTTTGTCTGCACCGAGCTCAGAGTCCCACCATGTTAGTTTATCTCAGGAGCCCTGGCAGCTGCCCTGCTGTCCATGGCTGAGGCCGAGAGGCCCTGGAATTGGAAAGACCAATGGCGTCTCCAGAAGCCCCTCCTTACCCTTCACCCTTTCAACCTGGATTCTGCCTCCTAGCATAATCCTGCCCCTGTCTACAGTTCTTTGGATTAACTAAGGCCTCTGTGGTGCCACCCGCCTGGGTTTTTATTTAAATTTTTATATTCTCTACACTTTGCATAATACTTAGTATATAAGAGTAATTAATTTAACAGTTATTTATTAGATGATAACTAGTTACCTTATGAATATGGTTGCCAGATTTAACAAATGAAAATATAGGGCACCCACTTAAATTTGAGTTTCTGATAAACATGAATATAATTTTGGTACAAAGTATGTCCTGAAACTTCATGGGAACCATACCTATGAGGTGTTGGGGAGGTGCTGAAGAGTCTCAGGGTCCCAGTCCAGTGCGAGGGGCAGAGGTGGCTCTAAGACATGAGCTGGCAGGCGGTGACATAGGAGTTTTCCTGGGCGCTCCTTTCAGCATTAATAAACCCGGCCTTTTACACTTTCACCATAAGCCTCGTGCCCTCTTTTTGATTATTTTCCAAACCTTTTCAAATTTTAGTTGTGAGTTTTGTAAGTTATAGAAGAAAGTGCACAGTGAACACACAGTCTGCCCACTGGCCCAGGACCTGACCGTGTCCCTCCCGCCTGCCACAGTGCGCAGGCTCCCTGTTGAAACAGTGGCGCTGCGCTGTCCACTTGCGCAGCCTGTGGCCCACTGAGGCTCCCCAGTCTTTGCCGACCGTGCTTTTGACAAAGCCAGTGCCTGTGTCTTCTTATTCCGGGGCTGCGTGCCATTGCACCCTGTGCGAGCGGCTGCGTGCTCTCCTGACTGAACTTCATCCTTTTAATGTCCTCTTTGCCATACTAGACATATGTTCTGATGTTTAACTCTCTTTCCCAATGGTCAGCTATCCAATCCAACGTAGTATCACAAGCAGATGTGAAAAGCACCCCATCATCTAAGTTATTAAAGAAAATGAGGCCTTTCCCTGCACGTGTCATAAGTTTCCCCACGCTCCCAACTCAGACTGGCCTTGTCCCCCCTTTCTCCGAGTGTCCCTCTTGCCTGGTCAAGAGAGGCCTCTTATTTGATAAAGAGAGACTTCTTTCTTTACATTTTACTTCGGCATTAACTAGAGACTCTTTCTCATTCTGTTACCTGGCTCCTGATTTGGAATTATAGAATAATTTTGAAGTAGACTAACTTCTTTATGACCCATTGGCCAAGTAAACATGACAGACGTCCTTGAAACCCAGGGGACTGGTGTCTTAGAAGAGTCATCCCAGTTCACTGTGGAGGCTTTTGAAAAATGTCCTGCTTAGTAGCTCACAAATTATCCCCATTAGCAAGCAAAATTTCCTCTAATCATGTCCACCTAGACAAAAATTTAAAAGTGTAAGTGTGAAATGGAATCAGCTAAATTGTTTTCCAAAATACGTGTTGTAATTTATAGGCAAGCTGTCCTGCAGATAATCTTATCTCTTCAGCTATTTGCTTATCCTACAAAAAGTATCTTTTCCAAGCCTGGGATGAAATAGCCTTGGCTTTTGTTTTAAGTGGAAAAATAAATTTTAATATGTTTATCTGATGCAAAGTCGAAGTTGTGCCACTGAAAATTCGAATCAGACCAAGCTTATGGGGCTAGCTTCAAAAAGGAGGACACTTACAGGTGGTGTATTGTCAGAGACAAGAGTTTCCGGAGAACAGTGACTTTGTCCTCTGGAAAGACTGTCTAAGCCCAGGACATCCTGTAGGAGGGCAAAGAAGAAGGGGACAAGTTTTAAGGTGAAAGTTTAAGCATCTGATTTAAAATCTGGAAGAGTCCCTAAAATAGCTTTATCTTACCCTATCTTTCTCCTTCTATCTCTCTCTCCCTTTTTTGTGTGTTAATGGAAATTATGTTACATGGTGTAACATACTAATATTTAATACATTTACCATGTTTATTTGTCTCTCCCTGCTAGACTGTAACCTTAATGGGGACAAAATTTTTTGTCCTTGTTTACTAATGTATCCACAATAACTATAATAGAGTCTGGCAAAAATATAGGTGCTCACATATTTGTTAAAGAATGAATTAATGAATCACTTAGACAATGAATAAATAAATGGATGGGTGAATAGGCAATTATAGAATTCATATAGTATTCATAATATAAGCCAGTACTTTTCTTTCTTTATTAGCCATTTGAATTTGACAAACAGCTAACAGTTGAGGGGAGAGGAAGAGAAGGTAATATAGATAAGAAATATTTGACATTCATAGCCTCAGATAAAATTTGCTTGTGGTTTCTACTATTCAATCTTCTAAATCAAGCAGGTGTTTAAAAAGAATACTCAGTAAATGGGGTATGCAAATGTATTACTACTGTAGCTCATCAGATCTTACATTAGAAAGGGATTTCAGGACTTAACTGGCAAGATCCTTGATTTCTCTGAAGCCCGAGGGCCCCTCCTCTCCTGTGTGGGAAGAGCACAGCAGGCCCCTGCGTGTGTCCGTGCGTCCGTGCGCCCGCCACGTCTGCACTGTTCTCTGACCGGGAGACCTCAGCTTCTCAATCAGCCAGGCGTTCACCCAGCGCTTTCTGCTTTCCAATCACTCATTTAACAAGAGGGAGCCAGCCCTGAAATGACTGTCACGATGCCATTTTCCACCTTTAGAGGGGAAAAGAGATCAATGATAACAAAATAAGCTTATCTAAAGGAATGATTAAAGGTAAAAACAGTTTCCAAGATTGTCCTGGAATAAGAGCATATTAAATACAACCTTTTAAATTATCTATGGTCTTTTGTAGCTAAATACCTTGTAGCGTTCACATCCCAGTATCCTGGTGCATCGCAGGGGCTCACTGAATGTGTCTGAACCAAGGGTGAACCTAAAGAGAAATGTGAACAGTATAGTTTAGACTGATTTTCAACAGAAGGGTTGAAGGTAGAGGGGCTTTTAGACTTAACCCTCAGTCAACTGGAAAAATTAAATTCCATTCCTCCACTAATAGCGTTACTGATCTTTTTCCTTTGTGGTAGTCACCTTCCAATAGTCGTGGTAGTGCTGCAGTCGGAGTCCTGTTAAGGACGACTGAAGTCCATTGGACTTTCATGATCCCAAAAGGACTGGCGCGTGGAAGCGTCTGCCTTCCCTTGTCATTGACCCTAGTGCAGTGCCTGGTGTCCAGTGGGCACTCAGTATGTGTGTGGGGACCGGATGGAAGGGACAGGAACAGAGAATGTCTGTTTGCTCTTGGATAGCCAATGAACTGCCCAGGCCCCTGCTTCCTGCTTCTCACAGGCAGGACTTTGTTCAATCAGCTTTTTCAAACTCTATTTCACAGTCTTAAATACATAATGTATATTCTTTAAAAAATATATGGTAAACTTTGTTGAGGAAATGCTGTGTCAAGGTTAAATAAGTTTTTTTCTCCCAAAGGACTTGTCAGAGCCCTCTCCTGTGAGGGTCCATTGTGAACCCCAGAAGGGGATGAAGTTCACACAGCAGGGTCCCTTGAGGCTCCTTCCCACTGGTGACATTGTGTAAACTGGAGTGTCCCCACACAGGGCTGACTTCACTGACCAGAGCCAGAAGTTCTGCTGTGCTGTAAATGGGTGACAATGAGGTCATGTGTGCACATGCTGGCATCTCCATTTCTCTGTATATGGGATGGACTGATCTGATCGATTGCCAGGAAAGTTTGCCTGCCACCCTGACATGCCTCTCCCTGGACCCTCAGTTGCCCTCGGCCCTGCCTAGCACAGATCTTAGGCAGTCCTACCCCAACTCTGAAGATATTGCCACTGTGATAAGAACCTTGGGTTATCATGCCAACAACTGGAGCACGCCTAAATTATTGGGGCATCTTGCATATGGAAACCCTCATAGTAACCTTCAGCATTCTCCCCAAAACTGTTTATAAGCTGTTGGAGCTTGTTGTAAAGTTCTAGAATATCAGTTTCCATGGTGAATCCATCTGTACCCTTTACTTAAAATCATCTTTTAAGACCATTTCTCCTCGCTGGCACCCAGAGCTTGTATGAAATATCCACAACCATCTCTGCACTCTCACAAGTCTGTCTGGAGTGGAGTGGAGTGGAGTGGAGTCGATGGCAACCACACATTTTTGTAACTAACAGGCCCCCCACCCTCAGGGCAAGTTGAGGGAGCACAACCAAGGCCACCTATAATGCACAGAATGACTTAAGGATAAAACTCAAATGCCTTAGTCCTTAAGCCTCTATTTCGTTCCTTCTCCATGTTATCATAATTATCTCCAACTCTGCCACATTTTTGGTGCCAAAGAAATATTCATATGCTTTGTCAAGTCCTAAATTTGACAAGCTCTTTTGGGATCTCAGATCTGATACATTTTTTGAAGAGAAAATGGAGAGGGTGCCAAGAGAGATGTCCTCAGCTGGCATGAAGACATATTAACCCTCACTCACCAGGGGTAACAGAATAACGCAAGACCTGAGAACTGTTCATGTTCAGCTGTGTGTTGTGTGATAGTGCAGTAACCAGTGAGGAGGGTACCTTGAATTATTTTTTTTTTTTAAGATTTTTTTTAAGTACTTTTTTTTTCTTTTAGATTTTATTTATTTATCTTTAGAGGGGAAGGGAAGGAGAGAGGGAGAGAAACATCAATGTGCGGTTGCCTCTTGTATGTCCCCTGCCGGGAACTGGCCTGGCAACCCAGGCATGTGCCCTGACTGAGAATCGAACCGCGATCCTTCGGTTCGCAGGCCCGCGCTCAATCCACTGAGCTACACCAGCCAGGGCTATTTTTAATATAGTAAATGTATTTACATTTGTGCTACTAAACTCATTCATGCATTTAGTCATTCATTCATTCATACTGAGAGCCTACTAAGTGCCAAGTACTGTTCTTGACACTAGAGAGACAGCAGTGATCAAAACAGACAAAAGTTTTGTCCTTTGTATCACTTATATTCTAATGGCTCTGAGAAGAAGAAAATACATTAAAGAGGCAATTATATACATTAGATGGTGTTAGCTGCTACAGAAAAAAATAAAGCAGAGAAGAGAGATAGTGAGTGTTGGCAGAGGAGTTGCAACTGTAAATTGTGTGGTCCAGGAAAGCCCTAGTGAGAAAGACCATCAAGTCTAAACTGAAGTTAGTGAGGGGCTTTCCAAGCAGGGAGAAGAGCAGACCAGGACAGAAGTTGCCTGCTGTTTTCTAGGAACCGCTGTGGCTACCGAGGGAGAGTAGTAGGAGATGATGTGGTGGGGATGAGCTCGACTCTGCCACTTCCTCTCCTGCCTTCTTCTGAACTCGATTTTGCCCAGCCTTCCATCTTGATGTCTTTTTCGTATATTCCTCCCTGTATACTCTCCCTGAAAATGGGCCGGATCCTTAGTCATTTCCGGCAGATGCCCCTGCTCCAGCCTCTCGGTTCTTCAAACCATGTGCTTGAGCAGAATAACGATACCTAAGTACTGTGGTGTGCACCTCACGTCCTTTCCCAGCCTTCCCATTCAGCACGCTGTACAGCGTGGCTTCTCTCCGTGTACCAACTATGTTCAATGTTCATGTCGGAACATTCTTTCCAACTTCGGTTAAGACATGGTGCTTGTGTCCCTCTGCATTTCAGCTTGTCATTCATTCCTCTTGCCCTAAGTACCCTGCCCACGCCTCTGCTTGCATATTCTCCACCAATCTGTAGGAGTCAGCTCCATCTCTGCTTCCTCTAGCCTCCCCATCACCACCCTCACATTATGATCTCCACTCCCTCTAGACTTCCATCGCCTTTCCTCGCCTTACATCTCGTTAGCAACTTGGCAAAATGCTCATTTAGTCATAGGATTTTTCTATTCTACATATGTTGATTGAGCATCTGTTCTGTGTATAGAGAACTTTGTGATGTGTCTTACAGTTAAGTGTGAGGACTCTGCATTTGAATTCTTGCTCTGCTGGTTTCTAGCTGTATGACCTTATTCAAATGACATACCTCTCTGTGCATCAGTTTCCTTGCCTGTTAAATGGGGGTAACAATACCTACCTCAAAGGGGTGATGGGAAGATTAATGATTTACTTAATGTGCGGTACATTAACATAGAAGTGTTAGCTGCTGCCATCGTTATATTACTGTTATTCCAACTGAACTATAATTTAGGGATTATATCTGTTGCCTCATTTCATTTCAGATATTCATTTCAGAGCTCAATGACTTATACATTTATGGATTATACCCATTAAATGGATGTTGATGATGACATTTTATAGCCAGACATAAAAGTTTACAAAATACCTATGACTTTAAGGTACAGGTTATATCACAGTAAAGTTAATATAGGAATAAACCCACTTGCTCTACTAGCTCAGGGACCAAACCTCAGTTAGTTAGCATGAAATGTAATGCCATTATATGATTTTAGGAAATATTTATTAAAACATATATCCAAACTTTGTAAAATACAAAAGAAATAATTGCTTATGAGGAAAAGTGGTATTTTATTTTCTACAAGCTCTTGTTTTGGCCACAGCAGGAAAGGTAGCTACGGGAGAAGAGGAAGTTCCATCCCCCTACTCCCTCCTCCCCTCTGGAGCCTGTCAGAGGAACCCCAGCTCCCCCTAAGCTCAGAGAAGCAAGGGGCTTCTACCCTGGGAGCACGGCACCCAGAGTTGTGAAGACATACTTACCAGGCTTCTTACATCCAAGTGCAGGTTTCTTCACATGCAAACTTTGGTGTGTTTGCCACTGTGGACTATATCGTGGCACTGATATTAACAATAAGAGGAAAAGGAGCAGAATGACTAAGGTGTTCAGTGCTTGCTATATAACTCACTTTTGGTGGTAACAAGATGCCATCAGGTTCTCCAGGGGCCCAGGAAGGAAACTAAATAAATTTTGGCAGTTTTGGCAATTTTATTTTATACCTGTATCTACTAGCTATCTTCTATAATGTTATTATCACAATTCAGTCACCTACTCTGAATGAATTTGAACAATGTTCTCTCCTATGAATAATGTATAATTAAATGTAAAAATAGTCATTTTTCCTCCCACCTCCATCCCCAATTATAACTTTCATGAAAGGGAAGAGTCTGACTTTCTAACCTGTTGCTGTATCCACAGCCAGGTGTTCCATGGGTAGGGTCCTGGGTGCCTGTCCTGGGTCCCCGGTTTTCAAATGGAGGCTTTGTAATGATATGCTGCACCGGCTGTCTCCTCTTAGAGCCTTGTTGAAATTCAGTTTCAAAGTTTCTTAAGTTACTCTGTTAATAAATGGTGGAGCTCAGATTTGAGCTTAGATCTCTTGAGCCCTTAAGTCATGTGTTTACTTACTGTTTTATCATTAAATTGCCCTTTCGCTGTAAGTACAGACTACCTCCTTTTAGCCATCTGTTCCCAGCATTTATAGCCATGGAACAGCGAAGAAGATCCTGCCTTCAAAAAGTCTGCTCTTTGTATCCTGGTCTGACCTTCTTCTTCCCACTTTGGGCAAACAAGGGATCGTTTTGGGAGAGGGGGCAGGCTGCTTCCTCCAGCCACCTTCTCCTGTCTTCAGACATTGCTTGGCGTCTGAAGTCATGCGCACAAACCGACTTCCTCCGAGCTAGGCTGTAGGACATTATTGTGGGAAGATTGAGTAGCATACAGAATACGCATGGTTGCTGTACTTACTCATTTGTTCATGGGAAAATCGAGAAGATCTAAAGAGAGAAGAAATACAAAACATGATGTACTTTGGGGTGGGGCAGGGGATGTAGGACCCAGCACCCCCGCTCCTGGGAATTACCTTAAAGAAATGAAAATGTATGTTTACACAAAAACCAATACATGAATGTTACAGCTGCTCTGTCCATATTTACCCCAGACTGAAAGTAACCCCGTAAATGTCCTTCCATGGGTAATGGACAAATAAACTGATACATTTATACAACAGATTCTCAGCAATGAAAAAGAATGACCTAGAGGTACATGCAGAGCATGGAGGCATCTCAAAGGCATTGTCAGTAAAATAGCCCATCTCAAAAGGTCACAGACTGTATGATTCCACTTATATGACATCCTGGAAAAGACAAAACTGTAGGGCTAGAGAACAGATCAGTGGTTGCCAGAGGTTAAAGGTCAGGGGAAGGTGACTTTAAGGGAGTAACTCAAGGGAGTTTTGGGGCTTATGGAATTGTTCTGTGTCCTAATTGTGGTAGTGGTTACAAGAATCTATACATGGTTACAATTCATATAGCTAGTGGGGATTTAGTGCTTAGTAAATACCTAGATTCAGTTGGGGAAGATGAGAAAGGCCTGGAGACGCACGTCAGTGGTGGCCTCACAACAACAGGAATGTACTTAATGCCACGGCACTGTCCGCTTAAAAATACTTAAAATGGGAAATTTATGTTAGGTTTATTTTATCACAATTTAAATGAATGAATGAATGAATATATGGACAGGTAGCAGAATTCATAGAACTGTACATAAAAATAGTAAACCAGTAATTAAAAAGTACTGTGAAACCAGAGGGTACTGATGGTAATACTAAGGACAAGGAAGGGTACTGGAGAGGGGAGAGAGTGGTCCCTGCAGAGCTGTGATGCTCTGCCACCCTTGTACTTGGTAGCAGAAGCCAAAAGCAGCCCTCCCATCCTAAGCCTTCCCACTGCTTCTCTTGGGTGCCTCAGAGAATTGAGTGGCATTTGGGCATTGATTCTCTTTGTGATTCAAATGTAAAATCAGGAATAATGGAATAAATATTTATGCGTTAGATTGCCAAGCTTTGAAGACAAAAACCCCCAGTTCCGTGCCTCATGCGGATGGACCCAGCAAACAGGACGTACGATACGCATCTCTGCAAGGTCACAAGGCTGGTTCATCCTGATCTGCATGTGCTGACTGGACTCTGACTGAATGAGAAGAGCTATTTTTCAGAGGAACCAACTGCCCACGAAAGCATTTGCTCACCCTCTTCATTGTAGGAGAGCGCTTTCATTTGTGTGCTGTCACTCACAAGACCTAACTCTGATTAACCTTAAGCACCTGATGGTCAGTACGGAAGTCTGGATGCCATCAACATTTAGGAGAGTTTTTGCTTGTTTTCAGAACCTGCTCTTTCCGCAGGCTCTTTCTAACACAAAAACCTAGTTTTGACAATGCTAGAGTTCTTCAGTTGCTTCTGACAATAGTGATGATGATGATAATATTAATAATGATTATGATAATAGTGTAATAATAGCTAATCATGTACTTATCGTGTGCCAAGCACTGTGCTAACACTTTGTCCAGAGTTGAACTATGAGCCCTATGAAGTAGGCACTATTACTACCCTCATTGTACCAATGTGGAAACTGGGGCACAGAGAAGTTAAATGAGTTGCTTCAGGTCACACAGCTATTAAGCAGCAGAGCTGAAATTCAACCTCAGAAAGTTTGGCTCTAGAGGCCCTGCTGTTTTGTATCCCTTCTAGCATGAAAAAAGAAGTCTCCTTGTACAGAATTCAACTCCCTTTGTGATCCAGGCCTTGCCTTCCTCTTCAACCATGTCAGCCTCCTTAGGCTCTTGCAGTGACAAGCTCTCGTGGTCTCTGCTCACGCCCAGGCTCTCTCACTGTCCTGTTTGCGCACACTGTTTTCTCCATCGAGAAACCTCCTCGCTCCTCTTGTCTACCTGGAAAACTCTTCTTTCAAATCCTAGCCCCTTTTCTCTGTGCAGCCACTGCCCAACGGGCATCTTGCTCCATAGCACCCATTACACTGTCCCTTGTGCCCTGGCCATCCCAAGTTTGGCCCCTGTCAGGCCTTCGTGTTTGCTTGCTGTTCCCTGGGTCTAGTACACATTCCTGTGATCTGTGCATGTCTGGTTCCTTCTCACAGTTCAGGTCTCTGTGCAGATGTCACCTTCTCAGAGAGGCCTTGTCGGGACAGCGAGTCTAAACTTGTTCTGCTACCAATCACTCTCTATTCTGCATAATAACTGTTCCCATTTCTTCACAGCACTTTGTTTTCACTATTTGAAATCATCTGTGCTCCAGTTATCTACTGCTGCACATCAAACTATTCCAACACTTAGTGGCTTGAAGCAAGAACCATTTCATTTTATTTTGCAATTTTGTGGGTCAGATATTTGCATAAAACTTGGCTGACTGATTCTTCGGCTTCATGTGGCATCTATTGAGGTCACTCAGTATTCAGCTAGTGGCTGGACTGAAAGGTCCAAGTTGGCTTTACTCTATCTAATGTCTGGTGCCCTAGCTGGAAGGGCTGGAAGGCCGGACTCAGCTGGGACTATAGACAGAAGAACCTACATGTGGTGACCCCCGCATGGTGGCCTTGGGGTTGTTGGACCTCTTAGAGAATGGGCTGCTTTCCTCAGAGTGAGGTTCCAAGAGGCCCAGATGGAAACTGCAAAGCTTCATGTGACCTAGCCTCAGAAGTTCCTGGGTATTACTTCTGCATGTTGTCTTGGTCAAACAAGTCACCAAGGCCAGGTCACAATCAAGGGAAGGGACTTAAACCTTACCTCTCAATGTGAGGAGTGGCAAAGAATTTGTGGCTGACCTCAGTCCATCACATTAAAAAAATTAAATGAAAAAAATAGGCTTATCTGCCTGTCCTTTTTACAATGTGAGTTCTTTGAAGGCAGGATCTTATTCTCTGTAATACTGCATCCTCAGCACGCAGAAAAGTATCTACACATGACAGATGCCAATAGATATTTGCTGAATGTCTGTATAAATTAAAGATTAAATGAATAGGCAAATGAATTAATTAAAAACTAAATGAATAAAAAAATGAATGAACGCTTAGATCTCTAACACTCTGGTATGGAAACTTCTTAAAAACAGATTCTGTCTTTTTTCATCTTGTGTCCTCAGTTCCCGATACAGTCATCTACACTAATAGATGTTTGGTAAATATTTGCCAAATAAATTAATGCATTTTAATTATCACAGTTAAAGGAGATACTTTGACTTATTCCCAGCACATACATAGGTGTTGAATTAATAATGCCTTATACATAGGAAAACCAGTTTACATATTTATTTAATAAATAAAATGAAACGGACAAGATCCCCGTTTCCCGACTTCTTCCCTTCTCCCTTTCTCCCTGCAGCAGGCTGTAAGAGGCTCACTAGAGAGAAGACAGCAGCCATAACAGCCCATAAGCCCTCGAGTCTGATCATCTTTGGGTAGGGGCAGGGACCTTTACTCTTGGCACCTTTCTTCTAGCGTGGCTGCCAAGACTAATTCATTTTGAGGTAATTAAGATCGGGGACTGAGATGATGATGGGAACAGCTAGAGGGCTGGATTCTGATTCTCTGCCGCTCTCCAGGAGGATCAAGTGAGATGCAGTTCTCTTAACATTCTGACATTGTTTTGCCTTGTGCAAGTGTGTGCTTAAAGTAAGTGCTGAAAGCACGTGTGGAATCCAGAGCGGGCGAGGGAGTTGGCATTTGATATGAGTAGGAAGTAGGACTCATGAGCTAGCAGTTGAGGCTGCAGTGGAAAGGCTCCGCTCCTGGGGGTCAAGTCGTCTTACTTCACCATGTGGTCTCGAACAATTAATTTACTTGGCCTCTTCAGAGCTACATTTCCTCTTCTGTGCAATGGGACTGATCCCTAAGGTACCTTCTTTTTTGTGTTTTTATTTCCCTATCTAAATCTGTTTTTTAAAAATAATCCTAATCTGGATAACTCCGGAAAAAGATTCCAAGTTTAAGGAAGCCCTATTTTGGCCACAGGTGACTAATAAGAAGTACAGTATATAAGTTTCAGTTTTAAATCCCACATATGAGTGAAATTATATGGTTCTTAGCTTTTTCTGACTGACTTATTTTGCTTAGCATAATGTTCTCAAGGTCCGTCCATGTTGTCGAAAATGGCAGTATTCCATCTTTCTCGTGGCTGAATAGTATTCCATTGTGTACATGTGCACCACGTCTTCTCTGTCTAGTCATCTATTGAAGGACACTTGGGTTGTTTCCATGTCTTGGCCACCGTGAATAACACTGCTATGAATATAGGGTGTATATAGCTTTGCAAATAAATGTTTTCAAATTTTTCAGTAGATACCCAAAAGAAGCATTGCTGGGTAGTATGGTAACTCTATGCTTAAATTTTTTTTTTTGGAGAAATTCCATACCATTTTCCATAGTGGTTGTACCAGTTTACATTCCTACCATCAGTGATGAGGATTCCTTTTTCTCCACAACCTCTCCAACACTCGTTATTACTTGTCTTATTGATAATAGCATTCTAACAGCTGTGAGGTGGTATCTCATTGTATTTTTCATTTGCATTTTTCTAGTAGCTGGTGAAGTTGAGCATCTTTTCATGTATCTGTGGGTCAGAGGGAAGGGAGTTGGGGGGCAGAAAGGATAAAGGGGACCAGAAGATAATTTGACTCTGGGTGGTGGGCACACAATGCAATAGGCAGAGCACGTTTTCATACTAATGTACACTTGAAACCTATGTAATCTGATTAACCAATGTCACCCCAATAAATGTAATAAAATAGAAAAATAAAATAAAAGAAGCACCATATAAAATTCCCCACTATAACGTTAGACTGAGTTTTTTAATCCAGTGCTGGTCTCCTTGCTGTATTGGGTTTAAAATTTTTTTTAATTGTTTCTTGGGGTTCTCCCTGTTACATGAACTTTTGGTTCTTGACAGCACTGAACTCTTGTCCTTCTCAGAACCCCAAAAGCACTGATGTCCCTCAGGCTAAGGAAATGCCATACAATGCCTCATGGTTTGAAGCGAGTTTTATGATAAGGCATTTTGGGGAAGCATCTGGGTATTTAGCAGATAATTTTTATAAACCTATGTTTTATTTAAACCTCATTAAGCTGGGACATGAATTTTCAAATGAAAAGGCAAGCTCACTTTTGCTTCTGCTTTGGCTAATTTTGAGGCATTTGTGCTCTCTCCCTGTTGGTCCCCAGACTGGCCTAGTTTAAGGAATAAATTAGAGAATGAGAGTTTTCAATCTTAAGGAATATTACCTAACATAAGACAATTTTAGATATTAGAACTTCATCTTTATAAAAGCAGTTAATAATTTTGAGACTCCATGATGTGCCAGATATTGTGTTAGTGTTTCCTATATATTATCTAATTATTTATTTAAAATAATACTTCCAGGAAAGTGGGGCTTTGTGCATATAGGTAATATGTCCATGTTCATACAGCTGATCAGAGACAGAGCTAGAATTCCAATCCAAATTGTCTCCCTCGAAGAGCAGCACTTTCCACAGGACTGCCTTCTCCTCTGAGTGCTGACTGGTTTCTCTGATGGATTTTTATGGAAGGTGCTTAACTATAAGAGTCTCACTATGTTCTTATTTAATTCCTTTAGCTTTTTAATTGCTTTAATTTATTTTCAGATATTTTCTCTCAGTCCCTGGCTTGTCTTTTCATGATGCTATGTTTTTCAGAAAAGGTCTTAATTTGATGGAGTCCAATTTGTGTTGAGTGTATGCTGTGTGTATGGATTGTGCTTTTGGTGTTGTATTTTAAAAAAATCAACGTCTACCTCAAGGTTACAAAGATTTTCCTACTAAAAACGTTATAATTTTAGGATTTACATTTAGGTATGCAATCCAATGAGTTAATTTCTGTGTATCTTGGAATGAAGTTCTTTTATCTTGGCATGGAATGAAGTTCTTTTTTTGCATGTGGGTATCTAATTCTTCCAACACCATTTGTTGAAGGCCATCCTATCTCCACTGAATTACCTTTGTAGCACATGTGTGGTCTGTCGGTGGGCACTCTATTCTGTTCCAATGATCTCTTCACTGTTTCTACTCTAATGTCACACTGTCATATATTACAATTAATAAGTTGTGAAGTCAGGTAATATAAGTCCTTCAACTTTGTTCTTTTTCAAAATTTTCTTGAATATTTGAGGTCCTTTATCACTTCCTTAGTTTTTAGTTACTCAGGTTTATGCTTATAAAACAGTATCTAGAAATCTAAACATAACATGAAATTCGAAGTTACTAAAGAGTAGCATGGAACCTTTCCATAATCTAGCTTCACCAGGAAGTGAGGCACTCTGGGGGCCAGATTCCATTTGGTTAATCAAAAAGTGTTCCATATACCTTACATGGATGGCCATTTTTCAAAAAACTAGAATATAATAATTTATACTAAAATTGTGTTGGACATGATTTCAGCTTTCATTGATATTCAAGAAGATACTTTGAGCCCTAGAGTATGTTAGTCATTGTGAGCATTGGTTGTCTTGTCCTGACAAAGTAAAAATTACTGATTAAAGGGGGTTTATTTGGTTACATTGCTGCCTGCCATGGTATCTATTCTACTTTTGACTTGGAGGGTACCTTTTTTCCAACATCTGATTTGTTATAATTGACAGTGATATCCATAGCATTTTGGTATCTGTCTCTTCCAATAAAGCATATCCCTGTTCTCTTTAAATTTGCTATTTGCTGGAGACAGCGAGGAGTACTATTAATTAAGCTAACTGAGCCCTGATAATGTTAGCCATCATAGCCACTGTGCAACAGTTAGCAAACTACTTGTCTTCTTTGAGCTTCCATTTCTTCATTTGTAAAATGAAAAGTTTGGACTAGTTAACCTTGAGTGGCTCATCCAACTTCCAAAATTCTTTGACTCTTGTAGTGTCTTCATGCACTTAAAAATCACAACCTTTTTCAAAATAATTAAAAATTCTTAATGGCAAAAAAGCACCATGGTAAGTCCTACTGGGAGCTTTTTAAGTCAGAAAGTAGTGGTCTTCGATGCATTACAAATTGTCTAATACCACTGTGTGACTATTTTTGACTGTGGCCAACTCTGAGCAATTAAGATGCATTTATGGTTCCAGATACTGTGTCCATGAACCCCATATGCCGAGAAGCTCTTGAGCTTCTCAGATCAAGGGAAGGAGGAAGAATGGCTCTAAGCACAGGTTATTCCAAAGGTTCAGAGTACACCTGAGTTGGCAGGTTAGACTTTCAAATGTATCTCCAAAGTACATGGTATAGTATTGAAACTAAGAAGACTTTTTAAAATATCTATATCTTTTCTTATGCCAAGGCATAACAGAGCTACTCTGGTCATATTCTGTCTGTTCATTGTTCTAATAATAGAATGAGATGCTTGGAGAGTATTAAGTTTTCTAGGGAATACAGAACATAAGTATGAATTAAAATAATAAAAGGAACACTTATTGAGCCTATTTATTAGGTACTCAATATATGCAAGGTGCTGTGTGAAGAATTTCTTATACATTATATAATCCTCCCAACAATAATGAAAACTCAACATTATTGTCTCCTTCTTACAAATGAGGAAATGAAGCACAGAGAGTTCATGTCATTTGCACAAGGTCCCGCAGTAGTAAGTGGCAGAGCTGGTCATCAGTCTGTGTCTGTCTCAAGCATAGAGCTTAAATTCTTAGTGACTACATCAGAAACTAGCTCTCATAACTTAGCTAGCTCACTCAAGAGTAATTGAATTTGTAGTATGAATTACAGTGATCTAAACCAAGAACACCAAGTACTGATGGGCCACTTTTGGGTAGACTTAATGGAAGAAAGAACTCATGGAAAGTTTCCTGAGAAATTGCTTTGCCTTTTGAGACCAGAACATGAATTGGCCTAGGGAGAAAGGTGAGTTCGTGCTGAAGGGACAGCTATAAAGATACAAATGAACAAATTATGTGTTCAGGGAGCAACTCACAGACTTAGTCATTGCAGGGCAATAGCCAGAAATAAAGCTGATGTCATAAGGGTGAAAATCCAAGAGATTTCACTTTATTATGATAGGCACCAGAGGGCCACTCTCAGTTCTTAAGCAAGGGAAGGAACCTAATTAAAACTGTGTTTGATATTTAAATGTATTCTACAGCTTATGTAGGATGAATATGAGCTTTAAATGCACCAGGGAAGGTCAAGAGAAAATTTCTTAGCAAATCATATTTGATACCCAACAAATTATCTTTAAGAGTACAATGTAGCTCACCTCATCAAGGCTCCGTGGCCTTGATAGTGCAGTGACAATATATTTAGGCCCCCAAATAAGAGGCGTGGAAGCAGATTTTACACTATTTTCAGAAATAAAGGTGACTAATGCACCACAGTTAAGCCAACAGCGTGTTTACATCATCACTAGTATTGTGCAGTGTGCACAAATGGAGCACATGGATTATAAAGTCAGGGTTAGGCAAATAGAAAGCTTTCAACAATATGTATTAAACTGAGTTGAACTGAAGTCCACTTTTAGATAGCAATTGTTGCTCCTGGGTGAGGGCTAACGCATTCAGTGAACTATAGTTGGGTCCGTTCCATTATAAATTCACTAATGCTAACTTAATATCTGTTCACATTTTCTGAAGTATTTTCTTTCTCTTTCTCTACCTTTCTGCCTCTCCAGTTCCAGAGACCTAATGACTTCTCACCCCCTTTTCGCTTCGGGACTGTGCCCAATGGCAGCACAGAGAGGAATATTCGCAATAACTACGCAGAAATGCATGCCTACATGGGAAAGTTCAACCAGAGGGGTGTGGATGATGCATTGCTCTCCTTGAAAACAGGGTAAGAACTGCTTCCAAGCTCAGAGTCTGTGATATGTTTCTCACATTTATTAAACATACAAAGTTACAGCAAAAAGATTTCACTTGTTCTTCATGAATTTCTAAATTGAATGATGTGGAGTAACAGAAGACCTCTCTGTCACCCATATGGTTATGTCTGAATTTCTTCCTGTACCTCTGATGTGCTTAAATGTTGGTTTTAAATGTTGATTTATATAATGGGAGAAAGTAGGGGAAGGAGCAAGCCAAGGAACATGTTTAGGGGGTGATGGGCATAGACAATGGGGTGGAGATTGACTGTGGGAGCCAGGGGTGGGTGACATGGGGCAGGAAAGAGCAATGGGAAAAAATGTGGGACAACTGTAATTGACCAAAAATAAATTTAAAGAAATACATTGATTTATGCCTTCCTGCTCTTACCCCTAGTCTTACTCACTTCCCTACATATTCCCTTCTTGCAAAGCACAATATACAGAGGAGGACAAAAGTAAGTTTACAGTTGTGACTATGCAAAACCCAGAGTTTATTCTTGTATTATTTATTTTTATTGTATTATTTATCACACAAACAACTGTAAACCTACTTTTTCCCGCCCCTTCATAAAGTGAGGTCCTTAGCTCTGTTTAAGAATTGGAGAGATTTTAGTTCTTTATGTTTCATTCTCTTGTGCATTTTACACACTCACTCTTAACAGGAGCTTGCGCTGCTGCCACCCCAGCCACTCGTTCCTTGTGTGCCCAACAGAATGCTGAAACCTTTCTGACCACAAAAATAGTGTTGCACCTCTATTGGAACACACACACCTACACTTATCTTGTTCTGGACTGTAATGAACTGAAAAATGAAAAAATGTTATATAAATCTAACCCATGCTATTTGTTGTTATCATTGCGATGGTTACTTTTCATTATTTCTGTTATTATTTTTATTGATTCCTTTTTACTTCCTCTCCCTTTCAGACACAGCTTATGAGTTGGCTTTAGGCCCTAGTAACATTCTCATCATTCCCAATAGGAGGGAAACAACTCCTCCTTTTGACTTGAAAGCACACAAAGAATAGCCTGGGATTTAGGCTTTAGATCCTGTCTGAGTTTCAACTTGAGCCTCTCTCTGGCCAATTCTCCCCATAGTTTTCTGGACCCTACTGATTCATATTAATGGCCCCACAGATAGTTTTGTACTGAAATTCCTCCACTGGATTAGGTCGGTTTGCTTCTTTCTTGCACAGGAAACTGGATGCCTTCATCTATGATGCAGCAGTGCTAAACTACATGGCAGGCAGAGATGAAGGCTGCAAGCTGGTGACCATTGGCAGTGGGAAGGTCTTTGCTTCCACTGGTTATGGCATTGCCATCCAAAAAGATTCTGGATGGAAGCGCCAGGTGGACCTTGCTATCCTGCAACTCTTCGGAGATGGTGAGTTAAAAATGGGAAAGTGCCTTCTTGGTCTCTTCTGATGGCCAGTTCAAAACATCAGCCCTTCTTCCTTCTCTATTCTTCTAACCTTTGCATTTCCAGTATTTCCAGAAAAGCATATCACATTATACTGTGAGATTTGGGGGTGTGTATTAGTGTCCTGAGGCTGCCATACCAAAGTACCACAAATCAAGCGGCTTAAACAACAGAAGTATATTGTCCTATATAGTTCTGGAGGCCAGAAGTCCAAGATCAAAGTGTTCATTGGTTTCTTTTAAAGGTTGCTATGGAAAATCTGTTCAGTGCCTCTTGCTAAGTTATGGTGGGTTGCTGGCAATCTTTAGAGTTCCTTTGCTGTAGACACATTATCACATCTCTGCCTTTGAGTTCTGGTGGTCTCTCCCTGTGTGCATGTTTTTCCTTTACATGTATGTGTTTGATTTTCCCCTTTTTAAGGACATCAATTACATTGGATTAGGGGCCCACTCTATTCCAGAATGACCTCATCTTAACTAATTACATCTGCAATGATCCTATTTCCAAATAAAGTTCGCATTTCAAAGTATTGGAGGTTAGGGCTTCAACATAAGAATTTAGGAGACACAGTTCAACCCATAACAAGGTACAAGATGAGATCAAAGATCAAAGTAATTGATTAAGGAGGTATGTTTTGGAATTGCAGGCTGTGATCAATCCTTTAGGGAGTAAGAGAAGCTGATATTAGATGTTCCAAACAATCATCTCGAATGGCTCCAAAGTAGACAACACTTTGGAAAGATCTCTGCTTTTCATGTGCCCAGAGAAAAAGCAGAGAAATCAACTTGTAGCCATGTACTCATTCTCCCCTCTCTCCCATCTTGCTTTTTTAGCTGGAAGACATAGGAGGCAGACACCATAAGGTATTCCCCAGTGCCATTCTGGCAGCAGACTGAGCAGCCAACTTGCTTTGAGAAAAGCTCATCTCCTATATCATGATAGCATGTCTTCTGCATCACTTTTCACTTTATTGCCCAAAGTCTCCCCTCCTCCTGTTAGTCCCACATAAGCTAATCCAGTTATGGTGGTGGAGCTTGACTCTAGTTGGCCTCACAGGCCATCATCCAAGCAGTGCTCTAAATTACGTCTGTAGAATCTTGCTGTTATGGATGAGATAAGAGGCAGAAGAGCACAGCTGGATTTTTTAGACCCCAGGGGAAGCTGGTTGCTCCATTAGTTTGGAAAATCATAGCTTGATCAAAGAAATGAATAAAGAGTAATTTGATTAACATTGGAAAAAGGAGGGGTTATAGCTAGAGTATTAACCGGACATTTTGTTGTAAGGGCTTCTGTGATTTTTAGTGTAGCTATCACTTAGAGGCAATAACAGAGCCTATCTCTGAGGAAGAACAAAAGAGAGATGATTTGTGACCAGTGCTCTAGTGAGATTATGCAAAGTTCAAATTTTTAGCCAAACCAAAACTATTGGAACATGCAATTTTCTTCACGAGATTTTCGGAATTTTGCTCATGTAGAATTAGATGCATTCAAGAGCATGTGGTTTCTTTCATGCTCTTTTCTCTAGGTTTTCTCCCTTTCTAAGTCCTAGTATCCAGTGAAGTGGATAAAAGTTGTTGAAACCTGACATGAATTCAGTTCATCAAAGCTCCCTTAAGCAGTGTTAAAAGGAGGCAGTCCTGAATTCTTGGTCACATTTAAATCAAGCTTACTCCCCTTTACTCTTAATGTTTATAGTTTCCTCTGCAAGAAAAGACGAGTAAGTCTGAGGGTCCCTGGGGAATCAGTGAATCTCTCTGCTGATTGCTTTTTCTCCTACCTTCATCCAATGGGTTTTGGTTTTTTTTTAAAGCAGTTTTTTTTTAAGAGCAGTTTTCTGAATCACTTGTTTGATGGTGTTATTTTTCACTGTCTACAAAATGAAGTGCAGAGTGCTTAGTCTGATGCTGAAGCCCTCAGCAATACTGCATCAACCTTTCCTATTCAGCTTCCTTTGCCTCTTTGTATTCTCTTTGAACTGTTCTGCGTGTCTTTGCCTAAGTAAGCCTTCTGTTTTCTGGACTTCCTCCCATTGATCATGATATTCCTGCTGCCTGGAGGGCCTTTTCATACAATATAAATTAAAATTCATCCATTCACCATGTCTACCTCCAATCTTATCTCCCTCATGAATGCCTACCGGCCATCCCACCCGTGAAGTTACTCTCACTGATTTGAACTCTTGTTACTTGTTTATAGCTTATCATATTGAGTATTTATATACTAACTTACACTGGACAGGTAATGGAGAACAGAGTTAATGTCTCATATCTTTGTATGATCTGCAGTACCATCATCAAGTTCTCAATAAATACTTGTTGAATATATTGAAGAATATACATGATGTTATTAATAAAATTACTGTTAACTTTATTAATTTTCTTTCTGTATATCTCCCTGTCTCTCCGGTTTTTCTCTCTTCCCTAACCCCTCTTTCCCTTTGTCTTTACTCCTCTGCTCCTTCCTCTCTTTACCTATTCTTTACCCCATTTCCAGGGGAGATGGAGGAGTTGGAAGCTCTCTGGCTCACTGGCATTTGCCACAATGAGAAGAATGAGGTCATGAGCAGCCAGCTGGACATTGATAACATGGCAGGCGTCTTCTACATGTTGGGGGCAGCCATGGCTCTCAGCCTCATCACCTTCATCTGTGAACACCTTTTCTATTGGCAATTCCGGCATTGCTTTATGGGTGTCTGTTCCGGCAAGCCTGGCATGGTCTTCTCTATCAGCAGAGTAAGTAGGCTGAGTTAGGTGCCTGAAGCCTGTAAAAGGCAGCTTAGTCCAGTACTGTGCGATAGGAAGAGACCCAGGGGGGCACTAACTCCAGCTTGGGCTGCTAAAGCAAGAAACCACGTCATATTTCCACACAGGGTTGCATGATCTAATTTCAGGTGGCTCAAAAAAAACAGGTTATGCTAATTTTTTCCCTTCAAGAAATGGCTTTCTATGTGGGGTTTGGGTATTTGATTATCAATAAGAACTGGCAAATCTATCAAAATAAAAAAATTGGCCTTTCACCAAGTGCCTTTCATCACCATTAGTTAATTCTGTGTAGGCTTTAATAATCATTTAATCCTCTTTTTTTAAAAAATTGTATTTCTATTTAAATAGAGAAATATAATGTGTCCTCTCTTATTCTAACACACAAAGATATATTATTGTTTCATTGTTCCCCTCTATGTTTTAACCATGCATGAGTTATGGTGAGTTAAAGAACTTAACAGAACTTTCAGAAATAAGTAATGACCTACAGGAAATTTACATTACAGAAACTTCCTTAATTGGAGCAAAGTATGACTCTGAAGTTGTTCTTTATTTAGGCTTCTTCTACATTCTAGTCCAAACTGAGGATTTAGGACAGTTTTGAATATGAACAGAAGGTCATGGGGAAGAGTAAAAAAGAAAAAGAGAACGAGGGATTCTTTTCATTTTGTTAATGAGGTTATGGGACTCGTTCATGAAAGGAGAACTCAAAAGTCCTTTTAGAATAGAGATCTGGATTTCAGATATGACCAACTTTGGCTCAAATGGAGTTACATAAGAAAATGGATTTTTCATTAAATTGTTCCATCGTTTGATCATTTTCTTGTAGTATATTGGTGATAGAGAGCAGTTTCCTCTCTAGCTGTTAGTCGATTCAAGCTATTCAGTAGCATGGGAGCAGGAGGATGGAATTCGTGGTCCCAAAGTCGTGTTGTTTCTTTGTGTGGCCCTTCTCTAAGGTCCTAGGTAGGGTGATGGCAGAAACAATGGAAGCTGGTGATCTGTAATAGAAATCTCATTCGCAGCCTTTCTATTTAATCAGTGCCTCTGTCCAGGAACAATGCTTGGCATTTTCTCCTGGCCATAATTAAGAAGGGCTAGAAAGGAGACCTGAGAAAGAAAATAGAATAACCCTAGCTTGAAAGGCTACCTTGCCACTGTCCTCTGGGACATGGAGACTCAGCTCATCTCAACCTTTCTTCTACGCTATTTAGCTGCCATTCTCCTTCCTAACCTTCTCTCCTCTCATCCCCATCCAGGGACAGCTTCCCTTTTCACATTAATCCTTTTCTTTTCAAGACAACCTCCTCTTCAAATACTTTCCCTTGCCAGGGAGAAAAGTTCCAAATTTGTCCACTTTTGAAGGCAGGGAGCAAGGTACTAGCAGGAAGTTGGCTTGACTTTCAACCCAAACCCAACCCATTCCCTCTCCTGGGTGCTGTTCTTTAAGGCCCTGTACACAGGGAGTTTTTCATCAATACTAATTTGCTGAGAGATTAATTATTTATGATAAAATTGAGTGAGAAGGTATAAGAAGAAAACCAAGAGCTATAGAGAATTCAAGAAGGAAATTATTTATTCCTATTAACACTAGATATCTGTCCCAATTCTTCCCTCCTACCGTGTGGGGCACAGCAGGAGAAAAATCCATCTTTGACCCTAGGGCTTCCTAATTCTCTTTGTGAGTTTGGTTCATGCTTGGCTCAAGAAGAGAATTGCTCAGCTGTTATTTGATGATCAGAATTCTAAAAGCTGCTCAAAATTTGTCAGAGCTGGAAAAGAGTGGCAATTGTGAGCTGCTGAGCTCCCCTTTGCTTTGCTGCCAACCAAGAGTGGCCAGCCAGGGCAGAACAGTCTCCATATCTGTGGAGCATTGCTGTTGATTTCCAGGAGGCTGATAATATTTTTGCTACTGGCTGATGCTGGTACCATGGCATCATCTTTAAGATGGGAAAACCTGGGCATAGAAAGGAAAATCAGTGTGATTCAATGAGGGATCAAGGCAACAATGTCACGTCATGTGATTTTATCCTATTTGCTCCAGTCACTTGGTACACTCATGCCTCCTCTCAGATAGCCAGGCAACAACCTTAGCTCTTGGAATGAGACTTCTACATGCAAGGGGATAAATCATGCAAGCTTCTAGCCACATCTTTTTATGAGTATATTAGAGTGTCTTTCATCTTTTCCCTGACTTTTCTCATCATCGGATAGACAATTAGTAGCAGGGGTGGGGGGATTCTGTACAGCCACCTCTTGGCCTCACTGGCGACCTAATCCGCCCTGTCCTGTCCTTCAGGGTATCTACAGCTGCATCCACGGCGTGGCCATCGAGGAGCGTCAGTCGGTGATGAATTCCCCCACTGCGACCATGAACAACACACACTCCAACATCCTGCGCCTGCTCCGCACAGCCAAGAACATGGCGAACCTGTCCGGTGTGAACGGCTCCCCGCAGAGCGCCCTGGACTTCATCCGCCGCGAGTCCTCCGTCTACGACATCTCCGAGCACCGCCGCAGCTTCACGCATTCCGACTGCAAATCCTACAACAACCCTCCCTGCGAGGAGAACCTCTTCAGCGACTACATCAGTGAGGTGGAGAGGACTTTCGGTAACCTGCAGCTGAAGGACAGCAATGTGTACCAAGACCACTACCACCACCACCACCGGCCCCACAGCATCGGCAGCACCAGCTCCATCGACGGGCTCTACGACTGTGACAACCCCCCCTTCACCACCCAGCCGCGGTCCATGAGCAAGAAGCCGCTGGACATTGGCCTTCCGTCCTCCAAACACAGCCAGCTCAGTGACCTGTATGGCAAGTTCTCCTTCAAGAGTGACCGCTACAGCGGCCACGACGACTTGATCCGCTCCGACGTGTCCGACATCTCCACCCACACCGTCACCTACGGGAACATCGAGGGCAACGCCGCCAAGAGGCGTAAGCAGCAGTACAAGGACAGCCTGAAGAAGCGGCCGGCCTCGGCCAAGTCCCGGCGGGAGTTCGACGAGATCGAGCTGGCCTACCGTCGCCGGCCGCCCCGCTCCCCGGACCACAAGCGCTACTTCAGGGACAAAGAAGGGCTACGGGACTTCTACCTGGACCAGTTCCGCACGAAGGAGAACTCGCCGCAGTGGGAGCACGTGGACCTCACCGACATCTACAAGGAGCGGAGCGAAGACTTCAAGCGTGACTCCGTCAGCGGAGGAGGGCCCTGTACCAACAGGTCGCACCTCAAACACGCGACGGGCGACAAACACGGTGTGGTCAGCGGGGTCCCTGCACCTTGGGAGAAGAACCTGACCAACGTGGAGTGGGATGACCGCTCCGGGGGCAACTTCTGCCGGAGCTGCCCCTCAAAGCTGCACAACTACTCCTCCACGGTGGCAGGGCAGAACTCGGGTCGGCAGGCGTGCATCCGCTGCGAGGCCTGCAAGAAAGCCGGGAACCTGTACGACATCAGCGAGGACAACTCCCTGCAGGAGCTGGACCAGCCGACTGCCCCCTTGGCGGTGACGTCCAGCGCCTCCACCACCAAGTATCCCCAGAGCCCAACTAACTCCAAGGCCCAGAAGAAGAACCGGAACAAACTCCGCCGGCAGCACTCCTACGACACCTTCGTGGACCTGCAGAAAGAAGAAGCCGCCTTGGCCCCGCGCAGCGTGAGCCTGAAAGACAAGGGCCGGTTCGTGGATGGGAGTCCCTACGCCCACATGTTTGAGATGCCAGCCGGTGAGAGCACCTTTGCCAACAACAAGTCCTCAGTGCCCACTGCCGGACACCACCACCACAACAACCCCGGCAGCGGCTACATGCTCAGCAAGTCGCTCTACCCTGACCGGGTCACGCAAAACCCTTTCATCCCCACTTTTGGGGACGACCAGTGCTTGCTCCATGGCAGCAAATCCTACTTCTTCAGGCAGCCCTCGGTGGCAGGGGCGCCGAAAGCCAGGCCGGACTTCCGTGCCCTTGTCACCAACAAGCCAGTGGTCTCGGCCCTTCATGGGGCTGTGCCAGGCCGTTTCCCGAAAGACATCTGTATAGGGAACCAGTCCAACCCCTGTGTGCCTAACAACAAAAACCCCAGGGCTTTCAATGGCTCCAGCAATGGTCATGTTTATGAGAAACTTTCTAGTATCGAGTCTGATGTCTGAGTGAGGGAAGAGAGAGGTTAAGGTGGGTATGGGAGGGTAGGGCTGTGGGCGTGTGGTGCGCATGTCACGGAGGGTGATGGGGGTGAACTGGTTCCCATTTGCTCCTTTCTTGTTGTTTTAATTTATTTATGGGATCCTGGAGTTCTGATTCTTTCGGAGGGCATCCCTGGTGACCAGCATTATCTCGCCTCCCTTTCCAGTTCGCTCCTCCTTCCCCCATCTGTGTCATTCCTGTTCCCACGAGAGGACGCAGTGGGCTTGCTCAGCATGGGAGGCCAAAATGGAGAAAGGAAGTGGCTGCTTGTGAGCCTTCTCCTAGCATGGAAGGACTCTGTCACCCACTTTGAGTGAAGCAAGGAGAAGCAAAAGGAGACCACGTGAGCACAGGGCAGCTGTTCCCAAACTGATCTTTATGTTTAGGTGAGACAGCAAAAGCATTCGAATAAGACCATGTAGCATACTTGCCTGTGAATGAAGAGAGGCTTTTGCTCAATTCTTGGTGCTTTAATGGCATCTGTTTATGGATCATGTGTCAAGCAGAGGTGGGGGAAGCCATGTGTGTTAGTATATAAGCCAAAAATGCATACTTCTATTCCATGAGACTCATTAGTGGTGAACAAAAGGTCATTGGTGGATGATGAAAAGTACATCATAGCAGTCTTTCATGGTGCCTTAGAGGCAAGAGAGGGTGGACTGCGTGTGTATGTGTGTCCAAATACACTTGCACACATGTAACCAATACAGGTGTGTAGGCAGGGGCCTATACATGTAGAGAAAGCAATCCTGAGATATGTTTCTTTCAAATATCCCTCAGTAGTCTGCTTTTTTTTTTTTTTTTTTTTTTGGCTTATATACAAACAGAGATGGTCATGTGTTACCTAAAATTTTGGCTGTCTCATCCCTTCACCCTTCCTGAATGAGAAGAATGGAAGTTCTTGACAGAGAAGATTCTGTGGTCTAGACAGAAAGGTGGTAAGCAATCCTGCAAGAGCAAGGTACAAAAGTAATGTCTCCAGCTATCAATACGTTCAACTGATTTTGGCCAAGAACTTTCCAGGAAGGCTAAAGGGAAATAGAAGTAGCCGTGATTCTTTTGCCCACACCTGAGAGCAAAAGATTCTATAAAGCTCTCTTGAGATTTAGACCCTCAGCTGGTCAAGGTTTGGGGAGGAGCTGCGTGGCTTTGAAAAACAGGGGAGTAGTTTGTGGTAGGGTAAGTGAGAGAGGGGGATGTTTTCAACGCTTTGATCCCTTCTTACTTAACCTGGAGCTAGGAGAGCAGGCTTGTTCCCCCAGAATCAATCATAACTGACAGGGAACAGACAGGTAAGAGGAATGAGCTTGCTCATCAGTACAGCTCTGAGACATGGAGAGAGGGGAAGAGATTTGGAAGAAGGGAGGGGAAATGGGAGGGCACCCCTGCTACCCCATTGGGTCTGGCTCCCTGGGAACGTGACATTGAACCAGTGTGAACACTCGGTAGAAGCCCTTCTACCTTCCTGCAACATCTCCTTTCCCTCCTAGAGTGTACCAGTCAAGAATAAAGTATATATGGAAAAACTCCAGGAATGAGGGTACTGGCAGATATGATGCCCCTTTCACTAAAAGTTGGAAACTTGAGAAAGGAAATGAATATTTGTCACTGCTGGTCCTGAAACTTGGGGTAGGAGTGTTGTATGGGTCAGTTCCGCTGCCCTGCCATCCTCCCCTTACACAGGTGGCAGCCAGAGAGCCCCGGGTCTGTTTGGAAGCTTGACTGCAGGATCTCCATGTTGCACACAGGACACATAAACCAGAAAGGTGCTCATCCTCCTCTGGAAGGAAGCTGCCATGTCTCTTCAAGTCACACACCCTCCAGGGCTGCTCTCTGCCTTCTGTTTGCCCTGACTCACTACCCTTCCTCATTCCCTGCCCTTGACTGCTATCCCCACCCTCCTCCTTGATTTTTACCTCAGTATCTTTCATTTTAAAGCCAGCTGAAGGCCTTGTAAAGCTTTGTTTTCTTTCTAAGACAAGCCTGGGGGCAAGGGGCTGAACCTCTCACAAACTTGGAGAGAGGAGCATGGAGTGCTTTACTTTAGATTCAAGGAAAGACTTTGAGAGAGAGGACACAGGGTGTGAGTCGTCTCCAGGAGGAAGAAGGAGAAGGGCCATATAAACATTGCTTCACCCTGACTCTGTCCAAAGTCAGGGGCTCCTCCCCTCACTCCTCCTCTTACCTCACCCCTTTCGAATAAAAAAACCAAACCAACTAACCTAGCGAACAGCAATCTAGAACAAAGGGGGCTCTGTCAGTCTCCACTGTTGACAGAAATCAAGATGGTGTTTATTTCACATGTAAATATTTTGTTTTCTAATTAATTTTGTATAGATAAAGTGTTCTCTTGTGAGTATTCAGGGTGTTGGGCTGGAGGGAGTGGGGTGGGGAGGGGAATGAAGCGGGGAAAGTGTCCTGTTAATGGGTTTTCATTTTCCATTGGGGAGATTGTTTTGTATGGCTTTTGCTTCAGGGTGTCTGGAAAAAAAGTGAATGTGAATGGAGGCCACTGTTGTGAAAAAGCCAGGGCAAGTGATCTGTATTTATGCTTCCCCACCTCACTGTTCTTACTAGTCTGTGAGACGTGTTCATGCTCATCGGCCTGGGCTTAGCACAGGGTCCCATTTGGCTCTAAGCAAACCCTGGGTCCAACAGACTGCAGATTATCAGCATTCCATGCAAAGTCAAGCTGGTGGTAATAATGTTTTCCCTGTCAGCACCTAGGGTAAGAAAGATTCCCAAGAGGCCTTAAACTGGAGTTGAAATCAAATTAACCTATCATTCCTGTTGTGACTGAGAGGTATCAGGAAGGTCAGTCCCAAGAAATATCCCAGCAGCCCCCTCTGATGTTTAACAATCATCTCAGCCACTCTGACTCTTCTTCCAAGTACCTGGGCACCAGCCTGCTCACTGCCCCTTCCTTCCCTCCCTGGAAACCAGGACTGCAAGCACGCCCAGAAAATTCCCACTAGGTCTCCTTTTTAAATCATGTGATAGATATATGGTTACTGGGAAGTAGCACGGGATGCGCGTCTTAGAATTTTTGAAGAGATGACCAGATCTGCCATAGCTGGTGTGGCTCAAAGGATTCAGTGCCGACCTGTGAACCAAAGGGTTGCCAGTTCAATTCCCAGTCTAGGGCACATGCCTGGGTTGCAGGCCAGGTCCCCTATAGGCGGCACGTGAGAGGCAACCACCCATTGATGTTTCTCTCCCTCCCTTCCCCCTCTAAAAAAATAAATAAATAAAATCTTTTAAAAAATAGATTACCAGATCTGCTCAAAACTCAGCGGCCAGATGATCCTCTTAGGTTGCCAAAGTTGGTTTTAGAGGTAGAAAAGCAGGTCTGTGAGGAATGGTGCCAACAGTGACCTTATATTTGCCTGTCCTCATTTCTGACATCAGGAAGGTGCTATTTGCCTCTAGCCAGGTATTCTTAACCTGACCTTGGTTTAGCCAAGCAAATAGAATGTCTTTCAGTGGACTCGTTGGCATTGTGAATGGCATCAGCCTCTCTTTCTTTACCACAGGATGAAATTTCCAAATCCATTTACCCAAGATATTATATTATTTGTTTTCCTATCCTTTATCATCAAAGCTGTCAGCTGAGTAATTTTATTTTTTTAAACCCCTCCTTTGGCCCCAGTTAGTTACCTCTTCTCAATTGGATGTTTAAATTGAGACCAAATAAGATATTTATGGCCTGCTCAAGAAATCTTAAAGAAAGGGTGGCTGAGCATTGTTAAGTTCTAGGTGTTACTTCATTCCAAAATAACAAACCTGTAAAATGCATGAGGATGAATTCAGCAGTAGTCCCATCTATTTCACATACGGACAGAGACCCAATCTGTTCAAAACTGCCAGATTCCATAGACATCCTCAAGAGTAGCAATTGTTTCCATTTTCTTCAGAGTCCATGCTTTCTGTCTCCATGCCCTCTGTCATTTCCTTCCACTATGGAGGTGGGTGGTGGGTGTGGTCCTGTATCACTCCTTTCAGTGGGATACGCAAATCTCAGCATTTCCGCTGACCTCAGCTAATCTGACACTTGAATTTGCCTGAGTCAAGAATGTGCACACCCTTCACAGTGATGCATGGATAGTAGATCTTGTATTCCAAAGTATGTCACTGTGTATTCTCAGCCAGAAAGTGGGAAACATCCTTGATGTGCCTTCTCCTGTGCTGGCCACCCATGTTGTGATTCGGGGGAGAAAATCCCAAATGATTCCATTAAATGTCGCTAGTGTCAGTGGTGCCAAAACGCATGTGTAGTATGATAATATAGGGGTCATCTATGTAATTAAGTGACTATCACCGCCCAGTCTTCTGTGGTCATCTGAAGTTTCCCATGGTGGGATTCTCTGCATGGGAGGTGAAGAAACTGTGTAACCAAAACTGCAGTGTGCTGGTCACCTGCACATCTCATCCTCCTCTGGAAGGAAGCTGCCATGTCTAGCTGCCAGTAGAGTTCTTTGAGGGTTTTTATTTGTTTGTTTGTTTGGTTGGTTGGTTGGTTGGTTGGTTGGTTTAGTTAGTTGAAGATGTATGGACAGAATAACCAGATGGTTTGAGCTATATAGAGCCTTTGGAAAAAGCTATTCTAGAACTCTCTTTATTCTTTTAATCCCCTTATCTCTTAAAAAAAAAAAAAAAAAAAAAAAAAGCCCTGTCATTGCTTGACACCTATCTGTGTCCACTTGGTATGTTAGGAATGATTTAGATGTGAGCATAAATATTGTAACTGCAGTGCTATTGATGAATGCATTAGGCGTTTCCAGGTATTGTGGCCATAAATTATGTGCTCTTGAGCCCAAAGCCATATAAGAAATGTGTACTCAGTAGACTGCCAAATACTTCGGTCGAACACTTGCTTTCTTTACTTGAGTGTCAGAAACTCTTGTTCCTGTCTGAGGCATTCTTTATGGATGAGAAGCAGCCCAAAGTGGACAGCTATACTGAAATGGGTCTGGCCTTACAAATGGCTTATGGTCCATGGTGTGATTTCAGAGGCCCTGAGAAGACCCTCCCTTTTCATTCCCCATCTCTCTCCAGCTACTGGCTTCTCACACAGATTTACTTTTTTAGCACTGACCTGCTCATCTGTCATTTAAATGAAACCAGGAAGGGTGATATATTAAGCCATATTAGGAATTTATACACTGAAACGCCTAGTGTACATTAGGATTCTCATTTATTTTCCTGTGAATAAAATAATAATACAGGAGGAGACAGAAAGAGTGAAGTACACTAAAATTAACAGAGTAGGGAGTAAAGATACAGGTTCTAGAGTATAAAGACATTTAAACCATTTCATCCTGCACCTACTTTTACTCAATGCTCATGTGATATGGGAATAGGACTCCTAGCTAGGAATTATTTTCAATAAGCAGTTACATGAATATAGAGCTTATGAATTTCTGAATTTAATACTTTGTAGGACTATGACTTTTTCAATAGGAAATGGAAGACTGATGCTTCCCTATTACAGGTTACTGAGTGGGCAGCTAGAAAGATCAATTGAATTAATGTTACGATAATAAAAATTTACTGTGATGATCTGTTCTCTGTTCCAGTTTAATCAATCATCCAATTTAGCTGCGTTGTTCTATATACCAGATTTTCCCACCTCCATAGGGGGTGCCCAATAATCCAACACACATTTAATTAATGTTAAAGAGCTATGGGACTCCAAGGTGCTACCTAACCAGTGGGCAATTCTTTTTTAGACCTACCGGGTATTTGGGAACATCACTAAAATTTAGACTTGTCATTCTGAGAACTTCTAATACTGATCTAGATCAAGGATTTCATTCTAGTTTGGGGGTCCAGTATTACATAAAATCACATGTTATCAGAATACATCCCACCCTCATCTCATTTCAACCTCATGGACTCAGTCATGTCCCATGGATTGTATGACTTAAAATACATAGACCTATCTATTCTCATGACCAAGAACCCCCAAAACCTAACATGATAGTGCTCTTTTCCATGCCTTGGAGAGGTAGGTTAGTGAAGTTTGGGACCTCTAATTTACAATATTGAAGCAAGGAAAAAAAATTTGCCCAAAGAGTGATGGGTTAGGATAGCAGTACTGGAAGTGAGTGGAAAAAGTTAGAAATCATCCACATTTCTCTACCAGTGTATCCATTTGCATTCATCTCAGAGCTCATCACAGTGGGTTTCTGGCACTGTTCAGCGCTTTAAAACATAATTGCTGGTGTGAGTCTGCGGGTGAGGATCCCTGGTGACAACTGAAGGTGGAAAGCAGAGTGGATGAGTAGAGTTTCCCATAGCTTTGGGACTCTGGTGTGTAGAATCCGTTTTTTGGCAAAGGTAAGAGAAATGGACTTTAGACTAAGAGTTAGGGCGTAATTAAAAGCACAACACTAAGCCCACTATAAAACTGTTATTTTAAAGATTTGGTCTCCACACTTTAAATCTGAACTCTATTTGTAATTATTTTAGCATTGTGATTTAGGGGGTGGAGCAGATTCTAATACTATGCAGGAGAGAAAAATAAAAGCTCTTTAACATAGCTAACCATATTAGTTCAGTTAAACCAATGTCTATTGAGTATATACTATGCCTCTGGGCTGGTGCTGTGAAGAATATAAAAGATTTTTAAAATGGAGTATATTATATAATATATGAATACAAAAGTATAAAATATTTAAAAATATGTAGTATGTATGTATAAATAAGTGTGCATAAATTAGTATATTTATAGATGCAAGTTTAATTTTTTCTGGTTTCAGGGTGTGCATCAAAGATATTATCCATTATATTATTTTTAAAAACACTGCAGAGATTCAGCTCTCCCCTTCATGACCAGGCCTGGATCTCTTCTTTTGGGAATTAGTACACCTCCCATCCCAGAGATAAAACTCTGAAATTCCCTTTCTGGCCACAACCTTGCATTTTCTATATCTTATCTGCCTTCCTTCAAGCTCCTTCTGTGGTCCTGACCCATAAACCCCTCTGACTTCATGTACTTCCCCCCTTTGGTCTAACTATGTTCAACCACATCAATAGTACTCTTGCCAACGATCTCTTCTTCTTGCCTTCCATCTCTAAGAGCAGAAGGTCTTACACTGATGCTAAAGAGCACAGATTTGACCTATTTAATTTCAGGGGAACCCTACCTAGCGTAGATGTCTTTTTATTTTCCCAACATTGAGTCTATATTATATTCTCCAAGTGTTTGTTGAATTTATTTTCAATTTTCCTTTTATTTTTATCTGCTTTTTTCACAACCAATCTTTACTATCATGTCACTAAGAACAGACATCCAATTTATGAATTCTCATGTAACCTTTCCTCTGGACTTTAAATTTCTTGTCTCCTCATTTATCTTTTCCATCCTCCCTCCCCGGCTCTGGTACCCACCTTCTTACCTTTTCTAAGGTTCACTTCAGCCAGTAGTACTTCTCTACATTGCATCTTTAATCTTTTCCACATGTCTACCTAGCAGTATCTCTAAAAACAAATCCTACCACAATCTTGAGAAACAGATCTTGTTTCAATCCAATTAGACTCTTGAATTCACGTCCTGTCTCCATTTATTTTATCACTTCACTTTCCAGCTTCTCAAAAGGGTCATCTTTCTTCCTTCCTTCCTTCCTTTTTTTTTTTTTTTTTTTTTAACTTTCTCATCCAGTGCCCATGACCTGACTTTTACGACTGGGCTACACCCTACCACCCTACTGAAAGTACTCTATGGCGACATTCTAATGAATTTCTTGGTACAAAATCCAAAACATTTTTTTTCTTGGCTCTTCAGCCTCATGGAAATTAACCTAAACTTAACATCAAGAAGCAGCCCACTCCAGTTTTCACCCTAGGACTCTGATCTTCTTTCTGTGTCCCCCATTGGTTTCTACTCTTCCTCCTGTCCCCTCAACATTGACATGCCATGGTGTTCTGAGCTTGAGCCTCTTCTCCTCCTCTCCATGCCTTTATAGCACTATCTCTGTCCTCCATGGCATCAACAATTCTGTGAATAAGGATAAATTCCAACTCTTCAGCCACCTTATGCTGGTTTACAGGGATGGTGTTGAAATCTGACTCAATTTGGAGTTAGTTGTTCAGAAAGTGATTAGAAATGTGTGCATTCAACTGAAGTGAAAATTAGGGTCTCGGGGGGAAGATTTGGAATTCATCCTCAAAGAATAAGATATTTTTCTCTTAACCTTCCTATAATGATTTGTTTTCCCACTTCCCACTTAAGCTATTCCAAATTCTCTCCTCTCTATCTCTTATCTGACTCCCTTTTCACATAATATCCATCTTCCTCTATACAAATCTTCAAAGAACAAATGGACCACCATGTTCACCTTCCTTCATCTCTTATCCAGGAAAAAAACAGGCACTTTTTGAATGCATAACACTTTAAATGCATTTCTCTAACAGCAACTATCACAGATCATCTTAATTTATAGTTATTTGGTATATATCTCATCTCCCTTCATAGATTATAAACAACCTGGAGTCAGGGGCCATATATTTACTTATCTTTTTAACTCCTTAGTATCTACCAGTGCATCTTATGCATGGAAGGCACTAGTAAATATTTGATATTATTATAAATTTTAACAGAAAAGGGGTCGCTTTATTTTAACCTCAGGATATTGAACTGCAGTGAAATGAGTTCCTCTGAATTTACCTATCTCTGCACCTACCCCCAATCAAAGCAATACATTGCATGCACACATTTCCATGTTACTCATTTCAAATGGGAATTTAGGTGTTTCTGAGTTTTGCTTCATCTTTTGAAGTTATTCTGTGACTGTCTTATGGTCCATAGAGTGTGCTTGGAATACAGGCATACAAACAGGTATACAAACAGGTATACAGGTGACAGAGGGAGATACCATGGACAATATTGATTAAATATTAGGTATCAGGAGCTCTTCAGATGCTTTGAGAGGAGCTTGTTGCCAGACACTTCACTACGTGAACTGAGTCTCTAACAACCTAACCTATGCTGGGATTGAACTCCCTTTGACACAACCTGTAGCGCTTTTTTTTTTTTTTTTTTTTTTGTGAACACTTGCAGTACCAGAGGACCTTGCACAATTCAAGCTCACTAATCACACAGACGTATGGACCCCACATGGTTGTCTAATAGGAGGAATGTATGATGCTGCATGCTGGGTACTTTCCACATCTGTATGTGTGCTAGGCCAGATGGGGGAATAGTTTGTGCTGCTCATGACCTTGTCTTGGTGATATTCCTTTTCTGTGGATTCTTACCCTTTCTGAGGCTTTGTCTATAGGACTTCTCCAAAGGAAAGATGGGAGTTGAAGTCATTGAGCACTTTATTTCAGATCTGTATATTTCTAGTGACAAAGGTTAAGATTTGAATGAGCTGGCTCAGAATTCTAATCTCCAAAGTACTCGTTTATCTATAAACGTGAAGGGATTCATTACATTCATTGGGGGAGATAACATCACTTCTGACCTTATGGACTTCCTGTCCCTTTGGTCTTTGAGCCCTATTCTCCTTTCCCCCATCCCTTGGTATTTCACTTAGCAATCTGTCCTGTTCCTTCTAGTCATTGTCACTCTATTTGCCCCCGTACAAAACTCTTGGAGCTGGTACTGTCCTCTCACTACTGCTGGTAACTGCTAATGTTCCCTTCTGGCCACCTTCCTCTATAAACCTCATTAAGTCATTGACGATCAATTACTCTCCTGTAGGAGGCATCTTCTGCCACTGTGTGCTAATTTAAAGCAGGCTATAGAGAACTGAACTTAAATAAGTTACATGCAGTGACAAGTCTCTTCTTCAAAAAGTAAATGAAGTCCACTCTTCACTAAGACAGGAGGACATAGAAGAATTATTATTGGCAAGATGGGGCAAAATGTGACAACTTTGAAATGCCATAGTGAAAATTAAAATGTAAATCTAGAGGAGAGTTTTTCTTCTCAAAAGTCCTATAAGGTCTAGATCTGTTTCTGGGGAGAGTTAGCATTTTAGAGCAAAGTCTAGCTCATTATGTAATTAAATATAGATAGATAGATATGCAACAATTAGCCTCATAAGAGCTGGTGAAAGGGTGGGAAGACAGCTATCCTCATGAAGAAGGACCTTCTTGAATCTCTGTTGGACCAATGAAATGAGGAAGATTTTAGGAAACTTAGAATATGACTAGGTCTATCTGGAAAAAGTCCAGCCATTGTTAATATAATGAGAATGGTTTGCACGACATCAATATAACCTGTCAGCCAAGGAGAATGGACTGGAATGCTCATGCATGAACAATGACGACTTCACTATACTAGTCAGTAGGGGAGGTAGACATCATTGAGTGAACAGGTATACTGTGTGGCCATGGCATTCAAAATGACTGAGCGAGTAGAGCAATGAATCTGCATCAAATTTTGTGTAAGCTTGAGCATTCTTCCACGCAAACTATCTGGATGATTCAGAAGCCTGCAGGTATGGGCAACTGGTGATTGGCAGCTTCATCATGACAGCACACCTGCTCATACATCACATCTCGTACAGAGTTTTTTTGTGAAACATCAAATCACCCAGGTGACTCAGCCCCCCTACATCCCAGACTTGGCATCCTATGACTTCTGACGTTCCTCAAAACTAAAAGTACCTTTGAAAGGAAAGATTTTAGATGGTCAATGAGCTTCGGGAAAATATGACAGGGCAGCTGATGGCAATTGGGATAACTATGTGAGGTCCCAAGGTGCCTACTTTGAAGGAGACTGGAGCATCATTGTCCTGTGTACAATGTTTCTTGTATCTTCTTCAATAAATGTCTATTTTTCATCTTACATGGTTGGGTACCTTCTGGACAGACCTTGTATATTCTGAAGGCAGTTCTACCTATGAGGTGTCCATGTGAATTTTCTGCCTATAAACATCTGTCGATGTTGAGGGATATTAGGAAGAAGGGAAAAGACAGGAAGTGTACAATGGAGCCTCCTTTCATATCACAAGTAAAGCCAGGAGCCTGCACCTGAGTCTCTTGGTTCTGCCATGGTTGCTGGTTTGGAGGATAGTTTTGGAAAAAGCAAGACCAAAGGTTTGTTCCTTTAGTCATTCCCACAGAGCAAAAGTTCACCCAAACTTGGAGCTTGTTTTCTGGGCATAATTGGACTAAGGATAGAATTACATTTATTGTTCTCCATTTTCACCTGTAACTTGAGATGCAACAGGAGAAAAATAAGGGTTTTTTTTTTTTAATGAAAAATCACTTTTTGAGGGCCACCTTCAAGTCCGTATGTAGACTAGGGGTTGTTTGATCAATACCAAAAATACCAGGGAAGGTAACAGCTGTCCAAGAAAGTGTCAAGAAAGCAAAAATCACATCACAGCTGCCTTCAGCTATAACTGCACCTGCCCTGGAATGAGTGAGGAGCCTGCATCCAACCACATCCATGAGGTCCTGATTGTCCACAGGGATTCAGGACACATGTCAGCCCTGAGCCAGTGCTTAGGCTGTGCCCTTTGGACTACAGCACCAGAGTTCATCACCTAGGGCAGAGAGGGAATGACTCGTCCCACCACCTCTACCCACAGAATCCAAGCCACCAAGCCATGACTCAATCTGTCCTCCTTGCATCAGGAAGACTCAGTCTCTCAGATCTGACAGGAGTACAGCTTTAGGGGATGTGGCTGCTAGAATGTGAATGTGTGCTGGGCCTGCTTCTCTAAAGTAAGGATATTACCTGTTTCCAGAGGGAGCATTAAAAAAAATGCCTACCTGAAACTTCAGTCATATTCAGAACAGTTTGTGTAGTCAACCCCCAATCTCATTGTCACACTTTCATTATAATTGATCATTTGCTTTTAAAGTCAAAGGCTATTTTAATGCTCCCTTTGCCTATGATGTAAGAACCATCTGCAAACCAGAGACTAGGCTATTGTGCTGCCTCTCCCTGAGTTGTGCTCTCAGTAACTTATAAATTGCTTCCACAAATCCACCCAAACAGCACAACTGCACATAATTTGATGTCTTTGCCACGAGCTCCCTCTTGCTCGTGCATTTCCCTGACACACACACGCACTGCATACACACTCCTAACAAATAGATCCCAAATTGCCCATTTCAGTCACTTTATGGAGGAACAGGGATACGTTCTCAGTAGATAAAAGTGTTCATTTAGAACTGGATGGACATATTATACTTTATTGAGCCAATCTTTTTTCTTTTGCTCTACCTTGCCTGTGGGTCACTGACACTGCCAGGTTTGTCAGAAGTATCCAGACTTTATGTGAAGGGAACATTTTCTTGGTCTGCGATGGACCACGCTAGTTGTCCTGCCAACTGTCCCTGTTTTACTCTGGAATCTGTGTGGTTCTGATGTATTAATGGATCAATGCTAAGAGGATGGTGAAGCCAGTCTTCCTAGGACGGACAGTCCCATTGCTTAGATATGTTCACATACATGTGTTCCCACACCTCTTTTGACCACATCGTGAAGGAGTGTGGAGAGATCTATCCTCAGTGGGGATGGGAATGGCAATATGTGCTTTGGGTGACTCAGTAGTTTTTCCTCTCCCAGGATCAGGAGCAGGGAAAATATCAAGACTTCATTTCAGCTGGGAGCAAGGAGGCTAGGGAAGCATCAGGTAGAACTCTTACTGATAAAAACATAAACATAAAATAGTAAAAATACCTTTTCTTTGACATGAATGCAATTGGAGATCAACCAGGGCATGTAAACTGCTGTGTTTTCCCTCATTCACTTGTCATTTCTTGCCTTCTCTTATTAGCATTTCTCAGTTTAGGGATCTTGAAGTATTCTATGTCCTGAGTCAGCTTCAAGCATCTCACCCTCAAAAGACACATGCACACTGTTAGGATGAGAAGCTGAAAGAGCACAGAGCTTGAACGTGCGTGTGGTGTTGGAGCCTAAGAGCCCTGGTACAGTCAACACTCTCGTATTTTAGTGACTGAGGACAAAGCCTGCTGTGCACATCAGGGTTCTCCGGGTCCCAGAAAAGAGAACAACTTTGTTATTGATTGCTCCTTTGATTCCTGGATACTTTCAATTATCAGGGCAGTTATGTTGGTTAATTCTTGGTACCAGGCCCAAAAAATGGAGCACATTTTCGATCCCACAAAGGGGCAGAAAACTTTCTGTAAAAAAGTTGAAGGCCAAATAACTGAAGTGTTTTTGAGGAGTCATTCTTTGAACATTCTTAGCTTAATTCCCACATAAAAGGCCATGAGCTGTGGCAATTTGTCACCTGGCCCTGCTTCCCCTCCTTCGGGAAGCATGGAGTTTTAGGGTCACCAGCGGCCCACGCAGGCCTCCACCACATTCAGCCTGAGGTACATTCTGAGTACATTGAAGTCATTGGGATGTGAATGTGGAATTATTTACCATAACTATTTTTCCAAATGGCCTCCTTTGGCAGGGAAATATAATTATCTTTTAATTTCACATATGAAAACATTGGAGAACAGCAGAACTTGATGATGATATAGGTTATTCTTGTCAGGTTAATAGAAGATTCTTGGCAGAACCCAAACTTGTCTGAATTTCCAACTCTCAGCCTTCTCCACTGAGTAATGGCACCTGAACTGTCCACTCCATCCTAAAGTTTGGCATCTAATAGTGGAGAAAAATCATGAAAGCAGGCTGATTTATCCAAATTTGTTCCATGGACATTTGTCTTTGCAGACCCATATGTACACACACACACACACACACACACACACACACTTCACATGAGTCTACAGACACAAGTCAAGAAAGAACAAAACAAGAGCTTTGAAAATGAGAAGTAGAAGAGTTTTTGTAATAAAAGTTGAAGGCTGAATAACAAGTGTTTTTGAATTTTGTGGGGTAAAACATTGTGAAAATTTTTTATTGTTTAAAATAGTTTTACATGGCATGTAACCCACACAAATAAAAGCTCAAGAAAAACTAAGAGGATTTCTTCCAGAGTGTTACATGGGGAAGGGACCCTTCAGGAATGTGTGCAAGAAAGTCCTGGGACTCTGAAGGTGTCAGCAGTTAAAGTCAGTCCACAGTGAAGAGGGCCACCTCCAGGGAACATCCCCTAGATTTGTCTTTTTGGGACTTTTATGTAATTTAGTCAAGATCAAACACAGCAAATTGGATTCAAGGCATGAGTTCTGGAAGCATAAATAGAAGTATAAGGTAGTCACACATACAAATGACTTCAAGAAGGAAGGATTTATATCCTCCAGACCCTCCAGTCTGCCTAAAACCTGAAGGAGAGGGGGTATGGGTGTTCGAAAGGTTGATAACGTTCTCCTGAGAATTTTTACGATATCTGGATTTTGCCCCAAGATTGCAATGGTGAATTCTTTAAGCACCCAAAGGCCAGGGAGTCCCGCAACTATCTTTTCTTGTAGCCCACCTGTTCACTGGTAAATGGTATCAACATGAGGAAGTAATCATGGGTCTTTCCAAAGAGGACAGTGACTTTAGTTTGTGTCACAGAGCATTTTATTCACAAATCATTCTGCTGATACTAAGAGCAGTGAAACAGCTCTAAGTGTCCTAACTTAACATGGAGTTTTTTTAAGATTTCATCAGTCAATCCTGTTGCTAGAGGGAAGATAGCAGAGGAAGTAGTAAGATGGAAGTCCTTAAATGGGTGAGTGGGGAGTCTTCTATACTATCAACTATATACTGTAGTCATTCCCAGAGCCTAGTTAAGAGGATATATAGGCAGAGAGAGGAGTGAAGTTTTATTCCATAAGTAGGGACGGTGTTGAAGAGGGTACTAAAACCTCCGTGAACTCAGTTTAGAATCAAGCCAATTACAAATATCCTTTCTCTCCTTTTTGCCTCCCAATAGGCCACATGGAATCATGGTGGTCATGTAGTAAGCTAAGAGAGAGGGGCCAAGCCAGTCCTGACCCCATGGTGACTTCATCTTTCACATGAGTGTCATTACAAATACCTGGATCATAATGCTCCTTGGTGACAAGTAAGACAGCCGACAGCTGAGAGCATTTGGAGCATCTCAGTCTCCTGAGATGACCACTCCCTGTTATGCTACAGCTATATTCACTGGAGAGAGAAATAACAGGATTAGTGGGAAACCTGTGGGCATGAAATAACAGAGCATTAACTAATCAAAATGACAACAGTTCTTGTGCTTAGTACTCAAAACTGTAGTAGAAATGCAAAAAAAGAAAAGAAAGGAAGAAAGCTTCAAGCATAGCTGCCAAGAACAGTTTAGGGAAGCATTATGGAGGGACAGTTTCACAAATCCCTATCTGCACAAGACTAAAGCCACTGCTAAGCCAATGGCATGCATAAAACGAGGGCACCTTACCGTTTGGAGCAGATTTTAGTGCTGGGCACTAGGTGTCCTAGGGAGAGGCAGAGTGGGATAAAGTCATTTTGAGAGCCCAAGACTGCTGAGCAGCAGCCTCCACAGGAGTGTAGATGCGTTCTCACTGAGCCTGGGGCAGAATGTAATTCCTCTGATGTTATGGTTTTGACTTCTTCCCAAGCTAAGCTTGTCCATTTGGTCATTGGCTCACACCTTTCCTTGGCCTCTTGCTCCCTGTAGCTTACATAAAGGAACAGTCTGCATAACCCTGTTTGGGTAAGGCCTGGTGGATAGGAAGATTAATGAGGCTAAAAACAAAACAATGATCTTTGGGGCAGTGTGATTGTTTTATGATTTCCTTTGTTTCTTTTTCATTTTCTTTGTCGCACGCTGGAGAAATGTACTCTGTCTGATTATTACCAATCAAATATCCTACTGGTAAAATTTGGTATGGGAATTCATGAAGAATGAATAGAATTGGCATATTTCATTTAATCTTGACAGTCCTCTGGTTTCTTATTCTTTCCCAGATTCATATCTTCTTTAAGCCACTTTCTTCTCCTGGGTAGTCATGATTTGTTTTGGTAGTCCAAAACAAATTTCAGTGGTTGGTGCTAGATGAAAAGAATGATAGTCATAATACTAAATAGACCAAAATACCCATGTTTTTATCCACTGCAAACTGGGCTTCATCATAGAGAATAACCTTCCAGGTTCCTTACATGGAAACTCGTCCTCACCTAGCAGCCTTCTTGGCAGGTCTCCTGGTTCCTCTCCTCACCTTCTTTCCCATGAAGGTGGGATGTATTTCTTAGGCTGCATTGTCATCTATCCTATTAGATTGTTAAAAAAAAAAAACCCTTGGCAGTAATTTCTCATGGTTTTCTCACTATTTTTTAACTTGGGAAGATGCAGAAGGTACAAAGAATGATAAGCAAACAAGAAAGATTTTATTACCTGACATTTCAACTCAAGGTCAAGTGCTTGGGAAGTGCATGCTCTCCAGTGATAGCCTGCAGTTTTGCTAGTAAAGAGGGATGTGCTCTGGAATACTAAGCAACTTCTGTGAGCATGTGTACCAGGGCTTTGATTGAGGTGCCTGTCTGTGCATGGAGGCATTTTGTGGCTGTTATTGTTTTCTCTATTTTATTGCTTCAAAGCACAGGCCTGGCATGATGGGGGAGGCTTGGGTTTCAATCTGAACATGCTGGTGATAGAACAGCCCTAAAACCACAGCATTTCTAAATATTTCACCCAATAAGCTGTTGTTGCACATTCTTTTTTTAACCATTAATATTGTGTCTTCTGTTGGAATGAGAGCAGTAAAGAATAGGAAACAGATTCAATGACAAGCGGACAGAAAGCTATCTTCTAAAAAAAATGCTCTTCACAGAGCTGAAAAGAATCTAGAAGCAAGGAAGGGAGAAGCTAGGGTAGAATGGCTTGTGGGTGAAGGGACAATGGCCCTGGCATTCAAATTCTCTGGGTCACTCTGTAAGAGGTCTGAGAGCTGTTGACTATCAGCTCCGGCAGAAGGAGAAGCTGTGCTGCTGCTGACTGTTCAGAAAGTGGTGACAGCGTGACTTCAAAGAGAGGCACAGATAGGCTTCCTTCCAGGAAGACACTGATGAGCATTGCACCTTAACTCTTCAAATCCTTGTCTACAAACCTGTAGGGCAGCTCCTCTCAAATGATTTCTGTTCTCCAGTTAAGAATATTCTGGGTGGAAGATGCTTAGACCCATTATGATTACATTGACTTAAATTGGGAAGCCAAGGGCACAGTGGGAAGCAAAGTGCATCTGGGGAATAGAGTTAGCAGACAGTTTTGCTTAGTGTTGGAATGACTTTGGATCACAAAGTTAGGTCACCTCTGAGCGAGAAAATCTTTAAATAAAATTATATCTTCCCATCTCCAGTGAAAACACCAGGTTTGTAATCTGATTACTATTTACATCAGGAAGGAAATTGGTAGATTAGATTACAAATAGGCATTTACAGATTGATTTAATCCCTAGTTTTACACATATTAACATGGAATTTACTGACTCGAACATGATCTTTTAAGCTATAAAGTATTATTGAAGGGCATTAGATCAAATTTCTGAGCAAACCCGAGAGGCTAAAATGTTAAGTTATCCTCTGAAATATTCAGAGTCTCTATAAATTCTACTGTATCCACAAAGGATTTGGGAGTTAGGCAACAGAAGTAGAGGGGCAGAGAGTCATTGATTGAGACTTGAGGTCATTTCTTCATGATTAAAAAATAATAATAAAACTAAGAACAATCTTCAAATTAGAAGAGAGCAGAGCAAGTGAATTCTATTCTTGTCATTTAGAGATATTTGGTTAAAGTTTAGAATAAATATCCAGAATTAATTGTTATTTTCTTAACCTAAACTCTTCTTTTGAAGAAATTTGGCCTATAGTTTACGAGCAGACTTGGAGAGATGATTTACTCATGCACTGATTGAGTGGGAAACCCAGGCCAGCAATACAAAGGTGACCAGGCCCTCATCAAGGTTACATACTGAAAGAAAATAGAGACAAGAAACAAATAAATATACTTCATGTCAGATACCACCAAGTGCCTGTGAGAAAAGTGAGGCAGATCAAGGCCGGTAGGGGATTATGGTGGGTGTGCAGTTGCGACATTTTAGGGTGGACAGGAAAAGCTTCTATGAAAAGGTAATGTTTGAGCAAAAGCTTAAAGGAAATGAGGAAGTTAGGCTTGGGACTTCGTGTGTGAAAGGTTTTTCAAGTGAAAAGAAAACAATTACAAAGTGCTCGTGGTCAAGCCCCATGCTTGAAGTACTTGAGGAAGAGCCAGGAGGCCAATATTTGAAGACAGAGTGTGAGAGATGAGGGCAGGGAGGTGTTATTGACCCATAAGCCTGGTACACTATTGTAAGTATTTGGGTTTTTACTAAGAGCAAGATAAGAAGTCCCTAGAAGGTTCTGAGTGGTATGACCTGACTTCCCTTGAAAGAAACACAAAAACCTTGTGACTGATGTATTGAGAATATACTGCAATAGGGTGGGCAATAGAAGAAGCAGCCAGACCAGTTAGGAGGCTCCTGCAATAATCCAGGTAAATGACAATGGCTTGGGCAATGGTGCTAACAGAGGAGGTAGTAGGAAGTGGTGAATTGTGGAAATATTTTCAAAGGTTTGCTGATGAATTAGATTTCAAAGAAAAGAAAGAAAAGAATCAAGAATCACCCTAGAATTTTCTGCCTCAGCTACTGGAAGTTTGGAGTCACCATTAATAAGACAGGAATTTTGCAGGTGAAGTAGATTGGGGAAGAGAGCCTTATAGTAATATGTCCACCAGACTTCCAAATGGAAATGCTAATTGGCTGTATGAACCTGGAGTTTAGGAAAGAGGTAGAGCCTGAAGATATAATTTGTAATTCATTAGCATCTGGATGGTATTTGAAGCCATGACATTGGATTTGGTGAGTGAGTGCAGATGGAAGAGAGCTTCCAGGACTGAGCCTGGGGGGCGTTGGAGTGGGAGATGTTCAGAGCCCCAGGAGATGAGGAGGAACCCGCCCTGGGAGGAGTGGCCAAGGGTAAGTTAGGCTCTACGATTGAGCAGAATAAGATTATCTGGAAACATGGAGGTCATTCCATTGATGACCTGGAAAAGAGCTGTTTCCATGGACTGGTAGGAACAAAAGCACGATAGGGGCAGATTCAAGAGAGAGTGGGAATGAAGGAAGTGAAGACAATATGAATAGGCAATTCCTTTAGTTTTGATATAAAGGGAACATAGTAGACAGTAAAGGGTGTGAGGCCCAAGGAAGGATTACTTTTCAGATGGGAGAAGTAACAGCCTGTTTTATACTGATCAGAACGATCCAATAGTGAGGAAAAGTTGATGATGCTGAAGGAGAGGGTAATTACGGCAGTGATGGTTTTAATGAAGTGAGAGAGCTGGGATCCAGAGCACAAGTGGCGGGACTGGCTGTAGGAGCCTAGCTAGGCTGTTGGAGTAAGAGCAGGCAGACCATATATTTGGGCACATATACAAGTGGGATGGTAAATGTGATGGTGGGAGTGTGTCTTTTCTGACTGATACTTTTAGATGAACTACAAAGGGATTTTATCAACTAAGAGTGAGTATTGGGGAACGGGTATTGGAGGTTTGAGAAGAGAATAAGGCATGAATTACTCATACAGCCGTCGAACAGAAGAGTAAAGAGACAAAGGATATGTAGGAGATGTGCTAAGTGGCATAAAGCACTTACTTGAGGTTCGTTTCATCATGAGTTTGAAAGAAATTTGAGTACTTTTCTTCAGCTGCTTAGACTGGAAAGTTGGATTTATGCAGGTTTGGGGTTTAACCAGGTGAATCCAATGAAGGCAGCAAGCGACACAGAGTTGGGGCAACTGCAAAGCAGTGATTATGATTGGCTGTGGAATCTAAGCTGGGTGGGGAGAAGAGTAAGGATTTTTAGGGAACAGGGAATAACGAAGTGCGATGGGGGGAGGGATTAAGATGCAGGTTGAAGTCACAAGATTATTGACCTCGGTTCCATAAGGAACAATCTGGAAATTAGGAGCCAAGCCAGAGAGTGGGACGCTGGAGGTTTGATAATGGAGAGGTTGTAGTTATTGGTGGTGATGTACATAGTCTGGGGTTGGTGTGGGACAGTGGGGTGAGGTTAGAGGAAAAGGTTATTGAAAGGGCAGAGGCCAAGGAACTGAGAGGCCAGGATGTGGGAATGGTGGTTGTTTATATGACTGTCAAAGTCAACAAAAATTATGATGAAAGTGGTACTGAATTGAAGACAGTGACAGGAAGGAGAGTGATTCAAGAATATTACTGCTTCAAGCAGAGGAAGTAGCCAGTATTGTCTGATGTGCTTCAAGGCTGGATTGTTGTTTTGTATTGATTTTTAAGGAAGAGGGAAGAGAAGATAGTCCAAAAGAGGCCATGAGGAGCAAGCAAGGTGCCCACTCTACCTCTAGGCCCAGTGGCATGGGAAATGTAGGGCAGAAATGCCTGTCATTTGAGAAGGTCCCCAAGGGAGGGCCAAGTTTCATTGAGAGCAAGGAGGTACAATGTATCCTCAGGGTCATGGCTGACGATGAGCCCTGGATTCGTGGAAGGATCTGGGGAGTTCATAAAAGATGGGAAATGAGTACGGGTGGGAGATGTCCTTGGTCATCTGGGATGAAAGTCTGAGCGGGGAGAGCTATTCATAAACTCTTGGGCTTCTCATGGTGACTGTCCCAAGCAAGACTCACAGGCATTTTGGGTCAGTCCAGATGGTCTTGGTCAGAATGAGGGGGTCAGGCTGAGGGTGCTGGGGGAGGGGCTCGCCAGCAGCACACTGGACTCAGATGCCTCTTTTTCAATCCTGAAGTTTGTTTCTTTAACTTCCACTAAAAACCACTACTGCCATCTGAGGTAGGTCACAGTATAGAAGTCAGCAAATGTGACCGCAGGTTGAGGCGGCATTTTGACTATTTGCCCTGGAAAGAACACATTTGCACAGTAAATCTTGTCTTTTCTATTTTCATGGCTCCCAACTAAGTTCATTTCCTTGGGGAAATCATAATCTTTGTTCACCTTTTTCCTCGTTTATTCTTTTTCTAAAAAAGTCAAAGTGAAAGGATTGGAAAGCAGCTTTGCTTCTGCCCAATTCTGCTAAATGGAATTTTTCCCCGATCATTTTTATTTAGTATTTTCTTTCGAGACAGTGACGAACAGTAAGACAGTAGCACAAGAAAACTATTGACAGTCTTCGAAAGCTTTGAGCAAGAGGTTTGGAAGATCGGTAGAGAGTTGTGGAGATGGGACTTTGAATAGGCCTGCATGAAAAGGGAACAAGTGAAGCCTTTTAGGGAGAGCCTGAAAAAGTCATTCAGTTGACCAAGGGAGCCGGTGGGGTGGGGGGCAGAATCCACTGTGCTGGCATTGGGAGATTTAGCAAGAGCAAGCTGGAGTCTGACCCCAGGTGCACTCCACATACTTCTGACACAGGTGGTATGCTGATTCTTTCTCTTCTCTTGTGTCCTTAAAAAAAAAAAAACAAAAAACATAATTTAAAAAAAGACAGAAGCTGTTCAACCGTTTCTAGCACACTATTTCTCTCAGCCTCCACAGACTCTTGAACAGGGCACGAATCTGATCACAACGACTGCAGCCACTGGCCCAGCTTCTCCGTCCACATGCCCAGTCCTGTGCTTTCAGGCATTTTCCCCAAAAGATAAAGTTGTGTCCATCCTGGCTTGTCTCGTGCCACGATCTTCAGTTCTCGTGTTAGAAGGCTGTTGCAACCAATTCAAGGGGTTGTACTGTGCTTTATGCACTGAAGACTGAAGAAACCCCTTAAGAAAGAAAAAGGAATCGGGGCAGCTGGCCAGGGATGGTGTTGTCAGGCCCTCTCTTGCTTTCTCACCTCTGGGAATGCACCCCTTCAAAGGTGAGCAGGAAACAATGTGGCTCCCTTTGCCCCTGCCTCAGATTCCCCTTAGTTCAGGTTGCCCACACCCTATTTCTTCGGGTGCACCTCTTTGTTAAGGGAATTTACAGGGAGTCAGAGGGGGGATATCTTCATAGGAGCTTTGTGACTCAGTGGCCTTCCCAGGATTAATACTTCACAGTAGCCCTGACACTTGCTGAAATGTTTCAGGGAGCTAAATGGCATGTTACCATGGTGACCAGAGAAGGGACTGGGTAGGGCAATGAGCTCTTTTCCCTAAGGGCAAATCTCTTTTCCTCCACTTGACAGGGGACAGTGCTCCAGCAGGGTCCTAAGTATACTTCGCCGCAGTGACTGGCACATGTGCCTGTGAGCAAGTGCACAAGCTAGTGAGCGTGAGGGGCTGAAGATGGAAACCACACAGTACGAATCCACTGTGGGGCTGGGCTTCGGACTCCGAGCGGACCCCCTCCCAAGGCAACATGGCCAAGGGGACCCATTCAGAGCTTTCCCGGTGTGGTAGCCTCCCCAGGGAAACACAGCCATCTCCGGCTGGCCTTGACTCTGTGAGGCCCAGACCCCACCCCCTCCCTGGGGCCAGCTCTCCTTCCTCTTAATTCTCCGATCCCCAGCCCATCCACCTCCAAGTTCTTTTGTTTGTTTGTTTTGTTTTTGTTTTCTGTAAATATATATCTCTTATTTTGGACGTGCAGGGATCAATTGAGATTCTGGAGTGGGGGGAGGGGGCGGTGACTGGGTCTTTTTATTTTTTCCTTTCTCTCTTGGATTTTGGTGTTTGAACTTGAAAAAAATAATTACAAGTATATATATATAAGCAAATGACTTACCTTAAAAAAAGAAATAAGTTGATTTCACTCTTTTGATTTATCTTGTTTCTCATTGGGGTTGGGTGGGGGTGGGGGGTCTTCTGGGTGGAGGGCTTTTTTGTGAGCTGTATAGATTTCCAGTTTGGACTTGTTCAAATGATGCAGGAACAAAAATTAAAATGAATTTAAAAAAAGACACAACATAAAAACAAGAAAAACTTTGTGATGTATAAAAGCTGTAAATAGTCAGATTCTTTCTCTTTTCTAATGGCAAATTATTTCTGTCACTTTATATTCAAAAAAATAAAGAAACTTACCACAAATTATCAGGGTAAAAAAAAAAAATCAAGAATCAGAGTTGGTTTTTTTCGGGGGATTGGGGTCTTTGGACATTTGGGCTTTCTTTACTGCGGCTTGGAAAACCTTGTTATGACAGGATGCTGTCTGGGGAAAACCCCTTTCCCAGTTGGTGTCTGGTTGTCGGTGTTCCTCTAGACCAGTGGGCCCAGTCAGGTCAGGAATCTCTGCTAGCTGATGCTGTCATCTCTGGGTAAGGGGTTGGGGGAGGTTAAAAGATTATGATCTTAAAGTAATCTCTTAGTTTCCATAACGTTCTTGCTTGACTACATAATAACTGTCATCTACATTTTTCTCTCAGCATGGAAAAATTTAAACATATTTAAAAATAGACCGAATGATATAATGAACCTCCATGTATTCACCATCCAGCGTCAACAATTATCAGCTTCTGCCCATCTTGTTTCAGCCACACCCCTCTCCACTTCCCCTTTCTAGTCTATTATTTTGAAGTAAATCCCATAACTGTATAATTTAATCCGTAAATGTCTCACTATGCATCTCTAAACATTAAGGACTCTATTTCAGAGTAACCACAATATTGTGACATCAAAATGTAGCAATGATTCCTTGAAGGCAAGTACCTAATTACTGTTCTAATTTCTAATTGTCTCAAATATAGTACTGTTTTACAGGTCTTTTTTATTATAAGCCAGATAAGATTCACACAATTGGTTGCTATTTCTTTTGAATCTATAGACTCACCCCTCAACTCTTTTTTTTTCTTGAAATGTATTTGTTAAAGAAATGGAGTCTTTTATTCTGTCAAGGTTTCCACAATTGGTTTTTGCTGGTGGCCTCCCCAGGTAATAGTTAACAGGCCCCTCGCCTCTGTATTCCTTATAAACTGGTAAATGTCTTACTCTTTAATGAATTCTTGTTCCACTGCTTAGAGCGCAGGTGGCAAACACAAGGCCTGTGGGCCGAATCCCGCCCTCCGCCTTATTTTACCCTGCCGGTACCTTGTTTCTCCCCGGCCGCTGAGCTCCTTGCCCCTACTTAAGGAGTAGTTACGTTTATACAGTCTTAAATTACATTCAGCTCTTTGAAGGAAACTGCGAGGCTGATGTGGCCCCTGATGGGAATGAGTTTGACACCCCTGGCTTAGAGGTGTCAGGAAAGCAAGCTGGCCCTCATTTTAACCAACGTGCAGCACATCTAAAAAAGTTGCCTAATCACATACATCTTCCAGGTGGACCATAGTAACGTGGGTCTGTTAACAAGGTGACTAAGCTCCTCTCGCAGCCAAGAACAAGCAACAAAGACTTGGTCTGGCCCTTCGACCCGTCCCTTGAGCTATTATTCCATTTACCTGAATGACCTTTTTTTCCTAGTCCCAGGTCTGTCACTGACTGTATATGTGGATCCTGGATGACTTCTCTTAGTATTCTTGGATTTCTAAATTACTGAAGTTAAGAGATATTTCTGATAATACAAGAAAATAACATAGATATATTTAGCTTTTCAAATGGAAATCATAAAGCACATTCCAGCATCACTTTATTAAGAGCCACATGCTCCTCCTTTAATCCTAATAACAGCAAGTTCTCCAATAATGTTATTTTGTTTTAATGTTTATGAGGAAAAAAATTAATTCTCAGCAGGGCCACTGTCTGTGGAGTTGGCAGGTCTCTCCCCATGTCTGCGTGTGTCTTCTCCAGATACTCAGATTTCCCCCCGCATCCCAAAGATGTGCGCAGGAGGTGGGTGGGTGGCGGGTCGTAATCACTCTCATGTGAGTGAGTGAGTGAGTGAGTGAGTGAGTGCGGGTGTGTGCGATGCCCCATGCGATGGAAGGACCTTCCTGTCCAGGGTGGGGTCCTCCCTTGCACCCTGAGCTGCAGAATAACGCTCCAGCCATTTATAACCCTGAACTGGAATAAGCAGGTTGGAAAATAATTATCTTACTTGTCTTCATTAATCTTTCTTAAAAGCATGCATAGCTCACATTTATTTCAATGTTCAATATTAGAAGTGTTTTGGGTCTTTATTTAGAAGTTTGATGATATTTTTGTGACCAGAAATACACTGCAGGAACTTTACTCTTGTTTATATCACTTAGTCTATAGTAAAATTGGTTCTGTGAAACATCGCTTTGCTTCGAGTCACAGTTTCCGAGAACCTGTCGACGAGGTTAAGTGAGGACTTACTGTCCTGGAAGAGACTTGTGTGGAGAACAGTTGGTAGAGCCCCAGCTTATGGCTAAGGGCCGCAGAGAGCTAACGTGCGGCAAGGTCATGGCTGGAAGCCAGCGCTCCTGATCCCTGGTTCGGAGCTTCTTCCAGGGTGACGCACTGTCTTGCTGGACTTGTTCTCTCAGAGGCGTTCTCTGTGAGGGTTCCTCCCGCATTTTCCTCTGTACCAAAACAAGAAAGTCTCTTTTCTCCCTGAACATTCCTGGAAATGGACGAGCCCTAACATAAAGCCAGAGCTCTTTTCAGTTGTAGTTAATTCTCTTCACTTCTGGAGGTATTTCCTTAAACCCCAAGCTGTCCTTGGGCCATAGAATTATTTTCACAAAAATCCAAAAGGTCTACAGTAGGTTTGATTTGAAAATCTAAGGTTTGTTTCTTTTTCTGTTTGTTTTGTTTTTTAACTTGGGGGAGACAAGAATTCCACTCCAGCCTTGGCTCTGGGTTTGAAAAGCAGAAGCTAAGAGCAGGTGTCTGATTTCTGGTGGGAAAACCAGTAAGGACTTCGTCAAAGCTTGGGATCGCAACCAGAGCAACTCGGAACAGAACAAAACAAAAAGCAAAACAAAAAAACAAAAACGACAAAGACTGAACTAACCAGGTCACCCTGTAGGGATTCTCTAGACTGGCAGGTGTGAGTTCTTTATACTGTTCGCCTTGCCCACCTCCTGGGAACTCTTAAATTAATTAGCTCAGAGCACCTGTGTTCTTCACGTCTCGGTGCCACCCTGAGTTCCACTGTAAGGGGCCGCCAGCAAAAGCAGTCGAATGACGGGTGGAGGAGGCAGGCAGCGATGTCCCCATCAGCTGGCTGTCGCAGAAGCAAGGGCTTCTCGGCCTGCTCCGGGATCGACACCCTTGCTCTGCACCTGCCGCCCAGACACCAACCCTGCTCATTTCTTTTGAATATTACTATTTTCTCTATCCTTTTACAAACCCAAAATAATGCTTTCCAAAATACAGATATTCTTAGGAAGCAACTTCTTGTCGAATTGTAGAGTGACCAAGGGAATGGGAAGGACCACCGGAAAGGTGAATCTGGTACAGAAAAATGATGCCAAGCTGTCCTCCGTGGTCATCAACTCATCATTTAACTTCAGGGTTCTACGCTGCACGGCTGCCCAACCTTTTGGCATCTCTGGGCCTCACTGGAAGAAGAAGAGTTGTCTTGGGCCACACATTAAATACACAAGCACTAAGGAAAGTTGATGAGCAAAAAAAAAGTTTTATTTAACTAAATTTACGATTTTGTGTTGGGTCGCATTCACAGCCGTCCTGGGCTGCATGCGGCCAGCAGGTGGTGGCTTGGACACCCTGCGCACTTTTCTGACCTCCAAACCCAAGTGTGAACCTCCCTGCTCTCCCCGGCAAAGATGACCCAGAGCAGTAGTTTTCAATTTTGGCCGCATATTGGAGGCATCTGGGGTGACTTTAAAATGCTGGTGCCTGGGCTTCCTCCCCGCCAAAATCTAATTCAATTGTTCTAGGGTGCAGCTTGAGCATGAGGCATTTTAAAACATCCTCAGCTGATGTTAATACACAGAATGAGAGCCATCACAAACGTCAGTGTATGTGGTAGGAAGGAAGTCTCATGTTTGCTGCAACTTCCACGCTATGCCGCCGCTGTTGTCATTGTTCACCTCCCTACGCACTGCCACTCACTTCAGGACAGTCACCCTCGGGAACTCCTGGACCCCTTTCCTCCTGTTGGCACGGCAGAGGGAGTGTAGGGAAGGCTCCATCTACTGTCACAATCCATTCCTTTACTTTTGTATTGTACCACCACCACACAGGGCTAGATGGATACACTAAAAAATGAGTCTATCGAAAGGAAATGCCACATGGAAGTTTGAGATGGACATTACATATGACTACTCCCATGGTCACAGCAGGAAAACCAAAAAGAGAAGCCTATTATGAGAGGTTGGTTTCTGGACATACCACCGTTCCTGAATTTACCCCACAATTTAGAAAATCTTCCATCTTCTAAGGATACCCCTCTCTTCAGCCTTCCACAGGTGGACTCCTGATTCTCCATCCTCTTCAGTCAGGGAAGCTTACCCTAACTGGTGACCTTCTCTGCCTTGGAATTCATCCCTCCCCACTTGCCAGGCAATCCCAGGATGTACCAGTAATCCCCAAGTACAGGCCTGTTATTTTAGCAATTCAGAACAGTCTGACACCACACCGGACTTCACCAGAACAGCCAGAGGTGGGCTTTAGTCCTCCATGTGCAATCATCTTTAGGGTCCCATTAGAGAGCAGGTTTTCCCTGTTGACCAGTAGGCATCCCAGGTATCATCCCACAGATAATGAAGTCTAACCCAAAGGTCACAACCTGGTGCCCCGTAGACTGATTCCAGCAGAAAACCAGATTTTTTTTGACTGGCACACTTTTTTGAATATCGAAATTTGAATGCCTGTAGATATTATCTGCTCTTGAGTTTAGCACAGTCCCTATCATTTTTCTTTTCCTGTATGTCTCATCTTAGGAGGTAGATAAATCAGCAACACTCTCCCTCTTCCCTGCCACCGGCCAAGAGCACATGCTTGTGACTCCATTCTCCTGACTGCTGCAGCATACTTGACAAACTTGCATTTCCACCGTGAAATAGCATCCCCTGTTTAGTGAAAAGCAGGGGCAATATTTTTTCTTCCTGCTCTCTGTCTTTGTGCCACGGTCCCACCCATGACTAATAAAATGATCCACTACCTGACCATCTGCACCATTTAAGTACAAACACCCACAAACACTTTGAATGTCAAGTTTTTTTTCTTTTGCCATTTTTTCAGATTACATTCAGTGTTTGAGTAGATCCTTCCTTAATCCCAGTGCTCACAGCAGTGTGATTTCTCCCCTACCCAGGAAAGCTCCCAGACATCAGAGGAGAGGATATTTGTTCCTTAGAGTTCCATCTAAAAGAAACTCTCATTTAATGTGCATCTATTATATTCCAGGCCCATTAGCTCATGTAATCCTCTTAATAACTCCATTTCACAAATGCTGTTATTGAGGCTCGGAGCAATTCATCCACTTGCCCAAAGCCACACAGGTATTGTTAAAAATAATTAAAGATGACAATTCAGATGATATAAACAATATATTTCGTATTTCATGAAGAGCACAGTCTTTATTTGGAGAACTAAAATGGGCCAGGAGGCTTTTATAGGGTGAGGAATAAAGAACAAGGAAGTCAATATAGGGCCAGGTTGGCTTGGCGCCGGGGACGGGCGGACAGGGCATTGCCTCTCTGGGCGAGCAGAGCGTTTACCGGGCCACGAACGGTTCCTCAGGTTTGGTTGGCTGACGTGGCCCCCTGGGCAGGAGCTGTTCCATCTTTGGCCTAGAAATTTATGTTGACACTGTTATGTGACAGACCATCAAAGCTGGTCCCACACGACCCACTCTCACCATTAAGTCAAGTAGCCTTATGGGTGCATTTAAAAGAATTAACAATGAATGTGAAACTGTTCTGGAAACTGCACTCAGGGTAAATGTGACATTATACCATTATGTCCAGTAAGGGCGCGGTACACCTGATTCCGATAGTCAACAGTTAGTCGCATGTACTTACTTAGGCACCAGTCTTTGGAAATCTTGTGCTTTCACTCTGTAATACTCTGCTTTGTCCAAAGGGTCACATTTAGCAGCCATTCTGAGAAATTCACACAGAAATGGTCTTTATCAGTGACCATAGCCACCACTTTGGACACTATAAATATCACCCACTGAGTACCAAATAATTACCAGCATTGTGCTAAATATTTCACATATATTATCTCATTTGTTCATAACAGTGCTGGGACAAATCATATTTCCCTCCTCATGTCTCATTTCATGGAGAAGGACATTGAGGTTTAGTGAGGTTAATTAACGTGCCTGGAGTTGCTCACGTGGAACAAATCTACCTCCCCCTGGACCTTCCCACTGGAGAGCCTCAGATGGCCTACAGTACCTGCAAAACGCATTATTTTTGTGGTGACCTTCTGGCCACTGACTGGTCCAGAGGTTTTCAACACTGGCTGCATAACAGAGTTACCTAAGGAGATTTTGAGTACAGATGATCAATACTCAGTATTTTGTAAAAGCTCATTGGCTGATGCTAACATAGAACCGGGATTGGGAACAATGGTTTTAGGTAATGCCAGAAAATAAAATCAGGGCCCTGAGATGGGAGAGAGACTGGAATAAATGTCTACATTCCAGTGAAAGCAGAGGGCTCGTGGCCAGAATCCATACAGCCCAGAAATATTTTTTTACCCCAACCCCACATGTCCTTTGGGGATGTGTCAGTTACTAAGTTTGGCCTCCAAATTCCATGTGCACCCTTCTTTGCCCTGCTTTGGATGCTAGAGCTGGTCTCTGCAGACTTCATTTCGCCTTTACCAGCCTCTGCCAACAGAGGGCACTGGAGGTACGCTGGGAGGCAGCCAGCTTCTCTTTTTGTGGCTGGTCTGGGTCCGTGCCACAGCAATGGGCAGCTAATGTGGTTCCAGAACAACCTCCAGCCAGTGTCCTCATGTGTGTCAGGGTGCGCTCCTGCCGCAGACGTGTTCCCATTCAAGGCTGAATCCCAGCCTTGCCAATCTCTCCTTCCTGTTCGCTCTTCCCTCAGTCCCAGGGATGGAAGCCCTTCTCTGCAGAGTTCAATTATACCTTTCCAGTAAACAGTTACTCAGTAAACACTTCTTCAAGTTCCTTTGGCTTTCCTTCCATTACTGTGTCACAATGGTAAGAGAATTCAAGTTAATTAATTTGCAAGCTGCATATAATTAGGAGACATTATTTCCTGACAACTTTATATAGACGATTATATTTACATAAGCTTAGTTACATAACATATATCTTATAATGAGCTTTCTGTGTAACTTGTTTAATAATATAATTTATATAAGGAGATGTTTATGTTTCATGTTTCATATTTATTCTGTGGCAGTGGGGGAGAGATAAGGAAGTCTGAATTATTTTGTCTCTCTCTCTTTTTTAATTAGGGTAAACTTACTGGGGAAAATTTTGGTACAGCTGGTCCACTCCAAGCTAACAATGATCTCAAACACTGGGTGGGGGCCATGGAGATGATTCCCAGGCCAGGCCTACGTGCGGATTCTGGGGGAAGAGCAGAACACCTACTCTTTCTACATGTTTTTCATTCATTCATTCAAATGTTTATCATCTACTATATGCCAGATATTGTTTCAGGAGTCAAAGATACAGCAGCTCGCAAAACAGAAAAACAGTCCTGCCCTCAAAGAACTCTCATGCTAGTACTTAATTTGGTGGTGTCTCTGAAAGCCATCCCTGCCCCAACAAACCCGGGGATTGATTTCTAGGGCACATATAGGTCTAAGGATATAGATCCAGTCACTTATCACAGACAGGGTTACCTGTGCGTGGGGCGCCAGCTCCAAGGGAAGAGCCTTTGAGTCAGAAATGGGTGCATTAACACCTCTTTGGAGAAGGGTTCTCTTTCAGACAGACTCATCTTGAGGAATGCCTCTACAACACGTTATGAAAACCATTCCTGAACTGATGTGAGAAACAGACACATATGTAAGATTGTAGGAACTCTCAAATTGGGGTGGGGGTGGGAGGGGAGAGATAGAAAGAGGTGACTTAGCAAGAGAAATTCCATTCCATTTCAGTTGTTTGTTGGTTGGCTTTGTTTTGTTTTTTGAGTCTCTCATAACATCCCTGACAAGTAGGAAAACAGAGAGTATCATTATCATGTTAACTATGAGAAAACTGGCGGGAAAGTGACTTTTCCAAGGTCATGCAGTGAGTGAAAAGTGGATCCCAGGCTTTCTAGGCCCAGTATTCTCTCTATTGCACCATGCTACTTTCATGACGATTGACATGGGTAATTGCGGGAATTTATGATAAAGAAAAATGGTAACATAAGGTGATGAGGATGATGTGGCGGAAGTGAAGGTAAAATGGAACCAAGTATAGAGACAGATGCACTCCCTGCCTTATGACTTTGATTTAGTCACTATGACAAAACCTTCACATGAAGAAAACAACTTGGCAGGTCCTCTCTAAACATTTACCAGTGAGAACTGAACAGCATGAATCCATAAAACTCGAAATGGCTCTTCATCTCACCACCACGGCGTCATGGTGCTGATAGCTAACTGCACAGAGGCACCCGAGAAAATACCAAAGCGAAGGCTGCATTTTAGCCACGTTTCCACTGCTCTACAATCTGACTCCCCTCAGAACCTGAACTGGAGCCCCTGATTACACAGTGTCGCCCCCCTGCCATCCTGCCAAGTCCACGAGTACAGCTGTCTTCTAGGGCCAGGGAAACGAACCAGATTCTTGCTGAGGCGCTGCCTTGCCATAACCACCTGGTATTCTGGGCTCTGCACTCTGCCCCACCCCATAGAGTCTGTAGGGTGGCAATCCCCTCTCTCCCACATCATTCCACAGCCCATGGCCATTCTCATCTCAGCGGGAAAGCAAAATGGATGAGAGCCTCCAGGACGCCACATGGCTACCGCAGGGACTCATATCACCTTCCCCCAGCTCAGCTTTGGCCACTGAGATGCTCTTATGCCACACTGACCAAGGGTGACAAGCACCTGGGCCCTAATTACAAAAAGACGAAGCTCCCTGTTTGTCCCAGTGTCATAGCTCATGTGCCATGCTGTCCCTTGCATGGACTCTGGGCCATGGCAGCCTTTACCATCCACAGGGTAAATGTCAGAGAAGCAGAATTCAATGGAAGAATTGCAAAAACAAAGGGAAGGTGAAGGCAAGAGCTCTCTTAGGTCCAGAGACCTTCCCAGGAGATTTTGGAAAAAGGATACGATGCCTCGCTGCATGAATTTGTGAGGACTGGCAGAAGGAAGGGTTAAATGAAACCAAATACAGACACAGACATACACCCTTCCCTATGATTAACTCACCCTTCCCAGTAGCAAAACAAACGAAACAAAAACATAACCAAATCTTCCTCTCCTTTTCCACATGAAGGTCAATGTCGGACATGGGTCAGATTTCTATTTTTGATATGAACCTTCCTCCTCTTCTCTATTTTCGTCTTTAACACGGTTCAGGCTTAGCTCCATCGCTGTGGCCAGGGAAGGAAGATGACAGGAGCTTCCCTAAGTGGCAGGATCAGACAGGCCCATGACCTCCTGGAAATGCTCTCCGTGTGACCTCAGGCCAACCCAGCTCTCCCCTCCCACTGTCTGCCCTGGGAGTTTCGGCTCCTAAAAACGGAGAGAGCCATACCACGGGCCTGGTGGCGTGTCAGCCATGTCGCTGCTTCGGGGAAGTCGCCTCTCGCACTGCCTTCTCCCAGGACATCCTGGGCCCACACTCCCTTCCATCTGCATTTAGCCCTCCAGCCACTCTGCCAGTCAGATTACAGCCCTGGTTTTCAGGCTACAGTTCATAAAAGGTTTGCAGACTTTTGCCATCTCCACAGCACAGGACAATAAGTTTTACTTCCTTGCACCTGGTGGGAAAGTAACAGCCACTGCTCCATGAACCTCCATTTCCCAGCAGCTACTGCGTTCACATGGGCTGGTGCCGGTATAACTCCGTTTTTGTCCCAATTACCCAAAGCCAATAGGTCCAATGCAGGCTCCAAGCTTAGCCTTTGCAATTAGATGCCACAGGTAGCTTCATGTTTGGAAGGCTGAAAAAGGAAAAATAATAACCTTGCCTTGCTCAGGCCCCTGCAGTGTCCCAGCATCCTGGAGTGTCACAGCCTGTGTCTCTCAGACCCATTTAGCGTCCTTTCTGTCCTCTTACAGAAGCAATGCCTTCCCCAGTGGAGCCTGGCAGGGGTGAGCATCCGCACAGGAACAGGGCCCAGCGCTGAGGGCCAATAGCAAGGAGGGAGCTGTGCACAAAGGGAACAGGAGGGTGGCCGAGGAGGCAGTGTCCACAGGGAGTGTAATTCCATTAGCTAGAATCTGGCCTCTCCTGAGCCACCCCAGCCGCCCCTGCACTGCCTCGCCTTGTGAAAAGCTCAGCGGGGTCAGTAATAACACTTCTAACACAATGCGCCCTTGGTGTGGACAGACCAACTGTGTTTCCAGCCCAGTCCCTTTGAGGCCAGAAGTTCAGTGCACATAATAAATTTTGTCTTGAGACATGTGTGCTGCAGAGGGGCTCGGTGAAAATCAGCATTACCCACTTCCAGTGGGAAAGGAGAAACGGGGGCACTCTTCGGTTCAGGGACTTGCCCGAAGTGACTCAGTTCAGGAGCAGGGATAGGTTCTTTGACTTTGAAACGGTTGTTCTGTTGCCCAGTGTGTTGCTGAGCAGCCGCTTTGTGTAGCTCTGCCTCTCGGGTGTTCCGCAGGATCGCAGAGGGGTTCCGTCAAATGGGAACAGGTGCTTCCATACTCTAGTCCCAAGGCTTTGCCCCTCAGAATGAGGGTGAACCAACTGGAGGTCTGTGCACAGCCCTCTGACAAAAATGCATCGCCTTTGCCCGCATGAACTCTCTTCTCATATCCCATTCTCATCTCCTGTGCACTCGGGCTCAAAGCAGGGCATCTTTGGCTCCCCCTGGGTTCCCCACCCCAACATGAGTCAGTTTCCAAGTCCTGTCAAATCTGCTTCTGAAAATGTCTGACTGCCTCTGTGCTCTCCCTCCGTCTGGGTCGGGGCCTCTGGTTCTCTCCAGGACAGTGACAGTGGTGTCCTGAAGGATCCCCTCTCCTTAGAGAGCGCCCCACGCCAATTCCTCCTTCCAGCCTGTAAGGCTGACCTGACAACAAGGCATGACCCTGGCCACTTCCCACCCTATGGCACCTGTTCTCCCTAGTGCCAACGAATGAATGAGGTGTGGATGCTTCCCCTAACATGATGGTCTGGCCTCACTCCCTCGCCTTCTCGTCTGTGTTCCCTTCACAGTCTGAGCTGAAGCCCACCCACCTGGTTCACTCACTCTTCTTCAGTCATACCCCGTATGCGGATGTTCCCATTTACACCCCGCTTAGGAAAGAGCACTCCTGTTTCTCCTCTACCACCACACTGACCACGTCTGTGGCCCGGTGTGTGGGTTCCCCACCCAGCAAGCAGCTCTCCAACACCAGATGGACATCGTACAATTCAGTTCAGCTCTGACACTAGCTACCTGGAGATAGCACTCACTGTCACAGGGTAAGGGCTGCCCTCCCCCCCAACTTGAGGTGCCAATCACATGTTCATATTGTCACCTGTGCTTCTGGCTATAAATAGAGGGTTCCTATGACACCCCTCCTCACGTTCCATTAATTTGCTAGAGTGGATCACAGAACTCAGGTAAACAGGTTACTGAGTATATGACCCGCTTATTATAAAAGCATACAAGTCAGAAACAGCCAGGTGTAAGAGTGCACAGGGCAAGGTGTGGGGAAGGGTTGTGGAGGCCCCACACTCTTTCTCCACTCTCCACCCCTCCCAACACGTCCATGTGTCCACCACCCCAGAAGCTCTCCAAACACCATTGCTTACGGGTTTTATGGAGGCTTCATTATATAGGCAAGGCTGGTTAAATCATTGGCCATTACCGATTAAGTCTTCAGCTCCTCCTCCCAGAGATGGAGGTGGGGGTGGGGCAGGTCTGAAAGGTCCAACTTGCAGTCACCTGGTTGGTTCTCCTGTGACTGGCCCTCTTCCTGTGGTTATCCAAGGGCTTTCCAAACTCTCCACATCAACATGAACTCAGGTGCGGTTGCAAGGGGCTTCTTGTGAATGGCAAAGACACCTTCATTTTTCTGACCACTTAGTGAACGGCAAGAGTTTCAGAAACTCTGTACCAGGTCTAAGGATGAAGACCAAATGTATTTTTTCTTACTATAAATTACAATATGTCATTTCCTCTAACCCATAAAGTGCCATCTCCAATGTCACCTCTTCCCTGAAGCATTTTCCAGTCACCCCAGCAATGCAGCCTTCCCTTCCCGTGATGCCCACAGCTGTCTCATGCCACCTGTTTTCTCACAGGCAGGTCCTGAGAGGCCGCCACCACTGTGGCTCTGCACCCAGCCTGTGAGCAGGGTCTCAGCAGGAAGTGCAAGCTGGAACAATCTCCTTAAACACCACGGAAAGTTGGGGGCGGGGAAGGAAACTTTGGCTTTCTTTGTATCTCCATTTTCTCTTTTTATATCCTTCCTTCTCGCAAATATATAAGCATTCTTATATGTCAGGTAATGCTTTTATTGAAGATACAGCGCAGCTCAGACCTGACACAAAGCCCTTGCTAAGGGGAGACAAAGGGTGAACAAACGTGGAACAGATTTAGTGTGCCAAGTGGTAATTGGTGCTGTAAAGAGAATGAAACAGGGTAGAGGGGGAGAGGCCAGGAAGAGCTCCCTGAGGAGGTTCCACATGAGCAGAGAGGGCATGAGCCCTGAGGCGTGCAGGGAAGAGTATCTTTGCAGAAGGAATGGCCAGTGCCAAGGCTCAGTGGACGGATCTGTGTGGTTGTTGGGGAGACAGCTGGGGAAAAGAACAGAGAGGAGAAATGGTCTATGTCATATTCTCTGTTTTTCCCTCTACCTTCACTGTCATCTAAGAGGTGCTCATCACCACGGCAGACAGAATCAGTATGATCAGTGCCAGTGGCTTACAGTTTTCAAACCCTGGGTCCCTTTTCTCTGCATCCAAGTTATTGAAGGGCGCACTAGTCCTAGCTAAGTAACATAAAAAGGGGCCTATTTTCTTTGAAAAGGGCCTCATTTACCAGTTAATTGCATTGCTAACGTAGGATTTGGAGCGCTGCCTCGCTTGCATAGCTAAGGCCTTTCAGCATCCGGTTCCTGTGATGAATTCCATCCAGGTGCAGAGCATCTGAATGCAAACAGAAATCAGACATGAACAGAGAATCCAAAGGGAGTGGCAGAAACCCCTGCAGCCTGGTGACAGGCAGGGGGTGGCTGGGGCAGGAGAGAGGACTGTGTAGCAGCAGCAGGCTATTTGGACAAACACTGCTGCTGGGTTAACCTCTGCCCCAGGGCTACATGTTGGGTTACCCCTTTACATTAAGAGGGAAATCTCACGGTGGACTGCCCTGCCCATGTTTCCCCTGACCTTCGATGTGTCTGGATGTGTCTTTATTCCCAACCTATTTCACGCCCATGGTTTCGGTGCAAAACTGTACATCACTGTGTAGGGAGGGCCAGTCACACAAAGCTGAGGATCAAGTTCAGCGTGCTGTGTCGCTGGGTCTGTCCATGTGGAGTCTCTAAGTCAGCACTCATGGAAATGCTGGCTGGGCTGCACACAGCCCTACTTGAAGTTGAAGGTGCACATTGTCCCTTAGTTTTAAGAGTTCCTATCTGGCCTTCTACCAAGAAGACAGCTCAGCTCTTCACCTCATTGCGTCTAGTACCAGGATCTCTCACCTAACAGCAAGTAGCCTTGGGCATTTTTACATTTGCCTTTATACCAGCCATAGTCCAACTAACCACAAAGCTGTGAAACCACACTTGTGTCAGATAATCCTCACGGGGCTTGGAGGCAGAGGGTAGCTATTGTTTATCCCCAATTTACAGGTGAGAAACTATTAAGTAAATGACTGTGTACTATTCTTTGTGTCAGTCATTTCTAATGCTTGTATACTTGAGGGATAGTTGAGATGAAAACACAAATGTTGATTCAGCACATACTGGGTACCAGGCAGTGGGTTAGGTACTTTCCCTTTTCAGGTTTCATCCTCCAGTAACTCGACGAGGTAGGTATTATTACCCTCACGCTTAGCATGGAGAAAACAAGGCCTGGAGAGGTTAAGGAACTTTTCCACAGTGCAGCACAGAGAGTTGGCAACAGGACTGGGATTCAGGTCTGTTCGACGCCACAGCTCCTGAATTCCAAGAAAGACACCGCACAGAGTAGGAAGCACTGAACCCCCAAGATGATGTGAAAGACACGTGTTTGAACCTTTGGGTGAATGGTCACCCCCATAACAAGCTGCTTCCTATGGTGTGCTCCCACAGCATATGGGCGGGCTGTTTCCAAGGTGGGCAGGGCAGCTCTGAGTCCAGAAACAGAGGACAAGAAGGCAGTCAAAAATAAAGCAATATGGGAGTTCATGGGTAAGGTCATTCCCTCAAAGAATGGGGTTATTCTGTCTCCCTTAAGTGAGACTCCAGGTAGTACAACAGAGCTGGGGTGCAGCTGTGCACCAGATGACAGCCCACGGCCTCTCCACTCTCCTCCAGGGTCTCAGGAAGCAAACCGTTTCTCCTTGACTTGGCTCACTGTTTTCTGGGGTAAGTAAACAAGCCAGACCTCTCCTGTGCTGAGCAGTGCCTTCCGCCAGGCCTGGGGCCACTTTTAGCTAAAATCAATCTCTTTTAACTCCCACCACAGACAAGACTCTGGAAAAGTGGCCAATACTCTACTTACCACAGCCAACGTTTATTGAGAGATGCCATTCACTGGCCAAGTGGCTTCCATTATTTTTCTCAGTTTCTCACAAGTACCCAATAAGATAGGTCATATTACCACACCCATTTTATGGGCTGTTAAACTAAGACTAACTCAGGTTAAATAACCTATCAAGACCCCACAAGTAAGAGTGTCAGAGTCAACATGCAAATCATGTCATCTGAGAATGTCAGTTTCTGAAAGAGAAGGGATTTTCATCCTTTGTTCTTTTTTTTTTTAACATTTTTTAAATTTTAATTGTTGATCTTGTACAGTTTTCTGTCTTTTACTCCCACCCCAGCCCACCACCCCAGCCTTCCCCACCTCCCTCCCATTTCCACCCCTCATAGTTTTTGTCCATGTGTCCTTTGTACTTGTTCCTGTAAACCCTTTCCCTTTTCCCCTGAAATTCCCTCCCCTCTCCCCTCTGGTGACTGTCAGCCTATTCTCAGTTTCAATGTCTTTGATTATATTATGCTTGTTGTTTGTTTTGTTGATTAGGTTCCTGTTAAAGGTGAGATCATATGATATTTGTCTTTCACTGCCTGGCTTATTTCGCTTAGCATGATGCTCTCCTTTGTTCTTATTGTTGTTGTCCATTACATATCCCCAGGACTTAGACAGTACCCCAAAGAGAGTAGATCTTCAGTCAATATTAGATGAATGAACAAATCTGTTACCAGAGTCTCCTCCTGAATCAAAAAGCTATGTGTTTCCCAGATGCCTCAATGCTAGGCTGGCCATCCTTGCAACCTGACTTCCTGCCACCTTCCTACCCTGTGTTTCACCCCCAAGCTTGCTCTGATCGAACCATTGAACACTTTCTGGGCTTCTATGTAATTTGACTGTTGAACATCCCTCACTGAAAGTCTTGTTCCCTCGTGGAGTCCTAATGGCAATCCCTCACAATTCTCTCCCTGCCTCTCTGGCTGGTAGTTGAGGAACTTTTCAAAAATATATTTTTTTTTCTCTCCAGTCCACTTCTTAAATATCAGGAGGCTCTGTTCTTAGTTTTACTATGCACAAACATACATGCACACTCATTTACACCTAATGCTTCAACTACCAACCGGGACCCATCATTTCCAAGTCTATACCTGTAAGCACACCTATGTCCCAGCTCCAGAGAAACTCTGCCTGTCAACAGCATGCCACAGCTGGCAATCTCTTGGTGGCCCCAAAGGCAGCCTCTCTAAAATAGAACTTGTTAGTTTCTCTCCCCTCCTGTAGCCCCTATCTTGGCGAATGGCACTACCATCTACTGGTGCCCCCAGAGCAGAATCCGGGTACAACTGTCCACACTGAAAAGTCACTCACTCCTGTCCACTCTGCTGGCTCTTGAGCCCACCCCTCTTCGTCTCTCCTTCCAGTGTTGCTCAGCCTGTTTGCCCACCACTCGCATGTACCATCACCGCTGTCTTTCTGAAACACCACACTGTGTCATTCAGCTGTCAGGCATTCTTTAACAACTCCCTGTCACCTACAGAATAAAGTCCACATTCCTTGTATAGCACGAAATCATAATGAAGCCCTGTTCACTCCACCTGCCTTGTGTCCCATCAGGCTCCCCAAAGCACCATCCACTCCACTGTAGTGTGTTATATTAAACATCCATGATCTTTCCTATCCATGTGTTTCCTTCTAATTAGAACTTTTTCCCTTTCTTACCACCCCACCTCCATCTTCTCCAGCTCCTCTCTCCAGATAAAACCTTTTTCACTCCTCAAAGCTCCTCAGTCCCAACACCATCCCGTCTATGAAGCCTCCCTCACCTCTACCTGATGGACCACCTCCTGAAGCAGACCGCAGCCCACAGGGTCCATGTGTTGTGGCTGTGACGAAGAAATTTACACAGACTACAGAAGTCCTGTGGAGAAAAAGGGACAGCATGGCAACTCTCTGAGTGAGAGAGGGCACCCACCCCTGCCTGGACAAGCTTTCATTGCTTTTCTGGGCACATTACATCGAGGATGGTCCTCATTTACTATGCACAGGTTTCACTCTAGGTGGTTACCTTTTACAGAAAACAAAGGAGAAGAAGTTGCTAATTACATCACAGAAGAAGGATATTTGCAAATGCAAAGGAAAAAGTGGTCTAACTGGTTATACTCATCCTTGGGAGGTTTGGCACAGATTTTAGGAAGCTACTTTAAAGATATGCAGTAAATGTTTGCTGCCTAAATTCAGGGTGAGGGAGTTTTAGCAAAAACAAGCCTCAATGCAGCCTAGGTGTAATGCAGGACTGATTCCCCATGGGAAAAACCTCTCCAGGGCTTTGGGTCCTGTGTGCTGACTTACTCCCCACTGGCTTTCGGAGTCAGGACCTGGGCTACATTCACCACGCCATGAGGAATGGTTTCCTATAACCTCCCTCTGTCCTCCCGCAGTGGCCAGCACATTTTTCCTTTTGGGCACTATGGCACTGAATTTTAAACCGAAGTCAGGGATGAGACATCTTTGTATTATTACTTGAGCCCATCATGAGGACTCAGCACAGAGCTTAGCTTCCACTTCTCTTGAATGAATGAGCCAGTGTTAGTAACTGAGTAAAGAAATGAATGAGAAAAACTGAATTCAGGGTTCTGCCTACTAAAGTTGTTCAATCATTATGATGCAAATGAGAAAAGACCCTTGGATCAAACCGTGATTTGGCTCAGAGACTGTTGACTTCTCTGAACTTAATTATATTTCTTTTCAATTAGAATTGTCTTAACTAACCCTCCAGCAGCTCCGTAGCTGGGTTACTTGTAACTCAGAAGGGAATATGTCATTTAACTTATGCTCAACATGTGTAATTAACAGCAGCCTCCATTCATGTTATTTCCCCTGTATACACGTTGGGATTCTTCTTTTCAAAGGAATGAAACTTGGACCAGTGGCTTGGGAGCACTGGGGAAGGACTGAGTTATTCACTGACTCCAGCTGAGGGAGGGTGTAAACCACATTGATTAGAGCAGGGATTTCAGCCTGTGAGTCTCAGCCCAATGCTAAGTTGTGAGAGCAATTCAGAGAGCTCTGTCTAGCATTCCTCATGAAATAAAATAGAATAAAGTCAAACAGCAAATGTCAAAGAACATGGCACATGGCAAAGGTAAGTATTAATTTGTGAAACTTTCACGTGTGTGTGTGTGTGTGTGTGTGTGTGTATGTATTTGTCCCAGGTCATAGTGTGATATTTCCTACTATAGGTCATGGTCAAAAAGTTAGAAAACACTGGTTAGCAGCATGAGCTTTATTGAATTGTATTGATAATTAGTTCTGCTGCCAATTCCCTGGGTGACCTTGGACAATTGTTTAAACTCTCTAAACCTTGGTTTTCTCTTCTATAAAATGAGATTAACAACAACACCTACTTTTTTGCCTTATTATGAAGATTAAATGTGTTTAAAACATATAAACTTGGAATAGTGCTTGTCACAGTAAGAATTATATAGATTGTAATATCATTGTCTATAATGAAGAACTAGACTGAATTTGAACTATTAACCTTATAAAGAAGAAAGACTAAATTTGTAGAAATGTTGGCTCGTAGATAGATATGAGTGCAATCAAATGCGAGAAACAGAAAATGCTCCAAATATGCTGAGTCATTAATTCAATTAAACAAATACTATTGAGCATCTACTACACATTCTCTGTGTTTCAGAGATCAGATTCCAGATTTGTACTGTTCCTCCTGTCAGGAAGGCTCTAAGCCAAGCCAGGACCAGAATACCAAGTTGTGTAGTTATGGTCCTTGCCCTGAGCTCTTAGGGCCCAGTGGGGTAGCTGAGACACAAAGCATACATACTACATTAATGGTAGAAGTAGTGCCATGAGAGGTAACAGAAATAACTTCTACCTAAAGACATCAAGGTGTGGGGAGAAGGGGATAGCAAAGGAGGTGACCACTGAGAAAGGACTTGAAGAATGAGTACAATGTGAATGAGAAAAGACAGAAGGAAACTACCCCAGACAAGGAGAGGACACAACGAGAGGTATGGAGACAGTAGAGTGCAGTGCTCATGTAAAGGACAGCAGAAGTGACTGTGAGGACAGTTCCCTTCCACTTCGTTCTCACTGATAATTCATCTTCTCCAGGACTTCATTTTCCAGCACCGAGCACCTCCTTTCATTCTTCCAGCTCAACTGCTCTCAGCTGCTGTTGCAGCACAGCCTTGACCGAGAGTCATCTTCCAGTCTGAGGAGCCTGCTGCTTCTACTGTCCCTTACTCCCACGTCTTCTCCCCCTACTACCCCCGTGCCTGAGCAGCCTCATTACATTCATTCATTCCTTCACAAACATTACTAATGCCTTTGCCCTCCTCTCTCTCTAGAAAACTTGCATTGCAAAGCCTGAACCTAGTTAAACCAAATTGTATGCCTGCTTCCCAACTGGTGAACTCTGAGGAGAAAAAAGACACACCAAGCTGTTTCACCTTGAATTCATGAGCACAAATTTCAGATGACACTCAACACTAATGTGGGCAGTCTTGTCACTGCCATGGAATCTCCACACTCTCAATTCCCAAAATTGCCAGTTCACACTTTGTCCAGAGTCAGTCCAAACAATTATTCTGTCACTTACTAGTTGTGTGAATTTAATCTCAATGGACTTCAGTCTCCTCATCTGTAAAATGGAGTTAATAATGGGGTCATCATATAGGATTGTTATGAGGATTAAGTGAGTTAGCAGATGAAAAACATTTGGACATTGCCTGGCACATAGTAAGCTCATTGGAAATATTTTTGTGCTTAGTGTTCTCATTTCTCCTTAAAGACCCTACTCCCTTTTCTCTTGCCCTAGTCACTCTTAAGAATGACCCGGCCTCGTACTGTATTTGGACTTTAGAGCAATTGGATAGCAACTCTATCTCCCTTCCACCAAGTTTACCATCCTTCCAGCATCAGTACCTGTGCCCTTTACCCCTCTCCCTGCTGTCACCCAGAGCCAACCCTTCCCTTGTGTTCTGGGCCCATCAGATCTCACCTTCAGGGACCTCAGCCTGAAGCTCTTTGCCTTCTCTTCCGTGTTCATTACTCTTCTGTCTCACTGAATCCTTCTGCTAAGCATACAAACCTGCTCTGGTGTCCCTTAACTTTGAAATAAAGCAAAACTTCCTCATGAGCATCACAGCCCCATCAACTACTCTCCCATTTCTTTTCCCAACTGTATAGGAAGATTTTTTGAAAGTTTTCTAAGGTCACGTTCCCCATTTCCTGTCCTGGCGTTCTTTCTTCAGCCTGCCCTTGTTGGGCTTCTAAATCCTACTGCTCCACTGAGGCCATTTGGCTAAGTGGCCAGTGACTTCTCTGTTGCTTCTGTTTTCATTTTACTCCCCTTCTCAGCATTCCACAGGATTCCTCACCTTCTTCTCCATGTGAAAACTCTTTCCTTGGCTTCCATAATACCTCACTCTACTGGTACTTCCTCCCTCTTCACTGGTCACTCCTTCACAGATGGCTATATCATCCTTTCTCTTGTGTTCCATTCAAAACACTGATATGCCAAAGACCTTGGCCCCACACCCTGTCTCTGTGTTATCTACATACTCTTCCTAGGTGACTCCACCCAGTCTCATGGCACTACATGCATTGCATACCCATTTTATCCTAAACTTTATTGCTACCTGTAACTTTTTCCAAAGCTAGATGCCTACATCAAAAATGCCTGCTGTTCTCAGCCTGAAATGATTTGTCAGCAATTATTACAGGCCTGACTCCTTCTTGCCCTTCAGATCACAGCTTAAGTGCCGCATTCCCAGTGAGCTCATCAATGACCAACATCTAAAGTAGGCATCTGTCACCCTATCATTCCAGTTTATTTGAATCCCCTGCATAGCGCTTAACCCTAATGTATTTATTTGTAATGTCTATCCTTCCTCCCTCTTCCCACTAAAGACAGAGAGATAAGATTAAGTAATAGCTCAGGGTCAGTGAGGTGAATCTGGGATCTGAATCCATAAAATCAAGCTCCAGAACCTAGTCCAATCTACCAGTACTGGCAGCAGCAAGCACTTAAACATAGGCCACATTGAGTACTCATTTAACCTTCACAACAGTCATGCGCAGGAGGACTACTATTATATCATTCCAAGTTTACAGATGAGGAGACTGAAGCACAAACTGGTTGAGTGCCTCCCCCGAGACGCCTGAGCACTCTACCAGGAATGGGGAACAGGACCATCCTGTGCTTCCTACTTAGGGAACCGTGCCTCTGCTGTCCTCCTCCAGGGGTGAAGGCGTGTGCACCCCCTGTCCACCTGCTTCCAAGAAAATGCTCAACAACTTCTTGGTCCTACCACATTTGTAATTTTAAAATAAGTCTGGTAGCCGGTTTATGAAAGCCTTGGGGAGCCCACCACAGACAGCTGAGTAGTTGTGCAGCAGCCCCCCTCATCCATGGGAGACATGTTCCAAATCTCCCAAGTGGATGCCTGAAACCATGGATCGCACTGAACACCACATACGCTGTGCTTTTCCCATAGATACATACCTATAATGAAGTTTAATTTATAAATTAGGCACAGTAAGAGATTAACAACAATAACTAATCATAAAATAGAACAATTTTAATAATATATCATAATAAAAGTTATGTGAATGTCATCTCTCTCTTTCAAAATGTCTTTGGAATTTTTTTGTTTCTGGAATTTTCCATTTAATAATTCTGTACCGCAGTTGACCATAGGTAACTGAAGCTGTAGAAAATGAAGCCAGGGATAAGAGGGGATGACTGTGTTAGCAGAGATGAGAGAAACAGAGTCCCTCATCTCCTCCTCAGAGGCATTTCTGCAGTGGGAGATTATGAACTTGATCTTCTCTCTGCAAGAAGCCGGGCTGCACATACTTTACTACAAAGGATTCTGGGCCCATGCGAGGCCCCCCTCTTGTGTCTTGTTCCATCTGCATCCTGGGTGAAGACTCCACATCTGCCTTTAGAGCAGGCTGTTCATCATGCTTATCCTTTCTCCACCCTAAGCAGCACATCATGCGCTAGCCCAGACCTTCTTTCTTCCTCCCCCTCCATGAATGTGTACCACCTGAAACGTCTGTCATAAACATTGCCTATGTGCATGAAGAAAGCTTAATTGGAAAGTGCCCATCCTATGTCTACAAGGAGCCTGCTTTCTATCCATCTGTTAAATGTACCCACTGTTAAATTTTTAACTGGTGCTAATGAGTGACGCCCTATCCTTTCCAGGGATAATTCCATTATAACTATGGCTTTTGGAGGAAAGACATATTAATAATGGGAATTTCAGGTACCTCAGCCTAGTTGAAGAGTTTATATTTAATTGAATACGCAAGAGGGAGACTTTGCAGGTTTTTGAACAGAAGAGTGACATGGGACCTGCTTTCAAAAATCAATCTGGCAGTGATGTGCAGAATAAACTGGAGCAGCGAAAGGAACAGTTGGTTGGAACATGGTGTTGCGAAGCCAAGGGCTTGGGATGTTGGCACAGAACACGTTGATTCATCAGCACAAACTATCCTTGCTGTTAAAAAGCCGGTCAAAGAGCAGAGCTAACTGATGATGGATTTGTATTAAGACAGCACTTAAAATCTGTGTCTACCCTGAGTTGCTTTTATCTGCAGATACCATATTAAGCAAAATCTTCCATACATCTGTCATTACTGAGTTAGTGGCCTCCTTGCTCCATTTAAGCTTCTATTTTCAGATTTGAATGTCCTGGACAAGTAAGTCCATTTCAAAGGGATGAAGATGCTCTTTTATTGCTCTTTACGTCATTCAGGGTTAAATCTAGGCAGAACTTTCTTTTTTTACCACCTCCCCCATGCGTTGGCTCTTCCCTCTCTGACCCCAGTCCAGGGCACTCTGTGGAGCAGGAAAATCACCTTTATCTCTCTGCCATTGTCCTTCACCATGCTGCCACCCACCCTAGGGCCACTGAAGCACTCACTAGGGTCACAAGCTCCAACTCTGAGCTCCAACCCAGCACGGTGACAGACAACTTCAAGGGAAAATAGCTAGGGATCTTGTCCCTGTAAGAGGGGCTTTTCTGACCCTTGGGTCAGGTCTTGCCATGATCTACAGCCACCACCTCAGCTGGGCCACAGGAGAGCCCCAGGCCCAGAAACTTGTGAATCTGGGTCCTGTGTTCCTGAATATTTTTTCCATTTCCTCAGTCGACCAAGAATAGGAAGACCACAATCTAATCCTGCCCCATGATGGCTATAGAAAACATTGGTATAGAAAGCAGGATATGGTACAATACATAGTTTGGGAAACCCACATTTTAAAGACTGTAATGATTCAGAAAAGTAAATTTGCTAACTCGCCATTCAGGCTGCATTCTCTCTCCCACTAGGGCCTCTTGTGCAGAAATTCAGCTTCCAAAATCTCCCTTCTGCCAACTGCCTACTTCAAGCAGGCTCTGTAAATCACCTCCTTCCTTCCCCTGCTTCCCGGTTTTCTAATTCTTTTTCTAGTTTTTCTTGCTGGGCATCAACCTACTTCTAGTTCCTTCTTTAACTTCCTGCCTTCTTCTCACCCTCAAACAAAGCAAAACAAAACAGTCTGCTCCCTTTCGAGTATTTCCTAACTCTGCATACAACTTCATTTACCCAGAAATCCAAGGCAGACCCTGGAGGTGATTCTGGATGGTGTTTCTCACACTTGAGCTTGCGGATCTCAGGCTCCAGCATCGGAGCTCTTGATGCAGTAACTGATTCTGAAGGTCTGAGACAAGCCCCCAAATGTACTTGTCTAACAAGTTCCTCAGTGACACTGATGCTGCTGGCCTGGCTATCATACTTTGGGAACCACTGTTCCAGAAACCTCTTTCTCTTTTTCCTCTCTCCTCCCACCCAACAAATAACTGATCGGGTTTCATTTATTTTTGTCTCCAAGTTAGTCTCTCACCTTCCTATCACCACTGCCCTAGTTCAAGCTTTTGCCGTATTTTCTTAAACTATTAAAATCATGTGCAGACTGGCCTCTGTACCTCCAACTTTGCCCTTCCACATTTCCTGCTAGAGAAATGATTTATCTGAAACCCAGATCAGGCACCCCTTGTCCCCAGTGGTTGCCTTCAGTGGCTCCCACACTACCAACAGTACAATGTCCAGCTTCCATAGGATGGGACACGATGCCCCACATGGCTTGGTCCTGTTTACCTCTCCATACTCATTTTCCAACATTCCCTGTAGTAATGAAGTGCTAGAAATCTCCAACACATACTTGGCAGTTTCCTGCTCTCTTGGCTGCTGTCACTTTCTCTGGTTCACTCTTCCTACCTGCACGTCTCAGCTCTCAGCTCAGACTTCAGCTGTTCAGGAAGCCATCCTTCAACCCCCCTGGTGACCTCAGGGACCCCATGCTGTGTTCCCAGGGCTCCCCAGCACACCGACCTCTATACTACTTCTTAGCACATTATATTAAAATATTCTGTTTTCATGCCTCTGTTTGAGGTGGGACACTGAGGGAGTCTTCTCTCCAGCACCTAGCTCAGTGAATGCTTGCTGAACTGAATCTCCTCCCCAGAATGTCCTCTTTTCTTCTCCTAGTTGGCTTTGTCCTGCTGTTTCCCAATACCCACTTCCCCTTGATCTTCACTGAAAGATCAGAGATCTCAGAAGGGCCAGTAATGGCTGAGCTGCAACCTATCAGTGGCCTCTCTTGGTCACTCTGTGAAGCCCAGTTAGATTTTCTCTTGTATCCTGAATAGAACAACAGCTCTGCTTTGCTCAGAAATCAGCTTTTCTCTTCAAAGAGCTTGTGGAGCTTTACAGCTCTGGCGGTGATATCCTAAGTGGAACCCTATGAGGTGAGGAGAGGCCAAAAAGAGATTAATGTGGCACATATAAAGGCCAAAACCCAAATCAAATACATTTCTTTTGTTGTGTCCATGAGTCACTGTGGCTGCAGGAATTTTCAGCCCTGCAGAATTCGGAGTTTCTAGTGTTCCATTTCTAAACCGGGGTAAAGCCAGGCTGGTATGTGCTGATTCATGAGCCTCTGACCTCCGAGAATCTGGGTAGAGATGACAAAAATCAGGTACAATCAATCCCTAATGACAACATGTTTTGTTTGCTGCTGCCCCCAGATTCTTTCTGTTTTAGCTTTCTGGGTAGGAAATGACGAGATCAAAGGAATATGCTCACAACTTCCTACTCATCTATATGGTATTAATAGATAGTAATTTTGATGTTGGAAAATGTAAATGAGCAAAATTGATGAAATTACATGAGGCTAATATAATATCTGGGATTAAATGTTTTAAATAGGCAAGATGAATAAATTTTGGAAATTAATCAAGCACCTAACAATATCTCATTGAATCATTTAATGCACTCAGTAGACACTGTGCACATTCTCTTACAGGCATATGCAAATGTATAAACCTTGCATATTAAATAGCAGACTAGGGGATGAAAGGCGCTTGAGGTATATAAAATATTATTATTTGCATTATTACTTTTATTGCAAAATTGAACACTCTTGATTGGAATTGTTATTTGCTTGGAGAAATTTGCTGAGTTTGGCAATTGTCCTATACCCTTATGCATTTCTCTACATCAGGCAGCAGGGCCTCTGAAGAAGAAAAGGGTGCAGAATGCAGATAACTGGTTGGAAAGAATCCTGTTTATTATCAGAACTGGTCTGACCTGACTGCTGAATCTTTTGGTCATAAATTGTCTGAGCCACCTGTCCCACACCTTCCATTTCTGAGAAATAGTCACACTTTCTTTACCAGGTCATCAGCTGTTGAGAAACTAACAAGTGAAGATACTCAAGGATACTTGCCAGCAGGATCCACCTTAATCCAAAAGCACCAGACATAAGGAAGTTCTGGATTCTTCATTCTATAACTTACTGAGGAATGGCTCTGGTTGCAGGCCTTGAAATATAGATGGAAACTCAACTCAAGGTGTGCCATGACGGTGTGCATTAGCCATGGAGCCACGCCTTTCTCAAGTGCTCTCAAGAGAACCATTAGGTGGATCCCGGTGAACATACTGAAGCAGCAGGAGGAATAGATGACTGATTCTTGATGACTGTTCTTTTGGCCCCTTTAGAATTCATCTTGTTTTGTATTCTAATGCCAAGCCTGGAGTCATGTTACGCTTTTGTTTCTGATAGTCTCATTTCCTGGTTCTGGTTTTGCAAATATGAACAAGGAAATGTCCAACCAAGTATTTAGTGCTGACTGCTTTGTGAGCCATTAATCCAAGAACGAGGGTCTCCGTAGCTGTGAATGACAAGGAGCCTAAACCAAGTAGCACCCAATCCACTTGGCAGGGCTTTCTAAATAATGGAGCATGGGCATTTTTACTGATAAATACATTACAAATAAAAATATTTGCGCTGACCTACTTGGAATTTGGCAGATATGATAGTACCAAACTCAGCAAAGCGCTCTTAAGAAATAATGAATTTAATAAATGAGTTTTACTTTAATTCAAAAATATTTTATTAACCTCATTGGTTTCTAATTTATTTCCTTAAAATATAATTCCATCAAGTTGAAAGGCCTGAATTATGGTTTTCTGGGTATTGGGGCAGATCACTCTCACCACCTCACAGACCCAAAGGTCAGGCTGCAGCTGGCCTGCTTGCTTGGCCTGTAAAATGCGTGCTAATCAATGCCCTTATGTTCATGAGAGGAAGGAACAGAATAGGATAAGAACACTGCTTGGAGTAAGAGTAACCTTAAAAAGTCCAAGGCAACAGCCCTGGCTGGGTTGCTCGGTTGGTTGGAGCACTGTCCCATGCACTGAAACATTCGTTGCAGGTTTGATCCCCAGTTGGGGTGTGTACGGGAGACACCCAACTGATGTTTCTGTCTCTCTCTCTCTCTCTCTCTCTCTCTCTCTCTCTCTCTCCACCTTCCCTTTCTCTCTCTCTCTAAAATCAAGAAGCATATCCTCAGGTGAGGATTTAAAAAAAATTCCAAGGCCACATTGAGCACAGTAGAACATTCAGGGAAGAATTCTTGATGTCTGACAGTTTTACCACTCCCCATAACCCTTTCTTCCTTTCTGATTCCTAAAACAGGGTGGAGTTCAACAATGATAGTAACAACTATAACTGAAGGAGCACTTAGGGTTGTGCTATTCACTTTGTATGTATTATGTCACTAAGGCTATACAATAATCTTATGGAGTACATACTGTTTTAGCCCCAGTCTTCATGTAATAAAAGTGAGGTGCCTAGAACTTGAGTAACTTGCATAAATCACACAGCTAGCAAGTAAAGGAGCAGGACTTGAATCCAGGCCATCTGACCAAATTGAAATAAGCCAAATGCCACTGTTTTCCCAGTCTTACTGCAGTTATTTCCTTTGGCCAATGGGAACATGGAAACATTTGGATCCTCCAGGTGGGACTAATTGATGAAATTGGTCATGTTCCCAGACTTGCAGGGCTGTCCAACTTTTGGCGTCTCTGGGCCACACTGGAAGAAGAAGAGTTGTCTTGGGACACACATTAAATACATCATGACATGTAATCACAAAAACATTTCATAATGTTTTAGGTAAATTTATGATTTTGTATTGGACCATGTTCATAGCCACCCTGAGCAGCATGCAGCCCACGGGCCACAGGTTGGACACCCTGCAGGGGTCCTAAGTAATCTGTCTGCCACCCCATGCTCAAAAAACATAGGAAATATTTGTGTGTTGGTGTGGTAGCCAGCCTTCAAGAAGGCTGCCAAAGATCCCCACCTCCTGATATTCACTTCTTTATGTAGTTCCCCCATCTTGTACAGGGTTGGTCTCTGTGGCCAATTACAAATGGCAGAAATTATGGACTGTCACTTCTGAAATAGGTTATAAAGGAATGTGGCTTCTCTCTTGGTGTCTGCCTCTGATGTACTCCGTCAGATCATGGGCTCTGGGGGGAGCCAGCTGCCACGTCGTGAGGGTATGCAGGAACCTATGGAATTGCCGTAGTATGAGGAACTGAGATTTCACCAATAGCTGGTGAGGGACTGAGACCTGCCAACAACCACATGAATGAGCATGGAAAGGCATTCTCTAGCTCTGGTCAGGCCTGGAGGATTGCAGACTGGCTGACAATTTGATTAGCCAGCACCACCCAGCTAAGCCACTCCAGGATTCCTGACCCTTAGAAACTATGTGAGATAATAAATGCTATTGTCTGAAGTGGCTAAATTCTGGCTAAATTTGTTGTTATGCATCAATAGGTAACTAACATATAAGACGTAACCAGAAGTCTATGTTAGCATGTGTGTGCCAGAGGCTGGTAGACAGGGTAGGGTCGGGGGAGGCAGTCCCCAGGGAAAAAAGAAGCACTGTGATCTGAGGAAAGAAGCATTTGATTGCAGAAGTATGGCTTCAGCATTTAGGAGTTTTATTTGTGCAAGTCTACAATCAAGAATGAAGGTGGGCAGATGTGCTTCATGCAAATCAGGATTGATGAGAAAGCCAGGGATACAGTGTGGGAATGAGCTGCAGACTCTGTGAGGAACCAGCTAAGGCCCCTGGTGCATTTGCAGGTGCCTCTTGGTGCTCCCTGGGGGCCGAGGCATGAAGCGCTGTGACCAAGGGAATAAGCAAGCTTTGAGCAGGGAGGCCCCTCGGTGAGTTCTGCAGGGAGCAGCACTCACTTACCAGCTTTCCATAGTCCCCTGCCACCCACTTTGGGCCTGAAGTTCCAGGACATCAGGAAGCAGCTGAGGGTTTCTAGGCCATAACCAGTGAATCAGTCTCATGTCAAGTTCCTCCAGACCTCAGTCTACCCCAGAGGGAGCGTTTAGTAAGAACTGGCATCATTTCAATCTTCAGCTTCCCTTGTGGGACACTAAAGCGTCTGGCTCCAGCATGCCTCACCTCACACCGAGAGGCCATGCCCTCCGTGGAGTGAGCGTGCAACCAGAGCTGTCTCCCGTTCTCCTAAATCTTGCCCTATTAGCCTCCCCTTTCCTTTCTGAAAGGCACTGAGCTTCCTCTGTCCCTGTTAGGGTTCCCTGTCCTGTTCAGCACCCCACTGGCACTGTCCCCACAAGGCATTCCATGTCTAAGCGGAGCACTGCTGGAGCTGTGCGGGCTTGGAGAAAGCTCATTACAACCCATTCCCTGGAGCGGCAGCTTGTGGGGGGCTGCTGGCCCAGCCGGGCTTACGCAGGCTGCGCTGCTGAGAGTTCTTCGCCTGCAGGCTGCTCTCAGCACACTCCCCTCCAATGAGAGGCTGCTGACAGTGGGCTGCTGTTAGAGCTGAACTGAGTGCTGAATTACAGCCTAGAAACCTCAGGGAAGTGAGGGGGGCGCTGCCTGTTCTCCTGGGAAGCCATGCACCCCTGCATTTCCAGTTTTGTTTTTGGTCTCTGGTAATTCTAGGGTGGGACCACAGCACGCAAACTAAGGATTTGGCTCTCCCACCTCCTCCCTTCTCATGCTTTGAAACCCCAGGACCATCATTCAGAGCCTGCAGGGAGAAGCCCATCCTTCATTTGGTGCAACAGGAATTCAAGGAAGGGAGAGATTAAACTCTAAGCTCCTTCTATTAATGTGAAAGATGCTTCAGATCCAGTTTCAGAGTGGGCCCATGATTTCACCTAAAGAACTTGGATGTGCTCAGAGGACCAGGGACAAATTCCTGTTGCGGGGCCAGCAGAGGATCTAGGAAGCCAGCGCACGGTCCATGTGGAAGCAGCTGCTCTGCTCAGCACAGACTTGGAGGCCTGGGGCCCAGCAGCGGCAGGAGGCGCGGGTGCGAGGCAAGGAAATGAGGGCCATGCCTGCACCTACTTCCCACAGCCCTCAGCCTCATGGCCCTCACGTCAGTCCACATTGGAAATGTCAGGCTTCTCTGTAGCAACACAAGAATATTTCATTCACTTTTGTGAAATGAGAGAAAACATCCAAGAGGAAAACGGCATAATGATTGTGTGAAAACCAGCGGAGCACAGCAGGAGGCAACCGAGATGCAGAGATTCATCCTCCGTGCTGGGGTGTAACTGGTGGAGACCCTGTCAGGAACTGTGTGGGCTGCGGGCTCCGCACTGGGGCCTGGCGCTGCTGGCACATGAGGGTGAGGCGGCCAGGGAATTCAGTGTGGCTCCCTGCCCCTCGGACGAAAGGGCACACTGGCTCTGAAGGGGAGAGAGCAGACTTAAACAGGTCCCGTGGCTGACGAGAGACTCAAAACCTTTACAAAGATACAAGACTAGGAAGTGGGGTCAACATCCAAAACTGCCCTCCAGGGGTCCGGGCTCATGGAAAAGTTTCATGGTGACCACCTGACCGAACTGGGATCCTGCCGGGCAAGGCCAGTGTGAGGGCCAGCCAGCAGCATGTGGGTCCTTGACTTCATGTAGGAAACGTTTCACAAAGCACCAGTGCTGATGGCCGTGAGGATACATATGTTAAAGCTGGGGACAGTGAAACTAGGAAGGGCTCCGCATAGCAGAAGCAGCAGGAGAGCCTGGGCTGCTCGGCCTCAGCTCCCTGGGAACTCAGAGGGAAGGGGGCTCTGGGGGCTCGCTGCTGGCTGCACATTGCCCGAGACTCTAGTTCAGGAGACAGAGATGCTGCCTGTGAAGAAAGATGTTGGGTGGAGGGGAGAGAAGAAGGAAAAGATAATGGCACTGGCTGCTCCCCAGAGGGAGAGTTTGCGCTGTGTCCTTTGTCCTGAGGACTCAGATTTTCTCTCCCTCCCTCCCTCCCTCTCTCTCTCTCTCTCTCTCTCTCTGGCCAGAATCTTAGGGGAACCTTCAGGGGAGGGCTTCAGCGGAATACTCTTCAGTTCTCCAGGTGTGTCCTTGCAGGGCCATGGTCTCCACTGACAGGTCCGAGACAGGGGGGTCTTTAGTCATTGCGGTGAGTCGTGGAGTCACCCATCTGGTTTTGCTGCTTTTCGGGGCCTAGCGCTGAAACCCAGCCGAGGCCTAGATGTTACCTGCAGGGAGGAAAGGCCAGGGAAGGAGAGGTGACTCTGGGGCCAGGTCCCTGTTTTCCCAGTTTTGGCCCCTGCCAGGCACTGAGGCCTTCTGCCCTGGTGACTGTTTAGTTGTTGGTTCTAAGACAGGTTGTTTTTTCATATTTTATGGTATCTGAAACCAGTCTGCACCTTATTATAACATGGCATCTTACAAACTCAGAGGGGCAGGGGCTGGCAGTGTGACATCACTATTATTCTCTGTGCATGTACAGCATTTCTCTTGGCTATTTATATCATTGCTACTTCAGTTGGTTATTTGTTACTCTTTATGCACTGAGAGTGCCACAGTGATTTGGCTCTGAAATGAAAAGTTATTATGTATACACAGAAAGGTACAGAAACAGAACAGTGGGACGTAAATTTGATGATACTGAAGCAAACATTTGCTATTAGAAAAATGACCACCATTCTTTATTGTCTTGCAAAGCAGCACCAGATGTACTTCATAAGACACAGGAAGGAAGATGCCTGCTAGCATATTAAGCTTTGTGATGTCATTGCATTGACGTGAGCACAGAGATCAATCAGCACACCCTAAGCAGGAATGGGTTGCAGAAACATTTTACCAGCTGAAAAGGAAATCCCAGAAAAAAATCTTCAGAAAAATTCTACATCCCAATGATCCTGTTGGCCCAGAAGCTGGCATTGTGTGGAAAAATACAGATGTTAATAACTCAGAGTTGAAAACAATATTAACAAGTAAAATTCTCAATGTATAGCAGTGTTAGGAATTTCTTAACCAAATCAGTTGGCTTACATTGTGTTTTTGATGTGTGCGGGCACATCACTAATATAAAAAAATCTAATTATGTTTAAATAATCTAAAGGAGCTCTTTTAAAACATCAAATAAAAATTTAATGTGATAATGCATTGTGTCATAATTTAATACTCAGTATTTTTTCTGGAACACAAAATCATGATATATCTTAAAATTTATGATATGCTAGATTTAATGAAATATGGGATACCATATTTTGTACTCAACAATCCTATTTTGTCTGACTTAATTATTCAATAAAATTTTAATTGAATATTTTATTGAATATTTTTATTTTTTAACAAAACTTTTAGATTCTCAAACAATATCCACAATCATTTTGTTCTTGTATTTAAATTTTATGAACACAAATAGTAACCTGGTAAAATTACCACAGAGCTGCAGTCAAATGCTTCACAATAATTGGGGCTGGGGTGGGGTTTATGGTAACCTATTGTGAAATTGGCCAATATGTGGCGTTCGGGATAAAATCCTAGGAGTTTAACTCTCAAGTGAATAAAACATAACATTGTAATGGAAAAAAGTCCTAGCCATGCAAGAGCATTGCCACACAGTTCAGACATCAAAGGCACGGCCTCCGGTAGAAATGTTGTCTGCTGCATGTAAGCACAGACTTCTTAGCTACTTAGCAGAACCTACCAAATATCTTTCTCAGAAAAGCAGCATTTCATTACTGGAAGGCAAGCTTGCTGTCAGCTGGAGTAATTCCTTATGATTCCTCACTGTGTACTTTACCTGGCCCAGTGCCTGGCATGAAATAGGCAGTCAATAAATATTTTTGAATACGTAAATAAAAATCACTCCTGTGCAGGCCACAGGGGATTAAACATCAATCCTCGGGTTTTAGAGAGACAGTGTGAGAGAGTGAAAAGAGCAAGGATTTTGGAAGGAGGCAGATTTCCCTTCTGGCCGCTTGTTAACAGTAACGGAGCATACGCACAGGGTTGTTGGGGTAATAAGACGTGCAGAGCACTTAGCATGAATGGAGGACGCATAGACTGTGCTAGCATACGATACTTATCCTTCTTGTTATGCTAGCCTGTGACGAGTACTCTTCTAGAAATACAACCTGGGTAAAATGGACTTTTTTTTTCCAATACTGCCAGTCTCTCTGAAACCAGGAATTGCCAAGACTTTCTTCAAAGGCCTTTTTGGTTCTTTAAATATGTTTTTCTTTTATCACCCTCAGGTTTCCTCCAGCTGTTAATTGTATTTGCAGGGTAGACACATCTAACCTAGAGTGGGCTGGAAGTCCTGTCAGGCCATCCTGGGGGGCAGGCTCCCTAGAAGGCCTCCCCTAGGGGTAGACTTGCAGAATTTCCCAACAAAGAAGGAGGCTTACCAGGAAAATGCATGTTCACACTGCATTTTCCAGTCACTTACTGAACTATGATCCTTTGGTATTTAAAATAGAACCCCATGATCATCCACTGAAGATTGCTATTTAATTCATGAATTATTTATTGAGCAACTACACAGCTTGGTTTTGTAGGGAATTGAAAGCATCTATAACAATACTGGTATATTCCCCAATGTGGCTTCTAGTCTAATAGGAGAGTGAGATATGTGCACAGGTGACTGCATTATGCAATAGACTATATATAGATAAATACTATAGATGAGATACGATTTGCTAAGGTAATCTCAGAAGAGAGGCAGTATTTATCCACTTCTGAAGGCCAGGAAAGTCTTACCATTTGAATCTCTGCATAAACAATGGTAGGATTTCAACAGGATGTGACCAGGGCAAAAGCACCCCAGACAAAGGTCACATCTCAAGTCAAGACATGAACATTTGTAGGTAACAGTGAGTCTTCCCATGGGACTAGAACATGAATGCGGTGGGAGTGTTGGAAAAGAAGGTTGAGGACAGAGTTTGTGGTTTCTTGAAAGCCAGAAACTTGGATTTTGTATGTGTAGATAATGATGAATTGCTGAGGGCTTCTGATTAGGGAGTAATCTGGTCTGTATTTAAGATTACCCTGGAAGGGTCTACAAACACAATTGGAGGAGAAAGAGACTGAATGTATGAGGTCAAGCCGAACATCATAACAACCAAGCAAACTCAAATCTCAGTGGCTTAAACAGTTTATTTCTCATCCCTGCCCATGTGCACATCGGGGAGCACATGACTGCACGGGCACAGACTCCACGGTCTAGGATGGCATAACTGATGCTCCATCATAGGAGACAGAGAGCAGGAGACACTGTTCACTTCTGAACACTGTTCACAGCTCAGATTTCAATGGCCAGGGAAAGTTGTGTGTCCACACCATACTGCAACGAGGTGCCAAGTTCAGGGGCGCATGACACCGGTGACCAGTGGTAATGCCGACCATGCTTGGAGAGCAGACCTGAGTCAGGAGACTGACACCACTGTCAGGATAGAAGTGATGAGGATCTGGACTAGAATGGTGGCAGAGGTCATGAAAAATAGGGAAGGAACTCGTGAAACAGTGGAGAGAGCCAACAAACTATGGATGTGCAGAGCTTGGGAGAAAGAGTCCAGGAAGCTGGTGCTAAGCTTTTGAACGTGTTGGTTGCAGAATTCTGGACTAAGAACAGGAACATTTGAAAACCATCCTAAGATCCCCTGTGTTTCTCAAAAGCACCAAGAGAATGGGGACTGTCCCCATTGAAAAAGTGCTTTTTTCATGTTTTTACCAAAAGCCAACAAGTCATTCAACAATTTGGGGCTTGAATAAAATAATTCTAGGGTGCCAAAGATCATAATCAAAAATAGGTTTACGAAGGGAAAAAAATACTCTTCTCAGAAATAATCATATATCTTCAGCTCTTGATTATTTTTAATGGAGGGCTATGGTAGTTGCTACATGAATTTAATGTTTAAACTTATATTTGAATTAATAAAGCATATCTGATATTTTAGGGATGGAAACTATACTTTCTACCCATAATATAGGTAATTCTGAGGGGCCAACTCAAGAAGTGCTGAAAAGTTTATTGATATCTTTATTTTGGTTTCACATTTTAGGTGGAGATTATTTTACTTCTACAACTAATGCTTAGTATCAGCCCAGGACAAATCACTCTACATTCTGATGTGTTGGGGTGTTTATAAAAAAATAACTTTTCTAGGTTAAATGTGAAATTTGAGTAGTTTCTCCTATGTGAAGTCTGGTCAACAACAACAATGAAAAGAGGTCAAGACCTATTCTATTCATGAGCCACATAGGTGGCATTTTCTGTGATAACCCCTGTCTAATTCCTCCTGAATGGTTGAGAGTAGATGACACCGTGAGGCTGATTCCTCTTCCTTTTGTTTCCCTGGATTTCTGAACTAAATCTGAATTTTCAGGCTACACAAAAATGAGGTCAATGATGCTGCTTGTTGAGAAAACCTCACTGAATATGTTGCTGGTTATCTTCCACAGAACACTCTGTCTCACACAGCTTCAGTTTTGACCTTTAATTCCAGGATGGTCCTGTCTAGAGGTGATATTAGGGGGGAAATGGAGCCAAAGGAAAATGGGTGTCGCCCACCTTTCCAGACTTTGCAAGTAGGACATTGTGTGTAAATGGCCTCTATTCTCCTTCCCCCGCTGATGTCAGGAGGTAGATCCCCTTTGGTGCCCCTATTTGAAAAGCAAACCCCTGTGGAAAGTTGTTTAGTTGCACTATTGGGCTGTGTGTGGTCCACAGGCTTGGCCACTTCTACCTGCACACTGCTGCCAGTAACAATCAGAGACGAACATTGCCTTTAATTGCCCTTTTTCAGGGGCTGCTTTTTCCCTAGAGACAGACTCTGCTAAGGCGTTTCTGAACTGAGTCCAGAAGACCCAGAAAATATGGCAAATGAGACAGCTGAATTCCCTGGCAGGCGAAAGGAAACCAGCTTCTGTGCTCAATGAGGGGCCCATCCCAAATGACGTCCAAGTGCATCGTGCCACAGCTGAGGAAATGCCAAGCTAGTTGGAATCCGTGGCTAGCTCTCTAGACCATCAGTAGAGCTAGAAGTACTGTCACAGTGCCCTTGGTCTTCATTATCAGGGCTCAGCCAAGCACACAGCTCCTTCATCCCAGGCTGTAAGGTGGGCAGGGATACAAGGAAGTAGCGGGTAAGGGACATGGACACGTAAGAAGAGAAAAGCTCGTATACATGGCATTAGTTTATAAATGCACCTGAGATCACCAAGGCAAAGTAGGTAGATATGTCTCTGCCCCTGACCACGCCCTGCCTCCTCTGCCATTTTGTCACCTCAGAGCCCTCTTCCAACCTGTCCTTAATGTCCATGTGTACCTTATTGTTATCAATACAAGAATATTGGGCACTGGGGACGAGCACGCAGGACCATGCGTCCAGGGCCCTGCCGCACACCCCGCAGCAGACCCACCAGCCTCCACTTAGTGAAACAGAGGAAATTAACTGCCACGCTGCACTCCACTTCTCACCAGTTCCAAGTTGGTTCACCTCGTTGTGACAATGTTGGCCGTTATGTATAGTGACTTTTTGCTGCTGATACATCTCTGTCAAATTACCGTGGGCCTGATGTGTCCCCAGCTGGACATTGGGCCTTAGTTTGGTATTCCATGAGCCAATGCAGGGTTGGCGAAGTCAAGAAGTTCACCCTGTTCTCCTGCCCCGAGGTCGTCCGTGTGCGAACCGTGGATGCTGACAGTGGAGCCCAGGTGTCTCTTTCTCAAAGTATCTCCTTCGCATCTTAGCCCCATTCAGAAAACTTTTTTAAAATTCTAAATTATCGAATTCAAGCCTATCAAATACTTGCATCACTATGGATAATGTTAGTCCTGTTGTTTTCCTTCTAGCTAAGAGAATGGCACTTTTTCTTGGGGCTGGCAGGCTTTGCGTAGCAGACCAGGATCAGGGGTATTGCTCTCACTGGGGACGGGGATGTTCAGAGAGCAGCAAGGCAGCTGTGGGGACTGCTGTTCAGATGGAGAGGGGGGAAAGGAACTACCAAAGGTGGTCTTTGCCTGCTTTCTGTTTCAACTAATGTAAAATCTGATGTTTATATGGCACTGGAAGCCTTTGTTAGTTAGTTAGTTAGTTAGTTAGTTAGTTAGTTAGTTAGTTAGTTTCACAACCCTAGAGGTATTGTTTGGCCTACCAGGAAGAAGTAGCTGTTACTCCAGAAATGGTGCCAGAAGCTTCACATTAGAGGATTTTTTTCCTGAGAGCCTTATATAGGGCATGAGCTGGATATCTACACCCTGGTGGCTATTGCCTATCTCAGCAAAGAATCATAGCTTCACAAATCTAGCTGGAATCTCTCGGAATATTCCAAGTCTTTTCCTAGAATGTTTATCTGTTGCCATCAAATAACCATCAAAACACTTTTCCAGTGTTGGGCTCCTGAAATTCCAGACACCCAGAGCCATATGCGCTGTCCTGTCGGGACTCAAGGTGTCTCATAACCTTGGGCAGAGGAACGCATTTCTGAGGTCCTTGTTCTTTGGTATGGATGTCTCTTAGTCCATCATTGGGTCTCTGTTACCAAAGTGTTAGCTTACGTGCCATGAAGTGGGTGCTCCTATTTTTCCTGCTGTTCAGATGAGGCTATAGAGGGGCAAGGGGGTCAAATAATTTGCATAAGGTCATGCAGCTAGAAGATTGCTAAGCCAGATTTTGAACTTGGGGGCACTCACTCCTGAACGCATGTTCTTAACCATCAGGCCGCCCTGCTTTCCACGGGGCCAGGTTTGACCCGGTATGTCAAAGCTCGCTGCTCCAGGTCGTTTAAAGGTCCGACGTGGCTACACCAGGGCGCTCTGAAAACTTTGTTGGAATTGTTCTCTACTTACTTTTTCTCAATCGTTGGCTACAAAGTCTTCATTTACCATCAAAATCATTTTATATAGTTTCCTAAAAACTAAATTCTCTACGCACCAGCAGAGCCGGAGACGTGGCCTCTCTTCTGCATATGTACCCAAACAAGGCACAGGCCGAGCAGGGAATTCGCTGGAGGAAAGGAGGGTACTGGGCAGAGGGTGCAAAAGGGGAAAAATTGGGACAACTGTAACAGCACAATCAATAAAACACACTTAAAAAATCTTGAGAGATTTTCTAACCTGAACGGGCATAAAATCAGTTTAGACAGAGCTTCATCTCTACAACACTGACACCTGTCCCCATTCAGGTTAATAATGACATTCTTGAGCTGATGGAAAATTGGTTAGTAAGCTGTGAATGCATTTTGAAAAGCTAAAAGGGACATGCCAGTAAATGACGGTCTCTTGTTATTTAAATTGTTACCATTACAAAGGTCTGAATGTACTTGATAGAGTTTTACGTAAGTAATTTCGAAGTGATCTGATCTTTTTCGTTTGAAAATTGGCAACCCATTATATGTACGGTAACTGTGTTGACCAGAATATTGAATTAACATAATACATTTAAGTGGTAATACTCGAGTAACAAAGTTTTAAATAACTTGAAAATTTCTTTTAGAATGGGCAACTACCAGATGAACAGTATTCAGAGTTCAATTTTATGACTTTACCCCCAATTTCTAATAAATTCATGTTTATTTCTAGGGATATACATACATGTAAACACGCACACATATGCATATAAAGCTCTTGTCACTTCGTTCTCTGTACATTGTCAGGGCACCCAGTCCTGGCCACAGAGTTGGGGTGCAGGAGAGATTGAAAGCCAAGTCTGGAGTCTGACAGGTGGCTCTGTTTTGGCTTATTTACCTGCTGCACCTTGGTATGTTTCTTAACCTCTCCAAGCCTCAGTTTCCTTCTCTGCAATGTACTGTCAAATTCATAAGGTTTTTCTAAGAATTAAATGAGACTAAAGCACTTGGCATAATACCAGCTACATGTGTAAACATCTAAGTGAGCTATAATTATTTTAGAAATCTTAAGAACAAATAATCTCTTCTTTTTTGCAATGCAAAACTGCAAATGGCCACATACATTTGATCCATTTGCTAACATATTGCATTCAGCATAACTGAGGATATAAATTATATTGAAATATTTCCTCTATAGCCTTGAAAGCGAATTTCCCCAACTCTTTATTTTGAAAAATACCAAACCTACAAAATAATTGGAGGAATATTACAATGAGAATCCACTTATATTTCAGAGTCACCAGTTGTTAACATTTCACCACATGTGCTTGCTTTCTCCACATCCCCACCCACCAAACCTGTCACCCATCAACGCATTTGAAAGTGAATTGCAGATGTCATGATTAAAATGCACCCCCAAACACTCTAACAAGTGTTTTTCCTAAGAGCACCATGAGAATTCCCAGGAATGTTAACACCGATATAAGAATATTTTCTAATGTAGAGATCACATTCAATTTTTCAATTCTCCCATTCTCCCATGTGTTGCAGACCTTCTAGTCTTCACTTGATCCAATTAAAGATGATACATTGTAGATAGCTGATATACCTCTATAACCTCTCTCAGTCAAGAACAGTCCTCGCCTATTTTTTCTCTTTCATAACATTGACATCTTGAAGAGCTCAGGTCAACTGTTTTATAGATTGTTGTACAATTTATATTTATACAATTGCTTTGTTATGCTTAGATTAAACATTTTTGCCAAGAATACCTGATGTGACCTCTCAGTATGTCGAAATCAGGAGACATTGCATGTCAGTTTGTCCCATTACTGGTGTTGCTGAGTATGTTCAGGGGGTTGAGGAGGTGCCTTCTGGATTTCTCCATTGCAAAGTGTCACATATTTTTCATTTGTCATTAATATATAATCTATGGGGTGATACTTCGAGACTGTATGAATATGCTGTTCCGATAATACTTACCCAGTGGTGTTATCATCCATTGATGATCCTTGCCCAACTTATTTTGGTGATTATAAAATGGTGACATTTTAATTCTATAATTCCCTCTATATCTATTGACCGGTATTCTTCTATTAGAAGTGCCTACCCCCTTTTTTGTAATAATATTCTGAACTTAGAGATTCTTTATTTTATTAAGTATACTATTACAATCCATTGCTAATATTATTCCTTTTGATGCTTGAATTTTACCAAATGTTGGCCATTATGACTCTCTGCCAGTGGTATTCTTTGTACTTTTAACACATTCCCATCATTTTTTGAGCAGTTCGTTGAACTTGAACTTCCTATGTCCCAAAACTGGAATCCACCATTACTCCATGTGGCCCTGGTTTCTTTTAGTGGCAAGTACTCAAGACTAATTAATAAAAATTTATACATATATGTTGCCACTAGTTAATCTAAGGCCACTGTTAATCTAGTTAAAAGGCATTTCTGAGGCCATCACATTTTGGGGAGTTGAACTTCACACTGAGGAGCCTCTGGTGTTTGCTTGGGTGGCATTTTTTGCTTAGCAGAGAGTATTTGAGGGAATGTGGAACAAGGCCCGGGGAAGGATCTTTTTGGATAATCAGATACAGTAATTTGACCCAGTACCTGGTAGATTTTGCTTCAGTGCTAATCAAAGCTATCAACAGCCACAGATACATGCTGTGTGTATTTACATATGTGATGTATACATATGTATGTAACATATACATCTCTATATATTACTGAATATGGAAACTGAGTATCCTTTTAGGCACTCTCAGTAAATTTCAATCAATGTTCAAGTCTTTGGGGTAAGAGAAGGAGAAGCAGCGTTGCAGGGTTTTTCTGCCTTGGCGATCGGCGATCCATCTAGACTCTAAGCTTTAAACATCCAGAGCTTTAGACGAGAGCTGTTTTCAGGGTTCAAGTTTACTCATACACTCTGCTCTTGGTCTTGCCAACTCAGCTGAATGTCTTTCTTTCAGTCACCTCCCAGATATCTGCTTTGGGCATCTTCTGTTGGGTTCTTAAAGCTCACTTGATTTCCCTGCGGTAGGCAACTGGCACCCGGCCCATGCGTAATCTTAGAGGACAGTTGGGGGTAAATGTTCTCCTGTTTGGCCCAGCAGTGAAGTCTTTTTCCTCTTCTCTCCTTGAGGCTGGCAGCGACTCTCCCCTGTTTCACTCCTCTCCTAGGGACCCCGTCGCTATTTGTCAATATTATTCTCAGCTAACATTTTTCTCGGTGTGTATAACTGAACATTTTTTATCATTGCAGGTTATTTGGTTAAGATGACTCAGTAAGTTTAGACTAAAATTATTAGCTCTTGAGTCTCTGGTATGTGTTTAAGTTGAATGTAAAATGTACATGCAGCATTAGACTTCAGCATCCTAACTGACTTTGATCATGCCCCCCAAAATGATACCTGCTTTTTCTATCATCCAGTCTTAGAACTTGTGTGGCCTTTTGTTTATAGTAAGAGTAGATGAGGTTACATTTAAAATTCGGCGTTGTCTAGGCTTGTCCATATATAACCCAGTTCTTGCCTTTCTTTGGAATTTCACCAGATGAATTTGTACAGACTGAGAACAGCCACCAGCCCCGACCCCCGAGGTCCCACCCAGCGCTTGGGAGCCTGTCTTCAGCTGTGAGATTGCCCCTGTGCCATGTATTAGGCCCCTTCTCAGACACCTGGGGAAGGTTCACTCTGCTTCCATGAGTGTTTTTCCCTGCTTTCTTCTGTCTGCAAACACACAGCCCTGTCTTTTCACATTCCCATTGCACCAATCACTGACTCAGCTTGGGGTTCTTTGTCTCAGAAAAAAGATAAAGTACTTTAGGAAATCCCCAAACACTTTACCTGACTCAGCTGCCTCCCGAGGCTTGACATTTAAACTTCTCATGTGGTGTTTGTTAATAGAAACGATATTGTTGTGATTCTCGAATTCCAGGCTGTGGACTCTTTCTCCGTGAATGGGGATGTGTTGTCAGGAACACAGTGTGCCCGGCTACGGTACTAATTTAACGGTGTGCAGGTATGAGTCTCCCAAAGCAAGGTCTCGTCTGGAGTTGTCGTGACTTATGAGGCAGTTCCACTGTGGACAGTCTGCCCACGCTGCCAAGAAAGACAGGAACACATTCTTAACACAGAGACTTAGTAAAAGAAACTGGGTTTGGATCCAGCTACTGCAAAGAACACCCCAGCAAACATGTTTGAGGGGCTGTTGGCACACAGATCAACATGCTCATAAGAATCAGCATCACGTGTAAGAAAGAGCAGAGCGGGGAAAATGAGGGGACCCCACTTTTAGACTTGTATTCACACACAATTCAGGGTGAGCGTCAGAGAGAGGAGAGCAAGTCTGGAAGGGGAGACCTAGGGCAGAGGTCATGGGTAGATGATCCTCATTGTCAATGGCGGGTGGCCTGAGAGGAGGGGCCCGGGGCAGTGGTCCTAGGCAGGATGCCTGACCCAGGGAAGGAACTCATGAAACACTTATTAAAGGAAGGATGTTGACAGAATGTCTGAAACTAAGAGAAAAGAATGTGGTAGGTGGGGCCTGATGGGTCATCCGCTTTGCCCAGTGATGCCACGGAGACAACTTGGGGGGTGAAGGCTACTGGAGACTCATCGGTGCTTGTGTGACCAAAGTTACTTCATAAACTCCTATGGATGACTAGGCTTTATTAATTAGAACTTAAGAATTTGTGTAAATAAAATGGAATCCAGATGCATACAAGCCAGTGGTTAAATGTGGATCCTACATATGCACAGCATATTCTGGTTCCTTTGAAGAAATTTCCCTCTCCAATGTGGCTGTGAGTGGCATGAGGAGGGTAGGTTGGGTTCGTGGTAGGTTCTTCCCATAACGAGCCCTGTGCTGTATAGTAGGTAATACGTCTCTCTTGATTAGGATTACTCTTCATTTGTTGTGTTGGTGACAAACTTCTGTAATTACATACATAACATTTATAATAACAAAATATGCTGATAAGAACCCCTTTGGTTGATGACAGCAAAAAGCAAGTGCACTATAATGATGATATAAAGTGAGATTACAGAAATTTCATAACACTGTCTAGAATGCATCTCTGTCTCAACCATTTCAAAGACATAATTCCTGTTTTGAGTTGTATCCTGAGAAAGCCAAGCCTGTTCCCCTGGAACAAGATGGTAGGGAGGGTTCCAGCCAGTCCCACTGCCTGTCATCTTCTCAGGTGAAAGCTCGAAAGACTGGGGACTAAAGTCCAGCTCAGCTCTCACCCTGCTGAGGATGATCCATACCCTAGGAATCCACCAGATTCTACATCCCAAAAGGACAAGGGCAACAACACCTATCTGTTCTTATCTGAAATTTGCTACAATGCTGACACATAGTAGCTTCTCTGTAAATATTTACTGAATGCCCATCAACGGAAAAATGACTGATCTGGAAGGCCTTAGAAAGGGACTGCCCTGAGCGGGTGAGAGAGAGTGACCTTGGACCTGCGGTCTCCCATTCATACACGCGGTCTCCCGTCCTGGCCCTAGAACTCTCAGGACTTATTTCATGTCCGCAAAGCTGGGCCATTTCCCAGCTGACAGTCAGTAAGACCCCTTGATGTGTTAGCTGATAATAGAGCATAAAGTCTAACCCTTTCAAAGGACTCTTAAAAGTTCGAGGGAATGGATACACCTATGGTGCCGGGGCTCCTGGCACCATCATCACTCTGTGAGCTTGAGCCTCAGGTGGCACCACAGGGGCGGTCTCTGTCCTGCCTTCCCCTCACGCCAGCCTGAGCCTGCTGTCTGACCTCCCTGAGCCTCCGTTTCTTGATTGTATTTATTACCCCAAGAGGGGGCAATTAGGCTCGTCCGGAGACTTTCCTCAACAATTTTTTTAAGTAAACTCTTTATTGAAGTATAATTTTATACAAATCACGTGAGTTTAGCTGAATGAATTTTCACAAAGAGAACTTCCCGAATAACCAACACCTAGATCCATAAGCAGGACCTCATGGGCACCGCAGACGCCCCCCTGGGACCCCGCCTGGCTGCTGCTCCTGCAAGAACAGCAGCCATCCTGACCTCTGGCAGCACAGGTTAAGTGGGGTTATTTTTCACTTCATATAAATGGAACTTACACTATTTTGTGCCTGGCTTCTTTTGCTCAACACTAAGTTTGAGATTCGTCCATTGTGAAAAGCGTAAGTTTGTGTAGTATCCCATTGGATGAATGTGGCAATATTTATCCATTCTGCTGTTGATGGACATTGGGATTGTTTCCAGTTTGGGAATAGTGATGCTACAAATATTCATCTACGTGTTCTCTTGGTGCCCATAGGCTTGTATTTTATCAGTGTGTTTCTGGAATGAACTGCTGGGTTACGAAGTATACTGTGTTTAGCTTTAATAGGTCCCAGCCAACAGTGTTACATGTGGTGGACAAGTGTGCCCTCCCCGCGCAGTGTTTGAGAATGCCTCCGCACGCAGTACGTAACGCTACAAGACTCTCACTCTCAGCCATCCCGGTGGTGGGCAGGGGGGTCTCCTTGTGCCTTTGAGTTGCCTTTCCCTCCTCGCTCCTGAGGCAGCGCTCGTTTTCAAATGGTTATGGGCCATTGGGACATCCTCCTGCAACACCGTTCCGGGCTTTGATCTCTTTTTCTGGGTAAACAGTTGCCCTTTTTATGGCTTTGCAGGGTGTCTTTTCTACATCTTGAACTAGGAAAGATAAAAATACAGTGTAAATATGTTCTTCCACTCTGTGGTTTGCATTTTATTTCTCTTAATAGTATTTTAAATGAGCGCAAGTCCTTAATTTTTCTGAATTCCAATCGATCATGCTTCCCCTTTCTGATTGGTGCTTCCCGTTCTCCATCTCATCCATTGCACCCTCTGCCAAGCGTACGCAGATACGGTATCTTCCCGTTTCCTTGTCGAGGCTCTGCAGCGACACCTTGCCGGTTTAGAGCCACAGTCCATCTAGAATTGATTTCTGTGTGTGGTGTACGGTAGGGTAAAACTAATTTTTCCCATTTAGATATTCGATTAAGCCAGCACCATTTATTTACTGGGAAGATGATTATCTTCTCCGCGCAGAACCACGTTGTTACCTTCGTCATAAATCAAGTGACCTCACACGTGAAGTTTATTTCCAGACTCTCTTCTGTTCCATTTGTTTATTTGTGTGTCGATACCACAGGGTCTTAATTACATCACGTTAGACTAAGGCCCGGTGCACAGTGGTGTGAGGGCTCCAGCTTTGTTCTTTCTCAAAAACGTCTAGCCTTCCCTCGTTTTTCAGAGCCACATACGTTTTAGATCCGGTTTCCCGGGTGAGGCACACGCACACTTCTGGTGGAATTTTGATTATGATTATGTTGAACCTACAGATCCATTTAGAGAGAATTTACATTTTTACAATATTTCCATGCATTTGTTTAGGTCTCTTAATTTGCCTCGGTAATGTTTTATGGCATGTAGTATCGCAGAACTGCACAATTCTGTGAGATTTATTCGTAGGCAGTTTATGTTTTAGATGCTTTTTAAATTGTAACTTTTCCAAAAGATTTCAGTGAAAAATTTGTTGCCAATTATAAAATACCAATAATTTTACATTGATCATGAGCTTGGCATTGTTGCTAGTTTTCCTCGTTAATTCAATAGTTTACCAGTAGATTTTCTGGGATTTTCTGCATAAGCTGCATGCCATCTGCAAATAATGCTAGCTTTATTTGTTCTTGTCTAATCCTATGCTTTCTTTTCTTGTCTCATTGCCCTGGCGGAGACCTGTAATACAGTGGTGACTGTCAGTTGGGATGGTGGCAGGCATTGTTTAATTTTCAGGATCAGGGAGCCTTGAGATGGTGTTTATCTACCTCAATTAAAGCAAGGCCTCCTCTCTTCCCAGGTCAAGCAATCTTGGCCTTTGATAAGCTTTCAAACTGTGTGACAGAGGTAGTATGGAAGAGGGAGTTTGCATAAACAGAAACAAAGGGGATTTAAAAAAACGTGGAATAAATGGCAGATCTGTTGTGACAGTGTCTGACCCACCTGTGGTGCGGCTAGTACAACTGCGTGTCAATGTGCTGAGGCCCACGGTACTGGGAGAGGAGACAGAGACTTCTCAATGGGAAATGAGCATGTGCTGAGTCACGTATGGCTCTGACATCCCCCCACCATGGGAGAATCTGGCTGGATCACCAGAACCACCAAATCTTAGGCTCAGAAAGTATCTCATTCAGTCTTCTACCCAAGGCATGAGTCCCTGGGAATAGCTTCAAGAACTTGGAATTGGAGGACAATTGTGGTCACTTCCAAATCCGTGAGCATCTCCAGTAACCTCGCACCAACCCTCCCATGACCCCTGCCTGTTCCTTTCCAGTTTAGACCCTGCAGAGTCACCCTCTGCGCCAGTCAGCCTGTTTAGATCATTCGCAGCCCCAAGTGCTGCGACCCCAGTTTTCAGCGAGGCCTGGTAGGAGCCTCCTCCAGGCAAAGTGGAAGGTGGAGGTCTAACCTGCTGCAGGAAGAAGCTAGACACTGAGGGAGTGACTTACTCCAGGCCCCTCCCCTCTGCCTCCTCTTCTTTAGATGTTAAGTTGGAATGTTTCCAACCCTGCTCTACACCCACTTTGGTTTTCCTGAGTCTTCTTCCTTTTTCCTGGTCCAATCTGGTGACTAGTGTACAGAGTGAGACCTCCCATATTGCCTCTCCCTTCACATCCTTGCCTCTGGTTCTCCACTCTCCCGACTCCCAGGGAGTCTTGTCCATGTGCGAACCCTGTTCCGACCCTGTTCCCCATTTGGACTCATGCTCTGGACAAGAGGAAAGGCCAACTCCCAGCACCTGGTGTGCAGTGGGTCCTGTCACGTGGGGCTTCTGTGGCACAGGCTCCAGGCTGCATCACACCCCTCTCCCCCACCTCCGCAGTCCACCCCAGCTCAGTGTGGAGCTGGTGGACAGGGGCCTCCAGCCTGCACCCTGCCCCCACCCCGGCCCGTGGCAGGCACTGACAGCCAAATTCTTACATTCCCTATCGGTTAGATTTTTTTCCTCTTGAAAGAGGCAGATTGAACGGGAACGACAGGTCCCAGGTTCACTCTCTCCTTTCGTGTCTTGCCTGCTCTCCCTCACCTCTCTCCACTGTGTCTGTGGCTGACGTCAATTTCTCAGACCTTGAAGCGGGGAGGGGGAGACAGCAGGCCACTGGGCTGCCAAGAACAAGCAGTTACTTGCAAGGACAGAAGGAGGTGCAGTGGCGGTTTCCATGAATGAAGATGAACAGTGAGGGAGGGAGAGGAGCTCCCTCGAGTTCCTCTGAGCTGGGTCCTCCCTCCCCTTCATATTTATTCTCCACATCGCACCACCAGGCCTGGGACACGAGCTGTGCATAATTAATCTTTATTGAAAGAGTTTTTTGTCTGCACTGTGTTCTGCTTTTGCCATGACTATAAAGTCTCCAGTACAATTTTGGATTTAATTACAGCCCTATTTCGAGGGAATAAAAAGACACCCTATGTCAGAGGCACAGATAATTGGTAATGCCAGGTGGAACTGAGACGTGGGTTCTGGGGCCCAGAGCAGTTGCTTCCGGCTGATTCAGATCCCATAAACCATTCAGCTGGGCTTTGGTTGTGTTCAGGCCTCCCTCTACCCCAGCTCCAGAATTCAGTTTAACTCGGTGCAGGAGGGATAGAGATGGAAGGATGTGACTTTGGAGTGTGCAGCAGACCAGTGCCTAACCCTCCTCCTCAGCCCTCTGCTGCCCCTCCCCTAAAGCATCCTTGTGACCTTAAACCAGGTGAGGATCTTTCACTGTGGCATTGTCATTAGATTCCTCAGGCCTGGGCAGGGCCCTGGAACCTGGGCCTCAGACATTCCCTTTGATTCTGTGATTAGACTGGGAAAGCCTTCATGGGGAAAAGGGGCTTTGCTTCTGAGAATGAGATGGATGCTTCTGAATTTGAGGCCCCGGGAGATGAGGGACTTCTGCAGGAGCAGACTGGGTTGTAGGATCGGCCTTGGGCAGCTGGTCCAGGAGTGTGGTATCTCATGGATACAGACAGAGAGGGAAGTGATGGGAAGAGAGTCAGGGGAGAGGGAACCCAAAAGTAAAGGATGTTTAATCCACCATGGAGAGCCTTGGTCAGCAAGAGAAGCAGGCAGGAGCCCGAGTGACAGGGGAGCCATCTGGGAGGGAGAAACACAGTCTGGGAGTCATTTGAATGTGTCCCTGACCATCCCACATGGCCAGCAAAGGGGTTTAGAGAGGTGACATGAGTCAGAGTCAGAGCTAGAGGAGTGGGTTATTTATGGGTAACCATGACTAGGTTAGCATTACATTTTGGCACAAAAACTCACAGTTTAGATGCTTCTTTTGCAGTAAGGCCTAAAATCATCAGCCAACATTTGAAAAGTGTAAGAGATGGGAAATATGAAAGGCTAAAGCAGTAAAAGCAGAGAGGGAAACGCAGTAGATAAAGAGGGTCGGAAATTGGTGGCCGCTGAGGAGCCTGGGAGAGAAGAGACCCCGAGATGCCTAAGTTCAGAAAGACGGAAGTAAATGAAGAAACTGCAGTGGCGACAGGAAGCGGGACAGTTGCTGAGCTTCCAAGAGCGGCAGAGACAGGAAAAGAGAGAGAACAGGTGATCATGTGTCCCCGAAACAACGATGGTTTCTTCCCCCAGTGGGTCATCACCACCTTCCTGTGTGGGCCTTGCAATGGGCCACCTTGTTAGCTACCCCATGGGTATCAACGGCCGCATATTCTGTTGTATTCCGTGCAAATGGGTCCCTCTGGAGTCGGGCCCTGTGGTGGTGCTGCCTCCACCCCACCCATTCTCCTTTAACCTCTCCGGGTGGGTTCTTGCAGGGCTGGTGACCTGGCCTGCGGAGCAGCAGCTTCTCACCCAGAGCAGCGAGTGCCTCGGAGCTAGCCGTAACGTGAGAGGAAAGGTCCTGAACAGGCAGAGCCAGGTTAACGGCCCCGTGCCCCACTTGTGGGAAATACGGGTTCACATCTATGAACCTACCCTCAGGTGACGGATTAGAAGGAGAGAGGTTTCATGCTATAGCACTCAGTGAACAGCGTTAGGCAGTTTGAGTGGTTCCAATGTACCTTTTGTCTTCTCAATAAGTTTATAAGCTATTCCAGGATTGGGCTCGATCCTGTAAAGTCTCTTCAATTATAATATTTTACTCATGTGGATGAGAACCCTTGAATTCAAAAGGTATGTTGCAAGAACAATTGTTACAACGAAAAAAAAAAACAGGTGAAGGACTAGAGAAATTCAGGCTTTTAGTTTTAAAAAGTCATTTTTTCCTACAGAAAATTTTAAAAATAAAGCCTTTTTCATAGCTATAGGTGGGTAGCTATAAAACCCAAAGATCACTGAGCAAAATCTAGCTACTGATTACACAGAGCTTTTGCTAAAGAGACGTGCCCAGCCTTTTCCTTCCATCAGCCATTATCCTTAAAGCAAGTCTGCCGCACACTCTCATCACCTGGATCACAGGCGTTTCTCCCACAGCACCTTGCAGGATCCGCCTTCGGGCAGGCGCAACAGGTGTATGTGGTTCAAGTTTTAGGATCCAGGAAGTGGGCCGCTTGCCTCTTAATTTAAGCCTTCCCACCAGCAACCCTTCTGGCCCAGAGGGAGCTTTAAATTTCTTCTGGGTAATGTGCTCAGCTCCTCACTCTGAGACAGGGCTTACAATACAGAACCACCAGGCACGGGCACAGGCACAGGCTGAGACGGAAGCACAAACCCAGGATGGCGTCCTCAGAGCAGGAGAGGCAAGGCCTGAGCTGCACCTGGGGAGAGACCCAGCCTGATCTCCTTGGTCGTCTCCCACTGAGAAGCATCTTGTTCCCGCAAGCCCATCACCTGGGTCAGCACATCCTTTCAGCTCAGCCATTTACTCAGGCATCGCCATTTGGTGGTAGGTCTCAGTGTCCCTCCTCTGCGCTCCCACCGCTGCCCTTCCCACATCACAGGGAAAGTTTCCTCTGCCGCTTGTCAGCGCCAGGACCCTGTGAGCTACACCGAGGTAAATAAGAACTGAGCATTCTCCCTCTGCCTTTCCTGGCTCTGCGCACAAAGGCCTGTGTACAGTGGGCACTTAGCAAACACTTCTTTTGACCTGAATGTAGCAGTGGTGTGGCAGAAAGAATATGGACCTGGGAGCTGGATGCGACTTTCATGAGAGCCTCACAATTTGTGACTGGCTTTGCGACTGTGGGCAAACTGTATAACTGAGCTTCATCAGCAAAAATGGGCGTAATAAAGTGAGCCTCGGGTGGTTGAGAGGACCTCATGAGTTAATGAAGACTTTTAAGTAAGCACAGACGTTCCCTCGTTGTTTGGCATACTAAAGGGAAACCTACAGCGAAAGCTCATGATGAGTCATCAGCCTGACAAGTATGTTTGTTGTACATGTAGCTGTTTACACAGCTTCTTAAAGAACATCTCTCCACATGTACTAGGGAGAGTGGTGGACAGGCCAGAGGAATTGACTGTCAGTCCAAATCAGACATGGGAGTCAAACATGGCCAGTCTGGGGGACATCTCAACCCTGCAGATACATGCTGCCTTCCACTCTCCTTTTCTCTTTCCTTAGTAACATCTTGAGTTGCGTTTTATCATTCTTGGGTAGGAAAAAAATCACTTGAGCTTAAAACTTAGATCTCAAACCTGATTTAAATCTCATAGCCTCTCCTCTCCCCAGAAGGTTCAGGGTGAGGGGAGGTAAGGGAGTGTGACGGATTGAATATTTGTGTGCCCCCAAAATTCACATGACAAATCCTAATACCCAATGGGGTGGAATTTGGAGGTGGGGTCTTTGGGGGATGATTAGGTCATGATGGTAGAGCCCTCATGAGTGGGGTTAGTACCCTAAAAAAGAGACCCCTGAGAGCTCCCTCATTCCCATGCACCACCATGTGAAGGCATAGTGACAAGATGGTGATCTATGAACCGCTCGTGGGTCTCACCAGACACCGGGTGGGCCGGCACCTTGATCTTGGACTTCCAGCCCTCTGACCTATGAGAAATAAATTTCTGTTGTTTGTCAGCCACACAATCTAGGGTATTTTTGTTACATTAACCCAAACAGCCTAAGAAAGAGAGGTTGGGGCATTCTTCCCTTGGTACCTTGCACCTTTCAACAGAAGTTCTGGAGGGAACAGGGGCTTAGTCTAAACTGGGAGCATACCCATTTTACTTCTTTTCCAAGTCTAGCTCCTCTGGGGTTGTGCTGGACTCGGGGCTCAGAGGGAGGTCGTGGTGCCCAGTGGTGGCAAGTTGAGGAGAGAGCTGCCCTGGTCTTGATCTGAAATGCCTGTGCTAAATCTCTGAGTGTGTCCTCCAGGTCAGTGAGGGTTTGGGGTATGTGTGTGGAGGGTGGAAGGTGGAGGGTGGTAGGCCACACAGGAAGTAGCCGGTGCAAAGACACAGATGCACGAGAAAGCCTGCTCTGCTTGAGGCAGACCAGCACTAGGAATGGCCAAGTCCGCACTGGTGTGAAGGGCTGATAAAGCAGGCAAAGGTCCCGCTGAGGGTGGGGAGGGTGGGAAACTTTTCTTGGCCGGCAAAATAAGCTGGGTTTTATCCAGTAATGATGGGGGGTGTCACTGAAGGACTCTAAGGCAAAATTGTGGCAAATTGGGAAAATCTCCTAGGTATATCTTGGAAGGCAGATCAGAGAGAACAAGATTGGAGGGCACTCGGTTCTGCTGATGAGCTCAGATGCAGTGCTTTTCGGAGCACGGCCTCCTATGATATTCTCTGCCAGAACAAAGGTCCCGTCTGCTAACTTCCAGATCCCTTCTACCTGGAGCTCTCTTTCCAAAACTACCCAGCACAGGTGAGCCAGGGAAATTGTCAGGCTCCCTGCTCCTGCAGCACTTGCTGCCAGCAGCAGGAGGGAGGCCTTCCTTTTATGGAAGGCCCGGGATTCTTCCTTGACAACAGCTCTTAGATCCTTGCATAGTAACAGAAGATTCCCCCCTCTCACTTTTTAAGTAGCTCCCACGCAGGCCCCACCAACTCTCAGCCTGCTAACGGCACCCCCTACTGAGGCTGCAGAAGGGACTCTCAGCTCGGCCCCTTTGAGCACATCCTGCCACACACGCAGAGGAAGAATGACTTTGATCAAAAAATCTACCAATGGAGAGAAATGCATTTGGGGAGGCCAGGGGACAGCACTGGAGCCAAAGTGATGAAAGGCAGTGGCCTGGTGTGGTACTGGAGCCACACGAGACCGCACAAAACTAGGGAATCCTAGATTCCTACTCTGCCTCATCCCTACTTAGTGAATTGGACAGGTTATTTAACCTTTCTGAGCCTCAGTTTCCCCAGCTGTAAACAGGAACAGTACCTACCTCTCAGCTGTTTTGAGAATTAGAGATAACATTAATATTACTAATATTAACATTGCTGCCTACATCAGCATTTGAGGCCTCCCAAAAGGATCCCCTATCTCACCTCCCCACCATAAGACGCTTTTAATCAGTTATATTTATTTCACGTGTTGAAAGCCTGCTAAATTCAGAGAACTGCCCTAAGTATTATGGGAGATAAAATATATAATGACCCTATCCTTGGATTGTATACCAAGGATGTCAGGTGGAATGTTTTGCTTAGATGCTAGATTCAGCTTTATTTATACCTCCCTTCATAGATCTTCTCAGACTTCATTTTTAGGGTCTGTGGTCCCCTAAGGGGAAAGGAAAGATAAAAGTATATTGTTCAGCAGAACCCTAAGCCAGAAATTGTGCTTTGGTGGCATTTAAAAGTGTGGGAGCAGATGCATCCGAACGTATAAGTGAGAGTGAAAAAAGGGTTAAAGTTATTATAAACCAGTTTGGTGACATTAATAGGAAGAACGCTGCACCTTCCTTAGAATGTAGGAGGTGAATTACTAAACACGGGATCTTGAGCAAGACATTTGACCTCCCTGCAAATGGCAATCATAAAATCTGCTCTCAAATCAAGGAAGAATCATTGAAGCCAATAAAATAACAGTCATAAATATTTCATAGAAGAAAATGTCAACTCTCTAGCAAAAGGTGATAGATAACTTCAACGTTAGCCAAAGTGTATCCGGATGAAGGTTGGAGGGCTGGTGTGTGCGATGGGGAAGCTGTGTCAGGCCATGGAACTTGGCGGGTGGTCCCTCCTGGCATAAAGTAGGACTTCCCATGGCCTGAAGAGAAAGGAGGACTGAGGCCTGGGTTCTCTGTCAAATGAAGAGGCCCAGCTTCTGCTCTGATACTCCCTGTCTGCCTCTGGCCACTTTCCCCAGTGCCCCCTTCTCATTCTCTTCCTTGTCACCAAATCTACAGTAAGGCTTGGTAGGCTACTAGTTGGTCGTCATCATCATCTGCACATGAAGGTCCTTTAGCAGGGATTGGTCACTGCCTTTTAGGTTCACATTTGAAGTTCTTATTCTTAGAATCTTAGCTTTTCTAATCCATTAGTATATGAGGGTAATAAAAAAAAGTATTGAGGATCCACCCCTTCACTAAATACGTTACATCTATTAACCTCACTCAATCTCCACAACAGTCCCATGAGAGGGGTCCTGTTATGATCCTCATTTTACTGATGAGGAAGCAGAGGTATTAAGATTGAGTAACTTACTTGAAGTCACACAGTAACTGCAAGACCCAGCTCTGACAACCATGCTCTCAACCACAATCTTCTCACTGCGAAGTTAGAACCAAGTATCAAAGCCCTGTACCGGAAGGTCATCTTGAGGTCATTTTGGAATTTGGACAGTTTTCTGGGAAGATGAACCTTCCTGTGTCATCTGTGAATGGTAGACCTGGAGTTGAAAATAAGAGTGGCGGCTCGGTGGGCACCCTGGTAGAAAGAGTGCTAGAATGCACTAGGGACTCTCCTCTGGCACCAGCTAACTGGGTGTCCTTGGGCAGGGCCACCCCTTTGGGCCTCAGGCTCATCCTCTAAAATACAGGGCTTGGCACAAATAGTGCCCCCCTTTTATTACAAAACCATACGCACGTAATTGTGTAACATAACAATATCACACTCAAGCACACCATATGACATTTTAGGTAAAATGTTCAAATTAAAGCTATAAATTATTACACCCATATTATTGCCCTACCAACCACACTCAAGCAGGTGTTACTTCTGCTAGATGGTGTATAAGAATATTGGAAATAATGCCCTTTAATCTTTCTTCAGTTCAGCTAGAAAATGATGTGATTTGGGGGTCACATTATTCTCAAGAAACCATGGAGGCCCCTCCTCCTGGAGGAAGATTTTCAACAATCTCCTCTTCACCTCTTTGGTGTTCAGCTCCAAAACATAGAGTTGATAGCTGTCATTAATCATAAGAAGATAGACAGAAATATGCGGAAAAGGAAGAAAGATCTCTAGAAACCCCTTCCTCCCTTTTTTTCTTTAGCTTTTCCTTCTGGCAGCCAAATAACACATCTTGTCTCAGAGAGGCTTTCATGGCATATAATTTAAGGCCTATAAATAGATGGCTGTTATTAACAAGCACGCACGCACACTCACACACACATACGTTTCCCCTCTATTCAGACATCAGCAGAAATGATGCAGATAGAAGAGAGGGGATAAGCTGTTTAAAATGGGAGGCACCTATCTCTCTCCACCAGCTGGAGGGCTGCATCTGTTTCCTCCTCTGCCTTTTGCTCTCCACTCATTCTTTTCTTCTAGGTTGTATCTCCATCTCCATCCCTCCCGTGCTGTTAAACCCCACCCTCCACACTCTCACCGTGCTCTGTGCTGCAACACTTGACTCTCCCCACTAATCTTTATGCCCGAGTCTCTCCCTCATGAATGATCAGACCCTGTGCCCCTTCTCAAAGTCACTTGAAAACCTTATCAGTCTTCCCTAAAATTCCGGCTGACACAGGACACACAGGTATGGACATAACCCCACTGGTAGAAAGAACTAGATGATAAGGGTTACAGAGGTTCGTATCAAAAAGGAGCTACATCAAGAATAATAAAAGACAGGGCTGACAGTAAAATCTGCATGCCAGCTACTATTTATTATAGAAAAATTTAGAAGATGCTCAGGTCTGGTGGGATAATCTAAAGAGATGGGTTCATTGATGATTAATATATTGGAATGGACACTTATGTGGCATAACAAGGATCCCAAGGAGCCTTTAAGTACATTATTTCAATTGATCCTCAAACCAATAAACTAGAGGACAGAGGGCCATGGAGAGTGAGAGAGTTTGTCCTCTTCCTAAGATATCATAGCCAGGGATGGCAAATCCAGTGTAAACACCCGGGTCTGCATGACCCTCGGGGAGTATTCAGGTGTATGTCTTGTCACCACGTTATACTCATCACAGTGATTTATGACAGTCAACACTTGTCTTTCTCCTCCACTCTTCGGTGGTTGTATTTTCCATGCTCAAAAAATGACACAGGGAAGGAGGGTGATAAACATTTATTTAGAGGAGGAAGAGGAAAGGAAGGGGTGGACACATGTGTGCATCTTCCCCCAAAAGCCGGTGTTAAAGTCAGTGGTGAACAAGATGGAGTTTGACTTGAGATATCTTGTCACCTCACCTCACTCCATCCTGTTTGCTTCTGGGCCACCTACAATGGCAGCAGAACAACACCCACACTCCCCATTCAACCTCCATAACCCCAGTCCCTTAAACTCCCTCCGGCTCCCCCCAGACAACCTCGGCTCATCCACATGGCATCTCCAACACGGGCTACCTTCTGCCCTGCATTGTTATCCGGCCCTGCCCTGTCTTTCCTGCTATGAATACTTTAACCTTCTTAAGTAGCCTTGTCTTCTTAAGTTAGTAATGAATTCCCTCATTCATTAATTACAGGAGGGGGAAACTAATATGAACTAAAGGTCTACTGTATGCCAAACAGTTTTGGAACCTTAAGAGATTTCTACTTTAATCTTTATTTTATTGATAAGGAAACTGAGGCTCCAAGAACTTCGATAACTTATCAGAACACAGAATAGGAGGTTAATACATAGTTCTTTAATTAAGGAAGAAAAGATGCTGCAGGTAGTAAGTGACTGATCTGGGATTTCAGGCCAAGCCTTTCTGATTCAACAGCCCAAGATTTCTCCAATAAATTAGCCTCTTCCAATTCTAACTCCGGTGGGAATGTCCCTTCCAATTCTAAGACAACATGAAGGACTTATGAAATCAATGAATTGAAAAATCATAATCATAATTCTTTGAAACTATTTTAATCTTTTCTTTCAGAGAGTATAAGGAATAATGTGCATAGTGCTTATCCCTAATGCAGTTTTATTTACACACAAGGGGGCCTGTTATTAGTTCCATTTTTCAGGCTCTTGCATAAACCAATTTCCGGTGTGACCCATGGCTACCGAGTGAGTGAGAACGGCTCTGGGGATGAGAGGCTTGTTCCCACACCAGGTGCATGTATCCTGGTCCTTTCACTGGCCCAACAAACAAGGTTTTCTTTGATTTTTAAAATATATTAGTTATCATGTCTCCAAAAGGAGACCGAGGACTCAGCTGGCACACTGTATTAGTCCATGCTTCTGCATGCTGCTCAGGAGAACTGGAAGGATCCTGCAGTTCTGCTAAGTCCTAATGAGCCTTCTGAGCAGGCAAACACAGATTAATTATTTCCTCTCTTGTTTCGATATTAACTCTGCTCTTGTTCTCTCTCCCCCTGTCTTCCTGTTCGTTCTCCCTCATGCCCGGGTCATCCCTGCTGGTGCTTCGAGGCCCAGGACACCTTACCTCCCCCAGAAGACTGCCCTTAACTATACCTACCTCCTTCATTGCTGTCTTCTCTGAATCTCAGTCTCCCTCGTGGTCAAGCCTTTTTCATGGCTTCATATGTTTTTGATTGTTTACCAACTAGATTTTCAACATCTTTTAGATATAAATCTAAACACTGGAGACACAGTAAGTGAAGAGAAAATAAATTTCAATCCCTCAAAAACTAGAAATATACTAACGCTCCACATGGTAAACAAACTGCTATTAAGAGATTAATCTAACCCTGAATTAATCTAAATTAACAAGAAAGAACTCTTCATTACTCTAACACAACAGACAACAGAGACTTTGGGGTTCCTGCCAACTGGCCAATGTCTCTTTGAAAGCACCCAGTGGTGACAAGAGGTCCAGCCTAAGGAGGACTGTGATCCGACACCAGGAGCAGCGCTCCCTCCCTCACAGCTTCGGAAGCCATGAGAGATTGGGGGGTGGGGGGGCTGAGGCTGACTCAGAGCTGCAACTACAGGCAGGGTCCTGGGCAGCACACTGTCTGAACCACAGCCCAGCAAATGTAGGCCCCTGCAGAGCTGGACAGAAACCTCCTCTCTCCCTACAGTCTGCCGGATGCCTGACATCTGGTCCTCACCTAGAAAAGATGTCATTTGGTTGGGGAGGCAGGGGGCGGTGTTCCCACACATGAGGTTATACACTCTGCTGAGCACCAGGAAGGCGCTGTATTTGGAGACTGGAGCTCTGACATCTTTTCCTCAAGGCTGGGGCACATCGTGCGTACCACCACCGCCCCCAGCAGCCACCGCACCAGTCTTCCTGTTGCTCAGATTGTGTTGGACTCCAGTGGCGGACAGCATCACACAGTTACAAGCCTAAACTGCCCTCTCGGGTATTTGCATTTTAATGTAGGAAACTATGGATTGGCTAAAAATAACATTTTAATCAAACGTCCTCTAGAACCAAACCACAGTGGGGCTGTAACATTACAAAGGAAAAGACAGAAGTCAAGATCTAGAATTCCAAGTCAGTCAGAACCTCCTGGTTTCCGGTTTTCAAAGCCGTGGGGAATTCCTGTCACTACGTGTCTTGTAAGGAGACTATCAGATTGAAGCAGAGATGTCTTCAAAACTGTTCTTCAGGCTAACAAAAGCTTTCCTTGAGAACTGTCACTTTCGTGCCTGCGTTCACGTGGATGAAATTACCTATGTAAAATTAACTGCCAAGGCCGGCAGGGATTAGGGAGTTTATAAATAATTCCTATTTCTGTTCTTAAGTGAATATCTTTTTGTTTGTTTGTTTATTTTTTCTCTCTGCCTGTATATGTGTATAATTCAATAGATAACTATTGAGGCTAGAAAATTTAGCAATTGTGCCTCTATCTCTTCTTTTGTTTTTTGTTATCATAGCTAATGTTTAAAAATACTCTTTTGAAATGCTGAGAGACTCTGAAATGTTTAATAAACAAACTATTAACCCTAAACTGTTAGGTTGAAAACCTGTGTCAAACAACAAATAAACAGTGCAGCATTTTGCCATTTGGTAAACAACGTAGAGCTACCTTGTAGGAAACAAACCAAAAAAATGCGGAACCAACTCTGCCTGACAATAGATCAGGAGATCCTACAAAAGGGATCAGGCAGTAAACTACAAAAACAGTTTCCTTGTTTGAAACAAGCTGGTTTTCAGTCCGAAACACCTCTCATAGATGCTAATCTTTTTTCATGCTGTCATTGTGGAGATGGGCAGAAGTTATCCCCACTTTATAGGTGAAAGACATGAGTCTCAGAGAGGTTCGATAACTCGGCTAAAGCCACACAGCTCAGCTGCGATCAAGCCAGTGCTAAAACCACATCTTTTTACTCCAAGCTCAGTGCTATTTTCACAACACTGTGCTGCAAGTAGAAGGCATTACACGCCTCCAATTGTCCTTTGTTTCTGGGTAAACCTAGGGAATGTCTCAAGTGGCCTTTTTTTTTTTTTCCTGGCTCTCTCAGCCTCTATTACACTTACTGAATTAACACTATAGTGCTCTGTGGACAACAGCTCTATTGATCAGAATCTTGTTTTTTAAAAAATAATGCTCTGGCTGGTGTGGCTGAGTAGATTGAGCAGCAGCCTGTGAACTTCAAGGTCGCCGGTTTGATTACCAGTCAGGGCACATGCCTGGGTTACAGGCCAGGTCTCTGGTTGGGGGCCACGTGAGAGGCAACCACACATTGATGTTTCTCTTCCTCTCTTCCCCCTCCCTTTCCCTCTCTCTAAAAATAAATGAATAAAATCTTTTAAACAACAATAACAACAACAAAAAGAAAACTTGCAGCTAAGAATTTCAAAGCAATTTTACCCAAGGAAAAATCCAGTCTCAACCACTGTATGTCAGTCCCCGTAGTAATGCTACAGCGAGTGTCTCACCTTTCTCCAGTAGGTCCTGGGCCAGGGGTCCGCAGCCCGTGGCAGGTGTTGTGCTTCAGACGCAGCAGAACCGTCCGGCAAACCCCCTCATCTGGGTGCCTCTTCTCTTCAAACCAAATGAAATATTTGTGAAAAGTTTAAAATGGCTAAGTGCTGTATAAATGTAAAGCATGATTGCCACCTTCATATTTTGAGGGCCTCAACAGAAATGCTTTTTATCTCTCTCTCTCCCGCATCCTGCCTTCTCTATTTGCCACTCCAACACCTGTTTTGTGTAGAGTAAAAACATGCTGCTATTATTATGGATTTTCACACCTTCAGGATATTACTTCTAGGACTACCGTCAGGGGCTCTTAAAGCTGAAGAGATTTCATTTAATTAACGCATAATTGTGGCATGCCAAAAATGCTTGGAGTTTACATGGTAAATCTTGCTTAAGACTGACCCTACCTATGCACTCACCAGCATTCAAAATATCCAGATCTGTTAGTGTTTCTACAACACAGCTGTTCTCTCTCACTTCTCAACTTGCTGTTCCTTCCCCTGAACTATCTATCCTTCAGAACTCCGCATTTGTTTGGCCATAGTCCTCTACAACAGAGCTTAGGAGCCATCTCTTCTGGGAAGATGTCTCCACTGAAGACCCTCCCCCAACTCCATCCCCCCCATCCCCAGACTAACCCGTCCCTGCTGTGATCATCACTGCCCTCCCATGTCTCCCATCTTCATGGCAAACCCTCTGAAGCCCGCATATTATTGGATTCTGTGTCTCAGCACCTGGCACAGTGCCTGGCACACTGGTGGTGCTCAGTCCATGTTTGTTATGGAAATATTTGGTGCCAAGAGTAGTTGCAAGAGAAGCTGGAACAATAAACAAAAAAGCCTACTCAAGTTGTTCTCTCCAAAAGTCTTAGACTCTGGGTGTCCTCAGCTCCCAAGTGGGTAGTCCTGAAGTATTTCCCACGGGTTTCTTACCAGGAAGTTTAGCCAGGCCATTCAGCAACTTCTGTGGGTCAAGTATCTGCCACGGCTATCAGTAAATGGAAACTGCCATTCAGTGATGATAATTTTATCTTCTCCCCTTACTTTAAAAAAGTGGTGATGCATGGGTACACATACAGAGAAACACAGAGACACATGTATGCAGTTTAACAAGCAAATGAACGCAATAAAGAGAACACCCTCATGCCCACCACCCGGGACAAGAAAAGGAAGACTGCTAGCATTGCAGATGAGCCTGAGGGCCCTTCCTACTGACAACTTTGCCCTTTCTTCTTAGAGGTCACCTCTGTGCGCACTTTTATCATCGTCATTCCTTTGTCTTTTCTTTGTGGTTTCACCACTCGTGTCCGCAAACTCTAAACAAGAAAGTTTTGCTTCTTATTTTTGATGTTTGTATAAATGGACCCATTCTGTCTGTGTGCTCTCACTTGGCATTGGGTTTGTGAGACTCATCCACGCACTTGCATGTGTTGGAGTGCTATTATAGTATTCCACAGTTTGAATGAACAAGAGTCATAGCTGTTCTATTGCCAATGGGTATTTGGCTGGTATCAAAGTTGCAGTTATCACAAACAGCACTGCTATGAACATTCTTGTGTTACTTGCCGCGCATGCAAACAAAAATTACTAGGGCATGTATATTTCCGGGTAATATATTAAATGTTGCTAAACTGACTTCCGAGTGGGTGCACCGATTTACGTGCTCACCAACAGTCAGGAGGAGGTCCCAGTGTTTGTCACCTCTTCACTGTCAGACTCTCCGAACTTTCACCCATCACCTGGGTACGGAAGGAATCCCGTTGTCCTCATATCTGTTTTCACTGATTAGTAATCTTATATTTAGTGACAGTCGTATTTCCTGTTTGTGAAATATCTGTTTAAGCCTTTTACCCCTTTTGCCTATTGGATTCTCTGCGTTTTTCTTAGTGATTTGGGAGAATTCTTTAAATATTTAGAATATCAGTCTGTTGTTAGTTATGTACATTGCAAGTATTTTCTCCCACTCTGCTTTACACTTTTACCATTTTCAAGTGATAAACAGAATGTCTTAATGTTGATGTTGAAAAAATTTATTAAAATGGTTTTGGTAGTTAGTGTTTCTCTATCTCATTTAGGAAACCCCTGAAGATCATGACAAAGATCTTTTCTTATTGATTTTTCCTTCCACCTATAGTTTTTAAATTGGTGAAATAAACTCTTCTAGCATGGTATGAAGTAAAGATCCAACCTCATTTTCTTCCACACGGATACTTAATTGTCCTAGAAATTGATTTAAAAATCTTTTTAAATGCTTTTCTCACTGACCTTTATATCTGACAGAGCCAGTGAGCTCTCCTTCAAGAGTGTCTCAGGCAGTCTCATTAACCCTTTGTGTGGCCGTGTAAAATTTAAAATCAGCCCGCCACATTTAAAGAATAGAAAAAGAACAAATGCATGATGCTTTGCTTATGTTTGCATTAAATTTATAATAATTTGGGGATGAGTGACATCTCTTCTGAGTCATAAACTTGGTGTATCTCACCACTTATTTAGCTCTCTTTTTTAATGTTTCTCACACTTTATAATTTTCTCTGTGGACATCTTGGACAAAAATATTTCGTTAGGTTTATCTCCAAGGATATCACCTTGTCTTATGTGTTTTATGCTATTATAAATGGTAGCTCTTTTATTTCATTTTCAATCTGTTGCTCAATTATATGAACTGTTTATTGTTTAAAGCATTGAATGCAGGTACTACAACCATGTCAAGCCTTCATAATTATAATAATTTCTCTATGAATTCCTTTGAATTTTCTGCACATAATTGTATCATCTGGATAGTAACAGTTATTTACCGCTACTTTTCAATTCTTATACCTTTTATTTCTTTTTATTGGTTTATTGAGCTAGCAAGGAACTCCAGGACACAGCTGAATAGTGACAGTCATGCTGAAGTAGCAATAATAGGAATTCTTGTCTTATTCCAAATTCCAAATGAGAACTCTCAATATGTCAACATTTACTGTAGTGTTTGCAATAACATTGTAATAGATACCCTTGTAAAATTAAGGCAATAGTAGGAATTCTTGTCTGAAGTAGCAATAATAGGAATTCTTGTCTTATTCCAAATTCCAAATGAGAACTCTCAATATTTCAACATTTACTGTAGTGTTTGCAATAAGATTGTAATAGATACCCTTTGTAAAATTAAGGCAATTTTATTCTATTCCTATTTTGATGAGTTTTGTCATGAATGAATATTGACTTTTATCAAATACTTTCTTTACATCTCCATGATAATCACATCTTTTTTTCTCATTTTTTCATCTATGTAGTGAATTGCATAAACTGTTTTCCCATAGTTGCACTAACCTTACACTCCTAAGATAAACCCCAATTAGTCATGGTGTAGTTTTTATGTATATTGGTGGTCTGGGTGCACTAATTGTAGTTTATGTTTGCCATTTACATTCATGAGTGAGATTCGGTTCTAATTTTCCTTTTTCATTTCGCCTTTGTTGAGTGTTAGAATCAAGATTACAGACAGTAGACTTCCAGCCAAGATGGAGGCATAGGTAGACACACTGCCCCCCCCAACCAAAAAAAGGACAACAATTTAGAAAAAAAACAACAATGAGAACTGACAGAAAATCGACTGTATGGAAGTCCAACAACCAAGGAGTTAAAGAAGACACATTCATCCAGACTAGTAGGAGGGGAGGAGAAGAGCAGCTTGGCAGAGAGGGTTCATGGCAAAGCAGTGGCTGGCCGACCCAGTGAAGCAGTCAATTGTGGAGTGGGTGGTCCCACATTCATGTGCAGATAAACCGAGGGAAACTACTGGGAAGCGGGATGGACTGCACAACCCATGGCCCCCAGCATGGGAAAATAAAGCCTCAAACCACTGATTGAAAACACCTGTGAGGGTTGAGGAGCCAGTGGGAGACTCCCAGCCTCAAAGGAGAATTCTTTGGAGAGACCCACAGGGTCCTAGAACGTACACAAAACCACCCACGTGGGAATCAGCACCAGAAGGGCCCAGTTTGCTTGAGAGAAGCAGGGGAAGTGACTGAAATCTGGCAGAGAGTGGAGTAAGTGCCATTGTTCCCTCTTGGACTCCTGCCCCACATACAGTGTGAAATCCTAAGGCTCCACCCCTCGCTACGTAACAGGCACATCGAGACAAAAAAAAAAAAAAATGGCCCAAATGAAAGAACAGATCAAAGCTCCAGAAAAAATACAACTAAGCAATGAAGAGATAGCCAACCTATCAGTTGCACAGTTCAAAACGCTGGTAATCAGGATGCTCAATTGGTTAAATTTGGTCACAAATTAGATGAACAAATGAAGGCTATACTAAGTGAAATAAAGGAAAATGTACAGGGAACTAATAGTGATGGGAAGGAAACTAGGACTCAAATCAATGGAGTGGACCAGAAGGAAGAAAGAAACATCCAACCAGAACAGAATGAAGAAACAAGGGCTCAAAAAAAATGAGAAGAGGCTTAGGAACCACCAGGACATCTTTAAACATTCCAACATCTGAATATAAGGTTACCAGAAGGAGAAGAGGAAGAGCAACAAGTGGAAAAGTTATTTGAACAAATAATAAAGAACTTCCCCCATCTGGCAAAGGAAATAGACTTCCAGGAAGTCCAGGAAGCTCAGAGAGTCCCAAAGAAGTTGGACCCAAGGAGGAACACACCAAGGCACATCATAATCACATTACCCAAGATTAAAATGAAGGAGAGAATTCTAGAAGCAGCAAGAGAAAAGGAGACAGTTACCTACAAAGGAGTTCCCATCAGACTGTCGGCTGATTTCTCAAAACAGACCTTACAGGTAAGAAGGGGCTGGAAAGAAGTATTCCAAGTCATGAAAGGCAAGGACCTACATCCAAGATTGCTCTATCCAGCAAAGCTTTCACTTAGGATGGAAGAGCAGATAAAGTGCTTCTCAGATAAGTTCAAGTTAAAGGAGTTCATCATCACCAAGCCCTTGTTATGTGAAATGTTAAAGGGACTTAGCTAGGAAAAAGAAGAAGAAAAATATTTACAGTAAAACAACAGCAAACTCACAATCATTAACAACCACACCTAAAACAAAAACAAAAGCAAACTAAGCCAACAACTAGAACAGGAACAGAACCACAGAAATGGAGATCACATGGAGAGTTATCAACAGGGGAGTGGGAGGGGGAGAGAGGGGGAAAAGGTACAGAGAATAAGTAGCATAGATGGTAGGTAGAAAATAGACAGGGGGAGGGTAAGAATAGTATAGAAAATGTAGAAGTGAAAGAACTTATATATACAAACCATGGACATGAATTAAAGGTGGGGGAATGTGGGTGGGAGGGGCTGTGCAGGGCAGAGGGGAGTGAAGGGGGGAAATGGGACAACTGTAATAGCATAATCAATAAAATATATTTTAAAGAAAAGATTACAGACAGTGTCATAAAGCATAATGGAAGGTTTGCCCTTTTATTTCTCTGTCTGAAAGAATAAGTTAGAAATATTTTTCCCTTGAACATTTATAGGATTTATTAGTAAAATCATCTGAGCCTAGAGAGTTCTGGATAAAAAGTTTTGGTTTGTTTTTACTAGTTAAAGTAAAATTTAAAATTCTTATTTCTTTTGGAGAAAGAATTTGTATGGTTTTCTGTGGGGTGCGGGGGGGGGGGGGCTCCACCTGCAGGCCACCCCCTCCCCAGCCACCAGGGATGAGAATAAGTTTACCAAGATATGATCTGCTTGGGGAGGAAAGGTGGCTGATCTCTCAAAGGCCCAAGAACTTTTCCTCAATGGGCTTTCATTGGGTCGTTTTGCACAGGAATATAGGCTCATTAATCATTGTCAGGCAGTAGGGTCAAACAAAGAATTCTGAGGGCCTATTTTGAGTCAGGTCAGATAGCTAAAGAACTATAAAACTTTGAGGAACAAATTCACTTCTTGCTTGGACCCTTATTTAATTGAGAGCATTCTAAACAAAGCAGGTTTCACAGGATTTTACATATTCTTTCTTAGACCTGATTGCCCTAGGGAACCCACCCTTTCCAGCACAGGGCTGAACCCACTTCCAGCATTGTCTCAGGCTTAAGTCAGGCAGGGTAAGCAAGGCAGCCAAGAGATTACAAGACTTCTGGCAGACAGAATGAGGACTCGGGCTATGTCAGAGCTGAGGGTCCATCACCCCCTTTTGCTGTAGCCCCCCAAGTCCTTCCTTGGGGCCTCCACACGATCATACCTGTCTTAGGTCATTCTCTGCTTGGGGAATCTTACCCGTCATTGGCTAACCAATCAAGCATTGGGGGCCAGTTATGGATGAAACGGAGCAGAAGTGGCTCCCCTGCCAGGGAGATAAGTCTTGTCTCCTTAGTGGCTTACGGTGGGTTCACTCAGCCTTAGCCATGGGGGGTTTATAGCTCCTGAAACTAGGCAGGGCAGTTCCCAACAGTTTTTCAGGAATAGATAAATAAAATATATATTATATATTTGTATTTATTTTCAAACATATTGGCATTAAGTTTTTCATATATCTTATTATTATCCTTTCAATGTGTGCTGTATTATTAGTAATGTGCATTTTTTATTCCTGATGTTATTTGTGTTTTTTCTTTACTTTCTTGATCAGTCTCACCAAAGTGCTGCCAATTTTATTTATATTTTCAGAGAAACAACTTTTGATTTTGTTCATTCACTTTATTATATTTCTATCTTGTACAATATTTTTCTATTCTATTAATTTATCTTCTTAATTTCATTCTTCAACTTTTCTTTGGTTTTATATCTCTTTGTTTCTACTAGTCTCTGAAATTGAAATTTCCAGCCTTTGTTTTTCTTAATCTATCCATTTGAAGCTGTAAATTTCTCTCTTCATAATGTTGGTGTTCTGGTGAAAGAAAGAAAGAGAGAGGGGAGAGAGAGAAGGGAAGGGAAGAAACGAAGGAAAGAAAGGAAGGGAGAAAGAAAAGAAGAAAAGAGAGGGAGGGAGGGAGGGAGGGAGAAAAAGAAGAAAGAAAGGGGAGGGAGGAAAAAGATAAAGAAAAAGAAAAAGTCTTCATTTGTAGTATTCCAGTTTCATATATCTGTGTTGAAAGTACTTCACTATGACAGATTTCAAGGTGCTAATGGGTTAACCACCAGCTGAAAATTTTCCCGAATATTTAAGTTCCATGAGCAGATACAAGCCTAGTCCAGCACACAACTGACTGTATATCTCAAAGGTTCAATAGTATTATCACAGTTGTTTACTTCAAAATATGTTCTGATTAACACTATACTTTATTTGGCCACATTTCTTTGAATATTTAGAAGTATGTGACTAAATTCCCAATCACATTGAAATATTCCAGTTAATTTTTGTTAATATTCCAGTTAATTTTTGTTTTTTATTTGTAGTTTCCTTGAGTTTTTATTGGAGATCAGGACTGATAGGTTTTCAGCTTGGTAAAATCTGTTGAGATTGACTCCAGGTCCAGAAATAATTGATTCTTATAAATATTACATGTGTGCCTGAAAAGAATATTTTCATAATCTTATTCTGCAAATGTATGGAGCAGTGTTCTACAATATACCCATTCATTAGGGCAAAGTTTTTATCTGGTTTAACTCTTTTGTCATTATATTTCTACAAGATATATCTATGACTCAGAGAAATATATTAAAATTTCCCACTCTGATTGTTATTTTTTCTCTTGTACTCCTTTCAGAATTAATTTATATATTCTGAAGTCTTATTTTTTAGGCTTCTTACATACTTCAATTGTAATATTTTTGTTAATTAAAATGTGTCATTGTGAAATTATACTCTTTATATTTAGTAATGTTTAGTCTATTATGTTTAATATGAATGAATCCTTCTAAGGTACCTGACAATTGGTATTTGCCTGCTATATTTTTCTACCCTTTTATCTTTCACATTTTTGTATCTCTTTGTTTTAGATATGTCTTCTAAAAATAATATATACAAAAATATAAATAGGATTTTTTTCTTTTTGTTATCTTTACTGGAGACCTGAATACATTAAAATTTTTGTAAGTTGTAATATTTAAGAGTTAAAAATCAGCCATCTTATCTTGTGCTTATTTTTATCCTACTTCTCATATTTTTTTCTTTTCTTTATTTCCTTCTTTTGGATTTATTTGGTTTTCTTCTTTTAGTTGGGAGTTATATACTCTGTTTCTATTATTTTACTATTTACCCTGAAATTACAGCACTCATTTAATTCATAAAATTATTAAATTAGTTAATACCCTGATGTTCATTACAGATAGCATAAAGACCTTAGAACATTTAACTTTAGTTTTCCTCCCATTATTCTTCCTGAGCATTTTCATTCTTTTTTTAGAAGACATTATTTTATTATTATTATTTCAGCAATCAAGTACACATATTGGAAGATACGTTTATAATTGTGTCCTTCCTTTGTTCTTGGAAGAAGACTTGCCTGAGGGCAGTTGTGGGTCATAAAGACTGGCAATGCAGGGCAAATGTTGAGACAAGACTTACATTGAGCAAGACTCAAAGGGGGCATCTGAGAGCTGGTGGTCAAGGTTGAGCTCAGGTCAGAGTTAGGTGAGAAGACAGAAGTCGAGGGAGTCTAGCCAATGTGAGGAAGCAAATCTCAGGTGAGCATTTGGGATCCAGGGATCCCGAGGGAGAGACAAGCAAGGGAGAGACAGACATATCAAGTTGTCCTGACCACGGATGTAAGGAAGGCATCATCACAGCCAGCAGGCCGATATCGAGGCAATACCCAGCACAATCAGGGAGGATCTTGATACCTTTTGCTGAGTGGGACACAAGTCCACAAATGTGGTCAGCAAGTCATGTTAGGGAGCTAGAGTCTGAAGAGAAATAGGGGTCACCAACAAAAGATGTTATTTCATCTGTTATCAGTTTTCTATGCAAAGTACTGATCTCCAGAGCCTAATGCAATGCCCAGCACTTAATAGGCACTCAATAAATAGGTATCTGCTGATTTATTTCCTGACTCTTACTGAACAAATGGGATTATGCCAGCCTTTTATGATAAAAACATGAATTGGAACTGTCTTGTTAACCTAAAGGCACTTATATCTGGGGGCTGAAATCAACATTTAACTAAAATATAAGACAAATGACAGAAGTTAAAATGCCAAAGTGGAGCCATTAGCTCTGCCTGAGATTATCAAGGATGGCTTCATGGAGGAGGTGGAAGGCTTGTTTGAACGGTCAACCGGGGGGGACATTTTCATGACAATGACAGCCACTGGAGATATCGTTAATATTCTGAACCTGTACTTCCTAAGTTACTGGTACTGGAGGTCAGGGCAAGGACATGCTCTGTGATGGACAGAGCCACCAGGAAAAGCCTGGCAAACAGGGGAGACTGCTCAACCCTCCCCGCCCCCACCAGCCAACTGGGAGTGCTCTTATCTCTGACCTTCTTATGAGTTTTCTTCCCACCTTGTGATGCTGGCCACAGTCTACCCTGTATCCAGATGGACAAGTCCTGGGGCGTTCTAAGTTTCTGACATTAGAAAATGGACCAAGGCACATTCTGGAGGATCCCCAAAGCCCTTGATGACAAACATCACTGGGATTCAGCACTAACTGGAGGGCAGGCCATGGCGGACGCCACTTTCCACTCCCAGCCCAATCTCTGATGGTGGCATTTCCCTTTCAGCAAAGAAAGTAAATGACAGGCATAGTGTATAGCTTGCATGTTCTTTGTGCAAGAATGCCTCAGGCCTATTCTGGCACTCAGCTTTTTCATAATCCCAAATTAGCACCAGAGAAGTCTCCAGAAGGGTGAGCAACACATGCAGCCTGCCTAGGATTCTCTCACCTGCATCTTCCTGCCTGTCAGCAGCCTCCCAGGACCCCAGACTGAGCAGGCACTCTGATGCCCAAGGCCCTTAAGCAGGGCAGCACAGGCAGTGTCTGTCTGTCAGGTGACTAGTGTGTCGCCTGTGCTGTTAAGGAGGAGATGACCTTTGCCTGAGCCACTTCACCAACAAGACCTTTGCTGAGACAGTTCCTGTCTTCTCACTTTTTAAAAAATCTGTTTCACACTTTTTCATCCTGCCTCATACTTACACATGAAGCTTATGTGCGGTCACACACAAAGACTAGAAGAGTCATGAGGTTGAAATCATGTCACATTGTATTACAACAGGGTCTAGGATGCCTTTCATCAAGGCAGAGTCAAATGGTAGGTCAGTTGGCACGGAGTTATGGTTGAAGTTTGACACCAGGACCGTGCTACCCTCAGAGAAGAGGTTCTATGGGAAGAAGCTGGATCCTGAGGTTTGATTCATGCACTAGTTTCCAGGCCCTGTGATAGCAAAGCAATACAAACAGGGTGGCTTAAAACAGAACTGTATTGTCCCACAGTTCTGGAGGCTGGCAATCCAAGAACAAGTCAAGGTGTTGGCTGGGCCCATTCCTTCTGAGGCCTGGGAGGTAGAATCTGTTCTGAGCCTCTCTCCTAGCTTCTGGTGGTCTCAGGCATTCTGTGGCTTGTAGATGGTGTTCTTTCTGTGTCTTCACATCGTTTTCCCTCTGCACATGGTGGCTGAGTACAAATTTCCCATTTTTATAACAACAGAATGTATTAGGATGCATCCTAATGGCCTCATTGTAGTCATTTGCAAAGACCTCATTTCCAAATAAGGTCACATTCAAAGGTACCAAGCTTTAGGACTTCATGATTTTGGGTGAGACACAATTCAGCCCCTAACTAGCAGTATTTGGGCATGCAGATTCAGAGGAAGAGCATTTCAGGCTGTAGACAGAAAATGAGCTAAGGCATGGAGATGGGAAGGAAAGTGATTTCATGTTCTTGAAAGAGTGATTGGTTTCCCATGGCTCTGGGATTAAAGTCATTAATGAATATAAATGCATCTGAATAAAGTGTCCATGTACAGGAAATTTGTTTATATATAAATTCCTAGTGTAGCTCTGACTGATTTTATCTCTCTGGTTCTGCATTTGCCCCCTTTTCATGTGGGGTTTATTTTTTTTTCCATTTCAAAAGGTTACAGTTGGCATGACAATGCTGACTGAGTGCATCCAGCACCTTCTCTAGTTTTGCAGAGCTGAGGCGTCACTTGGTGTGATGAGGCTCCCTTTGTGCAGGTTGGCGGGACCTTTGATCAAGAAGAGAGAAGTCAGCACAGGTGGGCTCTCAGAAAGAGAGACTGAAGCCTCAACCATCAACTCCTCCTAAAACATTATGTAAACCATGCTCATTTCCCATTCTGCAAGCACAGTCCTGCCTTGGAATGACGGCTTCCAGGAGACTGGCATTCGCAGTCTGCTCAAGGCTAAGAGTACAGTTTGTCACATGTCATCTTCACTCAGGCACCACCTAATCCTTCAGCATGCCCCAGCCATGACCCTGCTGCCACTTTGGAGAAATGTCACACAGCTATGTGCAAACACATTTCACAAATGGGTACTTTTTTGTTTTTGTTTTTGTTTTTGTTTTTTTGGCATCAGTGATGGCGGTGGTGATGGCCAGGTGCTGGGGGAGGTGCTAGTGATGCGAGGCTGGCAGAGCTCTGGCAGCGATGGTCACATTGCTGGTGACAGTGATGATGGAGAATGTAGTATCTTGAGATCCATTGCTTTAGCGAGTGTGTATGAGCCTGAAGCTTGGTGAGAACTGGAACCAGACTAGAACTTTAATATCCCAGCTAGTGCCTAGCCCAGAATTTTTCCACAATGTCTGCTGACTGGATAAATAAATATACAATATGATTGTTTTCTATGAAGTTCATAGTTCCATGCTTCCTCATTCTGCAACTTAATGAACGTTGTGATCCTACAGAATTTATAAGGGCAAGTCTTGACACTCTATCTGAACATCATAAGCCAAATTAATGAGCTCTATTCATAGTAGTAGTATTCTACTGTGGAATTTATTTTTTAAAAAACTACCATTTCTACAGACTAGTCACAGAGGCTGTGACCCTCCCTGCCCACTTTCAACACTAGCGTGGCAGTGGGTGAACTGAGGAGGTGCTGACAGGCTTCTGCAGTCCACACCCATCTGTTTCGGCCCCTACACAATGCTAACTGTGGCACTGCAATGAGAGTGACAAGTTACAAATGACCAACTTGCCAATAAGTGACTCAGCAATAAAGACCTGCAATTGCTGTTATTCATTTAATAAATCGAACCTCCTTAGCAGCAACTACTATTCCTAAGCTCTTTATCTGAGGGAGGGAGGGACGAAGGATTTGACCTCAGATGCCACCACCTCCGCCCCTCTACTGTGGCACTTCCCAAGGAGGACGAGAAGGCGCAGAGAAGGATCAGTGCCTCATCCATGCAGATTCTCTGTTCCTTTGGACTAAATTGCCTTTCTGACGGTTTCTCATCAGTTTCTATCTCTTCTCTGCAGCCTGTCTGCTCCTTTCTGTCCTCTCCCTCTTCTGTCAGTGAGGTCTTACGCTAACTCATCTCATTTTGCCCTAGATGAGAAATCAGACTGTATTCAGAAAGAGACCAAAGTCCATTTAAAAGTCTTTGTAAAGGTATTTTGTATCTTTCAAGAGAGTGGTAGGTAGCTAGCTCAGAGGGGAAGTTCTGCCCATCTTGTGTGTTAGGTCATCAAGATTGAAAATTCTCTCCCTTTCTCTCTTCCTGCCCCCCCCCACCCGGGAGATGGTCCAACACAGAGATAGTCATATAAGGACTTCAGATTTAACAAACCTTTATTAAGCAACTCTTGAGGGCAAGGGGGCAGTTTAGGAGAGGAGACAGGTGCACAGGCTAGAACTGTGCCCTAGGCAGGGTGATCAGTGTGCCGATGGACGTACAACATTTTACTGTGAGAACCCAAATGAGTCCAGCTGGGAAGCTTGCAAAAGTCAGCTGCATCCCATTTCAATCAGGGCTTTGTTTTCCCAGCTTTGTTAGTAGCTGATTGTCTCAGTTTTGGTTAGCTCTGAATCAGCTCTTAGCATTGTGGAACTAACCAGACCAGCTATGCCTCTATGTTTCTTAATAATAGCCCACATTTATTTAGTCCGGCTTTTCCGCAGCCTCTGCATGCATTATTGTGTTTTATCCTCTCACCATCCCTGTGAACTCACAGAAATCAAGGACGGCTCAATGCTGAGCTCAGTGCTACCACCCAGGAGGAACTCCTGCGTTTGTGTTGGATGATGTTGGCTGGCCAGCTGGAGGAAGGAAATTACTTATTTAGGTTAAGTGACTTTCCCAAAATGTCGTGGGTCTTTAATACCAGAATTGGGACTAGAACCAAGCCTTTCAGTATTTCTATCTACTGTTCTTCTCTGTGTTCATGTACCACACGCTCAGGGACTAGCTGTTTTCAAGGTTGGATTGGCACTCTTCCCTGAAATTCCCGAGTTTACTGGAGTTGACATGTTTTTAATAGGGCCTCATGATTTCCTTCAGTTTTCATAGTGATTTGCAGATTTCAAGAGACCAGTCAAAGTATCATCACCATCATTATCAAAATTAATTTAGTAAGAGTACAAGTTATATTAAGCATTGGCATTGATTCAAGTCTTTTTTTGCACTTCCATTTTTTTGCCAAATGGACCTCTCACTCCTAACAGGCCCAAACTTCAAGCAAAATGATTTATATATGTTTATATTATATTTATATCTAAATTTTTATTCAAAAGGGGATGTAGCCACAACCCTAAAGTCATTTTTAAAAAGCACTCAGGTTAGTACCAGGCTCACTTTTACAGATCAGCTTCCCAGCTTGTTGTGATGCGCAGTGATGGTTATGACTGTGGTTTCAAGATATTTTTTTCTTCTTTCATTAGTTACCAGTCTCTCATATTTTCCATATTGCTCCACAGACATTATAATTGGCATTTTAATAACTGCATATATCCCTTCACATTAATGCACCATCGTTTACTGAATCTTATTCCTCATTATTGGGCATTAAGTCATTTCCACTTATTTGTTATTATAAACAGCATTGCAATAAAGATATTTTAATTGCAGACTACAGTGTTTCACTTTTATGTCTGTGACTCATGAAGATGCTTAGGTGCATCTTCATGAGGGATGCTTGATTTGTAAACTTCAACAATGTTCATAGTTATAATATGGTTAATATTGTAACTATGGACACTACAATGTTGTAAGACACTATTCTCTCCTTTAAGACATTTACAGTTTTTTCAGGAAGGAGGTAAATGTGAATGAGGTCACAGAAGCTATGTAAGAAGGTATAGTATGATATCCTCATACTGAACAGACACTAAGGTCTCTGAGAGCTTTGAAAAATGTGTGTGTCAACGGAGATGATTGAAAGGTGCACAGAAAGAATGAAGTGTGGTGTCTTCTGTCCCAGTGTCCTTGCCTTCCCTGGGAACTGGGTGCTTGCCCTCCCTCTCCCTCCAAGCAAAGCTACACTTCACTTACCTGCCAACTGATTACCAAGTCCAAAGAAATCAGAGATGGGGAACAGGCAGCCCCAAACTGTCAAAGGCAGGGATGAGACGAGGGAGTCAGCAGGGAGAGACAACTCTCGGAATTGGGTGTCGGACCAAGGAAATGCACTGTGTCACTGGGTGGGGACCTAACCAGGTACATCTGATTGAGGGATCTGCATGAAATGGATCAGAAAATACCCTCCGGGCCAGGGTATGGGCAAGATGCTCCAAAACATGGGCATTTGTGTTTGCCTCGCTTTTCCGCAAAGCAGAAAATGTGTGTGGAAACATATTAATCCCACTCAACAGTGTGGTGAAATTTCCTCTTTAGTTAACAACCATTCATCAGTTACCTACAGGGTCACCATGTTTTGGAGGCTGTGGTGGGCTTTTGGGTGAACGTATAAACAAGACGTGGCTATTTAACAGGATCTTACAATCCACTGAAGGAGACGGACTTACCAACAACTGTCTACCTTCCCTATGACAGCACAAGAAAATAAGGGCTCAGTCCAGAGGAGGAAGTGTGCATTCTGAGTGGGATCCATGAGAAGAGTCCACGTGGATGTGGCATTGGAGTAGGGCTTTGAAGGCAGAGGATGCCAGGAGACTGAGAATGAAGCAGACAGTGGGGGGACGACAGGTCAGGCCATGTGTGAGCAGGGCGTGCTTGAATAACCATGAGTGGTCGGTTACGAGGGGAACAGACACTGGGCCCAGAGATGTGGTGTGGGTGCTAGGATGAGAAAGTAAGTGGGACCAGGTCAGAAAGGTTCCATCAATGCCAAGGGGTGTGAACTCAGTGTTTCATCCATGAAGAGCTACTGATGAAGCTAATGAAGTTCCCCCACACCTAGAAGCCCTAAACTGAGCTTGGGTCCTCTTCCACCATGCTACTACCCACTCATTTGCTCCCTGTGTGTGATCCTCACTGGGGCCCCACTAGGCTCTGGAATGCCCTGGAGCAACTGCAGCCTCTGACTCTGGCCATCCAGCCATGGCCCTTTGCCCTGCACACGAGGCTGGAGCATCTGCCCAGGCTCTGCTGTGCACCCATCTCCTGGCTCTAAGTCTTGCCTTTGCTACCCAGTGTTGGTGCAGCGACCACTCCCCACCCCAGATGACTGAGGCCACCGTGTCTCTAGGAGACAGCCGAGTAAGTTCTGCATCATCTAGGTCACCAAGGAACCAAGCTTCCACATGGCTCTGAACCAGCACAACCCAGGAAAGCAAAGTCAGGAGGCTTCTGAAGGAACCCAGCCAGCCCTCTGCACTTTCTCCAGTGCACATGGCATTGGGCATTGTGCCCAGGACAAAAAGAGTGCCAGTCGTGAAAAGGCCAGAGTCTTTTGGACAATTAGGAGCAAAGGATGGAAAAGGATTATTTCCCAGGTCTAAAATCTGAGACTCAGGGAGGCCTCGTTCACATGGTATATTGCTGAGAGACTGGTTCACTCAACCAAATTTAATTGAGTAATTAATACTCGTATAGCATTGTATCGAGCGTTCTTTCAGATGCAGAAGTGAAACTGACACAGCTCCTTCTCTCAGGAACATACAGCCCTCGGAGAATGCAGGTGACGTGCTATAACTTTTGAGAGGAGGAATTGATTTCTTCCAGCTTGGGGAAAGAGGCAGACAGAGGAGGAGCCTTCAGGAAGGAGGTGATATTTACATCAGGGCAAAGGAGGCATTGAGGCACAGGTAGAATGTGGGCAGGTGTAGATGCGGGGTGGAAGAAAAGAGTATTCCAGGTGATGGAGACAGGAAGGTTACAGCCCAGAAGTGGTAAAGGGTGGGCTGGTAAGCTGCTTGAGATCAGCAATGTTGCCTTTCCTCTCTGTATCCTCAGTGCCTTGCCCCGTAGTTCAATAAACGGGTATTGACTATACGAATAAGTGAGTGAATAAAGAAGTAGTTTGATTTAGTGGAAGCAGAGGGAGCATGAAAGGAGTAATGAGAAATCATGTTGCAAAGGCCACTCCTTGAATGAATGTGAACTGTATCCCGCAGGGACTAGAGGAGCCACTGAAAGGTTTCCAGCAAGGTTAGGGCACGACGAGGCTGTTCTGCAGGCAGATTAACCTGGTACGGAAGGCTGATTTGAGTGAGGCACAGAGACCATTTGGGAGGTTGCTGCTGCAGTCCTGGCCGGAGGGAAGGAGCACCCGAATTAGGGCAGCAGCAATGAGAACAGAGGAGGGCTTAGACGTGAGAGATGGTAGGAAGGCAGAATTGACAACGGATAGGTTGGTGGGGGAGGGTGGTATGGGAGGGAGAGAAAGAAGCAAAGATAACGGGGAGATTTTGAGCCTGGGCGGCAGGAAGGATGCTGATGCCATTAACAAAAATAGGCTACACGGGAGGTGGTGCCCGGTTGAGAGGGAAGGTGATGATTCTGTTTCGCACACACGGAGATGCGGAGATGTATTCTTTTCTGCCTGGAACAGGAATTCACTCTCTATCAGGAAAATGCATGAGACAGGTGAATGGGAACCTGGGACAAGCAGCGGCATCGTCCCATCTGTACGGACTAGGTCAAGACCCAAGTCATTTCCCGAATGCTGATTTTGTGGACAAACTCTAATTGCATTTTGCACAGAAAATGTTTTTGGAAAAAATATCCTGTAATAATCATGATTTGAGATTTTTTTAAAAACCCTGCCAGTAGTCTTCCTTTTCCTCATTATTAACGAATTAGGAGATACTCAGACCTAATAAAAAAATCACGTAAAAGGCTCATAAGCAGCCTTCAGATCTTCCTCACCAGTCAGTCACTTCCATTTTGTAAAGCTGAACTTCTAGTCTGAATACTGTGTAAGAGCAATATTTGATGGTAGTTTTAACACTCTATTTCAGCAGCAGCAGCAACAACAACAACAAAAAAGAATAAGCACTCTCTATGGACTGATACAATGCCAGGCACTCAAAAATAGTGACAAAAAGAGGAAAAAAAATCCCACCATGAAGGAGACCACCATCTAGTGGATAGGGATAAACAAATAAAATGATGAACATATATAGTGTGAAATGTGCCTTAACAGAGATGTAAGCGGGCAAGAAATTGGAGGGTGATTTATCCTGTCTTTGGAGAAAGAACTGAGGGAGACTTCAGAGAGGAGGCAACTCTACATGATGGATACAGAGGACTGTTGTGAAAAGCTGATGGGATAGAAGATGAAAACCACAAAGGTGATGGTCAAGTTTGGGTGGAAGGAAGGAGAGGGACCAGAAAGATGATCATGGTCAGATCCTGAAAGACCACTGTGCATGTCAAATGCTGAGAGACATGGACTTTATTTTGATGAGGTGGTTAGATGTATACTCTAGATGGGTCACCGCAGCAGCATTGTGGCGAATGGGGCTGTGAAATGGGTCAAGGACAGCAGTGAGATGTATGGTCACCATCCAGGTGACAGGTGGTAAAGGTCAAAGGAGACAGACAAGAAAAAAACACAGAAGATGGTTTTAGGAGATGAAATTGATTGTACTTGTTGATTAATTAAGGAATGTGAGAAGTCTAGGGCCAACCACAGATTCATGGATAATGATTCTGCCTGCAGGCAAAGAAAATTTAGAGCCAGAAATATTTGGAGAGCAAAGAAGATTTTGAGTTCAGATTTGGATATATTGAATTAAGTACCAAACACCTTTGGAGCCATTTGGTTGTAGCTGTCTAGTAGGTAAATATATATATATATTTTTTCCCTAATATGTCCTTTATTGAAATTTTTTAGAAATTTTCTTTTTTAGATTTTTTTATTGTTGTTCAAATACAGTTGTCTCCATTTTCCCACCACCACTTTCCCCTCACCCACCCACCCTCACCCTCCATCCTACCCCCCTTTGGCTTTGGCCATGTGTCCTTTATATATGTTCCTTGATGACTCCATCCCTTCTTTCCCCCATTATCTCCTTCCCCTTTTCCCTCTGTTTACTGTCAGTTTGTTCTTTATACATAATCTGACCCATGAGAGAAAATACATAAAGCAACTTTCCTGTGGAACAGGAAGCACAGGATTGAGGTCCTTGAGGAAAGGGAAACACTCAGGGGAGTGCATGGTGTCCTAAGATCTATCCTGGTCATATGGTGTCTTTTGTTTTTGCTGTCACACACCTCTGCCAGGTTCAAGTAATGAAGACATAGACTCTACCTCTTAATAGAGAAGAGGCAAGGTTCAAGAAGAGCAGGCGAACTGAAGGTATGCTCTGGGTGACATTTGGAAAATTCAATCTGTCATACTTACCCTATGAGCCAGCAATCCCATTCCAAGACATGAAAGTATATGTCCACAAAAGGACTTGTTCATGAATATTCATAACAGCATTATTTATAATATTTGCATTCAAGCCAAATGTCTACCAGCAGGAAATGGGTAAACTAATTAATATATATTCCTACAATGGACTGCAACTCAGCAAGAAAAAAGAATGGTTGGCTGATACAATACCATGGATGATTCTCACAGACATTATTCTGAGCAAAGAATGAAGGAATACATCTGTATTATTTCACATACACAAAGTTCTAAAAGAGGCAAAACTAATCTTTGGTGATAAAAAAAGGTTGCCTATAGGACATGGCAATATTGACTGGGAGAAATTATGAGAAAATTTTCTGGGGTAAAGGATATATGATATCTTAGTAAGAGTATGAAATACGCATATATTTTCATTCATCTTAGTGAATTATACATTTAATATCTGTGCATCGCACTGTGTGTATATTTTACCTGAAAATAGTATATAAACAAATGTTGAACTCTAATTAGTAAATTTAGTTCTAGCAGCAGTACAGATTAGGAATTCTGAAACTATTTTCTGTTTAGTCTAGGCTTGAAAAGTCAGTAAATATATTGAGGATAGTGAAAGCCAGGTTTCTTACTGTTGGAGAAGAAACCCATACATACAAAAAGAGGAGAAAGAGTGCGTCCCATGGTGCCCAGGATTTTACTGCGCACGCATTTATGAATCTGTCTTTCTGTCACATGTGTATATATGTTCTAGCTCTGTCTCCAGAGATAGCCTTGGAACAATGACACACCAGGAGCACTAAGTGTGTATGTAGCACCCAGACCCTCGTTTCCAATGATCATTCCCCATTTAAAGGAACCAGAGTTCTGGGAGAAAGGCTGATGTCAGTCACAGAAAGGACAAGATAAGCCTGGAACATCTTGTTCCTTAAGAAAGTAAAAAAAAAAAAAAAAAAAAAAAAAAAAAAAAAAATCAGAGAATGGTGCAGACGCAGCAAAGGAACACAGAAGCCAGCTCACAGGATCTCCCTCTGCCCAAATCAGGGCCATTTGACATCAGAAGAAACAATGACTTAGTTGATCAGAACCCATTGAATAAAATAAGAATTCATACGTTTTTACAGATATAAATAAAATAAATATTTCTTAAAAGGAGGTCCAAGGAGTAAATATGAAAGAAATAAAGAGTTAGAAAAACCAATGATGTTAAAACTAATGAGTGAGAGTTTGACAAAAGACAGGATATTTCCATATTCCCAAACTGTTTTCCTATAAATTACATATTAGTTGCAAAGGAAGAAAATGTAACTTAACAAATGAAAACTGGCCGATGACACCTTAACCAAGTAATCAAATCCAACATCACCAGTATTGGAACAAACTGACACCATGGGCCTGCCAAAATGATATTCCTGCCTAGCCTGAATTTTCTCGTGAGGAAACAAACACAAATTGTGTGACACTCTAAAAAATAGCCTGTACTCTGAAAAAATGTCAAGGTCAATAGAGACAAAAAAAAAAAAAAACAGAGAAAATACTTCAGATTAAAAGATAACAAGGAAGTCTGACAACATTTTGGAATGTTATTCTGGGTTAAACCTTGATCCAGGAAGGAAAAAAAAATCTTGTACAAAACACTATTGGGATGATTAATAAAATTTGGCTGTGGAGAGTGTGAATTCAATACAACTATGATACTAGTGTTAAGTAGCCCAGTTTTGATTACTGTGGTTATGTAAGAGAATGTTCTTGTTCTGAGGAAATACACAATGAAGTATTTAGTTGTACAGGGACATGATGACTCAACTTATTCTCAAATTGTCCAGAGACAAAAAAAACACACAAGGAATGAGAGATGCTGGGCAGGGGGAGGAAATGGAGGAAAAAGAGGCAAAATGTGAACAACTAGTTTGGGTACAGGGCCTATGGGAATTTTACGATCATTACAACTTTTCTGTAAAGTTTGAGATCATAGATATATATAAAATGTCTAAATCAAGACTAGGAAGAAAATGGAGGTGAAACATTCTAGAGAGGTGTAACGGGTGCATCAAAGAGAATAAGGAAAATAACTGAAATGATTGGGTCACCCCTAGGTTTCTAACCAAGAAACAGGGTGAATGGTGATGCTATAGATGAAAGCTCATACACCACGGGAGATGGGGAGGTTGGGGGGGGTACGATAGGGAGATCGTTTGGGGCAGCGTTGAGGGCGCTAGTGGGACACCCAGGTTGAGCCACGCAGTTAGCTCCTCTGGCAGCCACCCTGTGCTGCTCCCTAACTCCAGAAGGTGGGAAGAAGAGAAAAGCTCCAGTTCACATGCCCATGTTACACTATTTACCGTGCCATGACTTGATCATTCTGGGACACAAACCTGAAGACTTCTGTGTCCTAGACCTTTAGCTTTAGTAATCACTTTCGGACATCAGGAGTTTGAGGAACGTGAAGACTCGGTGCATGATGGGGCAGGAGTGGACACTGGTTCATACAGCAGAGGCAGGTTGGGGCACTTTTCTCCAGGAGGGACTCATGGTCTCTTTCAGCACAGCCACTCCTGAGAGACCCCTCCTCTCCATCTTTTCTCGAAACTCCTCCTACCCAGTCCCCCACCCCGACCCAAGAGGATTAATGTGACCTCAGAGTCCAACATCCTCAGACAGACCAAGAGATTCTAACCCACACAACAGAGCATTTGTTGGGATCCCATGAACTTCCTAAAAATCAAAACAAACAAACAAACAAAAACCCCACTCACAGAGCTCCATTCTTCTAGTCCAGGAAAGACTGTACTCTCACAATCTGTACTTAATTCACTTGTTGACTTGGTCTCAGCAGTGTCACGCTGACATGTGTTGTCTCCAACTCAACGTTTGTGGGGTTTTTACTGCATGCTGAACCCAGGCTACTTTTCAGGTTCTAGATCTAGGTCAGGCAGGCCTAGAACTCTGGAATACTACTTAGCTCCAACTCCATCCTAGATGCTTTTAATAAGTGTTATGAAATATTTTAGATGTAAAAAAGTATACAAAGAATAATCTCATGAATTCCTGCGTGTGCTGGTTTTATGTTACTACCTGGCAAAATTACTGCAAACTTCGCAGTTTCAAACATCTGGTTTTTTAGCTCACAATTCTGTAGGTCAGCGATCCAGGCATGGTGTGCCTGGGTTTTCTTCCCAGCATCTCACAACGCTTAAATCTAGGTATCAGCCAGATTCACTGTTCATCTCATCTGTGGATCAAGGTCCTTTCCCAAGCTCTTTCAGGTTGTTCAAAGAACTCAGTTCCTTGCAGTTGTAGGACAGAGGTCCCCATTGCCTCACCGGCTGCCAGCTGGGACTACCCTCAGCTCCTAGGGGCCACTTGCAGCTCCTTGCCACATGCCTCCTCCGTCTTCCAACTGGCAACAAAGAATCCTCCTCATGTCAAATCCCTCCCGAGCTTAAAATCTTTCTCACCAGGATGAGGCCAGTCCCTTTGCAAGGGGCTCATCTTATTACTGTAGGCTCATCTAGGATAATCATATTTTAAGACCTATCTTAAAGTTAACTGATTTGGGACGGACCTTAATTACGTCCGCAAAATCTCTTCATAGCAAGACCTCCATTAGTGTTAGATTGAATAACTGAGATTAGGTGTGTGCACACCAGGTAGTGAGAAACCCAAGGACCCTCTTAGAATCCTGCCCACCACAGCTTGAACCCACCCTTCAGCCGGAGAAAGAAAACATTCTAATAAGTTGATGCCCCTGCATGCCCCTCCCTCCCCTACCATACTGCGTGCAGGGTTTTTCCATTCTTCTTATGCTTTTCTTATATATGTATGTACCCCTAACCAGTGTGGGCTCTGTGTTTTTAATCATTAAAAAAACATTTTAAACCCAACATGTATATATTCATTTGCAACCTTCAAGTTTACTGTTTTTACTCAGCATTATATTCATGAAATTTATCCATGTTGATCCGTGTAGGTTCAGCTTATTAATTTTCACTGGTGTATAATATTTTATTGTATGACTATATCATGATGTATTCATTCTTCTATTAATGAATATATTGTTTTCCACTTTGTCTAATTAGGAATGATGCTGCTATGAACATTTCTATGTATGTTTCGTAGGTTTCTGTACATGTTTCCAGGTCTGCAAGCACATGCCTAGGGGAAGAGTTGCCAGGTCATAGGGGATGTACGTCTTCAACTTTACTAGCTATCATCAAATTGTTCTCCAAAGTACTTGCACCAATTTGCACACCATTCTAGCTGTTAGTTACTAGTAATACAATTTATCAACTTACTGTGCATTTATTATGCAAGAGAATAACCTCTGTACATGTATTCTGCTTCACTGTCTAAACTTATGGGTAAGGTATTATTATCATCCCTGTTTTACAGATGAAAAAACCAAGGCTCAGATACTTAAATATCTTTTCAAAACTCACATAGTTAGTAACAAAGCCAGGATTTGAATCCTCAACCAGAATCCAGAGAATATGCTCTGAGTCACTACATAACACTGACTCCCTTCTCCCCCACTGAAAACCAGGCGGGGTGCCAGAGGGGAGGGGAAGAATGGGTAGAAATGTGACTCAGATGTGTGCCCCTCCCTCTGCTTTGTCTGGACATTCTTGGGACTCCCCCTACTGGAAGAGGAGGCATAAAATTTTATCATGTAGGAAGGAAAGTTCAAAATGACATCCTTCTTGTAATCAGGGATATTTACCCATGCCATGTCCTGCAAAGATACATGCAATACAGTTCTAAAGCCAAGTAGATCTTGATTTGAAACACACTCCACCACTAGCCAGGTGATTTGGGAGCAAGTCCTTTACTTTTTCTAATCATCAGCTTCTTTGTTTGTAAAATGAGATAATGATAATAATGATGGAAAAAATCTGATATTCAATTGAGAGAGATGAAAATTCTTGCAGCAAGTCTGGCACATAAGAGGCACTCAGTAAAAGCTGGTGAATTTAATCATTGGCAGTGGGATATTTCAAAGCCTCAGAAGTTCTAGTGTCTGAGATATCAAGAAGCTAGGCATTAAGGGTACCGTGACCCATTCACAGTAGACTGGTGACAGTACCGTCAGCAGGTCCCAGCAGTTACACAACTATGGGAAAGCATGATGAGTCATGTGGCATACATAGCCACGGGAACTCTGAGCAAGGGATGGAATTCCATGTGCTGTTAGCTCCAATCTATGATCCATGTCACTCCAGCATGCAGAGGGTTGGATTCTCACCCACGTAAGAGAAGAGCCATGCATGTGGCTGTGCCTGATCTAGGAGGGGGAGAGACTGAAAAGCAGCAAGGGCCTACAGAGAGAGGCACTAACATTTGATGTAGCTAAAGTCAGAGATAACGTTGACAGTGTCTATGGGGCAAACAGAGTTCACCTTTCTAAGGCAGCTTCCCAGTGACATGATTCAGAAATGCACACATGCAACTTTGTCTATTTATTCTACCAACTACCTCTTCTTCAAAGGGGTTGGGGGCAAGCTGGGGGCTCCGTGCTTGGTGCCATATTAGACAGCAGAATGAGCAAGACGTGGCATGGCTCTCAGGGACCCTGGCTCCTGCTCTGTCCAGTGCCATTTGCTAGAGCATGCCGTGGCTGTGTTCCCTTGGGTCTATTTATTCATCCAGGATACTCCTCCCTCCTGAAAGACTCTCATCTCAGGAATGAAGCCCTCTAGACCTGTAAGATAAATGGCCCATTATCTTGCCCCTGACTAAAATGTCTCTTCACTAAAGAATACTGCTAACATTGAGAACTCAGGTGAGTGAGAAAGGTAAAGATGATGGGATGATCTCTTGGCACACCTCCAAGCATGTAATTGAGCCCTGTTCATGGCCAGGCTACAGAAGAAATGGGAGGATAACGTCCAGGCATCATATGACTAAAAGGGAAGGAATCATGAAGGCGTAACAGTTGGATCTGAGAAGGCCCAGAATTTAAGTGCATCATCAGCCTAATTCCCCTATAGGTGTTAGCTGGAATTAGCCTCATCTGGAAAAATCTGGTTCTAGGAGGAGCCAAAACTAGAAAGGAGGCTCCAAATGCCCTGTATCTTGATGAGGGTATGATTAATAAGAAAATGGAATAATGCCAAAGCCAAAAGTCCAACATTAAAGAGGGACTCAGTCAGTCAGGTGACTGAGACTTTGGGGATAATGGAAAAGGCAAACTTCTCATTCTGCAATGGAATACTCTTGCAAACCAGTAGGCAAGTCTTTGCCCTGGCCGTATTGCTCAGTTGGTTGAGTATAGTCCTGTGCATCAAAAGGTCACAAGTTCAATTCCCAGTCAGGTCATATACCTAGGTTGCAGGTTCAATCCCCGGTCCCAGGATATGTGAGAGACAACCAATTGATGTTTCTCTCTCATATCAGTGTTTCTCTCTCTCTCCCTCCCTCACCCTCCCTCTCCCCATCTCTTCTCTCTCCAAAATCAGTAGACATATCCTCGAATGAGGATATATTAAAAAAAAAAAAACAGTCAAGTCTTAAACAACATGAGCCATTAAAGTCACTGAAAAATGAAGAGAAGTAGAGAAAAAGAAGGGGTGGGCAGAAGATGATCCTGCTTCTCACACACAAGCCCCAGGATCCAAATCTTTGAGGGAGGAAATACTGCTTGGTTACAATACCTTTTCTGTATGAGAATGGAGAAATTAGGGCTTGCTGCTTCCAGACTTCAGGTAACAGAACATTTCCCGCTGGGACTGTGTTGGAAGAATAATGGTAGCAGGGCCATCCAGGTGCAGGGTGCCACCCTCAACATCAGTCTATAGGAAAACAGTTTCCAGTGATAATAAGCTACCTTGGGGGTTAACCCCTCATTAGAGAGGCAGATGGCCCTGATTCCACAATGTTTCTCTGTGGCTGTATCACAGTCTGGTTGTGGATGAGTCACTTCCCAGAGCATTTCAGCTTTCCATCTGCAAAATGCAGGGACAGTCTGAAACCTGAGCATGAGGAGGGGAGGGAGCAGAAAAAGCCTGGAACTTCAGATTCAGTTTGGCTTCGAGAAGTAAGCAAGGCATCTATTCTTGCTTTTGATTGAAAAGTATTTACTTCTATGCTGGGTAATAGATTTTGCCCCAGCTCTACCTAAGGCTAATTTATCTCCAGGGTTAAGTTCCATCAAATGTCTGGTCTTTGTGAAGCAGACTTTAGAAATGTATTCCCTCATACTAGCCTTCCAACTCATGATTTGAATATGTACCTCAGCAAAATTTAAAAAAAAATAACATATTACCCTTTGGGGTCTCTGGCAGAAAGTCAGAACTGTAAAAATATTGGTAATGTTGATTGAGTTTTTTTTTTTAATTACAAAAGTGATATGTGCACATTTAAAAAAGTAAATGTTCAAAAACCACAAAAGGATAACAAAGATTATCCATAATAATGGTTAATATTTTGGTTCCAATTTCTCTATATATAAATAAGATAATAAGATCACATTATGTGAATCCATTTTTACTTTTTATACTTTATACTGTGAGCATTTTCTGGGGTCATTAAATATTCTTCAGAAACATGATTTGTAATAGTTTATAAAATTTCTTATGAGTACAATATAATTTATTTAACCTTCACCCATTTGGAGATATTTATGCATGCTGTTTCTATTTTTCTCTCTTATAAATAATGTGTACTTAAGGGTTTTTTGTATGAATCTATGGTTATTTCATTAGGGTAGGTTCCTAACAGTGAAATTACTGGGTCAAAGCTAGCTGGCTTTGAGTGGCAAATGGCACAAAACAAAACTCAAACAGACTTAACAATAAAGGGATTTTGTTGTCACATATAAATTAGAATTCCAGAAGTAAGCTAGATTTCAGGTTCACTGATTCACTGATTCGATGATGTGATCTGGGATCCATTTTCTTTCTCTCTCATCTGTCAACAGCACAGGTGACTCTATGCTTGGCTGGCTTCACTCTGGTTGTAGGATGGCTACCAGCCACAATCAGGGTGACAGACTTTCTCAGTCACATCTAGAGGGAGAGAAGACATTCCTGTCTCTACATTTTAAGCCATAGTTTTGAGATTCACCAATGACCATGGGCCAGGGGTTCAAATGTCCTGACTGACTTAAATCAATCTGAGACTATCCATGAAGGTAGAGAGAGGCCAACTTCCCCTAAACACATGGACTCTTGGAGAAGGATGAATACGAACAGTATTAGCAAGAGCAGCAGAAATGAAGGCTGAAAAGGCACAACAAATATTCACTACAATGATGAACTCTTAAGGGACTTGATGTGAATTTTTGAATTATTTTCCATAGGACTGTACCAATGTAGAATCATCAGTGTGTTAGAAGGTCTATCTAACTGTACTCTCACTAGCACTGATTATTTTATTTAAAAATAAAATTTTAATTAGCCAATTCCAATTTGATGGGCCCAAATAACTACTATACAGCCCTACATAAATTTATATTTCTTTCTTTATTATTATGTGCTTGTAGCCATTTAGTATTTCAAAGCCTTTATAGTTAAATTCAGACTATGAAGAGTCTAAATAATTACAAGCCTCAGGCTGACCTACCCATCCCTGACCATTGAGTAACAAATGGGATCCTCTCTCTACCAGTGAGTGGAGTCTGGGTTGAGCCTCTAACCCTAATTAATGTTTCCTTAGTGAGTGCCTGGGCACCCATAATGTCCACTGTATTTCTAGGTGATAATTCTCCCCTAGCCCGAGCCCCAGTTCCCAATTTACTCTCTAGGGTCCCACTGGGATTAGCGCTCTGATATCTTGCTCCCAGTGGGAGGGAAGGCTGAGTAAGCTTAGTCCATTTTTCCAGTCACAGCCCTTTGGTGTAAGCAGGGAAGGAAAGCCTGCTGCCAAGGCCCTGGATTGCTGTGCTCTGAGAATCTCCAATGAGCCCTCTCCTTGCACATTGAATCTTTTAAAATGCTATTTTAGCATCTCAGACTGGACCAGTACTTGTGACATAATTTAACTTTTTGCAAGGCCAGCTGTACAGCCAGGGCAGTCTCTCCAGAACTGGCCCTCATGATTCCTGTTTGCTTCCATCTCCCTCTGACCCACCATTGCATTTTCCTACAGCCAACATGACTCAAGACTTCAACAACATGGAAGTCTCCTCCTTCACCATACACCACTGCCTGGCCCATTTTGGAACTCTCCGCTACTTAACATCCTCTTTCCCAAGAATGAAAGTATAAATGAGGAAAAGGTGTGTGTCATTAAAAGGTAAAAATGGGCTCCAGATTACAATTTAGCTTCCAAACAAGCCTCCAGCAAGAGTCACAGGAAGGGAGGCTCGATCAACTAGGTTGTGGTATTCCCAATAGCCATATAGGCATTGCTGAAATCAGACCTCACCTGCCCAGGCTTTCAAAACAGAAAAAGGCAGTTCATAGGGACTTTATAAAAGTCCCCCAGGATGCCGGTTCAATATGCTGAAAATCTTAGACTGTTTCTTTAATGCATGGAATGCTGTAGCGAGCAGGGACTTTAAAGATCACCTCCATTCATTCTACTTTTCAGTGAAAAGTGCCAACCTTGGGCTAGTTGCTGTGAATATAAACATGAACCAAACCTGGCCTCTATCCCCAAATGTGGAAAGGCCAGGACAAACAAATGTACGTCAAAAGTAATGCTGGTGCTGTGATAGACATTTATTCATCTGGGGCACGGAGAAAGGAGAGTTCAGACCAGTTCCACGGAAGATGTGCCCTTGAACTGAATCTTGAAAAGTGTACAGGTTTTCTCCAGGGACACAAAAATGGCATGGAGTGTGCTAAATATGGAGAGAAGAGAAGCTGGGGAAAGCTGGAAGACATAGAACATGCTAGTATTTTCAAAAGAACTATAAGTAACTCAGTGTTGCTAGGGCATAGGTTAAGAGGAAGGAGGAGCAAGGAATGGGACTGCAGAAATGGATCAAACAAGCAAAAAAAATTGAGTTTATACTCTGGGTCAGAAATAAAAAGACATATTTATTTCAGGCATCTGTAGGGAGATTGAGTGAAGTGCCATACTGAAGGTGAACAGGGGACTGTTGTCACAGTCCAGATAGAAGATAGAAGAGGTGGTGGAAATTAGAAGGTACCAGGTTTAGTTACCAGTTAGATCTGGAGACTAGGGGATAATGACTAGTATAGGAGATCTACTAACTCATTAAACCATTCATTCAATCATTTATCTACTCAATAAATATTTAAAAATTTGTTAATTGCTGGTTAGGCTAGAGGGACACAAGCTAGTCATGATCTCTGTCTTTATGAAACTTACAAATAATTAAACAAGTGATAACAACAAGACTGATTGTTGTGATGATAAGGGAGGTACAGCGAGATGAGGGGTGATTAATCTTACATAGGGGACAGGTAAAGCCTAGCTGAGAAAGGGATGTTTACTCTGATACATGAAAGATGAGTCAAAGTTGCCAGGTAGGGACAAAGGTAAAGGAAAAATGTTCCTCACAGAGAAAAGTAATTTGCAAAGACCCAGAGGAAAAGAGTGTGGCACATGTGGAAATTGAAAAGGGAGAAATATGACTGGAGTGTAGAAAAAGAGGCTGAGAGACAAGATATGAGGTCAGAAACAAGGCTGGATCCAGAAAAGTAAATGCTCGGTAAGTAATTGGAGATTTCAGACCAGATGTAAAAGAGCCAGCTAACAATTTGCAGAGCTCAGAACATACTGTAAAGCCTCTGATCTTGGCAACATGGTTGATCGAGTTAAGTGGCATGATCAGATATGCATTTGGAGAAGGTGATTGTATCTGCATTGTGGAGAATGATTTGGAGAGGAGTGAGACTTGAGGCAGGAAGACCAGAGGGGAGATTGATGCAACACTGATGAGATCACAACCGAATTAAGGAAGCCAGCCGGGTGTTACCTGGGCTATGGCTCTATGAGTAGAAATGAAACCTCACTAGATTTCTAAAACATCAATGGAGATGTGTCAAGATGGAGATACTTGTATATTTCAGTTGCCCTGCAAGGCAGAAACATTATATACAATTGGAAAGAAGACTTTGATGAGCCTCTGTGGTCATAGGGAACACCTCGCTGCCTCCCAGGCCTACCAAGGGATGTGGTAGACTTACAGCAGGGAGTAGCTGAATTATTTCATGGGGAAGTATGCACGTGTGGGGCCAGAGCTGAACTGTTGAGAACAATAGAACGGAGGACAGCCAATGTTTTCTGTAAAGAACAAAGTTGTAAATATTTTAGGCTTTGCTGGCTGAATATGGTTTGTCACAGTTAGCAAATTCTGATGTTGTTTCATGAAAGCAGCCAGGGACAAAACACAATCAAATGGGCATGGCTGTACTCCAATAAAACTTTATTTATAATACTGGTGGACAGCCACTGGCTTTCGTTTACCAATCCTGGAAATAGAAGATAATTTGAGTGCTCCTTCCATAGGCATTCTTTCTCTGTTCTTTCACTCTAAATATTTAAACAGTGAATGTGCATTACACTTAAACAATGTTGTTTTGAAAATATGCCAAAAAACTAGCCTTCCTGGAGAACCCACATGCTTGCATCCACCATTGAAGTATGGTAGATGGTGGTGATGTGGACTATAGCAGTGGAGGGGAAAGGTGGATGGAGCCAAGATCTGTAGGTGGTGGCATTATTAGGGCTTGGTGATTGGTTGGCTGTGGTGTGGCCCAGAGGATGGAGTTAAGAAAGACTTCTGTGTTTCGGGTGCCGTCCACTATAGAATGTGGGCTGACAGAAGAGAGAGAGCTGTTTGGAGAGTGGGGATAAATAGAGCACCTCAGATGTTTTCTAATGGAAGTGTGTGAATGACATAGAGATAAAGCTACACTCCCTCGTACGAAGTGTGATTTCTGAGCCTGGAGCTCAGGAAACAGCTCTTGGGCTTTGAAAGTCATCACTGAGGAAATGAGTAAAATAATTCAGAAACAAAGAATGACTAAGGATAAGCCCTTGTGACACCAGCATTCATGGGGCAAGTAGGGGAAGAGGAACATGAGAAGGAAATGGAACAGCAGCAGTCCAAGAGATGAGAGTAAAATCAGACAAGTGTGGAATACCAGAAGTCAAGCAAAGTGGGTTTTAAGAAAGGGAAAATGGCTAGTAAGGTCCAATTTATAAAGTGGGGAGAGAGAGCAAGAGAGAGAGAGAACAGAGCTAGAGAGAAAGGGTAATCAAGATAATCTGTCCTAGAACGGTAGAGACATGAGCATCTAGCAATGCCCTGACTCCCAGAACTTACTTTATGGAAAAGAAAATAGACCTCCTTAGTCCCCGCTTCCGCCTTTTGCTTCCTCTTTCCACAGCAGAGGCAACTAACAAGCAGGAGTAAATGTGTCAGGATTCACATCAGAGCCCAAATGCAATGTGGGTAGAGTCAGGTATCAACAAGGAGAAATCTGGCTTCCCACCAAGAGCTGAGAGATAACTCTTAAAAAGAAGCAGACATAAGTAAGAGTGCCCTTTCCTTGCTCGGACCTCCAGAATGTTCTCTTCCTGAGCACCAGGACACCCTGATGGGCCCAGGCCAATGTCTCTGCCTGTCCCCCCAATACCCACCCCACCATTCCTACCATCCCTTACCATCCCTCCTTCAGTGCCCCCCCCTTAGGACTGCCACTATTTCCGAAAGCATCAATGCAGTTCAGGCCTAGGTAGAGCAACAAGAGCCATCTAGTCTATCAAAGAAGCAGGAAAAGAAAAAAACACCCTAATTAATTTTATACCCTGTAAGGTGAAGAAAGCAAAAGTTTGTAATAAGGAAGCCCTGGCTGAGCTGCCCTTGCTATCTGCAAGAGGGGAAGTGTTAATTGCAGCAAAAAGCCCTGCTGAGGTCCAGCAGGATGAGCATAACTGACTTGCCCATCACTGGCCCAAGCTCTTTTCTGTCTTCAGTCTCCAGGAGTGAGTAGGGAAGAAATCCCAGGGGAACTGCCCACCCCAGAAGCTCAGCTTGCAGCCCACACCCTCTTGGGACTGTGCATAAACTTAATGGGGCAGCTCAGTGGGATGCACCAAGCCCATTACCCCAGCAGAGCTTGATGGAGGCCACTGGGAATTAGGTTATGGTAGAGATTCTCTTGGGTGTGGAGTTTCCTGGTATTAATCTAGAGGCAAGACTCGAAAGGGGGTTGTTCTCTCAGCTGCCTGTGAAGTAGCTCTTACATTGAGGGAGCCCCATTATTGCCCTGGGAGCTCCCTCAGATGGCAGAGATTTATGGTCCCAAAGTTTCATCATTAAACATCAAATTTAATCACAAAACATTAGTGATTTGAAAATTGAGAAGTACCACTGGCTCGCGTCTATAAACTGGGGGAGGTATAGGATTGTTTCTTACCTACGTTGCCACAGCAACCAGCATGCAGCCTGAGAGTAATCCTGGCAAAGTTCCCAAGCATCTGTTGGGCAGAGAACGTTTGAATCTGCCTGTAACTGGTTTATTGAACAGTCAGAACTCAGCGGGGCGTGTGCATAAAATAATTGTATTTTTCCCCCATCACTGCTTTTATTTTGCTCTCTGGAATCTCCTTTTCCTGACACATAACACATCCTTCAATAAGGCCTTGAGCAGACTCCATAATTTCTGGTCATTAGAGTGCAGCCCAGGTTAAAGTTTTAGTGGACTTAAATCATGTCTCCTTTCCGTCCCTTCAGCACAGGTTTGAGCTGCATATTAGTTTCCCAGGGCTGCCGTAGCAAAGGTCCACCAATAGGGTGGCTCAGAACAATGGAAATGCATTGCCCTTCTAGAGGCCAGAAGTCCAAAATCAAAGTGTCCATAGGGCCATTCTCCATCTGAACATGCTATGGAAGGAGCCCTTACCTCTTCCAGCTGCTGGTAGCCCCTGACAGTCCTTGGCTTGTGAGAGCATGACTCCAGTATTCACATGATGTTCTTCCTGTGTCTCTTCATAGTGTCCGTCTGTGTATGTCTGTGTCCAAACTTCCCCTTCTTATAAGACACCAGTTATATTATTAGAGCCCACCCTAACAACCTCATTTTAACTTGATTACCTCTGTAAAGACCCTGTCTCCAAGGAAGGTCACATTCTGAGGTACTGGGGTTTAGGATTTCAACATAGTTTTTTGGGGGGTGGGGGGAAGCCACAATTCAGCCTATAACAATCTGGGAACTAGGACTCTGATCTGACTCTGAGACCCCTCTGGTGCCCTAACTCTGCAAATCCTGACTCTTCCAGTACTGATGGGGTGGGAAGAAAGGAGACAGAGAAGGACAAGGGTCTCTTTACATGGCTGGTCACTTACCGTGGTGCTGTCTCTGCTGCTTGCAGCTGCTTCCATAGTTTCTAAAAATTGGCCGTTGAAGACCTTCAGGCTTCAGAGTTCAGCAGGCTTTCATTTATGGGCTGTCTTTCCTTGGACACATGTGTGAGTTCTTCAGAGTCTCCTGTGGGACTCCACCAGTACAAGCCTTTGATAAAGAAGGTTCAGCTCAGACTTGACCTCACCTACTCCTTCCCTCAGTCCTCCATCTCTCAGACCTGTGAGCTACCCCCAAACTCCTTAGCCTTCTGCCGCAGAAATCCTCACACCTGGAAAGCTTTGTACCCCATGTACAAATTCCAAAACGAGGGGAAATATTTCACTCATCATCCTCTCATATGTGGTCTGTATATATAATATATATGCGCATCATATACATACACACACACATACCTCACAACTTAAGACGTAACTGAGTGGTCAGTTATGTCTTGGATAATGTAGAACATGTAATATATTGTTATCACTCTGGAATTATTGCAACTATCCAAGGAACAGATTGTCCTTCCCTTTACTCTTTTTTTTTCCCCTAAGGCTAATGATTGGTTTGGAACATGATTTTCATGAACTAAGCACTTCTCACAGTGATAGTTGAAGAAATAATGGTCACAAATTGCTGATTATGGGTGGACATTAGTAAAGGGGTCAACACAGAATGATGGCTACTACTTATTGATTACTTTCTACATGCAGGCACTGTGCCGAGGAGAGGAACAGTGACAACCCATTTTATAGGAAACTGCTTAGATCCATTAAGGGTCATGTGCCTAAGGGCCTAAGACCTAGCTGCCAGGAAAACCTGCATCTGGAAGTTGACACACAGGCAGCCTGACTGCAAGTTTACGTCATCACCACTATAACTTCCTGACTTCCTTGGAATCCATACCTTACACAAACCATCACAGAATCCTGATGATCTAGGGGACTCTCCGAGAACTTTTATCAAAATCCACCCTTTCTCCCACTCACACAACTAGGCCCCACGTCCACAGAACATTCAAATCAGTGCTTAGTATCACTGTTTTCTTCCCACTTTAGCCTCTGGATTTCACTGCCTCTGACCTCTAAGGAATCCTATGAATTTGCACTCACCTCTACTGAACCAAGCTGTAGTTTCTGCTAATGAATGCTATGCTTAGCGGGGAGTTCATCAATATTTTAGGGTTAAATAAGGGAGCAGGGGACAAGAAATAAAAACAGACACATACAGGGGAGAAAAAGGTTGTTGTCCTAAAAAGAAACCAAAGAGAGGGGGAAAGGATGGGAAAACTTATCCCATTAATTTTTTATACCTCTCACAGGTCAATTTGAAATATTTAGGCTGTAAGAAAATCTACGTCATATAACAAAATCTACGTGCAATTATAATTAGCTCTGGTAGTATTTATGTTATGTTCAGATCACCTTTGAATATGAATTTGGGGGAGGCAACAGAATGGAAATGAGAAAGCACGAAGCTGCCAGAAGAGAAGAAGAGAGAAAACCCAGACTGAGGCTAATGGGGGAAGGAGAGAGTCTGTGTTTAAGCTCCCTTGGCCCTTTCTCAGCAGAGTGTCACCTGTCACATGAAGACAACCACTGTTAAAGGCTCCAGAAACACTTATATAACAGTCACAATGCAAGATTAAATATAAATGGATGAAAGTAAACAGAGTAGAGCAAGAGAGAGTCGGGCAAAGTGAAGTAGAATGTACTCAATTCTGGTGTATTTGGATGAAAAATGTAGTTGCAATTCACAGTAAGAAGCAATGCTGGGTCCCCTTACAATAAAGAGAGAGGAAAGCACATTTGCCCTCTGAATGGAAGGAACTGAAATAATCGCACAGAAAACACAGGCACATACATCCCTTTGCTCACGTTCATTGTTCACTGCTAGTAGCACCTTACTCCCTCACATTCACAATTTAATGTTCAATGAAGATGCACTAAGTCATTTTCATTTTCTAGGAAACATAATAAACTGCGTTAGGTCCCTAGGAGTGGTCAATAGGTGGTTAGTAACAAAACTCTCACAAATAGAAAATTCACTTGAATGCATGTTCAAGGAGACACATTTGTTATAAAGACCTGGATCGCTATATCATCGAAGGGAGAGGAAGAGGGCTGAAACCTCAGGTGTAGATTGCTTTCATTTTTTAAGTACTTTGAGAGATCTACCATTCACATCATTTTTGACAATCTTAGTTTACTATCTATCAGCCTTTACTGCCAGGAAGGGCTTTTTTTTTTTTACATCCAACCCAAGTCAATCTTATCAAAGCATTGATATATGTCCTAATGCATTCACAGATAGGAAGCTATTGCAAAAGCCACCCCCTTCAATTTTACCTGTTTTCCAACCTCTTAATCATCTTTCTGACTGGATACTAAAATGTTCTTTCTGCTCTACTGCAACTGTACTGCTCTCCTGAAGGACTCCATTGGTTTATTTATTTACAGAATCATTAAGTACTTACCAGTGTATCAGATCTTGCTAGGGATACAAACACAGGGGTACAATATATGTTCCCCGCCTCTCAGAAACTTATAACTTATGGCCTCTAATTGTTAAATCAGAGTATTATAGAAGTTTTAAATTACAACAGAACCTGTAGTTTGTTTAACCCACTCGGCATTTTGCAACCATACACAACAGTGCTATTTATATATTGAGCCACAGGCGTTAGTGGGCATGCCATAGGCTGTGAGTTAGGTCTGATCTCCAGGTAAGTCACTCTTTAGGTAAGATACCTTTCAAGGAACCATGTCTGAATGCAAGTCAGTGAACACAAAATTGTTATTGGGATAAATTAATGTGCTCTGATTTATTATCATAAAAAGCAAGTCATTTGTAAAATTCTATACTTTGCTGCATTAGAAACAACACTTTTGAAACATCACATTTGACAACCATTTCATCTAACCCAACTTCCCACCTAGTGTGGGGGTTTTCCTGCGATATCCATGACATGGCCACCTCGTTGTTAGTCAAAGAGTTGCAGGACCAGAGGTTTTCCTGCCTAACCAGAACCCTCCCATAGTTTTTAATACCGCCCCCCCACTTTGACCTCTGCAGAGCAGCCCCCACTATTGAAGTTAAATCCTCTCCACCTTGGATTGACATACACTGTCCAATCTGCTCTTATTATGTGTATCCCATCTTAGTTGAGGCCTAACTTGCCAACTTTAAATTTAATTGCAGCCTAAGTTTCAGACTCAGCCCCCATCTCTTCTCCCTCGATACTTTCTCTTAGGGAGCCATCAACTTTAACTGAAGGCCTCTCAGATCTCCAGTTCCCTCCCTGGCTTCTGCTCTGAGCTTTAATCCTACATTTTCCTTTGCTTCTGAACTTTTCTACATGTAAATCCTTCTATCCCTTTCTATAGGACCAAAGTCTAAAGTTCTCCCTCCTGGCTCTTACTTCTCTATGTAATTTGCCTATTAATATTCCTAAAAGATATTGGGCATCCTAAAATTGCTTATTGGGTAGTATTACCCCACTTCAAGCTGCAAGAAATTTGAAGTCAGGGGTCCTGTCTTATTTTTCCTTGTATTTTCAACATCTAAGCCCAGCATCCAGCAAACAGCAGGTGCTCAGTGAATGAGGGTGCATGTGTATAGGTGTGTGGGTGTCATCAAATCCTCCTGAAACCCAGAGTGAAACTTTCAAGACCCACATTTAACCCATCTCTCTCTTCAACCTCATATTTACACAGCTATGAAACTTTGTCCTTTGCAGTTTCTCTTTCATGTGTCTACCTACTTTCTACTATGAATGACCATCCAAAGCCCTTATTAGGTACTTCTAGCCCCAGGCCTAGAGCCCCATGGCAGCCTCCTGACAAGCTGCTCTTTTTAAAACCATTCTGACTTCACTGCCAGAGAAATTATTCTAAAATATTGTGGTCTTACGGAAAATTGCTAGTGACTCTTATTTGCATGGAGGGTGATGTGTAAACTCAACAGTGTAGCTCTTCATTGCCTTCATAATCTGGTCTTAATCTTTGTCCCCAGTTTTACTCCTACCTACTCCATTTCTAATTTGTATCTATTCTAACCAATCTGGTTCACTCATCTTCCTCTGACACATGTTTGTCATGCCCTGCCTCTTTCTTTTGCTTATGTCATTCTCCACTCTCCCTCCCTGATGATGTCTTTCCTCATTTCCATCACCTTCATAGCCAATCCCACCCACTCTTGAAACACAAAGTGAAGTTCTATGTCAGCTGAGAAGCTCTCCCAGCCCACCCTCCTTGAACTCTTAAAGCTTTTACTGTCTATAGCATTCCTTGGGTAATTAATCACACAATGCCTTCTGAAGTCTCCTGTGCTGCGGTTGTCTTAAGCTGCTATTTATCTCTCATAATGTTATTTAACTTTTGACTAATTTATGCCTTGTCTCTACAGCTAGATCACAAATTTGCCAAGGGCAGAGACCCTGTATTATCATTCTTTGTATCCTCCAGAGTATTTAGTACAGTATCTTACGCACAGTAGGCACTCAATAAATACGTTGATTTATACTTCCCCATCCTTCAAGCCCAGTTAAATGCCACCTCATTAATAAACCCTTCCCTTATGACGCCAGTACACATTTGTTTCCTTCCCTTCAAATTCCATTGTACTTACTGTTCATTGTCCTCTAAGCATGCATTATGGAGTGCAATCATGTTTTTGACACTGAGTGTATAAAATGGGTTCATCCTACTGGACAGCCTGCTTCCTGAGAAGGGGTCATTCTCGTAGACCTCTCCTATATTCCTCTAAGGGCCAGGCACTGAATAAGTTCTAAATGAATATCAATCCATTGACCTAAAATAGTTTTAAATTCCAGTTGGGTATAATCTGATAAGGCTGACATTAAAGAAGATTCCCCAAAAAGGCTTGAACTGTATATGAATAAAAATGTTATCACACTTTGATATAACTTAGGAACTTACAATGTTACATATATACACATACCATAGGACATATATTTTCTCTGTCTGGGCTTCTACTGTGATGAAGATGCATATATCAAGTCACTTGCCTGGAATCTACTTGGCAGGATAGAAATGGACCTATGCAAACATAAAGAACCATAGAGTATATTGTGAAGGCCAACCTGTGGTTGGCTTACAGCACCCTTTCCCCACTGGTATTTGCTCCTTTTGATGTCATGTGTTCAAAAGGTGGCTGTGGTGACTAATATAACATAAGGCCTAACCTCCCAATCCTTTGTATTTTATTTGATAGAGTTACTCATTACAGACATTGTGTTGGCACTGGTTATACAAGGCGAACAAAGTAGAAATGGCCCTTACCTTACAGGAGAAAAATGACTAAAAAGGTAACCATAAATAGCTGAACACATGAATAAGAAAAATAACTGAAACTTATTTAATGTGAGTAGTAAGAGATGGATTTTCAAGAAAGCACATTTAAACCACATCGAAGGGGGCAGCCAAAAGAAGAGCAGGGCAAACACCATTTCAGGGAACTATACGTACAAAGCCCCTGAGGTAGGTTTCAAGAACTGGAGGAAGGGTGGGGTGGCAGAAACACAGCAAATGAAGCAGCTTTTTATAAAGAACATACACTTAGCACATTAAAGACACTGCAGCCTTAATCACTGTAGAGGATCAGACTCCAAGCTTCTCTGCTTATGTTCTAGGAGTAGGGACCCCGAGGGCCGACCACTTTGGCTTGTGGTTGATAACAGAGCTAACTTCCTAGTTCTATCTCCACTTAGCTCTGTGACCCTGGACAATTTATTTCACCTCTCTGGGCCCATTGTTCTCTGAAATAAGTGACTGACTAATTCATTTAACTCAACTGGTATGTACAAAGTACCTACTGTGTGATAGGGCATCTTCTGGAAATAGAATATATAGAGAGGGATATATATGATACCTAGCATGAAATAGAAGGACAAAAATCCCTGCCCTCTCAGAGCTTACATCTATTGGGAGCAGACAAACTATAAACTCTCTCTCGCTCGCTCGCTCGCGCACACACACACACAATGTTAGAAGTCAATAAAGCAAGGAAGAGGTAGGTGGCACTGAGGTATAGCCTGGAAAGCCTCATGGGGAAGATGACATTAAGCCAAGACTTGGGAGAGGTGGGAATGTAGACCAGTGGCTCTCTGGGGGAAGAGTGCACTCACCAAGAGGAGAGAAGCAAAGGCCCAGAGGCAGCAGGAGGTTGTGTTCTAGAAGCAGCAAGGAGGCTGGTGAGGCTAAAGTAGAGTGAGGAAGAGAATAAGGAGACCAATCATAACTGATCTTAAAATTACCTTCCCCTATGAAATTCAGCAGTTCCATGCTCATCTGCAAGAGATTATCCTCAGTTGAAGGATTAAAACTGAGATGTTGGGGGAAAATGTAGGACAACATGAGCACTATAGGCTCCCTTGATTCCAGGGAACAAAGTGTCTGCCCCAGGAGTGGGTGGTAAAAGACAGATTGAATGTCATGAAGAGACATGGGACATAGGCCATTAACAGCAGGAGGCTCGGGGGAGAGAGAACGTGGGGTACTTGCAGCCAGTGATTATGGTGGAAGGCAAGGGTTAAAGTATACACAAACAGCAGACAAAATGTGGTGAGTCTTAGGGGAGAGCACCACCAAGGCCCAGTGAACTGCAACTCTGCAAACAGTGAAGATAATTGACTTCAGCCAGTGTAGCTTCAAAGAAGTAAGTTCAGAGACTTTATAGATATATTTTTTTAATGAAACAGAAATGAAGGGAAGCAAAGAAATTCCTAGCAAAGGAATTCTTAACAGGTAAGTGAATCAACATGAGACTAAGTCTAGGTCTAACCAAGGCCCTCCTTTAAACCCCTCCTGGTAGGAGACAACCTGCTGGGTGGTCTATAGGTGTTATTTCATTTAGGCATTAGGATGGGTCAGAAACGTGCCAGCCCTTCTCACTCTGTCTGCGTCTTCAGAGGCCGAGCTGCCTGGCTGGTGTGCAGTGACACAAGGCTGTGCCTCAGCTGGATTGGCAATTTGGTGACATATTCTCCCTCAGCTATTTGGGTGGCCAGAGTCCCTGGGAAGTAGCCTCTGCCATGGGTACCTCTTCAATTTATCACTTTTTATGTGTGACCTGAAAAAGCCTAGAATTCATTTAAAGGTTCTTAAAAAGGGGGAGAAGTTATACTTAATTTGAAATAATAGCTAACTGCTGACTTGCTTGTGTTTTCCCAAAATAATGGGTTGTTGGGGGCAAGACAGTGTCCCTGCTTTCTGAGCACCCAATGGCTATAGACTTACAAGTTTGGGGGTATAGGATTTGGGCAATGAGGAAGTGGACAAATTTGGAGGCCTACAGGTGTTGGGGAGGGGTGCTGGGGATGTGGGAAGTAGGAGGCCCATAAAGCTCAGCCAGTGAGTCCAGGCACTGTGTGAAGCAAAGAAGGAGAAGAGAAGCCATTGGTAAGCAGGAAGATGGAAAGACTTAGGAGAAAGGACATGTTCATGGGGGCTTATAGGGTTTTAGTGTTAGAGGTGTGCATTGTAAAACCCTCCTACACAATTATCAGTAAACTCCATGTGACTCTTATTCTGTGGTGGGGGTGGATTCACTGGGAGGGAGAAAGACATGTTGAATCCTATGGGCTGGTCTGAGAAAATGTTAGCCTGCCCAAAGGAGGAGAGCAAGGGCACCTACCTATATGCAGATACGGAGACTGAGGCCGAAAAAGTGTATACTTCTTTCCCAGAGTCACAGAGAAACAAGCTGCTGAGATATTGCAGCTTTTGAAGCCCAAGTTCTTTCCACTCTGGTGGGCTCTGTCCTTAGACCATTTGGGACGGTAATTTGGCAGTTATTCCCAAAACTCTGTCCTTGAAATGTTCTGTGTTTTGTTCCACCAACCTGACTGCTAGATAAAGCAACATCTGCACTTTCTTCTTCTTTTTTCTATTTGAGCATAAAATAAGTTGAAAACAGAGACGACAACAACAAACTCGTGAAAATATAATTGGAGCTAGGGTCAACATCAGTAAGACTATAAATATAAAAGACAAGATGCTCAATTTTACTATAAATTGTGGGAGAGTGATAAAATGCAGCCTTCAATTGTCTTTCATTTAAGGAATGAAGAAAGCAGAAGTAGTCCTCCATGAGAAATAGTTGTGTGCATTTAGGAAACAATGACATTGGTAGATCAGAAAATGTGTATTTCCAGGGATAGCATATTTTGTGATATAAACAAATTATTGTTGTGGTAGTTTTTAAAGTTGGCTTCCCTAAAATAATGTCTGAGGGCTGGGGAGTGAAAGACATAAATCAGAACCTGGAGCCTAACCACTTTATGGTGTGTCCCTGTCCTCAAGCTTCTTCTGGGACTGGGTTTATGCATCATTTGAGAAGCAAAGAGCTCACCTGAGGGAGCAATTTCTGCAGCTGATGTGCAAGAAAATATTGGAACTGCTGAGAAGATCCTGCATCTACAGCAATGAGTCTTAACTTTTTTCTGGACTTAATTCCTTGAGGATCTGAAAAAAGCAAAAGAACTTACTCATTATAAAATGGCACAGAGGCACATATACAGAAAGGTTTGCACATACATTGTCAGAGGGGGAATTATGGGATAGGAACAGCCAGGCATAGAACTCTTGAGACCTCCTAGGCAGGGTTTCTCAGAGTGAGCTGAGACCACTGGGATGCTAATTGAAAATGCAGGCAGATTCCCTGCCTCACCCCAGATTTACTGAAAAAGATTCTGTAAGTGTTAGATTGCAGAAATTTGAATTTAGGTAGATACGCTTTGCTTCCTCACACAACCAAAAGAAGGACAACAACAAATTTAAAAATAAAAAACAACCAGAACCTTCAGAAAATTGAACTGTATGGAAGTCCAACAACCAAGGAGTTAAAGAAGAAATATTCATCCAAACTGGTAAGAGGGTTGGAGATGGGCAGCCAGGATGGAGAGGACATGTGGCAAGATGGTAGCTGGCAGACTGGGCAATCTCACATGTGCATGTGGATAAGCTAGGAGGAACAATAGGGGAGCTAGACAGACTAAGCAACCCAGGGTTCCAGCATGGGTAACTAAAGCCTCAAAACCTCTGGCTGTAAAAACCTGTGGGGCTTGTTGCAGCGGAAGAAACTCCCAGACATATAGAAGAGCTTGTTAGAGAGACCCACGGGGTCCTGGAACATACACAAAATCACCCACCCAGGAATCAGAAGGGCCAATCCACTTGTGGGTAGCAGGAGAAGTGACTGAAAGCAGGCGAGAGCCTAACAAGCAACATTATTCCCTCGATGACCTCTACCACATACAGTGTCACAGCAGAGTGAAGTGGGCTGCCCCACCCTGGTGAATACCTAAGCCTCTGCCCCTTACAATGTAGCAGGTGTGCCAAGACAGAAATATGGCCTAAGTGAAAGAATAGATCAAAACACCAGAAAAAGAACTAAGCGACGAGGAGATAGACAACTTATCTGATGCAGAGTTCAAAACACTGGTAATCAGGATGCCCACAAAAATGATTAAGCTTGGTCACAAAATGAAGGAAGAAATGAAGGCTATACAAAGTGAAATAAAGGAAAATATACAGGGAACCAACAGTGACAGTAAAGAAACCGAGACTCAAGTCAATGATTTGGAATAAAAGGAAGAAATAAACAACCAGAACAGAGTAAAGAAACAAGAATTCAAAAAAATGAGGTGAGGTTTATGAATCTCTGGGACAATTTTAAACACTCCAACATCCGAATCATAGGGGTGCCAGAAGAAGAGGAAGAGCAAGAAATTGAAAACTTATTTGAAATAATAATAAAAGAAAACCTCCCTAATGTGGTGAAGGAAATAGATTTCCAGAAGTCCAGGAAGCCCAGAGAGTCCCAGAGAAATTGGAACCAAGGGGGAACACACCAAGACATATCATAATTAAATTACCCAATATTAAAGATAAGGAGAGAGTCTTAAAAGCAGCAAGAGGAAAGGAGACAGTTACCTACAAAGGAGTTCCCGTTAGACTATCAGCTGATTACTCAAAAGAAACTTGACAGGCAAGAAGGGGCTGGAAAGAAGTATTTGAAGTCATGAAAAGCAAGGACCTACATCCAAGATTACTCTATCCAGCAAAGCTTAGAATGGAAGGGCGGAAAAAGTTTTTCCCAGATAAGGTCAAATTAAAGGAGTTCATCATCATCAAGACCTTATTATACGAAATGTTAAAGGGACTTATCTAAGAAAAAGAAGTATATCAAAACTGTGAATAGTAAAACGACAACAAACTCACATCTATCAACAACTGAACCAAAAAAAAAAAAACTAAGCAAACAACTAGAACAGGAATAGAATCACAGAAATGGAGATCATATGGAGGGTTATCAGCAGGGAAGGGGAAGTGGGAGAATGGGGGGAAAGGTACAGGGAATAAGAAGCATAAATGGTAGGTACAAAATAGACAGGGGGAGGTTAAGAATTCTATAGGAAATGAGGAAACCAAAGCCTTATATGTATGACCATGGACATGAACTAAGGGGGGGAAATGCTGGAAGGAGGGGGTTGCAGGGCGAAGGTGGATAAAGGAGAGAAAAAAAAATGGGACAACTGTAATGCATAATCAATAAAATATACTTTTAAAAAAAAGTGTTAGATTCCAGCATCTGCAGTGTACCCCATACTCTAGGTGATTGTTTTCAATTACAGTTGACATTCAATATTATATTAGTTTCAAGTGTATAGCATTCCATGTGCTGTACTTTATATCCTGTGACTATTTTGTAACTGCCAATTTGTACTTCTTAATCCCTTCACCTTTTTCACCCAGCCCCAACCCTCTTCCCTTCTTGTTACCACCCGTTTGTTCTCTGTATCTATGCATCTTTCTGCTTTGTTTTTTAAATTCCACATAAAAGTGAGACATTATGGTATATTTGTCTTTATTTGTCTGACTTATTCCACATAACATAATATTCTAGGTCTATCCATATTGTTGCAAATAGTAAGATTTAATTATTTTTATGGCTGAGTAATATTCCACTGCATATATGTACCACCTCTTCTTTACCCACTTGTCTGTTGATGGGCACTTATATTGCTTCCATATCTTGGCCATTGTAAATAATGTTGCAATGAATATAGAAATCACGTATCTTTTAGAATTAATATTTTGTATTTCTTTGAATAAATAGCCAGAAGTGGAATCTCTGGGTCATAAGACAGTTATATTTTTTTTTTAGGAAACTCCATATTGTTTTTCATAGTGGCTGCACCAGTCCCACCAACAGTGCACGCCAGTTCCCTTCTCTTCATCCTCAGTCAACACTTGTCATTTGTTCGTTTTTTGATGATACCAGTCCTAACAAGTGCGAGGTGGTATCTCCTTGTGGTTTTCATTTGCATCCCTCTGATGACTAGTGACATTGAGCATCTTTTCATATGTCTATGAGCCATCCACATATCCTCTTTGGAGAAGTGTCCCTTCAGGTCCTCTGCCTATTTTTTAATTGGATTTTTGGGTTTTTGGTGTTAAGTTTCCAGGTGATTCTTGTGGGCCCTAAAAGTTGAGGATTGCCCTAGTAGGTCTACGAGCCCCAGGTTTAAAGATGATTTAGAACTACCAAAGAGTGATGGTTTAAAATGACGATAAATGCTCAGAAACCATGGTGGAGTGGATCTGGGAGGAAATGAGGGAATCTGCATGGTAATCATCCACGTGGTTCCGGTGCAGGGAATCCAGCCCTATCCTTTGAGCTGTGGCCCTGGAGAAGGTAGTTTTGGAGCTTTCCACCTGGCTTTGGTGTCCCCCATGTGCCTAGTGCTAGGCTGAGGCAGACACCCTGGCTTCTTCCATTATAGGTTCTCATTAAATTACCCCACCCAAGAAAAGCACCTGTTCTAATAGCCTAACCCAGCTGAGAGTCCTAAAATGTTAATTTTGTTGTGCTAGGTAATATAATTTCAAATACATTTATATTTCTCAGGGTCCTCTGCTATCTTAAATCCCAGTAGGGACCAATAGTTTTCAGGCAAGTGATGAGAGACAGAGAACCTGGTTGATGAGTCCTACAATTGTACACCGCGCCCCCCCCGCCCCCCCCCCCCCCCCCAGATTCGAGCCATCCAAGGGTGGAGGCTGTGGCTGCTTTAGCTTTGTACGGGCAACTCTGCACAATTCTTAAAACATGATCAGTGCTCAGTAATTGTGATTCGATCCTCAAATTAGTTGAGCATGGATGGCTACCCACCCAGGTCATGGGTCACCTTTTGCAGAGCCCTCTTCTATAGTGTTCTACACCTGGGTATGTCTGGCAAGGAGGAATGGGGGATCAAGGCCTTTGCAGACTAGAAGATAGGCTTCCCCTTCCCATCCCTTCTCAGCAACAATTCAGTCCTGGGAATACAGAAGGGAACAGTCCCCAACAATTAGTTCCCTTTCAATTTTCCTTAAGAGAAGGAAGTTTGTTACAGTGAAAAGAGATGAATGCTACCACCGTGTACAATTCTTGGAGCAAAATAAATGGTCTGGCAGGTTTTTGTGCTCTGAACTGGGCACCTGGAAGGTCTGCAAAAGAGTTGACCATTTCAAACAGCAATTAGTCTCAGGAAAGTTTCCTCGAAAACTTAGTTTAAAATTGGCTTAGATCAGAACGCAGCCTCATTGATTAAACACTGGCTGGAAGACTACAGGGTAATGATAAATTGTCAAGGAGCCCATGTGAGGTAAGTGTCTAATTGGTGACACAGGGTGTGGGGTAAGAACCTGTCTTCCTTCACAGCTTTATTAATGATCAGGAAGCAGTTGGAAATGGAACGCGCCTACTCAACAGAGAGCTGGTACAAGCCAGAGAACAGTGGAATAATGATACAAATAGACTAAACAAAGTAGAAAATAGCTCCATGACATTCAGCTTAGAAAAATAAACTTTAATTTTTTAAATATGGACATAAAGGGAAGCAAAGGGATTTAAAAGAAAATACTTAATGATATAACAAACCTAGAAATACTCAGGTAGAATAGGAAAAGTGAAGTTCTTGGGAACGCTGGACAGCCAGGGGTCAGAATTATTTTAGGAATGTAAGAAGGAAGGTGGGAAAAGGTCAAAGCCACCCCCTTTCCGCATAACACCAATGGTGGCCCTAGCAGTCCTGTGGACTTTCTGTGGGAGTCCTGAGTGTACCCTAGAACAGGAAGTCTGGATTGATGCTGATATCTCAAATGACGATAGCTCTGCAGCTGGTGTGTGGGTTCCTGACACTCATAAGTTAAGGGAGTGTCATTGGAAGAAAAATCAAGAATTGGGAGATCAGGACCTGATTGGTGGTCATGGAGACACTCTGAGCGGAGCCCAAATGTCTTAGACCTAGTGAGAAAACAGAGCTAGATGAGGGCACACAGGCCAGGCCGAAGGATATTTCATCATTACATGAAACAGTCTTTCCACAGAGAAAACTGAAGAGTATGCCAATATTGGAAGGAAAGCAAAAGAGTATTTTAAATAAAATTCAGTGGAAATAATTGGATAGAATCATAAAACCAAATATAAAATGCTGTGGACTGAATATTTGTGTCACCCCCAAAGTTCATATGTTGAAACCTAATCCCCAAATACTACATGTGGTAATATCAGGACATAGCGTCTTTGGAAGATGATTAGGTCATGAGGGTAGGAGAAGTGGAGCCTTCATGAATGGGACTAGTACCCTTATAAAAGAGACCACAGAGATCCCTTGCCTCTTTCTCCATGTGAGGTTACTATGGTGACAGCCATCCATGTACCAGAATGTGGATCTTTACCAGACACTGATCTGTCAGCACCAGCCTCCAGAACTGTGAGAAATAAACTTCTATTGTGTGTCAGCCACTCAGCCTGCGGTATTCTGTTATAGCAGCTTGAACAGACTAAGACAGAATAAAAGCAGTCATGGATGAGGTATCCAGCAATGCTCAGGAGAAGTGGACAAGTTGGTGTCCACATGGATTCCCATGACTTCTCATATCTGTTTGCACAGACTCAGACCAAGAAATAAATGGTCTTAAAATTTGCCACAGAGAAGAAGTATTGAGTCCCAGGAGTGGTTGAAACTCCACAGGCATGACCAGTTGAGTGACAAGAGTACGGGAATGAGAATCAGAAGAGCTGGGTCTGGGAGGCCTATTCCTCTCCCGCTATTATCAACGTGGCCATGTAAACATGTTCCAGACCCCTGGTCAGAGGAGCTAAGGCCTATAGCAAATAAGCCCCCAAATTTAATCCAATCAAAGTTTACTCCTTATTCCTATAAAATCCAGAATTGGGTTTTCTGACTTAAAGCTTGCTCTTCTTTAGGAAACAATGCAGAAATCCAACTCCTGTCACCTTCTGGCTCTGCCATTTTTAGCACCCAGCTTTCTAGGCAATGCTGCCCATTTTCTTCGATCTAGCAGGAAAGGAAAGAGCTTACAGGATTCTGCAAGGCAGGTAGTCATGAACCAGTCCTGGGAGTGGAGCACACGATTTCTGCGTAAATGCTGTTGATCAGAACCTGTCACAAGGCCACACTTAATCCCAAGACAGGTTGAAAAACACAGTCAAATTTTATCTATGGGGAAATGAGGAGCCAGTTTACTGAAGCGCCAACCACTCTCCACCCCAGCCCTCTTTAGCCAAAAGGTTTTCAGCTCCGTAATGCAAATATCAGAATAAGAACGTTTTACTCTCTTTGGAGTTAGCTTAAGGTAAAATAGAAAGAGACTGATGTGTATTTAGATGAGTGAACTGTAGATGAAGCCTGAAATCTGAAGGCAGAAGTGCCAAGGGGAGTATATTAGGTTGAATGGTGTCCCCTCAAAATTCATGTTCACCCAGAACCTTGGAGTATGATCTTATTTGGAAATAAGGTTTTTGCGGACGTGATTAGTTAGATGAAGTCAATACTGAATCAATGCCTCATGTCTTTGTGAAAAGAGAAAACAAATACAGGAACAGGGAGAATGCCCTGTGAAGAATGAGGCCGGTACTGGAGTGATCCATCTTTAGGCTGAGCAATGACAAAGATGCTGGCAACCACCGGAAGCTAGGGAGAGGCGAGGAAGGATTCTCCTCGGAACTTTCAGGAGAAGCACGGCTGCAACAACATCTTGGTTTGGGACTTCTGGCCTCAAGAACTGTGAGGGGATAATTTTCTGTTGTTTCAAGCCACACAACTTGTGATCGTTTGTTCACAGCCCTAGAAAACTAATATAGGGAGTCATATATTCTATCCATGTCCAGGTTGTTAAGATCAAAGATAGTGGAGAACATTCCATCATGGCATGCCAACAGGTGGCTAGGGAAGGTCCAAACTGGAAACAGGTTTGTGGCTGAGAATACTGCTTGAAGTGGAGACAAGCAAACTCACCATGGATGAGGGAAACTCCTATTCTAAGACATTTATATTGGAGGCAGGATAGTAGTAATAATATTTAATGAAATCCTGAATCAGTACACCTCAAATCATAAAGACATGGTCTGACATTGAGCTTTTAAGTTGGGGAATTATTTAAACAAAAAGTCTTCAGAAATATCAACATCAAATTATACCATTTTCATTAAGTATATTATTAGTCCCCTTTGTCCAAATAATAGTTATATTAACACTTAGTACTCCAAGAAAATCCAGGGGGAAGTCAGGCATCAGAGACCAGCCTTACCGTGGTCCAAGGCACTGAGCCAGTTTGTCAAGTATCCACTCTGTGCCAGTAATCTGGTAGGAGCTGGAATACAATGGTCAAAGCTATCAGGTGGAAAATGATAAAAACCTTCTTAAATCTAATACCTGCCTAAAACTTCACCCATAATTGTCTTCCAGCAGTTCCCCAGGAAGACATAGGCACTATGTCCTTGAAGAGACTATCAGGCATTGACACCTTCCCAGGGATTGGTTGATCAGATCATTTCCCACCCTGAAAGCAAGTGTAACGTGTAAAACGAGGGGTGGGGGTCAGATGGGGACAGGGATGGGCATAGGGGTGGGGTGGGAGTGAGGGGGGTGGGGAGGTACTCTAAGTAAGTATCTGGATCCCAAGTGAAGACACCAAACTGCTGAAGGAGGCAACACAAGGCACAAGGAGAAGCCTAAGGGGGAGATTTGAGGATGTCAAGGCAAATTTTGGCGACCTCGCAATTCTGCCATCTGGAGCACTAAAATTTCAGGTGTATGCATTTCGGAAGCTCATGGGAAAGCTAGTTTTAGTGCTGTTACCAGAATGTCTGTCTTGTCTTGGTTTACTTACTAAGTTATTTGTCTCAGAACAACAGGAAGCAGTGAACACCACAAGTTATTTATATAAAATGGTTTTTTACAGTTGCTTTTTTCCCTTTCTACTTGCAGTCTGTTATTCTCTCATTTTTGTAAGAAAGAAAGAAAAGATAAAACTCTGTATTTCTCCCCAGATGGTGCACGCTGGTCCTGCCTTCTCTCAGCCCAGAGTTGGTGGTCTGATGTAGACAAGTCCAAACTGCCTGCCCAGTGGCTAGTATTCTGAACAGGTCTTCAGACTGGATCCCAGGGCCAGGGCCCAGCCTGGCTGGGCTCCAACAATTGAGGCCCAGAGACGCAGCTTAGCCGTGAGGGTGCAGAGACCAGAGTGTGGAGAAGCACAGAGCAGCTCAATGCAGACCTTCCACACACGTGTGAGTTCAGCCTCATAGAGACAGCGTTTCCCACACACTACTGATCACGAGAATCCACTAGGATGCTCACTTATAACATAGGTTCTGAAGCGCCCGCTCGACCTGCTAAATTAGAATCTCAGGTGCCTTATAATCAAGGAAGCCCTAAGAACACTTCCATGGGCAACAGGGAGCCAGGAGGATTTTAAGCAGCTGTGAGAGGCAATCAGATGTGTGATTTCTAAGCATTAGTCTGAAAGGTGGGAGAGAGATGGGTTAGAAGGTGATGAAACCACAGGGGGAGACCATTTAGGGGGCTGTTTCAATAATGCAGGAGAAAAAAATGAGAGCCTGAACTAAAGCCCCCCACCACTGCCCCTTCCCCCAAAAAACAATGGGAGATAGAGGAGTATAAAGACATCTGAATCAACAGGACTTAGTAAATGAGTAGGCAGCTCTCAGGGGTCATGCTGAGCACCCCTCAAGGGAAGTCCTGATCTACTGGGTTCATTAAAATAACCTGTAGGAAGCAAGAGTCCTCACGGTACTCTGCCGGAAATCAAAATGTGCTGAAACATGTTCTTTAACTTCCTGACCCATTTCCTGTCAGCCATTCTCTCTGGTTTCCAGCAGAATGGTTTTCCCTGCACAGTTCTAAGATTCCTGCCCCGACTCTAGCCTTAAGCCCTCTTTCTCTACCTTCGAGGCTACTGTTTTTAATCTTCCGCAGACTTCCCTAGTCTACAGGGTCAGGTCTCTGGGTGGACCATGGCAAAATGAGGTGGCCCCTGGTGCCCGGGGCTGGGCTGAGGGCCTATAGGTCCTGTTCTACACCCCGCTCCTGGCTTGCTGTGGGGGCACTCTTGTCTCTTGCTCCCTGGGACAGCCTGTCCTGGGTGCTCTACCTCAATTCCTGAACTTTCCAATCTTCTCCCAAGCATGTTTTTCTCCCATGCTCATGCCTCCTAATTTTTTGTTGTTTCTGTTATTGACTCTGTGACTGTTTTGAGTAAATCACCATAAAACCCTTTGTGAGGTTGTTTGCCTTAAATCCCACATTCATTGGGCACCATCTGTGTTAACTCTCACAGCATTCCAATCTGCCACCAAAGGTGGTCCAACTCAGGACCTGAGTGTCCGTTGGTTTGCTCCATGGGGATCCTGCCAGGTAGGGTCACAGGTTAGTACCTGGCATCTGCACAGAGGGGCAGTGTGAACTCCAGAGTGACTCTCTGTCGGATGTCACAGAGGTAGAACATGGAGAGGGCGGGTGACTTTTCTCCCCCGCCTCTTCTCTGTTATTTGCTTGTCCTGCCTTGTTGTTTTTGCTGTAGTTCCTCCTTGCCACTTAATCCTGATATGACAATGGTGTAAAGAATGATTGAGGAATGTTTCAAAGTTCAGAGAGCACGGGCTGAGTTAACTTCCCAACGCTCTGAAAAAACCAGAGTAGGGTGACAGAGGGCAGGGGACGATCTGCGGGAAGACAGGGCAAAGGAGGAAGATGCATCCTCTCCATCCCATCAGGGATGTGGGCCAGGTGGTTGGGTTGTTAGTGCCATGGCAGGAAACCTGTTCTAGGAGGTAGGCCGTCAGAGCTTCAGGCTGTGCCAGGGTGTCACCTGTGGCTGTGCCCAGCTTTTCTACAACCCTGTAAGACCCTGAGAATTGTCACAGACATGTGCCAGGCTCCTCCCAGCACACTCAGGCCTCCTCTTGCTATGGACACAATTTGCCAGTTACCCTTTCCTATAAGCCAAGGGAAAAAGTCATTTACTAAAGGAGAGATAAGGGCTTTTCCTTTCTGTTGTCTTCCCACTCATTTTTCCCCATGTCTCAGATAAAAGAAGGCAGAGTTGTTTTAATTATGTTTTCAGTGTGAGAATACAGACTCTTCCTTTGTGTGATGCCCAGAATTCCCTTTGGGGCTCCTGAGCATTTTCGTGGGTCTGTATTCTTGGCAGGAAAGGCAGCAGCTTCTCCTTTGGTGGGAATGATGCCTCCAGCCTCATGCAGAGGTTGATGGCCAAGCCTGAGGAGCCCCAGGCATAGGGCGAGCTAGTGGTTAGTGTTCAATGTGGTTTCTGAAGGAAGATTCTTAACTGTATGTGAAAACTCTGGCCTTTTAAAACCCAAACCTGAGACTGCCATCTAATCACATATAAAGGAGTGAGGCTCTATGCTCGTGCAGCTCAGATATCTAGTTGTGTTGCTAGGGTACTCATTTTAATCAATGTGTTGTATTTGTGCAAATTCCTCATGTGTCCGAGCACCTTTACACCTGTGATCTCATGTAAACCTCCTTGAGCATTTCTATGAGATGGGAGGGAAGGTATAGCTATTTTTGTTTTGCAAATAAAGAAACTGAGGCACAAGATAGATAAAGTGACCGCACACACACAGGATCGGACGCAAACACAGCTTTCCAAATCCCTCCTGCCTCTGCTGCCACTCATCAGAGGGCTAAATACCAAGCCCTTTGGTTTAAGCCCTTGATTTTCTCCTCCTCTCTCTTACTCCTCACTGCCAGTCAGTCACAGCCAGGGCCTGCCGATGCTTCCTACGTGCTTCCTTACCTGCTCCTCACATCTGGCTCCACCCCAGTAACTTGGCATTTAGAATAATGTCCTAACTGCTCTGTCTGCCTCTGGGACGCCCTTGTCTTGATTGCATCCCCAACACCTGTGCTAGAATTGCGTTCCTGCGGTCCCATTCATTGACCTTCCATGGCTCTCTCTTTCTAAAAAATAAACTCTTGCTCTTCAAGGCTGTCACTGTCTGGCCCTAAACTGGTCCCCAGTTAGTCACTTGTGTATACCAACCCTCTGCTTCCATTCAGCTCCCTGCCCTGCTGAATTGTCTTCCAACACGTGCCATCCCTGTCCCTGAGTAGCTGGTTCAGTGCTGGCAAAACGTGCAGGAACCTGACTTTCCTTCCTGCTTGGCCTATTCATTGCTGTGTAGGTTGGATTACTTACCCTCTCTACCTGTCAGTTTCTGACTGATACTAGTACTCGCTCACAGTGTTATGAAGATCAGTGCTTATCCCAATGTTTACCCACAGGAAGTGGTTGGTGACTATTAGTTATTTTTATTATCTTCTAACTCTCCTTCTTTGAAACCCTCTTTGCTTCAACCTTTGAACACCAAAAGACTTCCCTGAAAGCCCAGTAATAACTAACAATAATGATGATAACAGCTAATACATATGGCCTTTCTCACTTGCCAGGCCCTATTGCATGTGCTTTACCAATATTAATTCATTTTTCACGTCAACAATAATATCATAATTATATCCATTACAATGTGAGGCAATCTGAGGTCAGAGGCATTTGATAACTTCCCCAAGTTTACGCAACTAGGAAGTAATGGAGGCTCCAGAAACCCCCTCTCCATACTTGCACTGAGCACCTAGCTGGTGTGATCTGCCCCTGGATTCATGCAGGGCAAGGATCAGTCCTCAGCACACTGCCTCTCACCTGCCAGGTGCTTGGGGATGAATGTTTTTGTGTGGGATTAAGATGCAGCTCTAAGCATCTTTCTCTCTCCTAGTCTTGGCAGGGACTGAATTAGTTTCCAACCCAATCACCACTAATTTAGTGGCATAAAACAATACAGGCATACCACATCATATTGCATGTCACTTTGTTGTTCTCTACAGGCATTGTATTTTTTACAAACTGAAGGCAAGACCCTCCATCAGGGGAAAAAAAAAAGACTACAGCTCACTTTATTGAGATACTTGCTACATGATGGTGGTCTGGAACCAAACTTTCAATATCTCCAAAGTATACCTGTACATATTTACCAGATTTTGAAGTCCAACAAATGGCTCACCGGCTGAAATTAAAGCAACAGCAAGGCTGTGCTTCTCTCTAGATGCTTCTGGAGAGAATCCATTTCCTTGCCTTTTTCAGTTTGCAAAGGCAGTCTGCATTCCTTGGTTTGTGGCCCCTTCCTCCATCCTCAAAGCCAGTGGGTCAAGGCCTTCTGACATCTCCTCACTCTGGCCCTGTCTCCTGCCTCCTATCCTACTTCTGCCTCTGCTTTTATTATCACCTTGGGCTTGCCTGGATAATCCAGGGCTATCTCCCTATTTTCAGGTCAACTGATGAGTAGCCCTAATTCATTTGCAACCATCATTTCTCTTTGCCATATACCATAACATATTCACAGGTGCCAAGATTTGGACATGGACATTTGGGGGGAGCCATTTGCCTACTTACCACAATCCCATATGGAATTAAAATGGAAAACAATACAAAATTATAAAATAAGTATAAAGAAATCTGACAATGTGTTAGGTTTATCCATAATTACTACCTTGGCTACTTTTAAAGAAATGAAATATTTTTTCCAAAATGGCATCCTTGGCTGCCCCTGATGTGTGGCGCTCTACATGTGGGCCTCCTGTGGCTGCTGGGCAGCCCAGGACCCACTGAGACCCTGTGGAAGGGACAGTCAGCTGAATGGGGGACACGACTGAATCCGTCTTGCCTCCCAACTCCCACCTCCTAGTCCCCTGGCCCTAAATGGGAAGAGGAGACTGGAGAAGATAAGAAAAGTAGAATGCAGCAGAGGAGAAGATAACACAAAGACAATCCATAAAGAGTGGATGGATGTAGGCCTGCAAAAAAAAAGGTGGCGAGTGGCCATCCTAAGTCCTTGCCCCCTGCAGTAGCCAGCTAAGGTGACAGTGTGGCTGAGGTTCATGGGAACCCTCAAAGCCAGGGAACAAAGTTCCAACAGGCCAGTGACAGCAAGGAGAGAGCGATGGGTAGGAATAATGCACTGAGAAGATAAAGCCACGGTCCTCTTCACATTAAATGCTTTTCAGTTTTTATCGTAATTAAATGTTTTTAAATGTTAATGGAATAAATTGAACTTGACTTCCCTATTTTCTCCAGATCCTGTAATTATGCTCAAGGCCTGTCTTGAAAGGATGCCAGAGGGTGATGGATTAAACCTAAAATAAATCAAATTTCCCTTTGCTACAGAGTTAAGGAAATACAATAAGCATTCCATCTTGTCCCTGGTGATAGAAGAGTTGCCTATTCCCTGGCTAGGAACAGCCCAAGGAATAAGCTTGCTAATAGAGTGTCATAAACCAAACTTCATCAGGGCAATAAACCTCTGTAGCCACAGCACCGTGAGTGAGTGGGCCTGGGCAACACTTCTGCCTAGCTACTTCCTCTTTGCCAAGGCTCCCTCCCAGTAAATATCTAGCTAGCAAGCTCTTGGAAATGAGCTGGGCGTGGTGCCAGTCAGACTTCGAGCTTGCCAGGATGGGTGGTGCAGAGGGCCAGGCACCTGCTCCTTCTGCTCTCACTGGTGTGAGGCTTTCATGTGGGGCTTCAGTGATTGGGGGCATCACTGGGCGGAATCTAGGGAGCCAGTACTGGGTCCGCTTCCAGGCCTGAGTCAGCAGTGGAGGGTCCGCTTGTGCCTGGAAATGCTGAAGTGGAGGCCTAGACTGGGCGTGAGGCCAAGTGGAGTCCGGGGCCCCTCCTTGGTGTCGGTGAATGTGGAATCATCTGGGTTTATTAGCAGTGAGAGTCTTCCCTTCCCCCGCAGGATTCGAGCCAGGCAAGTAAAATAAAGGCAAGTTTTCTACACTTAAATTCCCCAAATTTACCTCTACTCCTTGTGCCTTCAGGTCCTCTCTATTTTCTCCCCAACCCTTGAAACTTTTCATTTCTCTCCTTCTTCCACATTTATGAACACTTTACTGATAGAACTTCCAGGGGTGTTTACACAGAACAGGAATCAAAGCCTTCAGCCATAAGGACAGAGTGCTAATGGGCAAGTCTCCGGGGATGGCCCAGAAAGACATTTCTAGCCATTAAAAGGCCATTTGGGACTTTCTGAAACCAAATTGAGCAGAGTTTCCTATTTTGGGTACATATGAGGGTCCTTCTGACAATATTTACATCAACTGTATGTTGTCTCATCTTCTCATCTGTTCCACTGTGGTGTGGGAACTAGTGTGAGCCCCTTCCGTGTCTGGAGGGTTGCCTTGCATGGAGCCCTACCCTGGCCTCCAGAGCTGTCTCACAGACATGCTGGGCCCACCTCGAGGGCATCAGAGACGTTTAAGACAGACTGCACACGTGACAGCTCTCCCGTGACTTCTGACATTTCTCTTCTATGTGTCTCCTGGCTTCCTCAACTGAGAGTGCTTCAAGTTGTTTTACGAAACTTAGCTTCTCTCCCCCATCCAGATTGCTCCAGTTCCTTTGCATGATGTCCAGAATGGAAGACAAAATTCCTAGGGATCCCTAAGCAGGCCATTACGTAACAGAAGGTTGTCTCCTCGTTTGCAGACCCTGTACTCCTGTTCTCACAGCCCAATATTCAAGCAGCATCCTAGGAGCCCACATGACACCACGGCAGATTCTGTTGATGCAAACTGCCAAACCGCTCCTCCACATGAGCTTCCGCTAAGCCATGCTCCCTCTTGCACTCATACTGTTAGGTGTGTTAGTTAAATATCATTTTGCCCAACTCCACTTTTTAACCCAGTCTTTCAAAAATCTATCTTTCTATCTATTATGTATCTACTCTCTCCCTCTATGTGCATGTGTGTTTATGTGTGAATGTATCTCTCATACATATACATGAGAGAGATGTTCTCAGTTCCCTGTCTTCTGAAATCTCTATTTCTATCTGGGTCATAAATAATAAGCTGGAATGCAGCAGAATGGAGGGAGGGTCCTACACCAGAAAACTACAAACAATTTTTCTCCGCATTCATTAAATGATGTCTTTGCTGACCAGCTGTTCAGCTAGCTACCAATGCGCTGGTAAATCTGTGCATCCAACCATGCGTTTTCCTCTAGCCCACAATTAGACCGCCAGAGTCCTTGTTGCTCAGCTGCTGAAGTCCCCCTGTTCTTCCGTGACCTGTCTAACATGACCTCATCAGAGAAAGACGTTGTTAACTTGCTGTGATTTGCTCAGTAGACCCATGTAGGATCCAAGAGGCCCTGGCGTCTTTTGCTAGGTGCCCATAAACAAGTCCTCCAATAATCTGGTGGAATTTGCCTGCCTTTTAACATCAAACTCACAGGTCTACGTTTTATATTCTATAGTTTATAGAATCTGCCTTTGGGGCATTTGGGAAATCAGAGTCCTGTCTGGGGATGGACATAACTAAAAAGGCTCGTATATGTTCCCGTCTCTTAAAACTGCAGCCTAGATGCTGGTTAATTGGCGACTGTGACAGACATTTGGCAAGCGGACTGTCTTTTGGCTCTTCTCTTCACTTTTAGGCCTGGTGGTCTGCCCTTTCCTCCAAGTCGTATGTTAGCCTTCAGCCTCTTATATGCTGCCCGCCCCCCAAACAGCAGTGAGGCCCATACAAGGCGAAAAAAATAAGTTTGCGATGCTCTTCCTGTGAGCTGTCCTTGGGGAATCCGGGGACTTACCGCTGGCCTCAGGTGCCCTTGGTGCCCTGGGTGGGTGCAAGGCCAAGTGCAACCTCAGAAAGAGCCTAATTAATGTCTAGCATTTCCCATTTCTTCTCAGATACCTCTGCCTCCCTTTGTGTCTTGAGCCAGTGCTGACCTCAGCCCCCCACCCCTGACACCTAATGTCACTGTCCTCAGCAATATCCTTGCTTATCCAGGTCACATGTTGAAAATGTGAGTGCCTAAGGAGGAACTCAGATGGGACAAAGCTCATGAAGTGACGGGAAAGGGATGATGGGAACTGTGCACCCCAGGAGAAAACAACACAGGACACTTACCAGGTTAGGCCCTGGATGCAGGGAATAATTTTTGCCCTGCCCCCCTCACAGGGAAACAAGTCGATGTTTGTGCACTAGAATGTGGGGGTTCCTCCTGGATGGGCAGAGAGAGGGAGAATGGGGAGGGTCATTTCTAGGATTTTAAAGCCAGTGGGCAATTATCTTACTGCTTTAAGGAAACAGCTTGGAGAGAATGGGACAGAGGAAAGAGCTTGCCAGCTGCATCTGAGAAAAACAAAAACAACATTTAACAAAATGGCCTCCTGGAGGTAGGAAAAGTTCTCCCTACTCCTTCTCTAACTCCCTGTACAGGACCATCTACGGTGTTTCTGCCCTCGCCTGGTCAGAAGAGTCATTCCGGTTTGTGTTAGAAGCATTACTAAGCATTGTTTCTCAGCCGTATATTAGAATCACACAAGAAACTTTGTAAAATCCTGATGCCTGAGCCACACCCCAGACCAATTAAGCCAGACTTTCTGGGGCTGGGAACCAGGCATTAGTGATTTTTAAGGCTCCCCAGGGGACTCCAGTGTTCAACTAGGCTGAAAACCAATGTTCTTGAGTCTCCCCCCAAACCAAAAGAATCAGCCTGTCCAAGCACAGGACCTAGAAATTAGTATGTTTAACCAGTGCCCCCTGTGATTATAACAATTACATAAGCTGGGAAAGGCTGCCCTGCTGAGACTTTCTCCTTTTAAGACTGCCCCTAACACTCTTCAGTCAGACTTTGAACCATTTGCTAGGAAATAGAGGTGGGCAGGGTGGAGTCCTCACTCAACACTTTGGGACGGCCCCTGAAGGCTGTGGTGTGGAGGAGGCCTCAGGAATTCTGGAAGGGTAATTACTTGGGAGCCTGACAAACTGACAAATGAAGTAATTTCCATTTCAAAAAAAAGTCGAGATGAGATCAGATGCATTTCCCGGCAACAGCAATGAGAGGAGGCAGCAGAATTACAGCTCCTCTGGATCCTGAGCCCACACCCATTTTCCTTTCCAACTCCAGGTTCCAACCTACACCACGTGGGACTAGATGCATATATGCCTGTAGGCACACCAGCCCCCAGAGTGAAATTTCATCCAGAGCCCCAAACAGCCGTGCCTCGGACCCGCTCAGCAGCACGGAGTCTGGATAGACCCCCACAAAGACACTAGAATGGGTGTGAGATCATTTGGGCAGGGAATTCTGGGTCTTAGGTATAGAGGGTGACAGAGCATAGTGGTCTAGAGTATGGCAGTGGACGTGGGCTCCAGGTAGGAACATCCTTTGGCCCAGCCAGCTGCATACTCTGTGGGGAAAGACAAAACTAGAAGAGGGCTGAAGTGGTGCCTTCCAAATCACAGGGCCCAGGACAGGAGCCTGGCTGCCAGGTCTTAGGGCAGTGCCATCCATGCACGCAGGAAGGAAGTCTCTGTGCCCAGTGTCTGGCCCCGTTCTCCGGGAGGGGGTGGAGCTCTCCACCCCACAGCTGAGCTTCTCTCTGGTAGACCTCACGATCTGAAAGGAGAACCACACACAGCCCACAGGTTCTCACCGCCCAAGCCCCAGAAGGGAGCCAGACCGAGCTCCTCTTCTTGTCTTCTCCCTGCCAATAGATACCTTCCTCTTCTTCTCGGGCCAAGTTTTCTTATGCTGAGTCCTTTTTCCTCCTCTAATTCTTTTGACAATATCTTCTAGATGCTTCTATTCCCCTCCCATGTCTCTGATCCAGGCTGTGGCCACCCCAACCTAGTTTCCCCTGCAAACTGCCCACCTGCCATTCTCCTGCTCAGCCAGGCTGTGCCCCACCTGAGGGTGCCTTTCATCCCTAAAAGGGCACTGTGTGCCTCAAGGCTCCTAGACAAACTTGACCATCTTTGGCTAATATCCTGGCCTCTGAGTTCACTCCCTTGACCCTCCCTCTTTACCGTTACGCTTTATCATACGAGAAGAGGCTATCAGGCAAGGTGGCTGGTCAAGAAAACCAGAACTTGCACTTCCACGTAATGGCTGTCCTCAAACTAGTCACCTGTACTTATTTCACTAACACTCTCATTGCCCCCAAAGTGGTTATTGCAGTTCATCTTCTGAAATTGCCTTTGTGAATTACAGCACATTCTTTTGAATATCCTAGTGCTGCCCAGGCTCTGTCCACTGTTCATGGACTCCATGCTTTAAAGCAGCCCTCTATTTCCTTTAGAGCAGAGTTGGTAAATGAAGTAAGCTCTGAGAAATCAAATTAAGAATTAAAAAAAAGGGGGGGGAGGATGAGTTCTAGGAACTTATCCTAGAAAAATAATCATGGATTTGTAGAAAGATTAAGTGAAGTGGATCTCCAGAATAGTAACAACAAAAATATTCAACAATGACTGGATAAATATAGTAAATTCATGTAATAGAATCCTTGTGGCCATCAAATGATGAAGACCACAGAAGCCGTGGCAAAGGAATGGAGAGAGGGTGGGGAGAGGGTGGAGGGAGGGTTACAGGAGGGAACACGGGTGGCCCTTGTAGTGACAGGCTGCTCACCTTCTGACTGTGGTAAGTGACTATACAACCTACACATGCGATTAAATTGTCTGGAACTCGACACCCACACACAAACACACGCAAATAAATAAGTGAAGCTGGGGAGATCTGAACAAAATCTGTGGATTGTAATGATGTTAGTGTTCTTGTTGTAATATTGCACTATAGCTTTGCAAGATGTTACCACTGGGGGAAACTGAGTAAAGGACAAAGGGGTCTCACTGTATTCTTTCATAAAACTCATATAAATCTACAATTATCTCAGTAAAAAAATGTCACTTAAAAAACACGTTTAGCACTGACTGGTGTGGCTCAGTGGATTGAGTGCCAGCCTGCGAACTGAAAGGTCACTGGGTCAGTTCCCAGTTAGGACACATGCCTGAGCTGTGGGCCAGGTCCCCAGTTTGGGTGGGTGAGAGGGAACTTATTGATGTATCTCTCACATATTGATACTTCCCTCCCTCTCTTTCTCCCTCCCTTCCCCTCGCTCTAAAAATAAATAAATAAAATCTGAAAAAAAAAATCTCATTTGGACCAGCAGGGCATGATTTAAATATTATCGTATGGACATTGTTTCTTCAATTTCAGAAGAGATTTCAATAAACTTATCCATAGTGAGGTAAAAATAAATGATATAAAATAATACACTTTAGGGGAAAGTGTATATTTTTACAGGCAGTTGGATCCCCATTCATCTAAAGCTGACAAAATGAGTTCATTTTGAACAAGGCCTGCAATAAGGGGAGGGAGGCAACAGCAGGGCCCTGTGCCTCTTTACTCTGCCCCTCGGTGCCTCTCTCAGCTCAGCCTAGTCTTCATCCTCGTTTTAAAATTGTTTGTTAGTAAATCAGAGGTAAAAGGGCTGCAGGAGAGGTGGGCAGCCCGCAGCCCCACTCCAAGGGTCACGAGACTGCTGCAACTTCCTGTCTGGGCTGATGGAGGAAGGAGATGAGAACAGGGCTGAGGACATGAAGCAGCTCAGGGCACCCTAGGCATTCCTGGTGAAAGCGTGCTCGCAGAGAATGATGGGCAGGGCCTTTGAAACCTTGCCAGAATGTTCCTGTCTCTACCAGGGGCAATTTTTTTAGTAAAGATTTATTAAGTGTCTATTGCATGCCAGGCATGTTCCTCGATGCAGGGAAAACCACCCTCACCAACCTTAAATGTTCTCATTTTGGGGACTGTGTGCTTCAATGTAAGTGTCGACCCACAGCTAATTCCGGGCTGAAATGAGGCTACTGAGTTTGGTCAGTAGTTTAAGCTCTGCATTGTTATCTCATTTTGTCCAATTTAACAGATTTTGATGGGCAGACAATCAATGGGATTGCAAAGTGTTAACAAATGGAGGTGAAGAGAGGAGCAGAAAGAGCTTCCCTCCCAGGCAGAGTGATTGATTTACATCAACTGCACAGGGCTCTAGGGCAGTGGCCACCGTAGGCAAGAGCCCAGGGCCTCGGCAGCAGGCAGCCTTTGGTGTCAGCCCTGGCTCTGCCTCTTAATCATGTTCTTGGGATTCGGTTTCCTCATATGCAGGCTGGGCACAAGTCTACATACTATGCAAAGTTGTTGTGGCAGTTGTACGCAGTACATAAATCACAGACTGAAGCACTGACCACAGCAATGGCCTCCCGGTATGCAGTGAATGGACTGAGCTGCTAGCTTTCCTACGTGGAAGCCTCTCAGGGTTACAAAGCACCTTTTCCACAAATCATATTGTGACACAATTTGGAGCAGAGACCTGGTGTGTCAGACTGTGATTATGCACAAACAGTTGAACAGCATTGTATAGGAAGGGCCTTGAAGGCAAATAAAGTTTTAAGTCTGACATTTTCCTCAAGCCCCTACTTCTTGAGCCTAAGTTGAACAAGGGGCTTAATAAACACTTGCAGATTTTGATTCCATTCCAAAAATATTCATGGATCCCAAGGCTGTGCACTGAACTATTGGGGTAGAGGTTGGGTAGTTCTGATGACTACTCATTTTTATTTGGGTTCAGAAGAATTAGACTGTGAACACCTAAAAGTCCCATATAGAATAGTAAAATGCATGCCAGTGTGGGCCCATGAAATGAACTGTGAAGAACATTGTCCATTTTCTCATCCATTAATTAAGCGCCCACTATGGTAGTGGTAGCTTACTGAATGCCTGTGCCATGCCAGACACTATGTGCTAGACCCTAGGCCTCCAGAAATAAATAATGAAACTGATGTACTTAATTGTCTCATAGTCCAAAGAAAGAGACAAGTAAATAACTGTATTTTTAGTCTAAATAGGTACTAGGAAAGAAATATGTACAGGGATCACAAGAAATAGGGGGTGAATTAGGAAGACTGCATAGATGAGGCTCAAAAGACCGGTGCATGGCTCACAGATGGTCAAGAGGGGAAGACACTCCAGCTTGAAGTATCTGCAAAGTAAGGGGATGGCCCCAACACTTTAGCTCTTTGGGGAAAGAACATGGCTCTAGCTAGATTGGGTAACAGAGAATGGTAGAATATGAGAGAGGTAAGGAAGACCAAGGTCATGGAGGCCCTGACATTCCAGGCTTAGAAATGTATGCTTTGCCCTGAAAGCAATAGGGTGGCTTTCTCTTGAAAGGGAGCTAAGGGGTGACAATTAAATTAACCTTTTAGAAAAAGAGATGAACTAGAGATGGAGAGATTAATTTCCTTACTGTCCTGAAACGATTTCCGTGGTGATAAGGGCTTGAGCTAAAGAAATAGCAGAGGAAAAGGAAGAAAGGGAAGGAGTCAAGAGATAGTTGATGGTTGGAATTTTAAGGAGTTGGGGAATTATAGGATGTGGGTAATGGGGAGCTTGGGAATGATTTTGGCTGAAAGCATTAAAGACCAAAGATGAGACGGCAGGATTTGTAGAAAGCAGAGGAGTGGAGGAGGAGGAAACAGCTGTGGGGGCAAAGAAGCTTGTGAGTTTTAAGGAGGGTGTGAAGATCGGGAAGAGAGGCATGCAGATCTGTGAGTGGAATGCTCTTTCCATCTCCAGATGCAGAGGGTGCCCAGGGACCTGTGAAGTTCAGCCACATGAGAGCGAGCCTTGCTAGAGTTTATCTCCAGTGCCGGCAGTGAGCCCTGCAATGTGCGTATGGCCCCCTCCCTCCCTCCGTCACATTTTCTAAAGACTCTCACAAGAGCCTACTGTTGGCAGAGCCACATTCAGAAGTCAAACTTGGTAATTGATGCTGTAATCCCCTGGATTCCCTCATTAGCAGCTGCTAATGGCTGGTGTGTTAACGATTAAATTAGGGCCCATTGTAAAGCGAATCCGTTCAAAGGGAAGGGAAGAGCTGCGAGACTCCACTGCAGCCAGCAGTGAGGGTCCACAACAGCACGGGAGCCCTCCTCTCAGCCCTCTCCTTGGCCCAGAATTGAGTGTCCTGGGTCTGGATCAGCATTCCCAGAAGGCCAGCCTGATGGCAGGAGATTGAATTGCAGGGGGAAAGATGTGGGCCTGGGAGAGCTTCTAGTCAGGAATCTAGAGACTTTCTCTGCTACAAAAAAAAGGAGAGAGAGAGAGAGAGAGAGAGAGAGGCCTCTTTCAAGCCTGAAGACCCAGATCTGGACCTCCAGCTGTGGCTTACCTTCTCCCAAGCCAGTAACTCTTAAATATGTGCATGGGACTTGGTTGTCTTGTGTGTAGGCTGGGAACAAGTCTACATACCATCTGAACTTGTGAGAGTTGTAAACGGTAACTAAATCATAGTCCAAAGCAGTGAGCACAGCAATGTCTGTACTCAACCTCACCCCACAGTCCCAACTCAAAAGCATATTCAGGGAACCTAGAAAGGACACACAAAGGTTGCTATGGCAGCCACTCCTCCAGCATCTGCCCATGAGTCCTGGTCCATTTCCATCTCTCCACTATCTTTTTCTTCCCGACGTTATTTTTGGAGAAGGTACAATTTGAGATTTGAAATATGTTTGGTGGGGCTGAAGGTGGTGTCACACTGGGACTTCACAAAATTCAAGAGGCTCAAAGGAAGGCCCTGTGTGTGCCCTCTTTCTTGTGGCTTAAAATTAGCTCTAAAAAAATCTGACTTATTGGAGCCAAATCCCTCACCAGCAAAACTTGGATATCACTGGTAGCAGGCATTCCTAACTACAGGGAGACCGGTGTGCATTTTCCAGTGGTGATTGGAAGAGAACTAGTCACAGAGCTTCTGAACCAGCTCCTTAGTTGGTCAGTGGAAATGCAGGCAGGTGAAATTTTCTAAAAGAACTGGTTCAGCATCAGACTTCAAGATAATCAACTCTAACTGCCCTATGTTTCACTTCATTTCCTCTGTCCTTTATTCTTTCAATCCCCACTGCTGAAAAATCAGATAACGTATGGGTAGATGTTCCTTAAAGCATGAGATAGCATATCTCTTACCCACCAGCCTTTTCAGTTTCTTTACCCACTCCTCATAAGCCTTAAAACTCCAGTATCACACCCAGACCTTGGGTTGGCCCTGGGGTTTTCACATTGCAAACCCATTGCCACAGAAAAACTAGAAACCATGGAGTTTAACCATACTTCCTACTGTTCTCGGCATTTTTTCCCATCCCTGCCTGTCTTTCTCACCTCAGTTTTCTTCTACAGCTGGTGGGATGCTCTGTCAGAGTCTGCCAACAGGATGCTTGGAATACGCAATTCCCCACACTTCCCAGGCCTGGATAATTCAACCAGAAATCCTGCCTCCTGGACCACGGGGCAGGAAACAAACTGAAGACACTATGAAAGGCTTCTCTGAGATCACCTAGGTGCCAGGACAAAGAACCAGAAGAGAAAACAGCTAAGGCTAGTATTAACCTAGAGTAGCGAAAAGAACATTGGACTAGGATCTCTCCATACTCCTGTAAACTTTGCTCTCCCCTCCCCTCTGGAGTCATCTATAAAAGGAGGAAGGTGTGCTCATCCTTCTTTAACAACCACCAGAGGTACAGAGGCCCTTATTTTTTCTGATCGCCCCAGAATCCCAGGCTTGCCACCTGCCTTCCTGTGTGGAGCCAGAACGAGCTTATAGGGAAGGTTCGGGCCCTGAGCTCACCCTGTCAGAGATGCCAGTGCTGGGGACATACCCTGCAGATCCTAATTCTTGCCCTGGCCCCACAGAGCATGTTAAAGGAAAAGCACTGTGTGACTAAGCTGTTTTGTCTACCAGAATTCCAGCAGGGAAAACTTGGGAGAAGGTCATTAAGAGGTCACAAGAGTAAAACTATGTTGCCAATGTAATCTACAGAATTAGTGGTAACTACACATGTGAGGAGGCAGATTTCTAAGATGGCCCCATGACCTTCACCCCTTGGTGTTATGCCCATTATTGTGCCATGTTACATGGCAAATGTATTTGCAGAGGTAATTAATAATCAGTTGACTTGGAGATAGGGAGGTTATCTAAGCGAGGCTAACCTAATCACATGAGCCATTTAAAAGCAAAAAATTTCCTCTAATTGGTGGCAGAAGGGGAATAAAAAATGTAAAGGATTCGAAAGATTTGATGTGAGGAAGATTCTCTCTTGCTCAGATAAAGGGGACCACAGGGAATAACTTGAGTAGAGTTGTCTCCAGAAGCTGAGAATGACTAATAGCCAACAGGCAACAAGTAGACACAGACTTCAGTCCTACAACCACAAGGAACTGAATTCCAACAGCAACCTAAATGAATTGCAAAACAGATTCTACCCCAAAGCCCCCAGACAACAGTGCTGCCCAGCCAATACCTTGGTTACAGCCTTGTGAGATACTCAGCAGAGAACCCAGCTGGGCCTACCAGGACTACAGAACATTCTGATAATATATGGTGTCATTTAAGCCACAAAGTTTGTGGTAAAGTATGATACAAAAATAAAACAAATACAATACTTAACTCTGACCCTCTGCCATTCTGTCCTTGCTAAATAAAAAGACTGGGCATTTTGGATCAGGGTTAAGGGCTGCTACGTCGAAAGAGGAGGCACAGTGCAATGGAAAGATTTTCAAATTTAAAAGTTAGGAGCCTGGGTTCCTGTTCCTCACCTGTCATTTGCTATCTGTGTGACCTTGATAAAGACGCATAGAGCTCCACTGTTCCCTTACCTGTGAAACGAAAGGCTGAACCTGACTGGAACCAGATCGGTGGTTTTCTGACCTGCTTTGAGGAAACCCCCCAGGGGCTGGACAGGCCAGAGACGAGCAGGCACAGCCCCAGACCCTCCCGCCACCCCGCCCTGCTTCAAAGACACAACCTCTACTTTGAACTGTTTCACACACAGGGCTGCCGAGTTGGATCTCATTAGGAGGAGCGTTTCTGTTGCCAAAATGAAATTTGAAAACTACTGAGCTGAGTGATTATTAGAGACCCTTCCAGCTCTCATGTTCTTCCAACATGAAGGTAAAGTTCAGTGGGGCAGCAGCTGGAGCTGTTGAAAGAGTGCTGTGGATTTGGGCTTGAATTAGTGCGCATCCTAGTGCAATCAGCCATTCCCTCTCATCCAGACCATCTTCCACCTCTTTCTGTCTGGAGGCCTGAACTTTTGGGAGCTAGAGGTTTAAACAGACAGATTCCGGTTCAGATCATGGCTCCACATTCAAATCCTGACATTGGTAAATAAATAAATCTTTTAAATTCTCAGAGCTTCAAGCTCTTAACCTATAAAATGGTGAGATCACCTACTTTGCATGGTTGTTGTATATGTTAATTAGGCCTATAGACTGAATGTTTATGTCCCTCATCACCACGAAAATGCATGTGTTGAAATCCTAAACCCCAAGGAAATGTTACTAGGGTGTGAGGCCTTTGAGAGGTGTTTAGGTCATGAGGGTGAGCACCTCCTGTGTGGGATTAGTGCCTTTTTATAAAAGAGACCCCAGAGATTCCCGCTAATCCTTTCTGCTATGTGAGGATACAACCATCTTCCCAGGGAGTGGGCCCTCACCGGAAAGCGAATCTGTTATCTTCTTAATCATGGATTCCCCAGCCCCCAGAACTGTAAGAAACACACTTCTTTTGTTTATAAGCTACCCAGTCTATGGTATTTTATTAGCCTGAGTGGACTAAGACAATTAGTGTGGTCTTAAAGTGCTACAAGTATAGGCCCCAAAATATAATGGCTCAAGAATAACAGAAGTTTTTTTTTTTTTTCTTTTTCATGTTAATAATCTAAAGCAGGCCAGTTGCTGGTCCTTCTGCTCCAAGCATTCTTCGGGAGATCCAGGCAGACGTTGGCTCTGTCATCTTCAACTCATGACTCCCAAGCTTACTTGGAGATTGCCAGTACAGCCCTGAGGGAGGGGAGGTGGTATGCAGGAGCTCAGGAATAAAGTTTTATGGCCAGGTCTGCAAGGGGCTCACATCATTTCCATTCAAATTCTATTAGTCAGGACTGAATCACATGGGTATACCTAATTCCAAAAGGAGCCAGAAATTAGTCCTTGGTTGGATAATTACCTCTCAGCTAAAAATTCTATTATCTAGGGTTTGCTGGGAAATTAACAGCAGTTACCATCATATTATACACAGAAAAGTGCTTAATACTAGGGAGCTGGTGCTCAGCATCTCCCAATAAGCCAAATATCGCTAATTAAGTGGGTTTCTATGTAAGTGGGTTTCTGGGGTGCATAGAGGTGACCATCATCATCCCATATCCACATTTCAGAAGTTTTCATCACTGCTTTCAATCTACTTTCCCAAATGACTCTCTTTGGCTACATCCCCTTTACCTAAATTGGATACATCTATCAGCTGACGCCCCTCTAAGGCCCCAGTCTCCCCTGGTTCTCAGACTGCTGCCCTCACAGGCCTGCCTGGAATCTGGCCATTTGAGTCTTGTTAGCTGCGTTCTCCATCACAGGAGTTTGGTAAGAGTGTGCCAAGCAGGCTGTCAGCCACAAGCCAGCTTTCTGAAAAAGATACGCCAACTGCAGCAACGGAAAATGCATTCCCCTTGAATAACTTTGTTAATATTTGAAAATTAGTTCCCTTGCTCCTTATCGGGCTACTGGGTATTAGAATACAAGAGTAAGGATAAGGGCAATGGCAAATTAAAATGATGTTCTTCTCATAAACGGCACAGATAGGGAAGGGCAGGCCCTATTACCTATGATCTTGGGATTTCTGGAGGCTCCCACTTTCATTCCACCAGAGTTGCCATAGGGATAGTTCAAGAAAATTTTCTGGGACTTTTTTCTTCTTTGCATCAAGGAACTACTGAGAGTACACATTTAAATTAACACTCTGTGAATCCCAAACCCAGAAAACAGCTGCTGTAAGCTGAGTGCTGTGACTCTGGTTTCAGACTGTACCCCCACCGACTGTGCCCACTTCCAGGGGGATGAGAGGCTGACATATTCCACGTGGGTGCAATTTAGCTTTAGAATTGGGTAGAAGAGCACTCCATGGTGTCAGCACCTAGGCCACCAGAAAAATAGCCAACAGACACCAGCTTTGGACTAAAATATGAAGGAACATTTCCCTCCTGGGGCCCAGTTTCCCTCTGCCTTTCTCAAAACCCTTTATCAAGGATTGATATATTATATATTTTCTAAGATTTTACTTATTCATTTTTAGAGAGAGGAGAAGGAATGAGAAAGAGAGGGAAAAACATCAATGTGTGGTTGCCTCTCATGCTTCCCTTACTGGAGACCTGGCCCCCAACGCAGGCAGTGTGCCCTGACTGGGGATTGAACACATGACCCTTTGGTTTGCAGGCCTATGCGCAATCCACTGAGCTGCACCAGCCAGGGCTGATTGAAATACTTTAAAGAGTCCATGGCTGATTAGGTCTGTATTATTCCTCTAAAGTATTCTGATTATTTTTTTTTAAATCATCTTGAAGAGGAAGAAATAAATAATCAGTGACAAAATTTTAGGCATTGGTGGGACCTTGGGCAAAGAAATTGTTTCAGCCTCCCCCAACACACATATGCCTCTAGATCACGTGACTGAGGCGATGACCCATCCCCTGTCATCTCAAAACTAGATCCATGGGATGGGACTGACGGGGGTGAGGCAAGTCATCTCACTGCATGCAGTGGGGTGGCAGCATTGAGGAGATCAAGTGACAGGGAAAGGAGGAGCTCGGGTTTGAAGAAGCATTCTAGGCCCAGTGGGACGAGAGTTGGAAACTGCCGATCTCCTTGTGCCCCCTTGTCTTCCAGACATGGAAGCTGAGGCGCTGAGATGTGGGAAGCTCCCCACGCAGTCAGCAGCAAAGCAAGGTAGGGAGCCAGGCCTCTGTCAGCTGGACTCTTACTCTCATCTGAGAGGTGCCTCCTCCAAATACCCAAGTTCCACCACTGGCCTTTTTTGCAGCGACTGAAGTAAGAAAATGAGACCAAAAAGCCTCCACCTCTTTAGTACCATTTTCGTATTGATTGTCCATCTTTCTCAGTGGAATCAAACGGTAGCATTTTTTCTGTGCCTCCCCCGCCTCTTGCCTGAGGCAAATAAAATGCACCGCTGTCACCCTTTTGTTCTTCTCCCTTTAGTAGTTTTGGTTTTCCCCAGGATGCTCAAGTAATGTCCCCGCCTCCGGAAAGAACAACCTCTTGACTGTCTCTGGAAGTAGACCCAGGAAATCCGGGAATTGGAGTCATTCCCTGGAACAATCTGAATGCTCTTGCACACATTCTGCTCGAATGCACGGACTTCTCACCGACAAGCCTCACCACGGCGGGCAGGGCTGGGGACTGCAGAGAGGGCTGCCCGGGTGGTGGGGGCTTGGTGCAGAAACTGGAAGAAGATGGGAGGCCCCAATGCCAGCGGATGTGCAGAGCTGTTAGTTACAGGATCACGCCGCATTTCTGTCATTTACATAGATCAAAAAGAATTTTCAAGGAGCTCCTCCGTAATTTAGCACCAGCCACTTTTAAAACGCAAAGTTTCTTTACCTCTTAACAGCACTTTTATCTACCTCCCTTTCATTCTAGGGGTGGGAAGTTCAGGGGAGGGTTCTCACCCTGTTCTATAGCTGAAGAGATCCTCTGGGAAGGGGTGGTGGCCACCACAGGCCTCAGTGGCACCAGCCAGTTTCCTGCGCCCTAGCATCCTGCTCTTGCAAATAACTGCGCTTGCCTGACCTACCCATTCTGACTTCTCCAAGATGATGGGGACAAGTCATGGGGTGGGCAAACTCCTCGGGTTCATCTACAATCGGCGTAGACACCCCAGACTGCCAGGCTCCATGGGAGTCTGAAGAAAGGCTGACAGCCCCCTGCTTCCAGCTGTCATGTTGGCAATGCCCTAGATGGCAGAACATTGAGGACTTCCACAGCTTCTGCTCTGTGGGTCTTCCTAGAGCTTCGGAATGGCAAAAGCATAAGCCCTGGCCGCTGTTGGGATACTCGGGAATATGGGAGCAGGATGCGAGTTGAACGGAATTTTAAAAGCCTTGGAGAGCCCATCCAGCATGCTCAGCCCAATGCTACGCCGAGAGAAGAGAGGCGCAGAAGACGCATGGCCCTGCCCTCCTTGCCTTCTTGCTGACAAAGGGAATTTAAGCCAAGAGTACAAATGGATACACTGGAGATCCTTCAAGTTCTCAGTGTAATTATGTAGCCTTGGGAGATGAGAAACTGTAAAGTTGGCTAAACATTGGACATCTTCCCAAAAGGATAATTGTTTTAGTTTATTTTTCCCCTTAGAAAAAAGAAACCAAACCATACGAACACTGTATTTAGGACTCAGAGGGTAAGTTTGTTTTAACTGAAAATATACCAAAAATAAGAGACAATCTTCTAAGGGTCAACAAAACCTTGCCAGCAGAATATTTATCTTTATTTTTATTAGTTCAACACTGGCTTCTTAAATAAGATAAATAGCTTGGCCAATAATAATAATTAGATTCTGGTCCTGAAAAGAAGAGAGTCGTAGGGGAGAAAAACACTCCCATTCTGACAAGAGCCTCTGCTCTGCTTGGTTGAGGGGAGGGAAGGCCGAGGGGAGGAAATGGGGGAGACGCCACCCTAAAATGACTGCACCCCGTCAGGCATTTAGGACACCATGGAATACATCCTTGTTTTGTTGTTGCTTTGAGGCTCAACTCAATTCCTACAAAACAAAAAAATGGGGACTCCTTCTTCCTTAGAACACCGTGATGTGTAAATATGCTCTCATGTTGGAACCAGAAGTAGGGGATGAGGAACAAGGTGGTGACTGATGTGTTTCTTCCTTCTTCTCAACACCCAAACAGTGAGGCTGCCTTTTCTCTCCTGTTCTGGAATTTAAACCACTTAGGGCCATTGAAACATTCGTGGGCTAGGGAGGTCTGAGGTAATCTGGCCCCTGATTTCTCAGGCTGATCCTGAACCGCCGGTCACAGTGTGCAGACACCACCACGGACTTCTCCCTGGGGCCTCCCACAGACTGACCTTGGGGCTCCTCGTCTAGGGAGGGAGTGGAAGAGAAGTTTTAGGTTTCTGGTCAGGGCCTCTGAAGACAACTCCTACGGTATAAAAATTCCTTAGATATGTGTTAACACTGGCATCTTCTAAAGCCTTAACTTGGCTCTCCATGAAATGAAGCTCTCACTCCAGAGTCAAATGTGATTTTGTTTCAGTTACAAGCTCCTTGTCACTGCCCAAGTTCTTAAGGCCCTTCTTGGTGGTTCCGAATGTCAAAGACATACCACCTCCTTCTCCTCCTCCTTTCCCTCTAAGTGCCCTTCCTTAGAATTACTTGTCCTGCAGAGTCACCCTTAGGGCTGGCCTCTGAGGCACTGAACCTACTTTCTGAGAGGGTGTGGGCTTCGTCAGTCTATGAACTGTACTCAGGTACCCAATACCAGAGCAGACAGGGGCTCTCTCCCGCACGAGAGATAAGGAACCCTACCTAGAACCCTCTCTAGCTTGTAGACCCACCCACTCTAATTCCAGCTTTGTGCCTTTCTGTTTAATAAGAACTCTTCATTCATTCCTGTCTCGATGACTATTTTGCATTCTGTGTTATGTGAGCACCAAGCAGGGAATCTTCCACTCCCAGCTCTGCCACAAATGTGCCACAAACTCGGACAAGCCATGTGCCCTCTCTGAGCCTGAGTTTTCTCACCTGTAAAATAAGGGCACTGGGTTATACTACTTTTTAAGTCTCCCCAGCTTTAATTTTATTGGAAAATCAGTTGCTTCCTCCTCTGAGCTCCTATGGCACATTGTTCACCCTTCTTTGTAGCCATTTCATTGGAGTTTTATCTCTTTACAAACAAGCCTGTTTCCCCACTGGACTGTGAGGCCCTCCAGAACAAGGATGATCTCCTAGCTACCTTTGTTTCCTCTGTACCTGGGGAGGAGGGAGGAAAGGGATGTTGAGCTTCCACTAAGCAGAACACAGTGCTACACATTATACATAAAGTATTTCTTTTAAAATGTGCAGTATAATGACAATCTCAAATCTGCAAATGAAGCAACTCAGAGAGTACTTTATCCAGGTTACAGAGCTGGATCAGAAATGAAATCCAGGTTTCCCTTCTTTGCCTGTTGCCCCAGGACCTAGCATGGAGCAGTAGGGAGGCTAAATGTTTTTGGATACCTAGAAGATGCTCAGTAAATACTCATTAAGTGGATATTAAATAAATTCTTTTGTTTGGCTTTTGGTCAGGCACAGGTGTGCCTTTTAACCTCACCTGCCCTGTGGTGGGAATGGGGCAGAGTTGAGCTACAGTTAGGAAATGAAAGCAGAGTACAATTTATTACAAGGACTTAGGAGTTCTTTAATTAAAAGGGGGGCAGGGCAGAGCTCTTACTGTGTATGAAGAAATAATGATGAAATATTCTCAAGGTAACTCAAGGTCTCTGGTAATTCACCCTGAAGAATAAGCTAAAGCCCTCATTTGCATCATCACTCAACCTACAAATTCATAGAGGACATGATTGTTTTCACAGTCCTGGAAGGTCACATTATTCTTTCTTGCTCTGGTGCCCCTCACAATTATGTCCAGGCAAGCAGACAGAGAAATCTATATTACAGTCTTAAAGTGTGAGGGGCTCCCAGCCCCTGAAGCCTGCCAGGCATTTGGCCAGGGACCTCAGCAAACCCTGGCTCCCAACACGAGCGCCCAAGGCAGAGATATTGGAATTGAAATGGATTACTGTCTTCGGGGCACTCTGACCTAGTACCAACACCTGAGAAAGGATCTTTGGTTCTAGTTAATTTTGCTTAACCATAAATAAATTCCAAGAGCCAGCTGAGTTAATGCTTGCCTCGGGGGAGAAAGAAAAAGAAAGGAGATCATCTGTTCCTAAGGGTGCCTTAGGATTGTGCCTGAAGCTTTTAACCATTCAGGATCCACATAAATCTCACTGGAGTATCTGATATTCTTTAAGCAAGGAGTACAGTAGAGCGGTGAGGAAGAGGATGTTTGTTTCTGTCTAGTGGTGAGTTAATGCCAGCCTGCAGGTGAAGAACCCAATAAACAGCACATTGCATTCAGTTCATTTAGAGTGCTTGCTGCTTTAGCAGTTGGGGAGATGGGGCTGTTTGATACCCATTTGTGAAACATCCTAACACTTCAGAGAGGTGGACTGTGCTGTAAGGTCTTGTGTAACTCCAAAATGCCATATGATGGCCCTAAACTTTATTTCCTTCTTCTACTTGACTGGCTAGTGGATTTTGTGCCTCCATTCACTCCACAAATCCTTACTGAGGGGCTGCCATGAGAGGCAGAACACCACGTGGTTAAGAACATGGAACTGTGGAGCTACATGGCCTGGGTCTGAATCCTGGCTTAGTCGCTTATTCAATCTGTGACTTTGGGCAAATTACTTATAGTCTCTGTGCCTCAGTTACTTGAACTGTAAAATGGGAATAATAATAGTGCCAATTTCTCAGGGTTGTTTCAGGGATTAAGTTAGCACTTAGAATACCTCTATGACATAGTGAATGCCATATAAGTGTTTTCCAAGTGCTAGAGCCAAACCTACTACCTAGGCTATTAAAATCCATAGGATACAGACAAACTTACTGACACATCTTGTCTGGGGGCGAAGAACAAGGACCACCTACATCAGAGGTATTGGGAAGCTTTAGTGATACTTTGTTTATCTGAAAGTTTGGTATGTGTGCCCCAGTTGATAAACCAGAGAGTTGTGGGCAGTACAGGGAAAATTTTTTTCTTAAAATTTTAATATATATATAAAATCACATATATTAAGAAAAATACACCTGACACATCAAATCTTTTATTTAATGGATACTATTACTTAGGAATAAGTTAAAAAATAAATACTTAAGTTGATTAAAAGGACTTCTAGGTTCCCATAGGATAAAGGCAACTGCTTAAATCTAAATTTCTCACATATCTTCCAAAACCAAATAGACAACAAGTGGAACGAATATAGTTAAACCTGTGCCTGTAATGGGGTGCTGTGCTAGAGGTCCCCCCAAGTCCCAAAGCTCCCACAGATATAGCCTGGGGCTTAGAGGAAGTAGAACAGGGCCATTGAAAGTTACTTTGCATATCCAAAGAACTTGGCCAGTGTTTTAGTAGAGTTAAATAGCTGTGCCTCCTGGGAACCAGGGAGATGCGCTGGATTCTAACCTGTGAACTGATACAGTGGGAGGGGCTTGCCGCACCTGCGTGAGAGCAGAAGGGTGGTTAGCTCTACGTCAGGTCATGGGCCATGCTTGCTTGCCCGGACTCACAGCGGCAGCTGAGAAAGGCAGAAGAAACCAGAGTGCCAGCAGGTGTAACTCAGTGTGGGAGGATTCGGAAATGGGGTTACAGGGGAAGATCCGCGCTGGGATTTAAACTCAGGAACAGGGCAGCCATGCTGGCTTGGCCACGCAGTTTGAAAGGATAGAGAAGGACACCTCCCCCTACCATGAGAAGGTGGTTTTGGATAAAGAGCAGAAGCCCACCTAGCTGAGCACGGACAACTGGAAGAAGCCAGAATACAGTTGGAAATCTGCCCAGCTAAGTTATAGACTCCTATTTCTTTTCCTGAGAGACGGTACCTCTGACTGGCCTGGTTTGGCAAGGGGGACAGGACTGTGTGTTTGTAGGTGTTTTTTTTTGTTTGTTTGTTTTGTTTTGTTTTGTTTTTAACAGCATGGGATTTAATGGTCAAATTCCACCATATTCTAAACCTGTATAATTTTTGAATAAGCAGTTCCGTTCCTTTTCATAAGACTCTGGCATTGGGAGTCACAGCTGTTATCAGTGACAGGTAACAGAACCCAGTGATTCTGTTACATGCCCATGGCAACATTACTAGGAGACAAGTATAGTAGTTTCGATTTGATTGTTGTTCAGCAAACATTCCATCTCTCCCTCACACCTAAGCATCAGCACCATCATCATTAACATTGAGCTTGGTGAAGTGACTTCCTTTAGCCAATCACATTCCGAAAACAAGATGCTGCCAGAAACTAGATATGTGCTTGCATGGATGGGTTTGATCTTTTGTACTCCTGTCCTTTACCATGAAAAGAATATGTCTTATTTAGCAACTGGTCCAAAAATGATGAGAGACACCTGTAGAAGACTTGCAACTCATAACCATAGTTGAACCCACCCTAGATCTGCTGACTCCCAGTAGACCTGCAAAAACATAAGTGCAAAATGTATGTTTATTGTTTTATGCTCCTGAGTTTTAAGGTTTTTGTTTTTTAGCAATACTTGCAACACAGAAATTAATACCAGAAGTGACATGCTGCTGTAACAATAACTTGATATTTTGGGTATTATTTTTGGAACTAGGAAGTAGGCAATGAAGAAAGCGTTATATATAAGGGTGAAAAATGATGATCTATGATATGCAATGGCAAATTATTTGGTAAAATATCACCTTTATTATCTTAGAAGGCAGAAAATTTACCTAACAAATACTTAGTGTTAGATGAAGCAGCTTTGAGGTAGAACACAAAGTGTGAGCTGATGCCTACTAGTTTCTTTTGCTAAGACATTGCATGAAAATGATTAGGTCAGAACAATACTAGCCAGTTTGCAAGCGATATTTAGTGGAAAATTACAGGGATGGAAAATCAAAGTGCTTATTACTGAATCAATTTGTTGCCATTATGACACAAACTCAGAGTAAAGACCAAAGTCAGGGTGCTTCCAGGAAAAGGTGACCTCAGGATAAAGGTCAAATCAAGGGTGTGGCTATAACGCTTGTTTATATCTCTGTAAACCTGAAGGTAAAGTGTAGTAGACCCTTTCAACTAAACAAAAGGGAAAACTAGAAAGCTTGAGAACATGATCCCATAAAAGCATGCTGGGTCCAAATTTGCTGCAATTTAGTCTAGAAAGAGAGAGTCATGTATCTAAAAGAAAAAATATGTGTGACTTTTGGCGCTGTGTTGACAGCGATCAAATAATAAAACAAGAAGGGACTTCCCCAAAGGGAGGAACAACAACAAATTTAGGACTAATCCTGCTGGGAGCCACCGGAGCCTAATGGAAGAGTCTTTCTGTCCGCAGTGCAGTAGAGTCTGACATTTGTCGAGCAAGACTTTGGAATTTCTATGGACCACTATGTGCTTTGTGCTGTGTGCTCCATAACTGGCATTCTCGCCATTTTAAAGTTAGAATGTTTAGAGTGTGATTAATTAATTAGATGCAGTTAACCTGTTCCTGATCCACCATTTTATATTGAGTCTGCATGGAGAGATGGTAGATAACAATTTGTCTTCGTAGTTCAAAGTTCTCTGAATTTGGAGGAGTCACAAACATGTTTGACGTAGATCATGAGATGCTTGTCTTCCAGCCATGATTTGTTTAGATGTTGGGGGTTCTTGGGATGGGACTGAGGGTATTTTAAGTATGGGAGGGACATATTTATTTATGAATGTATTTATTTATGAACTTTATTTATTTATATATAAAGTTTTATTTCTTGACCTAGGTGATGATTACAAAGGTGTTTTCCTGCATTAAGCTATATATTTGTGTGGCTTTCTCTATCTGTGTTTTATCTATAAACTTTGTTTTTAAGTTGGGAGGAGGATGGGGAGTTGAGTTAAACAAATGTTTGATAAATAGTTATTCAGGTAGTAGGTGGATTTGGCAAACGTCATGAAGATACTTGTCTGACTGGTGTTCAAAAAACACTAGAATAGTGTTTAAGAGCTTAGCCTTTGAGAAAGCCCAAATTGGAGTTGAAATTCCCATTCTGCTCATTATTGGCTGTGTGATCTCTAAGCCTCAGTGTCTTCATCTATAGAATCAATATAACAATAACTGATAGAGTTGTGAGGTATAAATGAGATAATTCATATAAAGCACTCAGCAAAGTGCATACCACATAGTAATCACTCAATGAATGCTATTTGTTGTTGTTATTGCTGTTTGGGGGAATGATAGAGGCTTTTATTTAGGCATGCTTTTCATGGGCCACTGGGGACTTCTATGAGGCTTCTTTCAATATCCATTGCAGCTCCTGGAGTTCTTTTTATTCTCTGCTGCTCCCATTATAGTCCTGAGAAAATTCTGACTTCATTTCTTTACAGACTAAATGCTTTGGGATACATGGGAAAATGAAAAGTGTCATAGATACCCAAGCTATATTAAACCAATATAACTTGCTGCCCAACTGCCACAGGGACCAGCATGGCAGTAACTACTAGATTGATGGAGACCAGAGAATTTGGAGCAATTCATTTAGCCTGTGGCTAGTCTGCCTATCACCTCCCCACGTATCAAGAGACAGAAGTTATGCTAAGGCTCCCAGGTTGGCTCAATATTTGGAAATGTGGCCTCTAAAGCAATTATCTTTCTCGACGTATTTTTACTAATACATATGTCGATTTTATTATATATATCTATTTTATATATATACACATGCGAATGAAAAGCACATGGCCCATCCGTATTCGTTATTAGCCAACTGTTCCAGTGAGTGCTGATTTCCTACTGACCTGTCCTGCATCATTTTCTTTTACCTGGTAAAAGAAAGGTAGGAAGATGCCCCCTGGGATGGATTACTTGGGATTAGTTTTAGTCCCCTTTAGTAAAGTCCTTGTTGAGTAGAGAGCAAAAATGTTCTTCTACTTTTCTGGCATCTCCCTTCTTTATAACTGACCATTTGGGACCTCCTCTTTCTGTTCCCATTTCCAATACCTGAATTCTCACAGCCAACTCAGGTCGTCTCTGTTCTCCTATTTCAGATATCTGACTTTGCCTGTTCAGATTTGCATAGTACTTTCCCCGCTATTAGTTCAACCACATCAGTCAAGTATTACTAACATATTATTTTGACAAGGGATCCGATCTCCTAGTGATTGAATGACTTGCCCCCAGTCCCCTGTGGCAGAGCCAGAACAGGAGCGGACTTCTTTCCATTACACATGTTGTGTCTACGGTTTCGTTCCCCACTCTGTGCTGCAGACACTGCATCCTCCTCTAGGACAACTCGAATATATTGTATTTATGCATTTACCTATTTATGAATTCATTTTTTATTCATGTGTTGGTTTTATTTTATACAAATTATTGTAGTATTTGTTCTATAATTATCTGATCAAAAGGGAATAAATAAATAATTTAATACAATAGTAAAATAATTACTAAACATTTTTAAGAAGTTGTGAAACAAGATTTGCAAAAATTAAAAACCCATCATCGAGAAAAATGCATTTACTTCTGAAACTTTATCAGAATGCTATCTTCTGTCATCTTTTCTTGAGACAGATTTTTATCCATTTTCAGCTCATTTATAATGAATTTTTTAATATTTCAAACATTCATAAAAGCTTGAAGGCTAATATCATGAACAATTTGTGTACCCACTATCCAAATGCTGTTAACATTTTCTCCATATTTGCTTCAGATTTTTCCTGTTACTGAAATTAACATTTCAGAAAAGGCTGAGTTGCCTGTGCTCTCTTGCTCCAGCTTCATCTCTCTCTCTCCCACCCCAGAACAGACAGTGATGTGTGTCTTCTCCATTCATGTTTAAAATATTTACTGCGCATGCATTTACCCATAAATAACATTCATTTAAATGTATAATCTTTACACAAGTAGTATCATCATCCTGTATACATTATATGCTTTTTCCACCCAATGTTATGTGTTTACATCTATGAGTGAAATTAATTCTTTTCATTTTTGTATCTACTAATATATTTGAACTTATTTTATTTTATTTTGTGTCTTTTATTTTCCATGCTTTTTTCTCCGTGTCTCTCTTTTCCTGCCCTTGGTACATGAGTAGTGTTGTCTCTAGTCCCACTTTTCCTCATTTGATGGTTTGAAATCTGTAGATTATTTTTTTGTTATGTAATACATTTCATATTTCAAGTGAATCATTTAATGTCATCCCCAAATTTTTAAGAAACATACTTAATTGTACATTTTTAATAAAGTCTAAAGTTATTAATTATTTCTGGCCTCTTTAATAAGACAAAGAATTTACTATGCATTAACTAACTACTGAAAAGTACCTCATTTCTGGAATTATTTCCACCTTTTTAAATCAAATTATAGATTTTATTTTCTTATAGAGCTAATATTTTACAGATACTCCTCTTTGGGGATTATTGAACCACTTACATATTTTGGAGACTTTTTCTGTCTTTTGCATAGCGTATATACACTTTTTTGAGGGAGATGAAGAAAAGAGTACATTTTTAAAAAAATTTTAAGGGTATTTTTTCCATTACCATTTAACCTTCTTATACCCTCCTCCCCTCTGTAATCACCACACTGTTGCCCACCTTTTTCATCCATTGCTAATGCTTTTTCATAATCCACAGTTAATTGATCAATATATTTTACTGGTTTTGAAGCTCATGCTGTTTCTTGCTTTCTTCTAGCTAAGGGTTTCTCAACAGTGGTACTATCCACATTTTGAACTGGATAATTCTTTCTTATGGCAAGTGTCCTATGTATTGCAGGGTGTTCAGAAATATGCCTGGCCTCTGCCCACTAGAGGCTAGGAGCATCCCCCAAGTCATGACAATCAAAAATATCTCTTGAGAAGCAAAATTCCCCCCAATTAAGGACCACTGTTCTAGCTGAGATATACCTTGGCAGTCGTTCTGCTAGCATGGATCAGGGAATGGGGCGGAGTGTGGCATAAACTTAATTAATCATTTTTTTGCCTTACATTACATTTTTAAAAATAGATTTGTTTTTATATGTTTATGTTTCAATTGCAGTTGACATACACTATCATATTAGTTTCAGGTGTATGCCATAGTGATTAGACGTTTTGATGCCTTACAACGTGGTCACCCAGTAAGTCTAGTGCCCATCTGACACCACACATAGTGATGACGGTATTATTGACGCCGTTCCCGGTGCTGTACTTCACATTCCCAGGACTGCTCTTCTGTCTGTCAATGTACTTTTTAATCTCTTTCACCCTTTTCACCCAGTCCCCCAACTCTCCTATCTACCTGGTGACCATCAGTTTGTTCTCTGTATCTATGAGTTTGTTTCTATTTTGGTTGTTTTAAAACTAGATTAGTTTTAATCCATTGGAATCCTGTACTTTGAAAATATACTTTACTGACTTCTCTATTGTTGCTCATGGAGAAATTCTCTCTTTCTAAAGTGAGTCCCCCCACTTCTGGTAGATCTAAAAAAAAAAAAATTCCCTTATATTTTATATTCTTCTATTTCATCACAATGCATCTAGGTATCGATTTATTTTAGCTCATTGTATGCATTTTCAGTCTGAGGATGCATGTCTTTCATCAAATCTGGAAAATGTTTAGCTGTTATCTCTTCAAAAACTGCTTCTCTGTTATCTCCTCCTCTAGGATTTCTATTGCATGTGCTATTATTCACATCTCTTAACTTCCCTTTCATACTTTTATCAGCTCCATTCTAGGTGGCTTCCTTACTAATATCTTCCAATACACGGAATCTTCCTTTATATACAGTGTGGAATTTATCTTGTCCACTTCAAAAATCATTTTCACTTCCAGAATTTCCATCTGTTTTATTTTTATAAACTACTCTTCTTGCTTTATTTCTTACTCTACTGTGTCATAATTTATTGTTCTTTGGGGGTCTATTTTTCCTTCCTTTATCTCTGTAAAGATTCTGAGCACACATGCCTTAAAGTCCTCTGGAGGTTGCTTAATTTTGTTTTCATTTCATTGGGATGAATTCACCTCCTAGTTGTTGACTTTGTTTCCTCCTTTTCTTAGCATTTCTTCCCCTTTATGTCTGGGTTAGTTTGCAGTCTTCAGAGTTTTCTCACTTCTTCTCTTCCCTCCCCTCCCCTCTTCTCCTTCTCCTCGTCCTCCTCCTCCTCCTCCTTTTCTTCCCGCCCTTTCCTCCCTTCTCTCCCCTCTCTCCTCTCTCTCTGCCTTGCTCTGTAAGCCAGACCCTGGGAAACATTCAGATGAAGTCTATTTCGCCTCTTATTATGGGTCGCAGCCCCACCCCCACGACAGACTATGAGGCCCCTCACCTGGAGCGGGGCCCGTTTTTTTGTCTATGTTACACGGCAGTAGCTGAACCCCCTGCTTGTCTCTGCCTATTTCTGGACCCAGAGCCTGGCAGGCTCCCAGTTGCAGCCCACTTTGTACTTTGTATTTGTTTTATTTATGCTGCACAGAGATGTTAATCTTGTGTTTGAACATAACTGTGCCTTTGAAATTGTCTTTTTAAAATTTTTCTATGTGTAGAAAGTCATTGAAAGGCTTCAAAGAGTGACTTTTCAATGACAGCCCGACCAGAAATAAAATAAAATTAGTCTTTCAGTGTAGGTTAAACCCTCCTATTTGTGTCTTTCTGAACACCTTCTGCTTTCCATGGGCCTGCGGAAGAGCGAACCTTCCCCACTATTAGTTCCAGACCACTAACATGCCCGCCTCTTCACTTCTCAATAGTTCTACCAGTGAAATAATCCATTCCTCTTGTCAAATCATTTGCTTTTTTAACGTCCCGTTTCCATCTGGATTCCCAGCTCTACCCCAGACACATTCACACCTTCCTGGGTCATGAAAACTCCTGAGAAACCTTTTTCTTCTCTACTCCTGTCTGTGCTACATTTCCGATGGTCCCAAATTCGCACTGAAGTTCCTTTAGAATCTTGATCTTAAGGTTCTCATTCTTTTTCCCCCCATCTTTTATTTCTTTTTTGTTTTTAAATGAATTTATTGGGGTGACATTGGTTTATGAAATTATAGAGGTTTCAGGTGTACAATTCTATAACACATCACCTGTGTATTGTGGGTTCACCGCTCCAAACTAAGTCTCCTTCCATCACCACTCATCCCTTCATAACTTCCTCCATCTCCCCCTACCCTCTTCCCTTTGTTAATCGCTACGCTCTTGTGTCTGTGAGTTTTTCTTTTTTTTTTGTTGCTTAATCCCTTTACCTTTTCACCCAGCCCCACTACCACCCTCTCCTCCAACAACTGTTAGTCTGTCTGCATGTTCCTATCTTGAGTACGTTCCTATCTTGTTTGGTAGTTTATTTCGTTCATTAGATTCCACATATGAGTGAAATCATGTAGTACTTGACTTCCTCTGACTGGCTTATTTCACTTAGCATAATGCTCTCCAGGTCCTTCCATGCTGTCAAAAAGGGTAAGATTTCATTCTTTTTTATGGCTGAGTAGTATTCCATTGTAAAAAAAATGTTTAAGATTCTCATTCTTGATGACATCACAGATTTTATGAACTAGCATGACCCAGTCCCAAGGCTCCGTTTCATCACCGAGCTCTCTGATGGGTCATCCCTCCTTAGATAGACTCAGGTTTATTCTTTTTCTATGGGATGAAGATTCCTTTCTAGCATTCTGGATCCCCTCCTTCACCTACCCTCATTCCCATGGCATCAGAAATTTTTTTCTTAGTGTATTTTGTTGGTTCAACAGTTCATTAATTTAAAAACCATCAAGATTCTGCTATGTTCTAGGTTTACACTAGTCTCTAGGCCAAGAAAATACAGCAATGCTTCAGATTCCTATGATATTCTGAAGATGCTTAAAATAGTAGACAAATATGCAGAAACAATTAAAACACTCTGGGAATACAGAGGAGGAAGAAGCTTCATGGAGGAGGCATCAGTTGAATAGGGGTTTGAAGGATGGGAAGACTCTAGACATAAGATTAAGGAAAAAGAATCTAGGTAAAGGGGAAAATATTCAGTTATCATTTGCCTTTCTCACTACAGCATCCATTCCTTAAAAATAGGAACCATATGTCTTCTTTTTTATTTCTCACAATACTTTACAACAGGTCTCTTTCCATAAAAAGGAGCTCAATAGACTAGGACTGAATAATGTTATTAAAAACGGTGTGAAATGTTTTCCTGCAGCTTGATCTCTGTCTTCTTGCTCAAAGAACGAGTTATCCATTTATTAATTCATTCTAGCAACATTTATCAGTGCCTAATATGTGTTAGCCAAGTTAAGAGTAATGATGTAGCAATGAGCAAGTCAGGCATTCCAGTGAGTATCTCAGGCTTAGGGAGTGCTTGGGCCCAGAGGCTCAAGTATGCTGGGAGTTCAGCATTCAGTATCCCTGTTCAGGCCCTTCTATTTGCAGCAAGTGAAGGCTTCACACAAGCAATTTCACGCCTCTAAGTTCACAGTCCTCCAGGCACTACTACTTCCCCCTGACACTGAAGAGTACTCTTTACAAATATAAAGGTTTTCCAGTGAGAAAACTGCTTGGGGGCACATTTGCCCTGGGCCTTCTTAATACGCCTCGCAGGGAACTAATGGGTGAGCTCCCCAGATTGAGGGAGACTGAAGGGCAGGCTGGAGGCAGGAGCTTTGTCTCCAAACCACACAACTGCCCTCTGGTGTTTGAACACTCTGTTCTCAGAGGCCATCTTGCTCGCATGCAGCCATGGCAAAGAATGCAGGACCACACATTGGCTGTTCAGTTACAAAGATTTGTGTGTGTGTATGTGTGTGTGTGTGTGTTGTTGTTGTTGTTTCTCTAATCTAAACCCTAAAAAATTTATGTGCCATCTATAAACATGCTTCCCTCAATTTTTTACCTAAACTACCTTCTGAAAATAATAAAATAATAAAATAAAATAATGGCAAAATAAGGCTTAAAAATCCTCCAAGCAGAGAAAACCAGTTAAGCCATGTAAAAAATAATAAGTATGAATGTAAGCAAAACTTAGGTTATTTCTTCTAAGTGCATCCGATAATCATAAACAAAATTTAAGTCAGCTTCCTAAAATGATATAAGATAATCACATTCATTCCCCACCATCTGGAAACCCCCATTGTAATAACCAACCATTGTAAAGGCTAAACAACTTCCTTATTTTCACTTCATAAGCCATCCTACAATGTCATGCCTCTGAGCTTCACCCTAGTTTCAAGTTTGAAGTCTCCCTGTTTGCAAAGGGTTTGTTTCTTGCTCAATAAAATATTCATATCAAGTAAAGCTCTCTGAATTTTCTTTTCACACTACATAGGCTCACAAGTTCTTAGCATGAAATAATATTTTCTCCATTGACTACACCATATTTTAATTCTGAGTACCCCCTACCAAGAATAGGATTGTATTAAACTTCTGCCAACCTACTGTAATCACCAAAAAACAATTCTAAGGTCAAGAGTGGTGAGTTTTTACAGAACAGGGAAATGAGGCACACTTCAGAATTGGACACCGACAGACCTAGGCAGGCCTAGGAGGAATGGAAAATCACCAGATGGGAAACGGTACTGTTGGAATCTGCACCCTGGGAAACTGCCTGCCGACCCCACCCAGGACAAACAGATGCCTGGCTAAGACTGGGGTCTAGGGTCGGCCTATCTGACATAATAGGATGCAGATTCAATCCAAGGCTGACAAGATGTATCAAGAACAATGATCAGCAGAAATGGCATCCAGCAACCAACTCTAGCCAATCAGACTCTGACACCCCAACTGGTTAACCTTCGCCTGTTTTTGCACTTGAAAACCCTGCCCTAAGATCAACCAAGCAAGTCTTAACCTCCCTTGGTTGGCTCCCCAACCTCCCTTGGTTGGCTGCACTTCCCCCTTTTTCCCAACTAATAAACCCTGCTCCTTCGCTCGCTGCATCTGTCTGGTTTCTTGAGCGACTCTGACCTAACAGACAACATTGGTTCAAATTCTGTCCAACTTTCAGCAATAGATGTGGATGTGGACTTACACAAAAGATGTGTATGTCAATTTAACACTTTCTGGACTTGTTTTTGCATCTATAAAATGGAACGATAATGCCACAATGCTGATAGGGTTGTTGTGAGGGTTAAAGGCAACCCTGGCAAACCTTCAATAACCAGTGACAATTTTATTTTTATTATTATAATTACTCCACTCGTCCAGCACCCAGTCTCAGTGGCTGCCTAAGCTGTTTGTTCACTCCCACTCTCCATCTGCTTCTGCAGGAGCAGGGAAGGGAAGCCTGGGAAAGGCCGCCTCTGGGCTCTGCCCACAGACTTGGGTGTGGTAAGGGTGCAGCTCAGCCCCTCTGCCCCTGTTGACATGCAGACTCCACCAGCCAAAGACACTACCCGCAGGGCACAGATCTAGGCTGTGGAATTGGCCTTACCAGGCCAGATACCTTTACTGCTACAGCGTGTTTTTGATCAGTGAGATGTAATTTATCCAAGTTGCTGTGGTAAGAATATTCAGTTTTCACATTCTAGAAAAGCCATCCCTAGGCCCCTAGTGATGCAACTGTGACTCACTCAGATGCTCATGATCCCTACTTCCCAGACACTGGAAAGTGCCTGGAGTCACCTCGGAACCCACCACCACTCCACCATGCGGGGGTGGGATGTGCTGGCCAGCCAGTGGGAGCGGGATCAGGAGGGAGCGATTGTTTGCTGTAACCAGTTCCTCCCTGGCCAGGGCTAGACGCAGATGGGGTGCTCCTTCTGTCTGCCGCAGCCTGGACGCTGTGTTCTCAACAAACCCGGCGTTAATTAACAGCAGACCTGGCTTACACAACTTCGATTTTGAAAACACTTGCTCATTCATTGCTTTAACCATACTTCCGCCCCCATCCCCAGTCCCTTTCTTTGCACCTCAGGCATCTTCACAGCCTGCCTAATGAGAGCGAAGCAAACTTCCAAAACTGGCCTTGGGAACATCTGGAAAGCATCTGTCTGCCATTGTGTAACTGATTGCAGGTGGTGCTGGAGGGAGAGAGTTAAGAATATTAATGAATAAGACTAATTGATTATTAAGCACAGTTAGCCTAGCAATAATACCACCTTGGCATTCTGCCAGTCCCTGCAACTTAGTTGTAAGAAATCCTTGCTTTGCTGGGGATTCACGAATGCAGGACAGATCAGAATGTCTGAACCAGGAAACTGCAACAATGTTAGTATTTAGAATGTATACCGATCGTATCCCCAAGCATCTCTAAGCACCTTTGAGCCAAATGAACTTTATTGAAAAGTTCTCTACCACTTCTTAACTTCACCTCCTGTTCTTGGGGGATGGAAATTTGAGTGACAGGATAGGAGTGGTGCTTTAGACCTAAAACAAACCCCAGTGAGTGTCCCTTCTCTTTGCCCCATTAAAGTAGAAATTCAGCAGACAATTTTAAAAGACATCATTCAGACTAAGGCATACATGCCAGGTGTTTAGGGTAGGGGCATTGCTTTTGTAGTGTTTTGAGGGAGGAAAGTGTTGTTACATCACATATTCTTTTAACAAATATCTTTTTAGGGCTGATCACAGTCCAGGCACTGTGCTAGGTGCTGGATACTATAGCTGTATTTGTTCCTCAGAAAACTTATAGGCTTATGGGCTGGAGATAGATACGTGTAACCTGCTTCCTGCAATATGGCTAATTAGGTACCCTGCAAGGACCCTTCCACCACCAAACAACGGAATCCTCAATACAACAAGACTTTGTGATTCATTACTGGAGTCACAAGACATCGAATTATTCACACCAACCATCCTCACTGCCATCCCCCCACCCCATAAAGTGAGCTGAACTGGTTGCTGAGAATGGAGAGCTATAAGCAAATGGAAAAGGTGGAGTTGCCTTAAAGGCAAATCCCAACAGAAAGACTAGTCGATAAAATTGATCACAAATCATAAAGGCAGATATCATTCTCTAATATTCTTGCTTCACTTTTAAAAGTATGTGTATATACATACCTATGTATACACACATATGCATATTTTATATATATGCACTACATATGTGTGTGTGTTCCCAGTTGTGATATCAGATATATTAGAGGGACACACTCAAAGAAGTTTAAAAGCTGCTATTCTATAAAGCGTAATCGAGGCATGAAAGAAACAGTTGCCAGTTTTACCTGGGTGGTGGCTGGGGAACACAGGACAGGAGTCCAAACTGTAGGTGAAATTTGTGTTGACTGTTGACAGATAGATAAGACTATTCTAGGCTGATAACAGGAAGAATATACCAGGTTTTAAGGGAGGGGAAAAAATCATGAAAATGGACATGAAGCAATGAAAATGGGATTTTTATCTCTATCTTTGCCTTTCCCTTAACATCCTATGCTGCATCAATTCTGAATAACCTAAGGCTGTTTTTTTTTAAATCCCATTTATAAAGTTTGGCAGGCACCCTATTGTAAAGAAGTACAAAGGCCACCCTAGGGAGTTGGGACTTTATCCCATGAGCAATGGACAGGCACTGAAGGGTTTTCAGCATGGGTACGATATGATTCATTTTATGGATTAGAGAGACAGTTCTGGCAGCATCCTGAGGAAGTATGACAGTGATGTTAGTATCATTTACCCAAATCTGAGTGAAGGAAGAGATAGCTTAGAGGAAGAAAGGGAGGATATTATTATTCAGAAGATAATTATTAGCAATTATATTATTATTGCAGAGCATACTTTAAATGATTCATAGGAAGATTTACGTTTTCAGTAGGTGATAAATGGTATTACTAACCAGATTGTTTGCTGACCCTCACCCAGGATACCCATCAGGCATGGTCATGTGACTCTGTTGGCTGATGAAATGTGGGTGGACATGGCAGAAACTTCAGAGACAGCTTGTGTGTCCCCACGATGTCTTGTTCCTCTGCCACCAGATTTGCTGTGTTCCAGCCAGAGGCTGCTCTGTGGGCATGGCCTTAGGGTGGAGATACTAGCAGCACATAGTTAACCTGTGGTGGTGGACGAGTAGAATAAACGTAGAAATCTTTGCTACTGTAGACCACTGCAACGTGTTTCTTACCCAAGCATAACGTAGCTCATCCTAACTAGTTTGAGATTCCTGCGGGGACATTAGATTTACATGAGGTTTCTCTACAGGACTTTTTTTTTTTTTTTTAAGGATTAGTCATCTTTGTCTAGCCCTGTCTGGAAGCTTCTGGAGTCACTGTGAATTAGTCTTTGTCTTAAAGGAGGCATGAGCCTGCCTAAGAGGCCGAGGCTGTAAAATTGCATCTGCACAGTGTGGTGGCTGTAGCAAAGAGGGGCCCAGAGGAAAGCACAGCATCAAGGTGGTGGTATGCAGAGCGAAATTTCAAGAAACTATGGGTGACCGAGTTCAGTTTAGAATATTAGCAAATGCAGATTTTATCTCGCTGTGGATGTTGCAGAAGAAGAGGGGTTATTGACTCAAGAACAGAGGGAGAAAACCAATGAGGGGGCTCAGCGCAGCTCTGAAGGGGACAAGAAAGAGCCGGAAGCCGGAGCAGCTGCAGAAGAGTCTGTGAGAAGGCTGAGAGGGAGGCTCAGACAGGCGTCTGTGACAGCGTGTACCACGGGCTGCCACAGTGTCACTTCGGGTGACTCTGCATGGCTAGGAGCTGTCATGAACATGTACCTGTGAGTTTCCCTACCTGGGATGACACATGCATCTCTGTGGGTAGCATGTTTGCCTTCTAAAAGCCTTTCAGAGAAAGAGAAGTTAAGAAGATTCTTTTATATGAGTAGTTTGACTCTGTCATACTTTGGTGGTGAGCGTACTCCCATGTATGATAATGAGAAATAGCCAGTCCTCAGGAAGTAGGAGGGGAATGAGCCAGAGCAGGTGCCTCTCTTTTTCCCAGAAAGGCTGGCCGTTTGCTTTGCCTGGAGAAGAATGAGAAATCTACCAGGCAGTGAATGCCACAAGGGCAGGACAATGATGAGAGAATAAGATACAAAGAAAGGGGGAATAAGGAGAATCTAGCAAAAAGCCTTCTTGGGAATACAAATGAGTGTTCTGCTGGGGAAAATGGAAGATCATTTTGAGAAAATGAGAGAATTTCAGAAAATCCAAAAATAAATAATATCCTAAAAGGGGTTTTCTACATACTTGTGCAGCCCATACTATAAAATTCTGCTTCTTTTGCTCATTCATTCTTTCATTCTTTCATTCATTTACAAGCATTATTGAGGGACGTGCCAAGCATGTACTAATCCCCAGCAACATAAAAATGAATAGACTCCATATCTGTCCCCAAAATGCTCTGGTCTAGAAGGCATCCCCACCTACCTGCTCTTGTATTTCACTCCCTCTTAACTCAGCTCTTAATCTGGGAAACCATCTAGAGAAATAATCCTAACCTTCTCTGACTATTTCCCTTTTAACTGGGAACCCTTGGATATGTAAGCCTTGCCCAGTAGGAACATACCTCTGATAGACTTTCATATCCTTGTCAGATGGATGGAGAAGTACTTTTGAATTCTCAGCTCCTCTCAAATCTCCTTGTCCTACATAAATGTGCAACCAACTCAGTTGAGAACCACAAATTTACAGTCCCACTCAACGTAGTCTTTGGCATGTACCATTGTGCCTTATATGATACTAGATGGTTTTCTTCACTTTATCCTCTAGAGCATGGACCAGCAACCTCAGGCCTGTGGGCCAGATCCAGCCCAAGGCCAGTTTCTTTACAGTCCCTGAGCTAACAATGTTTTTTAATGGGAAAACGAGGGAAAAGGAAGAAGAGCAGGAGAAGGAGGGAAAGGAAGAGGAGGAGCATAGAGACACATGCATCTGGCAAAGCCTAAAATATTTACTATGTGGCCCTTTTCACAAAATGTAGAGAATAAACTCTTGTATCGGGTTCATAAGATAGTTTGGGCTGAGAGTCTCTATTATCTCCAAGGGCTCATTCAAAACTGGTCAGTTCAACCAGATTATTTTTCTCCAGGAGAAATTGAAATTTCCGTTGTTTCCTAAGACTCTGATGACCCCAAGTTAGAAAGCTATTCCTGCTGTGTAACCCCAGGCAGGATTTTGAGGCAAATCCTCAGTCACAAGCTGCTGCTCTCCAATGAGCCAACATCAAATTCATGTCTTCACCCTCTGAGCATTAGGCATAAGGAAGGGCAACCACTCAGAAGTCTGCCCGGGCAGCCCAAGCAAACCCTGTCAGAATAAGGACTGGCAGCAGCACCCTGAGGAGATGTGCCATCAGCCTCAGGTTGCTGAGGTCCCAGCACCCTGGATCCAGCTTGGGGAAAGTGGCTGGAAGAGCCAAAGTCCTGTAATTACACACACACACACACACACACACACACACACACCTGTGCACCGCCGTGACCCTCTGACCACTCCCACTATAACTCCAGCACACTTCAGGCACACATGCTATGATCAGCCAGCCCCTGAGGAGGACACAGCAGGCTTGTGTGCAAACATAGTAACACCAGGGCGGGGCTGCCCTCGGGAAGGCTGCGGATCTGGTGGTGTCCCCAGTGTAGCCAAAGGACACAAGTAGCAAAGGATAACCATAAATTGTCCCACCTCTGAGGAAGTGGGGTGGCCCCAAATTCCTCTCACTGAAAAAACCTGCATAATTTGTCCTATATTTACCAACTCCCAGCCCCAAGGGAACACGTGCCACCCTGTTTTCTGTGCTTGGCCTTCGGGTTCACAGTCTGCCCCAGCACAGGGTGGACACTGCTCTTTCTTCTGAGCTTTTTGCCAATCTCATTGCACATACACCCGTGGCCATCACTAATCTTTTTGTCTGCAGCAGCACAACAAAGATAGAGATCACTGCGAGAGTGTCAACATCTTAGAACAGGGAAGGCAGTGATAAATGAGGAGCATATCAGATTGTGGCCTGTGTGTTACCCATCCTGGTCTGTCGACTTTTGTGGCTGCTGTTGATATGCTTTAGCAGTCATTCAGCGATTTAGCTGTCTTCTGAATGCAGCTGTATTATCTGATTTTGTGGCCTTTCCTTCAGGCTCAGAAACTGGGCATTGGCATTGCTACTTTGGGAAACAGAGTACCTGTTCTGGATGTCTTTCTAAAGGTATCTGTTCAAATGGAGCCAGGGCTCTGTTCTCAGCAGATTTTGCTCCTGCCTTCATCAGTGTTGGGGAGGATACTCTGGGTCCCTTGCTGCCACATAGGGCTGGGCTCGGTCATCATTTCTCACATTTGGAAATTGCTTGCTTGCTTGCCCACTTCCCTGAGCATTGTCCTTAGACTGCCCCAAAGGGCCTGGACAGGCTCAGTTTCCCAAAAGTCACCAGTGAGGTTGAAAACACGGTTACCTGAGCTTGTTCCCAGGCCTTCAGGGTGTCTTTCTAACTATGTTAGAAAAGTACAAAGAGGAATGAGACTTAGTCCCTGAAGCTTAATTTAAAAATATGAAAAAGGATGTAGAATTTTTTGGTCCCCAGTGGGGAGAGTCTTTCTTTTAGGAAAGAGGCTTTGTGTATTCACATATTAATTCATTGAAGAGGCATCTACTGAGAGTCTATTCCTGGCCTGCATTGTGCTAGGCCCTTGGAATACAGAGATGCCTCAGAGGCACAGGCTCTGGCCTCCAGGAGCTCACAGGCTAGCACAAAATCCTAAAAGCAAGACTCTGCTTCATCCAGACTCTTAAGACACTGTTAGTTTCAGATATATTCACAAACAGTCCTCACTTTGCCAGCACACGTTAGGATTGCATCTCTCTGCTTCCTTAGATGTTAGACATGGCCATATGACTTGCTTTAGCCAATGATCTGTATCGTTTCCAGGTGAAAGTTTTGAAGAGACAATGTGTGTTTCTCTATCCCGTTTTCCCTGCTTTGGGAATTGTGGAGGAATATGCAAAGATGGCGTGTCTATCAGTCCTAGTTCCTGAGTGACTACAATGAGCATGGCCCCCGGCCAATACAGAGATAAACTTCCATTGTGTTAAACCACTGAGATTTGAGGGTTATTTGCTACGACAGCATAACCTAGCCTATTTGGATGTATTAGCACACTAGTTCTGAGGAATGAGGCTCTTCCAGCCCTCCGTCATCCAAGAACCTTTTTCAAATTAGGACCAAATTATTATCTGAGGCACACCCAGATGTGTGGCACAGGTTGGAGAGCCTCTAGGGCAGACGACATCCCTATAACAGCTGTGGGTCACAAAGAGGGATCTCCCCTTTTCTGTGGCATCATCTGTGAGCTTCCACACCAGATTTGCCTTTGATCAGTTAAAGAATCCCCAGTATATAGCATCCCCTGAGAGAGACTCCCAGAAATCTAGAAGTCTGGCAGCTTATGCTTCCCTCTGTCACAGCCCTCCTCATACTGTCTGTCTGTCTGTCTGTCTGTCCCCTTCACTAAAGTGTGAGTCCAAGCGTAGGCTTGGTATGATCACTGAGTTGTGATAGGTAGCCAATATCTACATTTTTAATGAGCACATTTTGAATGACTGAATGAAGCCCTCTACTGCCACGCTTGCACACTATGTCCTTGTCATGGACAACACTAAGTCCTTTGTGTAAGGCATGAGAAAGTATGTGATAGACAGGTATGTCTTTTAATTACCACTCCTCTGTAAGGTCACGGTGTCATGGGAAGAGTTCTGTTGTCAGAAGACCTTGGCTGCAGCATCTGCTCCGCCTCTCAGCTCTTTAATTGTGAGATCTTGAGCAAGTCTTTTAACTTCTAAGTCCAACTTGTTGTGAGGCTTAAATGAGAGAATGGACATGGTTCCTAGAGTGTCACAGATGGAAAGCACATCTGGCCACCTTACAATTTATTTTACTCTGACTCATCAAGCTAATGAGAGAATAGGAACAGAGGCCAAGTCTCCCAAAGCCCAGTTTGGAGTTTAAAGCTGTTAGTAAAAGGAATCTGAGAGCCGATGACATCATGGATACGAAAATAAGTGCATTAAAGAAACAACACCTTGATGCATTGCTTGGTGCTGTCATGCGCTTGGTTCTCCCATTCTTGTCAGAACGGGAACTGTCCTTTTACCCGGCCAGCATCCATAGGTTTCTGCCTTACTCACCAATTAAGTATCTGTAAAGGCTGAAGCCTGGTTACAGTCCCATTAAGCATCTAACCAATCCCCCCTGCCCCACCCCCTGCCCCAGCATCTATTTTCAAGGCTATACAATTCACATTTTTCCTAGGCTAAGTAGATTGGTCCTGAATCCCCAGGGTGGATCTCTGCCCTGTAGCATGTTAATATTCTGGCATAAATAACTCCATGCTGAAATAGAAGAGCTGATTGGGATTTAAATAACATTTACATAAAATAGACATATTCTGTCTTGAGTAGTAATTAATGAACAACCAAAAGCTCCTCCATATCAATAAAGAAGATTATCAATAGCTTTGTATGGGCTGAATGGCATGGATCTTGGGGTGGTGGGAGGGGCACCACTGCAAGCAGAGCGTGATGATTTGCATACAGAATGTCATTAATATGTACAAGTATTTCAGATAGACCATGTAGTATATTGTAAGGGAGCATGGTGTGTACTATATTGTGTAATTATAGTGTAATTAGATGTTAGGTAATATTCATTATATAGGCATGTAATCCAGACGTACAGATGTTTTCTAGCCTTCATGGGTTTCCTTCATCCTCAAATAACAATCACCCAGGTATCTATTCTGAGTATCACCATCCTGCATATTTCAGAAATTCATTCTTCAACTGGTTTTCCCCTCCATGTCATTGCTCAGTAGCCTTAAGGAATGCTCACATGTTACTAAAATCTACCTTTCTCATCCTTGACCCATTTGACAAACATCTCTGCTCAAGAACTTGGTAACTAACTGGTGTTCTCTGGTACTTGACTTCCCTGTGGCCCCACTACTTCCTCAGAATCTCCTTATCCACTCGTGAACCTTCTAACCACAGCTGAGGGTGGTCTTGAACCATTGGAAGAACTTTGTTTTATCAGTTATATGTATACATAGTTTAAAGCACCAAATAATACTAAAAAGCAGATTATAACAATTAGTATCTCCTACTTTCCCCACTTACTTTCATCAGTTTTCCCCTACCCACAGACAGTCACTTGTATGTTAATAATACGTTTATATTAATATAGGTTGGTTTATATGTTATATATTTGTGTGTATATTCATATGCATGTGTATGTCAATATATATACATGTAAATTTACCATAATTTATCAGAGTATATTTTGCTCTCTTTAACTCCCACCTCTGTCCTCTACCTCTTCATCCCATATACTTTTCTCATCTTGCCCTCTCCCCAATACAGATAAGTCTCGTTTTAGTTATATCAATATTCGGTTGTTATTCTGTTGTGGATATGACAATTCTATGCACAGCTGAGCTAGGAACATATGATGATTGCTTTTATATTTGAACATGATTTTTTTTTTTGTTTTCTTTGAGTCAATAGTTGTTTATTTGGTTACCACCGATTCAGCTTCAAGTCCTTCACTAACTGTCCAGATCTTTTCATCAAGTGTTCTATCCGTTTGATCTTAAAGAAATCTCTCCCCGATCTGCTCAGGCAGAGACTCGTAACCCTCTCAGAGGTCCACAGCTGTCAGCTTCAGATTTCCCTTCACCATTGTCCTAAAAATTCTCTTTTTTCTTTCCCACAATGGATTGTCAGTTTCCTGAGTCCAAGGTCTTCCTCTTTCTGGATTTAGTCATTTGTTTAATTGTAACACATCATTTGCTGAGAAATGTATCTGTAAATGTCTTTATTCTACCTTCACCCTAAATGTATTGTTTGGCGAAGCATAAAATTTGATGTCAGAATTTTTAAGGCATTTTTTCCTTGTCTTCCAGCTTCCAGTATTCCTTGGGAGATGTCCAAAGCCATTCTGATTTCGTACACATAACAAGTTATGTGTAACTTGCTTCCTTCTGCTGCGTAGGCATGTAGGGTGCTGACTTTGTTGACGGAAGTTTACATAATATGCCTTCATGCGGGCCACTTCAATCTGGAAACTCATGCCCTTCAATTCTGTGAAATTTATTTTAATTTTTTCTTTAATACGATTTTCTCCTAAGTTTTTTCCCCCCTAGAGCTCTTATATTGTGCGTGTTGGACATTCTAGACCAATTATATAATTTTCTTCTCTTTTTCTCCTATTTTGTATCTCTTGCCTTCTTGTTCTCCTTCCTGGAGATTTTCTGAATCATATCTTTCACCTCTTCCAGGTTTTTAATTACTGCTATCACTTTTAATTTCCAAGAGCTTTCTTACTTGTTTCCTAAAAGTTTTTATTTTATACAATATTGTAACCTTGTTCTATAGATTTACTGGCCTCCTTTTTGTCTCAGAATGTCGAATATTTAAAGTGTTCTTGTGCCTATGTAACCTTTGTTCTCTCCCAGTGTTTTGTTTTCTTTTTGTATTCATTCTTATCTATTGCCTTTCCCTCGTATGTGTCTGGTAACCACCTTGGTCTGCTCACATGTGAGAGTGTTGGTTGAAAATGCCGAGGAAAGACTCTGAACTGGTGGGGAGAGTGCTGGTAGCAGGGTTTGCTGCGGAGAGAATTAGCTTGGCTAACAGCCCCTCCCACGGACACTTTCGCTCTCCACTGTCAACTGCCTGTGTCCCGTCACTTTAGTGACTTTTTGTTTTACCTTCTCTCATCATCTGCCAAGTGAGAAAGAAGCAGCAGTCTAGCTGTACTCAGTGGCAGCAAGAATCTGGGCTTGGTAACTGCTTCTTTTTGTTGTTGTTTTAACTGCTTCTTAAATAGACTTTCAACCAGTCTCCCTGTTATCAGCCTCACCTTCACACCCACTTCCATAGTGACACCAGTCTTGGAGTTCTTCAGTGTAACTCCAATTGCTTTTCAGTTTTTTCCACGCATTTCCCACACATTCTCAGGTCTGCTAAATCAGTGATCACTTATCCATCTGGTTTCCAACCACCAAAATTTAATTGTCACTATGTTCTCTCCTATTCTTTATCTTTATGGATAAAGGTTTACTTAAATCTCTTTTCTATCATTTTAGTGGGGTTGAGGGGAAGTGAAAGTAAATACATGTAGTCAACCTGTTGTCTTACCTAGAAGCCAATCTATAACAATTAGTGAAATTGTTCTGAGGGCTTGGTATAAGAGATACACAACTCCAAAAGGAAATTCTCTAAATGCTATACTCCAAGGCCACTGTCAGGAAGTAGCTGGATGAATTAAATCCTACAAGGATATTGAAACTTCTCTCTACCTTAAAATCCTGGCCTCTAGCTCCCCTTCAACCCACAGAGAGATTTTCCCTTCCCTGATCCAAAGCCCTCCTCTTTCATTGCCCCAGGATGACCAATAATATAAATATTTATTATATTCAGAGAAATCCCCACCCTATCCACTCAGTCTAATCTGACTTTAGTGATCCAGACAAGGTGCTTATGGTACTCTGTATACTCCAGAGGTCAGCAGTCTGATCTTCTGTGACACCATGTGGAGGACCTCAGGAGTTCAGTACAGGTAATACTAGGCCAAGCCCAATACAGAATCCATCCACAATCTTTTTTTCAGCATGAGTGAAGAGATACTTAAACCAGCATTCCTCATAGGATTCCTAGGATCCTAGAAGAAAATACTTGAGAATTTCTCCCTCAAACACAGCCTTTTTCATCAACAGACATTAAATCCACATTTTTTTTTAAATCTCAATTTTATAAAGGCATATTTGCTAAAGGCACAGATTTTATATGACTGAATACATCATTTAGTCCCTCAATCTATGCCTGAATTCAGGTTCATCATAAATGTGCAATGTTCTGTAATACAGTGAGTAGATATTGTACACTATGTAGCATATCAGGGCCCTGGTTTAAGGATGGTGCTACCGATAGAACTTGTCTTCTCTACACGAGCTGTGGCTGAACTACTGTGTAAACATGCCTAACCAGACCGGGATGCTGACAATTCTGGTTTGGATGAAATGCGAAATGTATGACCCCTCTCCCATCATCTACGTGGTATGATGGAACATTGTCCTGAGTGGTGCTAATCAGAGACTAAGCTACTACTCAATAGTTCTATTCTCTTGAATTTCAATAGTTCTTTAAACAGATGTGTTATATCAAGTTAAACTATATGGTATTGCTGACATTCTTTTTTTTGACTTGCAAAAATAACAACTTTATATGATTGGATATAATAGTAAGAAATGCACTTGGAATAGAGAGGTTTGGTTTTGAATTCCGGCTCTCCTGCTTAGTAACTGTTAAATTTTAGCAAGTCACTGAATGTATTTCTGGGCTCAGGTGTTTAGGTGGAGCAAACTGTGTCTGCCTCACAGGATTATTGTGGAGATTAAATGACCTATGGAAACAGACATGCTCAATACATAGCCACTGAGTTAATGGTAAAACACTTGCTCATTTATTTGATCTTCACAGTAATCCCATGAGTGAGACATGGAAAACACAGTCTATTATTGAATTTTAGAGAGGAGGAAACTGACACCCATAGGCTCAGAATGATTTACACAGGAGTATCTAGTTAGCGAGTAGCAGAACTGCAACCTAGATATCTTGATTCTTGGTTTTATAAGTACACAGGCTCGTTTTCCTGTCACACACTGTGCTTCTTTCTGGCCAGCAGAACATTGCAAAACAAACAAACAAAAACAACACCAGAAGGAGTTAACTAAGCTCCAAGATTCCTAATGCAATGAAACACACAGCACCAAAACTGAACATTCTCGAATCTTTCTTTTGACGATGCAAGGACAATGCTGCGTCTATATTTTTATCCATTTAATCCCTGCAATAATCCTTTGAGGGGCTTAATAAATCTTCATTTTCCAAATAGATGCGCCTGGTTCAGAGTGGTTTGGTAAATTGCTCAAGGTCACACATCTTCATCCATTCTTATATATCCTCAAGGTAATCATTTTAAGAATCAATTTTCACTGCATGGAAGGTGGGCCAGTAAAAGAAAAAAAAAATTCTCCTGTTGGAGAATTTCCTGTTCACTAATCAGATGGGAACATAAAGGCTCAACTTGTATTTGGTGATCATATGGATATGACTGGAATTTAGGAGATCTGGGTTCTCCAAGTTCTAAGTCTGTGACCTCGAGCCAATCATTTAACCACTCTGAGCTGGTTTCTGGCCTGTAAAATGCAAAGGTTTCTTCTTCTTGCTTTCACATTGTAGAGTCTAAAATTTAGAAGGTTTCATTACACATCCAACTGAACTTATCTGTCCACCTGGAAGTTACTCTGAGACAGGCTTGGGCTGCCCTGGGAGGCCTGTGAACCTGGCTCTTGCTGCTGCCGGCTGACAGCAGAACACTATAACCAGCTATGGGAAGAACCATAGTCAATACTGGTCAGTGTCAAAGGCCAAGACAGAGTTTAGAGAGGCTTCTGAGCGAGCTCTGGATTCCCAAGTCTCTGAAGAGTTATCAAAGTCCAAGAAAGGGGAAATCCTTATAGATGTCCTGATTAGCTTCATGGTCCATAAAGGGTCCATTTCCAAACAGTGGTGTGCACCTGCATTAGGAAGATTATTTTGCCCAATCACCTCCAGTGATCACCTCAGCACTTCCTGCCACCAGCTTCCGGTGAGCATCCCCCATCAACTCTGAACAACAGGAGACCTAAGAATTTTCACTGCAGTGAGAGGTCATATCAGTGCAGCTGGGGCTGGAACAGAAAAGTCCCCTGCCATCTGGTTTCTTGTCTGGATGCTGGGACCGTACAGCTGTTTATTGAAGAAGAAACTCCAGAATGCAAAAGATTGCTCCATATTGACAACTTATCTTGCTTTGTTCCTTCAATTTCTACCGATTTCAGAGATGTTGACTCTGCCTGGGCTGGTTTCCTGTTTTTCCTGACATCTACTTCTCTTTGATGAATTTCCATTAGCTTATTTGGCAGCTGATTCATTGCTATCCTAATCATATCCCTCCATGAGCTTCTACTGCCCCTTCCTTTCTTCCTCCAATCCCTTCACCTGATCCTGACCACAGCACATCTTGGCATTGTGGACCTGCCTTCTCGCCCCTGCATGGTGACTGGCCTTTTCCCTGCTTTTATCTGAAGTGCATGCTTCTGCATGGATGCTTGACAGCCTATGGGCATGGCGTGGCGGGCAGTGACTGTGCCAGCTTTGGAACAAATGCCATGTACTGCAGCCTTTGGGGCAGAGAATTATAGTGAATTCTCAATCCCCAGTTGTGACTCTGAGTCTGACAATGAAGCTGCCTAGCTTCTGCCCAGTGCCTGGCACTGTCCCTTGGTGTGGCTGTGTTTCCTCAGGGAGGGGATGTGGGTGGGTGGTATTAACACTGAGATTCTGATCACACGCTGACATGACTAATCAGATTCCCTCAGACAAAATCACTTCATGTCTAGATGGATTTAATTTTCTCCTAATTCCCTGTTCCATTTACCATGTTTTATGTAAGTCAATGAACACTTTCATGTTTCCTTTAGGTTCTGTCAGTCCCTGGTTGCTAAATGTACTTTCTCTCAGCTTTGTTCAGAAATCCAGCCCAGAAAATTTAAATACCTAGGTTTATTTGCAGCCTCTCTAATGATGGTTGATATTAATCATTATAAATCAAAAGCACTGTGAGATCCTGAAGTGTTCTATGAATCATCTAAGAAAGAAAAAAGCACCTTCTGACCCATTTTGGTGATGAAATTATGGTTCTGTTGGTTCATCCATTTAATGAATACCTACTGTGTGCAAGGCATGTGGTAGCACCTAGGAGGCTGACAGAGACACATCAGTCATAGAAAACACATTCAAAGAAATTGTGATTAATTTGTGAGATCAAGTAGACATAAATAATAATGGCATAAAGGGTAAAGTCATTTCCCTAGAGAAGTAGAGATCAAGAATATGGGATTTCGGAAGAGGAAGATACCAGTAAAAACAGGAGGTGGGGGAAGGGAGAGATTGAGGAAGGCTTTACAAAGAGGAGGAATTGACCAGAGTCTTTAAGAAAGAACAGGATTTGGCCCTGGCTGATGTGGCTCAGTGGATTGAGTGTCAGCCTGTGAACCAAAAGGTTCCTGGTTCGATTCCCAGTCAGGGCACATGCCTGGGTTGCAGGCCAGGTACCCAGTTGGGGACATGTGATAGGCAGCCAATCATTGTATTTCTCACACATTGATGTTTCTCTCCATCACTCTTTCTCCCTATCTTCCCTTCCCCTCTTTCTAAAATCTTAAAAAAAAAAAAAAGAAGGAAATCCTAAGTGGAGGGAACATTGAGCGTGGAGAAATGTCAAAGTGTTTATGAAGAAGAAGAGTGGGATGGACACATAAAATAAAGAAATAAGGGTGAAAATAGATACTTTGGGCATATCAGGAACAACCCTGTATGACAGCTTTATCCCATTGGTTCTGGGAGTTACTGAAGATTTTCAGCAGGAGAAAAATGAGATACTCTTCAAGAAGATTAACCTGAAGAGATTAGAAAGAACAGAAAGGTCAAAAAACTGAGGCCATCACTCAAGAAGATGAATTTTCATCCTCTGATAATTGGATTATATGTCAATACCAGCTAATCGGAATACTGGAAATTGAAACCACCTATCTCCAGCTACTCCGGATAAAGGGAAATTGGCTGTAATTGGTGAAGTGTAGGGTGGTGAAAGGTTACATGTCCTGAAATGTGACATCCTTTAGTTAGCTTGAGACATGATTCTGAGTATCACAATGAATTAAGCTTCAAGTTTCACATTGTGATTCACTTTAAACAATTATTTGGTCACCAGCTATGAAAAGATGACATTTCATTAAGCAGGAGAGATTTAAAATGCTAAATAAGGGAGATGAACCCAGGAAAGAGCCCTGTGAAAATTACAATTCAGAGATGTGTTTAGCTATTGTTGCTGTCATCAAGAATAGCATTCCACATAGGAGAGAGATAGGAGGGATTTCACTGCAAATATCACCGATTAACTCTTGGGTTTCTCTACCTGGCTCAAGTGAGGAAGCAGTTTGAGTAACTGGAGCATTTTTAGTAAATGTAGTATGTGATTGAACACAGATGTTGTAGCAAGACTGTTGATGCTATTTAAGATAATGCTTTATATTTATTATATTTTGATTTTGATTAGCATGTCTCATAATTTTTTTTTTTTTTTTTTTTTTTTTTGGCCCCCATCCCTTTCCTCCCCTGCTCAGTGTGCTGCTGTCTAGGCCAGAACAATTTTCAAGACTAGGCCCTGAGGTGTCAATTCTCTGTTTTAGTAGATTCCCCAACTAACTAGTTAATCTCCTGCTCTCTCATTACTTTCTCCCTTAATGAAGATAGGTAGTAATGTTCCCCAGAGACGATCCTACCAGCATTTATATTTCTTCCAAATTAGAAGAGTAGGAATCTCTCCAGATCATAAAGAATACATTTATTTTAAGGTACAGTGGAGAGAACACACAGAAATTAAAGTTTGCTTAATGAGAGCCTCTATAGTTGGCAGAAACTGTGGTTTGTACAGGCCTCAACTTCATGCCTGGTGCTCCGGTTCAATATTCTTATAATCTGGCTTTTAGGCGTTAGGTTATAAAACAACTCAGGAGTTCAAAAGCAGAGGAAACTCAGGCCATGTTTTATCTGTGAGTTTCTCTATCTCCTGTGCTCTGCCTCGAATATGTTTTCTCTTTGTTAATTTGTCTTCCTCTCTTTAGGACCCTCCCTTATTAAGTTCTTAATCTCTGCATCCCTGCCTCTTTGACCTTCTCCTGTCTTTAAGATCCTGGGAGTTTTTCTGTCTCCTGGGGTTTTTATCTCAATAACCGTGGACTAGTACCCACACTTCAAGGATTACAGCGTCCTCAGTCTGGATTCACTATGGGCATTGCTAAATGTGTTCCTCCAAGAGTTTGGCACTTACATTCCAATAAGGAAATGTGCAGACTTGTCCCATTTTGTGTCAGATGTTATGGGACCTGTGATGTATGTGAGTTCAATAACTCTATCTTATCAACCTTCTGAGGACCATGTCACAGAGAAGGAAACTAAATTATACCTAGAGAGACTAAGCAACTTGTCCTCAGTTGCAGAATTAGAATTCACTTCTCATGTTGCTGTCTTTCCTAGTCTGTTCCCTGTGCTTATCTACAGAGGCTTATAAACCTTCCTCAGTTGGATGTAAGGGTAAAATGGCTCATTCAGGGGTTCAAGAGAGGCCAGAGCTTATTAGATTTACCATTAAACTGAGGGATCATTAATCCATTTCAGGTCTAGAGAGTGTTCATTACTGGAAAAACTAGATATTCAAAAGGTCTAGTGGGGAAGGTCAGTGGTTCGGAAGCAATGTATAGTATCTATTAGTTGGATAAGGGTCCTTTGACTTCAAGCACTAGAAACAGATTCTTTCTAATTTAAGATTTAAAAGAGGATATATTGGAGGACTAGACAGTAGCTCCCTAAATTGAAGAGATGCATAAAAGTACCAAACACTTTCAAGAGGGGCAGGAGCCAAGGCTGCTCCAGGAATCCAGGAAACAGGCACCATTCGATGGTCTTGTCAGAACTCGGCCATAGGAGAAATTAGCTCCACCTGTTTTTTTCTACCTGCTGATGATTCGAAGTTCCAGGGAGCGCCCAGTTGGAGCATCATGACTGATGTTCCCACCAACAAACGTAATTGCCAAGAACTTTGAGAATATCAAAACCATTATCCCTTTTTTCCTTCCCCGATTAAAGTGCAGTTGTTTCATACAGCCCTCTGGCACCAGCCCACTCTAGAAGATTCCTTCTGCTCCACTACAACCCAGAAAAGCAAACACTTTCCCACCTCTATGTCAACCCGTGTCGTTTTCCCTCCCACCCATTCCTCCTCTACATTTCAAACTTGATGATGTCCAATTTCTAACCAAGTATCAGCCACAACAGTTGAAAAAAGTGCATGAATCAATCTTTGTACTATGGCTAAGTTGGTGTCACCGTAACTGCAATCAGAACAAAGAGAGAGAGGTGAAAGGTTAACAAGTGTGTGCCCAGCACCTGGTATGTGCAAGTCCCATTCCCAGTATATTAAGATAGGCCTGCTTCTTTCTCCTCCCCTCCTCTATAGTCCCACCTTTCATCACCTGTGAGATCATTCATTTCTGCAGCTACAAACTCGACCTACCTAGTCTTTTGATCACTCTGATTTCTCTGCAATCAAAGAAATGTAGCCCGAGTCTGATTGTCTCACATTGACAAAAAGAGATAATTAATCTTTTGCTGTTGACAGAAAAGAAAAAGTCATTCATATATATATCTCCCACCACAAATCAGACCGTCCCTCCCTCCGCAGAGGCTTTGGAAAGTATAGACTCTACACCCTCTATAAGCGCACCTGTCAAGTCTACAGATTTCCACACTTATAGCTGGGTTCTCCGCCAAACCAATTTCTTCATGGATCACCAGGGAAATAAAACCTACAGTGAAAATGATAGTATTGGTTTTCCATTTTACTTTGCTGGTAATAAAATCACAGAACTTCTCATAGAAAGAGCCCTAACGTGCTTGAACCACAAACCACATTGAAGAAGAAAAAGCCACACAAACGCCTCCCTCTAATAATGCAAGCCACAGGCAAACTGAGCTTACTTTAGTTATTTCTAAGCTCAAAATAATTTATATCAGCTGAGATGGAGGCAGCAGGGAAAAGTGAAAATCTGTTGAAAGTACTCTACAAAAGAAACCCAGGAGATGACCTAAAATGATCTTCAACACCGCAAAATTCTGAAGTAGTTGGAGAGGAATTGTTAAAATGTTTTTGGAACACTGTATTAAGATGGCGAATCGATATGGAATACAAGTGAAATTGACATGGGCAAATGGAAAACGAGTGTTTTAAAATCAACTCATGCCACTAACTTGTTATATGATCTTGATCGTGTCGCTTAACCTCCCCAATCTCATTTTCACTGTTTATGAAAAGACAGAGAAGAAAATGTTGAGACTGATGATTGCGAACAACATTTCTAGCTCTAAAATTCTATAATTCTAATTAAGACTAGAAGATTGTGGCTAAAGGTAAAGCTATTTACAGAAGTTTTCCCTGTAACCCACTGGAAGAGTCATAGGTAGTAACCACCAGGAAACCTCAGCAATCACTTTGCTCCTTCTCTGATGTTCTGACTTCTCTGTGATTTGGTGAGTTAATGCACTTGGGCTTTTAGGTGACTTCTGGATCCTAGCTTTTCCCTTTCCTACCTCTGCCTCCAACCAAGCCAATGAAAAAGGGCTGGCTATGCAATCATAGGTGTCAAAGGGAATAGGTAGAACATACGGGATCCAGCACCAATAATACCCCTTTTTGTTACAAAATCTCTTATCACAAAATCATAAGCATTTAATTCTGTAACATAACAATATCATACTCAAGCACACCATAAGACATTTTGGGTGAAATGTTCAAATTAAAACTATAAATTATTACACCCAAATTATAACACTACCAACCACACTCAAGCAGGCATTATTTCTGCTGGACCCTATATATTGATGGTCACACCTGGAGGCTGCCAGAAGCTCTCTTTGCCCCCAACTCAGTGGGCCTGCTGGGGGAGGGGGAATTTAAAAAAAATTTTTTTTTTCTTTGCTGCTGGGGAGCAACAAAGAATTTCAAACCTGATAGACCTCAAGATTAAAGAATCTGGCCTAGGGAAGAAGAGGAAAGTGGGAGATAACCTTCCCCACCTAGAGGGAACACATTCTAAGAATGAGTTGAGAGATTCTGCCTGGGTCATTTGCCTAGTTCCTCTGATTCATTTCCTAACTTTCTCTGGCAGAATCTATTTCCCAGGCTCCCTTGTCAACTCTCTTCTCAATAGGTTCAAAGGCATTAGCAGGAAACCAGAGGAAAAAAGACACACTTGACCCAATGATGGGTCCATTTCCCCTCTCTCTGCTTCAGAGGTGGGGAGCACAGCCTCATCAGTGAGCTGCGGCTGCCCTGTGGTTCAAGCTCCCACCACAGATCTGTCTCTCAGGCTCTGGCAATACCACCTCCTCTCCTGTTCTCTCCCATCCTAGGATGGTGGCAAGTTGCTGATGTTGCTAATCTGAGTTGTCTTGCTATCCCTAAGTTGATGTTTCAGCTCCTCCAGCACATTTGAGATGCATTCTCCATACTGTATGTCTTCTGTGGGACTAACTGGCCTGGGTTTTCTCTTTCTGACCTTCAGAGATGCCTGATTCTGACCATGTGCTGATCCTGACATGCCAGCGCTACGCAGGGATACTTTGGGTACAGCTCTAATAGTTCCTGGTACAGTTTCAGGGGCATCACCTTGAAAAGCCCTCCCCCACCTTAGCGAGAGCAAAATGATCAGCTCAGTGGCTCAGTGGTGTTTCTGAAGTCAGCACTGACAGTGACAAGAACAGGTGGGCCAATGTTGGTGCTTCCATAGCAGCAAACCAAGCCCACTGGGTAGAGCAGAAGAGCTGCATTGATGACTGCTGCAGGGGAATGTTAACACCTGCCTTTGACTGCCTGTGACCCAGACTCACCTACCTGGAAAAGGGAAGGCATTTGAGGGGCTCTGACAGTTCAGAGACAATTATCATTACCACTGAAATTATTCCCCCAACCCATGGTTGTTCTCACTCATGGTGCTGTTTTCGAGGAGAAAAAGCTTGTAAATAATAATTTCCAAAGCACTTTCAAGCTTTTATATCACTTGATACTCCCATACATTTCAGAAGAAGAATTTGATATTCTGAAAAACAAGCTAATAAGTAACATAGATTAAACCAAAATCTAAGTTTTCTGACCTCACACTGTGTGCTTTATGAGCAGCACATGGCAAGAGACAGGGAGGGATCCCAAAAAGCTGCCAAGAACATACACAGAGAAGCGAGGGCTGCTGGAGGCAAAGTTCAACCTATATATATATATATATATAAATGTTTACAGCAATACCTGCCATACTAAATGTGTACTTAGATGGTTATACTTCTGTCTAGATTATGAGCTAGAGATAAGGAACCAAGTATTAGTCCACTCTAACTCCAATATCTGTCAGAGTTTGAGGCCTAGTGGTGACCCATAAACATTTGTTGGCTGCACAGATAAATGAAGGAAGAGCAAGCCACTAACTGGACCAAAACAAATATTGATGGAATTGGAAATTGGGATCTGATAGTAGAGTCAATTATATAAGTAGGTCATGTAGAAATGAGTGCCTCTCCGTATGTATTAAGATGTAGAGTGTCTTAATGTTCCATCTAATATGTCCTTATAGAGGACTAGAATTCAACTATAAAAGATCCATTCCTTTGGTCTTTGAGAGTCTCCACGGCAAAGCAAAATCTTTGAGATTGGGAATAATGATGAGTTTGATTTTAAAAAGAAAAGAAGAGATAGATCTCTGAGCAGTCCTACTTCTGGGTATTTGCCCCACAGATACAACCGTATACATATGAAATAATGAATGTAAATGGTTTGTGTAACAATATTTTTAATAGCAAACAGTTGGAAACACCCCAGTGTCCATCTATAGGGAATTGATTAAATAAACTGCAAGACTTTCTATGCGTTAATTTTTTTAAAAAAAAGATGAAGAAGCTCTTTATTTATTGATGTAGAATCATCTCTGGGATATATTATGAAGGAAATAAAAGCAAGATAGGGACTGTATATAATATTAACTTTTGTGTAGGAAGAGGAATGGATGCCCTGGCTGGTGTAGCTCAGTGGATTGAGCACGGGCCTGCGAACCAAACGATCCAGGTTCGATTCCCAGCCAGGGCACATGCCCGGGTTGCAGGCCAGTTCCCAGCGGGGGACACATGAGAGGCAACCATACATTGATATTTCTCTCCCTCTCTCTCTTTCCTACCCTTCTCCTCTAAAAATAAATAAATAAAATATTTTAAAAAAAAAAAAAGAAGAGGAATGGAGTAAAAATGTATACTCTTACCTGCTTTGTTTATATAAGCTAGCCCTGGAAGAATACACAAGAAACCAATACAAAACCTTACCTACATGGAGTGAAAGAAATGGTCTGAATGGGAACATGGTGAGAGCAAGACTTCTTAATATATGTCCAATGAAATCATTTTGGCTTTTGAACATTGGAATGCATGAACTAATGCAAATTCTTAATTTAATTAATTTGATTTAACTTAAAAGAGAGGATCCAAAAAAGTTGGAAGACACCAAGGACAAAGTATAGCATTTTAGGACTTTTCTCTTGCTCTGTCTCCCAAAAATGTATAACTACCGAGCCCCCAGGTGTCCCGCCCTTACCTGGCTACAGCACCTGCTCAATCTGCCTGATGCTGCAACTATTGCTCCTTCCTCAGTTATTATTGGGTCTTCCTCATTCACTATATAGTAAATTCCTAGAGAGCAGAGTCCATGACTGACTCCTCTTTTTTATCCCCATGGTTCCAAGCATATAAAAGTATTCAAACAGTAAATAAATCTCTGTCATATGGAATTGAATTTTTCCAACTGCCAATTCTGCCTTTAAAATCCTGAGCATGAGCCAAAAATCTCTCCTTCCTTTTCAAAAAAACATCTTTAAAATCCATCTAGTAAGGGCACACTGATTGGTTTCTGAAATGGTTTTTACAGTCCCCAAAGGGACAGGGGCAGTCCTTCACTCACTATCAAGCAGTAACGGGTAGGGGGCAGGGCAGCTATCTTGGATAAAGGGGCCAGTGGATCAGAGACCCTTGTAAGGTACATGCTTGCCTATAAGTCTGGAACCTAGAATACAAAATTAGCTGCAAATGGGCCCCACTGGTGTTGGTGAAGGACCCAAGACTCATAGTCTAAAAAGCTTATGGGATTCAAGTTTTGCCCACATAGGTGTCTTATTTTAAAAGGCTCTCTTCAATGAGTAGTCATAGGAATCCAGGGAGTGTTTGTTTATTCACTCATTTATTCATTGACTATCTACCGTGTTCCAAACAGGATGTAAGGCATTAAGATTTCAGCAGTGAACACTACAGGTCATGCTTAAACTTGGGTTGACAGTTGCACCAGCATTACCAACAATCAATCCATTCATAGGATCAACCAGTACCTGAATCTACAGGAAAAAAAAACCCAGCCCCTCTGTTGCGGACCGTTCAGCCTGGTTTCAGGAGTTGTAACCCTCACCCCATGGTGGGCTGTGTAAGAGCCCAAGGGACCCACTTCATCTGGGTCTGTTCTGTCACAAGGATGTGACCTATTAAGGAGACAAAGCTTATCTCCCTGGCAGGAGTGCTGCTTCTGCCTCTCTGGCCTCATAGCTTGGTTGGCAGTCAATGACCGGTAAGACTCTTCATGGGAGGGGCAACCCAAGCCAGGCGCGACCACTTGGAAGGCCTCATGGAAGGACTCGGGGGGTTGCAGCAAAGAGGATGTGATGGACCCTCGACACCCCCCCACCCCCCCCCACCCCCCCCACCCCCCACCCCCCGGCTATTCTGACATAGCCCGAGTCCTCATTTCCATCTGGGAGATGTCTCCTGCTTCCTAATCGGCTTAAAGCCTGAAACTGTGGGGGTGAGCGGTGCAGCCCTGTATGGGCCAGGATGGCTCCCTGGGTGATCCGGACATAAGAAAGAATTCCTAAAGTCCTGTGAAACCTGCTTTGCTAAGAGCGCTCTTCCTGAGGTGACAAGTGTCCCAGGAGGAAATGAGCATGTCTCCCAAAGTCTGGCAACCCCCCTTCCTGACAAACACTGGCTCAGATTAAGCCCTCAGATTTCTTTGACATGTTAAACTTGTATTCCGGTGTATTGGAACCCAATAAAAGCCTAGTGAGGAAGGGGCTCTGGGTCATTCTCCTCTGAGAGTTTGACCCCTTTCCTCCCCAAGCACAAGATGTCTTGGTAGTTTTTACTTTCATCCGTGATGGAGGGATGGGGCTCTGCGGACGGAGCCCCCCCACATCTGGCGCCCAGGCCAGGGTCCCCAGCACCCCTCATACACTCATGGTATGAGCTGATAGGAACCCAGTGAGACATCAGGGTCCCAGATAAATGGTCTGGTGTTCAGGCCAGGGCTTTAAACAGAAACTCATTGCAGTAGCCAAAAGAAGACAAGAACTCGATGGGCATATGGAAACCCATTACTCATATCAACCACCTGATCCATCACCTCAGATACTAAACCCCATCCTTGGAGGGCCTGAGGCCACCAGTGCCCTGGTCAGAGTTGGCTCAAGTACTGGGCAAGGCTAAGCCTGTGTGTGGGAGGGCTTGAGAAGCACAGGTTTGGCAGAGACAGCACTAGAGCATTAATAAGTGTGTTCTTATTTTCTCATTTTATGTATGACTCTTGAGCAAAGCCACCCTCTCCTTACATGCATTTCCCTCACATTTCATGCTGCTCTTTTGTGCCCACCTTATTCCATTGGGTTTTATTCTCATAATTATCATGATAAGGAAGGAATGAGAACACATAACAGAGACGACCCCTTACAGCCTTGCCACGCACACTATTATTTCTTTTAAATTTACTTTTTAAGCTTACTAATAATGTTTTCAAATCTAAAAAATAGGGAGTCAATGTGGGAATCAGAAGAAGTTTCCTTAATATTTTAACATTCAACATCTGCCCAGGCTGGCAATTTGGCACTGACTCAGTCACCGGTTATCCAAGTGACCTTAAGAATGTCAACAAACTTCTGTGCCTGATTTGCCCTGTGTCAAATGAGAGCAACCATGGCTATGTTGACATATAAGGAGAAACTATGTGAGATGTCGAAGTCCTCTGAAAAGGGACAAGCACTACGCCAACACAGGGTGGGGCCAAAGCAGGTTTACAGTTGTAAGTACACAAAACACAGAGTTTATTCCTGTATTACTATTTATTTATTATTGGATTATTTTCTATACAAACAACTGTAAACCTACTTTTGCCTCATCCTGTGTGTGAGATTTTTTAAATCATTATAATTCTAAATGATATAAAAGTAAGGCTATCGTGGATAAATCTGGTTATGACATTCCATGGTAGGAGGAAGGTAGGTGCCTGGAGAGACAGGTTAGAGAACACTGAGTGTTTTTAAAAGCTGCCTTGTTCATTATCTGTGACAATAATAGATGGATATAGGACTAAAATATCTTCCTATGTTAGAGATTTTCGTTTTGATACCAGATGCAAGGATAAGACACAAAAGCAGCCAGTGCACAAGGTTGAAGCAATGTTGACTGCTTAGCTACTTTGGAATATTTTTAGCTCAACTCTACCACTTTCAAAGTATCTGCAGACAAGGGGTACAGATATATTATGGACTCAGAGAATAGCTTCAGAAATAATCAAGACATCACGTGGTATATCAAGAAAAATTTAGAGATGGTCTTACAGGGGTACAGATAGTGTTACATGAGCCAATAAAAAACACAAATGCCAAAAATATTGATGGATATGGCACGGTGACACCACATAATTCAGGACAAGCTCCCACTCCTTCATGTATTCCTCAAACACTATCTTAGATCTCTTTTAAAACTTTTGTGCAATTCATTCAGTAATATTTATGGATAGACTTCTAGGCTCCAAGCACTGTTCTTGGTGTTGAGAATTCATCAACACACAAGATGAACTCTCTACCCTCAGGAAACTTCTTTTCTTGTAGGAGAAACAGAGAAACAAACAAATAAATATTTACATAAATGTTATATAGAGATAAAGGCTGTTTTAAAATATAGCAGAGTAAAGAGATAGAGTAAAGGATGCTATGTTAGAAACACTTGTCAAGGACAGTCGCTCTGAGAAGGTGATATTTGAACAAAAGAAGGAACAAAATGAGCCACAGGAGGGGGTTCTATCTGACTAATACAAACATTTCATCATAAGATGGGAGAGATAATAAACACATCACAAAACAATTTTGACCATAGACATGTTGTCATTACCAGAGAAGGCTGGAAATTTCTTCTGAATATGCTTGCAGGTTGAGCTTGTTCCCTTGCACCTCTTCCATCACCATGACAAGAGCTTTCCTTGGGCAGTTGCTGCTCCTTCTGTGTGGGCTCTCAGAATGAAGTCATGTGGAGCCCACCTGAGCCTTACCTGCAGGGAGGAGGCCAGACCAGACAGACCTACGGCTTGAAGCAGAGCACAAAGCCAAACACAAACTAGCTTTCCTAATCCTCAGCTGACTCACAGATGTGCTGGCAGGAAAAATAAATGACTGTCATCACTGGGTTTGGGGGCAGCTTGTTACTCAGCACTAGCCTACTCTTCCAGCATGGCAGAGAGTGGCAAGACAGTGGCAAGGCCTATGATGAAAAATGAAACAAGGAAGAAGAATGGGGATTATTCAGTAGGAGTGGGGTTTGTTGAGGGTGATAGGAGGTATCCTCAATGAGAAAGTGGCACAGGAGTAAAATCTGAAGATGAAGGAAAAAGCCACTGAGACTTCCAGAGGAGGAGCATTCAAAGAGGGAAAGCAGATGAAAAAGCCTTTGAGCTCACAAAGAGCAAGTAAACCAGAGTGGCCGGAGTATAGTAAGTGAGGAGGAAAGTAAATAGAAGGTCAAGTCAGGGAGATAAGGAGACAGGTTGTGTGGGGCCTTTAGGTCTTATGCATTGCATTCCTAAGCAATGGCACGATCTTACTTAATTTTGAGAGGATCACTTATTCCCCTGGGCTGAAGAGAGGGTATGGAGACAAGTAGAAGCAGGGGGGCTTGTTCAGGAGCCTATTACAAACATCCAAAAGACAAATGATGGTGGCTTGGATGCGGATGGCAGCCACAGAGGTAATGGAAAGTGATCAGATTTTGGATGTAGTTTGAATGTAGAGCTAATGAGATTGCAGGTGTAAACAACACAGGATGTGAGAGGAGTATTTTGGGGATGACTCCAAGGTTTTAGTCCTCAGAAACCAGAGGGTTGGAGTTAACATTTGCTAAGATGGGGAAGACTGTAAAAGGAGCAAGTATGGGAGAAGTATCTTAGCATCTTGGGTTGGACATATTAAATTTGAGTTACCCATTAACCATTCAATGAGAATGCCAATGAGGCAATTTGATGTCTTCAGTGGAGATACTAATTGAGGGGTCATCAACATATTATCTTTTCCTCATCTCAATAAAGATCTAAGAAATTCTTTACAAGGAAGGGGAGAACAAAATGGAAAACTGAAATCTTCAAGAGCTCAATTGTTAGTATTTCTGTAGGCCACTCTGCTCATCTTTTGTCTAGGCCACATGGCAAATAGTTAAAATGTTGCTCAGATTAACTCTCTCTTTCCCTGACGTTGCACTGGTCGGGGTTTGCATTCCTCTCCGCCATATTTTGATGGGTTCCCACCTGGTCAACTAGGCAAAACCCAAATGTGAAAGAAATGTACGTGCTGCTGAGAGACATGCACTATTCTGACTTCCACTCCCTTATTCATTTAGGCTGATACGTCATGAGTGTGGTCTTGCATTAAGGGGAAGGAAAACTTGGCCCCGCCCATGTTTGGAACTAGGGAAAGGGGTTTCTCTGGTTCTGGAGACCACCACGAACAGGTGCTGCTTCCTAAAGTCTGCAGGAGCAGCATGCTCTGGCTTTATTTGTTTTTCTTTGTTTTTGTTTTTGTTTTTTTTAACCCATAATGGAGTAGAGGGCAGGAAACCAATACATAAAGCAACGTGGTCCTATTTCAAAGACTGGAGACTCCTGTGCTAAGCTGAGACCCCAAGCTTAGAGGAGAAATCAGTAGAAAATTTCAAGGGGCCAATCCTCAGTATGAAATGACAACTTTAAAATAAATGCCCACAAGGTTGTGAAATCACTGCAAATACAATTGTTTCACACCTGAAGAAAAGTTTTTAAATGATTCCCTTTCATTGCCATGATCCCCAATCTATAGCCAAAAAATTTCAGCCTCATATATTTGAAAACAATTGATTTACTTTTTAAAAACCTTTGTGATCCTCAACAAGGGCTGGTGGGAAGAGAATTTGAAATTTAGGTTGTCAAAGTCAGACTACAAGCTTGGGCTTAAAAAGACAATGGACATGATGAACTCTCCTAAGGGAACATAAACCAACAAGGAGACTGAGTCAGAAGAGAAGGGTCTGTGTCACATTGAAGAGTCACTAGAGAAAGATGCTCAAAACAGATTTGGAATCACAGAGAGATTCCTCTTCACAAACTGTTAACACTGCTATAAACTGAATGGCGGACCCATTTCCCTTTCACTTCAGGACAAATAGAAGTAGTCTCAAAGTTCCATGGCTGTGCTTAAACATTGTGACACTTTACCACTCCTAAATTATGATGGAATCCTTCAAAGCCTAAGTTCTATACTGCAAAAGAGTGAAGCCTGGGCTTATCCAGTTAGCATTTCTAGTACACATGGGAATAAAGGCCTGCACTTCCTTCAAAAAATGTATTATAATTGGGCTCAGGATTGCAGGTGCCATGACCACTGGCCCCAGTGCAGGAGGCCCAGTTAGGGACCATGTCAGCTGGGTTGTCTTTGAACCTTTGCCCCTGCAAAATTACACCCCAGTAAATGAGAGACACAAAGGCAGCCAAGCAAGCCCAGGACTTTTACCTCTGGAGCATCTTACAGGGGATGTCAGTCACTCCACTGGCCAACAAAAGAGGATTATGGGATGGGAAAAGCAAGTAAAAGTGATCATTGGCATAGTTCTCAAAGGCTGGTTTTGAGAGAAAGAGAAAACAGAACAGGGACATGGAAATCAGTTCCACAGAAGAAAGACTTTTGTGACAGAATTATTCAACAGTGAAAAAGGCTTCCTCAAAAAGCAGAGAGTAAAACTATTGAGGGTGTATTTCTTCCTTTATTTCTTTTTTAGACAGAAATTTATGGAGAAAATTCTATCATGTGCCAGACACTCTGACTGGATTTATATTGTGTTGTATTTGCATGGCTATGGCCCCCACTGAAGGTAGGAGCCACTTGAATTTCTATCCATTATTATTGCCCTGTTCTGAGCACGTATATTTATTACAAATGTCTATCACAGGGCAGAAGGGAGGCAAGAAAAAATAAATTAGGGACAGGATTTCTGAATTGCTGAGATGATTGGACTAGTTGAAATATCATTAATTTAAATCATATCAGACAAAGAGATACAGAACCTATTGTTCAAAAAACTTCAAACAGTAATTTTCAAACCTTGAGTAAATGAAGGTTCAACACTCCTCCAATTCTATGTACTTTGGTTACACAGAGCTCAATGTCTGGCTACCCAAGCAGCAGGGAAGAGTGTGGCTATTGGCCAGCACTTGAAAAGGGGAGGCAGGGAAAGATTTTGTTTTCTCACCAGTGTAGCAGAATGCCACCAGGTCCAAACCTCCTGGGAAACCAGTCATGATGCCTCTCCCACCTCCTCTCTGAGTGATGGAGAACCAAGCCCAGTGAGTTCAGTAATCCACAATATCACACTACGTAAGCATTAAAATGATCCCTCCTGTTTCAAGCTCCACATTTAAGAGGCCATAAGACTGAAGCCCAGAGTGGGCACCTTCTCTTGAGCCATGGCAAGGCCCAATTTCCATACATCGCAGGCAAAGATAAATGGAACACCTACCCTCCATTAACCTTCTGCTTCTTGCCAGCTTCTCCACGGCTTGAATCTCTCTCCATTTCCCTCTTAGGATCATATCGGCAGCTCTACATATGTCGCCGAGAACCATCAACAGCAGAACTCTCTATTAGTAAGTGGAGTCAGGCAGCGATAAGGCAGATGTTGAAGTGAGGATATCCTCTTGACCTCACCACCATTAGCAGCACTGGCAAGTGGTAGAGGTGGGGAGAAGCCCTGGATAATTGGCCAGAACTTCCATGTAGCCAGCAAGCAGCCATAGCGACAATGTGATTACTATTCCTCTGCTTTATTGCTTCATCGCCTATCTTTATGCAGTCCCCCAACTCAAACTAAAAAAGGCTCCTCTCAACCCCTCACAGCTTCCTCAGAACATGCCTGCCTAACTAATTCATTTGTGGACTTTTTCAACTCACCCTCAGCAATCATTTTTATTTAAAATCATCTCTGCTTTTGAACCTGATTATTAGCCATCACTGCTGAGAGCAGGCTGGCTGCTAAATTAGTTGGTCCTCACTGTTCCTGTACTCCTTATGTGTCTCTTCCTTTCACAGAAGACTCATAAAAGCGCATGCATGCAGTGACAAACAAGGCCCTTATAAATTTAAGGCTGCAGTTGCACACTTTATGTGGTTTCCGTGGCTGGATGAGCCTAGGTGTAGGCAGGGAGATGTTTTTCTGTACAATTAATATAGGAAAAGTCATAAACAACCTCTATCCTTAGGCAACTTTTCTCTGCCCTTTTGGAATCATCCAAACCAGAATGTCTCCAAATGCCTTGTTTTTGTATAATCTGCTTATTGTGGGTGAGAGGAAGTTTGCTTCGACAACAGATCTTTTCAAAGATTTTGACCATTCAAATTTTTTAAATTCCCATTCCCAACGCTCATACTCAGATTAGATATGACTCGTATGGGAAACAGTAGATGAATCTCAGATTCTGTTTTCAGTGAAAAGGGGGTATATATCCAGTCAGAAAGTAGAGGTCTGAGGCTGGAGCTTATGGAAATGAGGCAGGAAGGCATTTTCTCTCTCTCTGAGGAAAGCAAGGGTTTTGTGCCTCCTTTGTTGCAAAAGTGGTGTCCACTTCCAAAATCTTCCCAAAGACCAGGTGCGATAAACTCACTTTCCGGATCAAAAATTCAATGGCTCAACCCTACGTCCAATTAACTTCCAAACTCCTTAGTCCTCACAGTCAGACCTCACCTTCTTTCCCACCTCACTTCCTAGCCTTTGTTTACAAAATGAGTAAGTTTTACTGTTCTTTAATTAAGTCCCACCCTCTGCCACCTTTAGGCTTTGTTCAAGCCTCTACTGGCCCACTTCTGCAGGTGACCATCCCATCGTCCTTCGAGAATAGTTAGAGACAGAAATTAACTTAAAAAGAATTGATTGTAAAGATAGAAAGATATCTCATGAAAACCAAAAACACCAAGTGCAACTCTACCTTAAGAACTGGAAATAGAAACTGAAAGCCATAGAAAGCCATACTTCATTTCTCCCACTCTCCCTTCCTCCTTCGTCCTTCATTAATGAAATATGTACTATCTCTACTTCCTCCCATGAGTCCCTCTGTTGCTTTCAAGCTCTGCTTCCTTTACCTTTTCATATACATTGACCAAACACGGGCACCTAAGGATTGTCCATGTTTCTCAGCTCCACGCCACTGGCATCCTGCAGCATAGACTGATGTCCAATGCACGGGGAAGGAGGTGTCACTGGATAGACGTGTCCACTGGATTGACTCTCAGTGCAACTCCATTCTGCTCAGCAATGGCCAAGGACTGACAGTCATCAAATGTAACTTGATTGAGCTTCTGTGTGAATATATCTGTGTTGCTGAGAGGGGAACTTTTCATAGCAGCAAGGCATGCCCTAGGCAGACTCCCTAAAAGTTACCTATATCAAAAATCCAGCCCAAATTCCAGATCCTTCTAAAAGCATTCTCTGATTCCACTACCTAGATATAATCTCTCTTATCTCTGAGTACCTAGTTCACTTATAAGTAATGGCTTGGTGTCCTTTCTGCTGAGCATCCTTCCCTGCACCTTTTCTTTTTCTAACAGATCCCTCCTTCACCCTTAGGCCAAGAAACAAGCACTAATCCAGGCTAATCCATGCATAGTACATCACCTACTTTGCCTTGATACTAGTGCCTGCAAATAAGAGGGTGAAAGTGACAGCCCTCTAAGATATAGGATAGTCTGACCTGGTGAAGGATGGGTGGCAGTGTGAGCCATTTCCTCCAAGCTTAAATGTTAGAGTGCCTTGGCTACTTCTGGCAGCCTCTGATAAGATACTGTGAGAAAGAGACACCATAAGAAAAATTGGTCCCAAGCTGATCTGAGTGGAACAGAAAAAGGAGTAGCAAGATGAAATGTGGTTGGGGCTTAGGGCAGTATTCTAAAAATTGAGTCTGTGTCTGGGTTCCCAGGAGCTGTCCATATTTCTGTCCTTTTGAAGCTTAGTCTATGTATTATCTCAGGATCCTAATAAATCTCTTTTTGCTTTGGGGGGGCGGGGCGGGGACACAGTTTGCTTCTAATCAATGAGAGATGGCATGCATAGCCCTTTATCTAAACCTTTGTTTGATGCTAATTACTGCTTAGGGATCATGTATGGCTGTTTTCTGAATGCTACCAAAACCCCTTATCTTGGAATAAAATAAGCTCTTATAGTGTTTATTAAATGCACCAATGAATGATTAGAAAATATTCATTGTCCTCTTCCTGTGATGAGGCACTTCATAAATTTGAGGGAATGTCTGTGAATGAAAAGAAGTAATTGCTGTCTACATCAATGTTGAGAGAGTGATGGTACAGCCTTCTCTCTGGGTATCTGATTTCTACTCGCCTGCTTCCTTCTTCTTCCTGTGCCCACTTGGGAGGCAGAGATAAGGACAGATTTGGCTTTTGTTGAATAAACCTAGTATTTGATATGACCCTAGGAAAAAGAAATGGGAAATGGCCTTTTATTACATGGACTAAAGCAAAAAGACATTTCTATTTCCCCAGAGCACTGCTTCTTATAGAACCCAACCTGTTCCATGCTGACTATGTGGGCCCAATTTCAATATGGTTCAGGAAATGTTCCAAACATAGCCAATTCTTGTCCAAACACCACAGATACTATGGTTTTATAGAAGCACCTGTGGTTCTGTTTATTTGCATCTGGAAAACATCAAGGTTCCAGAAAAAGTGCACTGGGCATTCAGAATGCAACTGGGGTAGCAGTCCTGAAAATCTTGTCTAACTCATCATTTCCTATTGACTTCTGCCTCCCCTACCCACCAAGAGCACTGAAAACTCTCTTGAAGGGTTAAAGTGTGTCCTTGGTTAAGAAGCTGCTTTCTCCAGGCCCCAGAGAGAGCTGCAGCTCCTCCACACCCAAATTCACCATCCCCAGCCAGCTGGCAGGGCTGGGTCTCGAATTTTAAGACCCTTCCCTAATGACCGGGACCTGCCCTTTACTTGCTCTGAAACAAGCACTAAGGTCATCTTGGGGGCACCAGTGGTCCCAGCCCCTAGTCTACATTTATGGACTCCCCTTCCATATCCCTGTGGGTGTTTATCCTTCCTGTTTGCTTGACATTTGACAAAGCTGTCTCCCTTGAGACCATTCAGCAGTGACGTTACCCAGTTCATCTTCTCGTTGTCAACATGACACAGGGCAGGCAGCCTTTCAAGATGCGAGAAAGAGCACACAGACACACATGCGCATGTAGAGAAGAGGGGAAGCGGACAAAGACCTCAGTGAGGGCAGTACTGACTAGATCAAACATAAATGTGTCTCAAAGTAACAACCCCTCAGCAGGGCTTACCTGGTTTTGATAAGAAGCCTTGGAGGGTTAAGCCCCTCCATGCATGCTTCCCAAAGCTCTTAGCAGATTCTTTGGACAGGATGACATTTAGGTGTGGCCACAATGCAGCCACTTCTAGGAAAAAAGCCTCCCCTGGCCAAACTGTTGCCTGCTGAAGATGCTGTCTCCTGCCGGCCCCTTCAATGCCTGTTCCCAGGCCTGGTGTGGCCTGGATGGAGCCTGCAGTGCAGAGGCTCTCAGATACTGAACTTGGATTTCCACTGAATACACCCTTAGCCATTGTGTGTTTCTGCCTTTACCAAGCTGTTGCCTGAAAGGCACCCTTGCCCTTTCCCTATTTATCTGCCAGAAAACATTACCTCTTCAAGAGTTAGCTCAGTGTGCTCCCTCTCTGGTACTCTGCAGACATCGCTAGAAGTGCCCATTGCAACTGGTGCAGGTTTCCATTTGCAAACTTCACACTGTCTTGCATTTGTCTTTTGATGTTCCCATCCATCAGAAAGATTATATGAGCCTTAAAAGCCCAGAAAATGGCTTTTTATTTAATGTCTGTATCCCCATTACCTAGCATAGATCACACAGAATTTTGTAGGAAGCAGAAGTGCTAGGATAGGCTAAGGAAACCCCTTGGCACCAAAAAATTCTTCCTTTTGTTGTCGCTTTAGCAGAAACATATTTTAGTGGATATCTAAAAATACTGCCTTGCTTTCCTATGGAGAACCACCCACCCACCCTGTATGCAGAGTAGGCTGTCACTGACATTGACCCAGCCCTTCCTCCCTATGGTCTGAGGGTAGGCATGTGACTCAGGCTGACCATCAGAGTATTCCATCTCCTTGCCCACAGTCACAGGTTCAGGGGTGGGCATTAACACAAATAAATACAGTCAGAACCTTTCCTGAGATGTAAGACATTGAAAAAAGGAAAAAAGATCTTTTTACCTGGGTTGTAAATTACCAGATCATAGACTTAGAGCTATTAATGGCCATTCTTTCTTCCTCTTGAGTATGAAGCCAAAGTATATAGAGAAACAGTTGTAGAGAGGGATGCGTAGGTAGAATCCTACTATATATTGTTTTAGTGCCTAGATCCAGCTATACCTGAAGTCAGACCCATCCTATCCTTCCTGGTTATTAGGTTTTACAGCCAGCGCAACCTCCTCTGCATCTTTCTCATGTTTCTTTTCTTCCTTAAGCTACTTGGAGTTCAATTTCTGTCATTTGCTCTCAAAACAGGCCTGATATACATCATTTGTTTGCTGAAATACAAAGTGAGAGTTCCTTCTCTACCAATAGAACTCTTGCTTACTTATCTTACTTGAACATCAAAAATTTGGGGCAGGGGGCCCATTAGCCTGCAGTGATCTCAGCCATTACTAGGAGTTGGTGCTTACAGAGATTATCTGACTAAAGCTGACATGATCTCTTTTAGAGAGAACAACACATATTAACACAGATTTAACAACTATTCTGAGGGGAATTGCAACTCTTTATTGTCATAACTGAAACATTTAAACATAATTTTTTAAAAATCATCACCCTGGTAAAACAATAAAGCTTTTAGAAGAAAACATAAATGAATATCTTCATGACTTTGGAATAGGCAAAAAGTTTCTAAACAGGATACAAAATGTTCTACCACCAAAGGGATGAAAACCAATACATTGGACTACGTTAAAATTAAGAACTTTCATTCAAAGATATCATAAGAGAGTGAAACACAAGCCACAGAGTGGGAGAAAATATTTGCAATACACTGATCTGTATTCAGGATTTGTGTCCAAAGATACCTAAGGAACTCCTGCAAAACAGTAAGAAAAGAGCAGACGACTCAATAGGGGAAAAAATGACAAAAGGGACTATTGAATGGTCAATATGATGGGAAAAGGTGGCCAACCTCACTAATTATCTGAGAAATTCCAATTAAAACCACAATGAGATACCATTAGAAGTCCACCAGCATGGCTAAAACGAAGAAGGCAGTGGGACCAGGTTGGGCAAGGATGTGGAGCAGCTGGACCTCTCAGGCTTTGCTGATAGGAGTGCAAACGGGCACACCACTTTAGGAAATCGTTTTAAGTACTTGCTGACGCTGAAGTGTTTTCATGGGGGGTACTAGTAATGTTCTGCTGCTTGCTGGGTTCTGGGTACACAGGCGTGTGTTTACTCTGCGTCAGTTCTTGGAGCTGTACATTTATGAGCATGCACTCTTCTAAGTATCTGCTCCACTGCACTGCTAGCAGGGCTTCCAGCAGCAGCAACTTAAGCCTGGTCATCACGTCCCCACGGCTGAGCTGGCCTAGGGTTTTCAGGCCTTTCCCACCCTCTGCAGCATACTCGTTACCTGCCTGTAACGACCATCTGCATTTTTCTCCTCTTGATCATTCTTTCAGCTCTCATCTTCCTCGAGCAGGTGTTTTGGAATGTTAAAGTAACAAACAGAAAAATCAGGCAAATAAGAAAAACAAATGAGCAGAAATACATTTACACACCCCCGCACACACATGCTTTAGGAAGAGAACTACCTCTGTTTAGGGAACTACCCAGATATGCCTACTGAAGTACAGAAGATGGGTCCCCAGGGTTCGCTTCAAAAGGAGATAGTCAATGCCACAGTTAAGTGTTTTTGTACAAAATTGTGACACAATGTGGAGTGGGATGAGAGAGAAGAGGGGAGACAGAGGGGCCTGTGTAAGGTGGCTGGAGGCTGCCCTTGCTGAGAATTATAACCGGTAGGAAATGCCCAAGCAGGTTTAAGAATGTGTCAGTTATACAGTGATGTTACTGTGATGCTGCAGTGTAAACTCCATGGCCCTGAACTTGCACTTGAGTCTGCTACACACACAGCCTCCTGATGGTGTCACTTTGGAGAGGTGAAGGAATCCTGTCCAGTAAGTGGTAACTTACTGAGGAAAAGGCCAGGTGTGTACAGGTTCACCAGATGATCCATGATTGTATTAATTCAGTTGAAGCAGGAACTCAAAACTGAAGGTGACCAGCAGAAGAGTACGTTTCCCTAAGTATCTCTGGAGAGATTGAGAGGGAAGGTGGATCCCATTGCCCATGGAACAAGGGTCTCAGGCCAGGAGTTTTTGCATTTCAAAGGACAAGGAGACCCCAACTAGCTCCTGGCTTATACAGGTTTATTGATTACACTGCTTATGTTTGTCTGTGTTTGGGCGTGTGCACACGTCATTAGAGTGGATAGGGAAAACGATGGAATAATGAGAGTCCTGAGTAAGAAGTCCGAGGTGGTGAATCTGAGTCCCAGCTTGGTCACTGATCTTGGATGAACCAGTGGGCTTCTCTGGTCCTCAGGTGCCTCACCTGTAACATATGGGCCTGAACAAGATAAACTCTGTGACCCCTACCAGCTCCAACTTTTCAGGGTACTCATTCTGACTTTCCCCCTTGTCCTGACCACTTGAGTTTACTCTTTTTCAATTAACTGACTTTTCCCTGCATTTTTACAAACTTGAGGAACTATTTCAAGATTTCTCAATGCAGACCTGTAGGAAGACATGTGTCCATCATTCCTCCCTCCTTATGCACAGAGATGGAAAGGCCCCTTTGCTCCTGCCCCAGAGGGCAGCAGGGCTGAGACACAGACCAAGCCTAGGGGTGAAGCAGAGGGCAGGGTAAATCACTTCCCAGGGTTACCTCCCAGGTTATTGACATAAGACCCAGGCCTGCTTTTGTGAGTTTTTTTCTCCTCACAATGGCATGCTGTTAGTTCTCATCCTTCTATCATTGAATACTTGTCCAATGATTGCTAGAACTTAGGAAGGAGAAATAAGGGAGATAAAATTTTGAGGGAAAGAATAATGTAAGATGAGGTGCTTCACCTCAGAATTTGCAATAGAATTGGAAACTCTCCACCTCCCAATCTCTTCACTAATATCCTTAGCAACTGGTGGGATTTTAATAGAAAGCTATTAATTCGATAAATTCTTAAGTGCCAACTCTATTCCGGCACTATGCTGTACTCTGAGGATAAAGTGGTGAACAATGTAAGTTCCTTATGGAATTTATAGGCTAAAAAGAAAAGGCAGACCTTAAAGTAGTAATCACATTGCTGCAAATAATAAATTAGTTACTAGACAATACATTGTTATATATAAAGGGGGACCGTAATGGTTCATTTTATGTGTCCATTTGAACGGGGTGCCCAGGTATAGGGTTAAATATCTCTGGGGATGTCTGTGGTGGTCTTCCCAAAGGAGATTAGCATTTGAATTGGTAGACTAAGTAAAGCATATTGTCCTCCCCAATGTGGGCAGGCATCATCCAATTTGTTGAGGGCCTGAGTAGAAGAACAAAAAGGTAAAGGAAGGGCGAGTTCAGTCTCTGCCTGACTACTTGAGCTGGGGCACCAGCCTTCTCTTCTTCTTGGACCGGGCCTCCACCTTCAGTTCTCCTGGCTCTCAGGCTCCAGCCTCGCACTGGAGCCACACCACCGGCTTTCCTGGGTCTCCAGTTTACAAGCAGTAGATTGTAGGGTTCTCAGCCTCCACAATCACATGGACCAGTTCCCTATAGTAAATATTATATCTATCTATCTATCTATCTATGTGTGTATATACATAGATATACATGTATATTAATATATATCCTACTGCTTCTGTTTTTATTGAGAGCACAAACTAATACCACCCTAAGGTGTCAGGAAAGCTTTCCTTGAATGAATGGATTTAAGCAGCCACCTAAAGTAGAATGTGAGTGACCCAGATGGAGGAGGAGGAAATAGAAGGGGAAACAACCAAGGGAGAGGAAATTACATGGACATGGCCACTTTGAAGAACAGCTTGGTGGGGCTGTGGAGAGCCAGAAAAATATTGGTGAGAGAGGAAACCAAAGAGATAGGCAGGGACCAGAACCTGCAGGGCATTGTGGGCCCTTGTTAAGGACTTAGGACTTTATCCAGAGAACAGTAGGAAGTCATTTAAAATCTCTAACCACACTTCAGTGAGTTAAACGCATCTACCACGTTTGTTTGATCACTGAATCTAGGCCAGTCCGAATTTGAAGTCTCGCCAGATGTGCTGTCTCCTGAAAAGCTCCCTTGGGCTTCCAGAAGGCATGTTTGACTCTTCCCTCTCACAGTCTGTCTCCTTACCACTGAACCCGGTTACTGGGTGATGGATTGCGAGTGGCAGGAAGGACATCTGGGAGGTCCAGTGGACAGAGGCCTCAGCAGGGGGTCAACAGGTCTGCCCTTCTTTTGACCTCCCCAGACTCTCGTGTAAGAACGGTGGGAAAGTCCAGTGTCCTGTGTCTCCACACCTGAGTCTGCCTCACCTCCCCAGGATGTTGGAGGGATAATTAAATTAAAAATATGAAGTGTGAGGTTCCCAGGTGCTGAGGTAGCAGCTGGCACAGTAAATAGGAGATGTTACCACAGGGAAGTGCCCAGTGCTGCCCCCAGTGGGGCCCAGGAGAAGCTGCCTGCCGGCCTGGGCCTTACCTACAGTAACGCAGCCTCAGCCACGCTCCCAGGGCAGAGGGGAAAGTTGGATGGCTTTCTGGTAAAGTTTGTCTGGTTCAGTTTATAGTCAATAATCTATTCAGTAAGTATCAACTCTATGCTGGATCCATGAAGATGAGGAAGACAGGATCATTCCCCTGAGGTATAGTGTGGACCATATAAAGCAAGAGTCAAAATTTCTCTGGAAATGTGGCTATGTATGTATTATATGTATACATACACATTATGTACTTTGTGTATAAATATGTATTATATTTAGCAGAACAATGGCTCTCCAAAGATGTCCACATCCTAATCTCTGGAGCGTGGGAATATGTTGCCTCCCATGGCAAAAGGGACTTTGCAGAAGTGAATTTATGGACCTTGAAATGAAGAGATTATCCCACATCTATACAGGTGGGCACCATCTAATCACATCAATCTTTAAAAGCAGACAACTTTCCTCAGCTTCAGTCAGACAGAGAAAAATGGGACAAAAGGAGAAACAGTAAAGCATGAGATGTACTGGACCTGCAGTTGCTGGCTTTGAAGATATAAGAAGAGCATCAAGAATCAAGGAACACATTTGGCTTCTAGAAGCTGAAAAAGGAAATAGACTCTCCCCTAGAGCCTCCAGAAAGGAGCAGGGCCCTGCCAACAGCCTGATTTTAGCCCAGGACACTCATGTCACACTTATGACCTATAGAGCTGAAACGTACAAAATTTGTGTTATTGCAGGCCGCTGTGTGTGGTAATTTGTAATAATAGAATGTTAATACTAATGGTATGCACTTTCAATTCTAATTATTTTTAATCAGGGTTTCTTAGGTGCATGTGACATAATCCACTCTAGCGAGCTTATGCATAAAATAAATGCACTATAGGATATTGGGTAAGTCAGAGATTCTCCAGGAGAACAAGAGAAGCTAACTCTGAAAGTCTGCAGCCAGGAACAGGCCCAGTAGCAACACAGAGGCCTCCCTTGGAGAACCCCACTTCCCACTGCTTGAAAGCCACTTCCTGAAGCTTCACTTGGCCATCCACAGAACCAGGTGCCCTCAGCAGCAGGCTAGCCAGGATATCCATGCCCTGGCCCAGCCTGCCCTGCTCTCAATGGTCACTTCCCATCATGTTTCATGCAGGTCCTCATGATTGCTGGAACCAAGGGCTCACACCTGCACCCCTACCGCAGAAGAGTTTTGGCTTCCTGGCAAGACTAACAATGTATGAAAATGATAAAAAATATAGGAAAGAAACTCAAATGTGACAAGGGGAAAAGATGACAGTGGGGAAATGTCCACTACAAAGCCCTTTGGTCAGTTCATGCACTCTGTGTTTGTCACAGTTTTGATAGTTACTGCTCAGCTCCATCACGGCATTACTGTGACATTCCTGGACTATGAATTTACCTGAGTCTGCTAACCATTAGAAAGTCAATCATTTCAATGCACTGTGTGTGTACTGTACTTTTGGACAAATGGATAAAAAACTCTGGGAGCTCCAAGGAGGAAGCAGTCGCCTTAGGACATGTGGACCAGAGGACTTGAGGTATAAAATTTTGAGCTGACCCCTTTGAATCAATACAGCAAGAATATTTTAGGAAGAAAGATATTATATAAATATATGAAGTTGCAGAAGAACTCGGCCCATGCGGGGATGGTGGACAGCTGGGTGAGACTGAGGACCAGAGAGTAATGGGGAACAGAACTGTCTAAGGGAGGAAAAGGCCATCGGAGCAGACTATAAAGCATAATGAAGTATGGTATGGAGTTTAGAATTTATTCTACAGGCAATGGGGAGCCATCAAAGGTTATTGGCATTAGGTCATTTTTAGAAAGATCATTCTGACAGTGGTGCAGCAGGCAGATTGGAAGAGAAAAAAAAACAGGGGTCAGAACTGCTAGTTTGGAGGTTATTAGAGAAACCTAATGAAGAAATGGAGGCAATACGAACAAAAGCAGCAGCAGGAGATATTATGGGGGTGGGGTTAATTCTGGATAAATATGATGGCTAACATGAGAAGACTCAAGACTGTTATGATTTTCAGACTTGGGCAATTGAGGAGAAGCTTTGGCATTCACTAAATTGGGTAATTTAGGGAATTAGAAAATAGACAAAGAAGTTTAGGAAAAGGTGATAGTTTTGACTTATACCTGTGAATTTCAAATGACTCTAGGACATACAGATAAGATGTCTAGGAGGAAATTGGACCCAATAGCCTGGAGCTTGGGGAAGACCTATGTGGGAGACATAAATTTAAGGTCATGATAGGGATGACTGACGCCCTGGGATTGGGTAAAGACGTCTCAAGGACAATCTGAAGAAGAGAATAAGGATAAGGACGTGTCACTGCGCAAGTGCAACATGGAAGGCACTGGAAGGCACCACAGGCTCAGGGGCCCTGTGCCTCACTTCCGAAATAGACCCCAGGCCAAAGTTTTTGATTTTACATGGAACCAAAACAAAGATGAGAAGAGGTCAAGAGTTTCCAGGTGAGCATGTGACTGTGCCTAGGACTGAAGTCTCACCCTTTGTGGACAGTATTTCCTTCCCTTGACACAAGTGGACCAAAGCAGCCGACTACCAAATGTCCAACTTGACCACTGTCCCAATTCTAAAAGACATTGCCCTGCTCAGGTGGCCATGACCTGAAATACACAACTCTTTCCCAATTGTGGAAGACTGACTAGAACAAGGGTTATCAATGTTTGGGCTGGCCCTCAGCATACAGACTTTGAAGTCTTATATAAAAGACAGTGGTCATGTAGGGGATTTGGAACAGACAACAGTAGAAGACTGGGCATTTGGTGTTTGGAGCCAATAAGGACACAGTGGCCAGGTGTAAAATGAAATTATCAATCCCCACTACCCACAAGCACATAGAGAAACTGGTTAGGAAAGAAAGTGGAGCAGATGTCAGAGAGAAGCAGAGATGCCATGAGCAAGCATCTGGCGGTCAAGGAAGAGCCTTGGGTCTGAGAGCCTCTGAGCACAGTCTCCGTGCAGTGTGGCTGTTCGGCCGCACCCATTTTGTCTTGCAACAACTCACGGACGGACTGGGAGAACACCATGGAGAGGGCCCCATTTGCTCAAATTATGCTCCCGTGTATGACTTGCATCCCCACTATAACTTTCCAGGTTACCAGTTCTTACAGCAGAATCTTTTCTCTAGTTAACACAAAAATAAATGTAAAGGATGATCATCACTAAAGAAACCCAAATTCTAAATTAATGAATTCTGAATTACATAGCCTAGGCACTGGGCTGACCTCTGTAAACAGCAATTGGCAATCTCATTTATTGGGGTTGAGGTCTAGTCAAATGCAATCAGTTATGTGAAATACGACCTTTGTTTATCATAAACCTGTGGTGCTTATACATGATCAACGTACCTGAGTTTCCCAACAATGTCTGAAATGCAGTCTTACACTCTCCCTAGTAGGACCCAGTCTCAGAGAGCTTTTCCTGGAATAACAGCTCCCATCATGGTGTAGGAAGTGTCTTGGGCTAGCAAGTAATTACCTTTCATAAGAGAGAATATAGAAAATTCTCTGAAAACTTGATTTGCAACAGTTAGTGTCATTTTATGGATACTAATCCAAAATCTAAGACAACAGCACAGAAGAAATTCTTCTAGAAAGTAGGAGATCAGGCCAGGGGACTAAAAACCTCCTAGGAAGCTAACTATTAAATCATATTTTGGTAATATTTGGTAATATTCAGAGGGGATACAGCATGACCTATGGATATTTGAATCTATAAATATACTTAATAAATATACTTGGTCAATTTCAGGATCAGACTTTAAGTTCAGCTCACTGAACATGTAAATATCTTATCATGATATTCCTGACATGTACTTGCCATGAACAGATCTTTTAGAAAAAAACCCTTACTGGTATAAAAATAGGCACACACAGTCATGCAGACTTTATTACAGAGTGTCCGTGAGGTGATGGATCTGAGTAGAACCTTGATTGTGGTGATGGTATCACAGGTGTACACATATGTCCAGTCTTCTCAGGATGCATACATTAAGTGTGTACGATTTTTGTATAGCAATTATTCTTCAGTTATATATATTATATATGTATGTATATATATATACACGCAAACCAAAGAAAGTTGCAGAATGACATGTATAGTATACAACCATTTGTATAAAATCTTAGAAAATGAAAGCCAATTTCACATATTATTTATGACCATATCCACAATAAAAGTTTTTTAATATGTGAGAATGATAAACACTGAATTTGGGGTGTTGGTTACTTCTAAAAAAGAAAGGAGAAAAATGATATTGGGAAGAGTACCCAGTGGATTTTAACTGTTTCTTTAACATTTTCTTTAAAATAAACTCTATCATGGATAAATTACGAAAGGTGTCTGTGTGTGTGAGTATGAATTTCACACACACCTAGTGGCCCGCAGATGTTCTTTGATGTCAGAACTGAACCTTAAAATCTGTGTGCAGGCAGAGATAGAATGCCTTGTATTTACATCTCGCCTTGCACTTTTCAAAGCATTTTCATCACATCACAAGTAAAATAGATGAGTTCTACATGTGTCCTTATCTGATTTGACAGATGAAGTACGAAAATGGAAAACAGAAACACAAAGATGTAGAACTGAATGTTTCTAGGTTCACAGCAGTCTTTAATTGGTTGCCAATAATCATAAACCACCTTCTTCCCTCACACAGTCTTCATTATTCATGGGCCTCTAGTGCTCGCAATGCACAACAGGCCCATCTCATTCTGAAATCCAATGAAAGAATTTCCCCAAACAATGATTATAACGCTGGGGACAAAATCCTGATTGGAAGCTGGAGTTGACTCTTTTCCAAGACCACTGAAAGAACTTAAGTATTCTTGAAAGTCAAGTAGTCTCTTAAAATGTAAGTGTGTGTTGTCAAAGAAATTGTTATGAATGGAGATCAGGTGAACTGTTTCTAAGTGGAATGAAACCGAGACCTTCTTTTCTAGTTTGGAAAACATTTCTTTATTGCATGTCCACTGTCTACCCTGCAGCACTGGGCTAGATAGACAGGAGTGTGAGAGAGAAATTCAAAGTAAAACAAGCCAGGCCCTTGGGGGATATTTGAACAAAGAAAAGCCAATGAGTAACTGAAAAACCACAGCAATTGCCAAGAGGTGAGGTGGGAGGAAGGAGTAGGCTGGGGCCTGCACTGGGAGCACGAGAAAAATGTAAGGGTTGGGGAGGGGGAAGTAGCAGAGAAGAAGGACTGAGGCCAGACCCTGGAACTGAGCCAAGAGACACATGGCTCAGTTGTAAAAGTGAAGGTCAGTGCATTTCCTCAATCAGAGCAGGGTCCTCTGCCAAGTAGGCAAAAACAAGATTTCCATTACCAGCAGAGACCAAAGCCACAGACCTGAGCCCCAGTAGGATGGTTCTTTGAAGGGGAACAATGCTGTACCCCATCTCTGCCAACAATGGTGGGAAGGGGGCTCTGAGTCCCCTGAGCTGAGCTGACGGAGAAGAGCCTGGGTAGAGGGCAAAGGACATGCACTTTGGTGGGAGAAATGGCTCTCTATTAAGAAATCTGAATGGAGCTGTGAAGAAAGAGACCTCTAGGCAAACTGTCGTCCAGAAACAGCAGCAGCATTCCCTGGGAAAGTGTTAAAATGCAAATTCTCAGACCGACTGAATCAGAAATTCTAGGGTTGAAGCCAACAGTCTGTTTTTCGAGCCCTCTGGGTGATTCTGATGCACTCTGAAGTTTGAGAGTCACCGCCCTACATCATCCCACACTGAAGGCTGGTCAGTCCCAGGTCTGGGGAAGAATCGGCATAGGCTAGCACAGGGAAGATTTGGTGCTCTGTGGCCTTACCTCACCAGGAAACCAGCATGAGATAATGGTCAAAAGACAAACCCTCCCACCCCCTCCACCCCCCCACCCCCACACACACCCTGTAACCAGAATAATGCAAGGGTACCTCAGGAACTAGTAGGCTGTCCACTGGAAGATGCCAGGTTTGGGGTTTCACATAGTTTCCAGAAAGCATTCTTAAGAGACCCCTTCTGAGATCAATTCCAGAGGCTCTGAGGACCACTAGATAAAATATGTGTTCACTGGATGCTCCTCCATATTGCCCTGCTCTGTAACCCCGGATTACTCCAACCAGTGAGTTTTCCTGCTTCTTTACACAAACCAATTCTATCTTGGTCTTAGAGGTCATACAACAGGAAGACTTGAATGGAAGACACATTCTTCCTCACCTCAGCTGAGTCTTAAACGTCATGTACTCATTCATTCATTCATTCATTCAACAAATGAATGTTTTCAACAAACGTTTTAAGTGCTTAGAATATACCCAGCAATTAATTACCTCTTTTTCCCTTTCCTAGTTCGTTCTACATTAAATTCACCATATCAACATAGTTTGCTTATTTATCCAACAGTCCTCTGAAGAGGATGAATCCCACCAATCCCTGACTCTGACCCAAAGCAGTGTTTGGGTATGATTTCTTTTTTAATTTACAGAAGGGGATCTCACCAAGTAGATAGCACTCCTGTGACTTTTATTTAAGTTGTCTTCATCCATAGATAACATTCAAGAAGGTGGGTCAAACAGACAAATCACTAGAATAAAGTACAGGTGCTGGAAGGGAGGTGTGTCTAGTATGCTGGTGGTACACAAAGAAGCAAGGAATTCCTTACACCTGTGAGGTTTTTGCTTTTTAATTTCATAGAGGAGGAACACCTAAATTATTCTGAAACTCTATTGATTCCCTGAAGCCCCAAACATACCATTGACCTTCCTTCTCGGCAGACTTCACAGCAGTAAGCATGGCCATCAGACAGGAATCTTCTCCTCTCCAATGTCCCTCCACATCCCCACCCTGTGCTCTGTCTCCCCTTCTGTTGTTAATGCCACACCTTCCCACGTCTCTGCAACTGCACCATCAGCTCCGTAGTCTCACTCACACATTGCATCCTTCTTGGCTCTGCTTCCTGAACCGATGAAAGTATTCCTACTTCCTGTGTCCTGATATATCCCTCATCCCTACTGATTTCCCAGGAAACTACTGCCTTTCTCTCATTCCCTTCATTGTCAAACTTCTTTGAGTACAATCTTCTTTCTTATTTTTCTCATTCTCTCATTGGGCCTTTGAAAAGCAACATCTAACATCTTCCTATAGGCCAGCATTATTCTAAGTGCTTACATATTGTGTATTAACTCACGTCACCGTCATAATGGTATTGTACACTAAACACTACCATTAGCATCCTCATTCCTCAGTAGAGGGAGCTGAGCACAGAGTGGTTAAGCCATTAGCCTGCTATCGCACGGCTGGCAAGTGGTAAAGCTGGGGTTCTGACCTAAGCATTCTGAGTGTACTTTTAATCATTAGAACAGCTGCAGAAGATGTGTTCAGGAAGCCTGCCCAACCCATGCTCCTCTCTTTAAAATTGTCACCCTGCCCACGCTGATAGGACCTGCAGTGGACAGGTCCAGTAATGCACTGGGCTCAGCCAATCAGATTCTCAGCGTTAACAACAGAGGGAGTGGCTTTGGTTCCTGACTTTCTAGTTCCGATCCTGATGTGTCCTATTCTTGCGTATTTATTAGATTGTCTGTAATAGCCTTGAAATAACTAGCTGCGCTTCTTAGTTGAGTGGTTTCTTTCCCCGTAATCCAATAATGCCTGCTTAAATCACATCCTCACAACAGCCCAGAAGCTGATCTTTTAAAGATCGCTAATCATATCTTAAAACTTGACTCCAGCGACCTCTTTGTTCTGTTCTACATTTTGCAGAGTTCTACCAGGTGACTGCCCCACACCCACGTGTGTTGCTCTCCTCTGTGCCTATATGTGGTCCCCCGCACCCCGCTGACATCCCCTCCACTACTTTCCTACTAGGCTGTCTATGTCTCACCTTCTGTGGCCTGGCTCAGACATCTCTTCTAAGAGAAGCTTCCATGACTCCTTAGGGCTGAAAATGCCCCTCCTCTGTGCTCCCATAGTCCCCTCTGCAAATGTATGTCATTGTACTCCCATACAAAACAGATGTAATTGGATATTACATACTCCTGAGTAAAAATAGCAAACTACAGAATAAGATGGATAGTATGACCCCTTTTATGTAAAATTCTATCTGTCATGTTAAAAAACATAAGCAGCTCATGTCACTCACTTGGCTAAAGTCTCCAGTGAATTTCCAACCGTACTTAACAACACAGCACAAAGGCCAGACCGGGCCTCTGAGGCCCTGCAGAATTGCACCCACTCAACCTCTTTGTTCCCACCTCTCTTCCTTTCTGCCTCACTCACAACATCCACACTGAACTATTTTCCTTTTCTTAAAAACACCTCGTTTGCTCCTGCCATACAAACCATCTGTGCCCCAGTTGGCTTTGCCTGGAATGCTCTGTCCCCAAACCTTTGTCTGACTGGCTTTGCCTTGTCATTGCACATGCAGCTCCAGACTCCAATGACGCAGTCCATGTGGACTGCTCCCCCTGTCATTCTCTGTCACATTACTCTATTTTCTTCTGAAAGTCACTTCTCCATTTATGCAGGTTTTGTTCGTCTATTGCCTGGAGTCAGCCAAAACTCAGGGTTCAGGACGCTGTCCTCTAGAAGCCAAACCTGCCTGATACTTCTGACACCAACCCCAAGTTTGGGAATTTTCCCAACTCACCTGCAGTCTCAATAATTGTCTAGAAAGATGCGTAGAACTCACTGGAGGCTGTTCTATTCAGGGTCATATGTTAACAGGGAAATGATATGGATTAGAACCCACAAAGGAAGAGACTGGGTGGAGTGCAGAGGTGGAGCTCCTGGTCGTCCTCTCCCCGTGGAGTCACGCTCAGTGTTGCCTCCTCCTGACCACGATATGTGACATGATACACCGAGAGCTGCCAACCAGGAAGACCTACCGGAGGCTCAGCATCTAGAGCTTGTATTAGATCTTCACTGTGTTGGCAGGATTGATTGAATTATTGCCCACGTAGCTGATCTCAACCTACAGATACCCTCTCCTCCAGGGGTGGGGCTTCCATCATGCAGCCCAAGGGGTCTACCATGAGCCATATCATTTGAATAAACTCAGCAGCACCACCAGGCACCACAAATAAAGACACTCCTATCCCTTAGGGAATTCCAAGGGTTTAGAGGTCAGATTACCTCCCAGAAGCAGACAGAAGCCAAACCCCTTATTGGACATGGCCAAATTTTTTACTACACATTTCCCATCTCTCTACTCTCTATTAGAACATAAACTCCTGGATTGCAGATAATACACGATCTGTTTTGTTCTCCACTGTGACCCCAGCAGCACAAACGAGGCCATGTAAACTTTTATACAGAGTGTAACACTACTAATTCATTTCTACCTAGTGTGTAACACTACTAATTCACCGCCAGGGCATTTGCTCAATGCTGAGAATGTAGAGATGAGTGAGACAGATGAGCTTCCACCTCCCAGGAGACAGACAATAGACAAATAAGTAAGCACTGTGTCACAGAGTGTGATCAATGCTATGAAGGAAGTAAGCAGGTGATGTGGACAACTGGGGGTGTACGGGTGGTCAGGAGAGACACCTCCAGGAGCTGAGAAGGGAGCCTCTCAGAGAAAGACCCAAGGGCAGAGCAAAGTCCAGGTTCAGAGTCAGCAGACACAAAGGCTGTAGGGAGAGACAGAGCTTCGCATGTCCAAGGACTAGCAATGAGACCTTTGCGGCAGTTCTTATAGAGGAGGGAGAGTCGTGACTAGATTGGGATAAGAGGGGGCCAGAGGCCAGATCGGGAAGGGCCTTGGAGGCCATCCAAGGCATTTGGATTTTGTTCTAAGTGTGATGGGAAATCAAACGGCAGCATTTAAGCCAAGCAAGAATCAGATCTGACTTATGCTTTTAAAAGTTCACTTTCGTGGATGCGTGAAACATAAATCATGGGGAGGAGAGGGCAAGAAGGGGAAAAGGGAAGCAAGTTCAAAGCTTCTGCACCAGACTAGGTACGAGGCAGTGACAGCTTGAACTGCAGGACTGTGGTGAGGGATGGTCCGATTGGAGATATATGTTGGTGGTAAGCCTGCTAGAACTTGCTGATGGATTGGATATGGAAATGAGCAAAAAGGAGGAATCAAGAATGACTCAGGGTTTCTGGTACAAGCAACTAGGTGGATGATAATGCCTTTTCGTGAGTCGTGGACACAGGAGGAGGAACAGGGCCAGCTGGCAGGGTTTACAGCAGGGAATTAAGAGTTTTGTTTTAGACATGCTGAATTTAAGATGCCAATGACACATTCTGATGGAGATGTCAGGTTGGCCGTTGGATATAAGAACTTGGGGCTCTATAGGAACAGCTCTGGAATGAAGACAATTGTAAACATTAAATTTATGCCATGAGAGTGCACAGATGAAGGGAAAAGAATAGAAGAGATGAATGAGAAGGTAAAGGAAAAGAAGGGAAGGAAAAGAAAGGGAAGGGAAGAGGGCAAAAGGGACCCCATAACCAGGTCCCGAGGTACATCAGCACTTGGAGGTCCTGACTGAAATGATCAGCCAGCAAAATTGCGTGAGAAGCAGAGACTGGTGATATTTTTTAAAAATCCAGGAGAGTATGATGTTATAAAACGAGGAAAGAAGAGTGTTTCATGAGGGAGGAAGAGTCAAGTGTTCCAAACATAACCAAAAGACCAAGATAAGAGCAGAAAACAACCCACTGTGTTTAGGACGATAGATATTTTGGCAAAGCAGTGCTGTGAGCCACATTGGAGTGAAACGAATAGGAATTCGTTGATGAAGAAGTGGAAGCAGTACTTACAGATAATACTATGGAGAAGTTTTACTATAAATGAGGCTGTTGGTAGAGTGAAATGTGGCATCAGTTGAAGCTTTACTAAAGATGGGGACTTATACAGCACATTTAAATGAATGTTAAGGGCAAGAGATGCCATGAGGCAGGACCAAGGAGTCATGAAGAAGGAAAATTCTCTAGAAGAGCAAAGGGGAGGCACTGGCCTTTGATAGGAGACTCTGCATCCCAGGAGGAGGAAAGATGGAGCCAATGGTACACATACAGGTACACGTATAGACCTGGTGGTTGGGAGAAAGTTTCCATTGAAGGGTGATGAGAGATCATCCCTGGGATGGAGAGTGAAGGAGGGGAAAGGGATGAGGGAGAGGGCGTTGAGGAGCAAGCATGAAGCCCTGGCTCACATCTTCTCCCATTCTCTCCCCACTCCCAGTACAGCGGCACTAGTTCAGGCCTGAATTATCTTCATCTATACAACCTCCGTGGCCTCTTAAAAGATCTCCCACATCTAGCACCCTCTTAACCCTCTTCACCCTTTATCCAACCATCCTTTGGAGGGGTCCCCTAAACCACAAACCCATGGTGCGTGGAAACTTCTGATGGGCTTCCCTGTGTTTATAAATGCTCTAACAACTCCTCCTCTGGGCACGCCGAGTTCTCCATCCTCTGGTCCAACCTACCTTTGCATGCTTACACCCTGTGAATACATCTTCTTCCCCTCTACCTGTCCCTGACCCGGAACCACTGCAGCCCACGTATTGCTCTCCCCAATGCTATGACATCTCTCACTTTTATGTCTTTGTTCAAGCTCTTTTTTGTTTTTACCTGGCATGCCCCTTCTGTTTTTGCAGAAGTCCCACACATTTTTCAAAATCCAACACAAATGCTACCTATTTCAAGAAACTTACCAGATCGTTCATTAAAATTAATTTTTCTTCCCATAGCTCCTTATTCCTTTAAATCATATTATAAAAGATCAAAGTCTGGCTCATATGATAAGCATGTATTTATGCATGCATATTTGGCTACTTGTGCACTTGCTTCCATCTCTAAGGAAGGAAGAAAGAAACAAAGCAAAGGAGGGACCACAGGGAGGGAGAGGAGAAAAGAGGAGGGTGAACACCTTCTGGGCCTCTGCTCGTGCACCGAAGAGTCCTGAATAAAGGTGCTGAACCACTACTAGCCACCACTAGCCAACCCCTCTGCAAGCCCCACGCAGCGCCTCCTCATTGCCTTACTGCAAGCATCCTTGGATGGCAGACCCCCTCCCCTCCCCTCTGCTCCCTCTCCCTCTTTTTCTTCCCCCTGTACCTCCATCTTAGATGCCCAGTAATTGAACCAAATCCTAAGAAGCAGCCCAGTCCCTGAAAAGAACAATGCGGAGGGACTTGAAAGAAATACAGCAGAGATGAAAACGTAGTGTTGAAAAATCCATGCTAAAGGAAGCACGTGCCTCTCCCACCGCACACCCCACCCCCGCCCCTACTCTCTTCCCTGTATCCCATCTGATAAAATTCTGGCAGAGACCTTGCTTTCCAGGCACACACAAAGACCTTGGGAGGCCGGGCCAAGCCTGTCTGGGATGACAGAGGAATCATTGGTGAGCCGTGAGCATCCACGTGTGTGCAGGAGGAGGGTGGCACTTCGCTTCTGGGTATCAAGTAAGAGGTGTGGGAGAGATGACCTCTCTTCTTATGAAGATCTGCCCCCTGCCACCGTCCCTCTCTGCTCCTGATGCAGTCAGGCCTGGCCAGGCACTGCCCTCCGCAGTCTCATAGGCCTCCTGTGGTTTCTGACCTGCTCCCCTTAGGAATCCTGAAAGGCAGGGCACGACCCTGGGCCAGGGTGTGTGGCTGGCCTGGCTCCACTTCATTGAGCACTGTTTGCTCTGAGCCTGGGGCGGAAGAGTTGAGGCGGCCGGGCTCCAGTGGCCTGGAAAAGCCGGATCTCGCTCCCAACCCTGGTCTCTCGCACTCCCCTCGAAAAGCACTGCAGAGCTGCAGCCTGATTAATGCTGTGCGCTGATGTACAGGAGATGGGCCTGCGATTCCCGGCAAGCGCCTCGGTGCCCCGGCGGAGAGCAGGCTCCTGCTGCTCGACTGCGACCCCTGGCGGCCCTCGAAGAAACTCTCCGCAGAGCTTCAAAAGCAAATGGGCCGCGCTGGACGGGAGGCAAAGGGAGGATTTTAAATGAAACTGGGGTGAAAAATAGGCAGCCCCCAGATGGTGCAGGGTGGGAAAGAGTGTGGAGAATGAAAGAAAAGCCAATTTGGCTTACTTGTAATCTCAACAAGAAGGAAGAGAACAATCTGTCGGGGACAGTGGGGGCTTATGGAGGGGAGCAGGTGGAAATGTGAAAATCTGTTTATAGTTGGAAAGGAATCTGTTTAATATGATGCTTACACAAAATGAGACTTAGAAGTTTTCCCCTACTCTGAACTCTGCTTCCTTTATCTTCATTTTAATTAGCAGTGGGTTCTGATCCTATTTTCTCTTTCATACTCCCAAACCAGCTGTATTTTAGAAGAGGCATCTATTCAGGGAAACGAAATATATTTTGGCTTCCTCCAGTGCCTTCCATGAGCCTTAGTCACAAGAGCCAATATAAGACAGAAGTTAAGAGTCTGGACACCTGAGACACCCTGTAAATCCTTAATGTGAATCCAACATCTGTCACTCACTAGCTGGGTGAGCTTGAGCAATCTGCTGAACCTCTCTGAACCTCTGTTTCTCTGCCTAGGAAATAAGTATAAGCAAAATGCACCTCCAGGATTATGGCAATAAGGAGGCATGGGTGCAGAGATGCTCCTGCCCTGGTCTCTATCTCCAAGACAGGGAAGCTTTCTGATGCAAGTTCTGCATCCCGTGGGAGGACCTCTTTGGGGCATGACTGTGATACCCTTGGTTCCAGAATAGACCAAGTGCCTGTGATGAGTCCTCCATCACTTTCCCCACCTCCTTCCTTTTCTTTCCCATCAGTTCACACAGCCCTCCAGTCATCTCAGCACATGCAAGCAGACCAGGCAGCATCCACACAATGATATGTGGATGTAGGTGTGTTTGACATGCAAGGAGTTTCTTGGCATGGAGCCAACCCTAGTTTGGGGTTGGAGCCTGGTGTCTCCAGTCACTTCTTAGAAGCTGAGGATCGATGTCCTTCTCCTTGGTGTCAGCATGCCATCATTCAATGCTTTTGATATGTGAGGGTCTCCTCTAGGGGCTTGCCTGAGGAAGAGGTTCTCTAGGAGGTCCCTGCCCCTATGGAGCTGCTCTAGTTGGAGAGATGTGACATGCACATGGGAAAAATGAAATAATAAATGGCATGATAAGTGGCATGGCAGAGGGTCACATGAGGAGTTCACCAAGCACTATAGGAAATCAGAGGACAGAAAACTGATTTAAGAGATACTTTCTTAAAGTCATGAGGGCTCATGAGCCCCAAGAGCTACTGAAAGTGGTCATGGTACTTTGATGAAGTGGGAGAGCCCTTCTCTCTAATTCAAAATGTCCCACCGTGAGGGTACACTGTGATGGTACACCCCATCACAGGAGGTCCCATCCACAGTGGGGAAGAACACATGCGGAAAATCCAGCTGCTCAGAGAGTCTCCTGAAGATGCTGACCCTTCTTTAATCCCAGGCTTATCTCAGGACACAGCTGTCTTCCAAAGACTCCACCTCTGAGAGTGTGCCTACTTCATGCCCATCTTCTGGAGGACAAAACTGAGTTGCAACTAAATTTTCAGAAATGAACAAGAGGAAGGAAGATGGGGACCTGGTTACTCATGATTCTTTATTCATTTAATCATCAATTCACAAACATAACCATCCACTCAGTCATTCATCCATTTATCCATTCATCTGTTCAGTCCTTCATTCATTCACTACATATACTTAGCAATTGTTGGATGCTCAGCACTGTGTTTTGAGGGGTACACAATCATGATTCTGCATTACCCTGACCAACTTTAAAGCATCACCTCTTTTGTCCCACCCCATCTAAGGGACCAGATGTACTGTGAGAGTCATGTGACTCCTTCCATTTTAGTATCAGGGCCCTGATAAATGCATATGCCAACACGCTGGTCAGCAAACTCTCTCAAATTGAATCCAATCATTTAAATTTTATAGATACACCCACCCACTTGCTGAAGAAACAAAGAATGTGACTCAATGTACTAGCAATTTGGGATCAGATACAAATATGTCAAGCCTTTGTCCCACACTAGATCGCTGATGACTGCCACAGGGACTGGCTCTCTCCTGTCCCTCACAAATGCCCACACCCTGGAGTGTTCACCTCCATTCATTCCAGTAGCCTTTCTCCTTGCCTGCTGCCTCTCACTCCCACTCTCTGCCTTCATGGGATTTGTGACAGTCTGTGCTCTTTAAAATACTTTCTGTAGTGTATTTGCTTGTCCTTAGTGGTGGTGGAACCCTGTATAATTATCTCCCAATTCATCAGGCTCCTTAACAGCCAAATGCCTTTTTTTCCCCCAATAACTTTCTCTGGCTGAGGCACCAATAGGCCTTGTTGCTACGGAAACCAGGACTTTTTTTTTTCTCTCCCTTTATTTTAATGGTACGTTGAAGGCTCCGCATGTGTGTGCATGCACACATATGGTGGCTGCTTGCTTCTCCGGCTCTCTTTTCCTCTCCTGCCTCTGCTGACCTGTCTGGCATTTTCCCTGCATCACATGTTTCAAAATGTTCCCCCCTCATCCACAGCCCCTGCTTGTCCCCTTCCTGCTGTTCACTGTGCCTCCACATCCCCCTACCCTTCCATCTGGTCTTCTCAGCTGTTTAAAAAGAAATACCAGTTGGCTGCATGAAATCCAAGGGGAAGAGGGAAATAAAGTGTAACTGTAGAAACAAAGCTTTGCAAAAGTCTTTGACCAGACAGGTGTTTCCAGCTGGACAACTGGTGTCCTTACTTGGCCATCTTCCTAGAACGTGGAGCTTCTTCAGAAGGGGAGAGGGGATGAGAGCGCAGGTCTCAGTGCGGGAGTGGAGGAAGGAGAGCACAGTTCAGGGGCACCATCTGCTGCTGCTGCTCCAGAGCAGGGACAAACTTACCTCCCCCCAAGTCACTGGGTTTGGTTCAGGGACTGGTAGGGAGGGGTGATGTCAGAATGAGGGCTTGGGCCCTGGAGTCAGAGGTTTGAGCCTTGGGCTGCCATTCCTTAGCTGTAACCTTGGGTAAATGACTAACTCTCTTTAAGGCTCAACTTCCTCATCCTTGAAAGGAGCATCATAGTAAAGTTGTTTTTGACAAGTAAATAATCAATGAATACTTATTAACGTAACACCCGACATACAGTCCATACTCAATAAATACTTGTTGCCATTGCTGTCCTTACCGTTATTATGACCATTGTCAGGATTATTGGAGGATCGTGACAACAGGCAGGGTGACCACTGAGGCAGCAAGGTCTCCCAGAGCAAGGACTAGACTGAGCCTTTTCTAGGTGGGAAAAAGGGAAAGAACATTCTAGTCTGAGAGACCAGTATGTGCAAAGGCATGAGGCGTGGACAGGGAACTGCTTCTGTGTGGCTGCAGATACACGTACAAGGCAGGGACACACGGACTTGGCTTGCGCTGTGAGGACACTCGTGGTTAGCCTGGGGACTGAACCTCACCTCCAGTCAGTGGGCACGCGCAGGAAGTTCTTAGGTTTAAGATCAGCACAAGCAGATAAGCTATCTTGAAGGAGGAGTTTTCCTTGCGACACGTGAAATGCAAAGCTTTCCCTTGCTTTAAGAGTGATCCCTCTAGTTCCACATGTTAATAGATTGCCCCCCTTTCCTCCACTTTGGCCCCCTCCTCCCCAAGCATTCCAGGCCACACGTAGCTGTGCATCAGGATATCAGGTGCAACATGTCCCAGCCATGTCCTCGAACTGGGCACCAGTGCAATGGCAGCGGTAGACGAGATGCCTTCTGAAGTCTCTTCTAGGTCTTGACAACATGACTGTGTAAGGAATTTAAAGGGTGGCTGGTTGGCACTGGAGGTGGAGCAGTTGGCAAGAGTAAAAGCATCTGTGTCTATAAAGAGCAGGGCCGAGGTGGGAGCAGCAGCAGAAAAGATGGAGCAGAATGTGCAGGCAGAGAGACCAGGCATGGTTTGGTGATCAAGCTGGTGATGGGAAGGAAGGAGAGAGGTCAGTGAACACTCAGAGGCTAATTCTATTGTGCTTGGAAGCTGGAAAAACGCAGTCAAGAATAAGATTGGATGTTCTGGGCTTGGCCTTATTAAAAAGGGAACAGCAGAACTGCGAGATCTGCCTTGGGTCACATGGTGCCTCCACCCTCCACTTCAACACTGAGCAAGCATTCTTGAACTTTGTGATCTAAAATTATGCCAAATGTTTCTTTTAGCTTTGGCTTAAAATAAGACAATGGGATCTCTGAAAGTGTGTCAGCCTGGGTTTCCAGAATCAAAAAGAGATCAGGGCTGAACGAAGGTAATAAGGCAGGGAGCCAAATTGCTGCTTCCTCTTAACAGGGGTCTGGAAGGGTGAGAAGGAATGTTCATATTCCGGGGTGTTCATTTGCTCTTCAGAACTCATAGGAAAGGGAGACTTTGACCCTCACTGACTGATTTGTATTCTGCGTGTTATCTGGATTTTAATTCTAGAAAAAAAGCAGGTATGTACATTTTTTTAAGAAAAAAACAAGTATGTACACATTTTCTAAATGAGTTTGATGAAGCTTCAAAAGATACACAGTTAACTCTTTAACAACTTAGTGGTCGCACAAGTCTGCATATAATTTTGACTCCCCAAACACTTACTAATAGCCTACTATTCACCAGGAAACACAAACAGTTGATTACCACAGATTTGCCATGTTATATGTATTATATACTGTACCCTTACAATAAAGGAAGCTAAGAAAAAGGAATGTTATTAAGAAAATCATAAGAAAGAGAAAATACATTTACAGTTCTGTACAGTATTTATTCATACCATAAGTTTACATTGTCTGTTCACAAGATGATGAAAAAAACCCACACATAAGTGGCTCCACCCAGTGCAAACCAGTGTTGTTCAAGGGTGAACCATCTAGGTAAAATACTTTTACAAATAAGGAAAGTGTAGGGAGAAATGGGAAAACAGATAGGCCTTAGTCTGTGCAAGGCAGCAGATGAGCAAAGGGTTCCATTTGCATTAACCCCTTTGGGCCTCATGACACCCAGATGAGATTAATACTCTTACACTCTTTTGCACACTAGGAAACTGAAGTTAAGATCAGTTGAGAAACTTGCCAGCGGTCATCAATCTAATCAGTGCTGGACGAATGAGTAGGCAGGTCCACGTTTGCCTGATTTCAGAGCCTCGGAGACCTGTACCATTTACACTGGTGAATAGGAGAATGAGAGGACAGTTCATCAATCAGTCCATTACAGGGTTGGCCCTTAGACACAAAATCACACAGGTTAACCCTTTTATCTCCCGGGACCCTCCCCCAGAATCTGGTTCATTGCTGAGTCATTTTATCCTGATCCTCATCCTCCAAATCTCCTCAGGCTCCAACACTCCATTTCCCTCTCTCCCTGACTCATCTGAACTCTAGTTTGTACACTTACAGCTCTGAACACCAGCTGTTAAAAGTAAGTAAATTGACTTAACTGATCAAGAATGTGAAACTCATTTATAGAACAAAATGACTGATCAATGAATTCTAAAACAGAAAAGAAAACAAAATGGTGAATTTCAGATAGAGAAAAGAGAGATGGTTTGGGTCCAGTGAGAGTTTTTCTTTTTTTAACAGCTTTATTGAGCTATAACGGACCCACAGCAAACTGCTTATATTTAAGGTGCACAAACAATTTGATAGGTTTGGGCACATGGACACATGTGACTGAGCCCTCACACAGGGTAATGAATGCATCCGTCATGCCCAAAAAAGTTTCTTCCTGGGAGGCCGCTGAGTGTTTGCTTCCCTCAGAGTGGGCCGGAACCTAACCGAGCTGACTTTGTGGATAAAACGGCTCTGCTAACCACGACAGAGCTCAACGACATTTTGTGAACTGAGTGTAGCATTACAAGCAAGTGATTTTTAAACCTGTTCACAGTTCTGGAAATAGGCTGTGGACCTATTTGTAAACGAAAATCATGTGGGGCTGATGACCTCCAGAAAACACATAATGCCCCCCAATAGAAGCTCTCCACAGGCCCTGGTCAGGAAAACACACGTGCGTTTAACATGGATAACTCATACATAGGAAAATGCCACAGAAATGAGCTCACCATCCAGCCCCATGATCTTCACCAGCAGGTGCACAGTTCACATCCTGTGGGACTGAAAGGATAGAGCTGAGGGGCTCCCCATTCAGACAACTGTAAAGATAGCCAAAATTGGGGGTTTGGGGGAAGTTAAATTCAAGGTTACAGAGAGACCCGCCACTAAACTCCCCATCCCTCCAGGACAGGAGGTGTGCTCATTCCGTGTGGTGTCCCTAATCCCTGTATTTCTAGCACAGGTCTGAAAGTGTTTGTTGGAAAGAAATGCTGACTCATTCATTGGAATACTTATGCAAAAGGAAATGTCTCTGGCTTCGCATACCAATGGAAATCTTGTTGTGGCTACTCAAGGAAATTTCACCACTGGAGAGGTGAGCTGGCAAAGACCCTGCTTAGGAGAAATGCTCTCACTAGGATCTCTTGGTAGTCTGTGGACTTCATGCACTGAGCACCTACTGCATAGCAGACACTGTGCAAGGTTATGCTTTGTTTGGGGAGATGGCCAAGCATGCAGGCAGGGTGACAAGGACGATTCAAGGAGAAGAACCCACAGCGCAATGGCACACAGACGGAGCATCTGATTTATCTTGGGGAGTCAAGGAATGTCTCCCAGAGTCTCTGGCCTCCAAGCCTCATCCCAGCTACATCATCTATAATAATGGCCCACTTCAGAAACAAATGACTAATCTTGGGAAAACCAGTCTTATCCTGGAGTGAAATACCATGTTAAATATGTGCCTGGTGAGAAGCAGCGAGGGCCACGGGGGTGTGAGCCACCATGGTGCCTAAGATGGATGGAGAGTTAGGGTTTCTCAGTAAAATATTTCCATGTCAAGTTCTTGTTTTTTTATCAGAGTGCTAACATCTGTCTTAAAATATGTCACAGAATGTTTTGGGGGGAAGTAAAAAGATAACAGAATGGAGAAGGTAGGGTGACAACAAGGGAGAGAGAATAAAGGGTAAATTGGTGTGTAGAAAGTAGAGGAGAAGGCAAGCTTGAGAGAGGAGGGTAAGGAGGGAGAGGCCAGCAAATGCTGAAAACTGAAGAATAAAAAAGCCAGCAGGGAATTAAAGAGACAACGAATAAAAAAGGAAGGAGCTACAATGCTGAATGCATATTAATGGAAAAATAAGACCAACAACAGAGGAATTTAGGGTGTGAGCACAGAGGGTAGAGAAATCAGCACCCAAGCAGCCTGGCCCCCTGGGGTGCAGAGGGAGCCATCTACTCACTGTCTCTCCACGCAGGTGGGAGCTCAGAGGACCAGAGAGGGCTCTTGCAGACGTGGGATAGCATCGGTTCAGTGCAATCCAGAGCCGACGCCCCCTCCCATCTGATTGTCTCTGGGGGCAAGTTACAGACAACCACTTGTGTGACAAGGGCCTCTGTTAGCCATGTTCTTAGAGACATTCTTCTCTGTCCTTCACCAATTTTCAGAGTGTCCTCTGGTATTTAAGACCAGATGGCCAGAAAGGACGAGGGCTTCTAGAAGTCTTCAGGGGCTGGCCCCTTGACACTGCAATGCAATCTCTGCCCCAGAAGCTTTTGCCTCCTTGATTCAGGCCAATCTCCAGAACAAGTGCCTGGTGAGGATTTTTCAAGTGTTCCCATGATAGGAGGACTTCCTGGCTTTATCATGAGATATCCTCCAGCTATTCAGGTCTTAAAATAGCAAATGTTCCCCTTAAGAATCTGTTTAATTTTTTTTTTTCATTTACTATTCCTTACTTTGTTTTTTGTTAGAAGACATGAAAGGCATTCCCTGAGTTATGGTGACATTTATGTGAGCACGCTTGCATGGATATAGACATCATGCCTACCCCGGTGCAGTCTGCATCCCTAAGTCATCGGTACAGACAAGAAGCTAACAGCAAGAAGTGCATGATAAGGATGTGTTTGAACAGAGAGCTAATATGACCAAAGCAATTAAACTGAGGATGCTAATAGAATTAAGTGAATTTACCAGCTATTATGAGGTCATTGTTGATCAAATCCAAGAGTCTCATGGGATCACTCAAGGCCTTCAGTTCCCCTCATTCCACCTCCAGGGAGGATGGTAAATATCAAAGATAATCTTACATTCTCAAGGTCACATGAAGTTGGTCAGGAATTGGAGGTCTCAGTGCACAGAGCAAAGGAGTTACCATTTCTGTTATTCACCCCAGTATATCCCTTAGTTCCATCTTTGCTATGGGTAATTAAGACAACACCTGGGGCTGCCTTCTCCCTAGGTTTGTCTACTTTTTGCAAGGCCAGATGATCCAGAGAACCTCAAAGGAAGGGCAGCAACCCCAACTGAAGTAGGCCCAGAATGGCCTAAATAGGCAGAAATGGGCCAGGTTAAATCCAGGCTGACCTCCACCGTAAAGTCTTAATAGGGTGCTGCTCTTTCTGGTGCTTCAATAGTGCCTTGAAATACATTTTCTTCCTGGAGGAGGTGGAGTTGATTGTAACTCACACGATCATGGTAACTCAGGCTCTACGTGTTGGATTAACTTCCTTTGTCTTATTCCTGTTTGCTCAGCAATAATATATGAGAGGCCAGGACCAAGTATATCAGGATACAGAGCTCCAAGTTTCCTTCAACTCTAAGAATCTGTAACTGGGGAGGAGGGACACTTAACCTCCTCCCTGGGTTCCTGGGAACTATTAAGTATCAAGTCAAACCAAGGAGTAAAGAGCATTAATTCAGAGAAAAGTAAGACATGAATGAAAGCCTAAATGCTATTGTAACAGCATGATTAAAGTTTATTTTTTAATTGATAATTTATTCAGTACCTACTAGATATTTTTTTGTTTATTGAGGGTTTGCTAGATCCTTTCTCTATATTAGCTAGTGTTTACTAAAAATCTACAAGTATTATCATACTCAATTTACAGGTGAGGAAACTGAGGAACGAGGAATTTAAATAGACCGTTCAAAGTTGTACAACTAGTAGGCAACTGAGCTGGATCAGTACAACTTTTGAGCCTATGACATGTCACACTAAGTGACATGGCTAAGCCTGTCACTTAGGTCCGGGAGTATCTCTCCCACAGCCCTGTATAGCTGCACATGCTTCTGACTCTCACTGGGGTGATGTCTCCCAGTCAGGTGCACACTGACTAGCCACATGAGACATGACTGGGAATAATTGTGACATGACACAGCCTGGAATGACAAGCAGCTAGGGCTTGAGTGCACAGAAACCCTTTGGGATCTTAGTTCAAGAGAAGGAGACGTGGTCATCTTAATAATGTCTAGCATGCTTTGGCAAGAAGTGTTAGAGAGGACAGGTGACATTCTGGAAACCACCTCCTGCCTACAATTGTAAGTCATCATTCCCAGCACAGCCAGCTCTGGAGCCTGGAACCAAGAGGAGTCCTATGGAAGGAGCAGGAAGTCAAGGTCGATCCTTTGGAAGAGTTCTAACCATGACCAAGACAGAGCCAGAGCTTGTCAGACCCAGCAGCAGTGGCTGGACTGGAGGCAGACCAGGGGAGAGGGGCAACGGCGCAGTGAAAGAGCGCTGCTGGGAGGCCTCCGGGGGCCGGCCCTGTCCCGCCTGATGCTACTCTTCACCAGGTGTCTGACCCTGGAGAAATCACTGACTCTCTTTGAGTCTTGAGTTCAATTCCTTGCAATTCTAAATTACTCTGATTCTAACCTGAGCCTATTAAATGCTCCATAGAAAGATACCCTTTCTATAGAGCATTTAGAAACCAAAACCAAACATCCCTCTTATAAGAAATAGGGCAATACAGGGCTTCAGTCCAAAGATGGGCATAGATTGGTGTCTAGCTTGCCATCCAAGGGCATAAAATGTCTCTTTCTTTCTCCTGTGTATTTTTTGGATGCCTTTGGCTGCAGGTAAGAAAATACCATGATTCAACTGACTTAAACAATATGGAAATGTATTTCATATGAAGTCCAGAAGTAAGCCAACTCCAGAGTTGGTCAGTTCATCCTTAAGAACCAGAATATTTCCATCTCTCCCCTCCGCCATCCTGCAGGTACAGCTTTGTTCTCAGAAGTAGATTTCTCACAGAGTTACAAAGGTGGCTGCTGTATTTCCAGGGGTCGCTGTAATGTCTAGCAAGAAGAAAGTCTGTCTCTTCCCAAGCACCACTTTTTTAAAAGCAAAGAAACCTTTTCACAAGTCCTTTTGTTTCTCTTTGTCCAAAACTAGTTCATATGCCTCATCGCATCCAACCATAGGCAAGAGAAGTGGTACCTGGGGAGGGGCAAAACCCTGGAAAAAATCAGAGCTCCAACAGCAGAAAAGAGCTGAGGGGGGTGGGTGGAGAGATGAGGGTAGTGACGGAGTTGGTAATTATGACAAAAAGCAACTGTTTGCCTTCCAATACCCATTTTCTCTTCCTTCCTTAACATAAACCCCGGTGTTTGACTGGGCAGTCTGCCATTCAGATTACATTTGTCCACTGAACATTTTCACCAGTATGTGTGGCCATGTCCTTAAATTCTGACCACTGAGACGTAGGCAGGGGCCCATGTGGAACTTTGGAAATGTTGCTTAAATGGAGCTAACTCAGCTTGGAGACCTGCCACCTGTGTTCTTTTGTTTTCCTGCTTCTTCCAGTCTGCAACCCAAATGGATGGCTGGATCTCCGTTGGTCATCTTGGACCATAAGTCAACCTTGAGAATGAAAAAAAACCACATCCTAGGATATAGTTTAGCAGAATTACAGGAGGAGTTGAGGTCTCTGGTGACTCCAAAGCCCCTGTACCTGCCCCAACATCCTATCTCCGTATTTATTCGAGAGGATAAACTCATGTTTGTTCAAGCCATTATTTGTCTGCTCTGTTGCTCACTGCCAGCGCAGTTCTTAACTGGCACAGCAGCCTGCAGTAGCGGCCGCACCGCCGGAGTTAAATTACAGAGGTTATTGAGTTTATTCTCTCAGTTTGAGAATGTGGCAAGGAGAAGGTTTGGAGTCAAACTGATCTGCATGCAGATCCTGGCTTTGTCACTTGCAACTGGGTGACCCTTGGTGAGTGATTCGAATTCTTTGAGCTCAGTTTCACCATCTGTAAAAAGAGAACTGGCCATTCCTACTTCAAACGGTGGTCCTGAGGGTGAAGTAAGGAAATGTTTGCAAATTATTTTGTGTTGCAAATGCATATAACAGATGCCTAGTACATGGTCCTAAATATTTTAGAAAACATTCATAGACTCTTAAGGACTTAGAAGTCCCATTGCCCAAACTTCTCATTTTTATAGAAAAAGAAACTGAACAGCATAGATGTGAAATCAGGTCCCAAGGGGTACCTGAAGGCACAGTGGTCGTGATCACTCATCACAGAGAATACTTTCGTCATTCTGTGTCCCGCACAGCATCTACCCTGCCCGTGGCCCTGGCGCTCCAGGACTTCCCTTCTGGACACACTGCCCAGCTCCTGATGAGGGGCAGATGCTCAGTCCTGAGTGCCAGCCACCAAGATGCCTTTCTTTCTTCTGCACCGATATCATCAGTCACGTCATGTGGCACTACTTTAATTGCTATCCTATTTTTAGAAAAATAGATGGCTAAACATAAGCAATTTTTTTCTTAGCCTTTTTTGGGGGTTACTGAAGCAAAGTACTCAGTAAATAAGGACTGATTTGCATGACATTTTGCATGAAAAGCGATGTTGAATGAACAAGGTAACAGACTTTGAACTTTCATAGGCATTCTATTCAATTTTAAAGTGTTTTGTTGTTGTTGTTGTTGTTGTTGTTGTTGTTAATTCCCAGTAGATTTCTGCTGACATTAAAATCAACCACAATTTGGGAGGCCTCTGCTGGCTACAAGGGGAAAATATAAAAGCAATTATTACCCAGTGTGTGCTTGTTTAGCTAGGTGAGGTTTGCCTTTATTTGTGCACACTTGGCCATGCAGATTTTCCAGGCATGGGGACCCTGGTTATGCTTGAAACCCCGGGTAACCTCGCAGTCTGGGGCATTAGCAGGGCCTTGCTGGGAACTGGAGAGGACTCGTGCTGTGCTTTCCCGAGTCAGAACTGGTCAAAACAACACCCACAGACATGCAAGGGCAAGCACACCACGACAAAGGCCAAATAACCACATACCTTATATTCCAAATAAATAGCAAATTCCACACTAAAATGACTACATAAAAGACTTTTGGTGTCTTTTCCACCAGCACAATCAGAATGCTCCATCCCCAAGAAATTTGCCCCGTGTGACTGTTCGCATAACACACCCCAGGGCATAATTGTAGAGCACAGCCATGATGGATGCCTAGGAGAGAACAAATGGAATATAATAATTATTCTACTCTGGATTTAAATAATGCTTTTCTTTCCCGGAGGTTTTTGTGCTTTCACACAGATTAGAAGGTAAGGGTGGGTATTAATACCCCCATTTGTGGATAAGGAAATGGAGTCAGAGATGGAAGTTGTTCATCCGGTGACTTAGAATAAAAGCCTATTAGAGGTGAATAATGATCTTTGACATTCTCTATGAAATGCCCTCATCTCTCAGATGAAGAAACTGAAGTCAGGATGATGGTGTGACTTTTCTAAGACTGCACCGTGAGTGGCCAAGTAGTATACCTACCCCTTCATGGAGCCACAAACAAAAATTAAGTCTCCTGACCACCCGGCAAATAAGCTGTTCCATCTTCAAGGGCAGCTTTTCTAGGAGTGTGGCTCCAAAACTGAGCCTTCCCACCCAGCAACTTGAGAGCAGAGTCTCCCTGGAGTCATCAGGATCACAGTTCAGGTAACATCTGCCTCCAGCATCCCAGAGGGAGTTTACTTCATGTCAAGAGTGAGCAACCCAATAACTGAAGAGATCTCATGGGAGTTCACGTTCCCACACAAAACCACTATCCAGGAGGGCAGAAGAGGAAAGGAAATCCCCTCTCCATATTACAACAGCACTCAGATTTCCTGCCCAGCTCCCCTTTTTCTTCATCATCATCATCATCATCATCATCATCATCATCATCATCACTCACATCCCATAACAAGGTGGGATGCTACCAGGAGTGTGGGAAGGGCCTTGGTGTGTATTCATCCTCAGAGATTCTTTTCTCTGAGAGCGTTACCCCCCTTTCCTAGGCTTTGAGGGGCCATGATATGTACCTGTAGGAACCCAGCCCATGGAAATCCCCATTAAGATCTAGATTCCCGTGAAGTTTGGGCTCCAGGGTGTGTCCAGCATAGTAGAAAGCTGCAAAGGCCAGGGCCTTGCTCCTGGGCTCTTGGGCTACAAGAGGCCAGCGTCGCAGCTGTCAGGGTGAGAAGTCATAGGCCACAGAAGAAGGGGCAGCGTGCTCCAAGAGAAAAGGAACTGTCGCAGCCCCTTCTTCTCTCTGTGCAGCTCTGTCAGAACAGCGAACAAGGGTCTGAGCAGAGGCTGCAGGCACGCAGAGCCCATCCTATCCCTGCCTCTTCCTGCCAGGCTGCCTCGCCCGCTTTCCCCACATCCCTGGGCTGCAGACTGATTCTTCCCACCCTGAGGCATCTGCCTCCTACTCTCCTGTCTCCTACTCTACTGCCTACTCTACTGTCGACTCCCGCTCCTACTCCTACTGCCTGCTCTACTATCTCCTACTCTACTGTCAAGAAAGGTGCAAAATACTTAACCTGCCTCTCTTCAGTGCCCTGCCCCTCCACCCCTACTTACAACCTCCTTATTGAGCCAAAACCCATTGCCCCCACTTATAAAAGAAAGGAAAGATGCTCTCCGATTATACACCAAGCCCTTTTCTCTCAGACACAAATGTTCTTCTCAAGGTTTCACAGCCTCACCTCCAGGATAGATCTTCCTTAGGAGAAATTGGGATGATAAAGAATTTCAACTCTAAATCACAATATATTCTAGGATATAAGGGCTTTGTATGACATCACTGATAGTTCAGATATGACATAAATATTTGCCACACAAAACCACTACCCAGGAGAACAGGAGAGGAAAGCAACGATGAGGAGCATGGAGTCGTTCACCGAATTCCTTCACATCACCAGCTGGAGTTCAGTTCAGCTCACCCCAATTTGGACCTATGTCCTGCATGTCAGCCTCTCCTACAGGACAGTTTGTCAAACTTCTTAGGACATGAAAACTGTGTGGGGTGTCCTTGAACTCTGAATTTCAATGACATCTGCAGCTATTAGGCCCCGGATCCCTTCTCACATCCCATCTCCTGGTTCCCACGAGTGGCCAGCCTCAGTGGTGCTGGTACGAACACAACCAAATCCTCAGTTCTCAGTTTCTTAGGACCTTAACATCTAGGTGGACCGTTATCCAGAGCTCTGCTTCCCTTCCTCTTGCTCCCATTTCGATGCTCATTAGCACTTCAGATGGAAGACATGAAAGAGGAAAAGTGAAAATCTGGTTAGTCAGTTTTGCTATTTTCTGGGTGAAATGGTGAAAAATGGACGTCCAAGGAAGGAAGGCAAAGCTATTAGCTATTGAAATCTCTAGATTTCTATTGACCTTATTTCCTCACAGACAATGGATAATTGACAATAAAGTTATTTTTTCTGCAACCTTCTTCAGAAAACAATTACTTCATTTCTGATGCCATCTGCACACTGGGATGACCAAGACCCATAAATAATCCGCATCCTCAAAGCTTGGTGAGAGAGCCCACAGACAGGAGACTGCCCAGGTCTCTGGGTTATGGGGAAATAGAGCCCACCCCACGCTCCCTCCACTGGGTTTTCTTTGTGCCCACATGTGCCAGCATCAGTGACATGTCATTCCAGCCTGCCAGCTCCAGCCCTCCTGCACAGGTTCACGCCACCAGTCCCTCCACCTGGTCAGACTAGCCTGTCATTGCTCCTGATCATATCTTACCCTCCCCTGCCTCACTCCTTTCTCCCTTCTAGGCCCATTCCAGAAAGGCTTGACTCTTTCCCAAATCCAAGCTTTCAAGGCTTGGCTCAAGTCCACAAGGACCACAGTGACCTTGAGACAATGCCACTCAGCACTGCTTTGAACTCTCCACCACAACCCCATCTTGTCCTCTGGAAAGGTCCATTGGGCAAGTCCTGCCACTGGCACAGAGTTCAAATTGGCGCCAGGGGCCAGGATGGCAACCATGTGCCCTGGGGCCCAGTCCAGCTGCTGCAAACCCAGATCCTGCCGCTTCTTAGCTCTGTCCATGAGCTAAGTCATCCTCTTCTGTAAAATGAGACTGGAAATAGAATCCACCTTTTAGATTTGTTTTGAAACCTAAATGAGAGGAAACTACAAAGCACATAGCATGAGGCCTGGCAGAAAATAAGTCCTGGGTGCATGCCGATTATGGTCATCATTAGTAACATCCCCACCAGCCCAGTCACAGCATACGGGTACCTGGTGAGCATCATCTGGGACCTGCTCTGGGCCCGCCACTGCTCTTACACTCTGCCAAGAGAGTCCCGAGGTTGTGTAACTTGTACCTCGGTGCCTTCTAGGATTTTTAGTACAAGGTCTCTTGTGGCATTTACATGCATGTGTGTGTGTGTGTGTGTGTGTGTGTGTAAACGGGCAGGCTTGTGTCATGACTCTGGAGCCATTTTCAGGCCACTTGCACAATTAGCATTTAGTGATCCAGGATCGAAGTGCTACTGGTCAAGCTCAGCACCGCCACCCCTTCTCTCAGGATGAGTTTGCCCCAGGAGGAGCCTCAATTCTCAAGCAAATAGGTTACTAAGAGAGCCAGCTCATCCTGTTTCTAGACAGTCCCAGATCTGTCTGCCTTAAAGCAGGTGTCTCCTCCCACCTCAGTTACAATTAGAATCAAATTATGCTCCCTTCAAAAGTCCCAATTCTTACTTCTGGAACCAACTACCACTGCTACTGCTCAATTTCCCTGGCCTCGTCTCCCTCACCCCCTCCCCTGGTCACTGAGGGCTCCCCCACCTCTTCACCCTGACTACCCCTCCCTCCCAGGTTTTGCAGGCAGCCACCTTCTGTACGCAAACTCAGGGGCAGTTTCCCCGCCCAGTCACTGAAGCGGGGGTGCGAGGGGGGCGGGGGGTGCCAGGAGCTCGCCAGGATGAGTGGATCTTCACCTCCTGGTAACACTGCCTAAACTGGACAGTTCTGCAGCAGGCCTGCAACAGTTAACCTTTGCTTTTGAAAAGCAAGGAGACACTCATTGGAAGAGAAGAATGACTGGCCAAATGTAAACAAGACATATAATTTAGGAAAAATAAATTTCATCTTAAACAGCCTTTTGCCTTAAAACTGTGAAGTGTTAACAGCGATGACTGCACATTTACATTTCTTTTTCATCTTCTTTTTTCTTTCAAGCAACTTCTCATGGGAAAGCGTCAGCTTTATAATTTGACACAATGTATACCTTTTGCCTTGGCATAAAAATAATTACCAGGCTAGAGACCCTCCCTAAGTAAGAGACAAAAAGATATAAACCCTCCTGGAGATGTGTAGAAGTAGGCTGGGGCTCCCCCCGCTAATAGGAAGGCCCGGTTATTATAGAAAAAACATTTTAGGAGCAATGGATCCCACTTCTCACTGGGTTTCAGGAAGAAATCCAGATGGTAGCCTAGTTATCTTTAACCTACTATTCGCTTTTAAGAGTAAGTCACCTTGAGGAAAGGGGAGTTTGGTTTTTTTGCTGCTGTTTGTTTTTTGTTTTCCTGAAAGGAGCATTTCTAGTGGCAGTTTTTCTCTTAGTGATGTTGAACTTATTATTTGTAGTATGTCACGCTTTGCATATAAGTAATTATATTATGGTAATTTAAAATCATCAAAATTGATAATAATAGCAGCTAACAGTTACTGAGCACTTACTAAAATATATCATTCTAAAATCCACATATATACACACACATACATATATATATATATATATATATCTTAGATTACTAAATTTTTACAATAGTTCACTATGGTGATACTATCATTATCCCTATTTTTAAAACAGGGAAACTGAAAGACTGACAGAACTAATTGCCAGACTTGCACGCAGCCAGGATCTGGACCCGGCAGTCTCGTTTCAGAGGCCATGAGTTTAACCGTTTGACCTGCTGCCTTACAACAAACAGACCAGCATCTCCAAGGAGACACACCAATGAACTTTCCAAAACGAAAAAAGGAAACATTCTGATTCTAACTGAACAGCTAGTTCTCGCCTTCCCCTATTCTATCCATCATCCATTTATCCGTGCACAATCCTGATCCTAATCCTAAACACATTAGTGAAGTAGAAGAAAATATAAATGAAAATTGAAACAAAGAGTTAGAAGCAGAGATGAGAGAGAGACAGAGAGAGCGAGAGAGAGAGCATGTGGGGCAAGACACAGAACAGACAGACAGCAAACAAGGAGAATTTGACCCAGTGTTTTAACCTGAAGTCTGAGGGGTCCGTGAACATTCTGAGATCATATTCAAAGAGTCGTATGCATGTGCATCTTTTTCTGGGGAAAAAGTCCTTAGTATTTTAAAGATCCTGAAAAGTACCTGTGTTCCAGAAAAGATTAGAAATTACCAATTGCAATTAAGAACAAAATTGTGCAAACAATCAGCTATCTCCTCTGTTCTTTCATATAGGACCATCTCATACAAAATCTACACTTTCCCCTTGGGTCAAAAATTGAAAGAAGACAAAAAGGAAGCCTAGAACATCAAAAGACATTAACACTGTCTTAATTCATCAACATGTTCTTAGTTATTCAAAAGTTAATGCACTATGTACTAGATACTAATTTAAACAGATAAGGAAGAAAGAGGATCAACTTTCTTATATGTTTTAAAACATTTTATTTATTTATTTTCAGATAGAGCGGAAGGGAGGGAGAAAGAGAGGGAGAGAGACATCAATGTGTGAGAGAAACATCAATTGACAGTCTCTCACACACCCGCAACCAGCAACTTGGCCAGCAACCCAGGCATGTGCCCTGACTGGGAATCAAACCAACAACCTTCTGGTTCACTTGCCTGTGCTCAATCCACTGAGCCACACCAGCCAGGGTGAAAGAGGATCAGCTTTTACTAAGGACATACTACAGTAGCTCCCTCTTATCTATGGGTTATGTGTTCCAAGACTTCTGGGGAATGCCTGAAACCATTGATAATACCAAACTTCCATTTTTTTCACTTAAAGGAAGCACTTTACAGCTTCTCTTTAGTCTGTCCAAATTGCCAGTATCACTTCTTTTGTGCTTTGGGGACATTATTAGGTAAAATAAGGGTTACTTGAACAAGTGTTGTGATACCACAACAGTCGATCTGATGACCAAGATCACAATGAAGTGACTAATGGGTAGGAAACATGAACAGCACAGAGACACTGGACAAAGGACTAACTCACCACCTGGGCAGGACAAAGGGGGATGGCGAGAGATTTCATCATGCTACTCAGAATGGCATGCAATTTAAAGCTAATGAATTGTTCATTTCTGGAATTTTTCCATTTAATATTTTTGAACCAGAGTTCACCGCTAAAAACTGAAACCACAGAAAGTGAAACCATAGATAAGGGCGGACTGCTGTCCAAGCAAGGCACTTAATTTTTCTAATAATATGGTGTTGTAAGTACCATTATTGTTGTTCTCATATAATTGGTTAAACATACACACATGCGCACACACACACAGGGCTTGAGAGTATGTGAATCACACCCAAGTTCAGGCAACAAACAAGGGGCTGCTACCTGAGTCAAAGGCAAGTCTATTCAAACCTATAAACCTGAGCTCCTCCCTCCGCTTCATTCCGCCCTGAGAAAGGCCGGAAGGACTAATCACTATACCCACCTCTAATGACCTTGGAAAATCTTTCCAGGGTCTGTCAAAGTGAACATGGGCATGTGTGTGTGTGTGTGTGTGTGTGTGTTCTCAGGACAAGGTGGACAAGCTTTGTGGCATGGCTGATGCACAAAATATTCAGAAAAAATTGTTATTTGGAGATTAAATGACTTAATGCTGCTATTATTTCTAGTTTGTGAATCTTTCCATTAACTCATCACCTTATTCCAGAAATTACACTGAGCAACTGTCTAAGTTGGGCCTTGGGGAGGGCTAGCATGTCATCTTGCAATACTGTCTCCAACAGACACACAGTCCCTTCCCTTGGAGAGCTCACAGGTGTGCAGTCAAATCATTATAATACTGTGGACTATGGATTAGAATCTAAGGATGGGCCGAGTCCACTGGCGAAACAGAGAAAGAGCAATATGTTTAGGCTGGACCTTAAAGAATTAGCAGAAGTTCCCAGGCAAACAATGTGTCGCTTCTCTGGGCCTTGGTGTCCAGATATGTGGTCAAACATCATTCTGGAAGTTCCCCTGAGGATCTTTTGGATGAGATTGACATTAAATCAGTGGATTTGAGTAAAGCAGAGTACCCTCCACGATGTGGGAGGGCCTCATTCAATGAACTGAAGGCCTGAATAAAACGAAAGATTAACCTTCCCCAAACAAGAGGGAATTATGCCAGTAGATGGTCTTTGGACTTGAACTGCAACATTCTCTCTTCATCCTGCAGATTTTGGACTTGCTCACCTTCTTCCAAAATCATGTGAGCCAATTCCTTAAAATAAACCTTTTTACCTATCTTCTGTCTCCCCAGCTCCCCTCTCTGTCTCTCCATATATGTATGTGCTCCATATATATTGTATATTTTATACACACACACAAACACTGTAGGTCCTCAAATACCTTATTTCATTATAACATTGATGAGATGCCTGCATAGGAACTTCACTTTTGTTTCTATCAATTAGCCTATGGTAAAATTAATCATATTATACATCTTTTTGCCATAATTCCAAGAACCTGTCTACATAGTTACTGAGGTTTTGCATGTTGGTTGTTGTGCTTCTTTATTCCCATTGGTTCTGTTTCTCTGGAGAACCCTGACTGATACGCAATGTCAGTAGGGGTATTCTAGGCAGAAGGAACAGCATGTGCAAAGGCATGGAGGCATGAGGCTGCGTGGCAGCTCTGGACAACGACAAGTGGTTCAATCAGTCTGCTAGTCCTGTTCCGGAGCCCAGTCTTATTGACTGGCCTGGCCACTCTGTGCCTTCCTCCCATAAAATAGATTCTAGGAATCTGATACTTCCATTCTATGAGGTCATCCCACTGCTTTTGAAAGTGCATAAATTGCTTACACTTTCCTAAAATAATAAGTCTCAAAGGGCAGTTGTAAGCTTCGTCAGTTGGAACAAGCACACATTTTATCTGCCACCTTGGCAGAGGCTGGTACAGCTCTGCTGTCAGGAAACAAGGTGCACTCTGGACATCATATTCCTTTTTGCCAAAAAACATCAGTGCACTTTGGAAAAATCTGTGTCAGTCAAGATTCTGCAGTAAATAAAACGAACAGTATGTGTGCAGTTTGAATCCAAGGGCAGTCCATTGGCAGAGTTCTTTCTTGCCCTCCATCAAGACACTCCTAGAGGTAGGTGAAATAAGTCATGGTCATATCTTGTCAAGAGACCCTGAGCCCCAGGGCCTCTTTAGAGCTATCTGAATGTCATGCTTGTCCAACGAATAAGATTCAAGAAGTTCATGAAACCCTTGGAAATGTTTGTAAAATTGTGAACATATGTACAAATATCTAGGGGAAAGGTCTATGGCTTTCATCACTTCTTCAAGAGACCCATGACTGGTCCTCATCCAAAAAGCAGATTAAGAATATGCATTTTCATGGATAAAAGATCATTTGGATATAAAAGGACAGACCAGAGCTGTAGCCCAGGTAGTTTGACATACATTGTTCAATGACTTTCCAGGGGTAATAACTGTGAAAACTGATTCCTAAATTTCTACAGCTGCATTCATCTTTGTTGGATTCTCTCTCCCCAAAGTGTTGGCCAAAGGAACGCAGTTTCTTTGTCCTGCTAAGGCAGCATTGGGATCAAGGACTGGGTATTAGAGCACTTGAATTCCACCCTGGTCTTGACTCCAACACTCACATGCTCTGTGACTTTGATGACTCACTTCACTGCCCTGAGCCTCATTACATTGCAAAGGTTGGGTTAGATGGTAGCTAAGGTCCTATCTGACTCTCAGGGCATTATCCTCAGTGACTCTGAATTACTGTCATCTGTCTGTTAGTGGCATTGCTTCAAGCTGTTCTTCAGTGCTCCTTAAGCCCTTCCTTCTACCTGCCCCTTTATTGAGCTAAATAACCTTGCAGACTAGCAAAGGCCATGCAAATTAGGTTGGCTGGGAAAGAAATGCTAGTCTGCAAATGAAAGAATTGTAATACAATTCAAAATTATGAAGCACAGAACCTACACCATGGTTCTTTAGGCCATGGATACCCACTGGCATTGAAGGAGGCATTGCTGAGTGATTAGGGCTAGAGACAGACCGGTGACAATTTTGCAGGGTAGTTTAAAAAGTATTCTGGTTATTATTTTTATCTCATTTGATGCATTAAGGCTGTTCAAAAGAGGCTTCCACAAGAGGTGAACTGCGATCATTTTTATTATCTATGCCACATCTCATACATTAGCTCTATTTCACACATCAAGAAACCAGTTGCTGCGATGAAAGAGACAGTTTGATGCAATGAAAAAAAAATTAGATAGGGAGTTCTGAGACCTGAGTCATGATCCCAGTTCATCCATTAACTAGCTGCATACACATCTCCCGGTACGATTACTAGTGTGCATTCACCATCTTTCTATCCTACTTAATTGGGAACTCATTGGTGTCAGAGGCCTTACGTGCTTCGTCTCTGTACCCTGGCTTCTGTCACAACATCTACTACATATTGCAGGCATTTGTTAAATGTGCTGGATGGAGGGGCGGATAGATGAATGAATAAAGTTACATTCTCTTTAGACCTCAATTTTCTTATCTGTAAAATAAGCTCTGCCACATAAGATTGTTTGGAAAATCAAATAAGATGCTATGCATGAAGCTTTGTCCTGAGCTAGTATCAGAACGGACAGACTAGGTAATCTGAGAAAGCCAGTCTCCACTAGTGGACTCGTGGTTCATAACAGACCACGCGTTGAGGTGTTAATCCTCCCAGATTGTGTCAGTGTCTCTGCACTTTGATCAAAAAGAGTAGCTGAGCTTGAATTTTCACATTCTTTGATTGAAAGAAATATTTGTGGGCAGATGTCTCCCCCTTCCACAGATTACTCCACACTAGTGAACACCACCCTTGAACATCTTATCTCCCAATCCTGCATTGTAGTTTTATCGAAGTTGCTTCTGACTGAAATGACCTTCAAAGGTAAAATAAATAAATAAATAAATAAACAAACAAATAAATAAATAAATAAGGGAGGCAGTGACACAAGAGGGCGGGTAGGTGTGAAAGGCTTCAAAGGAACTTTTTTTAAAATTTTTTTTAATTGTTGATCTTGTACAGTTTTCTGTCCTTTACTCCCATCCCAGCCCACCACCCCAGCCCTCCCCACTTCCCTCCCATTTCCACCCCCCCTAGTTTTTGTCCAGGTGTCTTTTATACTTGTTGCCCTAAACCCTTCCCCTTTTCCCCTAAAATTTCCCCCCTCCCCTCTGATGACTGTCAGCCTGTTCTCAGTTTCAATGTCTTTGGTTATATTTTGCTTGTTTGTTTGTTTTGATGATTAAGTTCCTGTTAAAGGTGAGATCATATGGTATTTGTCTTTCATTGCCTGGCTTATTTCGCTTAGCATAATGTTAAGCGAAATAAGTCAAGGGAACTTTTGATGACAGAAAGACCTCCTGACCCAGATCAGTTGGACAGAAGGGAATCTGGGGTTTTCTATAGTGCAGATTAACTGGCCTGCCTCTCTCCGCCCCACCAATGTCTCCATCCTTGTGTCCTCTCAGCAGGGCTGGATGAGGTTCTGCAGAGCCTGGGGCACTCCCTGAATTTGCCCCTCACTAGTGGGGTGTGCTAAGGGTTGTGGAGGCCACAGGAGCAGTCAGGATCATTGTGTGTCAGAGTGTGCTGACATTACACCCACTAGAGATGCCCACATGTCACTGACTGAGAGCCCTTGTGAGCTTTGGCCACAGTCATTGACTCTCTCTTTCCAAGAGCGTCTTCAGGGTGTGAGAAAAATGATGAGGGTGGCGTTCCTCTCTTTCATGGTGGGGAACTGGAACACATGGTGGGTACTGGAGAGTCAGCATGTTGAGGTCTCGGAGGATTTGAATCCACTGTCCCATCCTGGCTCTGGGAACTCCTGTAGAAAATGGACCTTGCCTCCTGGAAAGCTCCTACAAGTTATAGAAACGACCCCCTCTGGGGAGCATTCTCTGCAACCGCAACCCGAAACTTTCCCAGCAGCACTTCAGCCGTCTCTGAATATCCGTCCACCTTTCTCACCCAGGGCATCTTTGAAGGTAGAGGACAGCCATTCTGCATCAATCATTCATTTTTATCATTCCATTCAAAGCAACTGTGTGACAGTGTATTTTTAATGTGTTTTGGAGAATGACAAATCTTTTATTGTAGACCAAAAGATTTAGCTGGAAGGAGGAGGGAGGGGCAGGTCTAGGGAGGGGAAGGTATGTCATTTAATTGACTTCATCATAGAGTAGTCAGTTTAACATGTTCAAGTTAAAGTACAAAGTCAGTTTTGAAGGCAGACCGGCTCTGAATTCTTACAGTGGACAGTTTGATTGCCTTTCAGCATCCATTCCAACTCCTTCCCAATTTTTACAGTGTAAACACCCAGGGATTTTTGGTTGAATCTGTAAGGCGGGCCACGATAGGAACCATTCACAATAGATGATCCAGTACAAGGCTATAATTTGAGGCATTAAGGCAATATTCACATGTCGATTCCTTGGCCATGAGTGTGGGCGCAAGATCTGAAGTGGTTAAAAATAAAAAACAAAAACAAAAGAAGGCTGTAGGAAGTTCCTTCCCCTCAGCCCTGGCCCCAGAGGAAGCAGCTGTCCCTGCTGCTGCTGGGCAGCAGGCACAGCTCCATTCTCAGTGCTGGGAACACCAAGTCTTCAGTCTCAAAAGGTAGTGAAAGAGGCAGAAAATAAACATATAAACACACTGCATACTGCCAAGTGACAAGGTCTAAAGAGAAAAAAATAAAGCAAGGTAAGAGAACAGAACATTGTGAACTGTGACACGGATTTAAGAGAGAGGCAACCAAAGAAGTGGAGTTGCTTGGAGGAGGGCGAGAGTACCCCGAGCTGGGGACACCTGGGAAGGCTTCCCAAGGAAGGGGATGGACAGAACCAGAGAGAAAATAGGAAAAAGATTGAATATGCAACACATTTTGAGAATAAACCTGTTATGTGATAACTGATTGGATTTGGGAGTTAAAGAAAGATGAGTCAAAGATTATATAAAAGCAATATTTTTAAAACTGCAATATCTCCTTAGTGGGTCATGAAAGTGATTAAATGGGTCATGCAATCAGACTTTTTTTTTAACAGAATGGAACAAATTGGACTAAAGTAAACTAGAGAGCATCACACATAGTAAGGGTAAGGACTGTTTTGTGAAATTTTGCTTCATTTACATGTATGTATATGTCTGTGTGTGTATATATACCATGTATACATGCATACATGGTGTACAGTGTATTTCTTACAGTGGATTATGGTGGAAAAAAGTTGAAAACATTGATTTGGGGTTCTAAGTTTTCATTAATGTAAGACTATGGTGCCGTTGGTTGTGTGTGTGTGTTTTTTTAATAGACACATTAACAAACGCCAGTGGTTTTGAAGATGAAGACTTTTGAGTTTGAGTTTAAGGTCTCAGCTGAATATCTAAACAGAAAGGAACAAACGCAGTTGAAAAAGTGAGTACAGACAAGAAATGTCGGGATAAATATTTGTTTACCAAGTGTTCCCCCTGGCATTTCCAGGACCCAACTGGCACCATGCATAGTTATTGCATACATTACAATATTATTGACTACCTTCCCTAGGCTGTACTTTACATCCCCATGACTATTTTGTAACTATCAATCTGTACTTCTTAGTCCCTCACCCATGCCCCACTCCCTTTCCTTCAGCAACCATCAGTCTGTTCTCTGTATCTATGACTCTGTTCCTGTTTTGTTTGTTTCTCAATATTACTCTTTAGATTCCACATGTAAGTGAAATCGTATGACATTTGTCTTTCTCTGACTGACATTTCACTTAGCATAACACCCTTTAGATCTACCTATGTCGTCACAAATGGTAAGATTTTATTCTTTTTTATGGCCAAGTACTATTCCATGGTGTATATGTATCACAGCATTTTTATCCACTCTTCTATTGGTGGCCATTTGGGCTCCTTCCGCAGCCTGGCTGTTGTAAATAACACTGCAATGAACATGGGGGTGCAGATATTCTCTTGCATTTGTGTTTTGGGTTTCTTCAGACATAGTCCCAGAAATGGAATCACTGTTTAGACCATTTCTTGAAGCACCTCCCACTTTCCTCAAGGTGATGATCATCAACACCACCAAACGAGCTGTGTGGCCTCAAAACGAGCAAATCATCGTCAAGGGAGGTGTTTTTAATATTTCCAGTGTTGACAGATAAATCCTGAGACTCTGGAGGGGCTCCCACTCCACTGGGACTGGTGGAAAAAATCCTGTTTGGAAAATTCTTGAATGGAACTTGTGATTACGCAAATGAAAAGCTCCGTGCCCAATCTAGGGGAAGATTAAGGCCGTGATGACTTAAGTTTTCCAAATGGTAAAATTAAAAGAATTGTCTGCCTTGAGTACAGAGACAGTTGTGCTGTTTACCAATTTTTGGCTTCCTCAGGACTCAGAGACTAGGGACTGTGGTCCGGGACATGGGGGGAAATGGGAGAGGGGAAAGGAATGTGCGAACTACGGAAGAGGGTGATTACAGCAGGATGCAGAGGCTGAGGACCAAGGAGAAAATCAACCTGTCCGGGGACTCGGCACCACAGAGTGGCCAATGGATTTGGCGGTGGCAGCATCTAACATCCAGTTTCACATTGTTCTTCCCAAGGCTGTAATTTTCCTATAACCTAACTTCCTCAGTAAAGTTTCTTAGCCATTACAACCTGTCACTAGTAATAATTAACATATACTGTGGGTTTACAGTGTGCCACAAGCTCTTCATAGAATTAACTCATTGGTCCTCACAGCAACTCAATGAAGGAACTATTATTTGTACCCCCATCACACAGAGGAAGAAACTAAGGTATAAGTGACTTGCTTAAGGCCGCTCAGGAAGTAGAGGTCAAAGCCCAAATTGAACTCAGGAAGTCTGACTGCAGAGCTCATAACCCTAACCACTACTACTCTCTGTATCTTTCGGTTTGTGTTAGCTGGTGAACTAAAGGGAGGATCTGTGAGGACCTTTTGGGATGGGGTGCACCAGAAATGTTGGTCACCATGAAGAGGTGAAAATGAGCTGAGCAGAAGAACATAAGGAGAATATAAGCAATTCCTGGGAACCTCAGAACCCCTTGGGAAGGACCCTGGAGTTCCTGCTGTACCTTTTGGGACGATGACCCTCATAGGAGAAATTTGCACATAAAGAGGGTGAGTCCCACCTCTGCGAAACGTGACAGCTTGCCCAGTGTTTCACAGCACTCGGACACCCAGTAATTGGTTGCTATACATGTTAAGTCTTCCTGCCATTTCCTGATGCTCTTTCTAGCATCCCTTAAAGGACAGTCCAGGTTTTTCACTCAGTCTCCATGATTCAGCTCACAGTCATTCTGTTTTTGGCAGGTCAGCAAAGTTGACTCTGTGGCATTACTTCCCCCTTTCCGTCAATGTTACTTCTGAAGCACATATGCAGTCTCCTAAGATGCTTTACATGCTGGAAAATAATTATATTTCTCTACAGATAAACAGACCAGAATGAAATCAATTTTCCCCATTAATAATGATTCGAGTGCATATTACTTTTGATCAAGGAAATTGAAAGCCAGTGGAGGAATACAAAGTTTATATGAGCTGTTAGTAGTCAATTCGGCAGAGATGAAAGTGTATTAGATGAAAACAAATATTAGTGAGAACAATATGTAGTCATTTTGTGTCTTTGGAAGAGGAATGCCAATGAGAAACTTAGGTGTGGAAAGACAAGATAACTGCCTTCCCCCAACCCAAAAAGGAAATAAGCTGCTTATCAGGCCTGGTGGCTCTACAGCACGTGGTCAGCCTCATTAGCATATCTTAATTGGGAATTAGACTGTCACGGACAGAGCACATTGTAAGTTAAAACTTTGGGAGACAACATAATTCATTGAAATTCCAAAAGCACATATTGTTTCCTACTTATGTCTTGAAGTGTTTTTACCTTTTCCTCTTCTTCGCCCAGCACCTCCCTCTGTTTGTTCATGTCTTTTTTCTTTCTACAATCTGCAGCCGTACCCTCCACTTTCCTGCTCACGGCCCTAATCCCATCTTTTCCACAATTCTACTTGTGATATATTTCCACAATTATCAGAAGTTATTACTTCATTTATATCCTTCTGTTTTATATTGTTTTTCTTTTATCTCTACCTGCCATTATTTATTCCCATTCATCTTTTTTGCTGTCCTTCCCACTTTCTCCTCTCTCACTCCCTTTTCCTCTCTACCTCCCTCATTCATTCACACAGGCTCAATCTGACATAAAAATTATGCCTAAGAGATTGCACAAGATTGGGTGTGCCTCACAGTCTGGTGCATTAAGTGGCAACTGTTTTTCTTGACCCTCTCCCACCCCACTTCACCAGCGGTGCAAGAGCGTTATCCATATCTCCTTAGAGCAGGGCTGAGAGGAACACACTGGCGAATATACGTTTGGCTGAGACTACGTCTGTATTACGGAAGATAGTGTTTACTCTCAGAATGCTGGCAGCCGCATTCATGGTCTCCTCTGTAAATGTGTTTGCATTGCTCAGCAGCAAGCGCCCTGGTGGGCAAACTTTGCCCTGAACAGTCATGAAAGCTGTTGAGCTTGGCTCATCTATAACCTACAAGAGGGTACTTCTACTTATCCAGGGCCAGTAGTAGTACTGGTGGGTGGTGCATTTGAAAGAGGCTTTCAAACAAAACGAAGTAACCATACACCAGGCAACTGGTGTTTATGTCACAGACCTGATTTCATTATGAGAAGAATCTTGAGAGATATGAACCATTTGCCTGGGAATATACGCAACTCCGTTGGTATGGGCTTTGGCTTTATTCTCGTGGCTGGGAGTGTAAATTGCAGGGTCACACAGAGGAGCTTAAGTTTGCTGGGAACATGATGTGAATGACATACTATTTCCAGTAGTGGCTGGGGCTGTTGGAATCACTCTTCTACAAGTTCGCATCAGCATGAAAGATCTGACCCACAGGAGCACTTTCTTCTCAGGGTGGGCCTGAAAGTGCCACGTTCCAGCTAGGCCCCTCAAGAAATCTCTGAACCTTCGCCCGAGGATGAGTTTGAAGGTCTCCAACAGATGAGTGCCAAATGAAAAGTTGCCCTGGATGGTCAGAGGGAAGCCGTACTTAATTGGTCTTCAAAGTACTTAAGATCTGATTGGCTTAGGATTTTTTTTTTTTCAAAAACCCAGGGAATGTGGGAACTTGCCCCAAACCCATCCAACTGTAATTACTCTAAAAATTACACTCAGTTACTGAGTATACATTGCCATAAGCCAGAGAGCTAAGCATTTATGGCATATCTTGCTTATTAAACCGCATGGTGCAAGTGATTGTAAGCAATATGGTTGGTCTCCCTTTTTATCAGTAGAACATGCCTATGAAAAAATGTATTCTTCCACCCAGAAATAGAGAAAGAAATGCAAAGACAGGCTGAGTGGCCGCCACCGGTCTCTCTAGCTGGTTTGGATCTCCCATTGAGGTGGGTTGTTGGGACTTGGCCTGAAGTAGACTTCTGCATAAAGCCTCACAGTAGGTATTCCAAACTGAGCCACCTGAATCTAGGAAGGCTGTTCTCTGAGCGAGGCAAATGCCCTCCCCCAATGCCAAGAGAAGCAATAGAGGCCAGTGCACCCTGTGACGTTGGTCTCAGGGTGCAGGTCTATGGTCCAGAAAGACAGGTCCCAAGTATGCAACCAAATGTAACTTTTTCTAAGACAATTGGCATTTTTCTGGAAAACATTCAATTTTATAGGACTGACTCAGTTTTCACTAGACACCTAGCCTGTTGATAACATTAGAAGTCATAGCAAATTTCAGATGAGAAAACTGAGACAAAAGATCATAAAGAAAAACAACAAAGTGACTCAGCAAAAAGATAAATTTATGTATCTAGTTACTGAATTCCAGGACTGTGCTGTATGCATGAGATATTACTGAGTCTTTTGTCTCAAAATTACTTAAGAGATTATATCATAGCATCAGTCTTATTTGTCTCAATTATAATATACAGCTACCATGGGATACAATCAAAAGAAATATAAAACTCAATTAAATTTTGGAAAGACATGCCACTGCAGAAATACAATTTCCCATACACATGTGATTGCTAGTCTAATAATACCAACTTTCACACTTTGTCTTTTATTTTGGCATATCAGAATAGAGGAGACACTGCCCCGAGATCCTTACCTTCTTCCTTTCAACATAAAGAAGAGTCGGAAATGATCGTCTGCCTCATTTCTCCAAGGAAGCCTGGGCTCACAGAATTGCAGTGGCAACCCAACTTGCAGCTTTGAGTAACGAACGATGCATCCCAGGCTGCCCAAGACGATTCCAATTTTAAAGATTCTATCCTATTATCAACGTAGGCAGCCTCTTCCTTCTCAGGCCAGTCTGACTGACTGGGTTCCAGAGAACCTGGACTCCAGCCTCAGAGTTGATATTCCCTTGCACATACAGCAACTGTTATGGACCTACTCCTCACATGACAGGGTGTTAAAGTGGATCAAACACCACCCTCGCCCTAAAGAAACTCACAAATCTGACAAAGGCAAGTCCGTTAAAAATCAAACCAATTGTAAGACACAGTCCGATTGTTTTGGTGGCAACATGAACAATGGCCGGGCAGTTCCCGGAAGTCAGAGCCTTGAGTTGGTCTGGAGTCACGTGGGATTGAACGGGCAGGTGAAAGTGAAGGGACAGCATTTCGGACAGAGAAAACAGCCTGAGGGGGACCGGTTCTGATGCAGCTTTGGGAAATGGTCAAGGTGCCCGACACGTGGGAAGGTGGGGAAGGCAGGGGAAGAGTAGAACAGACTGAAACTGCAAAAACAGATTGAGCCCAGACTCCGAAGTGTCTGGAATGGCAGACTGAGGAGACGGGACTTTATTCTGCATACAATTGGGAGCTACTGAATGTTTTTGAGCACAGTAATGGCCTGAGAAATAAGATCGTTAAGAAAATGAAGGTGTTAAAGGAAGAGCATGTGTGGAAGGAAAATCACTGGAGCCTGATTTTTCTGATGAGAGGAGGCAATAATTCAGATGAGATGCTAGATCCCAAACTGAGGCCAAGCAGTGAGGTCATGTAGGGGGATGCAGATTTCATGAAGAATGCATATGAAGACCGTAGTTTCTGTGGGGTCACACTTTTATCTGAACTTGGAGTTGGTATCTCCCGTCTAATTCATCGTGCCGTCTTCCACAATGTGTCATATCTGAAGTGGTCACAAGGGGGCACACTTATACTAACAACAGTGGAAGAAACAGGAAAAGAAGCAGGCCCAGTAGGATGTAGACACTGGGAATTAGAGCAGAACATGGATAGGAAGAGGTTAGGGGTAGTAAAGTAGTCCAGGGGCAGGTTTGGGAGAGGAGAGGACGATCAAGGAGAGAGGAATGGAATTCTTATTGTTTTAGGAAACGAGATCATTTTGCAACATGGGCAAGCGAGAATGGAGAATCACACTCATTGTGTTCCCAATATACCTTGTATATCAGGACCGTGTGCAAGGTGCTTTTCTCCTGGGTCTAATATATACATGATTTCTACGTGATCACTACACGTGGTCTCATTTTACAGCCAAGAAAACCGAGTAAGAAGTTCGCTCACTGGGATGTTTACTGTGCAGCCACTGTATGCTGCCTGCTGTTCCAAGCCCTTGGGACACCGTGAGCAAACAAGAGAACGCTTGTTCTCGTGAAATGTATGTGACATGAGCAGTGAGGGAGGGGATCACAAAATAAGCGAGCACAGAAATGAATGAGATGGTTCAGATAGTGTGATTGCTATCAAGGTAATGGCAGCTCATTCCCAGGCTGGCAAGTTGACACCGGCTGCTGGCAGGAGGCTTCCGTCCCCATGTGGCACTCTCCCATGGGCTGCTTGTGGGTCCCCATGACATGGCAGCTGGTCTTCCCCGGGGTGGCCGATCGACGGGAGAGCACAGCGGAAGCAGCGATGTCTTTTATGACCTGGCTTCAGAAGGCACACTCTGATGCTTTCGCAATGTTCCATTGGTTACCCCGGTCAGCCCTGTTCCAAGCAGGAGGAAATCCGTGAGGTCATGGTCATCAGGACACAAGATCCAGGGAGAAGAGCTTGGAGGCTGGTTTCCATGGGAAGCAAGAACATTGATCTATTCTATGTAATCTCACTGTGATGTCTTCTTTCCTTCTTCCAATGACTATCGCAGTTATTTATCATTGTTCCCTATAAAAAAGGCTGGCTTCAGAGAAGTTAAGTAAAAGTTTACCTAAACTCAGTCACTAAGTGGCAGGGCGAGGAAAGGGGCAGACATAAGTCCAACTAACTCCAACATCACAAGCTGTAAAACTCCATAACGCAGGAGAAAAGGTGTAAGTCGTTGGATGGAGATTCAAATTAGAAGTAAAGTAAAAGAAAAGGTAAGTGAAGTGGCCCCCAGGATTCTAGCCCTAGCTCTCAATACCTAGGCAAGTTACTCAACCTCTTTGTGCCTCAGTTTACTTATCTGTAACATAGGACTTGTACTGGTACCTACTTAGTAGGGCTGTTTTAAGGATGAAATGGATTGATAGTTGCAAAATTCTTAGAATGATACCTGGCACATAATATGTGCCATATGAGTATTTTATTAATAAATCAGTCAACAAATCAGTCAATAAAACAATACTACTGACAGCCCTCCCTATTTGTTTATTCTTGTCTGAGTAATCTTCTACTCTGAGTTACACTGAGTAACAACCTTTCTTGTTGGTTCCCATTAATTTACCTGAAAGCTCCAGCAGGGGGTGCTTGTCAAGGTTGCCATGTGTGGCAACAGGCAATCCTTGTATGTCTCTATCATGAGTGTTAGAATGACTTGTTGGCATGTTTCTCTCCTGTCTCTATTGTAATCCGTCAGAGAAGCCGTCTTTTTCTTCTCATGTTCCCTGTGTCTTGCCCAATATCCAGCTCACAAATAAATGAAAGACACACCCATGTGACATTAATGCTATTTTTGATGATGATATAATGGCTTCCCAGAATTACCAAGAAGACTCCTGGAATGTATTTCCCCAGGCGGGTGGGACTGTAGGATCGTGTCTGGGTGGACCCTCCTCCCACTTGTGGCAGTGCTATTTTTAACCTCGGGCGGGTTGATGACTCCTTGTTTTTGGAAGAAGGTTGAGAAGACTATGGCTGCGACCCTTTAGAATTGGGGCAGGGGGTGGAGACTGTACAAAAGGAGCAAAATCCTGAGCGCTTTTCTGGCTTTGTCCTTTACAACAGTCCTGTCTGATTTCAGTTTGTTCACACTGGGTCCTGTCTGATTTCAGTTTGTTCACACTGCCTTCTTTCAGGTAGGTAGGCAGCAAGAAAAAGAGAAGGATTGAGAGTGAAAGAGAGAGAGAGGCACAGTGGGAGGGAGGAAAATTTTTGTACGTGCCATCCACAGTAATGAAAGAGCACATGGTTTTTTTATCACATCAGAAAGCCTGAGAGCCTTGGGAATCCATCGATATAACCAAAGCAGGTCAAGGTTTAGTTATTCTGCAGTAAAACTACATTTTTACTTAATACCATCTAAAACAAAATGCCATTTTTACAAAATGAAAGGAACTACCACAGGGTATTGGAATGATCTTATGAGACATCCGTGTAATTTTTAATCATTTGGGCTGTTTCCTAGTTCACTAACAAAAAGGATTAGAAGAGTATGACTATGTTATACCTACTGTCCTCTTTTTCTTAAGTAAAACTGAATATTTTTAATAATAAAGTTGAAAAAGTAAATTAGTGATTCTTAGTTCTCCCCTCCACCTCCCCACTCCAAAAAACCCCTAATTCTCTGAAGTGACCTTGCTCTAACCCATTTTGTGAGTGGGATTTAACAGCATCAAGGGAATGCAAATGAGCCATTTGCAGGGTATGATGTTTTGACATAAGAACCCTGGTGTCCCCAGTAGTCACAGTGGGAAATTTGCTGGTTTTTAGCGCCTGATTTCTCTCAGCAGGCAGCCTTCCTTTCTGCTGAAGGGGTGTTGAGCCCTGCAAATTAGGATGCTAAGTCTTTCCCTGACATCTAGTGTCAAAGTGTGAAATAACAGACTAGGAACCAGTCTCTCATTAAGACAAGGATGTTAATCCCATTTGTTAACTTGGTTGGCAAGCAGCACTCCTTAAGGGGTGGGCTCGTGGTCTCGGCCTTGAAGGGTCTATCTATAAGCCACTCCGAACTTCACCCCCTCACAGGCAGCCCCAAGACAGAAGGAACAAAGACGTACCTGGAAAATGGAAATGCATCGTTTTTCTTAGTGTAAAATATGTCTTATTGATATTGCATTCTTTGGGCTTACTTACTGTTGCGGACCGTTCAGCCTGGTTTCAGGAGTTGTAACCCTTACCCCATGGTGGGCTGTGTAAGAGCCCAAGGGACCCACTTCATCTGGATCTGTTCTGTCACAAGGACGTGACCTACTAAGGAGACAAAGCTTATCTCCCTGGCAGGAGCACTGCTTCTGCCTCATTCATATCTGGCCCCAATGCTTGGTTGGCAGTCAACGATGGGTAAGACTCCTCATGGGAGGGGCAACCTAAGCCACACGCGACCACTTGGAAGGCCTCATGGAAGGACTGGGGGGGGGGGGGGGCGCTGCAGCAAAGAGGATGTGATGGACCCTCACCCCCCGGCTATTCTGACATAGCCCGAGTCCTCATTTCCATCTGGGAGATGTCTCCTGCTTCCTAATCGGCTTAAAGCCTGAAACTGCGGGGGTGAGCGATGCAGCCCTGTATGGGCCAGGACGGCTCCCTGGGTGATCCGGACATAAGAAAGAATTCCTAAAGTCCTGTGAAACCTGCTTTGCTAAGAGTGCTCTCCCTTAGGTGATAAGTGTCCCAGGAGGAAATGAGTATGTCTCCCAAAGCTTGGCAACCCCCTTTCCTGACAAACACTGGCTCAAATTAAGCCCTCAGATTTCTTTGAAATGTTAAACCTATATTCTGGTGTATTTTGAGCCCAATAAAAGCCTAGTGAGGAAGGGGCTCTGAGTCATTCTCCCCTGAGAGTTTGACCACCTTTCCTCCCCAAGCAGTCATGTCTTGGTAGTTTTTATTTTCATCCATGACGGAGGGATGGGGCTCTGCGGGCGGAGCCCCCCCACATCTGGCGCCCAGGACAGGGTCCCCCGCAACTTACCTTCTTGTTGAAAAATATATGACATTATGATTTACATCTTCATAAAGTGTCTTCTTACTCTGAGTCCTTTTATTCAGTTGTCCTCTCCAACCCATTCTCTGCCTGAACATGACCTTTTTAGTCTTGATTTTTCTGGTATATGGAATTTACACAGAATGTGCAATATAGGTCAACAGATGCCACTGCAGGGGAGAGAGAGAGAGAGAGGGAGAGAGAGAAGAAGAAGGAGAAGAAGGAGAAGAAGAAGAAGAAGAAGAAGAGAGGAAGGAAGGAAGGAAAGAGAAAAGAAAGGGGAGAGGGGAGGGGGAGAGGAGGAGAGGAGAGAAGGGAAGAGCGAAGAAAAGAAAAAATGGGTGGGAGCAGCTCCTGAATCAGGTTCTTAACCCTTGATCACTATAGCACCAGCATGTACTGATGCACTTTATTTTTTAACAGAGGGGCCACTGGTCTTCTCACATTTTAATCCTTCAGGTCCTTCAGCAGATGATGCCATTAATGTATTAGAGAACCATCATCTCTGCTCTGTAAAAGTCTTTCCCAGTACCATACTGTCAGTAATGCTTCAGGATCGTTGGCTCCTGTACTGCAGTGACTGTAAGGAAGTTAGAATGACCCGAGAAAATAGACTCATCCAGTTAGGGGAGCAGGGAAGTGAGGAAATTTCCTGAGAATCAGAACCATCACCAGCAAGGGAAGGATGAGAGCCTGAAGCAGTTAGTCCACGCCCTCCTCCAGGCAGCCTACCGAAATCATTCCAGAACTCTTGACATTGGTCATCATCCCCTTAGATTACATGAAACTTCCTCAATAACCCATAACAGACTTCAGCCGTATTCCCCACCAAGAAGTTCCCCTGCAGGTATACCTTACCTCCCTGATGCTTCAATGGGAGTCCCTTTCTCCTTCATTTAGGTTAAAATCTTTTACCCCTTCTCTTGCTTAATTTGTTCAGTGAATGTTTACTCTATGTCTACTACGGGCAGGCAACGTGGCCGGCTCTGGGAAAACAGTCTGGAAACCTCCACAGAACAAGTCCTCAAGGCACTTACTGTTGGTAAGGAGGTACACCTGGTGTTCATTAGGTCAGGTCTCCACCATTACGATCTGGCCTTAAGTCAGCCCCTCAAACCACCATATCTCTGCCTCAAAGCCCTGAGGTAAGTCTCTCCTGGTTGTTTTTTACATTTTTTTTCCCCTCTCAGTCTCTCTCTCTTTCCAAATAATCATTAACCAGTCTGGCAGGAGGCTCCCCCTCCTTCTGGGCTCTGGTCTATAGGTTGGTCAAGTTGAGTTTGCAGTTCGCAAGCAGGCAAGGCCGGGCGAGAAGAGCCAACCCCTCCCCCTGCGGTTGCCAGGCTCAGGGTGATATGGGTGCTGGGCTGGGGATGTTCTCTCTGCTGTCTGGCACCTGGACACCCCATCTGAGCTTGTCCCAGACGGTGCCCGATGGCTGCTTCAGGAAAGCGGCAGTAAAGCGCCATGTGTTTCTCTCTAAGAAGGCTCCCCAATGAGGTCTCACACGTTTCTTTTGAGTAACAGCCTAATCAGCAAATTTCCTAACAGCAGCCTTATTAGCTCAAATTTCAAGAAGCTACTCCATCTTTTTACCAAAAAAAAAAAAAAAAAAAAAAAAAGCAAGGATTGGAGGGGAGTATAAATAAAGAAAAGACAGAAAAATAAATAAACACTAAAAGTCAGCTGTTGAACTGCCCCCCAAACATCGAAAATATCTTTGAAGACTGGTTGTCATTTCTTTATTATTTTTCAGAGGTGAAACTTCAAGTGAGCATATGTAAATATCTGACCTGGAGGAACGTGGTGCATTTATGTAAAACGTGGTGAAGCCTGTTGCTGTCCTCATTGGAAAGAAAGTTTGTTAGAAATCTGTCTTATGCTTGTATTTCCGATTCAGAGTGTACGTGAGCCGGGCGGCACCGAGAAGGGGACTGCCCTGCAGCTTAGCGCGGGAAATGCTGAAGGTTCTTTTAAAGCAAATTAGTTCTTTTTATTTTATTTTAATCCATTTTGGGATTCAAAAACTTTCCTTCAACAAAACAAATGAGTTATCATTAGAAAAGCTAGAGAAATTAGATGGTAGAGAAGAAAATTCAGACACTAACAAGCTGGATTACCTGCCACTTTTTAAACTGCCCTGATACATATCCCCGTAGGATGAGGGCACACGCGGCAAAGACAGAAACCTAGACCCACAGGGAGGAAGGAAATTTGTAAACAACGAAAGTTCAAACAGTGTGATTCAAAAAGTAACATCTCTCTGTGTAGTCCAACCCTTCTCTTAATTTACTGCAGTGTAACAAGCACTGGTCACCAGATTTGTTCATAAAAACACATAAAGAGCCACAGTAAAGGCAGAGGTTTCGGTTAGCTTCATTAGCGCACCACGATGCCTTTCCTCAGCCAATCAGCATTCAAGGTCAACTGACAGCCAATTTTCTTCTCCGGGACCGAATAGTGCATTTTCAAGAGAGGATCCTGGTAGAAGCACTTCCCTTACAACTAGCTCCATCCATATATTTCTTTTCGCTCAAGCATTGTAAGACTTTTTTTGTTAGCTTTATGAGACTTTTTACGATGCCTGCCAAGAGCTTGTTTGAAAGGACAGCTAAACGTTATGCAATAAAATAAGCAGCAAAATCCCCAATTCCTTCACTGAAAGAGTTCCAAAGATGTCCAGTTTGCTCAAAGGGCCAAGATTCATTATCATCTGTATATTAAGTTCCTTCCTCATGAAACTCATTTAACCACATGAATTAGTAGAATCATGTTCCTGCAAAGAGCTTTAAGAAATCAACTGGTAAAACCTCAAGCCCTCAGAAAATAGAATATCTAAACCTAGCATGGCAAATGGTTTTCTCCTTACGTAAAATTTTCAAAGGACTGATAGAAGTTGCCTAGAATTCTGAGTGGAGGATTTTGAGAGTTGGCCCAAACTCTGCAAAAGAGTGCTGTGATTAATTAGTAATATGTGCTGAGTACAGGAAAGGGTCAAAGGTTGGCTAGGGTTTAAATTATCTGAGATAGAGCCTTTTTTCTTAGGTTTGCTCACAACCTTCCTCCATCACACATTCTAGTGTTATGTCTTTTTGTTGACCATCCATCGCCTTATACAAACATTTCAGAACCGTGTCTCACCTTAGTTTCCCATTCTGAAATCTTCCCACGTCAAAAGTCTTTTCATCTGTCACCCTGGGACCTGTTTTCCAACGTTTCGGTCGTCTTTGTTCCTCCAGTTGCTTCACATCCCTTTGCACCACGGTGACCGACACTGAACATAGTCCTCTAATCCAGACTATAATCTGGCCGGTTTAGAATATAGAGAAATTCTTGCTCTTTGTCTTTCTATTTCTTTATACACCCTAGCATCACATGAGCTTTTCGTAATGGCATCTGACGAGTGTCCATGCCAGGTCACTGCTGTCTGGGTCCAGGCCTTATTCTAGATCTTTCTCATCGGGGAGATGGATGTTCGGAGGTTTAGCATCAGAATAGTTTGCCCAAAAGAAGTCTCCATTTTGGGGGTAAGAAAGTTTGGACAAAAGGAAAAGATGTCGCCCTGGCTGGTGTAGCTCAGTGGATTGAGCGCGGGCCTGTGAACCAAAGGATCGCGGCTCGATTCCCAGTCAGGGCACATGCCTGGGTTGCCAGGCCAGTTCCCGGCAGGGGACATACAAGAGGCAACCACACATTGATGTTTCTCTCCTTCTCCCTCTCTCCTACCCTTCCCCTCTAAAAAATAAATAAATAAATATTTAAAAAAAAAAAGGAAAAGATGTCTTTTAAGAAGAAAAAAAAGCAATTATTTTTAAAACAAGAGCAGATGTTAAAAATGTTCAAAAGCAAAAGTTAAAGGCAGCATTTTTTAAAAAAAATTCAAGCAAATCAGATATTTTAATGAGAAGTTTTATGAGATACCAAATGAAAACTCCAGTGTGACCCAGACCCACGCCCTGCTCTGTCCTCACCCCTCCGTGCCCACGCCACCCCCGCCGCTTGTTCCCACGGGCGACAGGAGCCGCATTGGAGCTAACATAAAGAGCAACTATGATGTGAATTTGAGGCAGCTACATTTGGCCATAAAACAATTTAAAAGTAAAATTTAAAACAAGAAGACAGCTGAATTAAAACAGATATGAGAAGGGTTAGTCCCGAGTGAGTTGACTCAGAATGATGGATGTGCCCAGAAAAGCTTAACTATCCAGAGTTGAAACGTGGAGAATGTGCAGCCTCCCCAGGGTTTGTGTTTCGGGTGCCTTGGGGACTTCCTGGACCACTCTGGAAGAGAACTCTTCAAGATTATCCTAGGACCTCTTTAGACTTGAAAAGGAAGGGGATGGGAGGGGCTCCCTCAATGTCCAGCTGGCTCTAGTACTTAGCATGTTCAGATCCAAGTTTGTCATCTTCCCCCTAAAGTTAATCCTTCCTCCAGCTTTCCTGTTTCATGAACAGCATGGCCAGTTTCCCGGTGTCCAGGCTTATAACTTTTGTTGCTTTCTCCTTAAATTCTTGCTGAGAATTTTTGGTGCGTTGTGGCTATTTCTCACTAAACAGAGGAGACAGCTTTCCTTTTTGTTTAAGTGTGGAGTCCTGCACCGCATCCTCTTGGCTGTCATATGCCTTCTTTCCAGGCCTTTCTTAAATATTTTTTTTCTGTGCCTGAAAGCCAGTAGAGTTTTACACAGGGACTGTCATGGCTGGGTCCAGAGCAGAATGGTAAAGCTATCTATTAACCATTTGGTACCTCAAGTTTATCACTCAGATGAATAAAGAAGTTGTCATTTGCCCATAGGTCCCATTCTTGAGCGGTGACAGAGGGCTTTGTAGCTCATCTTCCCTATTCTCATAATCTGAACCAATTTCTTCTAGGACTGTTTAATTATTAAATACTTCAATATTCAATTTGATTTGAGCTTTCCGAAGGCTTTTAATTCAACAAATAGTTATCATGCTCCTATAGAAGAGACTCTGACAATTTTCCGTCCATTCACAGGATATCTAAGACCATCTTGCAGGTCGACCCCCATGTATTATGTCACCACTTTAAAAAGCTAAGCGTCAACTCTAATTACTGCTTAAGGTTCTTTTAAATTATTTCTGAAATATTTAGTAAGTCAGTGTCTTCTTATCCTTTATAAGGATGCTCCCCCCACCGTGATGGTTAATTTGATGTGTCAACTTAACTGGGTCACGGTGCCCAGATACATGGTCAAATGCTATTCTGGATGTTTCTGTGAGAGCATTTTGGATAGGATTAACATTTAAATCAGTGGACTTTGAGAATAACATGTTGTCCCCCATAATGTGGCGGGCCTCATTCAGTCAGTTGAAAGCTCGATTGGGACAAAAGACTGACCTTCCCTAAACAAGGGATAGTCTGCCAGCAGACAGCCTTTGGACTTGAACCGCTGCATAGGCTCTTCTCTGGATCTCTAGCCTGACAGCTCCCCCCACCCCTCTGCAGATTGTGGACTTGCCTGCCTCCATAATCATGTGACCAAATTCCTTAAAATAAATTTCTTTACATCCACACACAAATCCTATTGGTTGTCTCTCTGGGAAATCCCAATTAATACATCCCTATGTACCACCCAGGTCTTTGAGTGGAGATTCCATCCTGGCAGGACCTGACAATTTGGGTAGAGTTAGTCATTTCATGGAGATTCTGACTGAAGGAGTAAAGGCAGAAGGGAAGAAGGGATGCTCTGGAGGTCTTATCTGTGGCCGGGCATATGATGTGGGGTAAAGAATTCCTGGGAGAGGAGCCTTTCATACTAATGTCCCAGAAGCAATCTAAGAAATCACATAGGTCCCTGAGAGGGTATCAGTATTTAATGCAATTTAATTAATTGAATTTAAAATACGTTGAAGTCTGATTTTCCAGTTCCTTTGTGTATTTTTGTGTGTGTGTGCACTGCTCTGTGAAGTCATTTCATCCAAGATCGTAGGGGACTGGAAGATTGCCGACCTCACAGGACAGCCATTCTCACATTGGTGTTGACATGGAGCTGGGCACCTGGTGTCTACCCTGTTTTCTAGCATAGATTCCAGTCCTTACGGCTCACAGAAAGCAGTAAAACCTTCTTCTCAAAGAGCACATACAGATATGCTCCAGTTGATGTGATGAGTGGGCTCCTAAAAATGTATGTGTTGCATACCTTTGTGAATTGCTTTATATATTGAAGACATGTTAGAGGAGTTGGCTCTTTCAAAGGAACCTTGCAAGTATCTCATTTTTTAAATGTCAAAAGCCATTCCTATTCAAGATCATAACCTCCCTCTAATGTAGTAGCTTATGAAGTTCCATTTTTTGCTTAAGAGTTTAATTAAAGCAAGATAAAACTATATTTAATAACATTCAGCTTGAGTTATTGTAGAAATGCCTAATGTATTTCCAGAAGTGCCCAATGATTTGAATGAATGCCCAGTTGTCCAAATCAAACTGACTGACAACTTAAGAAGGAGTCATTGTCACTGTTACCCGTATTTTCCTACAATTTTTCAAAAGAAAGCATCCACACAGTGAAGGGAATCAGAATCTGTTTTTATATCCCTAGAGTTATAAACATTTGTATCAAAATATTTACAATTATAGTATATGAAATATCAATCTATTAAAGAAGAAGCCAAATACAGTACTAGAACAACCCACCAATGTAATGCAAATTACATGAGACATAAATGGCACAGAAAAAAGTAAAAGACAAAGGAATACATGTTTCACTCCAGTTATAGTTTGACTTTTTAACATAATGCGAGTATCTCTTTTGGATATATCTGATATGTAAGTATGCTTCTGAACATCAACCAGCCTTCTATAATCATGTGATAATCAAACGATAATTTAAAAGTTTATCATCCCGCAGTTTTGGCTTGCCAACCTCTCTACCTCCAGCCCAGAGAATTTGGTGGTCTGCCCTCAATATCCCCTTAACCAGAATGAACATGGAGAAACATACCTAGCAGGAGTCCTTTTACATAAATACCAGCAGTCATGGCATAACAACTCCCCAGAGAGGAAAAGCATGTAAGAAATGGGATGAGGAGAGAGCTGGGAGACACAAAGTAGGCAAGATGTCTCAGATTCTCCCTAAGATAGATCTACTCAGGGTGATAAAAGGAAATGTCTTCCTAAAATAAACTCTTTAGGTAGAATCTGAGATGGCTTAAAATAGCTGCTCCAGGCCAGAGCCATGCCTGCTTAACCAGGAATAACATACTACTTCTAAGGCCTATATAGAAATGCTCTGTGGCAACAGACAGATCAATTACCATCTGACTGGGTACCACCAGAGTTGTTTTTTTTTTTTCTCTTAAAGAAAATATCAGCCCATCACCTATATTTTTCTTTACCTCACAGCACGTTTCTTGTTTTCCTGGGAACAGAGACACTCTGTTCTTACCATGACTTAAATTGAATGTGCTTAACACTCTTCAGTTACATAGCACCTCTCACCAAAGGGTTTGTTATTTGGTTTTGGTTTGTGTGTGTTTCAGCAAGCTTCCAGAACTGTCTTGCCTCATCTAGGAAGCAGGATAGGCACGTGCTCTGAAAGGTGACCACTCCAGCCAGTGTCAAAGCTGGAATTGCCACTGAGCTTAGGAGTCCTGACCCCCAATGTGGATTAGACGAAATGTGCTGAAAAGTTTGTAGTTTAGAGGGAGAGTAACAGATTGTGTTACCAGTTGCTATATCTGTCTTTTTCTCATTATGTAGTTAAAAGAAACATTGATTGCATGGGGAGGGAATCCTAAAATCATAACCCTAATACAGCATTGTTACGAGACTGCCTTTGGATCCCATAATTTGTGTGGCACTTTCACCACAGAATTGGTCATTAGTAGCTTTACAGAAACTCCAGAAGAGCTCCCTTGGCTTTAAGCAAGAGGCCTAGCAAAGTCTGTAGCAAGAGGTCTCCATGAGGGACAGCTGTGTGAAGTCTGGTCTGGGCTCTGACCATGCCCCAGGCCTTTCATTGTGAACAGTTCTCTTTCTTGGTTTAATTAACCCACCAACTTGGTTTCATGACTATATCTCTTCCTACCATTTTGTCACAAATACCACTGAATTCCACAGAGTTAAGTATCTGTTCTAAAGAGGAATAATGGCTCACTGGCCAAAGCCCTCCTGTGGGCCCTTCAGACTGGAATGTGATGTTTTGCTTTGGGTCAGGAGGGTGGATGGCCTCCAGGCTTAACACATTCAACATAAAACAATATCTGCCCTTGCTGGAACTTGTACCGCTATTTTAACTTGGTGCTGTAGGTCTGAGGACCGCAGTGCAAGACCCAGAAATTCACCCTCAGAAGTGGAGCCAGTGGTGTGGCAGCTGGTGGGGCCTCAGGCGGTGTGTGTAACTAAGAACAGCTGGAGGCCAAGTCTGGCGGCTGGAGAGAGGCTCTCTGGCCCACATCAAGGGACCGTGGAAGTTCTAGCCAAATGCTTTCTCCCAGGGGCAGGGCTGGACCATAGAGAACCTCCTGAGTAACGGTTTGAGCTTCAGCCTCTCCCACCCTTATGTGTCCCTCCCCCACCCCCCTCCCCTGTCTTGGTTTTTCCTGAAGAGCAACTTTCACTTCCCTCCCAGATTCCATGGCTTTCTCTTCCCCACCCCCCAGATCCCCATAAACTTGTTCAGCCTTATTTCTTTCTCAGGACCAGGTAGAGAATGCCAATGATGAAGCTAAAGCAGAAGCAGATCCAGGTCAGGATGAAGCAATAGCCGTGGTGACTTTGATTGTAGAGGGTCTGCTGACCACCCGCATAATGATGAGTGTAGATGGACACCCCAACCATAATGCATAGCCCTGCGGGGGGGGAAAAAGTTAAGGTAAGGTTTTATTGTTTGTTTGGTTGGTTGGTTGGTTGGTTGAGGTTTGAGGGAGGGTTCTTTTCTTTTTTTTTTTTTTTTCTCACTAAAACCAAGAACAAGTTCTAAATAGGGGTGTCAAACTCATTTTCACTGGGAGCCACACCCACCTCGCAGTTGCCTTCAAAGGGCCGAATGTAGTTTTAGGACTGTATAAATGTAACTACTCCTTAACAGTTAAGCGAGAGCTCGGTGCTGCTGCAGGGTAGAAACAAGGTGCTGGCCGGATAAAACAAGGTGGAGGGTCGGATTTGGCCTGCAGGCCTTGGGTTTGCCACCTGTGTTCTACCATTTTTAAAAGATCCTACTTTCATCATCTGCACTGGGACAATGAAATCTGGCTGTTCGGCCTAAACAGTAGTTCTGTTGATCTACCTGGATCCGAGCTTGATGGTTCTGTTGGTAAATGAGTGCTGTCTGGCCCCTCACATCTGCATGGGGCTGTGTGGCTGCCAGTGTGAAGGCAAACACAGAACCTCATGTCCATGGCCTAGCACATGTGGGCAAGCTGCCTGGGGACACAAGCATGCCACCAAACTGTGTTTGGGGAGAATGACAGGAGAATGAGAACGGCAATCATCGTGAGCCTTGTGGTGGTGGTTTTTATCTTTGAGGCCTCCCACCTGTCAGCCCTCTTCAAGCATCTGACGCACAAGTGCTACTGGTGGGCAGCCGCCACTCAGGAGCTGCCCCAGAGTGCTAGACTTAAACAATGAAGCTGTGAGGGTTCTTATTCCAAGCATCTATCAGGGGTCCTCAAAAAGAAAACAAATAACCAGAGCCACGTGCTCATCTGTTCAAGTTGCTAGGAGCATCCATGGTAAAATTTACTGTCAAGCTTTGCCTGGGTAAACTGGAGGCTGGGCCTCAGGTACTCACAGCACACCAGCATGGTGGCACCCGAGAGGAAGAAGCGGTTTCCCTTCTCCATGGTGAAGAGCTGGAACACGAAGACCACGAGGGAGATGACAGAGAAGATGATGGAAAGGATCATGAAGGCCTGCACTGCCTTGAGTGCATCTGTGGACACAGAGGGAGGGAGCAAGGGGTCAGGCCAGCCAGTCCCAACAGGCTGGATGGTTCCCCAATCACATGATTGGTCAGCTCTGAATACAATATCTTTATAGATACCTTCATGGGAGTACGCCAGGGCTCCATCGCAGTTACTTCCAGTACAGTTTTTCCAAAGGCCTACTGATGCTTTTGCCACATCTGAAACCACCCAGACCTGAAACCAGGAGGAAAACAAAAGTTGGGTTTAAAAACTGACCCTCTTTTTTAAATAAGAATAAATATCAAATCAGCTTGTGCCCAGATCAAATCGTAAGCAAGTCATCATATTTAGCCATAAATATGGCTACACAGCCCATCTCTTGATGGAAATAAGATTTGACTAAAACTGAAGTTACAAAGTTCCCAAGAGAAAAGAAAGAAGAAAATGTGACCAAGGGAAAAATTACCTGGCCTCTCTGGGCTTCACATTTCTCATCAGGTTAAAAAAAAAAAAAAAAAGAATTTAACCACGGTGATTCAAAATTCTAAGGCTCTAAGAAATGGAAACCCTGGATGAGCAAATTGGTTTTAAGTATGCACAATTCATACAAAACTCATACACTCTATCAAGAGTGTGTCAGGTAAGGACCTGGCTAAAAAGAAGAAAAAAGTAAGGAAAAATGTTCAACTGGAGACAACTAAGAAACACAAGGGTAACTAAGAAAACAGCAATGAGTCTTCGTGCTTAATACGCCACTTTCATCTAAACAGGAGGATCAAATTTTAATTGTCACAACATGCAAAGTAATTCCATAGCTAAATAGTGCAACAAGAGTTTTACTATGGGGTCAGCTGGAAGTGGAAAAGTGTCCAGAATATAGTCCCTGAGGCTCACCACAGTGCCAGTTCCCCCTCTTATTGGGCCCAAGAAAAGCAGTTATCTTTCTGTAATGGAAAACAAGCACCTAACTCTGTCTACACAGAGTGTCTGTAAAAATGCATGTTACATGAAAGGTAAGGTCAAGGACATGCAATTGCCTGCTCTCGATTCAATAGTCAGCACTTTGGCATCCACTGATACAATTGGAAGTCATTTATCCAACCTATTACCCTGAGAGGCTCAGGGACAGGCGCACAGAACGGCTGAGTGACAGTTTGGAGGAGGCTGCCAGGGCAAGGGTTCCGTCTCATCACCATCATGCTTACATTAGCCTTGCTTATAATCACACCCACCGATGTTGGCCAAACTCATCTCTCTGCACTTTAAAACCCATTGAAAACGGGCTTTAAAACTTTTTTACATTTAAAATGGGCTTTTAAAGTCCTTTAAAATCCTTTAACCGTAACAGGGACCTAAACAGATTCTGGAACCATCATTTGCCTGTCTAGTGATTGTGGCTTCGGTTCCTGTGTCCGAAGAGCTGTCTTGTTTTTTTCTGAGAAAAGCACGAGAAAAGCAAATTGGAAGCTATGAACTACCACTAGAGGGCAGAAAAGCCCAAGGTTCAGAGAGAAGGGACTTGCTACCTCCTTTTTTTTTTTTTTTAACATTGTTTTGAGTGAGTGATAGTCTTGCAAAATTCCACTTTCACGCACTACTACTCTCGTCTCAGAGCTGGAATCGTGAGTCTGGCCACCAAAGTTTCTCATCATCTCACTCCTATCTCCGCTTCTAATCAAGGCTCCCAGAAGGAGGGGAAGTTCTGTTCCTGACACCTGGGTGCCTGCGTTATGCCCTGAACAAAGCCTGTCCCTCCTACCTGGGCCCCTTGGCTAGCACTTCTGCCTGGAATGTATCCCTATGCTCCCTCCCCTGTTCATCTTATGCCAAGAGAAAGCCCAGCCAATTACCAGTCCTGCAAGCTCCACCTCAGCTGATTCCTGTGGAGACTGAAGAAGCTTCACTGAGTTCTCCAGCCTCTAGAGTCTAGACCTTGAGGCAGACACTGACTTTTATCCTCCTCTTACTGAATAGTTTGATGTGTGAGTATGTGTGTTCTTCCCCAGTTAAGCTGAAGATTCATGAAGGGCAGGGATTGAGGCTTAAACTGAATGAATGAATGAACAAGAACACTACTCACATTGGCAATGGTGGAAACGAATAACATAATGACAGTGGCAATGTGGACCACAAAGATGCCAGCCAGTAATACCAACATCTTGGCTTTTTTGATGATTTGGCAAGTGCAGAGTCCTGAGAAGAAAGGAGAAAACAAACAGAAAACAAAAGGTTACAGTCACATTCAAGAAGATAATTCAGCTTTCCCACACATATGGACTATCTGCTAAAATCTGAAGTTGCAATAAAAAGCATCACAATTTCATCATACATTTCTAAAAACATTTAGTTAGCCTGGTTTCCTAAGTGCCTATTTGTCTATTTACATATACCTAAATATAAACATAATTCTGCATCTCAGGTATTTATATATCCATCTCTCTAATATAGCCTGTTTCAAAAAAAAAAGAAAGGACATTTTATGATAACTGTTAGCATTTTACTTCATTTGTGTTTTAGAGGCCAAAAGTACAACTTGAGTTTTTAAAAAGGCATTTTGACAACTCTAATTTCCAGTGCAACAATGTCATGTAAGTTTCCAGTTCCCACTGGGGAGTGTCCCTGCCTCTGTCCAACTGCTCATCCAGCAATTGTAACAGAAATGGAGGCCTTCCACAGAACAGCAGCTGTTGCTCAGTCCCATAGACTGAATACGCTACTAATTGGATCCCAGGTGAGATATAAAATGTGAGAGCCACATTTTCTCTTATTATAATGCTGTTTGGTATTCAATAATTTTAACAACCTAATTACAGTTTAATGGTCTGATCACCTACTCATTGACTGTTTCGGACTTGTATTACCGGACCTGGGCCTTTGGGCTGTGTGTGCCCCACCGTAGGGAATCTGCTATTGGTCTGGGAGTCTGTTATATTTCCTGACTCAACATGACAGTTCTGGGGGCTTTAGAAATATGCAGCTTGGGATGCCACCAAATATGCCTTCTACTTGTGCATGACATCTACACAAATTCCAGTCCTTCATGATGACTCAGGACCAAAGACAGGCAAGTACATAAATCACATGGTGGGAGAATTGGGAACTAATAGAGGTTAAGGATATACATGGATAAACAAGAGCAGTCAGCCATAATCTCAGCAGTGTAGGAAAAAAGAGCCCATTGATCACAAAACCCAGAAAGTAAAGGAAGTGGGGAGGAGGCACATGGGAGGCTATTCTGATTTCTGTCAGCTGCAGGTGTGCTTCGTCATGCTCAAGGTAGTCACATGTAGTGCAGGCTCCCAGGGACTTCAAAGCAAAGGGCTCTGGCTGATTGGCTTCTTCACACCCTGGGCAGGGTGCACCTGTGGACGTCCCCACCTAGGCAGGAGATGGCTCTGCATTTCCAGCCATCGTCCCACTTTCCACTTCTCTCTCTCACTCCACCTTATTTAATTGAAGCTTGGAGTGTGCTCGAGCCACTTTCCTATTGTACCAGGTATTGGCTGGAAAGCACTAATACTCTCTGCCAACACTTCAGGGGCCTTTTATCTCTGCTCAGGAAACACTACAGTGCCTTGCTCTTTACAGGCCAGGGGTGAGAGCAGACACTGGCTCCCACTTCTACCCCCCACCCCACCTTCCCCTCCAACAAGCCCCGCCCACCTTCCCAATCCAAGCACTTCCCTCCCACCCAGGCTATTTTGTAGGAATTCGTCCAATTTCACTGCGAGTGACACAAGTTTCTCCTGCCGCCCTAGGGGAGAACTTGGAGCTTTCATGTCTGTTATGAATACTCTGCCCACACATTCAAATTCATTTTTGCTCTTCTCAGTTTCTTGCACACTTCCACAATTTTCTGTTTGACTTTAATGCACCGTGAAAAGAGATTTTGGAGTTAGAATCATAAAGTTTTTGACTTTTGGTCTCAGTTTCCTGCTATATGAAGTGGGGGGTGGCAACACCAATTGTAGAGGGAAATATGAGGGTTACATTGGATCACATATGTGAAACTCCTTGCATGGTGCCTGGCACGTGGCAGGTACTAAGGGGGTTGCTTTGTTTGTGGTTATTAGTATTACTAGTACTATTATGTGAAACTGAAGAGCTGTTGCCAACCCTGACGAGGCTGCCCCATGTTAAGTGTGACTAATAGGAGGTCTGCCAACCAGTTCACAAGGGCGTGTATCTAAACTCAAGTCAGTCCTCTTAGAAATTGCCATCATGACTAATCCTTGCCGCTTGAGTGGTAAGACCACTAAGAACACACCCTCAGGAACAAAGAAGAGAAAGTTCATTCTTCACAGCCTTACATGACTCGGGATCTCACAGCGTTTTCTGTCTCCTGGGTCAGCCTAAGTTGCACTTGCTTACACTCTCCATTTTGATGCCTTGAACATCATTGTGTTCCAAAGACCCTCTCCCCTCCCTGCACCCCCACTTTGGTCCATCCACACACCCCCGGGGCACTGGAGTTCCTGGCCCGCACATCTCACTTCTGATCTACACTGAAGCCCCACTGATCGTTGATCGTTGTCCCCTGTGCAGCACAGGCAGGAGGAGTGGTGGGGGTGGGGGGTGGGAATCAAGTAAAGAAGCAACTCTCTTTCATCTCCGATTTCCATGATCGTGCCACATCTGTTCACCACGCAAGGAAAGGAGCACAGTGTCTTGGAATCCAGCAACTGTTCTTAGCAACAATTCTCTCTGTTTCTAGCTGCTGGAGACAGCTACAGTTAGGGGCTGTTTATCTGGAGTATCACGTAACACCTATAGTGTCATCCATTGTCAGCAAAAGGGGCTTCCATTGTTTTCAGTGGCCCTCCCAACATATATGGAAACAGAGTAAACTATATTCTTAAATTCCTGGCCTGGATCATCCCAGGCTATTCAGTCCCTGTACTAATAACCACCCAGCAGAGACACCACTTGCAATCCTTATGGACCCAATGAGTGACTGCGGATCTAACAAACAGCAGAGAACAAGGGGTTTAAACAACAGCAGATCCCATTCTCTTGACTTCAACCCACCCATCACTTGCAACGTAGCTTGCAGGGAGACTCATTTCCCGCCCCACTATGTATCTTGCTTCATACAAAAGCACTGAAAAGACAGCATTTCTGAGCATTTATATCGTTTGAAATATTGGTTGCTACAACTTCCTTTTCTGGCAGCATGCTTCACTACAGTAATAATTGACTCCCTAAAATGCTATGGATGGTCATCTCCCATGGAAAGCACACCGCTAATCATAGCTAGGCAGCTGGAACCCAGAAGTAGACAATAACGGCATTGCAATTCTGAGTTCTTGGGTGCAATGCCTGCCTCTCTCTGAGCATTTGGGGGTGCACAGGGCAGCCCCCAAATTTGTCATTTGATTGTTGTAACTCCCTTAACAACAGTGTTATTTGTGATGCTTAGATTCTCAGACCCAGGCCACCAGAGCCAGTCCACTCACCCTGCCCTTTAAGGATAGGGATTTCCACTGACTGTACTCTGGGGGGTTCCAGCAATACATTTCTCCACCCACCCCTGTAAGCAGAGTAAGATCTCCCCATTTGCCCTCACCAACCCAACACACTCGGGACAGGCATGGATAAGGCTCCATGGGGCTGGGTGGGAAACTGAGAAAAATATAGGAGGCATGGACGCTGACTCTAGAGAGAGGTGGCCATGAAGAAAAATGGAAGTAAGAGACTTAAAGCCACACGTCGGTTCTCTGCGATCCCTCCCTGGTTCTTCTCCCTGAGCTAATGTGCGGGCCAGCCAGTTTCCTTTCCACCAGCGCCATTTTTGTTTCGGACCAGGCTTCTCCTTTCCCCACCACAATGCCTGGGGCCACTTTAGAGAAACAGTCTCTTTATGCACCTGTCCCAGACACAAGCATCCCAACCACTGACTGTTCTAGATTTGGATTAAATTCTTCACTAATAGGACATTCAATAGGACATGGAATATTCTTCACTAATAGGACATGGAAATGACCCTGAGGATAACCATTGCAGCTGAATGGAGCTGTAAATGACTACCGCATGTGGGACAGGGGCACAATTGCCCTCTCCTGGGGGCCTCCATCCACTTAAATTCTTATCAGCGTCTGGACGCCCTCTGACACCCGCACGCGCAAATGAAAGAACCGAAGGAACATAGCTTTGAGGTTGCCTCGCATTGCCTCTTTGCCTTTGTTAAGGTAGCGTAGCCCTTCTACGGTCCTCTGACCACAAGAAGTTAATCAGGCCCCTGTGGACACCTTTCCTTTTTTTAATGAGCCACTAATACTGAAGAGACTTGAAGAATAATTGACTTCTAAAAATGTTGGTTTAATTAATTAATTAATGCAAATAAAAATGTTGGTAATTTGGTTGCAGAGCTCCAGGTCACATAACTTCTTCCTGCCATGATGTTGTGAGTTTATCAAGCTTCCCCTAGAGTCTGGGGAAAGAGGCTCTTTAAGGGTGATCTGAGGTACAACAATTGGGAGCAATACAATAAGATAGAGTAACCCAAAATCTACTTCTCCAGCAAAGAAAGTGGTGGAAATCCCAGCCCGAGTCATGGAAGACCTACCCTGAGCCTGGCGGTGTAACATAATCAGAAACAGGGAGGCTGGGGGCTGCGTGAGCAGCAGGAGAGTCCCGCAGGGCAGAGTCCCTGGGGCAGAGTTCCACAGAGTGCAAAAGCCATGATTCATCTGAGAGTGGGTGAGATTCTCCCAGACAATGGCAGCATGGAGACACCCTCTACCAGATGGCGCAAGAGAGCTTTCTGGAAAGCCTGTGGCTCTGGCTGGCTAGACAAGGCAGTTGGGCCATTTCCCTGGCAGCCTAAGATGGCCCAGGCTTTTCTGGGGAGAACAGAGCAGTAACAGCCAGATGCTAAGTTCCCTATTTCTCCTTCCTCTCATCCTGGTTTCATTGCACAAAACATCTTCCTCCATTATTCATCTTGCATCCATTCTCTACTTCCCGTTGTCCTTGTCCAGTTCTGGTCCGAGTCTGGACCAGAGCATCAGCTTTTCCCAAGATCCTTCCTCTGAACTTGCCCTCTACCACACCCTCCACACTGCCAGTGTGCTATCTGACCATACTACTCCTCTGCTCAAAACCCCCCAAACTCCCCATCACCAGGAAAGAGACTCCACACACTGCATGCACACTGGCCCTGGTGGTCTGAGAAATTTGAGGATCTTAGGAATTTGGTCTCAAAAAGGAAAAGAAAATATCCTTTCTCCAGTAACTACCTATAAAATTCTTTCCAAAAAGCTCAAATCCTGCCCCTTCTAGGAAGCCTTCCCAGATTCAGAGGTCAGAAGTCGGCATTTCCCCCAGTTAAGCTATAGCATTTCCATAGCCCTTTATTAAAACCACTAGTGGCCACCTGCCTGGTAACAGTTACTTGGGAAATGTTTGGCCCCCCATTCCAAAGATTCTAAGTTCCTGAAGGGAGAGTCTTGTCTATAATAGGTACCAAATAAATATCTGTTGAGTGAGCAAATAAATATTTTCTTCTTGGTAGAAAAATAATGAATGTCAAAGTGACTGCGGGCTTTAAAATAAACAACAGAATTCTAGAGGGAAAAATGTTTCATTTTTTTTATTTTTATTTTAATTGTTGATCTTGTACAGTTTTCTGTCTTTTATTCTCACCCGAACCCGCCACCCCAGCCCTCCCCACCTCCCTCCCATTTCCACCCCCCCCCATAGTTTTTGTCCATGTGTCCTTTATACTTGTTCCTGTAAATCCTTCCCCTTTTCCCCTGAAATTCCCTCCCCTCTCCCCTCTGGTGACTTTCAGCATGTTCCCAATTTCCATGTCTTTGGTTATATTATGCTTGTTTGTTTGTTTTGTTGATTAGGTTCCTGTTAAAGGTGAGATCATATGGTATTTATCTTTCACTGCCTGGCTTACTTCGCTTAGCATGATGCTCTCAAGTTCCATCCATACTGTTGCATAGGGTATGAGCTCCTTCTTTCTTTCTGCTGCATAGAATTCCATTGTATAAATGTACCACAGTTTTTTGATGCATTCATTTACTGATGGGCATCTAGGTTGCTTCCAACACTTGGCTATTGTAAATTGTGCTGCTATAAACATAGGGATGCATAGTTTCTTTTGGATTGGTGTTTCAGGGTTCTTAGGATATAGTCCTAGCAATGGAATTGCTGGGTCAAAAGGTATATCCATTTTTAGTTTTTTTAGAAAATTCCATACTGTTTTCCATAGTGGTTGTACCAGTCTGCACTCCCACCAGCAGTGCACTAGTGTCCCCTTTTCTCCACAACCTCTCCAACACTTGCTGTTTGTTGCTTTGTTTATGAGGGCCATTCTGACTGGTGTCAAGTGGTATCTCATTGTGGTTTTAATTTGCATCTCTCTGATAGCTAGCGATATCGAGCATCTTTTCATGTGTCTCTGGATCCTCTGTATGTCCTCCTTGGAGAGGTGTCTGCCCAAGTCCTTTGCCCATTTTTTAATTGGGTTGCTTGTCTTCTTAGAGTGGAGTCGTGTAAGTTCTTTGTATATTTTGGAGATTAAACCCTTATCGGAGATATCATTGGCAAATATGTTTTCCCACAAAAATGTTTCATTTTTTAACATACATGAACTCTTGTCCTTTATTATTTTTAGACATTATTTATATATTACCACAACTATGTATTGAGCATCTTTTTACATGCAAACCCTCTGTTACATATTTCCATATAAATACCTATGTAAATATGTATTTTCTGAGTACCTTTGACACTTGAATATATAGGGGTATTATAGTGTTCTGGAAAGCACTGTGTTCAGTGTCTTTTATTCCAGAGGAAGTAAGTTAATGCAAAGATAATTAAATTTCTAGAGACTAATTTGTCCACAGATTTAACATTTCTATCTATCTCTTTAAGTTATAGAATCTCTGAATGCAGAGCGGGGCTTTAACATTCCTCCACATGGAAGACATGGAAGCTCATCTATAATGCGATACCAAGGAACTATCTAAATCATGCCTACACTCCTCTTGTCACAGAACTGACTGCCTACCTAGACACCCTGCTCCCCCCAGTTAGGAAGTCCTTCTGACAAAGCATCAGGGTTTGCCCTTGGCAATGACTCATTTAGTCTGCATTTAGTCCTGCCCTTTGGCTAATGCTTCCCCTTCAGCCCTTTTCTCAAATGGTTACCTTTGCAGAACGATCAGGTTATCAGAGAATTAGCCAGAGAACATCACCTCATATTCCCAAATGTCTGTCATATTAGAACACAGTCCTGAGATTCCTCGGCTGCAAGACACAACTCCACCTTCTCATTGACTGATGTCTTCCCAACAGCAACGTCCCACTCTCTGTCTGGATAACTGCAAACTTGGAAGAAAGCTCTCTCACACCATCTGACCGAAGACATGCTGCTTCCTCTGCGGCACAAGAGGAGTGAAAGCCCACGCTGCTCCTGGTCATATGATCCCCATGAGTCAGCCCGTGTCTCTGTGCGGTCTTCCTCAGCAGGACACCCGAAACTTCAGTGGCTGCTTCTCCCTTGGGATGCTGTGTAGGGCGGCAGCACACACGTCTTCCTATCCTCCACACGTCAAGATCATTTTGCTTTTGTTTGTTTGTTTTTTACGTGTTTGCTTCCCACAGAGGGTCATTTGAGTTGGCAAAAATGAATGGCCATTGAACACAAAAGCAGAAAAGGAAATGCTCTCTTTTGGGAGCAGCCATAGAGGATGTGTCCGGAGGAGGAAAAGGCTGGGATGAAAGTCAGGCCCAGTGGATGGGACCTTGGATGAGCTTTTCTGGCCATTGTTATTGTTGTTTCATGTCAACTGTACTTTCCATTCTAAGTATTGTTTTCACACAGGGCTGGGGGAGGGGGACATTCATTTCTCCGTGGGAAAGACGTGGAGAAAAAGACTCCTAAAGGGCCGTTTCCTCCTGCCTCAGGATATCTGATGCTTGGGGTGGAAGGAAAGAGCTCTAGGTTGCACCTCACTATACGCATCATCCCAAGCCTTGTGTTTTTAAGTGCAAGGACATTTCTATGACCTGGAGAAAATCAGCCATCAAGCAGGAAAAGTAACAAGGATCCACATGCTCCATGGAAAACATCTGTTTTTTAGGGTCCTGCCAGAACGGAGATTGCATCTCCCAAATGCAGGCCACTGTAAATGGGGTTATTATGGAAAGGGTAGTGTTTATCAGGCACTGGTATAGACTCCCACATAATTAGGGAGAAGAAACTGGGTAGGGGACAAGCATGTTATTTTTAAAAAAGAAGAAGGAAGAGCACCTATTAGAAAACCAGCTTCTCATAAAATCTCGGCCTCTGACCAACTGCTGACTTTGGGAAAATCACACAACCTCTCTGGTCAGTGGTTCCTAGAGAGACAGTACCTAATGGTGAGGTGCACGGGTTCACGGTTCAAATCCTGACTCTACCACTTCTTTTTGTTAATTTCAGTTTTACTGAGGCGTACTTGACATATAAGATTGTAGGATAAGTAAAGTATATACTGTGGGGATTTGCTGACTCCACCGCTTCGTAACTGTGATCTGTAAACCTCCTAGGGTTGATGTGAAGATTAAGGGGATCATGCCTCACAGTGAGCAAAGGTTATGCGGTCACTGGTGATTCTTTTTGTTCAATCACATAAAATGAGAGGCTGGGGCCAGCAAAATGGGCTTTACGCTTCCCTGGCAGACTCTGAGCACCAACTACGCTAAAGGCAAACAAACAGTGCAAATCTTGTTTTTGCAAATGCTCTCACGGAGAATAATATGTCTCTCCTATTTCCCCTTGTCCTCTATCGTGTCCGGCAAGGGGGTGGTTCAGGGCCACAACTGCAAAGGCTGAGGCCAGCCTTGGGCTGCGAAGAAGCAGGCCTAGCTTACGCCCCCAGACCACAGCTGGTCAGGCCATCTGGAGAGGTCTCCTGGGCGAGGACGGAAGCTTCAATGTCTTCTGCTTCTGACAAAGAAGAGTGTTCTGGCAGCCAGAATGTCTTCAAGGGAGAGGTTGCCAAGATAATAACTAGGATTTGGGAAGAAATATCAAGGTGTGGCCCAGCCCCAGCGGCGCTTGGGCGGGTCGACAGTAGATGGTGGCAACATGCTTCAACCAGCAAAACTGCAGCCTTGAGGGGTGGAGACTAGCTGGCTGAGACCCTCCCTCTAAACCAGAGGTGCCCTGGGAAAGCGCTGGGTGGGCCATGGGTTTTGTTTCTCCTTTTGAGGGCAATTGGTTGTTTAGAAGTCCAGAGGTGGTTAGGTTATTCAGCCCAATCCCTTGACAAAGGAGGAAGTGGGGGTCCCCGGAGGAAAAACAGAATCAGAGCCGAAGCCATCCGTCTCCCGGCATCTAGACCAGGCCTCTTCACTACAGAGTGATCTCTCTCCTGTATCGGTCTCAGAGTCCAGCAGACTTCTGGAACTTCACTCTGTTCCTCTGCTACCTCCTAGTTCATCAGAGGGTCAACACAGCCCCTCAGAACAGGGCCATTGGCAAAAACAAAGTCTCTTTCAAGGGCCATTGCTTCTTCCTGCCCGGCCACCAAAGGCCCAAACCCATCTACCCCCACACCGCAAAACCTGAGACAAGCTGCCCCCCACCCACCGCACAGAGTCCCCTCCCCACTGAAGCACAAAGCAAAGGGAAGCTCCAGGCCTCAGCATTCTCTGAGCTAAGTGTGAACGCACCCCTGTGCCCAACTCATTGTTCAGGACAGTAATGCTCTCTCCACCAGGCTGTAGCTCCGAGCTGCTGAGGAGGGGCCTTCGATCATTTGAAATAAGTCTAAGTATCAAAAACCTCATTTTGATCTCAGCTCTGACCTGAGAAGAGGAGAAATGTTGGGAAAATTACCACCCCATTGGCATGAATATTCCATGGAAACACAAATGATAGCAAGGAAGTATTGGCCAACATTTGTGCTTGAACAACAGAAGATTCTTCACTGGCACAACAGAGTGTTTGACCCCAAGGAAGATCCTGAAACACTGAGGGCAGGTGGCCCCCGAACAAGAGAGGAGACACTTAGGAGTGGAAACATCCTCACACTTCTATCTTGCTCTTTCAGCACCTTGGTCTTTCTCTCAACACTTCGTTTTGTCTTCCTCTCCCAGGCCTTTGCGTTTGCACCTTTGCTTTGCCCCAACACAGGGGCCCCAGGGAACCACAGGCAGTCCCACTTGCTCCCTCCCCACCATTTCCTCCTTGCACCTTCCCTTTCTTCCTCTCAATTTGTTCCTCATTGGTTCCCATCCACACCTTTGCAGCCACACCCTCATGCTGCAGGGTCTCCCTCCTTGAGAAGAGGGTGGAGCTCCTTTCCCAGGACCTGCTCAGTTTCTCCCTGAGCCTGGTTGGGTCCCTGGCTGTTCTCAGTCTTAGCAGGCTTAGGTATCCTGCCCCTCCTCATCTGAGCTGGCTCCTTGATGTTTCATTAATCAAACCTCTTCCTTTTCATCCCCAAGCTGGGTGAGTGCTCACTGCTATTGGATGGTAAAGGCTGCCCACACCACATCTAAGGAATCTCTGAGCTGATGAAGCAGAGGAAACGGCCTGGGTCCTCAGTCCTCCAAACGCCTGTTTCAATGCAACATGTTGCCTCGTTCCACTTTTCTACCAATTTTTATGGATTAAACTAGCTACTAAAATGAGTCAAGAATTTCTCAAAATAGGAACGTTAGGGCCTTAGAACAATAGAATTTCAGAGCCACAAGGGGCATTGGATACCACCAAGTTCAGTCTCCTGAACTGAGAAGACAGATGACCTAATCGTGGTCACACGGCGGGGTCGGGACAAGACCCCAGCCCCTCATCTTCTTGTTCAGCCACCTTGCGTCTACTCCAGGATTTATGCCACCAGGTCAACCTGTACTTAAAGGGCTCTCAATTTCACTTATTCCACTGGAAGAGAGATTTTATGAAATAGGCTCAGAAAATACAGAAACTGCCAGATCCACATAGGGCTGCCAGCACCAGGAGCAGAGGAGTCCATTTTAGTTCTAGGAAAACGCCATTTCCACAGCAGGGAAGGAAATGTTGACCCAAATACTTTCTTTCAACAAAAGAGAAGCCCTGACCAGTGTGGCTCAGTTGGTTGGGCATCATGCCACAAAGCAGAAAGTCCCTGCTTCGATTCCCAGTCAGGGCACATGCCTGGGTTACAGGTTTGGTCCTGAGTCAGGGCATGTACGAGAGGCAACTGATTGATGTTTCTCTCTCACATCAATGTTTCTCTCCTTCTCTTCCTCTCTCCCTTCCCCTCTCTCTAAAAATAAACAAAATCTTTTTTAGAAAATGGAAAACAACAGTCTCCACAAGGGTTTATAGTTTTATCTTTATGCATCATATCAGTGGATCTTACAATGAAATTGAGAGAAACGATTTACCCAGTCATAGCACCAGGGACTAAAGTGTTACAAAGTATGACTGTGAGACATGTGTGTTTGGGGAGAGTGCAGGAAAGTCAAGTAAACTACTAATCGGAACCACATTTGGACCTCCTTAATTACTGAATAAAATCTGGAGTCATCCGGGCAGAACTGGGAAGAGGATTGGAAATGGGAAGTTTATGGTCAGAAAATTCCAGTTCTGCCCTGGCTGGGATGATGAGCTCTCTTTAAGGGACTGACATCCAGATTGTCTGCCAGCAGCGACACCGAGGTTACACTGGGCTGGCAGCCTGTTCCCAGAGTCACCATGACAGGTGGTTAGGCATAGGCTGCATGAACTACGGACCAAGGTAAGAGACAACCCCAGAGGGCCAAGTTAGAAGCCTCTGTGTCTAGTGTTAAATTGATTTAACCATGACCTTATGAGTAGCAACTGGGTGTGTCCCCCAAGTATGCATATCTGAGAGTCTGGAATGTCTCTGAGCTTTTGTATATGCATGTGGTAAGTGAAAGAAGGAACCATATTCATGTGCAGAGAGGGAAATATCTCAGAATCCAATCGTATGGCCACGGTTTACTACATGCGCAGTTTCAAAGCTTCAAAATGTTTCCTGCCCCTCTTGCTGAGTGTCAGGCCATAATATTAATAGTAATCAAGTTTTACCCATTAAGTATTCAGTAAAGGTTAAAGGTTTAGGGCATAAGGAACATTGGGTGGAGCAGCAACAACAAAAGTGGAATAGATATTTTCTGGGTCACTACAGGACCGCAGAACTAGAACAAAGAATGGAAGTTATAAAGAAACCGATTTTGCCAGATTTAAGAGACTCTAATAACTAGAGCTGTCCAGGGAAGGGAGGTGAGCCTGGGGTGCACTCTGAAGTAGTGAGCTCCACCCCAAAATTAAAGAAATGTCAAATGGCCATCTGTCCGGAGTGGTGTAAAAGTAGGATTTCTGCATTTGGTAGGAGAGTAAAAGACTTGACCTTCAAGGTTCTTCCCAGACCAAGAATTCGATGAACAAAACTAAGAGTGGAATATAACTAAATTTGTCTTGTGCCCTTCTCTGTGGCCACTTTTCAAATGTGTTCCCCATCCGCCTCTGAGGAGCCTCTTTTTAAAAAAGCTGTTTTGCTTCCTCATGCGGGAACCATTGATCTCGGTGGGTCCAGCATGAACCAAACAAAACCCACAGAGCCAGCCAGACCAGGCCAAGAGGGTCTGCATCCCCAGGATGGTCTTGGTGAAGCCCGTTCAGTAACAACGCCCCCCAGCCCCAAGTCTGGACGTTGCCCCTGGTAACCACAGGGGCCCCAAGCTGGTCTCAGGGCGGAAGCGGGAAGAGCTGAGAAAGCCGCAGTAAGTCTTTTCAGTGGTCTGTGGAAGGATGTCTTTCCTTCCTCAGAGGTCTGCCCTGTACTTTTGGGAGGTAGCCAGTGTCTGTTCTGGGATGTGATCTGTCCTGGGTTGGTCCTTGGTGGCCTTCGGACAGCTCCCAGGACAGTTTGGTCCCCTCAAACCAGGGCAGTCTGGGGGGTCCTCCAACCAGCCGCCAGACCGGACGTCCTGCCGCCCTCCAGACAGCACCCCGCCCCCACCCGTTCTTCAGAGTCTGGGGTGGAATCCGATCCTCCTGCGCGGGTGGGAGGCAGCAGGGGAGGAGAGCATAACCCGCGCGGTTCGGCGCTGTCGATGACTTCCAGCTGCATTCCACAAACGCTGCTGCAGCTAAGGACTCTCTCACAGCGCTGGGAGGAAGAGGGGAAAGCGGGGACCAGAGGAGCATTTTTTTCCGTTGCCCTCAAAGCCCAGGAAACAGCACACAGCCTACTTTTTCATGTATAAAACTACAGTATAATGCGAAACACTGTGCAAATAGTGCAATCCATGACGGTTGACGCCCCCAGAATTTTCAGTATTTTCTATTTGCTGACTGGTTAAGTTAGCTCATTCGTTTTAACCTGCACAGAACTAAAAGATTTGTACTGACTTCATAGGATACTATTACTATCAACTTAATAATGGCTTCCCTAGTCCACATCCAGGTAATCTGGAAATAATAAACCTTTTAAGCAAATGTAGGAGTTCCCCGCATCTTGAAAAGTTGCCCTCAAATTTACTTAATCATCCCCCTGCGGGCAGTTTTACTAGGAGCGTTGCCTGTACAATGTACACAGGCTGATTACATTTAAATCTTCCCTTCCAACAGACTGCATTTCTAAAGGAAAAGTCTAATTTCATCAGACAAGCTGAATCCTGTCATTTTCCTCATCTTGTTTATACTGGGTTAGGGGGGTAGAGGTGGTGAATCCACCAATGTCTATGTGGAAACGGGCCACACCTCAACCAAAATGCTAACCAAACAAAACAAACAAACAAAAAAAAAAACAGAAATCACCCTCCTTCCTTTCTCCAGATTCACTTCGTGATTAGCATGAACGTTTGCATCTGACAATCACAATTTGGAAAAAAGTGAGAAGACAAATGTGCCCAAACAATCACCGGCTTCCATGCAGAAAAATTCCATATCCATCTAAAAAAATTTTTTTATCACTTCTGATATACCAACTTTCCACTCAGCACTAAAATTCAGCTATTTCTGGGGTGGAAGCACAAAGCCATTCAACAGTTTTGTTACAGGAACAGATGACGTGCCCCTGCCCCACCCTCTCCCCCAAATCCAGTTTCCCTCCGCCTCTCCCATCTTGCACATCTGGCCACAGAGAGACGGAGAGACGGAGAGACGGAGATCTGGAATTTGCATCAGCCTCCTCACTTCAGCAAGCCAACCCCTCCTGCGTTTCATTTGAAACACCAGTTGCTCCCCTCTTCCCTCTCTGTCTCTCTGTTTCTCTCTCTCCCTCCCTCCCTCCCTCCCTCCCTCCTCTTGCTCTAACGGTTTTCTTTAAACAAAACCCCTCTCTTGTCCCACCCTGTGGTGGTGGGGGGGAACCACTTAAATTCAAACAGAAGTGAGTGAACAAGCAAAAAGGCAGCAGTAAAAGTGACAGCAAAACAATCGGAAAAGTGGCTCTCTACCCACCGTCACCCCAGAAAGACCAGCCAACAACCAACGAGCAGAATCCCAATTCAAGTCCTGAAAAAATTTGAATCAAAATGGAGGAATGGAAAACATGTGGCAAGCGCAGCTTGTCATTTCAAAGGTGTGTAGCGTTTCCTCCATAAAGACTGTCCTATCCAGGTGTGTTCCAAAGTCCCTGCTCCCTTCACATCTTCAGAGTGAGAACCCAGGTACTGCAGGACATAATTACAGCCCAGTCCTGCTGATTTCCCTGACCCTCTCCACACCCCACTATCCAAATACATTTTTCTGAACCTTATGGAAAAAGTTGTCTCAGTATCTACTTTCAGCCAAAAGTTGCAAGGATTCATTTCAAGGAATCATAGAAAAATCTCAAAGGGAAAAGGAAAAAGCAGGACTTAGATGAGGTCAGAAGAAGGAGAGCAGTGGAAAAGAAAGAGAATTCTGTTTCCTCACAGTGTTGGGAGCTGTCCTACCTGAGGATCCCAGCGACAGAGGCACCTCCAGTGGCAGGAGCTGGCGGCTGCTGGGGGATCCTCCGCTCTTCTGGAGCTTTGTGACCGCAGTGAAGGGAGGGACCTGCCTCCCGAGGTTATAAGTTTCCTGCGCTGGTGTGCTGGGGTGTGTGATGGGCGGTTTCTTTTCACTCTGTTTTAAAGGAGTTTCTATGAATCAGTCTGGCTTTAAAAAAAAAAAAAAGATTTGCTGGTAAGCTACGCCCTGCTAGGCTGGCAGTCAGTCAAGAGAGGCTGGGAGTGAGCCATCAATTCAAAGAGGCCTGTTTAGGCTCCCTCTGACTCAGACACACAGACCACAGTGGAAAAAAGACTGACATGGCTTCAAATGAGTAATAGAAGTCACACAAATAGATCTGTTTACCGAAGCCCATTCCTCCTTACCAAAAAGGAGTCTCGGTTACCAAGGGGATAAGGCAGAGCACAAGTTATCTGCTCATAGTTTCATCTGGGGAGGGGGAGGAAGAGGGGGTGTGTCCTGCCCCTGGAAATTCTATTTAATCATCAAAGGAGAGTCCCATTCCTCCTCTCCGATCAAATGCATCAGTGGCTGCTCACAATCAAGAATGATCAGATTTACCTATTTACTTCCCTGCCTGACCCCGGTGCACTGTCCTATAAGGTGGGGCCCTGGAAGCGGAAGGGGACACACCAAGAGTCTAGGTCACGCTGCCTCTGAATGAAGGAGCTCTGGTGACAGCAGACTGATTTATCATCATTCTGCCCTGTGAGTGTCCGTGTGGCCCCCACACATTTGGGAGGAAGTCCGCTGGCTGACAACTTTGCTCTCTGATCTCCATACACTAATCGTGTGGACCTTGCTCCGCAATCTACTTTCGTGTGCTTGGCCCTGAGCATAATCATCACGGCTTCCCTGCACCCCTCCTCTGTGGCTCAGGACTTGGAGCTGGGAGGGGCTGGAGGAGTCATCTGATCCCACAGCCAGGCATTCCACTGGAGAGGAGGTCCAGATACCTGGGTTCAAGCCCAGCTCTCCCCTTTATTTTCTGTGTGACTGTCTGCATGCAAACCAAAATCAACTTCTCCAGGCCTCAGTTTCCTTGTGCATAAAATGGGGGTAGAAGGTAGCTATCTCATAGATTTGTGGGAAGAAGTACCCAGAGCTTATAACAATGCTTTGCACATAGTAAGCACTCAATAAATGTTACCTATAACAATCGTTTTATCAATAGAGAATTGAGGCTCAGGGAGCTCAAGTGACTGATCCATGGAGACACAGTAGCCGTGGCAGCTTCATTCCAACTTTGTCACATCCAAACAACTCTATTTCTATTATTCCCTGCTGCATCATGACAACTGATTTCAATTCAAATTACTCATATGTGGTTATTCATTCATTCATCCATTCATTCATTCAACCAACATGTACAGGTCATAACACACTAGGCACTGTGAGAGCATTGGGTCACAGATGCGAGCAAGATCCCTGTGTATATGTTCCTGGAACTCACATTCCATTAAAAAAAATAGAAAACAGAGTGGTCACTATTCACCAAAATATTGCTAAAATTAGGTGGTAAAATTATAGGTGAATTTTCATTTCTTCTGTGTAACATTTCCACATTTTCCAAATCTTCTTCAATGAACCTATAAAACATTGGTTTTTAGGAAAAAATTTAATGGAAAGGAGAGACTATTTTTCTGAAATAGATAATGAGAAAAACACCACACATACACATGCACATGCATACATGCGAACACACACACACGTGTGTGCACACACAAGCACACCGATCCGATGCCAGATCTTCCCAAGTCCAAAGAATTGGATTCTGTCCCTGTAAGGATGAGACAGTGTCGGTTTTTCATTAAAAAGTGGTGATGTGATGGCTGATTGCTTCAGTTTCTCTTATCTTTCATCACCCCCTCCCCCATCACTTGTTTCATAATAAAAATGCCTGTTCTAGAGGAGCCACTCCCAGCAATGGGTTGCATCCCTGTGATCTCTGAGCAGCCTGACCCTCTGGGAGGGCTGGATGATGGGCCCAAAAGTCCTCTTGGCCTACAGGAACAGAATGACACACATTCCTTCAGAGCAGCATTCTGCCACCCTCCCTGGCCTTCCCCCACCCTTCCATTTGCCCTTCACGTCCAAGGCCTTCTGTCAGTTTCAAACTCTTCCCTCAGCAGCTTGTAAAGGAGGGCTGGGCCCTAGAGTCCTGGGATCCTGAGGCATCTGGTCTGGTGACATTTCTTAAGGAGAAATCTCTGGGGCCCGGGAACATTGAAAGGGAGGCATGCTGTCTCCTGCCGCCCTCTCAGGGTTAACTATGGCAGAAAGCAGAGGCTTCCCTTTAGGTACTTCGGTAGAGGGGTATTTGATCCTTCTGCATTCCCACTCTGGGTTTGAAAGGGAGAGGCAGTAGGTTTCAGTGGGTCCTGAAAAGGGGACTCGGAAAACAGCAGTTGTAGTTTTGTGCTCCCACTGCATGGCCTCGGGGTGAGCCAGGGATCTGCCTCCTGCTGTTCAACCTCAAAGTGGGTAGACATCATAGCCTAATAAGTCTCACCTTCCATGTACTTTTGGAGACGTAGGGTTTGGAGAGAAAATGTTAAATGCTTTGAGCTCTTCAAACACACACACACACACACACACACACACACACACACACACACTGGTACCATATAAAGCTAAGTCGTGTAACTATTTTTCAAAAATAAATGCCCATTCAGGATCAGTAAAGTCTCATAATTAAGCCTTGAAATGTCACTGAGCTCATTTTATCAAAGTTATCAAGTCTGGGAAGGAAATTGGATCTGCTCTAGCTGAAGCTCCAGTTCATTGAGCCTCTGGACAGGATTAAAACATTAAGCCTACTTTTTTCCATGGCTGTGAGCTGGACAGTTTTAGCTCTGCAGGTAGCAAAAGGTTCAGGAGTCTAAAACCACATGGGGCTGGAGAATGCAGCTCTGTCTGGCCTCTTCTCAGTCTTTTCAAACAGGTAGGGGCGCCCTGCCATTCTGCTCTGCACTCCCGTTCCCCTCTTCTGGAAGGTGGACTAGACACATTCACTTTCCATGTGAGTAAAGAACTGAGCAAAATTTCATTTGACCCCAGTAAAGCCATAGATTCCTGGGAAAGAGTGTCCCCCTTGTCTAATGCCACTGTTTCTCTCAGACACGGCAATGTTTCCTCCTCCTTCTGAAGAAACAAAAATCAACTTCTGGCACGATGCCATGTGGGGCAGATTTTCCAGTTTGAACTGGCGTAAATACTTTTAGTGAATGTATGACTCAAGGGTTTTTAATGACTAGATAGAAGGAGAAATCTCTTAAAGTAGGTCCGGCCCCAGCGGCCTTCAGGAAAAAGGAAAAAACTAAGAATAGCTTGAATTTGTTTTTGCTCAAACTCAGCCCAAAAGAATCTCAAACATGTTCCCCAAAGCTATGCTATGCCCGGGGATGTCCCTGTGCATACGAGCAACCAATGCTTGAAAGGTAAGTCGATTAAAAAATATCAGATAGTATTTTCCAAAGTTGAATGAACGTACGTTCCTCGCCCCTCCTGTTTGCAATTTGAGAATTTACTAGAAATTTCATCGTCCTCCCTGTCACCTCTTTCTGCTCTGCCCTTTATTTCCCCTGTAGGCTGTTTTCTTCCTGTTTGTGTTGTTTGCTTTCTTAAAATCTTCTCATCAAAATGTAATGTACTTTTACAAAATGAGGAGTCTCTAGAATCCCCTTAGTCATCCCCTTTCTTGTCTCTTAGAGAGCTTGTCCTGCAACAGCTTTCAAAGATAAAACTGATGGAACTCCAAGTTTCCAAGAATGCTGCCCCTGGCCTGACAGTTCCAGCTGCATAAAAAGTCTCGACAACGAAGCACGGTGATGGACGGGTTGTAGGAGAGACGTGGCTGTGTTGGCAAGGACATCTGAGCCTGGCAGGTGAAGTAAGCCTACCCTGCCACTTTGGACAGTGAGCACATTGATATTAATCCTGTGATCCACTTGTTCAGGCAATTGGGGGTGCAGGGGTGGTTGAAATGTCTAAAAGAACAGACCTCCCAAGCTATGCCTACATGGTTATGGCTTCAGAGCAAGAGAATACCAAGCAAACAAAATAAGAAAAGATTCTTTCTCCACCTAACGTCAACTGCAATACCAGAAGGGAGACCTTAACAGTATATCACCTTCTTCACTTTACTCCTCATGCTACTGAACACATGGTTCCTACTGTTTAATGGACCATTTCAGGTGCTGAATAGTCATAAGCAATGAATATGCATAGAGTAGGCATCAGGTCCCGTAGTTAGACGCTGCCTACATAGCAGGTACTCCATTGAAATCTAGTACATTTAATCAATGGGGTGTTCAATTTCCAGGTAAAAGATCTGGTGTCCTCCTCCAAGATTTTCCCCTCAAACTCAGCTGTTGATCAGAGCACCCTGTAGCTAAGCCTCCACAGCTATAAGAAAAACAATGAGCACATATTTTAAAAATTTCCCAAGGAAATTGTCATGGAAGGGGGCCTGGCAGCCCATCCTGGGGAAATTTTTTAAATATATTCCCCAAGGGACTTCCAGCCAAGATGGAGGTGTAGATAGACACACTATGCCTCCTTGCACAACCAAAATAAGGACAACAAAGATTTTAGAAACAAAATAACAAGCAGAACGGACAGAAAATTTAACTGTATGGAAGTCTGACAACCAAGGATTTAAAATAGACACATTCATCCAGACTGGTAGGACGGGCAGAGTCTGGCAGCGGGGAAGAGAGGGGTCTCGGCAAAAAAATCAGTGGCACCAGGTGCACAAGGCAGAAGCTGACAAACCCTGGACGCGCAAGACGGCAGTGGGTGTATCCTGGGCTTGCGGACGGCAGCTGGCAGACCCCAGGTGTGGGGTGGCCACGGGCAGACCCATCGAGGCGGTGATTCTGAGGCAGGGCTCTGCACACAAGGCGGCTGGCTGACTGGGTGGTCCCACATTCGCACGCAGATAAACCAGGCGAAACTGGGGAGTGGGACAGACCAAACAACCCGGGTCCCAGCGTGGGGAAATAAAGCCTCAAAACACCGATTGAAAACACCTGTGGGGTGTTGTGGTGCTGGTAGAGACTCCCAGCCTCACAGGAAAGTTCGTTGGAGAGATCCACAGGGTCCTAGAATGTACACAAGCCCACACACCCAGGAATCAGAAGGGCCCAGTTTGCTTGGGGGAAGTGGTGGAAGGGACTGAAATCCCACAGAGAGCGGAGCAAGTGCCATTGTTCCCTCTTGGACCCCGCCCCCACATACAGCATCAAAACCCAGCAACATGGGTTGCCCCACCCTGGTGAACACCTAAGGCTCCGCCCTTCATACCTAACAGGCAGGACAAGACCAAAAAAAAAAAAAAAAAAGTGACCCAAATGGAAGAATAGATCAAAACTACAGAGCAAATACAACTAAACGATGAAGAGATTGCCAGCCTATCAGATGCACAGTTCAAAGCCCTGGTGATCAGGATGCTCACAGAATTGGTTGGATTTGGTCGCAAATTAGATGAAAAAAATGAAGGCTACACTAAGTGAAATGAAGGAAAATGCACAGGGAACCAACAGTGAGGGGAAGAAAACTAGGACTCAAATCAATGGAGTGGACCAGAAGGAAGAAACAAACAACCAAACAGAAAAGAATGAAGAAACAAGAATTCAAAAAAATGAGGAGAGGCTTAGGAACATCCAGGACATCTTTAAACATTCCAACATCTGAATTATAGGGGTACCAGAAGGGGAAGAGGAAGAGCAAGAAGTGGAAAACTTATTTGAACAAATAATAAAGGAGAACTTCTCCAATCTGGCAAAGGAAATAGACTTCCAGGAAGTCCAGGAAGCTCAGAGAGTCCCAAAGAAGTTGGACCCAAGGAGGAACACACCAAGGCACATCATAATTACATTACCTAAGATTAAAATGAAGGAGAGAATCCTAGAGGCAGCAAGAGATAAGGAGACAGTTACCTACAAAGGAGTTCCCATCAGACTGTCAGCTGATTTCTCAAAAGAAACCTTACAGGCAAGAAGGGGCTGGGAAGTATTCCAAGTCATGAAAGGCAAGGACCTATATCCAAGATTGTTCTATCCAGCGAAGCTGTCATTTAGAATGGAAGGGAAGATAAAGTGCTTCCCAGATAAGGTCAAGTTCAAGGAGTTCATCATCACCAAGCCCTTATTATATGAAATGTTAAAGGGACTTATCTAAGAAAAAGAAGATAAAAAACATGTATAGTAAAATGACAGCAAACTCACAATTATTAACAACCACACCTAAAACAAAAACTAAAACAAACTAAGCCAACAACTAGAACAGGAACAGAACCACAGAAATGGAGATCATATGGAGGGTTAGCAACAGGGGAGTGGGAGGAGGAGAGAGGGGAAAAGGTACCGAGAATAAGTAGCATAGATGGTGGGTAGAAAATAGACGGGGAGGGCAAGAATAGTGTGGGAAATGTAGAAGCTAAAGAATTTATGACACGTGGGCATGAACTAAAGGGGGGGAATGTGGGTGGGAGAGGGTGTGCAGGGTGGAGGGGAATGAAGGGGGAGAAATGGGACAACTGTAATAGCATAATCAATAAAATATATTTAAAAATATATTTTCCCCACTAGGACTATGTGGTCAGCAGAGCGCATAGGGATACTCTAGAAGTGACCTTTGAGACCAAGTTAGCACTTTCAGGCTCACGAAATGTTTCTTGGTGATAACGAATAAAAACTAAGTAGAGTGACTCAATAACTCAGCCTCTTCGGAAATTCTTTCTGGTTAAATTTTAGGGTGATTAGTTGAATATTTTTAGGCATTTTAAGACTTAAACAACATCTTTTGAATCCTTAAGACATATACATGCACACATACAAGGTGATCTCTGCCATTCCAAACACACAATGCCAGGTCCGCCCTACTCCTTGTGGGTGGGATGTAGGGAGTTGGCTCGAGGCACTTGAACCTGGAAGAGTGTGTGTTCTCAGCATGTACAGCCATTCTTTCCTAGCATGGCTGGGTCAATACTGACGAACATGCACAGCTCCTTTTCCAGACCCTGCACTGTTCATCCCCCTTTGGTTAACACAGCGGACCTTCAGCCAAATTACCGTGCTACCCAGTGTAATTTATTCAGTTACATCTTTCTAGTTATAGTTTCACCTTAGCCACTCTTGCCTGTGACTATACCCAAGCATCTTACTTAGAGTTGGGGGGCCATAAATCTCTGACACCTTTTGTGACAATTTGGAGGGGTCACATGCACAGAGGCTCAAACCAACCTACTCCTCCTAATTTTTACTTTAAAATTTTTTTTCTTTTTGGAGATTAAATTTATTAAACCTAGGGATAGTGAAACAAGAAGAGGCAACCAGAGAGAGCCTAGGCGGGCCTGCTTTGGCTCTCTAGAAACGATACAAGAAAGAAGTGAGCCAAGGTGGGGCTGCTGTTAGTTCATTGAAAAGTCAGAGAAAAGGGGCCTTTGGAGACAGGTTCAGGGGCTTAGCCAGGGACAAGCTGCCACTCCCCACTTCTCCCTAGGTTACGAGTTTCTGGGGACCCTTAGAGTTTAGGAGAAAGAAAATTCACTCCAAAAGGAAATTCAAGTGGGCATGCCCCAAGGAGGGCTTGCCTAATTCTTACTCTTAAATGAGGAGTTCATTCTGATGTTCTGGGAATGTCTTAATATACTCTTTGTACTAAGAACTTTTACTAGAAGATCCAAGGCACCATACCCTCCAAGATGCCCTTCTTTCTGGATTGCATGCTGGGCAGCACTCGCGTATTATTGAAGGGAAAGAAACTGTAAACCAACCAGATGTGGAGAAATTTATTCCCCCCATCCTGCAAGCCTCTGAAACTGCACGCAGGGTCCATGATCCAAAAACAGGATATCCTTTCAGTATGTGATTTCCGATTGTAAAAAATGAATCACTATCTTTGAACAAAATTCCAATAATGCATGAAAATGTAAGTAAGAAAATTAAAATCATCCAAAACCTTGCCTCTGAGATAGTTATCGTAAACAATCGTTCATGGATAGGTATGCATATATAAAATACCATGTGTACTCGCTGTATTGCCACGTGCTGTTACCACATAACAGACTGCAGTGTCCCCCTGTATCAGCCTCACAGCTTCCAGTGTCAGGAAGTCCAGATCGGCACCGTTATTTGTAGTGGCTACCAAGTATTCTGTTACGTGCATCTGCCGTAAGGTTATTTTTAAGATTCCGTATTAATGGAAAATGGATATTTATGTTGCTTTGATTTTTTTGTCACCCTAAACAATCCTGTGGTGAACATCCTCGCACATCACATATCTGCACACAGAATGGCTCATTTGCCATCTTATCGCATATTCTATCCCCCATTCGTTGAATTGGCAGGTAGTACAGATTTCATTACTCAATTCTGTGCAGCTTTACCACGCTTACTGAAGCACTCTGGATCCTATCCTTGTGATCTTGAGGGTTCCTTTTAGTATTAACATTTCAGGATAGTCACTTTCCCAATTCTAAAAACTCAGGCGAAGCGTGTCTAAATGGATGCCAACCAGCTCTCTCTAGCTTCCTCCTTCTCTTCTTCATCTCATCAACAGCGATCGACAGTTCATATGATTGTCCTTCTGATCTTTGATCTGAGAACATGGATCCAAATGGGACTGCTGAACCCTAAAAATATAGGGCTGGGTAGTTGCCAGGAATTTGAGATTTTAAACATTCTTTGGTTCTGGCTAAATTCCATGGACTGCTTCATTAGTGTTCTGAACTTGAACACACCCATTTCCCAAAATTCCAGACTCATGGCATCATTTCACTCTCTTGTGTGCCTTACTCCCCTGGCTCAGGATGTGATCCTAGCCAGTTGCACAGGATGGAGGCCCCACTCAACTCAGAGAATCCACCGGACGTGTGCCAGTAATCTGTCCCCGATAAGCGTATAGGCCCCTGCCTCCCAGTACTGTGTGCTGCCTTCTCCAGACTGGATGCAGTGAAACAGACAAGTCTGTGCTGGTGGAGCTCTTGCCAAGTAGTTTCCAGCCTTAGCTCAGGACCAATAAAATGCAAGGTCCGTGCTAGTAGGGGCAAGGTGACAGCTGCACAGATTCCTTAGCCCCATGCTGGCTGACTGATGGGCAGGGCAGGGAGGGGTGACTCACTGGGCACTGGCTGTTGAAGGAGTGCCTTTGGAGCAGCACTGAGGATTCAGGTTCAGAATGGTACAGATGCCAAGAGGGAGGCCTGCTAAAGTAATCATGACAACAACAGTAAAAATTTACATTTGCATAGCATTTTATGGACATACTCTTTTTTTTAAACCTTAATGGACGAATAAAATTGAGGCTCAGAAAGGCCTAATTGCTAAACAAAGGCCACAGAACTATTAAGAAACAGCATCTAGTTTTCTTAGGTGTTTTTTTTTTTTTTTACTCTTTCTTTGCTGTAACTTTTCTCTCTCCTTTACATTGCTGAACTTTTTGTGACTTGTGAAAGCTATAAAAGGTCTGCTATAGATCCAGGATGATCCCAAAAGGTGGAGGACTCCCAGTATGGGAGGTGGTTTTGAGCTACTCCAGTTGGCTTCCTATACAGTCAAGGAGCAGCTGTGTGTGACTCCAAGAGACCCCTCCCCACACCCCGCACCAGTGTTCCCTCAGTGGGCAAACATCTGGGTTCCTCATTCCAGGCATACCTTGCACGCCTGGTGATCTGAAGAGAACTAACTCCCCAAGGAAATTTGCTTGAGTCTCCTGCTCTACCTACCAAATTCAACTTAGTGAACCAGCTCAAACTTGCATTCCAGGTACCATTTGGACACAGTGGAGACCTTCCCCCAGAAAGAACTCTTAGCTGAGGACAAAGAATTAAAGATTGTAAGGGTTTTATGACAAAAGTGCACACTAATGATTAAAGTAATGGGAGGATTAAAGATTCATCTTTTCAAAAGAAAATATAAATTGTTTTCAATTTATGTAGAGGGGCTGCCACCTATGAGATTAAAAAAGTTATGGTCAGAGTTCTGGCAGAATGGCTCAGTTGGTTGGAGCATCATCCCACACACCAGGAGGGTGCAGGTTTGATTCCTAGCCAGGGCACATATCTGGGTTGTGGGTTCCATCCCTGGTTGGGGCACATACAGAAAGCAACCAATCAATGTTTCTCTCACATCCAAGTCTTTCTTTCTCTCTCTTCCTATCCCCTTTCTTTTCTCTCTAAAGATCGAAGAACATATCCTTGGGCGAGAATTTTTTATTTTAATTATAGTCAGAGAAATGACAGTGGCAGTGACATTTAGAACTTGGGCAAAGCACTGAAGTTTCTGTTTGGGACAGTGAAGTCCCAGTTGCCAAGTTAAGAAGCTGCCATTCTGTGAAAATCCACACTAGGCGAATAGGGAGGCTCAGGCGAAGAAGCGCACAGCTCCGCTTGTGAGAGGGCTGGAGGAACATTGTCCTGGCTGGAAGGGGGCATCCATCTATGTACATCCCAAAAAAGCAACACAGAAATCAGTGAGAGCCCAATCATTTAGGCTACAGTGAAATAAGGCTACACGAGGGTAGGAATCCTTCTTTATTCACAGATGCATTCCAAGCAGCTAGAACAGTTCCTGGCACTTAGTAGATGCCCAGTAAATATTTGTTGAGTGAATAAAATGAAACTTTTGAAAGGATTTGAATAAAGAATGTGGAATACTCTTGGGAAGTAGGTAGAGCAATTAACAGAACATAGTGCTTCCCCCTTAATTAATCCACCAAATAATAATGCCTGAAAGAAAGCAGATCATTAACAACAACAATGGTGAGTAAACTAAAAAAAGCAAGCACAGGCTCATTTTATAAATATTGCAACACATAAGATAGACAGCAAGTGGGAATGGACCTGGGGAAGCTGTGGACGATGGTGGTAACCCCAGCATCTGCTACACCCTCAGCTGTGTACCCACTGATGCTGACCATTTCAATAGAGGACAGAGGAAAAACATGACTACGAGAGAGGAATGTCTCATAAAAGTGAGCCAGCCATCTGGGCTTTCAACGGCCACAAAACTAAAAGCATCACGGAGAGGATCAGATCACAGATAAGGCTCAGCTCAAGTAACCCAAAATCACACTCGTGTTCTTCTCTCTCACACGTGCGTGTCTCCTGTATTTCTTACTAGCAGAGCCTTCCCTGACACTCCACTTCCTAAGGTTGGCGGAAGTGCTCCTTCGGGCCCCCAAATCTCTCTGTGCTTACCCTCCAAGAGATCTCTTCACAAAACTCTTGGCTCCTTCACAGCAAAGCACTATGTGAGTCCTTGATGTATCCCAGCTCCTAATACAACACCTTACATGCAGTAGATGCTCGATAAACAATTGTCCCAAAGTTAAGCAAATTAATGACTCCATGATCCACCCAGCCAGTTTAGACTCCTTCCTCAGCCACCCTCCACTTCCAAAGTCTTCAAGTTTGATTTAATCCATTTACAATGTATTTCAGGCCGGACCCCTCCTCGTCCTGCCTCCTGTTGCGGCCTGAGCTTAGGGCTTCTTCTGTCTGGACTATTACGGTGGCCCCCGGACACCAGTCTCCCTGCCTCTGAGCACTCTCTATTCCAAACCATCCTCTGTACCAGAGGTGGCAAACTAGTAGACACACACATAATTGGGCCCTGAAAAGTTCTAAAAATAATCAGAATTAGTTTTCCACATTTCAAAGTTAAGAAATTTCAAATAAAATTTTGGTTTCCAAAAAGTCTTTAACAACCAGAGGGACTGGCAACAAAAGGACCTCATTCGCACGTGGCAGCACTAAGCCATAAAGAGCTGCAGGTGTGGAGCCTGTCACCGTCGGCAGGGACCTGCCCTCCTTCCCACACAGCCTGGTCCCTTGGCTTTCTGGGCCCGGCCCCCTAGGCATGGGGGTTTGTGGCTGCTGCCGTTTCCTGCCACCAGAGTTATCTGTGTGAAACACGGATCTTACCAAATCGGATCGCATGACTGCATCTAACTTTGCTGGCAAAGTAAAATCATGGTATGCCAGGCCCACCACACACAGGCCCCACCCACCTTTCAAGCCTCTGGCCTCCCATCAGCCACCCTGCACCTTGAACGCGCTGGGCATTTTCTCATCTCCGAGGCTTTGCTCAAGCTCTAGTCTCCAGGCAGAGTGCCCAGCCCTGTGGTGCAGGGGTAGAAAGAATGTGCTGGAATCCGACTGCTTAGGTGCATACCCTCTCTAAGCCTTCATTTCCTGATTTGTAAAATGGGGATGATACTAGTTGACTCCCCATGGGGTTATGGGGAGGAGCAAATAAACAATACTTGTCAAGTTCCTAACACGGGGCCTGGCCCACAGCAAGGGCTTACCGAGTGATACCCGTGCTGTTGTCACTGCTGCTGTCCTGCCCTCTCTCCCTGAAGAAATGCAGTTCTACCTCCATAGCCAGTCCATGGCACCTTCTCAGTGAGGCCTTCTCCAGTCCTCCACCCCACCCTCAGCAGAGTGAGTAATCCCTCGCCCTGAGCCAGAGGGCTCTGCACCTTCCTCTAGCATGACATTGACCACACCGTCTCACCCTTCGCTGAACTGTGCTCACGCCCCCTGTGCACTCCTCACTTCCTAAGGGCTGAGTTGGGCATCTTTGAACACCCAGGGCCTAGACGCTGTAGGCACTCAATGTTTCTTGAATCAGTTGGGTTGGCGGTGAAGACAGAAACAATCAGAGGGTCAAACAATTGTTTCCCAGAATTCCATACACCAGAGATTGCCATGGGATGCCATTTGCCACCTGAATATGGTCAATAAAAGACAATAAAAAGGAAAAGGACAGAGTCAGAGAATTAAGAGCAAGCTATGTCACTTAATTATACAACTTTTGCTTCTCTGAGCCTCGGTTTTCCTAACTGTAAGGTGGAAATAATAATGCATTTCCCACCTCACTGGAATACATGAGAATCTAATGATGGTAACATAAGTGAAAATATTTTACCAACTACAAAACCTCCGTTCCAGGTCCCATCCCTGTTGATCTCACTGGTCCCACCCCTCACCGACGTGTCACCCCACTCCTTGTGCCTCATATTCCAGCCACATGCCTCTGGCACACCTCCAAGCCATCAACGTCCTGATTTGATAAAATACCCTTTCATTCTGGCCTAGTCTCCAAGACTCAGCTTGGGCATCAACTTCTCCAGGAAGACACCCTCCACCCAAGTGTGGATTTGCTTCCCCTCCTAGGAGCTCCTACGGCCTCTGAGCACACGTGTCTTTACACTCATCACAAGGAAACACAAGATTCACTTATGTGTTTGTCTCCCTCTTTCCATCAGACGGCGAGGTCCCAGAAGGCAAGGATGGTCTTCTGTGTTTGAACCCTCACAAATTATCAGCCGGGCCTAAGCACAGTTAGTGTCGTATTATTTTTACTGAACAAAATATATTTATAAGTAAATGGATGATTGTGAAAATGTACTATAAATAAGTTAATCTCCCTGCTCCCTCCAAAAAAATCACTAGCTTTAGGAACTCACCTTTACAGACAAAAGAAGTCAAAATGTACCACATTTTGCCATGTATAATGTACACCCACATCTTTGGCCCAAACTTTCAAGGAAAAAATAATCTTTCATTTTAATTTTTTAATTCTATTTATTTTTTTATTTATTTATTTACATTTAATACTTTTTTGTAATATAAAGGAATTTCAGCATTTATTTTTGAACATATTATGGTACAAGAAATTTTCTGTAACAAATAATTACAAAACACAAGAACATATACAAGGTATTTCAGGTACGACCTGTGTATAGTGTGCAACCTTATTTTTCTCTCAGAAATTTGGGCAAAACAGTGAGCATTATACATGGCAAAACACAGCAAGCAATGATGGACAGTGAAGCCTTGTAGCACTGTGTTCAAGCACACAGCAATGGGTGTTAGACAGCGGCTGAGTTTGAATTTTGACCCTACGGCTTCCTAACTGTAAGGCCTGGGCCTATAATGTAATCTCTCTAAGGATCAGTTTCTTTCTCTGCAAAACAAATGTAATGAGTACATGCTTCATAAAGTTTTAATGAGAACAAGACAAGAGGATGCAGGCAAAGCACGGTGCCTAGTGTGTGATATGTGTCCGATAAATGTTGAAAACAAATTAAGGGTTAAGAAGTCTTAGTAACTGCCTTGTTAATGAATCAGCAAGTAGTTGAATGCCTGCCTGTCTATGAGACCCATGGGAAGCAAAGACAGGTCCGAGTCACCGTCATGATATGGAATCTAGATTGTGTGTGGGAGGGACAGTGTACAAAGCCACAGAAATGCTTGTGCCCTATGCTCAAAGAGAGATCTCAGCTCAGCAGTGAGCATTTGCCTTGGCAAAGTGGCTGAAACACTCAAGAAGCCAAGTGGGGTATTTGCAGCAGCTCCCAGTCTTGCTACCACCCAAGTGTTAGCCTGTATCACATTCCATGGGCCTTTAATTTGCTCTGAAACACTCAGCCCTCTCCATCCCCTGCTGTATTTCCCAAACTTCTAAGGCCTTTCTGGCCTTCTTGACTCACGATGCAGTCCCTCAGGCCTTATGCAGGCCACTTTTAAATGCCTGAAACTTCTCATAGTGTCGTAGTTGGTTTTATCAGGATTTTTATCAGATGGCTTTTGAACAGTCACCCGGGTGAACTAAAATCAGTAAGAGAGGGGAAGAATAGTGCATGGGGAGGGTGGCTGTCCCAGGGCCAGCTCTCCCCAGGTCCCATCCTGAATGTCACTCCTCAGGGAAGGACTGGTAGGCAATCACCAACTCTGCAAGGCTGGTGAACTAGCAACTTCTGGTAGGAAGGTTTCCAGGAGGGAGCTCTGGCCCATTGGCTGATGCTTGCCTTGGCCTCCTCCTTGGTCAGCCCCCCTACCTTCTCTCTGCCTCATCTCTTGACTCCCTTTCCCATCAGCAGCCACAGGCCCTGGAAGTGCTCTCTGCACTGGTGACTCCAGATATACAATGCAACCACACGGCCAGTGTGTAGTCACCAGGGTGCATCACTTAACCTCTCTTTGTCCCCCATTTAGTCACTTACCCCAGGCTGAAAGCTCCAAGTGAAATATGAGTTTGATTTAGGACAAGATTCCACAACAACCACAGGGGGCCCACCGTTTTATTTCACATAATTATGCGATATCATGATAATGATAATATTGGGTTTGACTTTCGGCATGCTTTACATGTACCTGACAATAGCGCTGTTTCTTTTAAAGGCGGTATTTCCAATTGAGAGATGAAGAAACCCAGGCTCAGAGAATTAACGAGCATGCCCAGTCACAAGGGTAGTAAGTGGCCAAACGAGACTTAAACCCATGGCCCTGTGGCTGAGGGCAGAGCCCTGCTTTTCTGCCCATGCTACCTCCTCAGAAAACTCTGCTCGAACAAAGGACACCCCCATCCCTGTGCAGCCTCCCCACACCAGAGGCAGTGGTGGGGATGCCTGGACATCCCTAGTAAATTTTAGGATGCTGGTATATCTACCCATATAATTGGTCAATATAATTATTTTGCTTTAAAGTGTGTAACATGACACATAGAGAAAACGTTTATTGCCGTGTACAGAATCTCAGTATGTGATGTCAGTTTTGACTCTCTCACTTCTTGCAGCTAGAGAAAGCTTTCTCAGTTTTCAAAGGTTTGGATCTAGCCTCACCCCTGCATGAATTTCCTCTGGCTACTCACTGGTCTGTCCTTCTCCTCAAGTACTTACCCAGCCCGGACCATGCAATTTCAGTACTTTTATCTTTCATGTTTTTACTCAAATATGATCTTCTCAAGTAATAACTTTTCTGGTCACCTCTTCTAAAAGTACATCCCCCACTCCCAACACTTGCTAGCCCCCTTTGCTGCTTTATTTTTCTCCTGAACACTTACACTATCCGACATCTACGTTCTACTGATTTCTCCTGATTACTCCCTGCCTCCTCCCTTACAGCGGAAGCTTCCTGAGGGTAGGCTTTTATTTATGCTTTTCTTCACAGTTGCCTTTCCCAGAGCAGTGTCTTGTAGGTGGTCAGCACTTATTATTTAAAGGCTTGATGTGTTTTATTTCCAGTGTACTTCAGCTAAGTTAGTTCTTCCTCTTTAAGTAACTATAAAGTCCTCAAAGATAGTAAGCAGACCTTATACAGAGGTTTACAGTTGTGAGTACATGAAAGTGTGCTTGAGTATAGCAAGTAGGCTACAAGAATGTGTAAATAATGAAGGCTGGCAATCTGAGCGCTCCTGAGATTGTACCTGAGTGCACTGTGCCATTGTGACATTCTTTTGAGTTAATAAAGCAATTGTAATAATCATAACCTGCTTGTCTTTTTCCACACAAGCAACTGTAAACCTACTTTTGTCCACCTGTGTATATCTTCTATATCCTCCCAACACTGAGAGGTGCCAGGCACATAGATAGAAGTTATTTTAAAACCCACTTGCCACCCTGAGTGGTGTAGCTCAGTGGATTGAGCAAGGGTTGTGAACCAAAGGGTCACCAGTTCGATTCCCAGTCAGGGCACATGCCTGGGTTGTGGGCTAGGTCCCCAATAGGGGCCAGATGAGAGGCAACCATACATTGATGTTTCTCTCCCTCTCTTTCTCCCTCTTCCTCTCTCCAAAATAAATAAAATCTTAAAAAAAAAACCCACTTGCCTAATTAATTGTATAGCAAATTAAGCAAAATTATTGAGTGCCATAGCCCTATATTGAGGTGACCTGGATCTTTTCATCATTGTAAATTTACCCCCAATCTGAGGATTTTAATCTGTATGGCAGCAGGCGGAGGTGAGCTACTTCATGGTGAAAAATTATTTCTCCTTTATTCCTCAAAAGGAATGGCTGGTGATCCTTTATGCTTCTCAAATTGTTTTTCTCTTCTCCTTGCCTTGGAAGCTCACTGAGTCCCTTTGATAACTGTCACTCTGACCAAGAGTGGAATTCAGCATGTGGTGCAAATTCTCGTGTCTACCAGGTTCGGATAACGATGCACATGCCCCCGACCAGCAGGAGTGACCTAAAGGACAGAGGTTGTGCCCCAGGCTTGCTTTCATGAGCTCGGACAGGCATGTGCTGCCTGCACTGCACACATGCTGTACCCCAGAGAGACCACTGGTTTCCACAGCTGCCTCACTCACAGTGTGTCTGTGTGTGCACGTGCGTGCACACGTGTGTGTACATGCACGTGTGTGGTGAGCCAGCTCTGCCTGATTCACAGCCCTCCCGAGATGGGCTGGCTCCTCGGGGAGCACCAGGTGTTGAAATCTTGTGGGAAGGACCAGCCTTGACCCTAAGAGAATTCTCAAGGTGCCGAGTCAGAGGATTAGTTCCATCTGCCACCACCCAAATCAGGCCACAATTTGCAGTGGGTAGACAGTGAAATCATCTTTTCTTCGGGTTTTGGTGGTTACTATTTTTAACTGTGTTGCATGGCCAGGAAGAACCTAAGGGGAAGGTAGCCAGAGCAGCAAAGACCAATTTCCTGGCTCAGGATCCCCACGGGCCCCCGGCAGTTTCCTGTTTGCCAGAGAAGGGCTGAGGGGGCACAGGGTGGGGTGGGGGAGTATTATCTCACAGTATTAAGGGTTTGCAGCACTTTAAGGAAGAGAAAGAAGGAATCTTCAGCCCTGCCCAGGCTCAACCCTCATTTTAATTATTTTTTCTGTTGGGTTGAGGTGGGGGAGGTTGATGAGCAGGAAAGAGTAGAAGGAGGGAGAACAGAATAGGGGGAAAAAGGAAGCTTTAGCAGAACAGGATGTACTTAAAATTCTCCCTGCCTGTTATCCATCCAAAAACTGGCCTCTCCATGGATGTAGGAGGCCAGTGTGACTTCTGCGTATTTATAGTGTCTGGCAGATTTGCGGAACACAATTCTAATACTGTGTTTTAAATGAAGCTAATGAAATGCGTTCCTAGTCCATGGGAAAGTTCTCAGTGTTTTTGCTTTTTCGTTTTGGATATAATGTGGTGTGAAGAGTGGGTACTGGCTGAAGCATCACAGATAATCCCACAGCGTGAAGCTGACATGAATCTGCTCGGAAGCTGGGTGACCCAAGCCAGAATGGGGCACCCTGGAAAAGATCCAGTCACTCAAACCATTCCCTGATCTTGGAGCCCCCAGGAGCAGGGTGTAGCTCCAAGACTCTACCAGTTCTCTCCCGACCATGTTTCCAAAGGTTGTTTGATGACCCGTCTCTCTCTAGCCTCATTAGCCCCAGTGCAACTCTCTCCCCACCAAAGGGCAGATTAGGGGTTAAGTTTCTGGAATCAACATGCAGAAGTCATGAACTCAAACCCAACCTTCTGTTTCCTCTGATCCCACAATTACATTATGGAAGTTTCTATGTCTAAATCTTAAAATACATTTACATTATTTTCTAAAAAGTATACAGGCCTACTTGAACTTCACTGGCCCATGTGGATGTCTGTATGTACACCTTCTTTACTGACCTGACGAAGCCCTGGTTTTCCTCATTTGTAAAATGAGGATACTGGATGTTGAACTAAGGGTTCTTCCTGCTCAAAAATTCCAAGATTCAACAAAAATCCATTCAATATCACTCCTCCAATCCCACTCCTGCTAATTGTTCTTCTGCCTTACTTCCTATTGTGAGGTATTTCTCTCCTTTCCAAATGTATCAATACTAGCTCATCTTTAAGCTTCTCAATACTAGACTATTAGAGTTATATTAGGGATTTCTTTGGTTTTGATTTTTTTTATGTTAAGTGACACCACAAGTAGCTCTTCAAAATAACTAGCTGCACAGACCACTTCCTATCAGATTCCTGTCAGAACCTGTGTATGGCTCCTCAGTTCCCCGCTCCCACACCCTCCTTTTACCCCATTACCACCTGGTTTAACAGGACATGGCCCTATGGCTCTAGTCATGTTTGTATGTTAATTACCCAGCCCTCAATTCCCCTTGAAGATTCCTGCCCCTTTTGGCTCAACAATAACATCTCCGTATGGCCTCTCCTACTCTCCAAACCAGTCCGTGTCCGTCCTTCCTCCAAACCTCAGCCAGGATACACTGCCTGAGACTGATACCCATTCCCTTCAGGACTCCCTTCATAGGCTTTGCTTTGCCATTTTTTAAAAACTTTTATTTATTATTTATTCTTAGAGAGGGGAAAGGAGGGAGAAAGAAAGGGAGAGAAACATCAATGTGTGGTTGCCTCTCATGTGTCCCCTACTGGGGACCTGGCCTGCAACCCAGGCAGGTGCCCTAGAGTGGGAATCGAACCAGCGACCCTTTGGTTCACAGGCTGGTGCTCAATCCACTGAGCCACTCCAGCCAGAGCTGTTTTGCCATTTTGATAACGCACTCCATGTCATTATCTAGTGCCCTCATGTTTATTTATTGACCCCTCTTTAAGGGAAAACGTCCAAAAAGTGGGTTGTGGGAAAGGTATGGCCTTCTCTCTTTTATTTGCAGTCAATAAAGGATAAAAAGGCACTTTTCTAAAAGTTTATCTTAAGGGCTTAGAAATTAAACCCTTTTTTTCTGCAGTTGTCTTGGATTCAATAGTCTCCTCAATGCCATAAGAAAAATTCCCTGTGCAACCTGCAGAAACGCCATTTCTCATGATAAGATTGCAGAGTTACACTGTGACTTGCAGCTTTCAAGCTTCCGTCAGAGGCCTGGTTCAATCTTCCCAGGTCTGTTGAGCTCCAGGAGCACAGGGGAGCACATCGATTGTCACTCTTGGAGGCAATGGCACTGCTGAGGCCTCACATTTGGTTTGTGTGCCTCAAGTACTCTACGGAAGGAGGCAGGATGAGGGCGTAAGTCCACCTGCACCCGGGCCTCCATTCCATACTTACATAGGCTTGTCCTCCAGTGGCCAAGACAGGTTGTTCTTGAAGGTGTCACGGGTATGTCCAAGAAAATAAATTTGAGGGGAAATGGTTTATGCACTTTTTAAATAAAAACACTACCTTGTTACAAGTTCTACCATGAATAGCTGCACCTTTAATTGTTTGATAAAAACCTTGATCCTGTTTTATCTCCTCCAATAATTCCAGCCCTTTGTTCCATGGCTCAGAGCCTACCAGCGACAAACTCTGCCTCTTCATAAGCAGGGTCATGAACCTGAAAGGAATCTCCTCAATCAGGTTCAGCCACAGACTTAAATCAACCTACCCAGTGAAAAGGCAGATTCACACGTCTATGGCAAAAGTCATTCAGAGGGAAACATCTGATTTTTAACCCGAAATCTTCCTTGCAGTGTACAGGGGGCAATTTTTAACCTTTCAAACTCTGACATGCTTTTCTCCTCCCTTTCACTTCATTACACTACCTATGAGACATACAGGCATCATTATTTTATTAATAAAGTGAATTCAAATATGTTTTCAATATATATTTTTTAGGAAGCTCAGAGAGTCCCAAAGAAGTTGGACCCAAGGAGGCACATCATAATTACATTACCAAAGATTAAAGATAAGGAGAGAATCTTAAAAGTAGCAAGAGAAAAGGAGACAGTTACCTACCAAAGAGTTCCCATAAGACTATCAGCTGATTTCTCAAAAGAGATCTTACAGGCAAGAAGGGGCTAGAAAGAAATATTCCAAGTCATGAAAGGCAAGGACCTACATCCAACATTAGTCTATCCAGCAAAGCTACCCTTTAGAACGGACGGGCAGATAAAGTGCTTCCCAGATAAGGTCAAGTTAAAAGAGTTCATCGTCATGAAGCCCTTATTATGTGAAATGTTAAAAGGACTTTTCTAAGAAAAAGAAGATGGTCAAAAATATGAACAGTAAAATGACAACAAACTCGCAACTATCAACAACTGAACCTAAAAAGAACAAAAACAAAAACAAACTAAGTAAACAATAGAACAGGAACAGAATCACAGAAATGGAGATCACGTGGAGGGTTATCAGCTGGGTGGAGAAAGGAGGAGAATGTGGGAAGAGGTATAGGGAATAAGAAGCATAATTGGTAGGTACAAAATAGGCAGGGGTGGTTAAAAGTAGCATGGGAAATGGAGACGCCAAAGAACTTATATGTATGACCCATGAACATGAACTAAGGTGGGGGTGGATACTGGTGGGAGAGTGCAGGGCAGAGGGGAATAAAGGGGAGAGAAAAATGGGACAACTGTAATAGCATAATCAATAAAATATATTTTCCTAAAAATGAATTTAAGTAAATTGGTTTGGGCATTTGAGGATTTCTTGAGATCACAGAGGGCCTCCTGGGGTAACCTGTATCAGAACTAAAGTCTTTGGAGAAGAGGCTCTGGAGTCAGACGGACCAGGTTTAATCTGATTTCCAGCTGTAGGGTCTTGGGCCAGGCATTCAGCCTCTTTGAGCCTCAATTACCTCATTTGTAAAAGGGGGATAATACCGCCTAGCTGATTGGGTGTTAGTAACAATAGATGTGATAAATGGAAGTAAATTGCTTGGCACACAGGCATGCAATCAGTGATAGATTCATTCTAATAGTTTAGTATTAGAGGACTAGGTGCCATAGCATGCAGAAAAGAACTCATGGATGGAGAATAGTTTGTTTCTGAAGCATTTTCTGTAGCTTAAGTCACGAAAAGATAAGAATTAACACACGCATGCAAGAGGGCAGAGCTAAGCACAACCAACAGGTGAGAAGAAAGGTGGAGGACAAGTCAACAGAAAGGAACATTCCAAGTAAAATTAGAGCCTTTGGAATTCAAAGACAAGGGCTGGGTTTTGAGCATTAGTCACCGCTGAGGTATGACTTGCTACAGAGGGCAGGGCTGAGATCCTCTCTCCAGCAGGGTCCTGAATTATGATGGGAGAAAAGCCATTTGCCTTCTCTCTGGAAAGGCCTGCTGGAACCAAGGAAGCAAGTGCAACGAATACATGAATCCCTATGTTCATTGCACTGTCATTTGCAATAACCAAGATATAAAAGCAACCAAAGTGGCCATCAGTAGGCGAGTGGAGAAGAAAGGTGTGGAACATACAGGATGGGCAAAAACAGGCTTACAGTTGTGCATATAGAAAATAATACAATAATTAATAAATAATAAAACAATAATAAACTCTTGTGTTTCATGTACTCACAACTGTGAACCTACTTTTTTTTAAAGGAGTTTTTAAATTTTTTAAAGACCTTATTTTTATAGACAACGGAAGGGATGGAGAAAGAGAGAGAGAGAAACGTCAATATGTGGTAGCCTCTCACACATTCCCTATGAGGGACCTGGCCCACAACTCAGGCATGTGTCCTGACTGGGAATTGAACTGGTGACATTTTGGTTTGTAGGCCCACACTCAGTCCACTGAGCTACACCAGCCAGGGCCATGAACCTACTTTTGTTCCACCCTGTATATACAATGGAATATTACTTGGTCATAAAAAATGGAACCTTACCATTTGCAACAGCATGGATGGACCTAGAGGGTATTATGCTCAGTGAAATCAGTCAAAGAAAGACAAATACTATGTGATTTTACTTATATATGGAATCTAAAGAACAATATAAATGAACAAAAAAAAAACAGAAACAGACTCATAGACACAGAGAACAGATTGATGGTTGCCAGAGGTGAGGAGGGTTGGGGGACTGGGTGAAAAAGGTGAAGAGATTAAGAACTACAAATTCATAGTTACAAAATAATCACAGTGATGTCAGGTGCAGCATAGCAAATATAGACAATAATAACAACTATGTATGATGCCGGGTGGATACTTGAAATTTCAACGGGAACACTTTGAAAAGTATGATTATCTAACCACTATGCTGTACACCTAAAAGGACTAAAACAAAACAATATTAAATGTAAACTGTAATTGAAAAGAAGTGTTTAAAGCACCATCTCTCCTGGAGCTGGAGATGCGTGACTCACCTAGGAAGTGTGGGGAAAGCCCAGTAAAGAAAGCAGAAGAGAATCTTTTTAACCCTGACGCTTGTGCAGGATGGAAGGACTCAAGGCCTACGGTGCATCGTTGCGGGGCAAAGTAGGCTCATGGTAACACCAGGCTCTTTGCAACTTTTTTCAAAAACAATGAATACAACCAACTACAAGAACAGAGTAATTTACCACCACAAATGCCAAACAAAATCTATCTGATTCAAGGGCATGAAATACACCGAGTTTGTAGTTGAAAGTCCAAAGAAGTATATACATTTTCTGAACCACAGGCTGAGCTAAACTTAACTTAATTATTTTCCTAAGCCTTAAACCAATTAGTGAGTTTAAGTATGTAAATTTAAAGATGTACATTCTAGTGTGCCAGGACAGAATCGATTTTATAAGAACTGAATCAGGCACTAACTGGAATATCAAAATTAATGAGGCTTTAACAGTACTTTCAGAATTCAACTCCAATTAGATTAAAGCAAAGGAAATAAAGAACTCTTAATTTGCCAATAGAGATGATGATGAAGACGATATGATAATAAAGGTGATGGTGATGATGATGATGAATGTGATCATGACTGTGACACTACAGTACGGTACATCCTGTTACCTGACTCCCGGGGTAATGACATCTGTCTATGTCCTGAGGGAACCTGGCCTCCTGGCCCAGTGATCTCAGTGCCTTCTAGCTGGATAATCTCCCTTCTGACTAGTGTGGGCTTTGAGAAATGTGTTGAGCTGCAGGTCACAGGGAAAGATCAGGCCTCACATAGGGAAACAGAAGGTGGCTGGCTAACTTCTACAACTTAGTAATTATGAATTGTATTATTAGCATATGGGCCAGACATTATGCCTTGTGTGTGTGTGTGTGTGTGTGACCAGTATTTAGGCATTGCTACATGTGTACATGTTTGAATAACATAAATAATTAGCAACTTAAATTTACTGATTTTGTTGGTATATGTTCTTTAAATTCCAACGGAGATAAAAATGTAGACCACCATCAGTGGGACCGGTGCGGTAAGTTATTTGTGTTGCTGAAAAATATAGAAGTAAGAAGGAATAAAAATCCCATGCCCAAAAATGACAAGGAAATTGGGGGGAAAGTGGGGGGCGGCACTCGGGAGATGTACACCTGGAGCAGTGATTTGGCCCATCTTTCTGGAGACAGCGGGGATGCTAAGCAGGGGGAAATAAAGGGGTTTTATTCCAGCCAGGAGTTTGACAATGGTTCAGATTTCCGAGATGTGACAAACCACAATCACTTGGCCACAAAGCCTGTTTTCTGCGGTTTCAGGTTTACTCATCTGTAAAACATGGGACTTCCTAGCCATTGTAAAGGAACAAACCAGGTGATCCCAGAGAGAATTTGTTGCTGATTCAGAAGCTGAAGAAAGAACGAACTGTGCAGTTGCTGGCTCCTTCTCCTTCCGCATTTCTGGCCTCAGTTCTCGGAGCCTGTCCTGCCTGCTCTGCAGCTTTGACTGCTCTTCACAGGAACCTCCTCTAAGGGGCCGAATCAGATCCACTTAGAAGAGCGTGAGTTCCTGCAGGCACCAGGCCTTCAGAGTTTTCTCTCCAGCAGCACGGTTTGAGGCGTGGCCTCTGTGTTAACCCGCATAGTTAAAATGTCAGTCCACGTGGGAATGATTCCTTCCAGTCAGCCTGGCCCCACACTGAAGAGTTTAACTTGGATTCCATTTCTCTCATTTCGTTTCTCTTCCCCTTGTCCTACTTTTCCCTGTGGCTGAGAGCTGTTTTTCCATTTCATTTTGCAGACATGTGAGGTATCTCACTCCCCCACCCCATGCTTCCACACATCTGGAAGAGCGATGTTCACATCTGGAGACCATTCTCATCTGGAAGATTTCTTTCAACATTTTTTTTTCTTTGAAACTCAATCCATGTAACCCCTTGTTCAAAAGGGCCTCTGAACTACTGGAATCATTTGCAGAGGCTCAGGAAAATGTCCTTCGTTTTATCCCTACGTGGTGGAATTTATGACTCAACCCAAACCCAGCATTTTGTTTCTGATTGCTTTTTCTTTTCACAATAATTACTTTTCTGAGCTTCATGTTGAAAAGGACTGGAAGTCCTAAGCTAGGTCACATGCAAAAGGGAGGTGGAAAGGGAGATATTCAGCAATCGAAATGGGAAGTTCAGCTCCTAGCTCTATGAACTTGAACTAGTCATTTCCTCATCAATAAAATTGGGGTCCATTGTTTAAAATGTGATTAATAACCCTGTTTTGTTATCCCATAAGATTGTGCCAGAATAAGGTGAGATAACCTATCTGCTCATGTCTGGTCCCACACCTGGGTAAGGTGAAGATTGAAGGAGAAAGGGGAAGGGCTCCTGTCAGGCTGAGACAGTTCCTGCATTTGCACACACCCCTCTCCAAAAGCCCAGGGAGACCCCAAGGCTGTGGCTCTGTGATGCCCGATGGGCAGGAGAAAGGCTGAAATCTCTGGCACACAAAAGTCCTGCAGTCAGTCATATGTTCTCATTTAACTAAGTGGACAGGAGATTATTTGATCAGTATTTTCATCAGTATTTGACAGTGGAGTATATGCACCCTACATTTGAGCATCAAATGTAAGGTGCATAAAAATTACCTGGCCATTCTGACAAAATACAGATTCTGGTTCAGCGGGTCTGAGATAGGACTGAGGTTTGCGATTCTAACAAACTCCCAGGTGATACTTCCGCTATTAGTCCCCAGACCATATTTTGAGTAACATGATACAAGGAAGTAGATCACCAACCCAAAAAATTCCACCTTGACTAGCAAGGGAATTTGTCATGTTTGCAGTGTCAAATCTAAATCTCAATCACAGTCAGTGGAAGGAGAGGCACAGAGAGAAATGAAACTCACATTCCTAAAATGCACAGACTTGTTCAGCTCAACTTTGACCCATTCCTGCCAGGAGGCGGGAGCCATGTGCCTCTTGGGTGTGAAGAGAAGAATAACTGCCCTACTTCATCCCATTCCCTGCCTTCAAGTATTTCCTCTCACAGTCAGGTTCGCACCTAGTGGAGAGAATGCCACAGCTATGGATGACTGTCTTTGACCTTCAGCAAGTTGCCCAACTCCCAGCCAGGAGGCTGCTACAAGAGGGAGAAACACCAATGCTTTTTCAGCTGGGCACTGCCAGCCAGCCTCTCTCGCCCCTGAGCTATGTTGCCTGGCAACCAGAGGGCAGGCAAAAAGCAGGGATGGAAGTAGGTAAGGAGGCAGGGAGGAAAAAAATAGTAACTGGGGAGACTGGGATAAAGCCATCTGAGGCTCCAGGTCACACAGACACACACACACACCCAGCAGGGCGGAACGTTAAGAAGCCTCAGAGGGAGAAGAGTAGTGGGTGTGAACCTAGAAAGCGGGAGGCCAGAAGTTTACATTCATTGTTTCCATTTTATTATTTTAAAAATATCAATACTAATAATAAAAGGAAGAGGGAAAAATCCTACGTCTTAGATGAGCTGGCAAGGCAGGAGGAAAAAACTGAAAAACTTATAAAAACCCAAGGGAATCATTAAAGGGTGTGGAGGGGGGTGAGGAGAAGTTGGTAAAAGTCCTGCACTAAAAGCTAAAACATGTCTTGAAAAGCGGCCAACAAACAGTTTATAGTAAGGTCTAAAAAGCTGAAATCAGACACCACCCAGGCGTGGGCTCCTAGTGGCTCCTGAATGAGGCGGGGAGGGCTGAGGCCATGTGGCCTGCTCGCTGCCACCCACCTGCTGCCCCATCAGTGTTGTCACTGAGCAGGGGCCACCCCAGCCATCAGGAGGGCAATGGACGACAGACGGCAGGCAGTCCAGGGAGGTAGCTAATGGGGCAGGAACAGTTTTGACCTCAGTCACAATTCTGGAACTTCCGTTTCCCTGCATGTTGAAAGCCTTAACTCAGGCCCATAAGAGTCTCTTGAACTGTGGTAACTGCCTCTACTCTGGCCTCCAAACCTTGCTCCAAACTGCCATAAGGACGAGCCTTCTAAAACACAGATGGAATCACACTGCTCAGATTTTTTCATCGTTCCTCGTTGCCAGTAAAAGAAATTCCGCACTTCTTAGCATGGCATTCGACACTTTCCACAGCCTGGCCCTGGTCTACTGTTCCAGAGGCATCTCCAGCTACTCCTACCAACCCCCAACTACCCTACGGTCAAGTCAGCTAAACCATATTGATCTCTGCCATACCATGAACTTTTCCTCTTCTGTGCCTTTGCACATTGCTATAATTCCTCATTTGGTTTATCTTCCAAATAAGCCCTATTTATAACTTTGAAAGTACACAGAAATGACATTTAAAATTTTTCAAATACTATGAGCACATAATTTATGTTTTTTTAAAGGGGAGGAAGACTTAACATGCAAAGAAATAACCTCTTGCCTTCCTCATCCCCCTGCCCATGTCCTCTCCCTCAACTAAATCACCTTTCATTCCTTAACACTTCTCTCCTGGTGGTTACTTTCATTCTTCTAGGAACTTTTTTTTTCCCTCTAAGGTTATTTTTTAATTTAGCAACTTTACATTGCTTTTTTTTTTTTTTTTTTTTTTTTTTGCCATTCTAATAAATGAGTGGTTTGCACACATAGAATGTACTGCTCTATTTTCCTATGGAAACCTTTAATCGCTCTAAGATAAGTTACAAGAAAAAACAACATACGAACTCTCATTCAGGCTGGGAAGGCATTCTGCCGGGATCCCAACCGCTGATTTACTACTTACCACCTTGGTGATCTCGGTGAGTGGACCTAACCTTTCTGTGCTTACAGTGTCTTCATAAATACAAGTTAGTGCTTCCGCTGGCTGTAATATCTGCACTGATCCCTCACTAGACCTGCAGCAAGACTGTCGTCTGTGTCTCTCTTCCCCACTGTCTGAGGTTGGAGGTACTGCTTCCAGAATCCTACGTTTCCCTCCAGCTTATTTTACTCCCTCATCTTACAGGACTGTGTTCTCAAATGACCTCCTTAAAAACATGTGTAGACCTGAAACTAGTATAATATTGTATGTCAGCTGTAATTGGAAAAATTTTAATTTTTTTAAAATGTGCACAATTAAGCCCCTCACCTGTTTGAAAATGTCTTTTCTTCTGATTTTAAAATGCAGTTATTTTTGCTGGATATAGGATCCTCATGGAAAGTCATATTTCATCATAATTTGAAGCATTTCTTTACTGTCTTTCAGCATCTAGTGTTGTTCTTACAAGTCTTATCCCCCATCTTTTTAATTAGCTTTTTCTTCTTGTTTAATTTATGGAGAATCTTTATAAATGTCTCTGAGGACACAAATTCATTTCACTCAAGCTCCTTATTTACCCTGAATTATCTCTTGTTTTCTTATTTGATCATTTCTCTATTTCACAGTGTTTCTTCTTCATGCAGCACAATTCTCTCTAACATCTAGTCACTGGGAGTAAGATTAGCAAAACTGACTGTAAATTCAGTGTACACCAGTGGGCATTGTTGACTATTGGGCTCCATTTCAGGGTGAGTGGAAATGAGGTCCAAATGTGGCATTAACTCCCATACTAGGAACCACCTGTTCAGTCCCTTTAGAGAGGAACAATCCTTCCCCCCTGACGTCTGGATGAAGAATTAAGGGGTTTCTCTGAGCCTGTTACCTCCCTCTTGCCCAGCATCAAATCTACAGTTCTTAATACTGAGCCCGTTCAGGATTCTGCAAGAAAAACCACCCTTGACAGCTACCTGCAGTATATCTGTTCTTCACAGCATCTTCCTCTGTCTACCTCACTTCATTAGCCTTCAAGTCTCCCTTGCTTCCTATAATCCATATATCACACCGTCACTCAGCTTATGAAGGCCCTCTCCACCTCCTCTTCATTGTTGAAGTTAATACTCATTTTATTTCCTTTGCTGTCATGTCATTAGAGCTCAAAAGGCAAAGATTAGTAAAATGTGTTCCAAGAAACCAAAAACAAAATGGCAATTCTAAAAGTTTCCTGAGAGAAGGCATAGGTCCCCCCAAAAAGTACGAGAGTTCTTAATATCAACAATGGATGCCAGCCAAGAGAATAATTTTTGCATTATTGAAAGATAAGAACCTTCAGCTTAGAACTTTAACACTGATTAAACTATCTTTAAAATTTGGGGCAAATTAAGATACCTCATATGTAAACCTCTTTTAATAGTCTTTTAGAAGTACTCCAGTATGAAGAGAAATAAATACAAGAGAACATTATGAAACTTATGTTAATTAAGAATAAGTAAATATTATATAAACTTTAATTGTTTCTAAAAAAAGAAACAGAACAATGAAAGTTAAGATATGGAATAGAGATACAAAATTTAAAAGACTTATGGAGTGTTACGGAACGTAGATAAGTGGGAAGATCCATACCTAGACACATTATAGTGAGTTTACAAAGTGCCAAAACTGGCAAAGAGTGAAGTTAAAACTTGTATAGATAAATAACCACTATAGAATTAAAATGTCAATCACTTTATGAGATTAACAAGTATGACCTTGATCTCAAAACTGGATAAGAACAACACAAAAATTACAGTATCTACATACAAGATAATTTTTATATCTCACATATACAAGAAAGTCTTGTAAATCAACATGAAAAGTTTGAAAAACCAAAAGAAAAGTGAACAAAGCATGAAACATGCAATTTAGAGAATAGGTACCAAGTATGAGATATGTATTTCTAAGAAGACCTGAAAATCAGAGAAATACAAATTTTAAAAAAGTGACTTACTACTTTATACACATCCGATATATACAGTGATTAGAGAGTAATACCAAGTGATGGAGAAGATTCAGGGAAATAACTTGTTCGTGCATTTCTGGAGCAGCCTTAAACTGGCACGTCCTTTCTAGGAAGCAACCAGGGAGTGTTGGGTGCAAATTAAATATTCATATACTTTATGTCACACCAGCAATCCCCCATGCTGGGTCTGTGCCCAGAGAGGGTCTTACGGAGGTCCATGGGAGCACCAGAACAGGAGTACTTGTTCTATCATTAGAGACTGTCCTATGTGAGTCAGTGTTTGGCAGCTGGAGTAGGGGGAGGAGAAAAGGAGGGGGCAGAAGCAAAATGGGAGTGAAGATCAGGAATGAAAGGGAAAAACAAATAAGCAAAATAAAACCAGAATGCCACCTTGCACAGCCTGTTAATGAACTAAAGAATGTGTTTAACTCAGTTCTCTGTGTCTGCCATTCCACAAACCAAAAACAACAGTGTACAAGTAGCTATTCACCGCCTGGTGTCCTATTGTAGGTCAAGCACTCAGGGTAGAAAAATAAATGAGCAGCTGCTGCCAGACTGCTTCACTTCGCTTGATCGAAGAGGTGAGCTGTGGACTGGGTGTGCCCCTCCCTTTCCTGACCTTCCAGCAGTCTCCTGCCCCTCCTACCTCCATTCATCTGGCCTAGTGGAAAAAGAGAAGGCCTCGCCCTCTATAAACAAACCCTTCCCTGACCCTCAGTAGTCTCCAGGCTTAGTGTTTCCCACCCAAATCTCATTTTCTTCCACAGAACCCCTGTGGAGTTGGTTGCTCAACCCCTAAGTAATCCTGCCCACTTCACCTGGAGTCACATGAGTGTTGACATTTGTCCCTTGTACTCACCAGAGCGTCAATGAGGCCATCTCATGGGTCTTAGACCCTTGTGGAGAAGAAGGGCTAAGGAACCAGATGGAGGCAAGATCCTGTGTTTACAGGAGAAAAACATTATTTTTGCAGCAATTATTTCTGCGCCCTTCTAGATAATCAACCTGGACACCTGGGAAAAGAAGCTCCCACTTCTCACAGATGAGGATCAGAATGGGCTTGTTGAAGCAACATAGAATAGAGAGAAGGCAGCATGGAGATGAACTCTAAGAACTGGTGAAGTTACAAGAAACAGACTTTTTTCCATGGGGACATTGCTGGTCCCAAATTAGAACCAAATCTTCAGTTTTTCTATTTCCCCTAGATTCCTATTCCATGGATCGTGCCACACGCACCTGGCCTCCTGACTCAGACACACACTACCGCCTCCCCGCCTCCTCCAACCCACTTGGCATGGGGGCCCTCAATTTTGACTCCTCAAACCTCACCAAACCACAAAATGGCTTCAAGTCCTGTTCAGCTTGCTTGTTCTCAGCTACCAAATAAATGAGCCGTCAACCGTACTCATTAAGTTTACCCTGAGGACAAAGCAGCCACCTGAGACCTTATCATGAAAAACTATAGAAATGGAAGTTACAGGTCCTGCCCTTAAGGAATGTGAATTCAGGTCTGTGGGTCACCTCTTAAGCATAAACCATTATTCTCAGCACTTCTAAATAGTACATTTCTTTATTTACCTTCACAATGACCTCAGCAGTTAAAGTCCCATTTTCTCTGTTTTCCAAATGAGTGAACCAAACCTCTCAGAGGCTGAGGAATGTGCCTCAAGTAACAGCTGGTAAGCGACAAGTTCAGGACTTCTGACCCCAAGCCCAGGCACATTTCACAATACCATCATTGCATTAGAAAGAATGTGTCCTGCTTGGAAACACACAGCACTGTGCCCTGAAATAGACTCAAAGTATTTTCAAAATAGCATGTCAACAAGAACAAATGCACGATAAACTCTGAGCTCGTGTGTTGTGGTCTCTTTGTGGAAAGGAAGGGTTGAACAGCAAAAGATTCTGAAGGGGGCAACCTCTGAATCTGGTTGAAAGAACAGAGGGTGGTAGGTTGTCAGGGGAGAGAAAATAAAGTTGGAATAATCCTCTTCTCTTAAGGTTGCTCAGACATTCCTCCTGCCATGGAACGAATTTTCCACTCTGTCTCCCAGAGTGGGAGGGATCATGATGCAACGCATCTGGCTGGATCCAGGTTAGAGGGCACGAAAAATATTTCTAGTGATGAAGTAGTTAAATACCAAACTATTTCACTAAAGGAAGTGGTGAAATGTAGTTTTTTTCTTTTCCCCCTCAGATGGTTTTGGCTTACTCCTGTTGGAGACGGGAGGTGGAATACATGAGCTCTGGAAATCTCGTCTGAAAAATGGCAGCTCTGCAGCTATAAGATAACTTTGTTATGCTCACATAAAAAGGGTTCAGGGAAACCCATATAAATAACTAACTATTACTCAACCTCAGACCCTCCCAGAAAGCTACTTGCAAAGGCTTTTCTCACCTTTTCTTTCTGGTTCCCATACTTCAACAAGCATGAACCAGAAAGGGCCTGAGTCACCAGGTCACGTGACTGAAAGTGCACATGGGGCCTCTCCACACTTGGCACGGCCACATGAAACCGAAATCACCCATGCCCTGCAAGCCGAGTAGAACTAGGCAGCTACAGGTTTGTGTCAGGAAATATCCTGGGCTGCCTTCCCGCCATTTGAGCATTAGAGAAATGCGTACTTGGAAATGATTCATTCCAAGACCCAGTGGCCTGGCTGTTGTTGTCCATGTAAATTCCATGTTCACATTTGGGGTCTGCTGGATGCTGCAGACCCAGGATCCCTGAGGAAAGGCACGACACCGCTCCCTGTGTTAGCCTCCCTTCACTGGTTTTCACAGACAAGGGAGTTTCAGCCAGTCAGTCAGCTGATCAGTTGGATAGGTAGCTGGCTAATTGGTTAGTCAGTCAGGTAGTCAGTCAGTTTTGCAAATAGCGCAAGGGCAGAACACGCCTCCAAGAAAATGACGTTTCAGACCCGTGAATGACTTCACTGCTCCAGCGGGAAATCAGAAAAGGCCTCAAGTAGAAAGTTCACATGAAGAAACATTTCTCTTCCTGCTCTAATGATTTCTATTTTCCGAAGAATCATGGACTCAGACACTAAGTTTAGTCTGACCTTAAGAATCACCTAGTGCAACCTCATCTTCCAGGAAAGGAAGCCCAAGCCCAGAGAGATGAAGCGACTAGCCCAGGGTCACACAGCTGGTCAGTGCCCTTCACCTGGGAGGGAACCAGCACACATTCACCGTGAAGGAGGAGGAAATAGGCCATTTCCCTGTTGTGTTTAAGTAATCGGGTTTGTCTAAGATGGACAAGTGTAGTTTTAGACATTTCTCCCTCCTGTTTGTGTCCCAACCACCATCACCAAACACACACATCAATTGCCTGCTCTACTGCTTCTAAGAGCTCACTAAGACTTATTTCCACAAAAAGATTTTAAATGTATAGGCACCATCAGTTCCTTCAGCAGAACTGGGAATGGCTTCCTGACCCACAGGAGGAGGTGACTATCCCCAGCAAGCTCAAGCCGGTGGCACATACAGGCATTTTGCCAGCTAGGTTTGTCGTGGACCCTTTGTTCCCCCATTCTTCCCTCCCGATTCCCATAACCCACCTCTTCACCACTGAAACGAACCAGTGGATTGTAAACAATGTGGATGGTTGAAAGAGCCGGAGTTTACAAATCAAAAAGCCTAGATGTGCATTAGCACCATGGCCTCACTCAAGATACTTAATGATTGGCATCTTTAAGTTGGCAACAGTAATGCCATGGTGCCATGAGCATGAAATGAGATCATATTTTGGGAAAGCCCTTTCGGAATTGTTGAGAGGAAACGTAAGGGATTTTTGTGACTGCCTCCAAGCTGCCCTGTGCCTGACCGTGCGGTGGAGTTCGCAGCCCAGAGGAAGGGTGTTGGCAGCTGGGCTGGGCCTGAGGCAGGGTTAGAGACTGGAAATGTGGTGTCCTCCACCTGTGTACACAGGAAAAGAGCCTCTTCCCACAGTCCTCAGAGGCGCCCGGCTGGGGCCCATCGTGGCGAGGGCCAGCTGTGAGCACCATGCACTGCGGCTGCTGCTCCGAGTCAGCCCTTGAGGTCGCTTTTCTTCTTCTTTTTTTCTTTGTTAGTTCTCATGGCTTCTGGAGCATTTTAAAGAGGCTGTGTCACTACTGGCCTGGCAGACAAGCAAGGTGCTCTAGGGCAACAACTCATTTTTTCCCCAGTCTGAGCGTGGGCAAGTGAAGAACATGGGGGATCTGGACGCCTAGAGTAATTTGCTGTTTACTTGTGGGCAAGTGAAGAACATGGGGGATCTGGACGCCTAGAGTAATTTGCTGTTTACTCCATGTCCTTCGAGCACTCAGTTTCCCTTCTCACTCCAATGTCTTCAGCGATCTTGACAAGAAATGATAATCTTCTATTGACTAAGATTGTTGCCAGACCTTCCTTCTCCACCTCTAAAGACTTTGTTCCTTACAGAAAGAACATCCTCTTTCATGAAAGGAAACCACGCCCACTATTTCCTCACTCTTCCCATCCCTCCTCCCTGGGTAACCATGCCTGCTTCCCTCCAGCCGCCCCTTCGCTGTCTCTCCATGGACTTTTCTCCTCCGTCCGTGAGCACGTTCAGACTTCTGATCATTTGAAAAATGTTCCTCAACGTTACTTTCGCTATTTACAATCCTATTTTTCTTTTCATTGCCACACTTCTTAAATCAGTGGCCTTAAATCAGTCTCTTGTCTTTTCCTGAAAACAGTATTTCCCCCCACTTCATACTCTATTGGAACTTTACCCCCAAAGGCCACCAAGGACTTGCCTAAAGGACAATGACTAGTTTTCGGTCCTCATTCTTCTTCTGCAGTATGAGTGTTCCCCTCAGTGTAGCGCTCTCCTCCCAGCATCTGTGGCAGAACACCTCACCCCACCACCTCTGTTTCTCTGCCTGCTCCCACGCCCCCTTTGTCAGGAAAATGAGTCTATTTACTTGAGTCTATTTACTAAATTTCACTTTTCTGATGTTTTTGGGTTCCTGAGTTGGTTGAGAAAAGAACTGTCAATATATATACGAGCTAAATAATTTTGAAATCGTCCCTGAGCAACTGGTACTCATTACTGCTAAGACACTATAACTCAGAAAGTAGAAGAATTCATTTAAGTAATATAGAATTGAACTGAAAGGGGGAAAAATAGAAGGGGTGGTGGGTAAGTACTCAAGTAGCAGTTGATTGAATACTAACAGCTTCCCCAAGTGATCAAGACACAAATGTACAGATGCTGAACTCTAACTCCCTGCACATCTGCTCAGGAACCCTCCCAGGCCACCCACAGAAAACAAGAGGGTTGTTTTTCCTCTCCCCAGGGATGGGAGTGGAAGACTTTGGATAATAGCTTCTTAATGCAGGAAGTGAGAAATAAAATAGAACAAACACTTGGATTTGGAGTAGAGTGAATTAATGATCATTTATGTTTTACATGAATTGTGGGTAAAAATGGTGAAAGGCAGATCACATGAGATTATTTGAAGAGGCTTATGATTTGTTTATACTCTGCCCTTCTCTGTTTAGGGCTGCAGAGACTGGAAGGCAATCTCAAATGGTAACTGTATACATGAATGTATAGAAAGAGGTAAGAAAGAAAACACAAGACAGAGTGGGGGAAGGAAGGGAAGGAGATAGAGAGGAACTTCAGTGAAGTGTATTTCATTTGTAGAACAGGTTTCCTGGATGAGGGGGAAAGACAGAATATCGGTCACCGTTTGATTGAATTAAAAACATTTGTTGCGTACTTGCTCTGTACTAAACTGTGCTAGGAATGAAGGAGTGTCACAAAATAACCAAGGAATTAGATCTCTGCATAAGGTATAACCCTGCGGTTCTCCCACCACCATGTGTCCAGAAAGGATGGTCCAGTTCTTACGCCATCACAAAGTAAGAATCCACACCAGGATGGAGCCCAAACCAATTCTAGGACCCCTCTGAACAAGACCAATTTGGAGGCGCCTCCCAAAGCAGGAATGATTCCAAAATTTATCTGGGGTTAGCAGAGTTGCCCTTAATCTTGAGTTATTGTCAGCTTATCTATCAGTGCTCTCTGGCGATTTCCAGGACTCTGTCTTCTGATTAACTTCTAAACAGGCTGTATTGGAGATACTAGGAATGACCCAAACCAGAACAAGGTGTTCTAGGAGAATATATAAAGCATTATTTATGTCTAGGTGGGTTATTTGTAGTAGGTCACTCTCCACCCCAAGAAAGAACACCATGGCTGTGAGTTAAGGGAACCCTAGCGTCGGGGGCTGAAGATAGGAGGAGGAAAAGGGTCAGCAGAAAGTCCAGAGAACTGAGATTTAAGAGCCAGTTACTAGTTGGGTGCTACTGAAAGAATTGTTCAACCTTTCATTGCCTCTTGTTTTCTCAGCCTTCAAATGATGGTAACATTACCTATGTCACAGGGTCACTGATGATTCAATGAGATAAGATACCTGATCACTCTGGGAATGTCTAATACAGATGTTCATTAGTATTTATAAAATTATGAGATATCTGAATAGATGAGAGAACAGATTTTTTGGACAGCTGAGAGTGTAAGGGTAAGAGACTAGCCTTCTCCCGAGAGAGTTTCTGGAGCTAGAGAAAAGGCTAGACTCCGGGTGTTGAAAGGAAACATTCAGGCCAATGGCAGGAATTATCCAAATAATCAAATCCTGCTCTTTAACTGGTGAACCTGAGACTCTATTAATTGTATTAACCTAAACTCTACATGCTGTGTGTGATAGAATCATAACTAAAGAACACCAGAAGGCAGCCTGAAATTTACTGCTGTCAAGGGCTTTAGAGGCTGGGCGTGTTGTGTTCCAGAAGCCATGCAAACCGGGAGGGAGGAACTGGCCACTTACAGCCAACTGGCTACAGTTCTACCACACCCCATCTCCATCCTGTTTCAGATGGCACTCTGGGGCCTGCCTGAAGCTGGACCAGATTCCACCTAAGTTGGGATAAAAAGCGCCTTTCCCTGAACAGTCAACCAGGGAGACTCAGTGTTTCTTCTTGGGTCCCAGTCCTGGGTTTCTTTTTCCTTCTCTTTGTTAATTTTGTGATTTACCTTGTTGCATTTTTAGAGCCCACATAATGAAGTTGTGAGGAAACAAACGCCAGATTGAAAAACAGGGCTGCAGAACTGAGCTACAATTTAAATGGTCCTTTGGTTCTCATACCCAGCAAATCCTAGAATTACCAGCTTATTGTCCCTTATATGTATTTGCTTCCTCCTGTCAACAAAAAGCCAATGAGGAAACATAGTCCCAAAAACTTACTTCTATTTTGCAGACAGTTGCAGAATTCCAGGACCCTATAAGAATTTTTGAGCAACTAAAAAGCAGGGGCCATGAATAAGCAAACTGCCATTAGCTTTGAACAATTAATCCAGGTCAAAAACAAAATGATAATATTTAATATTTAAATAGCATGTTCATAAAGGTTTATAAACATTTTATAAAGGCTTATGAAATGTTTTATACCAATTTCTTCATTTGATAGTAAAAGCTACACTGTAAGGCATGTATTTGCGGTAGGCAGCTCCCAAGATGGCTCTAAATAATCATGGCCCTCGGGGTGTGTGCATGCCTTTCAGCGGCCACTCCCACATTGCATAGGACTGACCTGCACAGCCAATAGAATGTTGCAGAAGTGATAGAGTGCAGCCTCCATGAGTAGGTCATAAAACACATTGCAGCTTTCACCTTACTTATTCTACTTATGCATCACTCTCTCTGGGAGAAGCCAGCTGTCATCTTATGAAGACACTCAACAGCTGTGATGATTAATTTTATTTTCCCTTGACAGGGCTACATGGGATGCCCACACAGCTGCTAAAGCATTATTTCTGGGTGTGTCTGTAAGAGTGTCTCTGCAATGGATAAGCAAATAGAAAGAGAGGTAGAGAAACATCAATGTGTGGTTGCCTCTCATGTGCCCCCAACTGGGGACCTGGCCAGCAACCCAGGCACGTGCCCTGACTGGGCATCGAACCATCGACCCTTTGGTTCACAGGCTGTTGCTCAATCCACTGAGCCACACCATGCAGGGCTGATGGTTTCTAGTATATTCACATATATGTGTAACTGTCACCACAGTTTTTCAGGACATTTTCATCACTTGAAAAGAAATTCCTTATCTTTTAGCTACCTACCTGTCATCCCATATTCCCCAGTCCTAAGCAACTACTAATCTACTTTCTGTTTCTAGAAATTAGCCTATTCTGGACCTTTTATATAAACTTAATTGTATAATAGTGGTCTTTTGGTACTGCCTTCCTTCATTTAGCATAATGTTTTCAAGGTTCATTTATGTTGTGGCATATACCAGTACTTTATTCATTTTATGGATGAATTACATTCTAGGTCATGGACTTTTGGACTGTTTTGAACTTTTTTCTATTATGAATAGTGGCTGTTATAATTATTCATATATAGCTGTTTGTGTGAACATATTTTTATTTCTCTTTGGTATATAATTAGGAATGGAATTGTTGGGTTATATGGTGACTATATTTAATCATTTGTGGAACCACCAGACTGTTTTCCAAAGTGGCTTCACCATTTTATATTCCTACCAGCAGCATATAAAGGATCTCACTACATACTCACCAACACTTGTTATATGTGCCTTTTTGATTCTCATGATCCTAGTGGGTATGAAATGGCATGTCATTGTGGTTTTGGTTTGCATTTCCCTGATGACTAATGATGTTGAACATCTTTTCATGTGTTTAATGGCCATTTGTATATCTTCTTTGGAAAAACATCTGTTCAGGTACTTGGCCCATTTTTTAACTTGGTTCTTTGTTTTTTAATATTGAGCTATAGGTTTTTGTCTATTCTAGATATAAGGCTCTTAACAGATTTATGATTTCTATATATTTTCTTCCATTCTGTGGATTGTCCTTCCACTTTCTTGACAGTGTTTTTGAAGCACAATATATTTTAATTTTAATGAAGTCCAATCTAACTATTTTTTTCTTTTATAGCTTATGCTTTCAATGCCGTATCTAAGAATCCATTGCCAAATTTTAGATCATAAAGATTTACCTATGCTAAAAGTTTCACAATTTAAACTCTTACAATTAAGTCTTTGATCTTTTTTGAGTTAATTTTTGTATGTGCTCTGAGATAATCCAATTTCATTCTTTTGTGTGTGAATATGCAGTTTTCTCAGCCCAATCGGAAAGACTATTCTTTTCCCAATGGGAGAGTCTTGGGAAAACTCAGTTGACTATAGACACAGATTTATTTCTGCACTCTCTTCTGTTCTAGTGATCTCTATGTCTATTGTTATGTCAGTACTGCACTGTCTTGACTGCTATTGTTTTTAATCAGTTTATAAATTGAGAAGTATGAGTCCTCCAAATTTCTTCTTCTTTTTCAGAATTATTTGTCTCTTCTGGGCCCCTGTAATTTTATATGAATTTTAGAATCAGCTTGCCTAAAAAGCCAGCTGAGATTCTGATAGGGATTATCTTGAATTTGTAGATAAATTTGAGGAATATTAGCATCTTAACAGTATTAGGTTTCCTGATCTATGAATATGGAATGATTTCTATGTATGTGGATCTTAATTTATTTCAAAAATGTTTTGTAGTTTTCAGAATATAACTTTTGCACTTCTTTAGTTAAGTGTATTCTTAAGCATTTTATTTTTTGATAATGTAAATATAACTTTCTTAATTTTATTTTCAGATTGTTTATTACAAGTATCATCTGAAACCTAGCTGAACTCATTTATTAGTTATAACATTTTTTTGTAGAGTCCTTAGGATTATATATATATATATATATCACATATATATATATGATTATGCCATCTAAAAGTACAGACAGCTTTACTTTTTCCTTTCCAATCTGGATGACTTTTTAATTCTTTTTCTTGCCTAATTGCCCTGCCTAGATCCTCTAATACAATGTTGAATAATGGTTGAATAGTGGTGAGAGTGACATTCCTATCTTGTTCCTGATTTTCAGGGGAAAGAACCTAGTCTTTCACCATCAAATACAATATGATGTTAGTTGTGAGTTTTTCATAGAGGCTCTTTACCGAGCTGAGGAATTCCCCTCTATTCCTACTTTGTTGAGTGTGTTTATCATGAAGCGGTATTAGATTTGTCAAATGCTTATTCTATATCTATAAAACCGATATGTGCGTTTTGTGTTTTATTCTCGTTATGGCATATTACATTGATTGACCCACCAAAGTCCTGACCAAAGGCCTCACTAGAGATCCTACACAAGACCCAGCTAATCTGCTCCTGAATTCCTGACCCATAGAAACTGTGAGATAATAAATACTTATTCTTTTTTTTTTTAAGGAGTTATTTTTATTATTTATTTATTTATTTATTTATTTATTTATTTATTTTTAGAGGGGAAGGGTAGGAGAGAGGGAGAAGGAGAGAAATATCAATGTATGGTTGCCTCCTATTTGTCCCATGCTGGGAACTGGCCTGCAACCCAGGCATGTGCCCTGACTGGGAATCGAACCGCGATCCCTTGGTTCACAGGCCCGCGCTCAATACACTGAGCTACACCAGCCAGGGCTAAATACTTATTCTTTTTTAAGCTACAAAAGTTTAGGATAATTTATTATTCAGCAGTAGACAACCAAGAGTGATGTTATTACTGCTTTATAAATGGCGTGTTTACCTGCTTCATAATCTGGCCCTGGGGTACAGAATTAGATGTGGAAGTGATCTGAACAAGGTCTTGAGCCTCAAATAACAGATAGTTTTTCCTCCACAATTTTCTACTACATGTGATAACAGAGTCCAAGTTTACTGCAAATTATTGTCTCTGGTTGGCAAGCCCATTTCATATGGTTGGCAGGTATTTCACTAGACAGGGGCAACTGATTGTGCAGATGGGGACTGATATCTGACCTGTGCTTTTCCTGCCAAGCTGTGCACCTGACTCAGGGCTACATTGACCCAGAGGAAATAGTCCTTCTTCAAACGTGCCCAGAAGCCCAGTCTGATTGCCAGAGCCTATGCCCAGGGGGCTGTTACCCCCATAGAGGTACCTTTTCTAATTTGCAAAAAAAAAAAAAAATTATATTAGCCTGTCAGGTTGTTCCAATAAAATTATATAACTGAAAGATTTCAGCTTTACTAGTTTTACATGCCAATTAAGCAATAGTAATCAATGGGGCTAATCCCAGACAAATTTTTAAATCTTAGACAAGAGTTGTTCTCACCACTCTCTTAGTGTCCCCCGCAACAACTACCTCTTCCTTAGGCACCTGTTTTTAGGAAGGAGAAGCGCAGGAAAAATACCTCATATAATCTGAGTGTCTCCTGTGTCCCAGTATGTGGCTGATCACCTTACATACTCAGTACAATTAATGTTCATACTTCTGAGAGGCAGGTATTATTATCCCCATTTTAGAGATAAGGAAATCCACTGAGAAAGGTCAAATAACTTATCCAAGTCCCAAAGACGGTAAATGGAAAAACTGAGGTTACAACTCAGGTCCATCTGACTCTGGAACTTTCACTTGACCCACCACACTTTGTTCCATCTCTGTAACAAATCCTAAAGGGATGTCCCTGCAGGAACATCAGCTAAACTCCTGTTAAACAAGCATTCAAGACCCATACACATTCATTTAAAATGGTAAACTGCTGAGCCTTGAAATTTGGGATAATTGGGGGGCATTTAAGAACTCTCAACTTTCTTCAAAACATTCTAGGTACATGACCTCCTTGGCTTAAAGGTGGCCTTACTGAGCAGTAGCCACAGACATCAGATAATCCACTGAAGTCCATGTCCTGGATCTCAGAGGCTGTTGCACTTTGTAACTCTGAGATGGAAGAGAAGACCCACTGATACAAGAAGGCAGATACTCATTCATTCCTTCATCCAGTATTTATTGAATGTTTACTGGGTACCAGGCATGTGACAGGGACAGAAGAATTTACAGCATCAAATATGGCAGATATGCTCCCTGACCTCACGGAGCTTCGAAGATAACGTTGTCCCTTAAACTCACCTTTCCCCCCTCTCTCCATCTTTTCCTCTCTATCTCTTCCTCTTTCCTTCTCTTTTTCTTCCCATCTCTCCCTCTCTCCCCCTCTCTAAGTAGTAGAGAAACTACGCACTTAGCTCTCATTACAATCCCTACAATGAAAGGCTCAATTGACTACAGCAAAGTTTGGTAGGGAAGAGCTGAGATAATGCTTCCAAAAATCTTCCTCTTACCTTCTCTGGTAAACAACCAGAACAGACACAGAGATGCCTCTAAGCAACCACACAGGGAGCCAGAATAAGAGGTTCAGACTACAGTCAGCACAGAGGAGAAAGGACCTTAAGGAAAAATTGGTTTTTAAATCAGGAATATCAGCTTATTATTATCACGATTTGACCAGGGGATCTCAGAAGGCAGCAGAGTTTTTGAGTTTATTTCAGAACAACATGGTTTATTTTCAGAACAACAGGGAAGGGAGAAGTAGAGAGAATTGACTGCCCACCCAAAACCTTATCTGAACCTAAACTGTCTGCAAAATTGGGCAACAAAGTCCAAAGAAACAGCCATTTCCTGGTAGGCTTTTAGTGCCAAGACTCCTTCTAGTCCAGTTGTAACTGAGTGAAGAGGGAAGCCAAGAAAAAAATGAAAAGGAATTTTGGAACTCAATCCTGGGTGTGCTGCAAGCTGAAGACAGAAATATTTGGGTTGATGAAAGTGGGGTGTAGGCTCCTTTGCTTTAGGGTCCTTCCCACCCCCCAGAACATCAGCCACTGTTATAGAGTCAGGCTGGCTTCCAGGCTTTTGCAAAGACCAAAGGTCAAGGTGATCCGACCCAAAATTCCTTCATGTATAATATATCATATGGAGAATATTAGCCAACAACCTCATTTTAAGACAGAATAGGTTCAAAAATGCCATATACTAGAAAAAAACTGGTTAGAAAAATGGAATTTGACACCACGTCAAAGAAACAGAGGCACTAGCTCTGACAAGCCGGTGCCGTGGCAGAGAATAGGCGCGATCCAGGCCTGCATCTCCCTTCCACTCAGCTTTCCCTCCTCCTACACGGGGGCCCTGGGAAATACTTACTTTGGGGGAAAAGATCAAACTAGATGAGACAGACAGACAGACAGACAGAAAATCTATAAAACATAGAAAACCTTTGTGGCATAGGAAAAAATGCTGCATTGGGAATTAAGAGACCAAGCTTCTAGTCCAGGCTGCTACCATGCCCCCATGTGACCCTAAGGAAGTGGCCATAACTTGAAAGTCTTTTTTTTTTTCAGCTGAGAAATACCAACTGTAGGCTAAAAGATCTCTAAGGACCTGCAGCTCCAACATAAGTTAATTTTCTGATCACAAGAAAGCTCTAGAAAAAGGTTACAGCGGCCTTTAATGGCCAGAGCTAGAGCCTTACCCTAGTCTCCTCCTCTGGATATGAGTTTTACATGGAGACAAACCTTAGGAGGACTACGTCATCGCTAAGCTGAGAAGACCCCTGTAACCAAGCACAGAGAGCAACGCAGAGATGAAATCAGCACACTGTATTCTGTAGGGGTCCATACTGGGCCATAAAATAACTCCAACAATGATGATAATAAAAGTATGTTGTTACCGAGAACTCACAGTGGGTCAGACACGGGGTCCCACATTGTACACGTAGTAACTCTTTTAATCCCCACCACAGTCCTAAAAAATTAGAACTATTATCATTCCCATTTTACAGATGAGGAAACTAAGATTCAAAGAGGGTAAGTGGCTTGTGCAAGATCATATTGCTGCTAATAGAAAAAACAGATGTCAATGCCAGGCAGTCTTAAAGGTCTGGGCTCTTGACCACTGTGCTGCTCAAAATAGAGACCAAGATGAAGACTCCATTGACATTTGAGACTCATCAGAAAAGGGAGAAGTTGTAAAAGCAATGGAATATATTGTCAGCAAACAGGTAGCTACTCAACAAAAACCAAAATCTAGGGGGATGCCTCAAAGACACTTCAGAATTGTCTGGCTAGACATACTGAGTTATTAAGGAGTTGGGGGGGAGGGGCGCTCCAAAGGACAGAGGAGGGACAGACTGAAAAGTAGTTCTCCAAAGAAATGATAAAATCCAGTCACTGACCATTGGCAGAATGAGGAAAAGATAAACAGACAGGTCTCTATAGACAGGGTGAGAGACAAGTTGGCAAGGGGAACTGCCAGAAATTCATGCAAAGTGTCCAAGAGCCTGTCAGCATTGCTTAATAGTTCTAGAGCTCTTTGAATGAAGCTTGTACACTACTGAATTCCAGGTTTAGACCTTTAAAAGGAGTCAGTTCAAGGTCAGGGCTGCTGAGAGAAGGCTCTACCTTTACCTACTGAAATAGCTCTTCGTCCATATTTGTGCTGATTTCTTGAGGACAGGGTGAAAGGGAAGCAACATGAGGTGTCATTTGAATATATCTCACTATAACATTGCACTAAATCTTACAGATATTTCTCTTCCCATAACCTTTACCTTCTAGTCCAGAATTTCCAGAATTCTGGTTTTTCCCTCCTTTCTTCTGTCCATACTTGAGCTTAAATATTCCGCATGGTTTACTCTTTTTGAAAAATCTTCACCTCTCCCTTCTTTCTATCCTAAGCAACAATGGTTGCTAGCAAGCAATATTGAAATAGCACTGTCCCTAAAAAGGATCTAGAAAGGCAAGTATGCAGGACAGAGAGAAAGGGACAGTGGTGATGAGGAGGCACCCAAGACTGAAACCGACCAGGAGCAGATGGCAGGCACAGTGCCTGTCATGTGCAAAGGACTGAAGTAATGCAGACAGAAAGGGAGGAAAGGGAAGAACTGCTGTGATTGACAGTAATAGCTGATCTGAAGATTTGAAGTCCTCCGGACCACATATTCAGGGCCTCCCAGCAGCCTTTGAATTTTTTTTTTATATAAAATGAGTCAGAAAATACATTCTATTAATGACCTTGATGGCTGCTCTGCACTATTTTGTTTCTTCAACCCTGGGCCTTGAAATTTTTCACTGACTGACCCTAATAATTACCCAACTTTATCTCCCTCGGCTTCTAAAGGGGAACCCTCTGTCCCAGCAAAGTCACCTTGCCTGTCTTCTGTTGCCTTATCTCACTGCCTTTTATATGCATATCAGTCTGTATGCTATACACCTAAAGTATAAGCTTCTAGAAGTTCATGTGCTAAAACATTTTCTATTTGCCTCTCTAGGTCCTCTTTCTACCTTTCTCCACCCTGCCCTTGGGAGGCTGAACTGTCCAACCTGCAGCTCATGGGCCTCACATGGCTCAGGATGGCTATGAATGCAACCCAACACAAAATTGTAAATTTACTTAAAACATTAAGAGATTTTTTTGTTGTCGTTAGTGTTTGTGTATTTAATGTGTGGCCCAAGACAACTCTTCTTTTCCCAGTGTGGCCCAGAGATGCCAGAAGTTTGGACACTCCTGTTTTAGGCTATTTACCCAGGCTCTTTCATACCTTTAGCATCCAGTGGGTTTGGGGAATGAGAAGCACAGATGAAAGATTTGAAGGATGGAAAGAGAGACAGTTTGGGATTTATTCCCTACTGCCAGGCCATGTTTGTTCAGCAGCTGTGTTCTTCTACCAAATGCGACGACTCCTGTTAAGTAGCCCCTCTCCAAAAGCCAGAGTTCTCCCCAGGGTTGATAGCTACTCTTACCTCTTGTGTCTTCAGGCTGAGAGGTGGCGGGTTTTGCACTGTGTTCATCCTGCATTTTGCTCCATCCCTTCCTGGTTTTCTCATCCTTACCCCACAGCTTTGTAAACTGTCCATTCATTAAACTTCCATTCACATTTTTATCCATTGCGGGTCAGTCCCTTAGTGTGGAGCTAGGTACATACCAGTTTGTTGCGGGACAGAGTGCTTATTTCACCTCTCCATCCTTCCCACTAGGGTGCTAGAATTCTGGCCCTAGACCTAGAGGAACAACTACCTAATTCTTCTCCCTTTACTAAGATTCTATTGAAGGTAATTAAGATACCTTTGTGTATATGCTAAGAAATCTCTTCCAGTGTAAATATGGCTTCAGGGAGGAGCTCATTCTTATCTTGATCATTATGGAAGTAAATAAGCTTATCAGACTCATTGGGAGAGTGGAAAAATGTAATATATTTTGAGAGTCTATGATTTATTAACCACTATTTAGGTGTTATCATTTATGTGAATCTCTAAAGACACAGCAGAGCAGATGTTGCTTTTATTTGAGACAAAGGGAGGAAAAGATTGGTCCTGTGTGTGCTAAGGAGGACCCTGAGGATAGGTGACTAGAGGGCTATGAGGACACGGGGAACAAGGGGAAAGGATTGTGTCCAAAGATGGGGAAGGACCCTGAAAAGAAATTGGATTCATTCACATATTTGTACAGGGCTGGGCCAGTCCCACCCACTTCCTTCCTCCTCTCCACCCACCATTACTTCTCTACTGGAACTGTGACTTCCTCCTCCTCCTCTTTCCCTCCTGTGTCTTTGGTCACCACTCATATATGTATTGTCTAGGTTATGGAGGAAATTCAGATTTGCAATTGCCAGAAAGGCTAGCTACCTCTTGTGCAGCATTCAAACAGTGGAGAGTCTGGGGAAAAGGTAGGAAATCAGAGAAAGTGGCCCTCTAAGAGCCCTGACATTTGTGACTCTGCATGAATGAGTGAATATTAGGTGGATGAAATGCCAATAGGCAAGACTCACCATACTGATGTTCTCAAGAAACCTGGAGGGTCAGTGTGGTAGCAAATGGAATGATCCCTCCTTTCCCTAGCATTTAAATAAGACCAGTGCTAATTATATCACACAGGAATGGGGTTTAATGACTCCCTAGTATGGCCTCTACAACAGTTACATGATTCTCTGAGGCATAGGCCTCTTTGTTTCCAAGGAGAGAAGAGAGGCAAGGTTGTGTCAACTCTCTGATCACATGTACAAAGATGGATTCTTACTCTTAGGATTTGTGGCAGAGGCTGCTACTTGCCTACTGAAGTATCCTCTCCTTATCAGCCAGAGAAATGACAACATTTCTTGACCAATGTGTTATAAGCAGAAATGATCTATGGCAGCTTCCAGGAAATCTCTTTATAGGACCATTCTCAGGTGTGGTTTCCTCCCCATCCCCAACACCACTGATCCCTCTTAATTTCCCTTCCTTCTTTCTACTGTTTAGAATGTTGATGTGATGGCTGGAACTTGAGCAGCCACTTAGGACCATGAGATGCAAACCACATGCAGAGGATACCAGAGTATTGAGATTGAAATTTGAATCCCTGTCTTCCACTATATCAGTCTTAGACTACTTACCTCCAGACTTCTTATATTTGAAAGGAAAAGATATTACTTTACTATTTTTATTTAAAACATTGTTATTTTTGTTTCTTTGTTGTATGTGAACCTGATCTGATTCTAATTGATAAACAATCCCTCCAGGCTTTAAGTATAACACCTAAATTATCTTGAATAAATTCTAATCCAGAAATTCCACTGTCATTTCCTCAGTTTCTCCAGAGGTATCTAAATATGGAATTCACTTTCTCTTTTTTCCCAGGGAAGTGAAGAAGGCAATATTTTCATGGTCCCTGAAGATGTCCATCTCATGGTCTGAATGACAATGCAGAATGTAGGATATCAGCTAGGTTCCCATCCAGGCCAATCTCTGGTTCTTTGGTTCCCTGAGAGCAGCTATACCACAGCCTATTAAACAGATACATGACACCCAACTACATTTAGGGCCATCATCAAGATTAGTAGTGATTCAATGTCTCCAGATGACTTGGTAATCCTTAGATGAAAAGAAGCTTAGGAAATAAAAACACATCCTGATCTTCAGCTAGAAAACAATACTCCATGATTCAGAGCTGGCACAACAGGACTGAAGCAAAAAGGAAAAAAAAAAAAAAAGGTGTCTCTAGCCATTTCAGGAAGTAGTTAACAGTAGAGGGAAGTGGTGAGTGAGGAGAAGGGAGGGTGGAGGATAGTGGGCTGCCAGGGAGTGGACACAATGTTCCTGATCATTTTCCTCAAGCTGTGTCAGCCCCATGGTGTGCTCCAGTCTCTTTGTGGTCTTGCCTTGATGAACCTCCCTTTTCCCATCACTACCCACCTTCTCCACTATTATCATCCCTGCCTCTCATTCCCTGGAGAAACTATGCTCTCCCATAGCTACAAGCCTCTGTGCGTGCTATTCTCTTTGTTTAGAAAGCTCTACCTGTTCCAATAACACCTGCACAGTAAAGCTTTCTTAGATTTCCTCAGGCAAAGTTAGAACATTTTCCCTCTGTGCTTTCAGAGCACTTTATACATTCATACGGACTTCTATTTTAGGGATAACCAGAGGGCTGCATCATGTGTACTTTCAACTTGCATGGATTTAATGGCATGGGCTCAGTAAACAGAAAGAAGAAAAGGAAGTAGAAAACAAATTAAAAGAGGAAGGCATCTTTTGATTTCCCATTTCTTACAAAATATACCTTAGCTTCATAAAAGGAAGGAAGGAAGGAAGGAAGGAAGGAAGGAAGGAAGGAAGGAAGGAAGGAAGGAAGGAAGGAAAAGAGAGAGAAAGAGAAAAGAAAGAAGAGAAGAGAAGAGAAAGAAAAGAAAAGAAAGGCTTAGCTAGTGTGGCTCAGTGGATTGAGCTCGGGCCTGTGAACCAAAGGGTTGTGGTTCGATTCCCAGTCAGGGCATGTGCCTGGGTTGCAGGCCAGGTTCCCACCCAGCAAGGGGCGTGTGAGACACAACCACACATTGATGTTTCTCTCCCTCTCTTTCTCCTTTCCTTCCCCTGTCTCTAAAAATAAATAAATAAAATCTTTAAAAGAAAAAGAGGAAGGGAAGGAAAGGGGGAAGGGAAAGGAAAGGAAGGGAAAGGAAAGGAAAGGAAAGGAAAGGAAAGGAAAGGAAAGGAAAGGAAAGGAAAGGAAAGGAAAGGAAAGGAAAGGAAAAATAGCTCTAGCTGAAATCCAAAGAAAAGTGAAGGAAGTTTCTTGGAGTTGATTTGGGAGATTTTTGAGGGAGTGATTTTCTGAACTATTTGTCATTCACTTTACATGCTAACTTTGGACTAAATCTCTGAGTAAGATGGGACTCTTCTGCGCAGCATCATGTGGTGACGTCTCTGACTCTCCCAGACAAACTGTTCTAGGCTGTGAGCCCCCCAAGACCAGCAACTTATGTTACTTATTTTGGGATTTTCTGGGCCTAGTACAATGTCCAGTAGACATTTGGTGCTCCATAAACATTTGTTGAAAGAAAAGTTGAATGATTCCAAAGTTTTTCACTGTTAACACTGTAGTTAGAATTTGAAGGAATTTGTCTCACCCCACCCACCTCTGAGACACTCTTCTCAAACAGTCAGTTGATCTCTTCTTTGAAGACATCTAAATATGAGCTATCTCCAAAGTAGTACACACCACTCACTGTTCCGTGAGAAAATGTCTGACAAAGTCCAATTGTTAGAAAACAGGGACCATCTGGAGCTCTTTTCGTGGTACCGTATGCAACAAGGAGCTTAATTAAATGAGTTCTGCTGTGGCCACCACCTCTTATGAAATTCACTGCAGGAATAGAAGCCCTACATTGCTGAACTAATAACACTGGCTTTCTGCTATGAGGATTTGAAAAATTGAGGATCCATTCCATTCTCAACAATAGTGCTGAGATCTACCTTTAACACTTCAGTTATCCAGACAGAGATCAGTGTCTTGAAATCCTCAGAATGGCCATGAACCTGGAAGGAACAAAGGAGTAAAAGAGGAAAAAAGTTTTTGGTCGATAATCTATCAACTCTTGATCATCTATCATAATAGATCCAGGAGAGATGAGGACCTGAAAGTGACAGCGGGTGTTGCTTGGCTGAAGCAAGAACAAAAGAGGCCCAGTTGCTGGTGATGCAGAGGACAGATGTGTATATTTGGCAAGGAGAGGAATACAGCAGGCTTGAAGTATTTTTTCCTGAGCATCTGCTCTATGGCAGGCATTATGCTGATCATTTGGGATCCATGAAAGAAAAGTTCACGGTCTCATGAGGAGACAAATCAAGAGAGATTATATGCATACAATATAGTATGGTAAGTGCTAAAGATAAAAATCAGTATAACAGAAGTGTATACAAGAGGCACCTAGCCCCATTGGAGAAGAGAAGCTAACAATGACTACAATAATGATAACTAAAGCACAGTGTGTGTTTACTGCATGTCAGATGTCGTTCTATATATTTTATGTATGTTGACTTATTTAATCCTCATAACAACTTTGTGAGATAGGTAACCTTACTATCAACTCCATTTCCAAAAAGAGAGGATGAACCTGAGCCCCAGAGAAGATACGTAACTTATGATTTATTCAAGGTCATGTGGCAAGGAAATGACAAAGCTGGGAACTGAACGTCGTTAGTCCAACTTCTGAGCCTGTGCTTCTGACAGGTACCCTGTTCTGCCCTCTAGAGAGGAAGGGCAGGTCATCCATGGGAGATGACCACGTGATATCTGATCTGGGATCTGAAGGACAAGTGGGCAAGGACACAGGCAAAAGAAAAGGTAAATGAGGGGAAGGTGTTGGGAGTAATGAGCGATCACTCTGGGAAGGTAACCAAGGAGCAGATCAGGAATGGCTAAGAAATCTGGTCATTAACCTGAAAAAGATGAGAGACCATTGAAGGGTAAGATCAGCATTACAGAAAGTTCTCTCTGGCTACAGTGTGTGGAGATTATGAATCACTTGGGTTCAAACTGGAGGCAAGAAGAGCAGAGAGAAGAGTTTTTATAGTATTCCAAAAATATGGATTTAGTTCAGATAGTCACCTGAACTAAAGTGGCACTGGGGAAAAAGAAGCAGATATTAAAGCCTGTGATGAGCCCTGGCTGGTGTAGTTCAGTGGCTTGAGCACCAGCCTCAGAACCAAAGGTTCGATTCCCAGTCAGGGCACATGCCTGGGTTGCAGGCCAGGTCCCAAGTAGAGGGCACACAAGAAGCAACCACACATTAATGTTTTTCTCCCTCTCTTCCTCACTCCTTTCCTCTCTCTCTAAAAATAAATAAGATTTTTTTTAAAGCCTATGATGATATGACTCAGTGATGGCTTGGAGGTAAGCAGGTGGGGAAGAGGAAGTCATCTAGGGAACAGCGGGGCTTCTGGCTCCAGTGACAGGTGGATGGTGGTGCCAATCACCAACAAGCAATCCCATGAAAGAGTTTGTGTTCCATCCAGAGCATCCCACCATTGGGAGGAGAAGGGGAGACGTCAGAGTCTCCCTCACACTTCTCTATCTCATCTCTGCCATAGTCAGGTACATGAAGGCATTCTGTGGATGTCTGTAATCCAGCCTCTCTGGAAGATTCCTGGATAACCTGCAAGAGTCTGGAAAGCAGATGGTCACCTCAAAGAAGATAGGATGGGAACTGTAATGGTGGAGAAAAGACTCACTTAGAAACAGAAGGTAGACACTGTCTCGAGTCCAGCTGGACAAAGGCCACAAGACTCCTCTGGAGCCTTACCTCTGCCTATTCTGAGAGTGCCTTTGCCAAGTTACAAGAAATCATGGGGCTGAGGGATGGATCTATACAGTCCTCAGGCTAATAAGTGTATATAATATACACCAATGCCAGGTACTAACAATCCTTTGAGCTCAAGGTTTCTTAAAAAGCTAGCTTCTGTGAGCCTAGTGGGGGAGATTAATTCCTGGGGGAAAAATGTGGTTCAATATATTGATGATGAGAGTACAACCCAAAGATTCAGTGTCAAAGAACCTGAATGGAACAAGAAAAATAAAGACAAAAAGAGTCAATTAGGTAACTTTTCGCACAGAGAAAGCATTGGTGCTTCTTGACAGTATCCCAGAAGAGAAGATCATGAGGCCAGGGGAGCAATTTAGCAAATGGTAGAGGTGAGCTCAGGTGGCAACTAGATAGAAAGGGAAAGAAGCATTCAGCTATAAGAAGTACAGCATGGAAACTTACTCTTGGAGATTAGAGTCTTCTTGGTGGCAAGTGGAAGAAAGTCTTTAAGAGCTACGGCCCAGAGCAGTAGGAGGTAGGAGATCTAATTAGCAAAGAATGCCAGAGAAGAGAAGGTTGGGTCACCTAAGTAGGAAGAAAGATGACCCACAATCCTGTCCCTGCCATTTTGAGACTGCGAGTGGGAAAAGGAGCATCTGCTTCACAAGATGTTAGTAGAAGGAGCACTTAGTGGCAGAAAGTAGGAGCTGAGTGGCCAAAAAGTGGGTTAACCGGAGCAGAGAACTAAAAGAAAAAGAGAGGCAAGAAGGTAGTAATGGAAAAGAAGACTGAGAAGGAAATAGGGCAAAAGGGAGGGTCGGCGTTTACTGAATGAAGTTATATGGTTGATAATGGTAGTAAAGTCATGGTGAGTTTGGGAGAAAAGGCAATGTGGCCAAGCGGTGGATGCTGACTCTGATAAAATCTTTACCCTGGAGAGAGATAATGTTCCTCCTCACAACTTCTGTGGTATTCTCACCAGCAACACACAGATGGGCCTTGGGGTCCTGCCTCACGCGGCCCTTCTTAGGTTGTCTGTCCAGTGGCTCCTAAAGTAAGAAACTTGCACCAGAATGTAATCATAAACAGCTTCCTTCACCTAGAACAGTGGTTGGCAAACTACAGCCACCTCCCCCAACCCCAAGCCACATCCAGCCCCACTAGGCATTTCCCATCTATGCCAACTTTTGTGTTTTTTTTTTAATAAAACATTGGCCCTTGCGGATGTGGCTCAGTAGATTGAGTGCCAACCTGTGAATTAAAAGGTTGCTGGTTTGATTCCCTGTCAGAGCACATGCCTGGGCTGTGGACCAGGGACCCAGTTGGGGGCATGTGAGAGTCAACCGATTGATTATTCTCTCACACATTGATGTGTTTTTCCCTCCCTTTCCCTTTCTCTAAAAAATAAAATAAAATATATATAATTTTAAATTGTACTGGAACACAGCCACACCCATTTGTGCATGCGTTGCCTACGGCAGCGTTGAATAGTTATGACAGAAACTGGCTTGCAAAGCCTAAAGTATTTATTATCTGGCCCTTTACAGAAAGGGCTTCCAACCTTTATCTAAAAGGACGACAGAACCTAGCTGAGCACTTATTTTAACGTAGTGGATTTACATTTTGGTGTAAGCTCCTTCGCTGGTGGCAAAATGGTAGCCGTTTGTGGACTGGCTTCTGTGGACACTGCGTAGTGCTGTCCGTAGAGCAGCGGGAAGGACAGTTACAGCTTATCTGTGGGTTCAAAGGTCAGGCTCCAAAAAGGCTGAGCCACCACTGTACCTCTGTAAAGGCAGTCACCCCGCACCACAGCTCCCCAGAACACACAGACATCCTGGGCACCATATTTAAAAAGTAGCAGTGTTTGGAAGCCACAGAAGAGAGGCCCCGCCTGGAGGTTATTTTCGGGAGAGAGGCACTTATGTGTATTTATGCTTGCTTGTCTTCATTGTAATCAGACTGCTACCTCCTCAGGGTAAAACTTGTCTAACCATAAACTTCTGAGTGTGCACTTCATTTTTAAGGGTAAATAAAGTAATAACAGGAAACCACCAACTCTTTACTTAGGAAAGAACTAAATATTTATTTTTCTTCTATGGAAACTTTTATGAAGTAGTGTGCAATCATAATGTGCAGGTAATTTGCCTGATTTCTCCTAATTTTAGTATCTGATTAATTTCCTTGGATCTTACTGTGTGAGAAATTCTAGAGGTAGCTCTTTGCTTAGTTTCTTGCGTGTGTGCGTGTGTGTGGGTGTGTGGGTGTGTTTAAATCAGGAATGGCAAGTAGTTTCAGAAATATAGTTTATTCTATAGTAAGACAGTAGTGAAGAAGTTAGTCCTAAGTCCATTCATTCATTTATTCACTCACTCAACATTACTAAGCACACCTCATACCAGGAGCTGTGCTAAGTACTAAAGGGACAATGATGAGAAAAATACACAGAAAAGATTGCAGTTGAAGTAAGTTGGGTGAGGAGAGGCCTCATTCGTGGATTGATGCCGACTCTGGTTCTGATTCTGCCTAGCTGTTGAATTCAATCATCTTTCAGCCCACAGTGTTCCCTGACACAGACATGACCCTGCCAGAATGTGTAACAGTCTGACCTGCCTTCTCTGCTGGGTCACGCTCATCTCACTGCCCTGACACCCCTGGCAAACTTGACTCACCCACCACCCGAGTCAGGCTGCAGCAGCGGGTGTGGGTACCTGGAGTTGCTCTCCCACAGCCACGCTTCCTCCGGCCTCTCCAGAAAGGCCCCTCAAGGATTCCTGCATTCCAGCAACCAGCCCTTCCAGTTGGGCAGAAATTTCCTGCCTTGGCAATCAAGAGGCATTTGTTTTGTTTTATTTGAAATGCACAGCACCTCCCCAGGCAGCCCCACCCTCTGTTCTAATTCCATTAAATCTATTCATTTTGGAACTTTATTTTTGTGCATTCAAAAGAGGAACTAAGAAAGAAGGTAGAGAGAAGCTGAAAAAATGAGGGACCTCCATCCACAGACGACAGTTGAGGCTCCCTTGTATCCCCCATTCTGTCTCTTTACTTTCTCCCTCCTCCAATATGTCACCTCCCAGCCTGACCTCCTCACCCCAAGGAGTAATCGGCTGCCTTAATATTCTTGTGAAATATATAATGTCACAGGGGTTGGCAATAATCAAAGGATAAAGCAGACATCTGTGTCTTCAGAAAATAACACATGCATCCTGCTCTTAATTTAAAACTAATAACAATGTCATGTTAATATAATTAATGTTTCATTTATTAGCTCCAGTGGGGAATGAACTATTCTACGTAATTGATTCTCCCAGAGTGCTAGAATCTAAAATTTGGTAAGTCAAATCGGTCAAACATTTTTCATTGTTATCCTAATCTTTCTAAATGTTCCAGTAGAATGAGCAACCAGAGGGGAAGTAAAGGCAGGCAGAACGGCAGTCCTTGAAATTCTATGTATGGTCTCCACTATCTGGGAAAGAAAGCCTTTGAAACTGTGCTTTCATCCCAAGACCCGAAAGGCCGGAAAGGTGCACAGTGCCCAAAGGAAGAAGCTCATTAACTCCTTTGAGTATTCATACCACACCCACTCCGAACGCTGGCACCACCTTTACCTGTCAATCAATTATGTAACTTCTTCACCGCTGTCACACCAACTATATAAATCCTCAGAACAAAGGATTCCCTCTCTTGGCTCTGTGGCCACCCCACATGCTTGTCAGTCCAGCCTTTGGCTTGCGCACCAGTAGATTTCTTGATCTGTAATTCTTTATGGCATCGGCAAGAAGAACCAGGTCTCTCTTGTTAACATAAATATATTGTATTATTCTCTATTTTTCTAAATAAAACTCACCCACCATAACTTATTACCCACTGTAAGGACAGATTCATTTCTGTCATTACATACCCAGTGCCTGGTGAAGGAGTAGTCAGGCTCCAATATATGTTTGTAGAAAAAATACTTAATAACCTCCAACATTGAACTTCAATGTAGAAAAAAGTATGAATTTTGGGGCTTTGGAATTATGGAGAGCTTTTTGTCCTTATCTCAGATTATGGAGGGGTTGCATTCTTATTTGTGTTTTATAATCTCCTGTCTCCTCCCTCACCATGAAGCTGCCAGCTTCTTGTTTCTGTAACTAAAAGTTCCTCCTTGCCCCATTAGCGTACCGATTCTAATCTGCTGTAGATCAGAGTTAGGCTTAAGAAATACAAATAGTCTTTAAGAGAGAAGCAGTAACTCTATGAATTTTTGGTGCCCACACTGGCCACCCAAAGGCTTTTTTTGCTTCCTTCTGGTTTCTCAGGTGTGTTTCAGATGGCTGCACCTGCTATATGAGTAACACCCAGACAAGTTAAGCATTACTATGACAGCTACTGTAGAAACTCATAATAAATGAGTCTTACTTGGGTTAGAACCTCTCACTGTATGTCATCCAGGAAAAGATCACTTCTGATCATAGAATGTCACATCTAAATTAACTGGTTCCTCCAGACTCGTGAGCCAAAGCCAAAAGAGGTCACGCTCCAGACAAGCGGGCACGGGGGCAGGGTGGGGGGACCTGAAGAGACTACAATATTCCTCAAAATTCAGGAGTACACCTCTCCCAGGATATGCCAAATCTTCCATTTGCTGATGCTGTGGGCCTAACAGGCTTTCTCTCCTTGGGTCCCAGAAACTCCAAATTTATCACATAATCCATCCAGCAGGATTGAGAGTTTCCCAGAGTTTCCAAAGAGTTGAGAGAATCTCTACTTTACACTAAAAAGCTCTCTGCAACACAGATGAAAAGCAAATGGGTGAACGTCCTGATTTTGAGTTTACCAAGGAATTCTTTAGCCTCCATTGCTATAGTCTGTCACTCACAGAGACTTCAACAAAGATAACAATGAACTGGTCCAAAACAGTGAGGGAGGAAGTAAGGAAATGAGATTAGCATCAAACCCACTGGATCCCACCCTTGGTGTGCCTCAAATACCATCTTAGTTCCAAAGCAAACTGGTTAAGTCATGAGTTTTCTTCCCTCAACACAGTCTGGTTCAGAGCCAGAGTGTTCTTTGTTGTTTGGACTAAGTAAGGAAGGGCTGGGAGGCAGAACTCAAGCGTCAGCCCTGAGTCGCAGCTGCCTCACCAGATGACTGCAGGCAGAGTGAGCTCTTTTGGATTCTGACTCTCAATTCTCCTGTCTGTAAAAAGAGTGATGATTGCACCCCTCTGCTCCCAGTGTGGTGTGAGACCTTGTTAATAGGTGTTTGGAAAAGCTCGTATCTTCAGATGAAAGCATTTATAAGTTTTGGGCTCTGTTCTTAGCTGAGTCTTTGCACAGTTAAATTTTCTTGACTGTGGAAATGGGGCTTCCATAATTCCCTTTGGAGAATGAATTCTCTAACCCTAAGCGTGTCTTAGTGAACATAAAGCCTTTATAAATCTCCTAAGTTTCCCCCTGACTCATTTTTTCATCTCACAAACATGGACTCCTTCTACTCTAGGAAAAATTCTTTGAAAATGTTTAATTTTAAAAATTTTTGGTATAAACTAGATTTTTCTAAATCAAATTGTGGGTTGAATGCAGCAGTAAATCTTGCTTGCTTAAAATTTAATTTTGAATCTTTTAGAAAACATTGTTTTTCAAATAGGTACCTTCTTATATTTTTTAACAGCTGTATTGAGGTATAATTGACATACAATAAAATACACTTTTTAAATGGTACCATTTGAAAAGTTTTATATACACATAACTTCTCAAAACCATCACCATAATCAAGATAATGAACTTACCCATCACCTCCACTGTATAATCCCTCACCGTCTCCCTTTCCCCCTGTAGTTTGCATTTTTCTAGAATTTTATATAAATAGAATGAGAAAGCATGTGCTCTCTTTTCCCTGGATTCTTTCACTCAGTATAATTATTTTTAGATTTAATCCATGTTATTGGTTATATCAGCCCATTGCTGCATGTTGCTGAATAGTATTCCATTGTGTGGCTATACCATTTGTTTTTCTCTTTACTTGTTGATGGACATTTGGGTTGTTTCCAATTTGGGGCTATTAAAAATGAAGCTGCTATTGCATTCATGTGCAAGTCTTTGCATGGATATATTCTTTCATTTCTCTTGGGTAAATACCTAAGAGAGGAATGGCTGGGTTGTATGATACAATATTATCTTCTTAGTACATCCTGAAAAAATAGATACTATGTTTGGAGAAAAGTATGATGGATGTGAACCCCTACACATAGTTGTCTTTATGCCTGCAAGTGTTAATCATGGAACGAAAAGAAATTATACTTTCTTCTCTTTTTCTTATATTATGATAGTCATATAAAGATTTGTTTTGTGTTACACAATGCAATTACAAAATGTAACTGACCAAACCGGGGCTCGTCCATGCAGCACCTTGATGCATGACCCAACAATTAGTGTTGAAGAAAACACGTTTTTATTTACAATATTCCAACCTTGGGGGTCTGAGAGCACTCAGGCCCAGAGCCCTGTTCTCCCATGAGACCCAGCACTTCTCTTGCTCCCCATCAGGCTGTGAGCCAAATCCATGCCCAGAAGTTCCCCATATCCTTATCTGTTCTTAAGCCAGCTGTCAAACATGTGTCCATCCCTTCTGGAAGGTTCTCTTGTGGGTTCGAGTCGCCATCCTCTCACAGCAGCTCTCTCCTTCAGGATCTGGGGTACGTTGTCCTCAGCCTCCATGTAATGGTTCAGGGAGACAGGAGCCATGTTACCCTGGATCATGGTGGACACCAGGGAGGCACACGTCCCAACAGAGTAACTTCCCTGTAAGTCCTTCACAGAAGCAGAAGTCTGCAGCTCAGCAGTCCCAGTTTGACTCCAAGTACCTCCCACAAATCCATGTTTGGTTTGGCAGGTCCCACACAGCACCATCAGCTCTCTCCTTGCACCCTTTCCTCCAGTCCTCGAGGCTGCTACCCCACTACAGACCACATGGCATCTTCCTTCTTCCTAACCTAGGCCAAAGGCTGCGGAAAAACCCTTCTCTTTCAGACCACCCTTATTTAAATGCTCAGCCCAGAACTTCCTACATCACCTCATGTTCCACCCATCCTAGGATGTGCTACTTTTGCCGGTTCCCCATATCTTTTACTTCTTTCCGCTGCCATCTTTAGTTAGGGCAAGAGTTCCCATGACACAGGGCCATCCAGGGTGGGCATCCACCTCCTCTGACTATGTCACCAGCTTCACTATACCTTTTGCCCAGGGCAGCAACACAGCTGTTAACTTGCCATGGTTATGCAAAGTATCTTAAACATCTACTTCCCCCTTGCCCAACCAAGGTTTTTGGAGGTATACACTCTGTTATTTTCCAGGGACCCCCTCTCTGCACTCCATTACAAGAATGCTTTTGTATATATTGTCTTAACTTATCCTTACAAGTAATTTCTTCTTCTGTTTTTCTGATTAATTTCAATTGATTATCTTCTTGCACAATAGTAGCATCTCCAAAACTGAATGAAGTATTCTAGATGTGTTCTCAAAAGAACTACATATCTGGATTGCTTTTGCTCTCTTATTTCGAAAATGGCAACATGTACCCTAGGTCATATTCCATTGCCAAAGGCTGCATTGTCCCCATCTCAACAGTGAATCAGCAAGGTGTAGACCAGAGCTTATATCTGCCTGCTTTTGGCTCCTGTCTTCTTTCTTTCTCATACCACGTGTCTACAGACTCATCAGTCACCAATGCTGTAGTTTATCTCTTAAAAACTTCATATCTTGACTCCAATTCTTTCACAGAAATCTCCAATAAAAAGATACAGAAACTGTTCTTTCAATCTTTTATTTATTTATTTCAATTTTTTCACATTTTTCTTTATATTTTATTGCCCATGCTATTGTAGTTGCCCCCACTGTTTCTCCCTTTGCCCATCTCCACCCAGCTGCCATCACCCCAACCCAGGCCATCCCCACTCTGTTGTCTGTGTCCATGGGAAATGCATGTATGCTCTTTGGCTATTCCCTTCACCTTCTTTCATCCAGTCCCCTCCTCCCCTCCCCTCCAACAGCTGTCAGTCTGTTCCATGTTTCTATGTCTCTGATTCTATTTTGTTCATCATTTTATTTTGTTCATTAGATTCCACATATAAGTGAGATCATATGGTATGTGTCTTTGACTGGCTTGTTTCACTTAGCACAATAGTCTCCAGGTCCATCCATGTTGCTGTGTAGTGTTCCGTTGTGTAAATGTACTAAAGCTTTTTTTATCATCTACTGATGGGCTTTTAGGTTGTTTCCAGATCTCGGCTATTGTAAATAATGCCGTTATGAACATAGGGGTGCACATATTCTTTAGAATTAGTGTTTTGAGAGAGATACAGAAACTGTTCTTTATGTAATTCCCAAACTCTGAATCATCTTATCATGTTGTTTAGGTTAGAAAATAATAATATTTGTGAAATACTGTTAAAAGCCAACCTTACATTTTCACTCTTTCGTGCCAAAAATACCTTCATTTAATAATGGCAGAAAATTTTAGTGAGGCCTTTACAATCATTATTCCAGAAACCTTCCCCTGTCTCTCTTCTTCCCTTCTGCCCTGCCTTCCACTTTCTTGCTGCTTTTTTTTTCTTTATTCTTCCAATTTCTTCCAAGGTTTGGAAAAAAACATCAGTCAAGATAATCCTAAAAACAGCATTTGGCTTTGGGACAACTGGTTTCCCCCTTGCAAAAGTTAGGTTATACCCTCCCCTCCACAAAAACACAATTTAATATGGATTTTAAAAATTAAAAACAGAACAATGAAAGCATTAAAACATATGAAATTTTAAAAATAATATTAGAATGGGAGGAGTCTTCCTAAGTAAGACATAAAACCTAAAATACGTAAATTACTGATAGATTGAGTATGTAAATTTTTCATTCCTGTATGTGAAAAATAGTGTAACAAAGTTAAAGAGTAAGAAACAGATTGGAAAAAAATACTTGATACACACACACACACACACACACACATATACATTGCATTATATATATACATATATACATATATACTCAATATATAAAAAGTTTCCTACACTGAATTGTATCCTTAAGATTTGTACATTTTACTGTGTGTAAATTTTATCTCAGAAAATAAAAGGACTAACAAATATTAAATTTCATTACTGATAACATCTGAAGTATTTAGGGTACTGATATCTGCAACCTACTTTGAAATGCAAAAATAAGGCCCTGGCTGGTGTAGCTCAGTGGATTGAGCGCGGGCCTGCAAACCAAAGGATCGAGGTTCGATTCCCAGTCAGAGCACATGCCTGGGTTGCAGGCCAGTTCCCAGCATGGGACACACAAGAGGCAACCGTACATTGATATTTCTCTCCCTCTCCCTCTCTCCTACCCTTCTCCTCTAAAGATAAATAAATAAATTTTAAAAAAATCTTAAAAAAAAAACAAATTAAAAAAAAAGAAATGCAAAAATAAGGTGGATTGACACATGAATAAAGGGATAGATAAATGGAAAGATATGTGAAAAGCAAGTATAGCAAAATGTTCATTATCAGATCTAGATCTAAGTATATGGATATTCACTACACAATTCTTTCATTTTCTGTAGGCTTGAAGATTTCCATTACAAAATATTGGGGGAAAGCTTCCTGAAATGAATTTAAAAGAATACTTAACTCTTAAGAACAATAAGCAAAGCAAATTAACAGACAATTTGAAATAAATACAACCCTTGGACCAAAAGGTGGGGGGCAGATGTTTATCTCACTTAGAATCATCAAAAATGTACAAAGCTTGATAACATCCAGTAGAAATACACACACAGGAAAAATATACATGTAAGGATAGTTGTTGTTCTTTTTTTTTTTTTTTTTTTTGCTTTAAAATAGAGGAGGGAAAGAAAGAAAATGAAAAAATAAAATAAAAAATGAACACCCTTCCCCAGGCCACTAATGCATGTAGATTATCTTGCCCTGTAAACAATCTAGGCTCAGAAGGCTCAGGAAGAAACTTTGGTCTTGCCCTTTACTGTCCAAACGAATTTAAGATAGGGAGACATCATCATAAATAACTATAGTTAAATTTGAATTACGGAGAGTAAACAAGGAGTAACCTAGCAAGGCCCACGTGACCAAAGTCCTCCCTGCATCCCACTGCTTTGAGATGGCCTAGCAAACATTTGTTTAATAAAGTTAACTCTTTTCACCGCCTTGTAAATTGCCTCACTTCCCTTTGAAGTCCTATAGCCCTGCTTCCCCTTCTTGGTCCAGAATGGCAAATATTCCTTATCTTGCCTTACTTTCTTCAGAATGTTCATGCTTATGTGTGAATTCCCCGTGTGCACGTATTCAAACTTAATTTTCTCCTGTTAATCTACTTTCTGTCATTTTAATAACTCTACCAGCCAGAAGAACTAAGAGGAAAAAGGGAAATTTTTCCTATCCCCGATAACGTCCATGTACAGAACTCTCTGCCGCAGTGAAAAGGAGCGAGATGGTTCCATGGGTTCGGGCATGAAAGATCTCCAGTCTATTGTTCATTAGACAGCATGGGCATGACAGAACGAATTGTATAAAATGACCGTTTAAAAATAAAGAAAGAAAATGACCCTTTACATGGAAAACAATATTAGAACTGTAAGTGTATGCAAATACACGTGAAAAATGTCCAAACATGTACATGTTTAATTTGTGCTTTATCTTAGGAAAAAGGGAAGTTGGAGGGAGGGAGGACACTAAAAGGACGTTCAAGCTTCTACTCTGTAGATACCTATACTATTTGGGCTTTTTACAACAAAAATGCACTACTATCATAACGTTTTAAATTACTAATTATCCTAGCATGCTAATAATGACTATTTTCTAAATATCCCTAAAACACCCTGTGAAAATTGCAAAATTTGGTCAAGAACCCACATATTTTTCTTGCCTAACATCAAAAGCCCGATGTCTTAGAGACAAAACATCTGGTGATCTCTTATGGGATTTTTTTGCTTGTCATCTGAATGTCTCAGCATTCATGTCTATAAAGCCAAATGGTCACAAGCCTATAAAATGATGTGAAAGTTCTTTCTTCTCCCAACTGCATCCCCCTAGGGCTTAGCCCAAACTCTGGATGCTGAGCCTGCTCCCAATAGAAGCCCCATTGAGAGAAAAGTGTTTTTAAATATAATGGAACATATTCTGAGCTAAATGCCAAAGATTAGATGGGTCAGTGAGGGGAGAATTTTACAAAACCCCTGCAAGTCCAAGAAAAGAGAGGCAAAGTTGAAAAGTAAGAAAAAGCAGAAGGGACATAGAGTTGGAGGGAGAAGAGATAAGGAAAGGGTTTCGACTTAAAAGCTGGCAACATTCTGACGTGTGAAAGAGTTCAGAAGGAATTTCACCACCTAGGTACGCACATGTGTGCGTGTGTACAGCTTCGTTCAGGAAACCCGAAGAAACTCGCTGGAGACAAACAGATTCTAGCTGTACTGACAATCAGACATGGAAAGAGGAATGGGAAGAATTGAGTTGGAACACATTCTCTGAAAGATTGCATGCCAGCAATGGACAGATTCTCTGCCCGCCCAGAGAACTCAGAGCATTTAACAAACGTCCTTGTCCTCAGTGGGGAGGGCATTCAGCTTATTGCCCACCTGTCATTTCTCTGGTAGGGACTGCATCTGGAATCTGGCAAAAACACCTGCATTCGGGTAAAGATATAATGTAGCCAAGGCCAGAATGTCATCTGCAGAGCATGTTTCTCACTACTCTGCTGCAGGAAAACCTCCCCCTGTGCTCTTGGGAGATCCAGGGATGCCCTGGTGACATGTCCTCACTTTACATCTCAGTCCACTCGACACACTTGTGTTGGGTACTTAATTAGTGCCAGACTCTGTGCTCTGCTCTGGAAATGCAAAAATGAGGGGTACGATCCTCTCCCCAACAATCTCACAATCTGGTGGGTATATATTTACAATAACATGGATGTTTGTGAAAAGTACAGTGATAGCTCAAAATCAACAGAGATCAAACACTGGGGAAGGGAAAAGACAGGTTCATTGTCACAGAAGGTGAGCTCTGAGCTATGCTTTGATATTGAGTAGAATTCAGAAGAATGACAAGATAAGCCAAAGACTGAGAGAAAATGCTTACAAAAGACATATATAATAAAAGACTTTTATCCAAAATATACAAATAACCCTTAAAACTCAACGAGAAGAAGTAAACAATCTGATTTTAAAATGGGCAAGTCTTTTTTAGGTGTATTTTATTGAATATGCTATTAGAGTTGTCCTTTTCTTTTTCTTCCTTGTATCCCCCTCCATCCTGCATCCCCCTCCCACCAGCATTCCCAACCTTAGCTCATGTCCACGGGGCATACATATAGGTTTTTTTGCTTCTCCATTTCCTGTACTATTCTTAACCATCCCACCCCACCCCTTGTCTATTTTGTGCCTATCAGTTATGCTTGTTATTCCCTGTACTCTTTCCCCTTTTCTCCTCACTCCCCCTCTGCATTAATAACCCTCCATGTGATCTCTATTTCTGTAATTCTGTTCCTGTTCTATTGTTTGCTTACTTTTTTTGTTTTTGTTTTTTAGGTTCAGTTGTTGATATTTTTGAGTTTGTTGTCATTTTACTGTTCATATTTTTGATCATCTTTTTCTTAGATAAGTCCCTTTAACACTTCATATAATAAAGGCTTGGTGATGATGAACTCCTTTAACTTGACCTTATCTGGGAAGCACTTTATCTGCCCTTCCATTCTAAATGACAGCTTTGCTGGAGAAAGTCATCTTGGATGTAGGTCCTTGCCTTTCATGACTGAATATTTCTTTCTAGCCCTTTCTTGCCTGCAAGGTTTCTTTTGAGAAATAAGCTGACAGTCTTATGAGAGCTCCTCTGTAGGTAACTGTCTTCTTTTCTCTTGCTGCTTTTAAGATTCTCTTCTTATTTATAATCTTTGGTAATTTAATTATGATATGCCTTGGTGTGTTCCTCCTTGGGTCCGATTGGGACTCTCTGAGCTTCCTAGACTTTCTGAAAGTCTATTTCCTTTGCCAGATTGGGGAAGTTCTCCTTTATTATTTGTTCAAATAAGTTTTTCACTTGTTGCTCTTCTTCTTCCTCTTCTGGTACCCCTATAATTCAGATGCTGGAATGTTTAAAGATGTCCTGGAGGTTCCTAAGCCTCTCCTCATTTTTTTGAATTCTTGTTTCTTCATTCTGTTCCATTTGAATGTTTATTTCTTCCTACTAGCTTTTTTTTTTTAATTTATTATTTATTTATCTTTTAGAGGGGAAGGGTAGGAGAGAAAGAGAGGGAGAGAAATATCAATGTACGGTTGCCTCTCGTGTGTCCCCTGCCGGGAACTGGCCTGCAACCCAGGCATGTGCCCTGACTGGGAATCGAACCGCGATCCTCTGGTTCGCAGGCCCGCGCTCAATCCACTGAGCTACACCAGCCAGGGCTGATGGGCAAGTCTTAATCAGACACCTAACCAAAGTAGATATAGCAGGTCCTCAAATAATGTCATTTTATTCAATGTCATTTCATTATAACATTGATGAGAAAAATAAATCGATTCCCAGCTGGGGCCACCACCTATGCAGAGTTGGCACCTTCTCCCCATGTCTTGTTTCTCTAGGACTTCAGTTTCATCTCAAATTCCAAAGCTATTCACACTCGGTGAATTGGTGGGTCCCCATTATCCCAGCCTGTGTGAGTGTAGGTGTAAGAGTTAGTGTGTCCTGCGACAGAAGGGCATCCTGTCCAGAGACAGTTCCCACCTGATACCCTGAGCTGCCAGAAAAGGCTCTGGCCACCCACACAAAGATTGGTAAATCATCATCTTTCATTACATAATCTTCCCTAAATGTATATAGAGCTCATATTTACTTCAATGTTTAATATTAGAAATGTTTTGTATCTTTATTTAGGTTTGCTGATGTTTTTGTGATCAATAATATGCTGAAGGAACTTAATTCTTGTTTATATTAATTAGCCAATGGTAAAATTGGTTTTATTATACAGTTTCATGCAAAACTGCAGTTTCCAAGAACCTTTCAATGACCTTAAATGAGGACTTACTGTATACAGATGGCAAGTAAACATTTGAAAGGTGCTCAATATTGTATATCATTAGCAAATTGCAAATTAAAACAACAGTGAAATACGACCATGTACCAATTAGAATGGCCCAAATTCGAAACATTGACAACACCAAATGATTTTGAGGATGTGGAGCAACAGAAACTCTCATTCCTTGCTGGTAAAAATGCAGAATGCTACAGCTACTTTGGATGACAGTTTGTTAGTTCCTTACAAAACCAAACATACTCTTACGAAATGATTGAGTAATCATACTCTTTAGTATTTACCCAAAGGAGTTAGAAATATATGTTTACAAAGAAACCTACTCACAGATTTCTCACAGATGTTTATAGCAGCTTTATTCATAAATGTCAAAACTTGGAAGCAACCAAAATGACCTTCAGTAGGTGAAGAGATAAACTCTGGTACATCCAGATATTAAAATATTATTCACTGCTAAAAAGAAAATGAGAACTTCTGGCCAAGATGGAGGCATAGGTGGACACACTGTGCCTCCTCTCACAACCAAAATTAAGGACAACAAGGATTTAGAAACAAGAAAACAATGAGAACTGACAGAAAATTGAACTGTACGGAAGTCCAACAAACATTCATCCAGACCAATCAGAGAGGCAGAGTCAAGGCAGGAGGAAGCAGAGATCACTGGACCGGGGCATGCAGGCAGCAGCTGGTGGATCCCAGGTATGGGGGCAGTGGCTAGCGGACCCTGGCTCAGGGTGGCAACGGGCAAACCCAGTGTGGCTGCTCAAGGCAGCTGGCTGACTTTGAGGTACCACAATCACGTGCAGATAATCCAGGCAAAAACGGGGAGCAAGACAGACCTTGCAACCCAGGGCCCCAGCACCAGGAAATAAAACCTAGAAACACCGATTGAAAACACCTGTGGGTGTTTCACCAATTGAAAACACCTGCCAGGAGAGACTCCCAGCCTCACAGGAAAATTTGTTGGAGAGACCCACAGGGTCCTAGAACATGCACAAGCTCACCCACATGGGAATCAGCACCAGAAGGGCCCAATTTCCTGTGGAAAGCGGCAGAAGGGACTGAAATAGGAGAGAGTGGAGTAAGCACCATTGTTCCCTCTCAGACCCAGCCCCACATACAGCTTCACAACCCAACAACTGGGCTGCCCTACCCTGGTGAACACCTAAGGCTCTTCCCCTCACTACATAACAGGCGCAATCAGACCAAAAAAAAAAAAAAAAAAAATGGCTCAAACGGGAGAATAGATCAAAGCCCCAGAGCCAATTCCTCTAAGCGACCAAGAGATAGCCAGCCTATCAGATGCACAGTTCAAAGCACTGGTGACCAGGATGCTCACAGAATTGGTTGGTTTTGCCCACAAATTAGATGAACAAATGAAGACTACAATAAGTGAAATGAAGGAAAATGCACAGGGAACCAATAGTGATGGGAAGAAAACTGGGACTCAAATTAATAGAGTGGACCAGAAGGAAGAAACAAACAACCAAACAGAAAAGAATGAAGAAACAAGGATTCAAAAAAATGAGGAGAGGCTTAGGAACATCCAGGACATCTTTAAATGTTCCAACATCTGAATTATAGGGGTACCAGAAGGGGAAGAGGAAGAGCAAGTGGAAAACTTACTTGAACAAATAATAAAGGAAAATTTCCTCAATCTGGCAAAGAAAATAGACTTCCAGGAAGTCCAGGAAGCTCAGAGAGTCCCAAAGAAGTTGGACCCAAGGAGGAACACACCAAGGCACATCGTAATGACATTAGCCAAGATTCAAATGGAGCAGAGAATTCTAGAAGCAGCAAGGGATAAGGGGACAGTCACCTCCAAAGGAGTTCCCATCAGACTGTCAGCTGATTTCTCAAAAGAGACCTTATAGGTAAGAAAGGGCTGGAAAGAAGTCATGAAAGTCAAGGACCTACATCCAAGATTGCTCTATCCAGTGAAGCTGTCATTTAGAATGGAAGGGAAGATAAAGTGCTTCTCAGATAAGGTCAAGTTAAAGGAGTTCATCATCACCAAGCCCTTATTCTATGAAATGTTAAGGGGACTTATCTAAGAAGAAGAAAAAGACAGCACATTCACAGATATTAAGAACCACACCTAAAACAAAAGCAAACTAAGCCAACAACTAGAACAGGAACAGAACCACAGAAATGGAGATCACATGGAGGGTTAGCAACAGGGGCGTGGGAGGAGGAGAGAAGGGAAAAAGGTACAGAGAACAAGTAACATAGATGGTGGGTAGAAAATAGACACAGGGAGGGCAAGAATAGTGTGGGAAATGTAGAAGCTAAAGAACTTATGACACATGGACATGAACTAAAGGGAGGGAATGTGAGTGGGAGGGGGTGTGGAGCGTAGAGGGGAATGAAGGGGGGAAATGGGACAACTGTAATAGCATAGTCAATAAAATAGATTTAAAAGATGAGCTCTTGAGCCACAAAAAGGTATAGAGGAAACTTAAATGCATACTACTAAATGCAAGAAGCCAATCTGAAAATGCTATATACTGTATGATTGCAGTTATATGACATCCTAGAAAAGGTAAAACTGTGGAACAGTAAATAGATCAATGGTTGCCAAGGGCTGGTGGGAGGAAAGGATGAACAGGAGGAACACAGAGGATTTTGAGAGCAGTAAAACTATACTTCGTGATTCTACAATGGCAGATACATGTCATTACACATTTCCCAAAACTCATTGAATGAATACCAAGAATAAACCCAAAATGTGAACTATAGTTGCTGGGTAATAATGGTGCATCATTGTTGGTCCATCAGTCACAATAAATACAGCATTCTGGTGTGCGGTGTTAATCATGGAGGAGTCTGTAAAAGGGATTTAGGAAGTATAAAGGAACTCTCTGTGCTTTCTGCTCAATTGTTCTGTGAACCTAAAACTGCTCTAAAAAATAAAATCTATTTAAAAGAGAAAAAAAAATGAATAGCAGTTGCAGCACTGGCTACCTCACATGCCAATGCGGGCTCCCCTGTAGACAAGAGACACAGTCAAAGCAAGGAGCCCTCTGGATTACAAGGGAAACATTCACTTGCATACATACAAAGATATAATTTAAAAGATCATAATTACATTTCATGAGTTAACAGGTGACCAAGGCTGGGGAAAGGCAGTTTGAATCTACAGCACTGAGCACCGAGAACGGTGTGTTGTAAATTCTCAATACTTGGTGGCTGTTATTCTTATTATCACATCTTCCTCTTCATCATCATCATCCTTATTATTAACAGCCTTCCCAGAAGGGGAACATGTTTAACACAGAGAGACTGAAACCCCAAAAAGCTGTTGAAAGTTCACAGGGTTGTGTCTTTGGAACATGGGAATCAAAGTAGGAGCAGTGAGGAGAGAAGCCAGACCTTGCAGAGCCACAACTGACTCCAAGGAACTTTGGGCTTTATTCTGTATAGACACAGAGATCATCTTAAGCAAGAAAGTGCGTGAGATCAGATCTGCTTTCACGCAAGATTGGGGATGGGAGCCAGCCTGGAGGCTGCAGCCATCGCCCAAGAGGGGAATTACGCTGTTCTGGACTGAATAGCAGGGGTGAGAGAGGAGGAGATGGAGACCGAGCTGGTGTAACTGATAGACTTTAGTGACCACTGAGATGTTAGAAGAGACAAAAAAGAGGATGGTATTTTGGGTTTCTGGTTTTAGTAAACGAGAATGGTGGTGACATCAAGGGGAGGCACAGGTTGGGAGAGGGCAATGGGTGAGGTGAAGAAAGCAAAATGGCCTATGAACTATCTGTCCAAGAGGACTTTCTTGGACACCATGGATGGCAGGGTGCCATCGATGATCAACATAGGCAGCATTTATGAAGCACTAAACATAGCCCTACCTCTGCTGAGTTATATTATCTCAGTTAATCCTACCAACATCCTTATGAAATAGATATTGTTGTTATACCTGTTTCATGGATAAGGAAACTGAGGCCTACGAACAAGTCACACCATAGGTTGTGGAGCTGAGATCTAAACCCACGCCTCTCACATTGCAAAACCCATATCTTCTCAAACACCCTATGAACTCACTGAATTGCCATCGGAAGACACCATTATTCATAAAAGGATTTCAGCTGCTATAGGGAGTCATGTTCCACTCTGGTTAAGTGGCATTTCCCAGAGGAACAGCCCTCATCTGCAGGCGCTGCCCCCTCCCTTGTCTGGACAGTGCACACTGCCCTGGGAACTAGACAAGCCACTGTGATGAGGTAGAGTTTTCATTAAAAAAAAAAAAGTAGAAGTGGGGGTAAAAACTGGACCAAGGGAAATCAAAGATGGATGTGTGTTTGGTACACTTGTCATGAAAACCTTTGGAACTCTGAAATCTGCTTTCCTCAGCGATGTGAAGCAATGGCAACTGCTGCCATTAATTAATGGCTATGACTTTCAGCACAGCAGTCTCCAAACACCTGGCCTCGGGCCAGGTGAGTCCATGGTGAACTGTCACCGCAAGAAGAAATGAGAAACATAAGAGTAAGGCAGTGTGCGGGGGCTCGAGCGAGCGCGCGCGCGCGCGCGCGCGCGCGCGTGTGTGTGTGTGTGTGTGTGTGTGCGCGTGTGTGAGTATAGGAGGATATCACATGTATTTGCACATGTCAGTATGACTTTTCTAATGGCCTTTCTTGGGAAGAACTTTTCTTTATTCTGAATCTATTGTCTTCCCATTTTTAGAGTATTTTTGACATTCCAAGTTGCACCTCCAAAATTCTGAAACAACTATTGCAGTTAAAAAACCTTAGTGAATCATTTAACCAGCATTCGCTAAGCATCTACTCTCTGCCAGGCTCTGGGAATGTTCCTGAGAACAGGGCCAACCCACCACTGCCCTCACAGACAATCCCCAGCAGGAAAGATGGGTGTTGGTGATGTCATAGGAGCTCTATGATGTCATCAGGATCAGTATGGAGAGAAGCACAGGGCATTACAGGAGCATATGGCTGGCAAACTTGCCTTGCTGGGGTCATCTGGGAAGACTTCCCTAAGAAAAATGGCACTTCACTGAGTAAGAATGAGAAGGCAGAGTACAAATGAGCTAATGCAGTGGCTCTAAGTGGCAGCAAAGAGTGAGGCAGGTTTGAAAAACGCTAGAAAGGTGCTGAGGCTCAAGGGCTGGGAGGCTGGCTACATCACGGGAGCACTTAACTGGTTGACACCTACCATATTTTCAGACTATAAGATGCACTTTCCCCGCAAGATCTGGGAGGAATAATGGTTGTTAATGCTGCTGTTGAGTTCTATTCACATTTACATTGGTGAAATATTATGTTATTTATGTTATTAAATATTTTACCACAGTTTTTGCTTCCAAAATGTTTTCGTGTTTTCCTCCTCTAAAACCTTGGTGCGTCTTATGGTCTGAAAAATACGGTAGTTAGTCAGTGGCTGAAAAAGAAAGTTCCCCAGGCACCAAGTAAGCCTGAGCTAGATCCACCATCTGCGTCCCCAGAGGGTGTTCCTGGCTGTTTGCAACAAAGTTGCCCACTTACAAATGGCTGCTCGTACACGATCACACTCTGTTTAATAAATAATGTCCCATAAGTCCCATTTCATCACTAGCTGGCAAGGTTTGGGCAAACAGATCACTTTGCTGACCACTCTGTGCCTCACTTTTTCTCGTGTCTAAAATAAGATGGTTAGATTAAATAAACTGCTCTAAGGTCTAGTCCAGGGCAAACATTCTGTAATGATAAATGTATAACAGTTACCATGGGTGGGAGCATTTAAAATCTCAAGTCTCTGCACTAGATATTGTATAGGTTTCCCCTACTATATGAAAGAGAAGGCCTTTTTAAGCCAAAATGTCATGAAGTGACAAAACAATTGCCATTAGTTTATATCGGAAAAATTTTGCTTGTTCCCAGACCAAAAAAATAACCTACCAAATCTGCTTAATTGTACCCAGTTCTTCACTAGGTGTAACACCCTTATGAGCTCTCTTAGGCTTTTCTGATACCTTAGGACACATCTTGCTAGTGGATGCAAAGAATAAATGGAGATGAAGCCCAGATGCTCACAGACACAGTTCAAAGCTCAGGTGGCTTGATGCTGAGAAGCTGGGTGTGCTTCCTGGGGAGTTTGATGAGGCCACTCTGACTGCTTGGGATACCCGCTGCCTCTAATGGCTGGCAGAAAAACAGATGCTGAATGCTCTTCTCTCTTTTCACCCTTTTTCTTTAAAGCAAAAATCCCCTTTGGACTTCTTTTGGCTAGCAAAAACAGATACTAAAGTAGTAGGTCTTTTGTAAAAGCAATGTGATGAAACACAAACTTTCAAAAAGTAGGAGATACCTGCATCTGTATTACAACAGTGCTCACCACAGCCCCATGAGGTATGAATTGCCACCACTAATACACAGCAAAGGAACTGAGACACAGTGCAAAAGTGCCCGGTCAGGCTCTAGTCTGTAGCAGACCCAGGACTCTAACCCAGTTCTGTCTGACTCCAAAACCCATGCTCTCACCCTGGCTGGTGTGGCTCGGTGGGTTGAGCGCTGACCTGTGAACCAAAAAGTCATCAGTTCCATTCCCAGTCAGGGCACATGCCTGGGTTGCAGGCCAGGTCCCATTTGGGGGCATGCGAGAGGCAAACACACATCGATGTTTCTCTCCCTTTCTTTCTCCCTCCCTTCTCCTCTCTCTAAAAATAAATAAATAAAATCTTTAAAAAAAAATAACCTACGTTCTTTTTATCAGTCTGTGCACACTACCATGACGTCTCATGATGCCATGTGACTCAGCCGCTGTGATCTACTGGTGTCTTTCAGCATGGCCTTGAGTCTCTCTGTGCCACTCTTTCCCTGGGCTCTGATCACACTGGCCTCCTGCAGCACTCTGCTTATGCCCTTCATCCTCGGTCTCCCATCACCACCCACCTCTGCCACGGGAGTGAAATCAAATAATGACCCAGAAACAAAGCACACTGAACAGGGTCAGACAAGCACACTGCAGCGTATATCTGAAGTCCAACTGGGCGTACGGAGCCACCTTAACACAGTAGAGAGAGTAACAGGATAAAGGTCTCAGGGGGCAGGTCAGCATCAAGGAGCTCCTTCTGCAAGCGTAAGGACTGGACCAAGGAGAGTAACACAAAAATACAGGCATGATGCTGGCCAAGAATGTCCTGTGCAGTAGAATTCCTGGGACTGTGGAACTGGGCGGAAGACCAAGGCGGGCACTTCAGCCTGGAGGAACAAGGCCAGAAACATCACAGGAATAAAGCCAAAGACTAGAGATTGGCCCCAAGGGAAAAAGAAGGAGCCCAATCATTGATGAGGGGTGCCAGACCAGCATCAAAATCCCTCAAACAGGATGAGCGGTGGTTTCAGGTGTTGGGACAAATTTAAGTCTGGTGTCTTGGACAGGCAATCAGTGAGATCATTACATTTATCTTGACTACTTGGGTCTGAATCCGAATCCGAGCCCTGGGTCACCCAGTGGGTAGCCTTGAGCATGTTGCTGGGAGACAGTTCTCCATGGATCTCCCACCAATTCGCACATCTTATGAGAGAGGCACTCTCTAGTCTTTGTTCCACATTTCTCTTTTAGAGGACATTTGTATAATAAAGTGCCTTGGGAAATAAGAGTCTCCTTTAGCAACAAAAATCAAGAAGGCATTGTAAAAATCCTGGGTTTCCTAAACTGAGGACTCCTCTTCTGTAATGAAACCTACTTTATGTGCAGGTGTTGTCAGGCCCCTTTGAGCGTATTTACTCAAATTCTATTCTTTCCTTCCTCTACCTATCTCGTAGAGATGGTATAGGAATCATTAAAAGAGCTTGCTCTAAACTGTAAATTATGAGTATTTGTAATGATATCTTTGCATTAAATTATTCCCAATCACCACAAAAAAAGAGAGTTTGCTCTAAATATTGATGTGCTCCATCATAAATGATGACGAGTAATAACACGAACTCTACACCTTCTTCAAGTCCCAGTTCATTTGTCTGCATGATGACCTTTTCAAATACTCCAGGACAGAGGTTAGTCACATAATCTATACATATTGTCAAAAAGTCTTATCCTCACTTCTTTAATGTTTAGTGTTAGCTCCTTGACTTGGTTATTAGTGTTTGAAGACAGAGATAACATCACCAACTTCTTCTGGACCAGGCATCTGCACTTTTTATGGTAAAGACACACAGTAAACACTAGTAAATTGGTTGAGTCTCTTTAAGAAAAGCCAACAGGAAAGAATGTTAATTGTTCTTAATCAGCTTTGCTGTCTCTGTGATACAGGCCTTATTGTCTGAGGAGGGCAGGCTGGTAAAAGTGGTTTGTGGGATGGCGTTCCCACTGAACTCATCCGAAAGGCTGATTTAGCAATTAATATGTTCATAGGATATTTGCATCGAGTGTATTATTAAACACAGACTTCAGTATTTATAAATGCAAAGTAAACCAATAATTTGTATGAGTTCTTTTCAGTAACTAATCATGTGGAACAGGCCATCTGCCCACCCACAGAAAACAGTCAGTGTTAAACCTCAGAAGCCACATCTTCACCCTGTTCCCGAGATCTTTGAGCCACAAAGCATGTCATCCATTCCAAAAAAGAGGTTAATAGAATTAAGTTCTGAGCTATTATGGTCAGCAAGCAATAACTCTTATGAGGAAAAGAAAAACTAAAGCAATAAGAACCAAAATTAAGCTATAAATAATGCTATAATGATACACATAATACTACAAATAGTTATTATGCTGTTGTCATCATTATACATGTGTGAGGTGTCCAGGCAGTTTATTTCCTCCAAGATACTTGTCCTGCAAGATGGATAGCAGTGGTTTGGCCATGGCCTCATAATCTAACAGCTATGCCTCTCAGACACATGGTTAACTAAGAATTGAGAATGTTCTCTCAATGAGTTATGCTAAGATACAAAATTGTTTCTATAAAGTCACCAGCACAAATCCAAAATGCTACTGTCATTGAGTATGATAGTCTACAAAGTAATATAAATCTGTCATTTCACAAACCCACAAATGAGGATCTGTACTCCCAAAACGTCTCCTAGGTTCTGGACTAAAGTACCTATCGCCCACTATGTCTCTTAACTTGTATTTTCCAAAAACAAGGCTCTCAAGTAATATTACAACTTGGGAAATTAAGTGAAATCATGTATGTATTGTCTCTGATTCATTATAAGCATTCACTGAATGTTAATTTCACTTCTCTCTTTCCTTCTCAAAAACAAACAAACAAACAGAAACAAAACCCAGAAATTATAGGGATAAAAATGTACCACCAAACCCAAAAGGACAGTGACAGTGAGACACTACAGCTGGTTCATTAAATGCTGTCTCCATCCCAGCCAGTCATGTGTGGAGCAGAGGCCACCAGGAAAGCCCAGGCATCTGTTGCCACTGGAAATGGAAACACATCTGTACAAGGGTGCATTGTGAAGAGATCTGCCCAGAGTAATAGGTCCTGGTCTTACGAGTCCAGATTATGGCCAGGCAAATGAACACTCTATTGAAAGTATTCGCATGGGCCATCAGGAAAGGGAATTTTGCCATCTCGTTCTTCCACTGGAGCAGGAAGGATTTGCAATGTGACCGAATGCCAGCTCTCGCCATTCACGGTTGTTCACGCACACGGCATCCTCCAAACCGCCCAGTATGCAATCAGTCCGGTGCAGACAGCCAGACCAACCCTGCGGCCCAGAACTGGGACCAGGGCGGACCTCGGGCACATCTGCGATTGATGAACCGTACAGAGTTAATTAAAAATCAGAAACAATGGAACTGATCTCCAAACCAATATATTATTCTTGTTGGTGTTTACACTGAAGGTGAAATTCTAACCTTGGGCAAGTCAAAATAATCTATAAATTAAGTACAATTATGCCTGACAGCAGATATCAGATATGTCAAGTATAAATAGCTTTGAGGTCTTAAGATGAAAGAAAGGCCCAGTTGTCTTCGCTGTTTGTGAGGTTATTTTGCAGGAGTCTTCCTCTTCATCCCACAGCCCTCCTGCCCCTTGCCTGCGCTGGAGGGGCTGCTCAGAGCCCTCCTCCCTGGTTTGCCAGAGAGGAAGGCAAGAAAGGATGGAAAGGAGACTCTGGGTTAAGCTCTGAATTTAAGTCACTAAAATTTAAAGATTACTTGGAATAAACTAACCTCTTAAAAGCAAGACTTCCAATAACCTGCAATTTTATGAGGTGCTATATCCAAAGAACTTGTTGTACCTGCCATACGAATGTTAATGTTTTAATGAGTGTTTTTGCTTCTTTTATTCAAGGGCCTTGGAATTCTTTAGGATGAAAGGCCCAGGAGCCTGCAAGGGATTAATGACAGGCTTTCGGTGTTATTATCCTCCCACAGAGACACCTGCAATTAAGGGGGCAGAAGGTGAGTTTTCAGCCTGAAGCACTCAGGTGACAAGCAGTTTTTGCTGCTTCAGAAAACCTCCCCAGGAGTGACCGAGAACATGGAGAAAAGAGGAGGGCAGAGAGAGTAATAACACTCCTAACGATAATGGCATGGGTGAGACCATGTCGCCAAACGCTGTTCTCAGAGCCTTTGATTCAATCCTGACAACGGCAGTAGGATTTTACGTTTTCCAGATGAGGAATCTGGGCCCAGAAAGATTAACTTGCTCAAATGTAAACATCTTACACCTGAGCCTAATATAATATTGTCAGCCGTCATTGAAAAATAAAGTCTTTTTAAAAAGGTAAACATAAGTATTATAAGACAGAATTTGAACCCAAGTGGTTCGATTCTGGGAACTAAATTCTTGACAGAAAGAGACAAAGCTACTTAATCCTGTTCATTTCATAAAAGACTTGACCAGCTCCGGTGGGACCAGAGACCCAACTTTCTGCCCTTGTTTCTCTCCTTCTACCCCTGTTGTCCTAGTTGATGAACATCAATCTGCCCACTGCATACAAAAAAGTATGTGGAAGGAAGCTCAAGAAAATAAAGGGGTACCTGTTAAGTATCTGCTCCTCAAGTCTGTCTACGAAGCTGTGTGTCAGGTCAGGTTGAAACAACTAATAGCTAGAGGCTGAGGAAGGACTGAAGTTAACTCTGGGCATTCAAGTTCAGCTACAAAGTAGAGCTTATTCAGAAGAGCAGCCAGGATGATGAAAGACCAGGAGACTACTCCAAATATGGAAATGCTAAAGAAACTAGAGATATTCAGGCTGGAGAAGAGAAGACTCCGAAGACAGGAGAACTAGCCTTAAGTATCTGATAGATCAGTTCTCTGGGAAGAGCACTGAGGCCCTGCCTGATGACCCCAAGGGGAAGGGTCACACAAAAGCAAAGAAGCTCCTTTCAGCTAATGCTCAGAGCTGCCCAAAGACACAGGGACTGCTTAGTCTTAGTACAGGTATTTAAGTTCAGACTTGAAGACCACTGGCATCCTTGTTGGTAACACATCCTTTCACGCTGAAGAGTTCTAATCTGGATCTAAATTACTGGTCACCAGAAAGGGGGAATGCAGCCCCTGAGCTCCTGGATAACTTGTGTAGGTTTCCAAACATTTCTAAGCATGTCATTTTTAAATCTGCAAGATTTTCAAGAGAAAAGTCCTATCAATTGACTTGTCACTACAGGAATTATACTTTTGACCTACTTTCCCATCATTTCCATTGTGGTATCGAGCCTGTTCCTCCCCAGGTTTGCTCCCTTTTCCTCTATCTGGAGCCCCACACCAGCAGAGGAAGCAAGCCCAGGAATGCTGTGCCGAATGGAAAAGGCAGGAAAGCGCTGTTTGACTTGGAATTCCATGGCATGTGGCGGGCAGGGTGGAGAAGTGTTAGCTCTCTGAACAGGGTGTTCTTCGGGACCTGGGGAACTAAGTAAAGGCATCTAAGTTCAAATCAACTGGGAGAGAAAGGCAAAACGGACAAGCGGGACCAGGCCTGGGGTCCCTGTGTGCCAGGGGAAACCGAGTTATTATTGCAATTTATTGTGATGCGATTTTCATATTGCAACACTGCTTTGTTTGGCTGTATGCTTTCTGTTTTGTTTTAAAGAAAATGCATCACAATCCGAGGGGCTAAAATAGTCCTTTTTTTCCGTTCTTTTTTTCTTTTTGCTGCTCTGATTGGGTGTTTTCAGCCACCTTGTCCTCCAAATTACTGATCAGATCCTCTGTTTCGCCTAACCCACGGTTGATTCCTCCCTCGTTTCAGATATTGTATTCTTCATTTCTGACTGGTTCTTTTTTATGGTTTCTGTGTTCTTTTCTATATTTATTATCTCTTTAAGTTCTCTGAGTTCATCCATTCTTCCCCTAAGTTCCTTGAGCACCCTCATAACCAACGTTTTGAAGTCTGTATCTGGTAGACCGCTTGCCTCCATTTCATTTCATTCTTTTTTGGGAGATTTCTTCTGTTCTCTCATTTGAGGCACGTCTCTTTGTCTCTTCATGCTGGCGGTCACCCTGTATTTGTTTCCATGGATTAGGTAGATCTGCTGCACCTCCCAGTCTTGGTGTGGTGGCCTGAGGCAGGAGGCATCTTCCAAGGTTCAGTGGCAGTCTCCCTGATTACCTGAGCTAGGTGCTCCAAGAATGCCCCTTGCACGGGTTACGTGAGCCCTCGTGTTGTAGTTGAGTCTTGACTGTAGAATAGCCATTTTTAATTACAGTTTATGGGGAGACTTATAAGAGACTGCAGTAAAAGAAAGTCGTATAGGAAGATGAAGTGAACAGGCCCTCAGACAATCTGGGTGCCAGGTCAATGCCGAGCCAGTCAAAGGACTAGAGAAGATGCTCTCTCAAGTGCCCTTCCAGTTTGTGCTGATTATTTTGAAGAAGAATTTCAGCCCTGTTCACTATGAGAAAATAGGGAGCACTTGGCTGGGAGTCACTGCATCCTCGGCTTGGCTCTGGGACTTTAAATGACCTCACCTCTTTGAGCCCCAGCGTCCCCACGGGTCCCCATGAAACGTTTAGGAGAAATGTTTCCAAGGCCCCTTCCAACTCCGAACTTCAGGGATTCTGCGATTAAAGTCTAAAGGACCGTGTAATTGCCCTGGAACACCTTCCTCTGGGTCAAGTAATGCAACGAAGAGTAGCAGGAAGACCATCTGCCCATGAAAATCTTCCAGTGTTTGCAAAAAGGCATCAAGCAGATGAGACGCGCACACAGGGAAGCTCTGCACTTTCCCAGGGGGTCAATTCCTTTGTCTTGCTCCATGTCTTAGGATCACCAATGCAGGGGCAAAAGCAACCTCAGATGGTCCCCTCTGTTCTGGAAATTGCGCCCCCCCCCCCAAATGTGTTGTAATGGTGACAGTGTCCCTTCTCCCGAGGGATCTGAAGAGGCACAGACAGGAGACTTATGCGGCATAAGCAACTGATTTTGTCATCAGCCAGGCCAGGCTTCAAGCTCCAAGCACTAGGTATGCAAGTCACCCAGCACCATGAGTTAAAGCAAAGAATGTGGAAAGAGAAAACTGGCAAAATGTGGAATGTGGAGGTGTCAGGGTAAAAGACCCTTAATGCGCCAGGAAGCCACAACATTTGGGAACTGGTCACCTTCCCACAGGGAATTTATATTTGGGGGTCCCCAACCATACCCTAAACACAAGCAGTTGCCACCTAAATGCCTGCCAGTGGCCACAGGGGGCTCTGGACCAAGCAGTGACTAGTCAGTGTAAACACGAGCATTGGAGTGGGGAGAAGTTATTCCAGCACACCCCCTTTCACTTCTGGAGAGACAAGTTTGGGTCTGTTGGAGCCGTGGACAGCACAGTCTGTGAGCCTGAGAAAGAGGGTCACTGCCGGGGCGCATCCCCAAAAGTGCCCTAATCAGCGATGCCTACTGGCAGCCAGAGAGGTGTGTGTTATGCTTTGAATGTAGCTGATTGTCATCTCTGGGGGGAAAAGCCACCAATCAAGACCCAGACCTTGGGGGTGGGGGGTGGGGCATGTGACATCATAATATAGTACCTGTGTAGATTAATGTCTGTGTCCCAGCCTTTAAAGTGTGCATACCTTTTATGTATGCTACCTTATCAGATGCTTATGACAGTCCTGCAGAGTAAATAAAACTGATCTTATCAACCCTGTTTTAAAAACAAGAAAATTGAGGCTCAAAGTGACCTAATGATATAGTCAAGCTCCCACAGCTAGAGAGCGTCAGAGCATAGGCTCTGGTATTTGAATTAATGAAAGGCAGCACCTCAGAAAAGAAAGAAACAAGCCATAACCTACCATCTTTGCTACAGAATCTTTCACTCACAGCACCGCAGGATCAACTCAGGGAAGTGCGTGTGCTTTCCGTGCAAGAGGCTCCAAGTCCCTGGCAAATCATGAGCCTCTCCCCTGCTCACTCCACAGCTCCCCAGAATCGCACTGGATGGAAAAGTTAATAACAATCCCTGCTGCACTCCTGCACCAATTAGTACTTAATGTATTGAACACCCACGCAATCCTGCAGGGTTTTATGGCCACAGAAGAAATGCTGGCTTTAGTCTCAAGGAATTTACAGTCTGAAAAGGAAGTAGGAAAAGATGTGTATCAAGTTATACATGAGATAAAATACTTCACAAAATGCTGGGATTAACAGGAGTACATAAAATCTAATTATAGGTGGATAATGTCTCAAGTGGGAAAAATCATTAGGGTTTTGCCATAATTTTACATCTAAAATAATTGCTTGGACAAGAATATGTGCCTTGCTCACTGTCCTTAGTAAACTAAAACATTTGCATATTTTCAAAGGCAAGCTTAGATTTTGCAAGGCTTGCATTTATTACAGCTACAACTAATACGCTGCACAATTCCTTTAACGTTTTAATTCCTTTTTATGTTGATTATGACTATTAATAATAATGCCCACACTATTAAATGCTTTATATCTGTAATCTCATTTAATTTCCTCTAAGATGCTATGAAGTACCTGTTATTATCTTCACTCTTCAGATATGGAAAATGAGGACGAGAGAGTTTTTTAAGTTACAGTTGACATTCAGTATCGTATTAGTTTCAGGTGTGCGGAGGCGTGGGGTTTGGACATTTACATAACGCACAAAGTGATCCCTCAGATAAGTCAAGTACCCACCTGGCACCACATGTAGTTACTACAACATTATTGACTGTATTTCCCATGCTGTACTTTATGATTTCATGTAGATGTGGAATCTAAAGAATAAAACAAATGAACAAACAAAATAGAAACAAACTCACAGATACAGAGAACAAACTGATGGTTACCAGGTAGGAGAGGGGAGGGGGAGCTGGGTGAAATAGGTAAAGGGATTCAGATGTACAAATTGGCAGTTACAGAATAGTGTCGAGGACTAGAGAGATCTTGAATAAGCTTGCTCAAAGTCATACAGTGTGTAAACAGAAAAGGATCTGAACCAAGATCTGCCTAAATGCATAGCTCCTTAAAAGTTTATATTTCCTCATTTTAGTTTTATGTCATCCACATGACATAAGAAAGGTTTTTTTAACCCCATTTTAAAGATGAGGAAACAGATTTATCCAAAGTTTCAGTGACTTACCTAGGAGGTCCTACTCACCCACATCCCACCATCTTTCTGGGGTACCAGAAACCACTCACCCCAAGAGGGAAAGCCAGAATGCTGTAATTAGCCTGGAGAATGAAGTGTAAGCAGGAGTGCAATCTATGCAGTTTAACATTTTTGTTACACACGTAGTGTTGCATCCAAGTGTTAAAAGTCTACCCTTTACCCAACAGCGAATGCAGATGGCTTGGAAATTTCACAGCCAAGCTGGAAATGACCTACATTTAAGAAACTCCTGTCCTGGACTCTCTCAAAGCCACATCATGCCAGAGACAGTTGGAAGCTTGAGAATGCTCCGTTGAACACTTATCCATTTAAAACCAGAAGTTATGTCGGAATCGCTGATGACTCAGCAGACACCAAACCACTGGAATTCCTTTCTGTGAGCCCTGTCCACTCTCAAATTGCCTCCTTGGAGATGCACCTTCTCTGAACTTCTGCCGTGTTTGTTACTCACCCTAGTGAGTTGGGCGAAGTGTGGGTCCGGGCCCTGACACTCCTGCTTGCACAAAACTCTGAGAATTGCAGTTCTGCTGTAAGTTATCAGAAAGCTGCAGCATGATCTGTATAGTCTGATCCTCAGGTTCCTCGTGGGTAAAATAACATTTAAAAACTTACTTGACTGCATTATGGGGAGTAAATGAGACAATGAACAAAAAAATCCTGCAGCATAGTGCATGGTAAATAGTCAGTAATTGTTAGCTAGCCAATGTTATATTACATTATATAATTACTAATAATATATTATTATATCACTCTTACTACTACTAATGAGTTTAAGTATATTGAATTTAATTAAGAAGAGTATGATTAATCATACATGCAACTGGATAGTTTAAAAAAAAAAAACCTTGAATTGGATCTTTCTCAGCCAAGCAATTATAGAAAAAGGAAAAAGCCGAGGGGTAGAATTATTCATATGGTCACTCTGGGGTCATATTGTGCCTGTGAGCACGAAGGGGCCGGGAAAGGAGGCAAGGTTGGGTACCACTGACCTTCACGGATTAGATGGAAGAAAGGCTTGCTGAGACCTTTGCTCCTTTACTCACAGAATCCCCACTTACTCAACTTTTCTATGCTATAAATTAAAAGCAATAAGGCTCAGAGAGGACCTGTCTTTCAGTAGACAAAACTAGAAAACTATACCTAAATTTACACATACATGCAAATATAATACACATATACTTATTATTTGCATATAGATACATATACACAAATATATGTGGATGTATATGTATTTATGAGTGCATATGTATGTGTGTATAGATATATATATATAAATCACACCAATGCCTCTAATTCCAGTCCACCTCTCCCACCGAATGGGGTTCCTTCTTGCCCTTACCCATCAAGATGTTGATGTTCTCTTCCCATATGACAATCCAACAGCCCAAATACATTTCTCCATCTGCCCAGTGCCACAACACATCTAAAATAATTTCAAAATTGCCTAACATGTCTCCCATAAGATGAATAAGTTACACACACTGAAAAGAATTCAGGAGCTTCAATTCAGAGTTTCAACTCTCCCCACTCGACCTCACCCAGGGCGGAGGGTAAATCGTCAAACACTGCTGATAAGTTACGTGGATTTGTCTTTCTTTTGCTTTTTCCTCGTCAGTGTGGCTGTAGTATTTATTTGAAATATAATTGGGTTCATTTGTTTTCAGTTTTAGGCTCTTCTTTCTCTTCCCATCTTGCTTTAATTTTATTTTTGAAAATGTAGAACATTAACATGCTTCCAAAAGTTGTAATGATACAAAAAATATATATTGTTTTCAGGGAAGAGTCACTCCCTCTGAATCACTTCCATTCCCTCGCTCCAGTAAGTAATCAGCTTCATCATTTCCTAGTTTATCTTTCCTGTGTTTCTTTTGGTAATAATAAGCAGATATATGTGTATTTTATTTCCCCTGCTTTCTTACAAAAAAGATGGCATACTATATATTCTCTTTTGCATTTCCATTTTTTTAGTTACTATTTCCTAGAAATCATACTATACCAGTTTAGAGAAACTTCTCTCATTTCGTGCTGTGGTTTGTTTTACACAGCTACACAGTACTCCACTGTGGGCGCATACTGTATTGTATTCAACCAGTCGCCTACGCTTGGGGATTTAGGAGGTTTCCAATATTTTACAACTACAAATAACACTGTAAAGCAAACTTTGTGCCTATGGATTTTCATATTTTAGGGGTGCATCTTCAGGGTAAATTCCCAGAAGTAGGATTTTTGTGGGCAAGGGAGAAATGCACATGTGGTTTTGTTAAATATTGCCAAATTCTCCCAATGGAGACGTTACCATTTTGGCTGCCCGTCAGCAATGAATGAAAGCGCCTGTTTCCTCCCAGCCTCATCAACAGAGTACGTTGTCAAGCTTTTAAATGTTGCCAATCTGATGAACAAGAGAGGACATCTCATTGTAGTTTTAATTTGCATTAATCTTACTATAAATGAAAGTGAACATCTTTCATGTAGTTAGGGTCATTTACATGTCTCTTTTTGTATGAGCTGCCTGCCCTGAATTTTATAGTATACCTTCATACATGTTAGGGCTAGCCCCCACTCGGTGCTCTTTCTTTCTAGTGTTTTCCTAGCTAGTCTTGTACACTTCTTTTTGCACATGAACTGTAACATCAACTTTTCTTGCTCTTTTAAAATGTTCACGGGTTATTGTATTGGGTTACATTAAATTTATAAATTAACTTACAGAGAACTGACACCTTGATCAAGTTGGGACATGCCAAGAACAAGACACATTACTCCTTTTGCTCAAATTATAAATACATCTTAGCTCATTAAATAAAATAATATTTATTGAGCAGCTCTGATGCCCTCCACACTACAACGAGCACTATAGAAGTAAAAATGTAGGTTCTGTCCTTGGGCAGCTTCAAATTTCATGAGAAGAACAGACTAACACACCTAGAACAACGCACGCCGTTGAAGACCGCAGGTTAGAAAAGCTCTGCATCGCACAGCCAGACCCCACACGCTCTGCAGACTCAGGGGAAAGGGAGAGAAATGAGGGCTAGAATTACAAGGGGAGACTTTTGTCCGGTTCGAGATTGGAATCATGTGCCCCAAATCATGTGGGATTTAGGTGGGGTGACAACAGAGAGAAAGGAGTCCCAGTGAGGGGCACCCAGGTGAAAGCTCAGATGTAGACTGAGAGTGACATGTCTCACAGGACAGACTCTTAGCTGCAAGAGTGAGGAAGCCACCTCTTCTCAAACCTCGGTTACATCTCAATGTTAATAGCTCCCGGACCCTCATTATGTCCTCATTAAAAGTGGTGAACATCTACTAGGTTTCCTGATACTAGTCCTTGAGAATGGTCATTTCTACACATCATTACCTTTTCAGGGAATGGTCTAGAGCTGTGCTCTATCCAATATAGTAGCTACTAGCCACATGTGGCTCTTGAGCCCTTATAATGTTGCTAGAGTCTCTGAGAAACTGAATTTCTCATTTTATTTTATTTTATTTCCATTTTAAAAGTGGAAGCAGTGGAAAATATTTTTCTGTTGAACCCAACTTCATTATTTGATGGCACTGGTCCAGAGCCATACAGGTCAGTGTGGTCTGGTCAGAATCATGTGGGAGCCATCCTAGACCTTCAGAATCTGCTAGTTTACAAAGACTACCCCCCGCCCCCCGCAGGTGATTCTTATGCACAGTCATAGAAACACTGAGCTAGACGACTCAGAAGACATTCAGCCCTCTGGTAGGTACCCTAAAGTGGCCCCTGTCTCTCTGGGGGTTGGAGATAGGGGGAGCAGCAGGGCGATCCCTGCCTATCACTATGATGTCACAGAGAAACTCTTGTGTGTCAGCCAGCCCCACCCCGGCTGGTGTCCCAGCTGTAGGACATCCTTTCCAGCCCACCTCATACCACCTCATACCACCTCACCCCTCTGCAGGCAAGAGGGGGCCTGATTCATCTTCACACTAGACACTCATTCCACACACCAGTTAAAACAGAGCAGAAGAGAAACTGAAACATCTTTGACTCAGAACTTCAAAAGTGAATGAGCAACCCCTCTCAACTGACGTAAGATGTTTGTCTCACCCAGAAGGTAGGTACCTTTATTTTTGAAGTCTCATGAGTAGCTCATCTTTTCCATCTTCTTCCATTAAAGCATCCATTTCTTCTTCCTTTGCCTCTTCATCTTACTTTTCCTTTCTGCTCCCAGGACTTCTTAGGGCCCCTAGCTTTTCTTTTTTTCCCCCTCCATCTGTATGATGCATGTTGCCAAAATCTGTTCCCTGCTAAAAGGCCCAATGGTGGTGACAACAAAGAGATGTGTATCATTCTATTGAACTAAAAGAGTACATAGATATTAGGTTCTCTGCCAGAGAATGGTGAGGCAGCCCCATGGTCCTGCTGGAAGCCAGCTCTGGCCTGGAATCTGCTGGAACTAAGAAGGAGAACGTGACCTTAGGCTCTTTTGGTCTCAGAGAATCTGAGAGAATCTGCAGAGGTCCTTCCAGACCCTGGAAGACCCCCACAGCCAGCAAAGATGTCTTGGCTTCTTTAGGGTGAAACCCACACCTGGAAGGGACTTGTTTCCCATTTGGAAAAATTGGGAACTGCCAACCTTCAGCTCAAAGGATTCCTAAGAAAGCAAAAGTTTTCATTACTATATATCTTGTCTTTCTCAACGGAGAAAAATGAAGCTTACAGTTAGCCAGAAAAATACACACACACACACACACACACACACACACACACACACACAGAGCACTCAGGGAGGTATGCTCTTCATTGGTTAGAAGTTAGGGCTCTCAGAAGAAAGGGACCTAAGAAAGGGACACTTTGGGGACTGCAGAGCAGAGCTAGTGATTCTAAAGAGCCATCAGAATCTGGGTTCAGATGGCTCCTGGGCTCAGACGCACCCCAAAGTGATTAGCTCATCAATAGAAGAACCCTCAGCAGTGGATAGGAATTACAGAAAAAGCCAGCCAGAGTAAATTTTATTTTATTTACTATTAGTTTATGAGAAGCACAGAGGGAATATGGGAGAGTCTGTTATCAGTCTTGCTGTGAAGTATAAAGTACACTAATCCATTGTCTCATTCTGTGTGAGTTTCCATAATCTGGCCTGCAAAGTGACGTTTGATGCTGTGCTATTGTGCCTTCCCTGAGCCGCTGCCTGCCTGCGGTGAGTCAGGCAGATTTGCATATTGACTCCACTGGAGCATTGTGGTCTGAGCAAGTCAAATGCTCCTAATCTGATTCCTCCTGTCTAGAACCGGAGTGGCCACCCCTCTCCTTCAGGCTGGTTGTGCGGATTAAATGAGATGCTTGGGAACAGCCTAGCAAGGTGTCTGGTACACCCTGTGGTTTCCTCCCGCAACTCGTAATTTACGTTCTCCTAATTTACTTTCAAGGACACAGTCCTTAATGCGAAAAGTGACTAGAACTCAGATCCGCTTAGGTATTCGTGGTCCCCAAATTTAACCTGTTGGATCCACGAAGCGCGGCACCAGGAGTCAGGGACCTGTGCCTTTGGGGGAACGGTAGGAGCAGGGAAATGCCTGACATTGGGTTCCCCGACAACCCGGCACTTCCTAACCAGGAATTTACCTACGACCCAGTCTCCACTCCCTCCACCAGGCCTCGCACTCGGCGCCCACTTGGCCGCGCCCCCAGCCACGCCCGGTCGTGCTGTGGGGCCCCACTGATCGTCCTTTCCCCAACGGGATCTCGCAGAGTTTCTCTGGGAGGGGCCCCGGGACGCGATTTGCCTTAGACGCAGGAGGGCGGAGAGGAAGAAAGGACCCCAGCTGCCCGCCCCAACGCTGGGGATGTCCTGGCGCTGGGTGGCTTGGGCGAGGCCTAACCAAACAGTTCAAAACACTCTCCCGGCGCGTCGCTGGGGTAACGCGCTCCCGTTGCTAGGCGATCCGGGCGCCGTAGTAAACCGCGTGCTGGTTGTTACTCATGCAAGGAGGGGCGCCGAAGGGAGTCGGCGGGGACCTGGCTGGGCTCTGGCACCCCGACCGCCGAGTGGGAGGAGGGGAGAGCAGGGAAAGAAGGGAAGAGGGCGCTGCACAAGAAATAAAAATGGGGCAGCCCAACCCTGCCTGCGGGAAGCTCTGCCTTAGGCGCCCCTCAGGAGACCACTTGCGTTAAGCAGCACCCCAGTCTCTCCCCGTTCCGGTCCCAAGAGCCCGCAGTCCCAGCAAGCCCCAAGGGCTCTGTCAGCCGCGCGTGAGCGATTGCCCCACAGGATGTACACAAGTGGCTGACCCTCTGATTCACTCCGGCTGCTTGGGACATTGAAGAAAGGCGGCTTCCTCTACTGGAAATGACTGCTAGAGCTGAAGTCCTCAAACAATTACATTAAAAGCGGAAAGGGAAAGGCGACAGAGAGGAGAGGCCTTAAAATGCTTCTCTTTGCTCCTTCCCACTGACCATTAGAGGTGTTCCCAGAACTTGGGACCCATGTTAGGAAGACAGGGGTCGTTTTTATTCTGTGAGCAGTTGAGATTAACCTGAAGCTGGGAAGTCCCAGAGCTGTGTCCAACAGGGATGTTAATGGGCATTTTGGTGGCATTACCCTTCCCTTCCAGGGTCAAAATGTCCAGTATGAAGACCTTCTGTTATCTTCATCAGTGAATGAGTCAAATATGAGGCACTGAAGTAAAAAATAATAATAATTAGAGCTGCAAAATCTCAGATGGTTCAAGATACATCACCTATAAGGGCTCTAATCCTCAGGGAATCACTGAGCTTGGGAAAGAACAAAACATTTCCAATCCGTCACTGGCTTCTGAGCAATGTGTTTGTACCCTGGTCTCTGTGAACTACAGATAATGCTCGCCCATGAGATCATTGCTGTTTTCTGGGCTTTGGTCACCAAAAAGCAGGAATGTTTCCACAGGTGGGAGGAAATGTATTGGCAGAGCATCAGTGTGATGACACCAGGGGTGCCTCTGTGTAGAAAGGCAGAGGCTGTGTCTGGGGGACCTGTGGACCCTCCTTTTAGCTTCTCACTGCTGTTGTGCATGTGAATCGGGGATTTGTGTCTCCTGTAGCAATATGAGGCTGTTGCGACACTTTTCTTTACCCACATCTTATCTATGCCTAATATGCTCCTTAATTGTATGCATGAGCCTCATTTGCATGAACAAACTTCACTCATTCATGTGTGTTAGACATAGCTAGGTTTTAAGGGTCAGTGAATGACACACGGCTGCTACTACATCTAGCCACTTGAAGTCAAGTGAGCATAACAGACCAGTAGACCATGTGATGAGTGACGGGAGAGAGGCACACAGTGGAGCATGCAGGAGCAGAGAACAGGGGATGTAGATGAGAGCCAGGGAGAGCTCCATCTTGCATCTGCACTCCACTCCAGCTTTTTATCTGCAAAGTAACAGGAAGGAGTTAGTTCGTGGGACATGGGTCAGAAATCTGACTCCTGGGAGGACAGAGAACTACTGCCCAGGAGGGCAAGTGAACCTTTCTTGGGAGAAGATGCCAGTGTTGATATGTTGGGAAAAAACCCCGCTGGATCCCTCAGCCCCAGGCTTTGACATTAGGGAAGTTGTGTGCTATACAATCTTTTCTGGCTCAGCATTCTTACCCATTGTTTTAATCACCTCTTATCTACAGTATACTTAAAAAAACAATAAATTGAATTCCTGTTTACAAAGTATGTGTGGGTGTCCCAAGACCATTGTTTCTCTTTATGGATACCTATCAAATTTGGTTGTGTGGAGTGCGGGCAACAGTGACTGAGAACCTTGGCAAAGACAGGTGGGTCCCACCCCTTGGCTTTGTGATGTCATCAGTGTTGAGCTGCATGTCTATCCCTGTGGGTACCATCCTGAGATGGTAACAGTCCAACCTACAGAAGTTAAATACTGTTTTGAGTTGTGGGATCTTCGTGTCTGTGCTGAGTCATGAGCTTCTGAGCTGAGCCTAATTATATTTATGTTGCATTGACTAGCAATTACTTCTTCTGTTCTAAGAGAGGAAAGAGAAGAAAAAATATTAGCACGCCTAAATTACAATGAAAGGAAATGAGTGGGATGCTGGGCTCTGATTTTTGTGGCCAGGCAGAGAAACTCATGTTTTGTCAAAAGAGGAAATTAGATGTTGTGGCCCAGGAGCCTTGGGGTGGTGGGGGGGGGGGGTGGAGGGTATGGTTCTCAAGGTTGGTCACCATTAGTAGCCAGCCAGCCAGCCAGCCAAGCACGCACATAAAATGCACAGCCTCCTACGGGGTAGATTCAGGCTTTGAGGAGGCCTAAAATAATATAATTTTGGAGGCCTTCTCTAAGAAAAATAATACAAAATGACAAGTACAAATTATGTAATAGGGTCTTGGAAGGGGCCCGCATAAGTGAGGGACAATGAAGCTGAAGTGTCATTCGTTTTATCCTAAATCCACCTCTAGGTCTCCTCATGGAAGACTCTGCCATTTCCATCCCCTTTTCCCTGGAAAAGGCAAATTTCAGTCTATGAAAGCAGAGGGGGTGCGGTCTATGAGTAGAGGCAATAAAAAAACCAAAGACATAAGACTCTGCCAAATGGTGACTCAAGCAGGATATGAGAGGTGTCTGCAAGCATTTGAAGGGTGTCAGCCGAGAAAGGGGAAAAGAAATGTTCACTGTTCTGAGGTGGACAGGGAATGAGGGATGCGATTAAGCAAATAAAAATGTGCACAGAATTCATCAGGAAACATTGGCTAACTGCATTTTCTGATATAGTGGTGTTGCATTTCCCGTGGGAAGTGCTTAAGGATCAATTGACTCACTGGAAACTGAAATTGGCCACAAAAATGTGCTACAAGGAAACAACCCCGAGTCCGTTCTGAGCCCTGAATGCCACGAGGCTGACACAGTGTTCTATAGATTAGGGCGTGGGGAGGCGGCCAAAGGGAAAAAAAGAGAACAATCCAGCAGGGAGGAGCCGCCACCTCCACCCACATTTGCTGACTGGCAGGGGAACACGTGACTAAAGAGGAAGAAGTTCGAGGCAAGGGTGCCACCCAGTGTTGGAATGAATACTGTAGCCAGGAAGCCAGCGGCCAATTCCACCGAACTGTAACCACAGAATTCCCGCTCCCTCATCCAAAGGAGAGGCAGTTCTGTCGAAATGAATAAGGGGCCACTGGGTGATCGGGGAACCATGTCTGGGCACAAGCATATGTGTGTCAGAGATGCCGTTAACATCAGTCTAAGAAGAACAGAGAAAATATTAGGTGACAGAAGTGAGATCCAGAGAGGCTCATTTGGCTAAAATATGGATTAACTCAAACACACTGAGGAGAGCCTGACTTTGATTTTCTGAACTAACTGCACAAATATAGAATGGGATACACCTCGACTTGGTTAGTGGTGAATCTGGAAGGGGCAGGGCAGAGGAAAGAGAGGGTTTCATTCAATGTAAGGCCACAATGAGTCAAACAGATGTTATTTTTATGGTATATTAATTCCCTGCCGATACATTTTTCAGTCAGTTCAGCTTTTTATTGGTTGTTAGATCAGAGTGGCGCCTCCCAAGTTCCTTCCATGAGGAACCAGAACAAGAAGGCCGTCCCTGGATATCTACTAGGAGTGTCCTAAAATTGGAGGTTTCTGGGCCTCACCCCAGAATTACTATGGGGCCCAGGAATCTGTATTTTCCCAAAGTTTCAAAAACTGTTCCGATGCTTAGAATGCTGAACTACTGCTTTCGAATCAAGGAGAGGTCTCTGAGAACTTAACAATCAAGACAAATGGAATCTAGGAGGTGTTCGGAGGGTCCAGTGTGACAAGGACAGAGAGGAGGGAACTGCTCTTAAGGAAAAAAAACATTTGTGAGGAATGGGTGACTTTTACACTAACCCTGATGGGAGACAGAGCACCAGGCGGAGAGAGAATGAAGACACTCCTGGTAGAGGAGCCCTGCGAAGGCTCGGAGGACGAGCGTCAGTGGGGTGCTGAGGAAAACGCACGCAGGTGCAGCCTGTCTACTCCCCCACGCCCCCACCCCCGGCTTGTCATCCCAACTAATTAGCACGATTTTTGAGAACAGAATGAACAATTTGTACTTCTAGGTGACCGGCTGCAAGAATACATGCAATCAGTCCCCTTATTCATTTGTCGGATTATTTTTTGAAGTTTTAGAAACTTTTTTTAAAAAATAAAAATAAGCCCTGGCTGGTGTGGCTCAGTGGATTGAGCGCGGGCCTGCGAACCAGAGGATCGCGGTTCGATTCCCAGTCAGGGCACATGCCTGGGTTGCAGGCCAGTTCCCAGCAGGGGACACACGAGAGACAACCCTACATTGATATTTCTCTCCCTCTCCCTTTCTCCTACCCTTCCCCTCTAAAGATAAATAAATAAAAATCTTAAAAAAAAAAAAAGAAAAAGAAAAAAAACACATTAAAAAAATAAATAAAAATAAAAATAAAAATTGGCACTCTTTTTCCTGAAGATTGGGAGAGAAGCGGCCGACAGCCATAGCGTGGCTGGCCCTGGACGGTGCTCCTCTCCCACCCGACTCCACCTGCATCCTCACCCCCCACCCCAGCCAACACGCTGGCTGTCTCCGAGTTCCATGTGAAGGGACAATGTAACAGTCCTTATTCAGGATGGTAACTGGAGGATGGAGACCACCGAAAACACAAGAAAGCTATTTCCTATCCATGGGTTCTAGGGAGCCCTGACATTGCAGGTGATAGAGCTCATTGCACGGAGAGAAAAGCCTCCACAAGGGAATGGGAACCTTTGCATTAATGCCGACCCTGTAATATTTCTGCCTGCCATACAGTCAAGCCCACTGCATTCATACCAGTTACCTAGGGAATGGCAGAGAGATGGAAACTACATTATCGTTTACTTTTTAAACAAACTTCCCTCTGTGAATGCAGGTTCTTGCTTTTCTGCGATTAATCCCAAATCCCCATTTGGCAAGCTCTCCTGTGTAAGCTCCCAGAACAGCTAGGCCACGACTGTATTATCAATTATTAAATGCCTAAGTTCCCTGCAAGGCAGTGATTAATCATGAGGCACTCCAGAGAGAGAGAGAGAAGGGGAGGGATGGTAGGAGTGGAGGGGGAGGGTGGGAAGGCTCGTGTTCAATCTTTCAACATTAAACCAAAAAGATCAGGAGCCTAGACAGCATCCTGCAGTCCTTCCAGACAAATTACAAGACTTTGACCATGGCCAAGGTAACCAGCTTCCTCTGACTCTTTTAACAGGTGTGCCTGTCTTATCAATTTGTTGTCTATGTTAAACCTATGTTAATTATGAGTTTTTCTGTTAACCTATGTTGATGGAAGAATTAGTGACATTTTGGTACCTATGCACTTCCTAATGATCTGAACTCAAGTGTCGGGAAAGCCACTCTTTGTCCCTTTTCTAGAGTAGAATCATCTTGGCATGGGGCTTGTCAGCACATGCAAAACTATAATTTTTCCTATGGCTGCTACTTCTTCAGGATCACCTTAAGGAAACCACTGCAAAATTAGATTTGTTCTTCCAGTTCAAGAGGTATGTGGATTCTGGAGCGGAAGAAATGCATGGTTGGAGGGAGAGATAAAATATGTGATGAGGGGCATGGTACTACAGTGTTGAAAGTAATTCTTGAAAAGGATTTTGAACGGATTCCCATTCAATTATTGAGCTAATTCTTGAGTGAGGCTCCTTGTGTCTATCCTGGATGGAAACCCCTGGAAGCAACCTCTTTGGATTTCATTCCAAGCTCTTTTCATCCTTTGTTTCTTAATCACTCGTTCCTTAAATTAGTTGTCACCTTGGTACAAGGGGTGGAGTTCATTATTCTTATTTCTGAAAAAACCACAGAACATACAAGAATGTATAACTTGAAATAAGCTGAGAGTAAAGTTAAAATCTGATGTGATATGATGATAATAAACAAATTTCCAAGCCACATAAGATTGAAAACAAAGTTGCTAGAAATGCAGAATTGCCTAAATCTTTAGACAAACTGATTAATGAAGATGTTTTACTTGGAAATTTATTTCCTGTTCAGGCAATGGATGTGAAGATAATTAGAAGGGATAATTCATAGTAAAAGAATAATAACTAAAACCAATAGGATTTTCATAACTAAAAACAAGATGAAAATATTCTCTCTCTCTCTTTTTTTTTTTGGACAGGCCGACCTATAACTTCCATATCTGGCAATATAAGATCTTTCTTCTTCCAGGTGCTGTGGTTTTTCAGTCCTTACCAACATCACCCAGAGTCTCGCACACTTTGACCATTCTTGGTGGATTTAATTTTGTTTTGAATGCTTAAAAAACCAAGACCAAACTAGCAGATTGCTTTCCAGAATATATTTTGTATGCTGGTTTTTATATACACATGAATCTTGTATATTTCTTATCGCCATAAAATAATCTGCACTTTGTCCATAGCATGCACTGTTTTAGTCCTTGTAAAGTCTAAACAACAAACTGTTACATTTCTCAGATAAAGTTCTCTGTTAAATGTAGAAAATGTTAAGCTGGAGATGATGAGAGAGGCAGATTAATGGGCCTATCCCATTTAGCTGTGGCTTTATTTATGTCTCTTAAGCTAAGCAGATTTGGGTCTGATTAATTCTGCTACGAGAGATCCCCTGGAAAGCTCAAAATGGTTTACTTTAAGAAGCATCTGTCAGCAGCTAAGCGTGGGCTTCTTTTCCGTTCAGCATGTATTAACACAATAGTATAAACCACTCCATAACACAAAGTGCAAGACCTGTCAGATTTATTTTTCTAAATAAATCCGGCTCCAGCCCACCACTCCCCAAAGTTGAAACATCTAATATTGGTCATCTTTCAACTAGCCATTGTCTTCTCTTAGACTAACAGTAACGAGGTGAGGGGCTCCAGCCAGAGCCACACGGACCACAGAGCCTTCTGCTTCCACACACGGTGTCCCCACTGTGAGTCGGGCATGGCTACTGCATGGAGCTGTGGCAATGCCCTCCAGGTTCCCCTCCACCAGCCAAGGTCACCTTTTGTGTGGCCAGCTTCCATGGGCACTGCGCAGCCATCTCCTATTTGATTTGTGCATCTGAGCAGCAGGGGGTGAAAGCTGGACCCAGATAACCACCTCTCTCAGAACCCATAGCGCCCCCGGCTCTCCAGGGCTTTCATGAGCCCCGCATCCCAGTCAGTCTACTGTTTCCTTTTATCCTCAAGGCCCCAAAACCTCTGTCTGCACCCCAGGCCTGTGATCCAGTTCCACATGGATTGTCAGGCCATCCCCCTTCACTCCTCTCAGAGGATGCTATAATGCAGGGAAGAGGAATAACACATACCTCGGCAAGTCAGTACCTCTTAATGCAGACAAAACCAAAAATAGTTAGGAGCAAGAGCATTTAGAGGGCTCCCAGTACTTTTTCTCAACCTGATATATATACTAGCCTCAGTGGCTTAATCACTTTCTGACTGAGGTTATTATCCGATGCTGACTCAGACCATCCTCAGTAAGCATGCTAACATAATAAGCTCCAGCCGCTCCCGCAGCTGAGCTTCCACACGGCTCCTTGGAGGAAACCCCCAGCGGCTGGGTGTGCCTGAGGTTAGGGAGCCACAGGGAGGGGTGTCTGGATCTCCAAGGAGGCTCTGGAATCAGGCGCTCCCCTTGTTTGTCTGTTACAGATGGAGCTCCCGAAGGGCTTCTCTGGCCAACGGACATTCCTATCTGCCGTCCTCAACCTGCTATCACTCAGCCTCTCCGCAGCATCCCTGCTCAGCAACCACTGGTTTGTGGGCGCACAGAAGGTGCCCAAGCCCCTGTGCGGAAAAGGTCTGGCAACCAAGTGCCTTGATGTGCCAGTGCCCTTGGATGGGGGCGGCAACAACACACCATCCCAGGAGGTGGTGCAATACAGCTGGGAGACTGGGGATGACCGCTTCTCCCACCGTGCCTTCCGCTGTGGCCTGTGGCTATCCTGTGAGGAAACTGTGGAAGAACCAGGTAGCCCCCTCACCCCCACCCCCACCCCCGCTGCCTGAACTTTCCCCCATGGGATCGTACGCAGACAAAGGACCAGGGCGAAGTCTGCAGCGCTCCCCCACACCCCACTGGCCTCACTCCCGAGCTCAGCATCGGCCACCTGTCTACTGTGTCCCTTCTCCTTAGGACCCCCTTTTAATAAGATCAAAAGTCTACCTGGCTTTTCACTTCCTGCCTGTCTAGTAGACTTTCTGGTTTAAAATAGCGTTACCTTTGAAAGGTTCCATTTAGACTTTCAACATTGTCAGATTTTCCATTCCAGCAAACTAGAATTGCTGTTTAGAAACAAAACAAGGAGAGATGACTATTACAGAGAAAGCCCTGTGCTGCCCAGTTGTGACCTTATATGGATAACTTCACTTCTATAGGCCTTGATTTTCCCATTAGTGAGATGGATGGGAGCAGGTCACCCTCCCTCCTCTCTTTGTCTCACAAAGTGTTCGCTCCCTCTAAGTGTTACTGTTACAATTGTTAAAGTAGGGGAACTGAAGCGCAGCGGGGTAACCAGGTCCTGTAAGGACACCTTCGAGGCACTGAAGACAGACCCTCCCAGGGCTCCAGGGTCAGCATGCGTCCCCAGGGGAGGGGCAATTGGACTGAAGTCACCCTTCCCACTTCCTGCGCAAAGCATTCGAAGGTCAGGTGGTAGTGAAGTCTTTCTAAAGCCCAAAGTCATGGACAGTTTGTGATCTGCTGCTTCTCCTGGTTTGGGTTAAGGGGAAAAGAAGATAAACGTGTGTGTATTGACACTGATATTGAAGTTATTACTGTGCCACTGAACACAGCTCCAGCCCCAGTCCCTTAACAAGTTAGAGCCATTCACACCAGTCGTACAGCAGCAGCAAATGCTATTGGTTAACGCTAGGAAGCACAGTTGTCTTCACTATCAGGAACTGAAGGGAGAAATGAATCTTGGAGGGCTCTTGTCCGTACCATTCATTCACCCACAATCCTTAAGGGCTTTCAAAGAGACGAGGACTGCCCGCCTGCTGTGCGTTGGGCGGGCACCGTGTCAGAGCAAACGGAGCGCTGCTGGCACTGGGCATGGACTGGGGAAAGACTTCCTCCAAGAAGCTGACCCTTGTCTGTTTCAGGGGAGAGGTGCCGAAGTTTCATTGAACTCACACCACCAACCCAGAGAGGTGAGAAAGGACTACTGGAATTTGCCGCGTTGCAAGGCCCACATCACCCCACTGTCCGATTTGGAGGGAAGCGGTTAATGGAGAAGCCTTTCCTCCCCCACCCTCCCTCGGGGCTTGTGGCAAGTATGTGGGTTTCATAACAAATCTAGTTGCCATTGAGTTCGGGGGCTCCTCTGCATCTAAATTGCACTGTGATCTCCAGCTTTTCTCCTCTTCCGAGCCCCATGGGTGACACAGATTCCTTCCAGAGCTGACTTTCATTCATATGCAGGAATGCAGAAACAGGAACAGCAGCGACAAGTACGCTCACAAACAGAAAACCACCACAGCTCTAGCCTAGTCTTGTTGCCAAGTAACCAAGTTGAAAGCTTAGGTTTTTCCTTTTTGTTCCCTCCAGTAATTTTTTTTTAAAATAGAAGGAAGAAGGGGAGGAAGGAAGGGAGGGCAGGAAGGAGGGGAAGGAACAAAACTGTCCAAAATTAAGTAAGAAAAAAAGAAAGAAAGTGATGAATAGTAAAGCTCTATTATTACAAGACTCAGATGACTTCTCAAATCTCTCAACAGTCTTTATAGTCAATTAAGTTTACTTGGTTATATAGTGGATACTGGGCAGAGTGAGAGCGGTGGGGTGATAGCGAGGAACCCCAAATTAAGGACCATTCCCAGCTGGTTTCAGGTCTCATCCTCCCCTTCTCTGGTGCTGCGAGGCTCTTCTCTTCTAATAGGCCATCTCTAACTCCTCATCTAACCGTCCACCCACTGTGCAGTGACTTAACTGCAGGGCGACAGAGCTTCTTCCTCTGGTTTCTGACAGAGATCCTGTGGTTATCCCTGGGAGCGCAGTTCGCCTACATTGGACTTGAACTCATCAGTCTCCTCCTGCTATTAGCCAACTTGCTGTTCCCTGGGAACCCTGGCTGTGGGCTCAAGCTGAGCGCCTTCGCAGCTATTTCCTCCATCCTAGCAGGTAAGTGCCCCCAAAGCTGGGGAGGTGGGGGGTCCCCCACTGCCTCTGAAGCATCAGCTGGCAGGCTGCAGTCTGCCCCCTGAGGGGAGGAAGTAGGAGCCTGAAGGCAGCATGAACGATGGAGGAATGAGGTGCAGTGCAGGCATCTTTCATTTTTAATTGAGATAACGTGTGGAATGTTGGATTAGCTCATTATATACTTTATGCCATGAAATTTTTTTATTTGCAAATTTTCTCAATATGTAAATTAGCTTGGTTTACTTTTCAGCTGTGACATACACACAGCTTTTCAAGACTGTTGGCTAAAGAGAAGCATATATAGCACCAAGAATAAAGCTCACAGTAGGGGTGTGAGTGGGAATAAGTACAGGCCCTGAGTGCAGCACTGACTCACACCTTCTCCATAGCTCTAAACCTAAAGTCCGGGGCAACCTAGTGCAAAGATCCGCATTCGGGAAGCCCCATCGCAAATCAGTCTTCCTGGAAATGGGGTGGCACGTGGGCGATGGGCCCAGGCTGCACCAGAGCAAAGGGAGGAGGCTGCTCTGAAACCACGTTGCCTGTAGATGGCAGCGCCAGCCTTTCTCTGAGGGTGTTGCCTTCCTGCTCTCTCTGTAGGCCTTCTAGGGATGGTGGCCCATATGATGTATTCACAAGTCTTCCAGGCAACCGCCAACTTGGGTCCAGAAGACTGGAGGCCACATGCTTGGAATTATGGCTGGGCCTTCTAGTAAGTGCTTACCATCTCCTGAAACTCTGACCCCTCCCCCAGCCAACCTTCAGGAGATTTGCTCCCTCAAGTAGTCAGTTACCTTGTTTCCTTGGCCTCCTCTTCATCCCGCCTCCCAGAAGCCTGTCAGTCAGAGGGCTGGACCATCGGGCCACAACCACTCTTCCCCCACCTTCTGTGCGGGTACAGAGAGGGCCCTCTAGCTTGTTCCATGAGGCTGTTGGTACAACTGCAGCAATTGCTTCTTGACCTGGTTAAGTATGTTGCCCATGGGAAATGAAACTGATTTTGTACGGCTTATAAAAATGATGCCTTATATTTTGAATATTTTATGATTCCAGGTATTGGAGGACAGAGAAATGGAGAATTAGTCTCAAAAATTGGGTTGAATTCTATTCCCTGTGAATGGCTTACTCTTCTCCTATAATGAAGAGTAACTTATGCCTACCTCCATTCTTATTCCACCAAACTGTGCTATAAATAAAACTTCCCCTACAGTCATTCTCTAACCCTTAAAAAACTAAGGACTCAGTGATTTTAGATTTCTCTTTAAAAAGGAAAAGCAGCAACTATGACAAAACAAATAGAGTCAAGGTAAATGCCCCTTTACTTAAGAGTTTCTCACCTTCTCCCTTGAAGAGCACTCTATTCAATGCATAGGTGCAACTGAACTTACATTAACTATCTGGGTAAGTGCTAAGTGCTTTAACAGTGCTGAAAAGGCACAGCCCCAGGCTGGAGTCTCTATGCCACAGGAGGCGCCATGGAAAGCTCTGCATGTCTGTTACGAGATCCTGACCCTTTTCTCATGGTCTAGTCCGTGCTATTTGACCCAGGAGTCGTTGGTCCACAACTCTGGCCACCATATCAGTTTAGCTCATTTCCCAGTCCCATTGTTCCTCACCTTTTGCCTGTCTTCAAGCCATCCGTGGCGTTACAACTATAGAGCTCAGACTACAAAACTCCCATCAGAAGCCTCCCCAGTCTGTCAGAGGCAGCAGACAGGGGCACATACCAGCATGGGGTCTGGCCTTAACCATCATTTGGCCTCATGGAATCCCTCGCAACGTCCCATTCCCTGTTCTACCCAGAATCATGGGGAGATTCAGGGGTTTGACTTGCCCAGTGTTCAGGACGGTGTTTGATAAAGTTCCCTAATGTCTTTTCTTCTTAATCTTTTAATCTCCTCTTAATCTCCAGCTTCACTTCCATCCATTAAAAACTCCCTTAAGCCAAGAACCACACTGTTTTCATAACAGGCAAATTCCACTAGTGCAGCCTCTAGTACCTCCAGATTTGCAGTGAGTGCTCCCTGAAGGGCCCTGAGAGACACAACTTCGTCGGCCCTCAAAACTGCTAAACTCAAAGCAAGGGAGGATGGAGTGATGATCACTCCGGCGTCTGAGTGAAGAAAACTCTTTGGCAGGGTGTGGTGGGGGGTAGGGTGGGGGGGAGACGGAAGAAGAAGGGCCACGTCCACTGTATACAGCCAAGCTACAGGTCTACGGAACCTTGGGAGGTGATACGAAGGTAACCACAGCTTGAGAAACAGTAGTCAAAAAAGTTGTGTGTGTGTTTGTATCAAAAAAGAGGCACACCAAGTATATAGAGCACAGCACTAACGAGTGCTCGATTCAGTGAAAATGAATCCGTTAAACTTCGAGTCTGACTTCAACACTACCCACTTCATTCTCTTTTACCTCAAGACATCCGGAACGCACCCTACTAAGACAGACAGAACTCAGGCCTCTCACCTGCAGTTCTTTCCCCGCAGCGGAGTGGGAGACCGCACAGCCGGGGCCCTGAACCCCTAGGAGGCACCAACCTAGTTTACTAGTAGGAAGAAATCATGCTGTTTTTCTCTCTTTCCTTTATATAGCAATAAATGTGTACACTTCATTAATTTTTTTATTTAATCTTTATTGTATCTTTTCCATTACCATTTAGTGCCTATACCCTCTCCTCCCAGCAATCACCACACTGTGGTCCATGTCCATGAGTCCTTTTCTTTTTGCTCAGTCCCTGCACCCCCTAACCACACCCCGAATAGCTGTCGATCTGCTATCTATGAGTCTGTCTCTGCTTTGCTTGTTAGTTCAGTTCACTAAATTCCACATGAGTGAAATCTTATGGTATTTGTCTTTCTCTGACTGGCTTATGTCACTTAGCATAATGCTCTCCTGGTCCACCTATACTGTCGCAAAGGGTGAAATTTTCTTCTTTTTTATCGCCAAATAGTATTCCATCGTGTAAATTCCCCACAGTCGTTTTGCCCACCTAATTTTTCTGTGTGTTTGTCCCTAGCACAGCCTGGGTTTCCTTCACCTGCTGCATGGCATCAGCTGTCACCACCTCCAACACATACACCAAGCTGGTGCTGGAGTTCAAGTGCAAGCATAGTGAGAGCTTCCAAGGAAATCTGAGTTGCTTGCCGCTTCACCACCAGTGCTTCCTCCAACAGCCATCAGGTGCAGCCCAACCCAGGGGCCCTTTGCACGGCTACCACCAGCACCCCGATCAGCCCATCCGCTCTGTCTCTGAAGGGGTTGACTTCTACGCGGAGCTACATAACGAGAGATTCCAACAAGGCACCAGCCAGGGGTTAAAAGAAGAGCTGGCTGGGTCATCTGTAGAAGAAGAACAGTGTTAGGAGTAAGTGGGCTTGGAGAGCAGGCTGAGCCCAACCTTACATGTTTGTGATCAACACGTGAGCAAGCCAAAGTCTGTTTCTTGAGAATGGTTTTTAGAGGTTAAGAACAAGCGTATGTTCAAGTATAAGTTCAAGGAGCGGGGCAGGAGGGTGGCACCTGGGTCCCACTGCTCCCTTTCCTCTTACTGTTCACCACCCGCCTTATCTCACACACTCACTTTTCTCCTTTACTGATTGTTACGTACCAGTTCTCGGCTAAGCAACGGAGATAAAAAGAGCAGTAAAATGCAGCTCTTGCCCTCTAGGGCCTTACCACTCTGGCCACCTGTCTGGGACTTGGAGAAATGGAAGTGGGCAGATCGGCAGTCAGTGACTGTGGCTTGGTTTCCCAGGGTGCCCTGGAGTTTCCTGGGAGTCACAGAAGGGGAGACGAAGGCGCTCCTAGGAGCTTTGACATGTTCAACAGATGTCCCTCACCCGGTCTACTACACATTCTGCATACGCACAGTGGATACCCAATAAAAGTTTAAATATTATCCTAGAAGCCACTAGGAGATGTGCATGGATGAGAAGTCTCCCACCACAGGCAGAGACAGGCCCACTTCCAGGAATGGCCTGCTGAGGCTATTTGGACAGGACTACGGTTCCCCAGTGGAGAACCACACAGAATACGTCTCCAGTGAACAAGGCCTGCAGCATACGCCCCTCTCTGGATCCCCACCTTCTCATCCATCCACAAGGGAAAACAAACCATCCTTCATAGCTAACAAGAACGAGAATGGCACACACATTCCCATATGCAGTATTTATTTGTTCTGTAACAATTCACATTTTAAATAGTGCTTCCTGACAATATACCAGCTGGCTCTTCTTTAACATGGGCAATAAGGATAGCAATTCACATTCAAGGGGTTGGTATCATCGTACCACGCTAGAAGGGAAAGTAGAGACCATCTGGGGGATGAAAAGGATGTGGTCTAGGGTAGAGGGGAGGATCAGTGAGGGAAGAGAAAAGAAGAGGTTGGGAGGAGAAAGACACCTGCATTTGCAGGAGTCATTACTACTTCTAGGTAGTTGTCACGTTGGCTTTGCTGGCAAAGCCATGTTGGGAATGAAGAAAGAAAGCTGGGCGGGCAGCTGCCAGCAAGGAAAAGGAAGTTTGGAGGTACAATGGACAAGAGACCAGCACCTACGCTGGTCAGATGGAGCTTCCTCAATCTTTGCCACATTTACACCGTCTGTACTCGCTGCAAGAGGAAGAAGACACCTAGCATTTGTACTATGTTTAACAGCAAAGAGATTCAAACTTAACACGGTCAAAATAATCTAGGTTAAGTTAGTTTGCAAATACACCATGAAGAATTCAAGGACTTTGTTTTTTTAGTTTCCTCTACTTGTGTCTGGGACTTTACTGTCCAGATTGTCTGGGACTGTATTTAAGACTGCCAGCATAAATACAGTCTTCTACCCAAATCAGGTCCTCAGGAAACATCTTCGCATTTTACTCCTGCCTAAAGTGGCTGCCTTCCCAGAAAGCTTCAACATGGTAGAGAACCAAGTTTAGACAAGACCACCACCCAAGTTTTAGCTATTCAGTCAACTATAAATTAGTCTTTAGCATCCTCTACTATATGGAACTAGATCCTAGGCTCTTCTACCGAGGTAGATTCAAACCCTAGAAGTACATCTGGAATCATCCCCACACTCTCGGGTATGCTATAAATGGCCCCAAGTTTACAATAAGTTGACCTGTACACATGCCCTCCAAAGTGTTATAACCAAATCTGCTTTCGTAAGCATATGGCAGCAAGGTGTCCAGAAAGCTGGCAAGGCCAACTTGCAGGCCAGGCTAGTGCCTGGGGGGAGTTTTGCTACCAACCTTCTGTTATGTCATAGTGCCTACCAGAGGGGCAACATTTATATCCCTCGAATTTAGGGTCCCTAATTTTCTGTAATCTCTAAGTTTTCTGGAATTCCTTTATGAACACAAGCTAAACAGATACAGGCTCTAGTACAGAGAGAACCTGAGTTGCACTCAGCGATGACCTATCCACATTATTCAAGAAGGAAAGCAGCTCTTCTCCAGCTAACGTGGGGTCTTCTGCTGAATAAACAATGACCTAGAAGTTTGGGAGAGAACCTGATAGAAGTTTTATATGTATACAAGAGAAGGGAGAATCACTGGAGAAAATTCTAAAGAACTTAGCCCATTATAAAAGTTCTGGTATTTACATAGGAGGATTTGCTCAAAATGCGGTGCTTCAAAGGCTCTACAAGAAAGACGTGCAGGGCACGCTGGCTGCATACCGGACTCAAGAGCAAGAACAAAAGTCTAAAAACAGCTTTGCGCTCATGCAAGCAGAGCAAAAATATCCCTGAATAAAAGAGCAAAAGAGAAGCAGTAAGGAGGACACCTAGTAGAAGATGCTAAGAAAGCAGAGTAGCTATGAAGCAGGGAGAAGAATATCTGCCCCCGTTGATCCTGACCTCGGTTTTCCTCTAAGCTGAGCGCAGCATGCACATTTACCACAATAACAAAAGATCATGACCAGCAGAACAATCAAAACCACCTGGTGACATATGGACCTCGTCTCTGCTCCCCTTCCGATAGGAATATGGTTATTGTACGGTCGCTAAATATATAAGCATGGAAGTGTGAGGCGGCAGGATACAGAAGGCAAGGAAGGGGTGAAGATGCTTAGCCGGCTGGCGTGGTCTCCCGCTGTCAGTGTTTCTCTCTGCTGCGAAGGTTGGGAAGAAGCCGAGGAACAGGTGCAGAGAGATAAGGAGAGAAATGATGAGTGGCCCTAAAAATCAAATGGAGGCCTCTGGAAGCCTTAAGGTGACCAAACAAACCAGATGTATTTTAGGACAAGAAACTGGGTCCCTGGAGCTTAGGACATATCTAGAAAACATTTCATCACAACGCTGAAAAAAATACATGCATGGCATAATGAAAAACAAAAGGTTCCAGTGAAGAAATTCACTGGAATTTCCCAGAAAGAGTTTATAAATTAGACATACAAAAAATAAAACATAAGATTCACATTTCCAAGTTATCTACAGAGTACCTGGTGGAAGGGGTTAATGCACAGACTGAAAAAGTAGGTAAAGTACCCCAACCAAATGGCTCGCGCCATTATAAGAGAACTCCAGCGTGCCTTCCACAGTGCTCTGCAGCAACCACAGAGGCGGTGAGGTGAGGGTGAAGACATCTTCCTTCTCTCTGAAGAACTGATGGTACTCACAGGGGAGGGACAGTATCCGTTCTGTTCACCACTTCTCCAACTGAAGATTCTATCAGACTAGATCTAGGCAGAAAGGTGAGAGTATCAGTGACTTTAATCTTTTTCATGGTATGGAAGTGGAGGAAGCCTCCATTTTCCTGTCCTTTTTGTAGCCCCAATAGCTCATAAGAGGCCCCCCAGGAAGGCCCAGGGACCTCATACTATTCCATAACGAGCTCTTGTATATTGAACTAGATCACAGTACTTAGGGGAAAGAGGGGCTTTAGCATTTTGAGCAAGATAATTCTATGCAACTGCCCCAAGCCCCACATGTTAGCATCACTAGCTCTTATTCAGAAAATGGCAGTAGTATTCACCCCTTCAGTCCCTGGTACAATAGAAACCATGACCTCACCTTTCCAATGTCCCCTAAGGGAGATGGAACCACATTTCCAGCTGAAAGGAACTGAGTACCATTTCTCAGTGGTGATGAAGTACCCTTAGACAATAGCGCCAGTCCTAAACAACTGGTTCTTGATACATAGCTACTCAAAAAGGTGTGCTCTCGCTCTCTCTCTCTTCTAAAGAGCAATATTGAAGTTGGTAGAATTTGTCGTAAACCCTCAATAGTAACCAAATATTTGTGTCAGAAGGTATTCACCTGTGAGGGAGAATCAACAAACTTGATTCGAGAGAGGAATCTTCGCAGCTCCCCACGGCCAATTTTGGGGGTGGTCTCCTTTAGTTGGACCATCTGGCCCTCCATCAGTGCCCACCGTAGACTAAGCTTGCTGACCACCAGGGGTGCTGGGTGGCCTTTGAAGCTTGGCCCTGTTGTCCTGGTAACATAAAAGGCATCTTTCCAGAGGTCGTTAATTCCAACTGAGGAAGGACAAAAACAAGAACAGCTAATAAGAAGACTTCCACTAACAGCAGAGTGGTTTGGTTCAGCAACTAGATCCATTCATTCATTTGCTCCTTCATAGTTCATATAAGAAGTTTACTGAGTACCAAACAGATGCAAGGCACTGAGCTAAACAGTGGGTGCACAGTGGTGAAGGACTGGGTGCCAGCAAAGCAGGGCATTCTTCTGGGTCTTTTTACCATTTCTTCTCTGAAGCTGTTTCTAAGAAAGCCCCAGACCAGGAAACCAGAGGCTATGCCAACTACGGTGACAAGTGAGCACAACTAGAATTTCTAGACTCAGTATGTGGTCACGTAAGCTGTTACCTTAATGTTTATTTTGCCTCATCTTTAAAATAGGTGTTGCAATTAAAATGGTCTTGATTCTTAATTACCACTATTAAATGTTCGCCAAATGACAATATTTTATGCTGATATTGAAAAATAGTTCATTTAGATCCGATCACGGGGTTTGGCAAGCTCACATCCCTTGCCCGCCACCGCACACAAAGCCAGTGGGTAGGAGTGCTGCAAGTTCCCAAAAACCTGAGAAAGCATTAGCTTCAACTTCAAGGCAAGTAAGTTTGTAAGGAGAGCACAAGTCTTTGAATGGCAAGAGAATGTGGGAAGACGTAAAGGAGCCGCGCCAGTCTGGTGTTCCCAGCCCCTCCCGGCAGGAACAGCAGGTTCCTACGGCCCGCCTGAGGCCGGGAACCTGTGAGGCCGAGCCCACCAGTCTCTTCCAGCCGAGCAGGCAGCAGCGGCTGCATTTCCAGGGCTTCGGGTTTCCTGCATTACGGGGTCCCTGATACAGGATCCCAGCTTTGCTCTATGGTATTATTTAGATACATGTATAAAGTAGAAGACTACTTCCGCAGTGTTAACAGAGGTGCTGAGCGGTCAGAGTACGGGCCATTTTTCTTGTTTCCTTCGACTTTTCTGCCATTTCTGTGCAATGGGCGTGTTTCCTTTTACTAGAGGAAGGCAAGTCTCCTAAACCAATGCCCTCGGAAAACATACTAAGCCCTGAGCTCCTAAATTAGGGTCAAGAAACTATTCTTATTTGTACTCACAGCCCCTGGTGCTGTGCCTGGCATACCACTGATGCTCAATGAACACCTGCTGAGCGCACGATGCATGAATCATCACCGCTTAGAAGCCTTTAGCAACGGGACTGCACTTTCCCCTCAGCTTGCCGCAGACTCCGAGGGTACCAAGGGTGTGTGGGTCCTCACCCACTGAGCCTAGTGCTCTTCCCAAGGGAATGCTCTGGCAATGGTCCAGGGCACCAAGGACACCAGGGAAAACAAAAGTGGCTCAGCACACACCCTGCTGTCACCTGAGAGCATACCTCCGTCCCTTGGTAGGACAGTGTGTTCTCACGCACTGTCAGCACAGACTCCCACCGTCACCAGGACTCACCCTCTGAAGCTGTGACTGTGCCCGTGGCATTGGCCAGATCCAGAAGAATCGAGGGGAACGCTGGATGCAGGAGGTAAAGGTGGTGAAGGCCAGATGGCTCCGTTCCTCGGATGACATCCTGACAAGGAGAAGCAAAAAGGGAAAGCCAAAGTCACTCTGCATTCCCGCACGTGATGGCCCTTGGATGAAGAGGGCAGAGGAGACCGTGGAGTTTACTCATTCGTCTCAGATGCTAAGACCTGACCCCAACTACAAGGAGAGAGGAACTCCCAGATACAAGAGACGTATTTCAAAGAGTTCAAAACACTGACTAATCACTAACTTCATCAAACCACACGTTAGAAAATGCTTCTCAAAGCCCAGCCTCGCCCTGCATGAAACCTTCCCTGCCCATTCCAGACCAGTCGTAACATTCCCTCTTCGACAGCTGCAGCACCCGTGAAGCATCTGTAAATGTGGCCCTCGGGTCTCGAGAACACTCTCTACCCTTCATCGAGCTGTCCACTGCTGCAGCCGGGAGCCAAGGGGCTGCTGTCAGCTTCCACACTGCGTGGCGGAAAGGCACAGGCTCGAAGCAGAGCTCAGGGGGAAGCAGCTTCCTGCTCTGCCCACTGAGAGGCTGCTTTGTTCCACCCACAAAACCTGGAAGTGTGGCTGATCTAGTAAACCTCCAGAGCCGGGCAGCCCCGCAGGGCAGCTGCCATCCGACAAAGTGGCAAAGGGATCCTCCCAGGCTCACTCACGGAAGTGGGAGATGCGGCTGACAGCCCTTCAGCCCAAAAGAGGAAGACGGACTTCTGGTCTGAAGTAACTGCTGAGGTGGTTGGTGTTTGTTTCATGTGACAGGGAACACTGTGATTCCAAGTAACAGAGCCAGAGTGCCCGTCCACCACCATGATCTGTAAAGAGAAGAAGACAGTGGGTACAGCCTGTCCTCAGAAGGGCCGCAGGCCAAGAAAACACCACACACACGCAGAGATCCAAATAACATATATTAACAGGTTGAGCTCATTAGATGTGAACAAATCAGGTGTTCAGAAAGCATGAAGTAACAACCAGGAACGAGGACCAAATTTTCTCCAGCCCTTATTCCCACTCCATAGAGTTCAAAGGACCACAGACTTCTCAGGTGGGAAGGGAATAGTATAAAGCATCTAGTCCACCTCTCATTTCACAGATGAAAAAATGAAGGCTCAGAGACAGGCAGTAACCCAGATTGCTCCGCGTCGCCAAGAGTCCTCGGACAGAGAGCCAACCCACCGTGTGGTGCTGAAACCAGACGCCAAGAGCAGCGCCCCCTCCCTGCTCCCTCCCTCCCCCAACCGCAGCAATGCCCGGACCCACACTCTGGGCTAAGAGCTGTCTGTGTTTGGCTAAGGGTGTCTTGGCATACGCAGCTCAGCCCTAGGTAGTCTCAAATTTAAAAGACCACAGTCTAAACAGGCAAAAAACAAATTAAGAGAAAATTTGCTCCTTTGTTGAATCTCTCAAAGGATAATCAAAGACACTGAATGCATTACCCCTGGCAGCATTTATATCTCCTTTCACCCCAAACTCCTCACAGCCTGTCATTTGTCAAAATCCCCTGGAACTCCCCCGTCTCCCTCCGACCCCCATGTCTTTCTCCCCCGTGTCTCTGTTCTTCAGCATGTGAAAGGACCACACCTCTGTCTACAGCCCCCGCCCCACTCTTCCAGTCCCTCACATCCTGCCTGCCCTTCTCTGCCCATGGTCAGACCCTGCCTCACAGAGGTCTCAGAACCACCTAGAGACAAACCCCTCTGAGCAACCACAGAGGGAGCAGGCCAGCGGCCTGAGATGCCTTCTGACAGTCCTGGGAAGGAAGCAAATCTAGAGACATTGCACTAAACGATCTTATCCAGTCACACCTATCATTTCATTTAACTGTCACAACAACCTTACGAAGGTAGTAGGCAGTGTTGTGACCCGTCTTATAGATGCAGAAACTGCAGGTAGGCGAAGTTATCTGATGTGCCTGAGGTCACCAACAAGTAGTGGAGCCAGGATTAGAACCCAAGTCCTAACCCTCAGCATCTCAGCCCTCAACCAACCTACTATACCTACCCTTCTCCCCCAACCCTGCCAGGAATGCCAATGAAAATTCCAATCTCTACCTGAAATTCCTTTGAGAGACAATCAGACATTGCTTCTCCCCTGGACAGCACTGCTGGAAGGCTCTCCCTGAAGTGACTCTTATAACATCGGATCTGTGCTCTGCACGTGACCAACTAACCTGCTACATCCACACCTCATCCAAACTCTGCAGCCTTGCCTTCACGGCCCTCCATCAGCTAAGCTCATTCTGGTCGATGGCAGGAATGCCCCTCACCCTACCCTTGTCTGTCCACCCTGCAAATCTCTTCTCCATGCCCATGATTCTGCACATCCAACCCCTGAGCAATGCAAAGCATCTCGTGACTCCTTTCACTCGATCTGCTCTCCACATCCCGGTGGCACTGTGAGCCTCCTTACAGCACTGACCACGATGTGGCAGAGCTCTGTGCCAACAGGCGCCCCAGTGACTACGATCTATGGACCGTGGCCTCGTCTTCTGGCTGCGTCTCCACAGACATCATCTGCGTATCCAGCACAGAATTTGGCACACATTAGAGCTGATGATTAACTGTGTGTTGAATTCTCTCTCAGGGAACAGTACACAATATATAGTTACATATTTTATAGTGAAGACAAACCAAAATTCTCGGTCAATTACCAAAAAGAAATTTTAAAAACTCCTATTCTGTTTGTAACGTTAAAGAAATGAAAATTGTCTGTCCAGCCATTATACCCTCACAATATGCAACCTCACGCAAAATCGGAAGGCACTAGTCAGTGTCCTGGGGCCACGCCGCACCGCCCTGTCTCTGGCCTTGGGTCCCAGCCCTGGCATGCTTCCCCACCTGCCCCCTCTTCACAGAAATACAGTTCCACTTTCAAGACCCCGCTCGGCGGTCCCTCTTGCAGAAAGCCCCCTCTAACAACGCAGCTACCCTGGATATCCTGCCCTCTCTGAAATCTCGGATGTGGATGGTGTGGACTGAAGCGTGAGATTTATTCATCCCCACCCAGAGGCGTTGGCAAGGCTCCAGTGGCCTAACTGTAAGGTAGGGTCCAGAAGAAGTTATCCCTGTGCAGAAAGAAGGTTAGCTAGAAAAGCTTCCAATGTTGCAGATTTTAACATGAATTTAAGTTTTCATTTTATTCACACTGCTAGACTTTGAGTCATACTGAAGGAAGGGACCATATTTTTAGGTTGTTTTTATTTCTTCCAATGCCTTGCACAGGTCTGCACACAAATTACAGTTTATATAAGTTTTGATTGATTTGAGTCCCGAGGTTTTACCTTTTTCATCCCAACTCCATCCTCCATCTGCAGAAGGAAGTCTAACACCTGATCGTCAGTGAAATACCCAGGAGTAGGCTGGCTACAAACGAGAAGAAAGTAAGTGATGGACAGTGAATAAGGAAAAGAGGAAAACAAGGAACTCTTTCCCTCCCTTCTGCCTCAATTCCAGAGAGCAGACAATTGCTCTGGGCAGTTTTTAAACATGGGAAAGCGGGTCAAAACCGCAAACATGAGAAGGAGCACACTGCAAACCTGTGTAGGCCTTGAAGTCTCAACGTCCAGTACGGTGTGAGATTCTGCCCCCGAAGCAGGACCAGGGCCTGTCGGGTGGTAATCAGGAGGCTGCTGCAGTTGGAATCCGGTGCCTTCACCATCTGGAGCTGCTCGACACCATCACTGAATCACCAAAACCAACAGTGAGTCTCCCACTTAACTGAGTTTCCTGACCCACTGGCTTGGACTTTTTCTCTAGGTACACACATTTGTATGGACTCTTGTATTCACTTTCCACCTGGGGGAAGTCTGTCGTTCTGCTGAGTATCATGTTCCTGACCTTTAGAAACCAAGGATCCCTAGAAAACTCATGCAAGCTCATAAGGAACTCATAGAAGTGCTGCATGCCTCTCATGTTGGATATACTCTGGGAAAGAAAACAGAGCCAAAAAGAAGGGGGAGGGGGCTGGAGATCTGGACAAGAGTCCTGAAGGTGTCACTAAGCTTGGACAGCAACTCCTGGCACACACTTCATCAAATCGTTTCTCTGTACAACTGGAACCATTTTATATCACAGCTGTCAAATTCACTGGAACATGATACTGCCTCAGAAAATGCTAGAAAATGATTAGAAATTCCTAGTCTTAAAATAATGAAGACGATTATTACCCAGATTTAGGGTTAAATGGGTAAAATCTACCACATATGACAGATAAACTACATACTATTAGTTAAGAAATAAACAAGAACAAAAATAAGATTTCATGGATGACCATCCTCGCTTCTGCCAAAATGATTCAACTTAGAGAACAATTCAGGAAGAGTAGTACAGACACTTCACCACAGTTTTACAGACAGTTGTTTTAAGTAATTCTGTCTCCCTACCTGAAGGCCCCCCAGCCTCGCCCTGCCCCACCAACTCGGAACCTAAACAAATATTTCTCCTTGCAATCTGCGTGCAAAGAGACCCCACATCACAGCCACTAACACATGGACATCAACACATCACGTTAGCAAGAAAAGAAAATTTCTCACTCACATTAACCAGACCAGAAAATGGCATATTGAGGCTATCACTGTTTCTCCCCAAAACTCTGCCCACACATTCACCAGCCCAACTAAACTCAGAGACTCCATGGCATGTGACAGCTTAGGAGACCCCCAATGACAAGGCCCTACCTGTAAATGTCAATCAGTTCAGACAGGTTGACAGATCTTCGCTTCTCCCACTCCGGCTCTTCTATCTGCAGAGAAGGTGGTGAGCTGTCCCGATTTTGGGCCTGAACAAAAATGTCCCGCAGGGCGACAGCTTGGATATTTCCTAGCACCATAGGAAGAGCCAACACTGAGAAGTGGAATTTGATAGAACTCTCCCAGGATGAGGGCCTGTCTAACACAGCCCACCCAGACTGGTCCAACACGGAGTGAACCAGGAAGTGATCATGCAGATGCTAAATAAAGACTCTTCTCTTTACAGAAGGCAGCAAAGAAAAGGAAAATTAATAACCTGCAGTGGGTGGGGGCAGGGAGCAGCCCCTACTATAGGACGTAAGGAAAGGGCTGGTGTCAGCAATTCCTGAGCCTTCACCCTATCTCCCAAAAGAGACCTGATTACATACAGCAGGGGGGAGCAGCGGCAGAAACCAGCCTTGCTTCTTACCAAATCCAAACAGGATGTAGACAGCTCCACTGGCGGTGATGTAAACCTGAGGACCGATCAGATTCCCCTCTCCTACGATGTTGTACTTCACAGGTCGGCCTACTGGACTCCCTGTCCGGCCAGACACCAGCAGAAAGCATACATCTTGCTGAAGAATTAAAAGAAGGGGGTCCGGTCAATAGAAGTCCTATCATTTCCTAATCAAGTCGTTTCTCCCCTCAGTCACTGCTTCCTTGTTAGCTAAGGGTTCAGGAACACTTTCCAGCATTAGAAAGCACCAAGCCAAACCTGCTTTACTTTATTCCCCTCTAAGTAGAAAGAGAGGCAGCTGTCCCAGCCCCTCATTAAGGTGCCTGCAAAGGGCATGTTTACCACAGCTCAGGCAATTGCTCTGGAGCCCAGCTGTGGCTGATGAACAGTGACCTGAGGCCAGAATGGTAGCCCAGAGCTAAATACAAGAGAGCTGATCCCTGGGTCTCTGTTCCCATACCCAGAAATACCCAGTAATTTAGTGGTCCCAACAAATATCAATGCAGACACTGATCTCCCATCAAAATACTGCATGTCAGGCCTGGCCACTCTCAACCTACTCTAAAGCAAAGATAGGCAAACAGTTTCTGTGAAAGGCCAGATGGTAAATATGTTAGGTTTTGCCAGCCAACAGTTTCTGTAGTAACTACTCTACCGCTGTAGTGTAAAAGTGGCCAGCAGTAATACATAAATGAATAGGCTTGTGTTCCAATAAAACTTTATTTACAAAAACAAGCAATAGGCCAAATCTAGCATGCAGGCCATAGTTTGCCTGAGAGGGTTTTCTTTTGGGAAAAAGTGGCTGGTTGGGAAATATGAAAGTTGTATTGTTATTGTGACTTCAGTAAAGATTTTGACAAAGTTTATCATCCTGAGTGCTTATGGACAAGATAAAGACAAGTGATTTTCCAGAAAAGGAGTCCATGACAATCCAGAGGGAGGTTTTTACTGGGATGTCACAGCAGTCTGCTTTTGTCCCAATCCTGTCATCATTCCTATCAAAGACCTGAAGGAACAGAATCAAAGCTTATCAAAAAAACTGAGAAAGACAGCTAATATGCTCTATGACGAACTCAAAATTCAAAAAAGTCTTAGGCTATAAGATGTGTCAAAATCTGGAAGAAGAAATTGGGACATTAGTTAATTGATTAATTAAAAGATGTCTATTTTTAACTGATTATGAGCAAAAACTGAATCTTAGAAAGGCTATCACAATCTTTGGCTGCATTAAGAGAAATACAGAGTCTATATCAAAAGAAGTAACAATTTCCTTATGTCACTAAAACTGATAATAGAAATAGGAGAGAGTTTTAAAAGAGATATGGACAAACTGGAGTACAAAGAGAAGGAAATCAAAAAAGAGAGGCCTGGACTCCATGTAGCATGAGGAGCAGCATGAGGAATTGCGGATATTTAGCCTTTAGAGTAGCAGGCTTAGCGGGACAAGGTTAATGGGTAAAGGGCTTCCATGTAGAAAAAGGATTAGATCCATTCAGAGTAGCTCTGTGGGGGTGAACCTGAACAATGAATGGGAGTTATGAGACGGAAGATTTCTCATCAAGGACAGAATTTTCTAGACCTGACCAAAAATCAAATGGACTGCTTCACAGCCCAGTGACATGCCCGCCCACCTGAGTACGCAAGGAGGGAATGGGTGCCAATGAGTCTGAAATACTGCGTCAGAGATTAAAGCATGCGATGAAGGGGTTACCCACGGGGCTTTTAAGGCCCCTTCCCACTAATGTTCTAGGCCAGGTCAGTTCCCCTAACCCCACCCCGGGTCAGCTGTCCCAAGCCCACCTCGCCCTAAACCAGATCTCAGGATGCAGTCGCTCTAAGTCATAGACCTAAGCGCTTCATTCCTTGTGAAGAACGAGCCTCCATGTCTGTAGCTTACAGGAAGCAGGTTCCTCAGCTTCTCTGTTGCTGGTGTAGAGGTCAAAAGCAGTCAGTATAAAGATAAAGATACTGCTCTAAACCCATCGCTTCTCCAAGATTTTTCTGGTACAATCTATCACTTCTGGGGCAGCATGGAGACTATTCCATATCTGTACACTACTGGGCAAATGAGTAAATTCTCTGAGGCAACTTGGGCTCCTTTTGTTTTCTGGCAGAGACCAAAGACCAGACGCACAAAGTAGGATCGGCAAGACGCCCGTTCCTCTATGAGAGGCTACCTCGCTGTGGAGGGTCCCGAAAGGCCTGAAGTGTCACCCCATCAACCACCACTGGGCTCTAGGTTATAAACTTGTCCAACATCTTGCTAACCGTAATTTCTTCCAAAAAGAAACCCCCCACGCTTCCCACTTTGGGACCTTCGGAGAATCACTGCCTGATGGAGGCGCCCATGGAAATCTGCCCCAGACTCCATGTTTACGCACAGTGATGGGAATAAAAAAGATTATGTGAATAATTCCAGAATTTTGGTTCAGTCTACTTCCAGACCAACTGGCCACTTGAAGAAAATCTAATGGAAAGCATCCTTGAAACTGCCTGGCCTTCCGACACTCCCCTCACCTGTCTTTCCTCTCATCTCACAAACACCAGCTTCGCCTGGGGTACTAGAGCCGCACTCCTCAAACTCGTGACTGGGGGCACTTTAAGTAGTTCATGGGGCTGTTGGCAGAAAGCCATAAAATACTGATAGATTTAGTTCCGTTTTCTAAATAGTAATACTTGCAGATTTTACAACTCCACTCCATAGGTGCGTTACAAAAATCACAACAGCAAACACAAGGTCTATGAAAATTAATTTGATCAAATGAGACCAAATGATCTGTATCCACCCTTTTCAACAACTATTCTTTCCAAATCGTTCAATTCTTTGGTCCACACACATCCCCTGGCAGACTCACACTGGGAGGCCTTAGAGAGACTTTCACATAAGCTCCAAGAAAAACTCAGGAATAAAACCCTAAAATTGAGGTAATTATGTTCATTAATCCTGTAATTTAAGGAGAAAAATACCTAACAGTTATTTCCCCTGGGCAGAGGATAATCAGCCCCAGGGGTGCCTGACACAGGAGCATAAGGTCAGGACCCCCGCGCCAGAACTGAAGTCGGTGTTGTTGCAGCCTGAGCTACAGCTCTCTTTTCTTCAGTCATTTTTGTCAACTTATAATTTTTTCTATATTTGTTTCTATATATTTGTTTTACAAACTTTCCATCAGTCTGTCGCTCATTTTATAGTTGCAATAGAAGTTAAATACGACAAAACGAGACACACACAGAGGCACTACTCTGGGCACATTAAATACGACGGCTCTGACATTCCCGTTGCACATGCAAAGACACCCAGGCCCGGGCAGGTTCCTGGCTTACCCAAGGCCACAAAGCTACAGAGTGATAGGGCAACTTCACACACAGATCTCCCTGGCGGCACAGCCCCACCACGCCGTAGTCAATGGAGCCACAGTGAGACTGCCAGGGAAATGGGTTCAGAATGACAATTTATTCACTTCATTTCACAAGGCTAATTTATTTAAATCTAAGCTCTTATAATAAGAGGTTTCAAGCAGCATTTACAATAACAATACTAAGAACTAGCTAAAGTTGAAGGATTCTCTATAAGAAACAAGGCCCGTTGAATATACAGCCTACCTGTGATTCCCCAACAGCCAGAACCACGAGATCTCGAATGCCATCTTCATCCACATCCGGCAGCACCGCCCCTGCGGCAGCCAGGGTGCTGTTGGCTAAGTACTTCGGGTGTAAAGTCCAGATGGTCTTCCCTAGGGGAGGACAGATACGCTGATCACAATGATGGCTTTCTACCTCTGGAAGAGGCAGCTGCAAAGTCCCCAGGTCAGAAAAAAGAAACTCAGTGGCTGAACAACAGACAGCAACTTCTATTTCCTTTTTCCGTTAGTTTTTATCTTACTAAAAGGGGAGGAAGGCAGCACGGAGTGTGAGCTGAAACCCTTAAGTATCTAGCTAACAAACCCGTGTAATAATGTCACAGCTTGATTTTTCAGGTAAAACGGAGGCACTAAAGTCTCTCCAGGAGAGAGGGATACCCCTAGACAGCCTGTCTGGACATCTGGGAGAGGGCTCAGGGTCGGAAATAGGAGGGGTTGCCAGGAGAGATGATAGAGCTAGGCCATGGGCATGGAACCTGAGAGCCACTGAGCCATGCTCCTCGGGGCGCTGAGGCCATGGCATGCAGCCAGAAAATACCTTTGCAAACCACCCAGGGTCATGGCAAGGACATGGCGTCTCACGGCACTTCTGCGAGACTGCCAGGTCGTGTTGGGTGTGGACCATGACGAGGGCTGACCGGAGCTCCTGCTTTGCAGACACTCTGCCCCTGGTGCAGAGGTCCGGCTCCTGGCTACGGATGCCCTGCCCCTCCCACTGAGGCCGCCTCAGTGCTGCCTGAGAGGCCATGCGGTGTCCCCAGGGTCTCTTTACTTAGGCTTTTAGTTCAGTTGCTCTCTGCCAGTGGGCCCCAAGTGTGGGCAACTTGCTTCATACAGGGACTAGGGCATGGGAGGTGCAGAGCTGACAGAGCACCAAGGGAGTCTCCCCCACCAGCCATGATGGCAACAGGAAGAGGCTCTTACACTAAGCATTCACAAGGCTAGCAAGATAACTGGATAGAGGGAAAATGCACTGCTCCCCATTCCAGTACCAGATTGAGGGTGGGACTGCAGGAAGGCATGTGCAATAGAAGTTAAAATGGCAGCAGGGGCGGAGGTCCTGGACCAAAGAGGCCTGTCAGTCTGGCCAGGGGGAAGAAGGGATTGGTTGGGATGTAAACCCACCCAAAGCACACAAAAATTTAGAAGTTAACTGATCAGTCTTCAAAAGCACCTGGTCCATCCCACATCTGAAACTAATATAAACTCAGGGGAAGAAAGAAACTCTCTCTTGCTCATTGCTCACTGTTCAGGATCTGCACTCAGTGCACTGGCCTGTCCTCTCCATGTGCCACATGACCTCAGAGGTCACATGGCCCACGGCCCCCAGGAGGAGTCTCCGTCTCTCCCGCTGACCTGGTGGAGCACTCACCAGTGTGTTCACCGTGCTCTCTGGCCCCGGAGCTACGAGAACCTGTGGCCCTAGAAGCTGCATGGCCAATGGCAGCACCAGCTCCACACAGAGCCTCCCTCCAGGAAGGAGTCTGAAGCCGGACAGCAGCTGGGAACAAGCTAAGCTACTTGGATGATCACTAACAGCCGCCTTGGGCTTCAAAGGACAGTAATTTAAAATGGAGCAGGAACTCTGCGCACTGCCTTTGGTTTCAGTCTTGCTGAGGATGGCTGGGTTTTGTCTGGGTTTTGCGGAAGAGAGGAGCTTTGAGACGGGGAGTCCTCTGTTCTCCCAGCCTGTTCAGCATCTGAATAAAGAACCTTTCCTTTCTCACCCGTTTCTCTCAAGTTTGCCTTTTGGTGGCAGTGGGCAGCCAAACCCCCATTTTTGTTCAGTTACAAGGGGAGCCCACGTGTCTGGGACAGAGGAATTGACCTGTTAGAGGTTATCACAACTATTAAGGAACCCCCTGGGGCAGCCAACCAGAAGACTAATTCTCTCTCCTTACCTGTGTTCACATGAGTAGAAAAATTGTAGGAGATTTTTAAGATGACCTCAATTCTGAAGTTAACTCACATTCAATTATTTTTACTCTGAAGTACCCCACGACCAAACTCCAACATCTAAAACTGGAAGGATGAAATTTATTCAGCTCCACTGGGGTCTAAGGTGTTAACGAGCGCACCTGCAACATACTTATGACTGCAGACAGCCCTCATTACACGCGACTCCTTTTCGTTCCTTGGGTCGTGTGTGTCTGATGCAGTAAGAAGATAAAAGGCCAAATCAACATGCCTCAACAAACCTCGCTTTCTTCAATGACATATTTTTAAGTAGTTAAAGTCCAAGTCTACACATGGGCCCTACAAAAGTCAAATATGAAAAGACAATGCTCAGCTGTCCTTTGTGCAAGTGACCGAGGAGGGAGACTATTTGGAAATCAAAGACCTTAAGGCAGTTTCTGTTCAGGTTAAACCATGGATCTAGCACTCAACCTGTTACCCCTCTTTCTGTTGTCTCCCTCAACAACACCTTCCAAAGTAGTGGGTGAGATTTTCCACCATGTGAGAGTGGAAAGGTATGCTGCTCACCAGATTGTTCTAATTTGAGATCAGAGCTCACTGGAGCAGAAATCTTTCGCGACCAACGATCTTTACCTGATGTCGCGTTGAATGCACTGAACATCTTGCGTGTCCCTGTCACAAGGCAGATGGTCCCGGCCACGCTTCCTGGCATCAGGTCCAAACACGTAATATCTCGAGCCTCCTCAGGGAGGGGACTAGACCAGAGTGTGCTGCCATTCATCCCCGAAAGGCACACGAGAATAGCAGTTGGCCTTGAGACACCTAAGAGCATACAAATGAGAGAGGAAAGGAAAGGAGGCAGAGAAAATAAGAGATGATGATGAGCAAGAGGCCAGAACGCCAAAATAAATGGTGGGAAGGCAGCAGCCCACACCTGTGTACTCAGCTCCCTCCCGTATTTCTGGCAACAAGGTCGGAAAACCTAGTACCTGTCATGTCTGCTCAACACATCTCTCGTCCAGGACAAGAGCCATGGACCTCCTCCAGGCTGCCGTATGGAACTCTACTCTCGCACCTCTCCCAACACATTTGTTTCCGTGTCTGTCACCTGAGTGCCACAAAACACTGATATCCTTAAGGACAAAGACATTACGGCATTAATTTCTGTACCCTCAGTGCCTTGTAAAGCACCTAATAAGTAGCAGCCAATTGTTTTCTAAATTAAAAAAAGGAGCAAAAAAATCAAGAATATGAAAAAGTAGTTATTGAGAACAATAACAAAAAAACAGGAGGGGAGAAGGTATGCTCAGAAAAGTGAGGCTAAACTAGAACATTTGCAGAGCAGGAAGAAAAATATCTGAATTCTAATCATCACTAGCCAATGCTCCCTGAGAGCAGAAAAAAAAATATTTTAGAAAATAAAGCTGAAGATTACATTTAGCAAAAATCAGTAGGTCTTCCTGGTTTAGAGTTCATTGGAATCAACTGATTGGGCCCCAGTCAGGACAGAATACTTGGAAAAACTTAATACCTAGGCCCAAGGATAGCTGGTAAGGAATTCGAGTAGCTCACCTCTTTAATGAATAAACAGGGCCTAGCACAAATAATGCCCCCTTTTTTGTTACAAAATCTTTTATTACAACATCATAAGCATGTAATTCTGTAACATAACAATATCACACTCAAGCACACCATATGACATTTTAGGTGAAATGTTCAAATTAAAACTAAAATTACGACACCCGTATTATTACCCTACCAATGACACTCAAGCAGGCATCACTTCTGCTGGATCCTGTATTTTATATCAATTAACATAGCAGAATAATAACCTTCTCTGGTGCTAGCTTAACATTCACTGTCAGTGTGGGGTACTGACCCATCTCACACCCTTTCCCCCTCCAGCACATGGTACTGGTGCCTCAGTGCTGCTGATTAAACAGATGACCTAAAAACAAGGGACAAGCGGTAGCTCACTCTTTCAGCCATGGCTGCCAGAAGCAGTGATACAGGTGACAAATCATGGTGACAAATCGTGGTGACAAATTGTGGTAACAAATGTCAACACTCAGACTTCTCAGGGATGCTGTGATTAACTACTGTGCTTCCTCCTTCCTCCCTCAGGGCCCTACAGACTTCTCTGACTCATCTTTTTCTGGATGATGATGGGTTATCCCTTCCCCACCAGCCTGTGACTCCTCGAGGCAAAGACCACACTCATTTTGTTTCACTCAATATAACCAGCACAGCTCTAGGTAAGGACACAGCAGGCATTCAATTCACAGTCACTGAATGAATGGATGAGCGACAGAACATACAAATTTAAAAAAACAGTCCTTCTCATGCTCAGTAGCACAGATCTTTGAACCCACTGTCTGGAGTTTCCTGCACAGCAGTTTGATAAAAGAGTCAAGAACTTGAACTCTCCACAGCCAGATTCCCAGGATTTGGAGCCCAGCTCTATCATTTACTGGCTAGGGATATTGAGCAAGTTCTTTAGCCTCACTTGTCTCAGTTTCCCCATCTGCAAACAGGGGCTAATAATATTAGTCTACTGCATGGGATTGAGCTGAGGGATAAATTCATCCAAAATATATGCTATGGACTTACAGCGGTGCATAGCACGTAGAAAGGACCATATGTTAGCTATGTTGTTCTTTTTACAATCTATGGCCAAATCAGGCTGGTTCGTGTTGCACCCAATGGAGGCTGCAAGACAAACCAAAGCCCCCGCGTACCTACGCCGAAAATGCAGCCCTTTTTTTTTAGTTGACATGTGTAACAGCTGGGGTCTCAGGAAACAGCACACTCAACTACAGTAGGTTGTGAAAGGGTTAATAAAGAGACAAGATGTGGTTAGGGCGTGGGGAAACCTCAGAACTGTTACTGTTCCCAGGCCCAGAGGGACAGTGGAGGAAGTGACTACTGGAACCCAGGAAGTCCTGTAAGAGGAGCACCTTGACAGGAGCCGCGACCCACGATCAACGATGTGGACAGACGGAGGTAACCGCGGCAGGGAGGGAGCCGGAGTAACGCACACTCTCTCCTTGCTCCCTTCTTCTCCTCCAGTTTCTTGCCTGTGCTTCCCATTGGCCAAACCCAACTGGAAGTCCGCACGCAAGGGAGACCCTTGACATAACCCACACAGGTCAGCCTTGTCAAGCGGAAAGCAGAATGGAGAGCAGAGACAAAGGAGTAAACAGAAGGAGTAGTAGGAAAACACCCAGCCAAGGTGTAAGTGTGAAAGATACAGTAGTACATGAACAAAAGCTTTCTGCTGGGGTGGGGAGGCAGGCTCGTCAATGTTCATTAGAACCCAAGGGGCTATGGAACACTGACTGGGAGAAAACTCAAGAAACCTAAGAACTGATGGTGAGCACTGCAAGTGCGTGGGCAAGGCACTTCCTCTCTGGATCTCAGCTTCTTCACGGAACTGCTGACCACTAAAAGTTCCTTCCAGCTATAGGGCTTATGGTTTCTTGAAATGAGCTTTACTTAAACACAGGAACTTGCTGATAGGGTCTATCTTGTATGACAGACCCATGGTGACTGACACAGACCCTCTCCTACAGCACCCCCTCGGGAGGCCTTCGCTTAGCTCACAGTCCCTCCAATCAACGAGCACCTCCTGTAGTGAGCGGCCTCCGAAAGTCGTGTTCTTACCGACTGCACTCCCATTCCTTGAAGTCACAAAGGAGAGAAGTACATCACGCAGGCCATCGCCATTCACATCGGCCAACTCCAAAGGAGACAGGTCCCCACCTGATAAACACAATTTAAAAAAATCCTTAGCAAGTTACCACAAACCAGTTAAAAAGGAATGAACACATAGTGCCAGCACATCCATAAAAATCAGGCAGACTTTTGGTTCCTAGGTAAGACGGAGTAGACACGGTTCTGCCCATTCCTCTCACTAAAAACAGCTGAAATCCCTGGACATTATCCAGGGATAAAACAAATATAAGAAGACTCTGGAAGGTGGTGAGAGGGCAGACCAGCTAGGGACTGCGAGACCCAAGGAATAACAAGGTGATGACCCCCTGGGGTTTTTCTTTTTTTTTTTTTGGCCTCAACTATCCCAGACTAGGCGCTGCAGAAGCCGGCAACCCAGGAATGCCAACAGGTACAGACAAAAAACCCCTGGAAAAGCTGGCTCCCTCAGCCCGGCAAGACAGAAACATTTTAGATAATAACTGCTCTAGTCCAGCCAAACAATGCAGATAAAACTGAGGTCCCACCCCCACAGCAAAGGCCAAGTGCGGAGCCTAGACTTTCACCCTTGCCGGTGGTAACAAGTCACCCCTCCCTCCTCCACCAGGGTCATGTCAGAGAGGGCCAGGTGAGGAACCTCAAGTTCTAGCCCACCCAGCCCTAATGAGGGAGCCCCATCCCCCTTTCTTGCCCCCACCAGGTTGGTGTCAGCAGAGGCTTAGGGGATGCCTGGACTTCCATCTCCACCTTGCAGTGACGACCAACCCCCCCACCCCCAAACAGTGTGGAATCAAAGGGCGCCTGCCAAATCTGGAGAGAGCTCACACACGGCTAGGGGAAGTGTAAACTGGTACAGCCGCTGTGGAGACTTGAGGTTGAACATGCACATACCATATGACCCAGCAATTTCACTCCTAGGTGTGCGCCCTAGAGAAATGCTTATACAGTGCATCAGGAAACATGTACAAGAATCTTCTTAGTAACATTATTTTTTAAAACAGAAGCCACCTAAGTAAATGTTTGTGAACAGTAAAATGGATCAATCATAAGATAGACCTACCGTGGAAAATCACACGGTGGTGAAAATGAACAAACCCTCGCTATAGCACCTCAGTTCGGGTGAACCACAAAAATATCTTTTAATATGTTAAATAAAAAAGCCACTCACAAGAGACTACATTATATTTATATAAAATTCAAAACTAGGTAAAATTAGAGACTATATAGTTTATGGACACATATGTGGTAAAACTATTAAAAAAAAAAAAAACAACCAGGAGAGTAGGGGGACACACTCCAGAGGGACACATGGGGATTTCAGGGGTCATTACAATGTCCTATTTCCTAAACTGGGTGTTGGATATGCCAAAAGTTTGTTACTAGTTTTTACACTGTACTTATATACAGTGTGTTATAAAAGCTCACTTAGAAAAATCAAAAAAGAAAGGAAGAGATGTTCTATGTCATAGAAACATAACAAGTCACAGTCACCCAGTTTTGCCTTAAGAGAAAGTAAAGATGAGAACACAGAACTCATCGGAGGCTAATTCAACTAGGATCACAGAAATGTCGGAGATGAAATATTTCCAGGTCAAGATAGTACGGGGTGTGGAAATACTGTAGGGGAAGGAAAACTGTTCCTCTGCCCTGCTAGGGTTTCCAGCTGGAACTGACAGAGATTCATAAGAAAAGCATTTAAATTTTGTTTAATAAAACTGTACACGTACTAGAAGTTCCCACAGGAAAATGAAGACCCAGCGGTGGCTAGGCCTAAGTGCTTATATCCCAGGTTCAATAGGAGAGGCAACTGTAAAGTAACTGAAATATATGTGGAGACTAGAGGAAGATAAGAGGTGTTTTAAAAAGGTCTGTTTGGAAAAGGAGGATCTAGAGTTCCAGCGAAGATGGAGGTGTAGGTAGAAACCCTTTGCTTCCTCGCACAACCAAAAGGAAGAAAAACAACGAATCTAAAATCAATAAACAATCAGAAGTGCTAGAAAAATCAAACTGCGTGGAATTCTGACAACCATGGAATTAAAGAAAAAATCAACCAGAACAACCAGACTGGTAAGACGGCAGACAGAGAGAAACCACGGCGAGGCCGTGGGCTGTGCGGATGGGGCTGCCTGTGGTGAGGGGGCAGGCTGCACAGACGGGGCTGACTTAAGGGGAAACTGAGACTCAGAGGGGGCTGAGCACTACAGCAGGTGGTTGCCACAGTGGGAGAAGCTCCCAGTCCCATACAAGTTCCTTGAGAAGTGCGCTAGAGACTAGCAGGTGAGATATACTGCTCCCTCTCTGGTCCCTCCCCAACAGGCAGCGTTGCAGAGCAGCAAGGTTTGCCCTGCCCGGGGGAATACCTAAGCCCCCCCATCCTCCTTACAACTTATCAGGGGCCCCAAGCAAAGAAATAGGGCCCAGACGAAAGAACAGAGCAAAACCTCAGAAAGAGAGCTAAGCAAGGAGGATATAGCCAAATTATCTGATAGAGAATTTAAAGCCCTGGTAATCAAAATGCTCACAGAACTGATTGAGCTTGGTCAAAAAATAAAAGAACAAATGAAAGACACCCAAAATGAAATAAAGCAAAATATGCAGGGAACCAACAGTGACAGGAAGGAAACCAGGACTGAAAGCAATGATTTGGAACAAAAGGAAGAAATAAACATTCAATTGGAACAGAATGAAGAAACAAGAATCCAAAAAAATGAAGAGACGCTGAGGAATCTCTGGCAAAACCTGAAACGTTCCAATATCTGAATTATAGGGGTACCAGAAGGAGAAGAACAGCAGCAAGAAATTTAAAACTTATTTGAACAATTAATGAAGGAAAACTTCCCCAATCTGGCAAAGGAAATAGACTTTCAGGAAGTCCAGGAAGCCCAGAGAATCCCAAAGAAGTTGGACCCAAAGAGGAACACACCAAGGCACTCATCATTAAGTTACCCGAGATTAAAGACAAAGAGAGAATCTTAAAAGCAGCAAGAGGAAAGAGTTACCTACAAAGGAGTGTCCATAAGGCTATCGGCTGATTTCTCAAAAGAAACCTTACAGACAAGAAGAGGCTGGAAAGAAATATTCCAAGTCATGAAAGGCAAGGACCTACATCCAAGATTAGTCTATCCGGCAAACCTACCCTTTAGAATGGAAGGGCAGATAAAGTGCTTCCCAGATAAGGTCAAGTTAAAGAGGTTCATCAGCACCAAGCCATTACTATATGAAATGTTAAAGGGACTTATCTAAGAAAAGGAAGATCAAATGTATGAACAGTAAAATGACAACAAACTCACAAAGGAACCTAAAAGAAAAACAACGAAAACAAAAACTAAGCAAACAACTAGAACAGGAATAGAATCAGAAAAATGGAGATTACATGGAGGGTTTTCAGTGAGGAGGAGGAGAGGAGGAATGGAGGGGAAAGGTACAGGGAAGAAGCAGCATAATTAGTAGGCATTAAATAGATGGGGAGGGGTCAAAAATGGTATAGGAAACAGAGAACTCAAAGAACTTATATGCACAACCCATGGACATGAACTAATCTGGAGGGTTGGGGGTGCAGGGCAGAGGGGGGACAGAGGGGAAAAAATTGGGAAAACTGTAATAGCATAATCAATAAAATATAATACAAAAATAAAAAATAAATAAAAAGGTCTGTTTGCACACATTTCTCTTGGCCTCCACGTCCTGTCTCTGGTGGTAAGAATGCTTCTCTTCTGCTGGTATAGGAAGGACATCTCTCACATGGGATTCACCTCTTGATTTTAGGAAGAACTGAAGGTCAGAGTGGCCTTTTTGCATCTGCTGTTGTTCAAATGCTTTTATGTCCAAATAATCAATACGCCAAAGTGACATATTTGAGGATGGTGTGTTCTGAATCCTTTCGGCTTCATGCAGTTTACACAAGACAGGGCTGACTGCTCAGCACTGACACTTTAGATGCAATCCCCATTCTTGACCCAGAGCAGGCTATTTTAAAGAGTCCTGATCTAAAAATGAAACAAAATACCTAGAATGACTTGGGAAGCACCATCTTAACTAACCATTAGGGACAAGGAAGAAAAGTTGCTGCAAGAAAGCTACTCTCTTTTACTTGAAAATAAATTATTTTAAAATTCAAATTAGGTCAGGTTTCTGTGATCAACGAATGCCTGAAGGTCCTACAGGAGCATAGGCTTCTGGTCTGGCCAAGCCTTGGGCCTTACTTTCCTCTTAAACGGCCCTTCCTATCGCTTTGCTCTGCCCTGACACGGCACTGGCTGCATCAGGAACCCAGCAAACCAATGCTCCATCATCTACGTCTAATGAAGACCAATGAAGACCAACGTCAACACCTCTTCCGCCCAGTCCCCCTCCCCTCTGGCAACCGACAGCCTGCTCTCTGTGTCTGAGTCTATTTCAGTTTTGTTTGTTTATTTATTTTGTTCCTTCGAGTCCACGTAAAAGTGAAATCATATGTTATTTGTCTTTGACTAACTTTCCCACTGAGCGTAATACCCTCTAGGTCCACCCATGCTGTTACAAATGGTTAGATGTCATCCTTTTTTTATGGCTGAATAATATTCTATTGTATGAAGAAGTACAAATTGGTAGTCACAAAACAGTCATGAGGATGTAAAGTACAGCATAGGGGATGTAAGTCAATAATATTGTGATAACTATGTGTGGTGCCAGGTGGGTACTAGAAATATTAGGGGGACCACTTTGTAAAGTGTATGACTGCCTGACACTATACTGTACACCTAAAACCAATACAAAATAATATTGAAAATAAGCCATAATTGAAAAATAAAAATTAAAAAAACAAGGCCAACAGAAACACGACAAAGCAGTCATCTTCCCAAGGTTTTAAGCTGCATCAATCCATCTTTTTGTTTGATTTCACATCTTAAGCTCCTAAAGGCACCTCTACTCACAGGCGGAGAAATGCTGTATGACACACACTAGTTTTTCAGGACTTGGAGGAAGCTTTCAATGTAATCAGAAACTTTACAGAATCAGGGCTGAAAACCGTACAGCTCACCTCCCTGGGGGCGCAGGCGGCGGCTCCAAGTGCTGTGCAGATCTCTGGGGGGGCAGGGGATCAGGAAAGCACACACAAGCACCAGGATCATCGAGATCACCAAAGTCAGCAGAAACACAGATGTGCGCACGTAGGACACGAGGGAGGAGGTTGCCTTCTGCTCCAGGCCTCCGAGGGCTTCCGAGGGGTACCCCTCCGTGGTGACCTCTGAAAGGTGAGGCTTTGCAGCCCCTGCCACGTCAGCATCGGAGTCGGGCTCTGGTGCTTCTCCCAGAGGACTCTTCCCATTTTTGACCCCGCCGTTCTTCTGCTGCAAGTCCAGCACGAGATCATCTTCGCTCTCGTCACTGTCGGCCTGCGTGAGGGGGTCGTACTCGCCTAGGTCTGGGCTCTTCTTCCCTGAAAAATCAGAAAGAGAAGCTTCAAGGAGAACAAGGCAGGAGAAACCCTCACCAAGCACATGGCAACTTTAACACTTAGGTAACTGCACAGAACTAAACAAAATGAAACAAAGCAGATTTACAAGCCCGGACCTTTGTGGCTCTGTAAAATAGACGCCAGCATGGAGGAAAGAATGGGGCAGGAGGGCGCTGGAAGGAAGGAAAATCACAGTGTTCTAGAAGTATTGCTTGCATGAGTTTAAGAAATTGGAAAGGAAAAGAGAAAGCAAATTTCAAGTGCCTTTTTAGGGTTTTTTTATTTATTTAAAACCTCTTTTAATTTGTTTGAATCTCTCTGACGAAAAAGATGATGGCTCTTACATCATCAACCTTCCAAATGCCTCCCATATTTTCTTAGGTATGTGGTGCTCCAGTCTTTCCTGGGACTTCCCTAAACTTCTAAAACAATTTTATTCTCTCTGCATTGCTTCTCACAGTCCAGTATTTGTGGCTTCCAATTGTTTCTACGAAACAACTGAGAAGATGAACACGAAATGCCACCTGGAGAGGTTTCACTGGGAATTCACTCCCGAGAACCTTCCTGGGATTCTGATGCCTTTTCAAGGACCTGTTTCGGTAAACAGTGTTTCTCTCTAAAAATGCTGTTCTGAGCACGTGTTCTGGGCGGGTTGGGACTGAGCAGGAATGAAGAGGTAGAGCGCTTATCTTAAAGATGGTTTGCACAACAAAGGCCTGTTTTCACTTAGACCTTATGTTTATTTGGGGTGGCGAAGAGGTGAAAATTAAAGGAGGATGAAGGGCGTGCGCGCACACACACCTCACCTCCCCGCAGGTGACCCCTTGACCCTCACTGCCAGTGACTGGATGATTTTATCCTTTACTTCATGTCATAACCAAGTAGAAACCAAGAAAAAGTTTCTGTTTTTGGAAAGCACTTGGTAAGCTGTTACTAATGTAAATGCTACTTTAAATGTTCTACTAAGAAGAAATATAAAAATCTAATTTAAAAGGGGAAAAAGAATTCTTGATGTTAATCTCTCTCTGCCTCTGGTCGCTGTGATCTTGGTGATATCACTTCCTATGTTATGTCTCAGTCTGCTCAAGACATGAAGTAATAAAACACAATATGGGAAGTAAAATCTTTTTTTTATATTGATTTTAGAGATAGAGGAAGATGGGAAGAGAGTGGGGGAGGCAAATGTCAGTTTGGTGTTTCACTTATTTATGTTTTCATTGGTTGATTCTTACATGTGCCTTGACTGGAGATCAAACTCACAACCTTGGTGTGTTGGGACGATGCTCTAACCAACTGAGCTATCCGGCCAGGGCCTATGGGAAGTAAAATCTTTAGTGTAAAGTTTAGTATTTGGTTCATAGAAAGTCAATAAATGTTCGATTTAGAAATGAACATTCCAGCCCTGGCTGGGTGGCTCAGCTGGTTGGAGAGTCACCCTTACAACAGAAAGGCTGCAGGTTGGATCCCCCGACGGGGTGTCAGCTGTGTATGGGAGGCAGCCGATCCAGGTTTCCCTCTCACACAGATGTTTCTCCCTCTCTCCCCGACCTCTTTCTCCCCCTCCCCTTCCCCTCTCTCTCTAAAATCAATAAAAAAACTACATCCTTGAATGAGGATTTAAAAAACAAATGGGCCCAGATCCACTTTCAGGGGCAATAATTTAGTAACTGGCACAAGAAACAAAGAGAAGCAAATGCTAGGTCAGCACACTGACGCCCAGTGACAAACTGGCAGTCCCCTGCTAGCTGGGATAGTGACATCCACCAAGGAGCAGCAGCTGGGGAAAAAGGAATCTGAGTGAGCAGGCCTACATTAAATTCCGGACTCCAATCACCCTCCTTCACTTCTCCGGCCCCTGCCTCTGCCCATTGTAAAACAACTGCCCGTGTAAATGTGAATAACAATCAGAAAGAGGCCATCACCAGCAGTCAGTCTGCAAGATACTACAAAGTCCTACAAATAATCAAGAAAGAAATGACAACAAAACATCAAACAAAACCAACTAAAGAACAAATGCCGAACAAATGACACCATGAAATGTAAGAAATAATGAACAGATATTTCCCCATGAAATCTAAGAAATTAAAGAAAATAGCCTTCTCTGAAATAAGAAAAAACATATTTCTAAGAAGAAATGACAGTTCAATAGAGAAGATAGCAAGTAGACAAGCAGGGCACAGAAAAATGGGAGACAATAATAAAACCATTTTAGAAACAATATCTTTGTTGGGATCAGCAGAAATAACAGACACACTGAAAACAGTCGGAGCCAATAAAGGGCAGACTGTGAAAGTTAAGGAAAATGAAATGGAAGTCCCAATGGCTGGCAGTTCTGAGCCCCCTTGGCTGTCTCAGCTCAGGAAGTCTTCAGAGCAGCTCTGTGAGCTAGGCACCCTGTGATCTCCATTTTAAAGATGAGGACGCTGAGGTTGGGACATTTAACTAACTGGCCCACAGCTAAACAGCAAGTAAGTGACTGTGCAAGGATTCCAACCCAGACGATCTGGCTTTGAAGTCTGTCCTGACTACCGATGTGCCTCCCATGGAAATGAGGAAGGCTTCTACTAGGACTAGAAAAAAAGGGACGACTGTAGAAAACAAAGATGGCCCAATAAATGCGTAACTGAAAAGGAGAAAAGGGGGAAAAAATGGAACCAAAATCAGTTGGTTCCATTTAAAAGATATACAACACTGGCCAGTGTGGCTCAGTTGTTTGGAGCACCGTCCCATAAACTGAAAGGTCTCAAGTTCAATTTCCACTCAGGGTACATGCCCAGTTTGTGGTTCAGTTCCCAGTTAGGGCATGTACAGGGGGTTGAGGTAGGGCAACCAATAGATGTTTCTTTCACATCAATGTGTCTCTCTCTCTCTCTCTCTCTCTCTCTCTCTCCATGTACAGGGGGTTGAGGTGGGGCAACCAATAGATGTTTCTTTCACATCAATGTCTCTCTCTCGCTCTCGCTCTCGCTCTTCCTCTCTCTCTGGGATCAATGGATATATCCTTGGGTGAGGAGTAAAGAAAAAACTAATAAAATAAAAGATATACCAAAAGAAGTTCCTTCAATAAAGCCAGACCTAAAACTGCAGAATAAAGAATATGATGAGTCCCAAGAAAAACTGATAGAGGTTAATCAATACTGAGACATAGTCTAGTAAAGTCATTGAACTTCAAGGACAAAGAAAGAAACATATGAGTAGCCAGGCCAAGGGAAAAGAATCAAGTCACTAATGATGGGAACAAAAATCAGACTGACTTCTCCACACTAACATACATCCCTAAAAGACCACGCCACAATATGTAAACGTCCTTGTGAAGTACACGACATTTGTGAAGTATAAAGGCAAGCGTGCAAGAACTCAGAGGCTATCTCACTCTTGCGTCTTTCTTTTAAAGATCACAGAAGATGAGGACCAATTCTTGTCCAAACTGTTAAGATAAATATTTACTTTTACACTATTGATACTGCGTATTTTTCCAGAGAGTTCAAAGACAAACCTCTGCTTAATTATTACAGACTGCAAGTTTTGATTAGAGAACTTCTAAGTGAATGTTTTTTTATATCTATGTTTCACAGAAAGACAATAAATGTGTATAAACACCAACTCTGTAGGCTGAGGAACTAACATCAAAACCATGCTTCTAAGCTCAGGGCACTTTGGCACTCTCTTCTCTGACAATTTCAGCCACCACCCACACTTTTAACAAACAAAAAATTTTCAAATAGGGGAGAAGACACTGATTTCACAATACATCAATACAAATGAACTTTCCATAGCTATCACTTTCCCGATAGAAAGACTGCGGACACTAGTTACACACCATTCCCAAAACAGTATGGAGGAAAACGTAAATAGGAAAGAGATGCAACTGTACCATCCCCAAAGGTTTCCAAGAACATACCATAACATATACTATTCTATGACATGTACTATACTTTACATAAACTATACTACACACTCTGCTGCAACTAAAGATAAATAATTCACATCATGGATTAGTTTACCCAGGCAGGGCACATGATCATTCCAAGTTACACAAAATAAAACAAATCATTACAATAATATTATACCAATGTTCCTTTCCGTGTTTGACCTTCAAACTTTAAAATGAACTCAAAAGATACATACTTAAAAGATAAACAATCTCACAGGCTGCTTTATAAATGTCACACTATCCTTCTGTTATTAATTAACCTCATTCTATGAATGGGAGCCAAACATCTTTCCATCATGGGCTTAGTGGAAGGGTATGAAACTGTGAAGTGCAGTTCCAGCCACTGATCTTTCTTTCTTTTTTTTTTTTAATATATTTTATTGATTATGCTATTACAGTTGTCCCATTTCTCCCCCATCATTCCCCTCCACCCTGTACACCCCCTCCCATCCACATTCCCCCCTTTAGTTCATGTCCATGTGTCATAAGTTCTTTAGCGTCTACATTTCCCACACTATTCTTGCCCCCCCGTCTATTTTCTACCCACCGTCTATGATACTTATTCTCTGTACCTTTTCCCCCTCTCTCCTCCTCTTACTCCCCTGTTGCTAACCCTCCATGTGATCTCCATTTCTGTGGTTCTGTTCCTGTTCTAGTTGTTTGCTTTTGTTTTAGGTGTGGTTGTTAATAACTGTGAGTTTGCTATCTTTTCACTGTCATATTTTTTATCTTCTTTTTCTTAGATAAGAAGTATTTGAAGTCTTGAAAGGCAGGGACCTACATCCAAAATTGCTCTATCCAGCAAAGCTGTCATTTAAAATGGAAGGGAAGATAAAGTGCTTCTCAGATAAGGTCAAGTTAAAGGAGTTCATCATCACCAAGCCCTTATTATATGAAATGTTAAAGGGACTTATCTAAGAAAAAGAAGATTAAAAAATATGCCACTGCTCTTTCTTTACGAGGTTGAGGACATCTGCATTATCTCACTATTACATCAGCCTTCCTTCCAGTATCACATTCATAAATGATCATGGTGTTAATGATGATAATAATAATAGCTAACATTTACTAAATAACTAACACATGTCAAGGTTAACAAACCTCTCAAGTATATCCATCTCTTTGACTTTGCTAAATAACCACATTAGGTCAATACATAGTAGTGTGTGGAACACAGTGACTGTTCCATATTATTATTATTATACATGAAGAAACTAAAGCTTAAAGAGATTAAGTAATTAATCTGGCAAAGACTGGATTTGAATTCAAGCCTGTCTTATGCTTAGTTGCCATTCTGTTTTGCTTCCATACACATAAAAATAGGAAGGATACCGCTGTGGTGATCATTTCGCAGTACATACAAATACTGAATCATTGTGTTGTATGCCTTAAATTAATATAATGTTATATATGTCACTTCTGCCCCTTTAAAAGAATAGTGAGGAAGTTAACTAAAGTAGCATGACACAGTAACCCAAACAGGATAGCAGTCTCACAATCCCGATGACAGCTAAAAGCAAATTTTACTTAATATAAAAGCTAAAAATTGTATTTGGGGTAGAAGGGAGAAAAAGCAAGAGACAACTGAAGTATAAGCCAAAAAAAAAAAAAAAAAAACCAACAACAACAACAAAAACAAACTTCAAAACAAAGAACCGACCCATATCAGATAAAAAGAATGTATGGCTAATCTGGGCATTAAAAAGTATCAAACTCGCTTGACTGCTCAAGGCAAACTACTGCCCAAACATAGGCCCAAGGACCAGACTGGTTTCTCTACCCTATCAGATGACCGAGTTACTGCAACTGAATACTCTAGGAGATAAAAATGCCGCAGCCTCGGATGTGAGAATGCAGAAGAGCTCAAGAGTTTGAAAGCAAGATTTTCTTGAGTTTTGAAAGCAAACTTTTCTGGCATTCCCATCCTCAGAGAGTAACTGTTACCTATGTTGCAGCAGGGGGTGGGGGGTGGAACTAAAAGAAAAAAAGAAGTAAAACTAAATATGTCTGACACCTCATCACCTCCTTTGGGAGGATATCATCCTACACTAAGGATATACAAGGCTACTCTCTTCGAAGTGAATCAATCATGCAGGTAGAGGGATATTCCCCCCTTTCAGCTCAATGTTACATACACATTCCAAGGCAGATATTATCCGTGTTATTTCCAATGTTCTAATAAACACAAGGGGACGGGGGGAGTCTTAGGTCATGAAGTCTGGAGACAGAAACGCAAATTCATATCAAATCCATACCCAACGCAGTCATCCGTGGCTCACTGTAGCAGATTGCAAGCCCCTGCACCCTATGCTGGATATCCACCGGATGGACACCCGACTAGCGCTTTCTAACAATGCCTGTGAAAGCAATTGCTCTTCCCACTAACCCCTTACGCTAGCAGCAAATGACTATAGCTTAATTTCTAAAAATTATTTAGGTAGAATCACGAAATTTTTAAAGTTTTAACTTTTAAATTTTATTTGGGCAGAATAGAATATGCATTTAACTAAACTAGCAAGTTTCTAGCAGCACAGTTCCATTCTGAAGGTTAAAAACAAAACAGCAAGCAAACAAAAAACTTGGGACGGCTGCCCAAAGTACTGAGTTGGCTCTGGAAGCTAACATCACCACTAGTGCTTCTTTAAAAAATATTCCATACTCTATCCGCAACTTGCAAGTGCCATATCATTTCCCTCCTAAATGCTTAGCCTGGACAGCAAGAGGCTAAGTGGAATCAAAAGGCCAGGATCTAGCGTTAAAACACCCGCGGCGTTCAAGTCTAGGTTTTCCCAACACTGCTTCGCGACTCTGGACAAGTCAATCAGCCAAGTAACTCCCATTTTCCTTTTCTGTAAACTCGGAGAGAAAATACCCATCAATTAGAGGGCAGGCTGCTCCAGAGGGTCACATGTCGTCCTGCTGCCCCCGCCCGCCTCTCAGGTGCAACCCAAGAGAGAGGGAGCTGGAGACTCAGCGGTACACCGTCCGCACACTGGGGAAAGGATGCTCCCCTCACCATCCCTACCCTTGAGAGGGCGGCGACGCGCGCTCTGACATTCGCCACCGAGACAGCGTCAGCCGGCTCCTGGCCACCTGCCCTGCGCGCCTCCAGCGATCCCTCCCTGCGGGTCTCCCAGGCTAGCCCAGTGCCCGCGATCCCCGACCCGCCAGGCGCCACTAACCCCAGCCCACGGGAACTGCATCGCTCGCCTCCGCGCGCACGCAGCTCCGCCCGGGTCGGGGCTAGGCCCCGACCCACTTCGCCCCCAGATCCTGGCCTCCCCGTCTCCCCAGCCCTGGTCAGGGCGGGGTGGTCGCGACGGAACCACTCCTTACCCGGGAGCTTAAGCGCCCTGGACAGCACTGTCGCCATGGTGGAGGCCCCGGTGCGCGTGCGCGCGCCCGCGTCCTGTCGGGAAATGTAGTTCCAGGAGGGCGGTGCGTGGGCCTGGGACCTGAAAAGGTGGGGAGCTGTGCGACCAAGCAGGGTGAAGAGGAGGAGCCCGCCTGAGGCCCCGGCGCGCTCGTGCACGCTCTTGTGGCCTCTTCTCCCGCCCACTCGGAGCCAGGCCCCTTACTAGGCAAGTGAGCTGAGGCTCACTTTCCTCCTCAGTGAAATGGGGAGATGGTAACTACCACGTAGGCTTGTGGTGAGAATGGAATGACATAACAGATATTAAAGGAGGCGAGGATTGAGAAATGCACCCCAGGCTTTGGAGTCAAGACACGTGATTTCAGTCCTGCCTTCATTTCTTTCTAACTGGGCCATCGTGGGCAAGTCACTTGGTAGGACTAAGTTTCAGCTTCATTTTTTAAAAAAATGGAGACAATACTATCTACTGCACAAATATACTGTGAGGATTAAATTATATAATATGTTTAAAATACACAGTGCACAATAGACAACTGTTTCTTAGGTAAAGGTCCAACTTCCATCTCTTATTACCAGTTTATGTAGGTGACACGCTACCTGCAGCTCCTAGCTTGGAGGGTCTAGGAAGCAGAAACTGACCAGCTTCTTCCTCACAGGCACCGAGAGATCGAGAGATCGGCGTTTTAGTGCAGGGATGCTGAAGGTGTTATCTAGAACATCCTCCTTGTTTTACTGAAGAGAAAACTGAGGTCTAAAAAGGTGACGTAACTTCTTAGCGTCAAACAAAAGCTCTAAGATACTTCTCAAGTTGGAGGCTGCCTCGTTCCCATGAGAAACTGTAGATAGGACTATCCTGTGGGTGTAATCTGAGATTCTCTAACAGCCATCCCCATTACCCATTTCCCCAGGAAAAAAATGCCACTGACAGAGAAGGACCCTACCCGTCAGGTGGGTCATGAGTTCACCCCTGACTGCACTGTATCCTCCCTAGATGTCAGATCTAGGGCTAGTTGCTCGATCTCTCTCTGCCTCAATTTCCTCATCTACAAAACAGGGATGAAATAGAACCTATTCCACAGAGTTGTCCTGACAATTGAACAGATAACGTGCAAAGCACTTAGAACAGTGCCTGGCATCTAGAAAGTGTTTCATAAGGGTTAGTTCTTTTGTTAATAATTTATTAATTTTTGGACAAAAACTATGGGAGGTGGAAATGGGAGGAAGGTGGGGAGGGCTGGGGCTGTGGGCTGGGGGGGGGTAAAAGACAGAAAACTGTACAATATCAACAATTAAAAAATTCTGATTAAAAATTAAAAAAATAATAATTTATTAATTTTGACAATTTAATAACAAAATATATATAATAATAATTTAATGAGGGTTTTTTCAGCCTTTTATAACACTCAAATTTTCTACTGTTTGCCACTACTCTCGAGGTACAATTAAAAGCCATATCTAGTCATTACAGAGGCTGTGGCTACAGAGAAACTACCATGAAGTTGCAAAAATGCTGTCCGTGCGTGTCGTGACGGCCATGGCCTGCTCCCTTCCTCCGCGGCCAGGCTGGTCTCCAAAAGTGCCCTGGGATCATCATTGCTGCAAGAAATCCCATGGCCCTAGCACTCATCTTCAGAAGACTGGCACTGCTGAGATGTCCTCTAATCTTGAAGAATGGATTCTTGGAGCTGATACCTTTGTTGACCTTGAAGAAACTGGACATGTCTTAAGTCCTGGTGATGGCATTGCCCAAGTACATGGGCTAAAGAATGTTCAAATAGAAGAAATGGTAGAGTTTGTATGTCTCTGAACTTGGAACCTGACAATGTTGGTGTTGTGTTCAGAAATGATAAACTACTTAAGGAAGGAGGTATTATGAAGCAAACAGGAGCCACTGTGGATGTTTCCATTGGCGAGGATCTGTTGGGTCATGTAGTAGATGCTTTTGGTAATGCCATTGACGGAAAGGGTCCAGTTGGTTCTAAGACGTGAGTTGGCCTGAAAGCCATTGGAATCCTTCCTCCAATTTCTGTGCGGGAACCAAAGCAGACTGGCATTAAGGCTGTGGACTGCTTGGAGCCAGTCGGTAGTCAGTTGTGGTCAGTGTGAACTGATTACTGGTGACTGATACTGACAAAACATCAATTGCCCTGGCTGGTGTAGCTCAGTGGATTGAGCTCGGGCCTGTGAACCAAAGGATCGCGGTTCGATTCCCAGTCAGGGCACATGCCTGGGTTGCAGGCCAGTTCCCAGCATGGGACACATAAGAGGCAACCATACATTGACATTTCTCTCCTTCTCCCTCTCTCCTACCCTTCCCCCCTAAAAATAAATAAATAAATAAATATTTAAAAAAAAAAAAAAAACATCAATTGCTATTGACACAAGTGTTAACCAGAAATGTTTTCAATGGTGGGTCTGATGGAAAGAATGTAGAATGTATCTACATTGCTATTGGTCAGAAGAGATCCACTATTGCCCTATTGGTGAAGAGACCTACAGATGCAGATGCCACCAAGTACACCATTGTGGTGTCTGTCAGCCACTGCTTCTGGTGCTGCCCCACTGCAGTACCTGCTCCTTATTCTGGCTGTTCTATGGGAGAATATTTTAAGGACAATGACAAACATGTTTCAATCACTTATGATGACTTATCCAAACAGGCTGTTGCTTATCGTAAGATGCCTTTGCTGCTGCTCCAACCCCCGGGTCCTGAGGCCTGTCCTCATGTGTGTTCTACCTACACTCCCGTCTGCTACAGAGAGAGGCCAAAATGAATGATTCTTTTGATGGTGGCTCCTTGACTGTTTTACCAGTCACAGAAACACAAGCTGGTGATGTGCCTTCTTACATTCCAACGAATGTCATTTCTATCACTGATGGACAGATCTTGGAAACAGAATTGTTCTGCGGAGGTATCCACCCTGCCATTAATGTTCATTTGTGTCCTAAATTTGATCTGCTGCCCAAACCGGGGCCATGAAGCCAGTGGCTGGAATCAGGAGGTGGCTACTTTGGCTCAGTCTTGCCCTGATCTCAATGCTGCCGCTCAGCAACTCTTGAGTCCTGGTGTGCACCTGACTGAGTTGCTGCCGCAAGGACAGTACTCTGCCCTGGCTGTTGAAGAGCATGCAGCTGTTATTTATGCCAGCGTAAGGGGCTATCTTTATAAGCTGGAGCCCAGCAAAAGCACAAAGCTTGAGAATGCTTTCTTGTCTCTTGTTATTAGCCAACATCAAGCCCTGTTGGACAATGTCGGGGCTGAGGAAATGATCTGAGAACAGTCCAATGCAAAGCTGAAAGACAGTAACAAACTTCTCAGCTGGATTTGAAGCTTAAATTCCTAAGGATTCACATCAAATACCAAGTTGGTTTTCTGATTGTTTCTTCTAGATCAGTTCCATTTGTAAAAGGATTACTCTTACGTGCCAGATCACATTAAAAATAAAAGTTTTATATTGCAAGAAAACAAAACAAAACATATATCTATGTAGGTCATCTAGGAGGTTCAACACAAGTCACAATAAGTCAGTAGTGACTTGTCTGATGCCAGATTAGTTCATTGGAACACTTTCTTGAGCCATGAAAACTGATTTAAAAAGAAGCTTTAAGGCGAGTAAGATATAGGAAGTGTCCACTTTAGCTGCAGAAAAACAGGAACTTGTGTTTCTAGGAGAGAGTACGGTGGATGGAACAGCCAGGTTCCGCAGGAGAGAAGGAAGGAGGAAACCTGCCCACTTTCTTAGTGAAAGGGTATATTCCAGGGGAGTGCCTTCGACGTGATGAATGTAAAATAAAGTTGTGCAGTTTAAAGTTTGATTAAAATTTTGCTTTCAGTGGTATAGTCATCCAAAGCACCTGTGTGTATAAACACAATTCTGTGAGTTCACATAAACATGGGTGAGTGTATACACATCTCATAGAAGGGACGTCTCCAGCCCCTCAGCTTTCCATGCCTAATCTCTGTGGCATTTCCACTTTCCCTATAATCACCCAAGCTTTGCCAAAATGATATTCGGGGGGAAGCAGGTGCTCAGGTGTTGCTCACTCCCGGTTCCTGGAGCTTTCCTCCTCTTTGCCTTACTTGCTGTCTGGAAATCTCTCCCATCCCCCCACATTGTTTTACATGTTAACACAGGAATCACAGATTAGAACAGTGTTTCCCAAATTTAATGTGTTTTTCTTCCAAATAAAGGAAAAATTCAAAGCAGCCATCAAATGAATCAGGATCTTTGCCTTTTACATGAAGAAAACCTGTGAGTTCCTCTCTAAGTTACCTGGCAGAATATGAGTGTCTTTACTGCCCTAATGCCCACTGAAGTCACTGTGGAAAATGCCCACTGCCCAGGGCTTCTTGACTTCCCAGTTTGGCTTACTTCCCTGAGGATGGCTGGGGGCAGGTGGCTGTGGACAGGGCTGCTGTGCTGCTGTGAAGGGAAGACATTCTATTTCTGAAAGTCACAACTGAAGCCAGAAGAGCCCCTTCTGTTCTTTCTACATTGATCTGCAGTGGGAGTATTCTTCCCCAATCTTCCCAGTCTCCAGTACGTTGCAGAGGAAACCCATATTCGCTGGTTCCTATTACCTTTGTGATAGCCCAAGTATTGTGCAAAATCTCTAGGCATCCTGCATGGGCTTATCATCCAATCTGGTCATCCAATACTTACCATTCCCAGAGGTGTGACCGCCTCTGCTGATCCTGAGCCTCCCAGGAGCTTTTACTGCTTCCTCCTGGAACCAGTACCATGTTCACCAACCCCTGTCACCACCCCTCCTTGGTACCAATGAGACCTCCAGGCCTTGTGGCCATTTCTACCACCTTTCAGAAAGTGTTACTTCTTGTATCTCTCATGAGTCCATATCATTTCATGTTTTAGTTCTGTTAAAATGTCAAAGCAGTGTAGTATAATGGCAACTAGGGAAGACTGCTTCTCTCTTCTTTCGATGCTATACTTATTAGAAAAATAACAGTGCTATGCTGCCTATTCTTCAAGGTCAAATGCAGTATTTTGTCCACTTAGGGGAGTTCTCCCACCCTGCCCCCACCTGCATGCACATGAACTTCACAATACATTTTAAAATCAAACTGTTTAGATAAATGAGGCCTGCTAGGAATATTTCCCCAGCCCTGCTCCACCCTCTGATAGTTTTCCCACCTCACAACCGACCCCGTGTCCAATGTCAGCTCTGCTGAAGGGGATATGAGTATGTGTGGTTGTTTCTTTTAATAGCATTGGATCTCAATATTGAAAGGGATCTCAGAGGTCTGCAGATCTAATCCCCACTGAATAGGACTTGCTTCTGTAATCTTCAGTCATTTCGTGTCTGCTTGGACATTATCAGTTCCTGAGAGCTGGTGGCTGCAGCAGGAACCTGAAACCAGAAAGCCGGTGTTTGCGCTACCTGTCACCTACCAGACCCAATAAGCAGAGACAAGGATTGAATCTTTGTGGGTGCTTTACTCAGATCGTTGGCAGTCTGAGAAGATGGTGGGTTTGTACCCTAACAGACCATCTTAAATTGCATTTTAAACCTACTCTTTTTATAAGGAGATGAAAACTGTAGGAAAGGGATTTGGAATTCAGGGCAAAAGTTAATCAGGTAAAAGCTGCAGCATGCTTTCAGCTGTGTCCTGGGTGGTGGGCATCTCCCCCTGGAGCACAATGGCTCAGATGCCATCTTGAATTGCTTGCAGTCCTCCTGAGGCACAAGGGTGGAAGCGCTTATGGTCTCCTGAAGTCAGGGTGGGTCATACCTTCACCTTCAGTTCCTGGAACAATAGCTTTTTACATACCTTAATTACTAAGTTTATGAGCTACCACCTAAACTAAGATTTTCCCCCAGTTGAGTCCCCCATCACACCTACTGTTGGATAACTCTGCCTATGACCCACGACCATGCCCAGCAATACTAACCCTCCCTTCCAAGGTCAAAAGGAACAAGGCCTGATCCCCCAGGCCATGTGGCAATTCTTAAAATGCCTGAAATACTAAGGCAGAACTCTTAAGAAAATTTGCTGGAAGTTATTTCCTCCTTCTTATCAAAAATATTTTTTCTCCCTTCCCCCTTCCCTTTGCCTTAAGTACATGAAGTTTCGTCTCCCAGCGCAAGAGGCTTCCTTCAACATTAATTTTTCCCTCAACAATCAAGCCTCCCATTCAACAGAGAAGGTTTTTCAAGGAGAACTCTCTCCCTGTTTCTCTTTCTATGTCAGCCTCAAAGACTTGAGGTTTTGCTCTCATTTCAAGAATGCAGCTCCTTTCTTTTTTACTAGGCCAACCTTGAATAAGAGACAGCACTTCAGAGAAAGGATTTTTGCAGGAAGCTTTTCTGCCTGTCCCATATAATCCCGTATAAACAAATCCTTCCTTTAATGTTAATTTTAATCCTGCACCTTTGTTTTCTTATCTGAGAAACTGTTGAATACTTGTCCCTCCAATCACCATTCTTAAAGAACAGGCCACAAGAGTCCATTTGTTTCTGTTACTCATGTATCGCTTTGCACACTTCGGCCTTAAAGGCTGTGGCTTCGTTCTCTCTTTTAGTGAATGGGCAGAAATACATACTGGTGATTTAGAAGAGATACGACTGGGACCAATGTCCAGGTGCTACTTACACGGATTATACAGGGTGAGACAAAAGTAGGTTTATGGATGTTTGTATGGAAAATAACACAGTAGTTAATAAATAATAATACAAGAATGAACTCTGTTACACGTACTCACAACTGTAAACCTATTTTTGCCCCACCCTGTATATATAATGTTGCCATTTAAAAAAAAACAAAAGAAAATATAATTCATTTCAATTTTATCTCTTTGTGTGTCATTTCAATAGAATAAAAAATGTAATGTATTAATATATATACAAAATGAATTTCAGCTACTCAAAATAATTACATAGATCTAAATGTGTTAATATGGGAACATGACCATCATAAGGTCCAGAAAATATATACATAATGATCCTGTGTGTGTGTGTGTGTGTGTGTGTGTACATGTAATGTTGTGTAATATACATGAAAAGGTGCAATGGACTGAATGTTTGTTCCCTCCAAAATTTATCCTAGTTGAAACCTAGTCCCCAGTGTGATGATATTTGGAGGTGAGGTCTTTGGGAGGTGATTAGGTCATGGGGGCAAAGCCCTTATACGTGGAACTAGTGCCCTAATAAAAGAGACCCCAGCCAGCGCTCTCACCCCTTTGCCATGTGAGGACACACGTAGAGAGCCACCTCTGAACCGGGAAGCAGGTTCTCACCAGGCACCAAATCTACTGGCACCCCGATCGTGGACTTCCCAGCCTCCAGAACGGTGAGAGAGAAATTCCTGCTGTGCATATGCCGCCCAGTTTATGGTGCTGCTGTTGTAGCAGCCCGAACAGACTGAGACAGGCCAGATGAATGCAAAACTGTCAGGACCGGTTATCTCCAGGAGGAATGTCGTGTTGCCTCCACGAGGGAGAGTGCCATTGCATGAAAACTTTTACTTTGGACTCCAGACTCACTCGTACTCATGGATAAAAAGCATATATGTCTTGTAAAAAAAAAAAATTTAAGTTGCCACCAGAACAGAAATAGAAAATATACTAAGGACATAGAGTCTATCAAGAGAAATTATATAAAATGATAGGAATTCCATTGGAATATTTTTGTAATCTCTATTTAAATTCTATTTACCCCAAATTATGTTATCTAGTTTAATTTTATAATCTACTTCTCTTCTTTATTGTAATGGTGATTGTATTTAACATTCATTGTAACTTTCCTACGAAATAAACCATGGTGAACTTTGATATCTCTCTGCTTGTATACTGTGGACTAGGAAAATATCTCTTAAAGAGACATTACACAAATTTAGCCATGGTAAAATTTCCATCTTTTATGTTATAACATTTCTTTACATGGAATACATTTTTTTTTCTAGCAGTAGCCAATTTTCAATTTTCTCACCCAGCATGCAGTTCCCAGCTTTGTGGAAGCCCTGTTTTCCTAAACTTGACTCTAATTAGATTCAATCTTTTGGGGATGTTTTCATAGAATATTTGAAAGAAATAATAAACCAGAGTTTCCTCATTTTTTTCTCTTGAAAAAATAAATATTTCTTTGCCTTCTTTAATGTTAAAAATCAAACAGAATTTCTGGTTCCTGCAAAGATGGAAACTTGGCACAGATTGCTGACTCCCTTCCCCAGAATCAGACAAGGAAAAGCTTAAAGGGAGCATGAATTCTAGAAACTAATGACGCTGACAGAAAGAAGCCTCTGGGGAGATGAAAATAGTGCACCTGAAGGGGCAGGACAGGTTCGCTGTACAGCCTGGGGCAGAGAGAAGTAGGTTAGTGGAAACGAGCTTACACTTCCTCTTGCTTCTTCCCTCTTCTTTTTTAAGGCAGTGATTGCCTTTGTGTGCACCCGGCACATCAGTGAAACTGGGGCCCCAGGATAAGATCAGGCAACTGAAATCTCAGCTAGAGTTAGGAGTTGTTAAAAACGGGAGAACTGACCAGCCTGGAGCATTTACTCCTCCACTCCCTCACCATACTTCCTGGCTATTCACTTCCAAAGTGTACGTGGAGCCTGGACCTTGCCCTTGAACTCCAGACTCATACAGACAAAACTGACTACTCATAACTCTCTTTGGATGTCTAATAGGCATCTCAAACAAAAGGTGTCCTCAACTAAACTCCTGATAATCCCCCTAAAACCTATTCCTTTTGCAGTCTTCCCCGGTGCAGTAAGTGACAGTGACAATCCTCTCCTTCTCGTTACTGATTCCAAATCTGCTGGTGCTCTCTTCAATTTATTAATTCACATAGTTCTCACATGGAGAACTATGCAGCTTTGGAAAGGAATAAGATTTCTATGTACCAGTGTGGAGTGAATTCCATGATGTATGGTTAAGTGAAAAAAGCAAAGTGCAAGATAAAGTGTATACAGCATTCTACCTAAAAATGGAGGAAATATGAAAAATGTACATATTTTCAAAAATGGAAGGATAAATTAAAATGCAATAGAAAAAGCAGGAAGGACGGAGCAGGTTCGTGAGAATAGAGTTAGAGGTTAACGTCTCCGAATATACTTTGCTTTATAGTTTTTAACTTAGAAACCATGTAAATAGTTGACATAATTATAAAACAAAATTAAATCAAGATAGGAAAATATCAACCCTTGAGAATTGAAAACAAAATATAAAATATATCAAGTTGATGAATTAACTGTATAGAGAAGAATTAATTCAGTAACTTAAAATACAGCAATTTGACTGTACTGTTCTACTGGGATATACACTAAAGGAAAAAATAGAATTGCAAAAATATTTTTAATTGTACGCAGGGGTCATATTGCTAATAACAATAGTTTGTACCTTTTACATGTGAATATAATAGGATAAAGCAAATAAGTTATTTGTTAATGATGTCTGAAACTACCATATATAGCCCTGGCTGGTGTGGCTCAGTGGATTGAGCGCTACCTGTGTGAATCAAAGGGTCACTGATTCAATTCCCAGTCAGGGCACACGCCTGGGTTGCGGGCCAGGTCCCTGGTTGGAGGAGCACGAGAGGCAACCACACATTGATGTTGCTCTCCCTCTCTTTCTCCTTCTTTTCCCCTCTCTCTAAATATAAATAAATAAAATATTTTTAAAAAGAAACTACCATATATACACATAGAATAAGCTAAAGAAAATTAAGTAATTATGTTAATAACTAAGAGTGAAAAGATATAAAATCAAAGAGATAGATAAAACTGTATTTGGATTGGAAATAGGAGTGTTAACTCATGAAATATTTTTTTTCTAGAAGAATATGTATTTCTAGTTCTGTCCAGGGAAAAGGCCTCAAAGCAATGACCAACCCAATGAGGACCCCTAGTGCCCAGACTGTAATCTCTAAATACCATGTCTCACGAAAAAGAACTGGGCTCTTGGGGAAACGGGTGAGTTCCGATGTGGAGCAGGAGTGAGACTGGAGTACCTACTCATACTAGGAAATAAGGATGCTACCGAAGTCCACTGGGTTCACATTGAAAGATCACAGGAAGAAGCTCCCAATGGTCAAAACTGAAACAATTAGAAGGGTCTCCCAGTCGTCAAATGTAGCACATTATCAATAAAAATGATTGCCATAAAGTAAAACATAAAATATGGTATAGTCCATATTCGGAGATTCAAAAGAACCGAATACATTTTCTAAAAACTGGAAATGCAAGAAAGTTAATACCTCATGGGGCAATCTTCATAGAAGAACAGGAGTGAGGGATAAATATCCCCTTCTTCCCTTTCAAGCAGACACTTCTCATGTACACTGCATGACTTCCCAAAGAGTCCTGAGAAGGACTAACCTCTAGTTCCCACAGTGGGATCAACTCAGTGAGGTGCTCTTAGGTTATCTTTTCCTCCTTTCCTGCTTCATACTTCCTTCTCCTGTTCCTTCGTGAATCATTTTCCAAAATAACGGCCGTCATGAGAGACCTTGTCTCAGACTCTGCATTTTTGAAGGCTTTGGACTAAAACAGTTGGCAGTAGAAGTAGCTCTAGAAAGTGGACCCTGAGAATGAGATTCTGGAACTGGGTCACTTACAGGTCAGACATTGGTAAGGGCACTATTACTGCTGATAAGTAAGAAAGAATTTATAAAGACTAGAGTTGGCTGGCTTTTGGTTCATGGCTTTAGGAACCTTGAAGAAAACAAAAAATAAAAACTATGCACTCAGATGAACAACCCCAGACATCCTGTGAAAGTGAGAAAGCCTCCGTGGCCATGGTTAAAGAGGTTCTTACACTTTGTAGCCAAGGCAGGGCACACTCTACTGAAAATCAAGTCCAAGATTTAATTGTTAGGCTAGCAGAGCTCAAAGAATACTGAACAGCTGGAAAACATCTCATGGCAAGGTCAAGGAGCTGGTGTGATGATAAGTGTGAATCAGAGACCTAAGATGAGGATATCTAGGTGCGTGAGCCTAATGACCTTGAGCCCTGATACCTCTTAATCCTCCAGGTTGGCAAAAGCAGCTCCCTCCCCCTTGCCCAAAGAGAACATCCTCCATTCAATCGGAGACTCCTGACAGGTCTCACCTGTGGCAGATACTTCACATAATGGTGCTTGTCCTCCTCAAAATCTGGCTCCATCTTCCCTAATTGCCTTCAAACCAATTACTGGGGACAAGTCACAGCATAACCCAAGTGGGAAATTCATCTTCTGGAAGCATACTGTATACACAGCCAGTGAATCTGAATGCCTGGCCAACATGTATCAGCAGGAATTGGAAGATGCATGGGAATGGAGTTTAAGGATGTTAGGGAGGGAAGAGGATAAGCAGGATAAGGGAGCAACCATGGATATGGGAGTACTCTCAATGACCTGGCGCTCACTGTCCTGGCAAGGCCACCTGAAATCAGTGCTCAACTGCTATTGGGATGACTCCTTGAAGCTTGGACTCAATGTCGGTCTGCCATGAAGTAGAAATGTGTGAACTGCCTCGACAAGATTTTGAGGAAGGTCTTAGTAGGTTCAGGAAAGTACAAATGTTAAAATGAGTGTTATACATGTTAGAATGAGTGTTATCAATGTTGGAATGAGAGAACCTGCTCCCTCACTAGGTTCCCCAGGGAGCCCCAGAGGGCACTTCCATCACAAGAGCAATACAGATAACACTGGTGTTGGGGCACCAGCATCTTTCGAGAAGTTCAGCAGTAATGCCCTCCATGCATCACAGTTGATTGCAGGAGATGCTGCCATGAATCGGGCTCTCTGTCATCAACCAGGGTGATGGGATTCCGGGACAGCAGATCCCACATGGTGGCACCTAATTTAAGAGTTAAGGTGAATATGTTTATCATAATACAGACTGAGCCTGAGTGATATTATTATATTCAAGGTCCTTTGACCTATTATGGTTTGTGGCAATGGCTAATAGAATATAGTGTTATAGGAGAAATATAGGGGTGTAACAGATTAGAAAAGGTTTTGGTTTATATTGAAAAATTGAAAGTTAGTGAGCAAAACCTGATATCAGTCACCACAACAGGTGACTGCTATCAGGCAACTGAAATCTGGCAACAGATTTTCCAGATCTAGGGCTTTTCTGAGACTCGGGGCCTGTTGAAGGAGAAGACTGATCCCCTTGATAAAGGATCCTACAATGCCTCCGTAAACACATACCATAATCACTTCCTCAAAGTGACCTGCAGCCACTTTCCAGGTATACTAGGGGAAGGGGAACACCCAGACTTTTTGAAGGCTGTGGGGTATAAAATCTGGGTTGATACTGATGCCAGGGGACCTGAAATGCCATCATGCTTCCCAAGTTAGAGTGGAAACTTAATGAAAGACAGGAGGTAAATGGAGTCCTAGCCCCAGTCCCTCTTGCAGTGGGTACAACGGGTACATGAATATACCAGTAATTTGTCAGGTCCCTGAGTGCATCCTTGGGATGTATACTTTCCCATCCTTGCGAAAACCTTTGTCCTGGCTGGTGCGGCTCAGTTGGTTGGAGTGTCATCCCATACAACAAAGGGTTGCAGGTTTGATCCCAGGTCAGGGCACATACCTAGGTTGTGAGTTCCATTCCTGGTCAGGGTGTGTACAGAAGGTAACCAGTCAATGTTTCTCGGGTCACACTGATGTTTCTCTCTCTCTCTCTCTCTCTCTCTCTCTCTCTCTCTCTCTCTCTCTCTCTCTCATCAATAAACATATTTTAAAAAGAATTTTAATTAAAAAAACTGGGAAAGCTCTCAGATTTGTTTCTTGACCTGTTCAATAAGAGTCAGTATGGTAGGAGTGGCCACATGAAAGCCTCCTTTTCCAGCCACGGTAGCATATCAAAAGTAATACTGCACCCTGGGGAGAATCACAGAAGTTAGTACCACCTTCAGCAAATTAAAGGAGGCATCATAGCCCAGTTGAATTTACCTTTCTAACCCTGAAAGTTGGAAAAAGAAAAAACACCGATTCTGACAACTGCTGGTTTACGACTGCACACTTGTGTAAACTTAATCAAGCGGTAGACTTGGTCACAGTTGCTCTACCAGATGTGATACCTTTGGGGAAACAGAACAACACAGCCTCTGTATACATTGTCGATCTGCTCAGTGCATTCTTTTCAATCTCTAGGGGGGAATCTTTGTTCAGATGTTTTGCCCCAAGGTGTGCTCACTCTCCCAGTCTCTGGTGTCTTTCATCACGGAGCAGCACTTTCACCTGGCCCAGGACTCCTAGAAACAAACAAACAAACAAAAAACCTGTCCATCAGGAACAGAAAGAAGTACAGGCTTCTGCTTTACACCAACAAGGAGAGCCCACAGATGAGCAATAACGTGTCTGAGTTGCAGCAGCAACTGACGCCCTGCACGGACCTATAGGGCATTAAAAATGGCTGCTTCTGCCCTTCCACCTTTCAAATCTTGCATAAATTTCTCTCATCACCTATTCCAACCTGGAACCCCGCAGGGAATGAAATCCTGAGAACTGTAGTTCTAACTTAGCAGAAAGCACAAACAGCACAAAGCCACCCCATCAATTTTCATGAGTGTGGTGGAAATTTTCATAAACAGTAGTTCTCGAATTTCATTGTGCAGAATGAGTACGCCATTCTGGTTGTCTGGTGCCGTGTAAAACAGCAGCCATCTTATTATGCTTAGGGCTTCTAGGTGTTAAGAATTCAGACGGAGCACAGTGAGGATAACTTGTCTCTATTTCACAACATCTGGGTGACTCAGCTGAAAAGGCTTAAACAGGTGGGGTTGTCCTAAATGGGTGGAGGCTGGAACAAGCTGAAGTCTTCCTCACCAACATGGCATGCCTGGTACCTGGGCTGGGAGGACTCAAAGGCTGGGCTCAGCCGAAACCATCAACTATCACCCATTTTTTTAAATGTTACCTCTCCTCATGGCTTCAGCTTTCCCACAGCATGGCGAATGCATGTAGTCGGCCTTCTTACAGAGTGGCTCAGGGCTCGGAGGGCAAGCAAATAAGACAGGCTGGTGGCCTCTCTAACTTACCTCAGAAGTCATGTAGTGTCATTTTTGTCACATTCTGAGTGACTAAAGCCAGTCTAGAGCCAAGGGAAAGGAAAATTGGACTCTACCTCTTAGCAGAAAGGATGTCAAAGGATTTGTGGTCATTTTAAAACTATAACAATGCAAGAGCTTTCAAAATGCAGATTTCAACTTTTCAATAAATACAGAAGTTGGTATAAAAGTAGAATCTATCCATTATCTCTTAGAAAGTTACTGCAAAACAGCAAAGAGAAGGAGAATCACAAACATAATGTACAATAAAATTCAGAAACTTTTGAAATCTTGGACCTCAATCTAGGCAAAAGAATGCTAAAAGCAGAGGGGATTAGGCAGGGATTCAGGAAAATTCAGAGAGGGAGAGATCACCCAGGGCTATCAATCTCAGAAATAGTTGGCAAAGGCATTTCATCAAGGTTGAAGGTATACACCGAAGTGCAAAATCAAAATTGGTTTGCCCCAGGGGGAGTAGGATGCACAGGTTGATTCCAAAAAATACAGGAGATAGGTTTAAAGAAGAATCCTTTGGACTAGGCATATCCCCCACCCTCACTCTCCTCCTTCTTTCTCATCATCATCATCACCACAATCAACATCATCATCATCATCTGACCATAAGAAGGTAAAGACACAATTTATATTGCAAATTGTTTTTATCTGGCTGGAGAGGAAGGGGAAAAGGCCTAATGAATTTCCATATGCATGTCAGAATTGTTTTTTAAAATGTCTCTAACTTGAAACATGTTCTTGCCCCTTTCCCACATTGAACTTCCATGAATCCAAGTCTCTCAAAACTGAGTAATCAAAATGGAACAATATAGGAGCTATGGAGAGACACAACAATGCAAAATATGGAGGGATGGGACAGAAAACAGGGGAGTCAACAAACGCTCAACAGAAAAATATTTCTGTATAGATGAGATAAAAATTTAGACCAACATTTTGTCATGCCTTATAAAAATCTAATGCAATTACCACTATAGAATAAAAGCAAAAAGCAGAGATACAAAAGCTCAAGGAAGCTCAGGAAGAAAAGTAGAAATACAAATAAAATTATAAAATTATCACAGCAAAGATGGAGTGAAGGGAACTGTGGACACTGCTGAAAGTATAGTGAAGGAAACAGAGCGCAGGACTGTCCCCCCCCAAAAAATGTTGATATCCTAACCCCTAGTAACTGTGAATGTGACCTTATTGAGAAATATGGTCTTTGCAGATGATCAACTTTAGATAAAGTTATTAGGGTGGTCCTTAATTCAATATGACCGTCTCCTTATAAAAAGAAGTTTGGACCCTGGGACAGACACATGCAGAAGGAAGGTGATTTGAAGACACACGAAGGATCCCATCTACCTGCCGTGTAACATCTGAGACCATCAGGAACTAGAAAACAGGCCTGGAATAGATCTTTTCCTCCCAATCCTCAGAAGGAACTAACCCTGCCAACACCTTCACCTTGAACTTCTAGCCTCTAAAACTGTAAGACAATAAATTTGTGTTGCTTAAGTCACCCAGTTTATGTTACTTTGTTACATCAGTTCTAACACACTAATTGAAAGAGGGAGGTGGAAAAACCAACACCCTAAATTTATTATTGGTCATTGTTGGAAATTAATCAGTACTACCTCAAGAACTACAGGTGAAATAAAGTTCTATAAATAACATGGTTATAAAGGAAACCACTTACACACACAAAAAAAAAAAACCAAATACTTTAGTGTTAACAGAAGGAACATACACAAAACAAAGATGCTATGAACTATGAAAAGAGAAAATAGAATTTAAAATTTTACAATCAAAAATTAGTCTTGTAATTAATGTTAAACGACTAAATTCACCCTTTCAAAGAAAAAGTTGTCAGATGAGATCACAAAGTGAAGCTGTTATGTATGAGGGCACCTAACGGAGGTTTCTCTGCTGCGTATTGCTTTGTCCATTTGAAAATGAATCTTGGGTTGCCAGATAGAGGCTGAGTCAAGAGGAACATGCTTCCCCGGAAGATAAGCCTGACCCTATATTGCCTCTGGATACACAACCTTATACGTACCTTTGGATACATCACAAAGCAGTTTGGAAACATCTCTGGTACTGATTATACATTTACAGGTGGAGCTCTGCATATGAAGAGCGTGACTTCAGATACAGGGTGCAGGAAAGGACATCCAGGCAGAGGTAGGATTCTTTGTCCATAGTTCAAATACGTGTACCCCAAATTCAGGAAAGTTGAAAATAGATGGCAAAGACATCAGAAAAATCTAACCGAAAAGAAAGCTGGGGCTATGATCTTCATATCAAAGTTGAGTTCAAAGCAAAATATGTTAAAATTTTAAAAAGCATTTTATAATTATAGAGGATGTAATTCGCAATAAAGATACAAGTGTCAATGAATGTCTACGCACCAAACCGCATTGCGCTGACAGCCAGAGCGCAGACCCGCCGGAGACACAGAAAGATGCAGGCAGGAGCACGGTGCTAGTGGGAACCTCGAACCTCCACCACCTGTGAAGGAGTGAGTCGGCCATGTCTCCTTCCACCCTTTTTCCTTTGAAACTCCCCGGGGTTGCCCAATTACTGCACCCGAAGGGGCGCGCCTGCACTACACATGAAACGGTGCAGCGTGGCTTACAGGTGGACTCAAGTTAGTCAGAAACGTATATTTGAAACTCTAGAACTATCACTTAAAAAATTAAACAAGTATAATTAATAAACTAAGAGACTAGGTAGAATGGAGTCATATAAAATGCTCAGTTAAAACCAGAAATGGCAGAAAAAGAAGCATCTGACAACAAATAGAAAACAGTTATAGACATAGTTGGGATTCCTCCAAATATATCAATAAATACACCAATTAAAAGACAGAGGCTGTCAGAGTGAATAAGCCTATGTTGGAAAAGCAGAAAAATCTATAATCAATAAGCTAAGTTTCCATCTTAGGAAACTAGAGAAAGAAGAGAAATTTAGTCCTAAAGCAAGAACAAGAAATAATAAAATTTATCGTTATATGCTATGAGAATAATATGCTACCATTTGTGTATTAAGGGAGTGGACAGAAGACTATGGGCACATATTTGCTAGTCCATGCACAAAGAATACCTCTGGTAAATATATCTGAAACTAATATAACAATACATGCTTCTGAGAAAAGGAAGTGGTGGCTGGGAAACATGCCTAGAGGGGAACTCTGTACTACACATCCATCAGTACATTTTGAATTTTTGAAGCATCTATTTTAACCCTAAAATACACATGACATTTTTAAAAAGTTAACCATTTCCCAGTTGCCCCTCCCAGAGATTCTGATTTGCAGCCAAGGAATCTGCATTACTAACAGGCTCCCAAGTGACGCAGGAGATACGAAGAGCATACTGTGAGTGACATGGGTCCACGTCTCGGTGCCACATGTCAAAGGATTCCAAGAGAGGTGTCACAGAAATGAGGATGAGGACATCCGGGTGTCCATCCCAACAGAATGGGGAAATTACAATGTTGTTCTGCATAGGATAAGATGGGAGGGGAATGTCCCAAAATAAAGGACAATCCATCCACGCTGATGTAAGGGGGAACTAGATCCTTCCACCATTCTGGCTGCAATTTTAATATGGACTCTGTCATCAAAAAAGAAATAGCTGACCTTACAGCTGAGTTACAGACATAATAAAGTTCCTCTTTTGATTCCTCTTTTTCTCCAAAATTGCTGATTATGATCAGTCTCTAAGTTTCAAATATAAGCACATTTTGCACAACTCTTTTTCTTCTCCCTTCTGAAAAAATATATTTGGCATAGGATGGAACCCTAGGTTCCATACACACACGCTAACACGCACACACACACACACCTCTCCAGTAGCCCTGTTCATATTCCCGCCTTCCCTGGAGTTCTGCCCCTCCCACCTTATCCCATCCCATCCCACCTTCATTCATTCAACAAATAGTTATTGAGAGCTTATGTTTCTGGCATGATTCTACGTACTGGGAACAGATTCCTGATCAAGGTCCCACCTCTTACGGACGTGTACATTCTAGCGGAAAGAGTCAGACAAAAGGGGGAAAAACACAAAAGTAAATTTTCTCATCTATTGTGTTCTTCAGAGCATCTTTTTCCCTGGTGCAGGTCCAGTGTGGGAGCACAGGCGGCACCCAGTCGTCATGTCTCCGTCCTCTCCTTCAGTCTGGATCAGTGGCTCAGCCTTTTCTTGTCTTTTAAGGTGTTGGCATTTTAAAAGATTGCAGGCCAGTGATTTTACAGAAGTTTCTTGCATTTGGGTTTGTCCAATATCTTTATAGCGGGATTCAGGTCACAGAGGTCTGGCTGGAATGCCACGTGGGCGATTTTCTGTTCTCAGAGTGTTAATGCAGAGGCGTGTCATCCCTTCTTGGTGATGTTCATTATGATTGTTTTGATCGTTTGGGGAAGGTATTGTCCAGTTTCTCCACTGTATTATACTTTTTGGAGAAATACTTTGAGAGCATGTAAAAATCATGCTCCTCATCAAAGGAACTCTTTAAACACAAACACATTAATTTGTAGCCAAGAACATTGGCGATAATTCTTGGCTCAATTTTCTGGATTCTTCATAATTTCTTTAACCTTTAGTTTGTTTAAATCAGGATCCACAGAGGGCCCATACAAAGAACTTGGTAGCTGTGCCTCTTAATCCCCTTTCAATCTCTGACAAAGGATCATGAATTCTTCTTACAGGCCTGAAGTTCCGTGGCTGAGAAGGAAGATCATTGTTCTATTTGCAGCGCCCTACACGCAGAGCTCATATATTTTGGTTGAACTGTTGGCTCCTCACTTTCCTCATGTGCACACACTGTCTCCTTCTGCTGCAGGTGTCGGTTGTGCTGTGGCCTCTCTAGACTCTAAAATCTCTCTTCTGGATGAGGAGAGGCTTGGACAGGTTCCAAATCATTAGCACAGGCAAAGTCCCAGCAAAGACTAGGCCAGGGCTGTTCATAGCCCTCTTTGACATTACCTCAGGGCCGAGCTATGCAACACCAAGTGCTTCTTGCTATGACCGCTGAGGTGGAGAGGAGCTGCAATCCTGGCTGACATTTGACTATGAGATATTTCAATACTATCTCTGGGAATGGTAGAAGCTGAAAAAGCTCATGTCAAACACTGCAAACTTGGGTTTGCAGTACGGTATGGGTGTGTGTGTGTGTGTGTGTGTGTGTGTGTGTGTGTGTGTGTGTCACAATAGAGGCTTAAATTCCCTTTGATGCAGACTGTTACGGTTGGGACAACTGCTCAAATAGGTCACTGAGGGACTGTGAAACAGAAACCACGGTGGCGATTGGCAATGTTTGGGAAGCAGCAACTCTCTGAGCATTGGCAAAACGAGTCTCTGTGTGAGCTGAGGTAGTCTCTGCAGATCGCCTCCTTTGGAAAAAATAAGTCCATTTTTAAGTATGAACTTGAACTGTGCTGTAACTAAAAATGAATGGTTATTCAAGGGAGATATATCTGTCCTTATTTGTGCAATTGCAACCAAGAGCTGAGTGTCTGAGGCAAAGAAGAGTGCATGGGAGACTGCAGACAGCGCCTGCACTTCACTTCCGGGGAAGGACCGCAAAGATAACCAACTGCTGCTGTCCTACGTCCCGTATTTCCAAGGTTCTTCTTTCTCCCAGATGCTCAGGACAAACACCCTGTTTCCCCAGCTAAACCCTATCAGTTAAACCTTCAAGTTCCTTTAGAACCCAACCACATCTCACTGTCTCCACAGCCCCCACCCTCAGCGGAGCCACGAACATCTCTCAGCCACATCACCTCTCAAGTACCTGAGGACTGGTCTCCCGCTTCTACCCTTGGCCCTACCGCCCATGGTCAACAACACAGCAGCAAGAGAAGTCCTTTAAAAACTTCCATTGGTTTCCCATCTTGCTCAGAATAAACCCAAAGTCTTTACAATGAATGACCTACAAGGTCCTCCATGGTCCGCTTGTACCCCACCTGCATTAGTCAGGGTTCTCTGGAGAAACAGAACCAATTCGAGATATGTTGTAGACTATATTATTAAATACTACATATAAAACATTATCTATTTTCACTATTATATATACCTTGTTACATCTAATTTTATGTATAATATATAAAGTGATTTATTGTAAAGGATTGGCTCATGCGATTACGGAGGCTGAGAAGTCTCATGCTCTTCCATCTGCAAGCTGGAGAGCCAGTGGTGTAAGTTCCAGTCTGAGTAGAGAAGATCAATGTTCCAGCCCAACACCAGGCAGAGATCTTGAATTTTCTCTTACCCGACCTTTCGTTCTATTCAGGCCTCCACCAGACTGGCTGAGGCTCACCCACATTAGAGCGAACAATGTAGTTTGCTGATCTACTGATCCAAATAGTAACCTCATCCAGAAACATGCTCACAGATGTACCCGGGAATGATGTTTAACCAAGTTTCTGGGTATCCCATGGCCCAGTCAAGTTGACACAGGGGATTGACCACCACACCATTCCAAGTCATTTTTCTTCCTTCTGGGTTTAAGATTCACTTATAAAGCACTTACTGCAGGTATTATCATTATTGTCATTTTACAGATGAGAGCCTTGAGGCACAGAGAGGACAACTTGCCCAATGTCATTCAACTTGTAAACAGCGGAACTGAGGCTTGAATCCAGGGAGCTTGCCTCTAGCGCCCATGCCTGTAGTCACTCTTGCTACTACTCTCTCCCTTCCTCACTCACCTCCCGAAATAGCCTCCTGGCTCGCCTCAATGTACCAGGTCCCCCATCTCAGGACCTTTTCACGTGCTCTTCTCACCAACTTGAAAACATCTCCCCTGGCTATCTCCTCAATTATGCCCTCATTTCCAGGTCTCTGTTCAAATGTCATCACCCTCTCTAAAGTGTGGCACACACTGACATACCTCTCCCTCAACACATACCCCTTACCCTTTTAACTGACCCTGGAACAACACAGTCAAAAATCCAAGTATAACTCAGCCTTCTGCATATGCGGTTTCTGACCACAGACTGAAAATATGTGTACACTTGACCCTGGAACAAGGCAGGTTTGACCTATGCTGATCCACTAAAACATAGGCAGGCTGGGCCAGTTCAAACTCACATTGTCCAAAGGCCAACTGTCTACATATTAGTGTATTTATTTACGTCTATCTGCCACATTGAAATGTAAACTCCAAGAAAGCAAGGATTTTTGTCTCTTTTGCTTCCTACTGCAGTGCAGAACATCAGAGCCTACTTAGGAACATAACAGGCATTAAATAACCTTTCATTTTGTAATTTAGAAGCAAAAATAAAAGGAAGCAATTTGCTGGTAGGTAAGTGTCTGTGGTATTGATTTTATGCTATGGTCCCAGGATGGCTATGAATGCAGTCCAACACAAAATTGTGAGTTATGCACAGACCTTATTTTTGCTCATCAGTTTTCTTTAGTGTTTGTATATTTAATGTGTGGCCCAAGACAACTCTTCTTCATCCATGGTGGCCCAGAGATGCCAACAGGTTGGACACCCCTGGTCTAAGAAGAGGTAGAGGGAACATCGTCACTACTGTTGGCAGGAAGACAGCGGGTCTCCTCTGAAGGCTGAAACAGGTCCATAGTCAACACCTGGCAGGGGGCCTGTCCTAGAAAAGAGGTGCTGACTGGGAAGCCATTCTCTGTGCAGATGGGGGACAAATTAGGAGGGAAGTCCCTCCTCTCTGAGTCCCATTCCCTGGGGCCAGCACTCAGAAGAGTTTGGGTTGCACCAGGAGACACTACTAACTTGAGACAGGAACACCAATTGTTTAGCAACTCTATGTAAAAACCTTAGCGGAATAGATTCCCACAACCTTGATAATAAATTCTAGCTTTCTTAGTATGCAGTTTAGTATACAACTGTGTTCTGATCCTTATTACCAATTATTATTTGATTTGCCTCTGTCTTGCCTATAGGGAAAGACTGGTACCTGCTCTATCCTACCACTTGCTCCATCATCCTCATAACCAGAGAAAATAAAAGCCATCTGACATGAGCTCCTGCAACTTCCCACCTCCAACCTACGGAAGCACATTCGCCTCTACTCATCTTTCCCTCTTCCTTCCTCTTCTAATAGAACATACGTCCAACATCCCAGTTTCTGATTCACATCTGTTTTTAACTTCTCAGGAATATCACTAATCAATCACCTCACTTCTGAATCTTTAACATCTCCTGTTTTCCTAGCTCCTTGCTTTCAAAATTAAAAGTTGCTTCAGTCTTTCCCATGTTTTTTTTTTTTTTAAGTATCTTCACCCCTCCTCATTTAGCTGCTAAATAGTTCCCTCTCCTTTTAACAACCAGACTGTGTTTCTGCCATTTTGCTGCCATCCACTCACTCCTCGAGTCACTCAGTCTGGCTTTCTGCACCCCCAAACCTGCACTGTAACTGTTCTTGCCAAGGTCAGAGGCATTCTTGTTATTACATCCAATGGACACTTTGCAGTCCCTTCCTCACTTGAATTCTTGGCAGTATTTGACATTGTTCACCACTCCTTGGAACACACCCTTCTCTTGGCCTCTCAGTTCAGTGGCTCCGTGGATTTCCCCCTCCTTATGTCACCACTTGCCTCACTCTCCTTGGTGCAATTGTCCCCCACTGTCTGTCCCCTTTAATGTTGGAGTTCTGCAGTGTCCTATGATCTCTTGTCTTATTCTACATACTCTACCTGGGCATTTCTATCACTTCCAAGGTGCCCATGACTAGCCAAAGATGCCGATGACCTTCCTAGCTATTTCTCCACCTACTGGCTTGGCAAAAAATTTGACTTAGTTTTTTCTGTAAAATAAAGACACGTTTTTCATCTTCACCAATAACTTTATTGATTTGGATATTTTGAGTATGTCAGTTATCTCCCGCATGGTATAACATTGATTATTCTCAATTAATATCTTGATTTGATCACTATCAACCTCAACTGGTCTACCTGACCATGGAGCATTGTCTAGCAAGAAATCTCCAGCACAAAACTTCGCAAACCACTTTTGACTTGTTCAATCAGCCACAGCACCTTCTCTATACACTGCACAAATTGTTTTTTTGCATTTTTTTTGCTTTTTTTTGCATTTGTACCTTTTTTGGAATAATAAAGCATAATATGCCAAAATGTTGCATATTTTCTTCCATCTTCAGTATTAAAGTGGCTACACAAAAATTCACCAATTTTGATTTTTTTTAAATTCATGCTGATATGACAGCTGTCACAATACACTCTAACAAAATTGTTTCGAATGAAGTTAAAGATGACTAAGCACTACTAGAGCCATCTTACAGAAAAATCCAAATGAACTTTTTAGCCAACCCAACACATCTCTCCCCAGAGACACTATAGTCCTGAGTCTAATCTTCAGCCTCAGCTTTGAAAGCTCAGGAACTTGGTTTACCAGCACTTTCAGACTGTTTTTTTTTCTCTCAGGAGAGAGAATTATATCTAAGGGATAATTGTCAGATAGCAAAGACTCCAAAGATGTTAGGGGTTGTTTTCTCTGCATTGATATTATTGGTGGTATTGTTAGCATATTTGTCATGAATATTTAAGTAAAGTGTAAATTTTTAAAAGTGTGCACGTGATTTTAAAAAAAGCCCATTCTGAAAGGGGGAGACCAGAAGCGAAATGCTCCATACGCCCTGTTGCAGTACTTTACATCAATGGAAAAGTTTCCATTACTCAGTCCTATCAGGGGGGAAGATCACATGAAATGGCACACCCTCAGGATATGTATATTCCCGAGCTTCAACTCAATTTAGAATAAAGGTAAAAATCAAAGTCAACCAAATGTAACCCCAAAGTCACCAAACCTTCCTCGCTCATCTCTTAAGATGAGCTCGCTCTCTTAAGGCGGGTCTCAACTTTGGCTTCCCTTATAACCCACTCACCCATGAAAGTGTGCTGGTTTAATGAACATTTCTGCAGAGATGGGGGAGGAGATCATCTTGCATCAGAAAGGAAGACTTCCCTGTAAAGTCTCTGCCCTCAAAATCTTCCTCTCTCCTCAGAACCAACTTCTCTGTCTCTTTAACACTCTCCTCACCAGCCTCTCTTCCCAGAGCCCCTGGTCTTGCATTCTTGCCCTTGGAAACTTTTATTAGACAATTTAACATGCATAGGACTCTGTTGATAGGGTGCTGCTTTATCCTGTTTTGCACATAAATATTACTACAGCCATTACTTCCCTCTAGGCTGGGTAAACTCTGCTTCTGAGGGCTCCTCCCATCAAGCTCCAGATTTTGAGTGGGTTCTTCTGCTGTAGATATCAACCCCCACCTCCCCCCCACCCATCTCTTGAACTACTCTCTCTTTTTGGGTATCATCTCCAGGGAAACAACTACCAGTAGGCAGCTGCAGCAATTTTTGCTCCGATTAACTATGAGCCCCGTAGTGAATTCTTTCCCACCCTCTTCAGTGCTCAGTGATTTGGGGGTTTGGGTTCATACTTCCTGCCCTGCTGCACCAGGTGCCTAGAGAAGCGTTAAGAGCAGTGTGCCTCCAGCCCTACAATACCTGCCTTTGAACTCTGCCCCTCACCATTTCTAGCTGTCTGCTCTTAGCTGGATTACCAAGCCTCTCTTTGCTACAGATTCCTAATCAGCAACACTGGGGAAATAATAGTACCTTCTTCCCAAGGTTATTGTCAAAGGTAAATGAGATAAACCATATATAGAGCACTTACAATGTACTGGCTCATATCCAGTCCTCAGTAAGTGTAATTAATTATCTCTCTCCTACCAAATTCTGCTTCTTCATTACATTTTATTCTTAAAATCACTGCATAAACAACACATACTTTTTTTTTGTCCACAGCACATACACACTTAATATAATTCAATGATAATACCTAATAAATTGCAAAAGAAAGTATTTCACAACATATCGAAGTCTTTAGATAAAGGAAAACATCTAACAATCTGTGCCTTAAAACGATGCATCCATACAATGATCTTGAAGCAGCTGGGTTCAGTTCCTGGTCACAGAAGCAGCTCGGCCATGAGGGTGGAGAGAGCGCAGTCCCTGATAGTGTGCGATAGTGTGCACAGTGCTTTAAAGTGGCTGAGCCCCATTAATCCTCCCAACAACACTGGGGGTAACCTTGTGACCCCAACATTGCAGGTGTAGAAACTGAGGCCTGAGGAGGTTGAGAAATTTGCAGAAGAGACATTAGTCACACCAGTAGGACCGAGTCGCATTGGAACCCAGATCTTCTGAGCCAATGTCTTTGGATTTGCTGCTTGACTATGCTAAGTGATAAGCCCATTTCATTGTACTAGTTTGGTATCTAAAAGAGGTAATTAGGTCTAATTTCAAGAACAGTTTTGTTAATCATTCAACAGTTATTAAGCAACTGCTAGGCATGGCAAATGAGAAAAAGCTAAATACATCTTTGCCCTTTAAGGTTAGATTTAATTTGCAGAGGAGATGTGACTGTGAACAGGAAAAATATTCAGGAGCTCTTACAAAGCAATCTACAATCTCTTACGAATTGTGAGCAGCATGTCATTTCACACTTCAAGGTCTCTGGATGCTTTCAAATCAACTGAATGTTATGGTTTACTCAGTAGCATTTGTTTTCTTTCTGGGAGGCATGTGAAATGACAAGGCCTCTTACAATCAGTGGCATTGTAGAGTCAAGAAAATATAAAATAATTCAATGGCCATTTATGTTAGAGCTATCGACAAATATTTGTTAAGAAGTATACCTTCTTTATACATAGTTAATAAAGCTAATATCTATCGCCACAAAGCTGGAAGTCATCAGTGTCGCCCTTATCAATTCCTACTGCCTGGCTCAAGGTTCAATGTCCCTGGTCTCAAAAATGCAGGCTCAGCAGGAAGTCTATCAGCCCTCAGCCCTGGTTCAGAGCTGCCTGCACACAGAATAAACAAAATAGCACCATTTCAGACAGAAGGACCACCCAGTGTTTCTGGAGGCACCATGAAAGTTGAACTTTCAGAGAAGTCAGATTTCCAGGGGTGAGCTAGAGGGGCGAGATGTCCTGATGGAGGCATCAGTGTGGCCCCGGGTCAGGGACATACAGAGGGTGTATGTAGATGGTAAAAGTCGGGTGACAGTGCAATAAAAGCATGATGAACATTGACACCACAATCACGATTCCAATCCTGGACAAGCCACATACGGGTTTTTGACCTGGGGAAAGTCACGGAATTATTTTGAGCCTTGTGTTCTTCCCCAGTAAAATCGTTATGTTTCGTTGTGTGGAGAATGGAGATAATATTCACGAAACACTTGGCAGGGAGAGCAGGCACTCAATACATGGCACTAAAATTGTTTAGGTTTTGAATAGGAGTGAATGAGGAAAGCCCTGCTTTGGAAAATTAATGGGGAACCTGTTTTGAAAACAGATTGGAGGAAAGAAACTGGTCAGTACAATAGAAAGCTAGTTAAGATGCTTTTTCAATTGTCCAGAAGAGAGGTGGGGAGGGCAAACTAGGGGAACCTGTTGGTGGAGAGGCAGCAGTCAGGTGCTCTAGAGGCGAGGCGGGAGGGGATACCAAGACTGTGAACCTGGACGGCGCAATACCTGCCCGGGACAGAGCCTTAGGGGGAGGCCAGGAAAAGCACGGGAGGAATCGGGGCTCCAAGTTCGGCCTTGGCGGTGGACAGAAAAGTGAGAGGAGGTAGGCAGTTCGCCGCCGCCGCCGCTGCCTAAATCCTTTACGGGGGACAATCGTTTGCAGGCATCTCGAGAACCAGTCAGTCTTAGAATAGAAGGAGGGACGGAGAGCGACCGGCCCGGGATCCGAAGAGTGAGCTCCTTCCCTGGGACACCGGGCAGCTCGGCGGAGGCGGAACGCCGCTCCTCCCGCCTCTTCCACCGCCCCGGGCGCCCCACCGGGGCCCTCCCAACAGCGCACAGTTCCGTGGGGAGGAGTCCGAGGTGCCCCGCCCTCCCTCCCCTGGGCGCTACCGGTGCCGGTTCGCCGCGTGACCCTCGGTCGCCCCTAGTCGCCCCCCGCCACCCCGCGTCCTGTGGCGTGTCCGGAGCCCTGCGGCGACACCATGTTGGGCATGATCAGGAACTCGCTGTTCGGCAGCGTAGAGACGTGGCCTTGGCAGGTCCTGAGCAAAGGGGACAAGGTAGGCCCGCGGGGCTGCCGAGGACCCGAAAGGGGCTGCGCTCGCCACGGGTCCTGAGCGGGGCTGGAGAGGGTTCTGAAGGGCAGGTGGGACAGGAACGTGCCCCGGATTGTGCGTTGAGATTTCTGCCGTGGGCGCGGCCCCACACTGGACTGGGAAGGAGGGAAGGAGGAGGTCCAGTGCTGCAGGGCAAAGGGATCGGCTGGGAGGAGGGGACGCAGACCGGCCAGGCTGATTGGCTGGGAGGATCCCTGTTTGGCGAGATGGACAGCGCCTGTTGAATGCATTCATTCATTTAAACATTCTGAACATTGCTTTCTGCGAAACTCTTGGTTGCAGAAAAGACCGAAAAAGTGCTGTCCTTGATAATTGCTGTGTTCCCCGGAGATTGACATCACTTCCAACACAGGCAAATTGGCCTGCCCCCTAGGAACAAGGAGCCGGCCGCTAGATTATAATCTCCTCACCTAGTACTCAGTGCATTTAGTGGCTGTGTATGCTCAGCTTCCCACCCAGGGCCTCACTTGTTAAAGGACTGTGTTGTCTAGGGACCACGTTCTGGTACCTAGTACAGTGATTGTCACACAGAAGCCCTCAATGGGACTCTGCATTCCTCAAGCAACTGTAGGGAGAGGCCTGCACTTCATCTGTGGGGGTTTCCATTTCTTCGGCTATAGGATGAGCCCTCTGGCCCTGATCAAGGGTGACTTTCAAATGCCTACAAGCAGCTGATGGAAATGAGTGAAGTGGACTGTTTTAGACTGCAAGGCAAGGTGGAGACCGCAGCAAATCAAAGAGAGAAGGCGGGTCTTCACCCACAGGGCTGCTCCAGGCCTTGTTGCTGTGCAGTGATGTGAACCAGGGTGGCCAGATTTGTTTAAGGAAAACCAGCAATCCAGATTCTTCATGTGCAATCTCAATTTGAAATTGATTTGTTCTACAAGTAACTGTTCGTTGAGTGCCACCTGTGTGCCAGGCACTCTTATAGGCAATGGGGGTGAAACAAAACTGACATAATTCCGAACAAATAAGTCATATGTATCAGATGGTGATTGGTGCTGTGAAGAAAGACAAGCAGAGAGGAGGAGGAAGGAACAGGGAGCATTCTGATTGAGGCAGCTATGTCAGTTTTAACTGTTGGCAACTAAGGGCAAATGCTCCTAAACACTGCAAGCTGAAGGATCTCTCTGGGGTGGGATCTGCCTGTGCACATGCCCGTCTGTGGACTCAGCCTAGTGAGCTCTGGAGTCCCCATTGGCCCCAGCACTAGAAGAATCCACACGTTACCAACCAACAGCTCCCACAGAGCTTTTCTTTCTGGAGTAGAATCTGGCTCACTTGGTCTTTTCGGGTTAACAGACAATGCGAATGCAGGCTGATGGTCTGGGCTGGTCTGCTGCCTGTTTGCCCTCAGATCCCTTCCTCATCTACTTTCTGCTCGGCTCTATGTGTCTCCACGTGGAGTGGGGGCTGACCCCTGTGGGCTGTTTCCCAGGCTTCAGCATCAGCTGGCTCCCAGAGAGGTTCACCCAGTGGGAGGCACTAGTGGAAGATAAGAGGGCTGGAGGTGGGAGAAGCCAGGATATTTCTCCCTCTCCTTCTCCATCCTGTCATGTTTCTGGCACAAGGAGCTTCCCTGTGGCTCTTGCTAGAGAAGCCACTATGGTTCTAGCTCAGGTACCAAGTAACCCAGGTATCTGAACTCAGGTAACAGCTAATCCTCCCTGTACTTCTACTAGGGTGCTAACCTCTCAACCACTCTGAACCCTGCAATTCCTCAACTATGAGAATGACAGTGCCTTCTATGTAACAGTTAAGATACTTGTAAAGCATTCAGATACTTGTAAAGCTTTCGTGTGTGTGTGTGTGTGTGTGTGTGTGTAAATTCAGGGTGTTCTTATTCTGAAGAGAGCCTCTGCCTGAAAGTCTCCCTTACCCGGGAAAGAGTCTGAGTGAGAAACTGTTGTCTGCTCTCCTGGGCACAGGGGTGGCACAGGCTATGCCCCGTGTGACTCGGGTTTGGGCTCACCAGATGTTTGAGACTGATTCCAGGCACCTAGAGGGAGGAGGCCCAGGAGGCTGCAGACCTTATCATGTGCCTTCTGCATTGCTTGGAGAGGGAGGAGGACACGTAGTTGCTTTGTTGGGTTGGGTGGATCTTGTGGGTGCTCAGAGCAGCACTGACACCAACAACTGACATCTCTATGGGCTTTGTGCCCAGCCTGTCCACACTGGTTGGGACCCGACTCCCTGGGTTTGAATCCTGGCTCCAAACCCTTCAACTTGCCCAACTGTAACTTGGGCACATGACTTATTTAACTTCTTGTGCTCCTTCCAGTTTCATCTGAAAATAAAGATAAAAACACTAACTTCACAGGACTGCTGGAGGGATTGAATGAATAAATCCATGTAAAATGTTTAAAATAATAACCTTACACATAGAAAGTACTAAGTGGGGTTGATGATGATAATGGTTGTTATTATTAATATTTTCTTATAATGAGAACATTGGCTTTCAAAATTAGCAATGTATACCCACCCAAGTGGCAAGGGGGAAAAAAATGACCTTACAGAGGAACTTGCAAATCCCATACCAAGCAGCATTCTTGTAAGATCTCTGTCTGGGACTTGAACATGACCAGGGTTCCCGCTAAATATTGAAAATTGGTGACCACAGGCAAAAATCTTCTTCTAGTAACCAACTGGGAGCATGACTAGCTAAATGTGGGCAGAGAAGGACTATTATTATGTTCTATGGAACAAGGAACCGTACTTAAAGAAATCACACTTGAAAAATCAAATGTGTTAGCTGTATTAACTTGGCTGCTTTATTTTCTGCAGAAATAGAACTCTACTCAAATTCAGCTCCTTAAAATAGTTTTTTAATATCCATTTCTCAAACCTAAGTTTTCTCAGGGATCCTGAGGGTTTAGCGAGAGATTCTGGACATAGAGGCTGTGAAAACCAGCGGTAGAGAAGCACCAGTTCCGAACTGCTGGTTCTGCCACAGAACCACCTTAAGACATTGTGACCACCTTTCTCCAGGATAAACATAACTCGATGAGGGTCTCATCTCTCCACCTAGCTACAGAAGTTGCATTCCTTGTCGTTAGAGTAAAAACTAGGCTTCGCCCCGCGGCCTCCTTTCTCACAAATAGAGTGCCTACCGCATGCAAGATGTAGAGATGCAGTGGTAAACAGTACAGACTATCCCTGACTCCATGGGGCTTATGGCTGTGCATGGAGGTTAAAAACATTACCGTTCCATTTTAGTTACAATAAGTATTGTGTTGTGAAAGGACAAGCACCTCTACAAAAATATCATTGGGAGCTTGTTTTTCATTAGGATGCTCTCTGAGGAAGAGATGTTCAGGTTGGGATCTGTTGGGGAAGTAGGGGTCCATCAGTCAGAGACAGGAGAGGAAGCAGCAGGTACAGAGGCCCTGAGGCAGGAATGACCTTGGCATTTAAGGAAACAGCAGAGGGCCAGTGAGCAGGTACTCTGGGTGTAGCTGGCAAGGTAGGTAGAAGCTAGGTGGTCCCTGGGCTATCTGGGATAGGTTAAGAACTTGGTCTGAGAAGGCTTTAAACAGGGGATTAATTAACACAATTCGATTTATATAGAATGTTCTATAAATGTTCTTCTGGCGATCTCAACCTCATTCACAGCCGTAGTCATCCTCTGTGCTGATGACTCCCAAATTTATATCCCAATTCCGGTCTCCACTGATCTCCAGACCTGTGTGTCCAACTGCACGATGGAAGCTCACTCAGCTATAGCAGGAGGCAGGTGGACTAACAGATAGGTAAGGGCCCTTCCACTCTAGAGCTGCCTGCCCTTGGAGTCCACAGGAAGGAAGGATCACTGAGGAAGAGGAAGTGGGCTGAGTTAAGACTTAAAGGATGGTAGACTTTTCATGGGGGTCTTGGCTTTCTGCACCAAACTGGATTGCTTTATTATAGCAGTCTTTCTGGGGAACAGGCTGAAAGCACAGACCACCTATAACATTCCCCAGACACACTTGCAAAATCCTATATTTAGAGACACATTAAAAAAATCAGTTGAACTAATTTGGGGTAGACGAAAGTGACTTGCTGTCAGATCACCACCATTGGACTTACGGTTACAAACCCAACTCCCTGTGACAGTCTGCGAGTTCTTCAGGATCTGGGCCCCGCCCCGTCCTCTGGCCTCCTCTCTTGCTCAGCCCTGTTTGACAGTCACTGCTCCAGCTACCACGAACCATTCGTATTCGTCACCATCATCACACTATTCCCTAAGTCTTCTCTTTCACCCCTGTGGTGCCCCCTATCTGAAATTGCACCCCCAAACTGCCAGAGCATTTACGACATTGTATAATAATTTATATAATTCTCACCACCCAGCTAGACTGCCTATGCCATATTAAGCTCCAAATCTATAGCACCTGGCAGTTTTCAATAAATGTTTATTGAATGAATCAATGCGTCAGTGACTGAATGTCCAGTTGGATGATCTATAAGCCCCTCAAAATTAGCTTAACCTACCCAAACACATAAACACACACACCCATGCCCCCCAGACCAACCTAAGTAACTCTGCTGTGGTCCCACACTGCCTTTACACTCCTCTCCCCCTACACATGCCATTATTTTATAACCTGTTTCCTGGCTACTTCTAGCAGACTGTGCCTCTCATGAGGTCAGACACTGTATCTTTCGTCTCTGTGTCATAGCACCTGGCAAGTGCTGCACTGTAGATGTTCCGCAGTTGTTGGTTGTAGCATTAGATTAAAATGTAAAATTTCAGGACTTATTGGGGATGAAGACACTTGGACAATTAGTAAGTAATTTTCAATGATCTGTCTAATTCCATCATGTTTTCTTAACATGATACCATGAAAAATTAACATCCTTTGTAATTTCTTTATTCACAAAGGTACACTGCTTTTTACTTATTTTATTTACATTTAAATATGCCTGCTTAGCAATTGGAATGAGCCACATGTTCTTCACAAGAAGTAGTTTGGAACTTTATTTCATTTGTGTATTGCCTCCCCTTGGAACGACTGGGACTGCCAGTTGCAGAGGATGGACTGCACTGCAGAACGCGCTCCTGTTTAAAACCTTCTGCTAGAAATTTTCCAGAGACATCCTTTAAAGCTCTTTTCATCCATAGATGAAATACTGTTGCAGTGGGTGGCCTCGGTGACCTCCCTTCCGTATGGAGCATCATTACTTTCTGTGTAATAAACTGTAATGTTCGAAACTAAAACAGTAAAATAACATTTGGGGGCTTAAATTCTGGTTCCAGTTTCACATTTAGGAGCTGTGCGGTCTTAGGCAACTCAATCTGTCTGGTTCTTCATTGCCTCTTTGGTAAAATTAGTTGGTTTGGGTGAACTTTAAACCTCTTTCATGCTGAAACTCTGATTCACAGAGTGGCATTTCTGGAATTAAAGACATTCTATGGGGTGAGACTCAGTGGACTTCGAGTGAAGGCTGAGTCCAGGCTCTGCTGTAACAGACAAAGCCAGAAAGAGCAAAACACCTCAAATCTGTATAACAATTTGTTACTGAAGACGCTGGGAATGTCAGGCTCACGGAAGGGAGGGCCTCCCAGCAAGCCACAGCATTAGTAGGCATGATGGCCCAAAGTCTAGGCCAATCTGTGGCCTCTTGACTCTTGGTCTGGTGTAATATCACCCACAGGGGTGAAAGAGAAGAGTCAAAGAACAGTGTGATGATGGTGAATACAAGTGGCTCATGGTGGCTGGAGCAGCAACTGTCAAGCAGAACAGGGACGTTTATGAAATTGGCACTCAGGGTTCGCTTTCGGAGTTTCCTGGATGCTTTCTCACTACTCCCTAATTTCATATTATAAAAACATTAGGACCTGGCTGGTGTAGCTCAGTGGATTGAGCGCGGGCCTGCGAACCAGAGGATCACGGTTCGATTCCCAGTCAGGGCACATGCCTGGGTTGCAGGCCAGTTCCCGGCAGGGGACACACGAGAGGCAACCGTACATTGATATTTCTCTCCCTCTCCTTCTCTCCTACCCTTCCCCTCTAAAAGATAAATAAATAATAATTTAAAAATAAAAAAAAAACATTAGGTATTTTTTTACATTCTAAATATAAAATTATAATAGTACATGTACTGCACTTTTTCACACTACACAGGCCACTCACAGCCCCACAGTCCTGCCCTTCTGCAGAGATTCATCATGTTCCCCCTGGGAGTTGGGAATCCACAGTCTAGGATGTCAATGGAAGGCCTATTTGACTGGCTTGGGCAGCCAGGTCCTTTATCATGTCTATTTTTCATAATCATTAGTAAGAGTGACAGCTCCTTAATCAATGAATATTCACTGAACATCTCACGTGTAAAGCTCTGTGGCATGGCTCCTACCCACAGAGACTCCACAGCAGATTCTTCTAGTGTTCTGCTACCAGGTGGTAAAATCAATATAGAGCAAGTTTCTCTTCTCTTAGTGGAAATAATAAAATCCACTCAAATAGAGTAGAATAGAAGTAAACAGAAGTAAATAGGGGAAAAAAGGCAAGTATATCAGGATGCATCCTGTCCAAAAGGGTAAAGTATTATTTTGTGAAATTGTTTCCATCCAATGCATGTTCATGAGAGGGTATGATGTAACATGTATTTCTTGGTATGGATTATCATTTTTAAAAGGTTTGAAAACACCTGCTTACCGTATGTTCAGAGATACAAATTATATTACTGAGCTATGAAATGGCAAAGAGGAGGAGATGAAGGAGAGCTGCAGGGTCTATACAGGAAAGAACGATGACTTTCGGCCAGAGACTCAGCGCAGGATCGTGATGAAGTGGGGTGATCACTGCTAGGGAGGTAGGGTTGTGGGGAAGTGGCCATGGAGCTGAGCATTCAGGGGAGTGGTGGGTACGAGTCGGTGAGATGAGCTGGGGAGTGGGGTCGCATCCGGGAGCAGAGTTGGAACAGGACTACCCTGGTTCTTCTAGAATGGAAGCACTGTTACTGGAATGAGGCTCATCTTGGGGCCTTAGAGTTTTGTGGGATTGTTGTTGTATTTCTGTGTTTCCTCCTTTCCATTTTTTTCTTCTCTTTTTCTGGATCTTCTGTTATTCAGATATTGGATCTCCTGGTTTGACCCTCCAATTTTCTCTTTATTTTCTACTTCTTTGCCTTTTTTACTTGACTTTCTGAAAGATTTCCTTCAACTTAATTGTCCAACCTTTCTGCTGAATTTTTTATTTCTGTTGTATTTTTTATTTCCAAGAGCTCTCTCATCTCTGAACATTCTATTTTTATAGCATTCTGGGGATGTTCTGGGTGCTGTTGGAGGCAATATCTTCTCTTCCCTCTCTGAGAATATTGATTGCATGAAGTTTTTTCTGCTGTCTCCACATTGGTACAAAATCCCAGAACCTGTTTCTCACGGCCCTTTATACCCAGGGCTGTTTCTTCCACCCTGTGGCCATACTCAGGTTGTTATGGGAAGTTCCTCCTCCTGTAGCTGGATTATTACTGCTTCCAGAGTCCTCTCAGGTTGCTGCTGGACATGTCTTAAGCACTTTTAAAAAAGATTATCATGACTATGTGTATTCTCTGTCTCTAGGGAGAAGTGTCCTATGAGGAAAGGGCCTGTGAAGGCGGGAGGTTTGCCACAGTGGAGGTGACAGATAAGCCAGTGGATGAGGCTCTGCGGGAAGCCATGCCCAAAGTCATGAAGTATGTGGGAGGCACCAATGACAAGGGTGAGTGTCCCTGAAGGACATGGGTCTGGTCTCAAGCCAGCCTCGCATGGTCTCACTTCATCAGCAAAAAACACAAAGGAGAGGCCACAAGGCACCTGTCACTACCTGTTTCAGTGACATGTGAACTTGCTGTGCTGCCTGAGGAAGGAAGCTTTGGGAGACTGCGCTGACTTCAGCCCAGTCCACCCCTCGCTTTGTAGTATCCCTGCTCGATATCACTGAGTTCAAGCTTTTCTCTTAGATCTGTTTTTTTTGTTGTTGGGGGGGGGGGCGTTTTTAAACCCTACAGTGCTTATGTCTTTGGATTGGTAGACTGGGGGAAGTGCACCCATAGTAAGCCAAGCCACAAAGAGAGGGCTAGCCTCTGACTCCAGGCTTCTACCCCCAGGTGGGAAATATCCATAGTCAGCCCCCTGGTGGCGTGGGCTCCATGAGGTACCGAGGGACAGCGAGTGATGAGTACCCCTCAGGTCCCTTGCTCTGTTCTAGCGAAGAAACAGTCAGAAACAGTCAGAGCCCTGGCCAGGTGGCTCAGTTGGTTGAAGTGTCACCCTGATGTGCTAGGGTTACAAGTTCGATCCCTGGTCAGGGTGCATACAGGAATCAACCAATGATGCATAAATAAGTGGAACAACAAATCAATGTTTCTTTTCCTGTCTCTCGCCCTCTTTCTCCTACCTCTCCCTCTCTGTCTCTAAAGTAAATTTAAAAAAAGAAAGAAAGAAAGGAAATAGTCATGATAATCTTTAAAAAAAAAAAAAAAGACAGCAGTTGGTGCTGGCTGCCTCTCTATTTTAAAATGATAGGCCTGAAGTTCCATGTACCCATTAGCATTAAATCATATGAACTTAACTCTTACACTCTCCAATTTGGACTATACTTTGGAATCACTGCATACCCAAAATGTGTCTGAAAGCCAGGTGAAAGCAGGGATATCATGAGAATATTTAGAATAGTTCTCAAGCTGATGACTTGGAAGGTTAGAAACTGCTGTTAACCTCAGCAGCACTTACTAGGACCACAGTAACCAGGCTGTAGATGGTAAGTTGACCTACGGGAGTTTTAAAGTTATAAAACTCCTTAAAGAAAGTCTTGAAAATAACAAAACAGCACCCCTCATTCATCTTTTCTAGTACAATCGTTGTCTTTTGGGGGGTATTTCTGTAGGGCTCTTTTAAAATTTAATCATAGTGTTTGTGTAATTGTATACCCTGCTGCTGCTACTCAGTTCATCACTTTCCCACTGCTTTGAAATAGTCTTCTTCAGCATAATTATTACTAGCTATATTAAATTGCATCGTGTGCCTATAGTTTACTTAGATATATTCCTATTTTGAACCTACTTATATGGCTCCCAGTTTCTCATATTGTAAATTCTGCTGCAATGAATATCCTATTACCCATAGCCTTTTCTGTATTTTGGGTATTTCCTTTAAATTAATTATTTAGATAAAAAGTAATTAGATACTGATATATTCATGGTCTTGATATATATTACCAAATAATTAGTTTTTCCAAAAGAGTGGAATCACTACACTCCAACTTCCAATACACGCAAACTGGAGGTCTTTGCGTCTGTCTGGCTAGGTATTTTTAATGTCGCAAGTGTTCATGGTTAACTTCATGAACAGAAAGGATTGTCGCGGAAGGAGAATGAGACCAGCAGACCTTCCACAGGCCTGAGCAGGTTCTGTCTTCCTTCCCACCTCACTCCTGGGGTTTTCCTCTTTTCAGGAATTGGGATGGGGATGACCGTCCCCATTTCCTTTGCCGTGTTCCCCAGTGAAGACGGTGCCCTGGAGAAGAAGATCAAAGTCTGGTTCCGGATTCCGAACCAGTTTCAGAGCGATCCGCCAGTTCCCAGCGATGACAGCGTGAAGATCGAAGACAGGGAGAGCATCACTGTCTACTCCAGGTACAGGGACGATTCCATCACGCTTTGATAAATGATCACCGCATGAAGTTTGGTTTCCATCCACCACCCGACATACTTACTAATTATTTTTCTTGAAACAAGAACTCTCTTAATAACTTTCAAATGTACAACACAGTATTGCGAGCTGGAGTCACCTTACTGTACATGACATCCCTGGAACTAATTTCTCTGAGAGCTGAGAGTTTGTACCTTTTTACCACCTTTACTCATTTCTCTCACCCCCCACCTCAGCAACTGCCGATATGGTCTGCGTGTCTATGAGTTCTTTTTTTTTAAGTCCATGTGTAAGTGAGATCAGTGTTTGCTCTTCTGTCTAACTTATTTCATTGAGCATAATGCCCTCAAGGTCCATCCACATTGTTGCAAGTGGCAGGATTTTATATATCACATCTTTCTCCATTTATCTGGAGATGGCCACTGACATATTTTGCCATGTCAAAAAAAGTATGATGCACACTTTCCCCCCCAAATTTCCAAGAAAAAAATAAGGATGCGCATGATACATGAGTGTAATGATTACATATCATGGGTATGATAATGGGTACAATACTCCCGTGTATAATGCACACAAAAACATAGATGCACATTATACACAGGAGTGCATTAAACATGGCAAAATATGGTAAGTTGTTTCCAGGTCTTGGCTATTATAAATAATGTTGCATTGAACACGGGGATTCAGATATGCCCTGAGATAGTAAATTTATTTCCTTGACATATACACTCAGAAGTGGAATTGCCCAATCATGTGGGAGTTCTATTTTTAATTTTTTGAGGACTCTCCATACCATTTTTCATAGTGGCTGTACCAATTTATATACCCACCAACAGTGCACAAGGGTTCCCTTTTCTCCACATCCTCAACAACACTTGTTATTTCCTGTGGGGTTTTTGTTGTTGTTGTTGTCGTTAGAGAGGGAAAAGGAGGGAGAAAGAGAAGGAGAGAACAGTATCAGTTGCCTCTCAACTGGGACCTCAACTGCCCCAACTGGGGACCTGGCCCACAACCCAGGCATGTGCCTTGACTGGGAATCAAACCGGCGACACTCAATCCACTGAGCCACACCAGCCAGGGCTCCTGTGGTTTTGATAATAGCAGTTATGGTGGTTTCCTTGCTTTCTGGTATATTTCAACCTTGACAGTTCTTGTTCTACAGCTGGAATTAGTCATTTCTCTAAGGAACCCTGGTTCCTTGTGGTGGGAAAGGGTATCTATTTAAAAAGTACTATTAAAGCCAGGTCTGTGAAAGCTTCCTTTTAATTCTCTGAAATCTAAATAGATCACAGTAACATCTGGTGTGCAGCCTGGCTCAGTGAATGTTCTTCCAACCTAACCTGCAGTCCTAAGTTAGTATACAATCATTCCTCACCTCGCCACTTGGTGTCACTGCACAGTCAAATGTTCATTCAAAGGAACCTTACGGTGGAAGGCAGAGGCAATGGGGTAGTAGAAGGCAAAAGCCCTATTTCGAATGAACGCATTCGATGACAAAATAAATTCTAAAAGGAAAGCCTTGCATCCTGAATTCAGCCATCCTGGTCTCTAACCTCATGAAGGATGTCCGCAAAGGGATTGTACATTTACTCACAGCATTAATTCACATGCTTTTAAAATGAATAGAAGGCTATGAAAAAATAACACCACCAGAATATTTTTCGTTTGCACAAGAGGCAGTAGAATTATTTTTACACTGAGATGAGTAGCCCCATCCACTGCCCTGCCCTGCGTCTGCTGTCTGTACACACCACTTAGGGTAGATAGAGTGCAGCCTCCTCTACGCCTTTCAGCACTGGGTTCTCCTAGAGACCAATAGCAGCAGAGGCTCCCTGGTCTTAATGAGAGTTTCATGGTTTTAATGAAATGTCTGGGTATAAAGGAAAAGGTTAAAAACACAGAGTCCGTTGTCAGGGAGACCGGGCTGCAGTCCTAGCTCTCCTGCTTAATGACTAGGACTTTAGCTTGTTATTGAGTCCTCTGTGCCTCAGTTTCCCATCTGTAAGGTAGGGGTGAGAGTACCGAGCCCATAGGGTTACTGTGAGGATGGAATATGATATCTGTAAATGCCTATACGATGCCAGATGTGAGGTAAACGCTCAGTGAATGTTCTCTACTTCATAACTCACCTCCCTCTGAGAATTAAAGTTTTCTTAGAATTAACAACAAAAAGGGCAAGTTACTACAAATGTCCTCAGGTTCAAACCTCAACTCTAATAATTGAGTTTTGTAACTCTGGGCTTTCTGAGCTTCGGTTTTCTCATCTATAAAATATAACATATGGTGCATTACTATGAGGGTCCAGGGTCTTGGTCCTTGCCTTGCCTGCATTTCTCTATTTTTCCTTCTTTCCTAAAGACCTTAGTCCCCTCCCATAGCATCACTGGTCACCCTTTCATCAGTAACTCTCCAAACTGACCTCTGTCCAGCCCTTGCATGTCTTATCATTCATCAGACTCATCATCATCAGGCTCATTGCGAAGGCCAAGGTGAGAGCATTTACATATTCATTCTTTCATTTAAAAAAATCAGTCATTTTTTACCTACTCTGTATCAGGAACTGTTTTAGATCCTCAAAACATAGCAGGGACCAAGCAAAGCAATTGCTCCTTGAAGTGGGAGAAACATTTGAGTGGAGAAAACACACAAAAACCCATATGTCTCAAGGCAATTCAGTGAGTTGTTTCAGAGATAGGAACTGGTATCTATGGATTGAAAATACAAGGAAGCATATTTCCACTCAAAAATAAAAACATTCTGCCCTGACCAGTGTGGCTCCATTAGTCGGGCGTCATTGCACAAAGTGAAGGGCCACCAGTTCATTTCCCAGTCAGGGCACATGCCTGGGTTGTGGGCTTGGTTCCAGTTGGGGTGCCTTTGAGAGACAACCGATCAGTATTTCTCTCTCACAATGATGTTTCTCTCCCTCTCTTTCTCCCTCCCCTCCCCCTTTCTAAAAACAAATAAATAAAATCTAAAAACAAAACAAAACAAAACAAAAAACCCACTCTCACACGTGCTCCTGGGAGATGTCCCACCCCCAGCTATGTGGTGTCCTCTTTGGGCTGCTCACCCAGATAGCCAGAGACATTGGTTGGGGGTAGGTCTGCCTGGTTTTCTGGGGAGTAGACACCATTCTGGCGGAAGGTGTCTATCAGTAAAATGGACAGATGACCAGGTAATGCAGTCCTTGCCCTGGAGGAATTAACGTACCATCTGGACAGACATGAGACAATTATGCTACGTAATGTTTGTACTGTGGGAAGTTTGGTTCAATTTGACAATTGAGTACTTCCGATATGTAAGCCACCTTACCTCTTAAAGCCCTGCCAATGATAAGATTCTGCTGTAAAACCTAATCATCTAAATTAATCACCTAAAATCTAAATTAATCACCATTCATTTCCCCCCAGCTGGTCAGTTGTCCCACCAGTCTTTTACAAACTGGTCCTTGGAAAGGGCTTCAGTCACCATTTCTGGGTGGATGAGCCCAAGTCCACAGGACTAGCGTGGCCTTTTCTCCCAAGCACCAGCCTTACTTACATGTCCTGCTCACCAGGAGGTATCGCCACATAAACTTCCTTAGCTATCTTCCACATCAACGTGTCCGAGACCAAACTCAACTTTCCTCCCCAAATCTGATCCCGTGTTCTCTGTCTTACTGAAGGTCCCCTCCAATCTCCTACCCATCCTATTCAAATGTCATCCTAACTCCTTCACCTTCTGCATCTAACTACTGGCCAAGTTCTGGTCACCTCCTAGCTGCCCCTTCCCTTCCATCCACACTGCCACAGGTGTCCACCACCTCTTGCCTAAACAATTGCCAGGGCCTCCTGATTATTTCTAGTTCTTCCCCCTCTTCCCTTCTGAGGTGCCCTCAGGTCACGGCCAGCCCAAAAGCACAGGACCGATCACACTACTCCCCCTGCCATTGAGTGCTGGTCGTGGGCCGCCACCCGCCTCTGACCCAGGCACACATTAAGACTGGGACAAAAGCCCAAGGGAGCAATGAAATGCTCCTTCCCCTGAGTAGGGGGATGGGTGAACTTTGGGTTGGATCCCGAAATGTTTAACCAGGCAGGGAAGCCTAGTAAAAATGCCTAGACGTGGCATTTACTGCCCTGCACGCATAGCCCCACTCCACTGTCCACCCAATCTCTCAGAGCACCCCACCCCCACCTCCCAATGGCTCCCAAACACACATGCAACATCCACTTCCATACCTCCACTCACCCAGCTCTTCTCAAATGTCCTCCCCAGTCTCTGCTTATTGCAACCCCTAGGAAGACAGGAATTTTTGTCATATGGTTCATTACTAGCATTAAGAAGAGATACTCCATAAACAGTTGCTTAATATCACATCCTCCATAACGCCTTCCCTTTGTGTTCTAAGTCGTATCATTCCCCATCACCCACCCCCAGATCATTCTGTTTGTGCCTTTCACCTCAATTCTAGAACCTTCTGCCCTATATATTATCTTTCTGTCCCAACCACTACAGTTAGACCTGGCAAGGGCAGAGACATCTTTATCATCTTTACAACTGTGTGGTGTCTAGCTTGGGTTTGTGCTCAGTGATGCTCAGCTCAGTAAGTTTGGCTCGACCTGATACCAAGAAACACCTTATGGTGTTAAGCCTCTTTCCCGTTGACATGAGATTGTCAGCTGCTAGTCTTACATTTCTTTGGCCTGGCACAGAGCTACATGTATAGCAGAGTCTCCACAAATCTGTGTTGACGTGTCAATTGCTAAAGCTTCAGACCAAGTTGTACGGTCAGGCTCAGAGATACTCCATTTTTCTTTCTTCCTCACTGCCTGTCTTTATCAGACACTCCCCAAGAGATAATATGTTAGGATTATTTGCATCCTTGAACCTGCATCATTTCCTCCCCCAACTCCACCTCTAACTCTTCCAGCCCCCTTTAGTCAGTGTCTTTTGTATTTCTGTAATCTAAGACATGTGTTATCTCCTTGGTTCCCATGGTAACCAAAAAAATCTTCGTTAGGAATGCTGAGCTCTGATGTTGGGTGAGATAAAATACAGCGCCCCCAGGAGAGCTTCTTTGAAGCTGGGGACTTTGAGACTTGTTAACAGGCTTACAAAAATAATATATAGACTTCACGTTTATTTCCTTTGAAGAGCTCCAGGCACTTTATGAGCAAGCCTGAACTCATATTCACACATGCTCATGAATCTGGAGAGCTGTGGGCACTGCATTGTTACCCTGCGAGTACAGCTTGGAAGCTGAGGCGGAGAGGAATGAGGCAGCTTGTCCCAGAACACAGGCGAGGCAGCCAGGTCTGGGCTTCCTTCATTTATCAGGGTTGTGTGCCTGGTAGGGTTTGGTGTTCTGGCTTGTTCACACTGTTCTGTGACTTGATTAGATTGGCAGGAAGAAGAACACATGTATCTATTCCATAGCCCACCCAGCTTTGCTTATTTCTAGTAGAAGGCTCCCAGGATGAAGCAATAGCAAAATTTTTATGCACCAGCATGTCTGTCCACATGGGGATAAATATAAACAGTTGGGGTATTTTTTCCCAATAATGAACTTAGAAATCCCCCAGTGATGACATTCTCTGTACCCTCTCTGTCGGTCTCCTTGTGTTTCTCTCACAACTCCTTCTCAGAGTCCTTTGCCAAGTCCTCGTCCTTCCCACCACTTGGGGACTAGGAGTCCCCAAAGCACTTTACTGATTCTCTGTTTGCTCTCCATCTATGACTGGTCTCCCTCCTCACCATGATTCTAACCAGCACCTACTCTTTGGTAACTCCCATATTTCTCTCATTTCTTAGACTCGTCTATCTCCCAAATCAATAGCTCTGATGCCAGTCCTTTCCCAGTTCTAAGGAGATTCTCACAGTGCCTGCCACGCACTTAGGTGCACAGTCATGCGTGAGTGTATTTCACAGAGACAACTTAAGTACATCAACATGCCCCAAACCAAATTATTGACCCTCCCAACCCTCCTCCCAAAGTGATGCTTCAGCCTAGAACCCCTACTCTGACTCATGGCATCAGTCCATCCGGAGGCTTAACTGGAAGCCCCAGAGCATCCCCGACTCCCCTCTTCCCAACCTCCGCTCCATATCCAGGCACCTGTCAAATTTCCTGTGTCCTCGTCACCTCACCCTGGGCTGTTTCTGGCCCCCAATGACTCCATTTCTCCTGCCTCTCCACTGCCACTAGAGGCATCTCTCCAAAATACAATCTGATCGTATCAGCCTCTTACTTTAAAACCCCTTCATAAACCAACCTTTGCACCTGGGGTCAGGATCAAAGTCCCTTCACAATGTGCCTCCAGCCAATCCACGTTTCCTGTTTGAATTCCCACTACTGTCCCCTTAGTATGTCCTTCAGGTGTTCGTTATATGTATATGTGAACGTGGAGGCAAACAGACTGAAGCACTGTCATCTTCGGGTCTATCGGCCTGAAGACAGTAACTTCCGTTGTTCGTCCCAGAATTATTCATTTAGCCAAGGAGTCTAATACATGTCAGGCACTGTGGTAGGTGCTCACACCAGTGGGCAAAAAAGTGACAAAGATCCTTGCTTCGTGGAGCCTGTATTCTACCAGGGAACTCAGGTCAGAAGCAGTGATCACAGTAAGTAAAGATAAAGTAGATAAAAGGAAGAAGTAAGGGGAAGGGGAGAGGGTTTGTAAGATTAAATAGGGTTTGGCCATTAGACCTAATTGAGAAGTGAGGTTGCTGAGGGAGCCGTCCTTATCAGTGGGCCCTCTTCCTGTGTCCCTGACAGTATTTTAGATTACTGTCATACCCCTCACCTCCAGGGTCCGGGAATCGAACGGCCGTTCTGAGCAAATTGTAAAGTAACAACAATGGCTACAATTTCTTGTGAGCTTACCAGGTGACAGGCACTGGGCTGAACAGTTTACACAACCTTTTCTCCTTTAAGGTTTACAACAGCCTTCTGAGATGGATGCTTTCATCCCCGTTTAACAGATGAGGGAGAGATTAGAGAAACTAAAGTGTTTGCCCAAGCCCATGAATTAGAAAGTGGCAGAGGTAGAAGTTGAGCACACAACTAGCCATTTTTGCCTCCCACTGATGAATGAAGACAGTTGTGAACCACTCCTTTGGATGTTTCCCGAAAACAGTAGCTTAACGAGCCAACATCACCCATTTTCACAAAAGAACAAGTTAGTATCACGGCGTGAGAGGGGCTACAGAGAGCACTCAACACCTTTACCCTCACCCAGCATGTGATTATTCTCAGACAGGTGGTTCTCAAACTGTAGACATACTTTGAAAATTATTCCAGTGTCTGGCAGGCTTTTCTTGCCAGAAAAAGACTTCCTATGTTCATCCTCTGTCTACTAATCCAGTTTCCTCTCATTTAAGCCTCAGTGAAGCTAGAGCTCAACTTTCTTCATCTGCCGTATAATTTTTCTGCGATGTATTTGAAGAGCCGAGTCTCCTCTATTCCAAATTATTCTCAGCCTTGTCCCTGTTCTGTAGCTGTTGTCTAGACATTATAATAACCAATCTCTTAAAGATGAAGTCCTGGGTGTTTTCATGTCAATAACCCTGTAATCAACATGCTGAATGCTTGCTGAACATGACTAACCACTTGGAAAAGAGCAAAGCGTGAGTCAGAGAACCCCACCAAAAATAATGCATTTGGCTTAATCTTGGCCTGATGCAGATTCAGACTTTTGAGTCATAAAGCTCATTAGAAATGGGAATGTATTTGACTCTAATAAAGATTTTAGGGCGACACAGATTCAGAATGGTATATTTAGGGTAGGCCACAGGATCAATTTTGGAGCGTAGGCAGATGAGGTAGGGAGAGAATAATAATCTTGAAAACAGAGGCTTTATTGCTTTCCTGTTCCCACCTTTTGTCATCAGGAGAAAAGCCTGATTTTAAAATAAGTCTCTTTACTAGAAAAAGAAGGCTTTCGTGATTTGATTGGGGAAGGGATTTATTAGAAGTAATTTCTTTATTTGGGACATGCTTAAAGCTTGCCCAGGGGCCCTCCCAAAGCTTCCTCAGGTCCTTGCCTTTGGCAGCTCTGTTTCTGAGCAAAGCTGCTGCTTCTCACTGCTGTGAGGTGCTCACTGATCGGACAGCTGCTCTGCGGGGCAAGGAACGTCCCCTACAGCTGCACCCAGACTCCCCTTTATCCTGCCTCCTCGCCCAGCTGGAGACCAAGGTGGAGAAGAGGGGCAGCAGTAGAGGGAACTAGAGAAAAGGGTGAAGGTCAGCTGCCATCTGCGGGAAAAATCACAGGAAAAGGGAAGCTCGCATTTAGTGTGGAAATACTGTGTTTCAGGCTCTGCATCAGAGATTTGCACAACCACAATTGCACTTAATGCTCCTAACAACCTTGGAGGAAAAAGAAAACATATCCCAAGTTTACAAATGAGGGTCCGCAGCTCAGAGAGGTCCAATCTACCCATCCAGGAAGTGACGGACTCACGGTCTTACCACGGTAGCTTGACTGTCAGAATAAGCACAGTGAGTGACCTTTTTGGAAAGACTCCCCTGTCTCAGAGACCATGTCCTTTCTTAACCAGCCCCTTGCTCTTGTACCCTCAGGCAGTTTGGGGGTTATGCCAAGGAAGCCGACTACGTAGCCCAAGCCGCCCAGCTGCGCACCGCTCTGGAGGGCACAGCCACCTACCGGAGTGACATCTACTTCTGCACTGGGTATGACCCTCCCATGAAGCCCTACGGACGTCGCAACGAGGTCTGGCTGGTGAAGATGTGAGCCAGCACCTCGGGATCTGGGCTTGTGCCCACTCACTGGGCAGGCAGGAGGGGCTTTGAGCTGCAAATTCAGCTCAACCAACATTCCTTCCAAGCCAGTTACTGCCAAATTTCTGAGATAAGCCTGTTCAGTACACTGGGGCTCTTTTTCTCACAGTGGGAAATACAGCTGAGATAGGCCGCATCCCTCTAATTGATCTAGAATGGTCTGTGGTAGACCAGGAAACCCCCAGGAGCATTTTCCCAGCTAACTGAGCCTCAAAAAACTTGATACTTTAAAATTCTTGAATCTTCATTTTTGTAACTGAGGGGAAAATGTAATTTGTATGTGATCTTTATCTGTGATTCTTATCAGAGCTTTTTCTAAAAAGAAACTGAAAATAAAGTGCTTTGACTTAAACAGCTGAGACAAATCCTAAGTATGATTATTTCAAGATTCTACCATCTTTGGATGTCAGAGTAGAGCGGGTTGGCGAACTGCGTGAACGATAAAGGGATTAAGTACAGATTGGTAGTTACTAAATAGTCATGGGGATGTAAAGTACAGCACAGGGAATGTAGTTAATAATATTGTCATAATCCCATATGGTGCCTGGTAGGTACTGGAAATATCAGGGGAACACTTTGTAAAGTATGATTGTCTAACCATGACGCTGTACACTTGAAACCAATATAAAATAATATTGAAAGTAAACTGTCATTGAAACATAAAAAAATATTTTTAAAGATTCTACCACCTTATAGATAATATAATTAGGAGTGTTACTGATGGTGTTTACTGTGGCAGGAATCCTTCAGGATGTAAACCCAAAGACCCCGAGGCAGGAGGACGCGCACCGCGTGCCTGGTCGTCTCTAAATCATAGATATTTACCGCGGCTGTGTGGTAGCGATTCCACGATCTTCAGTGGAGGGTCCTGCTTGCAGCTGTGGTCCACGAAGCATCCAGGAGCCAAAAAAAAAAAAAAAAAAAAGCAGCTGGAGGAGAAAATTATCGGACTCTGACACACAACCCTAAAGGTGGGGGATTCACCCTGAGGATGTGTTCGGGGAATGAGATGAGATTAGAAAAAGTTGGGGGCCCAGTGACATTAACTAAAGAGGAAATGAAAGAAGCAATGTGCAGTTTGCCTGAAGCTAATGAAAGGGGACCCGAGGCAGCATGAAAGGCAGGGGGAGCCAGTGAGGACAGAAGTGCCCAAGGGTCAGAGGGCAGGTCACAAGGCACATGGAGGGCGCACGGACCTCCCAGAGATCACCAGGGCCAGCCCTGTCCACAGTGCTCCCTGGGAGAGCGGGAGTGGTTTTCCAGAGCGCCCAGCTCGGCACCCCCTGCAGATTTCTGCATGAGCAGTGAGGGCTCCACAGGGTGCCCATGAGGGAAGAAATGAAAGTAGGCTTTAATTCTCAGCATGAAGGGTTGTCATTGGACACAGCAGGCTGGGCTAAAGAGAGGCTTGGGACTGCGAACTACGTCCTCGCCGTTCCTGGTGCTGTTCCGAACAGCGCCCTCTTCTGGGAGACGGGCCTTGCCGGACTCTGAAGGCCAGTGGGAAAGCACACCAGCTCCGAGCCTTGACCACCTGACGGACCCCATGCTGAATGCCTTACAACTACCCCGTGTAGTCCAAAGCCACGGGCTGGGAGGCCGGTACCGTCATGGCCCCCACACATAGACGAGGGGGCTGAGGGTCCCACAGGCTTAGAACCCGGACTCAGGGCCAAGAGAAGATTGCAGCCACAGGGGCCTTAGTCATGTCAAGGACTTGAATTTTATCCTAAGAAAATTGACAAGTCAGTCGATGGCTTTGAGTAGGAACAAGATACCATAGTGTTTGAGAGGGAAAATTCTGTCTTCGGTGCAGAAAACGATTTGGAAGTGGATGCGCCAGGAGGCGGAGAGACCAATCAGAAGACTCTGCGAAAAAAATGATGGAGGCAAGTGAGGGTCATGGTGTGGGGATGGGGAGAAGTGGGCAGTTTGGAGGGAGAAACAGATCAACAGGACTTGGTGCGCAACAGGTGAGTGAGACAAGGGAGACGGCGTCGGATTCAGTGCCCAGGATGGGGCTGCCACTCTCTGAGTAGGGAGGGAGCACAGGCGAGAAGCAGGCTGCCTGGGAATAGGCTCCAGAAGAGAGTATTGAGGCCAGTGGTTCATCCGAGTGAGGCTATCTCATGGGCAGTTGGAAGCATGTCTCTTGCTAAAAAGAGAAACCCAACCTAAAGATATGTGGATGATGTCATCACTATACAGTTGGAGTGGATGAATTATGGACTCTGCTGGGAAAAGGCTGTGAGGTAAAGAGAGAAGAGAGCCTAGGTAAGAATCTGGAGGAACCCCAATATTTAGAGGAGAACTGAGCAAAGGAGCAGACAAAGATCTAAAAGAAACTGCCAGTGGTACAGGAGGAAAACCAGAAAACCAAAAAAGAAGTGACCAGCGAGTGAAAAGCAAGTCCTAATGACACTGTGTCCCTGTCCCTGCTGGTATTGTCCTAGGACATGTCACCATCTTTCTTCCCTGGCCTCCTGCAGCAGCCTCTGAACTGATCTCCTCATCTCCACTCTCACCTCCTTTTGGTCCATTTTCTATCCAACATCCACAGGGATCTTTGCTTAAAAACTCACTCTGCCCTTAGAGTAAAAGGCAAACTCCGTTTTAGGACCTGCCAGGCCTTGTGTGATCCGGCCCCTGCTCACTTCCCTCATTCCTGTCTTTCACATCTCTCCCTCGCTCCCTTAGCCACAGTGAGCTTTCACTTCCTTAACTGCTCTAAGCTCTTTTTGTCCAGGGGCCTTTGCACTAGCTGTTCTGTCTAAAACCCTTTCTACCTCCTTTTCAGATGGCTGGGTCTTCTCATTCTACGGGCCCTAACTTAACCCCCTTCTCCTCAAAGAGACCTCCTGTGACCCCTCTATCTATATAAAATAGCAACCCGCCCCCCCCACAGAGTTCTCCATCATAGCATTATCTTTTTTCTTTCCTTCATGATACAAACCACCATTTGTAATTTTTGGACTTATTCATTTCCTTTCTTTCTGTCTCTCACACTTGATAATGTTAGATAAGAAGGACCCCATACCTGCTCTGTTCTTCATTACATCCCAACACCTAGTTAAGGGTCACATATCATTTAGGGATGCAGGAGGCTATAACAGAAAACTGAACCAACAGTAGCTTAAACTGATAAGGTTGTATTTTCTTGCATAGCAAGAAATGTAGAGATAGCTTTAGTGGCTCAATGGTTACATCTCTGCGCTGGCCTTGCTCTTTCCCTCATGGCTGCATGATGGCTGCTGCAGCTCCTGCCATCTTATCTATGTTCCAGGCAGAAAACAGGAGACAGGAAGAAAAGCTGTATCATCAATTGCATGTCTCATTTTTTTCAAGGAAAAAATTTTAAGAAAGCATTTCCCAGAAGTTCCCCAGCAGATGTCCGCTTACATCTAATGCACCAGAACTGACAGGTGGGCCACGCACACCTGTGGTGGAGATGGAAAAGTGCACGTGTTTGGCCTTCCAGCCTCTGTAGTGGGGAGCAGCAAAGGCAAATGATATTCAGAATGGCTTTAGGGCAGTTAATCTACAGTGATTTCTGTGATGGGACAATAAGTAGGTACACCTGGAGTCAAGAGTTTGGGAAGGTAAGAGAGGTGGGAAACAGCTGGAGAGATTGACTGAGGCCGGATTGCAAAGGTTTTAATTCTACATTCTCACTTCTGAGCCACTTGCAAATGGTCAGGAGGATGGTGCAAGCTCTCTCCCTGCTGTCTCCTGCTTCCCCCATCTCTCCTCTCTCCTTTGAAAATCCAGAACAGTGAAGCATCCTCCAAGTGAAGAAAGTGGTTGCCAGTCCCCTCCCCCACAGTGAGGACATAAGGGTGATTGGACTGTGTGGTTATAGTGATTAAGAGAAAAGAGGGACAGGAGTGAGGGAAATAAATTGTTTATTCTCATTCTGGATTCAATAATGAAAAACCTAACCACAGAGACCAGGGTTGCTAATTGCCAACCTCCGAACTTAAAAAGCAGTCTCTTTCCCTTACTCCCACCCACTCTTTTGTCAATATCTTTTCCAAAATAGACACTGATGAAAAGACTTTCTGGCCCCATCTCACTCCTCCTTTCCTTGGGGTCTAGAGTAGAGCATATGGCCAGCTTTTTAGGTTGCTGTATAATTAAGTTGGAAAACAATTAACGGAAGAGTACAGACATTAACAAATATCCAGACTATGCTCTGGGCCGAGTGCTCAGGAGGACAGGCTCCCGGGTACAACCTCCCTGGAACTGCACATCTAAGTATGCTCTGCCTCATGCCTGGAGCCATCTCCCCGTGACGCTAATACCCTTGTGCATTTTGTGAGCAGCACCCAGGACATTTTGTCCTGCATGTAGCACAACACGATACCACACTCCCTCCCCTGCTCACGTGAGTGTTTAAGGGCCATCAGGTGACTGTGTGTATAAACACGTTGGCACACTTCGCTGAGCTCAGGGAGTTGTCACCACTTGTTTAAGGAAGACCTCCCTCATTTACATGTGGCTTCTCCATTGGTGAGTAATGTGCCTTTGATCTCTGAGCCCAATAATTAAAGCTTCACAGCATGCCCCATTGATGGGTATTTATTTGGTTGAATGCCATGGATTTTGCCTTTGAATCTATATTCTTGACTAGCTCTAGTTTTTTTTTCTTTAGAAATATTTTGTTACTATAGCAACCATCACTCTAGGAATTTGGGGACAGACCCAAGCAATGTCCAAAAACGCAGAATCAAGAATCAGCTCGTGTCAGATAGGAGTACCAGAGTGGACCGGAGGGGTGGCAGGCGTTGGTGTGGGCTGTGTAAAGCTATCTCATAATCAGACTTGATGTACAACTTGAGTTAAGTTTTCCCTGGCAATGGATTAATTAGACTTTTGTCAAAAAGTCACTGTATGAGCAGGCTCAAACCCCAGCCTCTTCTCATATCATGCCTCATCCTCTCTCCTGGGTTCCTTATCCTCCAGGCGCAAGAGAATACGGTGGGTTTCCCTAAGGCACTCCACACCTGCCCCCCAAGCCTTTGCTCACCTTGCTCCCACACCTAGAATCCCCTCAAGCCTGCCTATCCATCCTCTACCCACCCCTCGAGTCCCAACCCAAGAGTCTGAATTTTTCCCTGAGAGAGGATGAGGCATAATATGAGAAGAGGCTGGGGTTTGAGCCTGCTCATAAAATGACTTTTTGATGAAAGTCTAATTAATCCATTGCCAGGGAAAACTTAATTCAAGTTCTACCTCAAGTCTGATTATGAGATAGCTGTACGCAGCCCACACCTCCATCTGCTACCCCTCCGGTCCACTCTCGCACTCCTATCTGACACGAGCTGATTCTTGATTCCGTACTTTTGGATATTGCTTGGGTCTGTCCCCACATCCTAGAGTGATGGGCCTCTGTGATTTATGGTCCCTCTGCCAGCCACATAGGATAAAGCTGTGTGCATGGGGGATGCTCAGTCTTACTAATATGGATTAGTTTTAAAGCATATTAATTTTAAAAAATAAGAGATATTGATAGCTCACATTATTGAACATTCACCATGTCCCAGGTACTAGGCAAACTCAGCCCATGAACTACCTCATTTATTGGACACAACAACCCGATGAAGTGGCCACAGGCACTGTCCTCTGTACCCTGTTTGCAGACGAACTGGGGCGGCGCACACAGATTCAGCAACACGCTCTGGGCTACACAGATGGCACGTGACCGAGCCAGGCTTTGAACTCAGGCAGCTTAACTCCAGGACAAAATACTACCTAACACTCAGTTCAGTGTCTGGTTTCCTTGTCTGGCAAGAGAAGAAATGAAGCAGAATGTGACTCTCCAAGTGAGTACACTGGGTGGATGCTCCCTCCTGCCTGTATAATTTATTTTGAAGCTCAGCCAGAGTAGCAGTGATATAATCCGTATGTCCCTAGGGTATGCGCCACTGCCTGGAATTTAGATGAACAAACTCCATGAACCTAAAAGTCCAGAAATAGCACGGGTGCCCAACAGTCACCTATTTGCCACCTGTTAGATCAGAACCCTGTGTATCTTTCCTCCCTTTCATGCTGTCAATTAAGATTCAGCCAAAAGAAGTTCTTATGCCACCAATAAAAACACAGGACCATTTCCCCTCCTTAAATAAAATTATGTTTATGAAAAACTTTTAAATATATAATGTATGTTTGTAATCATGTTGTCTCTACTCTCACTTTAGAGTCCCTCCTTATGGGCTGCCAGATTGTGGGTTGTTTGCATTATGAGTGGGGGGCCCTAACCTAGAAGGGCCCAGTGAAGGCTCAACCATTCTGGGAATCCAGAGGAAACTTCAGCTCTTGGCTGTCTCTTCAAGAGCTTTGCGAAGGAAGTAGAGTAAAAGGAGACGATTTTATGCCTAGAAGAGGCTCAGTGGCCATTGCAGAACACCATCCTTGACTCTTTCCCTCTCTCAGAGGATGAGGTGTCCCACCTTTCATCGAAGGTCAGTCTGGTCACCTGTGCTGGGGACCAGCTCTCTCCCTTTCTTAGGAATCCCATTCTATTTCACTCTGTACTTGCGATTTCAACCTCTCCCTCCTCCCCGGCTCTTTCCTCTCAACATACCTTGTATAGTCATGCTTATGCTCTCCAGTTAAAACCAGAAGTACTTCCCTCAATTCTGTCTTGCTTCTAGGTACCAGCTCAGTTCTCTCATTTCCTTCACCAGTTGCCTTACAAATTACACACAAAGTGTTTTCTTTCCTTTTATTCCATTCACTCTGTTCATCCCCATGTACTTCCCCTGACGCATTCGCAGAATTCACAGGCACATTTTAGTCCTTATCAGGTTAGGTGGCTCCTCTGTACCACTGGACTCTAGGACCACTTTTTCTTTCTCCCATGTGTTCCACGTTTGGCACCTGTGATCTGTCATTCTCTGGGCACACCTACTTCAGACCACTCCCCTACTTCCTTCATAGTCTTCTCTCTCCCTGCCCAGCCCTTCAGCGCTGATGTTCTCTGGATGACACGTTCTATCCTCCATTACCACATCCCATCACCCTCCCCAGATGAGCCCATCAATGATGATGCAGCTCACGCCCATCAGTTCTGTGACATCCAAGTCCTGGTTTCTCCCAAGTATTCATTTCCAGACCATTTCTCTTGCTGACTTCATTTTATTCTACATCCTATCTCCTTTCAAAATGTGACCCTCGGGCATGTGGAAAAAAGAAATGGGTCCATTGCTGAAATATACACTGACTAGTCTCTCTCTTATTGACACAAAGATTTAACACAGCTTTGAAATTATAACTTGTAAGGGCTCATAAGGAATTGATAAGATTCATTCCCTTTGAGGGGGGGTGTCTCTTTCCAGTAGGAAGGGAGATGGAAGTATTCATTTAATCTTCAAGTTACACATAAATCTCAACAGTGTGTCAGCATCTCCCCAATTAGATGTGATTTGATTTTCTTTAGTGCTGATAGTTAGTATTATTTATTTTTCCACTCTCAGTTCCCAGCAGAACATCAGTACAAGAGCTTCCCGTATGGGTGTGGGAGGAATAAATGAATGAATGTGCTTCCCAATTTATGCAATTGCTCAAAGAACATTGGGAAATGAGGTGGAGAGGCCTAGCCTGTTCGCCTGTATGCTTCCCACTTTGGTACATGTCTAGGATGCCAACAGGAACCTGGCACATGAAGAAAAGTAGAAAAAGCCCTAGATGGTGTGGCTCAGTCAGTTGGAGCATCATCCCGTAAACCAAAGGGTCACAGGTTCAATGCCTGGTCAGGACATATGCCTGGGTTGCAGGTTCAGTCTCTAGTCGGGGCGCGTAGGTGAGGCAACCAATGGATGTTTCTCTCACATTGATGCTTCTGTCTCTCTCTCTCACCCTTCCTCTCTCAGGAATAGAAAAAATAAGAAATTAAAAATAAAAATAACAAAGATAAAGATAAATAGAAAAAGGCAAAAATAAGCCCATCAGCTCCAGGTGCACATATATCCTATGACCTACTTCAGGTAGGCACACAGGTAACTCACAGATATCTCAGACTTGACATGTCCGGCCCTAAACTCTCGGTTCAGACTCTCCCATCCCCCAAATCTTTTCCTCCTCAATCTTCCTCATCTCTCTAAATATTACCATCTACCTGCTTGCTCAAGTCAAAAAACTGGAAATCATCTTTAGGGGAAACGAAGAGTTTCCTTGTTTGCTGAGGGGTCCTCGCCGCTCCCCCCCCGCCCCCATGCAGCTATCACCTGAGCTCAGAGTTTTTCTTGCCAACAACATCATTCCCCCCACCTTGGACAGCCCTCGTATCAACTTGATCAGCTGGCCAGTTGCTCTCTGTCTCCTCCCCATTTCTCTTACTTAAAAGGGAGGGGTGGGTGAGGCAGAGCGGGACCCTCCAGGAACACAAACCCGCAGTGCCTCCAGCCATGCCGAGCCAAGAGGAGCCGAGAGGGAGAGTGTGGAAGACCGACCATGTGCATTTTGCTGACCCCTTGTATCTGTCGTCCCTGTTAACCCTGCTTTAGCCTGTGCTTGTTTATGGTATTTGGCGCCACTCTCTGGCTCAACACAGTCTGAATTCCTTCTCACCATCCATTCATTTCACAAATATTTATCGAGCCCATACCATATGTCAGGGATTGTTCTTGGATTTATATTTACCAGTGAACAAAACAAAGACCCTGACCTTGTAGAACAGGGGGTATAGACAGTGAACAACAGACATAATAAATTGTTCGTTGCATTGGATTTTAGAGAGTAAAAAATGCTATGGCAGAATTAAAAAGTAGAGCAGGATGAGAAAACGGACAGCGCTAGAGAGTATGGGATAGAGAGGCTAGTGTGAAATTTTTACTATTATGGTCAGGGAAGGCCTCATAGAGAACAAAGGTTCGAAGGTAGTGAACAAGTTAGCCATGTCAATATCTGGCGGGGGGGGGGTGTCTTCTAGACAGAGGAAATAGTCAGCGCAAAGGCCCCAAGACGAGGTGAGCCTGTGCTTGAGGAACAACAGGTCAGAGAGGCTGACCCAGGGCGAGCGAAGAATGAGGTCAGAGAGGTAGTGAGAAAGGCTCACCCTCCACCACCCCCGTCTGCAAGCAGCTCTGACACTACAGATGGTGGGCGCTGAGTCTCGGTGCATGGCATCTCAGACGCAAGCACAGCAGCTGGCACGAAATAGATGCTCAAAAAAGTCATTAGAAGAATAAACAAGCAAACGAATGAATTAATGCTAATACTGTATTGCTAGAAAGAGGCTCTCAAAGTAAAGAAATGGCTACGTTAGTGTATAGACCTCACATGTGAATTTAACATAATAGTTCATGTGTTGATAATTAAGGTATAAAAGTCCTTTAAAATCAGTAATGTTCCTAAGGTTAAACAGTCTTATTTAAGCTTTGGCATGATTATGCCATCATTTTGATCTCAAAATTGTAACTCAGCCCAGACTAAATCATTACAAAAGTCGTTGCTGTCTTTCCTTTGTGTAAGTGTCCCCACAGGGGACAGGGGCATCTAAGTTCAGACAGATCCAAGATCGGAGAGCTAGTTCACAGCCGACACCGAAACCCAAGTCAGAGTCCAGGCCTGAGCTCATTTAATGAGCTAGCATTTTTTCAATTTCTTTTTTTAACCCAACCTTCAGTAAAAAATACATTTTACTTTTTAACCGAGTACAAGCGTGTGCTTGTACACAGGAAACAGTTCCCAGTACACAGGAAATACGTTTTGTGAAAGAATATTTCCCATTATTATCACTGATAAAATAAAAGTATAGCAGAGTGAACACTGCATATTGTTTTATGAATAGTTATACAGAATATAAAATCTAAAATAAACAATACAGAAACAAAACTTTTAGACACAATATTTATTTAGTGAACAGATGTGCTTGCCTGCTTGTAAAGCCATTCCGGCAGAATGCCTGAGAACCCCACACTGTAGGCCTCTGGTGCCGCGTTGAGTCTTATTCTTACTCTTTTAAAATCCAGGGGGCGGGGGGGGCGGGGCAAAAAATAAAATAAAATAAAATAAAATCCAATCAAAGTCGAAAACTTCGCCCAGGTAGGTTGTTGTGATTGGTAATCCAGAAATTCTACTTAGCACTAAGAATTCTTCCTAATCTTAATCCAGACAATAACCCTAAAGTCTGGTCATCATTCTTCAGTATAAACATTAAGTGCATTTATTCTCTTCTTTATTCGCCAAGTTTAAAACAATTTTTGATTCAGAGTTTTTAAAAGCAAATAGATCTTTTATTCAAATGTTTTTCTTTCAAGCTTCATATTTTCCTCTAAAAAGTAATGATCGTTTGAGGAAAATGTGAGGCACGATAATATCTAATTTTATTTTATTCACACTGACTTTATAATGTTCCCTTCTCTGTGTTATAATGTTATTGGGAACATACAGCAGCGAAAAGTATTACATTTATAAGGAAAAGTTTAAAGACTTAGGAATGAAAGTCCTTTCAATGGAAGCTGGTGCCTCTGGGATTATCTGATTCTGTATGGATATGTGGCTTTGTCTTTGACTAGGCTTTTTAGAAGCCAGTAGCAATAAATGTTAACTTGTAGAAAACTCACAGCAATGCAGACAATTCTTACATGTAAACATGTACGTAAATTCTGTTCCATGAAGACTCAGCTGAACAGCTGGAACAAGAGGATCCATTTCCCGGAGGGCTTTTCCATTGCCATGACAGGTGCTTCAGCGAGGATGGCTGGAAGGCTGGGCTCAGCTGGTGCTGTCGACTGAAGTACCTGCAAGTTGGCTCTTGCGGCTTGGGACTCTCGGAGCACAACAGCCAGGTCTCAGGAGAAAGCATCTGGAGACTAAGTATTCCAAGAGACCAAAGCAGAAGCTGCAAGGCCTGTTGGACCTGGTCTCAGAACCCACGCATCATCACTTCCACCACGTTTTATGGGTTACTGGAGAGTCACTAAGGCCAGCCGGGATTCAAGTGGAGGGGATTCAACCCTAGCTCTTGCAGGGAGGAATATCAGATAATTACAGCCATTGTTAAAAACTGCCATGACTTTTGGAATTCTTGAGTGTGTTTGACATGTTAAAATATACTAGTTTCCTCCCAAAATTGTAGTTAAGATTGTCCCCAAATATCTAGATATGCACTTTTACTGTCCAAATACCATGGGCAAAAATATTTGACAAATGAGGTAGTATTCTAATTCATGAAATTTAAATCTTGTTTCTGAGTTTACGTATCATGCTTGGCTTAGTATTTTACCTTACCACAACCAGAATTCCCCCTTGTATACTAAATGGGTATGGTCAGCTCCAACCTCTGAATAAAATGTTTCCAAAAGTTTTGCTCACTGACATCTCATTTGATTTCAATAAATCCATGAGATTCAAGTTAAGTTTGCTTAGCTGCCAAAGCTTCATGATGAATGAATCATGGTTATTAGTCATTTTGAACAAATTTCAATAACTCCCATATTCTCTGGCCATATTCGTTGCCCAAGTTTGTAATCCCTTTATAATTTTCCCAGTTTAAAGAATATTAAATCAACAATATACCTTTCCAACTTGGAAATTGTATCTAATCCAGTTGTGAGTAAAGTTAAATTTAAACAATACAAAACAATCTTCTATAAAAACTATATCATATCTGATCTAACTACAGGTGTTGACACCTTACAACATCAGTACTTTTGTCAAGTTGAATCATAAAAATCTGTGTCAGACTATAATGGTGTTAAAACACTGTTCCCAAATAAGTCACAGGGGTGTAATGTACAGCAGAGGAAACACAGGCCAGAACACCACGGGAACTTTGCACGGTGGCAGACGGTTACTAGACTTATTGTGGCGATCACATTATAAGGAGTATCAATGTCCAGTCGCTATGTAAAGTTGCCTGTCAACCATACATTAATTAAAAAATTGCTTTTCTATGTTCAGCAACAGTACAGATTTGATGAGATATTGTGGTATATTAAGAGGTACAATTTTAAGTTTGTCAGCTGACTCATCATTTTATTATCAGAATCATATGTACTATCCCATACATCCTGGAAGAATAATTTTTAACATTTGCGTGACTCATTTCTTTTTTAAAAGATTTTATTTATTTATAGAGAGAGGGGAATGGAGGGAGAAAGAGAGAGAAACATCAATGTGTGGTTTCCTTTCATGCACCTCTCACTGAGGACCTGGCTAGCAAACCAGGCATGTGCCCTGACTGGGAATTGAACTGGTGACCCTTTGGTTTGCAGGCCAGCACTCAATCCACTGAGCCACACCAGCCAGGGCTGTGTGACTTATTTCTTGTTTTGCCACCTAATATACTTCTAAATAGAGTATTATAAGGCTTTTTTTATTAATAATGAATGAAATCTTAGTCGCAAACTGGAAAAAATATCAAAAAATTTTTTCTTTCCAAAAAATACCCTGAACATTCATAAATGAACTCAGTCTTGAAAATTTACTGATCCACATAAGACATGGAGGTTCTTCACAACCAACTACACATTGTATTAATACACAATTCAACTGTACAATGTTTGCATCCTGATAAAATAGTGATCAAGTTAACTATAATATACCAGAAAATAAATGAAGTGCCTGGGGCCAGCTTCCTAATTTGCAGGGCCCAGTGCAAATGAAAATGTGGCCCCCTGCCTGAACGTGGGTCTGTCAATCCATTTTTCCAAGGGCCCACTGCCCACCCCGTGATGGACAGGTGACCCCAGGTGGAGTGTGGCAGCAGTCATGAGGCAGGGGCAGAAAGGGGGAAGCCTGGTAACCAGGGCCCCAAAGGGTAGCAGCGTGGAGTGGGCGGCCGAGAGCCTGCCTCGGGAGGCTGGGAGGCAACGAAGGCAGGCGTGCACACGAGCCGAGGCTCTAAGCCCCAGCACGTACTTCTTTGTCCCATCTCACTTCACTTACAAACACCCAAATTTAAAGTTATTTAAATTAATTAAAGTTATTTAAGTAAATTTAAAGAACTAAAGTTATTAAAAATTTCAAGATGGTGACCACAGAGCATTGAACTTCAAGCATGGGACCCTTCTGAGTGGGGGGCCCTGAACAGCTGCGCTGATTGCACCCCCACAAAGCCAGCCTGGGAGATGGCAGTGAGCAAAAGAGCAAACGATCCGTCCTGGCCAGCTCACCCTGTCTCCCACGGCCAGTCCTGACAGCGGCAGACTGTGTTGCAGAAGGAAGAATATCTGATGCACTCTCTCTCATAATCTTTCTTTTTTTTTCTTTTTTTTTTTTTTTTGGTATTGAACTCCATCTTTTTTATTTTTCAATTGCAGTTGACATGCATTGTATTAGTTTCAGGTGTATGACATATGATTATACATTTACATAACTTACAAAGTGATGACCCTGATAAGTCTAGTGCCCATCTGACACCGAAAATAGTTATTGCCATATTTGACTATATTCCCTATTCTGAACTTTACATCCTGTGACTATTTTTATTTTTATTATTTAAATTTTTTTGTGTGAAAGTGTACACTCAATATTATTTTGTGTTAGTTTCAAGTGTATACTACAGGGGTCAGACAGTCATAATCTATTCTCTTTCTTTCTTTCTGGTCATGACCCACATGTCATGTCTAACGCTTTGTCTCTTTCAGGGCCTGCCCTCAGGCAGGGAGTGTCGGGAAAGGCAGCCTGGTGCTGCAGCAAGGGGTCAGCAGAATGTGACCAGAGGTCAAATATAAAGAAGGAAAAAAAAGAACGTGAGCAGGAGTCAGGCAACCCTGGCTGCCTCCTCTACCTTTCCATATGTTTGGTGCATTCCTTCATTTCTCTGGGCCTCTGCTGCCTTATTATTTATTTCCTCCTGTAATCAAGTCGGCTTCCTTATTATTATTAATGGAAGGATCAAAACAGGTGAGCTCTAACATCTCCTCCAGCCCTGTTTCTGGGAGAAGGAAACAACACAAATAGGAGTTTGACAACAGGCATTTGGCCTCTTGACTGTTTTATCTTCGTTTTTAATGGACTTGTGGCAATCAATATTCTTTGAGTCATCAAAGCCATATCCGAACTCTTTGGTGTGATGTTGTTGCCACACAAAAGCCAAAAGAAATGAGGTGTGAGTGATGCGGAGGTATGTAGGCGAAGGGGGCCTCATTTCCTTAAGGCCTAGCAGCACGTGGGTTACTGCCATAACTCTGGATTTTTAAATAACAATAATTAGTACCTAAGACAAGTTCTTTTATGTGGTAATTAACCCATTAATTCACCTGCCTCAAGCCAGCAGGTCAGGGAATCTCCTTAGAAGGCAAGCTGGCCAGACCATCACAACGGTGAGGAATGACCTAGACTAACTAGCTGGAAGGGCCTGGGAGGAGAGAAGAAGCTGCCAAAATCATTCTCTTGGAAGAGTTCAATGGGAAATCCTCGGTTGTTCTACTGACCACAATTCAGCCACTCACTAGGCTTTTCGAGCGAATTCTCATGAATGTCATAGTTCATCATCTAGAAAATCCCTTTATCCTTTCACGTAAACTTCAGATTGCCTTTACAGCTTCAGTCTGACCAGAATTATGCCTACAGCAAGTAAAGGGGAGGACTCGCCTCCCTAGAATATTCTTCCCTCAAAGGCGAAAAAAAAAAGGCTTTTTAAAGTTAAGCCATCTCTAAAATAGAACCCCACTTCAGAATGACCTTGTCCCGGGTTTGTGAAGGTCCTGACTTATTTGCAGGTGGCTTTCACTAAAAAGCATCTGTTGGAAAAGCACACTGCGGAATGGTACCTTCGCAAGGCCTGGAATTCTATCGTTAGGGTCCTTCAACGGAATAGTCCATCCACCACCTAGGAGGCGCTCCGCTCTGGGCCAGGTGCCATGGGGGCATAAAATGTGGAACTGGACTCCCCCGCCCCCAGCAACTATAAATCTAACCAAGAGGATAAGGCTCGTGCAAATAAAACAAATTTATTTATTTTTTTAAATGCATTCATTATGTTTTTAATTAATCAATGTACATGAAATAGGGAGAAAATCTGACTTCCGTCATTTTGAAGAGCACAGACCAGACCCTACATGGGGCTGCGCTCACAGCGGGAGGAGGTGAGCAAGAGCTATGGTGATCGGGAAGGGTGGGCAAATTCGTAGAAGAGATACCATGCACTAGATCTGAAAGGCAGGACACTGATTTGGGGAGGAAACGGTCAATGACAATAAAGCACAGACAGTAACAAGGAATAAAGCAAAGGCAGTTCAGGTCAGGAAAGACAGAGGCAAGTTATACCAAAGCCCACACTTGCTGGACGTCCAAGGTCTGAGGGAGGAATTCCGACAGAGAGGAAAAGAGAATAGTAGAGAAGACAAATTTCCCCCAATTCACAATTTCGCCAATCACTGGCCCTCTAAATGCACACACCCTTCTTTTTGGCCCAGTAAAACTCTTATTCCTTTGTGGAATGGATGCTCTTTTGAATCTTACAACCAAAATCGAGATGTGGGAAAGAGCCTAAAGGCAGCTTTTCAGGGAGCAGGTCAGAAGAAGAATGAAGGGTGTTCTCGTAGGACCCCTGAGGGTCTCTTGCAGCTTCCCAAACACAGTGCAGTATGTGAGGGGCAAGCAGCCTTTCCTAAATTCACATGCCCTGCAGGACCTCCCTAAGGCCAAGGTCCTCTAACGAGCAGTAGAATGGAAAATAATTGTCCCCACCAAAGAAATCTCCTAGAAAAGTTGCTGTGAAACTGGAATAGGTGTGTCTTTCTGACCTTCTGGTTCTTTTTATAGGCTCTGCAGGAATCTGAGTGTGAGCCTCCAGTCCTTCCGCCCATTTGGGGAGAGAATAAAGAAGCTGAGGTTGTCTCCTTCTTACTCATTGGCAGTTACAGCCTCGCGGCCACCACAACTTCAGCTTCCAGTGCGGACACAGAGAAGGTAAGTCGAAAGGAAGGGGCCATGCCCTCAGCTGTAAACCTGGGTCACTCCAGCCATCTGGCTTGGGAATAACTGAAGAGGAGGAGAGCTAGGAGTATTCAATTGCAAGGTACATTTTTCCAAATAAATATACGGAATTTTTTCCTGGGCAACCTCTGTTAAGACATGGATTTTGGTGCTAAGTTATCCAAAAAGTTATTTAAAGGCAGGAACCATTTCGTATAATTCTTTGATGAACAAATAGTAAGCATTGAACAAGAACATGTTGCGCTGAATTGACTTGAATTTAAAGAAGGAACGGTCATTAATACTAGGAAAAATCACCCGGCTGTCTCCTTCAACCAGTGCATCAGTGTCCGAGTGAGCCAGTGATCCATTAATGTCAACAGCCCTTGTCCTGGAACCTGAGGTAGCTGGAATTCCATCAGTAGGGCAAACCTATGCCCCTCTTTATGAAAAAGATTCTCCATCAACTTCAAAAAGCCTTGGTGGAAATTGTAACATGGAAGTGGACGAATTATCTGGAGCCCCCAAGTAAAGATTGCTCTGTTTTCCCAGCAGGGTAGAGGTAGGATAGCTTTGAGGGTTTACTAGTTTGGGGTTATTTCACTCAGTACATCCAGGTGACTTTATTTGGAACTGAGAGACATTATAGTGACCTGCATATACCCAACAGGCATTCTCGTGGGTAGATAGAAAGTCATAAGTTTGTCTCCTCTTTCTTCTGCAGGGAAACAGAAGTCCATTTTCGTGAAGTTCACCTACAGTCACTATGTGTGAGGACTTCACCAAGTCCACTGAGGACTATTATTTCCTCTGTGACACAGAGGGGCCATGGCGCATTGTCCTGGAGTGCCTGGCAATAATTGGCATTGTGGTTACAGTTATTCTGCTCTTGGCACTCCTCTTCCTCGTGTGTAAGGTTCAAGACTGTGGCCAGTGGAATGTCCTCCCCACCCAGATCCTCTTCCTCCTGGGTGTGCTGGGGCTCTTTGGCCTTGCGTTTGCCTTCATCATGCAGTTCAATCAGCAAACTGCTCCTGTACGCTACTTCTGCTTTGGGGTTCTCTTTGCTCTCTGTTTTGCATGCCTCTTGGCTCATGCCTCCAACCTGGTGAAGTTGGTTCGAGGTGGCGTCTCCTTCTCTTGGACCACAATTCTGTGCATTGCTGTTGGTCTTAGCCTGTTGCAGACGATCATTGCCATTGAGTATGTGACTCTCATAATGACCAGAGGTATGATGTTTGTGCATATGACACCCTGCCAGCTCAATGTGGACTTCGTTGTGCTCCTGGTCTACGTCCTTCTCCTGATGGCCCTCACGTTCTTCGTCTCCAAAGCCACCTTTTGTGGCCCATGTGAGAACTGGAAGCAGCATGGAAGGCTCATCTTTGTCACTATGCTCATCTCCATCATCATCTGGGTGGTGTGGATCTCCATGCTCATGAGGGGCAACCCGCAGCTCCAGCGGCAGCCCCAGTGGGATGACCCTGTCATCTGCATTGCCCTGGTCACCAATGCCTGGGTTTTCCTGCTGCTGTACATCATCCCTGAGCTCTGCATTCTCTACAGATCGTGGAAGCAAGATTGCGCTTTACCAGGCAACACCTGCTCGGTGCCGACCTACCAACGCGGCTTCAGAGCAGAGAACCAGGAACTCTCAAAAGGTACCTTCCCGGGGGTTCGGGAAGCAGGGAGGTTCTTCTCTGGGAGACACAGGAGAGAAATTGTGCGACCAAATGAATCAGGTGGGAACAAAAAGGCAATGGTCAGGATGTAGTGGATGACTAAATACTTCAAGCATGGAGATGCACACTGCCAGAATCCGGGTTAAACTTTTATGAAAAATGAGCTCTTCCAAAATACAGAGACCAAGGGAATGAGACCAAGACAGAACTGAACCAAAGGTCCTAAGTAAAGAGGGTGTGGCTTGGTGCCCATGCTGGGGAAAGAAAGGCACCCACTCATATAAAATGAGTCAATCAGCCCCAAATTAGGCTTGGGCCATGCAATTGCATGACAAATAATGCTAAGCCCAGATGTTTGAGCTGTCAAGTACAGAAGTCAATCCTGGCAACAGTGATTGACATTTTAAAAGTTAAGTCTCAAAACTAATTTGCCCAAACATCATAATAAACTGATTTGCAGGACTCATTACCTTGTTAAAGTTACAAAGCCTAATAACTTCCAGATCACTACTTTTCAAACTATTCACTGCTTAAAGCCCTTCAAGGTTTACAAAAAGTGACAGGAAGAGCCATTAAATCAGAATCCTGAGTAAAAGTACAGATGTACCATCATTAATAGAAATAAAGCAACTTGCTTATGTGACATGTCCCTATTAATTTCTAGGTTCCTTATGTAGGACCAAGCCACCTGACCACCTTTTGTTAAAGAATAAAATGTATTATCCATGACAATAAGGAGGCTTGAACGCCAACAACCTGGAGAAAATAGTGGCTAATTTCAGTCATCAGGAAATATGTCGGAACTCATTATTTCCCTTCTAAAACATCTGGCCCATTATTCATAACCAAATATCAGAGTTTTGCATCAATTCTTGTGCCTTCATAGCATCTGATTCCTCACAATTTATTTCTAATGTGCAAAGATGATGTTATTTTATATATTGTATAGCATACATCATGTTCACTAGGCTCAAAAAGATTAATAAAAGCTTTCCTTTTGGGTGCACGCACTTTTTTGAGCTGTAATCTATTGCTAATTACATATTCAAATCATATCCTGTTCAGAGGGATGTGCCCACTAGTTCTTTTCAGTGCAGCCGGCCGAGGGTCGGAAACCGGCAGAGCGCGCCCTCCCTGCAGCAGGTTTTCCTTGCTTGTAGATGACATGCGATCAGACCGCTGCGGTTTTGGCAGAATTGCAGAGTCGGTCTTTCTGGAAACTACTTCTCATAGTTCTCACCAGAAGACAGGATAAAACTTCCTGTGTTTGTTTTATGTTTCCAGGAAACAAAAGTCAGGGAGAGGGAGAGGGAGAGAGAGAGAAAGAGAGAATTCTTCGAGTTTCATAAAACCTTACGTACACTGGGATTTGTAATCATCGCTATTCCATGCCCCCGAAAATGTGGGACAAGTGTTTAAAGTGTTTTAAGGAACATCCTGGTGGAACAGCAAGGGCTGGCAAAAGCTCCGTGTTCCTGGTACTACCCTTACTGCTCACCCATGGATCGGAAATCCACTTCTGAGCAGAAAACAGCCTGCCGGTGATAGCCATTGTCAACGTAATTTAATCCTTGGGTGGGGAGGGGATCAGCAGTGTAGTAGAGAACACAGAGACCGCACTCCAAAACTGGGCAGAATAACCAGAAACTTAAGCTTTAGAGAATGTAATCAGAATTTAGGTCACCTGGAAAAAGCACAAAAACCAAAAAGTAGAAGAATGATGAAATCTCAATAAAAAGTAGAGGATTATACCTAGCTAGGGAAAACATACAAATAGACACAAAATAGATAAGAAGTAGGCAAGGACAGTATACTAAGTACCTTGTAAAAACAATTACTTGAAAAACTCTAAGTGTGTTGTAGGTCCTGAGCTGCAGTGGGAAAGCAGCTTAGCACTGTCTTTGTTTTTGTTTTCTCAAGAAACAATCAGCGTACTCTATAAACAGACATGTGGTCAGCAAGAACAGTCAGGCCATTGTGCTGAGCATGGGTCAGTCGCCAACAAGAATTCCCCTTCCAGCTCCGGGATCCACTAACGAGAAGTGTAGGAAACTTGGAGAGCTCTCAGTGGGAAACCACAAAGATGATTAAAGGGTTATAACGTCAGACCTGTGTGCAAATGTTAAGACAATGAACTTCGATGGCAGTTCTTCAGGTGCCTTTGTCGTAAACCATTTAAATTCTCTCTCTCTCTAAATTCTGTGCAAAACATGACATCTTGTTTGAATCCATGAGGCATGCGTTCGTCATGTGACTCTTCTGATTAATACTGTTCATAGCTGTGATTCCAGACACATAATTATTTGATCTACCTCTGGGTTGTGGGACCAAATTATTCACCTGAAAGAAGAGTCAGACAAGAGAGGATTAGCCGGGCGTTACATGGGTGTAAAGACCTCTCCGAGAGGCTGTTGTCCGGTCTCCTGTCTCCCACTCAAGGCTGTGGGTAGACATGGATTCAAATCAAAGCATGAGGGCTTTTGATTAAATACGAAAGTAAGAGTTGGTAAACACTAAAATGGATCAGCAACAGGGATTAAAGACTCCATTTCCCTGGGAGTCTTTCAAAAGAAGATTAGGCTTTATCTCTCTGAAGTGGCTTATGGATTTAATTCCAAGACACACAAACTTCTGGATGGAGAAGGAAAATGCAATTAGGCATGTTACTACGGAACAATTGGGCTTAGTCTTTGCCCTGTTATAAATGTGCTCCTAAAAAGTGGTATATTGATTGACCTTTTAAAATTAGGTTTTCTTTTAACTGAGAATTTTTAATGTGACTGAATTTGTAGAGACCATAAATTTAGTAGAATATCAGCCATGAATGTTTTCTTAGGCTAGGAAATCTCCCATTGTAATAATTGCTTACTTTATCTCTTTTAGACTAATTAGAATATTATTATATCAAGCTTGCTAAAAAGCAAGACCCATATATATCTGAAAGTATCATATTATTGTGGGTACTTTTCTGTCCAGTGTTTGAATGTGTACAAACCTAGTATAATTTGACCAAAAATTAGTCTGTGTAATATAAAAATGGGCCCATGACTATACAATGATATAAACCAAGAGAAGAAAGTTTTTGCAAACATAAGCCCTTTGGGTTGTTTTCCATATAGCAAATACCAACTTTTGCTAAACATAGCCCTTTTTCTGACAGTTCTCAACATTTTTTTCTTCAAGGCCCCACCTTACTATGAGAATCCAATTTGAATGGTCCCGGGGGGTATGTGATTTTTGTTTGTTCTTTCATGGGAACAAGTAGCAAAACCATGCTTTTGTCACCCTCGAGAGCTACGGGTCATGAAGAGAGAACTGGCAAAAAATATGGAGGAAGACAGTAAGCTGGAGAATTAAGCTTCTCTAATTTATGATCTGGTCTGATAAGACGTTGGATGAACACTGGTTACCAAGGGACTGAGTAGGAAGGAGTCTTGTCATGCCACAAGGAATAAAGTTACACCAAAAATTCAGTACATTCTGCTGTGAAGGAAAAGAGAGCATTTCATATTTCGCAATGTTCAAGCCCTCTAAAAAATGCCAGCAGGAGGGAGATGTCAGAGCATCGATTGTAACTAGACCACCAGCACCTCCACCAATAATAATATACAAAGTGTAGCGCTGTGATGATTTCTATATGTCATGTCTTATTCCAAGGGCCTTATCCACCTGTATGTTAGTTGATTTAATCTTCAAAACAGCCCTATGAAATACATTTTCTATTATGATCATCATGATCCCTCTTCTACTTCCATCAGGAAACAAAGGCAACAAAAGGTTAAGCAATCGGGCCCTACCTAGGTAACACTGCTAACCAATGAGAGAGCAGAGCCCACGGCTCCGATGCTACAGCTGGCAAGTGTGAATACTGGTGGCCCAGCGATGTCTGTGACCATCAAACAACAAATATGTCCCCACAGGGGCCTCGCCTTAGACACAAGCACAGCCACTCTCCTCATAAAGCTGCAGTCCTATTGAGGAGACAGACATGAAACAACCACCTGCGTGATATTCCGCCACAATCTAAAATTATCTTTAATGATGTTTCGTGTAATGTCCAGTTTCTTAAATGGGATCAATTTTGTAGAGTATCAGGCTTAAAGGGCCTTTAGAAATGATCTAGTTAAAGCTTTTTATTTTGCTCTTGAAGACCGTGAGACGCCCGTGGTCACGTGGTAACACTGGAGAGAAGAAGGCTCTGATGCAGGGCCCCTGTTCTTTCTCCAGAAAGTGATGATGAGTCTTCAGCCTCTTGAGCTACCAAACACCGATGAGCTTCTTCTGAACATAAAAGGCTATTCGTGTCCAGTCTTCCTCGGAAGCTTTAAAAATACTTTTTTTAAATCATTTTTGTTGTTGTTGTTGTTAGAACAGCCTCAACAGAGAATTTCTTTTCAAAGGGCCAAACACCTCTTTGTAAGTCATTAAGTCCTCTCCCAGTCCTCAGGTGCTGTTTCCGGGTGAATCTCTGACACTAACTCAGCCCTTCCCTCCTTTGGCTTTCAGCCCGAGACAGTGATGGAGCTCAGGAGGATGTAGCATTAACTTCATATGCAGCTGCAGGTAAATGTGTGTGTCTGCGTTCACCATGGAGGGCCAGAGCAAGCTCTCCTGCCTTAGGGGAGCAGTCAGGTTTCAGCTCCACTGGCTTTTACTGACCTGAGAGAGGAGCGATAGGGCAGGGCCATCCCTACAGGCACGTGGGGCTGGAGCCATCCAGATTAAACCACACCAGGCCAGCGCAGTAACGGCAAGACAGGCCTTTTGCCTGTGCTGAAGCCCCTCCCCATCCCCATCACCACTGCCGTCAACAGTCTATGTGTTCTGATGCAGGCGAGTGTCCCCAGAAAGAAAGGGCAGCTTGAAGGGTGTGTGTGAGGGTGAAGAGAAGCAAGCTCGCTGCTGTTTGCCCTGGGCACAGTGGGGAACTGTAAATACGTGTGAGTGTCGGACCTGTTCTTAGTACCAGTTGTTGAAATGGATCCCCTGAGCCACACCGGCTGCCTCTCTGAGTCACCGCCTAGCTCCAGCTGCCCAGGTGGCTCCAGGAGCTGGGCTAGGTCTGTCCTCATCATCTGGATGTCCAGAGGGATGTACTAATTTTAATCACTTTGGTCAAAAACCAAGAGAGTACTACAGAGTAGAACTGGAGGTAACTTACATGTGTGCCGTGATGGTTTGAAGACACACAATCTAGACAACCAAAAAGACCACACTGGAACACAATTCTTGTACTGTGGGGATCAGAAGGAACTAAAATCTGAGAGTGAAAGCCACAAACTGTACTAGGCAGCCTAGAGCTGATCCCTCTGGTTGGTTCTCTGAGATTTTGCCATTGGAATGGCACGCAGTCCAGGGCATAGCTGTATCATTTGCTATAATTAACCCTCTGCAGGGCATTTACATGACAGGAACATCTTTATTATCCCGTGAGAATTTCTTAGATTACGTTCAATTTCCAGTGATCAGCCATTCAAGAGTCTTGCAGAGAGATTCTTGTTAATGACTGAGGGGGACGATGGTAAAGAAGTTCTGATATGGGTAGGCTCAATTTTTTTCCTTTTTTTAATTAACAAAGTATTAACTGATGCTAATATTTCAAACAGTTCTAGAGCGTACCATCTCCTACGTTGGCTCAGAAAGTTCATGACGGCTTTTCTTCCTTTCTAGACTGTTGACTCCACACAAATGTATTTCAACCCACGGGCTAAACTAGGCCTCCAGAAAGATGCGGCATTCTACAGTCCACAGGATACAGGAGCAGTGAAGACCCCGAAGACCACCCTAATGCAGCCCTGCTGGGCAACTGGGGAGCCCACGGAGTCACACCGCCAACAAAATACCAACTCGTCCTCCCTTCTCTGCTTCCTTCTTCCATCTGGACTCTTCATCAGAAGACTGCCCTTTCAAGCATAATTACAATCTTGCTGGCCACCCTACCTGACTATGTGTCTCTTTCTTCATTCACGTAACTGAAAAATTCCCTTTCTTAGCAATGCTAGAACAAGTTGGCTTCTCTTACTAATGGAACCAAAAGACCTTGGTCTGAAGAAATTAGGGTCATGCCAATATGACAAAGTTTAAAAGAAACTCATTACTGGAATACTCTTCTAGTCATTTTTTATGAAAGGTCCCTATGTATGAGTGACCCAGCATTTGCAATACAAGTCAGAGCAGAATCCTCAGGATCCCCACAATTGGGCATTTTAAATAACATGAACATTCCATGGACTTGCAAACTGGCAGGCTTCCTCCCATGGTGTCTGCACCCCAGGACAGCGAGTTTGATGGCGGATGTGGCTGGGGTCAATGACCTGCTTTGATGAACCAATAACAGCAAAGGAAGACCCATCCCAGCTGATGCTCATAAAGGAATTTAGGTGGTGCACATAAAAAGCAGAGTCTGCCTGTCTTGATGTTTCTAATGAACCGATGCTTCTGCACTAATTACTTTGCCTTCATTTCTCATGCAGCCCCACATGGATTCATCTGCCCTTAATACGCATTCGTTATATGTAAACCAGAGTCAGAGGTGTGCTGCCAGAAGGGTTCTAAGGGACCAGTTCAGCCCTCCGACCTTTTAGAGGAGGAAGCAGAGCCCTAGAGAAATGGAATGACTTGCCCCAAATCACACAGCGGTTAGAGGTGGGCCAGGTTTTCCAACACATAGACAACTCTTTTTCCCACTCTGGGAGGCTTCTCCATGCCCGTATTTTTATATTATCAAATAAGGTGTGCCCCTCCCCTGAGAACCAAATGTGTTATTTCAAACAGGAAGTGTCGAGCGCCTGCTGTGTGAAAGATCATTGAAAAATAGTTAAGACTCCATACACAACAAAAAGCCTTTCTAATGACCAATGGACAACCTGGGTTTTTGAATATCAATGAGTATCTCCTGAGTGTGGGCAAGGTACCAGGAACCGTTCTCAGACTCAGTCCTAGGCAGACAAGGCAGACAGTGCTGCTTTGGTAGATCTTACATTTTTTGTGGGGGAGATAATACAACGCAAAGAACTTTAGGAATACAGCTCCCTCCTTTACAGAGAGGAAAGGGACTTGCCCAAGATAACATGGCTTGTTAGTGACAGCCAGCTAGAATTCAGCTGCTGTTCAAGTGTTCACCCTCTCTACAATGTTCCATTTTCATATATTTTTCTGCTACATTTAAATTAACTGCTCCTCTTTGAGATCTGTGCTCTGAGCAATGTTCTTAGCACAAACCAGTACCTAGGTAAATAACCAGAGTTTGACCTTCTGCCTTTATTGGTAATAAAAAGTTGAGAGAAAATGTTTTAACATTAAGACTCAGATCTATTGCCCTGACTGGTGTGGCTCAGTGGGTTGGGAGTCGTCCTGCAAACTGAAGGGTTGCTGGTTAGATTCCTGGTCGGGGAGCATGCCTGGGTTGTAGGCCAGGTCCCTGTTGCATTCACCGACGCGAGAAACAGATGTTCGGAAACCTTCAGGATTCAAAGGTGTTACTTTATTGGCCAAAAGTTTTAACCTGCACAGGGGCGAACTCTCAGAGTGTCCGGAGACACGATGCTCAGAAGAGCTACAGACGAGAATTGCGCCTCACGCTTACAGCTAGGCCTTTTTATAAACACAAGCAAGCAAGCATTTCACAGAAACAGAAGTGGCTGTTAGCTATTGGCTATCTTTTGGCGCGCTCGGGATCTATACATTGCAGGGTTTGGGGAATGGGAAATTTAAACCTAAACATCTCCTTAAATGGTAATCTGCCTCCAGTTCTTTGTTCTCTGTTCCTGGACAGCCAAATCTCACAGGGACAATCCTTTAGCTATTTTCCTGGTTCCAACAGTCCCCTGTTGAGGACATGCAAGAGGCAGCCAATCAATGTTTCTCTGCACATCAATGTATCTCTCCCTCACTTTCTCCCTACCTTCCCCTCTCTCTAAAAATAAGTACATAAAATCTTTTAAAAATAGACAGACCTATAGATTAGGTGGCATACTACTTAACACACCACCTAAAGAGCCTGATTTGAGAGGGAACAGCAAGCCCTGCAAACTTACATCTCTGGAAGAAAATCATCATCACTTACTCTCCTAGTTTTTAATCCTAAAAATGATTGCAATGACACCTTCAATGTAATTTTGTTTTGTTTAGTTTTGCAGGCAGGAAATGTCTCTGTTGCATCAGCTGACAAACTTTAAACACACTGAAGCCATATACAATGGCTGATACTGTTTCCCAAAATTTTTCCTAAAATTAGTAAAGGTAAAATTGAACCTCTTTGTACCAAAGTGCCTCAGAAGTGTACAGCACAATCTTACCAAATTTTGGGTTATATTGTATGCTAGTTAGATTTGGGGGTTGTACATTGCAAGTCTTTCATTCGGGCCATCTCAGGAACGAAGCTGTACCATGAGGTTGCACATAGGAGCAGGGAGACAACACTCCCTCTGGGAGCCCAGTACAGTCACTCGTCCGGCTTCATGGAGGGGGCATCCTGGCAGGCATCGGAGGCGCAATCCCCCTGCGCCACTTTGACACTTTCCCCACTACCAGCTGATTGATACTCTTCCTGTACATCATGATTCAGATTCCTGAGAGGGGGTCTGATTGGTGCAGCTATTGATCACTATCTCTAATTGGGAGCTTTTTTGCATTGACCCTTCTGTTGATTTACAATCAGCCTGTGGACTGGCTGCCCTTGGGTCCAGAACCCACCTTTGGTCCATTCGGCTGTGGCTGGCTTGGTCATGTGGTACAGACTCGGTCACAGATGTCTGCTCCCTCAGTGACAGGTATGCTCCAGGCAGCACTCATGAAATGTGAGTGACCAAATCAGGAGAGATTAATCAGAAAAATAAAATTTTTTGAAATCATAGAATATTTTAATGAAAATACAAGTTTATTTCTTTTGAGTTTATAGAGCAATTCACATAAAGCTAAAAACTCTAATACTCTTCTAAGTTGAGATCTATGAGAAACCATTTAAAATAATAAATAAAACTATGATTAGCCTATTGTAATCAATTCCTCAATTCAATAAGTATTACTTGAAGATCTAAACTCACTTACTTATATGTAATGGGTTACATAATTGGAAAGACACTTGTTCTCATAAGTATTTTAGATAGTCCTCTTCTGATTTTATTTATATACTGATTTTACATATTTATCCAAAAGTATCGATGAAAAACTTCACTATAAAATACCTTCCTGGTGTGTACATGGCTGGGTAGCTCAGTTAGAGCATACTGCTAATAAAATAACTGCCCTGGTGGGTATTTTTTAATATCTCTTTCATCTTGATGCTTTTTTTCCTGATTCAAAGAGCATCAAACATTTATGTCCCTCCACATTAAATCTTATGACCACCCCATGAACTTAACAGGTCTCTACTTATCATCCCTTATTTCAACCTGTGGTGCAGTCCAGCTAACTTTCCCTCATTATCTCTTCGTTCTTCTTTTGAACAATGCTCCCTTTTCCTAGGATTATTTCTACTTCATATCGGTCCGATTCATGCCTTTTTATCCTTCTTTTCATCATGGCACAACCAGTTCCAAACCGACCTTTTCTCAGAGACTTCCTCTGGTGACAGGAGGACCCAAGGTCACCACACACCAACACAAACTTAACTTACAGCAGAACGAAGTTCTTTTTTTCTCCAAATTTAGATGGTAAACAAGTATCTCTGTAGCACCTTTCTCAGAATAAGCCTACTCATCAATTTTCGAAGCACACAATGAAAAATAAATGAGAAAATCTCTTTTGTTTCCTTGGTACAGAAGCCCCTGTGTTTTGCACTTGAGGGAAGTGCTTCTCAATTAACATTAAATGGGAGTGATCACAACGACCTTTACTTTTGAGAAGTAATACTTGACACCTGAGTAAAGAAAGACTTTTCTTGGAATTACTAAACATGTCTTAATGGGTCAGGCCAGTTTTCAGCTACTGGTCCTTTGTGAGAGATCATGTTTGCTGCTCTTCAAAGACAGATTAGTTAGGATTAAGTCTACATTTTAACACATAGCATAATTCATTTAAAGAACTTCAAAGTGGTTACCTCAGGAGACACAGAGATGCACCATTGCTTAAAATATTATTAAAATGCCTTTCCTGGACTGCCTTCAAGAATGTCTCACTCTGGCAGGTGTAGCTCAGTTGGCTGAGTGTTGTCCCATAACCAAAGGTTGCAGGTTTGATCCCCAGTTGGGAAATGTATGGGACGCAACCAATCAATGCTTCTCTCCCTTCCTGGCTCCTTTCCTCTCTCCCTAAAAGCAATGAAAAAAAAATGCCCTCAAGTGGGAAAGAAAGAAGGAAGGAAGGAAGGAAGGAAGGAAGGAAGGAAGGAAGGAAGGAGTCTCAAGAAAATCAGTGGAATTGGATTACTATGGGGATTAAACTGTTAGATTGAAAAAGTGAGTTTCATGATGAATTTCTAATATTGGTCTTATCCATCACTCAGAGAACTACTAACTGCACTTTGGAAATGCCATTGTACATCATTCTGGATTTTTCCAAAGATAATGGAACTATCAGACCTTGATCCATATTTAGTATGTGGTTAAATCAACTCAGTGTTTGGAAAATGTGCACCAGACTGCCAGTGGTTGAATCCTCCAGGAAGACTTTTTTTTAATGTGAAAATTAAGAGAATGCTATTGACTTCTATTCTTGGAGAAAACCATTTACATGCAAAAGTCTGATTTTTCATATGAGATTTACTCACACTTTATTTTACCCCCCCGGGAATCCTTTCTTATGGCTTCAGATACAGCTGAAATTTTCCCAAAAAAAAACATGCTTTTGGGTTTTAACTATAGTTGTATTGCCATGTCCTGCTGTTGATAACTCATTTTTCTAAATGCCAAAACAACCAATTGAAGTAGCTATTTAGGAAATTTTAAAAACCAGTAAATTTTAGGGAAAGCATCATAGAACTCAGGTGGTCCTAAAGGCTGTTTGCCAAATATTTTCAAACTCTCCTACCTTCCTAGCACATAGTAGGATTGCACTTTTCTTCCCTTTTGAGGCTGAGTGGGACAATGACACTAACTCTGGGTAACAAGTTGGAGCAACAATGATAACACTTCTGAGAGTTCCAGTCAAGATGGTGGCATAGGTAAATGCAATACTCAAATCCTCCCACAACCACATCAAAATTACAACTAAACTACAAAACAATCATCATTTGGAGCAGCCTGAAATCTAGCTGAATGGAAGTTTTACAATTAGGGATTTAAAGAAGAAGCTACATCGAGGCTGGTAAGAGGGACAGAGACAGAGAATGAGCTGGTCCCACACCCACATGTGGCAGATAAAAATTAGGAGGGACATCTCAGCTGCAAAGGTCTCCCTGAGAAATGAGGGATCCCAGCCCCACACCAGGCCCCCCAGCCACGGTTTCCAGTGCCAAGAGGAGCAGTCCTCATAGCTTCTGTCTCTAAAAACTGGCAGAGATTGTGGTTGAGTGAGGAAGAGGGCTTCAGGAGTCCCAGGAAGTTCCTACTAAAGGGCTGCACGTGGACTGACTCAGACTCACTCCCTCTGAGCTCCAGCACTGGGGCAGCAGCTTGAAAGGCACCAGGAACATACCAGGAAGAACTGAATTGTCCAGCATTAGGGTGAGAGCCAGGGGGGCAGCTTTCTGCCAGATGAAAGTGCTGATAGAGGCCATTGTTCCTTTTCTGAGACCCCCTCCTCAACAGAGCTGGCAGGTAGGTGCCATATGTAAATCTCCGTCAACCTGGCTTGCAATGTGTGCCCAGTACTGGCAATTCCCTGAGACCCCACCCCACCCAAATTTTGGTCCCATTCAATTTGCTTTCAGGGGCTCTTCCATAAGAATGGCCTATATTGGTTTATCCTTCAGACTTCCCTAAAATTTCTCAAATAAGCAATGTGCCCCATACCTCTTGCTAAGTGGCTCTAGGCCCAGAACTAGCAGCAGCCAGCCAGCCAGCCTTGGTTTGCAGCTTGTCCTCACCTGGGCACCTCCAAGCCCAGCACAAGTAGCAGCCATCTACAGATTGCTTTGTAGCTCATGCCAGGTAGCTGCAGACAGAATGCAGGTGACTGACTGACCATGGCCTGTACCTCCTGGGAGGCCCCAGAACCAGTACACCCAGTGCACAGCTTCAGACCCATAGAAGCACAACCCAACCACCTCTACAAATGACACACTCAAGGGTGGACTCAGTGGGCACTAGAGTCCCACCAAAGTAAGTCCTGCTCTGTGGGGTGGGTCCTGCACAGCTAGCTGATCCTCCACAGTGGTTGGTGGTTGCAGCCAGTTCTTGCAGCCAATTGGCCTGGGGGTAAGTACCTCACATTGCTGTGCCAGCAGCAATCAAGGCTCAACCACAATAGGAAGGCGTAGACAGCACACTTGTGGGGGGCACAGCTGGAGTGCCCAGCTTGTGTGATTGGGGAGGCTGGGCAACTGGACCCTAAGAACACCTACCGCATAAACCACTCCACCAAGCCCAGGAGTCATAGCAGTTCTATCCAGTACATAGCAAGAAACACAAGGAGACTAAGAAAATGAGAAGACAAAGAAACCTGTCCCAAATGAAAGAACAGAACAAAACTCCAGAGAAAGAACTAAACACAGCAGTTTCCTAGATGCAGGGTTCAAAACACTGGTTATAAGGATACTCAATAAACTTAGGGAGAACTTCAATAGCATAAAAAAGGATATGGAAACCACACAAAAGAACCAGTCAGAAATGGAAGATACACTAACTAAAATGAAGAATAATTTATAGAGAACCAATAGCAGAGTAGATGAAGCCAAGAATCAAGAGCAGTTTGGAATATAGGAAGCTAAAAACACCCAATAAGAACAGCAAAAGTAAAAATGAATCTTAAAAAAGTGAAGATAATGTAAGGAGCCTCTAGGACAACTTCAGCGTACCTACATTCACATTATGGGGGTGCTGTAAGGAGAAGAGAAAGATTAGGAAATTGAAAACCTATTTGAAGAAGTAATGACAAAAAACTTTCCTAATCTGGTGAAATAGACATAGAAGTCCAAGAAGCACAGAGCCCATACCAAGGCACATCATAATTAAAATGCAAAAATTTAAAGACAAAGAGAGAATCTTAAAAACAGCAAAAGAAAAGCAGTTAGTCACGCATGAGGGAGCTCCCATAAGACTATCAGCTGATTCCTCAACAGAAGTTTTGCAGGCCACAAGGTAGTGGCAAGAAGTATTCAAAGTGATGAAAACTGAACACCTACAACCAAGATTACTCCACCCAGCAAAGCTATCATTTAGAATTGAAGGGCAGATAAAGACCTTCCCAGACAAAAAAAAAAAAAAAGCTAAATGAGTTCATCACTATCAAACCAGTATTACATGAATGTTAAAGGGTTCTCTTTGAGAAGAAAAAAAGATAAAAATATGAATAATAAATTACAATAAATACATACCTATCAACAATTGAATCTAAAAAATACAAATGAACAAGCCAAAGAGAAACAGACTTACAGATACAGAGAACATTTTCATAGTTGCCAAATGAAAGGGGGACTGGGTGAAGGGATTAAGAAGTACAAATCGATAGTTACAGAATAGTCATGAGGATGTAAAGTACAGCATAGGGAATGTAGTCAATAATATTCTATAACCATGTGTGGTGTCAGATGGGCAAGAGATTTATTGGAATGATCACTTAGTAAGTTATTTAATGTCTAATCACTAAGGTGTACACCTGAAACCAGTATAATAATGTATGTCAACTGTAATTGAAAAATAAAAATGATTAAAAAGGAAGTTATGACCCTTACTAGGTCAATTCCAGGCAGAAGCAATTAATTGTTGGTGCAAGACCCCCAAGAGGCTTTTTTTTCTCCACATTGGCAAGTGGTGGTTCAAAGAGTGGCTGTTCCATCAGCATGCAGCGTGAACAAGAAATAAAACTGTGTTGTTTGAAGTCACCATGATTTGAGTTATATGTTGCCTGTGATAGCTCAGCCCAGCCTGGCTGACGTAGTACTGAACCAGTTGTTTGGTATCCTCAAGTAAAACAAGGAGTTGTTTGTTGGACTGTTTTACTTTACCACTTGTTGCTCTGGTGTTCTTCAAAGACATTCTTAGATTAAAGAAGAACCACCCTATTCTTGACTGATACATGCCAGACTGACCTGCCAGCCATGTGGCTCTGCGGTTGTTTACATGCTTACAACTCACTGAGATAGATGCCATCATAAAAGCATGCAGAGGGTGAGGTAGTGACCTTGAACACAGAGTCACCCTGTCTGAGAGACCGAGGGCAAGAGAGACTTCACAATGGAGGTCAGAAGCTTGAGTTCTGTCTTATAAGGCGGATAGGAATTCATGGGGCGCAGGATGGAAGGGATGATACTCAGAACAGCCACTAACTGGGAGTCTTCATGAAAGTTGGAAAAATGTGCCCCATTCTGGGCAAATGAATTAGGAAATGTGCCCCCAACCCTACCCCAAGGACACAGTCTCCTTCTCCTGGTACAGGGTTTGGTAAGTGGAGTGAGGCTGAATTCCAACCCCACTTACCATCTTGACCAGATGTCTTTGTACAGTGCAAAAATCAACAACAGCAAATAAAAACCCAAACAAGCAAACAAAAATACTATACAGCTGACTGCAATGACCCCAATCTGCAGAACACAAAAAATAATGCCTGTGTGAAGGTGTAGCTGTAAGGAAGGAAAACCAAGGCACACTGGGAGAACTGCCAGGCATTGCTACTGCTACAGCGTAAATGACAAAAGTGGGGGGCGGCCATGGCAGAGGAGGCTGGAGAGCTGGGCTTTGTGGCTCACACAGGGCTTTTATCCCGAAGGAAGGAGTCTGGATGTGGGCGTGAAGAACACTGAAAGGAGTGGCCCTTCATCACTGCTGTGCCAAGCCGTGTTGGAACCTGAGGCAAAAGGCAAAATGTGTGCCCTGTGTCCACTTGTGTAAATACTCTGCCATGTTTTGAACCACATAGAAGAAGTTAACATAAGCTCTCGAAAACTCCCGAGCCCTTCATTGCCGGGGCTGTGTGCACACCTCGGTCAGCCCTCACGAGCCCGTGGGAGGACCGTGGCCGCCACGCCCGCCCGGGAACCGCAGCCGGATGCGACACGATGGCTCCTGTTGTGAAATCACACCGGCTTGTAAAGCAAACACACCAAAACAGCCTGTTTTTATAAAATTTTGATGTGTTGTTTATCTTGGACCCTTTGGCAGTAATTATATTAAAAAAAATTTTTATCAAGCATTATTGATCTTGATTACTGAGGGTCTGGACACTCCCCTGAATGCTGTGCCCAAGGCCATCGCCTGCCCCTCACCCAGCCGACCCCGTGCATCAGCCTTGCCTCCTGTGGGGGGGAAGGGAAGCCTTGCTGATCAGCAGAGTCACCTGAGAAGCTCCGCAAGCTCTCCATGGCCCCACCTCACCACAGACCAATTAAAACAGAATGTCTGGGAGTGGAGCCCAGGCACAAATATGTCTTAAAATCTTTCCAGATGATTCTGTTTTGTAGCCTGGGTTGCAAACCGCTGCCATAAGCTGATATTTAGGATTCGATGTAAGGAGGGAAGAAGACAGAGATGGCAGGATCCTGGCCTGGGTAACTACGGGCGGCCGATGATTCCACCGGTAGAAGAGGCCACCCAGCCGGGGGTGGGGAGAACAGCAAATGAGTGCAGTGTCGAGCCAGTCGAGTTTGAAGTGGAAATGCACGGAAGAGAAGGCCGTGAAGTTCTAGGAGACAGAGAAAGATTCGGGAATGAGCTTAGAGGTGGAGGAGGAGGTTGTGGAAGGAGATGTGAATGTATCAGGAGCATAAAGAGAGGCCTCAAGAATGCAGAGCGGTGGAGGCTGCTCTCCCCCTCAAAGGGACTCCCCGCTGATACCTTTGCCTCCCTATCTACCTTTAATCCTGGGCATCTCCGGGCCGCCGCACTGGAAGAAGAAGAGTTGTCTTGGGCCACACATTCAATACACAAACACTAACAAAAACTGATGAGCAAAAGAAAAGGTTTTTAAGTAAATTTACGATTTCGTGTGGGCCTCATTCCTAGCCATCCTGGGCCACACGTGAGCAGTGGGTGGGATCCCCGTGGCGGTCTGAAAGGTGCTCGGTCATCGTTTGGTTCAAGTCAGTTTAGAAAAGTAACACACTTGGAAAACAAAAAAAGATTGCAGTTATCTTTGGGGGCACTTTACGTAAAAGGCTTCTCTGATTTTTTGCTTTAGGGCAAGCTTTTCTCTTTTTCACATTCGAACTTTGTTCTCATGTTGTTCTCCTAGGAAACAGCACTTTCCCAAGCTCCACAAAGAAAAGCCTTAGGGAAATAAAACTTGGACGTGATGAAAGGCACTCAGCCCAGAACGTAAAAAGAATGAATGCCCTTTCTTTCCTCCAAGCCCCAGGCTTGTGAGTAGCTTTTATCACATTGGCTTTCCGTGTTCTTTCCCAAGAACGAAAACCTGATCGTGAGTCAGCTGAAATTCATCAAAATGGTTTAAGGATAAATCAGCACAGAAAACACAAGGGAAAAATCTGACAGCAGTGTTCTCTGAGTGAGATGCCATAATCTTAACTATGACAAGCAAACAAAAAGTACCTTCGTACCAAAAAGCTTATTCCTTCGTTAGCAAATGCTCATGTGTGCGCACAGATGCTGTGCCAGGCTCTGAGAATACAGCAGAAAACGAAACAATTCCTTGTCTTCCCAAAATACACAGAATCGTGGGAGGAAACCAAGTGAAACAACAAACAACGGTGATTCCAAGCGGCCGGTTCTCTGGGAGAAGCAGGCGGGTGCTGTGAGGAGGGGGTGCTGTGAGGAGCAGCCGCTCTGGGGGACCAGCACTGAAGGGCCCGGCAGCGGCAGGAGGCCTCACAGAGGAGGACATCTGGGCTGAGAGGCAACGTAAAAAGGACAAGAGTTTGGAGACGGTTGGGAGGAGTTGGGGGAGGCTCCGGTGGGAAGCATTTCGAGCTGGGGACTCTCAAGGGAAGGATTTATGGAAACACTTGTTTCTGGCCCTGGCTGGTGTGGCTCAGTTGATTGGAGTGACATAATGCAAAGCCAAAGTCTGCGAGTTTGATTCCAGCCAGGGCACATGGCTGGGTTGCGGGTTCCATCCACAGTGAGGGTGCTTACGAGAGGCAACCGATTGATGTTTCTCTCACACATGGATGTTTTCCACCCTCTCCCTCCCTCCCCTTCTCTTCCTCTCTCTAAAATCGGTGAGCATGTCCTCCAGTGAGGATTAAAAAAAAACAAAAACTTGTCTCTGTCCTGAGTGACTGAAACCATTAAGAACTCTAACTTGAAGGCTCAGAACCAAGAAGGGACGGCAGACCCGAGAGCAGGCAGCGCGTGCCTGGAGTGGATTAGAGGGTGGGGAGCTGTGATTTTTGCCTCGGCTCTGGGGCAGCCAGGCAGGGTGTGAGGTGGCCCGAGACCCGGACTGGCTATGTCCACCTGTGAGCAGCAGCGTCCATTTACCCCGTGACCCAACAGGTGGAAGTAATTGGGAGGCCCTACTTAAGGCTTTAGGCCCCAACCGAACAGCCGGGGGATTACAACCACCATGTATATAGACTGTGTCCTCAAATTGTCTCACAATACGTAACGCAGCTTTTTCAGACTGGAATGACTTTCTGGCTGAAGAGACGCCTTGAGAAAAGCAGGCATGAGGGAAGCTGCAGACAGTGACATGATGCCATTCGGCCGTGACACAAGCCTGAGGGGAGAGGAGAAAGAGGGGAGCAATCAGGTTGTCAGGAATGGGTTGCTCCCCAAGCAGAGGCCAGGTGGTGGCAGGCATCCCCTCCCTCTACACAGCCTCCGCCGGCTGCCTATTTGAAAGGAGCTGTTCTGTGTTCAGCACAGATCTGCAGAGGTCTGGTGAATAGGATGAAAGGTAATGGTTTCGTCTCACTTGCAGAAATGACTCCCTGTGCCTCACAGTGACCTCCGGCCTGTGCATATATGGATAGATATGGCAGTGTGTGCGCGCACACATGCAGCCACCAGCTGACACCTCACCCACCTACTGGCACATCAGAGTCTCTCACAGGACCCTGGAAAAGATATCTGAAGAACACGAAAACATCTGCATTTATCCTTTATGCAGAGTTGAACGGGAAACTGTTTTTCTGCCCATTCTTTTGAAATGAAATGTAACACGCACACACACACTCACCCCAGTGACTAGGCAAAAACGTACAGGTACCAATGTGGTGCGTTATTGCCACCAAGTATGTTAGGAAAATGAGGAACAGAGGACCCAGCCAGCGCCCTTGAAGGGGCTTGGGGTGGGTCGGAGTCAGTCTCATCAAAAGAACCACATTCCGTGCACTCCAACATCTGTGCCTTTGGAGGCTGCCTCTGCCCACATCGTCCCTCTCGCTTACGACCCAGCGACCTTCCGGAACTTACAGGAGAAACAGCCGCTCTGGCTGGGAGGCTCTGGGACGAGGCTGCGCCCATCTGCTCCCTTCCCTGGCAGCCGTGACCCTCTGGGGATTGTAGCCGAACACTCTCCTGACTTCAGTTTCACCTTTACATGCTTTTCTCTTTATCCTCCTGCCAGGCTTCTGATTTTGCAGCCCTTCCTCTCACCCAGCAGCCCTCTCTTCCCAGCCCCCACCCCCACTCCACACTTTCCTCCCTCCCAGCTGAACCCCGGGCCTCTCCTCCGTCTGCCCCTCTCATCTAGTTAGGCCCAGTAGGATGCTCCCTCTGACACTCATCCTGGTTCCCAAGTGTTCAGAGCTCGTGGGCTTGTGACTCAGATGACTAACCTCGTGCTATGCCAGGGCAACCCACAAACCTTTTGATTTTGCTGAGCAATACGAAAGACAGGGCTCTTTGTAATGAATCACCCTCAAAGTACAACAAGGACTCGTATTTTTGTACTTAAAAATGGGAGCTTTTCGGTAGAGAAATACACTGGGCAATATTTCAGACATTGACTGCATACATCTGAGGAGGGACACTGGTGTTTATAAAGTTCAAATATCTTTGCAAAAAAATTCTGCATTATCACTGTGTCCACAATAAAGTAACATTAAATACAGTGCCTGCAGTCAGCCCTCCGTCTTCACAGGTGCCGCATCCCTGGATTCAACCAGCCCAGATTTAAAATATTTGGAGGAAAGTGTTGCACGTTGCTGACAGGCACTGCATACGTAGGCCTGTGATAGTTACTTCTGTGCTGCACACGTACAGACTTTTCTTCCTTGTCTTTATTCCCTGTTTGCATAGCACTTACATTGCATTAGGTATTAGAAGTATTAAGAGGTTATATAAAGTGTACAGGAGGATGTGTGTAGGTTATACGCAAATTCTACACCATTTTATACAAGGGGCTTGAGCGTCCACGGAGTTTGGTATCCATGAGGTCGGGGGAGGGGCGGGGTCCTGGGACCGACACCCGGGGGTCCCCTGGGGACGACTGCTCTGTCCCCACACGGCGCCTTGTTTATAAAATACAGACAAGGGTCACAGAAGGGTTGTCTGTAAAATACGACTGCCACAGTACAACATGCAGAGGATGTGCTACAGAATCGTCCCCCTGAAACCTATGTAATTTTATGAACCCATGTCACCCCAATAAATTAAATTTAAAAAATGTTTTAAAATGCCAGCCAAGAGATGGCTCATGATACCCGATTATAAATGACCCTCACCAGCAGGTGGAGGCATGTCCAGGCAATGACGTGCGTTTCCATTTCCCCCGAGGGCTCAGGAGGTGTTTGGGTTGCAGGGGTGGGGAAAGCAAACTGGTTGTCTTGTCATGGTTCCCAAGATTCAAACACCAGGCATGACCATTTGGCAAGTGAAAGTCCCAGACTCCTTAAGCTTATCTAGTCCAGCCTCTCTCCTACCAGGGAATTCCCCACATCGGCCTCAACAGAGCGTCACTGGGCTCCAGCGAGCAGTACCCCACCACTTCGCAGGAAGCTCCTCTGGGATCTGCCCCGTAAAAATCCTGACCGCCGAGCCGCCTGCCATGCTGGCACGACTGGGGACCGTTGAGAGGCGGCCTGAGGTTACACGCAAGAGATCCAGAGGCAGCCCGGTCGGTGTCCACTCCCAGCCCTGTCGCTTGGTAGCTCTGTCACCGTGGAGCTTGTCTGAGGTAATATTATACGAGTAAAGCCCTTGAAAATGGAGCCCAGCCCAGAGTAAGCCCATGGTAAATGTTAGTTAGCTGTGATAATGATAACGCACCTGCAAGGTCTTCGTCTCTCCAGATGAAACACCCCCATTTCCCTCCCCTGTTCCCTAAATCACATGGTTCTCAAAAGAGCTCCTATGAGAAGCTCCTCCAGTAGCATGAGATCCACAGAGATGGGGTCATGGATTTAACCTTCTAAGGTGGTGGAACGGGCTCCCAATTCAGTGGGGGCAGCACCTGCCTCAGCCTGCACCGTCCTATTGTATCTGTGCTGCCTGCAACTGCACTGGCTTTTGGCCCGCTGAGCCACATCCCCGGTCCTTTTCAGTCTGACGGACACCTGAAACTGCTGTGCAACCAAGCCTTTCCTGCCTGTATTTATGGAATTTATTTAGGGGGCATGAATGCATTCATGACTACGAAACTAACGTCTTGGTTTGGGACCTTTATTCCAGTGTATTGCAACGCATTTCATTCTGGTTTTATGATTCAGTCTTTCCTAATTTTGTGTCATGCATGAACTTTGATAGATGCTTTATTTTTGTCCAAGTGGTCAATAAAAAATATTATCCAAACAGATCTAAAGACAGAGAGAGCCCTACGGGAAACCACTAGAGACCTCCGTCTGATAAGTGATCTCTTCTTGGATGTTTGACCTATGACCTCCTAACTCAATCATCATTATCCCTTCCTTTCTCAGAAAGACATCATGTGAAAATCAATAGATGTTTTCTCTATTTCAATTCCTTGTGGGTAACAATGGCCAATCTGGAATTCCTCCTTCTTAGAGAGAGGACACTGGTAGCTTCACGTCACAACAGGGTGTGGTATGGTGCTAGAACCCACCGCCTGTCCCAGAGCTCAGGGGCGAGCTGCATGGGCCTATTAGAGTTCGCTTGCTTTCCTTTTGTTTGTTTGTTTGTTTACTTTCTTTTTTTAATTTTTTATTTTAATTGTTGATCTTGTACAGTTTTCTGTCTTTTACTCCCACCCCAGCCCACCGCCTCAGCCCTCCCCACCTCCCTCCCATTTCCACCCCCCATAGTTTTTGTCCATGTGTCCTTTATACTTGTTCCTGTAAACCCTTCCCCTTTTCCCCTGAAATTCCCTCCCCTCTCCCCTTCGCTTGTTTTCTTAACCAAATTGCTGGATCTTAATGTGGGAGGGGCCTGAACAAGAAGCAGCTGGGACCAGACCATTGGGTGCTGCCCGCCGTGCTGTAACCAACTTCCACTTGCGGTTCCTCTTCCTTTCTGTGGAAGGTCATGGTTGAATCTGGTGCCAGCGACACCCGGCTCAGAGCGTGACACACTGAGTTACTTGCAAAGTCTTTCCAAGGGCCACCTCTGACATCTGCCATCAGAAACTGCACAGGGGGCACAGAGCTGCCCTTGTGGGGTTGGGGGGTGGTAAACTCCACACGGAGAGCAACACGGGGTGCTGGGCATGGGTTTTTGGCTCCGCATGGGGCTCAGAGAAGGGGCAGGATGATCCTGCTGGCTGGGGGAAATGGAGAACTCCTTTTTTGCTTTGCAATCCCTCTTGTGACAGCCTACTCCCTCCGGAGGCAGGTGCGCACTTGGCTTGGGGGTTGCAGAACAGGGGTCTGTGGTTTAGCCAGAAAATGTCGGCCTTCCCCGCCCCCACTCTCTCGCCCACAGCTCACGTCCTGAGTGGGGAGGAGATAACTGGAGGAGAAAGCAAGGTGACAAAGGCAACTGGGAAGACAAAGGGAAATGAGAGGAATTTAAAAGATGGGTGACCGTGGTCACTTTATTTGATTCTTTACACAAACACCCTTTTGGGGTAAGTGTGTCTCACACTGACCTCACAGGTGTCAACTGCAGACAGAGCACAGATCCAGAAACCTGGTCCCGATGGTATGAAGCCCACCAGGCCGGAGGCCCCTCCCTTGACAAGTGAGGGATGGGAGGCACCAAGTACACAAGCTCTGTGACCTTCTCACACTGTAACATTTTAGTCACTGGAGTGTTGCTCTGAAGGGTCAAGAAAATTGCGATCCAGAGGTTGCAGACATCAGGGTCAGACGCCAACATGGGGCTGCCCACACCCATCTGCACACCAGAAACATCCTGAAGCCAGGGGGCGCAAAGTGTTGCCTGCCCTGCATGGAAGGGGTTCCAGAGAGGGACCACAGGATGGACCAGAGACTTTCTAAGGCAGCGGTCTACACGTTGCAGGCTGATTCCCGAGATCCTGGATCTCAGCAGTCAACACTTCTGAAGAAAGGTTTTTCTGAAGCCACCACCTACAACTGTGAAATAATCCAGGTTCGGACTGGGGCTGGGACGGGGCAAACATGCAAGTCCTGGTAGCATCAGAAGGACATGGGCAAGGAAGGAAAAGACCAGCGGGGTGCAGCTCAGTTCTCAGCAGTAAGGACAAGCCTGGGAACGAAGGAAGGAAACCCAGAATGCACAGGGAGGGGGAAGAACGGGTGTTATTGCTGTGTTTCCAGGGCCAGGATGTACTCTTTGTTTTGGCGCATTTTCCTGACAAAAAGCCAATGTTCTCATCACATAAATACTTGTGGACATTAGTAACAACAGCATATGAGACCCAATGTCTGTAAAGATGCCATTTTGCATGCAAATAGACTGGAAATGTCTTGGAGAATTTCACAAAAATAAGACAGGACAATTAAACTCTGGCACAGAGATCGGGAGCAAATTCTCTAAAGACGGTGGGAGGAAGGACGCAAACAGCTCCTACACACAAGCCTTTTAAAATGGGACGCGAGTGCATGGGACGCTTTTGCCTGAAGCCCACCGGATACCTGCAGGTCTGCCGCGCCTTTCCCAGGAAAACCGCCTTAACTGTTTGCTTTTGAGAGGCACTGCGTCCTTGAGGGCTGATGCCTGGGGTTTTACCGCCATCTAGTGGAAACACAGGGTATGGCAGCTGTGGACGTCCTCTCGGCCTAAAGTGAGAGGCAGAAGTGAGCCTGGGTCTGTTTCTCATCTGACAATGAAAGGTGAGAGAAAGGTTGTGAGCTTCCTTTTATTATCATCCACTTCGTTCAAAGGAGATGCCATTTGGGCTCCCAGCCATCAATCAACTGGCTTCGCGCAAGGACCAGGCTGAGCTAAACTTGCATGTTCTAGTTCAGCCCAAGTGGAGATGGAGACTCACAGGACCGGCTGGAATTGTCAGAGGCCAAAAGCTCCAGCGCCTGAGATGTCCTCTTAACAACCGGTGTCCAGTTTAACAACCGAGTTTAACTATGTGCAGAGGACATAAGGCCTCTGAGGACAGGTTAGCAGCTGCAGGGGATGGATGACAAGTAGAGTCGAATGGGGAGCATTCTGGTACACCCTTTCAAGAGCAAGAACTCAACAAAATGATGGCCTACTTGGCCAGTATTTGGAGAACACTTTATTTCTCGGGAAAGAAACCAATTTCCAGCGATAGACCCCTGGCCACATCCTCTCCTGGTTTGGAGGAGGTTGACCCCAAGACCTGGAGACTCTTCTCTAATAAGAAAGCCGATCCAGAGTGTTCTGTGGCTCAACCTTTCACTCAGCCCCCTTTGCTTGGTTGAGAGGCCAGAGACCGAAGGACAGAAAAGAGGGAAGAAAGTGTGTATTTCTTGTGACAAAACAATCTATGTGACACTATATTGTTTTTTCCTCATGACTAACCTCATAGGGTTAATGGCCTCTTGGGAAAGACTAGAACAGCCTCAAAAGGACATAAATCATCATTTCTAACTCTTCCTTTTCAATTTAAAACTTGGCTAATGTTGGTGCAAAGCCATCGGGAAACAATCAACCAAACCTTGTGGAACGTAAACACCCCTAATTCAGCGAGTCATTCATTCACCTCCAAACTCCCCTCTCCTCTTTTCACACTAGGCTTTCCTTCTGATGACGAGCAGAGCATCAGGTTCTTGAGAGGTAACTCCCTAACTCAGCTACACATTTTTAAATGTCATTCATTTTCTGTGCATGGCGATTTTCTTTACCTCCACCAAGGAGCAATTCTCTATTGCCCTGCCCCACAGAGCTATTTCCGGGATGAAGTAAATAATAATCATTAGGTACCATGTCTTTCCAATAGATATTATGAACCAGTTCTGTCAAATAAAAGATTTATTTCCTCCTACAATTAAACCACAGGTGAATTGTGAAACTGGCTTTAGGGTCTCCTTCCTGTCTTACCTGGGCTGCCAAACCCCATTCCAAGGTTGCCACACCTCTGCCTTCCTGGAGCAAAACCTCAGAGTCCGTGGCCCTTCCTGGCTCCCCCTCTCACCTCTACCACTCACCTCAAAAATTGGGGAAACACACTTGTGTTAGATACATGTGAAGACAAGGAGAAACACATGGAGAAGGGTCAAGTCCATACCCAGTGGAACTGAACCTTGAACTTGAAGTCCAACATGACTAATGCCCACCACTCATAGAGTGAAAGAGTTGCCACCACATCTTTATTACGTCTCCAGGTAAAGAATGCTGAATAACTTATTATACAAGGAACAAACACACTCCCCACCTGTAGACAATGCCCGCTTACAGAACGCAGGAAGTGAACGCAGTGCAAATCTAGTGACAGAGGCTGGGATTCGAATCAGTGCCAGGAATTTACAGAAAGAACAGTGCACAAATTCTCTGGGCAGAGAGAAATTGGGCTTGTCCACACTAGTGAGGTCTAGGAGAACTCCTGACAAAACATACAGGGGAGATTAGCAGGGAGACGGACAGCAAGTTTGGGAATGATCCAAGGAGAGGCTTGGGACCTGTGAGCTGGTGCTGGGGACCCACCGAGGCCCTGTGTTGGGCAGCACAACAGAGAGGAGTAAATTAGGGTGACCTTTAGCTCTCCAACCCAGATAAGAAGGGAGGGTCCCAGCAGTTGGCTTCCAGTGTAGATTCAGGCAGGAAGGGGCTGAAAGGTCTTTGCTATTTTTGCTCAGATTTGCAGTTCTGCTCTGGGCCAAGCAATATTCTTACAAAACCAGCCTTGCGTGCTGGCTCCAGAAGTTCAATGAGCGAGCACGCAGTTACATGGCCAGAGCGCTGGTCACAGGGGAAGTGACAGGGAAGAGGCTAACCCTGAGTTGCCTGATACCCCGACTTATAAGAAGCATCCTAAGTATGGAGCTAAGAAAAAACTACAGTGCTGCTAAGAACTGGAGCCTTACTACCGCAGCAGCTCCAGGACAGAATTGCTGCTGAGGCCAGTGGGGAGGCCACGTCTTCCCATAATGCTTTGTGTGGTTTCCTTGGAAGACTTCGGGTTCGCCACATCCCTTCGGACTCCCCGTTAGTCCTGCGGACTTGTGCTCATCCTACTCTTCAGAACAGCTAACTGCCGCTTTTCCTTCCTTCGTAGTCATTGTAAGGGCTGACCCGAGTCTGGGCCCGCGGAATGGAGAAATCCTTTTGGGAGGTCCGATTCTGAAAAGGAAGCATTGTATTATTTAAAAAACAAAACAGAACACTTTCATTATTGGATATTTCAACAGAACTTCCATCTGGGTTGGAATCTCCTTTTCTTCCTCTTCTCCTAAACCCTCCCCCTAAAGCCCCCCTGTGCCCGACACTCCAGTCTTCTGCCCTAACCCCATGGGGCAAATGACAGCCAAGCAGACGTGTCATCCTTTCAAGGTGGCCACTGAGGGGCCATCAGAACGGTCCGAGGGCTGTGATGAAAAAGGAGAAAGAGACCATTTACCTGCAGCTGAAAATGGGTGGTATAAGGGGCATAGACGGTATCACCTATCTCTTCAAGACCTGAAACAGAGGGAGAGGAGCAATTCAAGTGTTGGGGTCCCTCCCTGGGGCACCCACCTGCGCTCACCCCAGCTGAGTCATTCACCAAGGCATCATGCGTTTCCCATTGACTCGTCTCCCCGGGAGACTGTGAGCTCCGCGGGTGGGAGAGGCTGTGTCCGCAAGCCCAGGACCAGGCACAGAGCAAGCACAGCATTGGTGGGAAAAAATGAATAACTAGCATCATGTGACCACGGTGGAAGCACCTTTCCAAAACCTCAGCAGAGGCCCACCTCATTGTAGGACCACTGCGAAGGCACATTGGCAACCAGTCTTGTCCAAGAGATCTGGCCTGAGCTGGGCCTCGGGGGGATCTCACGGTGGGGGTTACCTACTTCTTTAACTGCCCAACAGGGAGGAAATTTTTTTTATTATTTTCATTGAACAGGGTCAGAATTTATAAGCAGTTGTTTCTGTGGATTTGGAAGAAACCAGGATTTGAAGTCAGGAACAGGTGAGTAAGCATATACCATCATTATGAATACGATTTAAAGGAGTCCATTTATTTCCCACCAAATGCACCTGTTCAAGTTACTTGATAAACACCTAAACGCCTCTGCTATGTAAAATGCTGTGAAGAACAGAAGGATTAACAGGAATGATTCCTGCCCTGTGGCTGGCTCTCGAGAGTGAGGAACTCCTGACAGCTGCACAAATAGCTGCGGGCTGGGACGGACTGATGAGGGCGTCTCGGAGTCCTACAGGTACAGGCGGTGAACGCTGACAACGCTGGGGGAATGGGTGACTCTGGAAAGGGGTGGGCATAAGGAAGAAGGACTCTCCGGCCCAGGATGGACACTCCTTGAGCCTGACGCGGAGGCAGGAAGATGCCTTGGTAGGTTTGGACTGAGAGCAAAGCTTGCGTGGCTGTTGGGTTCTGCTGTGAAAAGCCTCACCGAGGATTTGATCAAAGCAGGGAGAGCTGGGGAGCTGGGTAGGTCGGTGACGGTAAAGTGTGGTGGCCAGGGGAATGTCCTAGAGTAAGCTGACAGTGGCCCATAGAACGAATGCAAAGAAGAGTTAAAAAAGGAAGCCCAGGTAGGGAATGATAATGGTTAACAGTGAGTCTCGGCAGTGAGGTGACAGAGCAAAGCCATGGAAGTGGACAGGAGGGATGAGTGGGTAAAAGAGCCCCTCGGGCCCTCCCCTTCCCCTTCAGGCTTCCAAGGGCCCAGGGCAGGGCCCCCAGCTGCAGGCAGAAGCACCAGGAAGCTTTGCACCTCAGGCTTCAAGAGCAGAGAAGTTGTTAGCAGGCAGCTAAGAACTGGCCTGCGAGGCCTTTCACTCCTGCCGCAAACCCATTCCCCTCCCCGATTATTAGGCCCAGATATCAATATAAACCCCAGAGACCAATAAATAGATCCCTACGGGCAAGGGCAGTGTCTGGCTATCAGCTTAGCCTCTTTGTTAGGAGAACAACACAATGCCAGGCTGCTCACAACTCCAGGCAAGAGCAAATCCGTTGGTTCTTTCATGTCAGATACGATCTCTTCCCTCCCACGGCCCAGGCACATGCAATAAAATGCAGCTCTTCAGATTAAATCAGAATCCTTAGTAACTTAACGGAGATTCCGCTGGCTTATGATAAAAGAGCTCCCCGGCTCTGCCCTGTGCCCTGTGATCGCTGCAGGGAATCAGGACTTGACTTTATGTGCCCAAACATATAAAGGCCCCACATTTCCAGAAGGAATGCCTAGTTATCTTTGATAAAGAACACAATCTCACCAACTTGTCTCTAAGAAATTTTCCAGTCATCCTTTCTCCATTCCTTTGCTTCATGTAATTTTGACTCACAGAAGCCTACATGGTATCGTGTGGACGGTACTGGGTTATGGCTCCAGAGGCCAGCTTCTAGTTCTGCTTGGTGTCACCTAGCTGGATGACTTTAAGCAAGATCTGAGCCTTGGGGAGCTGACCTATTGTCAGGGGCACGAGCTGGATAAGCTTGCATGTTCCTTCCAGTTACAATACCCTGTGATTCTCCCCTGCCTTTCTATAAGGGACTCTCCACCCAGCCAGATGCGATACCTTGTGTGATTTCTTCTTGACTGTAGGCTCTGTTCTCTACACCATAGCTCTGCTTCATGAATTGAGGTTTACAAAAAGCATCCTCAACAGGGTAATCCATGGGGTTCTGTTGCTTCGTGAGCAGCTGAAACTCAGGTGCAACATAAATCAACAGGAAAACCCAGCCATTGGCCACCAAGGCTGAGCTGAGGATGGTATCATCCCACTCAGGGCCAGGGGTAGAGGTGACCAAGAGCAGGGTGATCCACGCCACCCAGATGGCAATAGAGAGGATCGTGGTGAGGTTGATGTGGGCCCCATGTCTCTTCCAGCCAGTGAAGGGTCCACAGAAGGTGAAGCAGGATGTGAGGAAGGTCAGCACCATCAAGAAGAGGACGAAGATGAGCAGCATGACAAAGTCCTCATTGCGCCGAGGAGGAGAAAGCTCAGTGAAGATGGCAGCATTGGTCCTGTTCATGGTGAGGACGACAAACTCAATAGCGATGATGTCCTGCACCAGGCTGACGCCCACGGCCAGGCCCAGCATCACCAGCATGGACAGCGGCTTCCACCCACGCACCAGCTTCATCAAGTTGAGAGCGTGGGCCAGGAGGCAGGAGAAGCAGAGGGAGAAGAGGACACCGAAGAGGAAGAAACGTGTGGGCCCCGTGCTGCGATCCAGTGTGATAATGAAGGCGAAGGTGAGGCCGAAGATCCCCAGCACACCCAGAAGGAAGAGAAACTGGACTGGGAGCACCTTTCGCCTGTTGGAGTCCTGCACCTTGCAGACGAGGACCAGGAGAGCTAGCATGAAGGCCACCGAGGTCACGGCCCCAGCTGAAGCCACTGCTTCCAGGACGATGCCCCAAATCCCATCTAAGTCACAAAGTCTATAATACTTGGCATCCAGGCTTGAGCGGCAACCAGGAGGGGCTGTGGTCATTGTGATCCTGTAGAGAAGCAAATTGGGGACAGGGGTTGAGTGTCCTGACAAACTCAGGCACAGAGGACTGAGAAAGATTAAGCAAAAATTTTCTACGTTCAGCCAGTGTTTTGCCCATGAACTTCCTACATTAGATAAAGCTGCTAACTTTTCTCCACCTGTCATGGCAGATCCTAAAGGCTGATGAAAGGAAGGAGCATATCGTTCTTCCTTCCCCGCACTTGAACTATTTTTAATATTTACCCCGGAGCTAGAGCACTGTGTGCTCTGTGGAGGGGCTTCAGAGGGTCAGTTCAAAATACATGTCACAAATAACTTCCAGCATTCCTGGTATTTTGAGCTAGTGCCTTCTTAGGAATCAGTGCACATGGAAATACCTGTTTGAGACACTACGTGTGTGAGCATCCTGTTCTCTGAAGGACAAAGGAGTTATCCGAGCTGTAGATTTCCCTGCAGAGACCAAGTATTCATTTTCAGCAGCTGGATTCTCTTCTCCAGCTCTGCTGTCACAGATGGGAAGGGTTTCCTTTCCCTCCTCAGGGTTTGTAAGGATGGCTCTACTAATTCCAAAAAGCCATGAGGGAGTCTGCCCTGTCATAATGAGCTTTTAATTATATATGCAATATAGCACATACATTCATTTCTTTAGTATTATGTGTATATTAGAATATTATTGTATTAGTGGAAAGTTAGAATAAAATAAGTTAAATAATATAAATAACTTAGCCCTGACTGGCAAGGTTCAGAGGGTTGGGCGTCGTTCCGCAAAGCAGGAGGTCACCGGCCCAATCCGTGGTCAGGGCACGTGGCTGGGGTGCGGGCCAGGTCCCAGGCTGGGGGACGCACCAGAGGCACCCAGTGGATGTCTCTCTTGCATATCAATGTTTCTCTCCCTGTCTTCCTCCTTCCCTTCTCCTCTCTCTAAAAATAAATAATATCTTAAATATATGTAAACAACAAATAACTGATAGCTTAAATCTATCTTCCTAACTATTTTATGAAATTGGCCCTCCAAGCTTAACTTTGTATTATATAGTCATTCATTCAACCAATATTTACTGAACACCACTCTATGCCAATCACTATTCCAGATACTCAGTGAGGAAGGGGAAAACACATATTCTCTGCCATAGTAGGGTACAGACAGACAGACACATAATCTGCCACCACAGCCTCAGTCTTCTCTTGGTCTTCCCTCACCATGGGTCTGTCACCTGCGATGTACCCCATGGGGTTTACCGCATGCAGAACACAGAGCAAAGCGTGGGTTAGGTTCCACCTCTCCAGGGCAGAGAATGAGACCCAGGAGGGAAAAGAAAGGCACCCTCAGTGGATTGAGCCACAGAAATGTGAGAAATGAAAGGTTGCTGGTTCGATTCCCGGTCAGAGTACGTGCCTGGGTTGCGGGCCGGATCCCAGGTTGGGGGCATGAGAGAGGCAACTGATCTTTGTATCTCTTCTCTCCCTCCCCTTCTCCCTCCCTTCTCCTCCCTCTAAAAATAAATCCTTACTTTAAAAAAAAAAGTAAAATCCTTACTTTTAAAAAAAGGTAAATGAGCTTCAGATACAGGCAAGCCCTGAAATGCAAGAACCCAGAGTGTAATATGCTTTGCCTACAAGTGTCCACTCCGGGGTGCTATGGGAAAGGGAGGTGAGGAGGGTGCTCCCTCATCCATGCCTGGTCACAGAAGAGGAAGAACCTGTCCCATTCAAGGGCAGCACAAGCAAGGGGAGGGACCCAGGCAGGCCCTGTGCCTTTCATCTTTACTCGCCTTCACCTCTCCGCTTCATTCCCTCCCAAATTAATTATCAGGGTGGTGTCTGGCTGGAAAGGAAGTTCTCTGGCCATCCCTGCCCTTCCTGCTGCTCCTTCCCCACCCCTCATAGTAGAGCTGTTTGTTGACAAGTAGTTGTTATCATAATTACCTGATAATTATGAAGGACTTTGAACTTGATGACTATAAATCTTGACAGAGACTAATGAGTTCTGGGGCTGGACAGAAGGACAGTAAGGCAGAGACCTCCTACCCCCAACCTGGACCACTAGGCCCTCGCTTCGTGCGCAGCTGTGCAGAGGGGGTTGTGTCTCAGGGCCTCCTGACACCCACAGACCAGGGTCCGACAAGAGCAATGGGCAGTGGGTGTGGAGAGGGAGGAAGCCGATTTCCCCCAGTTCATCTCCACCTCGCACCCCAGTCATGCAGGGGAGGAGAAACAGTCCCTGAACTGCCTTTAAAACAATGGGTCTTTTTACTTTTTAATGTTTAAGTTTTGATTATAGACATTTTCAGACATACTCAACAATAAATATGGATGAGTCAATGGATGCCCATGACTCATCATGCAGTTTCAAAAATTATCAATGCAGCGCCAGTCTTGTTTCATTAACGTTGTCCCCACCTCATGCCCTAGACTATCTTTCAACAAATCCCAGACATCAGATCATTTTATCCATAAATACATGCATATAGCCCTGGCTGGTGTAGCTCAGTGGATTGAACGCTGTCCTGTGAACCAAAGGGTTGCCAGTTCGATTCCCAGTCAGGGCACATGCCTGGGTTGCAGGACAGGTCCCATGTAGGGGACACTCAAGAGGCAACCACACACTGATGTCTTTCTCTCTTTCTCCCTCTCTTCCCCTGTCTCTAAAAATAAATAAACACAATCTTTTTAAAAAAATACATGCATATACATATAGGACAAAAACTCCCCTTTTTATATACATATACATAAGTCATATACATATAGGACAAAAACTCCTTTATAACTTAGCCACACTTAAAAAATTAACAATAACCTTTTAATATCAAATATCCAGTCAGGGTTTATGTTTCCCAATTCTCTCATAAATGTCTTTTTTAAAATGTCTAGTAAATATTTTTTCTAGAAAAATTAATATTTCCTAGTAAATATTCATTCCCAATTCTCTCATTAATGTCTTTTTTTTAATTTCTAGTAAATATTTTTTTTACCTGAATGACTAATTTTTGGAACTAATTATCCCTCTTAACTGACCTCTGTTGGCCCTTCTCCACCCCTCCCCCAGCAAGACAGGGATGACAAAACAGGTCTAAAAGGTCCCAAGTGCTTTCGGTTTAGTCAGAGGAAACGAAAACTCACCAGGCCCATTACCAAGCAGGGCTGTACTGAGAAGGTACTATGTTGGCCAGAGAATGGCCCAGATGAGGAAAAGCACAAGGAAGGTGGCTGGGAGCAGACAGGGTTTGGGGAAGGAGAAGCAAGCAATCAGCTTTTGGGAACATAAACCGCCAGGAACTGAAGACATAGCCTTGGAGAAGAACGTAAGGGCTGGAGCAAGAAAAAAAAATGTAATGAGTATAGCAGTTATGTGGACATCATCTGTAACCAAAGTCAAGGGCAGAGAGACCTCGAGCCCAACCAAGAATGGGCACAGAGAGAAACCATTTACTCTTGGACCGCTCCGAAGGGGAGGGAGGGTCTCATGACTAATTCACACTGAGTTCAGGCCCAGTTTTATGCCCTTTACTCATTCAAGCCACACAACCACCCTATGAGGTGGCTCATAGGGTCATTATCCCTGTCCCGCCAGGGTAGCGACTGAAGCGCAAGTGAGCTGACTCACCAGAGTCACACAGCTGGCAAGTGGAATGGCCAGGATGCAAACCCAAATTCTAACTTCAGCGTTGCACATCTTAACACAACACCGTACAGCCACTTACCTGGTAAGAACTTCAAAGCCAAGAGGGACCCACCAGTTAGAATGTGGTGACGGCATCAGCGCTCGGGTGCTGCTTCAGGCTTTGAGCCTGGGTTAAACCACTGAGAGCTCAGCCTACCCTCGTGAGTTGCCCCAACACTTCAGAGGTATGCATACCCTCAAAGTGCAACACAGTGAAGAAATGACCATGACACAGTGAAGAGATGACCATTTGCACACCGTCTGTGTGTGCTCTACAAGAGCAGGCAGGGCAGGAAGGGAGGGAGGTCCTGCAAGAGAGGATGAGAAGGTGGGGAGGAGGTACCCCGGGGTCTCCTCATTGGTGAACCCAAGGTGATGCTAACAGCCAAGTTAAAATCTTACCACGGAGTTGGGAAATGGCCGCAGAAACCTCCACCCCACACTAACAAACCCGTCACCCTCATCTAGCACTTCCACCTCTTCACTGTCTCTTGACTATGCTGCCCACCATCACCTGCACCTGGACCACCTCTGTCTGCAGGCTGCCGTCCCTGAGCCCCTCTCACTGCGGCCAGGGAGAGAGCCATGAACCTGCACAGCCACGGTAAGGCCCTGCACCCTCCGTCCCTGCCTGCCTCTGGCCTCGTGGCTTGTCACCACACCCTGCTCTGAGTCCCCAGCAGGCAAACTCCTCATCACTCCTCCAAAGAGGCCCCAGTATCTCACTTCAAGCATGCTGTCCCGTGTGTGGAACATTCACCCCGCTCCTCCACCCCCTTTATTTGACTTAGAGCGGCCTTCTTCCAGGACACCTTCCTCGAGGCCCAAGTCTAGTGAGACACACATCCTTTGAGTTCCCAGGGGGCCTCCGCATTCCCTAGCACACTTGTCACACAGCCCTGCCACGCCCGTGGGGAATTCTGCATCACCCTCTTGACATAAAGGTTCTGTGGAGGAGGAGAATATTAAATGTCTCCCCCAGCCCCTAGCCTAGCACCTGATTTGTGGTAAGTGCCCAGCCAGGAAGGTGAGGAGAAGTGGAGTCGAAGTCAGAGGGGCTGGCCGGTCGGCTGCCCTTAATCTAAGCCCCACCGCTTGCTCCCATCCGCCTTCTCAAGCAGCCTGTCTAAAATCGCACTTCGGGCCTGAAGTTAGGGGCCCTGGGCCACATCTGAAACCCTGCTCCTAGCTAAGTGACTCCAGGTGTCACCTAAAAGACCGTGAACCCTGAGGCTTTCCCAGCAAGCAGAGAGGAATTTACTGGAATGCAGTCATGAGCTCCCACCCAATTTCCTGGTGACTAAACCCTGCACTTCGGAGGAAGGCAGTGAAGTTTCCGTGGCCTGGGAAATGAGAAAATGACTTTGAGTCATAAGAGTGAGACCCCTTTTCACTTATTACAGAGGCTGAGCTAACTGCCTGCTGTCCAATAACCCAACGGCACCCCCATCTGAGACCCTGAAATCACTTGGCGCTGCCTTAATCCTTCTGGAATGAGTCAGGGCATTGACGGAAAGGTTAAGGAAAAAAAAAGAAAGAAAGAAAGAAAGATGAGGGTGGGGAGAGAACAACCAGAGGAAGAGGTGGGGGAGGAGGAGAAGCAGGCAGGGGAGGGAGAGAAGGAAGAAGAGAAGCAGGGAGGGAGGGAGGAAGTCACTTACTGAGCTCAGTTCCAAACCCTCCCTTTACTGTGCCCCTTAGGAAGAAGGGGTGCCAGCTGCCCCGACACGCAGTGGACACTGTCTCCTGGAACCTCCATCCTCTCTGCAAAATGAGGGCGGGGTGCTACACTAGGTGATCTGAGCTCACACCCAGCTCCACTGTTCACTCCTCTGGGGAGCCCCTTGTAGACAATTTCCAAACCCCTTTCTCCCTCCACGTCCTCCTCCTTCCTGCCCCACATCCTGTCATTAAAAGAATATGCACACAAACTCCTAACCCAGCGCCAACCCAGGGCTGGAGGTGAGGCTGGGGGGTCCGCGTGCAGACCAAGGAGAACGTCCACCTGCAGGACAAAGCCACTGGGCTCTGGAGCAATACTCACCCTACCCGGGACCTTGACCCATGTGTGGCATTGACTAGAACCCAAGGACAAATGTGAGCATTGGATGTGTCTCTGCAGCCCTCCCCTGGAGCATCTGAGCATGAACTACCCGGGAACCCATGCTCCCCATAGCTGATCTGATCTTCCTCCTCAGGAGACTCACCTATTTATTACTCTCACCTGCCATCTAAAAAGGGAGAGGACAGACCTCCCTCTTAGGACTGCCTGGGGAATGACACCAAGCAGCAGGTGTTTGCTGAAGCTGAGCCTTCACACCATCCTAGCCAGGCAAATTTGTGACTTTCTAGCATTTTAGTTTCCTCTCTGCCCTTGAATTGCCACACTCAATCAGTATTAATGACAATAGTCACAATATAATTATGAATACAAATGACAACAGCTGTCACACACTGAGTCCTCTGGTGAGCCAGGCACAACATTCAGGATTCATGTTTTTATACGCATTCTCTCCTTTACATGTTTTTGTACCTGTTACCTCATCTGAGATTCCTGCAACTCCTGGCTTTACAGGTGAGAAGACTGCATCTTAGACAGAGTTACACGTCCCTTGCATATAGTTAGAAGAATATCCCTTTACGAGTTTAATCATAATTTAATCTGTCATTTCATCTCTAAATCACTGTTATGATCTCAGAAGTTCTTCTTCCCAACTCTAGCCTCTCTCTATTAAATCATCTCCAAGAAGTCTCCAAAGCAAACAATTCAGCATTCAGTCAATCTTTCTGTCAATCAACAAACATTTAAGTGCCTACTTCGTGTGAGGTGCTATGTTAAGTGGGCAAACCACTCAGATCACAAGTGTGGCTGCTGCCCTCAGAAGAACCAATAGTCCCACAGACACACAAATAAGGAGTTACTGAGTGTGCGTGGAATGCCGAGGCACATGGAAAACAGCGGCCCAGTCCACCTAAGGGTGGGCAGTGGGGAGGGGGGAAGCGTTAGCGAAGAAACCAGGGAAATGAGGCATGAATGATGGGCAGGAAATGGTAAGAGATTTTTATAAAGGTAGCAGAGACAGGGCTTGGGGAATGAAGGTGTTTAGGTTAACTCCCAGATTCCTAGCTTAGGCAACTGAATGGAGCTTAGAAATACAGACTTATGAGGGCAGATGCCAAGGTTAGCTTTGCTGAGTGTAAGATGACTGTGGGACATGCAATCAGAGGGATCCGGGAAGAGCAAACGCTAAGTTCTCAGAGTTTACTCTGGGCCATGCTCAGTTTCATTTAATCCCCATACGACCCTATTATTATGCCCCCTTTTTACAGTTGAAACTGAGGCACAGAGGAATTAAATCACTTGCCCAAGATCACATGGCTCTGAAAAGCCAGGCTCCCAGACACCAGGCTGAGCAGACCCCTCTGCACTGGGACATGTGGGCCCACACACAGAGTGGGCCCAGAGGAGGCACCTGAAGTCTCGAGAGGAGGCCGATCACACGGGGAGCATGTACAGGGAGCAAGGGCCGAGGACAGGACCATGGGAACACTGTCTCATCAAAGCAAGAGCCAGCAAAGGACGTTAAAAAGAAATTATTGGAGGCTAGGAAAAGAAAGAAGCCCCAGTGGTTTCCCAGAAGCAGTTTCCCCCCGCCCAGAAAAAAGTGGTCAGTAGAGTTAAGTACTTCAAGGGGAGCAAAGAGAAGGCCTGGGAAGGGATCCTGAATTTAGCAGTTAAAACCATATTAGCCCTTTTTGTCTATTATAACGACAAGGCTTTTCTCCAGCGGGCCCTCCCACCCATCCCCTCCTGCCTTCCTGGCTCCTCTGTCCACCTCCACGCAAGGCAAGTAAATCTTCCGAGAGCATTCTGTTCTCTCTGGTAGGGAATTGGGGCTCATCTAAGACCTTCTCGGACAAAGTCACCCTCCTTGCCTCAGCTCGAACAGTATTCTCCTAGCCAGAAAGACCGTATTCCTCCTATTCACAATCCATTTACCGTATTTCTTCAAAACTTATCCCAAATCTTGCAGGTTTTTAAAACTATTAGTCCCAATTCATTTTAAATTTGTAGGTCTCCTCATAGGTTTTTTAATCCTCGCCTGAGGATATGTGTATTCATAAGGGAGGGAGAGAGGAACATCGATGCGACAGAGAAACGTCCATCGTCTGCCTCCCATATGCTTCCTGACCAGGGATCGAACCCACAACCTTTTGGCATATGGGATGATGCTCAACCAACTGAGCAGCCCAGCCAGGACTCTTCATAATTTTTACAACTAACTGCTTCCTGGTACTCAAGATTTCCCACACATATATGTTATATATTATACTTTAACACCAGTGTCGACTCACCTATCAGAAAACAAGTTATGTAAGGATGAAGTAGATAAAGCAAATCTTCTGTTTGTTGGTACCCCCTCACTATGTGCTCTGCACAGTGGTTGCTAAGCAAATGTTTTGGACTAAGACTGACCGCTTGAATATTTACTCAAAGCAAGTTATTTATTAGCAAGTGTGAGTAACTAGGAGGAAGAATTTTTGAAGATGAGTATGTGCTGATCCTCGTATTTTTATCTGGGCTGAATTCTGAGACGAGGGTGGAGTCCCACAGAAATTTCTCTGCCCTGGATGAAGGATTAGTTAAATCCCAGATCCTCTGTTTCAAGAGGCCATCCGTATTCTGATGACATGAAAGTGATGCATCATGGCAACAGCTTATGAATAACATCTGAATAACATCGCTGAACTGAGTTTCTATGCAGTAACCAAGAGAAAACTAACCATCATATCACCATAGGCAGATTCACACAGACATGACGACCGTGTTCAGCCTAATTTCTCCCCTTCCGAGCAGTTCCCCAGGGGTATTATCACCTTCTCTGGTCTCAACAAAGCCTGTGAACTTTAGATTCATGTAAAATAAATTACTGCACATAGAAAATTAAAATACTGAAATAAATTAAATAAAATTAAAATACTAAAATTAAATCACTGCAAGTATAAAATTAAAATACTGAAAATCATTTAAACAAAGAAAAACTTAAGATTTTGAATGAAACTTTCAAATCTCTTAGGGCAGAATTTTAATAAATGAAATTTCTAGAAAATAGGTGGGTGGATAAACTGAAGTCTTCTACCATTATACTATCTCAAAGCTCTCAAAGACACCTTTTAAATATTTTATTTCAATATATAATGGTAACACGTTCATGTTTGAGCCAACAAGCCCCAAGCTGAGTTTGTCATCTCTCCTTGCAAGCCTGCATGTCTAAGCCCTGAGAATGACACCGCCACCCACTGAGTGGCTTGGGAGATACGGAAGTGCCCCATACAGACAATCCAATGTGGGAAAGGGTGGGGGAAGCAGAACGCACGGCCAAAAATAAGATGACAACAGCAAGCAACTGTTATACGATAAATGTAAATGGTAACTTTTGTACTTGAAAAAAGACGAAATTAAACTATACCATACCTATAAGAGTCTCACCTAAAACAAGAATCAAAAAAGTTGAAAGCAAAAGGAAGGATAAAATGAAAATAAATGCAAAAAAAAAAAAAGCAATAATAATAGCTAATGTTTATTTGGCAGGTATTATGTGTCAGGCACAAAGTTAAATAGCTTGCTCAAGATAAGACAATTAAGAACGAACTGAGGTATTAATGTCACACAAAGTGCAGTCAAGGCTAAAAGGTATTACACTCATGTTACAATAATCAGGATACTTCACACTGAGGATACAACCATCATAAACTTTTTGTCCTGCATAACACAGCACCAAAACACATAAAGCAAAACCACCGGAAATACCAGGAGAAATCAAAAGAGCCACAGTTAGAGGAGACTTTAATACTTTTCATCAGGTTAAATAAAAAAACAGGTTAAATAAAAAAAAAGAATATGGTATTTTTTATATATGTCCTATAGATACTTTAATCAAAATATTTTCTATCTACATCTTGTTAGATCTCCATGATTAATCATATAATTCAGATGCTCTATATCTGTGATCAGCAAACATTTTCCGTAAAGGGCCAGATAATAAATAGTTTAGGCTTTGCAGGCCATACATTTGTCGCTGAAGCAGCCATAGATAATGCATCAACAAGTGAGCATGGCTGTGTTTCAATAAAACTTTATTTACAAAAAGAGGCTGAGGGATGCATTTGGCCGTGGACCTAGCTTACTGACCCCTGCTCTATATGATTGCTTCTAAGGAAGTGGTCTTGGAACATTTACAAAAAAACAGCATATTTTAGACCACAAAAAAATCTGAAATCCTAAAATAAGAAATGTACAGTCTATATATTCTGACCACAAAGCAATAAAAACAGGAATAAAAGTAGAAACAAACACACCAAACTGCACAGAAAATCTGAGGCCCTTCAGGCACAAGCACTATTCAATTCATTGTTGTTAAAGGCCCTGCCACACCAGCACGTGGTTTCCTGACCATTTCCTCAGACTCCGTCTGTGGACTGTTAAGTAGCAGTGCACCTGAGGGCCAAGTCACAGAATGAGAAAAGTAAAATCACACAAATTCTTCTTCACCTCCTGTTACCTTCAATTCCCACTGGAGTGAAACACAAAGGCTGGCGGACTCCGCTGAGGACGGCCAGAGCACACGGGCGGATACAGAGGGGCTAGAATCTCAGCCTGGGAAGGAGCTGGGGGCCTGCGCCAAGACCCCTTAGGAGGAACTCCAGGTGCAGGCTCTTGCTAGAGTCAGGAGGAGAAATCAGCCTTCCTGACTCAGGTTGAGAGCACTTTCCAGGAATGTCCTGCTCGTTCTCAGTTCTGCTCATTCCCATTTGCCCTTGGAGCACACGCCTCTCCACACCCTGGAGGAGCCTCTCAGTCTCCCTAGTAACACCTCTCTCTCCTTCTCTCTCTCTGAACCCTTCCTCCCCCTCATTCCTTCCAAGGGGCGGCCAGCGCACAGCACTGGAAACAAGAGGGCTCGGACTCCAACCTCGCCCTTTCAGGGGCCCCAGGCCACTGCATCTGAAGTGGCTCGAGTATTCCCCTTCAGGAATAAGCGCACAGCAGTAGGTGATTCAGCTGAGCCCTTCAGCAGATGCGGCATTTACAAACCCTCTCAGGAGAAAATCAGCCTGGAAAGAAGTCGGGAATGAAAAGTCCTTCAAATTCCTTGAATCTGAGCAAAGCAGACTTCCCTATGGGCTAGCTTCCTTCCCGCCCGGATGTCGCAGGGGCCTTCGAAGACAGCTTCGGGGCCATTCCTGAGTCCGATTTAGATGTCGGAGACGGCGGGCCGCTGCTGCACGTCTGCTGGGGTCCCTGAGCAACTCCAGGGAGGGCAGAGACCGCTGGGGAGCAGACGGCGCTACAGCCACCAGAGAAGGGGTGACTGCTATGAATCTACTTCCCAAAATTCAGAAGGCCATGCTTGTTGCAGAAGGCGAAATAACTGAAAACTTTTCAGTAACTGGGTGGTGTAGCAATTGTCACCATCTTTCTCCTCCTGGCCCCCTCTAGTTTTCACCCCTCTCCGCACCCGGCCCTTCCCGTCCTCTGAAATCTCTTTACTCTTCCCTCGGATCCCAGAACTGCTCACCTGCCTGGCCAGGAGTCCACCTAGTAACTGTGTGTGTGCAACGTGTCTGAAACTGCTACCTGACGTTCATTTTGCTTTCTGCCTCTATCGGAGCCTGGGAAGCGCAGAAAGAAAAAAAAAATCTGAGTTGAGTTAAACTAGAGGAATTTTTTTCTTGGGATTCTTTTTTGCTCCTCGCCAGCTGTAGCCCACATTACCAGGCTTTCCCCGGTCTCCCACCCCTCCGGACCCCGCTCTCCCCCCCAGGATTTACATCCGGAGGCGGGGCGCGCTCCGGCCTCCGTGCACCTCACTTACCCTGTGCCTTGGCTTCGGGCGCTTGAACTGGCGCTGCTTCCCGCGCGTTCGAGGCCGCACTGGGCCCCTTGATGCTGGGGACCCCGGGAAAGTGACCGATCCCGCCCTCTCGGCACCGAGCGGTTATAAAGGCGGCCGTCGCCGGAGGGAGGGAGCGAGCGAGGAGGTGAGCAGTGGGACAAGGGGCGGGAGAGGGTCAGGGGAGCGGACACGCCTATTCCAGTTCCCCGGCACTGCGCGCTGTTATGAAAATAAAGTCCTCGTGCCAGGGAATGAACCAAAAGCCGCCTGACGTCAGCAGTACAGTCACCCTTAAATTGAGGGTGGGGGCGCCTCGGCCCCTCCCTGCTTAGCAGACTCCTCTGAGACCGGCGCACCGGCTGGTCCCTCGGCTCCGGATAGAAGAAAGGGGCCAGCGAGGACTGCGCCTTATCCAACCTGAAAGCTGTCACCTCCGAGCCGGAGCCACACCCCGCTCTCCGCCTGGCACTCCTGCCCCCCAAGGGCAAGGGCTAGCCAGGTTGTAGAGCCTAGTTTAATTTCGGGGTCGCGGGCCGGGCTACAGATTTATTTACTGTGTTTATTGGAGTAAATAGCATGGAGAGCTGGCCCCCAGGTGGCCCTCCCTGCCCCTTCACGACTCCCACCCCAGCAGAGCAGGACGGGAAACCAGGGCGGGAAAGAAGGAGGTGGCCCCCCTCTCAGGGCCCACCAGCCCAAGCGAGGGCGAGGGCGAGGCCAAGGAAACCTTCCTCCGGGGTCCGGAGGTAGCTGGCGGCCCCACTTGTTAGTACCGCCCTCAGATGGAACCCATTAGTGCTGCCCCGCGGGCGGGCGGAGAGATCCTTGTCTCTCTACTCTCCTGACTACCCCTCTTAAAGCCTCACAATGCAGGCTGAGAAAGGGGACGACAGATAAAATATGAAATAAAGGAATTTTGCCTTTGGTATCTGGCTCCCCCTCCCTCGGGCTGCCCACTCCTCTTCCATTATCAAGCCAATCCTACTGAAACTTGTCTCTGTTTACTCGTCAAACAATCCTTAAGTGGCTGCCCACACAGGGTCAGGGCTCAGGCCTAGCTCTACCCCACCGCCTCGGGGGAGGGGCTCTGTGCTACTGGGTCCCCCGGTAAACTAGCCGGTGTTCCTGTGCATATGAATTAACCCGGGAAGGTCCCGGGCTCCCCAGCGTTCTTATCACTTATTCTAAAACGTGACTTTCTGGAGAGTATACCTCCACTTTTGTTAGAGTTTTATTTCACTCCCAAGAAACTACAGCCAATGTCTTGAGTCTTGGAATCCTTCCCTAGAGGCCAGCAGCCCAGGGTCTGTAAGCCCACAGCTCTTTTTGTGGGGCACCTGAGGGTGTGTGTGTGTGTAGGGGAAACTGAGAAATGGCTGGGGACTGAAAAAGACAGTGCTCTTTAGTGTGGGCCATCTGCCACATCAGGTCTTCTCTCTGGACCTCAGTTTCCTCCTCTGTTAAAGAAGGAAGTTGAGCCCTGGCTGGTGTGGCTCAGTGGATTGAGCGCTGGCCTGTAAACCAAAAGGTCTCAGGTTCAATTACCAGTCAGGGCACACGCCTGGGTGGCCAGCCGGGTTCCCCAGTTGGGCACGTGTGAGAGGCAACCCACTGATGTTTCTCTTGCATATTGATGTTTCCTTCTCTTTCTCCTTCCCTTTCCCTCTCTCTAAGTAAATAAATAAAATCTTAAAAAAAAAAAAAAAAAAAGAAGTTGAACTAGACCAGACTTGTCCAAAGATAGGTCACTAAACACACAAATGCAAGCCATAATTATAATGTTAAATTTTCCAGCAGCCGAATTAAAAAAAGTAAAAAGAAACAGGGAATTAATTTTAATAATATATTTTATTTAACCCAGTAGATCCTAAACATGATTATTTCAGCATATAATCAATCTTTTAAAAAATATTAATGAGCTATTTTAAATTCTCTCATTTCAATAGTCCTCGGAAGTCCAGTGTGTGTTTTATACGTACAGCCATGGCTAGCGTGGACGAGCTAGCCACACCGCAAATGCTCAGAAGCCCCCCGTGGCTGCTGGTGCCATGGGACAGCGCAGGACCAGTGGCCTCTAAGGGCTCTTCCAGCCCCACACTGCAGGAGTCTGAGTCAGCTTGCCTGCGGCGAGGTTCACGGCATCAAGAAGAAGATGAGAAGGGAGTCAAAGCAGAGGAAACATGGCTTCGGGGGGACTCTTTCCCTATCCCCCAACCCCTCCGCAAGACAGGAAACCCAGAAAGGCAGAGTGTGTTTCGTTTTTCCTGCTGCTTCTTGTCCTCCGGGTGACGTCTCTCTGGCCTGTCCAGGGCTGTGGACGTGAGAGCTTTGTGGGGATTTATTTTGAAGTGCTGCCCTCCCTCACCTGCACCCATTATTCTTCACTTTGCCGTTGACTTTGGATTTCCCACTTTGTCTTCGCAGCACTGTCTCTTCTGCCCTCCTTTTAACTTCTTTTGCTCCTCCCATCCTGCTGTCAATATACCAGCCCAGCATGAAGCCAGGACTGTGGTGAGGTACCTGGAGCGCATCATTTAAGGAGACACCAATCCCTGAGATTGAGCACCTGCTCACACTGTGAGGCCTGGGCACCTTACCTGCCTTTGCTAGCCCAGCCCTGACCCAGAGCCACATGGGGTCTGTCTGTCCGGGAGGCGGGAAGGGGACTGGCAGGGTAGGATAGCCGAGTAATTTTGAGATGTCCCTGAGGGGGACAGGGAGGGGCCCGTAGATGGAATAGTTCGTTTTCTGGGTCTCCCATTGCTAAAATTGTCTGGAAAACAAGACTGAGGCCCCTCGGAAATCAGCGGAAGAAACAGTGTAAAAGGAGTCTGAAACCCAGGTGTGACTCCAACTCTGGTCACCCTCCTTTGAGTGTCACCTGGCTTCAAGTGACAGGCAGCATTGTTAAGGGACACAGAAGATAAACTCACATGATTGGAGATGAGGAGATAGAGGAGAGAGAGCCTCACAGCACGGGTGCCTTTCTCCTCCTAAAAGGGAGGCCGGGCTGACGCTGCAGAAGGAAGGCTTAGCAAGTAAGGCCAGCAAGGGGGCCATTTTCCAGGACCAGGGGTCTGGGTCAGCCTCCGTCTGGGAGTCCCAGAACCGGGTCCTGTAGACACCTCGCTCACAGACCCCACCAACCAGCACCAAAATGGCTCCCACATTTTAAAAAACATTTTTATTGATTGATTCTTAGAGAGAGAGAGGAAGGGAGAGAGAAACATTGATTTGTTGTTCCACTTATTTATGCATTCATGAGTTGATTCTTGCATGTGCCCTCACCAGGGGTCAAACCACCACCTTGTGGATCTGGAAGACTCTCCGAACAACTGAGCCACCCAGCCACAGTGGCCCCCATTCTTGATTGCAGGAACGTGGGCAGCTCTGCCAGTGTCCTGGTCCTGGCCCCTTTACCAACTTTACCTTGGAATTCAGGGCTGTAGAACCTCAGGCCAGGGGCCCCTCCTTTCCCTCCCTTCTCTTCACTAGCAAGACTTCTGACCCCCTCCCTGAACTCAATTAAATCCCATTTAAGAAACACCTGAGACTAGGAGCAAGCACAAGGGAGTTTTATTTCCTCAGGCCATTTCACTAAGGGAACTGCTCGTGTCAGCTCACAGGTCCCACCAGGTTCCTGCTAACTGTGGCTTTTCCATTCAATTGCCAAACCATACAGAAAGCATTTTCGAGCCAACTGTGTACCAAGCGTTGCGGTACGTACACTACAAGGATGAGAAAGATACCACTCAGTCTCCGTCCCCTGAAGGGAATCTCCGTGTTTATTTAGAAGCTGTGGATAATCTGTATAATTGTGTGGGGATGCAAAAGAAAACTGCCTTTAAGGATCTCAGTTTGGTGGAGAGACGGACTGGAATGAAACAGAACCAAGGTGTCACGTTAGATATTATGCCAGAGGAACACAAGGACCACAGCTGGGCACAAAAGTCCACAGTAAACACTCCCCACAGCATTCAGGGCAGCCCTCACTGAGGACAAGAGCCTTAAAGGTGAGTAAGAGTAAGAGGTGAGGAAGTAGAGGGCATTCCAGGCAGAGAGGACAGACTTTGCAAAGTCACAGGACTGTGGAACAGGCTGGCCCTGGCAGGGAGTGTGAGCACCACGTGTGGGCAGTGGGCATGTCAAGTGTGGAGCCCCAGACTCATCTTGGAAGCAGAAGGGTGTTGCAGCATAAAGCCAGTGCAGGGGCCCTCAATCTGATGGGGGGTGTCCTTATAAGAAGAGGACTCAGACACAGAGAGGAAGGCTGTGGCGAGACAGGGGCAGAGACTGCAGTTATGCTGTCACCAACCAAGGAACACCAAGGACTGACGACAACCACCAGAAGCTAAGGGGGAGGTGTGGGACAGTTCCTCCTTCAGAGCTCTGGAAGGAATGAATCCTGGCCTCCAGAACTGTGAAAGAATCAACTTCTTTTGTTTTAAGCCTTCTAGTTTGTGATACATTGTTTTGGTTTTTTTATTTTATTTGCTTGCTTGCTTGCTTGCTTGTTTGTTTGTTTATGGAGAGGGAAGGGAAGGGAAGGGAAAAAGAAAGGGAGAGAAACAGCCTTCAGTTGTCTCTCATACCCACCCCAAGCAGGGACTGAACCCGCAACCTGGGCATGGGCCCTGACTGGGAACTGAACCAGCACCCCCTCGCTTTGCGGCACGACACCCAACCAACTAGGCCACACCGATCAGGGCCAGTTTGTGGTATCTTGTTGGGGCAGCCTAGGAAACTAATACACCTCTGAAATGCAGGCATTTTTGCCTATGCCAGAGGGTTTTGTGAAAGGCTGAAAAGAGCCTGCCCAGACAGCAGCAGTCTCAAGGGCTTGATCTTGAAGTGGCCTTGGTTTCGTCTTCCCACCTCCACCCGGTCAAAGGGAGAGAGGTGGAGTGTGCAAAGGGTAAATACACGAGGTGCAAGGGAGATGACACTTGAAGCCCCGGAATGCAGTCTGTAGGGAACCAGAGCCTGCGCTCAGCACGCTGGCCAACCACCAGCTCTGCCCGTCTTGTTATCAGGCTATGAAAAATGTCATGTTTACAGCTCAGACTTCCCCACCTTTTCTGGGATTGACTTTAAGATTGTGCACATACTCAGGGGCTTAATTCACAGGAAAGTTATGAGTCGAAGTCTCCATGCTGAAACCAGAGAGGTGCTACCAGTAACCCGAAGGCTGGGTTAGAGTCCCATTAAGTGCCCAGACTGGTTCCGTGATGTGAAACCCAATGCAGCTGGAGCCCAATGGATCTGTCCTGACCTCGCACTCTCTCTCTCTCCCCCCCCACCTCCCTCCCTCTCCCCCCACCCCCCCCACCCCTGCCAACCCCTCCCCAATCTGGCTGTGCTCAGCACAGGGAGTTAGTGGCCAGGACAATTTGTAGTGGAATGAACTTGAACAAATTTAACCTGGAGTTAGGAAGACCTGGTCTGAACCCTACGAACAACTCCAGAGTTTATTTCCTCATCTGAAACAGGGAGTTCATAACATTTAATTCACAATGTTGTCATGAGCACCGAATAGGATGACATCTAGCACACGGGAGATTCTCAGTGATATTCACTCACTCACTCTCGGATTTCTGGCACTAGATGCAGAAAGGCAGCTCCCAGAGTCTGTACCTGGAAGACAGTCAAAACGGGAAGCCAGCACAATTGCCTTGCAGCGTCTTACCTTTGTCACTGCTGGCTATGCAAATGCTCACACGCTTTTCACACGTTGCTCAATCAAAAGGAAAAAATTCATTTGGACTGAACACTTAAAGGACCGGACGGATTTAATTTTGTATTAAAAGAAAAGCCTACTTACTAATTTCACTCAGCAATAAAAAGAAATGAACCACTAATACATATTAAAACATGGATAAAGCTCACAAACATTATGCTGAGCAAGAGAATAAAAGACTACATACTGTACGCTCCCAGTTATATAAAATTCCAGAGCAGGCAGAATTTGTCTGTGATGACAGACAGCAGGTCAGCGATTGTGCAGGGCCACGGGTGTGGACTGAGGATTCCCTGCCATGGGGCACAAGGGGACTTTTCTGAGGTGATGCTAATATTCTTTATCTTCATGTGGTGGTTGTGACACAGCTGGTACATCTGTCAAGACTAAAAAAAATGTGCCCTTAAAAATGGGTGTATTTTATTAGTAGTAAATTATAAATCTATAAAGATGATTTTTAATATATTTTAATATATATATATTTTATTCTCACCCTAGAATATGTTTATTGATTTTTAGAGAGAGAGGAAGGGGGAGAGAGAGAGAAAGAAACATCAATCAGTTACCTCCCAGGATTGAACCTGCAACCCAGGCATGGGCCTTGACCGGGAATCAAACTAGAGACCTTTCAGTTTGCAGAAGGATGCCCAACCCGCTGAGCCACACCAGCCATTTTCTAGAGGGTCAAACTCCCTGTGTTAAGAGGGCACATGAGGGCTGGGGGCAGGTTTGGCCAAGTCAGAAAGCTGGGGGGCCAGTGGGAGGCCATGGCTAGGAAATGTAGCCTGGAGTAGTTAGTGAGCTGATTCTGAATACTTTCGAAAGACAAAAGCAACAGAACTTAATGAATTAAAAGTGGGATATGAAAGAAAAGGAGTTAAGGATGACTCCACCACTTGAAGCTTTGTATACAATTGGGGGGAAAATCCTTTTCTTATATGTGTTATCAAGAAAAAATGGAGGTCCTTAGAACCACATTCTTCTTTAAAACAAAGCGGTGTTGGCTACCAAATGGTGGTGATGCCACATCCAAAGTGCAAGAGGCAGTTTCAAAAATATAAAGACCTGAATATTGAAATTTCTGAGACATTTTAAAAGCTACTAAGACCAGCTGTGGGATGAAAACTAAAAACTGGGATGATTCCATAAAATGTTTTAAGCACCAACTTTTCCCAACAGAATTGTAGAAATGCTTTCTCATTGGTTCTCAAAAGAATTGTAAAATTAGAAATTATTTCATGGTTAAGTCACTTGCACCAACATGGCTGAGTTGGATGGAAGAAATAATTTCATGGTGAAGCAGGAGTTTGGTGACACAATCTGCTTTTAAGACAGAAATTAACATGAAGCTATCCATCCCTAGGGTGGTTTGGAATAGATCAGTCATCGTTTAGCCAAAGGCGGGAAATATCATAGGAGCATCAATTGTAGCTTTTCCGTCTTGTTTTTATCACCTGTGATGGCAAGTTCCTCTACAAGTTTAAAGTCATAGGTTTTTTGTGTTGGTTTGTTTTTTTCACAGTAATGATACATTTAGATTCCCAGCATTGGACCAGGAATTCCTTCCTTTGCCTTCAATCCACGTTTATCTCTAAGCAGATAAAACGAGAGGAATGAGAACATTTCTACTTAAAGTATTTGAGATTTTGCTCCCTAACACTTATCATCAGTTCGACTCAAATAAACTCTTACAAAAAGTCTCAAAAAAATTTCTATTCCCAGTGGTTGAAACACCTCAACTTAGGCACAGAAGACCTCCATGTCTAAAGTGAAGTAAAATATTTTCAAATATACTAACTCCACAAATGCCCAGACCACCCTATGTCCCTAGAGTGGTAGGCTTGGCTGAGACCCATAGAAGAAATTGACTTGTCTGAGATTTACTTGATGAGACAGTGGAACCCCCAAAAATATTTCTACCAAGATAATAAGGTCAGTATATGAAGTCAATTATCTTCTGAGTACAAGGGAAATATTTGGCTTTCCAATACAAACTGGCCTGAGGTTTTTAAATATACACTGATGGGCAAAAATAGGTTTACAGTTGTGAGTATGCAAAACACAGAATTTATTCTTGTATTACTATTTATTAATTATTGTAGAATTTTCCATATGAACAACTGTAAACCTACTTTTGCCCATCACTGTTGGGTGTGTGTGTGTGTGTGTGTGTTCTTTAATACAGCCTTAATCATGATTTCCTAAGTTATCAGAAGAATGAAGCACCTGAGGGAGAAAAGAACCAAATATTGATTGGAGGTCCACTTTGTGCCAGCTCCCCATTTTTTGTAAAAAAACCTAATGAGACCTATTCACTCATTCTCTCAATAAACTTATACAAAACACCTACTATGTGCTAGATATGGGTAGTGTTTCAGATGAAACTGAATCAACTAAAGGGCTTCACCCAAATCAGTACATCATCTTTGTATTGAAATGTCCTTCATCTCCTCTCCTGGATTAGAAATCAGCAGATTCTCACTTTGTGTTGCCGGTCCTTTGACTAAGTTTATTCAGTGTGTTGACAGGCTAAAAGTGCCTGTGTGCCACAGGGGGTAGAATGAGAGGGGACCCAGGCTGCTTTTCAGTCCCAGACCACATCCAAGTCTGGTTCTGGTCTTGTCCCAGAGATGGGCGAGTGGCATCGTTGACAAAAGAGACCAATGAACTAGCTAATTCCAAGGACAACACGGACCCAAACCAGAATGAAACTCCTGTGGAGAGAGTGGGCTGGCACTCAGGACACACCCGGGGCCCTCACCAGCAGGGACATACTGCCGTACAACTCCTGGCCTGCGGCAGGTGTGGAGCAGAACAAGTGTGCTATTGGGCTGGCCACTTGCCTGCCAGTCATTTCCTTATTTCCCTTGAACTACCCCAAACCACGACTGCTTGAAACATCTTTTCAAGAAGCTGACGGGTGTGAACTTGGGAGGGAACAGTGTAAATAGGCACTGACAAAGGTGAGTATTGAGAAAGGGAGACTATTTTAAGGAACAGTGGAAGAAGACTAAGCTGCTTTCATCTTGCTAAAGATGAAGTTCCCAGATGTTTCCTGTTATGACTACTGGTTTCTCTTAGCCAAGGCTTGTCCTAGATCCCCCTGAGAAAGAACTTCTGAACTGAGACCTAAGGAAATTTTATTTTCCCATTGTAAAGAAGTATGGCTCTGTTCCCACAGAATATTAACGTTGCTGTGTGTGTGCGTGTGTGTCAGAGAGGTAGATAGAGACTATAGATGTGCATATATGTGCCTCACAATGTGGAACCATCAGTTAATAATATTTGAGTGTGAAAGGGACACGTAGCACAGAGTGTCTGGCCTCAACCAGCGAGTCAAGACTAGAACCCAGGTTTCCAGACTCACGGTGCAGGCATCTAGCTGTCCTATTACCCTAATTCTCACTTTAAGACTTATTCAAGGATAACAACTTAGATAGCAAACTCTTGTACAGCATGCATCTTTTTTAACCCTGCATGTTTACTCCAACCCACAAAGACTGGAAGAAACTTCCTTGCTACTTGAAGGACCATCAGTGTTCCCCATCTTCTATAGAGGATGGGCCCATAACCTAAGGTCTGTGGGCCTCACTCACACACACACACACACACACACACACACACACACCCCAGACTGATTTCAAGTTGAGAACCCTTCTACATTGTCAGAAATGTGCATTTTCCTTGAGAAAATCTCTATAGCTTTCTCATATTCCCACAGGCATCCACACAGGGATACAAGATAGAAACCAGTATTATTAACCTACCAGTGCATCCCATCACATCGTACTTGCCAGTGCAGACCAGGTTTTCCCTGGCTCTCGATTTTGAAAGGATGTCTACAACAGCAGTTACAGACCAACAAAGGCCTGGCTGGGAAACACAGGGTCAGCCTAGGGCTAAGCAGTTCCCTATTCTGGCATTTTATTTAAGGCCTATTTTTTTTACTACCACCAATTTCCTTTTCTCTCACTAAAATACATGATGGAATATTCATGCGGAGCAATGTTTTCTTTTTAACCAGCGTTATGAACTGGATATTTGTGTCCCCTCCAAATGTACATGTTGGAGACCTAGCTCTCAAATGTAACAATGTTTGGAGAAAGAGTTAGATGAGGTCATGGGATCAGGGCCCTCATGATGCGATTACTGGCCTTGTAAAAAGAGACACCAGGGTGCTCTCTCTCTTTCTGGCTCCACCCCACTCCCCCAACAAAAAAGAGGTCATCTGAGCACACTGCGAGATGGTGGTCACTCGTGAGTCCAGAGGACAGGTCTTGGCATGAACTACCTTGCCAACACCTTGATCTCAGACTTACAGCCTCCAAAACTGTGAGAAAATATTTTTTCTTTTTTTCTTTCCTTTTTTTTTTTTTTTTAGATTTTATTTATTTACTTTTAGAGAGAGGAAGGGAGGGAGGAAGAGAGGGAGAGAAACATCAATTGGTTGCCTCTCGCACACCCTCTACTGGGGACCTGGCCCACAACCCAGGCATGTGCCCTGACTGGGAATCAAACCAGTGACCCTTTGGTTCGCAGGCTATTTATTGCTCAATCCACTGAGCCACACCAGCTAGGGCAGAAAATATTTTTCTGTTGTCTAAGCTCCCCACCCCACTAAGTCTATGATATTTTGTTATGGCAGCCGGGCAGACTAATCCAACCAGTTTAGTTCTTTTCCACCATCACAACAATGGACATTCACAGATTCTACAGTTTCCACAGCTGTTTTGTCTCATTTTTAATATTCACAGAAATTCTTCAGAGCAAACCCTATCCTCCCTTTACAGACGAGGAACTGGAGCCTGTAGAGCGGAGTGGCCTGCCCCGGGTTCAGCTTTCAGAAGGTGGCACAGCACTCACTTGACCCAGACCCCAGCTCCGGGGTCAGGCCACCCTACCCTGGGCGCCTTGGCCCAGCCTGTGTCCCACTTTGCAGAGACATTAGAGGCTGTGCTCGCTGCCATGTTTCCTGGGAGACCTTGTGCGGCCTCCCTTCTGGCCTCGCCCTGCTGAGCTCATTTGCAGCTGGTGTTGCCCTGCAGCCTGAAAGAGTCTGCTTTTCAGACACTTAGGTTTGGCAGGAGTTGCGGCTCCTCACTTAATTCCTCTTTCCCAAGTGAGAAGAGTTGACAAACTGACTTCTCTGGGTTCAGCCTCGCATCTCTTATCAAATGTCTCCATTCACAGCTTATTTTCCATGATTCCTATTTGGTGTAATTATTGTATTTCCATACATCCTAGGATGCATAACAGAACTATCAAAAGGCTGTATCTTTATTTGGTACCAGTCAGGGACTTTACCTGGTTTCTTGGATTCTAGCTCACCTGTAGTCTTTAGGGCTTCTAGCGGTCAAGGCCACTCTAGTCTGAAACGAGCTGGGAAGGATGCTCGTACTCTTAGGTGTCCTCCTGCCCCCTTCCCTGCTCCACTGATTCCATACCCTTTCTCCTATTTCCTCTATCCGCTGAATACTGAATTCCTTCCTACCTGTAATCTGCTCTTTTGTCTTTTTCTGTTTTAAGCTAACATCTGATGGGCACCTTCTTCTTCCAGGCACTGCATCACATGTTTTATATCCATTTTCGCAATCATTTTCCCCTCCCAGGAAGAAGCTGATAAACACATTAATGGCAAGAAATATAGGACAGATAAGGTTAAATGGGTTAACCCTGGCACCCTTTAGTGGAAACCAGACCTACGCCAAAGCACTCATCTGCTTTGTGCAATAAATAAACAAGTATTAGTAAGCAGGTAAGGAAAGAAATGCAGGGTTTGGTTTCTTCTAGATGACTGGAGGTGCCTTCCTATAAGACCTTGACTCATGTTATCAGGTGTTCATTCACTTGTCCCTCTGTTGCAAGACAGTTTCCATGGTTTCACTCAGTTGGATTCAACTCAACAGTGTATACAAAGCACCTACTGTGTGAGAGCATTGAAGTAGTCATGCAACACAACAGTCTCTATACAAAGGAGGCTCCTCAACTCCCAACACTACAGAAAGTCAGTGAATGAATGACTCGACATTTTCAAGGGAGAACTTTCATATCTTTCTGAGATTTTCGAGGTCCTTTAACTCACTCAAGGTTGAAAAATCTGCTTTACAGATTGAAGTTATAAAATAAACTCCCAGATGTCAAGATACCTTATAAAAGGAATGAACTCAAAAACAGAACTAATACATAAACACATACAAAAATAAAGTCCCGTTCTGTTACCATCTGTCCCAGAGGCATGCCGTGGCTGTGTGAACCAGAGGACCCTCTACCCGCCTTCACTCTCCTCTGCTCACACAGCCTCCATCAGGACTCAGACAAAAGGAGCAGTTATCTGAGCTACTCCTGAGGTGCCTGACTAAGCTGGAAGGCCCAGGAACTGTCGACCACTTCTTTAGCCTTGTGCATTTAGTGTTCCCTCACTTTAACCCTTTTATTAAACATTTTTTAATTGCTGTTCAAGTACAGTTTTCTGCCTTTCCCCCCATCCCTCCCCACCACCCCAGCCCTCCTCACCTCCTTCCCTTGTTTCCACCTTGGTATTGTCCATGTGTTCTTTATAATGTTCCTGTAAACCCTTCACCCTTTTCCCCCCATTATCCCTCCCCTCTCCCCTCTCCCCTCTCCCCTCTGGTCACTGTCACCTTGTTCTCAATTTCAGTGTCTTTGGTTATATTTTGCTTGCTTGTTCGTTTTATTGATTAGATTCCAGTTAAAGGTGAATCATATGGTATTTGTCTTTCACTGCCTGGCTTATTTCACTTAGCACAATGCTCTCCAATTCCATCCATGCTGTTGCAAAGGGTAGGAGCTCCTTCTTTCTTTCTGCTGCACAGAATTCCACTGTGTAAATGTACCTAGTTTTTTGATCCATTCATTTACTGATGGGCACTTAGGTTGCTTCCAACACTTGGCTATTGTAAATTGTGCTGCTATGAACACTGGGGTGCATAGGTTCTTTTGGATTGGTGTTTCAGGGTTCTTAGGATATAATCCTAGCAGTGGAATTGCTGGGTCAAAAGGCAGTTTCATTTTCAGTTTTCTGAGAAAATTCCATACTATTTTCCATAGTGGTTACACTAGTCTACAATCCCAACAGTGAACTAGGGCTCCCTTTTCTCCACAACCTCTCCCTTTTTAAATTAACTATTTAGTTTCCATGGCTAGATCTGCCTTGAGAGAAGGGAGTCATCAGGATAAACAATGTGAAATATACATACACACATAGTATCTCCCCTTATCCATGGGGGATACATTCCAAGACCCCCAGTGGATGACTGAAACCTTGGAGAGCACAGTGTTTTTCCTATACGTACATAACTTTTCACTTAAAGGAAGCACTTTATGGCTTCCCCTTGGCGTATCTGAATTGCCAGCATCACTAATCTTGCCTGTTGTGATCGTTATTAAGTAAAATAAGTGTTACTTGAACACAAGCACTGCGATACCTAGACAGTCAATCTGATGATGGAGACGGCTACCATGAGACTAAGAGGGATGGGGCGTGTAGCCGATACACTGGACAAAGGGATTAAGCACCCAGGGCAGGACAGAGAGGAACCGCACCAGTTTTCATCGCGTCACTCAAAGTGGTGCACAATTTAAGCCTTATGAATTGTTGATTCCCAGAATTTTTCATTTAATATTTTCAGACTGCTGTTAACTACAGCAAATTGAAGCCACAGAAAGAGACTTGATGAATGAGAGGGACTACTGCACCCCTACATTCACACTGTCATTTCAAACAACAGCTGTCTGGCTTAGCCATCTGGTTCATTTATTTGTGTATTCAGTCAACATTTATTACCCTACCTGGAACCAGGCTCTGGAGTTAAGGATGTAAGTAAAGTAGGTCCTCTCCTTAAGGTCTCGCTGTCTAATAGGAGAAACAGAGAGATAAGCACATAATTATAATGAGTTGAGTGCAAAGAAGTAGATAAATGAAATTTAAAAGAAAGAGGGCAAGTTCTCTGGAAAGATAAAAAAGTGGGAAAAGTAGTAGTGACCCAGTAGGAGCCACTGAAAAACTGAAGAATAAGTTTAGACCAGACATAACAAAGAAGACCCTTACGGTGGTGCTCGCACTCTTGCTGTCTCCCCGTCCCTCTCTCTGCATACCACGCCTTCCCCCTCTTCTGCCCCCAAGCATGTATACCCTCGCTTTCTTTCTCCAAAGTTCCAAGAGCCCTTCTTTTACCTCTGTAACTTGTTTCCTGAGCCCATGCAACCCAGCTGGCTCCCTTCTCCACAGCTCACTTCCTCTACCTCTGACTTTGTAAATAAACTTATGCTTATATTTGGGGGTGGGGGGAAGACACTTAATGTACACTGTCCTCTAGAGGGTTGCCTTGCCTTTCATTCCTGAACACATTTATTCAACAAATACTAACCCAACACCTATGAGTGCTAAGCACTAACTTCACAGTCTTCAACTCTGTGATGGCAACAATGCATAGTCAAAACATCTGGGGTGTGCCCCTTTCTCCCGAGTAAGAAAGATCATTTGTATTGCAAACACCCCTGCTTGGGGCAGGGCACTTTATGAGCAGGGCACTTCCTGAGCTCAGGCACATTATAAAACAAGTTAAAGTCTACTCCCACTTCTGAAAAAGTGAAAGCCAACCTTTGACATGAGCTATGTCAGGAAGGCCCATTTAACCCCCAAAGCTCCTGTCTTCCACTTGAGGGTGGACCATGAGCATTATTAAGAGTCTTAATTTGAAATGCTAATATACCATGGAATGCTAGTATTGTAATCTGGTCATTGGGGTATTATGATTCCTATCTTACGTATAAATTATAATCCAGTGCTCACCTCCTAATAGTTGCTAAGTCGCTTCCCCCTGGGAGCCCACTTTTCCTGCACCTGAGAAGAGCCAGCCCTATCTGGGCGCTGATGCGTCCTCATCTCCTGGCTGACCACTGAGCAGCGCAGGAAGATGAAAGCTCCAACTTCCTTGTCTCAGCTGGTAGGGTCAGGTCTCCTTATTCCCACGCGCTCCCTCCAGGCAGACCCCACAGAGGCGGCCCTCTGCACGACTTCACCTGAGATCCCACCTTACCTAGCTATTTCCTTTGCCCTCTCCAGCCGATCTACCCCTAGAAGCCTGACCCACAGGTAGGAACAGAGGAGACATTACAGTAGAAAGCCAGAGAGGGAAAATGGAGAGACCTGGAAAATACATTCCCACTGTCGGACAGTGTTGCCCTGGGGAGGTGCTTTGAGGAGGGAACTAGAGGCCATAGAGGCCGGAGACACAGTATTTGGAGAGTGATTGGCAAAGCGCCCTGCAGGGTCCCATGTTGCTGTTATTGCTACTCTTCCATGTTTCTGTCTCCAGCCTTTTTTTAAAACATAAACAATCGTTTATTCTCAGTGTCAAAAATTATGTATGATTTTTCAAAGTATACAGCTAGTATAAGTGCTTATTTATTTATTTTCCCCTACAATACAAGCCTCATGAGAACTTGTTCAAGGTATGGAAAGAGCCACTGTGATTTTTACATTCCAGTCACTCAGATGACACTGTTTCATAACGGAATTAGATTTCCAGTCTATCTGTCTGCAGCCTTTAAATGGCCAGTAACCACAGCCGCCATCCACTGCGCGCTGTGAGAAGGCCACCCACACCTTTTCTCAGGTAATCCTCACAGCAACCAGGGAAGGGGCATTGCTTGTATCCTCACTTGACAGGGAGGAAACGGAGGCTTCCTAAGGTTGAATAACTGCCTCAAGGCCACACACCTGGCCAGGGGGAGAGCCAACGCCAACCCCGACCCTCTGGCCAGAGACTGGGCTTTTCATCACCAGCACAGGTTGAGGTTGGTGGTCATTCTCTGAAGGGTTCCTGTGGATTGAAACTAAATCTCTGTGCACAGAGGAAAGCGGGACGGGAGGCCCGACCCAGCAGGTCTGAAGGCTCCCTGCCCTGCCCTGCCCGGTGGAGCAGCCTGTTGACCTCAGCTCCAACCTCCTCCCAGGGGGCTTTCAAAAAAGCCCGGAAGTAACATGTCCCTTCACACAAGGTGTCTAACGGTGTCACGTGGTGGGGAGTGGAGGCTCCTACGAGATTTCACTCTGAGATGGGTCGGACCAGCCTAGGCTTGCGGGCAGGCAGTGCTGACCGGAACTAAAGTAAACTTTATCATTGGCTTTTTATTCATTGAACACTTAGTTAACAATCATTTATTGAACATCAGCTAGGCATCGGTTTCTGTGCTAGTCCCCGGGGTGACCAAGATGAAAATAAAAACAAAAGCACGGCCCCTGCCCTTGGGAAAGGTAATAGTGTGAGTAGAGGAGACAGGTGGGGGAACAGGTGCTACAATGTAGGAAGTGCCGGAAACGAGAAGCGGTGATGAGTAAGGCAGCCTGGGTTTGAGTGCTGGCTGGGTTTGGCACAGGAGTGCTGTGGAGTCATTTAAAAGCTGTAACGGTCAGTTTGCTCAGCAGTAAGATATGGATAATAGGACCTCTTAGGGTTGTGGGAAAGATTCAGCCACAATGTACGTGAAATGTTTAGCCGAGGACTGTTCCTGGTCAGCGCCGGGATGAATGCCAACCTTCACTACCTTGGGCAGGTGACTTAACCCTTTCCTCCTCAGCTTCCCAACCTGTACATTAGGGCTCACGTGTCTGCCACACTTCTGGATCTGGCAATCAACAGAGGTTGCCCGAAAACTCTAACGAGTGTTATAGGGACAAAGGAGGATGCAGCACTCAGAGGACTTCCAGAAAAGCTGGAAGATGCTAAGAGTTCATCCTATTCAGAGAACAATATATACCACAAGCAAGTGCTGAGTATAGGGTGCCTACTCTTCCTCTGTGGTTCTCCAGAGGTTGGGGGCACCCGCAGGGCTAGAATAATGGAATGATGAAGAACGGCTCCCACAAAGGTGGGCCTGTGCTGTGCCTTGAAGAACACACAGGACTCTATCAACATGGGACTCTATGATCCCGTATGAAGTCAGGAACAAGCATGGGGTGCCGATGACAAGAGAAGAGATTGGAGTGGATCCTGTCAGGGTTCACTCAGAGTGCAGTCTCAGACCTTCAGGGTCTCCTGACCTAGCGGATGAGAACACCACCACGTTCATTCTTTGCCCACAGTCCTAGTAGCCAACTTGCTCCCTCAAATGTCTCTTCAGCCTGGAGTCACCTGTTCCCAGCTATTCCCAGACCTTCTAAGAATTGTGGGCTCCACAACCAACCTATGTCCACAGGGAGTGCTTGGGAAACACAGCTTAAAAGGCAAAAGATGCTCCAACAGAGTAGCCAGTCAGATTTTGCGCGTGTTTTAAATGCCAAATAACCAGAAAAAGCAAATAAATACTCCCAGTGTGACCGAAGAAGAATAGATGAGGCAGTTATGACAGACGGAGTGTGACTCTTCCACTAGAGCTGGGGGGGAAAGAAAGAAAGAAAACCTCTCCTTCAAAGCAAATCGCTGACCATGCTCAGTTTCCCTTGGGTGCAGTGATTTATGGGAGCGTGCCGGTTAACTGCAATTGAAAGCATAGGCAATGGAAAGGGAGACCGTACCTCCCGGCTGAATCATCTCTGCCCAGTTACTTATAGCTACTTATCTTTCTCCATCAAATAGCACATATTAAACTCGTGCCTAAATAAACAAGTAAAAAAGGTCAATTTCCTGGCAGGAAATTTCTGTGTAATTCGTCAACAGCTCCGGTCCCTGCTCTGTCACTAACCAGCACTGTGACATTCAGCAGCTCCACCTCTCTCCAGCCCCGTAACCTCGTAACCTCGGGCCTGGCCACTGCGTCCCTCTCCCAGGCTGACAGCCCCTCACTGATCTCTGCGTCTGGTTTTCCTCCTCCCCCAAGGCTCCCCACATGGAGAGCTTTAATACAGAAGGCCTCCTAAAATCCCAAATCTGGTCAACTCTCTCCTCCTTAAAATCTGCACCATCCCTTCTTTCACTCTAGGATCAAATTCAAACACCTTCGTAAAACTGACAAAGTCATGCTCTGCCCCGGCTCGCTGTCCCAGGCTCATACCTCACCCTTCCCAATCCAGGGTCCTACATTCCAACCATATTTCACTACCCACATTTCCCTGTACGATACTAACGATAACCAACATGTCGTTTTCTACACACCAGATACTGTTCTAAAGAACTCAAAAGGTAGAATTTTTGGATACAATGAAGGTGTTATCAAGATAAAATAAATTGTAAAGTGTAAAAAAAAAGAACTCTTCGTGCATTAACTAATTTAATTTTTACAGTGCTACTAGATAATAATTGATTATTTAGTAATCATTTCCTCTCTTTCACATGTGAGGAAACCAAGATGCAGAGAGGTTAAATACTTATCCAAAGTTAGCTGGCAAGTAAATGGTAGAACCTATACACTATGCTCATCACCCCCTCGGCCCCTCTTCTTCTTCTTCTTTTTTTAATCCTCACCAGAGGATATGTTTATTGATTTTTAGAGCAAGAAGAAGGAAGAGAGAGGGAGAGAAAGAGAAAAACATCAATGTGAGAGAAAAACACTGATTGGTTACCTCCTGGATGCACCCTGACTAGGGATTGAACCCGCAACCTTTTGGTGTACAGGAACCAACGGAGCACTTGGCCAGGCCCAGCCCCTATTCTTCTTACCTCCCAGTCTTTATATGGAGGGGTTCCCTCTGCCCGGAAGCCAATTTCCTCGCTCATTCTTTCTTTTCTGCACTCTTTCTTCACTTGGCCAACTCCTGCTCTACCTCTGAGAGTCCACGTGTATGTCGTGCCTCCCCTGAGCTTTCCTCTCCGGACGGCCCTCTCCCCTCAACGCCAGTTAGCCTCCAAAGATGGCCCCCACTGAATGATGCCTCCCAACACTCAGGCCCTGACGTAGCTCCCTCACCTACTGAATCTCCGCCAGCCAGTGACTCACAACAGACTAGGGTAGATATAATCCTGAGTAACTTCCGGGCCTAGGTCATAAAAGCCTGGCATCTTCCACCCAAAGCTCTTGGAATGCTCACTCTGGGGAAACTCAGACACTACGTAAGAAGTAGCTCATACTCTGAAGAAGCTGAAGGAGCCCCATGGAAAACTACGTGGAGACAGAGAAACGGCGGGCCTCCGCAGCTCCGGCCGCCAAGGCCACGCACCAGCTCTGGGATGGAGAAACTTTCTTGGATGTTCAGTCACACCAGCCTCAGCCACCCCCTGACTGCGGCAGTGTGAGCGTCCCCAAGAGGGGAACCACATAGCTACGTCTAATCACTTGATTTTTGAGTGACTTAAGGAAAATTTCTCAAACGCTCTGAGCATCGCCTTCATTCATCTATAAAATAGGGATAACAGTGCTTAATTTAGAAGGCAGTTGTAAGGATTAAATTAACTACTGTTTGTAACATTTATCGCATAGCCTACTTACTGTATGGTAACATTTTATACATAACATATATATCACATGTGACTAAATGTATTTATAGTTAACTACAGAAGAAGAATATTGCCCAACAATTACTCGGGGTTGCCAAAGCTCACGTCAAATGAACACAGCAGAAAATTCCTTGTAGACGTATGAATTTATCTCCATGTTGCACTAAATTATTGACTAAATTTTATGACTAAATGATTAATTATAGTTCACTTACTTGAAAGCCCATGGCTTTAGGAGAGAATGAAGAAGGAGGTTATTCCTCAAACTTTGGTACATACTAAACAGGAGACTGGACCGGCCACTCTTTGAGGGCAGGAAATGAACCTTGTTCATCCTCAAATTCCCATGCTGATACTAGCACCTGGGACACAGTAGCTGCTTACTAAGAATGAGCTGAATGAATGAATGAGTAAAAAGGAGGACACAAAATAAACGAGCACATGCAAAGTGCTAGAACTAGGCTGAGCATTTTACCTAGACACCTCATTTTGTTCCCATACTCACCCTGTGATATAGGTGATACCATTACTTCTGGTTGAAACCACTCTTTAGCCTTCAACACCTTGTTTGGTATTACTTGTACCATGAATCTGGAGATGATCTTTTTCAGAAAGAAAAAGTATGGCTTGACTTAACTGGCTAGAGAGAAGACTCTGACTCCACAGTTTGTTTTCCAATCGTTACATAAATACATGAATAACCTTTGAAAGGGAAGGCAAGCCTGTGAAGGCAATATGGCCGAGATAACTGTCCAGTAACTGGAGTGGAATGAGGGCCAGGCAGGTAGATGCCTTCAAGATCATAACTGCATATTTTCAATTCGTGGATGACAGGAATTCCAATCCAGAGATCAAGTGATGTCTGGAGCCAAAGTACCTCTCTAGTAAAAAAGAAGGCTCTGTATTTTAGCTTCCTGTCAGAGAAGGAATGTACCTATACCAGCCTGGTTCCAATCAGAAGGTCCACACAGGCTCTGGCTGCATAGCTCAGTTGGTTAAAGCATCATCCCAATGTGCCGAGGCTGTCAGTTCAATCTCCAGTCAGGGCACATACAAGAATCAACCAATGAATGCATAAATCAACGTTTCACTCTCTCTCAAAAAAAATCAGTAATTTTTTTAAAAAGAGAAGGGCCACACAGTAATTTAAGCAGAGGAAGTTTCATGTAAAGAATTATGAAGCTGCCCTGGCTGGTGTAGCTCAGTGGATTGAGCGCGGGCCTGCGAACCAGAGGATCGCGGTTCGATTCCCAGTCAGGACACATGCCTGGGTTGCGGGCCAGTTCCCGGCAGGGGACACACGAGAGGCAACCGTACATTGATATTTCTCTCCCTCTCCTTCTCTCCTACCCTTCCCCTCTAAAAAGATAAATAAATAATAAAAATAAAAAAATTTAAAAAAAAAGAATTATGAAGCTATGATAGAGCATAACTATAAGATGTAAAGATAACTCTAAAGGATACTGTCCAGCTGAGGGAGAATACCCAAGGAAAGACAAACTTGGAGGGGAGGCCCCACCCCCAAGGGGTTGCAGCTGACTGGGTTGCCAAGGCCAGAGCTGTTCACAAGTGCTAAGCAAGCAGGGAACAGCTCTTCAGGGTGCAGGCGAGCTAAGGCTGGTGGGTGGGTGCGCGCACAAGTGCAGGCTACAGAGGCCGCTGGAGGCATGGAGCATGCACAGCCATGCAGGGAGGGCCATAGGAAGGTGGCCACCAGGTCTCGGGGCTCCCAGAGTACATCCTGGGCCCGCAGCTGGGGCAGAGCACCACTGTGCTCACAGAACCACACCACTGATCAGCGCAGCAAGAGCAAGAAAGAAAAAACACAGTGCACCAAGAACTAGGAAGAGAAGCTATTGGGGAAGGTCAACAAGAAGATGTGACAGCCAGTTTGACCCACAAGCTGAACCTGGGCAATTGGAGGCACCCCAGCCCCTCCCCTGTGCTTGGAATGTGCCTTCCACTTGCCTTTCCTGCTCCTAGAAACTTCCCCAAGGATAGAACATTGAGATAGAAACGGGGTGTCAAGACCATCTGGACTGTGTGCTTTCTGACCCCAAATAATGTCCCCTGAGTACATGACTGAGCCCAGTTAGAGCCTGCATATAAACTTAGAATTTGGCAGGCAAGTGAGGGAAACTACATCTTACTCCAGCCCAAGACTGGTGGAAAATCAGTTCCCTTGCTTATCAAACCTGCCACCTGCCAATCTGTAGTGGTCTGCCTCTTTCTTCGGTCTCTTCCTGCCCTCCATGAACAGGGGCCAGTTTCAGATTACACTTGCGAAGCTCTCAAGAAGGCTGTGAACTAACAGTTGACAAGTCAGCTGGGAGACAGAAGAAATGGGTCTGGGGAAAGAGGCACCCCCGGGGGAGCAAATCCCGAGGTGGCCATTGTGTCTGTGTGGGGAGAGGCGTGCAGAATGTTAGACATGCACGGGCTGTTGCCTGAGTATGGGGGCTCCCTGATAACACCAGCAGATTTAAAGTACTAGTCTGAGGAACTGCGCATACATAGCACACTGCTGCAAAGAGGGGGAGTGAATGGCCGCGCAGTGGGCCGGCCTCTGCTGTGGACAGATCAGCAGGTCACAAAGGCCCAGCTAGAGGCTAAAACTTGAGTTAAAGGGTTGGAAGAAGAGCCGAGGTTAGAGAAGGGTGTGCAGGGATGGCAGACAAGGTGGGAGGACAGGATAATAAAGCTGAATCCACACAAGCTGCTCTGGACTAGGGTATACTGCCTGTAACAGAGCCTGTTGGGGATGCTAAGAGGTGGAATCCATGGGAAAGTGAGGAGAGTGAAGGGGAGGGCGTTGTGGTGATTGACAGTGAAACAGACTGAGTGCCCTGTGCAGTCAGATCCCAAAACAAAGGAAAATTGTAAACAGCAATTACTCCAAAACACCAAGGAGGAAATTCTTTCTCCCCTCTCTTAAAGTTCTAAATCTTATCATCTTTGAAATGTAAATACCCGGGAGCTAATCAAAACATTGGCCGCAGAGACTAAAGGAAAAAAGAGAGAGAGAGAGACCTTTTCAATATGCATAATGCTGTAGACTGTTCACTTGCCAAACTTGATTTGGAAAAGAGCTAAGGGTTTTTACAAAACTACTAGGAAATAATGAGGATACAAATAAAAAAAAAGAGGAGTGTAACTTTGGGGCAAAGGAGATTTACAGTTTGAGTATGAGAAACAGTTTATTCTTGTATTATTTATTAATTACTGTATTATTTTCCATACCAACGACAGTAAGCCTACTTTTGCCCCACTCTGTACATGGAAAGTAGGACATGTGTTTTTGGTAAAAGAACATATGAAAAAAAAACAGTTGCAATGTTTTTGTAAAACATTTTGACCTGAAGTAATATGATCATTTCAAAATAAGAAAGGAAAAGATAGCCAAAAAGCTGAAATGGAGTTGTAGAAGCTTTGAGAAAGTTGCAGAAGTTTCATAGAAAAGGGAACTTGAATAAAGAATTTCATGTGGTCAAGCTGCCTAAGATTGGAACGGATAACCAAGTCAAGTGCTACAGTCTGTGTGCGCGCAGGAACTCTTTCTCACCAGATCTTTAACTATGACCATCGTTAAGCCTGTTAGCATTTACAGATGGTTATTGTTTTACTCTGATTTGTTTGTTTGTTTGTTTGTTTGTTTGTTTTTTGCAGAAGTGTTCCTACCACAGTGTTGCACCTTCCAGGAGATTCACAGAAAGACTGACAAGTACAGGTTTCTAATAAGATCCATTTGCCTTCATGCGGGAAGAACAGTCGCAGACCTTTCAAGGGCTTCTCGCAGGCAGCCCCACAGCGCGTCACGAGACGGTTCTCGTCCCCACCTCAGTGAAGCGGGCCGTGGACCTGAGAGCGTAACACTGCCGGTGAAGACATGCCTCTGCAGCAGGACACTCTGCCGGTTTGCCGGGACACCGGCGAGGGAGAAAATGGGAGATGAGCCCCCAGAAAGTTCCAGACCCAGGCACAGCAATAAAGGTTTGGGGAGTCATCTGGTCAGATAAGACACGTGTTGTCCCAGAAGCCGTGATTGGTAAGATGCGAGCCTACCCAACCCTTAAAAATGTAAAGGAAGCGCCAGTGTTTGCAGGGATTTGCGGGGTTTGGAGGGTTTTCATTTCCCGCGTGGCGCAGTGGCTCTGTCCTTCCTGCCTCCTGGTAAGGAAAGGCGCAGTGGGACTGGGGAGCTGAGCGGCAAGCCGCCTCCGAGAAAGCAAAAGTACCAATGGAGTGGATTAAAGCTCCGGGCATCTCCCAAGCAGGGCTGCCATTTGCGTTAGCTGTGTCCGTGACTCCGGAAGGTGTGGGTCAGGCACTGTGGCAGAGACAATGGAAGGAGAGAGTGCCCCTAGGACTTTGGTCCCAGCTCTGGAAGGGGACAGAAACCCCAATATACTTGCACAGAGCAACAGCTTCTAGAACCATATACAGGGCACTCCAGGCAAAGCATCACACAAAAATAAATGAACCACAGCCGCCAGTGGGCGGAATGAACTCAGAGCCATTTGGCTGATCACTCACGAGCCCTGGCTGTGGCCCTTTGCACTAACAGTTGGGCTTCTGAAGGGATGAACCCCAAGGCTTGCAAGATGGGAAGGTGAGGGGTGGTTGATCATGAGTAGGCCCTTTTGGAACCAGGACGTGTGGAAAGACATTTGAGTTCACCTGCAAGAGCCTAAGGCAGTCCTCAACCATCTCCCATGTCCTGGCTCAAAATGCACTGACAGCCCCCCTCCATCAGGAAGCTTATGCCCTAGCAACAGACCTTTCAGTAGATGCAGCAGACTGAGTGCATAGAAAGAGAGACCACCGCAGTACCAGGGTGGGATGGCATGTGAGCAAAGATGCTGACTTGCACAGTTTAAAACAGAGGAGGAGAGCAGGTAGAGAAAACAGTGCATACAAAGGCCCTGTGGCACGCAGGAGCTCCAGACTGAAAAAAGGCCAGTAAGGGAGGGGGGACAAGTGGCAGAGTTGCTGGAGAGGCTAACAGGGCCACGCAGAGACTTGTAGGCCATGCTGTGTGGCTTTTCTTTCCTTTCTCCTAAGAGCGCTGGGAAGACACTGAAGGGTGGGTAGTGAGTGGGTTGGTTATTGGTTTGTCTTTTTTGAGGGTTGACAAGGGCTACTACACCTAATGGGGAACTCTGAAAAAAGACCAGAATTAGTGACAAACATCGACTTGAACTGACGTTGTCTGCCTCCTCTGACACTAAGGAAAGAGTGCAGAGAGCTTAAACACCCAGTGTGGCTTACCCACACATAGCAGTTGTGTCGCTGAAGTCATACGGAAAACCTGTGGTTTCTACCACTACCATCGGGATGTCCCTTTGCCTTCCCCGCTCCGTTCCTTCCCAGTCTCTCCTGCACGGGACCTCAGCACAGGGAGCGGTGCACTGCCCAGGTCCAGCAAGGTTGCGTTCTGCCCCACTAGCTAGAGGTTTGAGGCAAATCACCTGAATTCTCCACTTGCTGTTTTCTAATTTGAAAGGCAAGAGGTGAAAAGAAGGGACTCTCATCAGAAACCTACACTTTCCACATTTCCCTGGTGTAGAGGGGAGCCATGGCTGTTCTCCATATCAACCCCCTCTCAGCCCTTGGGATGCGGTCAGAGAGGGCGGGGCCTTTCCTGGGTTTTCCTGGCCTCCGCACTCCCACTGCACCCCTGTAGCTAGTGTCTCGGTTTAACGTTGTGCTTTTGTACAGTCCGTGTCCATTTTGGCATCTGATAAAATTTACACTGGAAAACCTCAGTGTGGCATCACTGCATTTATTTTGGCTTCTAACTTGCAGAAGAGATCCTCATTTTATGTCTTACTACTTTTTCCCAAATCAGAGGATGAAAAGGAAAGCAAGCCAAACCACTCCAGTTGAAATGACAGAGGAGGGGGAGGGACAAATGAGGATTGTGAGCAACGGCTTGGGGAATGCTTCCAAAGGAAAGTGGGAGGGTCATCACGCACCATTAAACACGAAACATGGTGGTAACCCCAGGTTCAGGTTCAACACCAACCAAACCTGTCTGATGTACAAGGTGTGGCGAAAGAAGATGCTGCCAACAGGACGACCAGAACTGAAAATAACAGCATGAATTCATCATTTTTGTCTTTTAAAAAAATAAAAGAAAAGGCAAAATTATAGGGATAGAAAATGGACATAAGGAAACTTTTTGGAATAACGGAAGAGTTGTAAAACTGGATTATGGTGATGGTTGCATAAATCTGTTAAAACTCATCGAACTCTACTTTCAGGGTGAATTTTTTGCTACATAAATGATACCTTAATAAGCTGTTAAATACTTTTTTAATTAAAAAAAATCTGAATTATTCCCAGATCAGAGGGGTAAAGGTGAGGTAGGATGAGAGGTGGAGAAAAGGAAGGGGGTGGGACAGCGCCGAAGTCAGCCTAGAATCCTGAATCTGTTCATGAACCAAAGTTAAATGTCCCAAACCAGTAGGAAATGGGTCATATAAATAAACAATAAGGCATTTTGGGGACATTGACATCGATAGCTTTTCACCTCTCTTTGGCAGAGCACTTATCACTGCCTCAGTCACATTAGAGTAAATTGCATATTTATCTTTCACTCCTTCTCCCTGTAATCCCCCTGAGAACACATGCTGGGATTAATCATCTGTTTACTTATACACCCCACAGCGCCTAGCTAACTAAGGACAGCCATTCAATAGCTATATTTTTATTTGTTTTTTGATTGCATTTATCAGGGTGACATTGGCTAATAAAATTATGCAGCTGTCGGGGCACAACTCCCTAATGCGCATCTGCACGTTACATCGCGTGTTCGCCACCCAAGTCCAGTCTCCTTGCATCCTCATGATTCATTTGTTTTTGATGGGTAAATGCACTCACATTGTTCAAAACTCAAGGTCACGTAAGGGCACACATGATAAAGAATTTCCCTTCCTCGGCACCTCCCCCACATCATCAGTTTCCCTCCCTGGCAGTCCCAGTATGATCTCTTACCTATTTCTTGTGTATTCACTGAGATATATTTGTTAAAAATATACACTAATACACATATTACATATTATACAATTAGAATGCATATATTTTATATATATTAAAACAATGATAGCATCCATACCTTGCTTGGACTTCAGGGAGTGACTCAAGTAAACAAGGCAATGAGGAGTGATAGGATTAATCCTGTGGTCTCTTAGGAGAAATTGTTAACTCGTTCTAATTTAGTCTCTTTGCAAGGATAGGTTTCTGGGAGCTTCGAGATGGTGAGGCAGACGGAATTATGGCTTGGGTTGGCAGTGATAATGTTACCAAAAGTGTGAAACTGTGTGACTTCCCCTAAGTCCTGGTGTTACGGGCAAGAGGAAAGGCAGCACAGAGAAGGCTAAACCTGCTTTGCAACTAATCCTCACATAGTGGGCACTCCGAATTCATGGATTAATTATTGCACAAATAACTGTTCTCAACCCATCTCAACGGGAGCTCACCTAATGATATAATTATTCCCTTTTATAACATATGCATGTATATACATATGTATGTGTGTGTATATATATTTATACATGTGTGTGCATACACACACACACACATTTAGTCAAAAGTGTATAACCCGAATCTAATCATGAGAACACGTCAGATTCTGGGGAATATTCTACAAAATATTGGCCTTTGGTTTTGAATGTGGCCTGAGGGTTAGACTGTAGTGCTGTGTTCATGTTAATTTCCTGATTTTGATTGTTGCATTTAGGTTATGTAGGAAAATGTACTCCCTTTTAAAAATACATAACTAAAATTTTAAGGGAGGATGAAGCATTATATTGACTACTTTCTCTCAAGTCTTTTAAAAGAAAAAAATTCCTTACTATACTTGCCATTTTCCATGAGTTTGAAATTGTTTCAAAATAAAAATTATTTTAAAAAGTATGAATTAGGCCATAGTATGGCTCCGTTGGTTGAGCATTGTCCCACAAAGGTCACCAGTTCGATTCCTGGTCAGGGCACATGCCTGTGATGTTTCTCTTTCATATCAATGTTTCTCTCCCTCTCTTCTCCCTTCCTTCCCTTTTCTCTAAAAATAAATAAAATCTTTTTTTTTTTTAAAGAGACGGTCAGAATGGACAAAAAACCAAAACCTAATAATATGTTGTCTATAAGAAATCCACTTTAAACATGAAGGTATGATAAAGAAAAGTGATGGAGAAAGAAAAAAAAAAGAAAGAAAGAAAAACAAGATCTCAAATCAAGAACCTAAATTTACAACTTAAATAAGGAAGTAGGAAAAGAACAACCCAAGCAAGCCTACAGTGAGTTTCCACCTTAAACCCATTATGATAGCTACTATAGAAAAACCAAACCAAAACCAAAACCAAACCAAACAGACCCTGACCAGTGTGGTTCTGCTGGCTGAGCGCTGTCCCACAAATCGAAAGGCCCCCAGTTTGATTCCCCATCAGAGCACAGGCCTAGGCTGCGCGTTTGGTCCCAAGCTGGGAAGTGTACGAAGGGCGGCTGATCGATGTTTCTCTCTCACAATGTTTCTCTCCCTTTCTCTCCCTCCCTTCCTCTCTCCCCCAAAATAAATATAAATAAATATAAATAAATAAATAAATAGCATCTTTAAACAAAAAACAGCAGAAAACAGGGTTGGAAAGGACGTAGGGTAACCGGAACCCTTGTGTCCTGCTGGTTGATCACTGAGGTCCTCTCAAACTGTAAAACCCTAGTTTTGTTTGAGGACTCACACGAATATTATGGCAGAGTCCAAGTGCCAAGCTTACGCATTTTCCAGAGATTGGTGAAAATATGGAACTCTGGTACAGAAGTCTTTCCTGTTTCCCCTCACTCCACCCCTTTGAATTCCACCAAAATCAATGAAATGGAAACGGAAGCCATAGATTAACTATGACGTGAGTGAATCTCTACTTCGTTTGGTTAGCAGGAGTTCACCCTGAAGTGTTCCTGAATACCCTTGGATGAATTTAGGAAATCATAGAAGATGCACAGTAAGGAATGGCCAGGTTGTGATTTTAAAATATCACAAACGAGCTTTTCAATGTTTCCTCAAGAAATGACTCATTACCTCCAGGAAATAAAATGCCATATAAAAGCACCTAGCAAATGCCTCCCGTACAGCAAGCTCTGCACAGCCTTACTGTAGAGAATCACAAACAAACCATCACAGATGTACAAAGAGAAATGTACAGAAAAGAAACCTTCTCGTGGTCCCTCCTCTCTTGACCCACCCAGAAACACAACAAGGATGTCAGGTGGAAGTTGGCACTGGATTTAATCGCTTGGGTTAGAGAGTTCCCAAGCGGTCAGGGATTGAGCAGGAGCAGACTCCTCCCCTGTAAGGAATGTTGGGAAAAAAGAGCCCGCACAGAGATCAGAGTGGAGTCAGCCTGGCACTTCTGACCAACACGAATGACTGCCGCAGCTACTCCTTTGGAACCGGAGGGACAATCCCCCAGCAGGTGGAGCTGACAGACAGGTGTGTGTCTGGGACGGAATGAACAAACCAGTGGCCCGCCAGCTGCCCACCACCAAGCTTATTTGATGGAGGGCTGTGGACAAAGCTTACTCGATGGAGAGGGAATGGATGGCTCAGAGAATTTACATTCACAAACACAAACAACATGCACTGGGGGCAGGTGGGGTGCGGGGAGCAACAGTGTTCCTAGGCCACAGACGGGGGTGGGGGCAGGAGGCGGGCATAAACAGAGGGCAGCGACTTAATCAAAATCCCAGAAGACAAGGGCAGACTTTTGAAAAGAATACAGCTGCTGTGAGCAGGAAGGGAGGAATCTGCAGACTGGGACTGTAAGGAAGAGATGATAGTGGAAGGCATCCTGCTCTTCTTACTGCACTTGAACTTCAGTTTGCTTTGGTTTCCCAGTCCCCATCTTCTGGGCCAACCTAGCAGATCTTCTTGAAGGCTGACACCCTTCAAATACCTCCAGGTAGTTCTCATACCCACCCTGACTCCCAGCCCTTCGTCACTGTGGCGCAAATACCACAGAGAGTCCTTTTAATGAGTCACTGTGTTGCAGTCACTTCTCACTATTAATCACTCTGCTCGGAATGAAAACTCCATCCCGCTCCAGAGAATCGTTTCTTCCTTCTGCCATCTACTGGTGGAGATGAAAATACAGTCTGTCACCTGGCTATTCCTGATTTGCAAACAGGCTGGAGTCTGAAAGTGCATTTGTGTACTACTTACTTATTAGGTGGAAGACATTTTTCGAAAGGAAAAAATATATATATCATAAAGGATGGTTCAGTCACTCATTCAATAAGCATTCATGGAATGGATAACATAATACGAGATTACGTACACCTAAACACAGTGGATTTGCAGACTAAAGGCTTCAAATTTGTACTTACCCCCTGTCACCTGTACAGCCTGGGCAAGCTACCTTAGCCACTCTTCATCTGTGGTCCTGGTAACGACAGTGATCATGATGATGGCTAACATGCATTAGTCATGATGCTGAGCCACAGTAAACTGCACAACCCTGCGAGGCAGGCATGTTACAACCTGTGGCTCTTCAAATATGGAGACTGAGACGTGAAAAGATTGAATAACTGGCCCCAGGTCTCCCTGCTAGTAAGGAGCAAATCTGACAGTCTGACTCCACAGTTCATAAGTGGAATGAGGATACCCACCTTCTAGGATTGTTCAAGAAATGAGACTCAATGCAGGTAAAGCTGCTGCCACACTGTATGTTATAAAAATGACAGTCAGTGAACACTCACTGTGTGCTGGGCCTGCAAGATCACAAAGGCACGTCCATGAATAAGCCATGGTCCCTGCCCTCTAGGGTGCTGATCGCAATCACAAGGCGGCACTGAGGCTGAGTTCCGCTAAGACAGTTCAGCAAAGGCAGTGGCACCTGACTTTCCCCTGGAGAGTCTTCCTACTACCTGGCACAGTGGCTAGGATGTAGCAGACACTGGACGGGAGGGAAGGAACAGAATTTAAGAATAAAACTATGTTCAAGACACTGAGTCAGACAGGACACATGCTCTTAATGTTCATATTAGCAAATGAGAAAAATCAAGGTTTAGTAACTCACAAGATTATATAGCATGAGTGAACAGGTCTCGACTAACACTCGCCTCACTCTTCACTGCGTTCCCCCATCCCTTCGGTTTGTCCAGCCCCTAGATGGCATGCAGAGGTGAATGAAGGGCCGTACGTGTGGATAGATGGCTATGAGCAGAAAAACACTTCGCTCTGAGCAGACATCGGGGCCCACATCATAGAGATTACATGGTCTCTAATGAACCCACTTTCTTCTGTCTCTCTTCCACTTGGCATAAATCAGCTCTCTACTCTAGGTGAGACTGTTCAATGCTATTTTCCAGAGTTCGAGTTTCTGGTTATTTTTAGCTGGAGTTTTACTGCATACCTGGGACAGGTGAGGCATGAAAAGGAATGTGGGTGTGGGTAACCCTTGAATCTCTAGTGCCTGGGTCTGAGTCTCTTATCATTCCAGCCAAGGAGGGGTGACTCAAACCTGACTTACTATCGCCCTATGGCTAGGTTTCACCTTAAGAACCATGAGGATTAAAACTTCTTATACATTCCATAACTCTGTATCCAAGCCTTTGGAACATACTTTCTTGATGTTATTTTGTTACCTGCTTTTACTTGGATGCCTTCATTTTCTGTAACCAATACCACAGCCTGTGGTTCTTTCTGGTCCCATTTCCCAGGCCTTTGAGGGACCTGGGGGAAAAGAGAGTATCTGGATTTAGATTAGATTATCTGATTTAGACTTTTTTTTTTTTTAACACATCTACAGGTGAGAAGCTACCTGGAAAACACTCTGGCGGTTAGCTGGATGTCTACAGAGTCAGCCAAGTTCTTAGATATTTCTTGCATTGTTTAGGGACTAAGAAAGAATCATGATTTGGTGAGTCTTGGCCCCTTCTGGCAACTACTAGAATCCCCTCTGAGTGCCCTTAAATTCAAGAGGGCCTGGCATTTGGGACCAGCTGTCAGCCTGGACTAGCCTGTCCAACCGAAACCCTACAGCTGGGACCCTAGCACCCCGTTATAAGGCCGAGGTGTTTTCCTCATCTCACTTTAGCCCTGTACAGAAGAGGTGAAACCAGGCTAGCTGGTATCACAAAGCCATGACACAATGAATACTACATAAAGTGGCTTTATGATTCACATGAGGAATAGACAAATTTTTCTCTGGACCAGCATTGCGTGACTATTCAGATACACCCTTTATTAAGTCTTAAAGGTCAGGTGTGTTTTTTTTGCAATTGGGAGAGGGGGAGAGGTCAGTTGTTTGAAGCTGTTTCTTAAGTCAGGAAAAAAGAACTAAGGAACAATAACAAGAAAGGAACAGAACAAAGGCCAGAGAACTTCTTCCCCATTCCTAAACTCGAGTCATTGGTAGGGCCCTTGACTGCAAAGACAATTTACTTTTCATTTAAAACAAAGTCATTTTAGCCCTGGCTGGTGTGGTTCAGTGGATTGAGCACCAGCCTGCGAATCAAAGGGTCACCTGTTCTGTTCCCAGTCAGGGCACACACCTGGGTTGCAGGCCAGGTCCCCAGTAGGGGGCACTCAAGATGGAACCACACATTGATGTTTCCCTCCCTCTCTTCCTCCCTTCCTTCCCCCCGATCTAAAAATAAATAAAATATAAAAAAATAAAACAAAGTCATTTTAAACTCCTATACTTCTACCCATCCCACCACTTCTGGAGACCTATTTCCCATCTCCACTTTCTTTCTAATTGACTGTACCACTATTCCACAATGCAATCTTAAACCCTAAAGAACATAGAAGTTCAGAAAGACAGTTTGTAATGGCTTAGATAGTGTACCCCCCAAATTCATGTTTACCTGGAACCCCAGACTCCGTGAGCTTATTTGGAAATAGGGCCTTTGCAGATGTACAGCTGATCCTTCAACACAGAAGTTCATGGTATGACACCCCCTCCATCACCCCATGCAGCTGAAAATCTGTAACTTTTGACTCGCCCTAAAATTAACTGGAGTTGTCCCTCGGTATTTATGCAGCATTGATTCCAGAACCCACTGAGGCTACCAAAATCTGCAGACGTTCAAATCCCTTACATAAAATGGTGTAGAACAAGGCATATAGTTGGCCTTCCACACTGACAGATTCCCAACCATGAAATCCAGGGATATGAAGGTCCAAATGTTAATTTATTGAAAAAACTCTAAGTGGACCCCTGCAGTTCAAACCCATGCTGTTCAAGGTCAACTTGCCATTGGTTAAGATGAGGTCATACTAGGTTAGTGTGTGCCCCAAACCCAATGACTGGTCTCCTTACAAGGCCAGGTGAAGATACACACACACGAAGAGGGTTAAGTGAAGATGGAGGCAGAGACTGAACTTGTGTTGCCACAAGCCAAGGAGCACCAACCAGTGCCAGCAACCACCAGAAAGTAGGAAGAGGAAAGGATTCCTCTCTCGAGGTTTCAGAATCATGGCCCTGCCTTGATCTCTGACTTTTAGCCTCCATGACAGTGAGGCAATATATTTTTGCTGTTTTAAGGCATCCAGTTTGTGGTGCTTTGTTACAGCAGCCCCAGGAAACTAATACACACCTCAGTAAGGGTTTCAGCAGCAAGACTTAGCAACCTTCTTACAAGAGACCATAGCCTTGAACAATGGCACAAACCCACAGCCGTGTCCTCATTTACTAACGCATCGCACTTATTTGTGACTCCTGCCTTTCACAACATTTTTACTTGTTCTATTTGGGACTCTAACTTATGGTCTGGACTACTAGTATGCCTGAAGGCACACCATCTGCATTTTTTCTTCCCTTATTTTCCCAACTTCCCATTCTAGCAAAGCACAATTAAGTATATATATTGGGTTGGCCAAAAAGTCCACATGGTTTTTTCTGTAAAACAGAAGACCCATTATTCATTTTCACTAACAACTTTATTGATTTGGACATTTTCTGTATGTCAGCTGACTCCCATGTGGTATAACATTGATTGTTCTCAATTAGTGTCTCTATTTGATTGCCATCAACTTCAACAGGTGCACCCAAACGTAAAGAATTGTCCAGCAAGAAATGTCCAGCATGAAACTTCGCAAACCTCTTCTGACACATTCAATCAGTCACAGCACCTTCTCCAGTCACTGCACAACTGTTTTTTGCATTTCAGTGCATTTTTACCTTTCTTGAAATAATAAAGCATAACATGCCAAAAATGTTGCATATTTTCTTCCATCTTCAATGTTAAAATGGCTGCACAAAAATTCACCAACTTTGATAAGTTTTATTTATTTATTTATTTATTTTTGGCCAAGAGATAAAATTTAATGAGTAAAAAGCAAAAAAATAAAAAGAAAAGCAAATTAGTGGAAAGAATAGAATATAACTACCACTGAGTCCCTAGATAATTTGGCCCAGTGTCAAAACTGGACGAAAAATATTTATATTATTTAAACTTCTGGATTACTTTAATTAAGAAAAGAGAAAAAGAAAGATGAAAGAGAGAAAGTGTGAAAGAAGTTGAAGGAAGAAAGGAAGGAAACTGGTAAGTTTTTTTTTCAAATGCACACTGATATGACAGCTATCACAATGCAATCTAACAAAATTGTTTCGAATGAAGTTAAAGACAGCTAAGCGCTACTAGAGCTATCTCACGGGAAAAAAACAAACTTTTTGGCCAATCCAACACTTTAGAAACAACAGCTAAGCTTTAACGGTAGTTTTTAACATTTTTAGTATGCCCAGAAATATGCATATATCTGTGGTCCAGAGACCCTAGGTAGAGACCCCTGCCTGTTGAGAAAGATCAGACTCCTTCATGAGAATTCCAATGTTTCCTCCTTACCCACCACCCATACCCCGATTTCAGCTTGCTTCTGCAGTCACCTACTGAGCTGAAACAGCAACCATCGATTTGCTTTTACCTGCTGGCTGAGAGAGAGTCACCATTATCCTAAGCCATCCTGGAGATTTCCATCAAGAAAATATATTTAATGGAGAATTAGCCTCCAGCAGTAGACACAACTCGTAACACACAAATACAGTCCCACTCACCTGTCTGCCTCTTCCTTTCCTTCCACCCTTTTTCACCTTTCCTTTTTCATTGCCTCCTGACTCCTCTAACTCAGCCTTCACGTAAACGCACCATGAGCAGCAACGAAATTTGAGGCAAACTTAACAAAATAAGCCATGAGTTAGATTCCAATTAACTTTACATGTTTTATCCACAGGCACCCATCTTAGGATGTATTTGTGGTAAAAAGCACCCTACCACCTATATTTACAAAAGACCTTCCTGTAATTAACAGTTCACATCTGACTACCATAGAGAATTTTACTGACATTTACTTTTCACTCCTCATCAGACACTTTGACTCTAAGAAACACAATTTTGATACATTCACTTTCATTTAGATGAATGTGGAAAGTTTCTCTTCTGCCAAAACTCATTCTTGATCTGAAGCTATCGGAATTGCTTCATCCTGGTTCTGCCACTCAATACTCTCCTCTAATAAAATTGCTACATTCAACAAAACTGATTAGACACCTTCTGTGTATAAAAGCCCTCAGAGCACATGACAGTTCACAACTCGAAGCGCAAAGTCATTCTGATTTCCACTGCCTCTCCTGCCCCACCCACTCTCCACAGTGCCAATGTCTACTTCCTGCCAGCAGCTGATGCCCCAGCTTTCCACCCCCTAAATCACACTAACCAATATAGATGAGGCCAAAAGAAAGGAAACAGTGTCCAATGGCCACCAATAAAAAGCGGATGAAACCGGGTCTTGGAATTCTCCTATATTCATGATGTTTCCTGATTTTAATCAAGTCACCTGGGGATAAGAATCTATGTAAGAAACCAGTCTTCCCAACCACCTGCTTAATCCAAGAGGCCAAGGAAGTGAATCTACTTAGGGATCTAAGGAACGCTATAGTCTTACTTAAGACTTTGCTCCACACACAAGAAAAACGTAACCACCCTCCTTTTAGTTAGAATTTCTTTCAAAGCTATCCATCATCTTGTTCCTTTGTTGACTGACTTTTAAAGTCATAAATAATGCTTAAATTAAGGACAACCAATGAATTTGGCATGTAACCACCACTGTTTGTTTCTTACCTATGAGCAAGATCTTACTTAAATACATTAAGTCCTTTAACATATAAACATCTTCAATAAGTTTGAATATTTTAAAAATATTTAAATTTATTATTTCACATTAGGTCTAACAAAGCACAAGCTGAAATTGCTTAAGTATCACCATTTTAAAAAGGTAGCAGCTTCTTTACAATTACGGGTCAAGTGCTTCATCAACCTGGTCCTTGACTTGAAGCTGAAAAAAGCAAAAGGTCTGTGTGAAGTGACAGAAGAACACGTCACAAGCAAGAACCAAAGCTGGAAAATAGTAGCAACCCGCCATCAGCACTGTGAACAATGTTCTGCGGTACTGGCACTTCAACCCGCAGAAAGGGGAGTAACTACTGAATTAGCTGAGTAGATTCCAAACGTAATTCTGACAGATTTCAGTCTGAAGAACGGTGCTGGAGGCTTCTTTCTTTTCTTCAATCCCCTTTTTACAAAACGAGGCAGAAATCAAGTCTTTATGAAAGAGATTAACGGCCTTTTCGTTTCTTCATTTTTCCTCCAGCCACCTTGTTCCTGACACCAATGGCACCCTCTGTATCATCATTGTCCCCAGCATCCTCCCGAGAACGTTTCTTCTTTTCTCCATGCTCCCTTAACTCCTGCAAGAAAGCAGGATAGGATTGAAAATGAATCATTCTCACTGATGATTAACACTTTCTGGTCTCCCTCCCTTAAAATCAAACACGGAATAACTTCCTAAAACCTCACATTAGCAAGGGGATAAGACCAAAATCCCAATACACAAAAGTGTTAACCTTATTAGTACCAAATACAAAAAAGTTAAAACGATAAGATATTTTTACATGGCAGACTAGCAAAAATTTAAGAGAATGGTAACACCTAGTATTGGTCAAAATGTGAGGATATTCACATATACTTTCGCTGGCAGAATAAACTACTATAGCTTTTCTACAGGGCAATGCGGCATTCCAGGTCAATTCAAAAGGTAACTGTGTGTACTCCTTAGCCCAACAGTTCTATTTCTAAGAATTATTTGAAGGAAACAGACAAGTGTGCAAAGCTGTACATGCTACAATGTTCAACCCAGTGCTAGTTAAAATACAAAAAAAATTAGAGAAAGCATAAATACACATCAATGTAAATCATGTTACCCATTAGTAACAGAATTCCTTGTAGCCATGAAGAAATGATCACATGGATCTATATTTGTTGAAATCGAGAAATGTTAATCGTATGCGATTAGATGAAGCCTAATTATGGCTAAAGAAAGAAAAATAGCCAAAGATTACCAATGGTTCTCTGCAGGGGATAGCTTATGTGTCATTTACTATCTCAATCCTTTCTGGATTTTCTGAACTTTCCCCTCAATGCGTATGTAAACAAAAATAGAAAACAAAAATTCCATGCTGGGAGAAAAACAAAAACCAGTCCACACTTCAGCTACTCAGAAGGCACCCACAGCTGAGGTTTCGTTAGCCCTCAGACGAGAACTCCCGGAGCAGGTAACACCAGAGAGGCTTCTCCTTCAGAATCTCATCTCCACTACGACTGTTACTGTCAGTAACTGTGCAGTTCATATTAGCTTATGTGGTGGTGCTCATAAAACCATGTAAGGTGTTCAATGTAAGTATTATGCCCTAAATCGGGATAGGAACTGCTTGGTAAGGAACTGCTGTTGAGAAATCAGACACATTGTCCAAGCTCACAGCTAGGCCTTCTGATCTCAAGTCCACAGGTTTTCCTGCCACACGTGAAACATGAACAGTGGCTGAGAACGTGGTCACTGTGGTCAGACTGAGTCCGAACCCTGATTGAACCACTTAGCTGTATGGTCTAATGATGGACCAACTACCACTAAGCTTCAGTGTGCTCATCTTAAATTTGGAATAAAATATTATCCAGCTCCTGCAGCTTCTTATGAGGACTAATACAATACAGTGTCTAGCACAGAGTAACATCAGTTGCAAAGAAGTTGGTAAAAAGTAAGTTGCATACCATTCGGGCAAATCTTTGGGCTTCAGTCACACGTTCTGTCAGCATCATAACCTCATCATCCTGGGTTGGAAAGACAGGCAGTTTCTTCCCAATTAGGTGTTCTATGCGCTGGAAGAGCTCCACATCGTATCTGAGGAAGGGAAATTGGCAGGCTTTGGGGGACTGACGATGCAAATGTCAGCCCATTCCAAAACTGTACGATACATGACACGACCCAACAGTGTTAAAACAATACTGAATCTACTGTTCCTTCTCGGAATACTGGCTACATGCAACCTTCCGTGCACAGCACACCGGAAAACCACCCAACAGTCTTTACTCCCAGAAAAGCACTGGGCACGTAAAATCTGCTCCCCTAAAATCAGTATCAGAAATAGTTATTCTAATTCTTTGAGTTGAGGGAAAGGTCACTGCTCTTTGGCTCTAGCAGTTAAAGAAATAAAACAGCTTTGTTTTTTTCCTTCTGTATGTCAAACACTATACTAGACCTTGCACATCTACATCTCCAATCTTCGCCAACATTTGCGGCAGTGAGTTCTTTGTTGTGGGGCTGTCCTTTGCACTGTGGGGTGCTTAGCAGCATTCCTGCCTCCAACCACAGGAGGCACGGTGACAAACAGTTACGATTTCAGACTTTTCCAAAGGCAGGTATTATTATTTCCATTTTACAATGAAGAAAACGGGATCAAGGGAGGTTAAGTAACTATTATGGTAACTGGTGGAGTGAGGTTCCCAGTCAGTCTACTCCGAAGTTCTGCTCTTTGCTCCACAACCACTCTGCCCCTGAAGTCCATTCACTTACTGGGTGACAAAGGTAATAGCCTTTCCAGAGCGCCCAGCTCGAGCTGTTCGACCTACTCGATGGATGTAATCCTGAAACACAAAGGGTAAATTTGAGTTACATGAACTACAAATAACACCAACCACACATGCCCAGCTGGGGATACCACCCTTCAGTGTATAGGACGATGCTCTAACCAAATGAGCCACACTGGCCGGGGCTTTCCCTTTCTTTTACAGAATGATAAATCTACAACGCCTATCTATGTGGTCCCATGTAGATATGCATATTAACATGGTGTAGAAAAAACAGCATTAGATCTAGAGGTAGAGCTAGGTCACTGCTCTGGTTCTACCACCTACCAGCTATACAACTATCTGCAAGTCACAAAATCTCTCTGAACCTTGGTTTCTTATCTATAAAACAGAGATAGGAAGACATGCCCGAACTCACAGTTACTGTGAAAAAGCAAATGAGGCAGATAGCACCTTGTATACAGCAGTTAAATATACAGCCAAGAGACACCAGCTGTTCTCAGCCAGAGGTGATTTTGCCCTCCCTAGGGGATATTTGGAAAAGTCTGAAAACATATCTGTTTGTCACAATGTCACCTGTGGTTGGAGGCAGGAATGCTGCTAAGCATCCTACAATACGAAGGACAGCCCCCACAACAAAGAACTCACTAGCTCCAAATGTGAATAGTGGCAAGGCTGAGAAACCCTAAGAACCACAAGCTCTCATTTCTAAAGAAATGAGACTGATGAAGATCAGCATATGTTGCATCTGTTCTCTGACTGTGAGCATCTAATACCTCTCTTTAGCTACCTTCATTCAAATGTATTAATACTCTATCTGCGGGCATGTGCAAAATGATAAGTGAACAAATCAGGAGGTTTCCCAGTTTTTGATACTTAACTAATCATAGACCAACTATATATATAAAAGATACTGTAACTAAGGAAAAACAGAAAACATTTCCTTGAGAAATATACTCTGAATACAATGAAATAATACTCAATCATTAAAAAAAAAAAAGAATTAAATCTTGTCATTAGTGTTAACATGAATGGATCCTGAGGGTATTATGCTAAGTGAAATAAGTCAGAGAAAACCAAATACCATATGACCTTAACCTATATGCCAAATCTAAAACAAAAACAAAAAACTGAGCTCAGGCTTCCAGAGGTCGGGGTGGGGGGTAGGGGAGTGAGATGGGTGAAGGCGGTGTAAAAGGTACAAATTTCTAGTCATAAAATAAAAAAGCCATCAGAATATAATATAGAGCATGGTGATTATCGTTATTAATACTGCACTGCATATTTGAAAGTTGCTAAGAAAGTAGATCTTATAAGTTTTTATCACACACCCAAAAAAATCTCTTATTATATGTGGTTAGGGATCTTAACTTGACTTATTGTAGTGATCATTTTGCAATACATGCAAATACCAAATCTTATGTTGTACAGCTGAAACTAATATAATGTTATGTGTGAATTATACCTCAATTAAAAAATAAAATACACTTCGTCACTAGAAAGTCAGATCAGCAACAGGACTCACCTTGGAATGGGTAGGAATGTCAAAGTTGACCACTACATCCACATGAGGTATGTCCAAACCGCGGCTTGCAACATCAGTGGCTAGAAGAATGGAACGAGCCTTTGCCTTAAACTTATTGAGGGATCCAAGACGCTTGCTCTGAGATGATGAAAAGAAAAAAGAAATGAAAATAATTTAAGGACTCTTGGAATCTAAGACATACCAACTAGACATACTAATATAAGAGACAGAAATTTTTTAAACTATTTTCCCCTTAAGTCCAGATTGGATTCAGAAGTTAAAAGGAAACGCAGAAGCAACAAAAAAATATTTAAGAATAAGACTAGAAAATACTAACATGTAATAAGAATTTTTTAACATGATAAGTAATTGGGGAATAATTTATTAAAAATCCTTAGAGACCAGAGAATCACTATTACAACTAAATAAATCACCTCAGTAGCTTCCATTCCAGACAACTACCTAGGAACACTCTATTCTGAGCTTCCCACTATCCTGAGAGGAGGAAGTAAACATCCAGAACAACACTTCAAAGCCCATGAAATCAAACAATAATCAGAAAATGCATTAATGTCATGTGTTGTTACTGTACAAATCTATCGCTATACGATTTATCTTTCTTACGCCACCAGTTCACCGATGACACCAAGGAATCTTTACCTGACTCATCTGTCCGTGGAGGGGGATGGCAGTAAATCCAAGATTTCGGAGTAGCAAGGCTGTTCTCTGAGTATTGTTACAGGTGCTGCAGAATATCATAAAGGAGTTCCCAGCCAATTCATTTAGAATATAAACCAGGTAGGTATCCTAAGTTACAAACCCAAAACAATATGTATGTAATTGAACCTGGAAGAAAAGTTTGGAGTCCTGGACATACATTGAGGTAAATTATATAAAAGACTGAGTTTATAGCTGCTTCTCAATCGTACAGACCCCTAGCTGCCAGCTGTGCACTCCTTAACCAGCATTATCACCTCTGTGAGCCATGCACCTCACATACAGCCTGAAGCCAAGCACAGAGACCTGTACTCAGCAACCAGGAAGTCCTCACGTTAAGGCCCAGCACAAGGGTCCCTCGACTACAAAAAAGCCACATAATAAGCACATAAAACAAAAACTACCTCAAGGATGGGGTTGGGAAGGAATTATATCATGACTTCATTACTGTGGTTTATTTAGTATGTTGTGAATTCCTGGAATGCTTGACTCTACCAGAGATAAACATAATCACAGCACACTCTCTAAAGCAAACAAAGAATTCCAATCTGCAGCACAGCTCTTAGCTAATCAAGAGTTGATACGTTTTCAGATGCTTTAGTAAGGAAAGAGAGGGAGAGGCAGAAATGACCAAAGTAAACAAACACTTTACCTTGAATTTAGAGGGAATAAAAATATAATATTGCTGTAATTTCTCAACTGTCTGGTATTTAGAGGAAACAGCACATTTCACAGGATTCTTCAGTGCTGCTCGCTGAAGTTTTTGCACCTAAAGAAAAAAAAACCTGGAATAGTACAGATTCCCACAGGCTCTTTCTATTTTTACTATTGTTATTGTTGTTTTCATTTATCAATTCTTTAAGAAATAAATAAGTTCTAGAAAATTTCACCTTCTTGGTCATGGTAGCAGAGAAGAGAAACGTTTTCCGATCGCGGGGAATCACTTTGAGAATCTTGTCAACCTAAGGCACAAAGAGGAAAAGATATCAATATAACATTTCCAGTGGACACCTGCAATTACTCCTTGTGAAGGAGACAGAATAGAATAACGAACTGAACACAGCACTGTGGAGGTTGGGGACTCAAAACTTCAATTCAGTCCAGCAATAATTTATGAAATATTTACTATTTGATATCATACCAGAAACTATCAAAAATGTGATTCTGAGAAAATGAACAATTTAAATTAGTAGATTAGAACTAGTCTAAGAGAAAAGTCAAGAATAGGTATTAATTGACTAAATAAACTATGATGAGATCATCAAAAGACAAAAGCAAAAACAGATATTTCAAGGTATATGGAAGAGGCCTAAATCCAATGAAATGGAAAATGAAACCTGGTTTTGATATATTCCTCATCTCTGAAATCAGAGTCAGAGGACATCCCAAAGAAGATGCTGAGACACTAACAATGCGGAGAACACCAGGAATGAAAAAGGCAGCAGAGATGTTGAGATGAGCTGCTGAGGACGCAGCACACCACATAAAGCAGCGGGAAATGAACCGAAGTCTGAACCAGGGAACTTGAAATGCTCTAAGAGGAAACAAACAGAGCGCTCACCTCCGTCTCAAAATCCATGTTCAATATTCTGTCTGCTTCATCCATGACCAAGTATTTGAGAGCTCTTAAGTTGAAACCTTTTGTATTTTCCAAGTGGTCAATCAGTCGACCAGGAGTTGCTGCCAAGAAAGGTTGAGGAGAAAGAGCAACGTTCAAGAACAAGGACAAAAAGAAAGGAAGAGAGTTACCAAGCTCCTCCTCCTCCTCCCCCCAATTTCAGAAATTAAAAAACTAAAGAGGATTACAAAATCTGTTCTTCAGCCCTAAGCAGTGTGGCTCAGTTGGTTAGGCATCATCCTGCAAAGCAAAAGGTCACCAGTTCGATTCCTGGTCAGGGCACATGCCCGGGTTGCGGGTTCAGTCCCCAGTTGGGGCACGTGCAAAAGGTAACCAACCGATGGATGTTTCTCTTCCTTTCTCCCTCCTTTCTCCTCTCTCTAAAAATAAATAAGATCATTTTTTTTTTAATCTGTTCTTCAAAGACTCTCTGATGGAGCAGGCAGTTAGGCATGAAGAGAGTAGCATTGTACAGAATGTCACCAGGGCAGAAAGTCCTGGGTGCCTAGCAAGGGGCAAAACTAGAGAAACTATTACAGGCTAGGACCTTGCCCCCAGGGTGACCTTTCCTCCCCTAGCATGTCATCAGTCATGCAGTTTAGACCCCTAGAGGTCTAAAGGGGCCGGAGAAGAAGAACGAGAGGCCAGAAAACAGCCTCATATGCCTCCCATACAAAGACAAGCAACAACAGCCAGACAGGCCCCAATAGGTCAGCTTACAGAAAGAAGTGGTTAGCCCCTCCTGGTTAAAAGGACTCCTTTCCAACAGCCTGGGGCAGCTCAATTCTTCGCGTGTACTTCTGCTTGACTGGCTAAATAAACTTACACTCCTGTGCTAGAGTTCTTGGCTCTGAATTCTTTCTTAGCCAAACTCAAGAACCCAGGTCCACATTTGCTGCTAACATTTCCACATAGGTAAGTTACACCCAACATTGGTAGATTTTCTCTAATTCATCATTGTCAGTGTCTCTTACCTTTGGCAATTACTCACCTATTATTATATGCGGCTTTTTGGCCAGGGCCAGAGATTGGGACATTGAATCAATTCCACCTACAATCACAGCTACAGGAAAAAATAAATAAATATAGAAAAGAGATATTTCATTTTTTCCAGTTTACTGATCATCTCTTAAAGCCAATGCTATATTTCAACTTAAATTTGTTCTTCCCTTAAATTTACAACTTTCCCCAAAGCTAAAATACCAAATCAGCTTTTTGGTTAATAAACTTATGTTAAGTTTATATTTCCTTCCATTCTCCTTTTACAGTCACTCTTGACTAGTAAAGAAACCCTAAGACTCTTTTCCTCTTAGACACTTACCACTCTGCACTCCAATAGAAGACCCCAGGGCTTCAAACTGCTCAGAAATCTGAAAGGCCAGCTCTCGGGTGGGAGTGAGAACTAAAGCAAATAAACGCTGGGGTGTCTCTAGCAGCGCATTCAGAATGGGCAAAGCAAAGGCCCCCGTTTTCCCAGAGCCAGTTTCTGCCAGCCCAATAATATCACGACCTAGGAAAGAAAGAAAGAAAATGTCTAACAGCAAAGAAATTGACTGCATTTTACCACATTTTATACAATGCTGAGCACAAAGCAAATGCTGAATAAGTACTTGAGGAACTGGGGGCAGAGGAAGGCTGAACAGTCAGAAAACATGGTCTCTGTTCTAGATAAGCTCAAAGTCCAGGGATGAGACACACAGTAATAATGTGATGAGGGCTTTAACACAAGCCCTCGCAAAACACAGTGAGAACACTATGGAAAGCATAACTTACTGACCCAAGGAGTCAGGAAAGGCTGAAAGAAGTGATGGATAAATTAAATATAGATGTAAGCATGGAAGGAAAGGAAGGATATTCCCGTATGATGTATGACAAGAGAAGGAAAGCTTTAGAACAGCAGTCCCCAACCATTTTGGCATGAGGGACTGGCTCCACAGAAGACAATTTTTCCTCCAAACAGGGCAGGGGGTGGAGGGGAAGACACAGGAGGGGAAGCTCAGGCAGTGAGCGAAGCTACACTGGCTCACCTGCTGCTCACCTCCTGCTGTGTGGCCCAGTTCCTAACAGGCCACAGACTAGTACTGGTCCTCAGCCTAGGGATTGGGGACGCCCACTTTATAAGACATAGTATGCACAGGGACAGTGAAATGTGCAGTGTGGCTGGAACACAGAAGTCTTAGGGGAAAGGGAAGAAGAATGAGGCTAGAAAGGAAACTTATAGGCCACACTAAAGAGTTTTGATGTCTTCCTATAAGTAAGAAGACCTGAAGGATTCAAAGCAGGGAATATTATGGCCAATGTTATTCGTTAGGAAGATAAAAGGAGGCCTGCTGGCACAGAGAGGCAACAAGAAGCTTAACAGTCCAGGTCACTTCTTCTGAGGAAAACACGTCGTAAGTAAATCCTTAAGAATAGGTTCCCATGGGAAGTCCTCAACTGTTAAGATTTGGAAATTACCTTCCAAGCCGAAACCACTAGAATAGTGCCCAGTGGGAATGCTTCCTACTGAGCAATGACCTCCACATATGTTCTATATTCAAATTCTAGCTCCAGCAATAATTAGCTACGTGACTCCAGCCTACGTACTTAATCCTATGAGCCTCAATCTCACCAATAAAATAATCATTCCTACCTTTCAAGATTGTTATAAGGTTTAAGAACAATGAATGTACTCAGGGTTCAGGAACTAGAAAATGACACCCTCATTAGTACTCAAATTGAAATTTTAAAGTTAATTTTGTAGGAGAAAAGAAAAAAAGAAAAGAAAAATTTTGTAGGCTATTTAAACCATTTCCTTCATCAGAATCTGTAGATTCAAATGAAGCATTTATAAACCAGTCATTAAAGCTCAATAATGGGACAAGATCAATAATGGGAATAAACACGTTTTCCAGGGTGATTATGTCAATCACATTACTCACTTCCCAGTACCCTTTCATTAACTCCTATTTTCTCTGCATTAAATACAAACTTTTGACTGAAAATGTTAGAATTATTACCGCCACCTAATTTTGATTCCTTCTTTCCGCCTGAGTTATAGGAAGAGAAAGTCAGAATGTACCAACCCTCCTTTTTGTTATTTGAAAGCCACGCTGGCATTGCTGACTGCCGAGGCTTCTTCCTTCCCTCTAACGGCCTTTGTACTGTCCTTTTCCTCCTCGCTTCCCTGAACAAGTCCAAAGTGTTTGCTATCCCCTCCTTGAAACACTCTCCCTGACCTAATGTGTGTGAAACTGTACTCATGACTTCACCCCTCCGCCGAGCCTCCGTTTCTCCTCTCTATCATCTCTGGGCCTCATCCGCCAACCCCACCCATTTTCGGTTTCAGCTACAACCTCTTCGGACATGCTATCTACATCCCGTTCTAAGCCCTATATTCCAACTGCGTTAGTCAACTCAATCTCTTTGATATCTAAAATTATTTCCAACTGAATTGACTTCTCCTGAAATTATTTTTCCTCTTGCGTTTGCTTTTTGTATAAGTGGTATAATGATAGTATGTCCTAAACACATAGGCTAGAAATCTTGCAATAATCTGAGATTTCCCCACACCTCGCCTTCCACTTCAACTGGTCGTAAAATTATGATGATTCTTTTTTCATCATTTTCTCCTTTTCATCCTCACTACCATTACCCTATCCATTATTTATTCCCAAACGTATTGCAATGGCCTCCTAACTGATCTCCCAGCCTCTGGCCTCTTGTCTCTGAAGTATCTAAGAACACAACTCCGAAGATTTCATTCTTCTGTTAAAAAACAATCTCCAAAGCTGCTCCACTGACTATGAAACAAAGACCAAATTCCTTTACCCAGCACTCAAGTCCTTCATGATCTGGCCCCAATCACCTTACTAATCTTTCCCACCACTCTCTGTTAAGTGCTTGCAGGCCTCCACACATGCCCACATTCTCCAGTCATCTGGGCTTTTTTTGATGCCCTCCCCTGTGGCTAGAAAGTCCTCCCCACCCATCATCTCTAAATGCCTAAATCCTATTCAGTCTTCAAGGTTCAACTCAAATGTCTTTCTAAACACCCCAGCCCAAAAAGTTAAACAAATGTTCCCTAATCCATTTCAATTACAAGTAATCTATTCTACTCCCTCAGCGCACTTTGAAATAACTTTCTTATGTCCCTGTTCACCTTGTAATAAATTTATAAGTATCTCCCGAAGAAGGCAGAATCTTAACTCTTGATGCTTTATATTTGTATCACATACTTAGTAACTATTTATGGAATGAGCAAATGGAATTTCACAGAATAAGTCTAATTCTTTTTCTGCACAACAGCTCTTCAAAGCATTAAAGCCAGTTATCATACCCCAGCCCCTAACTTTTGTCTCCTCCAGACCACATGCACTCAGTTCCTCTAACTGTTTGTGTGTGGCTATGCTTGATACTGTACCACATTCATCGCCACTCAGCTGGCCCCTGAACACTGATCCCCAGAACTGAGCATAGTATTCTAGGTGTGTTCTAAACAGCATAAAGCACTATTCTCCCTCTAGAGCTAGTTCAGTTCTTAACCTGGGACTTGTGAGAGAGGAATTCAGGACACTGTGTATCTTTTATGTGTAGATGTATTCATCCATTTTTTTCTGGGGAGAAACTCCTTAATTTTTATTTGATTCTCAAAGGAATAGGAAACCCCCAAAATGTCACCCTTCTCCTACAGCAATGCACCTAAGGTTACATTCACCTTTTCTGAGGATCTCAAGGACTTTCAGTTAACACTTCTTGGTCTCTTTTACCACCCACCCTAATCTGTCAAGTTCAGCTTTGGGAATCTAAGAACAGGATTTCCCCTCTACTCCTATCAAAGTTCATTCTGTTGGTTCCAGTCCCACCAGTCATCAGCCACTCTTCTGCAAATCTGATAAGCATGTTTAATTAACAGCAGGAGCTCTCAACACCTCTCTATATAACACAGATTCCTGGCATCCTTTTGTAAATCTGCCCTTATTTTTCATAATTTCTAACAAGTTTCTTGTTAATACATTTAAATCCAGTGCTTCCTTAAAGTCAGCATCTGCTGCAAACCCTAAATCCCCTTACAGAAAGTAAACTCGGTAAAACCGGAGAACTTTTTGAAAAGCCAATAAGCAACCAACTTTTATCTTTAGTGACCATATTTTTATTTCGCTTGAAGTATGCAAGCAATAGTTCTCAAAAGTAGTAAATATTTCAGTAGAACTTCATACTAAATCTGTTCCATGCCATATGTTTAATTTCAACCCACCTTGTAAGGCCAAAGGAATAGCTTCAATCTGGATTTTGGTGGGCTTCGTCCATCCCAACTGGTCACAAGCTTCACACAACACATCTGTCACACCCTTTGAATTCAGAAGAACACACTTTAGCAAAGAACACACAGCCACCTCCCTTCTAATTAAATGACTGTCGGAGCCACCCGGCTGGTGACACGTGCATGCATCCCTTACACTTCGATTCAAAAGGCACCTATTGTTCACCCGCTCAGTCAGCATCTTCATGAGTGCTATGAGACAGTAGCTCGAGACTTAACACTTTCTATTCACCAGGGACAAAGCCAAGTTCCTTCATAATTCATAATTGAGGTATTTCCCCAATTTACAGACGTGGAAAGTGAGGCGCAGAGAGGTAACAACTTGCCTCTAGTGAGAGACTGAGTCAGAATTCAAACCTGGCTCATCCTATCCCAAAGCCCAAGATAGTAAAGAATAAATAAATAGAATAAGCCGATTCGCGGCGTGTACAACCTCACAGACGGACACAAACGTCGCCACACTAACACGGGGAAGCCAGGCCCCAGCTTTTATATACCACCAGCAGAGATCCAAGGTCTCTGCCTGCGCCTGGCGCCAGCGGTACAAACAGAAAGCAGTGTCATCCACCCTCACCAGGTCTTTAAATGTTTTAGCTTCTTCCTCCTCCAACGCAGGCTGGGGCACTTCTGTAGAGGAACCGTGCTCCTCGGGCGCCGCCATGTTGGTCGGCGGTTCCGGAAGTGGGTCGGCGTGCGCAGGACGCTGGTCAATGTAGTTGTAGTTCTCTCTAAATGGCGTGTTCTGGGCGCCCCCCTGCGGGCTTGCCGGGCTTTGCAACAGCCGACACGGAGGATGGGCTTTGTGGAAACTTAGTGAAAAAGTTAGGGATGGAGCGTGTGGGCTTGTGGAATTGAGCCGAGGGCAGGAGGGGCTGATGACCAGAGCCTCCAATGTGCCCTTCGGGTCCCTTTTAAAAAGCTTTCTCCATCCATTATGTTCCTCACTTTTTAAACCAGAGTTTTAAACAAGTTAATATCACAGAACTATTTATTATCATTTCATTCCTTTATTCAGATATTTGTTGAGTGCCCACTATATGCCAGAGCTATGTTAGATGCTTAGTGACAAGGACAGCGTCCCCTACCCGCGTGGAGAAGACAGTAAGTAAATCAGTGATCATAGATCCTTTCAAATTATGAAGAGTATATGATTTAACAAATGGAAATAAAAATGATAACCTAGGGAAGGTGGGTTTGGGGCATTACTGCAAGATTGGAGAAGGCCTCTCCAATATTTGAGCTGAGACCTCACTGATCAGCAGAAGGAAGTCCCTTCAAGAGTCCAGGGGACCATTATTTCAGGCTGAGGAAACAGTAAATACAGACTCTAAGGGAGTGTAGCTGGTGAGGCTGTTCTGGAATCCACCATCACTGAGGTAAATTAAGTATATTGCACACTCTGTCCCAGCATGCAGGTTCTCACACGGTGCCAGGGTATTCGTTGCAGCGGTGTTCTGGAGGTGGGCAGTGGGAGAAATCTGGTGTCCTCACTGGGAGAGTGGATGGTGAAAATGTGTCCATGGTATGAACAAACATGCCCATAACAATATGGCTGTATCTCAAAAACCTAATGTTGAGTGAGAAAAGTATAAAATATATTATGTACATTTAAAATATATGTTCACAAAAAAAGAAAAAGAAAATATACGCCCACAAGATACCACCTTCTTCTGGAACACACACAAACAGAAAAATACACTCTAGACATTTTAGAATGATTGCCTGTGGAAGGAGAGGAATTGGGATGAAACTGGGAATTGGGGATTAAAGACAATACATACACAAAGCAAGAGAGGGGACTTGTGATGATGACGATAATGTGCCTTGACCTGAGAACTGTCCACTCAACCGGGCTCAACTCAGTGCACCCGAGGACCTTCCCATCACCAGAGGGAAAGAAGCCTCCAGTTTAGGAATCAAGTGGTGTCCACAACAAGCAGGCCAGATAGGGTGAGCTCAGAGAAGCGGGCTCAGGTCGGACCCTACGGTTTTCTCTTGCACAGTCACACTCAGAATCCTCTGCCGCACAGATTTTTTTTTCTGTAAACACAGAAAAGCAGCTGAAGTATTCATTTTGCTTCCCTGAGACTCTCCCTCTGATTTCGTCTAGGAGAGCAGAATGGGAATGCAAGGTGCCGAGAGAAGGTGGAAGACGTGCCTGGGGAGTGAGGGAAGCAGAGCTAAGAGGCCCGAGAAGGGGGCCCAGGTGGAATCAACTGGAAGGGCTATAAAATTGTATGGAATACAAGGTCTAAAGTTACCCATGTTTTGTTAAAATGTGGTACAGGAAAGAAAAAAATCACACATAGATTTCTGCAAATCTGGTGCTGCTCCAAAAGGATTTAAATCACCCAACTGGTATTATACTATAAAACCCTGTCCGTTTTAGCCAAGCAAAAATCGTTTCGGTTTGTTCTTGGATAATTCAGCTATCAGCTATACTTAGCACTTCCTCTGGTGCTAGTGTCCCTGAGGTGTGCAATGACGAAGGCAGCAGCGTCACTCACTGCCTTGGGTCAGGGCACCGGCAAGGGTTGGACCTCCACCAACAACAGGCACATGGGTGACAGGGTTCATGTCAGACCAACAGGGTGACTGCAGGTGGGTTCCAAAGAGGAAAGCCTGCATCAGCTGAGAGGAGGGTCTGCTTCTGACTGTTCCTACCAGGTTTGGAGTAATTTGGACATTTACGTTCTGGTCGTAAAAATACTAGAGGTTCCATTCCAGTAACGGAGACGTGTCATATCCTGTGCGTCCAGAACAATGAGGAAGGTTAAACAGGAAATCCTAATAAACCTCAAAATGATGGTAGGGATGGGGCAGGAAGCCTGAAATAACGTACAGGCTTCAGAGTGAAAGGTTAAAGTGACTGACCCCACCAAACTCTGAAAGTGTTTCTGCTTTCATGGGCCCCTTCCAACACACACACACACACACACTACACTTTATGGCTGCATTAGCAAAAAGACAGATATATTAATATTATAAATTAGCCCTGGTTGGTGTGACTCAGTGGATTGAGCACCAGCCTGAGAACCGAAAGGTCACCGGTTCAATTCCAGGTCAGAGCACATGCCTGGGGTGCAGGCCAGGTTCCCAGTTGGGGGTGTATGAGAGGCAACTGATTGATGTTTCTCTAATACATCAATGTTTCTTTAACTCCCTTTCTCCCTCCCTTTCCTTCTCTCTAAAAATAAATAAATATAATCTTTAAAAATATATATTAATATTATAAATTAAATATTTTTTACTTAAAGGTTTATTTTTGCTATTGGTTTTAAAAGAAATTAAAACCGCTTTGGTGGGCTCGTAAAAGTATGGTGGGCGCTAAACACTGTCACTGCCCTGCCTGGTTGGATTAGGGAAGAGCATGCGGACCATGGTGAAGCCTTCAACAGGCCAGTAACGCTGGGCTGTGTGGGGTGCGAGCTTCTTAGGATAGTGGTGGCTCCTGGACCAAAACTCAGGGACAAATGTGCTGTGTTCGAAGGGATCACATAAGAATCAGTTATTAATCAGCTTCTGCTCCAAATCCTCCTAGAAATTGAATACCCTCTAGTCTGGGAGAAAGTTCACTTATAGCCAAGTGCTCTATATTCATCAAGAAAGAACCAATGCAAATTTTATCACTCAGAAAATTATCTTGAACCATAATTTATCATTAGCTATGAATTATAATGTGTTATGAATATGTATGTTCTCGTGAAGAAAAGACAGTTAAGAGCCTGTGGAGGTGAGAGGTCAGGTTCAACGTAGATCGACCTTTTCTCTCTGCTTCAGTTTCTCCCCAGTAAAGGTCCCTCGAAGCATTTGCAAGGGCGGCGTGCAGTGGTCTGATTTTTCTCTCCAGGTCACTCAGAACCACCAGGCCTGCGATTTCACAGAGGATACCCGCCTGGCAGGGACCTGATTGTGCCTTTTCCAACTGCTCTCCCTCTGCTTTGCACCTTCCTCCCCCTACCTCCACCCTTGGTCCTTTTCTTCCTGACTCTGCTTTTTTAGGTAACGTCCCTAAACTACATCATTGTTGTTTTCATTACAACCACAGAAGTTCACCTTAGTTCATCTTAGTCCTTCGTAATATCACCCATCACAATACACTGGTAAAATATCACAAACACCACAGGAACTCAGCCCGCATCCAGGTGTGTATTCAAATCCAGAGTCCAGTTTTAGGTAAGGTTGCATTCCATGTGACTGGAATATGAGAAAATCCATGCTTGTGTACATGAATCAAGGATTGGAGTGTGGCATGAATTTGAGCAGAAAGAACCTGCGGTCAGGGAAACCAGCTTGACGGTTTTTGCAGACATGAGGGGACAAAAGCCTGTGTGGGTTGTGGCAGCAGTGGAGCGGATCGAAGTGCCTGGGAGAGACATTCCCCTGGAAGGACCTACCTTGGCAAAGCTCTGTCGGAGAGATAAGGAAGGGAGTGATTTGGGATGACAGTGAGATTTCAAGGGTGGTGAAACTGGGCCAGTTTTAGAGATGAGGAGGTACGTACAGTTTAGCTTCGGCTGTGCTGGGAAGCAATGCCAGTGCTCCCGTGAGAATAAAGAGTTTGTTCATTTGTTCATTCAGGCAATGCTCATGGAGCATGTCCTGCCGCAGAAGCTGGAGAGGCACGGTGGGGAGGCTTAATGACAACTGAGATACTGTTTCCAGCCTTAAGAGCCTTAGGGGAGGCACAAACATCTGTTAAAAAAAGGCATCGGGTAATCAGTTTGTATAAGAGACACGAGCAGATTGCTCTTAGACATCCAGATGAGAGCAAGCCCACTTTGATCTGGCCAAAATCACAGTGGAGCACTCCAATGAGGGGAATGGGGTAGGGGGAACACAGCTAGGACTTTCCTCTTTGTACTTGTTCCCTGCAACCTGCTTTACTCAGTCCATGACCTCCACCTTTGTTTCCATCTCATCTAATACCCAACAAATTCAAATTTAGCTAAGAGAATCCTTTCAGCTCTGATTTCATGCATACCAGCCTCCAGCCCAGGACTGGTGATAGGGATGGACGTGAGGGGCTCACTGAAGGACTGACTGTGCACGCAGGAGGTAGGAGGGGAAGTAGCCTGGGCCTGAGGCTCGGAACACCTGAAGTTCACCAACAGAGGAGAAAGAAAAGCTACTAAGAGAGGCATACGAGAAAGGCTAATGTCACCAACTTCAGGAGAGCAACGTGTTTTCAGAACTGGGTAGTCGACAGCGTCAAATGCTACAAAAGAAGTTAGAAAGAATGAAAGTCCAACAATTCATAGTGTTCGCTGTGCAGAAGGTTGGGGACCAATGTTAAAAGTAAATCATCCCCAGACACAGCATTCCTATTTTGAAGTTTTATGATACCTAAAGTCTTATTCCTACTCACACCTGTTTCCCCACCCACAAGTCTGCTGCAGTTTTAGTCTGTGGCTATCATGCTGAAATGGAGCACACACCCCTAACAGGAAGAAAACTGACGAGCAGGTTCAGTGATAGTTTCAATGGAATGGCCCCAAAGAAGTTTCATTTTCAGAGGTTTTTATACAAGATCTGGAATGGCCTCCCACATCAGTCATTCCTTCCTTTATATGTGTGCCATCTCTGTTGATACCTTCAGTCCCAGCACAGCAGCCAGTGGTTAACAAAAAGTTGTTATTAATCATGTCCTCTCATTGCAGGTGTTTCATTCGAGAGAATCTTTTCATGTTCAGGGCATCTGAGGCAGCATTACAAAATATCTGTGTACAGGCTTTTATGATCAAACCTGAACCTTGATCCTTTTCAAATTGCACCCACATTGCTTTTTTTAAATACTAGCCATTTGCAAAATGACATTTTAATTTTTTAGTGGTTAACCTACTGGCATAAGATTCCCTACCTAGATTACCAGATTGTTAGTGCCATGGATCTAGAAGACTGTCTGCATTGCTCACAAGTGAGAGTAGGTGGTACAAGATGAGTACTCAATACATGTTTTCTAGATGAAGGAAAGAACCTGTCAGTTTGTTATTAATGTTGCCACTATCGTGAGCTATTATTTTATCTTAGGGAAAAACTTACTCTGAGAAGAGCTAAGAGTATAACACTGGAGTCGGGCTGCCAGGATTCAAATTCTGGGGCCACTGTGCACCCTCTCTGTTCCCTCACTTTCTTTATCTAATCATGTGGGGTAACTATAGTCTCCCTCTCGTGAGATTTTTGTAAATGTGATAATACATGTCAAATTGTACTTAGAATAGTACCTAGTAAGTTTTCAATAAATGTTACCAATTATTACCATTAAATATCCACATTTATTTTCTATATTTATTACCTAAATGTCATTTTATTTAAGCACTGAGGAAAGTATTGTTTTTCAATGGCATTTTGACAGTGCAATTTCAGTAATGAGGAGGCAAGCTAAACAAATGTCCACATGTCAACCAGGGAGCCTAGAAAAAGACATGTTTAGCCTAAAAGAAGGGTTTTAGACATCGCTCCTCCTCCCTAATTCCATCTACAAAAAAAAAAACTTCTCCCAATTATAACTATTTGGGTAAATTAAGCAACTGTATCCACACAAATGCTGGTACCAGCCTTGCTACGACTTCTCCTATGTGTTTGGGAGGCAGAGGCCTTGGCTATGACTCATTGTTAAAGTTCTGGGCAAATCAGTTCGTAGGCCTGCCTGCACTCCCACCCCTGGGGTTACATTGGAAATATAAGATGGGATTAAACATCATTCTCTGCAGATGTAGCTTCCTATAGACGAGCTTTACCTGTCCTTTCGAGACCACATTGTAGGGTCCCTAAAGTTCCTTCCTGGTCCCTAGAGGGGTCTTGCTTCATCAGCACAATTTCCCCTCCCCTAACAACTCTACGGTTGCTAAGGAGTTATTTCCAGATTTTATCTTTGTTTTATTCCAGACCACAGCAGGGTTTACCAGCATTTGCCAGGAGCAAAAAGTTAACATCCACACCTCCTGTCAATTCAACAAGGAGAGATTTATTGCAATTAACTAAAAGGGCACTTGTTATGGCAGGAATGCATATGCTACAGCAAAAACAGGTTCCCGGTTGTGGCTGGCCTTTGCAAACAGTCAGGGTCTTGCCAACACACCTTTTTTTTTCTTTCTTTCTTTCTTTTTTTTGGTTGCACACTCACTAACCGTGCAACATCAGACCCAGGGATATTTCCAAGGTGGGGAGACTCAGAGGCTGCCACTCTGGGAGACCACCTCCAGGGCAATAGCTCTTAACTGAATGTAGCAACCACTACAGGCTCTTTGTTTGGATCACCGGACGCCCCTACCCTGTGTCTACCTTCCTGTTCTTCCTTACGAACAGAATTCTAGGTATATCGGGGTTAGCCAATTCTCAGTTAAAAATTACTGCATTTCCCAACCTATCTTACACAGTCAAGATCAGTGACTTGCAAGGTGAAGTTTCCTGGAGATTTGTGGGATAATTTTGCCTCCTAATACAGAGGCTACCCCTTGCCCTCCCTTTCTGCCTCTCTCCAGGTTTTGTGACGACTAATTTAGCTAATTCTACGTTCCCTTTTGATTACTTCCCGGGTGGTAATTACATCAACGATTTTGAAAGTGCTGGAAGTCTGATTTCTAGATAAAAAGAGTATTCTTATACATGAGTTGGTTACTTTTTAAAAATTGATTTACAGTTTGATACTGAATATTCTAAGTGAGTTATTAAATACCTGCTCTTTTCCAAAGTTATCAATTCATGCACAGGCAAACTTGAGATTAGGTGATTAATTACAGACATCAAAAAGTTTGCCCAGACCGGTGTGGCTCAGTCAGTTGTGTGTTGTCCCACAAAGCGAAAGGTTGTCAGGGCGCATGCCTGGACTGTGGGTCTGGTCCCTGGTCAGGGCTTGTAAGAGAGGCAACCGTTTCTCACCTTGATGCTTCTCTCCTCTTTCTTCCTCACTTCCCCTCTCTCTAAAAATAAATAAATAAAATCTTTTTCTAAAATGTTTGAGGCGTAGGCAATTCATTTCAATAAAGAGAAAACCAATTTTGCTGCAGCGAAAAAACCCAGGCAATTCAAAGATTGCTGCATTTAACCACATCCTTATTTGTCTCTGCATAGTGTCTTTATCTCAATTTCTCAATTCCCTCTTTCTTTTCACACCAAGGTATTGAATGAGAACTATATCAAGTTGACTGTTTGACATATCTGGTCAAGAGTGGCTTCTACACCACTGTTCCCTTTTTCTCCCAGTACACACTTGTGACTTTGACATTTACCATGTTGGAAATGACAGGTGCCTGAGAGTAAATGCATCAAAGCAGTGAGAATCGAATGCTGGCTGAGGATTTTTTTTTTTTTGTACTAGAGCAGAATACATTTTTATTGAATCTCCTTTATTGTGAAAGAAAATTATTGTAAAACCTAGAAACTACCAGAAGCACTTAAACCTTTAGTATAAACATATTTATTTTTCAAAATTGGGACCATTTTCCAAAGTACACTTGTGACCTAAATACCCTTCTCCCTTCTTCCCTTTTCAACATACCATTTCGATCTGTTTGTTTATAGAATGTAGACCTTAAGGAAAAGCTTTATTCACATTTCCACAAAAGAAATAAATAAATATTTGTTTCTAGGATTCATTGAACTGAACGTGACTAAATCCTGATAGAAGCTCCAACCTTTATAACAGACGTGTAGAGGATGAGTGGTCTTTCATTATCAACAAATTTCTGTTAACATAGCTAAGCAGTTTATTAAACTATTCAAATGCATTTATTGAGCTCCTATTACATGCACATTGTTGTTCCAAAGTAGACATTCTTCCTTAGATGTAAAGTGGGCAACTGAAAACTTCAGGAGGGCTAGGACTTTGACAGATTCACAATACGCTAATGACAGGAAGTGTTCACTGCTGTCGCCAAAAGTGCCCAGTTTATTTCTAGGGAACAACTCAGGCATTGGGAGAATATAATTCAAACTTAAGCATTAATAGAAGATGGAGTTAGGGAGTGGTTGTACCTTTGAGACGGAACACAAATGACAATGTGAAGTACATTCTGGTGACCTAAAATGCTTAAGTCCTAGGAAGTCTAGGAAATGACACCAGTTTAAAAAGAAACCAGAACCAACCTGAAAATTAACCTGGATAGAGATCGATTGAAATTTACAGGAAAAATTAAAATAGAGAACCACTAATCACCTCCTCACTGGCACTGAAATTATACTTCCTCAGACATACTGCCATCATTGGGAAGCGTGGGAGAAAACTGAATAAATTAAAAGCATATTAAATAATTAAGAAATACAGCTAAGTATTGTGCATGTGGTCCCAAAGACTTTTCAACATGTTTTTCAACATTAAAGTTGTAGAAATGGAAATTTAAAAAAGTGTATTTTCTTAGAAGGAGCTTACAGATTTCTCACAGCTCCCTACATGAAAATATGACACATCACCACCATTGCACAAGCTATCTTGTCTATCCCCTGTAAGACATAACTTCACAGGACATCAGGCTTCCAAGGTCTAAGTGCTTCCTTCACATGCCTTTAATTTTTTTCCTGATAGTTCAGAACCCTGAGCTCAGTAGATTCTCTTTTCAGACCAAGTGTTATCTGCTGGCAAAGTACCTTCAGGTTAAATATGCCCGCATCACTTGTATATCCTGCAAGTCAAGTCTCCATTCGTAAGCTTAAACTCAGCTCTGGTCTCTCTATTCACAGCTTCTCACATTTCCTTGTAGGAAGGACTTATTCATGGAGAGCTCATGGCCAGCCTCAGAAATCAAACTCAACCTCTCCTCCTGAAAAGAGCCTCAGTAGTCTCCCATTCAGACACTTGCTATTCCTATTATTTTCTAAATGTGATGATTAAATAAAATTAGAAGCAAATAACAAACAGTAATTAAATAAAAATTTAAAATAAATTAAAAAATACATGGTCTGGCAGTTTTCAGAGAAGATAATATAAAGGTCAATTTCCAATAAATTCACATTCCTTTCGGTACCAGTTTCTACAACAAGTGGACAACACTGCCCTCTAAAGGGCTTGTGTTACATCCCTTAGTTAACATGGTGGGAAGCTGCCCCAGGTGCCCTGGCGAGTGCCCACACATTCTTTTATTTCTGGGACACAGTCCATCCTTGACCTTCAGTGAATGACTCAAGACCATAGAGCCCCCAGAGAGGCCATAAGACTCTGTGAAAGCTCATTGAGGGGATCAGAAATTAACATCCGTTGCCATGGTTTTCTTTCAAATCTTAGCAGGCATCAGCATCCCCCTGCTGGCTTGTATAAATACAGGTTGTTGGGCCCCACCTCCAGAGTTTCTGATTCTGTAAGTCAGGGGTTGGGTCCAATAATCTGCCTTTCTAACCAGTTCCCCAGTGCTGCTGCTGATGCTGCCAGTCCAGGGGCTGCCCTTTGTGAGCCAGACACTGTGCTAGGCACTAGGCACTTTATCTCACTTAAGACTCAAAACAGAGTAAGGTTTTAGCATCTCTCTTTTACCCACCAGGAAGCCAAGAGTCAGAGAGACTAAGTGGCCAAGATCACACAGTGGTGACAGAGTCTATAATAAACCCAGGACTGCCTAACTCAAAGCCATTGCTCTCATCTCTACACTATGATGTCAGTAAATGAAGCTGTAGTCACTTCATCTTCCTTGGCCTCAGCTTCTTCCCGCAAGAAGCAGCACTTAGATGAATGGTTGGTTTCCCCTCTCAGAGCCTGGATATGAAGCCACCCAGGAAGGTCCATTTCATCCCCAGGTTGGCTCTGTGAATGGATACGCTGAAGGGGGGTGGGGGGAGGGCATGGCAGAGGGAGGGGCCTCTCTTAGGCTATAAACCCTCCTACACTGTTCAGAGAAGGTCACTTTGCTCTGGATTCTGGAGGTCTTTGTACTCAGAAACTCTGGAAGACAGGTTTTTAAGCTTACGTCTCCTCCCACAGGCTTTCTGAGGACCTCCAAGCCCAGTAAGGCTTGCAGAGGACCCAGAGGGTGACTAAGTCTGCTTCCCTTCCAGCCTCAGCTCAAACTTCCAGGACAGGGGCAGGGTCCACCCAACAATTGAAACAGGAGTGCCCAGTGACGGGAAGACTGAACAGTTGTGTAAAGGAGAAATGGTTTTCAGGTCACATATTCTACTAGGATCAGGCAAGTTAACAGTTTCTAGCACTCATCCTCAGCGGGATGTCACAGTGACGGGAAAAGAAGGGCTGTGAGAACCTTCCACTTGAAGAACAGTTTTTCTCATCCTTTGCACTCAGCTCCTAACACAGCTTGGTGTTTTCCTGAGGGAGCTACAAATCTGGAGCATCCCACAGGAATGGTTTCTGGCCTCGGTCATTAGGAGAAAGGATGTTCTCAGAAAAACAGTGCTGAGGGCTGGTCAGCAGAGATCTTGAGGTCGTGGCCACGTCTGGACTTCGTGCAGAGCTGGACTCTGGACTCCAGCTGCTCACCAAGTTCGTCCAGAGCGCCGGTGCAGGACTCCAGGCTCTCCGCCAGTTTCTGAATCTTGGCCTTCAGCACGGCCTGGCTAACCTTGGTGGCCCCCTCGGCCCGCCTGGGGATGAGGAAACCACGTGAGCCGAAGAAAACGATGAAGTAGACGGAATTGTACAGGGCCATGCACGCGTTCCTCCCGCTCTGCAGCAGCTGGCGGTCCCCGCGGCCCTGCCAGCGGCAGAAGAACTCGAGGCAGCTCAGGATCTCGCGCATCTGGTCCTGGCAGGTGGCCGCGATCTCCTGCACCCTCCGCACCTCCCGGGAGTTGCAGAAGATCAGGGAGAGGTCAGACGTGATGGTGACGGCCCCGCCGGCGGTGGCCACCCCCAGCCCCACGGCGGACGCCAGGAGCGAGACCCCCAGGGTGACCGGACTGAGCGAGAGCCCCACGATGGCAGCCACGGCACCCGCGGCGCTCAGCGAGCTGCCCGCCACGTTGGCCGCCAGGGAGCGTCTGCGGAGGCGCTCGAGGCGCCGGGCCACCTCGCGCAGGAGCAGCAGCTGGCCGTGCAGGCGGCCGCGGCGGTCCATCAGCAGCCCCTGGAAACGCCGCAGCGCTTCAGCGCCCTGCGGCTCCCAGGCCCGGGGCCCCTCCATGTCCTGTGGGCACAGAGACGTGCAGTTATTCCGGAGTTTCCGTGACTAACAGCGGCTCCCAGTCGCGGTCCCCACAGGCAAACGGGCAATCGGCAAAAGTTAAACACAGCAGCTACTGCCACGCGAGGGGAAACGGGTCATTTCCCAGTGAGTCATGTATCAAGTTCTCAAAGATCAGTTCTGTAATCTGGGACAGGACACACGAATTTTCAGAACCTTGAATCCGCATATGCTTTCTCTCCCAGGGAGCGCGAAGGATGGACTTTATTAACTATTTGTTATATAAGATGTAAACTGAATGAGGCCAGAAGGCTTCTAACACCTGCAATACTCAGGTCTCTGCTCTGTTTGGAAGATAATACTTGATAAGCAGGAGGTCGTACTTGCATACAAAGTCCCTTTGTTATATGACTTGGATCCTAAGAGTTTTGTAATACAGACCCCTCTCCCCATGAGTGAAAAAGGCAAGTCACCAAAAACTCCAAAATCATATTGTCTGTCCAATATAAGAAATTCATCTTTCTAAGTTAAATATTTGCCTCCAACAGCTCTTCTGCTTGTTATTCTCCCAGGCTCTCATCTTAGAGCGAAAACCACATCTTATCTTAGAACGAAGCCTAAGATGTGGTTTCCGCTGTTTATTCTAACTAGAGGTCATCAGGTCTCCCTCTTTGATGGGTGCTTAATTAAAATTAAATTAAATTAATACCACTATATCTTTTTATTACTAAAGCTTCCTTTTTGAAACGAATAATGATTGAATTAAAATAAAGTCACCCAAATTTTTTGTTTAACAGCTCACTGAGGACAAACCTTGCACCAAGTTGAATTAAAGCCTATTGCACATGATGACAATGAAACAACTGCACACCCCGGGGGGAAAGCACATCCTTCCTGGTTGCCAGAAATTCCCACCTTCATGTCCACTGTGCTCATCAGTATTAGGAACTCCTTAAAAGTGGCAAGTAAGCTGTAGAAATAGAGCATTTCGATCCTGTGATACATCAGGGCAGAAATCATTATTCTCATCTGAATGATGAGTAGATCGACAGACAGGTTTCAGATGCAGCCAATTCTTCACAGAGCCAAGTCTAGAATCTTGGTCTCCTGACTCCTCCTAAGTCTCAATTTTGCTTGCATGCCTCCATAATTCCACCCACCAATGCTAAGTTTCCAAGTAAGGACATCTCTTAGCAAAATAAGGAAAAGTCACTCAAAATCTATAATGCACCAGGGATATAACCCCAGTGTTACAAGTCCAGTGGCAAGTTTTCAGGCTGCATCCCTCTAGGCGCCCCACTTACCATGCACCTCTGGCTACCTCCAGGACAGAAAAATCTGAGGCCGTTTCTGGATGAGCATGTTTTATAGTTCCAGGGAACCAATGACTGCCCTGGGAAAGCCTTGTCTCATTCTGACAATTTGCCCTTTCCTGTCCTGGCCCCTGCTGCCTTCATCCAGAAGGATGTGACATGGTGGAAAATGACCTTCCAGGCGCACAGCACATCCCGTATTTAGGAAATGAACATTGTGTGTTCGCTCTCACCCAAACGCAGGAAAAGAACAGCAGGCTGTTCCCCCAACTTGAAACAAGTGTTGTCATTCTCCCAGGAGGGTATAGCCTGCCTTTCCTCTCCTGAGAATAGCCAATGACGTTATCTGGGAAGACATCAAACACAACCCAGGCTGACCAATTTTAGTGTTTCTTGTGAGGCAGCAATTATTAAATCATTTTTTAAAAAGAAAAGGGGAGGAGGGAACTCATGTTTGATATAGCCACTTATAGCCCACTCTTGTGTTTGAAAAAGCAGTGTGAATCTGTGAGTGGTTGAAACACGTGATCCAATCAGCATGAAGCCTTAAACAAAAAGCCGCAAGGCCACACCCATAGGAAGTGCTGCGTGCAGTTTTGGTCATCTCCAGCTGCGGAGAAGATACTGGAGGTCTCAGAAAGGGCACACTGCAGGCCAAGTGCGTCAGAAAAATCTGTGGGGTCAGGCTGCACAGGAGCTAATTATATACTCCCAGCAGCAGCAGGGATTCTGCTTCCCGGGTTTTCATTTGAAGTAGCAATTGTAGTCGGGCAATAGTTAAATGACTGAATTCCATCCCCAGGTTAGCGAAGCATGGCTTGAAGGGCAGTTATATGAGTAACTCAGGAGGGAAAAAGCGGGTATAGCATCTGAGGGTGCTTTCAGCCCTGACTGCAGGGCCCCCAATGCATCATCATTCTCCTAACCTTCACCTTGAAACAAGGAAGGCCAAATCTGCTTCTCCCTTAAATAATTATCATCTCAACTCTCTGCTTCACCTGGAAAGCCTTAACAGCCATATCGTTCTGGAACAAAATTAAATTTTCCACCTTTACAACTATAGTTTGTATTTATCAACACAACACCATTTGCTTACTACTCATCAACCACAGTCCTTTTGAACTTGACTTTTCTAAATCTAGCCCATCTCCAAGTATTCTGGAGCTCCTCAAAGGATAAATATAACCTTCATCAAGATGCCTTCAGTACACACCTGCGCTATTGAGATAAGAGGTGGGGAAATATGTCCCCATAGACATTAACACTCTAAATGGAATGTAAGCCAGGGTGAACTGAGGGCAGGGATGCAGTGGGCAAAAAGGGACAGGACTCTGATTCTTCAGTTCCCATATGCTCCCCCAACTTCCCTGGGCATTTGTGTGTGTGTGTGTGTGTGTGTGTGTTGGGTTTAGATGAACACAATTAAATCTTTATTTCATGGAGGAGGATTTATGATGGGATACAGAGAGAGTCTTCATCTTCAGAGCATCAGTGATCATAGCACAGAGCTAGTACAGGAGGATGGACAGCGTGTGCACTGACTTCAGCCCATATCCTGAGGAGTTTGTTTTCTCTGTGTTGCAAAACCATTGCTCCATATCTGTGTCTCTGTGGCGCAGAAAGAATCCAGTCTGACAATGTGAGCTAGCTGAAGTTTTACTGCCTGCAAAAATCTGATACTTGCCATTTTTTACAAGAACAGACACTTGAATGTAACACTTTTGACTCGGCACTTATTTATTTTCAGACATTTAAGCACTATAAGAAATTTAAGGAATAATGATCATTTAATCAAAATGGGGGCAGTCACCCCACTAAAAAAATCTGTGGACTGCATCCTCAAATTTCTTTTTTTTTAAGTTGAATTTATTGGGTGACATGTTAATAAAATTATATAGGTTTCAAGTATACAGGTCTACAATGCATCGTCTGTATATTGTATTGTATATTCACCACCCCATCAAACTTCTTTTTAAATTGTTTTTGGGCACTTAATAACACATCACCCCAGAGAGTCTACATTGAAAAATGTGGTTGACTCTCAGATTATCCTTCAGGTCTATGAAATCCATGACGTACCTAATCTATACCTATAACGATACTAGCTAGAATTCTGAATCCTCGATCCATAGGAAATACTGTGCAAGAAAGAAGAGAGGAAGAGAGATTTTTAAGCACAGGAGTCCCTGAACGCCAGCCCTGGGGAGTCTAAATCAGGAGGTCCGGAGTGGCATGTGGGCAAGTGTACATGACTCTGACCTGCAGACAGGGTTGTGAAGCACCACTCTAGAAGCTGTGGATCTTCTGGCCACCAGCTACATGGCAACAAAAACAGTAGGGCCAGCTTAACACAGTTAGGCTATTAACAACCCATTCATTATGGGCACCTAGTTAAAACTATCACATTTTTAAGATAAAGTGATAATTATGATCAGGGCCTTCCAGAGATCTAGAGAAGCCTCGGCCATGTCTATTTGTTGAGGCTGTGGGTAAATTTTCAAAAATAATAAAGAAATTACGAAACAAGATATTAAAATTGTGGTGTATTTTTTAATTACGATGTAATATATCTTGCAATGTCAATATTTTGCTATTCACAAGACAATCACAGGATTTATAAAATATTAATGCCAATGTACTACAGTGCTAATGTGACACAGCTCTAGAGTTATATGATGATGACCTTTTTATTTTAATTTTTATCAGTATATCTAAGTGATTATATATAAGACCCCTTTTGGAGTCAACATCAAAAATATAAAATTGAGACAATTTTTGACTGTGAGGTTTAGGACAAAGGTCTTTCAGACTTACTTTTGTAATAGGTCCTAATATGTACAGTCAACTCAAATAAAAGTAAGTTAAAATAACACACACCCACCTGAGGACTCTGCCCATAGTTTTTATAAACTTCATGAGATTGTAAATGCTCTTGCACATTGTTAAGCTCTAAAAATTGCTCATTGAATAAAAGTAAAGAAAGGTATTTTGTTCTCTTAAAGAAATGTCATTATTTTTTTAATAATTTAATGAGAATTTAGCATGAAATTATCTCTTGGAATATACACCAAGGAGGTAAGTGAGAGCTTTTAATCTGCAGAGGACCTCCAGGTTGTGTACGTGGCACGACATCTCAGCTGGGTTTGTTATGAGCTCATGGCCTATGCAGGAAAAAAAAGACCCAGTGAACACTGAACTCCACCTGCTTTCTTCTCTTTGAATCGGCCAATGATCTTTTGTTAATGTACACACATATCCTTAACCACTAGTGTTTAAACACTGCTCTTTTTCCCACTTAACGTTCCTGCAGATACACACTTCTCTGCGTTGACATAGTCCTCACCTCTTGTCATTATTAATAGCTATGTAATAATCCCATTGTTTGTTTAGTCACTTCCCTATTAGACACTTGGATTGCTTCCAGTTTTTTAGAGCTATTATAACTACAGTTGCCATGGGAACATCTATGGGAACTTCTCCTCTTTGGGTTATTTCATTAGGGAATACAAACAGGAAAAATACCAGGTGGAGGAGAATGAACGTTTTCACAGTTTTTGTTCCACATTGCTACATTGCTTTCCAGAAGAACCAATTTGTAATGACATTAGCTTTGTAAGAAACCAAGCTGCAGGGTATGGGACTGCTCACAATATCCTTATACTAACAGTTAATTTATTTGGTTTATTTTAGTTCCATGAACATGTGTTGAATACCTACTGTGTGCCAGACATCATGCTACATTCTGAGGACACAAAGATGAGTAAGATACCATCTCTATCCTCCAGGTGATGGCAATGCATTGGAGAGACAGATACCGAACAAATCATTCCAGCTCAATGTGGAAAGTGCCTGAGGGACTAGGGAGGAAGACTTTCTGAAAGCACTGACATTGAGCTGAACCTTGAGAATCAAACAGAAGTTATTTGGACAAAAATTAGGAGAGAGGAGAAGATAGGCTAAGGGAACAGAATGAAAAGAGGCATGGTGAAATGTTCAGGATGCATCAGGTAATTTAGTATTGCTGGTCATAAAGTGGGAAGCTGGGAATGGCCAGGGATGAGGCTGGAGGAATACGTAGGAGGCAGGTCATCGTGGCTCTCAAATGCCATGTAGGGAAGAGGGAGCCATCTGTGGCCTTACAAGGTAAGGTTTGACATCACTGACAGTTGTGTGAAGGATGGATTTTAAAAGTGCACAGCTCAGGACTGCCAGCCAAGATGGAGGTGTAGGTAGACACACTGTGCCTCCTCGCACAACCAAAATTAAGGACAACAAAATTTTAGAAACAAAAAACAACCAGATCTGATGGAAAACTGAACTGTAAGGAAGTCCAACAACTATTCATCCAGACCGGTAGGAGGGGTGGAGTCGGCAGCCGTTGGAGAGGGGTCACAGCAGGAAAAAGTGGTGGTTGGCGGTCCCAGGCATGCAAGGTGGCTGGCTGACCACGGACACACATTCGCATGCAGATAAACCAAGCGAAAACGGGGAGAGAGACAAACCATGCAACCCAGGGCCCCAGCGCCAGGAAATAAAGCCTAAAAGCACCAATTGAAAACACTTGTGGGGGTTGAGGTGCCAGGAGAGACTCCTAGCCTCACAGCAGAGTTCATTGGAGAGACCCACAGAATTCTAGAACGTACACAAGCCCACCCACCTGGGAATCAGCACCAGAAGGGCCAACTTTGCTTGTGGGTAGCAGCGGAAGTGATTGAAATCTGGCGGAGAGTGGAGCAGGTGCCATTGTTCCCTCTCTGACCCCTTCCCCACATACAGCGTCACAATGCAGTGATGTGGGTTGCCCCGCCCTGGTGAAGATCTAAGGCTCTGCCCCTTATATGTAGTAGGTATACTAAGACAAAAATTTAAAAAGTGGCCCAAATGAAGGAACAGATCAAAGTTGCAGAAAAAATACAACTAAGTGATGAAGAGATAGCCAACCTATCAGATGCACAGTTCAAAACACTGGTAATGAGGATGTTCACAGGATTGGTTGAATTTGGTTGCAAATTAGATTTAAAAAAATGAAGGCAATGCTAAGTAAAATAAAGGAAAATGTATAGGGAATCAATAGTAATGGAAAGGAAACCGGGACTCAAATCAATGGTTTGGACCAGGAGGAAGAAATAAACATTCAACCAGAACAGAATGAAGAAATAAGAATTCAGAAAAAAACTAGGAGAGGCTTAGGAACCTCCAGAACAACTTTAAACATTCCAACATCCGAATCATAGGGGAGCCAGAAGGAGAAGAGGAAGACCAAGAAATTGAAGACTTATTTGAAAACATAATGAAAGAGAACTTCCCCAATCTGGTGAAGGAAATAGACCAGGAAGCTCAGAGAGTCCCAAAGAAGTTGGATCCAAGGAGGAACTCACCAAGGCACATCATCATTACATTACCCAAGATTAAAAATAAGGAGAGCATCTTAGAAGCTAGCAAGACAAAAGAAGACAGTTACCTACAAAGGACTTCCCATCAGACTGTCAGTTGATTTCTCAAAAGAAACCTTCCAGGCAAGAAGGGGCTGGAAAGAAGTATTCCAAGTCATGAAAGGCAAGGACCTACATCCAAGATGACTCTACACAGCAAAGCTATCATTTAGAATGGAAGGGCAGATAAAGTGCTTCTCAGATAAGGCCAAGTTAAAGGAGTTCATCATCACCAAGCCCTTATTATATGAAATGTTAAAGGGACTTATCTAAGAAAAAGAAGATAAAAAATATGAACAGTAAAATGACAGCAAACTCACAGTTATTAACAACCACACCTAAAACAAAAGCAAACTAAGCCAACAACTAGAACAGGAACAGAACCACAGAAATGGAGATCATATGGAGAGTTATCAACAGGGGAGTTGGAGGAGGAGAGGGGGGAAAAGGTACAGAGAATCAGTAGCATAGATGGTAGGTAGAAAATAGACAAGGGGAAGGCAAGAATAGTGTGGGAAATGTGGGTGGGAGGGGGTGTGCAGGGTGGAGGAGAATGAAGTGGGGGAAATGGGACAACTGTAATAGCATAATCAATAAATAAATAAATAAATAAATTTTTAAAAGAACTGTAAAAACAAACAAACAAACAAAAAAAGTATACAGCTCAAAGCCAGATGAGTTAGTAGGCTAAAGAAGTGAATGAACTTATCACAGATTTGAACAGTGTTGGTGGAAGAATGCAGTGGATAAAGTAAAATATGCATATAAAGTTATATATATATATATATATATATATATATAGCAGCAAAATTGGAAAATCCTACTTAAAGCTTCTGCTCAGACATGGTACTCATCAATTCCACTTACATTCTATTAGTCAATCAAGCCATATGGCCAAGCCAGCATCAATGGGATAAAGAAGTATACACCTTCCATAGTGCGATGCAAGAAGTAGAAATGCAAACTGTCAGACCATCTACCAGTACTTTCTTGTAAAGGAGATATTCCAAGATTAACTGTGACTCTACCAACTACCTCATATACTCTCTTTCCCCACCGTTATTTCTTTGGAACTGCAATTTCCACAAGGCTGTAACAAGACTCTCACTCTGGCTACTATAAGCAAACTATTGCTGTGAGTCTGGGGAAACATGTTTGAGAATGGGAAAGGAGCAAGAAGCTCTGAAGAATGAAAGCTAGAAGGATAGCATCTGTTTTGTAGTTGGAAGAGCTGTTTTGGATGGCACTGACCAGCCACTGTTCTTTCATGTCCTTGCAAGAGCTTAAGAATCAAAGTTCTAAGAGTAACCAGTGGGTTGGCTGAGTTTTGGCCAAGTACGCATCTCCTGGCTGTACTGGGTAGCAAGAGGAATGGAGAATAACTTTCAGCTCCCAAATGAAAGATGGAAACAGAACTTAACTGTCTCATCAACACTACATAGTCAGGGAGAAGAAATTTCACACCAGGAAATTATGGCGGGGATAGTATATTATGGAGAGGAAAATTGATACTTAAGGGAGAAAAAGTATAGTGCTTTAAAATCTAATTTGACCCACCTGGAGTTCAGTATAGTGCATGGTGGTAGTTAAGCTAATTCTTCTTCAGATTGATCACTTTCATAAAATATGCTTTTTTTAGATGTGTTATTGCTGCCTTTGTCTTATTGATTTATTATTATCATTTACATTGACTTCCAGAAGCTCCATTCTATTTCACTGATCGATTTATGTGTTTTTTATTCAGTATAATATAATTTTGAAAATCATTGCTTCATTATAGGATTTTTATTTTCAAAGGGTGAATCTATCATCATTGCCCTTTCCTGGGAAAAAAAGCATAATCTTATTTGCTTATTCTTTTGGACCAAGATGATACTGGGAACTCCTCAATTGCCCCAGTCTCTTTAATGTGATTAATGGAAGCCAATTTAAGTTTGTTTCACTTCCTCCTCCACAGGTGTGCACACCTGCACAGAACACCTGGCATCGTGTGGGTGAAACACATCAGATCATTAATATAGAAACGGTGCCCCATGGACCCTGTTACAGCACATCTTCTTTACCACATGCTTCTCCCTCTGGTGCCAAGAGACTGCGGCTAGGTCCGCACCCCTCCGCTAGCCATAAAGATTCTTTAATCTACCAGGACACCAGGAAACTATTACCTTTGTCTCTCCCTTTCCCAGGCTTAGTCATTCTCTCTCAAGTTCTCAGACATACATAACACTCACTGCAACCTGGATTATAACATCTGCTTGTTTTGTGTGTACAGAGCCATAATAAATCTTAAGCTCTCCCTCAACTTTTACACAACTTGAATAGTTTCATTTTTAGTGTGTCTCTTATAGACAAGAGAATATTGAATATTGGTTCTCTTTTGCTTTTTAACTTTGCTTAAAGCCTATTTTTTAATAGAAGAATTCAGTCATCTCACATTAAACATTATAGTGAAGCAAGAATGTATCTTTCAACACCCTGAAAGGTGATTGTTATTGTTCTAATTATTAGCTTTTTAAAAAAAATATTTCTTCAGTGGGTTTTCAACTAGATTTGCTTTTGAATTAGGGGAGAAAATAACTCTTGTAATCCACTTTTTCCCCTAAATATTTAGCACCTTAAAATATTTCTGCCTTTACTTTTTATGTTAAAAAAAGTTTAAGTGAACTTTGAAAAAGTGGGAAAGCAGAGTCTATAAGGTAGACCTCTGCGCCCAGTATGAGAACTTGGGACTGAGTCCTGATTCTGTGGTTCCTTTGTGACTTTAGGCAAATCACTTAACCTCCCTGAGCCTCAATTGCCTGTACAGGGTTTTCTTGATTAAAGTACTAAATAAACATGAAATCCTTTTGAAACCTACAAAATGTGGTACAAATATAACTTATTAGGACCTTTTCATAAGCCAGTGACTATTTGTGATTTCTGATTATCTATATTCTTTTAAAATAGTTTAACATTGCCCCGGCTGGTGTGGCTCAGCGGACTGAGTGCCAGCCTGCTAACCCAAAGGTCTCTGGTTCAATTCCCAGTCAGGGTATGTGCCTGGGTTGCAGGCCAGGTCCCCAGCTGGGGGCCTACGAGAGGCATCTCTCTACATAAATGTTTCTCTTCCTCTCTTTCTCCTTCCATTGCCCTCTCTCTAAAATAAATAAATAACATCTTAAAAAAATAAGAAAAATAGTTAACATTTGTATTTTATTATTCTGATAGTATATTATTTGATTTACTAGCTGATTTTATTTTATATCAGTGTGTACCATTCATTGCCTTTCTGTGGCTCCCTCAGAAATACTTTTTACTTTCAACTTGGAGCAATTCAAAAGTTTTTTTATTGTATCAATTTATAATGTTCTCTGCCCTTTTTCCTTTTTTATTTTTAATTGTTAACATTATTCCTTGAGTGGTCTTGATTTGACTTCTTATCTTTCCAACAAAGAACCCTAACCAACACTGCAGTGTATCAGATTTACTCTTTGCTTCTAATGTTAAAAGAATTAACATAGATATTTGGAGGTGTTTATCCAGTGCCCTTAAGTGAATCAACTGTTTAATAACCATTTAGGGGTTCCTCCTACCTCTGTCTTCACCTTAGGTGTAACAGTGCTTTCTTTCATGACAAATATAGTTTATCTTTATTTCTCTAACACCAAAAGGGGTACTCCTTGTATAAAACAAATGTATATAATATAAAAATGTAAAGAGTTAAAAATGAAAGTCTTCTCTCTCTGTTTTCACCCTCTAGAAGTAATACTCAGGTTTATATTGTAGTTTGCTATATGTTCTTACATAATGTTCATGATTAGACAAATATGTGGTTGTGATTTTCTTTTACAAAAATAGCATATTGTCGTATATACAGGGTCCAGCAGAAGTAATGCCTGCTTAAGCGTGCTTGGTAGGGTAATAACGTGTGTGTAATAATTTATAGTTTTAATTTGAACATTTCACCTAAAATGTCATATGGTATTCTTGAGTGTGATATTGTCATGTTACAGAATTACATGCTTATGATTTTGTAATAAAAGAGGGGCATTATTTGTGCCAGACTCTGTATTTCTATGCAACTTTTCTTGTCCACTTAAAAATATAATATAAACATTGTGATTCCCTATCCCCACAGATCATTTTTGCCCTTTCTCTCTGGCCTGCTCTGTGCCCCAGCAGGCTGCTTCTGATGGGGTTCAGCCATTGGGAGGAGATCAGAGCAGAAGAGGAAAGAAGTCAGAGTATTCTTTCCCTACTTTCCCACGTTTTGGCTCTGTCTTTTGCAATAGCTCTATCCCTCTTTGGCTATTGGTCCACTAAGTGGCTCTGACTCTATGGTTCTGAGTATCATTGGGCTCCTATTATATATGTCCTCTCCCTCATACCCTAAGCTCTAAGAGTGGTAATAATTTTCCTTTGTGGCTGATCTGTAGGTACCTCCCCATCTCTTCTTTGTTGACTTAACACTGATCAACCTCTTGTAAGTAAACTTTTCCTTAAAATCTCTTCACTCGAAACATCTGGAATGAGTGCTTTTTCGTGTCAGGACCCTCTCTTATGCAGACATTGTGATACCTGTAGCTGTCAAGTATTAATAGGTCACAATACATTTATCCATTCTTTCATTGATGGGCATTCATCATGTTTCCTATTGAACTGTGTATTACAACAATGGTGTAGTGAATGTACTTGTTTGTGGTTATATGTATGTGTGTATATACTTTTGGTGAGTTTTTTCATAGAAGAGGGTCCTAATATTGGAATTGGTGGAACAAAAGGCATATATATTTTGAATTTGATTAATATTTTTTCTCCCTCTTGAGTAGAGAGTCAACAATTTCCTTTCCCTGGAATATACTTGTATCTAACAAGCAACAAACAAGCTATAGCTATGATAAATAAGAAAGGCTCTAGTAAAACATTCATGTTATAACATTAATTCAAAAGAAATCATGAAGCTTTTTCACCTAAAAATAAAGTCTTTGTAAAGGAGCTTCTGAATCCTGCAGCTATTCAGACAATGTAATCCTTCAATCAGCTTTATTGCAAAGAAAGAGAACAATTTCTGACTGTTTGAACTAATCCAACCAGGAAAAGTTCCAATAGTCTGTAAGTGTATTAGATTAAGCACATGATTAAGCATAAAATCCAAAGAAAATTCTGATGGTATGTTTCAGAGTACATTCATATAATACACAACTTCTTTTTGGAGTCCAGATCCCAAGGTGTCTGCTACCACATTCTAGGTTTAAGTTTATAAGGTTTAAAAAACAAAAACAAACTAAGCGAACAACTGGAATAGGAACAGATCACAGAAATGGAGATCACATGGAGGGTTATCAGCAGGGAGGGAGCGGGGGAAAGGTACAGGGAATAAGAAGTATAAATGGTAGGTACAAAATATACAAGGGAAGATTAAGAATAGTATAGGAAATGGAGAAGCCAAAGAACTTATATGTACAACCCATGGACATGAACTAAGGTGGGGGAATGCTGATGAGAGGCGGGTGCAGGGCGGAGGGGAATAAAGGGGAGAAAAAATGGGACAACTGTAATAGCATAATCAATAAAATACATTTTCAAAAGTTTATAAGGTTTAATATTGCAAAAGCAGGCAGAGGTTCAAGGAGGAAAGAGAGAGATGTTCAGTGAGCACTGAATGAAATAAATTTCCATCAGTAGGTAAATGGTTAGTTAAACTTTAGTAAATCCATACTATAGAATACTGTAGTGTAGTCTTAACATGAATTTCTTTGATTATGAGTGAAGTTGAGCACTTTTCATATGTTTACAGTAGGGTTTGGGGGGGGTAGTTCTTTTCTGCCCATATCCTCCCATGTAGAGTACTGGCTTATATCTTTTGCCCATATTTCTATTGTGTTGCCTTTTTCTTACCTACATATAGAAGGTTTACTATGATATAGATACTAATTCTTTTTATAATGTAGCATATTTCCTTCCATTCAGTTTGCTTTAATTTTCCTCATACTGTTTGTAGTCTTAACATCATGTAACCAAATTATCAATCAATATGGCTTTTTGCCTTTGTGTCTTATAATAATAATAATAATAGTAATAATAGACTCTTCTAGGTTCTTAATACCACTTCAATTAATATTTATGAATGGTAAGAAGTAGACATTTAGTATCTTCTTCCAAATGGAAGTCCACTGATCCCAACATCTTTCCCAGAAGCTGAACCTTCTGGGCTTTCATTGACTGTGGTCATGCCCATTTCTAAACTAGTCACTGTGGACAGGGTGACTGGATATGCTGATTGGCTCAAGTCAATCAAGGCAGCAACTGGAGCTGAAGACAGAATTAGGCTCTTTCAACGCATTTTAATAACACTGAATCAGGAGTGACAACCAAAACAAATTGCAACTATCCCTAGTAGACAGTACAACTAATTCTGGCTCCTTGAATCTACCATTTCAAGAAGCTCTACCTCTAGGTACTATCTCCTCTCTCAGGCAAAGCATTTGAAGGAGGTGATGCCTTCTTGCAAAGTTTAGAAATGTGCAATAGCAACATTCTCAGTCATCAGACCTTATGCGAGGGGCTGTTCTTTCCCCACCACATATCCAGGACCATTTAATCCCACATCCCCTTAGCACTTTCGGTGCCTGCACTGCAGTGCTGCAGTGAAGGTGAGCTCAGGCTAGCAACAGAGCTCCCACAACCACTGGGGAGCATTTTCTCTCCTGTGCTGCAATAGATTTTCCACTGCCTCTTCCTTAGGCCAGAGAAAAACATCACCTGGGGAAGACTTCTCCACCATATTTAAATAACCAATTTCTAGCAGCCTTAAGGACACACAGAGGGAATCATTCTAGAGCCATATGAATGCAAACTTGGTCCATCCACCCTGCCTTCTTTTGCCCTTGAAGATAGTTCAAAATAACACAAAAGAGGAATTAAAATTCGGATTGTCTGCTTACATTACCACCCAGACCTAGCACTACTACATTGAAAACTAATCTCCCACTAATGCTCTGTGGTCCAAAAAGAACTGAGCTGCCCCACAATTTAAAAGCAGCAAATATTTTTGCACTCCTTTAATATCTAAAAGGACGGCATATGAAAAGACTGTTTCTTTCTCCCTGTAATAGAATCCTTGCCTCAGCACTAACTGCTTATTAAGTCCTCTTCAGCCTGCTGGCCCCTGCTAAGGCCCTCTCATGGCCCCTGTGCCCATGCCAAGCCCCTCTTGCAGACTCCAAGTGGCTTTTCCAAGGACTTTCCCCCCAGGCCACAGCTTTAAGAGCCAAGTGTGCCACCATAAAAACCTACCTGGCCCAATATAAGCCTTTACAAAGTGCCAAGATCAAAATGTCCTGCACACAGAACAAGACCTGAGGGCCAAGGCCAGTCCCTTGCCACTCCAGAAGCCTCAATCACTCCATGTGTATTCATTGCTTCTCACTAGCTGTGCTCCTTATTTCTTACATATCAATTTTCTAGCCAAATGCATCAAATGTTTGAACACTGAAGAGGCACCCAGTAAATAGCACTCTTCCTCCTTTTCCTTTTCCGAGCCCAAAACAAATTAAGAAATAAGCTAAAGGAATGGAAGAAGAAGGCCAAATTATGAATTCATTCCTGATAAACCTGGGTTGCAGGATGCAGCTTAGTAAGAGAGTCAGAAGAGTTTCCCAACACTAAGCTGCAGAATAAGATGCCACAATCCTGGTCCAAAGTCAACTAGCCTCTCCGAGGGTGGGAGAGTCAGCCTGCCTACAGAGCAGACCTCGTGCTGGCTGGATTCCAAAGAGGAAGGGGAACAGCAACGAGCTGAGCATGCCCACATTATTCTCCCCAAATTCGCCAATTGAATTGTGCCCTCCTCAGTTCACAGTTTAGAAAGGCCAGAGAAAAACCGGGTATTACACTGATGCAATTCCTTTATCTGAAAGGTCAGTATTTGTTTAAATTTTTACTAGTAAAATATGTGTATTACTTGGGCAATTAAATAACTTGTTTTTTTTTAAATCTAAGATGGTAGAAGCAGCTGTTTGGTGGGGCTGGGGTGCTTGTTTATCATTTGGAAGTCTAAAGATAAGACTTCTCAAACATTATCAATTAGCAAGAGTGCATGATTTCCCACTCTTTTAAATAGTTTTCCATATGTCTTTATGAGTACACTTAAGTTCATACCTTTATTAGCCATGCATTTAAAAGTATGATTCACAAGTTGGAGCAAGGTTTAAATAAAAGTTTTTCCCAATCACAGAGACAAACATTTACAGACTTCCCAGATTCCTTCCATTGTTCCTTCTATTCTTTCTTTTTGTCAGTGCCTCACCCATGCAAGCCACGTCCCGCTTCCAGACTTGAATGAAAGGGCCTCACTACAAGGTGTGAAAGTAATTTCCTGCGTGGTCACTAAGTGGCCAGATGACAGTCCCTGGGAGTTCAGGGGATTTAGCTCTGCGTAGGGTAAACCTTGGCCAAGGGAAACGAGATGGGAGGAAGCAGGTAGATAAAAGCCCTCTTCTTTCTTTCTTCTTTCTTTCTTGAACTATTCTGAGGTGTAGCTTCTTCCTGCAACCTTTCTGAAGAGTTTTTCTGAGTACTGAGCAAACATACCTGCTGAAAGACCTGTTATAGAAGAAACCACTTTGGATCCTTCCTTCCCTTTTCCTCATTATTGCCACTGGAAACTATTTGGGCTGGGGCCATCTTACTCTCACCTTAAGGCGCCAACCTCAGCAATTAACGCAACCAATCTCCCACAAATCTGACACTGACTGTTTCTTTAGGAAGGCAAAGAGAGAATTATGTTACACATTCTATAGGAAACCTTCTTTCAAATATTCTTTGACTTTCTTTCTCTTTCCTCAAAGGTTCTACAGCTTATAGCTCATCCATCTTCACTTCCTCTTTTCTTCAATCTTCTTATAAAATTTCCTTCCAAGTATCGCCCTCATCCTGTGGTGGGTAGAGCAATTTGGTCTCCTCTCGGCATTTTAATCCTCCGCACTGCCAATACTCTGCTTAATTCAACAAAGGTCCTCTAGTGAGCTGAGTACACAAAGCATTCATTCTTCTTTGTAGGCAAGAAGGGAGGTATTGCCAGTACATCGTTTTAATACATTTTCCCTATGTCACACAGACATAAAACAAAATCTCAAGCAGGCAGGAAGTGAAGGGAAGAAAAAGCTATGTCAGGGTGAAGCAAATATGGGATCTAGAAAGGCAGTTTGCCATATTTTGTGAAGGGAAAGCAGATCAGGAATGTGGTCTCCAGGGAGGGACAGACACAACCTAAAACTGGGTTCAAATGAGGCCAAATTCCTGTGCAAGAGGAGACCAGGAGCTGGGGAAGGGTTTTCAGGAACACTGGGCGCGGGCAACAGGAATGCAGTTTAATACTCAGTAAATTTTACACTCAATAAACACCCCTGCAAGTTTACTGCCAGAATCAGAACTGATCCCCCTGGTAATGACACTGATTCTGAAAGTGGACAAATAGACTGCCTGCCTACAGTCCAGGGTTGAGGACCCAGGCAACCAGGAAGTTCCCTATTCCTAATATCATATTTTCCCCTCATCTTTAAGAATAATACATTCAACTGATGTGTTAGTTTTCTACTGCTGCTGTAACAAATTACCACAAACTTAGTGGCTCAAAACAATAAACTTAATATCCTGTAGTATTGTGGGCTAGAAGTCCCGCACGGGTCTGGCTGGACTGACATCGGGGTATTTGCAGGGCTGGTTCCTTTCTGGAGGCTCTAGGGGAAAACCTCCTTCCTGGCCTTTTCCAGCTCCCAGAGGCCCTCTTCTTTCCTTGGCTCGTGGCCCCTTCCTCCATCTTCACAGCCAGCAGGTTGAGTCCTCCCATCACTTCACTCTGACCTCTTCTGCTTTCCTCTTCTACTTTTTAGGACCCTTGTGATTACCTTGCATCCACTGGGATAATCCAAAAACAATCTCCCTATTTGAAGGCCAGCACATTAGCAAAGGTAAATTCCATCTGCAACCTGAACTCCCTTTTGCTGTATAATATAACATAGTCACGGACTCAGGGGATCAGGGAGTGTGTGTCTTTGAGGAGCCTGTATTCAGCCTACCACACAGTGATGTAAGTACTGTGGAAGAAAAACAAAGCAGAGACTGGGAGAGGGAATGACCATTCTTCCCTTGTCCTGTCTCCCTCTGACCATAGTTGGAAAGGATGTCTGTTTTTGCTTTTAAGGATTCATTTGATTAGCTTGGGCCCTCCTGGATAAACCAAAATGTTCTCTCCACCTCAAGGTTCAATAATCACATATGTAAAGTCTCTTTTGCCATGCAAAGTAACAAATTAATACCTACAGGTACCAGTAGTTAGGATGTAGACATCTACGAGGAGCCATTATTCTGCATGACGCATCTTACCTACGGTGGAATTTTCTAGACATCTAAGCTTGTCAGTGACTGAAATCTCCAGCTGGTGCTCTGGTAAAAGCCCTTACAGAGAATTCCACTTATAGATATCATTATTTCAATTCAGTCAGAAAGGAGAAGTTGATTTCTGGCCAAGATGGAGGCATAGGTGGACACACTGTGCCTCCTCGCACAACCAAAATTAAGGACAACAAGGATTTAGAAACAAGAAAACAACCTGAACTGAGAGAAAATTTAACTGTACGAAGGTCCGACAACCATTCATCCAGACCTGTAAGAGGGGCGGAGTCGAAGTAGGAGTAAGCGGAGGTTGGTGAACCTGGGCATGCAGGCAACGGCTAGCAGACCCCAGAAACAAGGTGGCTGGCTGACCAGGCAGTCCCACATTGGCGCGCAGATAATCCAGGTGAAAATGGGGAACAAGACAGAACTCGTAACCCAGGGCCGCAGGAAATAAAATCTAAAAACACCGAGACCCCGCCCCCATATACAGAGTCGAAACCCAGCAACTGGGCTGCCCTGCCCTGGGGAACATCTAAGGCTCCACTCCTCACCATGTAACAGCCCTGACCAGAACAAACAAACAAACAAACAAACAAACAAAAGGCTCAAACAGGAAAACAAATCAAAGCCCCAGAGCCAATTCATCTAAGTGACCAAGAGATAGCCAACCTATCAGATGCACAGTTCAAAGTACTGGTGATCAGGATTCTCACGAATTGATTAAATTTGGTCACAAATTAGATGAACAAATGAAGGCTACAATAAGTGAAATGAAGGAAAACGCACAGGGAACCAATAGTAATGGTAAGAAAACTGGGACTCAGATCAATGAAGTGGACCAGAAGGAAGAAAGAAATAACCAAACAGAAAAGAAGGAAGAAACCAGAATTCAAAAAAAGTGAGGAGAGGCTTAGGAACCTCCAGGACATCTTTAAACATCCCAACAGCCAAATTATAAGGGTACCAGAAGGGGAAGAGGAAGAGCAGCAAGTGGAAAACTTATTTGAACAAATAATAAAGGAGAACTTCCCCAATCTGGCAAAGGAAATAGACTTGCAGGAAGTCCAGGAAGCTCAGAGAGTCCTGAAGAAGTTGGACCTAAGGAGGAACTCACCAAGGCACATCATAATTACATTAGCCAAAATTAAAAATAAGGAGAGCATCTTAGAAGCAGCAAGGGATAAGGGGACAGTCACCTACAAAGGCGTTCCCATCAGACTGTCAGCTGATTTCTCAAAAGAAACCTTACAGGCAAGAAGGGGCTGGAAAGAAGTATTCCAAGTCATGAAAAGCAGGGACCTACATCCAAGATTGCTCTATCCAGTGAAGCTTTTATTTAGAATGGAAGGGCAGATAAAGTGCTTCTCAGATAAGGCCAAGTTAAAAGAGTTCATCATCACCAAGCTCTTATATCAAATGTTAAAGGGACTTATCTAAGAAAAAGAAGATAAAAAATAGGACAGTAAAAAGACAGCAAACGCACAGATATTAACAAGCACACCTAAAACAAAAGCAAACTAAGCAAAGAACTAGAACAGGAACAGAGCCACAGAAATGGAGATCATATGGAGGGTTAACAACAGGGGAGTAGGAGGGGAGGGGGGAAAAGGTACAGAAAATAAGTAGCATAGATGGTGGGTAGAAAATAGGGGGGAGGGCAAGAATAGTGTGGGAAAAGTAGAAGCTAAAGAACTTATGACACATGGACATGAACTAAAGGGGGGAATGTGGGTGGGAGGGGGTGTGCAGGATGGAGGGGAATGATGGGGGAGAAATGGGACAACTGCAATAGCATAATCAATAAAATATAATAAAAAAAGAAAGCAGAAGTTGAGATTTTTCACTTTTAGCTTCCTAGACTGGAAAAACGTGTGCATCTTTTTTTCTCTTCTCTTGACTGGGAAGTGAAGCAGCACCCGGATGCCACCAGGACCATCAAGATACAAAAGATTTACATCTGCCCAGATAATTCCCTTTGTTTAATCAACACATCTCTCCCCAAGTCCCTGGCAACCAATGATCTGCTCTCCATCCCTTTACTTTTGCCTTTCTGAGAATGCCATAAGGCTTGTAGTCTTTTGGGCTTCTTTGACGAAAATGCACTTGCGATTCACTCAAGTGTTGGGTATATCAATAGTTTTTCCCTTTAAAGTTTTGAGTAATACTCCATCATATGGATATACCCCAGTTTATCATTCAATTGCTGATGGACATTTGGATTTCCGGTATTTGGTAATTATGAATAAAGCTTCAGTAAACATTCATGTACAGTTATTTGTGTGAATTTAATTTTTCATTTATCTTGGGTAAACATCTAAGATTACTGGGTCACATGAAAAAGGCATCTTTATCTTTATAAGAAAGTGCCAAATCCTTTTCCGAAGTGGTGGTACCATTTTGCATTCCTACCAGCAATGTATGAGAGTTCCAGTTGTTCTTCATCTTTATCAATAACATTTAATATTGTCAGTTTTATGTTTTGTTTTAGTTTGGTTTGATTTGGGTTGGGTTTTTAGCCATTCTAATAGGCATGTGGCCTGGCTGGTGTGGCTCAGTGGATTGAGCACCAGCCTGGGAAACAAGGGGTCACCATTGGACTCCCAGTCAGGGCACATGCCTGAATTGTGGGCCAGGTCCCCATTAGGGGGGTGTGAGAAGGCAACCACACACTGATGTTTCTTTCCTTCTCTTTGTCCCTCCCTTCCCCTCTGTCTAAAAATAAATAAATACAATCTTTTAAAAAAATAATAGGCATGTGGTATTATCTCACTGTGGTTTGAATTTGCAATTCCCTAATTATTAATGATGTTAAACATATATTTGTGTGCTTATGTGCCATACATACAAGGTCTTTCCAGAAAAAGTCCAACCATTGTTAACACAATGAGAACAGTTTTCACGATATGGATGTAACCTGGCAGCCAAGGAGAGTGGACTGGAATGTGCATGTGGGAGTGAGCATGTGTACTGTGTGGGAGTGAGCATGTGTACTGTGAGCATGTGTACTGTGCGGCTGTTGCATTCAAAATGGCTGAGCCAGTAGCACAACGAATCTGCAGCAATATTTGCATGAAGTTTGAACATTCCTCCATGGAAACTATTCAAATGATTCAGAAGACCCGAGCTATGGGCAACTGGTAATTGGCAGCTTCATCATGACAACATGCCTGTTCATGGGTCACATGTGGTGCAGAGCTTTTTGCCAAAACATCAAATCACCCAGGTGACTCACACCCCTACAGCTCAGATTTGGTGCCCTGCGACTTCTGGCTTTTCCCAAAACTAAAATCACCTTTGAAGAGAAGAGATTTCACCAAAAATAAGATTCAGGAAATATAATGGGGCAGCTGATGGCAATTGGGAGAACTGTGTGAGGTCCCAAGGTGCCTACTTTGAAGGGCAGTGAAGCATCGTTGTCCTATGTACAATGTTTCTTGTATCTTCTTCAATAAATGTCTCTATTTTTTCATACATCACTGGATACCTTCTGGACAGACCTTGTATATCTTCTTTCAAGAAGTATCTGCAATCCATGGGAATTTTTTTCCCCATTTTTAATTGGGTTATTTTCTTACTAATAAGTTTTGAAAGTTGTAAATTCTGCATGTAAGTCATCAGATATATGATTTGAAATTATTTCCCCTAGTCTGTGGCTTGTTTTTTATTCTCTTAATGGCAAAATTTTAAATTTGTGATGAAGTACAATTTATTATTTTCTTTCATGGGTAATGCTTGTCAGTGTCATATCTAAGGACTCCCTCATTCAAGACCACAAAGATTTTTTCCTGTTTTCTTCTAGAAGTTTTATAGTTTTCCATTTCACCGTTAGTTCTATTATCCATTTTGAGGTGATCTTTGCATAAGATGAAAGGTATAGGTTGAGGTTCTTTTTTCTTTCTCCCATTTTTTTTGTATAAGGTTGTTATTTGTTCCAACACCACTTATTGAAAGGACTCTCTCCTTCCTACATTGAATTGGTTTTGCACTTTTGTCAAAAAATTGATTGACTATACATAAGTGGATCTATTTCTGGACTTTGTATTCTGTTCCATTGATCCTTGCATCTATCCTTTCAATAAGCACTACTCTCCTGATTACAGTAGCTTTAGTGAACTGATACATCTATATCTTTAATCCCAAAATCTCAATCACTCAAGCTGGGCCGTATTGCACAAGTCACATAGCCTCTCTTAATCTTGGTTTCAGGGAGCACCTATGTGAAAGAATGGTTGCAGGGACTGAGGACACAGACTCAGAGGATGTGCTAGTAAAGACTGCTTGTTTTGTTTGTCCAGACTCTCTCTTCCGCCCAGAATCAGCACCTCTCTTTGAAGAAACAGCTCTTCTGACTCTTTTCAAATGCATGGTCCTGGTGTAGTTGCCAGTAGGGTACCACCATGTCCCCACCCTGCCCACAGGAAAAGGCCAAGTGACAAACCCAGGAACCAAGTGTAGCTAATTAGACTTTCTCCCTTGGGTCGTATGGAAGATGGAATTACTGGCCCAGATTTTTGCTCCTCCCTCTATCCACACCCTTTACCATGTACCTTTGCAGATTTTCTCACTCAAGAATAAGTATATTTCCCTGAATTTTCACTTTGGAGTTGGCCATGCAACTTGTTTTGACAAATAGAATAAAGCAAAAGTGACAGAGCACTTGTTGCATCTAGAACTTCAGAGGCCATAGGATGGTTCTTGCCCCTGCTGGTAGGTAAGAAGGTTTTCCCTTGAACGAAGATGGAGTTTGGGGCAGCCATCACACTGGGTAATTTGAATTACTGAATTGACACTGTGAAAGAGGATTTATATCATGTAAGAGTACGTCAGCAAGCAAAAGGGATACCTGGACAGAGACTCAACCAGAGACAAGTGAGGCCACTCCCACTAAATAGACCTTAGGGATCGGGGTGACGCCACAGACAATTGCATCTTTCTTATTCCACAGCCCCACCCTTCTTCAAATATGCATGTTAGAATTGTTGCATCTTCAGTCCCTATTGTCCCTATTTTGTCTAACTTCAATATTGTTCAATGGCTTTCTCTTGATGTATTTGCTTGGTACATTTTTGCTCCCTTTCTCTTCTTTTTAAAATTGTTCTTTTGCTCCAAGTAATACATCTTCTTACTCTCAGTATTAAAGTGCTGAGAACAAAAGCAACATTCCTTTGCCCTTTTCATCCAATACTTTTTATTGAATATAGTGAGGTGACATTGGCTTCAGGTGGACAATTCTGTAACACGTCATCTGTATATTGTATTGTGTGTTCACCACCCCAAGTCTCCCATCACCATTGACCCCCTCACACCCTCTCCTACCTCCCCCTACCACCCTTTCCCTCTGGTAATCACCATGCTGTAGTCTGTGTTGATGAGGTTTTTGTCCCCCCCCCCCCTTAATCCCTTCACCTTTTTTACACGGCTCCACAACCCCCTCCCCTCTGACAACTGTTAGTCTATTCTCTATTAATGAGTCGTTTCTATTTTGTTTGTTAGTTTATTTTGTTCATTAGATTCCACATAGGAGTGAAACCATAGGGTATCCATCCAATATTGTCCCAAGTCTTCCAAGAAATATCTACCACAATGGAATTAGACATAGAGGAAATTTATTAGAGAAAATGACAGTAGAGAAAATGAGGAGAGGTTGGAAAAACTGTCAGACCACGATACATGTCTGCCTCTGAGTGAAAGAAGAAGGAAGGAAGGAAAACAGAGTAAAAGTTTCTTAGACTGCAGTGCAGTTCTAAAGAAAATTCGGCAAGGCCACTGGGGAGTCCTCAAGTCAAAGTCACCTGCAATCCATCACCACGTTTGGGTTTTGGGTTAAGGCCACGCTTCCCACGGCTGCTCCTAGCCAACGATTGAGTGCAGCGGTGACATTAAGGTAAGACAACACCAAGGAGACATGAGATTCCTCTGGCTGCTCTTTCCACATGACTCACTCGACCTTGGGTTTTCCTAACTTAGACCTCTCATTTCTTTCATTTTCCTTCTATGCATCCTTTCAAACCCAAAGTAAAATGGTCCAGGGACTGCTTTCATTTATGGGGAGGGCTCTGTTCTAGGCAGTCAATAAGAAACAGCCTGAAGTACAGGAGAAAAAAAGAGCGAGGAGATACTGAGGCTTTTTCGCCTAGACCCTCGTCTAGGATTTGGTGTGACTCTTAAAATTCAGCACTACTCCCCAGAACAGGAAATTCAAATGATATACAAGGTCTGTTCAGAAGGTATCCAGCTATGTACTATGAAAAATAGAAACATTTACTGAAGAAGATACAAGAAACACTGTACATAGGACAATGACACCTCAGTCCCCTTCAAAGTAGGCACCTTGGGATCTCATACAGTTCTCCCAATTGCCATCAGCTGCCCTGTTGTATTTTCTTGAATATCATCGACAATCTGAAATCTCTTTCCTTTCAATGGTGATTTTAGTTTGGGGAACAGCCAGAAATTGCAGGGCACCAAATCTGGGCTATATGGGGACTGAGTCATCTGGGTGATTTGATGTTTCATCAAAAAGCCCTGCTCTAGATGTGATGCATGAGCAGAGATGTTGTCGAGATGAAGCTGCCAATCACCAGTTGCCCATAGCTCTGGTCTTCTGAATCATCCAAATAGTTTCCACAGAGGAATATTCAAGCTTCACACAAATACTGATGCAGATTCGTTGCTCTACTGGCTCAGTCATTTTGAATGTGACGGTCACACAATACACAGGCTCACTCAACATTGTCTACTGCCCCCACTGCCTAGTACAGTGAGCTGTTGTCATTGTTCACATATGTGCATTCCAGTCCACTCTCCTTGGCTGCCAGGTTACATCGATGTCTTGTAAACCATTCTCATTATATTAACAGTGGCTGGACTTTTTCCGGACAGACCTCGTACACAGAGTATAGTCTCTGCGTACTTACCATTCAAGTGGCAGTAGGCAATTGGTAGGGGATTCAAGACTTCAGAGTTCCACTCATGTCCGTCTCCAGGCAGAGTGTTGACTCACAAGACCCCTACTGACCCTCCCCAATTCCACACTGTAAAGTCGAGGGAAAATAATTTTGGCCCACAAAAAGCAGATTTCAGCATATGGTTACCACAGCCATAGAGAAAACCGAGGAGCACATCTGTAAAATGTCTAATTCCATGAAACATGCATCCAGACACTAGTAACACCAAACTCTACACCCTATTTCCCAATCACGTGCCTCACCCAGTGCATGCCTCAACCCAATGCATCCCCAGATTCTGTTAGGCCACATGGGTGGCCCACCTTCTACTTGTTGTTTGTTGGTTTTGGGTTGGGCAAATTCCTATTTATCCTTCTATACTTAAAATCACATCTCCCCAGCAAAGCCTTCCCAGAGGAGTCCTTTCCCGTGTATACTCTCACAGAAGGTTGTTCAAACTTATTTCATTTTACTGTGACCTCTCTCGCACACGCACACACACACACACACACACCGCTGAGCTTCCTGAGGGCAGGAAAAATGTTTTTCATACCTGAAACTTAGCATACAATAGGTGCTTGATATGCTTTTACTGGAAGGAAGGAAAAAAGAAAAATAACTAATACAAAACTCCTTTCCAGATAGATATTTGCCTGAATATGCAAATGTGCATCCTCCAAGCTGCATTAGATAATTCTCCCTCACACCATGTATGAGAGCCATAGTTCACAGGTACTTCAGCTATTTTAATGACTTGGCCAGAGGCCACAGAATTATGCCATGGTTGTGCCAAGCACTAATGCAGTTATGCCATATGCACATGGCCTGGTTCTCATTTGATTCATTAAGATATATTGTGCTTAGGAAGGGGGCACTGGCCCTAGGAAGAAGGTCTAACACACCAACCCTGAAGAAAACATACCTACTATTCCCAGCATGCGCCATGTTACATCAGATTATTAAGTAGTGTTACAACATGCCCTTGGCTTTGAATTGTTCTCAGTGTTCCCGAAGTGAAGACTAATATATAGTCTGTGTTCACTTCATACAGAACAACCAAGGAAAACAAATAAAATGCTCCTCCTGCTAAAACAGAATGGAATAATGTGTTTATAAGACTATCCTATGCAAATCGAGGGAGAGCAGGGAGTGATGGGAATGGATGCTGAGAAATATCAGTGAACAGGTAGGGAAAGGATATATTTTGAAAAATTTCCACACATGTATGAATCAGCTTCTTCCAATTGGGCATAATATTGACTTGCACTCCTATTAATCATAGCTAATATTTTGTAGCACTTCCATTAGCCACCATTTTCATGCATTACAATAATATATTTACAAAGCACTTTCAGATACATTATTTCAGTTGCTCATGACAACAACCTGAAGGAGGTTATTAGTTTTCTTCATAAACTTATAGAGGTTAGGCCAAGCATCCTACACAAAAATAATGACCCAACCTACAAGTTTGTTCTGGCCCAGCTGATGGAGACATTGGCAATGTCCCATTAAGGAAGATAGCCTTCAATTTCAACGAGTCAGATCCACCTTCGTTCCACACACCCCCATCCCCACTCCCACCCCCAGCTATGGTTGTATTCCCACCCAAAAAGCAACTGGCCTTTCCAGGGCCTAAATGATGGCTGAAAAGAAGACCTAGGGCTCAACTGTTCTTTACAGAATTATCTCCAAAACAGCAAAACAGATCAATGAGAACACTCCCCTGGGAGCTCTTTAACTGCACAAAAGAGAAGACCTTTTTAATGAGACTACTCACTAAATAAACAAATCAGCAAACATCACTTGGCTCTTCTCTACCTACAACCTTCCCCAAAGTAAGCTAGGTCCACCCTCTCAGGCAAATAACATAGGAGGTAGGAAACCAACACAAATTTAGCAAATACGAAGCTTTTGAGCAGGCCTTCTCACCTAATTTCCTTGCAAGAAGGTGGCCTTTGGAAAGTACCTTAATTTACACGGAGCTAAAAGCAAAAGGAGGTTCAGAGGCAAGCTCGTATTTTTTAAGAATTCCTTCCTTGGGCCTTCCAAGCTTCTTTTATTATAAAATGTCCTTCACCCCTTAGGAAGGTGTTCCCTAACCTTAAAATGTTATTTGTAGTCTGCCATAGAAAATGTCTGCAAATTATAACTAAGTAGCATCCACTGTTTGTCTTCTTCCCAAAGCAACTTTGCAAGTGATGCTATTTTTTTGCATCTTGCCTGAGGAGGTGCAGAGAAGTAAAGAGACTTTCCTGTATTCATTCCAAAGTTAGCAGGGGCTTTGTTTTTGTTCTTGATGAAACAATTATTAAAGATTTGGAAGTATCGCTTTCCCATAAATGGCAAGATATTGCTAGCCAGAAATATTTAATCACTATACCATCTTCCAATCTGGCAGAAAGTGAAAGAGAATGATTTTGTATCAAGTGTCAAAATGAGCCAGTTGGCCTTGTTCTCATTGAGATTATTTAGAGGAATAACAGGACAGCCTCTAAGCCAGGCTGAGAATCAGCAGGACCTAAATTTGAGCCCTGGTTCAGCTGCTTAATGTGCCCTTGAGCAATGGTTCCGAGACTCAGTTTCCTCATCAATGCAGCAGCTTCTCAGAGTTTTCATCAGGATTAAAAGAAATAACAAAGTGGCTTAGCACACACTGAGTGCTCCATAAATACTGGCTATTGTTATTGTTTATTTAACATTTAACTGTAGAGAGAACATCTGCTTATCAGACTGGTGGGTTGTTTGTTTGTTTTTGTTTCCTGTGTGCAACAGACACTTCAGAAAGATATAAATCAAAACCCTAATATTCTGAATCATCTTTTTATATTTCTTCCCATTATAAACAGGGGACAATGAGTCATATGTGACTATTAAAATGGAGTTGGTAGGAAAAGTATGGAAATTTGCAACAGGCATCCAGATTATAAACTAATATGCAGTCATTTGCCTCCTCGTGTATTTTTTCCAAATGAGGGGAAGTGGGAGAGACATAATTCATGAGCAAGAATTTTCAGGTCATACTGTGCACATCTGTCCTTCCCTGTGCAGGGGGAGAGAGGCTGAAGGCCACTGCCTCAAGAGACCCTGAACTTTGTAGTTATGCTAAGTTTTCCAATTACCTGTTTGAGCCAAATTTGTAAGGAACTTTGAAACTGCCAAGCCATTTTTTTTAGGAAACAGAGTGGGATATGGAGTTAGCACATCTAGTTCAGAGGAAAGCTATTTTATACTATCATATTTTTATAATCCGTGTAAACAATAATTAAACATTTTACAATCTAAAAGGTGGGAAATTACCTGCCCAACATCAGGAAGAAAAAAGTCACTATGAAAAGACAGCTTAATACTCAATGTGATCACATGAGGTTTAGTGTAAACTAATAAAGTAATTTTTCCCCTTTTAGAAATTTTTTGCATATGAAATTATTTTTACCCTGCAAGTTACTCCAAGGTACATTTTAAAAGTATTATTTACAGTTGCTATCCAGTAAGGATACATTTCAAATGTATCTTGATTAGACAATCACATGTAACAGAAGTTCCTTCCCTTGAAAATGTCTGCAGGAATTCACAACACATAATAACTTTGTTTTGCTGTAACACTGATACTCTTTTCCTATTCCAGCTTTTGCCTGCTTCTTTTTAAGACACAAAAAGTATCCATCTTCTCAATCTCCCTAGCTTTCAGGCCACTTGACAATAGCAGAATGCAAATTACTCAATAACTACATATTTAAATAACCACTGTATAATAGGAGCTTATCGGAGGTGTCCTGGGAAAAAAACCCAAATCAATGACCTTATACAAGATGTGTATTCTCCTCATTGAAAGTCTCCCAGCACTATCAGTCCCCACCTGCCAAGCCAACTTTATCTCTTTGTATGCCCGGAACACCCCTCTACCCCCTTCAAATCCGTTTCTTGCAGACCTACCAATCAGAATCCATGCCTCACTCAAAAAATCCTCAAGGACTTCCATATCAGTTAAGATTTGCATTTGGCAGCTAGTAACAGAGCCCAGAAATAATAGTGGCTTGAACAAGATAAACGTTTATTTTTCTTTTCTGTAAAAGAATTCTGCCGATAAGTAATGCAGAGCTGGTGTGGCATCGCCTATAGTTCCTGTATCTTTCTGCTCCACAATGCACCTTCTATTCTCAGGAACAAAGGATGCCTCCTCGAGTTGCATCCATCTTATCCACCTTCCAGACAGCCAGAAGGGGACAGACAGGCAGATGTCAAACTTCTTTGCAAATGCATCCAGGGCCGAACACCATCCAGCAAACTTCCAGAGCACTCCTTAAATAACTGCCAGATCCATGAAGGAATTAATTCTGAAGTAGGGAGATTTATCACTTACAAAACTTTACTAAATTTTAACAGTATACCCAGGGTCTCATGAGAAACTAGGGTATAATATGAAACTCTTAAAAGGACAACCTGTTTTAGAATATCTATATAACTGGCTTGCCACAGTGCCTAAAATCCCCAGAGTTAGAGATTTAGTCTTTTGGGTTAAGAAACTACTGTGTTTCCAGTAAAAGGCACTGTATTATGCTGAGGGATCAGGGAGAGTTCAGTAAGTATAAGGCAACTTCTAACACATACAAATGTAAGGCTTACATGAAAAATAATACTATCAGCAGCATAGAAATGTCAAAATTAATAGGCATTTCAGAGGTTAGAAGTCTATGAACATCTTTGGGTAAATTTGTGAGTCAGGTGACTCTTTAGCGCCCTAACAAGGCCCAAACGGAACAACAAATGAGTTTAGGAGAGGAAGAAAAAGCCGCCTAGACTGATGGGCCTGGGTTGCCTGTGTGTAGCAGGTTGGGGTGGAGGGCCTAGAAACGGAGTGACAGGCAACCTGAGAAGAGGAGCAGAAAGTATAAGTAAAACCACGTGTTGCACAATGCAGGCCAAGGGCAATGTGAGTGTCCCACAGGAAGTGCTACATCAAGAATCCGGGAGCTCTGAGTTCCAGTCCTGCCTCCGCTGCCCTCTAGGTGGGTAATCCTGGGCAACGAGGACGACTCCGGGCCTCTGCTTTCTTAAAGCAGAGGTTGGTGATGTAAGGGCCCTGTACAGCATTAAAATGATCACCACTAATACTAACAGCTCATGCTTTAGCCAATCCGGAAGAGGTCGCCGAAAGGTGGAGAATGAGTATTTAAGGTATAAAGTCGTTAGACTTGGGAAGACAAGACATGGGGGCCATTCGGTGGAAACAACCTGCCAAACCAAAGAGGCCCCTCTGCTGCTCTGTTCCAGAGGGTGGGGGTGTTACTTTAGAAGCGAATTTAGCACTCATCCCAGTGAGCCTGGGGAAGGCCTCTTCTCATGGGTACGAGTTGCGGCATATTCCAGAGTAAAAACAATAATGAAGTAGCAAACATACACGTAACTATGATTTTTATGCAGGCTTTGTTCTAAGCTCTTCACATATATTAAATATTTTCCAGAGAAAGATGTTCTTAAGATTATGAATTGGGAAGCAAAGCAAGAAACAGAATACAGGTACATAAAGTACTTGGCCTATGGCCTGCATGTAGTAAGCACCCACCATCATCGTTGGCAAACAAAAGATCTCGAGGAAACCTTCCCTTTCTCCTACTGCATAGCCGCCCTCTACATTCTCAAGTGTTGGCTCTCCCATTCACCCGATCTCCTTCATTGTGTGCACCCGCATTCCCACAGCGGAACAAAGCCATCAGAAGATATGAATGGGGTTCGTGGCTCTTCTCAGGTATGTAGCCCCACCCTTGAGTCCCAAGCCTGGATATTCAGTTGAGGATGAACTAAAGATAAGGGGATAAGTTTCCTCCTCACTTTCCATCAGCAGTACTCTCTTTTTGAGTAAAGATTTGTCTTATTTGGTTTTACTGGTGGAGGACAGGAGGGGAGGTAAAGGGCAGAAGCAAGAAAGGAAGCAAAGAAGATAAAATTCAGGAGTTATTTCAGGTCTGGGTTTTGGCTCAGGCTGATGGTTTAAGCTGTCATTGTTGAGAAATATAAAAGCCTAAGACTCTTCCTAAAGGCAGAAACAACTGTGGCTGGGGCTTGGAATTATAGGTCTCTTAAATTAGCTCCAAAGAACCTGAGTTGACAGCTGAGGAAATGAACAAACAGTGAGCAATCAATGTGCCAACATCTACCTGCAAAAACTTTTAAGTTCAGCTTCTTGTTGGGTGACAACCGACTCTAGGTCTTCTACCATTTAGCCAGCAGAGGTCTCTCTTTTACTAATCTTCAACTTAAAAAAAAAAAAAAAAGTCCCTGTGGTTGTTCGTTTTTATTATCCCTCTTTTGAAGTCTCTTTCCAAAATCAAGTAAACAGTTAACTCTTTGAGTTGCTCAGTAAAGAATGAACACTAAAATGCTGAGCTATTTGAAGAAAATGATTCCGTTTTCACCCCTAAACTCTGTACACTTGCTTAGAAGATTCACATCAATTGTACTGGCAAAGGGCAAAACATGGACTGGCTCCTAACATAACATGAGCAAGAGACTGCAAGCTAAACAAGTGGCAGGTGGAGCAGAAGTGGCAAGACCGGCTGGTTGGGCCGTCAGTTCAGCAGACCCACACCCAGCCATGGGGCCTGTGTGGGTCCCTCCCTCAAAACCTGAAAAGTATCAGTTGTGACCAGTATCTGTTCTGATGGTCCAAGAACATCAAGTCCCCTTCACTTACTGAAAAACCACATACCCACCAGAACTTTTTAATATTTTTTATATTGTGTATGTCCATGAAGAAATGTAAAGGTGTAAACCTAAACTTTCTTTCCCACATTCTATGGGAATGATCCCAATACAAAACTAAGGGTGTTGACTAGAATAAGATAAAAGAAGGTAATAAGCAAGTTTAATTAAAGCTGCTCAAGTCACTCTCTTCAATTATCCAATGGCTTCCCATTGCTCTTGAACTAAAGTTCAAAATTCCTAATGTGGCTTGAAAGGCCCATCACCATCTGGACCTTCTCACCTACCATTCACACCACTCGTTTCTGCTGCTCTGGTTCACACCCTCCCAGTCATAAGCACCTTCTTTGACTTCCTCGAAGTCCTTCCTGACTCGGGGCCTTGGACATGCTCTGCCTGGATCACTCTTATTTCCCTTCTGCCTTCAACTGGCTAACCCCTGCTCATCCTCCATGTCTTAGCTGGAAGGTCATTTCCTTAGGAGTGACTTGCTACCTTCCATCTTTAGATAGGTTCCCTATTTCAAACTCTTGTAACATCCTGCAGGTTGACCACTACAACACGAGAGACTTTCAGAAAACTGCAGAAGGCATTACATGGGGGATGGATTTGTAAAGGCTCATTTCTTTTGGGTAAACATGGGCTGGCCTGGGGAAAGTTTTGATTCCAGACCATGCCTACTCCCTCAGCTGGGCACCTTTGCAGGAACATAGGCAGAAAACCTGAGCTTCTTTCATAGCGCATACAAGGTCTTTCCAGAATGTGTCCAGCCATGCACTATGAAAAAGAGACATTTAATGAAGATACAAGATACAAGAAACACTGTACGTAGGACAATGATGCCTCAGCCCCCTTCAAGGTAGGCACCTTGGAACCTCACACGGTTCTCCCAATCGCCATCAGCTGCCCTGTCATATTTTCATGAATCTCATCAATGGTCTGAAATCTCTTCCTTTTGAAGGTGATTTTAGTTTTGGGAAAAGCCAGAAGTCACAGGGCACCAAATCTGGGCTGAGCCACCTGGGTGATTTGATGTTTCACCAAAAAGCTCTGCATCAGACGTGATGCATGAGCAGGCGCATTGTTATGCTGAAGCTGCCAATCACCAGTTGCCCATAGCTGCAGCCTTCTGAATCATCCAAATAGTTTCCACAGAGGAATGTTTAAGGTTAACACAAAATTTGATACAGATTCATTGCTCCACTGGCTCAGTCATTTTGAATGCAACAGCCACACAGTACACAAGCTCACTCAACAGCATCTACCTCCCCCACTGACTAGTACAGTGAAGTCATCGTTGTTCAACCTACGCATTCCAGTCCACTCGCCTTGGCTGTCAGGTTACCTTAATGTTGCGCAAACTGTTCTCATTACATTAACAATGGCTGGACTTTTTCCGGACAGACTACTGCAGATCCTTCAGAACACTCATTTAAATTCCACTGAATAATTACAGCTGTGACTTTTCTGTCCATCTCCTCAAACAGCCTGTAGCTCCAAGAGGGCAGGACTCTTGTTAGTCACGTTGAAGAAACAGAGCCCGGCCCTTAGGAGGGTCTCCACTAGTGTGTGTGCAACAATGAAGCAGAGATTGTTATCACCAAGCAACCACTAAGTTACACTTTCCCACGCTTTTTTCTAGCAAGATGATAAAAGTTCACTCTTCAGCCTACACTACTATACTATCTATAATCTTTCTTTGACGTTGTGAATATGCAGTTTGCGGCCAAAAATCAGCAATCTCGCTCTCCTGGAAGGAAACCTGATCCACAGGGATGGACTGTGTGATCCTGACTAGAAAACGAATTACGGAATTGTAAGCCAAAAGGGACCTATAAGTCATCTTGTTTAATGTCCCCACTTTACAGGAAATCAAGAACTAGAATCTTCTCATTTGTAAATTGAGGACTGGATGCAGTACTCTCCCATTCTCGGTATTCTGAGATCCTCAGATCTGCCCCAGGTCCGTCCCATGGCCCAGTGACAGCTCAAGTCTGGTCTGCTAACTTGAAATTTAAAACGGCTCTCCCCAGCACTACGTCCTAAGTAACAAAACTACAGGCAGAGAGTTGAGCTGTTGAATTCCAAGCAGAATCCTGGTGTGCCAAATGCCAAAGATCAAGGAATGTGAGGTTTGGGATAATGTTACCACCAGGATCCCATGTGGCAAAAAGATGGAATAGGCTCAATTCTCCATGGTTTGTTAAGATAGCCCTGAGTTAATGGGGTGATATTTATACCTTACTTATGTGCTCTTGAAACAAAACCATATACCCAACATATATACTCCTCATAATTCATATAGGGATTTAACAGTATTTGGAACAAAACACAGAAAAAAAGGGAGGAAAATGAATTAGGGAAATGCCTAGTTCTGTTTTAACATCTGAGAAGAGAGATTACATGAGACACAAAGAGAAACTTATTCTCCATTTAAGAATTTCAAGGATAATTATTTTTTTAACTTGAAATATCTTTATGGGTTTTTTTCATGTTAAAATCCATCATTAAAATACACAACCAATACTTAAATGAACAAAATGAAAGTCTCTTCATAATTCTACTCTCAGGGATTAAAATGAGGTAACCTTCCAGGTCAGTTCTATGGATATAAATGTGAATTGTCTTTAATTTTAAAAAATGGTTTTTTTTTTTTACAAAAATGGAGTCATACTATAAATACTGTTCTGTGCCTGGTTTAATATTATAGAAAACTTTTTATATTAGTACATCTAAAGCTACCTGGGTGTTCTAATAGTTGCAATCTGTGTCATTCCTGGATATACTATAGTTGCTTCAATCAAAAAATCAATCCTTTAATCTTGCATCTAAAAGGATGTTGCTGGGTTGTTTACTTTTTTGTTTCTTTCTTTTTTAAATCTTCACCCAAGGATATGTTTATTGATTTTTTAATTGTGTTTAGAGATAGAAAGGAAGGGGGAGAGAGAGAGAGACATTGATGTGAGAGAAACATGAGTTGGTTGCCTCTCGCTCCCATATGCGCCCCACCTGGGGATCGAACTCGCAACCTAGGTATGTGACCTGACCTGGAATTGAACCTTCAATCTTTTGGTGCATGGGACCACACTTCAATCAACTGAACCACCCGGCCAGGGCTTTTTTGTTTCTTTTTAAAGTCTAATATGTAACTTCACAATTATCATGCTGGTATATGTATCTTTAGTCTCGCATCTGACCATTTCCCAAAAGTAAATTTGTAGAAAAGGAACTACTGAATCACAGACTAAACCCACAGTATAGAATGTACAATGCATCATGTATGTATAGTTCTAACCTAACACCATTTACTCTATCATATATACTCTCCCTCTACTGATTCGACATTTCATATTAATCACAGAATAAATTCTACTTGAAGCTTTTAAGAGAATAGAGAACTTGAAGGAAAAACCAGAATAAGGTCATGATTTTGGAGAATCAGATTATTGGCCAACATTCAGGCATTTAAAAACAGGAATGGATGAGATGTGTGGAGAAAGGTCACTGCTTGCTTTAAGAGGCTGACTCAGGAGATTTCTAAGAGCAAAGTAAGGTGATGCCAGTAAGACAAAGATTAAACAATTTGGATAAGGGAGATTTGACCCTGAACTTGAAAGGTGGTCATGGCTCCACACATGTAAACTCCTTGCTTCTCTGGTCACCAGTGAAGCTGGGGAAAAAAAATCACTCAGCCTTGGACAGAAGGGAGGGAAGCAAAGGTTAAACTATCAGGAAAGGATAACGATCACCTTTGCATGAGTGGCGCTGACTGTAACTCTATTTCCTTAAATTTATGTATTCTGTGTATAATTTATACCCCAACAGTCTCAAACTACAACTGAACATAGTTCCACATTTGAGAAGCCTTTTGTATATCCTTTTCTGAAAATTGTGTTCATAGACCTTGCTTATTTTTCTATTGGTCTGTTTGCTTTTTCTCTTTAATTTGTAGACTGTTTATCAGGGAAATTAGCCTTTTGATAAATGGGTTGCAAACATTTTCCCCAATTTTCCATTGTCTGTATGGGTGTGAGAATTACTGATTTAGTACCACAAATAAATCTATACCAGGTCCTTTCTGAGATAATTAGAGATGACCCTCAACTCAACCCAATGTCTTATTTTTTGAAGCATTTTTGAAAATTGTAGTGAAATGTCATAAAATTTACCATTCTGACCATTTTTTGCAATACATTAATTCTGTTCATTAAATGCCCAATAAAAATGATTTGTTCTCCTTGAGGATAATTAAAAGCAGCATTTAAAAATGAGGAAACTGTCCTGGACAGGTAGTTCAGCTGGTTAGAGCATCGTCCCAATATGCCAAGGTTGCTGGTTCGATCTCTGGCCAGGATACAAGAACAAACCAATGAAAGCATAAATAAGTGGAACAACAAATTAATGTTTTTCTTTCTCTCTCAAATCAATAAATTTAAAATTTTTTTCAAAAATGAGAAAACATATTTACAAGGTTAATATTGTGTTGGCTGTGGTTACTTTAGAATCCAAAATACAAACTGGATATCTCTATTAATTATATTGTTTATAAATATATAATGGTTATCATTATACAGGGATGGACAAAAGTAGATTTACAGTTGTAATACAAATAAATAACACAATCATCAATAAATAATAAAAGAAGAAAAAACTGTTTCGTGTACTCACAACTGTAAGCCTACTTTTCCCCACCTCTGAACCAGCTCCTACGCTAAGTACTGCATATACATCATCTCACCCAACAGTTTTAATAACCCCATGGGAGAACTGTAAACATCCTCACTACATAGCCAAAGAAAGACAAACTTTAAAAGGTGAAGCGCCTTGCAACGCAGCAAGTCCCACAAGCATTAAGTGAGGTAACAGGGACTCAAACCCAAGCAGTCTGACTCCTGAGCCTTAAGTCCCAACACTGTACCTGTGTCTGTCTCCTGGAGGATGGGACCCAGAATCCTGTGGGAGATTCTTGTAGCTAGAATGTGGATGAACTTTAAGACTTTTCCAGAGGCTATGTATTTATTTACTTACTATTATAGTTATACATAATGCAAAATTTACTATTTGAAACGTTTTAACTAGAGAGTTCGGTGGCACCAAGCATGCTCACATAACCCCCACGTCATTGTCTTCTCACTCTGCTATGGCAGACTGGGTATGCAACACGTTTTTCTTTTTATGTCATTGAATTTATATTATATTTTATGGGTTCTATGTTTTGTGTCATACTTAGATCTTCCCCACTCTGAGATTATACTTTTTTAAATCCTCTGAGGTATCTTCTGGTATGTCTATGGCTTCTTTTTTTTTTTTTTTTTTTTTTTTTTTAAACACTTCACTCTTAAATCCTTCAGGAATTTATCCTGGTATAAATGTGAGATAGAAACTTAGATCTGGACATCAAAAGAGAGATCATAGTTAACTGATTAAGAGTTAGGGTCATTCCATTTTTGGTGATAGCTGAAACCAAAGAGAAGGTATGATGGCATTCAGCAAAGAGTTTGGACCTTGAGGGATTTGTTTGAACCAAGAGGAAGGTTGAAAGACAAAGAACCTGAGAATCTAGAAAAGGCATTAGTGTGGTAGGAGGAAAACCAAGAAGGAGCAATGCCTTGGACACCCAGGAAGTAAGGTAAGTGTCGTTCTGTTGGAAAGGGCGAGAGGAGCCCTGCACCCAAAGTCACAGCTTAGTAACCATTCCTGTTTTTCACCAAGAATCAGGTTAAAAACAGCTTCACCTTGTTTTTTTCTTCCTTTTTTCTGTGTTATTACTACAATAAGAACCAGAGAACATAAACTTTGAGAGCTCATGTCACTTTGAGAAAAGTAGTTTGGTCAAGTACAACAGTGGAAGAGCATCTTGTGCTGTAACCCTAAAACATTTCAATCCCAGGAGGCAACTTGGAAATGGGAAGCATTTTAGAGGCCCAAATGGACTGAAGAGCTGGGTTTTCAAAAGGCTGGCTTTATTCACTCTGTATTCTCACTTGTCCTGGCTTCTAGTAGCTTTCTGTTGCCAGGGCCTGCAGATGAGAACTAGCAGGAGAGCACATGTTTGCCTAAGGCCCAGGTTTTTGAAACTATCTTAATTCTTACACAATCCCACTAGAGACAAAACCTCCCTGAACAAAAACTTCTGTTTTCATCCACATTCCCCCAGAAGACTCCAATCCCAGAATTCTACAATAAATAAACATTTATCAAGAACATGCAAAAAAAGATGCGAGATAAAGGTTTCACTTTATTTTTTTAATACCAATAGGACTTATATTTACATCTAGATAAATTCATTTTAAATTCATATGAGGAAGAAAGGCAAGCAAAAGAAGCTAGAAAAATTCTGAAAAAGGGACCAGTCAGGGTGTGCAGGGTTAGTGTTACCAGCAATTAAAACATATTCTAAATTTATAGTAATTAAAATAATTTGGTCCTGAGTGCTGGAACTGATAGAACAATGGAATAAAATAGGACAATCAGAACTTATTGGAATTTAGTGTTAAGGTATAAGTTTAATGTTAAAGGTATAGATTTACTTGTCATCTTTTATCATGTTGAGCATTCCCATCCAAGAATATGACACACCTTTTGATTTGTTCATGTCTTCTGTTAGAGATACAATCTCAGAAGGAGAACACTGTTCCATCTCTCCACCGCCTTCCTGTCTGCTGAAGAGTGGTAGTGAAAGTTACCTGTGAAAGTTGTTTGGGGTCTAAGTTTTTTCCCAGTGTCATTCCTAACATACTGGACTTCCTAGTCTCTCTGTTTACCAAATGTAGAGAGTGTGATCAAGCCTAACTTAATCAGACAGGTATTAGGTGTTGGCAGAATTATTTTTAAAGGTTCTAGTGGCTAAAATATGGCCTTGATTTAACTTAGGAAGTTAGGATGGCAGCTGGAAGTTACCACCTACTCAGTACCATTAGCCACCAATCTCAAAGATGGAGCTTCAAGTCACCATGGGTATCGGTCTTGAATAACAACGTCCAACAGAAACAGAATGTAAGTCACATCTATAAATTACAGTCTAAATTAGTAACCACTCTAAAAAAAGTAAAAAGAAACAGGTGGAATTAAATTTAATATTTTTAAACTAATATTTCAAAAGTATGATCATTTCAACATCTAATCAATATAAAGTTATTAATGAAGATATTAAACACATTTTTAGACTAATTCTTGGGAACCTGGTGTAAATTTCACACAGCACATCTCAGTTTGGACTAGCCACATTCAAGTGCTCAATAGCCACGTATGGTTTTGGCTACTACATTGGACAGTACAACTCTAGAAAAGGGTCATGAGCAAGGAAAATTGCTTAATTTAGTAGAAACCCAGAAACTCCCAGGTTGGAAATACAGTATCTCAAGGGTCTGGAACAGACTTCAAAAATCCCAAGTCCTAACATCCATTTGATTGTTCAGTCTTTTCTACTATGTCCTTATCAAGGGATCACCCAGACTAGTGCTTGACTCGCACTTTCAGGCAGGATGAGCGCACTGTTTCCTGAAGCTAGCCAGTCTATTTGGGGACAATCTTAACTCAAAAAATTCCTTACTAAGAGCACAAGCAGGTCAGCTTGTGGGGGTCTGAGACGCTTAGTTGGGTTGTGCTAACCTTAAGCAGTGAGTTGGCTGGGCTAGTAAGCATTGGGGGAATTAAGAACTGAAAAGTGGATGGTGGTGTTTTGGATAGGAACTGTTAGACGAAAAGCTGAGACTGGACATCTGGTTCAAATCCTCAGCTACACTGCAACAAAACAGATCCCCCCGCTGCACTCCCCCCACACGAACTCTGCAGATATGCTAACTTCCCTAACCTGGAGATAAATGGATTTGGAAAATAATTTAAAACATGATAAACTTTAAAAAATTTCACCATAAAGTAAAACCTAATTGGTTTATAACTAATGAAGGATATCATATGTATTAGATCTGTATTATAAATAACTTTTTTCCCTAAACCTTAAAGTACTTTATCAAAGGAATTAATTTTCAGATCCAGAAGTCAAAGACACTTTCAAAGTCATTCCCTCTCTCGATTTTGGTTTAACCTTTTCTTCACACAAAACCACTCTGGAAATCAGAGACAGAAAACTTGTTTTAAAAAAATCAGTAAAAATGACACCGACTGCCTGAGTTATGATGAATTCTGACTGGGTGGCTCCTGAAATAATATCCCCCCCCCCGTATTTGCATTTCTTGTTTCTTTCTTTCCTTCTTTTTTCCCCCCTTGGTAGTGAGGTGCTCTTTTCCGGGCCATCTTCACCCTCCCGCCTTCCCCAATTCTACCTTTTCCAAGGCAGGGGAAGGTGCATCCTCGCCAGAGCTCCTGCCGGCGCCTCCCTAGTACCTCTGCCCAGCGGCCGGCGAAACGGCGCAGCCTGGACATCCATTAACGTTTATACTACATCTCTGGCTTCGCCAAAGCGTCCCCCGGTTGTTGACCGTGGCCCCTCACTCCCCACCCGCCAGCACACTGTGAAGCGCACTTGGGGGTAAAATTTTGGAACAGAAGCTCCGCCCACCCTCTTCCCTCCCGCCTCCACAAAACCACTAAATACCCTACTTCGGTCCGCCGAAGCGGGTCTCGACACACGATCTGGGGTACCGTACTTTTCTGAAGAAAACAAGCATCCAAAAAAAAAAAAAAAAAATTCAAACTACACTCTTCGGCCAATGGGGAAGAAGCGGGCGGTGGGCGGAGGAAGCGCGCGGCGGGCGGGGCGCGCGGGGCTGTTACCGCCGGGGATTTGTAAAAAACGCGGCGGGCGCTGGGTTTGGGGCTTTTTTTCCTCCAAAACCAGTTCAAGCGCGAGTCCCCGCCTGTAGCTGCAGCCTCTCAGATCCACCTTAAATCTTCAGTGGACCCAGCGCAGGGGTCAGTGGGCGCAGCCAATGCCAATCAAGTTTACAACCACCAGCACGGGAGGGGGGAAAAAAAAAACCGAGAGGAAAAAAACAATCTTCAAGTTCTCCAGTCCACACACACGCACAGTCACACGGACGCACGCACACACTTACACAAGCACACAAAAGGAGGGGGTGGGGGGACGGGCGGGCGCGCGCGCGCGAGGGAGAGGAAATGTTTGCAAAATGCTGGCTGGAGGCTTGGTGCCCGTGGCTCGAGCGCTCGGGGAAAGCGCGCGGGAAGCGCGGCCCGGCCGGAACGCCATGATGGTGGCCGCGGTTTGGAGCCCATTTTCTGGCGGGGAAGCTGCAGTGATGCAATCCCCCGGCCCCGGGCCTGGCTGCGTGCCTCTTCCCTGCTTTCTCTTCACGTTCCTTTCGAGGCGCCTCGACGTTTCGCGCCCAACACGCAGAGATTTCTTTTACTTTACGATTCCTGCCTACTCTGTCCCCACGCGAGACCGGCCTGGTACGCGGGTGGGGGAGACAGAGAGAGACGGATTTACGTGTAAACACTACACTTTCGGTTCTGCGGGGCCTGAGGCTGACCCCACCCCCACGCGAGCCCAGATCGCTGAGGTTCTTCCCCGCAGGGTGGTTCTAACACAACCGTGGTTCTTCCCCTACCCCCACCTCCTCTCCGCTTCCAGGATTTTTACCTTCAATTTGCCCGAGAGGGAAGGGAGCGGGATTAGGGTGTGGCTCAGGTGAAAGAGATGGTAACTTAAAAAAAAAATTAGTACTCTGGGAAACAAATCGGGAGAGCCTAGACGAACTTTCAAAACACTCTTTTCAACATAAAAAACTTATGAAGAACAAGTGTCGACGCTAAGAATGATGAAAGGGCGAAGACAGCGTTTCCACGGCTGCCGGGAAAGGTCGCTCCGCGCGGCAGGGCAGTGGACGCAACACTGGCCACAAAGGCCGCTCCCGCCCCCGCCCCGCTCCCTTTTTGTTGATTTCCAGGACCCCCTCCGTCCCCCAATCGTAACCCCTGGGCCCACATTTTCCTAGTGCCTCCCTGGCCCACCCCCGCGCTGGGCAGCTGGGGATGCGATGGGGGGACTGCGCAAAGCGGGTAGAGGGGGGCAAGCAACCCCCGCGAGCAGCAGTGGCGCTCGGCCCTCCGGCGCACTACTGAGGCCCTCTTTGCCGCCGGCAATCCGGGAAGCCTTTCGAAATGCGCGGGGCTGCGGGTCATTGGAGCCTGGGGTGGGGGTGGGAGCGGGCTGCTGCTCTGGAGGATCCACAAATTCTGAAAGGTTCTCCCTTTCGCTCGTGTGCCCCCACTGCTCTGGAGCTGGCAGGGCACTGATGGGGAGCGTCTATTTGTGGAGAGAATGAGGGACTTTCGCTTCCTTCTTAGCCCAGAGGAAAGATGATGAGGGAGGCAAGTTTCTGAGAAACCACCCAGCTCCGCTGAGCTAGCCGAGGCGCAGCCGACCCCCGCGGCCTTCGGGCGCCCCGGCCGCGGGTACTGCGTGCAGCCACCCGGGCAGTGCGGGACGTTGGGAGCTGCAAGTTTCAAACCTGGAGCCAGACTTGGTCTTTCTGTCCCCGAGCGCCAGCCAGCCCGACACCGCAACTGCTGCAGCGGGCGAACGCTGGGCTGAAGTGTAGTTTGGAGAGACGACGGCGCAGTGGCCAGGGCAGCGGGGCAGGGCGTGGCTGGCGCGCGTGGCCGGGTCCCTTCAGAGGGACACTTGCAGCGGGCGACGCAGTCCTGGACCCCGGAGAGGACGCCCCGAATCGTGGGGACGAATTTGGAGACTTGACACAGAAGTGTAATGGATCCACTCGGCGACTTGGGGACTGCGTTCCTGTGAACGTGCCTAGCGCGGCGAGCATCCACTGCTTCCTGGCCCAGCACTCCTAAAACGCAAACTCTAAAAATTCACATTAAAGATGCCTCTTTAGGAAAGAAAAAATGGGGTACATGCAGCGATTAAGGGTATTTTTTCCTGTTGGAGACACTTTTTAAAGTACCCTTTTTGCTCAGAGAAACTTTAATTTTATTTCATTATTTCCTAACTCTCCCTCCACTCCTTCCTCCCCGACTTGAATTGTCTTTCTTGCTTTCTCAGTGTCTTCCCGAAAAACACTCTGTATGCGTCTTTTGGACAGAATCACAAAAACACCTTTCAGTCTTCAATTAAAATAATACCTGCTTGGAAAATGTAGCCTAGCCAGCAATGGACCTACTTTTCACCTCTCTTCCCGGCAGTTGTAGAGAGTCAATCTTACTTAAAAAAAAAAAAAATCCACAATTTCGGGTCAAAATTAGCTGAAAATACCTTGTTTAGAGCTTTTTTGGGGTGCAACAATTTGAGGGAAACAGTTTAACTGAAATTCAGATCTTTGCAATTTAACCATTTTCAGTTTCCTAGAAAAAATAATTTACGTTTACACATTAACCACATTTTCAAGGGAATGTAAAATTGCATGAATTATTTTAGTAAGTCTGACTTTCAAATCTTATTTTTCCCCTTATTTAACTAAAAGAATCTTTCTACTATGTGAATATAGGGGTCCAAAAACCCTTAGACTTTGTGTTTAGATTAACTAGTTTTGGGCTGTGTAAATTATCATTACCAGGAAATTCAGAAATTTAGGAATTTGATGACGTTTAATTTTAATACCTGTTTTATCTAAATTAGTGTGGAATGCAACATCAATTTCTAAAAACTATATTTCTGAATATTTTGCACTAGAGGTGTAGACTACATGGTCTGAAAAATTGCTCTGATTCTTCACACTCTGCATGTGTAAATAGAGAATTTAGAAAGTCACCAATGTTACTTTCATTTTCAACCCTGCAAATGTGTGATCAGTATACACTTATGTAAGAATTTTTGGTTCTGACACATTCATGTCCTAGAAGACATAAATATTTAACTACTGGAAATCTGACAATCTTATTTATATGAAAATGTGGCTTTTCCACTTTTATACTTCTAAAGCTTTGTCCACCCACACAGAACTAAGTGGAAAACAGTGACTACTACATTCAGACCCACAGAAACATCTGAGTTGTGGGCCGGAATTATCTAGATTATTTACCACTTCACACTCGATTTGTGTAAATATGACTAAAATGCCAGGTTGAATACCTCAAGCTTAGTAAAAGCACATTACATACAGTTCAACTCAATGAATAGCTATGGAAGTTTTCTTTATTGATTGTTTGATATGTAACAATAATTGGCATCTTTTTCACACATTACCAAAAATTATACTTGGCTCAGTATGCAACCTTTTAAGCACAGCCATATTATTTAAAGAAGGGGGAAAATCTATTCTACCCAATACAGCATTTACAAATGCACAAAACATGCCACTTTGGCTTGTATATTGTCTAGATTAAAAAAAAATCTCTTTTTAACATAAATAAGTTAGTATAATTTTCAGTGTCTTTACAGAGTTATGTACACAGGTACACTTCAAATGGTTTTGTTTAATACACAGGCAATGTAAAAATACTGTTTAAAGATGTAGTATCCATTTCACTTATACTATACTGTCTTTTCTATACACACTTTCCTCTTAAAACACCGTTTTCCTTTGGGCAAATTAACAGAGAATTTTTAAATTTAAAATTATTTCATTTTTATGTGACATTACATAGATCTTTATTTTGACTGTCTATACAGCCCAAAGCAAACAGGAAATTGGAAATTTTCTCAATAAATCTAATAAAAATTAGATGGTCAATTCTGAGCATTTAGAACTTCCCCCATTTTTTGGCCCAGAATTATCTGGAGTGATTACCTAACTGCTGAATAATTAACTGGTAAATTCCACTTTTAAGGGGGCCTAGAGGGGAGCACCAAGGACAGTTTGTTGTTGTTTACCAAAAAAAAAAAAAAAAAAAAAAAAAAAAAAAAAAAGCTATTTGCTGCTACATAACGGAATTATCAGAGCTCCCAAATGAGAAATAGCTTCTTGTAAAAATAAATAGGGATTATTTGTAGCCAGTGTTAAAATTTGAATGATTTTTAAAATAAAGTATCAGTTTTCACTGAAAGGGACATTACATCTTTAAAGAAAACAATTAAAACCCTTTCCCTAAACTGCTTTCTCTTTATGCAAGTCAAATATTTTTCTCCTTGCTCTAAATGGAGGCAAGCTCTTCACATCCCCATGCCAATTCCTTAGCCCCACCCTCCCTTCCCTTCCCCAAAGTTTATGTGCTACATAAAAGGTAAAAACTATATACACAGGTAGTACAATGAAGCAAATAAGGAAAAACCTAATTGCACAATGCTACATCCAATGCTTTTAGAGGCAGATCATTTAAGAACGCCTAAAATTTTAGTGTTATTGTGTTGTTCCTTTTCAGTGCTTATACAAGACGTCCAGCGATATGGAGTCAGCGATATGTATTTAACATTTTTAATTCATATTTTCCTTGCTTCATCAATCAGTGGGGTATCTGATACACAAGGAAACATACTCCCAATTCTGCAAGAGAAACAGAGGAAAGAATTAGGAGAAATGCACTAGAATAACATTACCAGTAAAGTACAGTGATTATTTTGTCACTATCTTAGTTGGGAAATACCTGAGTGATGGAAAAGGAAGTAGGTACTAAAGGCTGATGACAATAGTCATCTCTATCCAATGTTCCCTTCACTGGATTTTTACTCTTCTCTGTGTTGTATACTTTTATCTACAGCACTGGGTCTCAACAGTGGGCTACTTTGTACCCCAGGGGACACTTGGCAATATTTAGAGACATTTTTGGTTACCATACTAGGAGAAGGGGGTGCTACCGGCATCTGTGGGTGAGGCCAAGGATACTACCAAACATAAAATGCATAGGACAACCTCTCACAACAAAGAATTATTTGGCCCAAAATGTCAGTAGTATAAAGGTTGAGAAATCCTGGTCTAGAGAATCAAGGTCAAGGATGGTGAGAAAGAACAGACAGGAAAATTAAGAAACTGTATCACTTAAGAGTAGCAAAATTTTCTAAATTTGAAAAACAATGTAAACTATAACTTATAGTTCTCCAAAGAAAATTCTAGCCACTTTTTTCCCAAAATATTCTAGTTTCTTAGTCATATGCAGAATATACACATGAATGCTTCTGCATAGGGCTTTACTACTATTTCTAGTATTCACTGAACTGGCAATATTTACTAACAAATGCCTCTCTATGTCAGAATAAGACCAGGCCGTTTGATGAGTTAGGCCACAAGTCGCAAACCAAAAATAGCTGCAGGTGGTAAGGTTGTGTCAGAACAACTTTTCACCCAATTTTCCCACTTCATATACAGCTGTAATATAGAGGTACTACAGTGCTATTCTGTATAAGGTCTAAAGAATATCAGACGTATGTGAAGAAGTCACAGACATGACATTATGATTTAAAAATACAACACACTTGAATCCCACCTTAATCCTTGTGTTCCTTATTTCTAATTTTTATAAATAAGGATTTTAAGAGTTAGTATCACTATCTATTAAGATTTCTTTATATTATAAGCTATGAGCCTGTAGAGGTGCTGGGGGAAAGAGGTCACAGCCTTGTTCAGGGTAGACCTTACCCTGGCCAGCCCTGATGTCTACTATCCATTTCCCCTACAAATATCCAAATCATCCTGCTATAGCACGATTAGCACACACATGCTGACCTGTTTCTGGATTGCTGACTCTGGCAGAGTTAATTTAACTTCTGCTTTGCAACTTCAGTGTTATTAGAACTTCTGAGGAACCTTAGAGTTTTGTTTGGTTGGTTGGTTTTTTGAGCTTTCTATTTGTTGTTGTTTTTTTTAAATATGCAGCTTCCTTCTCTGTCCCCCAAACTTACCGGAAAACAAGGAAAATGAGAGGTTATGAAAATGATAAAGATAAAAGAACACAACACACCTCTCTTTTTGCATTTCTAACCATTTGATTAACAAAATACAAGCCAACTGTACCTAAAGTTTCCCACAAAATTTAAATGTAATCGTTTATTTGCCATTTTTCTATGTATGGCCCAGAATATGCTGACTCAACCTGAACCTCTGGGAAACGAATTCTCATGAAGTGGGTCTGAGGCATACTCCGCCGTGGTGTTCAGATGAGGAAAGAACCCATTGTTTCCAACATGTTTTGGTGGGACTCACAGGGAACTGACCTACCTACCCACAGGGCCCTAGTTACAAGTACTTGCCTGGAACACTTGCTCTAGGCATTTCGTGTTTCAATGGAAAATGACCTCAAGACATGGAAACTCTGAAGAAATACAGTGCCGTCACAGTGATTCCCAGACTCCCTTATTCCTTCTTTTTTGACTTCACAAAATATAAACAAAAACCCACAAGCTCTAATCTGCCAGCAACCACTAAGATCGCGTATCTTGGGGTCTGAAAGCTCACGAGTTCCTGCAGCCCAATTTGGGTGCCAGTTATTTGCTCCTGGTAATCAACCCACCGAGCAGTTTACGTTTGACGTCTTCTGAGGCCCGGTTTCTTGGGCGTCTGCTCCACTGAACCCGCGTTCGGGGAACCGTCTGAAACATTTTCTTCTGTTCTGTTGGTTCTTTTGTTTTGAGAAGAGGCATCTAAGGACAAGAGGGAATTTTTAAAAAGAACACACACAATCCTTATTAGAAAAAACAATGGTTGGCAGAAGTTGGCTCAATAGTCAGGGGATGAAAAACCCACCACGTCCACCCACATTGGACCCGTCATTCCGAGTGGCCTTTAAGGTCACAAAATGAGGTTGTTTTCACATAAAAGACACTGTTTGCTACGCCCCAAAGCGCTCTCTCCAAAGCGTAGAGGGAGGCCGCTGATAAACATCCCAACGTTGTCACATACCTACCCCCAGCTAGACAGAAGGATCTGTGATGTTTTCGGTTAGTAAAATTATCAGATAATACAACCTCAGGCTTCTGGCTTACAAATCATACACATACAGGCAGTCAGGTAGCACTCACAACCTAGATTACGAAAGTTCGCTCCCAAGAAGCTGTATCAGGATACGCTGGAAAGAAAGCTGACGGGTTAAGCCCTGCAAGCAGGCAAGGCGGTGCCCCAGACAAACAGACATTTTAAGGCTTTCAGAGGGTCATTACCGTCTGTTGCAGGTCGCTTCCTTATCCCAGTGCACGGCTCCCCTAAGTCCATCTGGCTGTCCGATGCATCAGTTTTTTGGTCTACCAAGTGTGTGTCCTCTGAATTTCCCTGACACCCAATTAGAGGCCCCGCTTGGCGGTTCCCGCGGACATCCTGGCTCTCCTGCGCGGGCACCTTGCAGGCGCCTTTGGGTGGCCGCGGGGGTCTGTAGTAGAACTCGGGCAAGCTGCCCTTTTCCACCTCTTGCCATTCGTATTTGCCCTCTAGGGGCCTGTGATTCTGAAAATCAAAATTCCACTTGCGCTGACTTGCCTCTTCCATGTCTCGGCAGTGCTTCTCCAAGTCCCGGGTTAACTCTTCGTGATTCACGGGGCCGAAAAGGTTTCGGCAGGCGGAGGGCTTGGGGTACTCCGCCTGCCTGGCGTCCATCCGCTCCAAGCTCGGGCTCCCGTTAGACACTCGTACGTTTGACATCTTCCTCCCAGGTCTTTACGACCGCCTCTCGCGCGCTCTCGGAAAACAAAACCGAACAAAACAAAACGCCCCGACCCAGCCCGAACTCCACTTATAAAGCCTGCGACTGCCCTGAGAGCCAAGAGAAACAAACCCCAACAAGCAACTGGCGCGTCAGGAGCGCGCTAGGTCTGGGGAGGGGGTGAGGGCCAAGCTGCCCAAAGTCTCCGTGGATCAAGTGTACCAGGGAGCGGGAGGGCGGGGAGGGGAGGGGAGAGGCGAGAGGCGGGGGTGGCAAAGGCAGTCCAAGCCCAGGCTGGTGCAAGCCCGCGCGTCCCGCGAACCGAGCGGCTCTCCAAACCTTTCTGGCGTCAGAGTCGCGGAGGGGCGAAAATGTAGGGAGAGGGGAAGGGAAGAAAAACACCCCGAAAAGACGAGCCCCCTTTTCTTAGTTGCCCAATATGGCGGTGGAAGGGAGGCTGACGAAGAAGAAAATGATTGACACTGCAAGTCTATTTAAACAGAGGTGGAGATCCATTGGTCGCGGCGCCGGGAGCCGCCCCGCCGAGGCTGGCGAGCGCGGCCTTAAGGTGGCCCCGGCGCGATCCCGCCGTCTCCCCGCCTCCCCGAGCGCGCCGACTCCGTGAGCGCCGCCGGGAGATTGGCTGGTCGCGTGATTGCTGTAGGTGCACTGCTGCCAGCAAACCTGCTCCGGCTGGCCTCGGAGAAATTAAAAATAAGACAAACAAACTAGCCAAACGGCTGGAAAGGTGGGGAGGGGCCGGGGCGGCGGGGCCTTGGGTTCTGCTCCCAGAGCAGAGCTGACGGGCGCGTAGCCGTTCCGAAGCCCCGCTCTCCCGCTCCTCTTGGGAAAAAGAAGGGCTGGACCAGATGATCTCGAAGCTTGCTGGCAGCTCGTCGCGCGCCTCGGTGGCGGTCTTATTTTCCCCGCACTGCGGGCAGCTGCGGGGCGGAGGCAGACGTTGGGGGCTCTTACCCCCAAGTCCAATTTACAGCGCTGCGGGGCAGCCGGGGAAATACAAGCTTGTGAGCCTGGGAGCTCCCCCTGCCTGAGTGCCTTAGCTGGGGTGTGCAGTGGTTAGCTCACCCTTAACCTAGAAGTCTCAGTTATTCTAGGGGAGACGGTGGATTTAAGAAATACGCGAAGGCGAACGTCTTTCTACAAATTAGCCTGGAGTAGGTGCAGCATTTATAATAATCCGAGCCCAAGCTCTCCCTCAATGAAAATAAGATTTCAGGATGAAAAACTCGACTGGTCTCCCAAGTCCTTAATAAACTTTGTAGCTGTCTCAGACACATTTAGTTTTCAAAGGCGAGGTTACACCCCTGGCCCAGGTTCTTGCTGCCCAAGCATGGTTAAGGTAGTTGACAGAAGCTGCGTGTAGGAACTTGTCTGTCTCCTCTTTGTATTTTTCAGTTCTTTCCCGGCTTGTAGCAGTTTTCTCTATACCGGAGTCCCACTGCTAACTACGACAGCTCCTTCCTTCCTCCACCTTCCTCTCCAGATTCCTCTCCCAACCACAACATTCAGGTGCGAGTGAATGCTTTTAGAGGGCAGTGGTTGACGGGTGAAAATAATCTCAAAGTCCGGATTATGAAGTGATTTATAAAACCACCGCAACCGTGTCTTCATGACTGATTATTCAGGCTGTTCTCCTTGGCAACCTGAAATTTACCTATGAATATCGTCCTGAGCACAGTGGTAGGAGTTAAAACAGTTTGGGCAAAGCTGTTACAGTTCAGTTCTCAGTGGGTCTTCAACTGCCTCACCCCACCCCACCCCCAGTACACATAATAATCTTGATCTGGGCCAAGTTACTACATTTTCCTGGAAACGAATCTCCTTCAGTTCAATAGTCCACAGCAGCAATGCATCTTGCTATAGATGTTTGATTTTTAACTTTTCTTTACCACATATTGTCAACTCTGTGTGCCTGCTTCGCCTCATACACAAGGCAAGGTGAGAGTTAGGAGAGACCTTGGGAACCCTGCAGTTCATCTTTGTCTTTTTACCACTGAGGGAATTGAGGAAATTGTCTTTGTCCAGGGACACAGACCCAATGTGTAGCCGAGCCAGGATTAGGCACAGGTCTCCTCTTTGAGGCTGGTTCATTTTGGTTTTTTCCTGCCTAATGGTTCCAACTGCTTCAGGTTTTGGTCAGGATTCACCTGTGCTGGAATCTGCAGGTCCTTCTCTTACGAGTGATTCAAAATGGCTCCTTCTCATGTCCTGGGCTGCCTGCAGATATTTCCGTGGTGTGGCCTGTGTTCACCGATACTGAAATGCAACTGTCACTGGTCTTTGGGATCACTATCCGCTAGTTCAACTAAAACGCAGGTTCCAAAAGGACAGGGGTGATAACCAGGGATCAGTGAGGGAGGCAGTGCCTAATCCTTGTTTCAAAGTCAGGGCTTCCTACCTGATGGAAAATACTTCACCTGGGATCAAAGTAGGTGGTCTCATCTTTATTTTCCTACATTTAATGCCTCCCCTTAATTTATTAGATTGGAGAAGGGGGGGAGGGACAGGACAGTTGGGGTAGGCCTAAGTACCATAATGTATACCCCACCCCTGAAATTAGATCATTGTGTCGAAATTTTAAAATAATTGCTAGACTACACAGTAATCTTGGGTTATACATAAGCATATAGTCACATGCATTGATACACAAACCTTTATGTAAATGGAATACTCTAGAGTATTACACCTTGCCACAGTTTCATTTCATTTGTGGACTCGATATACTATCTAAAAATAGAAAAGTAATACTTCTTCTATCCACTTTACACACTGAATCTTTCCTCGGTTATTATGTAGGAGCACCATTTTGTTGTTTGGTTTAATCTTGAAAAGAAAACGAGTCCCAGTCACGCCACCTTAAGGCGTCTGGCTGCCAGCAGAAAAGCTGTCTGTGCTTACATCGACCTTGCTATGATCTAAAGTGTTTTATTTACAGTCAAGGCACCGGCGAGCTCTACGGCAAATAAAGAGAAGCAGACGTCTGCTGTAGTAGCGGCGAAGCGTGAAAAAAAAAAAATGCTATGGGTCCTGGAGCGAAGAAGGAAGGTGGAGATCAGAGCGCCTGCGGAAAGTAGGCAACTGCACAGAGCAAGGTGGGGAGAAACATTTCAGATAAACAGTGTAAAGGTGGAGCCTGCGTAGAAGACAGAAAGTTCCCCTCTGCACTATTCTACAATGGGTTCTGCTTCTGCCAGAGCCAAAATCTAGTAGTGCGTGATGTTTTTGTCATTTTTACTCCTGGTAGATCCCTAGTAAGAGCTGAAACGTGTCACAAAAGTCACCCAAAATCTGTGTCCTTCACAAGCTGAGGAGAGAGGCAAAGACCAAAATAACTTAAAAGAAAAACACCTGTGTGGTAGACCGTGTCTGAAAGCGGCAGGGCCAGTGGTCTCCCAGCTGCAGCCCTCTCAGCGGGAAGCTGTGGCAGTCCGGAAGCCTTGCTCAGTTGCCCCTCCCACCACAGGTACACAACTTTAATCCTTTCTCAAGGATGCTCGTAAAGCGGGAGCTTTCACTCAATTTCACTGTTCTCCTAGGCCGACATATTTTTTTAGAATTTGGAAATTTCAGGCATCTGTTGCTGACGCTTTTCATTCAATTTAACAAGTATTTATTGGACACCTCTATTTAATTATTCTTACTCTTTCAACAAATGCTTATTGGTTGTCTTCGCTATGGTAGGCATTATCCTAGGCTCTGGCGCTACGGAAGTAAACAGATTTAAACTGGGATGAAGCTTACATTCTAGTAGGGGAGACAGAAACACACTAAATGAGGAAAGTACATATTATGTGAGGAGGTGATGTGTACTATGGAGAAACAATAAGCAGGGGAGAGGGAAAGAAAATGTTGTAAGGGTCCCAATGTGTATAAAGTGATTGAGGAAGGCCTCATTGAGAAAGTGGCTTTGGAGAGAAGCCCTGAGAAATTGAGAAAGCAAGCCATGCAGATATCTGGGGAAAGAGTGCCCCAATGAAGCGAGCAGCAGATGCAAAAGCTTTGAGGTGGGATCTTGTCTGTGTTTGAGGAACAGCGAGGAGCAACAAAAGAGTGACCATATAAAACCCTGTTGGCCTGTATATTATTAGGTTTCTGTCATTGACTGAGTGATATGGGAAGCCATGGAGCATTAGGAGATCTTAAGCAGTGGAATAATATGATCTCACCATGTGTAAAGTATTCCCCAAGGCTTCATTCTCAGCAGCTTGAGTGAAAGGATGACTAAGTCACAATCCCTGTCTTTAGAGTGTGTGCAGTCTAGATGGGGAGATCATTATGCACACAAAAACTACAGAACTAGAACACAATTCATGGAACATGGTACAAAGATGGAGTACAAAGGAGGGGGAAAGAGGAAGACTACATGAAGGAGGTCAGGTTTTTGAAGTTAGGCTTTAAAGAATGAGAAAAATGTCAAGAAGATTATAAGGATGTATTGGTAGGGGTGGTCATTGTGGGATGGGCTCAGACAGAGGCAGGCTCAAAAAAATCCTGTTTTATTCATAAGGGAATAAAACAGGGGAACTTGTGTTGCTTTGGTGGAGAGAATAGTATGATCGCTGTCCAAATTTGTCTCCTGAACAAAGAGCAAGCTTAGGCCCTGAGGGACAGTCTCTTGGGACATAGCTAAATGAAAACTAGTAGACAGCCCCATTATGGTGTTAATTGAAAGGGAGCTGAAAGTTGGGCAGAGTACTGGTGTGAGGCAAGTACTGGTGTGACCACACTGGCCAAGAGACCATGAGATGGTTTGGAACAAGGAGTAGAAGGCAGTCTAGAGTGATCCCTGAGCTACAAAAGACATAGCTGCAGATGCTTCATATGTGGTGCTTGCAGTCTTGACCATGAGTAGAGAGATGACTGTGAAGGTGCTCAAGCTGCCTTGGACAGATCTTTGTGTTCAGAAGTGGCACCTGCCACCATATTTGATCCCCATAGGACCACAGTTTTGAGACATATGCTATTACCCTCTCAGGCATAGGAAGCCCTGGGAGAAGGCCAATTGTTCCAAAGCCACAAAAGAGAGTAGAAGTGCCACTAGGATGAGCACGCCTGCTCTTCTGAAGCTGAGTCCACAGTGGTGATCCTAGAAGATGCAATGACTTGGTGGGTTTGCAAATGATTTGGAGGCTTCATTGGCAAAATTCACCTACTATTCATAAAGGGAATGTTCAGGGGAAAATGAGATTCAAATTCATGGAAAGAAAAATACCATCTTTGAAAGAAACTGGATTCAAGAACAGTTTAAAATGGATCTATCTACTGGAGTCAGACCTTAAAGAAAAAAATGCATTTGGCATTTCCACTTGGAGAGAAGTCTTCATTTTCTAGTAAAATGTAGTAAGCAAATGCAGGTTTACCAGTATTGCTGGTTTCATAGGAAATACATAGTAGGAAGTAAATAACAAAACCTGGATTCATGACCATACGTAATTTAATTTCCACAATTAAAACATAAATGGACAGCTCCTGTGACTAAAATTTAGAATGTGGAACAATAAACATATTTACCACCAAATTTACCATTTTTAACTACATTCTATTCTTTACATTGAAAAACAAGAAGGAGAAAAACTCCATTGGTTCTGATCTCAGTCTTCAGTTTACAAAAACTTACCCCTAAAAAAATACTGGAAACTTCCCATTTTCTGCTTCTAACTACCCTCTGAATAATAGTTCACATGAATATTTGTTAATTCTTTCATTCATTAAATTTTTAATGAGCCCTTACCAGATGCCAAACTCTCTGGGGACACAGCAGAAAACAAAGATAGCCAAAGTCCCTGCTTTCATGGAATAGAGCTTACATTCAAGTGTGGAAAGCACACAAAACACAAATAAATAAGCATAGTATGTCATGTTGTTATAAGTGCCAAAAAGGAAAACTAGCTGAGTGTACACAGAGTAATGAAGACAGATGCTATATGAACAGAAAAGGACTCCCTGATAAAGGACATTTGAGTAAAGACCTGAATTAAATGAGAGCATGAACCATTTAATTTTCTGTGTTCCAGAAATAGAATGCCATTTTTTGGATCATAAGATGTACCTAGGTTTTAGAGGAGGAAAATAGGGGAAAAATTTTTGAAGCAAAAGATGTGGTAAAATATTTAATAACATAAATAACATAATATTTCACCAACGTAAATGTAAACAGAAGTCAACAGCAGCATTAACAACCATTATTCCTCCCAAATTTGGCAGGGTGGGGCGTTGCGGGCGGGGAGTGCGTCTTATAGTCCAAAAATACGGTAAGTAGGAACTGAGAGGTAGGAGATGAGATCAGAGAAGTAAGGCCCCAATCATGTGCATGTTATAAGCCATGGTGCAGACTTTGAATTTTATTATGATCATGGTAAGCCATCTTTGAGCAGAGTTTTTATCTGACTTTTGCTAATTCTGATCACTTTGACTGCTGAATGGAAAGTACTTCAAAGGGGCAAGAAAGCAGTAGGGAGACCAGTTAGCAGACCATTGAAGTAATCCAAAAAGATATCCCATTGGCTCAAACCAGGGTGGTAGCAGTTTACGTAGAAAGAAGGGTAGCATTGATAGATGAATAAGGATACAGCCAACAGGGTTGACGGAAGGATTGGAAATGGAGTGTGTGTATGAGAGAGAGGAGTCTATAATGACTCCAAGGCTTGTTGGCCTAAGCAACTGAAGAAAGGTATGGCTATTTATTAAAATGGGATTGATAGAGGGATGAACAAATTTTGCTTTGAATGTGTTAAGTTTGAGATATCTGTGGACATCTGGAGGGAGCTGTTGAGGGAACAGTTGTACATATGAGTCTGGAATTCAGGGCAGAGAAGTTTGTGATGGATACACAAATTTGGAAATTTTCAGCATTTAGAGGATACTGAAGCCATGGGACTGGGCAAGATCATCCAGGGAGTGAGGCAGAGAAGTGAAGAGGCCTGAGCAGTAAGCCTTAGGGCACTACCACTTGTAGAAATAAAGAGGGTGGTAAGTATCTAGGCTAAGGAGACTGGAAAGGAGCCACTAGTGGAGTGGAGGAGAGCTGAGAGAGGTAGGTGACTTAGAAACCAAGTAAAATAAAAGTGTTTCAGAGAGGAGAGAGATCAGATGGTTTAAATGTTGCTGATAGGGTTAAAAAGATGAAGACTGAGAAGTAATCATTGGATTTGGCCATGGAGGTCATTGGTGATCTTGATAAGAGTAGTTTTGGTAGAGTGGAAGATATGAAAGCCTGACTGGGATGGACTAAAAAAGAAAGTCATGTACATGCATGCTGCATACCACATGAATAAAATGTGCACACATAACTACTAGTCTAAACAGAGAGTATCTAGGTTCTAATACTGGGAAACCAGTCTGGAAGCAGGCCAGGGGTGAAGTCTGGGCATTAGCTAGCTGATGGGGAAGTGAGCACACTGAAAAGGTAATTATCTTCTCTGTTTCATTGCGTGTTTTCATATTGCTTCCCTAAGTATCTTTTCTTAACATTGTATTATATTTCATTCCTAATTTTATTAAACATAAATTTATACAATTTAATAATTACATAATACACAATAAATTTAAACTATTTATTAAATTTGTTTTAAAAATAAATTTCTAAAAATTGTCATGTTAAGAAATTACCTCAAATAAAGGACACATGGACAAAAACTATGGGGGGTGGAAATGGGAGGGAGGTGCAGAGGGCTGGGGTGTGAGTAAAAGAACAACAATTAAAATAAAAATTAAAAAAAAAAAGAAATTACCTCAAATCTCTTTGAAAGGAATTACTTGGAAAATGCTCTGAGAATTAGCACAGAATTAGCTTTGCTTGTGAGTCTTATATTTCAACTAGCTTATGTTCTGCTTTGAAAAATCACTGTAGAACAGCATCTCTATTCCCGCCATAATAGACTGTGTAAACCTTTATTATAAATCCTTGCATATTAAGAGGACAACAAGTTACATTTCCATTTATTTTTTACAAAAAGCCTTTCCTCATGCTGTCACAAAGGTATCCTTCTCCAAATCTCAATAATCTGCTTAGGGTCTTCTGATATCAGCGGGCCAATTATATCTCCAGTGTCCACTGCAATTTACAATTTTTCCTTAATTTGGGGTTATAATTCTGATCTAGAATGTTCCAGAATAGTTTTCCTTCTCTTCCTTTACTAAAGAAATAGAGACATCCATAATATTTAGGCCCTCTGCAGCCACATGAGGACAGAAGATGGAATTCCCCCAAAGAGCATTGGTGAAACAGGAACGTAATTGTCCTGCTGCGCTGTTTGAACAGCACAGGAGGGCAGCACAAGGCCAGAACTGTCAGCCCTAATCCTGCAATATTTCAAACTGCAGCCATATTTATAATCTACTTTTCTAAATGCATACGGTTTTAATCCCCACCAAATCTAATTGAATTCCAAATTTGCATAGATTCTACCTAGTAAACATTTCAGATCATTTTCATACATCACTCACATAATAATCTGAATCTAACATTTATTTTATCATAGCAGAGTGTTTTAACAACTGTCTGTACAGTCAAGGAAAGTGAGGAAGTATAAACAGAGATAAAAGTTGACTTCTCTATGGTCACTCACACTAGGTGCAAATTCAAGATAACAACCCAAATCAGATCATATTCTACTAAACCTAGCTCTTTCAGAAAGATACCCTCCAACCAAGACATACACTGCCTGTATGACATATTTGCCTTGACTTCAGATAGGAATCGAGTCTTTTAACATTTTTTGTATTTTCCAATGAGGCCAATTTTAATCCTCTAAACAAAACTAATGTAAAATAGATAGTGACCAATAGATATTGGCAAATACATACATTCCAGTGAAGATCAAAGAGATAGCTGCTACTCCATTCTATTGGGTTGGCCAGAAAATTCACTTGTTTTTTTTCTGTAAGAGGGCTCCAGTAGTGCTTAGATGTCTTTAACTTCATTTGAAACAACTTTGTTAGATTGTATTGTGACAGCTGTCATCACCATGCATTTAAAAAAAAAAATTGGTGAATATTTGTGTAGCCATTTTGGTCGTGAAGATGGAAGAAAATATCAACATTTTTGGCAATGAAACACACAAAAAGGTTTGTGCAATGTATAGAGAAGATGCTGTGACTGATCGAACATGTTAAAAGTGGTTTGCAAAGTTTTATGCTGGAGATTTCTCACTGAACTGTGCTCCATGGTCATGTAGACCAGTTGAAGTTGAGAGTGATCAAATCCAGACATTAACTGAGAACAATGAACATTATACCACATGGGAGATAGTTGACATACTAAAAATATCCAATTCAATAAAGTTATTGGTGAAATGGAAAACGTGTGTTTTATTTTTATGGGGAAAATGCCCAAATGGACTTTGTGGCCACCCAATATTAGGTGTCCTAGATATGACAGTCATGGAACCCAGTAAGTCTACAGCCCCTTTTAAGAGAAAGTGTCCCCCCTTACCACACCACATGGCATAAGTGCTTGACCAAGAGCTGTGATTTCTGAGGGGCCTGGTATAGAAAGCTCTGCCCAAAAGAAAGAAGATGGTTATTAGACAATCCAATCTTACATTCTCAAGAATTAGAACTCGGAAGTACACTAAGGACCAGAGGGTTGTAGTAAAAAAGAACAGACTACAGCGAAAAGACATGTAGAGACCAGCAGAGTCACTGTGTGCTGGAATGATAGGCAATGGACTTCCAGGCAAAGGTGTCCCAACATGCCAAATGAACTTTTGATTCCTATTTACATGTGACCCTTTCAAGGCCCCATAGTTTGGCTTTCCATGGTCTAAGGACTTGGCAGTATGGCTAAGATTCCTGTCACACATGTGAACACATATATACACACATTTCACACCTAACTAAATTTTACTATCATATTGAACATAAAAAAAAAAATCCAGAGGCTGTTCCTTTTTTTAGATGAAGGCTCTCTGTCAATGATGCTGCAAGGATCCAGGGCCTTCGAAATCTGGCCCTAACTCACACATCTATACATTTTCTCTACTTAATGTCATGCTCCCTAAACATCTCACTTCTGATACAAATCAAAGTCTTCCCATTCATCATTTTAAACCTGACAAATAGAATCCAATAAAATTGCCAAATTGTTAACATCTATGTTTTAAATCTAACTCTAAGGCAAGGGTGTCAAACTCATTTTCACCAGGGGCCACATCAGCCTCACAGCTGCCTTTAAAGGGCTAAAATAATTTTAGGACTGTATAAATGTAACTACTCCTTAACTGTTGAGTTGAAATTATATTTGGGCTGGTGTGGCCCCTGGTGAAAATGAGTTTGACACCCCTGCGCTAAGGTAAACATCCAGGTTTAGCCAAATCTACCCATTATTTAAGGTTCCCTTTGAGCACATTTAAATGCATCATTAGAAAATTTTCCATACTTTTTAAAAATCACCTTGTCTGCCTTGTTTTCAAATGCATCCAGTCATATCTCTAACAAAGTTTCCACCTATCTTCTCATTCTGAAACTGTCTTTGAAGGGAACTTAAAATCATTTTTTTTAATTTGTTTGTTGGTTTGCGCTTTTTCTGACTATTGCTTCTAGAGTCATCTCTCTTTTTAGTTTCAAAATTTGCATGGTTGCCTTTTTTCTAACCTGGCTCCAATAACCAGTCACAATCAGGCAGGTATTGCTTGAGGTTTGCTTCAGGTTTAGGTTTATTTGCATCTTTACCTTACGAGCCTGTGTTTTACCTAAGGCCCTAAATACGGCCTCCGCTTTTGAGTTTACTGTTGCTGCTTATCACTTCTTAGTGATGGCTAGAGTGGTACCGTCAAGTTCATTAGATCTTGTAGGACAGGTCTGACATGGCAGCAGTTACTGCGTGTTCAGAGTTTTCACGACCGTTCCTGTTTTCACTGGCTTCAGACTGACACGGAAACTGTCCTGTTCTTAACCTCTCATCGGGGTCCTGGATGAAAACATGATTTTCATTACGAGTTACGCGCCAAGACCACAACCGCCGGGGTTCTGAGCGCCTGACCCGTCTCCGGACTTAGTAAACAAACTCCTGCGCAGGCGCACTGCCCGCCGGAGGTTAAACCACTTGGCTCGCAGCCAACTGGATTTTTTTTGTAATGAAAAGTGCAAAAACAAAACTTTGCGCCCTAAGGCGATAACCTGGTTAGCTTTTTCTCCCTTCCTTCCTTCCTTTCTTCACATAGTTCTGGCTTTTGTCCCCGAAGAACTTACGCAGCCCCGGGGGGCTCGCAGCGAAACCCTTCGAAGAATTCCTCCGCCCCAAGGACTGCCGCTAGCGGGTAGGCCAGTGACACTACCCTCTTTTGTTCTTGCTGGCCACACTAGATCTTTATTTGAGTGCTGCACTAATTCATCCAGGTTCTACATAAAAACAAAACAAAACTAACAAACAAATCTCACAAAAAACATTTCCACTGGCTGGATGCCCCAAACATCGCGATACCTGCCTACGCGAAAAGCCGAGCTCCACGCCCCCTCCCCTTCTCCCCGCCCCCCCCCCCCCCCCCCCGCCTGAGTAAGTTTGCGCCTGCGCTGGACTAATCGTTTTAGCGCGAAAAATTTCAAAACTTTATGCTTGGTTATAGCCAACCAAATTTGGCCCTCGAAGAAGGTCGGTCACGTTGGTCCGATGGATACAAGTACGCAGCACTACATCCTCCGAAACTTTGCAGTCACGACTCCATATGCCTGTATGGTCGTTCCTTCTTCCCGTTTCTATATATTGGGCTAGGAACTCTGTGTGAGAACAGGAAGTTACAGCCGATGAAGCAGTGAAGGAGTGGGCGTGGCAGAGCCCATCAAAGGTTTAAAATAGGGGTAATGAGTTCTATGAGTGGAAAGATAACTGGAAGCGACAAAGGAATAAGTATGAGGGGTCAAGAATTTTTTTTATTTTTTATTTGATTTTATTATTTTACTGGAGGCCAAGAGAGGATGTGAGTGTGAACTAAGGTAATGCAGTAGGAAGGAGATGGGAAATTTTGAGAGGTAAATTAAGGCAGTAACTATACAGCACAACCAAGGAGTGAGACTAAGAAGATAAAACTGTTGGCCATAGAGGAAGTTTCCTTAAAACAGTGTAAACCTGTGCATGTTTGTAAACAGAAAGGCAGAAATGCCACACATTTAGTCTATGATGTGTAAAGTGAAAACTGGGAAATCCGTAAGTGTGGAACAAAGGAGCATTCTAGAAGCCATAGTCCTGGGCAAACTTGGCAGTTGGGATTAGGAAGAACAGTTACAGTAACTAGAGTCAGAAATTTGGGAACCATTTTGAGAAAACTGACTAACCTGACCTCTTTCTCTCTCAGGATACATGGGACACCTGCACAAGCATTGGATTTTGTGCTGCAACATCTTACAGGTACCACCCAACACCTGAAGTGTTCCCTCCCAATGAGGCCCTTGGTCTCTACCACCTTCCACGAACCTCATACCTCAGCCAGAATGAAATGTGGATTTTATGGAATAACGTGGTTGAAATTTAGCTACCAACTTTCTTAGATGTACAACTGGCACATTACAAAAGTACATACTTCTAGCCTCTAGCCTCCCAGGTCCATCTAGAGTCCCAGGTCTAGCTAGAAGAGTCCATCTTGATATCGGCAGCAGTCTTAGGCAGCTGAGCCAGTATATTTTGATTCTTCGTGTACTGTCTGGAGTATAAGGCAGAGGATGCTGATGGAGTACATAATTTTACTAGACCAGCAAAAGAATGGCTTTTAAGTAAGCAATAAAACCACAGGATTTAAGCTAGCGGATTCAGAATGGAAGTATTATACTTCAATAAAGACACAGACATGATAGTCTCCTATCAAGAAGTTCTCCATGGAGCACTTCACTTCATTTTGACAGCCTAAAGTATAGCCTAGCATCTGGGCTATATGTGTGGAGTTCGTGAGAAAATGTTGCAGGAAGAATCCATGGATACAATAGGATAGGATTTCGGGGTGAAGCCTGGGTTTCTTGTTTTAGGGAGTGGGATCGTTCAGCTGTAAGAGGCATGGCATCTCAGTATTGTGTCACAGAAAGTGTGTGGAGTTGGGAATTAGACCTGGGGTTTGACTCTTGGATCTGCCAGTCACTCTGTGTGACCTCTCTGAAGTTTTAGTTTCTGTCTTTGTATAATAAGGATAACAGTGCCTGCCTCACAGGATGAAATGAGGTACTATTAAAAAGGCAACATAAGTTAGTAGCATAGAAGTTGGTATGTAGTATATGATCAACAAATGAGATGGCATTTATGCATGCCATCTACATTGGGTGCTTTATGTAGCATTGGTCCATCTCTGTTTAGAGAGGCTTATGACAGGTTCTCTATCTTGACTGCATGTTAGAATCACCTGGAGAACTTTTAAAAAGTCTAATGCCCAGGTTTGATCCTAGACCAATTAAAAAATAATTTCTGGGAGTGGAGCCCAGGGGTCAGTATTTTTTAAAGCTCTTCATTTTGCTACTAAGGTTGAGAACCACTGCTTTAAGAGTTCCTTTTAAGAAGAAGGAGGAAAGAATTAGACCTGTAGTATGAGACCACCTGATCTGGATAGCTGTATATTTGAAAAATTTCTGGATGAACAAAGGCTAGGGCTTGAGATGGGCAGATAAATGGCACATAGTGAGCTATATTCAGAAGATAGACCACTATAGGGGAACTTTCAGTCAAGATGGTGGTATAGGCAGACATGGCTCACCTCTTCACAAAACCACATCAAAATTGCAACTAAAATTTAGAACAACTGTCACTCAGAACCATCAGAAATTGAGTTGAATAGAAGTCTGACAACTATGAAATTAAAGAAACCACATCCATTCAGACTGGTAGGAGGGGCACAGGCTGGAACAGGCTGGTCTCACACCCACTGTATGGTGGATAAAAATCCAGGGGGATATCTTGGGAGTAAGGAGTCCCAGTCTCAAACCAGGCTCCCCAGCCCAGGATTCCGGTGCCGGGAAGACAAGCCTCCATAACTTCTGTCTGCAAAACCCAGTGGGGACTGAGTCAGTAGAAGAAACTTCTGGAGCCCCAAGCAGTTCCTCTTAAAGAACCTACACATGGACTCACCTATTCAGACTCACTCCCTCTGAGCTCCGGCACTAGGGTAGCAGCCTGAAAGGTACCGGTGGCATACAGGGAGAAACTAAAGTGTCTGGCATCAAGGTGAAAAGGCCATTGTCCCTTTTCTGAGCCCTCCCCCCACAGAGCCACTGAGCTGGCAAGCTGGTGCCATATCCAAGACTCCATCAACCTGGCTAATACTATTTGACCCATCTTGGAGATACCCAGAGACTCTATCCCACCCAACTTACAGGCCCACCCAAGCTGCTTTTCCATATGAATGGCTGGTCTTGGCTTTTGCTACACAACTCCCTAAATCCTCTCAAACAAGCAATAGCTGGCCTCAGTGAGACCCAGGACCAGCACTAGCAGCAGCCAGCCTAGATTCACAGCTTGGCTTCACCTGGGAATCTAACCAAGCCCAGCACAAGTAGCAACCATCTCAGATTGCTTTACAGTTCAGGCAGGGTGCCCCAGGCAAAATACAGATTGGGGCTGACCTTGGTCTGTACCACCCAGGAAACCCCTGGGCAAGTGCACCCAGTGAACAGCTACAGACCATATCAGAACACCACCATCCTACCCCTCCACGGCTGATCCTCCACGGAGGGTGGAGATTGGTCGTTAGTGGTTAACAGCTAGTCTTTGCAGCTGACTGGCCTGGATAAATCCCTCCCATTGACCTGCCAATAGCCACCAAGGCTCAACTACAAAAAGAGGGTGTACTCTGCCCACACAAAGGGCACATCTCGAGTACCCAGCTTGGGTAGTAGGGGAGGCTGTGCCACTGAACCCTACAGGACTCATACTACATTAGGCCACTCTATGAATACGTGGAGTCAAAGCAGCTCTATTTAATACATAGAAACAAACACAGGGAGGCTGCCAAAATGAGGAGACCAAGGAACATGGCCCAAATGAAAGAACAGATCAAAACTCCAGAAAAAGCAGTAAACAAAATGGAAATAAGCAATCTATCAGATGCAGAGCTCAAAATATTGGTTATAAGGATGCTCAAGGAATTTAGTGAGGACTTCTACAGAATGAAAGAGATCCAGTCAGAAATGAAGGATACACTAATTGAAATGAAGAACAATTTATAGGGAAACAACAGTAGAATGGATGAAGCTGAGAATCAAATCAATGATTTGGAACATAACGAAGCAAAAAATAACCAATAAGAACAACAAGAAGACAAATGAATCCAAACAAATAAGGATAGTATAAGCAGCATCTGGGGCAACTTTCAGAGGTCAAACATTTGCATCATAGGGGTGCCAGAAGGAGAAGAGAAAGAGCAAGACATTGGAAGTCTAGTTGAAAAAATAATGAAAGAAAACTTCCCTAATTTAGTGAAGGAAATGGACATGCAAGTCCAGGAAGCACAGAGAATCCAAAACAAGATGGATGCAAGAGGCCCACTCTAAGACACATCTTAATTAAAATGCTAAAGGTTAGCCCTGGCTGGTGTAGCTCAGTGGATTGAGCGCGGGCATGCGAATCAGACGATCGAGGTTCGATTCCCAGTCAGGGCACATGCCTGGGTTGCAGGCCAGTTCCCAGCAGGGGACACACGAAAGGCAACCGTACATTGATATTTCTCTCCCGCTCCCTCTCTCCTACCCCTCTAAAGACAAATAAAAAAAAAATCTTTAAAAATATAGGACACTCAATTAATTTAAAAATAAAATAAAATAAAATAAAATGCTAAAGATTAAAGATGAAGAGAGAATCTTAAAAGCATCAAGGGAAAAGAAGTTAGTTACCTACAGGGGAGATCCCCTAAGACTGTCCATTGATTTCTCAAAAGAAACTTTTCAGGCTAGAAGGGATTGGCAAGAAATATTCAAAGTCATGAAAGCAGAGACCTACAGCCAAGATTGCTTTACCCAGCAAAGCTATCATTTAGAATCAAAGGGCAGATAAAGAGATTCCCAGACAAGAAGAAAACTAAAGGAGTCATCATCACCAGACCATTATTATATAAAATGTTAAGGGGCTTATTTAAGTAAAGAAGAAGATGAAAACTATGAACAATAAAATATACGCAAAGAATATAAATCTATCAACAGTTGAATCTAAGAAACAGACTAAGCAGACAAGAAGAACAGAGAAAGAGTCATGGATATAGAGAGCCTCATGATGGTTGCCAAATGGGAGGGGGGCATGAGTGAAGCAGACACTGGCCCTCAGTGTCTGCATCATTATGGATGAAATGAGACATTCACACGGACTACTGAATCCGATGGAGGAAAAAGGACAGCATGGCTTTTCTCAAGGGGAGCAAAAGCCTGCGGCCTCCTCTGTGACAGGCCTTTATTGGGTTTCTTCCCACATTACATGATGGTCCTCATTTACTATGCATAGGTTCGCTTTAGGTGGTTACCTTTTACAGACAACAAAGGAGCCAATGCTGCTAATCACATCACAGAAGGATATTTGCAAATGGAAAAGGGAAAAGTGATCAAACCGGTTACACTCATCCTAGAAAGGTTTAGCATGGATTTTAGGAAGTTACAATAAGCGCTTGCTTTCTCAATTCAGGGTAAGGGAGTTTTAGCAAAAGCAAGTCCCAAAGTGGCTTAGGTACAAATGCAGGCCTGATTCCTCATGGGAGAACCTATCCGTGGGCATGGGTCCTGTGCATCTCCAAGTGGGAGCTGGCCCACGCCACACAGAACTGTCTCCTACGCATGAGGGTGTGAGTGAGGAAGTGAGGGGATTAAGAAGTACCAATAGGTAGTTACAGAATAGTCATGGGGATATAAAGTACAGTACAGGAAATGGAATAGCCAAAGAACTTATGTGCATGACCTATGGACATGAACAATGGTCAGAGGTATTGCCTGAGGGAGTGGGAAGTGCTGGGTGGATAGGGGTGCAAAAGGGGAAAATTGGGATGACTGTAAAAGCATAGTCTATAAAATGTAAGTTAAAAAAAAAAGAAGGTAAGCCAATATAATATGTGGTGAGTATCCAGATTTGGGAAAGGTCAGTGACAAAGTCATTAACATAGGTTCTGGGAATATATAGGATGTTCTGTAGAAATGAGGGATTTGAACCTCTCAAGCTGATGCTTTGATCTAGCACAGGCAACACTGATGATGATGTCTTTATTGCTTCACCACATGGTGAATCTTGGGCTCCTGGAAGGCCTAAAGGCAGTAGAGGGGTGGGATGGACTTTTACAGCCTGCTGTGCTCCATTGGTTGGGGAGAAGCATCAAGGCATCATTGAATATGCACGTGGATGTTCTTCTCCAGTGGGATGGTGCACATGGGAAAGCATGTACAGGAGGCCATTGATGGTGAAGCCTCTTCTCAACCAGTCAGGGTTGAGGTAGGTGCTCTAACTACCCAGAGGTCTTTTGGTACTAGCAGATGAGAAAGGTGAGGTTCAAGTCTGTTTTTGTAGACTTTTAGTGAAAAATCCTTTGGAATAGGAGGGATGGTATAGAATTTGAGCTTTTAAGGACAAGGTTCTTTCTGGTAGATCAACTCTGGTTTCCAGGAATATAAGTAATTCAGAAGTTGAAACCGCTTCAGTCATTGGATGTCAAGACCCAAATGAGGCAGCAGTGGATAGGAAATCTGCCCCACAGGGTAACTTGTCTCTAATTAGGTTTCTTTTCTTGAGAAGCACATTAGTTTGTTTAGCAAGTGAATTGGTGAAATGGCTAAACATTGTCTCCTGGGTGAGGAGACGAGGGATTTAGAGACTATGCAGAAGTCAATAATTAGAAGTTATGAAATGGGTGAATAGCAGATTATGCCGAAATGTGGAGTGGAGTGGGGTAGAAGAATAAGATACTTGGGGAGAGGAGGGGAAATTCTGAGAGTTAGAAACAGAAAAACTCCAAGTGAAAAACACTTTAGTCAAGCTGTGATAAAAGCATGTTAAAATAGGAGTGCTGCCTGAGATCCTATAACAAGAACTATCAGAGGCAGACCACCCTTACTTAACACACTACCGAAATATACCCAGAAAAAGTAAGTTTTTTATTTTTTCTAGAGTTTCACCTGTGTACTAGTTATCTTTTACTGCATAACAAAATATCCCAAAACGTAGTCACTTAAAACAATAATAAAAGTTATCTCCTAATTTCTGTGGGTCAAGAATTTGAGAGCAGCTTAGCTGGGCAGTTCTGAGACTGTAGTCAGTCACTAGACTAGGGCTGGAGGATCTGATGTCAAGGTCACACTGCTCTATATAAAATTTCAGGTTATCCCACTATGTTAAATTTGGTCAATTGGTTAACACTCCATCCCAGACTCACTGTTGAAAAAGGACACATTTCCCCTTGCAGTTTGTAAATAATCTATAAACAACCTGTTCCTGACAACTTGTGATCTGATGGTTTGCATATCTTTGTAGTCTTTGCCTGAGTCAGTTATTTCACTGGGGTTGGCAAAAATGGCATTTTAATTATTCTATTCTGCATTTATTAGCTGACATACTTCTGTAAAGGAGAGCTTTCTTCTAAAGAAGAGATTTTAATGAATCTTTCAGTGAACAATGGGGCAATTGTTTGCTTCTAGTTTTGTTTAAACCAATTGGAAAGATCCTGACTTTTTAAAGGATTTGTTACCTACTATTGGAGCTATTCACCAATATCTTAATAGCATCCCCAATATTTTCAGTTGTTTGTTTGCTTGTTTCCTGGATTCTTAAATCCAGGCAATGCACCATTGTAGGATTTGAGGTAAAGGTGGATGAGAGGTTCAGCATTTTATTGTAGAACAGAAGAAAAAGTACTAGGTGGGAATCAAGAAGCAGCACAACACCTGGACTGTACCAGTTCTGGGGAGGATCAGTTTTGGAAAGCATGCTTGTGGAAGGTGAGGATCAAGAAATTAGTCCCCATAAAACTTGTCTGCATGCTCTGGGACCCCTTAGAAAGTTTTTGCCTGCCCAGTCTGAGGACCTGCTCTTCAGGACCAAACACTTTGACTAACCTTTGGTTGATCACAAGGGAAGGCAGAAATAAGGCAATTTCAAGAATGGCTTTCAAAACAGTAGCCTGGATTTGAAGCCTTATTGTCTTCATGTACACTCCTATTTTGAATTTCAGAAGCTGGATACTCCTTCTTTCCATTCCTTTTGTAAGTTTTAAGTGGAGCCATACTTCCTATCCTGAAGGCAAATTCATTCAGTAGGCAGAGGAATAAAAATCACTCAAATCATTTTCAAAATATTTCTCTAGCTACCCAAGTATTGTAGGGTTTTATGGGTTTGGATGGAAGACAATTGTCTCTTTATCTTCTTCCAAATGGCTATGTTAAGTTTTGTGATTAGAAACAATATTTTTTACAGAATTAGTATTTATATAACATGCTTTGTAGCAGTTATTAATAATATTCTGATTCCTTGTAAAATTATTTTATCATTAATCCATGATGTACACATGCAATCATTCTAAAAGGAATGAATAATCCAGACTTATTTTTGGTCTCAAATAATTTAAAGCCATCTTTTCTATTTCTTCTGTCAAAGGGCCATATAAATTAATCATATCACATTAAATTGACAAGTTATTTTAGCCTAGTCCATGACTCATGATGCCAAATAGTATAGTATGATGTGCCTATTCTGGAGTCAAGATTAGTTTCAAATCCTAGCTCTCACATGAACTAGCTGTGCAGTTTGGAGCATAATACTTATCCTCTCTGTGCCTTAGTTTACTCATCTGTAAAACCAGTATGTTAATAATAGCACCTGCCTTGCTATTTAATAGGAGGATTAAGTGACATCATGTGCTAAATAACCTGGCACATGATAAATATGAGCTGTTTTACCTTTATGGTTGTTATTGACTAAGAGGAAAGATGATATCTAAGTCACCAGCCTTCTGGTTTTCTGACAGTTTCTTCAAATCCATATCAGCCTTCCTGATAAATGAATTTTCTGAAAGTGGCAAGTATTAGAATTAACAGAGTTGAATTTCTCTGTGAATTAGAAAAACTAGAAACGTTTTCTAGTTAGAAAGACTAGAATTAACCTGACTCTTCTAAAATAAAAGGAGTAAGTTTGTCTTAAGCTGTGGATGTTGAGCCAGGAAGGAACTTTAGTTTCTTGAAAATATATCCCCCGTGCTACCTCCTCTCTTATAGTTTGCATTTATGCACATTGCAAGTCAAGGATTTTTTCCCCAAACATAAATATTCAAACTTGCCATAGTGAGGGTTCTGAGTTAAAAATAATCATTTATATACCAGCCTTATGAGACAAATAGATACCTGGCTTAAATTTCTGATTTGGGGCAGTCCAAATGTTCCAAGGAATTAACCTTATTAATCAGATTTATCTTTATTGAAAATAATTTAGCAACTCACATTAAAGAATATTTTTCCGTTCTCCTGTAAAATTGTAAAGCATTTAAACATTGTTCCCAGTGTCACTATCAGGTGTGGAGGTAAAGCATTTCCCAGTGAAGTCTGTAGGACTTTGATAAATGGCTTCACAAAAGTCAGAAGTCCCAGCCTGAGCAGAAATCCGTTTCTTGTATTCCTCCCACCCCTCAGTGACAGAAGTCCATGGTCATTCTATGAAGCTGGCATCTTCATTCAGTTGCACCTAAACAGACTTTTAAGGAAAGAAGCTGTGGAGGATGGAGGGAGTTACCATTCGCAGTGTCCATACTAATTCCCAGAATCCTTTCAAGGTTTAGAGGTCGGCAACAATTCAGTAAGGAAAGGGCCCGTTAAGTCAATTTGGCTCTGAAAATGCTAATTGAAAGTCCTCCTCAGCAATTCAGCCCTTTTCCCTTTGCCTTTCTGTAGCCAGCTGGGTCCCATGGTGACCGGTTCTGAAAGAAATTATCCCCTTCAGCAGTTACCTAGCACCATGGCAACCGAGATGTCAGCAGAGCAGGATAGACCCTGGAACAAAACATCTCCTACCCAGCTCCCTCCCTGCCACCCTGTTTCCACCCTGCTTAGGCCTGGGGATGGGGCTACAACTTGCAGACAGACACCCACAGGCTAGAAATCCTGTGTGTTCCCATGGTTCTTCCTTTGAACATACATATATGGGCATATAGTAAATTCTGTTATGAGAAACACAGAGCATATTCCTCCAAAACATAGAGCATATTTAAGGAGTGGGGATGGGTGATGGGATGAGGACAGGGAGGTAGACATGGGATGGCCTTTGGGTTTAATGATATGTAAAAATTACATTTCTATTTATAACATAACAAACAACGAATTGATAGACAGGGAAATTGGGCCCCTAAATATACGGCTGGCTTGATTTCTATTTAGACAAAAGACCTCAGGGAAATATTTTTATTTACCTGAGAGTTAAATGGATCAGGGGAAAAAATGGCTTTAGTGAACACTGAAGTGGGCGTAATGCTGTCCGTGGTGCTGAATACTCCGTTGTCCCAGATGTGCTAAGGGGGCTCCGGAGGCTGGTTAGGGAACACCTTGCCATGTTAGTGTGCTGATGATAAGAAACAAAGGGTCTGCGGACAAAGTGTCATTTCTCTCCCTACGACACAACTCTGAATGCCCAGGGTAAAACGGCCAGATGAAAAATAAAACAATAAATAAAGTGTACAAGGCTGGAGGTTTCGCTAGTTGAATCTTCCCTTTTCAGAGGGAGATTTTTGGTCAGAGCCAATCAGATCGGAGATTTCTGCTGCTTTGCTCCTGAAAGGAAAAGTGGGGGAAGGGAGAGAGAAAATGGCCACATTCTCCCCTTGAGCCACATGATCCATTTCCCATGTGACACATTCCAGAGCCTTGGAAAAGAGAAGGGAGGGGCACCAAGAGAGTGGGGCTGGGGGTGGGAAGATGGTTTAACAGTCTACCCTGCACAGCGTCATTTTGTCTCCCTACCAGGAAGCGGGCTGTGAGCCAAGGGAAAGGCAGAAGACAGGTATGAATGTGTTCCCAAGCTTTCCTGGTGGTTTTTGGTATTCTCCAAACTCCCATGCAAGGTCTGTTCCTGACCAAGAAGACCCAAGGAGACCGGCTCTAAAATCAAGTCCTGATGGAGGTATGTGCTAGTGATCCTGCAGTGTTGTGGCTGTAATTTGGCTCAGAGGAAAAAATACCTTCTCTTTTTCCAGGCAATTTGGAGATTTTTGTCTTGGTTTATTTGCTGGTTAGGGGCTTTAGATTTGTTATAGGTCCAGAAAAGATGCCTAGGTAGTTCTGCAAAATGAATAATTCACCAGAGTAAGTGCCTATTGAAGAAAAATTAGATAGAAATTCTGTATAGTGATAATTAATAAAACAAAGAATTGATGAAAATGATTTTTTTCTTTGAATCCTGGAAAGAGGGAAAAATATTACTGAAACCAACCAGAATTCATTGCCACTTCCACAGAATCCTGTTTCATCCCTTTCCAGCTGCTTATTCTGTGCTCCTGTTCCCAGAGGTTATTGGCAGTGGCTTAGTGAGCCTGAGTGGGCAGGCGTGCTGTGTCTTTGTGCTGTGCAATCATCTTCCTTCGGATGTTCCTGCTACCAGGAGGGCTTGGGACTGTTTCCAGCGCTGGTTCTGGGCAGTAGACTGCCGCTGGATTTCAGATCTTATAGAATCGCTCCCAAAAGGGTCCCTAGCAAGTTCTCAAAGGACTCTTCCAAAGTTACAGACTAAAATAATCTGCCATGCCCTCAAATCTCAGGATCTTTGACCATTTGTACCCAGAAGAGAGAAGGAAGCTAGAAAATTTATATTTTTTGTCTTTATGTTACAACACTTACAAAGTTCTTGCTCTACAGGGTCTGGCAGAAGTGGGGCCTGCTTGAGTGTGGTTGGTAGGGTAATAATATGGGTGTAATAATTTATAGTTTTAATTTGAACATTTCACCTAAAATGTCATGTGGTGTGCTTGAGTATGATATTGGTATGTTATAGAATTACATGCTTATAATTTTGTCATAAAAGATTTTGTAATAAAAGGGCATTATCTGTGTCAGACCCTGTATGTAAAGCATCAGTGTAAGCACAAATAATTGGTCATTTAATCCTTATAATAACCCTCTGAAGGAGGTGTACTTAGTGCCCACATTTTGGTGATGAAGAAACTAAGGCACAGAGAGATTAGGGAACTCTCCCAAGGTCACACAGATAGTAAATACTGGAAACAGGATTTGGACCCAAGAAACTTGACCCCAGAGTTCATGATCTTAACCACTGAACTATGCTGCTTGTGTTATTTTAAATGATGTCAGCAGTTGATTTGGTTACAAATTTTGATCAGCTGATGCTACTAGAAGATTGCCAGCTTACCTGACTACTAGTCAGCTTGCCTGGCTAAAACAGAACCCCAGTGACATCTATATTTAATCTTGAATTATCCTAATGGTCACATTCTGTACCCCCAAATAACCCAGGAAGTAATTGCCTATTCTCTTCCCCTTGTGCTGTATAGATATCTAGTAGTAAAACACTGTGTTTCTATGGTGACCAAATGATGTCTAAAGGAAAAAAAGAAATCTGGAATTACATCATGGTTGTTGTTTTTTTTTTTTTTTTTAATTGAACCTAGAAGTCCTTCCAGCATTAGAACCTAGTAATAGGACCAGTCTAAACATGTTCTCTTTACAAGCACTTACCTGGTTTTCAAAATAAAATAGATTAAAAACTTCTAAAATTTTTAATATAAGCTATGATATCAAACTGACTAGATTTGGTGCTTTAAAATAATATTGTCATATTTTAAAATAAGGGAATAGATCTCTTTGCAAATTATTTTAGGTTTTTAAGAAAAAGGAAAGTTTTTTTTTTTTTTACTTCTGGGAATTTCTGAGACTTAAAGATTTTCTTCCTTTGGTCTGTGTGGTTTCCCTCCTGGTCCTAGACAATACAAGATGACTGATCTCATTCTTGCATGCTGTGGGAAAACTAAGAATTTACTAGGTCAAAGATACAAAGAGGAAGATTTGGGATAGGAAGCTAAAATTTGTGAAATTCTTCACAAAAGGAGGTGTTTCCCTTCCGGGTTTCATTGAAGAACACTTCGAAGAGTAATTTTGCCGCTTGCAGTATTGAACTTTAGTTAGTCCTTCAGATGAAGAATTTCCATCTCTGCTGAAGTCTACATTTCCCTGGGACAAGCAACACTTTCACACTAATACAGTCAGTCGTCTGAAGGAAGCTTCTGGTGTCCTCCCATCTTCGGATTGCTAGCACTTAGCACCAGGCCTGGTCTATGGTAAACTCTCCTGTATACTGGCAAATGAAGAATGGGAAGACTCAAGACTGACAACATTCTGCTGGAGCCAGTTTGGGGGCCCATGCCTGTTTTGTTTTGCATGTGTTTGTAGGGAGGATAGTGAGGAGATAAATGTGCAGTAGAAGAAAACTTGGCAACGGTCAAAATTATGTCTAAACTTAGGCATAATTTCTAGTCAGACTGACCCTGGAACAATGTCAAGAGCTCATAATGGCAAGATGTAGCCATCAGTTCTTTCCTGGGGACTACCGGTACCCCTGACATTTTATTTATATTTAGAATGAAGTTCTTTTGATATTTTATTTTATTTTTTAAATTAAATTTGTTGGGGTGACATTGATTAATAAGATTATATAAGTTTCAAGTGTATATTACTATGACACATGTTCTGTATATTGCACTGTGTGCCTACCACTCAAAGTCAGATCATCTTCTGTTACCAGCCATTTGGACCCCTTTACCCTTTACTGCTCCCCAATACCCTTTCCCTCTGGAAACCACCACACTGTCATCTGTGTCTGTGTCTTCTAATTTTTTTATTTACATCCAGATGGAGGCACCACTAGTAGTCTCATTTTGCTCTGTTTTGCCTGGAACCATTTCCCAACACTGAAACAGTTAACTTCGAGTTGAAAGTTAATGTCTTGATAAGGTCAGTTTCTTCCCTGGGCCTCCCTGTCCTAATCGACTGTGAACCCCAGCGCCCAGAACACTGCACCAAGAGCTCACAGAACTACAGAATTCTTCCCAAGAGATCTCTGGGATCTTCAGTGTCAGAGTGGGTTGAAGCCAGATGGCCTTTCCCAACCCGTTTGCAGTTAGGACCTGAATCCAAAAGATCATCTCTGAGCATTTGAAAGGTCACTTAGGATTTGAATTCAAGTTAACAGACTAATTAGGGTTAAAATAGTCACCCCTCTTGATAATGTACACAAATACAACTTTTACTATCTAATTAAGTTGCTAAGGAGAGAAAGAGTGGGGTTGTGAATAAGGTATGTGTCCTTGAATTCTGTTCCCTCATCCTACCTCCAGTGTTTGTCACCTGCAGGGTGAGCCGTGCAAAAGCAGCAGCCCTGTTGGAAACACTGGTGCTGCACACGCACCGCATGAAGGCAGGACAGATAAGCAGGTAGGCTAGTGCCCACAAGAGGTGTCCACCTGGAAGCCTAGCCGGGCTTCATACTTATCTCCCGCAACCTAAAAAGGGCTGTCTACTCAGCCAGCTGAACAAGATAAGATAGGAGAGAGAAAGTGGAGAGGCTTTCCCTGGAGGGGGCTCTTTGCCCAAGTAAGCTTTCAACTTGGAGGCTAGGAGTGAAAGTGGAAAGCAGAAAAGGGACAATGGCCATGCATGAAGGATGCAAGAAAGTCATGCTTCTGCCCTGCTTTTCGGTCACAGGAACTTGCCCACTGCTAGTAAACCCTGCCCAATGAGTCGTGCCCTTCCAGCATAATTAGCAAATCCTTAGTTGGCATTCCCTTCCTAGGGTATGTACTAAGGAGGAGCAAGGACCAGAGTGGATGCAGTTTCTCCTCTATGAACCAAAGCAGAAGATGAGATGTGAGGAGAGGTGGCCGATCCATGAAGACAGTTTTAAAAGCAAAGAGGAGTCACCATCATGAGTGTGCTTCCCTGTCTGTGGATCACTTTTCCTTGGCTAAACTTTTAAAACATCCATTTCCTGGAGCCTTTCGTTCAGCAGATCTTCCTAGGCTCCGGTGTCTGTCATGTTTAATCCTGATGGGAGCCTTATGATATGCGTTATTAGCCCCAATTTCTGATCAGGAAACTGAAGCTCAGAAGATTAACCGAGTCTAAAAATATATGGCACAAAAATATGTATGCATTAACTGTGTGAAACATGCAAATATACATTTAATCATAGTTTCAGTGATATGTATGTGTGTATATATGTGCATAATTTGTCCATAAAAATATACATTAATGAAAATTCAAATCTACCTTTTGCTCCATGAACTTGAAGGTTGCTTTCTTGGAAAATCCCGACTGCAGACAATGGTGCAGATCAAAATTTGCCCAGAGTGTCAATGTGAATTTGATGTGAGACAAACGTAAATGCTTCTGAAAAATAAGAGTTCTTAGTAAGTCCCCAGTCAGTGCTTATACTTGGTTCTTAATGAATTTTTCACCTTCTTTTCAAATAGCTTTAAATCACATTTCTTTTACAGGTCTTTGCTTTGAGTGTAGGGTGTCCGCTCTTTGCCTCCCTGCCTCTTTCCTATTTAAGTCTCACTACGAGAGATGTTGATACTGAAAGCAGAGCTTGGAAATGAAACTGAACATTTACCTCCAAAACAACTATTTGCCTCTACTTTAACTCAGTGAGCACACAGCAGGTATTCCAAAAATGTTTGTTGTAATGAGTTAAATTGAGTATGATGACGTAAAAATTCCTTGGCCAGATTGTTTTGTTCAGAATTCAAAAGACTCCCACCCTGGGAAGAGAGGTATAGAGAATTGGTAGAGGACAGCTGGGGTTCTAGTAAGTGTTTCTTCCCTGTGGAAATATAGGTGGTGGATGGGGGGAAGCAAATGCAGGTGGCAAGTCTGTGACCAGACCACTTCTTGCAAGGAATCTTCAATAAGAGATTGTTGGCACACCCAGGATAATTACTGAGGAGGGGTTGCTGCCCTCTAGGTAAAGTTTGGCCGCTAGGACATTTTGGAGATACATCCTACTCTTCTCGGATGCCAAAGGCTCACAGTGCTATCCTCCAGCAGCCCCAAACAACCCTCCTCTCTTTTCATCAAAATGCACTCTCAGTATGAGCTCTTGGCTAGGTGAAGGTGGTAGGTTATAAGTTAAGTGCATGTGTGTTGTTCATCCCAATGTCTGCCTATTAGCTTTAGTTCTTAGAGTTCAAATGACCTTAGAAATCATCCAGACCAACTCATTCATATTGTAGACATGGAAACAGAGATTCAGAGAGATTGATTTACTTAAGATGATTTAAAAAAAAAAAGACCTGGGTCTCTTGACTTGCTCTTTATTGCTTATAAACCCAGGTTTCTTGGCCCCCAGTTCAACATTTAAGGTGGAGTAGAAAGCACCATACTCTTTAAGCCTTTCAGGATTTTTAATATTCTGGGTGCTGATGGGGTAGTAGAAAGTGGTAGATAGGATGGCTGGTAGAAATTTTAGTCTTCATACTCAATTATATAAGAAATGGTATATTGGATTAGTTTCTATTGCTGCTATAACAAACTATCACAAAGTTAGTGGCTTAAGATAATGTTTATTATGTCACAGTTCTGCAGGTCTGAAGTCGGGTTGTGCTTGGCTGGTTTCACTGCCTAGTCTCGCAGGCCGACATCGAGGAGTTGGCAGGTCTGTGTTCCTTTGTAGAGGCTCTAGGGGTGGTTGCCCTCCCGAGCTCATTTGGATGGTTGGCGGAATGCAGCACCTTGTGGTAGTGACATTCAGGGCACATTTCCCTGATGGCCGTCAGTTGGGGACCACCCATAACTCCTACAGGCCTCTCTGGTCCTCATGTGTGGGCCTTACATGGGAGAGCCAGCAACAGCCTGTCAGCTCCTTCTCATGCTTGGAATCTGTCTCTGACTTCTTCCGCTCATCTGTCTGCTGCCAACCAGAGAACAGAGTTTATTAGTTTGGGCTCATCTGCATAATCCAAGATAACCTTCCCATTTTAATTTCCATAAACTTAATTATATTTGCACTTTTGCTGTATGATATAACTTATTGGCAGATTCCAGGGATAAGGGAGTGGACAGCTTTCAGGGGCTATTCTGCCTACTACACACATTCTTTCCTTTAAATAACGGCAAGGCTCCTACAGTCAGTATATTGTAATGACTCAGTGTGGCGCCAAGTGGGCATCAGGCTTATCGGGGGATCACTTCATAGGGTAAAAAAAGTCTAATCATTATGTTATACACATGAAACTAGTATGCTATTATATGTCAATGGTCATGGAAAACTAAATTTAAAAAAGAAAAGATAAACTGCCAAGAAAAAAGGAAGGGGACAAGCCTTCATCCTACCAGGCTAATGGGAGACTCCGTGACAAACGTTGCCGGGCCTCTCTTCCTCTTCCTGGGTCCTGGGGTTCTTCTACAGAGCAAAGAATGAGTGTTGGTCCCTCTAACCGTGGATCCCCTCTGATTATAGCAGACGTGTAATTGTGTTCTCATCTGGTGTGGGTCCTTGAGGGCTGGTGGATCTGCTGCTTTGGTGCCATCCCTGGGGCTGTGGCCTCTTCCCAGCTGGGCAACCCTATGCTTTGGGCCCACCTCCCTAGCCGCACTCCTGCATTACCACCTGTCACTTATCTGGAGCCTAGTGAGGAACTGAGGCAAGGGTCCCAGAACTACCTTAAAAATAGCTTTATTGATTTATTATATACATACCATAGAAATACAGGTCACCATGTATGGGATATTGCATGGGATATATATATGCAAAAAAATTGTTATTAATTTGAAATTCACATTTAACTGAGCATCCTACATTTTATGTGGTGACCGTATCTGGATGGCACATTGTGAGAACATGTCTTACCCTCTGGTTTTCATGTCCCACACCCTTACAGTCACATAGTGGCTACCTGGGCCTTGTGTAGTTTTATAAAGCACTCAGCTCACTGTCCACACCAGGGCCATCCATAGCTCAGGGCCAGAAGGTAAGATGCCAGCCACTCAGACAGCTTCCAAAGAGCCTATGTGGCCTCTTTAGACATTTAGCATAAGTTCAGGGATGTGTTCATAAGTTCAGGGCACCGGGATAGGTTGCCCATAAACCCTGCACTCCTGGAAGTGGCGGGCTGGAAAATGTTTAACGCCTCTGCAGGAAGGAAAACCTGATTTGTAGTGTTTGTCCATTTCTGTGGTGTGAATATTCGTACCTTGGCTGATTGACAATACCAATGTGACGTCATTGAACTTGGGGCTGGGAAGAAATGTGCACAACTGTCTCTAGGGAGCCCATGCAAGCCAGCCCTAACCCACCAGTGCTCCAGGTGGTTCTCATTTCAATATATATGCAAATCAAGCCTACGTAACAATGTAATGCTTAAAAGAAAATATCTATCACTATGGTATTTTGTATAGTAAAACTATTAAAATTTTAAAAAGCACACAGTTTCCTACTTGGGGTAATACCATTGATAAAACTATTTCCTCACTTCAATTGAGACTGAAGGATAGAGTTATGCTTTCATTTTGCATTTAAAGGCAACAGTTAATCATCTTCCATAATGAATTTTTAAAACTCTCCTATTTTTTATTCTGAAGAGAGGCTGTATTTCCAGACCCACATAGCTACTGCACTTTTAATGCTAAGCCTCCCTCCAGTATGTGGTGGCGGTGATTTTTTCCCCAAATGTTCACTATTTCACATATTTCTGAGCTAGCATGTTGAACAGATGTATCTGTGGGTTAAGAGTCTGTGGGGGAATAACTTTATGTTCCTATGTTTGGTTGGAGTCAAGAAAGACCTGTCTATGTATAGCTAATTCCACCTTCTGAATTCAGATCCAGCCCTCTGTGGTCTCCCTGGGCGTGAAGCCCCAGTGGCGGTGAGGAGCATGGGCGTTGTTGGAGTGAGGCAGGCCTAGGGTGACCACTTTCCAACTGCATGTCCTTTGGGAAGAGCTTCAGCTTCTTTCACTTGAAAAAGCCTAGTAATATTTCCTACCTCTAAGGGTGACACATATAAAATATCTGACATAGAAAGCACAGAATACATATCAACTCTTGGTAGTATTGATGTTATAACTACTGTCATCATTGTAATTAATCTTATTGCTCATTAATAAACAGCCTTATGCATCTGTGTAGGTCCAGCAGATGCTTCCCATTCTACAGAAAATATGTGTTTTTTTCCCAACCAGATCATGTAAAAACTCAATATTATACAAATTCTAGTTTGACATTAAATTGTTGAGCAAATCTCAGAAATGAAAATGGGCTTCCTACATTGTGAGAATATCTGTAAATTTTTACAATTTTGAGAGGGTGGAGGGAATCATTCACTAGGATTTTTTGAGTCTGAAAGAAACCTAACCAACAGTTGATGAGCTTGGCCAGGAACAGCCACAGGCAGCACTGCCAGTGAACAGCTGGCCCCCCGAGCCCCTTGGTTCTCATTGTAGCCCCCTCATTAGTTCATAGTCATTCATCCATTCACCCACCTATCAAATGTGATCTTCAAAAAATTCAAGTCATGACTCTCACACAAATATAGTGTGAACCTTGTCAAAGACTTATGAACTTGTTACTGGAGGAATTGATGAGATAATAAGACTGATTCCAACAGCATTTGAAGAAATAGGTGATTTATAGGGCTTTGTGCTTTTTTTTTTTTTAAAGAATGTCAGCATAAGATTGCTAGGTAGTCACAAAACTGGATAATGTCCTACAGGGCAACAAATCTGTAACCTTTTTCCTGCTAGACAGAAATCTGCATGTTACCATGGAACTTCACAACATCTGGGCTCTAGTCATAGAGCAAATAGCAAAATCGGGCACAGATACATTCTCCCAGAGAATTAATTCTTGGAGAATCCCATCTAACAATGTCCTGGCATGGCTTTAAAAAGATTTGCTCTCCTTATTTTCAAGTATTGCATCATTTTTTATTAACACATCTATCCACTTCTTTGTTCAGTAAACCTTTATCAATATCTGTATGCTCCAGGAATTTGCAGGTCAAGATACAATCTCTGTCCTCAAGGAATTTATAACATAATGGGGAAGACAAACATTCAAAATAAAATTTGCAGTAGAAAAATGATAGTCTAGTCCCCTCTCAGGCTCCCAGGATCCCATCACTACAGAGGTCCACCCAACCCCTAGTTCTATGCCATGTCAACCTACCCACCATTTTCCCCGTTTATATATTAAAAAACATCTCTTAGAGCCCAGTAAATGAATTATTCCTCTCTTAGATGCTATATAGAGATATATTTTTACCCAGTGGAATGTATCACGTGGCAGCATCAGAACTGGTTGGGAAAAGATAAGTTGAGCAGAAAGGGGGTAAAGAAGTCTTTCCTGTTGCTCCTAAAATTACTGCATATGAATGACTTGGAAATAGTTACTAATTAATCAGTCCTTATATTTCCAAAACACTCCCTTGAAGATGTATTTATTTCCAAATTAATAGAGCGGGGAAACCTTTCTGAAATTTGACTTTTGGACACTAGAATTTAGGTATAACATGGCAGATGATTTTTTCCAGGAGAGGGGTCAGGAGTCTGTCTGAGGACACCTAAACTACCTCCCCTCTCCCTTAAACAGGACTTCTGTTTTGTGTGGCAGTTGACCTGGGTGACTTTAATTTCACTGGCCCTGCTTGTATGTTTTCCCCTGTCTCCATGGTCACCAATGTGTCAGCTGCGGGAGAATACACAATGATGCTCTGTGTGTGCTTGTAACTCCGTGCAGAGCCACCTAGAGTAGGACTCCTGTATTTCAGTTCTCCGTCCTTGGGGATTCGACTGAGTAAATATTTAATAAGCAATTATTAATGTAAAGAACTTCAATGGAGGCTATAGAGCGTGGGAAGAGATAACACCCTCCTACCAGGAGCTATGGTGTGGTGGGGGAAAACAGAAACATGCGAGTACTTCTCAAGCAGTGATTCTTAATCCTGGCTGCATAGTAGGGTCAGCTGGGGAACTTTAAAGGTCCCAGTGCCCAGATAGCACTCCAGACCAATTCAGTCAGAGTCCTGGGGCAGAACCCAGGTGTCAATATTTTTGTAAAGCTCTCTGGGAAAGTCCAGTGTGTTGCCAAGCTAGAGAACCATGGGTCTAAAGCAAAAGAAGTGAAAATGCTGTGGTAAAGGACTAGCAAAGTGCTGTGTGAACAAGAATACCACAACCATTCCGGATATGCTAATACTGCTATCTGCTGTCTGACCACATGGCAGCCCAGAATGTGGGAAATGTAGCCTCTCACTGTAGCCATGGGAAAACTTTAGGTCAGTTGGATTGTAGGGCATGCAGAAACTATATACTGGGGGAGGTACGGTCTGCAGGAAACTGTTTCTAAAGGGGAAAAGGGCCCAGAAAACCAACCCATTAAGAGGACCCCCAAATTCATTTCACATGAGCATGTGGTCTCTCTCTCTTTCTCTCTCCTTCCTTGGAATTTTCTTTTCTTTTTTATTACTTGATTTTCTTCCTGAAAGAGTCCCCTTCCTTCTCAAAGACTCCACTTCAAACCTCACCTCCTTTGTGAAACCTTTTCTTTTCTTCTTCCTCTCCCAAGCAAAACTGGGGCCCTATTTTTCTCTGGCTCTTAGGTCCTCATCTGGTTTTAGCAGTGAATTATAATTATTATAGGATTTAGTTATAATATGGCAGACAGTTTATTTATACATTTACCCGTTCATGGGCCTTGTCTTTGTCTCTTTAGTACCCAGCACAGTTTCTTGGTTTATTGACTGAATAAAGAGAGCTGTAGCAACTTTAGGTCAAGTCAGAAAGTCATTCCATCATCGGGGAGACCTAGACTCAGGCACGCCCCAGGTTCCCCTGTCCCATTTCTGAGCATCAGGGTCCTCTGCTTCCAAGTGGTGGGGCTGGAGAAATCCGCAGACACACTCATTTGTGTGAAGCTGCTGGAGGGAATATGGAAGAAGGCTTCACAGAATTTGAATTGCAGGGGTGAGCAAGTTCCTTCTCTCGTAGTAGAGTTTGGGCTTGAGAGAAACAAAAGGAAGTTCACAGGTTTTCAAGTGAGTGAATTACTGACTGTGGAAAAGTGCCCCTGCCGCTGACTCCAGTTTTATTTAGGCCACAGGATCCCCAGACAGTTTGGAACGGTTCTGTCTGAAAAAATTGCTCGTCTGTTTTATTTTTAAACTTTAAATATTTTTTAAAAATCATGCTGCTTCTCTTTTTGGTATCTTATATGCTTTACATAGGAAGGTGGAAAGATTATTTCCATATTACAAGAATAAGGGTCATGCATTCTAGATTTTCTAGGACAGTGCTAATATTAGAGTTTATGTTCTGTTTTTAAACTGTGTGTCCTGATTTTTTAATATGGAAAATATGGTTGCTATTCTTACAACTGAATGTTAACTGGTCAGCCATGCTTAAAGGTCTTTTAGTAGGCAAAATGTCTGATTAACTTACATTTCTCTTTGAGAAATTAAGTAAGGCTGCCTCCTGGACCAAAAAAAAAAAAAAAAAAAAAGAGAGCCTGAAAGTATCACAGAACTGGCATTTGGTGTATATATATATATTGTTCTGAGCTCCAGATTTCTGCTGAATGTGGTTTCTTGGTGAAGACAATATATATTAACACTCCTCTCCCTACCACAAATTAGTGCGAAAACCTTTCAAGGAAAAACAAGTCGTTAAGAACTGTTTTTTAATCCCACTTCTAAAACTCAGAACTGTTTCCTTGCGAGGCGGTCACAGGAGCCCAACGTGAGGGGCACGCAGCCCTTGGAGACCCTGTTGCTGGGACTGCACTTCCCCGCCCCCAGCCCCATGCCACCAGCCAGAGGGAATTGTTCTGGTTATTATGGATTCAGTTGCATTCTCATTTGCCTAATAGATTCAGACCAACTTAAACATTAATAATCTCACTGTGATCAAAATCACCTCAATTTTAATCCAATGGTCCACAATTAATCTTTTCACCTGTTAAAAAGTGTAATTTTTCCCCTCACTGAATAGTACAAAAAGATAAATGCTAAACTTTATAATATTCTTTTATATCTAAGGATCATAAGCTCTTAAAAAGTGACTGAGTAACTGTTATATTAGGTCATTTTTAATCATCTGAATGCATAAAGTTTCTAGTAACCTGATTACATTCTTTAGAAGGCATCTTGTATGTTCTTCAGTCGGTATGTCATTTTATGAAACAGTAACTAGAGAATAGCAATAACAAATGTCATCGATTGGCAGCAAGATTTAGTACATGAGCCGCATGATCTTTTGGAAAAAGCAAGCTATTTTCAGATGTCATTACATTAGGAGCTACTTCCGGGCTCACACAGAGGTGTTATTTACAGTTGCTCCGTGTGCTTCCATAATGCTTCTGTAATGGAAATTCTGCAATAAGGGCAGGGAGGGTCCTTTCCAGGAGCCCTCCAGTCTGTATTCATGGATTCCTGTTAGCTATTTCCATAGCTGACATCTGAGTGTTTGCCTCAGCCTGAGTTTTCCTCTCTTGCAACCTCATCACTTTAGTGTTAAAACATTCAGGAACTTCTCACTTGCCCAGAATTTCAACAGCTATTCAGTTGGGGGTAACACTCTTACTGTGAGCTCTCTAACTCTCTGCTGTCCCCAGTGAGTGAAGGGAAAAGGACATGGTTAGGAGTGGGGCTTGCTATGAGTTCTACCACATTTGACTAAGGGTCAAGAGGGTGAGGCCAAAGGGAGCTTGTGCTGGGATCTGCTAAAACAGCTCCTGCAATGAAAGAGAAATAGAGCCAGAGTTTTTTCTGGATAATAGTCATGTTTTCCTGCCAGCACACAAGGCCTACTCATTGACAAATGACAACCAATCTAAGTGTCAAATAAGATGGGAAATCAATCTCTGTAACACCCTTTTAACAGGAGGCTTCATTCTTCTTTTCTTATCCAGAACTGAGAGGAAAAAAATGAATATGGTGTTTGCTCACAGGATGGATAACAGCAAGCCACCTTTGGTTACTCCGACACTTCTGGTGCCCTTCCAAAACCACAGCCACCCTGAAACAGCCACACCTCTGCCAAGCCATGACCTGACGGAATTATATGAGGAGCACGGCTGGATGAGCAACAGGACAGACCTGCAGTATGGACTGAAACCCGGTGAAGTGGCCACAGCCAGCATTTTCTTTGGGACCCTGTGGTTGTTGTCTGTCTTTGGCAATTCCCTGGTTTGCTTGGTCATCCACAGGAGCAGGAGGACTCAGTCCACCACCAACTACTTTGTGGTCTCCTTGGCGTGTGCTGATCTTCTCATCAGCGTGGCCAGCTCGCCTTTCGTCCTGCTGCAGTTTGCCACTGGCAGGTGGACACTGGGCAGTGCCATGTGCAAGGTCGTGCGGTACTTTCAGTACCTCACCCCAGGTGTGCAGATCTATGTGCTCCTCTCCATCTGCATCGACCGGTTCTATACCATTGTTTATCCTCTGAGCTTCAAGGTATCCAGAGAAAAAGCCAAGAAAATGATTGCAGCATCATGGATCTTCGTTGCAGCCTTCGTGGCCCCTGTGTTCTTTTTCTATGGGTCCAGCTGGGACAATCATTGTAACTATTTCCTCCCTTCCTCTTGGGAAGGGACGGCCTATACTGTCATCCATTTCTTGGTGGGCTTTGTGATTCCATCTGCCCTCATAATCTTATTTTACCAGAAGGTCATAAAGTATATTTGGAGAATAGGCACTGATGGCCGAACTGTGAGGAGGACAATGAACATTGTCCCAAGGACAAAAGTGAAAACTATCAAGATGTTCCTCATTTTAAACCTATTGTTTTTGCTCTCCTGGCTGCCTTTTCATGTAGCTCAGCTGTGGCACCCCCATGAACGAGACTACAAGAAAAGTTCCCTTGTGTTCACAGCAATCACATGGATTTCCTTTAGTTCTTCAGCCTCTAAACCTACTCTGTATTCGATTTATAATGCCAGTTTTAGGAGAGGAATGAAGGAGACTTTTTGCATGTCCTCGATGAAATGTTACCGAAGCAATGCCTATACTATAACAACCAGTTCAAGGATGGCCAAAAAAAACTATGTTGGCATTTCAGAAATCCCTCCCACAGCCAAAACTATCACCAAAGACTCAATCTATGATTCATTTGACAGAGAAGCCAAGGAAAAAAAGCTTGCTTGGCCCATTAACTCAAACCCACCAAATACTTTTGTTTAATATCTCAGAATTCTTTCAGTTATTGTAATGCACTAGAAATTAAAAGGCTTTAACTATAAAAACAAGCTATTTATATATTTTTTCAATCAACTTTCTGAGAGAAATGTTTTCTTTTGTAAAATGCATTCACTTATAGATTATAGTTTTTATGGTTTTAACTTTAGTTACTTTTCATTTTAGAGGAAGCATTCATATTGAGCTCCTTTTACTGTATAAGTTACATGCACAGAAAAGATAGTGCATTCCTACTTTTTATTTACCATTAGGTTCAAAAAACATAAACCATCCACACAGTCTTTGAGTGATGAGCTGACCGAGTTGTGTCCTTTCCGTTTTCTACTCCCTCTTGAAACACTGTAACTGTGGGCTTCAGTTTTAAATGAAGTCCCCTCTGTCACGCATTTCAGAGACTTGTATTTTTTTTTATTAAGGAACATGAGGAAGTGTTAGTATTGTATATGTTTTTACATTACCTTCTTCTAAGTAATCACTGTCCAGAAAGCATTCCATATACAGTATTGAAAATACACTGAAATTGCCGGACAGTCTTCTGTGGTTGAATTTTAATCAGGATTCCTAGGGAAAGAAAACTTACAAAGTTGGAGAGAATAAGAAAATTACCCCAGGCTCCTTACAGGGTACCTGTGGTATGTACCATGAATCTGGATTCATGTGTCTCCCACATAGAAACTCAAGAAAGGTGACGGTGAAGGGTGGGGTGGGCTTCAGAGTAGAAGCAGTTCTCCTATCTGGCTCCAGGTTCCCATAGACTAAGAGGAAGGGATAGGGATGCATCCTTTGAGGTGGAATTTGAATTTCTCCTTTGCGTCTAACCTTCAATGAAAGCATTATTATAATCAGCCTGTCCATCCTGCTAACATGTACTTCCCTGTGGGCCTTCCATCAGAGGTTTACCCAGGATGCCTGGAGCTGAGTCCCTGGGCCAGAGTTCTTGCTCAGGAAGGACAATATTACCCACCAAGCATTGGGGGCAGTCACTTGCCAGATAAAATTAGCAGTTTTGCCTCTCCTGGTGGGCACAATCCTTCCCTTTACCTCTCCAGCATTGCTGCTCCCAGCTCAAATTCACTGTGTCGAAGAAACATAATCAGGATCTGTTGGAGTTACTTGACTACAATCAGTTTTGAGGCTCCATTCTTCTGTAAAAACCGCATGTAAAAGAAACAAAGAATTAGAGATTTTTAGAGTAGAAGGGATGTTGGGAGACCCTAGCACAAGCCCCTCACTGTTTAGAAGAGGAAATTAAGACCAAGAGAGGTCAAATTAAGGGTAGACTAAAATGCCTTCTACCACCATTCCAATATCCTTTCACCCATCTCCTTGCCACGGCATGATTCGTTTATTGAAGAGAAAAGCCTCACTGTGTGTGGAAGAAAACAAAGAGCATACACAATTCCCCACTGTTTGGTTAACTCGCCAATTCACCTGGAACAGAGACGGCGACTTTACGGTGCTGTAATTAGTGGAACTGCAAACCAACTTTGTCAAACTGTTCTGCAGAATGACCGCTTGATGGCACTGTGGCTAGTAGGCAGAGCCCACCTCCTCTTCACGACGCCTGTCACATTGGCAATTTCAGAGAAATCCTGTCTCATAGCAACAAGACAGTGAAAATTGCTGAGCACCCAGAGGCAGCTGTAGATTAACTAATCAATCAGTGTATTCAAAACACAAAGCATCTAAACATTGGAGGAAATTCCAAAATAAAACCTTTTACGGACATGAAATCACTAGTCAAAATATTATTTTAAACCCATTTTACAAAGGATATAATTTTCCACAAAACCCTCAGACCACCAAGCTGGTGGTAGTTTCACCTACACTTAGAAGGGCCTCTCTCTTTCCTGCTCCTGTTATCATTTGACTCTGACAATTCATGGACCTTTTCATAGCACAGTAATCGTGGCTTTCCCAACAGTAAGTGTTCCTATGCTCCTGGCAAGTAGGCATTTAAATTTATTTTAGGTCCATTTCATTTCCTCAGACTCTCTTTAATTTTTTGAGCCCTTACTTGGGGCTATTCTGAACTTTTTGGTCAACTGAGCACTTCTGTTCAAATGCTTTGTATCTTTCTCAAAAGAAATCTCTTTAAAAGTATGTATTGCTTTAAAAACTCTCTATCAGCCCTTCACAATTAGGGTTCACCTATAATTTGTAGAATGTGTGATTTTAGTTCTGCGGGAAAACAACGCTCAATAAATCTAGCTTAGTTCTGCTGGGCTCTGCAGTGATGAACATGTGTATCTGGTTTTAGGGTTATGAGGCAGGTCTGGAAGCTTGAAAACATAATCTGGTTTTCAGCAAGCAGACAGTCAATAAAGCAGTTCCAGCTGTTTGCCCACAACAGCTAGGTATAGGAGATTAAACCTCCTTTAAGGGATTTCAAATGGATCTTCTCTATTCTGCTACCCTGCTGTATCAGCCAAAGAACAATCTATTTAAGAGGACCATATTCTGCCTTGGCCGGGTGGCCCTGTTGGTTGGAGCGTTGTCCCCATACACCAAAATGTTGTGGGTTTGATCCCCGGTGGGGGAGCGTGTGGAAGGCAACTGATCCATATTTCTCTCTCACGTTGATTCCCCCCCCTTTTCTCCTTTCCTCTCTCCGAAAGCAATAAAAATATATCCTCAGGTGAGGACTAAAACAGATTTTAAAAGATTATTTTCTGTTAGATATGACCACGCACAGATTTCTTGATGGCATAAAAGCAGATGTGAAGGGGTATGTGGCAGAGTGGGTAGGCAGCACAAGGGCTGAAAGGAACAGATTTGTACGCTGTTCCTCGGTCTAGAGTCACTTAAACTTCTCAGCTGTCTGATGGATCCTTTAAAAATTAGCACAAAATTCCATATACAGCCAGTAAAGGTTTTCTTTGTCCCAAATAGTACGATGGTCACTTTTAAGGGCTCTGGAACCAACTTAGGTGTTGAAGTTGAGGGTCTGCTTACCAACTGCTTAACCCAGCAAAGAACTCTCAAACCCCAGCCTGTTCATCTCTAAAATAGGAAAAGTAACAGTGTCCACCTGTACTAGGGTTCACCAGCCAAACAGAGTCGATAGGATATAGTTAGATGATAGACAGATGATAGCATTTTAAGAAATTGGCTCTTGCTATTGAGGGAATTGGTTAGCTTGAAATCTGTAGGGCAGGCCAGCAGGAGTGAGTTCGCCTTCTTTGAGAAACCCCGTTTTTGCTCCTGATACCGTCAATGAATTGAATAAGGCCCACTCATATTATCAAAAATAATCTTTTTATTAAAGTCAGCTGAATGTAGATGCTAACCATATCTATAAAAGTAGCTTGATAGCAACACCTGTATTAGTGTTCGATGAAATGACCAGGTACTGTGGCCTAGTTGACTGTAAGACTAACCATCGCACTACTTCATAGGATTGGTGTAGTAATAAAATGAGCCCACATCCATATAAGTCATTCAGTGCATTACCAAATAGGTGGGAAGCCCTCAATAGCAGGTATCTATTGTTATTTTAATTTGGTCATTGCTAACCCAATGAATTTTTCTAACTTCCAAATCACTCAGCACCTATTGCCATGTGCTCATTATAGTAGAAACAGGTTTTGACTACCACTCTTAAATGTGTCATTGTTTTCCTTCTTTAGCTGGCACTCTGGCTCCTTTTTTTTTTTTTTTTTTTTTCCAGTTCTGCTAAGATTTTGCAGACTTAAGGTGGAAGGAACAGTTGGGAGCAGAAACTTGAATGAAAGGGTTGGAGGTGGTAGAGCAACTTCTATTCACCATTCACCTCAAAGGGAATTTTGCCCCTTGAAATATTTCTTAAGAAGGAATGGTCTAAAATCAGGATACACAAAATACTTGAGAATTCAGACTTTTATCATCACTTTTCTGTTGGAATCCCCACTTAGGCAATAGAAAGACCTGATGGGGAAAACCAGTATTGACTGTTAATTTATTCATTTTGGTAGACTATAAAAACCAGTGACATGGGACTTAAGTTGTTCTTGGCCGTAATTAATTAGAGGCACCTATGTAGCTAAAACATGCAACAATTGTATATTTTCAGTTAAACCATAAGTGAGCTATACCAACTAGAAACACATCTAATGAAATCAAGGGAAACTGAAGTCAAGTTGTTAAAAAAAAACCCAACTATTTGGTAATTGGAGTGGAAGGGGACAGAAACACAATGAAAACTCAAAGACTCAAACTATGAACACAAATATTGTAAGAAACTTTTACATGTGTTTTGAAGAAATATTTACACTAAGAATGGTTTATGGCTTTTTTAAAAAAATAAAGACATATGAGTATGCTGTTTGAATGACCTTCTGAATCATCCAAATAGTTTCTACAGAGAACTATTCAAGCTTAATGCAACATTCGATGCAGATTTGTTGCTCTACTCTCTTAGTCGTTTTGAATGCAATGGCCACATAGTACACGTGCTCACTCAACAGTGTCTACTATCCCCACTTCCTAGTACAGTGAAGTCATCATTGTTCATACATGAACATTCCAGTCCACTCTCCTTGGCTGCCTGGTTACATGGATGTTGTGCAAACCGTTCTTGTTATATTAACAAAGGCTGGACTTTTTCCAGACAGACCACATCTTCTTTATCCAGTCATCCATTGATGGGAACCTCGGTTGTTTCCATATCTTGGTTATTGTAAATAATGCTGCAAATGAACACAGGAGTGCATACGTATAGTTGAAGGCTCTTTTTAGCAATACAGTAATCTCCCCTTACCTGTATTTTCACCTTCTGAGGTTTCCGTTACCCTTGGTCAAATAGAATCTGAAAATATCAAATGGAAAATTGCAGAAATAAACAATCCATAAATTTTCAATTGCCTGCCAGTCTGAGTAGTTGATGCTATCCACGTGACTGCTCCATCCCACCTGTTAGTCACTTAGTGAGTTGTCCCTTTATCAGCATTTCCACGCTGTGTACACTCCCCATCTGTCTGTTAATTTAGCATCCATCTAAGTTATCAGATAAACGGTTGCAGTATCGTAGCACTTGTGTTCAAGTAATCCTTCTTTTACTCAATATTAATCCTTCTTTTACTTAATATTGACTTCAAAGTGCAAGAGCAGTGATGCTGTCAATTCATATATGCCAAAGGGAAGCTGTCAAGTGCCTCTGTTAAGTGAAAGATGAAAGTTCTTAACTTGATAAGGAAAGAAAAAAATCCATATGCTGCGTAAAAAACAAATCTATCCATGAAATTGTGAAAAAGGAAAAAAATATGCTAGTTTTGCTGTCCCACGTCATCAAAAGTTACAGCCATGGTGCGTGGTAAGTGCTTAGTGAAGATGGAAAAAGCATTACATTTGTGGGCTGAGGATATGAACAGAAAAGTGTGCTGATTGACAGCAACGTGTTGTATCAGAAATCACGGAGCCTATAGAAAGACTGCACTCAACAAGCAATCCCTGAAACAAGTGGCCACATTCATATAACATTTTATCACAGTGTATTGTTGTACTTGCTCTAATTTATCACTAGATATTGTTTTTAATCTCTTATTGTGCCTAATTTATAAGTTAAAATGTATCATAAGTATCTGTGCATAGGAAAAAACAGATTAGATAGGGCTCAGCACTATCATGATTTCAGGCATCCGCTGGGGGTCTTGGTATCCCTCTCGGATAAGGGGGGACTACTGTACAACTGTAGTAATGAAAGGACCTGGGTATTAGTCGTCAACCCTAAACATGAAGCAACAAGGTCTTTGGCTAGCCCAAATGAGTTTGTTAGGGAATGGCGGAGGAATTTCAATTTGGGACAAGTAAATTAGAGCAAACCACAGGCAAGTCAGAGGAGACAAAGGGATTCCAGCCAGCTTTTATTAGGTTTAGGAGGAAATTGGGAAGGACTGTGGTAGTTCTTTATTGGCTGCAAGTGGTCAGCAGCTTGTTGCCAGGTCAGAAGGAAGTCTCTTTCTTCCTACTGGGATCCGCAGGCTGCAGTGAGGGGTGTGCTCACAACGCCGCTCCCTTCATGCCTTCCCAGCTCCATTTCGACCTAGGTTTCCTCTGTTCATTTGCACATGGTGCATGAACAGACAGGTCAGTGAGACAAAATGGAGTCCACCAATGGTGTTAAATACACTTAGAACTTTGACCTGTGATTAAGGTTGCATTTTAAGCCAGTGAAGAAAAAAAATGTATTTTAAAAACTGCTGTTGGGACAGCTGGCTGGCCTTTTGGAAAGGATAATTTCTTCCATTAAAACAAAAAAGCCCAACTTCTTCCTTGGACAAAATTCTGGATGAGCGAAGATTTAAACATTCTGCAAAGAAACTTTGAAATACTAAAAGAAAATATGGTTAAGTTAAAGACATCAGAGTGGGGCCCTGACTAGGGTGGCTCAGTTGTCTGGGTGTTGTCTGACACAGGGAAAGGTCACCACACCTATCAGAGTCAGGGCACACACCTGGGTTGCAGGTTTGGTCCTGGTCTAGGCAGTGCGAGAGGTAACCGATTGATGTTTCTCTCCCTCTCATTCTCTCTCCTTTCTCCTCTCTCTAAAAACGAATAAAATCTTTAAAATAAATAAATAAATAAATAAACAAAAAAAAAATAAGAGGTCTGTCTGGAAAAAGTCCAGTTATTGTTAATATAATGAGAACAGTTTGCATGACATCCATGTAACCTGGCAGCCAAGGAGAGTGGACTGGAATACACATGTGTGAATAATGCCGACTTCACTGTACTAGTCAGTGGGGGTGGTAGATGCCGTTGAGTGGAATGTGTATTGTGTGGCCGTCCACTCAAAATGACTGAGTGAATAGAGCAATGAATCTGCATCAAATTTTGCGTTAAGCTTAAACACTCTTCCATGGATACTATTTGAATGATTCCAAAGATCACAGCTATGGGCAGCTGGTGATTGGCATCTTTATCACAACAGCACGCCTGCTCATGCATCACATTTGATGCAGAACTTTTTGGACAAACATCAGATCACTCAGGTGACTCAGCCCCCACATAGCCCATATTTGGTGCCCTGTGACTTCTGGCTTTTCCCAAAACTAAAATCACCTTTGAAAGGGAAGGGATTTCACACCATCAGTGAGATTCAGGAAAATACAACGAGACAGTTGATGGCGACTGAGAGAACTGTGTGAGGTCCCAAGGTGCCTACTTTGAAGGGGACTGAGATGTCATTGCCCTATGCACAATATTTCTTGTATCGTGTATCTTCTGCAATAAATATCTCTACTTTTCACATTACATGGCTGGATACCTTCAGGACAGACCTTGTATAACTTTCTAGGGGTAGCCATGGTATAGCTAAAAAGACTTTGGAAATATGATACCTACAACAGTACATATTTAGATTCCAGCTCATTAAATAAATGCTTATTTTTAGTGATTTAAAGTCTAACAATAGTGAAATCATTGTTGGAATCCATTCACATATGAAGGCATATGTGAATATTTTAATGTATTTCTTCACCATGTAAGAAGCAGTTTCTCATAACTCCAATTACTCTATGAAAGTTATCCTCCTCTTTATAGATGAGGAAACAGACTAAAAGATTAAATGATTCAAGGTGACTCAGAAAGTGGATCCAAGACCAGTTTTCTGCCTAAATATTGTACTCTTTTTAGTACTACATTCTTACACTTATTTCAGTAATATGAAACAGACAATTTGAGATATCTCTGGTGAAGATATTTTATTTTTCATAAAAATATAATTGTACAATGCTCTTCAGAGAAAGAAAAATCCTTTCAATGCCCCCAAATACCACGTGGTTTAACAGTAATTTTCCACTCCCTTAAAACTAAATATATAATTGATAATAAGCAACTGATTTCTTGGGAAATGTAGCATTTATATTTCCCTTTATTTTAACTAAAGGCAAGTCTAGTTAGACCTATACTTTTGTAATAAGCCAAATCAAATCTATTATAATTCAAAAACGATAAAAGAAAATGCTAAATGGTAAAGCTGACAAATACTGCCAATTAGCTGGCAAACTGTGGTATGAATCTGCTGCAATAAGATAGATTCAGACTGGAATACAACAGAAAGATTTTAGATAAAATAGAAAAAAATTTAAGAACTTCAACCATATTCTAAAATTTGACCTGGTCAAACTTATTCCATATCATGTTCAGTTGCTCTAATATATGGCAGGTCTGTGCTACATTAATGACGGATTATGACTGGGCTAAATACACAAACGTAGTCCCCCGCCCCCCCTTCCTTTCTTTGGGTTAAGAAGAAAACACGGCTCTGGCACTCAGAGAGCAAGGAGAACAGCACTGACCCAGGGAGGCTGAGCTCACCGATTCTCACCCTCTTCTGTTCTCCCTCAGCCTGTCAGGACAGGTAAAGGAGTGATGCTGGGATCTCAGTACACTGCTCCTGAACTGACACGGGTAACGAAACCGGCTGTTCTAATCAGTGACATTTACGAACATGCTTCAAGTGGCCAAAGCGTGCAGTGAGCACAACACTCAAAGCAATCACATTCCTTTTTAAAACCAAGGCGCTTTCTCTTGGTTTTGATCTACTGCAAAAACCAAACAGATAGGTTTTGGAATAAACTCCAATAAATTGTAATCTACTTTCACCCAAAATTATACATCTTCTAACTGACCTGAGGACAAAGTCACTGCTCTTGTAAAGATGCTGGGGGTGGAGGATATAACTCAGATAAATGACCCTGTAATTTTAAATTACAGCCAGAGAAGAAATACTTCAAGCACAATGGAGACATTGCATTGAAGAGCCACATTCATTTTGGAATGTTTGCTTTGAAAACAACTTTTCTGGGGAATTCAAAAGGTACTGAACATAGTAACATACAATACATCTTGGGTTGTTTTGCAACATAAAAAATATACATTTGAGTAGACCAGAAGGCAAAACAGACCCATTACAATCTGAACGCTACATTTAAAACACTGAAATTCTGAAGGCCTAAATATTAACAATACTTTATCTGTATTTGTTATCCTAAAAAGACATTAAATACTCCTACCCCCTCATCCACCCAAACACAGAGAGACCCAACAGTCTGGGCTAGTGGTATATCAGTAGTCACACAAGACTGGACTTGAGATCAGAGTTTGCAACCTAAGCACAGGAGGCACTTTATTCGAATGCATAGCCTAAGAGAAGGGCGTGGGGAAGTACCTTGTAATCTGAAACTACGCGGTCCATCTCATGTTCCACCTCACAGACAATGTATTATATGATGCCTCCTCAAAATCTACTATTTCATAACAATATATTTTGTTTGGAAGTCAAATATTTGCTTCATTAGAGCCAAGGGCCATTATAATTTAGCAGCAACAGGGAATATATCTCTTGATTTAACTATGGGAGAGAAAAGAGATGGGATCTCAAAGGGGAAATCAAAAGGTTCCTGGGGTCTATTTTAGTGTATCATACTATGAGCCGGTTTCCTCAACCATCATGCCATCGGGAGGCCAGGAAGACAGTAAAGGTAGCTGCAGTGAGAACTGGAAAGGACTACTCTGCCCTCTGCACCTCCCAGCTGTGGTTCTGTGCACAACTCTAGCTCCAGTGTTTCACTCCAGAGTGGAGGCATCGCCGGGGATGAACCAGACGCACACCTACAGTGTGTTGCTTTCTGGCTCAGAACACATTCATACGGAAACTCATGTCAGGGAAGAAACTAAGCGTTCTGGTTATGGCTACAGCCATTAGATCTACCAGCAATTTGTTCATTTTAATCCAGGTCTCCTGAGGCAGAAACTTAATCTCAGCAGCTGAAGTTATTCTGTTTTCTTTAGAAAAATTTTCCTAGTTCACTGCCCAAGGAAATGTGTGTGAACACTCACTCCTGTCCTCCCCACATACACATACAGACATACAATAGAAACACACACAGACATACACACTTTAGGTTATCAAGATGATGTACACTGCTGAAATGCCTAAAAGGTTATTTCTTGCTTAAAAATAAAATTCGACTGATGATTATCCAAATATGGACTGGGCCCTAGCAAATTTGTGTAAGTACAGTTTGAGAGGACAGCAACAAAAGTTAGAAATAGAGGCTGTCTTGAGGGCCTTCCTGATAGATGCTGTTAACATGTACGTTATTTAAAACAGGCATATCATTATGGATTATAAAAATAGAAATGTATCTATTTGTTAATATATATTCACAGCTTATGCTGGAATGGCTCACAGGAGAAATCATGGTTCATGCAGAAAACAGATGTCGCTCAAGTAAATAAAAAGAAATAAGATTAGGTCCATAAAGGCCAAGAACTTAGTCAGTAATCAGCCCATTTGGTTTCTCTTTGTAGGGCAATCAAAAACATGACAGGACATGACACCTAAACACACATACACATACAATTACATGGAAAGAATATAAATTAACCAATAAAGCAAGGTGGAGTTAAGGTGCAAAAATACAATCTTTACCCATTTTTCTCTATGCCTGTGTCTTCAAGCACTGCAACATGTTAAATGCCATGGGTGGCAATACCAACCAGGACAGGTCTTGAATACTTGCAAATTTTCTAAGTGTTAAAAGTTAAAGCAAAATCCTTTGAGATCTATGATCACACATTTGGTAGAAACTGCAGATTTACAGAGATGACTACAGAGCAGTAGGTAGTAAATGGAGCCAAGAAGTATAATCTTGTCCATTCATCCTTCATAGGAATCAGGATATTGACTTCGATCACTGACTTAATCATTTTATATGATCTTCACCCTGAAAAATAAATCAAAGTTACCAATGTAAGAATGTCTTTGAGATCAATGAAATTTAGTTAATGTGTTTTAAAATGCAGCTGACTGGTCTGGGTAAATCCCTCCCATTGATCCGCCAACAGCAACCAACACTCAAGTATGAGAGGAGGGTATACTCAGCCCACATGAAGGGCACACCTCAAGTACCCAGCTTGGGTGTTAGGGGAGGCTGTGCCACTGAACCCTACAGGATACCTACTACATTTAGGCCATGCTACCAAGACAGAGAGTCATAGCAGCTCTACCTAATACATAGAAACAAACGCAAGGAGGCTGCCAAAACGAAGGGACAAAGAAACATGGCCCAAATGAAGGAACAGATCAAAACTCCAGAGAAAGAACTAAACAAAATGGAGATAAGCAATCTATCAGATGCAGAGTTCAAAACACTGGTTATAAGGATGCTCAAGGAACTTAGTGAGGAGCTCAACAGAATAAAACAGATCCAGGGATACACTGATTGAAATAAAGAACAATTTATAGGGAAACAACAGTAGAGTAAATGAAGCCAAGAATCAAACCAATGACTTGGAACATAAGAAAGCAAAAACCAACCAATCAGAACAAGATGACAAACAAATCCAAAAAAGTGAGGATAGTGTAAGCAGCCTCTGAGATAACTTCAAGTGTTCCAACATTCACATCATAGGGGTGCCAGAAAGAGAAGAGAAAGAGCAAGACAATGGAAATCTGTTTGAAAAAACAGTGAAAGAAAACTTCCTTAATTTGGTGAAGGAAATAGACATACAAGTCCATGAAGCACAGAGAGTCCCAAACAAGATGTATGCAAAGAGGCCCACTCTAAGACATACCATGATTAAAATGCTAAAGGTTAAAGATGAAGAGAGAATCTTAAAAGCAGAAAGAGAAAAGAAGTTAGTTACCTACAGGGGAGTTCCCCTAAGATTGTCAGCTGATTTCTCAAAAGAAACTTTTCAGGCTAGAAGGGATTGGCAAGAAATATTCAAAGTCATGAAAAGCAGGGACCTACAGCCAAGACTGCTCTACCCAGTAAAGCTATCATTGAGAATCGAAGGGCAGATACAAAGCTTCCCAGACAAGAAAAAAAATGAAAGAAATTCATAATCACCAAACCATTACTATATAAAATGTTAAAGGGACTTAAGAAAAAGAAGAAGATCAAAACTATGAACAATAAAATGGCAAAGAATACAAATCTATCAACAATTGAATCTAAAAAACAAACTAAGCAAACAAGAACAGAGACAGAATCATGGATATGGAGAGATTTTTGATGGTTGCCAGATGGGAGGGATATATTTGGGAATGGGTGAAGAGGTGGAGGGATTAAGAAGTACAAATAGATAGTTACAGAATAGCTATAGGGATGTAAAGTACAGTATAGGAAATGGAGTAGCCAAAGAACTTATTCGTATGAAGCATGAACATGAACAATGGTGGGAGGTTTGCCTGAGGAAGTGGGGTTGCTGGGTGGAACAGGGCAAAGGGGGAAAGGATCAGAATAACTGTAATAGCATAATCAATAATACATAAATAAAAAATAAAGTTTGGTATCTACGGGAAGGCTATTTTAAAATACAGACTGAAAAAAGACTGAGCTGATTTGCCTTTTTTCCCCTTAGTTCAATTTAGATTAAGCAAATGTTATCTCATCCTTCAATTTTTTTTAAAATTTTTATTTATTTATCTTTAGAGGGAAAGAGTAGGAGAGAGGGAGAGGGAGAGAAATATCAATGTATGGTTGCCTCTCATGTGTTCCCCTGCTGGGGGAACTGGCCTGCAACCCAGGCACGTGCCCTGACTGGGAATCGAACCGCGATCCTTCGGTTCGCAGGCCTGTGCTCAATCCACTGAGCTACACCAGCCAGGCCTCATCCTTCAATTTTATAAATTTTTTTAAAAGATAAAAGTTTAGAGACTTCCGGCCAAGATGGAGGTGTAGGTGGACACACTGTTGCCTCCTCGCACAACCAAAATTAAGGACAATGAAGATTTAGACACAAGAAAACAACCATAACTGATAGAAAATTGAACTGTACAGAAGTCCAACAACCATTCATCCAGACTGGTAAGACGGGCGGAGTCGCAGCAGGAAAAAGTGGAGGTTGGCGGACCCGGGCGGGTAGGCAGCAGTGGCTGGCAGACCCCAGGTGCACAGGCAGCGACTAGAGGACCCCAGGCACGGGGTGGCAACAGTGCAGACCCAGTGAGGCCACGCACGGCAGCTGGCTGACCAGGTGGTCCCACATTTGCGCGCAGATAATCCAGGAGAAGGTGAAGCGGCAGAAGGGACTGGAATCCGAGAGAGAGTGGAGCAAGCACCATTGTTCCCTCTTGGACCCTGCCCCCACATACAGCATCACTACCCAGCAACTGGGCTGCCCAGCCCTGGCTCCACCCCTCACTACATCACAGCCGCGACCAGACAAAAAAAAAAAAAAACAAAACAAAAAACAAAACAAAAAAACAAAACCAAAAATGGCTCAAATGGGAGAACAAATCAAAGCCCCACAGCCAATTCCTCTAAGCAACCAAGAGACAGCCAACCTATCAGATGCACAGTTCAAAGCCCTGGCGATCAGGATGCTCACAGGATTGGTTGATTTTGCTTACTAATTAGATAAACAAATGAAGGCTACACTAAGTGAAATGAAGGAAAACGCACAGGGAACCAATACAGATGGGAGGAAAACTAGGACCCAAATCAATGGAGTGGATCAGAAGGAAGAAACAAACAACCAAACAGAAAAGAAGGAAGAAACAAGGATTCAAAAAAATGAGGAGAGGTTTAGGAACCTCCAGGACATCTTTAAACGTCCCAACATCTGAATTATAGGGGTACCAGAAGGGGAAGAGGAAAAGCAACAAGTGGAAAGCTTATTTGAACAAATAATAAAGGAGAACTTCCCCAGTCTGGCAAAGGAAATAGATTACCAGGAAGTCCAGGAAGCTCAGAGAGTCCCAAAGAAGTTGGACCCAAGGAGGAACACACCAAGGCACATCATAATTACATTAGCCAAGATGAAAATGAAGGAGAGAATTCTAGAAGCAGCAAGGGATAAGGGGATAGTCACCTACAAAGGAGTTCCCATCAGACTGTCAGCTGATTTCTCAGAGACCTTACAGGCAAGAAGGGGCTGGAAAGATGTATTCCAAGTCATGAAAGGCAGGGACCTACATCCAAGATTGCTCTATCCAGCAAAGCTGTCATTTAGAATGGAAAGGAATACAAAGTGCTTCTCAGATAAGGTCAAGTTCAAGGAGTTCATCATCACCAAGCCCTTATTCTATGAAATGTTAAAGGGACTTATCTAAGAAAAAAAAAGATAAAAAATAGGACAGTAAAATGACAGCAAACTCACAGATATTAACAAGCACACCTAAAACAAAAGCAAACTAAGCAAAGAACTAGAACAGGAACAGAACCACAGAAATGGAGATCACATGGAGGGTTAGCAACAGGGGAGTGGGAGGAGGGGAGGGGGGGAAAGAGAATAAGTAGCATAGACGGTGGGTAGAAAACAGACAGGGGGAGGGCAAGAATAGTATGGGAAATGTAGAAGCTAAAGAACTTATGACACATGGACATGAACTAAAGGGGGGAATGTGGGTGGGAGGGGGTGTGCAGGGTGGAGGGGAATGATGGGGGAGAAATGGGACAACTGTAATAGCATAATCAATAAAATATATTAAAAAAAGATAAAAGTTTATGACATTTCCTTATAACCATTTCAAGTGCTCCCAAATCAATCACAATGATGAAGAAATCAATGACATGACATCTTCATTCTACAATCTGTAGTCCTCTTACCAAGTGGTATTGGGACAACTGGATATTCACATGCAAAAAAATATGGACTTCTACCTCATACCACATAGAAAAATTAACTCAAAATGGATCAGTGACCTAAATATAAGAGCTAAAACTAAAATCTATTAGAAAAAAGATAAGGGTCAATCTTCATGACCTTGTATTTGGCAATGGGCTGTTGGATGTGACATGCAAGGCATGAACAACAACAACAAAAAATAGATAGCCCTGGCCAGGTGGCTCAGCTGGTTGGAGCATCATCTCATACACCGAAGGGTTGAAGATTTGATTCTTGGTCAGGGCACATACCTAGGTTGCGGCTTTGATCCCTGGTCAGGGTGTGTGCAGGAGGCAACTGATCGATGTTTCTGTCAATCAGTGTTTCTCTCTCACATCTATGTTTTCTCTGTCTCTTTCCCTTACTTGCTCTCTAAAATCAATAATCATATCCTCAGATGAGGATTAAAAGAGAAAGAAAGAAAAATAGGTAAACTGGACTTCCTTAAAATTAAAATCTCTTATTCACCAAAGGATACTATCAAGAAACAGAAAAGATAACCTATAGAATGGGAGAAATATTTGAAAATCATATATTTGATAAAAGTCTAGAATCCAGATATATAAAGCACTCTTACAACTCAGCCACAAAATGAAAAAGAACTCAATTAAAACACTAGCAAGAGACTTAAAAGAGACATTTCTTCAAAGAAGATATACACATGACCAACAAGCACATATATGAAAAGATGCTCAACATCATTAGTCATTAGGGAAATGCAAATGAAAACCACAACCAGCCCTGGCCAGATAGCTAAGCTGGTTGGAACATCATCCTGATATAACAAAGGTTCAATCTCCAGTCAGGGCACATACAAGAATCAACCAATGAATGCATAAATAAGTGGAACAACAAACTGATGTTTCTCTTTCTCTCTCTCTACAGATCAATTAATTTAAAAAAAAAAAGGTTTTTTTTTGTGCCCTGGATGGTGTGGCTCAGTGGATTGAGTGCCTGCCTGGGAATCAAAGGGTCATCAGTTTGATTCCCAGTCAGGGTACATGCCTGGGTTGTAGGCCAGGTCCCCAGTGAAGGGCACAAGAGAGGCAACCACATATTGATGTTTCTCTCCCTTTCTTTCTCCCTCCCTTCTCCTCTGTCTAAAAATAAATAAAATCTTAAAATTTTTTTTTGTTTAAAAAAGCACAACCAGATACCACTTCACATCTACTAGGAAAGCTACAGTTTTTAAAAACAGAAAATAAAAAGTGTTGACAAGATGTAGAGAAAAGGGAAGCTTCATATTTGCTGGTGGGAGTGTAAACTATTTCAGCCACTATGGGAAACAGTTTGTGGTTTCTGTAAAAGTTAAATATAGAATTACCAGATGACCCAGCAATTTCACTTCTAGGTATATACCCCAAAGAACTGGAACAGTCACTCAAACACACACTTGTACATGCATGTTCATAGCAGCACTGTTCACAATAGCCAATAGGTCCATCAATGAATGAACGGATAAACAAGTTGTGGTATTGATATACGATGGAATATTATCCAGCCATAAAATGGAATAAAGTACGGATACATGCTACGATGTGGATAAACCTTGAAAATATTATGCTAAGTGAAAGAAACCAGACACAAAAAGTCACATACTGTATGACCCATTCATGTGAAATAGTCACGTTAGGTAAAGCCATAGAGACACAAAGTGGATTCATAGGGCTGGAGGGAGGGGATAATAGTGAGTAACTGCTTAATGAGTTTGGGGTTTTCCTTTGAGGTGATGAAATGCTTTGCAACTAGATAAAGGTGGTGATTTACAACATTTTAAATACAAGGAATGGCTCTTAATTGTTACTTTAAAATGGTTAATTTTATGTTATGTAAATTTCACCTCAATAAGAAAATTCTTTACAGCGATGGGCTACTATACAAGATAGAGCCTGGGCTAGGTGAGGACCTTGCATACCTCACCTACCCTTCTGCTATTTCTTCGTCTATTAAAAAAAAGGTATAATTCCTGAACACAATTATTGAAGGAAATACTTAAAATACTTAAGTGAAAATACTTTGTAAATTGTAAATCAAAATGCAAATAAAAGGTATTATTATTAATAATAACTAGACTGGTACATTCCCATTTATGGACTAGGTCAACTTAATTAACAAATCTTCCCTAAATTTATCAGTTGCTCTTCATAGACCTCATGTACAATGCATGTCAATATTCAGAATCTAACCATTTCACTTAGTATACTACGAACATCACCATTTTATTTATTGAAAGATATGCAGAGGGAAAAAAAGTCACACAGAAGAAAGCAGTCAGTAGAAACCCTACTTTAAGATACTCCTCTACTTGTATATAAACTGTCCATGTATTTTACTCACAGGAATTGCTGTTAGTGTCTGTTTTCCCAGCTTTCATGTGCCTGTTTAAGTTCTGCTGAGATTTGCTCTGCTCTTCTCCAGTGAGTAGGGCCTTTATTTCAGAAGGGATTTTTCCTTGGTCCATTGCCATACACCACTGCTTGTACTGAAATATTTAAAATATATTTAAGTAATATTTTACTAGTCCGAGTTCAGAAACCACTAGTAGAAATGCTAGATATAAGAACTCCCATGCCCAGAGGTCAAACTGGCTGCTGGAAATCCCACCCTCCACTGTCCTTCCTCTTGCTAATCCAGGGCGGGGATGAGGCCTGCCACCTTCCACAAGAGGGTGAAAACTGATACTCCATCTTCTGGTGATGCACTGCAGTGTTGCTCAGATTAAAAAGGTCCCTCTGGTTATAAGAATGTCTCTCCATAGTGTGCCACTAACTAGAACTCATCTCTTTTGGCCAATGCTCACATTATTATTTCTATTCCTAAAATAAATATTTTTTTAATTCCTTTCTCTCTTTCATAAACATTCATTAAACACCTACTCTCTACCAGAGTATGTACTATGGACTCTGGGGTATACAAAGATTAATCAGTTGAAAGATTATGTCCTCAACTGCAGAAGGTGAGAAATAATTTATATTGGGTTGGCTAAAAAGTTCACTTTTTTTTTTTTTCATAAGATGGCTCTAGTAGTGCTTAGTTGTCTTTAACTTCATTTAAAACAATTTTGTTAGATTGTATTGTGACAGCTGTCATATCAGTGTGCAGTTAAAAAATTGGTGAATTTTTGTGGAGCCATTTTAATATTGAAGATGGAAGACAATATACAACATTGTATCATTACACAACATTATTGGCATATTATGTTTTATTATTTCAAGAAAGGTAAAAACGCAATTGAAATGTAAAAAAGGATTTGTGCAGTGTTTACGGAGAAGCTACTGTGATTGACTGAACATGTCAAAAGTGGTTTGTGAAGTTTTGTGCTGGAGATATCTCATTTGATGATGCTCCATGGTCAGGTAGACCAGTTGAAGTTGATAGGGATCAAATTGAGAACAATCAATGCTATACCACATGGGAGATAGCCTACATACTCAAATGTCCAAATCAATAAAGTTAATGGTGAAAATGAAAAATCTGCCTTTTAGTTTACAGAAAAAGCTAAACAGACTTTTTGGCCAACCTAATTGCATAAGTCAAATTTAATATGCTAACAAAAAATCTACTGAGTAGTGTATTTTTGAACTCTCTTTATGCCCCAACCTTATTGTCTTACCTTCTAAAAAGTGGTGGTAGCCTATTCTACCTTGGTCGTGATCATAGTAGTATTATCTCTCTCTTCTCCAACCTGTCATCTCCTCCCCAAGCTCACAGTAATGGGGCTTCAATTCTCTTTTATCTGTTCTCTTTTACATTTCTACAGTCACTACTCAAAATCTGAATGAACAGCCTTGGCTGGTGTGGCTCAGTGGATTGAGCACGGGCCTTCGAACCAAAGGGTCACTGGTTCAATTCCCAGTCAGGGCACATGCCTGGGTTGCGTGCCAGGTCCCCAGAAGGGGGTGCATGAAAAGTAACCAACCACACACTGATGTTTCTCTCCCTCTCTTTCTCCTTCCCTTCACCTCTCTCTAAAAATAAATAAATAAAATCTTTTAAAAAACCCAAAATCTGAATGAATAAATGAAAGCATAAATGTTTAAACACAAATGGTATCATACTATTCATATCGTTATATTGCTTTTCCCACTTAGCAATATATTATAAATGTTTTTCTACATCAATAAACATGTAAGTGCTGTGTGATTTTTACTGGGTGCAAAGTAGTCCAATATATGAATGTAGTATAATTTATTTAACCAATCCCCTATTGTTGTACATTTGGGTTGTTTTCCACTTCTTTTCTATGATAAACAATCCCTCAGTGAAATAGTCATGTCCATTCCACTCCTACCAGTAGTCTGTGAAAATGCCTATTTGCCCACATACTGGCTGACCGATTGACCAATGAATATTCTTTCCCAGGTTTGTCAACTGGATAGGTGAAAACTGGTTCCTTCACGTTTTAACGTACATCTCTTTGACTGGGAAGCAGAGGTTGATTTTTTTCATGCATCTATTGACAGACTTTCTTACCATTTCCAGTTCCTCTCTGAGGGCACATATGGCTCTTTCCCGACTGGATACCAATTCTTCCAAGTACTGATATCTCAGTTTCTTTCTGGCCCGGCATTCTCGTGCACTCTGCCGGCTTCTCTCAAGTTTTGCCTTCAAGTCAATTTTGGCTGGCTTTCGACCACGTTTGCCGGGCTTCTTCACTTTGCCTCCAACCACCTTCAGCAAGGGAGAGAAGGCAAAATTTTTTTCTCTTAGTTTCATGTCTATGAAGGTGACTACGGCTGCCTATTAGCAAGGAACACATTTACAAATAATAAATTAATAAAACCTGTGGAACTCAAAAAGCACAATCCCATCAAATGCCTCATGAGGCTTTGCTTCATAATTTTTTTCTGGTACTTTTGATACCATGAATGTGAGAGAAGAAATAATGTAAGCTTTCATTATTTTTTCAATAATAAAATTTAAATAGTTTAACAGTAAACTTTATAAACCATATGTACCTGGATAATAAACTAAATGATTACCAAATTTTTATTGACTTGAGAAAATAATGTTAAAAAATCAATATTCAAAATTGTAAGTTCAGTATGATCTCAATGTTCTAAAATAACACAAAGAAGAAAGGATGTTAACAGAAGTTCAATGAGGATTTCTCAGATAGGTGTGATTATATGTAGCTTTTTTTACCTGTATTTATGATTTTTAAATTTTTGTAAGTAGAAAAATATAAAATTTATATGTAAAATTATGTATACATAAAAACAAATATGTATCCTAAGCAATATGGCTACAAATTCCCTCTTGAAATTTGTTGAGCTCAAAGAAACACACAGGAAGTCCCTGAAATTTTCAGGATAATTCTTTCCTGCCTTTAGAAGCCTATAATTATAACCCTAGACTGTCTCAGGAGATTCCTACCTGTTATTCATTTACCTGCATAGGCACAATTTTTTGGTGACTGGCAAAGTAATTTAATGTTCTTCATTGTTTAGCTTTGGAACCTCCCCAAGTTCTTATACAACATATAACTATGAGATAAAGATTATGAATTTTTACATACATGAAGCAGAACTTACATATCAAATAAGTTTCCTTCAAAGCAGTCACTGTTAAGGGGTTGAGGGTACATTTATTCCAGTGAACAAACACTTTTGGAAAGTGCTTCGGGAGCCAATTTCTTACAAGCCACAATACAATATGCCTTTAGAGGCTACATTATTTTAGAGCAATACATTTTTCCTTAATTTCCAAACAACTGGAGTATCCACTTTGTTTATCTGATGAAGTTCTGAATGATGTCCAGTTCTTTCTGAAAACGACCCTCAGAGAATAAAAATGTCAGTATACTGAAAGGAATATTGCTTTGGCTTTAAAGGATATTCTAAAAGAGAAACCTGGGCATATCATTAGAATAAATGCAGAAACCTTTCCAGGTAACGAAACCCAATCAATATTCATTTGGCTAGAAAAACGCTGATTTGTTGGTTTGTTTGAAATCACTATTAATATACACTGACAATGCCCAGTAGCACCCTATAAAGATCAGATCATTACTAAGTATAACGGCTAGGTCAAGAAAACCACACTTTAAATGTAGATCAGCCCCATTTACCAGACCCTGTATCATAACATGATGGTTAACCACCGCATCTAGCATTTTACAGGATGGCTCTGAAATGAAATTGAATACTCCAGGGGAAAAAATCTTTCCTTTCCACCACCATCTTAAAAGCTAGCTGATTCAGTATTACTCCTAAATTAGTTTCAACTTTTCAAAACTGGTCTTTTAAAGCTTTTCTATTCTGCATCATTCCAATATAATAATATACATCTCAGGAAACTTCCCTTCTATGTTAACATTTGACTAGCAATTCCAGGATGGCTAATAAATCCAAATATTACTATGGGCTAAATTTTAAATTATGTTTACATCACATCAACTGCACAATTTTAATAAAATGTTTTAAAATCACCCTACATTAAAACAGTATATTTGCTTTGCTACAGTTTTCAAAAAGCAAATATATTTACAGCATAAACTTGTATCTATAGTGAAATAAATGGGAATCACATCTATTCTTTATGTAGTAAAATGAGTCATCACACAACACTATAATCTAATACCTCACAGATTGCTGTTTTTAATTAATGCAGGAGTGGCTGCTTTTGAAAAGCACAATCATAAAAATCAAACAAAAGCTATAATCCTTTGCTTAGTTTACATGGTAGCAAAATATTTAAATTGGAACTGTTTTATTCCCTTTTCCTTAGAAAGGCATATAAATGAACCCAGGGCTCCTATATTTTATGTCATCTCCTGTAACATTATATTACATTTAAAGCCATGTAACTACCACATCTCGAGCTTAACTTTTCCTCAGGAAGTTCTAGCTTTTGGTCCCAGCTAACATCTGATTAGTGTACCAGTTTTCAAGGGTCAGGCACATCACAGGATTATTGTAAACTTTAAGTAGAATAATGTGACAGAACTTTGTAAAAAAAAAAAAAAAAAAAAAAAAAGGATTATACAAATGTAGAACCATACTAGCTAACTATAGTAGTTAACGGAACTCTATGTATTCCCTAAGCCATAAAGATTGGGATGGATAGGGGAAGTTCATTAGAAACTAGGAACCAGAAACTAAAACTGAAATCAGCCCCACAAATTCCTTAAATTTCTCTGGGCCAAAAATCATTCTTACCTATGTTTCATAAAATTTTCACAAACTCAGTGATACTACATTGTCCCCTGGCTCTTTCCTCCCTCTTCTGAGAGTAAACTTTTTACCTCATCTGTATTTTTTACGATTTTTAAATGGTTTCTAATTTATGTGTTGGAAAAGGCTGGGAATTAAAATGAAACTACTGGATTCAGCCAAGAGAGAGTTCCGGATGATTTCAAATGTAACCATTACAGAGAAAGACGGAGTAATCTGCGAGGGCCTGACAGTGGGGAGCACAGGCTTCCTGGTCAGCAGGTTTACCTTCCGCAGGAGCAGCCATGACTGCAGTTGCGTGCTCTCCAGGGGCTTAGTAAAACGAGGAAGCTGCCGGTGTCCAGATTAAATGCTATCCCGAAGGCTCTCGAATCATTTTAGTTCTAGCTTTTTAGGTACAAAGAACAACAATTTAAACTCAGAGCTAAATCAAGGTGTGCAGGGGGAACAAGGCCTTGAGTTAGGCCCTCTACATGTTGTCTCATATTATTTCACACCACCTCGGGTGAGGTAAACTTTATTTTCCTCATCTTTTTCAGGTAAATGGGGAAGATTAACTCCTTTATTCAACAATCATTTACTGAACACCCACTATGCCCCAAACACGTACAACTCTGGGAATATTAATACAGGACAGGGTCCTTACTTTCAATGTATTTAGACTCATGAAACATAGCAGACATGAAAGAAACGGTAACATTATAAAGGGCAGGATAACTGTATATACGGGAGTGCTGGTGGGGGGCACACACATACGCACAGATACGCACGGTGATCTCTTTATTTTATGGATGACAGCCTTTCAGTCCAGAGACTCTCGGTGTCAGAGAAGGGTCTGGATCCAAGTCCCCTGATATGCATTGTAGCAACTTCTCACAAGGTAACCCACTCTCACCAAGCATGACTGTTCCCCTCCAGGTTCCTAGGTAACACTCATTCACTTGAACATATAATTCCCTGCATAGGCTCTAGCTACAACTGACAGGTGTTTTATATGCACTGCTATATCAATACTATATAGCCATTCATTTCATCCAACTCGCTGAGGCATTAGGCACCTGATGGAAGGCAATGGTGAGGTTAAGTAACAAACTTTTTCATTTTATGCTTTCTTGAAATTTTCGTCTACTGTTATGAATCCACTCCTACCCACTGCAGTCATGCCAATTTATTCCTTTATAAAATCTCTGGTTTAGCTCTTCCTCTCTATTCCTATTACCTACATTCGTGAGGGTCCTACTCACAGATTATTGTAAGTTCCCAACGGGTCTCCCTACCATCTCCCCTTTTCTACCCCCACTTCCCTAGTGAATCTGTCTTGCAAAGAGCTGCCAAGTGAATCTTTCTTTTCAGCTTATTACTACTGTGTTTGTACTTCAGGTTATCTTTCTTCACCGTAAAAAAGTAATACCTGATCATTACAGAAAGGATAAACTTCAATGGCCCTTTGGCTCAGCACTGCTTCCTACATCACCGTAACCAGTGTATTAAGTTTCCTGTGGCTGCTGCAACAATGACCACAAGGTGGCTTAAAACAACAGACATCTATTCTTTCTCCTCTGGAGGACAGAAGTTGGAACGCTGCTGCACTCCCTCTGGAGGCCTAGGGGAGAATCCATCCTTCATTTTTTTCCAGGTTCTAGGGCTGTCAGCATTCCTTAATTTGTGGCCATATTAATCCAATCTCTGCCTCTGTGGTCACGCTGCCTACACATCTGTCTGTCAAATTGCCCTCTGCCTCACTCTTATGAGGACACTTGTCATTGGATTTAGGGCCCACTCAGATAATCCAGGATAAATTCTTCCTCTCAAAATCCTTCACTTAAGCACAGCATTTTGCCATACAAAGCAATAGTCACAGGTTCCAGGGGTTAAGACATGGATACAGGTTTTTAAGTGCCACCAGTCAGCCCACAACATCCAGGTTCCCTCTCACCCAGCCACTCTTCTCTTCCATCATTCCCAACAGGCAGCCTCCATATCAAGCCAGGTCAGTATCCTGAGGGACCCCACCCTCTGCAGTCCTGCCTATTTCTCAGCATTTCTCTAAATGTTCCTTCTCCATGTCCCCACCACCCAAAGGGCAAATATTATGCCTTCTTTGGTTAGGATCAGCTCTAGCCCTCTTTCTTTGAAGCCATGCTTTGCCCTTTATTGCTTTTCCCCCAGATTTTTGGAACATATAGTTAATATCATACTGAATCTATATGTTCTATTGGGGTTTGGGTTTTTTTTTTTTTTTTTTTTTTTTTTTTTTTTTTTTTAGCAGCCTCACAGATTTAATTTCTAGGTCTTCCAGTAGTGAGAGTTCCTCAGGCACAGAAGCTATGTTTTCTGCTACTTATGCAACCCTCATTGTATCCAGCTCAGGATCAGGCTGATCATTAAATGAATAAATACAAAGAAAATTAGCAATATTTTAAAATTGACTTGTTGATATCATTACCAACAACTTACAGAAATATGTTTTAAAAAGTCTCCCTATAAGGAATACAAAATCTGAAAAAACAATTAAGGACTCTTACTACGTTACCACTCTTTTTGTACTTATTTATGTCCTAATGCTCTAATTCTTAAGACAACTCATACAAGTTTCAATTTGTTAAGTCCAAGAGAATTAGCGCATTTACATGAAGGGGCAGCAACAGCCCCAGCTAAAAAGGAAAACAGCAGGAAGGCTTGTTTCGCTTTTCTTTTAAAAACATAAAGTGGAAAGTTATCTCCAGTTGACTAAAGAAAAATAAGGTAGATATGTATGCGACCCAGACACTGCTCTTTACCACTTGAAAGAATCAAAACAAGTAGCTGCATTTTCATTTGGTGTCAGGGTTCCCATAACTTCCTTCCCAGCTGTGGGTTAGACTTTTTCTATTTATCAGATCTTCAGAAAGAAACAAAGTCTAACCATATCTTCCTGCTGCTAACCTTTCTACCAGCTTTTCTAGTCAACAGGAGAAACAAGATGAAGTGGGAGGCTCTGCAGTGAGAGTTGACTTCTGCCTCTCCCAATCCCTATGCCTCTCCCCCTCCTAGCCATTGCTGTTCCAAGCTAAGTGTAACACTACCTGTATGTGTAGCATTGCCTGAAACTCTTAAGAACTGTGTGCGAGTGGTGGTCTATACTTAAACTGTCTTTGCTGCTTTCCCAGCCATCTTTCTCAACTGCTACATTTTGGCTTCTGCCCTACCACTCCATTGAAACTTTTCTTGCTAGGTTTAAAAATAATCTATTTTCCAAGTCCAATGGATACTTTTTCATTACTTACTTTACTTGAATTTTTTGTAGCATCTCATATTATAGACTAAGTCCCCTCTTTAAAATTCTCTTCTTTCTTAGGTTAACAGCCTGTTTTTCTGGTTCTTCCGTATCACTAATCTTTCTTTTTCAGTTTATTTTGCTGAGTCCTATTCCTCAGCCTCTTCTGATCATTTTAGAGCTTTCCAGGATTCTGTCTCTTTAGCTACCTCCTGTTCACCTTCTTCACCCTTGAAGGATTTACGCATGCTGCATTAGCCACAGCCTACATTATAACAGGCTCTAAAATGGTCTTCTGTTCAGGTCTTCCTTCTGAGCAAGCTGACCAAGCTAGTGAGGAGTTGGGAAGAAAGGACTAACATTTACTGAGAATCCATTATGTACTAAAAGTTCTTTTGATAAGGAATTACATATATAGTACATTTAATTTTCACAATAACTTTGGTTTTATTAACACACTCAATTTATAGGTGAAGAAATTCAGTTCTAAAGAGATGAAATAACCTGTCCAAAATCATAATAGCTTGAAAGGGGCAGAAATGAGATCTGAATGCTGGTTATATGCCAAAATCAATGTTCTTTCCTATTTAGACCATCTGCTTTTAGTCTTGACCCAGTTCCTTCATCTTTACCCTCCTTAATCCATTCTCCATATAGCTATTAGTATTTTTGTATGAAAATACAAATCTGATATTGTTGCCTCTGCTTTAAGATCCCTCAATGGCTCCCCAATATCTATGGCCTTTGTTTTCAAACTTCAGTAAGCATAGGAGCCACTCAACTGGGGAGCCTATTAAAATTAAAATTCCCAGGCCCCAGTCCCAAAGAGTCTGATTCAGCAGGTGTCTTCTTTATTTTACACACTGAAAAATACCAACCCAAATTTCTTAGCTCAACTTGCCAGACCCTGATAGTCTTTCAACCCATATTTCTGCCCATGCCTCTACTTGTGCCTTATGCTCTAGCTCAGGAGTCAGCCAACTACAGCCCTGCTGGCAAGCCAAACCCACCCTGTTGCTTGTTCTAGTAAATAAAGTTTTATTGAAACACAGCCACACCAGCTCATTACATTCAAACTGTGGTTGCTTTTGTGCTAGAATGGCAGAGTTGAGTAAATGCAAGAGATCACATGGTCAATGAATACTTACTATCTGGACTTTTGCAGAAAATTTGCCAATTCCTGCTCTAGCTGGTACCAAAACATGTATTTGCCAATGCAGTATGCTTTAGTACAGGATATTCCTTCCCTCTTCCCCATTTTCTGGGGGACTCCTATTCTTCCTTATACAGATTCATTCCTACTGTGCAAACCTACGTCTGACATACCCAGACAGTTAGGTATCAAACCACTTTGCCCCTCAAACCACTTTGCCTCTATTGCCCTCATTTCTTACCTCACTATACTGTCATTATTTTTCTATGTGTCTGCCTAACCCACTGAAATGTAAGCTCCTGAGAATACTTATAGAATCTTATTGATCGTTGTATCTCTACTGTCTAGCACAATGCCTGGTACATATTAGGTGTCCAACAAATGTCTGATGAATGAATAAACTTTCTGCAAACAAAAAGCGAAATATTATTTAAACTTGAATTTTAGTTGGTTCATGTAGTATTAAAATTTGCCCCTTTGGGTTAAACTATCTATAAAGGCACCCAAGTTAAAATGTGCATGTAACCTAGATAGGAAAGGAAGGCGCATGAAAACATTAATATCTACTGACAGACATGTATTTACTAGATGAGCTGGATCTCAGGCCCTAGTCTTGTGGAAAGTAGTGATAAAGCAGAAGGACAGAAAAAGCAGACAACGTCTGGGCTTTGTGTTAATGCCAAAGAGGGTAGCTCCACCTGCAGCAAAGGACGGCTAAGGGGCCAATAGGACAGACGTCAGGGGCCAAAGGACAGGTCTGAGAATGTCAGAGAGATTTTTTTGACCAACTTAAAATTTTTGTGAGAACCAGCACTACTCAGAACAAGTGAGTAGAAGACAAGAACTGGTCGTCTTACCTGGGGAAGGTGTAAGAAACCTCATTTTCAGATAACCATGTGTCATATGGGTGGAAGGGAAGTATGGAAGAGAACAGCTGCCCGTATTAACATAGAGTGGCCAGCAGCTGGCCCAGTCTCTCATCAGTCCCTCAGCTGGAACTTGATGTCCTGTCAGACTGGGCAATAACGTATGGTGGTCTTTTACCAGCTCAGAGTCTGCAGCAGGAACATATCCAGTCTAGGATATTTCAATTTATTTATTCACTTATTCAATAAACATAAAAGTCAAATATAAAATAAGAACCTTCTGTCTATGATCGAAGTCTCTGAAAGATAACACTTCACAATTTTCTTTGTAACTGAATGCAGTAGGTCAGGGAGAAAAGGCTTTCATAAGAACAAGCACTTTTTCCTAGAGGTGGACATGAAGGTAGGCTCAGGAACCTTTCTCACACAACCTACTGGTTTGGGGCCCAGCTTAAGCTCATTCCATGTCCCATCCCACTTCCCCTGTCCCATTTGGGGGCACAGGTAGGAGCAAAGGGTAGTAGTGTAGAAATAAACAGAATCACAAATGTTATGCAACAGCACACACTTAAGAATTACTAAAATGTGCATGTCAGGTGCCTCCTACACTGTGTGAAAGACCAAGGAAGTCACTGGTAGGAATATAATAATAATAACGACATTTTTGAGTGACTACTATGTGTTGGACTCTGTACTCGATGCAGTATCTCCAGTTCTCAACAAAGCCTGTGAAGAAGGTACCAACCTCTCAACAGACAGGATGGAAGGCCAAAAAGGTTAAATAATTCAGCCAAAATTTGTTCCTTCCCAACTAACCTAGTGGAGATCTATTCAGTATTTGAACTCTGCTACTTAGCCCTTTCCCAAGAATGCACTTTTAGATATCCAATGTAGTTCTTGCTTCTTTCTCCCCATTTGCTATCATCTGTATACTCTGGCTGGTTGGCTCAAAGAAGCACAAAGATTAATAAAGCCCAGGTACATCAGGGCTTTCTCCATAACGTCATTTTGTTCCAATTCAATTCAATCACTACTAACAATGTAGTACTCTATGCTGCATCAGGCACAATCCTACACACTTAGGAGGCAAAGCTGCACTCACATTCAAATCTGTCCTGCTCCTACTCCAGGAAACTAGACGGACGGCACAATGTGGAGAGCCTTTGGAAAACCCATTCATTGCCACAGATAAAAACAATTCAGGATACAGAATCTTTACAATGGGTGGTTCTCCCATTATCATCATCTGTTTTTTGACCTGCTCCTTCAAATACTGCCTCTCCTCTATCATTGATGCTCCTGCTCCCTTCCTGCTCTTCCTGCTGCCCTGGCCTCGCTGTCAGTTTGTCATCCTTTGTGCTCTCACCAGTACAGATGCTGTACTTCAAGCCCCAACCCTTACCTTCCTTTATACAGGAGAAACTGGGATCCGAGACTCCACTGCCCATACATAATGTGGGGAAGTGTGTTTGTGTGTGAATATGTTATGTATGTACTAGAACAGGGGTGTCAAACTCATTTTCACCGGGGGCCACATCAGCCTTGCAGTTGCCTTCAAAGGGCCGAATGTAATTTCAACTCCTTAACAGTTAAGGAGTAGTTACATTTACACAGCCCTAAAATTATTTCGGCCCTTTGAAGGCAACTGCGAAGCTGATGTGGCCCCAGGTGAAAATGAGTTTGACATCCCTGCGCTAGAAGGACAATACAATTTTGCAGGACTCTAGTAACGGAGCACAGAAAAGGCAGGACTGGGAGCTGCCAAAGCCTTATTTAAGGGCTGTTTCATACTACCTGGCTGCTGAAAGCAGTCCAGTCCTGCTGTGCCTGGTATTTAGATATAACTCACCCAAAACTACGACAGGTAGACAAGGTTAAAGTAGTGCATTCACAGAGGCACTATTCACCCACAGACATCTACAGTGGACTTTATTTTCCATAATTATTAAGGATTTAGGAAACTGGTGGTTTCTAAAATCTTTCATAAAACAAATAATCAATAAAAAATGAAACCAAATTTATTTTGCATACCTGTGGACCCTATAGGAAGTAAGTTATGAACAGTCTACCCCCCAAATTTAACTTCACCCTGTTAGGCAAAACAATAAAATTTTATCCCCTCCAATACAGTTTGCTAGTTTTAGAAATAACTGCTATGTGATTTTATAGGTGAGTAAAATAACCCCAAAACTTATGTATTATTCTTGGACTTATTTGAGATTATTGAAGACTTTCCAAAAGTTATTAAGTATTTCAAAGATGTGAAAAGGAAACAACTGAAAATTATGTAGAATATTCTGTGCGTCTCAAATTAAGAAAACGGAAAAAAAAACTATGTTATTTTGGCATTCTTAAACAGCTATAACATTATTTTCTAGGTAAAAGATATAGTATGCATATTTAATTTCAAAATAAACACTGAAAGATCAAGCAAGCACACACTTTTTCAAAGTTATTTTCTGATTTTTCCGGAAAACTTTCAGGACTCCCCATTTCTGTCTTAGAAATACCACTTCCTATCAGGAGGGGTTTGCTACTTCACAAGCGGACTCTCTAGAGAGGCGCAATTCCAGAGGACTGTGTGGGGCTTTCCCTGCTATCACTCTTCTCAGCGTCTTCTGTGAAATCAGGAAGAGCAGATAATGTAGAAGGACACAGGCAGTAGAGAGAAGCTGTAAATCTTTTCAACCTCTCTAATGATGGGCAAAACAAAAACTTAACAGCAGCAAAGTGTGACTGGTTACCTGGAGGGGGAAGTGAGCAAACAAACAAACAAACAAAAAAGCTATCTCCAGCAGCATGCCAAAGACTGGAAAGTAAAACCTCTAGATAGCACAGAGAAGGAGCAATTTCCACTTCAAAAGTTGGCAAATGCTGGAAGTCTGACGATCAATAAACTGACCTCCCTATCTTCACGAAGTAAAGCTAAACAATAATGTGGCTACACATAAAGACAGAAATAGGTTGTACAAATGAATTAAACAATGAACATTGCCTGCTACCTTATAATCACAGGGAAAAGTGATTTAGATAAAGGGGGTGGCGATGGGTCATTAAGGTAGATTAACAAGAAAGAATTCACTATTTTTCTTAGAGAAGTCTTTCCAGAGGAGGTTAGATTCCAGACTCTGGACGAATAGCAACAGGAGCTTAGCAGAGTGTTCCAACCAACCACAGGAAAATAGTTCAGAGGGGGAGTGAACTGATTATATGAATGGGGCATTGAGTAAGGGAACAGGAGAGAAGAAAGGGGAACAGTCAAGGGAAATAGGGCTGGTTCGAGGTGCCCTAGTTAAGGTCACCAAACTACAGAAAGGCTGGGAGGGGCGGGGGGAGGGCAAAAAGAAAAAGCAAAGTAATTTCTTCACTTATCTCGGCAGGCAAGTCGAGAACTAGGGTTTGCACTTCCTGGAAAAAGCTGACACACAGGCTTGCCTTGGGAGTGAAAATTTCCCAGGGGAGAGGGCCCTTTCTGGAACAACGCAGCCCACTGTTCCCTGGATTCCTGGCTAGGTGCCCTGGGGTAATAAGTGAAGGCGTGGGGATGTCTAAGGCAGGTGTTTCCTGGGTGTCCGCGTGGACTACGGTGGTGAGGCTCAGCGGCGGGACCAGCACTTTGCGACAAGCAGGCGGCGGCGGCAGCTGCGCGTGCAAACCACAGGACTTACCTTACTGTCATCCATCGCGGCAGACAGGCCAGCCTGGCCGGGCGCTCCCTCCCCCAGCCCTCCCCGGCTCCGCCGGCCTGGCCCGGCTCCCGCCCCGGGGGAAGAAGGGGATATGGTTCTGACTGCCTCCTCCTCTCGCCTAACAGTTCGCTTCCCTGATGCCACAGTCACGGGGACGAGGGACCAGTTCAGGAATGGCAGAGCGGATCCTGGAGGCGGCCCAGAACGCCTCCTTTCCGCGCCACCGCCCCCTCCTCCCCCTCCATGACAGTCCGGGTGTGTTTACAGACGCCGCGGAGAGCAGCAGGGAAGGGAGGGTGGGCGGGGCTGCTGCACGCGGAATGGCCCCTTCGGCTCCCGTAGCACCGCTGTCCTCTGGGGATTGTAGTTTACCTTACCGTAGTCTGTACGGGGCTGACTATATGGGAAACTACAATGTCCACAGAGCCTCAGCCCAGCGCCTGTTTTCCACTTGCCCCGAGTGCTGCGGAGGCGGGACCAGGAGGGAAGCCAGGACTACGCTTCCCACAGTTCGCTCACTTGGAGGTTGTGGCCGGTGGGTTCCAGCAGCTTGGGCAGTGGGAGGTGGGAGTTTGGGGCCCCGCGGAGGCAACCCTGAGGTGGGGGCCCTAGGAGCAGGCCTTCCTCCAGGACACCGCGGATACCCTGAAAAAGTGCAGCTACTTTGGGGGAGCGAATTGGCGGTTCCTCTCGATATTAGACATAGAGTTACCATATGGCCAATATTGCCACGAGAATATGTCCGCAAGGAAACTTTTACAAGACAGTTCTGTCCTGGAAGCTTTATTCATAATAGAAACTAGAAACAACCCAAATGTCCATCAGTGGATGGATATCACATGAAGAATAATAGGTCAATTGAGTGTTATTATTAGGACTATTATTAGATCATAAAAAGGAAGGAAATACGGGTACATGCTGCAGTGTGGATAAGCCTAGAAAACATGCTAAATGAAAGAAGCCAGACAGGAAAGGCACATGCTGTATGCTCTATTTATAAAGAAGTGTCCAGAATAGGTAAGTTTAAAGAAACAAAAAGTTGATGAGTGGTTGGCAGGGCAAGGGTTGAGGAACAACGGAGGGGAGCTGGGAATGGGGAGTGAATGTTAATGGGTGTACTGGGTTTCTTTTTGAGGTGATGAAAAGTTCTTACATTGATTTGGTGTTGGCTGCACAGCTCTGTGAATATATTAAAACCCACTTAATTGTACATCTTAAATGAGTAAATTTTACAGTATGTGAATTATGTCTCAATGAAGCTGTTAAAAAATAACAGTGTTGCCCTGGCTGGTGTGGTTCAGTGGATTGAGCGCTGGCCTGCAAACCAAAGAGTGGCCAGTTCAATTCCCAGTTAGGGCACATGCCTGGGTTGTGGGCCAGGGTCTCCAGGGGGTGAGAGAGACATACACTGACGATGTCTGTCTCCCTCTCCTTCTGCTTTCCTTCTCCTCTCTCTAAAAATAAATCAATAAAAATCTTGAAGAAGAATAACTTAAGTGTCTTTGTGTCGTCCTGATTTAATCAAGTTAGTGAGCTGCTTGTTTCAGCCTGTCAGGCCATTGAGAACTTGACAAAGGTTGTGTGCTGTTTAATGTTATTCTGGGGAGCTCTGTGATACCTTTCAGACACTGCCAAAATACAGGTGAGGTAGAGATACACTTTTATTTTTAAAAAGTATTTGTTTTTTATCTGAAAATGAAAATTAACTGTGTGTCTTCTGTTTTCATCAGGCAACTCCACACTGAGGAAGAGTATATAGGCAAGTTGAATTGTTTCCGTCTGATCTATATAACCCTTCAGAGCACAGGTGGCAAATATAAGGCCCACAGGCTGAATCCGGCCCTCCATCTTGTTTCTATCTGGTGGCAGTGCCAGGCTCTCGATTAACTGTTAAGGAGTAGTTACGGTTACACAGTCCTAAAATTACATTCAGCCCTTTGAAGGCAACCGCAAGGCTGATGTGGCCCCCGGTGAAAATGAGTTTGACACCCCTGCTTCAGAGGCACTATAAAGAATGTCACTTCTTCCAAGTAAAATGGAGCTTAGGACTTCCGGTCAAGATGGCAGCAGAGGCAGACATAGCTTACCTCTTCACACAACCACATCAAAATTACAAGTAAAATATAGAACAATCATTTAGGCATATCAGAAATTGAGTTGAATGAAAGTCTGACAACTACGGAAATGAAGAAACCACATCCATCCAGATTGGTAGGAGTCGTGTGGACACAGAATGGGCTGGCCCCATATCCACATAGATAAAAATTTTGGAGAGTTGTCCCGGACGCACACTAGGCCCCCTATTCCAGGATCCCAGTGCCAGGAAGATAAGTCCCCACAATTACTGGCTACAAAAACAAGCTGGTACTGATTCGGAGGAGGCTGCTGGAGCCCTAAGCAGTTCCTCTTGGGGAACCCACACACCGACTCAGACTCTCTCCCTCTGAACTCTAGCACTGGGGTGGCAGCTTGAAGGGCACAAGTGGTATACAGCGGGGGTGTCAAACTCAGGGGCCACATCAGCCTCACAGTTGCCTTCAAAGGGCTGAAGGTAATTTCAACTCCTTAACAGTTAGGAGTAGTTACATTTATACAGTCCTAAAATTATTTCAGCCCTTTGAAGGCAACCACAAAGCTGATGTGACCCTGGGTGAAAATGAGTTTGACACCCCCCTGGTAAACAGGAAGAGACTGAAGTGTCTGGCATCAAGGTGAGCAGAGGCCATTGTCCCTGTGCTGAGCCTTCTCCCCACAGAGCCAGTAGGCTGGTGCTGTATCTGAGACTCCATCAATCTGGCTAACACTGTGTGACCCACTTTGGAGATCCCCAGAGGCTCTACCCCACCCAACTTACAAGCCCACCCAAATTGCTTTTCCATAAGAATACCTGGTCTTGTCTCCTAAATCCTATCCAACAATCAACAGCTGGCTTCAATGAGCTCTAGCAGCAGCCAGATTAGAGTCCCAGCTTGGCTTCACCTGGGAATCTCCAAGCCCAGCACAAGTAGCAGCCATCTCAGATTGCTTTATAACTCAGGCAGGGTGCCCCAGGCAAAACACAGATGGGGCTGACCTTGGTCTGCACCACCCAGGAAACCCCTGGGCAAGTGCACCCAGTGAACAGCTACAGCCCATATCAGAGCACCACCACCCTACCCCTCCACAAGTGATCCTCCATGGAGGGCGGAGATTGGTGGTCAGTGGTAACAGCTAGTCCTTGCAGCTGACTGGCCTGGATAAATCCCTCCCATTGACCTGCCAACAGCAGCCAAGGCTCAACTATAAAAGGAGGGTGTATGTAGCCCACACAAAGGGCACACCTCGAGTGCCCACCTTGGGTGATAGAGAAGGCTGTGTCACTGGACCCTCACAGGACACCTACTACATTAAGCCACACTATCAAGACATGGAGTCAAAGCAGCTCCACCTAATACATAAAAACAAACACAGGGAGGCTGCCAAAATGAGCCAAAGAAACATGGCCCAAATGTAAGAATAGAGCAAAACAGAAAAAGAGCTTAAGCTGCTACACAAAATGGAGATAAGCAGTCTATCAGATGCAGAGTTCAAAACACTTTATAAGGATGCTCAAGGAACTTAGTGAGGATCTCAGCAGCATAAAAAAGACCCAGTCAGAAAAAAAGGATACACTAATTGAAATAACAATTTACAGGGAAACAACAGTAGAGTGGATGAAGCTGAGAATCAAATCAATGACTTGGAACATAAGGAACCAAAAACAACCAATCAGAAAAACGAGAAGAAAAAAGAATAAAAAACAATGAGGATAATATAAACAGCTGCTGAGACAACTTTAAGAAGTCCAACATTTGCCTCATAGGGGTGCCAGAAGGAGAAGAGAAAGAGCAAGAAATTGGAAATCTGGAAAAATATGGGAAGAAAACTTCTCTAATTTGGTGAAGAAAATGGACATGCAAATCCAGGAAGCACAGAGAGTCCCAATTATGATAAATGCAAAGAGGCCCACTCCACAACACATTATTATTAAAAGGCCAATGGTTAAAGATAAAGAGAGGCTCTTAAAAGCAAGAGAACAGAAGGTAGTTACCAGAAGGTTGCCAGATGGGAGGGGGAAGGAGGAGAATGGGTGAAGAGGTAAGGGGATTAAGAAGTACAAATAGGTAGTTACAGCATAGCCATGGGGATGTACAGTACAGTATAGGAAATGGAATAGCCAAAGAACTTAAACACATGACCCATGGACATGAACAATGGTGGGGGGATTGCCTGAGGGAGTAGGGGTGCTGGATGGAGGAGGGCCAAGGGGGAAAAATCAGGACAACTGTAACAGCATAATCAATAAAATATAATTAAAAAATAAAATGCAGCTTAGGCAAGTAACCAGGTTAGTAATGGGTGGCATGCTGGGGTTGTGGCTGTGGCTGTTGGGCCCAGCCAGGGGTGCACCCTTAAACCCTAAACTGCATACCTGCCTGAGAGTTGCCTAGCCACTTCTCTGAGGATCAAGGGAGCAAAAGTCTGTGCTAATGCAGGCTCTCTTCTGCTTCCCCACCTAATAACCCTTTTGCTCAACACCTGTGAAAGTCCCCTTCCGCCTCCTCCTAGCCTCCTTATCCTGTGCCCTGCCTGCCCTTGATTTGCCTCCTCAGGTACACCCTTGCTGCTGCTAAGCCCTGTTCTTCAGGGTGGAACTGTTTTTCTCCAGGGTTAGTTCTCTGCCACCCTTCCTGCATCCCAACTGACAAAAGTGCACCCAGCCGTTCTGTAAGGGAGCTTATCCACCCTGCCCTGCCAGGGATGGCCATGCTTGGCTGTGTGTGAGCAGCTCACTGACCCAATTAACAGCCACGCTGGAAGGAGAACTAAGATTGTTTGAACATGTAGTGGAAATTTAAAATCTTGCAGGGGAAGTATGTACACCAGCTTCAAGAGAGTGGTCTTCTCTAGGAAGGGAGGGGACTGGGATGGAGAAGGTCTTGGGTGGTTTGGCTGTGTATTTAACTTTTAAGGAGATGGAGCAAATACGTTAAATCTGGTGGTAGAATGTATGTTATATTGTTCTCCATATTTCTGTGCACTTTTAAGAAATCCTCACCTGAGGATATGTTTTTATTGATTTTAGAGAGAGAGAAAGAGGGAGAGAGAGAAGAAACAGCAATGTGGGAGAGAAACATGGATTGGTTGCCTCCCATACACTCCTGGCCAGGGATCAAACCTGCAACCTGGGTATGTGCCCTGACTGGGAATCAAACCCGCAACCTTTTGGTGTATGGGAGGACACTCCAATCAACTTAGCCACCCAGCCAGGGCTGAATTTCTGTACATTTGAAATGTTACACAATTATAATAGGAATTAAATTTTTAAAAACTGTAAACACTTTAGAAAGTAGAAATACTTTATTTAAAAAAATTTTAATTTATAAAAATAAACCTTGCCTTGACTAGTGTGGCTCAGTTGGTTGGGGGTCATCCTGCAAAGTGAAAGGTCACCAGTTCTATTCCTGGTCAGGGCACATGCCCGGCTGGGGTACATAGGAGAGACAACTCGTCAATGTTTCTCTTTCACATCAATGCTTCCCTCCCTCTTTTTCTCCCTTCTTTCCCCTCTCTCCAAAAATAAAAAATAGCCCTGGCTGGTGTAGACCAGTGGATTGAGCATGGGCTGTGAACCAAAGGGTTGCTGGTTCAATTCCCAGTCAGGGCACATGCCAGAGTTGCAGGCCAGGTCCCCAGAGGGGGCCATGTGAGTGGCAACCACACATTGATGTTTCTCTTCCTTTCTCCCTCCCTTCCACTCTCTCTAAAAATAAATAAATAAAATCTTTAAAAACATAAAAAAATAATAAATAAAATCTTTAAAAAATAAAATTTAATCACATCATAAAATAAGACTTTGTAAGTGGAAGAAAATCTTATTGAAGAAGTTTTGTATAGTTATATGTTCGACATTTGCAGAGAAATACCCAGAATTGGTAACATCGGTGAAGAAGAACAAGAGGGAGTATTAGCTTCTATAAATATAAATCCTCAAGAACTTTATAATCCAAGAAGGAGAAATTCACAAGTATGGAAGGCTATGAGCAATCACTGAACAAGACATCTGATGAAAAATAATACAGATCAAGTTTAATATCTATATGCTAACTTGTTCAGAGTGGGCAGGGAGAACCAAGCATCAGACTGATTCCTAGAAAAGGAAAAGTGAACACAGAAAATATATTCTCTCTCTCTCTCTCTGTCTCTGTCTCTGTCTCTGTCTCTCTGTTCTCTCTCTCACTCTCTCAGAAGTGGGAGGAAGTTTAGAAGAAAAATATGCTCTCCAGATCCTGGGCATACTTTATATCCATAGTTTTTCATCTCTTTTTCCTACATCGCCTTCTCAAAAAGAACTTCCAAGGCATGTAATTCTTTTTTTAAATGCTTTTAATTTCTCCACCCCCCCAAACTTCTCTCCCCAACATACACACATATACTCTCAGACACCCCACAAAGAGGCACTGTTGGTCTATGATGCATCAAGCCTCTGCTGCTGCGGTGGAGTTTCTTGTGAATTCCTAAGCAGCATGGCACACACCCACGCCCACTAGGTCCGCATGCCTTCCCTGCCCTCTTCCCTCTCTCTCCTGTTCTCCTTACCACTAGGCTCAAAGAGCACAGGTGTCTAAACAGAGCCAAGATGATCATGTTACTCCCTGGGCCACATGGGTCTGCTTGGCACATGTCCCTTGGGGAACATCAGAGAAAAAGGAAGCTCATTAAAATACCTTGTTAGGCTCCAGCTGGTTTTCCATTAAATTTGACACATAAGAGTCTAAGAATTAAAAAATTTGCTAACCCTTTCCAAACTTTCATTGGAAATGAAAATTGCTTAATTCAATCCTGGCATGGAGATGTTTGCTAGAGCCATCTCCAATCTAGAAATAGAAATAATTAAAAACAATGCCTACCAAGAAAGAAACACCTTTGTGAAGTCCCCCATGGTAACTTCTGGCCCACCAGAACACACTCCACACGCATGGGGAAGGAGGTGTCCTGGAGTCATCCCAGAAGTGGCCAGCTGTTACTTCTCTATCCCTGCTTGTCTTTTCAAAGAGTTGATCATCTGCCGCTGAGTAATAAAAATCTTAAAACTGCATGGTTATACAGTGAATCTGTGGATAGTTCAAATTTTGACAAAGAGCCTGAGAAAGGAAAAGAGGAAAACTATTCAAAGAAAAAAACAAACCTCTGATTGAAGAGAGGTAGGGGGTGGCATGAGATTAAGTGAGGAGGGTAAGGGAACAAAAATTAACCTTCTTGCAGAAACCACAAACAAGGGGAACAGTACAATATTCTACATTCAGGAATGCCATGGCTACGTTGATATGTCCATCTGGCACTCAAACAACAGAGTATTATTGCTGCTGATATGCTAATCTTGAGAGGTACAGAGAAAAAGTGGGCGGGTCACGTGAAATTCGTGAAATACTTGAGGTGAGCTCACTGCTGAAGTATTAGTCACATCTTGCTGCATGTGTGTTTCGTTCCCAATTTATTGTACAGATAAGTGTTCCTCTGTCCTTTCTGTTCCTGAGAAGTTGAGTTTATTTTCATGAGGCTATAAAATATTTCATCTCAAAAGTTTGTTTCTGTTCTAAAAGGCATTTTGCGAAATGCCTCCCCTTCTTTGGCCTACTCTGACAAATATGCCTACATTTGCATATAGCACAGTACCTATTTACTCTGCATTGGCTAGAAAGTTCAGAGGCAAGGGCCTGAAGGAACACTTTCAGACTGAGCACATAGCTCAACCTCCAGCTTGTCAGCAGGAGCAAAATAAATAAGTAATTCCAAGAAGGACTGAAACAGTCTGTTGACAAGGAAAAAGAGACCTCATCAGCATAAAAATAAGGAAGAGAAAATGAAGGTCAAGGAGCCAAAACCTTCCATGTTCAAACTTTGCCCAACTCCTCCCCTTCACCAATGTACTGAAACCTTCTCCTCAAACTCAATACCTTTTCTTAATATTGTCCTAACTATCATTTCTATTTAAAACACTGCTGTTATTCCTAAGTCATATATATATACACACCTCACCCAGTAGAAAAGAATAAAGTGTGCCCTTATTTGAGCTAATAATAGAAAATTTATTTATTTGACCTATAAGCAACTGCCTAAAACTGAACTAACTACCCTTTGTAAGAGATGGCTTGCCAAGCACCACTGTTAGTCATTTACACTTTAGTATGAATATGCTTTTTCCCCACCACTTACTTGCTACCTAAAGATTAGTTTAATACGGGGTTTAGGTGTGGAAGGAAAGAGAATTCTATGGTTTTGAAGGATTTGGGTAGACATGATTGCTGTGGTGGAACTTGATTATTTAAAGAGCAGCAAGTGGACACTGGATACCTGTAGTGTTAGGGTGAGGGAGATAGGAGACAGATGAAGAACAAACAAGTGAGCAGGTACCTTCTTTCACAATCCTCCTGAGGATTTACCCAACAGAAACACATTAGACAAGTACATCTTATTCTACTGACTCAGACCTGAAGAAGTTTAAACTTACAATGGCACATGTCATAGAGTAAGTTAAAAAAACAAACAAAAAACCCAGCCCACATTATTGATCAGGAAACTTTTTATAAAAGCAGTTTCCTTCCATCAAAGTTCACTTTTGAGGTTGTTCCCAGTGTAAGATTTGGTAAACCCAGAGTTGTTTGCTGAATGCAAATGTGGCAGAGCTCCTCTTCTGGAGCTCGTATTTTTAAGGAGGAAAAGACTCTGGAATCCTAGGCTACTCAGGAAGGAGTATGGTTTTCGTACCTGGAGACTTCAGGAAAGCAGCAGAGGAACCATTTCTTATTTGTGAATAACCATAACAGCTTCAAATTTTGCTTTAATCTTCTCAGTTTCTAAGGGGAAAAAAATGCAACCTAAAATTTACTATTGGGACCTTACCAGATATACTTATGACCCTAAAGATATATTCAAACCACAAATAATATTTATCAGAATTTAAGTGCTAATGTTTCCTGCCTCCAGTTAAATGGTATCTATTGCTAGATGCAAATACCTTTGACTCTTTCTTTCTGGCATTACTTTTTAATATTATGGATATTCTGATTTTTTTGTTTAGTATACATATCTGTATTTATTTTTTACTCAATTATATATATTTAGATTAAAATGTCTTTTAAAGCATATTTTCAAGCCCTTCAACTTTAAAGACTTCCTGCAACTACATAAGAAGACTTCCGTCCCAGGATATATCTTTAAACCTTTTTGCTTATACACAGAATTGTTTCCAAAAACATTTAAGTCTGAAGCTGGTTAATGTCAATCTTCTTTGACCAATACAATGTTACCTGAATGGTACAGCCCCTATTATTTTGTGTGATAAAATATGATAATAGTAGTAATACCACTTGACAGTAAAATGTTTGCATGAGTATTAGCTCATAGGAATGAACGTACTGATTGCTACATGGTTGCTGACCAATTGTGCTAACAGTACAAGGTGGGGCAAAAGTTGTTTTACAGTTGTTCGTATGGAAAATAACATACTAATTAGTAAATAGGGATATAAGAATAAATTCTGTGTGTCACATCACAGCTGTAAACCTCCTCTTGCCCCACCCTGAATTTCTATCACCAACAAGCAGTCTCTGGTGGAACAGCATGATTGTTCTAGCTAACATTATCGTTAAAAGTTAGCAGGAGAAAGTTCTTTTATCTTCAAGTCATTTTATCTTAAGTAATGCTGCGTTGCTAGTTCTGCTGGGCAGCCATCTCTGTCTCTGCCATTCATAAATGAGTCCAAATCATTGCTCGCTTTGTAAAATAGTCCTAAAAATGTATATTCTAAGTCTATCTCAAACAGGTTTCAAAGGACACCCTTTGATTCCCATTTTGTAAAAAATCTGTGTTGATTCTACCGCCACTGTTTATGATTGTTATAGATTCACAAAAAGCTATTTCTCAGCTTTTCTATCCAGTACAAGATGAAATGTATTGTTTTAAAAAATCTCTCCGCACATAAGACCCCCGTGAAATCTTAGTGGACTGTGCTGAGTAGTTTCTGGCACTGACAACTCTTTCCAGCAGCAGTCATCAGAACGGCCTCAGGAACACCTCCCATCTTGTGCGGATGTGTGTGGAAGAATACTTCTGCTTGTTTGTCTTTTAACTTGAGTGAATTAATTATTCTGGCCCTGGCTGGTGTGGCTCAATTGGTTGGAGTGTTGTCCCAGACACCAAAAGGTCGCAGGATTGACTCCCGGTCTGGGCACATGCCTAGGTTTTGGGTTTGGTCCCTGGTTGGGGTGTGTGCAAGAGGCAATTAATTGATGTTTCTCTCTCACATTAATGCTTCTGTTCTTTCTCCCTCCCTCCCTTTCCCTCTCTCTAAAATCATTGAGCATATCCTTGGGTGGGGATAAAAGAAAATAAAAATAAATAAAATAAAATAAAATAAAATAAAAATTCTGTTTCCATTTCTGTTCTGGACTTGGTGCTGCCACACATTTTCTGGGACCTTCTACTGGAACTTATGGAGCATGTAACCACAGTGATCTATAGGAAATTTATATAGGCATATATATATTTTTCATGCAAATACTAAGCATTTTTGTTCCTTTCATTTTTTTTCTCTTTAAGTTAGATCGGCCACCTTGTTTCCCCCCAAAGATGCTATTATCAGAACTGAGAGTTGATACAACTAACTAGTCTGTTATAGGACTCATTTTATAATGATCATAAGAATGTACAAGTCTTTTAAGAGTTTGGTGCTACAGCCTCTCCTGACATTCCCACTGCCCTCACGATGAGGAGATTCGAAACACAAAAGTAGCGGCACCCTGCTTCAACTTTTATCAGGACTACATATTGCCCATTAAACAGTTCACAGATTGACTTTACATTTAAGCTCTGGCCTCTAGATATTTTTCTAAGGCAGAGTATTCAGTAGAAAGTCATTTTATCTTAAGTAACACTGCCTTGCTCAAATAAGCTTCTTGAGTTGTATCCGTTCCAGCGCAAGACGGCCTCGTGCGAGCTAATGCACGTGCGGTTAGGGCTTGTGCAAGAAATGCTGATCTCTCGTCGGAGTGTCTGGCACCTTGGTCATCAGCCTGGACTCTTACCTGCTCCTCCACACTTCACCCTTTCCCTTTTTTCATGGGATTCTTGTGTTGTGTTCTACTGGTTTTGTTGTTTTGTATTTTCAGACAGCAGGTCCTAGGAGTGGGGTTATTCTTTCCCTAATCCTGTAAGATTTTCTCCAGTTTGTTTTCTCTTGGAAAGCTTCAGGCCATCTGGTGAGTTTCCCTTAGATAGACTTTCTCTCTCAGCATGGAATTTATCTGTTGATCTGCTCTGTTCTGGCTGCTGCAGGTGAGGCCCAAATACATGCTTGCTCCCCTCCTGCCCAGTTATAGCTTCCAGAGGAAAAGATTGTACCTCCTCTCCATGGTAACCCCCATCCTCCTGACCAAGCCCCCCCCGCCCCCAGCCCACACACCCACACACTGTTGGATCCCTGAGGTAAGTGGTACCAGTTACACTTGCCCAGTTTCCTGCCCTCCAGTTGTGTTTTCCCTCATTCAGGCTTGGGAAGAGCTACTTCTGCAATTTCTCCAGGTGCCAGCAGGCAGTTCAGTCCTCAGCCAATCGAAGTGTGAAGGTACCCAGCACAGCTGTTCTTTTGTTTCCACAGGTGCTATTGCTAATTTTGGAGGGGACAGTTTGTTGTGGGGAGGCTGGTGACGGAATCAGACCCCCTTCAGCATTCTTCAAGGGAGCTGCCTTCCCAGATTTCTCTCTTTAATGTTTCCAGCAAACAGGTGGACACTCCAGTGGTAGTGAATTCCTGGATATTTTTACCCAACATCCCAGAAACAAAATGACTATGTTATTGGACATGTCATACAACCAGGCATATGAGTAATGTCCTCATTAATCAATGTGCCAAAGAAAACAGGTTGCTACCTAAGCTTGTTTGGAGAGATGTTAGCTATGTGAAGAAACAAAAACTCTGCTTAAAAAAGTACACTGTCAAGATTAAAATGGCATATACTTGGTGACTTGGTGTGTTTTCAAGTTAACCTTCCCCTATGCAAGATGGCACCAACTGTACAGTGGACACTCAAGTAGTCGTTACAGGAAACTCCCTGTAATGCTTTTGGTAGTCCCCTTGTGTGGGGACTGAGGTAGAGATAAGATGGAATCCAAGAGAGAGGCAAGTTTTACCAGATTTGTCACTCTGTTAAGAAATGTCATGCTACAAAGAAAACCTTCTGCTGCAGTATGCTTGATTCATTTTTTAAAAAATCCATCCATTTATTTATGAGATGGATTGAGTACTCTTTCTCACCAGGTATCGTGTTACACACTAGGCACACGAAGATTAATGAGACAGGGTCTCTGCCCTCAAGGAGCTTACACTCTAATGGAGGATTCATTTACGTATTCCTCTGAGTACTTAAACAAGTGACCGCAGGATAGCATATTACATGGGATAATAAAGGTAAACATATCAATAAAATACAGGGAGGATCTGGGGGAAATCTTTCCTGAAGAGCTGATTTCTGAGCCAGGGCCCAAAGGATGAGTACAAGTTTTTCAAGCAGGCAAGGAAAAAAAAAACATTTGCAAAGGCATACCAACATGAAATAACAATGGGGAACTGCAAAAGATTTGGTTTAGATTAATGTAGGCACCTCAGGAGATGAGAAGAGTGGTGTCAAGAGCTCGGGCCAAAGAAGTTGACAGGAGACAGATGATAAAGCACATTGAATGTCAGTCAAGCTTGAGTGGGGACTTAATTTGAAGGTGCATGGGAGCCACTGAAAGTTTAAGCAGGAGAATGACAATTAAATCTGGGGGGAGTTTGGCTCTTTCACATGCAGTTGGCAGCTCCTCAGTATCTATTTTATAATATCACATTACATTATATTGTGCCACACTTATAGTATGTGCTATATGATGCTGTGCTTTATGGAATTTAATATTATTGCATAAGGCCCAACATATATTCAGCTCTGAAAATCTGATGAGTAAACAAAGACTCTGATGTAAGTCTCTCACCTTTGGTCAGATGGTGGTGGCCATGACAGGACCATAGGACAAGTCTCAGAACTTTCTTTTCCTCCAGGCTCTTTCTGTCACTCACTAGCAACTAGTGACAAAGGAGCTGTTGGGATGTCTTCATAGGTATGCATTTCAGCTGTATGACCATGCCCATTATATATTCCAGAAATTATCTTAACCCCTCCATCACCGAGAATTTTCATTTAACCTATTGTAATATCTCTGGGAAAGGACATTAAGTTTTAAAATGGTAGAAGAAAACATGGAATTCACTCTAGAGAAATCTTTGATTTTCACTTTTGCTGAACTATGTCTACTTGCAAGGTAAGTGATAAACTGGAATGAATAATACCTGTATTGTTTTTGATCCTCGGTCAGGAGCCTGCAGATGTGGAGGGCCAACTACATGCAGTGTTCTCTGTCATTTTGTATAGAGGACCTAAGCATCCATGGATTTGGTATCCATGGGGGTCCCTGGAACTAATATCCACCCCCAAGGCAGATACTGAGGGACAACTGAGTTTTGGGGGAGCCAAAAGTTACATATTTTTGACTGGGCTCTAAATTCTCACATTGTTCAAGGATCAACTATAATTCTATTTATTAATCTTTTCTCTATGATTTCTGGGTTTAATGACATACTTAGAACAACCCTTCTCCATGACAAGATTATCACAAAAATTCATTGCTTTTTTCTATTACTTTATGATTTCACAACCACTTATCCCATTTATGGAATATTTTAACACCATTTATGCAATATTTTTCCTACTGATTTGGAATGCTCCTTTTACCTAAACTTATTTTGTTTGTACTTGGGCCCATTTCTGGACTGTCTACCTTTCTCCATTGATCTGCCTTTCTATTTCAGCACTATACCAACTATTTTAATTAGTATGGCTTTGGAATATATTCAAAAACATAATGGATTTAGATTTTTATCATACCATGAAAATACTCCTAATTACATTACAATAATGGATATGTGTCATTATACCTTTGTCCAAACTCATAGAACATACATGACCAAGACTGAACCCTAAAGTAAAGTACGGGCATTGGGTGATTATGATGTGTCAATGTAGGTTCATCCTTGGTAAAAAAAAAAAATGTACCATTCTGGGGAGTGATGTTGATAATGGGGGAGGCTATCCATATGTGGGGGGGTGGGAATACATGGGAAATTTTTGTACCTCCCTGTCAATTTTCTTGTAAATCTAAAAGCGCTTTAGAAAAAAAAATTTTTTTAAATAAAATTTAAATTTAAAAAATCTAATGGAACTAATTTTCATTCATCATGCTATTCTCATATTTATATTTCCAGATGATCTCTGTTCAAGAGCCAATCAAAATGTAAATATATGCTCTGTTGTACAGAGTAACAATGGCTAGTAAGATAATTTAAGAATTCTTAATAGCCACTATAATTTTTACTGTTTTCATTTCCAATATTGTGGTATAAACAACATTGATTCATATCTATTTTTCATATAAACTTTTGGCTGGACACTGCTTGACAATGCCCCAGTGTTTACTCAGTCTCTACAGTGAACCCTCTGAAATGCACAAAAATAGGCACAGCCTATTGAAAACTGGAAACACCAGACCTGTTGAGAAAGAACGCTCATGTTCATCATGTTTCTCTTCCCATATGGCAATAAACGTAGGGGCCCAGAACCAGAACACATTGTCTTTTTCTCCTTACCAGGCATCTCCCCCATCTATGTATTTAGTTAGAGATGCAACTGTTCAGTCTTAGGGAAAGAGAGATTTACCAAAAAGTTCTAAAAAAAAATTTGGAATCTTAGTAACTGCAGTCATTGTGGCCAAATGCTAACTGTTTTGTGGTTTACCATAGGCTACATCCTCCTTGTACCCATGCCTTCCCCTTCTTAAAGTTCATGGGCATTCTGAAGGTCTCTTGAAACATCTGTGAGTCACAGGTAGGGGATTTGGAGATGAAAAGTTAGAAAGTTCAGAAATTACAACCAGAGGGAAATAACCAATGGTTTGTTGGTAAGCTCTGTCCTTCCTCATCATCAACATCCCCAAGATCTGAAAGTTCAAAGCTAGACATGACCTTTCCAGGACCTGCTAAGGGAATTTCTTGGTTAGGCTCCCAACTTCTGACCCCATTCATCTTGAGGTTTCAGATGGGCATTATTTTAACTACCATCTGCAGAAAAGATGGGGAAACAGGAACCGATAGACTCAAAATAAGAAGTGGCTTGGACTGGTGTACGTGACCCTGAGCACAGTCCCAAGCCAGTTGCCTTGTGAAGTCGTGAGCTCTTCCTTTGAAGACTTTCTGCCTGGGTGCCTCAGAAAGATTTCCTGAATTGGGCCAGAGCTTGGCTGAAATGATCTTTCAATTGGAGTGTGTGTGAGTCATGGAAAGCTTCCCCCAAGAAGGTGGCAGCCAAGCCAATCTAGAATGAGGGTCAAATACACGAAAGGGAGAGAAGAGAAAACAGCGTTTCAACTAGAGGGAAGAGTATAAACAAAGGCATGGAGATGTGATACGGCATAGCAGGAGCTACAGATAATTCGGTGCTGTATTTTTGGAATATTAAATGCCAGGTAAGGAGTAACAGGGATAATGTTGGGGAAGCAGGGAGTGGCTGGGTCTCTGGGGAGTCCTGATATACCATGATTAGAAGATTTGGTCTTATCTTACAAATGTCTGAAGGGTTAAGCAGATGAATGACATATAAATAGCCCCCTATATAAATATCATAATGATGACCTCACCAAAAAGAATATAAAGCAATTTTGAAATTAACCTAATTAATGAAAGCTGGTGAGATTCTTGTCATATATGTGCTAGAGGATCATCATACCTATTCTAAGATTGACAAAGAGAAGTCTCCACTTAGCTTCTTACACTAGGTTAGGATGTTGCTGGATTTATATATATATTTATTTTTATTTTATTAAATTTATTGGGGTGACATTAGTTAATAAAATTATATAGGCTTTAGGTGTATGTACAATTTCATAACACATCATCTGTATATTGTATTGTGTGTTCACCACCCCAAGTCTCCACCCATCACCATTTATCCCCTCTTTACCTTCTCTTACTTCCCCCAACCCCCCTTTTCTTCTGGTAATCACCATACTGTTGCCTGTATCTATGAGTTTTTGTATTTTTCTTCATCCTTTCACATTTTTTCACCTAGCTCCCTAACCACCTCCCCTCTGAAAGCTATTAGTCTGTACTCTATCTATAAGTCTGTTTCTATTTTGTTTGTTAGTTTATTTTGCTCATTAGATTCCATATATAAGTGAAATCATATAGTATTTGTCTTTCTCTGACTGGTTTATTTCACTGAGCATAATACTCTCCAGGTATTGCAAAAGGTAAGACTTCCTTCTTTATTTTTTTTTTTACGACCAAGTAGTATTCCATTGGGTAAATGTACCACAACTTTTTTATCCACTTATCTACTTATGGGTACTTGGCAGCTTCCAAATCTTAGCTATTATAAATAACACTGCAATGAACATAGGGGTGCATATATTCTTTTGAATTACTGTTTCAGGCTTCTTTGGACATACTCATAGCTGGATTTATCTATTGGAAAGATCATACTGGTAGTGTTGGAGGAAATTGTTTTAAGGGTATTGAGACTAGAAGTAGGAAAATATGTTAAAAACATAATTGGAATTGTGTAGGTAAGCAATGATAGAGGCTTTAACTAGGGCAGTAAGTAGAGACATGTGTTGAAGAAAAAATATCATCAGATGTGTTTGAAGAGATAGTGTGGCACAACGTAGCAGCAATGAAAAAGTACCTCTTAGAAAAGATCCAACTGACTGATAACCCTCACTTCTGTGCTCTGAAATCCATCACTGCTTCTTGCTAAGGTTATGCTTCCTTCAGGTTGCTTCATGAGTAAATGTGGGAAGGATATTAAGGCAGGCCCATTCTAGGAAGTGTGGGACTTCTCTGATGGGCAAACTTAGTTCAAAGATGTTTCATCAGCTTTGCTGAACTTTCTTAGAATTGTACTACAGTCTAAGATTCTTCCATTAACTAACTACTTCCTTCCTTCCTTCCTTCCTTGATCCATTAAGGTCTGATGGCTCTCCCACAGAACCTGGACTAAACTTATGGTGGGTAAGCTTTTGGGCTTTGAAGTCACAATAACCTAGTGTGAATCTGGCCCTGCAATTCCTAGATTTATAAGTTCAAGTAAGTAATTTAACCTCTTAAAAGTGCCAGTCTTCTTATTTGTAAAATCATGACAATTCTTGTGAGGATTAAATTAGGAAGGCTTATAAAGTTCATAGCACTGTGTCTGGCACATAGAAAGTGCCTGATAAATATTAGCCATTCTTATTATTAGATATGGGGAATGAAGGAGAGGAAGAAGTCAGGGGTAATGCCTGGGTTTCTGGGTATTTACAATGCAGGGGTGGGCAAAAGTAGGTTTATAGTTGTTTTTTGGAAAAAGACATGAAGGTTATGATTATGACAATAGCTTTATTAACTCAAAAGAATGTCACAATTCAACTGTAAACCTACTTTTGCCCACCCCTGTATATAAAGTCATCACAAATGTAACTCAGGTTGACTCTCTTTTTTCATATAACAGATATCCTTTTTAGGTACAAAACAGATTAGGAAATCCTTCCTTTCTTTCCTTCCACTCCTAAATCTCTTGACTCCTCCAGTTCTTAAGGCTATGGAAGATAAACTATTTTTTTAAATTTAAGTCAAGTTGGGATACAATCATAAATTGGTTATATTAGTTTCCAGTATACAATAGAGTGGTCCAACATTTTTATACCTTACAATGCCATTACCCTGCTAATTCTAGAATCATCTGTCACCATGTAAACTTATCATGATATTATTGACTATATTCTCTTTCTCCTTTTCAAGCATCCCCTACCCCCTCCTTCTAGTAAACATCTCTTTGGTCTATGTTTCTACGGTTTGTTTTGTTTGTTTATTTTGTTTTGTTAGATTTCACACATAAATGAAAACACATGGTATTTGTCTTTCTCTGCTTGACTTACTTCACTTAGCATAATATCATCTAGATCCATCCATGTTGTTGCAAATAGCAAGATATCATTCTTAAAAGAATTATATATTTCCATTTGTTATCTATATATCTGTATATATCACACCTTCTTTATCCGCTCATCTATTGATGGACACCTGGGTTGCTTCCATATCTTTGCTATTGTAAATGATGCTGCAGTGAACATAGGGGTGCATAAATCTCTTCAAATCAGTGTTTTCATTTTCTTTGGATAAATACTTGAAGATTAACTATTAAATGCTACATCAAAATGGACATAAAAAAGACTGCTCACCTCTGGAGTTTAGAGGGTTGGTCTTTCTTTCACTGCATTACCCCAGGCACCCAACTTCCCAGGAGGAGATGAGCTTTGAGAATATTCTTTTGCCCTGTGAAGGAAAAGCCCATTCTAGAGTTCCTTCAGGTAACAAGGGAGAAATGTTATCCACCTTCTTTGAGGATCTGAAAAATTAGGTGGGGAAATTCCAGATTAAGAGCTTTTTATAGAGTTTTATTTAGAACAATTTAACTATTAAATATGAGATAGCAAGCACAGTGCAAAGTGTATATTAGCAAATGATCTTCTCTCCGAAACACACTAAAAAGCTTAACACAGATGAAGTTAAAACTAGCAAAATGGAATGGAAAGGGAAAATGTAAACTCCTAAACAAAATTTTAGGAAACGAATGGTTTAAACCTGGTATGGGGAAAGTCTGGCTGAGCAGTGGTTTATATGAGAAATATAAACCACGGGTTTTAGGGTAACCGCCAGCTCCATGGAGCCAACAGTGTCATTTTGGCTTGTAAAGAAATGAATGTAATCTTTGGCTGCATAGTATTGTAGAAGTATAATACCCTAATAATGGGAAACTTCATCTGCAAGTTTCCTCATCTGCAAAATTTGGGGCTGGATTAGATGATTTCTAAGTCTCATACAGCTCTATGATTTTCTAAGTGCAACCCGATGACTTTAAAGTTCTAAGCCTGAATTGTTACCTATTTGGGAAATGACCATAGAAAAGATAAATAGGCTTGATGAAAACAGATAATCCATTTTAATCTGGTTGACTTTATAGCTTGACTGATCTCGGGAGGGGGGGCAGGGAGATCTTTCTGTGTGCCAAAGTGACCCACAGATACCTCCCAAAACAAGTGTGGCAATGGGACAAACTTGCGTACATCTATTTTGCACCATGCCAAGCTTTACACAAAACAATTTTTCTTGAGGTGGCAGGCTTGAACAACCAGTTTTTCCCGAAGTCTGCCTGATACATGTTTATGGTGAGCTGCTCTGTCATTCCTCTATCTTGCCATAGCCTTGAAAGGCCCCTCCCAAGCCAACTAGCTGCCTGTTGACATTGGTAATCAAGGATTTCAGAGGCAGAAATCAAGGTCAACATGGGCAATGACAGAAAGGACTAGAGAGCCCTGGTACACAGGACCCCCTTACTAGGCTATGCTGTATATGAGTTGAGAGAGGGCACAGATCCCAATTCTAGCCACAGCGTAATAGGCAGTCTGTGATGGTTTTGTGGGTAACTAGTGAGTTCCTCCCTCCATCAGTGCTGCTACCATTCTCTTCTGAACCCCCAACCTGGCATTTTCAGCACTTTAAACATCTTTTGAAAAAAGGCATCAAAAGAGACCAATCATGGGGAATGCAAAGCTTTAATAAAAATAGAATTCCAAATATTTCAATTGGAATCTGTCTAGCTAAAAGAGATTTAGAGAATGGATCAGAAAGCCTGCATTTTCTTCGTGTGCTGCAATTAACCAGGTGTATGCCCTCAGGCAAGCTGCTCAACAACCCTGAGCCCCATTTCTTCACTTGTAAAATGAGGAGGAACCCTATCAAGCTACTTCCAAGAGTATCAAAGTGCCTTTAGGCTGCCCTGGGTTATGGAGGAGCCCTGACCTAGGAACAGATTATACACTAAGCAGATAAGAAACTGTAGATAGACTTGGAGGTGATCTCTGTGAAGCCAGTTTGAAGAAGGACCCTAGAACCTTGAAGGTACAGTTCCAAAGGGCAATAAGCAAGAACTGAAATCACAAGACTCCCTGGTTCCTGCCCCAGGTAAGTCCCTCCCAGGTAGTGGCTGAGTTGCTCTGTGTCTCACTTTTTTAACTAGGTCAGGCAGAAGAGGTCACAGAGGGTGGGGCTATGACCAATGGATACCATTCTCAATGTTCTGGAAAAAGGACAGAGGTAGCAAAAAGTCCAGAAGAGGAGTTTCCACTGCACATTAGCCTCAATTGACTATCTCATTCTCTTTCCAGATTGGAAGGGACAAGGGGAGCCAAGTAGCTTCAGCATCCCTGGCTTCTTAAATACTCACCACCTCAGCAGCACAGTCACCAACTGGGACAAAGAAATCAAGCTCTGGAACCAAACGGGGTAAGTCCAGGTGTTGCTAAATTAGATGTGCTTTTGGAGATTTTTCTGGGATCCATTTACATTTATGTTTTTAGGGGAGAGGTCTTTTTTTTTTTTACATACTGTGATATAATATACATAACATGAATTGTGCCACTGTAACAATTTTTAAATAAACCATTCAGTACATAATTCAACTGAGTACTTTTGAGTAGTCAGTTCTCTCCCTATGCTGATGTATTCATAGATTGTGTGCTGCCTGCTAACAAAGTTTTTGATTATTCTGCAGGGTCAGACTGCAGGGTCCCATCAGTTAAGCTGGGTTTGGCTCCTGCTATAGGGGAACACCTCAAAATACCAGAAACAGGACAGGAAATTATTCAGTGGTCATTTCTCCTTGGTACAGGGTGAGATCGTATTTGCTGCTATGTCCCTGTATTTTTATCTCTGCCTTGGCCCTAACCACTTGTTCAGACCTGTGGCTTGCCCTTGGGCCTGCTTTCTTTTACTATACTGCATTTTTGTTCTCTGACTCCTGTCTTAACTCTGACAATGAAAAACCTATTTTTCCTGGGATCAGGCTTGTCTTGCCCCTCAGTGATCCTGCATAGCTTATTTGTCAGACGTGACTGACACTTTCTGCTCTTTACCTGAGCTCCAGTCCCACATCCCTGACTGCATACTGGTCATTTCCTCCAGAATGTGCCAGTAATTGTTCTTCCAAGCATATTGTAACATGTACAAAATAACCTTCATTTTTTGCTACAAGCCAGATGCTTTTATTACCTCTGAGTGCCTGTCAATAGTTCATTAAGTCATTTCCACAGGAGCCAAAGTCCCCTTTGATTTAACCTCCTTTCATTGCCGTTAGCTGCTCAGTCCCTAAGAACAATCAGATCTTCTTTCAAACACTGACCATTGTTTCCATCCTTTCCTCCCCCTGCCCCATGCCCATTTCTAGGTCCTTGCCACTGCTGACATAGTCTACTGCTGCGTCCACTCTTTCCCTAATTGAAGTTTCCCTGCCAGGCTGATGCCAGACCTAGACCTCCCTTCTTTAATCAAGTCTTGTCTGTTCAAAACTTCGAAGTTCTTCCCCATTCCCATCATGTAGGCTTCTCGCCCTTATCAGGCTGTTCGAGTTTCCCCTAATTTGATCCCATTATAGAAAATTCTTCTGCCAGGCAGCTATGCTGTAACAGAAAGTTTAATGGATGTGGAATTAGTGGACCTGCTTTCAGATCCTAGCTTTGTACTCAGCAGAACCACCTTGGGCCATTCAATGACTCTTGGAATCTTAGATCCCCATTTGCAAAATGAGGATAATAGGTATATCATAGATAATTTTATGAGGACTTAATAAAATAAATATGTGTGGAGGCAGGTTAGTACTGTGCTCAAAACCCACATTCGAGCTGACTACTTTGGTTCCAGACTTTACTCAGTAATTATGTGACCTAGAGCAAGTTCCTTAACCTCTCTGGGCTTCATGCTTTTCACGGGTAAAATAGAGATACAACAGTGCATACCTCTTAGGTCTGTATATATATTGAGATAATACATCCAATGAGATAATATATGTAAAGTGCTTAATACATGCCTGGCACATTGTAAGCTGTAATAGATGTAAGCTATTACTGTTATAATGTGCAAGAGACCTGCTGCTTGACACTTAAATAGCACTTAATAAATGTTTGTTAACTTTGCTGATGAATTCGCCTTATCCATATGACCTCATTTCCCACTAATTCTTGCTATGCACATTCTTGTGCCACCCTTCCTCCAGGCAGGTTGACCACCTTGCCTTACTATTAAAACATCTTCCACTTTCCTTGTCTTTGGTTATGGTATTTCTCGTTTTTAGACTGTCATAATTTCTCTTCCCTGCCTCTCCAAATTCTTCCCATTCTTTAAGGTCTATCCTAAACCCTGCCTCTAGGAAACTTCCTCTCATTACTTATTTTTTAAATCCTCACCTGAGGATACCGTTATTGATTTTTAGAGAAAGAGGAAGGGAGGGAGGGAGGGAGAGAGAGGAGAGAGAAACATGAATGTGTAAGAGAAACAAAGATCGGCTGCCTCCCATACACGCCCTGACCAGGGATGGAACCCGCAGCCTTCTGGCTCACAAGACAGTGCTCTGAGCCAGTGCAGCCAGGGCTCCCTCATTACTTCCGTACTTGCTGATTTCTCACTTTTCTGAATCAGTTACCCTTGATTCAGCATCTTGTACACTCAGATATTGTTTCCTATACATTCATTTCTCTTCAACTAGTTTGAAAGATATTCCTCAGTCTAGCATTGTTTCAGAATACACAGTAAACACAGTGAATGTTTAATCTACTAGATTATTTTATCAACTCTGACAATCTCTTGGGATCATATTCCCAGATTATATTTAGGGTGGAATTTGGAGAAAGGGAAACACACTTTGTTGTTTGAGGGTGAGGATGGATCCAGAATTCCGAAACAATTTTTCTGAACCAGAGTCTCTTATTAATAGAGTGGCACCTGAAGATAGGCAGATGAGGGAGATGGGGGAGTAAGAAGTTACATGGAACAAGGTCCAACAGCCTCCGGCCAAAGTGTTGGAGAAATGCATAAGGATGGGGTCTCTGCAGTTGAAGGGCTGGAGGCAGACCATAGCTGACACAGACAGAAAAGTGTCCCCATTCAAATTTGGTTCTTGCTATGACAGGCTTTGCCTTTAACTCGTTTCTCAAGCTTCTTACACCATTACACAACATTTGCCCTATTGAGAAACTGGTTTTGCATGAAACTTCCCATGGCTTGAAGCAAGTATCCATGACGGTGTTTGCATACCATTGGGGTTTTACCCCTCCCAGATGTGCCAATAAAGATGAAGTGGCATTGAGATGACGTGATATGAAGGACATCACTGCAGCCTCCAAAACTGAAAAGGTTGGAACTATGTGAAAGTTCATACCAGGATTTCACAATCACAGTGAAGGCCAAGAAAAACTAGTCCAGATGCAAGGTAAAGAACATTGTCTTTGCCCCAGTTCTCACGAAGCCTCCTTTGAGAACTGCAGCCTACATTGATCTCCTGTCTCTGAACTCCTGTAGTATGTATTGTCAAGACTACACGGTTCAGTCCCTCATTTTACGTGGTCTTCTAAAAATTCTCTATGTGTTAGTTGTGTTCCCCTAGCTAGTTGTAAGTTCCTGAGAACACGGACTATCTCTTATACTCCTTTGCTGTCTCCTGTGGAGCTTCTCAAAACAGTTTAACTCAGTGTTTGGCACAACAAGATTCTCAACAATAAGTGTTGATGATATGTTTTTAGACACAGGAATTCGTAAAAGGTGGCTCCACAAAGACAAATAGAAGACTTGTTTCTCTTTTAAAGTGGTGGGCCATGGGAGTGCACCATCATTTATGGTGTTGTCAGCAGCACCAGCCTCCTTTCATCAGTCAGGGAGTTGAGACAGTACAGGTGGGACACAGGGTCCTGGTGGCTTCCCACTTAGGAGAGAGCGATGTTCTGCCCTAGAGCCTGAGATCCCTTCCTGGTTCCCCTTCTCTCCCACCATGGAGCCATGCAGTAAGAGCTGTGAGGAGTATCAGAGATCATGGGATTCAACGCCTTTATTTTGTAGATGAGGAAACTTGGGGTTCAGGAAGGAGTAGCTGAGGGTGGTGGAGGAAGGATATGTGGGCTCTGGAGTCAGCATTGGACTCTAATCCCAGTGCTGCCACTTTTTAGTTGTGTCATTTGGGGGAGTCTCTTCATGTCTTGGATCTGTAATTTCCTCATCTTTAAAGTTGGGTAATGCCTACCTATGGGGAGGTAGTAAGAATTAAGTGAGATAATAGTATGGAAATACAGTGCTTGGTAGTTAAAAGATGCCCAGTACTCGTTGACCCTCTCTTCTTTCCTTCTCTTGAGTATCCTGCCCAAAGTTATTAAAAAAAGTAAGTGCTTGCCTCTCTTGTTTTCCAAGCTAGATATTCTTTCAATCACACACTAAAGGTAGCCTTTCTACCCACTACAAAATTAGGATCGACAATTAAAAAATTTTTAAATTAACTTCACTGGGGATTTGGACCAATTTCTTTGGAGCACATTTATATGTGTCAAGAAAAAGAAATTAAAAGACAGAAATACTGAATTTCAGAGTGAAATTCAAAGGTATGGAGGTTTTGCCCATAAGCAACCACACTAATGTTAACTCCTGGTGATCCTAAAATAGTATGGATGGCCTTTTACCCCTTAAAAAAATCTTGTCTCTGATATATTTACAGGCTTTGCCTTTCAACCTGATATTTTTCACCTGTTTTTCTTAAACATACTCTTCTGTCCATTAATCATCAGTTGGAACTAAACAGTGCTGTTGAGGTTCTGTTAAAGAAATAAGAAATATGCATTGATCATGATCACTGAGGACTTGTGAAGAGGTTGAGTCTCAAATGGACATTCACATCATTTGTAAGAATTAATACTTGGTGATAAACCTTTCTTTCCCATACTGGAGAAGATTTACTGGGATCATTATTTCTTTTTCAATTTTTAGCTAGTTAACATTCATTGTGTTTGGCTGCAGATGTATTTTTAAGCATGGAGCAGAGCCAGGAGTAGACCAGAAGAACAATTTCAGGATGAAATACCCTCTCATTGTGACTGTTACAATTATCAAATTATGATCGACAGTTTGTCATTTAATGAAAAGGGTAGGTCTTACAAGGAAGAGGAGCAAAGCAGGAGCAAACCTTCCTGAAGTTTTCTTTGTGGAAGGTGTGTTAGGCAGAATAATTCTCCCTCAAAGCCCTGGTCCTAATCCTCAGGACTTGTGACTATTAGGCTATGTGGCAAGGGGGGATTAAAAGTGCAAAGGGAATTAAAGTTGCTAATTATCAGACTTTAACAAAAGGGGATTAGTCTGGATTATCCAGGTACGCTCAATATCATTTCAAGGATCCTTTACAGGGGGAGAGGGGTCAGAGGAGAAACAGAGAGAGAGTTAATGATGTGAGAAGAACTGTATCCACTGTTGCTAGCTTTGAAGATGGAAGAAGGGGCCATGAGCCAAGGACTGTGGCAGCCTCTGGAAGCTGGAAAGAGCCAGAAAATGGATTTTTCCCCCTAGAACATCCAAAGGGGAACACAGCCCTGCTGACACCTTGACTTTAGCCCAGCAATACCTATGTTAGATGTCTGAATTCCAGAACTGTAAAATAATAAATTAGTGGCCCTGGCCGAATAGCTCAGTTGATTAGAGCATTGTCCTGATATACCAAGGTTGTGAATTCAATCCCCAGTCAGGGCACACACACAAAAAAGATAATACAGTTGTGTTGTTTCCAGCCACTACTTTGTGGTAATTTATGTACAGCAGCAATAGAAAACTAATACAAAGGGTTTCGCCAAACAAAGGCTGACAGACCATTTCGCCGAAAAGATGCTGCCTGGCATTTTGGGGTTTCACCAAATCATGGGCAACCTTTAAAGCTCCCAAAGGAACTGAGACATAAGGAGAGGCTAAAGATCAATGTCAAGGGGGCAGAGTGATCAGCAGTTAGTAGAGAGTACTTCTCATGTTTGGATCCATACAGGATGGAGAAGAAATATAAATCTAACTCGCAACCTCAAGGACAGACAGGATTAACAGCTCTATTTGGTATTTGTATCATATCTTTAATTTCACAAAGGATTTCACTTAAATAGTTTCATTTAATTCTCCCATCAACCCAACGAGGTGGTAATTTTTACCATACTATTTTGTAAACAAGAAAACTGAAGCTTAGGTAGTTAATTTTCCTGAAATCAGACAATAGTAAGAAAAGTTGGGATTCAAACAGATTTGGTTCCAAAATATAGATGTTTCAGTACCTTGATATCTGTTCTGTATGTAGAGCCATTCAGGAAGGAAGTCAACACATGTAGAAACTGCTAATTAGAGTAATTTCTATTAACAAATGGAGGTTGTGGGAAGAGGTGTATACTTTATGGTGGATATCCACTCTCCACATGTCTGCTTCTCGTAAATATAAGAGTCTTCCTAGAATGTACCTATCATCAAAAGCATCACTGGCGCAATGGTTCTTGGTGAATGTTTTTAATTCACTATCTATCATAAACCTAAATGTGACATACAAGGTCTGTCTGGAAAAAGTCCAGCCATTGTTAATAGAATGAGAATGGTTTGCGTGACATCGATGTAACCTGGCAGCCAGTGAGAGTGGACTGGAATGTGCATGCATGAACAATGACTTCACTGTTGACCACTTCACTGTACTAGTCAGTGGGGGAGGTAGAAGCCACTGAGTGAGTGAGCATATGTACTATGTGGCCATCACGTTCAAAATATCTGAGCGAGTACAGCAACAAATCTGCATCAAATTTTGCGTGAAACTTGAACACTCTTCTGTGGAAACTATTTGGATGATTCAGAAGGCTTTCAGGATGATGCAATGAGTGCAACACAAATGCTTCAAAGATGGTCGAGCATCTGTTGAAAGTGACCCACGTTCTGGAAGGCCTGCAACAAGCAGAACACCTGAGAATGTTGGACATGTATGGGCTGAAGTCAACAAAGATTGGCAACTGACAGTGGGAGAACTAAAGCTGATCTGGGGATTCCAAAAACTACTGTGTCTGAGATTCTGATGCAGAATCTTGGCGTGAAATGTGTCGTGGCAAAATTTGTTCTGTGGCTTCTGCTACCAGAGCAGAAAGAACGTGGTGCTGCTAATGACTTGATTCAGATCTCTACCAATGAACCAGATTTCTTCAAGAAGGTCATAACCAGAGATGAATCATGGGTCTATGGCTATGATCTGGAAACGAGAGCCCAGTCATCCCAATGGAAGTCCTCTGGTTCTCCACAACCAAAGGCAGTGCAGCAAAGTCACAGCAAGATCAAGACCACATTAACTGTGTTTTTTGATTGGGAAGGTGTTGTCCATCATAAGTATGCCCCTCCAGGCCAAACGATCAGTAAGTACTAACAACCTCAAAGTTCTTCATCAACTGAGAGATTCAATATGATGAAAATGGCAGCAGCTATAGGCAAGTGGTGACTGGCACCTTCATCACAACAAAGCATCCTCTTATGCATCACATCTTATGCAGAATTTTTTGGCAAAACATCAAATCACCCAGGTGACTCAGCACCCCTACAGCCCTGATTTGGCACCCTGCAACACCTTTGATAGGGAAGAGATTTCAGACTGTCAATGACATTCAGGAAAATGAAATGAGGCAGCTGGTGGCTATCCCAATAAAGGATTTTGCAGACTGTTTTGAACAATGGAAGAAACACTGGGAGAACTCTGTGAGGTCCCAAGGTACCTACTTTGGGACTGAGGCATAATTATTCTATGTACCTTGTATCTTCTTCATTAGAGGTCTCAATTTTTCATATTACATGGCTGGGCTGTATACTTTCTGGACAGATCTCATAAAACTAAACTATAGGTCAACCCTACCTCCCTCATCTGAATTAGACCTCTACCCTATTTCCTATTTCTCTTAAGAATTTTGTTACTAAGCAAGTCATTTAGACTCAGCAGCTATAAAAACAATAACAGCTAATACTTACTAAGCATGCATTCTAGTTATTGTGCAAGCGTTTAGACGTCATACATTTAATCCTTCCAACAACCCTATGAGGAAGGTACAATTATTAACCCCATTTTATACATGAGGAAATTGAGGCTTATATAAAAGGCTGAAGGTAACGCCTTAGCATCGTCTTTCATCGCTCATCTTCTTCACTCTCCATAGATCATGAATCACCAAGTCCTCTCAACCTCCCCTCTGTGCATATTTGTTGCTTTCTTTCCATGTCCATTACCACTGTACCAGTCTTGTCCCTCCCCACTTTTTAATCCTCACCCAAGGACGTGCTTATTGATTTTACAGAGAGGGGAAGGGAGAAAGAGAGGGAGAGAAACATTGATCGGTTTCCTTTCATATGTGCCCCAACTGGACATTGAACCTGCATCCTAGGCCTGTACCCTAAGTAGAAATTGAAACCACTGCCTTTTGGTTTACAGGAGGATGCTCCAAACAACTGAGCCAGAACAGCAGGGACTTGGCCCTTTCTGACTTATGCCTGAATTGTTGCCACAGCCCAACATAGTCTATCTTTTTCCATGATCCCTTTTCTTAGATCTTTTTCATACGTGTATGCTTTGGTCAGACTAAGCCACCTAAAGTCCCACTTTTATCCCATCTATTTCTAAGTTCAAACCTTTAAACTGGAGAAGGTACACTCAAATGTCCCCAGAGGTTTATCCTTGGACAGTGTGATGCTATGATGGTAGTAATATATTTTTTTAAATTAAATAATGTCATTATGTTAAAATCAAAAGGGAAATATGTTACAATTATAGGTTGACATTACAGAACAAGATACATAATAAAGATAAGCACACATTGTACTGTATAAATGTATAGCTCACACTTCATTTGTTCCAGCGTTGGGGAGCTCTCACTGGTCATCTGACCATCCCAAATATGCAATTCTATTTTTTAGAGGCAAACCTTTGCATAAAAATTTATGTAAATGTGCTTAGTGTTTCCTATGTATTTGTAAACTTCATTATTAGTATTAAAATAAATGTACATGGTGAAAGAAAAATTGAATCAAAATACCACCAAAAGATTTAGCAATAAAAAAATTTTCTCTCTCCCAAGGGTAACCATCAATTAAGGTGATTTATATTTTCTTTTTTACACTTTACACTTTCTGTAATTTAAGACTTTTAGAAATGCACATGTATTGCTTTATAATAGCAAATAAGACCGATAAAGAATAATTTTAAAAAGAAACCAAATTTTCCACCATTCCCTGCTACTTATAATATAAAAGCTAAATTCTTTGGCTGAGGCCCTATGTAATCTGGCCTCAAACTGCTTTCCAGGCTTATTATATACTATTCAATACAAATGTTCTGCTTCAGTTAAACTATTGTAAACACTATTTCCCTGCTGTGTCTCTAACTGTGTGTTTTCTCTTCCTGGAATGAGCTTCCCCATTCTCTTTTAATATCCCAATTCAATCTATTGTTGAAGATCTAAGTCAGTTCTACATACAGCCTTCCTAAAAAAGGAAGGAATCGGTATGTAGTGAGTATTTACAGCATGGGCTATGTGCTATATTTGGTGCTTTATTTGTTATTCATTTGAACTTCAAAACAGCTCTGGATGGCTTGTATTAATTACCTTCATTTTACAGATGAGGAAACTAAGTGTCCCTCCAGTCACAGAGGCAGTATGTAGCAGAGCTGGAATATGTAGCTGGATAACTGTCCCACCTCAGCTCAGTGAACTGTCATTTTTTCCAACTTTTGTAGCACATGTCCCAGGAAGCGGGACCAACAATCACAGAAATGCATTCTAAGATTGCTTATACTGTTATTTTGAATGCCTTATATTTTGAATTTTTGTTATTTTGAATGACTTGTATTTTATTTTGTATTTTTGTTTATCTTAACAAAACCTCCCACGGGAAAACTAGTGTTTGAGTTCTAATTTGCTATTTCCTAGCTGTGTGTCTTTGGGCTAACTCTTTAACCTTTCTTAGCCTCAATTTCCTCCACTGTAAAGTAGGAAAGATAATAATAATACCTAACTCTTAGGGTCATTGTCAGAGTTAAAAACTCAATATACACTTTGTACAAAGGAGCTGATTGTTGTGTGTTTGACTGAAATGGCATATTAGTTTATTTTCAAATTCCATTTAATTTCTAGTTTCTTTAAAGGGTTTAAGATATTCCTAAAACTCAGTGACCTAAAGAAGATCAGGCTTTTATCTTGACTTTAGGGTAGGACAGGGGAGTGATGGGGTGGGGGGTGAGAAATGGGGAACACAGTAGTTGAACAACAATGAAAACAAAAGATGTTCCTCAAAAAAACAAACAAAATGATTTTACATGAAATGAAAAAGCACTTTTGAGTTATTTGGTCAGAATATCTGTCTCGCTGTTTAACCAACATTGAACAAGAGGTTCAGTAACTTGTTAAAGACTGTTCCTAAAGGTAAATGTTTTATTAAATTTATAAACAAGAATGTTGTTAGGGAATGTTGTCATTGCTAGTCCTGAAAGCCACTGCGAATTTTTAAAGCTGAGCACACTGAGACCTATATTTACTTGGAAAATGAAAAAAACTACTTGAAAATCCCCAACCTTCAAAAATAGACATCATTTTTTTTCATATTCTTTATATCAGAGGAAAAAAGAAATCACTGTGTCCATTCCAATTATTTTCCTTTAGGATCAGAAAAAAAAAAACCCCCAAAATTCACAAATCCATTTTAGCCTTTCATTTGTTTTCAGCCTTTTGAAAGATGAATATACACCTAATATTGAAGTGATCTTTCTGTTATCCTTAATATTTTATTTCACAGTTATTAAAAAACTTGTCAAAATCACCTGGACAAAACCCCCAAATGTGTGATCTACATGATATTGAAAATAAAGTTTGTGTTGTAGATATCAAAAGTCCATCTGCAACTTTACTGAATTTGCGACTGAGAAATTCTAATTTCTCAGGGTACTTCTCTAATACCTGTTTGTTATGAATTGTTCGATTAAAAGAGAACAGCCTGGTTATCAGGGCAGTGGGATCTTGTGGGGTTTAAACATCCCACACCTGTCTGTAGTTAGGTATTACCCTTTTTTTCTCCTCTTAACAGCCAAGCTTCTTGAAAGAGTAGTTTCTATTCTACTGTTTTTTTGTTTTTTTCCCCCCTTCCTTCTTATTCCCTTTTCAACTCACCGAAACACTGCAGAGGCAAGATTGTTTTCAGTTAAGCCACTCTCTCCACAGTTACTACAGCTAAATCAAATAAAGTCTTTTCACACCTGTCTAGTGGGGCTTCTCTAAGCATTAATTCACTGGAAATACACTCTTTCCTGCTGAAACTCTCTTTTCTTGGCTTCTGTAACAGCCATGAACAACACTGCCTTCTTTCTGCTTTTCTAGTTTCTCTTTCTCAGCCTCCCTATCAGCTTCTTATGGATTGCCTCTTCCTGAAACATCAGTATTCCCGATTCCCAATAGCTTTTTTCTCTTACTCTCCCTACATGATCTCATCCTCTGGCCACGACTACAATTAAATATGACAAATGGATCCCAAATCTTTATTTCCTGCCCAGACATGGCCTGTGAGCTTCAGACCCATAGATACAACAGTCTACTCCTCTAGGGGCTCCATAGGCACCTTGAGTCAACGTGCTTAAAATTCAACTTTCCACCTTTCCAACTGCTACAGTAAGCAGCGCCATTATTCACCCATCTGCTCAAGCCAGAACCCTCGGAGTCATCCCTTGATGCTGCCTTCCTTTTAACAGTTCAGATCTAAGTGGTCACCACGATCCTTTTGATTCTAGTTTTTAACCCCTCCTGAATCTGTCTTCTCTCTATTCATATTTAATTCTCTAATTTATACAAGTGTCTCTTACCTTGCTTTATATCCTCCCTACCAAACTATTCTTTATATAGCAATATGCAGGTCTGATCCTGTCATTTTTCCTGCTTAAAATCTTTCAGCGGCTCCACCATTGCTTACCTTGAGGAAGGCCTGACCCCTTTGGCATAGCTCACAAGGCCTCTACGATCTTCATTCTGCCTCGGTGTGTAGTACAGGCTACTCAGATCTCAGCTCTTCCGTTCAACTGTGCACCCTGGAGCACGTTAACTGTAAAATGGAGGATTAAATGACGTAATTTTCAATAACTGTTAGCTAATATTTAATATTATGATTAATGTCCTTATTAATGTCTTTGGGAAAGAGTACTGTTATTTCCTTAAGATAAATTCTTCAAGTGGAATTGCTGGGTATACATTTCTGGAGACTTTTGAAAACATATTGCCAAATTATGCTGCCAAATAGTTATACCAATTTATACTCTCGCCAATGGTATTAAGAAGACTCGATTCTTCACATTCTTGACCCAGTGCTGGGATTAACCATTTAAAGAATCTTTGCCAAATTGATAAGTGAAAAATCACCTAGTGTTTATAACTTTTGTGTCTATTTCCATATTTGCCACAGAAAGATCAGATGTACACTGAAAACAGAGTGTTATTGCTATGTACTCTTTCTTGGTTGTACGTCTCAGTTTGACATTGAGGTTTGTCATCTCTGTCCAAGCTGGATTTTATGTCTTTGAACTCCATTACATCTCTCTTTCCTTCCATTTCTCTAGGAATAAGCATACCTCTATTTGAATTGAATGACTGAAACACTTAATTCCTATTAGACTTTTAAACACTGTATTTGGTCCAGTTTCTTCATAAACCTTTAGATGAGGAGCACAGGTAAGAGTTGGGAGACCTGTTTCTAATCCCAGTTTAGTCCTTAACTAACTGTGCATTCTTGGGCAAGCCAAGAATCTCTCTGGACCTTCATTTTCTCTTACGTAAAGTGAGTGGGACAGTACCAGGTAATGCCTTAGGTATCTTCTAGTTCTTACATTACACAGGTAAAAATTTTCTTCCAGGAAGTTCCTTTGGAGGCAAACTCTTGGAATACTTCCTCTTACTCTGCTACAAATATGTAACTGCTCTCTTGCAACACAGTGTCACCTCTTTGAGGCAGAACTTGCCTCTTTCCAGAACTATGATTCATTTGTATGGTGCTATGAGCCCTAGGACAATAGCGGCAACTACCACCCAAAAAGCACAGCCAAGACTTAAGTGTAAAGTAGGTCACAGTTATTTTGCGGATAACAAAACCCTTTGAAAATCCGTTGAAAGCTAGGGACCTGCTTGCAGAAACACACACATAAGTATATATGCACAAAATTTTAGGAAGTCCCTAGACCCTCTAGAGCCTATTATATATTACCTATAGACCCATGAATCCTAGGCTAAGAACACTTGATTTGGGGATATTAAAGGGAACCCTGGAGATAAACCAAATTACCAAAAATGTTTCCTTCCTACTGGAAAAGGGTGCTAAGTTAAACTAATATTTATAGAATATTATTATAACTTTTAAAAACCAAAATAATCATGCTTACATGCTTAAGTCTTTTAGAATAGAATGCAAACTCCTTACCATGCATTATGAGGTTCTACACGGTAGTTCCTGCCCTCCCTTGTTTTTTTTATACTTTTGAGCTCCACTGGCCTCTCTTTTGTCCTGGGAACACACCAACTTTCTCCAAGTTACTCTTTCTGTTGAAGAGTTTCCCAGTGATGTTTCCTCTGCCCAGATGACTTCCCTCATTGCTATCCTTCAGGCCTCAGTTCAAATGTCCCCTCCCCATGAACTTGTTCACCAACCACCTTTGTACCTACCCTCAAATCATTTGCTAGGCACAGTGCCAGTTTTTCCCTTCCATAGTCAATCTTATCACAGTCCTGGCCATAGTTTTTGTTTATTTGCTCTTTGTCTTCTCTCCCTAGAAGAATGTTAGTTCCATGAGGGAAGAGGCCTTGCCTCTCTTATTTATATCTGTATTCCCAGAGAGAGGCACGGTGTCTGCACATACTGGGCCTAGGCACTTGATTACCAATTGTTAAATGAATGCTTAAATTTTAGCCAGAGATGGATTAAAACCTTAAGAAGGTCTAAGCACAAAAGATTATGGTGCTCCTCCTTCATTTAATTCTAATAAAAATTTTTGTGCCCCACCCCCATATTTAACTCTAACTAAAAACATACTAAACCATACATTTACATGTACTGAAGTGAAAATAGCTTATTTGTAGATTAATGATCTGATTTAAGGCCTTAGAGCCCCTGTTTTGCTGGTGCCCTAAGTGGATGCATTTTGTCTGCCTTTGGAGAACCTAGCACTCACTTGTCTCTTTAAACAGGCTAGAAGCAGTTTTAGGTTAAGCAAGTTTGTCTGTGCCTAGAAAAATCCTTGCGGCAATTTTGATAGTAATTGTGTTCATCTCTATATCAATTTGGGAAGAAATGACATTTTTACTATATTGTTTCTTCCAATCCATGAATGTAGTAAGTTTCTTTAGTTATTTAGGTCTTCTTTAATTTCTTTCATTGGTGTTTTATAATTTTCAGCATATAGATTCCATACATGGCTCGTTAGATTTATACCTAAGTATTTCATAGTCTTTGGAGCAATTGTAAACAGTACTGTGTTTTTAATTTTTTTGTTGTTAGAATATGTAGCTCTTTTAGTAGAACAAGGAGATATGCACTGTTTAGTGAGTTAAACTTGTTCACTGTTAACCTGGGGACTAGTAACAATCTATTTATCTTGATAGTCAAGGACCTTCATAGTGTGCCTCGAAATCCCTTCAATTTAACCCAATTCTTAATCACTCCACACAAATCTCTACTACTGTTAGAAGGTCTACTCATCCCCTCACCTGAATACACCTTATTCATTTCACCTCATGTCTTTGCTCTGCCATTTCCCCCCCAGAACAGTCCTTCCACTTAACCATCTCCCCCCAAGTTAAAACTTAACTATACTTCAAGGATGAGGTCAAAGCATTCTTCGGCAGAGGCCTTCCCTGACAAACCCTATGTTGCTCCTTTTCTCAGTTAGATCCTTTTAACCAATACTGTATGCCACTCAATCATTCATTTAGTTTTGAATTAGTTTTAATCTCTATCTTGTTTTCTTAATTAGATGATATACATCAGAAAGGCTCCCATAATGGCTATCATTGAAACACAATACTTGAAAGGCACTCCAATTTAATTGTTGTATAGATGTAGAAAGGGGAGAGAGGTTTCAAGATGTATCAGAGGAAGGCTGCTGAAGGTGCAGCTTGTACAGGGTATTCCACTAATTCTCAGAGTCTTTCACCTGGGCAAGATCCATGCTCTCCACCACTAGGACAAGGATTCTCTCTCATTTCCTTCCTTCCCCCTATTCCCAGACTCTCCAACTAAGCAGATTTGAAATGCAGATCCTTTCCAACTACCCCTTTAAAACTTCTAAAACCTGCCCTGGCTGGTGTAGCTCAGTGGATTGAGCGCGGGCCTGCGAACCGAAGGATCTCGGTTCGATTCCCAGTCAGGGCACATGCCTGGGTTGCCAGGCCAGTTCCCGGCAGGGGACATACAAGAGGCAACCGCACATTGATGTTTCTCTCCCTCTCTCCTTCCCTTCCCCTCTAAAGATAAATAAATAAAATCTAAAAGAAAAAAAAACAAGAAAAAGAGCCTCCATCATTTAAAAAAACAAAAAACAAAAAAACTTCTAAAACCTGCGGGTCTATGGTTAGATTTTAAGAGGTTTTTCTAGAGCTCTGATAATGTCATGGAAGTTGCAGTAATATTTCCTCGCCACCAGAGGACAGGGAGCAGCGGGAAAGATTGCTTCCCTTTAGCAGGAGCTTTAGAGGTCAAAGGCAGAAGTAGAACGTGGGCTCTCCATCTAATGGCTTTCAGGCTTAAAAAAAAAAAAAAAACTAATGGGCTCCTTTTCCTCCTCTAGAAGAGGGGCCAGAAGTTCCCAAGGGCTTACCCCAATATTAACCTTAAATGATTATCAATCATAATGCACTTTAGTTGCAAGCCTTAAAGGCAGAAAAGTATGGAGATGTTTTATCTTCCTCACCCACCCCAAACCTGCTTTTTAGTTCTTGAACCAATTAAAAAAAAATCCCTTAGGGAGGGTCCAAATGGACATTCCACAACAAAGATGCCTTTAGGGGCCAATGTCCCAAATGTAGTACATTGCAAATGGAATATTTTAGGAGCTAGATTATTCCTACACATAAATTCTGGCTCGAGCAGTCCATTCGCAGTGTGCTTTTCCGTCATTAATCACATCTTTGTTATGTGATATCCACGTGAGTACTTCTCAGTAGAAGCAGCTTCATGCTCAAATGCTCAAAGAACACTGGAATAAAGCCTCGATTGTCTTATTCAGTGATTCCAAGTCCTGGTTTGTCACCACCTCAGGTCTCTAGTTTTTCAAAGTGTGTAATGTGTCTCAAAACAAAGGTATTGTAATTAATCCAAATAAAAAATGCACAACGTGCATAGAGTTAAATCCCAGGGTCTGGCACCTCTCAAGGGACAGTGAACCTCTGGTCTCATTTAAATATGATTTTTCACTGCCCGATGTAGTAAACATTTTTAGAGAATTTTTAACCACTCATATTCATTACATTTGTAAATATAAATAAGCATAAGAAAATATAAGCCAAGTAAAATAATAAATGTTAGGAACAGTCATGTGGAGGCTTTCAACGACAAACATAATAGCTGAATGCCTGAAAACACCAGTGTAATTTTTCTTAAAGTACCTGTAACTTCTCTTTCATAACAGACGGTAGTGCCTTGCATTTTGGATTCGTCAGACTTTTTTAAAGTGACTGTAATTCTCTCAAATCATTGTTTGCGTTTCTTCAAGCTGGTGAGGCCGCTGGAAACAGCCCAAGGAGGAGGAAAAGGCTCTGGGTCCCGATGCGGGGGAAACCCTTCAGTACCTGTTGGGGCGCAGCGCTGAAGGCGCGCGGCCCGGGCGAGGACCGGGCGGGGAGGGGTCCGGGGCCGGTAGCTCGGGGGCGGAAGGAGGAGGCCGCGCGGCCGCCTCCTCGGGCAGCCCCGGCTCCTCCCAGCGGCGCCAGCGAAACCTGCTTCGGAGTCGCCGAACTGGGGAACGGAACGTGACCCGACCCCTCCCCGCGTGGCCGGAACGGGGCGAGGAGCCGCGCTCCGGGATCGGGCAGCCGCGGGATGGGCGGGAGGGCGCGCGGCCCCGCCCGGCGCCCACCGCCCTGCCCTCGCCTGTCTCCTCCTTTCCCCCGGGCTCCGCTGAGTTCATTCACTGGGATTGGTTTCAAGTGACGCCATCTCTTTATTTTTAAACCAATGACCTCATCCGCGCTTGAAGTTTCCTGACCAGCGACTCTTTCTCTTTTCCCCCCAACCCCCCACTCCACCCCCCCGCCTTTCCCCCTTTTTCTGTGTATCACTGTTTGGGGGGGGGGCTTTAGTCAGTTTTTAAACGATTATTATCACCCCTCCCTCCCCCTTTCACGTTCTCCACGCGGCCCCCCACCTTCACCTCCCCAACTTTTTCACCCCTTTCAACATTGTTTTTTCAAGACTGACTGGGGGTGGGGGGAGTGAAGAAAATTTGCAAACGTCTCCTTTCTTCTTAAGCTTCCCGCCCCCGCCCACCCCTCAGAGAAGGAGAAGATAATATAGTGAAAAGAAGACCAGGAGAGCGCGACGGGACGGACGCGAGCGGGAGCGCAGCCGCCCTCCCGGCTCCGCAGCGGCGCCTCGAAAGTCCGAGAGGCGAGGGGGGACCGAGGGGTGACGCCGTGACAACCTTCGTTTCCCCCACAGGGAGTCGGGAGGTCGGCGGCCCCAAAAGTAAGTGGCCTCGGACCGGCCGCGCGGACCGTGCGGGCGGGAGGGTGCGGGGCTCGGGTCGCCTGTCCGCGCCGGTAGCATGGACGCTCCGCGGCTCGCCTCCACTCCGGGTGCCGGGAGCCGCGCTCTCGCCCCGCCGCCTCTGCCTTCCCGGGCGTCCAGGCCACCTTTCCGGAAGGCAGGGTGGGGGCGACCGCGGCCCGTTGCCACACGAACGTTTGAAGCGGGGGTGTAGGCCTGGCTGGGGGCCGGGCCGAGCGGTAAGGGGGCGGGCGGCTGGGCTCGGGGACTCGGTCCGTGCGGGCCCGGCGGCCGGGTCCCGCTGCAAGAAGCAGCCGCTGCGGGTAGCCGCGGTGCTTGCGCGGGCGAAGCTGCTCAGTTCCAGGCGCGTCTGTTACACAACACGCCTGCCAAATGGGGCCCCGGCCTGACTGTTCCTATTATCCCAAATTCGCCTTTGGTGTAAGCAGCGAGGCCACCTAGGTGGTGACGGCGTTGCTTTTTTAAACCGAACTAACCTAGCAACAACTCAATTTTTCATACTCGGGGCCCGAGTTATGATCTTGGGGGACGTGGTGCGCCGTTGACTTATTTATTCACACTAGTCATAAAACGTGAGAAATAATGATAATAATAAAGCCTTGGGTAGACAACCGAGGATCTGTTTATCATGTGTGGTTTCATGTAATAAAACACCAGGAAGGAAAATATTTAGGTAAAACTGGGGTTTACTTCCTAAAACACACACACGCACATATCAGTAATTAACGAGAAAATATAAGTGGATCTTAAAATGAATGGATACTGCAAAATTCTAAACAGGATTATTAAACATTGGCTGCAAAGATCCCAAAGTCTTGGGTGTCTCAAATTGTTCGCAGAAAGCACACCTCTAACCAGCCTGTGATGGATAAAGTGGGGAGGAAAAACCTGTTGCATAATCTCATTTGCCGTGGGGTTTGCAGTGCCGTCCCCCTTGAATGAAGGGGAAGTGCGTTAAGATGCAGGGTTTTAAAAACTCAAGTTTTTATTTACTCAGTGCTCTGGCTGCCACTTCTGCTTTAAAAGACTGTAAGTAAACACTCTGCTCTTACAAGTGAACCAAACCTATCAAACCTGTTTAGAAAATGAACAGGTATGTTTCTTTGCTTTCTTTTGAGAGAGAGAGAGAGAGAGAGAGAGAGAGAGAGAGAGTGAGTGTGTGTGTGTGTGTGTGTGTGTGTGTGTGTGTGTGTGTGAAATTTACCATCCAGGAGAGAGGTTATGTCTACTATTTGGGAAACTGAAGGCTGTCAGAAAAATACCTCTTTATGCCGCTCATTTAATGGGGCTGATTGAGAGTGCACATAGGTAACAACTGTTTTCTCAAAGGATTTGTACTGTTATGAACATCAGGAAAAGAGATTTCTGACGAAGAAAAGAATTCTTACCAGTCGAGTTACTTTTTAATTATTTACTTTTCCTCGAGAATCATGTGTATTGGTGGACACACAGTTTGGGAGACTGTAATTAATTAATGACTTGTGGAGTTCTCTGTTTGGTGAAGGCAGCAGCCCGGAGAAGTAAATTGAAAAGCTAAGAACTTATGGCTCTATGTAGGTATTTCAGTCAAAATGTGACTAGGCACGGTGAAGAAAATTAAAAAAAATAAATAAAGTTGTGGAATTTATTAAGTTTGAGGACTATGAAAGATTGCTGTTAAAAATGCTTGGGGGGGTAGTTAATATTTAACATCTTATGTAAAAATTTGGGCTAAATTACACGGGCTCAAAAGTTGATTTTTAGGTAAAATAATTTGTACTTACCAAGGTTCCACATGGAAGAAAAATTTAAAATGAGTTTATTCTTAATTCTGCTGGTAATATGGTGACAAGTGTATGGGAAAAAAAAGTCATTTCAGGCACTATAAACCTACATTCAGATGTAAGATAACTGAGTACCTGAAAGTAAGGAAAAATAGTCCATTAGGGGTCTCTTTGGCCAAAAGCTTAATGGCAGTAACTGAAAATGGGGGCAAAAGAGAAGATCCTGTTAATCCAGTCCTTTTTCTTACACATTTAAAACTTATTTGTGGAAGTGAAGCAGAGATGAGATCTGAGGTGGGTATAGAGTTTAGGCTGGGATCGGAAGGACTAGGGTTGATGTGTGAGTTTGTTTGACGCTGTTCTCTATAAATGTCTGTAGTCAGAATTAAATTCCATAGAGCTTTTGGTCTGTGGGATTATGCATTGATGAAGCTCACATACATAGCTGTCTAATATTCATGTTCTTCAACCAGTCATAATATCCTACTAAATATAATTTGCTGGAATTACCAGTGTAATTTATCCTAGAAACCCAACTTTTCCTGGAATATCTTTTAAAAAGTGGAGTTTCTATGCTGTTGTTTGGACTAAAAATTTCCCTGGACATTTAATGTTTTTTAAAATGCTTTGCATTCAAGAAAATAGTACTTTAAATTGAAGAAGTAAACAATATAGGAAGTCTGATTTGGATCAGAATCACAAGAAAAGGGAGAAAATATATCAGGGGAAACAGAAACCACGTTTTATGACAGATTGAAAAAACTAGTTAAAAGGGCTTCATAGGAAAAATCACAGTTGATGCTTGATGGGCTTTTTAAAAAATTAACTACATCAAAATTTAAAACCAAAATAGTTATCTACCATCATAAAAGAAAATGTTGCTAACATCGGCTTAAGTAAAAACACAATTAAATTAAATCTTGTTCAAAGCCACATAGGATATAGTCCAAAGCCAGATGTCATTTTCTTCTTGATTTTCTTGTGTTGTAGGTAATTTGATATTTTTGTACATTTCATTAGCCCAGATGATCAAGGGTTGGCTATGTGAAGAGATGAGGTTCATAAAAGGTTGCTCGATTTAGAGAAGCAGGCTCAGGCCTTATGAAGATGCCAGTCTTATACATAGACTAAGAAAGGGAGTTTGAAATGTAATCAAACAAATGATTGAACTGAATGAATTGGGAGTGGCTCAAAAAGAAGTATATAAGGCAGATTACCAAAGACAGGTACAAAGAAATAGTGAAAGCTTGCCAGGGGCATGGTCAGTGAAGAAGGAAATGGGATACATCTTGGCATAAAAGGAAAAAGGCATAAAGGGAAAAAATACCCTCCTATCCCTCAGCAACAAGAAGAAGGTAATGAAACTTCACCTCTTTCTTGATTGAGGTAGATAGATATCACCAAAAACTCAAAAGATTCTTTTATTACATAAAAATTTTAATCTTGGGAGAGGTAAGATGGATAAATTATGAGCATAAGTTATAATTGTATGGGCATGTAAAACTTGAAATTGCCAAAGACATTTAAAATAGAGTGGGACACACTACAGTTTCAGTTGAGTAATTGGAAAGGAAGGGATAGGTTATAAAAAGTTGAAACTATTAATTTATTTCTAAATTAACTACAGATATAAATTCATCAACCCAAAACACTTATTAATGAGTGTTTTTGAGTAGACTCATATAGTGAGGTAGATACCAAAAGTTGGGAACCTGGGTCCATGCCTTTAATAAGGACAGGATTATTAGTATCTTAAGGGAAGTAGGTATATATGCAAAGATAAAACAATTATCAGACAGCAGGGAAGGGCCAAATTCTTGGTATAAAGGAGAATGAGATTGGAGGATTAGGTGAGGTGATCTTCATAGAGATAATGGGATTGGACCCTGGCTTTAAAGTATAGTCAACGTGTGTATGGAGGAAAGGAAGTGGGGAAGGTCAGAGAAGGAGGCCATTCATCCATCTCTTCATTCAGCAGATTTATTTGGATTCTGTATTATGTGCCAGATGCTGTTCTGGGAACTGGGCACAGAGTGGAGAATAACAAATTCTTTACCCTTATGGAACTTATATTCTAGTGGGAGACAATAGAAGGACAATAACCAAGTAAACATTACATGGAAAATATGATATCAAGTGGTGATGTTTTGTGAAGATAATAAGCAGGGTCAAGAAATTATAAAAGGCTAGTTACAGTCCCACTTATTCTGTGACAAACCTATTTTGCCTGTGATATACTGATAAATAATGTTAATGATGTAACAATATTTATTTGCAGTCCAAACCAATTTGAAAAGAAGTCTACACATTAACCTCATCTTTAACCAATTTTTTAAAAAAGAAACCTACAAAATATTTTTTAGATTGAAGTATGTAAGCTGTGAGTTTTTAACTCCTCATTAACAATTTATCTACTTTTTTTTTTTTACTGCCATTCGCTAAACTTATTTTTTCAGTGAGATTAATATCATTGTTTACAATTTACTTAGGGTTGTGATGTATCAGGCTTTATACTTATATTTTCCATTAGGAACAACATCCCAATAGTGCTATACAGTAAAGCTAAATTCAAAGAACAGTTTGTTTTGATGGGCCATGTGTGATTGCACAGGAAACAAAAGGTGTACAGGCAGTATATGTAAGCAACTTGGTTTTATTACCAGAAGGGTAAAATAGGTTAAAGGGTCTCTGGGTCTTGTCCACATGGTATAGGAATAAACAAGTACATTTGGACTGTGTTGTGTTCCATGTATTTAATGATGTCCCTTTAAAGATTTGTAGGGGATTTAGTGGTTTCACCTGAAATACTGTCTTAAAATTGGTATTTTTACTCTCTTACAAGTAGTAGAAACTTGAAGCAAAGTGCCAGTTCTGAAATGGGGAAGTCTGGATTCTTTCTGCAGGTATCTGACTGCCAGGTTTTGTTGTTGAGATGATGTCCTTTATAGTGTCAGCTAAAAATTTCTCGAAGACTGTTTCTTGTTTTTGGACATATTTATAAAGTGCTTCTCAAGCATTCTTGAAGAAATACGTTCCCTTCTCCATTCTTTCTGCAATTTTAAAGATAAAGAATTATAGGTGAAATTGAGGTAAAGGATTTATATTAAGTGTATCACTTTGGAAAACTTTTCTATATGCAGTCTAACCAATTTTCATCGTCAGTTCATTCTGATGCACTTACGTAAACCTGTGGAAAAGAAAATTTTTAGAAGAAGTAAGAAATACTTCAGCATTCAGTACTTCAGCATTCCCTTGATTTTCTTCTAAACTTAATACTCCATTTAGAGAAGTATTGTAGATATGAATACTGGGGTATGTGTGTGATAAAAGCTAATGTGACATGTACTCTTCAAAAATATTTGAGAAGAATAGTAAAACTCAGATTTGTTTTACTGTCTGGATGAGAAGTGAGGCAAACTGTGATTTTCAGGAAAAAGATGCACTATAAATTGTAATGGTATATGGCAAGATAATTAATATTAAAAATCCTCATTCTTCCCTTCAAAATTAATGTGGAAAGACATATATAGAGAAGTATATGCTACTTATTGTTTGCATTGTATAAATTAAAAAGCCCAAACAACTCATTCTGGAATAGTACCTGGTAGAGTTAGTTCTTGATTAATGTTTGCTGAACAAATTGAATTAATTTTCACATTCGTTACTTTCAGTTGTGGTTCTAGTACATGTCTAGCTTAAAGCACTGGTTTTAGAGGTTTGAGTTGAAATCCGAAGGGGGGTTGGTTGCCTTCGGCACCTACCTGACTTGTTTGAGCAGTATACTCACTCTGAAACCTGGACCCTGACCTCCAGATTGCCCGACCTTGTGGCTGACCTGACCTCATTTTTTTTTTGTAATGGCAGGTGATTGTTTTGTATCAACTTCTCTTTCTGAGCAGCTGAGCTGTGTCCTCTTCTTGTTACTTCTCAGAATACTGAAGTGTCACAAGTTTGGCCTATTTTGTAGTGGGTTTCTTTTTTTGTTTTTATTTGTTGTTTGGTTGGGGGAAGGGAGAAGCATATTCCTCAGGAAAATAGTTTGTTGGGGTTTTTTAAAGATTTTATTTATTTATTTTTAGAGAGGGGAAGGGAGGGAGAAAGAGAAACATCAATGTGGGGTTGCCTCTTATGGGCCCCCTACTGGGGACCTGTCCCACAACCTGGGCATGTGCCTTCAACTGGGAATCGAACCTGTGACCCTTTGGTTCACAGACTGGTACTCAATTCACTGAGCCACACCAGCCAGGGCAGGAAGATAGTTCTTGATTTTGTTTTGTAAACTGCTCATGACATAGTAAGCATGGTATTATTTCTCCTTTCTTTCTAGCTTTTATTAGAAATCTTGTTTTCCTTGAAAATGAACTGGTAAGAATCACATTTTGATGGTAAAAACTAACAGACTTCTTTGGGGGAGACAGTCAGGAAATTAGAACATGGAGTATGAATTAGTTGGTATTTAAGAATTATAACAATTTTTTTATCTATATTACTGATATTGTGAGGATGTTAAAAAAAACTTCATATGTTAAAGGTACATATGGAACTATTTATAGATAAAATGAGTGGTCAAGATGGAGGCATAGGTAGACACAGTTAGCCTCCTTGTGCAACCATAGAAAGACTTACAACCACATCTCAAAACTAATTATACCCAGAACCGTCAGAAAATTGAGCTGTATGGAAATGCAACTACCAAGGATTCAAAGACACATTCGTGCAGATGGGTAGGAGGTGTGGAGTCAGGGAGACAAGCAGAGAGGATGCGGTGTGGGTTGGAAAGGTTGAGGTGGTAGTGGTGGCAGCAGGCCAGTCAAGAGGGATACCTTGGGAGTGAGCCATCCCAGCCCCAGGCCAGACTGCACAGCCCAGGGTTCTAGTACGGGGAACATAGATCCCCATTACCTCTGGCTGTAAAAACCAGTGGGGGTTGGGGCGGTGGAAGAAACTGTCAGATTTTTGCTGCTTAAAGGGCCAGCGTGGTCTTATAACATACGCAAACCCACCTACTCAGGTATTCACCACCAGGGGAGCAGCCGGAAAGGCACCAGTTGCACATGGGAAGGGGGTGAAGTGACTGGAAATGGAGCAAGTGCTGGGCTAACCTGGGCTAACCGACAGAAGCCTGGTGGCAATATTTTCCCCTTTCTGAGCCTTCCCCACACAGCCACAAAGCAGTGAAGCAATTGGCAATCCCCTGGCAATCCCCCAAGGCTTTGCCCCACACAATTTACAGGTGCCTTTCCTACATAGGCCACACTATTAAGACAGGGAGTAAAAGCAGCTCTACCTAATACAAAGGAAAAAAACAACAGGGAGGCTGCCAAATTGAGACAAAGAAATATGGCCCAAGTGAAAGAATAGAACAAAACCCTAGAAAAAGAACTGAGCAAAATGGACATAACCAACCTATTAGATGCAGAGTTCAAAACACTGGTTATCAGGATGCTCAGAGAACTTGAGTGTAGCCCCCCCAAAAAAGGGAGAAATGAAAGTGACACTAAGTAAAATAAAGAATAATCCACAGGAAACCAACAAAGATGGGAAGGAAGCTGGGATTCAAACCAACGATTTGGAACATAAGGAAGAAATAAACATTTAACCAGAACAAAAAGGAGAAACAAGAATTAAAAAAAAAAACAAAAAAACAAAAAACAACGAGGCTAGGCTTAGGAGCCTCTGGGATATCTCCAAATGTGCCAACATCCAAATGACAGGGATGCCAGAAGGAGAACAGGAAGAGCAAGAAATTGAACACTTACTTGAAAAAAGAATGAAAGAAAACTTTACTGTCTTCATGAAGACATACAAGTCCAGGAAGCACAGAGAGTCCCAAACAAGTCGGACCCAAAGAGGACCACACCAAGACATCATAATTAAAATGCCAAATGTTAAAGATAAAGAATCTTTAAAAAAAAAGTTGTTTATTTATTTTTAGAGAGGAAGGGAGGGAGAAAGAGAGGGAGAGGAACATTGATGTTTGAGAGATACATCAATCAATTGCCTCTTGCATGTCCCCAACCAGGGACCTGGCCCACAACCCAGGCATGTGCCCTGACTGGGAATTGAACTGGTGACCCCACTGGTTTGCAGGCCGGCACTCAGTCCACTGAGCCACACCAGCCAGGGCAAAGAGAATCTTAAAAGCTGCAAGAGAAAAGCAGTTACCTACAGAGTAGTTCCCATAGGACTACCAGTGGATTTCTCAAAAGAAACTTTGCAGGCAAGAAGGGACTGGCAAATAAATATTCAAAGTGATGAAAAGCAAGGACCTACAGCCTAGGTTACTCTACCCAGCAAAGCTATCATTTAGAATGGAAGGGCAGATAAAGTGCTTCCCAGACAAGGTAAAGCTAAAGGAGTTCATCACCACCAAGCCATTATTACAAGAAATGTTAAAGGGACTTACGTAAGAAAAAGATCAAAACCATGAACATTAAAAAGGCAACAAATTCACAACTATCAATAACTGAATCAAAAAAAAAAAAAAACAAACCCTAAATGAACAATGAGAACAGGAATAGAATCAATAGTCATGGAGATCATTTGGAGGGATATCAGCTGGGAGGGGTAAGGGGAAAAGTGGGGAAATGGGGCAGGGGTTAAGAAGCATAATTGGTAGGAACAAAATAGACAGGGGGAAGTTAATAGCATAGGAAATGGAAAAGCCAAGGAACTTACATGCATGACGACCCATGGACATGAACTAAGGCGTGGATTGCTGGAGGGAAACGGGTACTGGGCAGAGGGGGGCAAAGGGGGTAAAATTATAGTTTTTTATGCTATTAACAACTGTAATAATATAATCAGTAGAATATTTAAAAAATGAAATCATGACTAATTTGTTTTAAAAGTTACAGGGTAAGCACAAACACAAGAAATAAAACAGTATTGACAAATTTTTGATTATCGTTAAAGCTGGGTAATAGGTACATCAGGGTTTATTACCATTTTCTGTATTTTATGTATATAATTTGGAAATAGTCATAATTAGTTAAATGATATAGTTAAACTGTGCATTACCAATTATAATTTTAAGGAAAGAAATCTAATACAGTAACCTTACATTGAATGGATATTTGAGTGCATTGGCTAATGAAAAATCTTCACTTTGCATTTTTTTGTAAGTTCTGCTTTTAGTAATAAATTTTGAAGAAGGGAGAATTTTGTAAAAATATAGTCATTAGAAATGTTTAAAACTCTCTGAGACCTTGTAATAATATACCTGTAGTTGATAAATTACTTTTTCATATTTTGTCTTTTATCCTCAGAACAAGACATGAGTTATCCATTTTGTGGCTGAGGAAACTAAGGCCTTAGAGAGATTAAGTGATTTATCCAGATCTCAGAGCCAGTAAGAAGTGGTGCTAGAACGGATCCGAGATCTTCTGATTCATTTTCAGGTACCCATTCTCTTACACATGCATAATGATAAGTGCTTTTTTTTTTTAACCTGCAGTTTTCATAAATTTTGGTGCTTTTAAAAATTATTGAGGCTCCGAAGATATTTTGTGTATGTGGGCCATGTCTGTCAATATAGAGTACATTAGAAATCAAAACTGAGAAATGTTTAAAATGTACATTCATTTAAAAATAAATTCATTAACGGTTAGTGTGTATAATGTATTTTTATGAAAGCTATTTCAAAATAAAAAATACAGTGAGAAGTATGGTGGTGTTCTACATTTTGCTGTTCTCTTTAATATATTGCTTAATAGAAGACATGGATTTTCAGTACTGCTTTTATATTTAGTCTGTTTGTGATATGTTGTTTGTTTGAAGTGTATAAAGAAAACCCAGTTGTACACAGATACATGGTGAAACGGGTGGATGGAGTATTCACTGTCTTTTCATGTAATTGTGAATATTCTTTGTTACATCAAAACTCAAAAAGGGGTAGATTCTTAAAGGTTAGTTGCAGTGTTAACTTTGAAACCATATCTGAATTTTTTGTGCTCTGTAAGATTAAAAATCTATTGGTTCATTTTGCACTTTGAATGGATCTTTGTGTATATGATTTTATAACATCATACACTGGTCATTTGAAAAATAATGGTTTACTGAGCTTGCAGATTTTTCAAATGTTGATATATTTGCTTATACAAATTACATTAATTAATGTGACCATTAATGTCATCAAAAAGTCTTTAAGAATTGGAAAGCAGTCAAGAGTTTAGTGTTGAGTTCAAGTTTTCTGTAATTCTATTTTTTTTCTTAAAAGCTCAAATTTTATCATTGGCAACAGATATTGTCAGTTTTTCCTTGAAGTATCAGGCTTACTTTATTCATTTTAGAGAAAATGTTTGCCAGATACCTGAGTCTGAATAAACTGTAAGTTGTCTGCCAGTTATTCTCTTGAGCAAAAATGGTATACCTTGAAAAAAATGTGTAATTTAGCTTACAACTCCATTTTCATACATGCGTTTCCTTAAGGCAGCCAGTGCTTTCGGTATGTAGCAGAGGAGATTTTTGTGTGCACTTCGCATTTCACCATGTAGAATGTTAAAAGGAAGTTCTCAAGAGTGTGATTTAATAAAATTAATAACTTTTATTTTATCAAAAACATTGAAAGTGAAACTGGCTTTTTAAAATAATTGGTAGACAGTGAAGACTATAGTTATTACTGGGGTAGTTTTGTACCCCCGATTCATGCTAATGCACTAGCACTTTGCTTATTGCTTTTGTACCATCAGAGCAGTTGTCAACATGGTTGTTTTAGGATAAATCATGAGATTCAAAAAGTTATTTAATACTCTGAGTAATTCAGCAGCACTTGTATTTGTTGCCAAACATTCATATAAAAGACGACCTTTTTTGATGATTAGTTGGCGTGGATACTAGGATAAAAACAAAACCGTAAGTCCATCCACATCCATGGATTTATCCACTTGTGAAGCAGAAGTACTATCCTTGAGGCGAGATATTAACTTGTAGTTCATGTTAGCAGTAAAATATTTAATTTGATGAGATACTGAATCATTGGTAAGTGGTAATGCTGTGGTTTCTTCTGACTTTTCATCCAGCAGACATTCAGAAGTGTCAGCCCTACAAAGGTTTATTAGTTCCTCGGCTATAGTGTGCACTGCTTCAACCAGAACCTTCTGATAAGTTACCCTGTGTGATGTTTCTGTGGCTTTTTCATTTTTAATTTCATTTCTAAGAAAACAACGTTTTGCTTTTAAAGAGCTTATCATATCAATGTTCAAAACATTCAATTTCTTTATCTTTTAATGAATTCATTTGATGATAATGAGATGAAGATTATAACATATAACCAAAATTGCTATGCTAGGAAATAGAAGTAATAAGAACACACTGAGTTAATTTCTTTTTAAAAAATGCATATTTAAACCTTAAATTTGCTACCTTAGAAAATTCTGAGAAACAGAGGAATATTCAAGAATATACAAGCATTTCATTAGCTGCCAGAGGGATACATTAGTATCACATACCATGTGTCCTTTGGATTCACTATTGTACACTCATGAGAGAATGAGTGTGAAAAAGGCAAAGAACCTCTTTGTATGACTAAAAATAATTTTGACACAGTGAATCTCCTGGAAGGGTCTCGGGGACCTCCAACCAGGAGTCTCTGGACCATACTTTGAAAATGATGATATAAACTAGTACAGTGTCCTAATAGATTTTTAGAGCAGCCTCACATCAACATCTGTATCAATAAAGTATTGTTTCCATTTTAACTGATTCATGTGCGAGGAAGATGGGAATACGCTAGTGTGTGGGTGGAGCTGGGTGGCCCAGAGACCGTAACCAGTAGAAGGTCATATATCATCAGTGAGTAGTGGGATAAAGGGTAGACAGAGGGGAGGAGTCGGCAAAAGCACTTTCCTATAACTTAAAAAATGAGCTTTTGCTTTCTCTGTGTTTTTCTTTTTAAACTAAAAAAGCATTGAGTTCACATATGTATACAAAATACAGTGCTCCTAAATGCCAGGATCAGTCAGCTATTTTTTCCTTGAATATCAACAGGAGAGAGGTGCCAATGTACTTGAGAGGAGAACGGATGCTCATGGCAGTTGTTTGTCCCTTCCAAGTGGGGAGGCTGTTGGTCTTTTGTGGAAGCTGAGGGATGACAAGACACATGAGGTCAGAAAGAAGACACTGTGAAAGATGGGGAGTGGGAATAGACATTGGTAATGATGGGAACAGCTATAGGCAGAGTGGGCTGTGGACAGAACGGAGATCAGCACTGAGAGCGGAGAGGAAGACGTGGGTAGACTGGGCTCTCCCGAGTTCTGGGCACAGTGAGGACAGGCCCAGGGCTGTGCAGAGATGGGTGAAACAGGAGTCACGGAGATGAACGTTATTTGAAATAGTTCCATCAAAATGTGGTTGAAATAACTATTTAAATAATGGTACTGGATAGTCTGGCTTTTAATGTCTTACCAATATTTGAATTCTGTTGTTATAACTACTAGGAAAGAACAACAATGCTGTGAGTTTGTTTATGGGGCTGGTAAATCACTAAGCTTTGGTTATAAGCATCAATCTATGAAAATAATTGACTGAGCCAGGAGTGGGGCTGTAAATTCAAGATGAAATTTTAACACTTTATTACTAACAGACAGTTATGATTAAAGGAGACAGAAGAGTTTAGTTAAAAAAGAGTTATCATTTATCAGTTTGTTATTTATGTGGTACTTAATTCCAAAAAGGATTTGAGATGACAGAAGCAGTGATCAAAGTCAGTAACCAAAAACAAACATGATCTGAATTATGTTTTTCCCTAATATTTTCTCTGCTGATGACATTTGTGTCAATAGAGTCATACAGTTGAGGTACTGTTACTATAAAGTAATCAAACAGGTTTCTGTCAGCTATGCAGGAGAAATGTAATCCTGACACTTTTTAGTTGCATGTAGTGTAAACAATATATGTATGTAATGGGAGTGAAATTGGGCAGGAAAATCATAGCATGCCACAGGAAAAAATTGTTTTTTGTTTGTTTGTTTGTTTGTTTTTTTAAATTCAGGACTGCTTTCAACTGCAGTTGACGGAAAGCTACCAACAGAGGCTTAAACCATGAGCTGTTGGCTTATGCAGTTCAGAGCAGTTTAGAGGTGGTCTCATGGTTGGACCAGCTGCTCAGTCATGTCCCCAGGATCTGTCCCATCTTTGACTCTGCTTTTGTGTGTTCACTCATTGCCTCAGCTTTAGGTATCACATCCCTTTTCAAGGCAATGAGGAGGCAGGAGACAGATCAAGCGATCCTTCCTCCTGTGCTTACCTAACAGAGAACAAACCCTTTCTCAAAAGCGTCCATTCGGTTTTCTCTTCAGTATCATTTCCTTGAACTGTTTCGCAAGACTTCCCCGGCTCACAGTGGAGAGTCGGGAAGTGGTGTATGGCTACGGGAATGGGGTTTCCATGGTTGGTGTAATGGGCATCATGTGTCATTTCCTGGGCTTACGTTGCTTGTTACCCAGGAAAAACTGGAATTCTGTTAGCAAGTTAGAGGGGAAGAAATGTCTGTTGGGTAGCTGGCTAATTGTGTGTGTCTGTCACAAATATGCAGAAAGGGAAGCACAAAAGGTATTAAGTAACTTGTTAACCTTTTTTTTTTCAGTCTGGAGATTGTTTTAAGTATTCCCCACAAACAAGGCCACATCCATTTTCTTTCTTATTTCGATGGAAGATTATGCAGACTTGTATCCCAATTAGTTGTAGAGCTAATTTAGAGACAATAAGGTCTCAGTTTTCTCAACTGTGAAATAAGAATATTGTATTGGGTAATCTCTGAGATGACTTCCAGTTCTAAAACTCTTACCTTTTTTTTCCTTGTCTTTTGACTATTTTACATTTTATTATCTTTTCTTATTAAAAAGTTGACAGGACTAGAGAGAGGATATGAAAATGTATGGTGTTTTTACACATCTTTTTAATTTTTATTTATTTAATTAATTTATTTTTAATTTTATGTGCCCCAGGCATGAAACAGCTCTGGCCACCAACATAGGCATCAAGCTAGGGTGAACTAAGCATTTGTTTTTTGGTCATCTTGCTAGCTAAGTATTATCTTCAATAAATATCTTGGTGGTATAGAACAGCGATTTTCAACCAGTGTGCTACAAGTATTTTTAAAACATGCAATATCTGACTATTTAGTCAGGGGAACTAACCAGTCTTTTTCCTTAGATTGTCAAAAAAAATGACAATGGGCCAACATAACAATAGCTGTTCAGTGTGAACGAATCAAAATTATACCTATTTTTTGTCATATTTTTTGCTGCAGAATTTTAGTCATTAGTTTGTGTGTGCCATGAGATGAAAAACGTTGAAAATCACTGGTATAGAAGGTTAAAGCCAGAAATGGATTTTGGCTTTGTGGCAGTTACTCATATTCTGCCCCAAATTTCTATTGAAAATAGAAAACTAGTTGCATTTTATTTTAATAGGGGATCGTATACATATATGTATATAATCGAAATACCCTTAGTATTATACAGTGTTCTGAGAAAATGCCCCCTGTCCCAACAGAGGAGGCATTTTAAGCACTGTTGTTAAAAACTTGGCAGAACATCCCCTTTTGGCCTTTGTTCTTATTTGTTAATAATGTTCGCACTGCATATTTGCCTTAGATAAAATTAAAGGACAACTAAAGGAAAATGATTGCCTTCATGCACTGTAGCAACTAAACTTCACTTGAATGAGGCAGAACCTTTGATGTTTCAGGTGCCTGAAAATGGGCTTCTACTTGTTACAGAGACAGCAGTGATCTGGTTCCTCATGTAGAATCCTGCCAAGATTATATGAATTTAGGTACACAGTGAATTGAAACTCATATTCCCATTTCAACAAGTTACAAAGCAATTACACTGCTTACAAAAGAGGTCGTAAAAACATTGACCTAAAAAGGGTTAACCTTTTATTTACCAAAAATCTTATAGAAGGATCCCACTGTATTTCATTTGTGGTTTGTCAGCATTGGGAGATCCTAGAGATAAACATTATTAACTATGGCTCTTAGGGGCCAAAAAGCATCTACAGTTTGGGGTGTATTTTTAAGAATAAAGTGCATGTGTGTGTATGTGTTTAACAGCTTCTTTAAACAGCTTAAGGGCAAGTGTCTAATTTTATTACTGAAGAATATCCAAATATCAGTTAGAAACTTTCCTTCTACTGAAACCCCTTTAAGCATGTAACTAAAGCAATTGTTTTCATTTTTCATTATGTGAATGACTAAGAGCCTTGTTAATGTAAATATTCAGGAAACTTGATTTTATAGCTTCTTGATTTTATAGCCAACAATAAAAATTATGTACAGTGGAAAACCCCTTCTTCTCTTGTCTGTAGTCCCAACTGAAAGACAGACTCAAGTGGTTTTTTCTGGCCAACGAATGACCTGTGACGCAAGATTGTAGATGCTGCCAGTGGCTATCTCGGTATAGAATATAATTAATGTGATACAACTTTAGAGAGATATAGTATTGGGATGGGGGAATTTCCAAGTGCCAAGTGTTGGGTAGTATGGGAACCATTTGCTAGGAAAAAGTCATTTTATACAAATTTTAAGTAAAAGTTATTGTGAAATCAGTGGAGATTTTTGTTAAAGAAATGACCTTAATTCATTCCTTAAAATAAGCACTTTGGTTTCTGTGTCTAGTAAGCTTTTTTCTGAACCAAAGATTCATTCTTTCCCCCGGTGGTCATCAGCATGTCATTGTAATCAGCATGAACAAATATTTACTGAGTGACTTCTAAGAGTGAGGTGTTAGAAGGGATGCAAAGAAGTAAAGCATGCCACCTTGGTCATGAAGGAGTTTGTTGTTACCAGCATTTCTTTATTGGTTTAAACAAGTTACCATAAAGGTCTCCTTATTCTCAGGGTTCTTCAACTGGGGGTCCAGCACACAGTTCCCCACTCTTGTAGGCTGAGAAAGTCACCGTCAGAAGCAGAGGTCAGTCCACCCAGAGTCCTCTCCTGGCCATTTTACCTCTTTCCTATGACTGCAGACTTGCACTGCTTACTCAAGAGCAAGCAGTGTGCTCTCTGGCTGCTTCTGCCGGGTAGTTTGGGAGAAGGAAGACAGTGTCCTCGAGCAGCTCTCGGCTCTTTTTAGAGTGTGAAAGGTTGGGGGTACATAGCAAGAAAAAGTAACAGAACAATGCCATTTTCTTTCTTTCTTTTCTTTTTATTTTTTTTATTGTGGTAAAAACAAAATTTACCATCTTAATCATTTTTAAGTGTACAGTTCAGTAGTCTTAGCTATATTAATGTTGTTGTGAAACAGCTTTTTTGAACTTTCCATCTTACAAATCTGAAGTTCCAGATGTGGTACAAAACAAATCCCCTTTTCTCCCTCTCTCCCCAGCCCCTGTTAACCACCATTCTACATTTTTTCTATGAATTTGACTGTTTCAGCTACCTTATGTAAGTGGAATCATATAAGTGCCTTTTTGTGATCTATTTACTTAGTGTAATGTCCTCAAGGTTCATCCATGTTGTGACATGTGATGGGAATTTTTAAGCTGAATAATTGTATCATTGTATATATGATCATACTTTGTTTGTTCATCTGTCAGTAGACATTTGGGTTGCTTTTGGCTGTTGTGGATAATGCTGCCATGGACATGGATGTACATATATCTCTTGGAGACCCTGCTTCTAGTTCTTCTGGGTGTACATTCAGAAGTGGAATAACTGGATCATATGGTAGTTTTATTTTTAATTTTTGAGGAACCGCCATACTGTTTTGCATAGTGGTTACACCATTTTGTAATCCCACCAAAAGAGCACAAAGGTCAATTTTTCCACATCATTCCCAACATTTGTTATTTTCTACGTTGTGTTTTATTTGTTCGCCTTTAATAATAGCCATTCTAACAGGTATGAGGTGACACGTTATTGTGGTTTTGATTTGCACTTCTCTGATAATTAGTGACGCTAAGCATCTTTTCATATACTTGGTTAATTATGTGTATATCATCTTTGGAGAAATGTCTACTTAAGTCCTTTGCCTATTTTTTAATTGCGCTATTTGATTTTTCTTTTTTATTGAATTGTAAGATGCCATTAAAAAAAAATATGTATAGCACCTTAGCACTACTCACAGATTGGGTGTGATGTAGCACAGGGATGAAAAGCGGAGGGAGTGGATGTGCCAGCTGCAGAGTAGCCTCTCTCGTTTCTGCATTCCCAGTGCAGCTTGCTTAGTTGAGAACTTTGTACTCCAGAGAGGATAAAAGAACTGTGGGACATTGACACGATGGAATACTACTTGGCCATAAAAAAGAGGAAAATTTTGCCCTTTGTGACAGCATGGATGGACCTGGAGAACATGATGCTAAATGAAATAAAATACCATATGATCCCACTCTCATGTGGAATCCAGTAAACAAACTGAACTAACAAGCAAAATAGAGACAGACTCAGACAGAGAACAGAAGGACAGCTCTAGGTGGGGGAGTTTGGGGGTGGAGGGATTGAGCAAAAAGGAAAACAGATTCATGGACATGGGCAACAGTGTGGTGATTCCTGGGGGGAGGGGAGGTATAAGGGGGTTAAATGGTAATGGAAAAATACAATAACAATAAGTTTAAAAACATAAAAAAAAAAAAATAAGATTGGAGGCCTTAGATTCATTCTCCTCTTCCTCATTACCTGTAAAATCAGGGGCATGGACAAGATGATAACTGAGGTATCTTCCAAATCAAAAATTCCGAGTTTTGAGAGTATTATCTTTTACTAACTGACTTCTAGCATCTAAAATTTCTTTGAAACTTTGGTGATATCTGTCCCCGAGACTGAGAAATCTTTGTATGGCTAGTACGAAGCACTCCACCAAAGTGCACCTTTGATTTTCTGACTTTTTAATCTTACTCATTTTTTTCTTGGTATTGCTTCAAATCCTGGGCTGAAATGTTAATTCTTTAACTGCTGCTATACGCAGTCTTTCAGTGGGCACGCTGTGGAGAGATAGAGCTTGCACTTTGCCCTGGCGATATAACAAGTTGTTTTTTTTTAAATCTTACGGTCATGAGGAAATAGAAGCCAAAGTTCAGTGGATAGTGTATTTGTTGTTTTTAATACATAGAGCAAACAGAACAACCAATTCATATTCAGTGTGTTTTTATCTCTATAAAATCAGCTATATTTGTGTTTTAAATGCCACTTTAAAGAAACATTAACCTAAAGCAGATTCACAGACACAAAGAACAAACTGATGGTTCCCAGATAGGAGAGGGATTGGTGAAGGGACTGGGTGAAAAAGGTGAAGGGAGTAAAAAGCACAAAGTGGTAGTGACAGAGTAGTCACGGGTATGTAAAGTGCAGCATAGGGAATATCTTATGGTAAATAATATTGTTAATAACTATGTATGGTGCCAGCTGGGTACTGGACTTTTTGGGGGGGGGGCATCACTTCATAAATTATGTAAGTGCCTAGTCACTCTGCTGTCTGCCTGACACTACTATAAAATAATATTGACTGTCAGCTGTAATGGACAAAAAAATGTTACCGAACTGATCTGTTTATTCCTTGTCCATGACTTTCATAGTGGTACATATCACAGCAATTAAAGGAAGGAAGTATGATTGTGGTGGTTGAGGTTGAAGGGTACTCTGGACTCTGCTGTGATATGCTTAGAATTACTATTAGGTTCCATTAGGTCGATATTTTCATTTCTTTTGCGTCTTATAGATACTATCTGACAGGTAGCCAATCTTTAGGGAGCTTAGCTTAGTTATATGGAATTTAATGTGATGGCCATATGGTGCTATGATTAAAATGTTCTAATACTGACAGTACTCTATGAGGTAATAGGTAAACAAGCCAAATATGGTAAACCAAATAGGAATGGATGAGGAATATGCATGGTGACTCAGTAAATAAGTTATTGGGAATTTCTGCAAGAGAACCCAATATATCTAGTCTAGTATATTCTTTGTGCTTGACTGTGGCATCTACATTGCTTTCCAGCCTGTTGCTAGCATTGGAACATTACCAAATACTAAATACTTTTGCCAAAATACTAAATATAGCTGGGTGTGTGAACGGGGAGGTCACGCAGGGGACTAAGGCAACTTTAGAGAGCTATATTGTGGGAAGCTCCATAGTGTTCAGGGCCACCCTAGGCCATTCTTAACCTAGATTATACAGTCAAGTCGAGGATCGAAATGCTTTTGGTAACATTATGATGATTTCATTGCAAAAGATTATCTAGGCCCTGAGGGGGCTTCTCATCACCAGCCTTCTGATCGTAAGTTTGTAATTTAATTGTGAAAAAAATACAACTGCCAGAACACTGGTAAAAGGAAAAGGTAAAACAAATATATGGTTGATTATAACTACAGGCCAGAATTCATTAATGTCATTGTTCTCAATTGGGTGTTAAGATTCCCTGCCATGTGATAGCATTTCAGAAATATATAATATATAAAACAATCGGATGTTTTAATTATTTATCCTTTTGCTTATGTTGCATGGGAAATATCTTATTTCAATAATATAATTTTATTTGTGGTTTCTAAAAGTATGTAATGTTACTGTTATTACAACAGGAATCAGTCATCGTTTGTAGTAGTTCTTTTTCCTTGGGATGCTTCAGAACCCATACATTAAACTTCAGGGTGGTGCGTGAGGCTCTGGACTGCGGCTTGGTCACCATTTCTCTGATGTGCTTTGTGCTTGGTGGGGAAAGGTCTGTTAGGAATTAGGACGGAAGTGATCACAGAATTCTGGCTAGATGTTAGACTTCATATATCTATTATTAGAATAACTTAAGATTTGCCCATAATTTATGCAATAATAAGTAAGCTTTCCTAATTAAATAGGGCATATATATATAAAAATATTTCGATAGTATTCAAAAACCGGTTACTATAATTCACTGTAAAACAACTGTAAGAAAGTAGAAAAACTATCTATCTCACTGGATTCAGACAAAGCAGTTCTTAAAATCTAGTATCTGTTTATGACAAATAACTCCTAACGAACAAGACTAGGGACTTCCCAAATCTGATACCAAGATCTGGTGAGGATGCAGAGCAAATGGAACTGTCATATGTTGCTGGTGGGAATGCACAATGGTGTAACTACTTTCGAAAACTGTTTGGCAGTCTCATAAATGTAAACGTACACTTACCACATGACTCATCTGTCCTGCTCCTCCTAGGTATTTACTTAAGAATAATGGAAACTTACGTTCACACAGAAACCTGTACTCAGATGTTTATGGAGCTTTATATATACTCACTGAAAACTAGAAAGAACTCAAATGTCCCACAATGGTGAATGAATATACAAACTGTGGTACATCTCCACAAACTATGGACGCATGCAGCGATGTAGATGAATCCTGAAACATTATGTTGAGTGAAAGAAGCCGCTCTCAAAAGACTATGCACTATATGATTCAGTTTAAGTCATAATTTAGAAAGGCAAACTACAGGTATGGAGAACAGGTCAGCGCTTGCCAGGGTTTGAGGGTGGGGAGGAGGTGTTGATTACAAAGGAGCAGCATGAGGGAATTTTTTTGCGTTGAGAACTTTACACCAAAAAACATGAATTTACACCGAAAAGCTTTATGTAAATTAAAAATAATACTTTAAAAAAATAAGTTTAGTAATATTCTTAGATATCAGCTCAATATAAAAATCTATATTTTTGTATAACAGTAATAACCAGAAAATGAAATTTTAAGATGATATAATAGCATCGAAAAATACCAATACCTAAGATACAACCTAATGAAAGGTGGCTAAAACCATTACAGGAGCTAATTCCAAAATTTATATGGAAATACACAAATGGTAAGAATATCTAAGGTAATAATATTGAAGAAAAACAGACGTGCAGGATTTGCACAGCTGGACATGCAGTACAGAATAAACAGATCGATGGAACGGAATAGAGGCCAGGAACAGACCCATAAATATACAATTACAAAAATTAATAAATCTAAGTGTATGTGTCTGTGTGTGTATACACACACACATATATAATTTATGATTAAGATGACATCCATTATACAGCAGTGTGGAAAGAAAAATCTTTTTTTTAATCTTTATTGTATTTAGTCCCCTTATATTCCCCTCTCCTCAGCAATCACCACACTGTTGATCCTAGGTCAGTTGCCTATCCATATTTTTAAAAAACTTAATTTTGACCCTATCTCTTATCATAAACACAAAAAAATTTCCAGGTGAATTGATTTAAATGTAGAAGGTTTAAAAAAGCTTTTAGAGGCTCTCAACACATTAGTCATCAAATAAGACCACATGAACTACCACTGCACATGGACCAGAAAAGCTAGGACTTTAAAATAAATACAATTCAAAAATATGAAAAGATCAAGTGTTGCAAAGTTGTAGAGCAACTAGAAGTCTAAATACTGATGGTGGAATGGTAAATTGATCCTTTGGGAAATGGGTAGTAAAGTATTATATTAAAGCTCCAATACTCATCATGCCTCTGACCCAGCAGATCCACCTCTAGGTGTATGCCCAACAGAAATGTGTACTTACGTTCGCCAAATGACGTGTATAAGAATGTTCACAGCACAATTCACAGCAGCTCCAGACAGGAGACAACCCAAAGGGTCCCTTAGTAGAAGAATGGATAAATACATTGTCTGTCGTATTTTCAATGAAATACTGTATAGTAGTGAACTATTGCTAATCACAACAACATGGGCTCAAAGATTATGTTGAGCAAAAGAGTTCAGGCACAGAAGAGTTCAAAAAAACAGGCAAAACTAATCTGCGGTGCGAAGTCCTTTAGGGAGGAAGGCAGATTAGTTGGTGGGATGGTACATGAGGCCGATGTCTGGAGTCTTCTATTTCCTGATCGGATGGTACTTACATGAATGTGTTAAATTTGTAAAAGTTCTTTGGACTGTGTAGTCATGCTGTGTATGCTTTTTGGTATATATATTATAATTGCATTTTTAAAAATTAGTTAAAAGAAGTATTTAGAGTTAACCATAGGAGTGATTGGCATCCAAGATTCTGTTAGTTTCTTTTTTCATTAGGAAAGTTCATAGTATCAATGTTGTAAGAAAGAAAATTACTTGTATCTACAAATACAAATAACTAGCTCCATAAATAAATATAGAGAACCGGCTTAAATTCTTTCCTAACTAAATCAAGACGTTCCTAGGCTTCTTGAATTTTTTATTGCGTTTGTTGCTAGGGGTAAACCCATTCTTCCTGTATCCTGGTTTCATTTTTTTCCCCCTTCACAAAAGAATACATTTTTAGAAACCATTCTATATCAGTGCATATAGACAGAATCTTTCTTTTTAGACAGTCATGTGGAATAATACTACAGTGATAATACATTTAGTCTATTTATCATTCATTGACATTGAGATTGTTTCCGTTTCTGACTTTACAATGAAAATGTTTTAGTGAACAATATTTCACATATACTTGGGCAAGTATTTATATAGGACAAATGATTGGAAGTAGAATTTTTATTTAAATTTTTTTTAAGATTTTTTTTTTAAAGATTTTATTTATTTATTTTTAGAGAGGGGAAGGGAGAGAGAAAGAGAGGGAGAGAGACACATCAGTGTGTGATTGCCTCTTGCATGGCCCCCACTGGGGACCTGGTCCGCCCTGACTGGGAATTGAACCTGCGACACTTTGGTTCGCAGCCCACGCTCAATCCACTGAGCTATGCCAGCCACGTTTTATTTAATTTTTTAAGTTGGAATGAAAGATCACTATCTTTATTGTCCTCATTTGAAATAACATTCTTTTATTTCATTTTCAAATAACATCAGAAGTTACATGAGACCAATCATTGGTTAGGACTTTCCTATTTTATTTAGCTTTGATTTGTATCAGCACTTTTCAACTTGGCAGCTGTTTCCACGAGTGGCCATCTCCTGGTACCTCCAGGGGACTGATACCTGGGTCCCAGCCCCCAGAAATTTCTGATTGAATGAGTCTTTTTTTTTTTAATTTATTTTTAGAGAGGGGGAGGGAAGAAGAAAGAAAGGGAGAGAAACATCAGTGTGTGGTTGCCTTTCAGCCTCCCCCCGCCCCCCGCATTGGGGGACCCAGCTGCAGCCCAGGCATGTGCCCTGACTGGGAATTGAACTGGCGACCCTTTGGTTCACCAGCTGGTGCTCAATCCACTGAGCCACACCAACCAGGGCTGATTCATTGAGTCTTATGTGTGGCCCAATTTTCAGATTTTATTAAAAAAAATTTTTTTTGTCTAGAAATAATTTGAAAATCACAGAAAAAATATCATTGTCCACTGTTAACAGTTTCTCCTTTTTCTTTCTCACTTGCTCTCTTGTTACATGATGTATTTTTCCATTTGAGAGTAAGTTGCGCACATGAGGCCTTCTATCCCCAAGCACTCCAGTGAGTCTGCGACGAACAGGGACATTCCTGCCCACAGTAGAGCTGTCATTGATTTAATACCACTGTCCAGTCCATCCCTTGTATTCTCATCTTCTCCGTTGATCCAACAAGATTCTTCATAGCATTTTCCCCTCTCGTACAGGATCCAGTTTGAGGATCAAATGCTGCATTTACTTGTCATGTATCTTTTTAGTTTTCTTTGTATTGGTAGTTTCTTGGCTTTTCTTTGTATTTTTTTAAATAACTTTCTGGGCCCTGGCTGGTGTAGCTCAGTGGATTGAGCGCGGGCCTGCGAACCAAAGGATCACGGTTCGATTCCCAGTCAGGGCACATGCCTGGGTTGCAGGCCAGTTCCCAGTAGGGGAACACATGAGAGGCAACCATACATTGATATTTCTCTCCCTCTCCCTCTCTCCTACCCTTCCCCTCTAAAGATAAATAAATAAAAATCTTTTTAAAAAATAAATAAATAATAACTTTCTGGGATACAACTTAAATACCATAAAATTTTGTGAATTGAGGTTTAATTCACAATTATTTTAAAGTATACTGATCTGTGGTTTTCAGTATATCTATAGTAGTGTGCCATTATCACCACTGTCTAAATCCAGAACATTTCTGTCATTTCCAGAGCAAGCCCTGTATACATTAGCAGTCACTTCCCAACCGTCCTTGCTCTTCTCCACAGCCTCTGGCAACCACTAATCTACTTTCTGTGTGTGTGGATTTGCCTGTCCTCGGTATTTCATGTACATGAATTCATATGCTCTATGGCCTTTTGTGTGTGTCTTCTTTTACTTAGCATATGTTTTCAAAGTTCAGGGATATTGTAGTAGGTGTCAATTTTCATTCCTTTTTATCGCAGAATAATATTTCATTTTGTGGATATATACCACATTTTGCCTATCCATTCTTCAGTGGATAGCCATTTTGGCCATTATAAACAATGCTGCTAAGAACATTCTTGTTCAAACTTCTGTATGCCCATGTTTTCAGTACTCTCATATCTAAAATCTGAGCTCACTATGTCTCACTGTAGCTCTCTGCAGAACTTTCTTACCCATTGTTTCCTCTGGGGTTTGTAGTGGATCATTAGTTGTCAGAGAAACAATTCGCAGACGTGGACCAGGCAGTTTCGTCACTCCAAAGTGGTCTGTAGGCTAAAGAGCTTGAACACCATGGGTCAAGAACCTAACTTCTCTGTAACAATTATTATAGATTATCCATCTCCTAATAGTTCATGCTTTTTGCCGACCTTACTGGGCCTTCCAGTAAAATGGATTAATTTTACTAAGGGTTTCTCTCTTATTTTTCCTGCTTAGCTTTGTGGACGATGCTGTCGAGCAGAAATAATGGCAGTGTCGTCTTGTCAGATGGCTGTCTTATGTTTGTGTTTGTGTTGGGGGAGAAGACTGTGTGTACCTGCCGCCTGAAGGAAGATGAACTATCTTCCCCACCCTGCTTTCGCTCTGCTAAATCAGTGCCATAGTGAGAATCAGCAACCTACCTGTCTCCTGAAGATGAATCTGTTTCCTGGCAGGAAGCCCCCAGCTATCAGGGAACAGCTAAAAAAAGGTTGCCTTCAGAATCCACAGAAGAGTTTGCTGGCTAGAGATAGCCTCACTCCTTCACACTTCTCTCGGCCAGAGGTTGTTTGTGAATACAAAGAGATTGTGTAGCAGCACCTTAAGGAGTTGGGTGGGATAGCAGGGCACTCGGAGGAAATGAATGTTGGTGAGATTTCTCACTTCTTTCTTGTTGACTTCCAGGCATCACACTAGAAATTCTTTCCCTTTCTCACTCTTGGGACACTTATATACTGGGCCTTGTAGGTATGTGTATACAAGTTTTATTTCTATGATATTACTTTAAATTGTGTCCTCCAAAGGTGTCTGAGCAAAAAGGGTTGCACAACAAAATAGATACTCAAAAACTGTTGTGTAAGTGAGTGAGCCACAAGTTAGACCCTCTATTCCAAGGAGACCATCCAATGAGCATTTTCTAGTCGTGCTTCTCTTGTTGTATGTCAGTCAGGTACATTATTGAATAAAAACTGACTCTGGTTGAATGCCACATTTAAAAAAAAAGTAATTGCAGTTACAACCTCTGAGAAGGGTGAGGAGGATGTCCTTTATTTAACGTAATATAGAATGTTTGGCTGGAGGCCCAAATCTTGGTTTCCGTCAGCAGCTTATTAAATGCAGTTTTACAGGACTGGATTAGAGGGAGGGATTACAAAAGATTGTCTGCTGGTAGTAACGGGGAATTCCTGCGTGGAGATGTTTAACTTGCATTCATACACAGGTGAACACTGAGCTCTGTCTTGTCTCCTGCTAACCTTTAAAAATCTTTTCTTAACACATTTACACCTTAAAAATAATGGAGAAAGATTAGAAACTGGATTGCTTCAACCATAAATTCTTTTATTGAGCCAGAATGAGACTCTGCCCCAGCGCATCCTCCTGCTCTTTTGGTGGTGGTTGTAAGTGAATGGTTGTGCTCCTTCATTGTTATTGGAATTAAAGAATTTGTGACATTGGGAATTGGATCTATTACCTGACCATGTATTCAGAAGCCCAGACTTCCAGCAGATTTTATAAAGCCCACATCTCAAAATATAGGTCAGATGAATTACGGTGTGTGTCACCAAATTTCTCCTTTGCATCTTCCTCTTAAACTTTGCCTTCCGATTGGCCTGTGCTTTGTGACCCTTTCCTTGGGAGGAGGTAAAGAATCCATTTCTACCTGTTTGTGTAAAAAGACTGATGCCTGGGTGCCACTCCCCAAAGATTCTGACTTACTGGGTTGTTGAGGTACCTCAGAGTAGTTAAGAGTTCCCCAGGTGATTTTAACATGCAGTCAAGGTTCAGCACTGCCGCATGAGCCAGCATCTCCTCCGTTAATTCTGGATCGAGTTACTTTCTTTTTGGCAAATGTCGTTATTCACAAAGTACTGTCTCCCTTCTGCACACTATTCTCACAGCAAACAAACTTCTGCTTCCAAGGTTCCTTATTCTTCATGAGTGTTCTGTGAGAGCTTGTTGTCTCAGCATTTCCTTCATACATTTGTCTGTAACTTCAAGGCACGCTGACATTTGGTGAGACCACCTCTCTTCACAGCCATTCACGTCGAGTGCTTAAAAGGGTATTTTTTTTCTTACTTTTTGAAATCTCTTGCTTTCTGTGCCTTTCACAAGCTTATTAAAATTTGCAGAATATTTGGTAAGCCCTATAGGGTTGTTGGAAAGCACTGTTCTGTAGAAGCTGTAGTTTCTTTTCCACCATTGATGAATTGTGTAACTTTGGGCCAATACCTAACATTTTGTAAAAGGGATATTATTAACCTACCAGAAGGCATGCATTAGACTAAATGGAAATCCTGTTTCAGCGATAAGATTTAAGTTTTTCTCTGGCTGACCTCCCATTCCTCCCATTATTGGCAATAACCAACGTCATTTTTTTCAGTTCAAAGACAGCTTTTGCACCTTTAGGTCCTCCGTGTGAGAGAGACTGAAAAATCAACAGGTAGTGAGGACTACTTAATGATAAACATTGAAAAAAACAAACGTGTTTTTCACACTTGCCTGATCCTAAGAACCTCCTAGGACATTTGTTAAAAATGCAGATTCACAATCTACACTCCAGACTCCAAGTCAGGCTCCAGGGGAGGGACCTGGGTAATCATTTTTAAATTTTTTATAATTAAAGTATATTTAAAATTTTTTAATTAAATTAAAACTATGGCTGCAAAACATTTTTTTTTCAGCAGAAGGAAGTTTGCATTGAATGTTACTCTGTGTCTGAAATAACCCAAACCAGATGGAGTAAGTGCCTTATTGCCTAACTACTTTGAGGCTTGTTACTCAAATGCCACTTCTTGATGGGATTTTCACTCGTTATCCCATTGAAAATTAGAAATGCCCCTCCCCTACGTACATTGGTCTACTGCTGCCTTATCTTTATTCATTATGTGTTCCTTTCATTTGAATCTTTTAAAATGAGAATGTATTCAGAAAGTATTTTACTGAAAATACTAAGATACAAAATTGGGACATTAAATGCCATGCTAAAATTGAAGTAAAAAGAATAGAATAGAAAAAAATTTTAATTTGGATTGACATTGGTTGATTGTGCTATATAAGTTTCAGTTCCATAATATGTCATCTGTTTATTGCATCGTGTGCTCATCACTCACAGTTTGGTCTCCTTCCGTCACGGTGTATTTGATCCCCTTTACCTTCTTCATCTTCCCTCATCCCCCTGACGCTCGGTAGCCGTCATACTATTTTCTGTGTCTGCAAATTTATTTCATTTGTTCACTTGTTGCTTTCTGTTACACATCCCACATGTGAGTGAAATTATATGATTCTTGTCCTTTTCTTATTTCTCTTGACATGATATTCTCAAGATCCATCCATGTTGTCACAAATGGCAGTATTTCATTCTTTCTCATGGCTGAGTAGTATTCCCTTTTATCACATTTGTTCATCAGAATTTTTAAATGATTCTTGTGATTAGACAAAAGGGGAAGCTGCTCATAGGAAACTGAATATAGCAGGTTTTCAGTAAAAGAACACATGCCTATTCCATTAACCCATTTAATTTTTCTTCCTGGAGTTTTACAGATTAGCTATGGTCTAAAACCTCAGAATTCAGAAGAAAAAAATGCTATTTGCAAGAGCAAAAAGCTGAACATTTACTGCATTATACTTAGACTTTTAGTCTCTGATACTTAGTGCTGTGTGGAGCTTAATGTGTCAATAGCAAATGTTAATGTTTTTTTTTAATCTATTTGAGAATCTCTGCAGTGGGATAAAACTGTAGAGCTTTGTGTAAACATTATTCTTAGGGTCTGTGCCATGGGCTACATTTTAGATGAAATGGTGAAATTAGATATTTTGGTATTTAAGTCATTGAGTTTCTTAATAGACAATGCTGTATCCTTGCTTTATACTGAATTTCACTTGTGGCAAGCTATTGTATTTGTAATGATTTTGTTTTAAATTTTAATTTGAAATATGTGGTCTTCGATACTGAAGGTTACATTTGGAAAAGGAACATTGGCTTGTGCTAAACCATATATACTATGTCGCTTTGTATGGGATACGTATATAATGAATGCCTTGGAGCCTGGCTGTCATAGGGATATGTAATTACATTTTTTAAATCTCTTTAATTTTTTCATGCTACTAAGTCACTGTTGAATGAATCCCGTGATTCTGTATTAAAACTTATTTTGGTTGATGATCATACAAAATAATTTTTTACTTAGCTCATGCAGAGAATAGGACTCAGTATTTCAGCTTCCAAATCTTTTCTTTCTTCCTCTGAATGACATGAGCATGACTTGAGTTGTGACTGATTAAAAATATGTATATTTATTTCCTGTTGCAAGTGTTTTATGTATATAATGGAAAATTTGGAAATTACTGAAGACTATGAGAAAGTCACCCATAATGCCAACATTCAGAGTCTGTCTGTTTACATTCTACTTTCTTTAACTTTGGCCTTTTCATATGTCTAATTCTTCTGGTTTCATAAACAGTGACCTGACTAGTACAACTTGAACCTGTACATATTGCTCATTTTGCTTGATACTGGTCCATCTGAAGCAGGGACAGAGTAGAGTACTGAGATATTTTCAGATGCTTTGTGGTGGAATAATTTAATAATGTAGTTGAAATAGCCATTTTCATGGGCACATTCAGGCAGGAAGTCAGTTATTTAGTAAGGGTATATTTTGTGCCAGGAACACTGCCTTGGATTTCGACCATCACCAGTCTCTTGGGTCTTTCTTTTCCTGTCTGATTTTGTCATCACCATTCTAGGCAGAGCCATCCTTGGAATACTAAAGCTGTGTGGTTGTAACTAGTCAGTCTCCTTCCATTTTTTTCCTCATTTCAGTCAGAAATTTGTGAGTGAAGCTCTTGCAGTGATTTTTTGATGTTTTGTTCAGAAAGCTCACAGTGGCTCGGGTGGCTTTAGGCTTTCAGGAAACCTCACTAGAATATTCTGTTTCTCGCTGATAGAATCTGTGCTCGAGCCAGGAAAATCTGCACAGCTGTCCTTCTACCTTAGCCCATGCGCTTTCCTCATCTGGAATTTTGTTCCCTCTTCTCTGTGGCAGCTCACGTCCCTGTTTCCCTTCAAACTCTAGGACGCTTTCCTCTTTGACTTGCTGTACATCTGCTAGCATATTATCTCTTTATATTTTTCCACATGTCATTTTTGAGCTACTTAATATTACGCATCTGCTGTCTCTTCTGTTTTTCCCCACAGGGCCCTGTATTGGTTTAAAAACCTATGTTGATTTAACTTAAACTAATACGGGCACTGGCATCCTTCAGGGTGGGAAACAGAGGCTGTGATAGGAAGGTGTTCACTGCTGCGTGTGGCTTGCCCAGACCTGACTGACATCACGCTGGAATTTGTAGAGGGAGCAAAATGTGATACCATCCAAAGTGACAGAATAACCTCTTAAAAAAGAAAAAAATAAACAAATAACAAATAGAAACACCATTTTCACAAACTTTCATTGTAGAGCAACTGTTTTGTGGGGAATCTCATTTTTTTGGCCTAGGGTATTTATTTTATTCCATGGGTTGTAAGCCATGACTATTTACTTTGCTATTCAAATTGCGCGGGATGTCCTTTATAAAAAACATAGCCAATAGAGTTCCTGGAAACTGAGATAAGGGGCCCATAATTATTTAGTGTTCCACTCTGCCTTTTCTTATTTCTCTTCGAAGATCCTCTGGTTGGGGTTTTGCTCAAAGGAGGAGAACTGGCTCGCCTGAGGTTGTGGGGCAGGGCAGGCAGGGAAGCTCCCGGCCTGGGTGTCAGTCAGACTCTAGGTGAAAGGCAGTGTTGTCCACACGTGTGGAGGTTGCTTTCTTTTTTTTTTTTTTTAATATATTTTATTGATTATGCTATTACAGTTGTCTCATTTCTCCCTCATCATTCCCCTCCACCCTGCACACCCCCTCCCACCCACATTCCCCGCTTTAGTTCATGTCCATGTGTCATAAGTTCTTTAGCTTCTACATTTCCCACACTATTCTTCCCCTCCCCTGTCTATTTTCTGCCCACCGCCTATACTACTAATTTTCTGTACTTTTTCCCACTCTCTCCTCCTCCCACTCCTCTGTTGCTAACGCTCCATATGATCTCCATTTCTGTGGTTCTGTTCCTGTTCTAGTTGTGTGCTTTTGTTTTAGGTGTGGTTGTTAATAGCTGTGAGTTTGCTATCTTTTTACTGTCCTATTTTTTATCTTCTTTTTCTTAGATAAGTCCCTTTAACATTTCATAGAATAAGGGCTTGGTGATGATGAACTCCTTGAACTTGACCTTATCTGAGAAGCACTTTGTCTTCCTTTCCATTCTAAATGACAGCTTTGCTGGATAGAGCAATCTTGGATGTAGGTCCCTGCCTTTCAAGACTTCAAATACTTCTTTCCAGCCCCTTCTTGCCTGTAAGGTCTCTTTTGAGAAATCAGCTGACAGTCTGATGGGAACTCCTTTGTTGTAGATGACTGTCCCCTTATCCCTTGCTGCTTCTAGAATTCTCTCCTTCATCTTAATCTTGGCTAGTGTAATTATGATGTGCCTTGGCGTGTTCCCCCTTGGGTCCAACTTCTTTGGGACTCTGAGCTTCCTGAACTTCCTATTTTGCCAGATTGGGGAAGTTCTCCTTTATTATTTGTTCAAATAAGTTTTCCACTTGTTGCTTTTCTTCTTCCCCTTCTGGTACCCCTATAATTCCGATGTTGGGACGTTTAACGATGTCCCAGAGGTTCCTAAGCCTCTCCTCATTTTTTTGAATTCTTGTTTCTTCCTTGTTTTTTGTTTGGTTGTTTGTTTTTTCCTTCTGGTCCACTCCATTGATTTGAGTCCCAGTTTTCCTCCCATCTCTATTGGTTCCCCATGCATCTTCCTTCATTTCACGTACTGTAGCCTTCATTTTTTTCATCTAATTTGTGGACAAAATCAACCAATTCCGTGAGCATCCTGATCACCAGGGCTTTGAACTGTGCATCTGATAGGTTGGCTATCTCTTCGTTGCTTAGAGGAATTGGCTGTGGGGATTTGATTTGTTCTCCGGTTTGAGCCATTTTGGGTGGTTTTTTGTTTTGTTTTGTTTTGTTTTTGGTCTGGTCGAGGCTGTTACGTAGTGAGAGGTGGGGCCTTAGGTGTTCCCCAGTGGGGGGCAGCCCAGTTGCTGGGTAGTGACACTGTATGTGGGGGCAGGGTCCGAGAGGAACAATGGCGCCTGCTCCACTCTCTCCTGGATTCCAGTCCCCTCTGCTGCCTCCCCTTCGCCTGGACTATCTGTGCGCATGAATGGGAGACCACCTGGTCAGCCAGCCACCCGAGCAGCCTCACTGGGTCTGCACAGCTGCAACCCCGCACCCGGGGTCCGCCAGCTGCCGCCTTTGGGCCCGGGGTCCGATAGCTGCTGCCTGCACACTTGGGAACCGCCAGCCACTGCTGCCTGCGCTCCGGGGACCGCACCTCCACTCCTTCCTGCCTCGACTCTGCCCCTCCTACCGGTCTAGATGAATGGCCATTGGACCTCCGTACAGTTCAATTTTCTATCAGTTCTGGTTTTTTTCTTGTTTCTAAATATTTGTTGTTCTTAATTTTGGTTGTGAGAGGAGGCACAGTGTGTCCACCTACACCACCTCCATCCATCCTGGCTGGAAGTCAGGTTGCTTTCTGCTTTAAGAACCTGGGTAGTAGATTATAAAAGAAATCAGATCTTGTTAGTTTTCTTATATCTAGTGTGAAAACATTGATAATTTGTGCCGTGCTCTGGGAGTTTAGATAGGGAGTTAACCTTTAGTATCTTGATCATCAGGGCATTTGAAGGCTTTTGAACATGTGAGATACTGAATTAATCATATCTACTCAGTATAACCATGGATGAAATAGGAAACTGGAAAAATTTTACCTCTGGCCTCCAAAATAAGTTATTACTTTACCCAAGTAATCAGAAGATTTTAAAGGTTAATAAGACATCTGAATCCATGGATGACTATCGTCAAAACCATCCAGGGCAGTTAGGATTTCTCATTATAATAGCGAGACATTAGGGCCTCAGCAGCCCGCTCCCCCTCAAAAAAAACCCCAAACAAACAGAAAATGGATTAAAGATGAGGGCTTAACTGTAGAAAGGAGGCTTCCCTCTAATCATGAAGAGAGAAATGAATATGATATGTAGGGGAGGGGGAGAGACGGAATCAGCAAAGCCTCTAAGAACATATAAGGACACGGAAATTGCAGTTACACAATGTGATGGAGCCAGATTGGAGGGGAAAGACAGGAGGTGAAAAGGACAAAGTGGAAAAGTATTGGATGAGGACAGAGAACGTTCCGGCTCCCTGCGTTGGGCTGCTCTGCGGATCTTGGTCTGTGTGCTGCCCTGTGTGTTGTGATTCTCTCCTGCCTAGGTCCTGGCCTTGTCATCTGCTTTGCCCTGTGGTGCAGCTTCCTGATACCATTAACGGCACCCCCCTTCCCCTCCTCTCCCCACCATCAGGGTCCCTGAAGGAGGGACAGATGCAGCAACTTGTATTAGCACAGCCTAGGAACCTAGAGTGAGCAGGGATGCTGCAGCCTCCTGGCCTCCCTCCCCTTCTTCCTTACCTGGGAGAGTAACAGGTTCCAGGGGAGGCTCCTGCAGCAGAGAAATGGAAGTTCTCGCCTCAGAGCCAACCTTGGAAATTCACTGCAAGAAAAATGATCTGGCACAGTTGCCATGCCGTTTGTGGAGCCATTGCCCAGGAGTCACCCATTTTAATTTGTGTGCTGTAGGGTATAAACTCTTAACTCCTTACCGTGACTGCTTAATGATCAAGTCAGCCCTGCTACTCAGACCTTGGCAGGACACCCTTACTGAGTCAGACCCAAGGTGCACCGACAGCGTTGTCCTGCTCTTGGTGAAACAATCCTCAGATGTTAAGTGATTGCAGGATTCCTCCTTCCACAGGTGAAAAAAAAAATAGGCTTAGGGATGTCAAGTGACTCTTGATAGGACATATTAGCATCTTTGAAGAAGAGCTGAAATTAGGAACAAAGTCTCCTGAGTCTTGGTCCAGTTTTTTGTTTGTTTGTTTGTTTGTTTGTTTTTTTAAACAGTGCACCATATAACCTCACTATTTCTAAATTCCTGGGATTAGTTTTGGTGTCAAGGGGCAAAGAAACTGAGCAGGCCCAGGATGGCGGTACAGAGCTCGTGGTGGGGTTTTTGTGACTTTAGGGTTTTGTAGCTCCTGCTTTTACTGTTAGTGGAGCTGAGCAAGGGGCCTGCAGCTACCCTTGGGCCTGGCTGGTGTCCCATTTTTGAGGCCCCAGAGTTATTTTTAGCCTCAGGGCCTTGGAAGCAGGTGTGGTCCAGGCTTGAAGGCCACGCCTGGAATGTGTTCAACTCTTGTTGTGCACGTCTGTTTGGGAGCTGAGAATAGTGACGAGGCTGCTCTATACAGGACTTTGTCGAAAGAATCTGTGCTTTCGCAGCGAGAGGAAGGAAAGTCACACTATGTTTCATTTGCAGTCTTTAAGCAGGTTTACTTTGGAAACTTTATCAAATGAAATACATTTTAAAAGTGTTAGGGAATATATTAATTTTGAAAAGAAAACTAGCTATAAATCCTTTGTATATGGAAGAAACTCTGTATTATGAGTCATACCCCACTGACCTGTTTTAAAAGCCCAGGTATATAAGTCACAAGTGTGTGATTTAAAATTTAATTTTTCTTGTCCTGCCCTCCCCAAACATTATTGTTACAGAAAGTAATTCTTTCAAGTCCTTTTATGAAGCAGAAATTCAGCTTTTGCCTTGAGGGTAAACATAAATTTTCCTCTATTGTATTTGTTCATTTTCTTATCTTACCCAAACCCACACTTCTGTTAACAGCGTTGGTAAGGAGGAATGCAAGCAGGACTGCCGCAGACACCACTAGGACCTGGTGCTAGGGGTATGTCGTGCCTTTTCCTGACTTTTTTCACTTTCCAAGATTGTGGAGAAGAATATAACAGTATTTTTAATTGCCCAAGCAGAACTATTACGTGTGTTTGAGATCCTACTTTACCTAATCTTCTGTAACCTGATTTTATTCTCTTAATATATCAATGACCATCTTTCATTGTCAAAAACTATACTTTTGCACCATCCTTTTAAAATGTTGCATGATACTGTGTTGTGGGATTTTCGTAATTTATAACTTACTTATCCATTTCCCTTCTCTTGCTCATGCTCTTCCCTTTTCCAATATTTTTAACGTGTGTTTTAACTGAAAGGTGAGACAGTTCCTTGTAAGTCACTTTGAAAGTATTCTTGTAAGCCATTTTGACATTACCTGCAGAAGAATGTAGTTTGGTGTTCTAGTTTTGCTTATTTTAGTATTAGGAGATTTAAAGTTGGAAAAATTCTGGAATATTATTGTTATAAAACTTGGGCTCAAGTGGAAGTGGTGGGAGAGTTTGGTGTTGATGATTTTTTATTGTTTTTCTTGCTTGTTCCTAGAGCCTTCTGATCTTAGTTGGAAAATTAAATTACAGCCCCTCTTCCCATTAGACTGTGTTCTAAATTGTCCAGATGTTTACCCTGGTCATAATATCTTTAATAATTTAGCTCTTTGTCAGGAAACATACACCTTATCTTTGATGCAGTGGAATTTCGTTGCTTCAGGGGTGGGGCGGGATAAAGATTATAAACTCACATTAGTGTTAGCAGCCGCTTGAGTATAGTGATCTAACTTAACAAGTCCTTGTGATATTTGATACACCTTCTGACATGGAGAGCTCCTCGAAAGCATTTTTCATGATTTTAATGGAATGATCCTTTAAACTATTTCCTCCTTGTATAGATCTGTTCAAGTATTTATCTTGTTTAACACATCTTTGATATTTTCCTATATTCTGTGCAATAAAACCAAGATTTATTAGGTACAAAATGTTCATGGAGTTGGAAGAATTGTATTAAATTAACAATAATTTAATCTTATTACAGAATTTCCTTTGATTTCTTTGGCAAATAATGCACTAATACAGGAATCACAGTTTCTCTTTGTAGCTTTATGGAAGAAATAGTACTAAACTTTCTTGTATATGTATTATAAAAGTTAAAGTACCTGGAAATGCTTTATAGATATAGCCATAGCTATGAAGAAAAACTGAACACCTGCTACATTTTTTATGGCCATTTGCCCAATTCAGCATTACCTTGGCCAATATACACATTGGCCTCAAGCCTTTGACAGAGACAGAGAGCTGCAGTCTCCCAGGCCTCCACGTACCTCACTCTCTCACCTCCCCCATGATCTTGACTTAACCAGTAGAGTAAGGCCTTCTCTGACTGTTCTGTTTAAAATTTTAACTGCCTATCCCAGCTCTTCCTTCCCTGCTTTACTTTTTCTCCATAGTACTTACCATCTGTCATAACAATGTTTTGCTTTTGTTGTTGCTTTTTTTAATTTTTAATAAAGTTTATTGATTATGCTATTACAGTTGTCCCATTCCCCCCTTCATTCCCCTCCACCCTGCACACTCCCTCCCACCCACATTCCCCCCCTTTAGTTCATGTCCATGTGTCATAAGTTCTTTAGCTTCTACATTTCCCACACTATTCTTCCCCTCCCCCTCTCTATTTTGTATCCACCGCCTATGCTACTTATTCTCTGTACCTTTCCCCGCCTCTCCTCCTCCCACTCCCCTATTGCTAGCCCTCCATGTGATCTCCATTTCTGTGGTTCTATTCCTGTTCTAGTTGTTTGCTTTTGTTTTAGGTGTGGTTGTTAATAGCTGTGAGTTTGCTATCTTTTTACTGTCCTATTTTTTATCTTCTTTTTCTTAGATAAGTCCCTTTAACATTTCATAGAATAAGGGCTTGGTGATGATGAACTCCTTGAACTTGACCTTATCTGAGAAGCACTTTGTCTTCCTTTCCATTCTAAATGACAGCTTTGCTGGATAGAGCAATCTTGGATGTAGGTCCCTGCCTTTCAAGACTTCAAATACTTCTTTCCAGCCCCTTCTTGCCTGTAAGGTCTCTTTTGAGAAATCAGCTGACAGTCTGATGGGAACTCCTTTGTTGTAGATGACTGTCCCCTTATCCCTTGCTGCTTCTAGAATTCTCTCCTTCATCTTAATCTTGGCTAGTGTAATTATGATGTGCCTTGGCGTGTTCCCCCTTGGGTCCAACTTCTTTGGGACTCTGAGCTTCCTGAACTTCCTATTTTGCCAGATTGGGGAAGTTCTCCTTTATTATTTGTTCAAATAAGTTTTCCACTTGTTGCTTTTCTTCTTCCCCTTCTGGTACCCCTATAATTCCGATGTTGGGACGTTTAACGATGTCCTGGAGGTTCCTACACCTCTCCTCATTTTTTTGAATTCTTGTTTCTTCCTTTTCTGTTTGGTTGTTTGTTTCTTCCTTCCGGTCCACTCCACTGATTTGAGTCCCAGTTTTCCTCCCATCTGTATTGGTTCCCTGTGTGTTTTCCTTCATTTCACTTACTGTAGCCTTCATTTGTTCATCTAATTTGTGAACAAAATCAACCAATTCCGTGAGCATCCTGATCACCAGGGCTTTGAACTGTGCATCTGATAGGCTGGCTATCTCTTCGTTGCTTAGAGGAATTGGCTGTGGGGATTTGATTTGTTCTCTGGTTTGAGCCATTTTGGGTGGTTTTTTTGTTTTGTTTTGTTTTGTTTTTGGTCTGGTCGAAGCTGTTACGTAGTGAGAGGTGGGGCCTTAGGTGTTCCCCAGTGGGGGGCAGCCCAGTTGCTGGGTAGTGATGCTGTATGTGGGGGTGGGGTCCGAGAGGGAACAATGGCGCCTGCTCCGCTCTCTCCTGGATTTCCAGTCCCTTCCGCCATTTCCCCTTTGCCTGGATTATCTGTGCACGAATGTGGCACCACTCGGTCAGCCTTGTGAGGCCTCACTGGGTCTGCACTGTTGCTACCCTGTGCCCCAGACGCTGCTACCTACCCGCCCGGATCCTTCAACCTCCACTTTTTCCTGCCGTGACTCCGCCCCTCTTACCGGTCTGGATGAATAGTTGTTGGACTTCTGTACAGTTCAATTTTTCTATCAGTTCTGGTTGTTTTCTTGTTTCTAAATCTTTGTCATCCTTAATTTTGGTTGTGCAAGGAAGCACAGTGTGTCCACTTATGCCTCCATCTTGGCGGGAAGTCTTGTTGTAACTTTTTAATATGTGTCTTCTATCACTAAATTAAGAACCAGGAAGACAGGAATTTTTGCCCACTTCAGTTTTGCAGCATTCCCTGCTGTAGTGCCTGACCCTTATTAGGTGCCCAGGTACTATTAGTTGGCTGAACTTGTTACAGTAGGTTTGGCAGATGCTGAATAAAATCAGGATGCACAAATTAGTCCCCATTTGACCTCTCTTCGGTCTGTTATGAATCTCTCTTCTTCAGCCTCTAGACCATCTTTACTATAAATATCCTTCCAAAACATTTTCTCCTTAACTCTCAGATTAAGCCAACCCCTGTCACATTTTTTCTTGACCAGTGACTCCATCCAGGACCTTCCATTCCCACTCCCTCAGGAACTCCACCCCTGCCTCTGAGCCCCTCTTCTAGTAGAGAGAGTCCTTAATTCTCAGGCAGGATGCCAGGAAGAAGCATTCAGTGGAGAGGGGTATGTGGTGGAGCCTTAGGGGTGGCAAGGGCTGTGTTTAGAATAGATACATGGTTTTGTGGAAGGAAGAGTAGAGCTCAGATGGATCAGGGACGGGAACACTGGTGCAACAGGTGTGCATAAACAGGAGGTGTGCTAAGGAAGAAAGATGGAGACTCCACCCGAGCCCATGAGTCCCACGAGTGCCCTGATGTCCCTTAGCAGAAACTTCATGAAGACTTCTCCCAAACCTGGACTCTGTCTGAGCTGGCCTGTGTCTGCAGCAAAGGCATTACATTCAGTCTTTGAAGGATGGCAGCTCTTCCAGCCTTTATCTGTGGATCCTTGAGATGTGTGTAAACAACGTGAGCCTCTGATAGGAGTGAGTTCTTTGAATCTGCTATTAAGTAGTGAGAGGTGGCTGGATTTTATGGTTCTAACAAGTGTTGTTTCTATGTCTAGTACTATCTAGACAGTTGTGCTTCAAGCACTCTGTCCCATTATTGCCACTGCTTGTCAGAATATGTGTCCTCTAGTTTGGGCTAAGAAAATATAGTCAAGACATTAAGAAGCAACTAAAAAACATACGAAGCTCATACAGCCTTCTTGCCATTGGGTTTTTTGTTTTGGTATTAAATATATTTTACCAAATACCAGACATCAGAATTTCTGTCAGGGTTAGCCCACAGTGTATGAGGCAGAGTTGCTGTAGTCAGTGTAGAGCAATGATGGTCCACAGGCAAGGTGCTCTGCTTGCTTCCATGCATCATAACTTGCTTTTTCTCCTTGTGATCTGTTCAGTTTTTCTCTTATTGAAAGTCTGTGCTTAAGGCTCTACTGCAAGGCTGTTTGGTGTATCTTGTTGCCTATTTATTCAGTATTATTAAAGGAAAAAAAAATTTAAGACTAGCCTGTAGTTTAATAAAAGTAAACGGGGGTGGGGGGGGCTCCCCCACTCCTGGCCACCACGGATGAGAATAAGTCTACCAAGACATGATTTGCTTGGGGAGGAAAGGTGGCCAATCTCTCAAAGGAGAAGGGCCAAGAGCCTTTTCCTCAATGGGCTTTTATTGGGTCATTTTGCATAGGAATACAGGGTCATTAATCATTGCCAAGCAGTAAGGATCAAACAATAGATAATGTACAAAGAACTCTGAGGGCCTATTTTGAGTCAGGGTCAGATAGCTAAAGGGCTATAAAACTTTGAGAAACAAACTCACTTCTTGCTTGGACGCTTATTTAATTGAAAACATTCTAAAGAAAGCAGGTTTCACAGGATTTTACATATTCTTTCTTAGGCCTCATCCCCCAGGGAACCCGCCCTTTCCAGCACAGGGCAGTACCTACCACCAGCATTGTTTCAGGCTTAAGGCATTGTCTCAGGCTTAAGTCAGGCAGGGTAAGCAAGGCAGCCAAGATATTATGAGACTTCTCGCAGACAGAATGAGGACTCGGGCTACGTCAGGATAGCCGAGGGGCCAGGGTCCATCATCCCCTATTGTTGTAGCCCCCCAAGTCCTTCCGTGGGGCCTCCACATAATCGTGCCTGTCTTAGGTTGTTCCCCCCTTGGGGAATCTTACCCGTCATTGGCTAACCGATCAAGCATTGGGGGCCAGTTATGGATGAAGTAAAAGAAGCAGAAGCGGCTCCCCTGCCAGGGAGATAACCCTTGTCTCCTTACTGGCTTACGGTCCCGCCTGAAGGTCGCTCACTCAGCCTTAGTTATGGGGGCATTACAGCTCCTGAAACCAGGCAGAGTGGTTCCCAACAGCAGACTTCTCACCTGATTATATCCTTTCCGTAAATTCTCTGAGAATTTGAACTTGAGCTGAAGCCCAACCAAATAAGGCTCAGTTGTTCTTGCTGAACAGGTCTTTTAAGCACCCCATAACTGTAGGATCATTTTCCTTCTGAGAATTTATTTGTGAAAAGGGCATTTTTAAAATGGAAATGTGTCTCTCTGAGGGGTAACCTCTGCCTTCTCATGGATCCCACTTTTCAGACCAGTGGGAGTGTTCATGAGTTTTGACCCTGACCCTGCCTGCCGTAGGCCTTGATATGGGCCTTGGGAGTGGGAATGCCGGGGTAGCAGTTTCTGGTGTTGACAGAAAATAGCCCACAGGTAGATGTGGAAACAATGTGAAAAAGGTTCTCACCTTTTTTTTTTCTTTTTTTAAAAAAATATTCCTAGTGTCAGTATGCCTGACTTAGAAGCCCGAATTGTGTCTAGTAAGTTTAACAGACTAATGCCTCATCTGAGAAGAGGAGAGAGATGCTTAATAGAATCATTTAAAAAAGGACCTTAATCTTTTTAAAATTTTCTGGTTGGGCACCAGCTTTAAAGGCTGCAAGTACTGAAAAAAATCAAAAGAAAACATCTTTTACCTTAGCTAATTACTCTAATGGCAAGTGTTGGTTTTTATACAGTTAGACTTTATATTGTTAATAAAACAGATTCCACAGTTTACTTTATCATTAAAATAGTCTTGACTTACAGTTCTCTGACATAACTAACTCAGTAGTATACTTTATTTCATTGATATTCTATTTTTTTATTATCCTCACCCAAGGACATCCTGATTGATTTTAGAGAGAAGGGAAGGGAAGGAGAGAGAGAGGGAGAGGAAAGAAATATCAATGTGAGAGAGAAACATCAATCAGGGGCCTCTCTCATGCTCCCCAGTCGGGTACCGAACCTGCAACCCAGGCATGTGCCCATACTGGGACTTGAACCCATAACCTTTCAGGTTACAATTGGAATACACTGAGCCACACTAGCCAGGGCTTCATTGATATTCTCACAAAGTTGGGTGCAGAGTGAATTTCAATAAATAAAACTACTGATTTCCATTATAAAGTCATAGATACATTTCTATAAGTAACCAAATGGAATTTAACACATGAAATAAATGACAGAAAAACTTAAAAAATTTGTATATTAAAAGGGGAAGGTTTTTATACAACTCATGTTTATATTAAATGTTGTAAAATATAAAACATAAATTGCTTGCTGAAATGCAGGCTGTATTGGCATTTCTTTAGGGGACTTGCCCATTGTGTTCCCTGGCTTGTATAGTCATTTTATTATAATAACATGTTTTCTCAGCTTATCTCTAAACCTTCATAGATAGAGTCTTTAAAAACCTTTATTTCTGGAAGTGGGATACTTTTGCAAATATTTGTTTAGTGGCCTTGGTTAAGGTTACTGGTGTTCAGTTTGATAAATACTAGTTTATTGACTTTTTTATTTTAGAGAAATAGAAAGCTTTATTGTATGTATAGAAAAGGGTTATTTATGGTAGTGGTCCTCTGAAAGGGGTTAACAGCAAAAGTGCCTCTCATGTAATCAAGTTCAGAAAAGTCGGGCGTTGGGCATAAAGGTGTGATAGGAGGGCCCCAGTTGGCCTCGGGACAAGGTAGAGGGGTTTAACTTAATCTTCATTTCACTTCCACTCCTTTGCTTCAATACATTTTCATATTAGGGTCACTTTTACCAGACCTTCGCTTGGTCAAGGAAAGGGTCTTTCTGTATCTGGAACTACTGACTCCGTTTCTCTGGATAGGATTGACCATTTTCTGCCGAGTAAGATGGTTTGCCCTAGCCTGTCTTTGGTGTCAGTGGTTTGGGCTCATGAGACTTGGCTAAAGGGAAGCAAAGATGAGAACTTCTAATTCAACTTTTGCATGTTTGCTGTCATCTTCCTCCCTTTGTCCATTGATCTGCTAACCCAGATAACTGCTTTGTCCCATCCGGATTTTATCATTGCCAGGAGCCAATCAGACTTGGAGACTCAGTGCCATTGTTGGAGTCAGCTTGCTCTTACTCTCGGATTTCCACTTTCTGTGCCACCCAGGCACTCTTTTGGACAAGTCACGTCATTCTTTCTCAGTTCAGTTTCATTATGGAATGGGCACTTAGGGAAAACAGGGTCACCCAGTAGGAGGAGCCCTGGTTGGGGAATCAGACAATCTGAGTACAGGACCTTGCATTGCTGCGAACTGTGTCACTGAGCAGTCAGGACTTGATTCAGTGCTATAGCCTTGGCAGATGCTTTGCAAGGGTATTAGTTGATTGGCTAGGACAAATTCTGTGCTCTAGTTTCTTCATTTGAAGGCAGAGATGACTTTTATACCTCATTGCCATTAAGCTATACTAAAAATAAATAACGTTAATATAATGAAGACTAGAAATGGACTGATAATGTAGTCTCTGGAGCTGATTCGTAACAGGTCAGGGTGGATGTGATGATTTCTCAGGTGCCTTCTCACTGTGTGTCTGGCTGTGTATAAGGGGCACAGCTTGGTTGAAGCTGGACTGTAGGAGGATGGAATTGCTTCTGTTTCCAGATGCAGGGCAGCTCTGTTCACTGTTTTCCTGCTTTTCTCTGTATAATATGTAGTTGCTTTTTCACTTACTCACTTTAGAAAACTTAGATAATGTTGTCCTCAAAACAGAGTTTGTAAGGAGGCAAGGCCAACATGATACCCACATTTTTCAGATGAGGAAACAGGGGTTCAGAGAGATCATGTGATTGGTTTAGAGTTACGTAACATGGAAATGCAAGGCCACTCCTCTCTATGTCCTGCTACCTCTTCCCTGTGCTTCGCTTCCTAATTTGTAAGTCTCAACTTAAGAAGCAGGGGCTCAGTGATGTTTGGGGGCTCTACAATTCTGGTCTGAAATCACGTAATCAAATATTTATTCAGTATCTTAAACTGTTTTGGGAACAAGGAGGATTATACTTATAACTGTCAATAGAGTGTCGTAGGTGCAAAACACTGTGGAGGTGGGAATTGAAATACAAAACCTTTGCCATCGAATACATTATCCTCTAGAAGTTGAGTGCCTGTGGATGTTTAGTTTTATGTAGCAGAGAATTTCACATAAGCAGAGATGGACCAGGGGAGATAGGAATCCGAGGGTGTCGAAGGTCAGGGTGGTGAGGTCCAAGCTGTGGCCACAGAACTCCAACTAGTATTAGGAAATGGTTGATGATAGAGGAGTTTGGTAAGAACAGGGAGCACTGGGTCTAGTACGAAGGGCTCTCTGTGTGTAGGTTGCAGTCCTAGAGTCAGTCTAGGTTAAGGTATGAGATTTTCTAAGGAGGGAGTCAGTGATTCTCTTAAGAATAAGGCACAAGAAAGTGAGGGGTGAGCCTATGGAGAGTCAGGAAACTCGGGTGGGGGGGCGCCCATTTGGGGGACTGGCCAGGGGTGTAGCTGAAACTGGTTTGGGTGGAGCCGGGTACATCACAGGTGCCCATCAGTTAGCTCAGCAGTTGGTATGACACGACTATTACTCACTTTTCTGCCTCTCTTCTCCTCCCTGAGGGCACTTTAAAGGGATGTGTGCTGTTTGCACCATGGAGTGTGGGTGTGCTTGTACACAGCATACTCTCATACCATTACAGTAATTCTCAAGCCATCAGAAAAGGGTTTTTTTTGTTGTTGTTCTGAAAATAGGGGATTGCTGCCCTGGTCCTAAGCTATTGTTCTTTGTGTTATTTGCAAGAAATAAGCAAAGAAAATGGAGGGTACCCATTTGGAATAATAATACTGCAGGCAGCGGCATTATATAGCTCTTTTAATTTCATGCTATAACTCATTTAGTTCTGGGTCCATGGCGATTATAATTCATGAATATATCTTGTTTTGTCTCCTTTATGTTTTTATATTTTTGAGGTAAAACTAAATTATCATTAGCATGCTTTTCTGAAGCCATACCCAATTGTCCTTTTTGTTTGTTTGTTCAAATGAAACAGTGCATCAAGTATGGAATTAGATTAATGGAGTAAATATTATGAATCATACACTCTCTCTAATCCGACGCGCTTTCTTTTTTTGACCCCATGTTTTGTTTTCTGTCTGTCTTTCTCTCTTCGTGTAGGCTTTTCAGTCCAGTGTCAAGCTGTTGCAGCAAGGGAGCAAAGGTAAAGAATGATGTAATGCACTGGCTGCCCCAAAGCATCTTTTGTTGTGGAATGGTTATTCCAGTCATCTCTTTATGAATCAACTGTGAGGGGCTGCTTTGTGGAAGGAGTCCTTTGCAAGAGCACATCAACGAGAAAGAGAAAGAGACATTCACTTGGAGGGCTCTTGCTGAAAATGGGTTTAACTCTCCTTTTGCCAGTCACCACCAGCCTGACCTCATACATTTCTAGTACAATGGAGTGGCTGAGCCTTTGAGCACACTACCATTACATCATCGTGGCAAATTAAAGAAGGAGGTGGGAAAAGAGGACTTATTGTTGTCATGGCCCATGAGATGATTGGGACTCAAATTGTTACTGAGAGGTTGGTGGCTCTGCTGGAAAGTGGAACGGAAAAAGTGCTGCTAATTGATAGCCGGCCATTTGTGGAATACAATACATCCCACATTTTGGAAGCCATTAATATCAACTGCTCCAAGCTTATGAAGCGAAGGTTGCAACAGGACAAAGTGTTAATTACAGAACTCATCCAGCATTCAGCTAAACATAAGGTAAGTGCTTTCCATTTTCCATTTTCCAACAAATGGACAAGCTGAATGGGGGATAATTTTAAATGAAGCCTCCTTTTTAAGGGATGAAAATAATTTGAGGAAGTTTGGTTTTTAAACTTTGGTACCTTATGATACCTCAAAAGACTTATTAACCATATTGTCACATTTAAGACTACATCTAGACTATACAAAGAGGTTAACTTGTTTTAATTTGGTTAGGTGCTATTTTTCCATTAATGGCTTGCTAAAATTGTTTATTAATTTAAACACTAATACAAAGTTATAGTTAATAATTATAATAATAATTATTTTATTTTATTGGTTATGTATTAATATATAATACTGTATGTATGATAATATATTAATACATTGTTTTGTATAATCTATGAATTTATTGAAAGGAAATCATTTTTTTCAATTGCCTTGGAAAGATAGTACAAATAATTATATTAGAAAGTGCTTTTGATTTGTGGGAAAGTAAGGTGACATTGGTTAAGACTTAAGGATGTTATCCTCAAGGACTTATTTCTAGGATACCAAAATGTCATTTTTGTGATAGGTAAGTCTATTATTTTCTTCAGGAATAAAAATGAGTTTATGTTTTAATTTTATTAAAAACTGATTTCTTCATTGTTATAGAGAAACCATTTTTTAAATGTGTCTTTATTTCAAGGATTGTTATGTTTATTTTGCTTACTATTTTGTTTTTATGCTTTATTCTTTTATAGTACTAAGGATTTAAAACCAAGTAGTTGGGAGCACATCTACTCAGAAGTAGCATCAAGTTGCCTTTTAAAAGTTGGTTTTTTTACAAGCATTTTAAAATCATCTATATGCTAGGTTTATTCAGTAAGTTTATGTTATTTTAATAGAAAACAGGAAGTACTTAATTTGCTTCAGCACCAGTAGTTAGTTTATGGGATTGTTTTTCTCAACTTTCTTCCTAATAGCCTCACATTTGCATTTTAGGTCGACATTGATTGCAGTCAGAAGGTTGTAGTTTACGATCAAAGCTCCCAGGATGTGGCCTCTCTGTCTTCAGACTGTTTTCTCACTGTACTTCTGGGTAAACTGGAGAAGAGCTTCAGCTCCGTTCACTTGCTTGCAGGTGAGGCTGTGGTAGTAATGAAATGGCTTGGAATCTCGTTGAACTCTGTGAATAAGCAGTATTTCACAATGAGCTCTAAGTTCAGTAGATCATCACAACTTTGGGGTTATTGTGTACAGTGATTTGTTTATTGATGTAAACTATTCTGTTGAATACTGTCATCCTTCCACAGTGGGCATGAATCTTTGACTTAGTTCTAATGCCTCTTCACTTGGTATTTATTAGATAGAAGTGCCACATGCATAGATCTGTGTGCCTGTACAGATAGCTCAAAGCCAACTGCTTCTGCCCAGGGATTTTGCGTTCACCTGTGATCTAAGAACACCAGATGCTCTACCTCTTAGCTCCTGCTCTAGTATTAGTTGTTACTCCCTGCCGGTGTCAGCCTCTTATTAAACATTTGTAGTTCAAGCATACTGCAGCAATCAGATCACGATTCTTAGATGTTGTGAACAATGAGGAAGGGAAAGAATATGCGTAGACTATATCTTCTGATAATTAAGGGGAATATTCTAAAACTCATTTACTTGTTTTGTTTTTACAACTGAAAGAAAATCTCTTGCAAATGCTAAGCAACCAGATGATTTTATAAAGTACATGGGAAGACTACATATTTTATATCTGCCCTAAAGGAAGGCCGTGTGGGAGTTCTCTCTCACTGAATTCCAAAGCCAAATGTTCATCCCTTGCTTCCCCTGTTTTGCAAACATTACTGAAGCCCTTTCACTCACACCGGCTCACAGAGCTGAGAATACAGTTTGACAATGCACAGTAACCTTTCACACAAAGCTGCTGTGTCTGGCAGATTCTACTAGTGATAGGCAAGAAAGGGTGCTTTTAAAACTGTGATCTAAGAAAAACAAAATATTGATACTATCATTTTCACACCTTTACTCTCATTGCAAGGAGAGTGCTGTGAACTGGATGTTTTTGGCAATTCGGTGTTAGAAGTGTAGACATTTCAGTTTTAAGAGAGTAAAATTAATCAGTTGGTGTGTGAACACTGTTAAACTCTGTGCAAGTTTAGATAAGATTTCCATGTCTCCAGGTCTTTCTCATCAGCCTTTGCTTCAGTTCCCAGAGAACAAAGATAGTTTCTTGTGTCCTTCAGATCATCTATTGCCACACCTTTCATTTACGCTGTGATTTTTCTGCCTGACCTCTCTATTAGTATCCCTAAGTGAAGCCAGTTTTTCTTAGAATGTGGTTTTCAGAATTTTGTAACTGAGAATTATAGTACTAGGTTTTGGCTTTTGTTGATAGGCACATTCTTTTACTGGGAATGTTACTCTGTTAAATGTGACAACTGTTAGTTGAGTTCCACCAAACTAGGTTGATGAGTTTAGGAACTCATTTCATATTTCCTGTAGCCACAGTGACGAGCTTTGCCTTGGAATCCTGTTAATGGGACCAGAGTTTTACCCAAGGACAGTACACCAAGATGTGCTGCCCAGCAAAGTGATTATCCCACCTCCCACCTTGCTCTTGTTTGAGACAGTTTTCCTTACGGGGGGCTCTGACTTGACCTTTGGCTGGGTGAACACTCCCATGGAGGACTGAGCTCGTGCTGAATTTCTAGCTCAAGTGTTGTAGTTTCTTATATTCCCGTTTTCCCCTTTACCGAAGAGCACGCCTTTGTTACCTGGGAAGGTTCTTACCAGTCATGTGTAGCTTTGGGCAGGGCACTTATTAGGCAAGGAAGAAAAAGCACTCGGTCTGATCAGCTAGGCCAACCCTAGGGACATACGGAAGAGCACACGAAGTCAGAGCTCCCCGACCTCTTCACACCATGCAGGAAAGGTCTAGGCCTGAACGCAAGACCTGGGAGGCAGCACCAAGAACCACAGTGAATGTATGGATAGCGCCACATCATCATTCACACTCTACAGTCCTGTATTTCTTTCCTTTAGGAGGTGGCTTCAGGGACGGGGACTGAAGTGCCTTGAGAGTTTCTGAGAAGCCAGCTCTCTTAACACACCTAAGAGAGGGTTCTGGGTGGTTAAAAAGTCTCCCCAGCCATCCGAAAGGTCCTGGCCAATTGGCAGTTCCCTTGGTTACTGTGTCTGTTCCACAGAGTAGACAGAAAGTGGGGTGAGTGGAAGAGAATGCTTGGAAAGGTACGGCCATCAGCTCTTGGCTCCTGTTTTTTTTTTTACCAAGGTTCAGCTGGTCGGAGAATGTTCCAGGAGTATGAGAAAGAAGGACATCTCCACAAGTGTTTCTTAAATACTTGTTTGGTGAGGGTTGGGGAAGTAATCGTAGAAAAGCACACTAGCTTCTCACTGGTGCTACAGGAAACTAAAAGGTCACTGGAGACAGTTTTCACCACAAAATAACCCTATTGTTTTCAGCAGTTAGAGATGCTTGTCAGCCTCATTTGGATATGGTAATAGAGAGACAAAGTGGTTTCTTGGAGTAATTTCTCCATCAGTTTAGAACTTTCAGCTACCCTGAGATGATTCAAGAAGAGAGCCTCAGATATGTGAGGTGTTTTTATGGCCATTAGATGGGGAAGTGAAGCACTGGGGCCTGAAGTCCATTCTGTTTCTCAGGGCTCCCTGACCCAGAGAACAGTGTGAGTTTGGAGAACGGACCAAGAGGACCTCTCCAAGTAACTGATAGGAGGAGCGTCATAATGAGCTCTTTCCCGAAAACAGGAGGAGACCCAAACTTACCTATAGGATATAGTTCTAAGGGCGCAGAAAATGAAGGCTTACTTGAAGAGGAGGAGGATTGGATTAAGGGAAGTTGTACTGGAATGCAGTGGGCTTAATTCATTAATATGGACCAGGTCCTGCTTTGGGGATGGCGCTGGCCTTTAATAGGTGATTATCAGTGAGACTGGATTCCCAAGCCTTCTAACCTTGAAACTTAGAACCCGGTTCTGCAATGAACTCTGTGTAGTGGCCACACGTGAGACCCTTCTCAGCCAAGACCTTGATTTCTGCCTGAACAGCTTTCCCTTTTTCTGAGCCCAGTCAGTATTCTAAATGGAATGATTAATTTGATAGTCGTATACTATCCTGAGCCTTTCATTTTTATCTTAAGATCTTATTATATTGTCATTTATCTTATTTATTTGTTAGCTTAACTCCCCACTAGGCTCTCTACTTCAGTTGAGGAGTGTCTTGTTCATCTTTGTATTCTGCACAATGCCTAACACTTAAGTTTTTAGTAAATATTTGATATATAAATTAGCTTGCATGTAGATTTATACCATTTATATTTCATATAATTCATTTTATTAGTTTAGAATATCCATGATTGTATTAAACAGTAATGAAACTAACCTGAAAGTGGAGCAAAAATGAGATTGTTTTGAAATAAACAATTTGCAAAGTATATTTGTTGAGACAGAGCAAGCATATAGCTGTTTTGGGAGAAGAATCTAATATGAAAATATTTACATCTGTAGGTAGATTTAAACATGATTTTAAGATTTAATAAAAATATTCCTGCAATTAAACTGTGCTAATTTGGGTAATCCTTTTTTTTATTTTAAGATTTTATTTACTTGTTTTTAGAGAAAAGGAGAGAAATATCAATGTGTTGTTGCCTCTTGCAGGCCCTGTCCTAGGGACCTGGCCCAAAGCCCAGGCATATACCCTGAGTGGGGATTGAACCGGCAACTCCCCTTTGGTTCTCAGGCCAGCACTCAGTGCACTGAGCCACACCAGCCAGGGCAAGGGTGATCCTTAAATACTGAACTTTAATAAGAGCTAACAGCTCTAGAAACCTAGCTTTACTCATAGGAGAATACAAGTTCTTGAATCCATTCACTTGAGAGCAATATAAGTAATTTATAATTTATATACCTATTAACACGTAAATTGATTATTCCGTTTAGCCATAAGTCTCCCAATACAAAACCAAACCAAACCAAACCATAGCATTGTTTTACCCCATGAGGATTAAAGGGTTTATTTATCAAAAGCACTCTTGTCTTAGCAAAAAATAATAAATTTTTGTATCTTTGGAAAGTTTTCTATTATCATTGATGGAGAGGTAATGGCAAAACCATTTTTCCACTTTCAAAAAAAATTCAAAGTCAGTTATTAAATAAGCACATACATATAGTTACAGACATGTATTTTCCCACAATTGTCTTTAAAAATAAGACCTAAGCCCTGGCTGGTGTGGCTCAGTGGACTGACTGCTGACCTATGAACCAAAGAGCCCTTGGTTCAATTTCTGGTCAGGGTACATGCCTGGGTTGCAGGCCAGGTCCCCAGTGGGGGGTGCATGAGAGACAACCACACATTGATGTTTCTCTCCCTTTCTTTCTCCCTACCTTCTCCTCTCTCTAAAAATAAATAAAATCTTAAAAATAAGACTTAAGAATTTGAATCAGTAGAATGACAGAATGGTGTGACATAAACATTTGTTTCACAAAAAAATGACTGTAACTGAGGATCCTATTGTGAGGACCATTTATTTATTGAACTTCCAAAATTTTTCATTGATTTGAGAGGGAAGGAGAAACCTCAGTTTGTTGTTCCACTTATGCCTACACTGCATACACTGGTTGCTTCTTGTATGTACCCTGACCAGGTATTGAATTTGCACTCTTGGTGGATCAGGACATTGCTCTAACCAACTGAGCTACCCAGCCAGGGCTATAGTCTTTTTAAAAAAACAAACTATTATTGTCAGAAAACAAAATAGTTGCCAATATTGGTACTGGTACCTATTTTGGTCTTGTTAACCTTCAGAAAACTGGTTCTCTAAAAAAATCATTTCTTGGCCTTTACTTATTTATTATGTATCATTTTATTGTACTTGCCTTTATTATATTTCTAAGGGTGCCAGATTGAAAATAAAAAATAGGAAAAAAAGATGACTGAATTTGCTTAACAGAAAAGTGATTAAATGGGTCAATTTAGAAAAAATAAAGATCAACCTACAGCTAAAAAATTCGTTCTATTATCTCTTTCTCTTTCCTTACTGTTGTTGCTCTGAGTAAAAACAAAAGGGACCCACAGCCCTGGCTGGTGTAGCTCAGTGGATTGAGCGCGGGCCTGCGAACCGAAGGATCGCGGTTCGATTCCCAGTCAGGGCACATGCCTGGGTTGCCAGGCCAGTTCCCGTCAGGGGACATACAAGAGGCAACCGCACATTGATGTTTCTCTCCCTCTCTCCTTCCCTTCCCCTCTAAAGATAAATAAATAAAATCTAAAAGAAAAAAAAATCTTTAAAAAAAAAAAAAAGGGACCCACAGTTCTTTACTATTTTTAAAATTCTGCAGCACTGATTTCTCTTTTTCTCTTTTGATTTAATCTTTATTGTATTTTTTCCCATTACCATTTAGTCCCCCTTATACCCTCTCCCCCCAGCAATCACCACTCTGCTGTTTGGGTCCATGAGTCCTTTCTCCTTTTTGCTGGATCCCTCCACCTGCACCCCAGCCCCCCAGCTGTCATCTGCTCTCCATCTACAGCACTCATTTCTATCCTGTGCTGAGGCACAGGATAGCCCTACAGCAAAAAAAACAAAACAAAACAAAACAAAACAAAAACCCCATAAATGAATCACAGACTTCAGCCCTTTCATTTACAAATGAGGAAAACAACAGAGCCCTTGAGTGACTCTCCCGAGCCCTCACTGTTCTCACTGTGTGCCCAAGGCCCATATCCGCAATAGTTCCAGAGTCTTTTGGAACTTCATCAGGAGGTGGGACTGGGAGTCAAGGGTACCCATTTCAGACCAGGCTTATCCTGAAAGGCTCTTTTTGTGGTGATCCTCTCTCAGCCTCTGTGGATTTTGTTGTATTCTTACTTCACATTTTATGGAATGAGCAATGTATAAAAATACCTTGTATATTACAAATGTTAAAGCATTAAGTTATTTTAGCCAGAGGGGGCTGCCAAATAAAAGTCTGAGTACTCTGTTTTATGCTGAAGTCCAGCTCTGAATAAGGATAGAAGATACCATTTCTTAAGCATTTGCCATCAGGTGCAGTGTTGGGTACAGTGCCAAGGGCTTTCATGAACATTTAGTGTCTGAACACACCTGTGGTCCTAGATTAATGTTCATTGCAGTTACAGGGCCAAATGCACATTTCTTTGCTTTGAGTTAGATTTGCTGGGGTAGTAAGAGCTAGGAGTGAATAAAAATGTATTTGACTCTTCACGCATTTTTCAATTGAATGGGGATCTGGATTCAGTCAGTAGTACTGTGTAGTAAATGTGTAGCTTTGGTTTAATGGAATCAGTTACTATTCTTCCTAATGGAAGTGCTGTAAAGCCTGCTTTTCCTGGTTATAGATTTTGCTGTATGTGCTGTTATCATCACTTCTGTTATCTAGTGTGGCATTTCTTCTGTCCCTTCATCTACAGAAGAGAGATCTTCAGTCATTCCACTTCAGATCCTCTCGGTAAAAGAGAGTGAATATTAATGGATTTCAGTAGAAGTACTATAGTTATTCAGGAATTGGCTGTTCTCGTGTTTAAAGAGCCCTAGTCGCTGAAAACAGACTAAAAACAGGTGCTGTTTTGCCCACTGGTTGCCGTGTATTCGCTGGCTTTGCGCCAAGCTTCCGTTTGCATGAGGTTATTCAAATTAGATCATCTTTTCTCCAATTGTTACTTGCCAGTGTATGGTAAGCCAGTTTGTGTCATTTCCCAGCTACCAGTGGCTGACATAATGCCTGAGGCTGTGTCCTTTTAAAAAATGGACTGCAGAGCAGACTAAAGATAGTTCCTCAGTTCCTCATCCTGATATTTTGCACAAGGCAAACAAAAACACCCTGGATGACAACGGTGACATCAGTCTTCCCTTGCCCTGGTCATGTCATCTGTGTGCTCTGGAGAAACGCCAGGTCCAGACTTTTTCATTCAGTCATCCTCTTAGTGTTTGATGCACACTCTTGCGGTTGGGCTTGGGGCTGGACTCTGATGGGTGGGATACCAGAAAAGCAAAAAGCTTGCAGATGCGACCTAGAAGCATGTGATCGCATGCTAAACTGCGTGCTGTAGTGATAAGGGACGCCTCAGTGTAGTCTGCAGAAGTTGATTGCAGCAGTGAAATTGTAATCGAACCTTGAAAGATGAGTGAGATTTGGGTGAGGCGATCGGAGAGGAGAAGCATGATTAAAAATGTCAGGAATGAACATAGATTTTAGGGGGCAGCAAGAGACTAGAGTGGATTTTTTTGTGATGGGGAGAAATGGGAATTGAGAGGAAATGAAATCAAATTATGCAAGCCCTTTAAACCAGAAGAACAGATTTGTACTTTGTTGTGGTGGGCACTGTGGGCCATTGGTGTTTTGACTGTGATGTCTCTCACCTGTCAACCACTGTATCTTTCTTCCAACTTCGCTCTTCTGCTCCCAGCTAAGTCCAGCCAACATCATCCCTCCATCCCTCCCTCAGATTGCTCCAGGAGCCTTCTCATACTTTCTGTCTTGCCACCTTTCCATTACTTGCACTGTAGCCAAACTTACATTTTTATATATATATATATATATATATATATATATATATTTATTTAGATTGTATTTAGATTATTTTAGATTTATATATATAATGGATTGGTCTTGCCACCAATCCATTACTCACACTGTAGTCAAACTTATATATATGTATACACACACACACACACACACACACACACATATATTTTAGATTTTATTTATTTCTAGAAAGAGAGCGAGGGAAGGAGGAAGAGAGGGAGAGACACATCAATGTGCAGTTGCCTCTCATGCACCCCCAACTGGGGACCTGGCCTGCAACCCAGGCATGTGCCCTGACTGGGAATCAAACTAGTGACCCTTTGGTTCACAGGCCGGTGCTCAATCCACTGAACCACGCCAGCCAGCGCTTATTTTTATTTTTAATGTAATGCTGATTATGTCACTCTCCAGTTTAATATGCATCAGTGCTCTTAGGATAAATTCAAAAATTCTTAACTGACTCACAAGGCCCTGCAGTGGCTGGCTCCTGTTTAACTCAATCTAATACCACTTTAAGCCCTCAGTTTGTTTTTGTTTGTTACTTGAGCACCTTAGGCCTTCTCTCAGGGGCTCCAAGCCTGCAGCATCAGTCTCTCTGGGCCTCTGCCCCACTCACCTAAGTGTCACCTGCTGGATTCATTGAGGATGTCGAAGCCTTCCTAGTTCCCAGGCAAAGTTGGTTTCCACTAATGTACACACTCCTTTGGCCACCTACCATAATTGGTTAATTGTTCATCTAATTATTTGGTTAACGTGTACGCCACTAAACTGTCAATTCCAGAGAGGGCCTCTGTCTTGGTCACCACGGTCCCCATCACCTAGCACTGAGTCCCGCTCACTGTAGGTGCTCATTAAATGTCTCTTTGAACTTACGTGTGAATCCCTATGAACAGGTATCAGTCAGCTTCCTCACTGCTCCGGGAGGTCATCGGGGAAGTGTGCAGTTGGCCAAAGAGGACTGTTGATGGAGTGGAATATACCAAAGTGGTCCTCTGGGAGGGCCTGCTGCAGGCAGATTAGAAAGCTTTGAGCTTCACATAGAAAGGCCTGAGAGATGAGTTGTATGGTGATTCAGGGACAGTTCACAAGTTAATCAAATTTGATTCTTAAGAGTCATTCTCCAGAAACCAGACTCATACTCCTTTTTCCTCTTGACTCATAGCATTCTCTCCTGATCAATAATCTCATTCCATTGTGCCCTTGGATGATCACTGTCGACACATCCAGCAGCCACTTTCTCCTCATCTGGGGTGATTGTAATTGGTCTCCCCAGTTTGTTCAGGGAGGTGCTCCTGATTCCCTGAGCCATGGGGGTATTACTGGACTCTAGACTTGGGGACATCAGAGGTAATTTCTCTTCCCCACCGCTCATATAATGGTCCTAGGAGATAAGGCAGAAGCACACTGAGAATGTGGGTAGAAAAATGTTTTTCTTGCCCTGTGCTGCCTCTCACTCAGAGAGTCTTGTAGGGTGTTGTTGTCTAGGAATAGGAATCACAGTCTGGGCCCCCACCTGTGCCAGTTTAGCTTTCGGCTGTGCTTGGAATCAGGAAATCCCTTTGAACACCAAAAGTGTACAAGACTTATGTCCATCAACAGCTATTCATTGTAACAAGGAAAGATTCAATAAACACGTATTGAATGTTAATTATGTGCCGAGCACTGTGCTCAATGCTGAGGCAATTACAAATAAAGGAGTGTGGGTTGTAATTCTTATCCATAAGGAATTTACAATGTATTATAGCTGGAGCAATAAGAGGTCATAACACACACAAGGATAATTCACGGTCCCAGGTCAGTGGTAAACACCGATTGCCAGATGATTGCTATAAATTTTATAGAAGTTCTGAGTTGGCAAGGCCATATCTAGATACACTAGTCAGGTAAGATTTTCTTTTCTTTTTTCTTTTTTTTTTTTTTTTTCCAAATGCAACAGAACAGAATTGAAACTATCAGAGAGCATCTCACGTAGTAAGGGAAGATCATATCATGAAACTTGTTTCAGTGGTGATTGTACGTAGGAGTTCAGAAGGCTTTAACAAAAAAATAATTTTATTGGTCATAGTAAAAAAAAAAAAAAAAAAAGGAACATACTGCTGTAGAAGAGGTATGCCTTGTGCCTGCCTATGGTTTGGAAAGAAATATAAAATGGATTAGAAGGACTGAATTGCCAGAGGCAAGGGAAAATTAGGTTGGGTCATAGATTGGGAATAGATTTTGAAGGGTCTTGAATGTCTAAGAATTTTGGGTTTTATTCTATTTGGGAGCAGAAAATAACATCAAAACTTTATTTTAGGATTCTTAGTCTGGCCCAGAGTAGAAACAAGTTGGATAAAGGACAAGTGGCTCAGAGAGAGCTGTTATTGAATTTGTCTAAGAATGAGGTGCAAAGATCGAGGACCAGGGTGGCGGCAGGAAACTGGAAAGGCGGGGACAGGCAGAAGGGACTGGGAGAGTGGGGCGGACCTGAGCAGAGATGCAGAATGAGAGGGAGATAGGCCTTAGGGTTTATTTTAAAGTGTCAATTAACTTTTTGGCATGAAATTGACCAAAGGAGATTGAAAATGTTAGATTAGAGTTTGGGACATGAAGCTCAAACATACAGACTTGGGAAAACGTAGTTTTTAGGTGAAAATGAGCAAATGTGATCTTCTTAATAACCTCCTCCTTCCATGGTGAGGCCTCCTAATTCCTCCCCAGGAAGTCCCAGCACACTCCTCACTGGGCTGTTGTCTTCATGTGTTTAAAGATGCTGAGGAACAGTCAGTGAACCTGGCTCTTGTACTCGATGATTTTATTCTGCCAAGTGGTAGATTCTGGCCATATTTCTATCTCTTTGATTGGTTATTTTGATTGCATTTTTCAGACCAATCTTCGTTTGAGGGAATTTTTATTAAGAGTCCTGCCTGGCTGGTTTGTGTGTGTTTAAAGAGGAGGAATTTTCTGGGCATAGTATTGCCGATTTGAAATATCAGTAAAATAGTGAAAATATCGCTCCATTTTTCTGAACACTCTTTACTGAAAATGACACTTCTGGATTTTGCCAGTTGTTCTAGATAATGTTATCTTGAGGAATAATAACATCTAGACATTACAAATCACAAGAAATTGTAAGTGGCATTATTTTAGTATTTAGTGATTATTTTATGATAGTACTTTGAACAATTTTAACTCATTTATGGTGTATGTGAAACTGTTAATTCAAAAATTAGATTAGATAAAATTTCCCATTCCCTCTCTGTGCCAGGTGATAGAGTTGTGTAATGTAGAGTGAACTTTTGGGGGGTGTGTTATTTAATGGGACATGATTTAGGAGACAGAGCTACTTATTAGACTTCCTGGAGGGTCTCCACAGAAATGCTTGTCTGTTCACTTCCCTCTCGAGTGGATGGAGTGGATGGAATAAGAAGTTAAAAGTAATGCTTTGTATCAACTGGGACTTTTCTCTGATTCAGTGCTGCTCAGTGGAGAATTCAGTAGATAGAGCGTAGATGGAGTGATCTAGTGTCGTTGAGAAAAACACGCCATACTCTCTACTTTTCTAGAACTGATCTGTCAAACCTGTGGGGTGTTGCTTACCCAGACCAACCTGTATACATTAGAATAGTACAGTTATGTATTTTTGTTTGCTTTCTTTGGGGGAGTACAAAATTACGTTGCCTTTATTTTTGTTTTCATTTTATTTAACCAGTTTTAACTCTCTGTGTAGATAGTCTGCTGACCCTAGAAGAATTGTACCATATTTTAGTCTGTTTTTTAAGTAGCTAGAGAATAAAGTTGCCTGGATCAATCACTTCAGACTAAAGCAGAAAATAGTGGCTTTTAATGACAATTAAAACACTTTATTGTGAGATATACATTTCAGCATTTTATTTTTTAATATTTAGGTTGCCTCCTTTGCCTCAGTAGTAAAGCAGATTTTTATTTTCAGAAAGGCAAGAACTACACTTCTCTGCAGGTGCAGGTTTATCTCCACTTAAATCCTCTGCATACGTTCTAGAATGAATGCATGAATGGGTTATATTTGTGTCACGAAAAGGGAGTCTTTGTCTTATAAAAGGATTAAATGACATGAGGGGTATATTTAAAAATTATGAAACTATAAGTTCTGTGTAAATTACTTAATATACAGAAATTATCCTTTTATGTGACATATAATACTATTTCTGCGTAGAGCCATGGAACCATCCACAAAGTGGTAGTCTGTCCTTCTTCCCACTTTGGGCGGCTCTGCAGACCTACTTGAACTGAAGCTTGAGGGGAGAAGTCCTGTTTCTCCTTGCAGGGAACCATCTAAAGCAATGGAGTCAACATTTGTCTCTAGTTTCACAGAAAGGATAGGGGTTCATTTTTAGAATTTGAGACTTAAATTTTTAACATCACTAAGCTGTAGTAAAGTGCTTCTTTTGTTTGTTATGTAAATATTCTTTCATTTTAAGAAACATTGTGATGTATAACTAATTGCAAGGGTCAGAGGGAAAGGAGTGACTAATTGGAATTGTTTAGTACAGTTGTGATATGTATTTTCCTTTACTTGGCAGATTTTTTCCCCTCTAAAAGGTGAATGCTGCTCACGTTGCCTTTTACAGAAAATGGTGCTTGTGTTTGGGGTTGGGAAGGAGGTGCGCTGAAGGGAAGGACTTTTCCTTGGCTGAGTTAGAATAAAGTAATACGTAAATGATGCCTGCCTTTAAGCTGTATGAAAGGTTTTTTCTCTGTCCAAAATAACATATATGTTTTTGTTTGCAAACACACATGCTAATGGTTGGATTTGTGGAAGACTAACATGCAGGAATATGGATTTTAATGTTGCAATTTGTCTGCCTGTCCCTCCAAATCTGTAGGGGCCGAATGCACATGCACATCTCTGTCTTCCAGGGCCCCACCCCCATTTCTCCGCAGGCCGGGGTGTCTGTCTGCAGGACAGTCTGCCTTCCTCTTAAGAACAGATTCTTCTGGCACAATGGGCAGTAGCAGCTACAGCCATTCCTAGATTCAGGTCTATCTCAGGGAGCACGTATGGGCTTTTGCTTTCTACATTCCCAGATGATAAACAGCGTCAAATCAAGGGATAGAAGGCACTTGGCAAGATTGGATAGTGAATCAAGTCCTTGAACAACTTTTTAGAAATATTTTAAAACTTTTTCAAGAAGCTTATCGGTTTCTCAGTACCACTTTTCACGCTCAACAAAAGAGGGTGATGAACTGATGTGTGTCCTCTACAGCACAGGCTAACGTGGGGTGTGTAGGGCGGCCCGGAACTTGATGGGGTAGATAAGATGCCTCTTTATTTTGTGTCAGCCATTTGTAAGGAAAAGTTTACTTACATGAATTGTGCTTTTCTCCTCTTTAGATTTAGTTTATAAGAGGAGAGGAACATTTTAGACATATTTCAAAGCTGAGTTGTCGATGAGACCACAGATAGTTTTTCAAGGGTTTGGGGAAAATCAGGCAGTGTCTCATCTGTTGTTAATTAATGAAATGAAACTGGGGTCACTAGAGTGCAACAATGAATGAAAGGTCAATGAATGGAAAAAACTGTCAGTGAAAGAGGATGTCAGCAGAGTGGAACATTGTCATAGATAAAGATCAGGGAAAATGTACCCTTTGGCTGAGGTAGTGGTTTAAAAAAAATTTTTTTTTAATTGTTTTGAGGAGCAGGGGAAGAGAGGTTGATTTTGTGTTCTGCTTATTTATGCATTCATCGGTTGCTTCTCATATTTACTTGCAGCCTTGGTGTATCCCACACACTTTAACCAACTGAGGTACCTAACCTGGGCCCTGATGTAGCGTTTTTTTGTGGGCAACTAGGAGCTATGGTTTGGGACATTTTAAGCCAGACCAAAATACCAAGTAAATGCTCTGAGTTCAATGAAATCTGCTAAATATTTTAAGGCTGTTCCACTTTGTGCTGGAAGTTCATTGAAAAAATTTGTGAAAAAGGTTTCTTTTTGTTTTATAATGTGTTTTACAATGTTATTGCTGTTTTGTTTGCCTTTTGGGTTTTGTTTTGGGGTTGAATGTGGGTTTCTTCTTTCATTTATTTCTGTTCTCTGTCTTAGAATTTTCTAGAAGCCACACTCACTTTTGAGGTCCACTGAAGTTAAAGTGCCTTAGGATCACTGTATTAATTAATGATGGAGCTGGACCTGGAACAGCCCACGCAGGCTGACTTGCAGTTTATGGTGGTTGCAGAATCATATCCCCTCTGAAAGTGGTTCTGAGCGTGGCCTGATGGCCATCAAGGCATAGCCTCAGCCTCACTGCCAGCATGCAAACTATGTTCTTGAACAAGCCAGTGACTGTGTTTCCAGTAATCCATGTGAAGGACATTTAAAGAGGCTTTTGTGTCGGGTCCTGTCAGACCCCCTCCTCTTTTTTTTCTCTGTCATTGAAGCTTTTGAACCATATGGCTTTGGGGAAGTAAGTCTCTACCATCAGTTTGGGAGAGGCCCATGGCCATTTTTAGCCTGGTACTGAGACCTGGCAGGTCACCGCTGCTGGTGAGGGGAGGACTCCGTGGGAATCAGCAGGGCAGTCCCACATCCTAGAGCAGGGGTGTCAAACTCATTTTCACCAGGGGCCACATCGGCTTCTCAGTTGTCTTCAAAGGGCCAAATATAATTTTAAGACTGTATAAATGTAACTACTCTTTAACACTTAAGCGAGAGCTTAGTGCTCCTGCCAGGTAGAAACAAGGTGCTGGGCTGGATGAAACAAGGTGGAGGGCCGATTCAGCCCAGCGGCCTTGTGTTTGCCACCTGTGTCCTAGAGGGAGTTGAGCCCATAGTATCTGGAGACGTGATGTAGCACTGCAATTGAGGGGACAGTCTCGAGCCAGGCTTCCAGAGGCGCATATCCCAGCCCTGCCAGTTAGTACCCTGTGTCTTTCTGAACCTCTATTTTTTAAATCTGTACTATGGGGATAATAACAGCACCTACCTCATAGGGTAGTTGTAAAGATTAAATAAATACTTGTAAAGTGCTTAGAGCAATGCTTGTCATGCAGTAAATGTCCGATAATTCTGATTGCTTACTTTATTTGTAAATATGATTACTTATACATTTAAAATGAAATTTAAGCAGTTTCCTTGGCTGGTCTTATTTCTCTTTTCTCTGAGAACACTTACTAGAATATTGTTTTGTTGAATGTAAGTGAGAGACCATACCATGAACTGTTTTATGGAACAGTTCTTCAGAGAAACATCAGAACACAGAAGTTAATAGAAGTTAAAATTTAAACTCATACAGTTAAATTATAATCAAAATAGTGCCTGACAGTTATTTTGTGGGTAGGTCCAAGGTAGGCAAAGAATGATGAGATGCTTTAACCTTTGTTACAAGAACTACTTTGGGAGTATAACTGTACTATGCAATTAGAGAGGCTGAAAAGGAACAAAACAACAATAGAGACAAAGTTATGAATCCTAAACAGTGATACTCACGTACATTCGCCAGTGTTGGCTGACCCCTTTTTTGAGAGTGTCTACAGGTTGTACTTGCAACTATAGTAATTCTAATTGACTTTTTTCAGTAGGTGCAGTGGCCCTATAATAAGCGTTTCCTATGTGTTCCATTAACTTTTTATACATTTAGAAGGAGGGATGAGTTAGGGGGATTCCATAATCAAATAAGTTTGGGAAACTATTTGAGTTCAATGAAATTAAACAAGTTTCTTTGGAGATACTTTTTGGAGCCTTTAATATGCTAATGTGTGCTGTGACACTCCCGAGGACATGTGATATGCTGTATTTCTCTTACTTTTTGGACCAATATCTCGTCAGTCAACTTCCTGCAGGGCACCAGTGCTCTGGAGCACATTTGAGAAATGTAACCTTAGAAGGATTGCTCCCCCCCACCCCGTCCCCCCACCCGCGCACTTTGTGTCTCTGGTGAATTGTAACACAGTGAAGTTAAAACAACTAGGTGCAGATAAAGGTTGGCGGAATGCCTCACAGGTGAGGCTGCGCCCTAAATGTATGATCACTGCATTGAAGTAATCATTACTGATGCCTGTTAGAGTGCTTACTGTTTGCCAAGCACAAAGCACTCAGATGTGTTCACTAATTTAAATGCTTTCAGCAAGTCAGTGAGGTAGCTATGACCATTATCCCTGTTTGTAGATAAGGAGACTAATAACCAGAGGGCTTAAATAACTTGCCCAACTCAGACAACCAGAACGTGGTGCAGCCAGGATATGAACTTGGGTTTAGGAGCCTAGTATTCTTCCTTTCTCTGCTGCTCATCTGTGGGGCTTAAGTGTGGTTTGTATGCTGTGGTGCATGCATGGGTGGGGCGGGGGGGTGGTGTTCCTGGATGAGTGGAGAGCATGGCAGTGTGAAGTAATGAGTTTTGTAGCTGGAGATCCTGGTCAGAAACGGTTTCATGCAAATGTGCAAGTACAGATCCTGAGGCCTTGTCTGTCACACAAAGGAATCTGGGATTTCTATAATGGCACCACCCACTCTTCCCATCAGCTTACCTCAACCACTTCAGTAAGCAAACTGCTTCTGTGTAAACAGTGCAGACACTTAGGGGGAAGGCTAGGAATGCACACTTCCACATTTCGTAGGTGGCCTAGTTATCACTGACTTCCTGCCATCCTGGCTGGCTGCGTTGTGGCACCTATACAGAGCACAGGCAGTGGACACGGGAGTCCAGCAGGTTCTGCTGAAGTTAAACGTAATCCAGGGGACGATATGGGATGGCACTCTCTCCCTCTCCCCACACGTCTGCAGTTTTTGAGGGCATGTTTTGTATGCCTTCTGGAAGGGGACTGAACGCTAATAGAATGTAACTCAAGGGGATGGCTTTATGGATCTCATAAATATTTAATAAGGTTTTAAGGTCTTGTTTAAGGCTTGATTAAAGAGGTAAAAGTGGGGCTGCCCTCCCTGCCTTCTAATAAGACCTAACATGTTAGTTGTTTTTTAATTAAATAGTATTAAAATATGTAAGTATTTTCTCTGATCCAAATATCTTTGGTTCTTGAGTTTGAACTTAGTGAGTAGTAAGGGTTTGGATAGCAGGACATTTATCTGACACTTTATCAGAATCCGTTTGGTTGCTGGTTTGGATTTAGATAGCAAGGATTATTTAGATTGGAAACCCAGTGAAGACCTTACACATTCTCCTTGTTTTCCATCCTCAGAGGAACTGAGAGTGCCTCTAACAAGGAGAATAGAGTTCTCCTTGTTAAGAAAGGGCAAGATTGTAACTTAATTAAGGTCATGGAGCAGGTCGTTGTAAGAACAGGACTAGAAAAAAGGGAAATCATCCCAGTCCAGGAATCTTGCCACAAAGCTCTGTGTACCCTAACCAGTTAGGGTCTGTCAGCACTTCTTACAGTGCTCTGCAAAGTGAACAGGAGACCCCAGGAATCGGTAGTAACTAGGGGGACCATGACTAACTAACTGTCTGCCTGGGGAATCCAGGACTTGACATGGACAAGATTTGTAAGTAGAGCTGAGTATGTTTCTGATGCCTTTGCCATGAAAAACCTCTACAGTAGGAAGATTTAAGCTTAATTCCAGGCAGAATTTTTTGACTTGATCAACATTCTATTTTGAAGAAATGTTACCTGACCCCAGTTCACATTTTTTATATCCATATTTTGCTTCCGTGAATAATTGTCTTGCCTTGGTTACTCGCTCCTTACCTTACATCCTCTTTACATTCCACAACAGGCACTCATGGGTGGGGGCGTGGGGAGCAGGGAGCAGATGTTGCAGGACATGTGCAAAGAGTGAGGAAGAAGAGAGTCATCTTGGGTCAGTGCCCTCCAGGCCTGCGAGTCCCTGCTGTGGCCCCACAAGCCAAGACTTGGTGCTGGGTCGTGTGTCAGACACAGCAGTCAGCAGTGCAGGCTGGAAGAGCTGTGTGCGTGTCCACGTGCGTTGACGGGATTTCATATTTCTTTTTTCTTCTTTTAAAATGTACTTGCATATAAATTGCATTCATGTACTGCTGTCCTTACATATTATGAACATTAAAAAACATAAGATTTGAAATAGAAAAGGGTAGGATAAAAATAAATATGGTTTTCCTAATATTTTCTCCTTTTTATTTTATTTTATAGTTTACATTCGATATTATTTTGTATTAGTCTCATTTGTACAGCATTTGATTTTTCCTTTTATTTTATATCAGTTTTAAAATTTTTCAATTAAAGCTGCCATACAGCAGTATATCAGTTTCAGGTGCACACCCCAGTGATTAGACATTACGTAACTTACTAAGTGGTCATCCCCATAACCCTCACACCCATCTGACGCTATACATAGTTATTAGAATGTTACTGACTATATTCCCTACGCTGTACTTCACATCCCCATGATGCCTTTCCTTTTTAAACAATTTTACTGGAGTAGTTCACAGAGGCTAATGTTTTACCTTGGTGCCTGGCCTAACTTTATCCTGTCTGTCCTTAGGTGGGTTCGCTGAGTTCTCCCGTTGTTTCCCTGGCCTCTGTGAAGGAAAATCCACCCTAGTTCCTACATGCATTTCTCAGCCTTGCTTACCTGTTGCCAACATTGGGCCAACTCGAATTCTTCCCAATCTTTATCTTGGCTGCCAGCGAGATGTCCTCAACAAGGTGGGTGCTTTGAAAATGTCCTTCAATGCAGGGTTTACTGTTAGCAGCTGGAGAAATAGCGATCGCCCATCCACTGTCATCTCAGACACACCTGGCTCCCAGGAGGGATGTGCACCGTCGTCAGGGTGACCCCCGGGGAGCACTTGCACTGTCTTTTGGAGCGCTGTTTTGTTTGGTTTCAATGATGGTTTATAGGATACCTAAACTGTTGTCATATTTGCTTGCTCCTCGTAGGTCCAAGAGACCTGGAACAAGATAGGATTTTTCAGAAGTTTAGCCTTCTTTTCTCAGTGTATTCATTGTTCTATTTTGATAATTGGGCACACTCAGGAAGGCTCATACTCCCCAACCTCACATTAATAAATGCGTTTGTTTACAGCAGCACACTAGAAAGGGACTCAGGTTGGGCCTGGATTGAGGACGGACTTCATGCTGATCGCTGGCTGGAGGGGAGGGGTGGCGGTAAACAGACGGTGAGGACAGGGATAAGAGTATGCACTGCAGGCCACACTGTCGGAGGCTGATTGGAGCAGTTTGGTTGAGAAAGAAGAGGGAACAGCGTGGATTCTGGCCAGAAGGAACGTGGGCTGTACTGAACAAGGTGTGCGCAGCAGAGGAACTCCGGTTGTTGAGGCTGTTGTTGTGTACAATGGTGCAAGCATGACAACAGTAATAGGACTGAAGTCTCTCTGCTTCCACAGCTCATATCCTCTTAACCAGTCGTGCTAGAGAACGATGCTCTCAGTGCCCAGAAAGGTGGTTTTCCTTTAAAACCTCGAATTTATACCACCTTTAGTTGAAAAAGCAATCACAGATGTTAATTCAGCTGTTGGTGATTTACAAGTGCTGCTTTCCTAGACAAAGGCAGCACCTTAATGTTTTCTCCTTGAAGAACTGAAAGAATTGCGCTGGCTGTAAAAGAAGGGTCCCTGTTGGCTTGTTCTCACAAGGGGAAAGCCAGGCTTTTCAGTGGGGAGGAGGTGGCGGGGGAAGAATACTCTCTCACTGAGACCCAGTGAGGCATTTGGTTATTTTTTTCTTTTTTGTTCTCAAAACTCCTGCCTTGACACTGTTAATATATCAGCACGAGAGCTGCTTGGTTGAAATGTGATAGTTTAATCTTGTATGGAGTCTTTCTGGTGAGGTCACTTTTGAGCATGTGATGATTATTAATTCTCTTTTAGAGATAAGCAAACTATGTCACAGAAAGCAAAATTGATTTCTAAAAGTCACATGCCTCCCTCAGGCAAAGCTGGAGATACTTTATTTAATCCTCAGATCAGAAAATAAGCTAAAATTCCTACCTAGGGATCCTGTGCACAGTTACCCCAGTAAAACTTAACCAGTCAGCTAGGATGCAAGTTCGCAAATATTGTTACAGGTCATTTTGGTTACTTTTAACATTAAATTAAATGGCACATTCATTTTGCTACATACCTTTTGCAAATGTGTCAGTTAACAACCTTATGAGTGCTCTCAAGGTGAGAGTGATTAAACCTGAACCTGGAGTTAAGGGAGACCGTTTACCAAAGTGGGCACATACATAGATATGTTGGGAAGAAGAGGTTGTAGGGGAAAGAATGAGTTTGTGGAAGTTCATGGGTGAAAGAGCTTGGGCAAGGAGTTATTATGGAGTGTTGTCAGAAAGCTTCTTTATTAGAAAGTGTAGGCTGGGGAATAGTGAAAAATAAGAATGCACTGGTAGGCTGGACAGCTTTGAAAGTGATACGTGGAAAATTTACACCCAACCTCCAGATTCATGTTGAGAAGAGTCTTAGTGACAGAGGATTTTGGAGATCATTTTGGTCATCCGTCATTCTATAAATGAGGAAATCAGTGTTCCAGACATGTCAGATGAACTTCCCAATGATGAGTTTTAGAAACAGATTTGCCCCTCTTTCACAGAGAGCATAAACTGATCTTCCTGCTCAGCTCTCTTGATTTAAACTTCCCAGGAAAATAATATGCTTCTTGAAGTTCTTCAAAGATGAAGATTTTATAATCTTCCCTAATAGTACATTCCTTTTGATTACAATTTAGAAGCTAAAGTCTTTAAAAACAGCACCCACAAGACCACTAATTTTATTAGTCCTTTAAAAAAAATAGCCCTGGCTATTGTGGCTCAGTGGATCGAGTGCCAGCCTGTGAACTAGGATGTTGCCAGTTTGATTCCCAGTCAGGGCACATGCTTGGGTTGCTGGCCAGGTCCCCAGTTGGGAGCACTCAAGAGGCAACTATACATTGATTTATCTCTCCCTCTCTTTCTCCCTTCCTTCCCCCGTCTCTAAAAATAAATAAATAAATAAAATCTTTAAAAAAATAGTGACACCAAAATATGTTAACAGAAATTTCCTTGGGAGGATCATAATATTTACCATTTAAAATGCTAGGCTCGGCTCTTTATATTATGGCGTTTAGCCCTCATAATAGCATTAGGAGATAGGTTGGTCCTGAGTTAAGTCACTTATCCAAGACTTTGTGGCTGGGAAGTCATTGGCTTCAAAGCTGGTCAGTGACAGAGATCAGACTCAAAACCAGGCTACTCTGGCTTTAAGTCCTGTGCTTATATGAAACCAGAAGCACCCATCTTCTGGAAAGAGGAGCTTTCTAGAATAAGCTGTTGTGAAGGACTAACAAATTTTAACAGTTTGTTGACTCACAACTGAGATTTCCATTCCGTTTTTTCTGTATCTTTTTTTTTTTTTTTTTTAGATTTTATTTATTTTCTGAGAGGGGAGGGGAAGGAGAAAGAGAGGGAGAGAAACATTGATCAGGTGCCTCTTGCGTGCCCCAACCAGGGACCTAGCCCACAACCCAGGCATGTGCCCTGATTGGGAATCAAACCCACCACCCGTCAGTTCACAGGCTGACGCTCAATCCACTGAGCCACGCCAGCCAGGACTCCATATTATATTTTATACCAGCACTGTCCAAGATAAATATAATGGAAGCCACATAGGTGACTTCAAATTTTCCAGTAGCCTTCTTAAACAAGTAAAAGGAAACAGGTGAAATTAACTGTAATAACATTTTATGTATCGCAACATATTTAGAATATTATATTAATACGTAATCAACATAAGAATTACTGAATTATTTTACATTTTTCGTTCCAAGTCTTTGAAACCTGGTGTGTGTTTGATAGTTACTGCACATCTCAGTGTGGATGAGCCACATCTCAGGTGCTCAGCAGCCCCATGTGGCTTGTGGCTACTCCCCTGGACAGTGCAGGTCAGTACTCTCCGTGTGTATTAGTTTTTACTTACGTCTCCAAGCCCTGGCTGTGTGTAAAAGGCTGTAAGAAGTCAGTGATAGCAAGAAGAGCACTTCTGCTTTCTGTTTCCCTCACAACTGTACTTTCTGTTTCTCAGTCTGCTCTTTACCCTCTAGCCTTTGTACTGGAGTCGGAACAGGGACAGCTTATTCTACTGAAAGTGGTTTGCTGGTGCCCAGTTCACATCTGAACTGAGTGGGGTTTGAGCAAGGATCTCTAGTTACTGTGGGAAGGACAAAAGTTCTTGATCAGTTTTCTCCCTTATCACTTAAAATTTCAAATAGGGACTTTTGTTTCCCACTTAAATACACGAAATGCATGACGGAATCGCCCATTTCGAGTGGTGACTGAGCCGGCACTGAATCTGGTGACCCACTCCAGCCTCCTCGCTGAAGCAGTTCTGCAGACCCCCGTTCCCTGTTGTAAACGGGGTGCTGCTGGCGCTCTCTGCGTAGCTCCTGGGTTCAGTCTCTTGCTGTGCAAAATTGGCATTGCTGTGCTGCCTTGCCGGTCTGCCCGCCACAGGGATTGCTGCTGCTTTCTCTGTTGTTTTCTTGTAAGAGTTAGGCAGTGGCCTAGACACAGTATATGCTGCTTTCAGGGGTTCTGTGTGACCTAGGAAGTCAAAGGTCCTCAAAATTATTGGTAAAAAATACAGCATTTATTCAGTGTCTGCTGTGTGTAGAACACCATGCAGGGTACAAACTGGTTAGACCAGACGTGTTCACTGACCAGCGGTTCACAAGACGGGGTGATTGACGGTCTAACTCCCGACACTGAGGCAGTGTGGCGTAGTGACTGGGAGCCACAGCGGGCGGTGTTGCATCCCAGGGCTCCACCTTACCGGCCATATCACTTTAGCCAACTTACCGAATCTTCATTTCTTCACCTGCAAACCGTAATGATGTCTGCCTCTCAGTGTTCATGTGAGGTTCAGATGAAATGACATATGCCAAGCACCAAGCGCAGTGCCTGGTTTCTAGGGATACTCATTACTGGCATCACAGGGTGGATCGTACCAGAATGTAGGGTAAGTGGTACGGACATGCCCTGCGTGTGGTTGGTTGAGGAAGGCCAGGTGGAGGAAGCAGGAGTTAAGGTCACTTTTGAAGGCAAAAGGAGTGGCAAATGCAAAATTATTCATTGAATTGACTTCCAAAAGAAAAACTACAATTCCATTATCCAGAGTTGCGATGCCCGTGGTGATTTTACGGGATCTCTGTTTTCAGCATAGCTGAACACGGGAGGCTTGACCAAATACAGCAGTTTTATTAGGGCTGTATATTAATCTGTATTCTGTGTATTACTCCACAGTCTACATGGACGGATCATAGAGTCCATATTAAAAATTAGTTCAACTACAGGGGAAGGTGTATTTCATGGTTTAGGAGAAAGAAGCTTTTAATAGGAAAAATAGTGCATGAAAATCATAATAATAAAATTAAGACTTATTTTTGATTTACAAATACTATTTTTAAAAGTTTTCTTAATTGTATATTGAAACCAGAATCCATTTTTAAACAGTGTTAGGGGATACTCTCTTGTACCTTACCACATGAAGCCTTTTTTATACCTAGCTTGCTACGTTCAGTGTGATTTCCCTACTTACGGCCAGTTAGGAGAAAGGACAGTTGGAATTAGTGAAAAATACACATTATAGGCTTTTGGGGGGGAATTAGTGAAAAATGTACATTATAACAGCTTTACTGAGTATAATTCATATACCATGTGATTTCTAAGCTTTTTTATTGAAATATAACTGGCACATAACATTGTTTATCACCTGCTTTACAGGTGAGGAAGCTGAACCTGAGGGAGGTTAGGTAGTACTCAATTGTGTCTGTTTTACACAATATACTGAAACAACTGAATGAACAACATAAATATCTTCATAATTTAGCAAGAAGTCATTGACATCCATCTATGAATAAAAGCAACCATTATTTTATAACAGTTAGACCCATTCTTCATAACTGTAGCGCCGACGCAGTTCCATTGTCGGAAACGTTGACGGAGATGCTCTCTCAGCCACTTACGTGCACGTGAGGATGATCAGGAGATGGAGTGAGGGAACAGTTACATGAACCTTCAGCAGGAGCTGTAACTCACTTCAGAGCCGCGCGCCGCCTCCGCCCTGATGCCCTCGCCGGGCGAGCACCGTCTCAGGGCGCACCAGGCTCCCGGCTGCAGCACGTCTGCCACCGCCGCAGCCAGAGGGGGTTGTGTTTGTTCTCAGACCTGTTTAGGCCAGTGTACTTGTTTTTACAGTTACATACGTTAATTAAAATATTACCTACACCAGTGAAATATGAATGAGGGAAGAGAGTTGTTTTTCTGCGACCTAAGTGAAATGTTTTCAAAAGATTCAAGAAAGACACATTGCATTGCATTTTTTTCTGTCTAACCTAGGTAGGAGGAAGGCAACTGTAAAATATTTAGGGGACAGTTATGATCTAGAAAGATTCCGTTCTAACATTATTTTACAAGTTCTTGACCACTAAAGAAATGGAAACATAAGTGACAGATGCATTTGGTTGTGATTTGCCTATGAACTCCAGTCAGCAAACCTATGAAAATAAAAGCCGTGCTCCCTCCTGCATCAGAAGTTAGCAGGTTAATGTACATTTTTGGTTTTGAGTTTAAATGTTTCAAGTACATATATGTCATTTTCTCCTTTAACTGACTTTTTCCATAGACGCAGTAATTACAAATCCAGATGAGACAGTACTTATTTATGGTATTTAATTCAGTAGCCAAATCATATTTAAATTTTATATGATGACATTTTAGAATTTTTGTCTGCTTTTTTGTTTTTAAAATCGACTGTGTTTTATTAAGTCCCATTTTATTACAAAAAGAATTTTCAGGTACCACCTGGATACATTGATTTAGTAAATAGATTTTCTAAAAGTAAAATTTTTATAAATCAAGTAAAATTATTCCATTTCTTTATTTTGTTTCAAAATAATTATCACTCAATTTCAACACTTTAATGTCTCTTTCCCTTTCCCCTTTGCCATTTACATAAAATAAAGCTACTATTTAAATGCATCTTTTATTATAGTACCTTGGTTTATAAGTGAAGAATACTTTTGAGATGTAAACAGTGTTATAAGCTTGGATTATTGATGTTTCTTAAATTAGGTCAGGACTGCCCCTTTCCACGCCTGCGGCCTGCGCGGCATCACAGTGCAGTGTGGTGGTGCGGTGGTCAGTGGGAGGCCAGGGAGCGCGAGCTCGGTAACCCGTCCCCAGCCTGCCACAGCAGCCCTCCGGGTGAACGTGGCAGAAAGACCAGCCCGGTGGTGCCTGCTGCCTGCAGTAGAGGCAGCAGTTGGGGGTGGGGGATAAGACTCAGATAAGTCTCCTCAGATAGCCACCTGGTGTTGAGTCACTCCTGCCTGACCTTGTTCTTACATGGGAGATAGGTGGCAGGTGATCTCAGCATAGAAAAGCAGACGTGACCTTTGCTACAAGCACAGAATTTAAAAGCTGCAGTAGTAAACACCAGTAAGGTCTTCGCTGCCTGATTATTAGTCTCAAAGAAACCTCCGAGGCCGTCAGAGGACTGGGGCTTGGGTACAGCTACAGGTTGGTCATTGTCGGAAGCTCCCCTAGTTCCAAAGGCTACTTGTTGACCTTGCCATCTCACAGTGGAGATGGGGTTGCATCTTATGTATAATAAAGTCTACAGATTGTGCCAAATGTGGTAAACGAAGGGATTAGGGAATTGGCAAATTTTAGGAGGGTAAAAAAGGAAGAAAATTACTGTCTTTCAGGTCTTTGGAAGAGATGTATAGAGGAGGTAGCATTACAAGAAAAGGAAGAAGTGGCCAGAGTTGTTTTAAGAGAATCATTTCAGGCTTAGAACACTTCCTGAGAGGCAGCGATGGATGACGAAATGCAGCGGGTCGCAGAGGCCTGCCTGGGTGGTGGTAGACGGGCGTAGCTGGAGAAACACGTATTGAACGCAGCTATGTGTCTGTGCTGAAGGTCGGAAAACAAGCGAGAATCAGTCCAAGATCTCATACTTCACTGCTTAATAGCGCAGACAAGAATTATCTGTTAATTATAACGTAGTATGCTACATGCTTTGCTGATAGTGTGAACAGAGTGCTTTGGAGGGACAGAGGATGCAGTGGTTAATTACGAGCAGCGGGGAAGAGTTCACAGCCAGGTCAACTTAAACAGAGCAGGAAGAGCGGAAGAGGAACAGGGCCTGCTGAGCACAGGAGCAGCGAGAGCAGCAGCATGGAGGCAGGCAGGTGTCCGTGTGACGTGGGGAGTTGGAGGTTGTGTGCACACGATGAAATCCAAAGTGTGGATAAAGCACTTAGCCCTGTTAATTAGCCCTGTTAACTGTGCTCGTGTGCTGTTAGTCATTTTAATTACTCTTTCCCTCCACAGGAGCTGATGCAACAGAATGGGATTGGCTACGTGCTAAACGCCAGCAATACCTGCCCGAAGCCTGACTTCATCCCTGAGTCTCACTTCCTGCGAGTGCCTGTGAATGATAGCTTCTGTGAGAAGATCTTGCCGTGGTTGGACCGATCCGTCGATTTCATTGGTAAGCAGCTCAAGTAATGTTAGAAGTCCTCTGGTGTAGGTGTACCCCCTCCCTCCATCCCTCTCTTTTTCTTTAGAGAAGGAAGCCTGTTTCAGAGACATCAAAAGTCTGAGACAACACACAATGCTGCACATTTCATCTAGTGGCCAAGGCGACATGTGCGTGCCACGCGCTGCTCAGGGCACTGGCTGTGTGACATTCTATCTGACTGAACACTGCCCAGGTTACGCCTGATAGGATCTGTGGTCGGGTGTCTGCGAGTGTTCGAAGATCAGACTTTCGGGGTTGCATATCTTACCCACTTTTTCAAGTCCTATAAAATACTTTGGAAACTTGGGTGGCTTTCCTTAAACTGTTTTGCTTCGCTGTTATGTTTTTCCCAGAGAAAAGTCAAATCCTGTGAAAACAAATCCTGTTATATTCAAAGTGTTTGTATCACAAAATTTCTAAGCCTTAGTCCATGTGCCAGTAATTTCAAGTAGTGGTGGATCTAATAAAATTCTCTCTCGCGCGCGAGCGCGCGCGCACACACACACACACACAGTTGCTCATTTCCTTGGCATTAGGTGTGACACGATCTGAGTGGTGCCAGGACGTGAGTCCTGGAGCCACTCCACCCCCCAGCTCAGGTGCTTCAGGTGCTGTTGTGCCATTTTGATGCGGCAGGATCCAGTCTTCTGCAGTCAGGTGGTGATGTGTGTTTGCAGTGTGGTCTTAGCGGGGAGTGGGGACCCGAGGAGAAACATTGCTAGTTCTTGAGTAGCATAACAGGGTTGACTCTTGGTGTTCCACATGAGGAGTTTTTGTTCCTCCCCGACAAGGCACATGAATTTGAGCGCTATGTAATTAAATACTCTGAGTTGGTTAACTGTAATTTTTTTAAAAAAAGAACTTGTTCCTTTCAAAAAGTGAAATTATGTAAATGAAGCCTCTCACTATATATACTTTTATCTGCGAGGGAAATTTTTTATTTTTTAAAGATTTTATTTATTTATTTTTTAGAGAGGGGAAAGGAGGGAGAGAAACATCAATGTGTGGTTGTCTCTCACACACCCCCAACTGGGGACCTGGCCCAAAACCAGGTGTGTGCCCTGACTGGGAATTGAACCAGTGACCCTTACGCACTCAATCAGCTAAGCCACACCAGTCAGGGCTGTGAGGGAAATTTTTGAGATAATGTTTTTAGAACTTGAGGTATTTCTGAAATAGTTCTCTTTTTTTAAGATTCCAGATTGCTAAGAGTTTTCATCTTTTTTAAAAAAATTTTATTTATTGATTTTAGAAAGGAAGGGGGGAGAAACATCAGTTTGTTGTTTCACTTATTTATGATGCATTTATTGCTTGCTTTCGTGTGTGTGCCCTGATAAAGATCAAACCACAGCCTTGGAGTTCGGGGACAGTGCTCGAACCAACAGAGCTACCTGGCCAGGGCTGGAGAGTTTTCATCTTTAATTAGGATGCATCTGTGAAACATCTTGAGATAAATAGCTTAGCTATTTCACATTCAAATAATCACAAACAAAACTCCTAAAATTAATCCCCTCATTGTACTTCTAGGAAATACTCAGCATATTATTTCGTTTTTGTCTCTTTAAAAGATAACAGTTATGGTTAATGTGCTCATTGCCTATGGCATTGATCCAGAGACATTTGGCTCTGGTCTCAGCTCAAAAGTGCCATTTCAGAATCTATTTAAGAGAACCTGATTACATTAAGTCCTGGCAATGTCTGAGCTTATGGAGCATTAATTGAAGAGAGAATGTGAATAACTTTGCCCTCAACTTGTTTTCTTCTTTCATGGGAGATACTGGTGTCATCCTGCCATTTTTAATTCATCCACAAGGAACTTCACTATGTTCCAAGTTGGTTAAACACACACACACACACACACACACACACACACACACACAATGTAATTTATTTGTAGTATCTGAAAATATTTTCACTTGCTTGACACTGTGTACTAGAGCCACCATCCTCATCCCATCAAGTAATTCAGGGAGATTTCTCCAGCCCAATTCAGGAATCAGGCCCTTGTTCACTATGGCTGCTGGGCAGAGCGGTTTGAAGCCATGGTCCATCGTGGCAGAATATATAATTAGGAGGCATACCCTCTTACCAGGAGTTAATAACTTATAGACTCGTAGTTTTTTTATTATTTAAATTTTAGTAAGTTTCTGGGCTTCTTGGGAGGGCTCAGGTTTTTGTGGAGCTGGCCTTTATTTGTAGTTAACGAAGGCTGCAGTGGGTGTGGTCCGCCTGTCCATGCTGGGGGGTACTCAGGGGGCACCCCCAGGCCCGGCTGGCCACTTATACTGCTTCTGGCTCCCTCCTGTCTTGGCACCGCTCCATCTTACCCACACCAAACTCCTGACTTTGCACAGAGGTGAATAGCATGTACTTTGGAGCCAAACTGTATTTCAGTCCTGTCTTCCTTAAGTGATTTTGGGTAAGTTACTTAAAACTTCTCCGTTCCTCAGTTTCCTGAGCTGGAAACTGAAGATAATGTATCTACCTCATAGAGATATTGTGAGGATTAAAATAGTGCACATAAAATACCTTGCAAAGTGCCTGGCTAATAAATAGTAGCTATTTTAAAAATTATTATGAGTCTTTTTTTCTTAGAGCTGTACTCTGTAACCTCCATTGCTGCTGCCTTCTTGTTAGCCTTTGAAACTTGGTGTCCTCGCTGGCTCCCCCTTACCCTTTACGTCTGTCATTTTCTCAGCCTTTGTGAACCTCGATTTCACCCCTGAGTTGCTGTGGCTGTCACCGGCTTTTCTAAGATAGCCGGTCTCCACCCTCAGTGCCGTCTTGTTCCTCGTTCAGGAGGCTGCAGAGGCTCCTGCCCGGGAGTCTTTAGCCAACAGACCCAGATCCTCTGGCACCTGCTCCCCTCCTGCGAAACCTCCTCTCTGGTTACTTCCTGCACAGCTTGTGAGCACCAGCCGCTGCAGACTGTTTCGGGGCAGTTTGTCCCCATAGAGCTTTCTTGCACACCTTTCCCTCCTCCCTGCTGGGTCTGTGCTTATTACTTCCTATGCTTTAAGACTCAGTTTAGCACTCACTTCTGCCAAGAAATATGTTGTAATGAACCCCACTCTGGTATAATCACTTTTTTGAAAATACATCATCAAAAAGAGTTGTACTTGTAAAAACAATGTGACATGCAAAAAATTTGTAAAACAGAGAAAAATGAAACCTATAACCTTAACATCCTAACACGTTACCATGATTTTTAAAATTTTTTTCCAACCTTTTTCAAATGTTTTGAAATAAAGATTGCTTTTTAAATGCGTATCAGTTGGCCAGCTGGTATTTACCGTGTGACCAGCGTTAAGTCCTTCGCAAGAATTTTAGAAGCAAGACCCTTCTAGGTCCTTGTAATCTAGTTTTGAGATAATTATTTAAAATAACGAGAGAATATTGTCAACATTAAAAAATAATTTTAAACCCAGCCTACTTCCAGTAAGAATTTAAAGCAGCTTACAGTAAGAGACTGAGATGAAAAGATACAGATATTCACAGACATACCCATTAAAGTGGAAGAAAAGGGCAGGAACCAAGAATATGAGGTATAGTGACGTCCGAATTATAGTTACCGGTTGAAAAGCTTAGCTTTGAGCCTCTTAGCAGCCACAGTGAAGGGGAAATACTAAGAGTAGCGTAGTCTAAATAACTACTGTACGGCTGAGAGAAGGAAGAGAACTGTGTAGGCCCAGGAAGGCATGGGACTTTAGCACATGGGTGTGTGTAATATGTTGCATAGTACCTGCTGGTTTCAGTGTTGCTCTGTGTTCATTTGTTTTATTGTGTTTTATTTCCCTATTTAAAGGGAAGCTGCTTGATTGTTCACATACTATTCAAAAGCCCTGTAGTGTTTTGTACATATGAATGATCATATACATTAGAAATTTGTAATATTTGTAACAGGTAGTAAGATTGGAGTAGCCTTGAATTATTCAGCTGCCAGGGCCCATTCCTCAGATGTCTGTTATTTACAAGAAGTTTAATATAAGGTTGGAACACGTTTGATAGTACCCACTAAAGCAGGAATGAAGAGGGCAGAACTGAGCCCGGGGGCAGCATCTCACGGCAAGCACACATGTAGTTGTTCAGAACTGAGGCGGTCGTGGTACGGGTACAGGGTTAGCTACCTCCAGGCTGTGGGATCCTTTCACCCGCTCCCACCAGAACGCTGCTAAAGTGCCTCAATGGGGAGAGACGGCAGTGCTGTCTGCTGAGTTGCCTTGGTTCTTGGCTCTGACAAGTGTCCGGCCAGTCATTCTGCCATGTTACGGGTGTGAAGATCATGTAATCAGACAGTAACTCCTGGATCTCAAGGAAGGGGTAACACTTCTCTTGGTCTTCACTAAAGTGACTTACTAAACCCGATTTATAGTATAGTTTGTTTTCTTCTTAAATTCAGCAAATAAAGTTAAGCCACTTTATGACATAGAAAAGTCTCCTGATGAAAAACAGGGATACTACCGGTTCTACAAGTCAGCATTTTAAAAGTAGCTTGACCTGGCATCTTTTTGTATTGTGATGTGATACCACTGTGATTAAGTCTGTCTGCCTCCCTGCTATTTAAAGAGTAATGTGTGTCACATGTTTGAAATGAAAAATATTTTGAAAAACTTAATATCTCATATCAAATTATTATGTTGTACACCTGTGTCAATTATATCTAAAAACTGGGGAAAATGCAATATCTCTTAACTAGAAAAAGCCAACGTGACAGTCAACACGAGTAAATAAGATATTAGCTAAATCTTAAGATTTTGGATGTTATTTTCTTTATATTTTTCTGTACTTCTGAATTTTTCTACACTAAACAAGTAGAATCATGTAATCATAATGTAGGATTTATACTCTGGGAAAGTTATTAAAATAATATGCAAAAAATACATGATGAACAATACTGAATAAGAGTCCGTCAACCTGAGTTAGGGGCAGATTGCTTATTGACATAGTTGGACCTTCACTGTCCTACATGTAAAAGGTGGGGAGATTATCTTCCCCTTCCTCCTTAAAAGAACATTGAAAGGGAACACCTGTAAATAGATGAGGAGTACTTTTGAGTTGTCAGATGAAAGACACTGACCCTTCTTGAATGTGACTCACACAGAAAAAGCAAAAGCCTCCAATGGATGCGTCCTGGTGCACTGCTTGGCGGGGATCTCTCGCTCCGCTACCATCGCCATTGCCTACATCATGAAGCGGATGGACATGTCCTTAGACGAAGCTTACAGGTGAGGACAAGAGCATGTCCTGTGTGGCTGCCTCTCCACGGGCCCTGAAACATGGCACGATGTGAGGGGGTAACCAGTTTAAAGCTGGTCGTGATTATTCTGGTTACACTCTTTACAGGGGACTGGGTTTTGTTTTGTTTTTTTTTTTTAGAAACTTTTTTTTAAAGATTTTTTATTTATTTATCTTTAGAGGGGAAGGGTAGGAGAGAGGGAGAGAAATATCAATGTATGGTTGTCTCTTGTGTGTCCCATTCTGGGAACTGGCCTGCAACCCAGGCATGTGCTCTGACTGGGAATCGAACCGCGATCCTTTGGTTCACAGGCCCACGCTCAATCCACTGAGCTACACCAGCCAGGGCAAGGGACTGGGTTTTTAAATGTCTTTCCAAAGATTGGAGAAGGATGCATTTTTATAATTTAGCTTGATTTCTCCTCTGACAGCAAATCCAAACAGATCTCTATCCTGTTATGTGAATTTATATATTTTCCTAATTGGGAATATATCATTTATTCTAATTAAAGAGGAGGGAAAAAGCTCCAGGTGACTACTCATAGAATTTCTACTCTGCTTCAAACTTCATCATTTTCATTATAAGGAAGAAACCTAATACATGCAGATATTGCCAGACTAATAATGGTCAGGCCTCATTCACTGTGTAAAATCTCCTCCTTCTGGAGTTGCCCACATTTTGCAGTGTGTAATTTTGACTGGGTTCTCCCTCCCTGCAGGCAGGTGACAACAGCCTACCTAGGACTGGGGTTTTCTTTTGTAACTGGAGAATCTGAGTTCTCCGCATGTCTTATTGGATAGAGGTGGTTAGTCTTGGTGTGATTAGGAATTAATATATAGAGATGCATGAAGCTGGTCTGTTTAGGGACCTTTTTCTTTCAAATTGGGAAAAACAGAAATGAGCTGCCTGAACAGCTTCCATTTGAGGAAGCAGGTGGAGCAGATGGGTCCTCCCTCTGTCTGCATTAGCCCCGTCATCCTTCCTTCGGGCTCTTCTCCCTGTGTTCCTCCTGTGCCACGCAGAAACCAGGAGAGAAGGCACCCTTATGTCAAGTACAAAGTCTTATTGTGAGGACTCCGCATTCATACTTGTTACAGTTGAGCCAGTCATTTCTAGCTTTGTTAATTTGCTTAAGTTACTTGATACCCAAGGAGATTTTTTTATTTTTCTCTTTCCTTATTCAAACGTAAATTTTCGGTGTAGTTTCACTCCTGCATCTTCTGAAGAGTATCCATGAGGGCCAGGGGTCGCTAGAGTGTATCTGTTATCTCTTAAGTGTCTTTATTTTTCTAGTGAAACGTAACAGCTATTCATTGATAGTGTGATTGATGAATCTTCTTTAACATAACGGTGGCAATAACAGACCTTACACCTGGTTTTGAATCCCAGTGCCATCACTTAGCAGCTGTGTGATTTGAGGCAAGTCACTTAATGACTTCGGTCCCTCTATGATGGGGATAATTATACCAACCTGACATAGAGTAGTGTTGAGGACTGAATGAGATAATACTCTTAACTTGATTTAAAGCATTAGCATAGTGCTGGGCACGCACGGACCACTGTAGCTGCCGTGTGGAGAATAAAGAGAAAGAACTCAGAAATGTGTGCTTTGATGCTCAGGCCATCTTTTTTGGTCATTAATTTAAAATGTGAAGTGTCTTGAGGAAGGCACTTTGGGGACTGTGAGAAGGCATGTTATTGGGAAATCAGAGGTGAAAAGGAGCTGTTACACTGCCCTTCTTTCGGATGGTAGTACCGAGGGTGGGGGGGGCTTGGTGGTGAGGAAAGAACAGTTTCATCCATTGCATTGGAAGCTTTGGGTCCTTGAAAATAAGGAGACTAAAACTAGAGCTTTTGGGGACCTGGCGCCACCCCCTCTTTCTAGTGTGTTCCAGGGACATGTTATAAAGCTCCCCCCAATGCAGAGGTTATTCTGTTCTCTACCTTGAGGTGTCTCCCAAATTAAAACAATTATCTTCCAAAGGTATTTGGAAGGATATGTCTAATAATTCCCTGTCTGATTTATTCACTTAATATTCTTAAGATAAAGAGTAGTCATAAAATTCAAGGATTTTTGTTGTTGTTGTTGCTATTTCCTCTCTTCATAGATTTGTGAAAGAAAAGAGACCTACTATATCTCCAAACTTCAACTTTCTGGGCCAACTCCTGGACTATGAGAAGAAAATTAAGAACCAGACTGGAGCATCAGGGCCAAAGAGCAAACTCAAGCTGCTGCACCTGGAGAAGCCACATGAACCTGTCCCTGCAGCCTCAGAGGGTGGACAGAGAAGCGAGATGTCCCTCAGTCCACCCTGCGCCAACTCTGCTACCTCAGAGGCAGCAGGGCAAAGGCCTGTGCATCCTGCCAGTGTGCCCAGCGCACAGCCATCACTGTTAGAGGACAGCCCACTGGTACAGGCGCTCAACGGGCTCCACCTGTCCTCAGACAAGCTGGAAGACAGCAATAAGCTCAAGCGTTCCTTCTCTCTGGATATCAAATCAGTTTCGTACTCAGCCAGTATGGCAGCATCCTTGCATGGTTTCTCCTCATCGGAAGATACTCTGGACTACTACAAACCTTCCACTACTCTGGATGGGCCCAACAAGCTATGCCAGTTCTCTCCAGTTGAGGAGGTGTCGGAGCAGACTCCAGAAACCAGCCCAGATAAGGAGGAAGCCAACATCCCTAAGCCGCCGCAGACTTCCAGGCCTTCAGACAGCCAGAGCAAGCGATTACATTCAGTAAGAACCAGCAGTAGTGGTGCCACCCAAAGGTCCTTTTTGTCTCCTCTGCATCGAAGTGGGAGTGTGGAGGACAACTACCATACCAACTTCCTTTTTGGCCTTTCCACCAGCCAGCAACACCTCGCGAAGTCTGCCGCTGGCCTGGGCCTCAAGGGCTGGCACTCAGATATCTTGGCTCCCCAGACCTCTACCCCTTCCTTGACCAATAGCTGGTATTTTGCCACGGAGTCCTCTCACTTCTACTCCGCCTCAGCCATCTATGGAGGCAACGCCAGTTACTCTGCCTACAGCTGCAGCCAGCTGCCCACGTGCAGTGACCAAGTCTATTCCGTGCGCAGGCGGCAAAAGCCCAGTGACAGAGCCGACTCCCGGCGGAGCTGGCATGAAGAGAGCCCCTTTGAAAAGCAGTTTAAACGCAGAAGCTGCCAGATGGAATTTGGCGAGGGCATCATGTCAGACAACAGGTCACGGGAAGAACTGGGGAAAGTGGGCAGCCAGTCTAGCTTCTCGGGCAGCATGGAAATCATTGAGGTCTCCTGAGAAGAAAGACACTTGGGACTCTGTTGACAGTTTTTTCTTGTTCACACACAAAAAATTCCCTGTAAATCTGAAATATATATATGTACATACATATATATTTTTGGAAAATGGAGCTATGGTGTAAAAGCAAAAGATGGATCAACGCAATTGTTCTCAACATCTGCATTTGAGAGACCAGCTAATATTTCTCTCAAGGCAAGTGGAAGGGCAGATGCTAGAGTTCCCGTAGACAGATAAAACAGTTCCATGCAGTGAATTGCACACCCTTTTGTTCTTACTAAGTCAAGTTTTATTTGGTGTTGGAGGACAAAATCCCCTCCCGTGTTCATGTTGTGCTACAGAAATCTCCAGTACTAGTCTTTGTCCCTTCCTTCCATAGTGCACCTTAGTGCTGAGACTGAGCCAGCTTGTGGGTCGGGTAGGTAGACCCTACTAGGGACAGAACCTAATGGTAAGTCCAAGAGAAATGATCACATCCAAAGCTGATGCACAAATCCAAGCTCACCGGACAGCTGAGTGATTCGCGCATCATTCTCCTGTTCAGACCATTAGGGGCCTTGCCAAGATCTGCTTTAGAGCAAACCCAGTACCTCAGACAGAAAGTCGGGGCTTTCACCACTACCATGTCTGGGAGCCCGTTTTCTCGGCATTGTGAATAGGTTGGTAGCTAGTCACACTTTTCAGACCAATTCAAACTGTCTATGCGCAAATTTGCAGGTGGGCCTGGATGGAGGTGGTATTTTCCTTCCTTCTCAGCTTTACGAAGAAAAAGAAGGGAAACCATCTCGGATTCAATGTAACCGCCAGGAATCTAGCAGCTAATGATTTAAGCTAAGGTTGGGAGGCTAAAAAAGTCTGCCTTCCTCTTTATAAGTCAAAGAATTCTTCAAAATGGGATTGGTAATCCTTTAAATGAAGATTAACTTGCTTTAAAGCCAGATGTGAGTTTATCTGGATTGTTAGCAGAGCAGCAGCACCTTCAAATTCTCAGCCAGAGCAGATGTTTTCCATTTGTTTCACTGCACAGATATGTTTTTGTGAAAACAATAAAGTAGACTTTTAAGGGAAGCTACCAAGAGGGGGGGAAATTAAAGAAGTTTGTAAAATTGCTGAGGAGAAGCAGGAAACATACTTCTCAGTTATTTTCCCCTTATCAGGTGATGAGGCTGACATTTCTATAATTTCCTTAGACTTTTAGGTTTGCTGAAATCAGGCTGAGAGAGGCTTTAGTGAGCAAGGAATGTTCTGAACAAAACATGAGGAAGGTGGGGAGAAGGTGGTTGCATTTCGTTTCATTGAGAAGAGTGGGAAGCCACAGCCAAGCTCTTCTCAGAAATTACCCTCCGCATGTGTTCAGTGGAAGGGTCCCACTATGCTGAGGGGAGGCCGAGGCGGTCGCTCGGTCCTTGACCTACTGTCACGGCGGGGTCAGTCCTGGCAGCTAAAAGTAGGCGATTAGAACAAGTACACAAGTGACAGTACAGATCTGCTCTTAAAGTCCTGGCTTGGGTTTTGTCACCTACAGTGTGGTCCTCCTTTGAAGCCTTAATTCACGTCAGCAGCATTTTCTATTGGGGGTGGGGGGGTTACCATTGTTCTTTACTGTAAGTGTAGCTAGTTGCTGACTCATATCTCAGGTTTTTCTATGTTTGAGAAATGGACAGTGTTTTGACAAGGATGTGACTTAATGTTTCCTATGGTGACTGCTAAAGCCAGCATAGAGTGCCATGACTTGATCATAACAACGTGACTGGTGATGCACAGGTAATGTGCTATATGATATGGGCTTAAATTGAAGGCAGAAAGAGTGTAAACTGCACAGGGAGTGCATTGTTACCATGTTGAAAAAGTTCTGTTAAATCATCTGAGTTAGTTTTTCTTCATACTTTTAAATTTTGGATGTAATCAGACCTTCTTAAGGTTTCACACAGTAACTTTTGATGTGTTAAGTGTACACACACAAATGTGTAACAGCTCACTGCTTTCAGAGTTTGGTCACAGCTGCTGAACATTTTTAAGAAATGAAAGCAATAGCTCCAATGTTAAATATGTTTCCGGAGGGTTAGGGGACTTGGTTTAGATGAGATATCTGGGCAGAAATCTGCCCTCCATCATTTGGAATTTCTCTTGGTCATGGTCCTCTTCCTTCTTGTGACTGTGATGTAGTCATACACTACAACCTGTAGTCCTTGATTGTTAATGTCAAATAATCGGTTCTTGGAATCAAGACTCGCGTGCTGAAGGGCAGCCTGCGTGGCGCGCGCTGGAGCACGCGGGCATCTGCAGGCAGTGGGGCGGCCGCCTCTCCTCAGCACGCGCACCCAGAGGAAGCCCTGGAGTCCACTGGGGTGACACAGAATGGTGATTTTAAAGAGCAGAACTCGACTTCCGTGTGAGAAGTGCTGGGAAATGGTTTAGGACGTTTGTAAAGTTAGATGGAAAGACTGTATAAATGTTTAATATGAATATAGTGTTCTTTGGGAGTAAGGCAAGCTGTTGAATGGTTAAATTGTGCATTTCTCATGTTGATGTGTCATGTGTGTTCATACGATGAAATAAAATCAAAACTGGTACCTGTTTATACTTAAATTGAGAAAGGACCTCTCTTTGCAGCTATAAACTTGGTGAGAACAGCAATGTCCAAGTGGTTAAAGGAGCGGTGGCGGAACCTGTCCTGCTGTCATGTCAAAGAGGACTGACTTAGTTCACAATGAAATGGTGAGGCCATCAGGTATATTATGTGCTCTGTCATTCACATGAAACAGTGGGTTGTGAGCAGTTTCGTGCCAGCCCTCATTCTTTCGCGCCTATACCAGACGCACACCACAGTGTAGAAACCCAAGGCACTCGGTAAGTATTTGCTGACTGATCGCATCCAGAATAAGCATAGCGTAGAAGAAAAAAGACCAGGTACACATCTGTGGTGCACTGTAATGTATGTAAGCGGTGTTACACTTCTGGTAGGGAAAAACAAGGAGGAATAGTTACGGAAGGTCTTCTCCGTTCTTGCCATGTACATCTTAATGACTTCTCTGCTTTTAAGCAACACTGGGCACGATGACTTGAGAGACTAGAAGCTTGTCTCATTGGTTTGTTAGTGAGGAATTACGCAGTAAAGGAATAAAGCATTTACCTTCAGTGCAAGCAGATGGAATGATGATAAGAATCACAGGCGAAGTCATTTAAGTTGGTTGTGCAAGGTTTCTGGGTGAAAGTTATATTTAAGAAAATTTAAAAATAAGGATTGGGCTGGGAGAGAAAAAGACTAGGAGAGCTGCCTTGGCAAGGACCTTGCAGAAAAATGGAGGTGTGACCAGAACAGAGGGTGTGTGGAATAAACCTGCCTCAAGGCGGAAGGTGGCAGGAGGGAACAGGTGTTTCGGGGGAGGCTTAGATGAGGTGTAGGTGTCGGGAAGGCCTGAAGGTCACCCCCCCCCAAATCTGTTTTAAAGGCAGGCAGATTTGGGGGATGAGTAGTCTAGTGTTGGAGGACTAGTTAGGGTCCGACAACTAAAATGTAAACCAAGGGTTGGACTAAGGGGAAGGAAGGTATAAGTGGGAAGGGTAGGCTGTGCATAGTGGGACTAGTTGACAAAACAGTTCTTATCCTTAAAGACCTTACTGTCATCTGAAGTACTCCTGTTGGGTTTTGTTTTTGACACACAAGTAGGAATGGTTTAGGCCTAGTAAACAAAGTTTGTCTAGGTGCTTCTCTCTGAATATTACTCTTCCATGTCTATAAATGGAAGAGGGAAGTAAATTATTTCTAGCATGCTGTGGGGCCCATTCATCTTTTTACAGCATAATTATACTGGTTATATCTTGAAAGTGTTGCAAAATCAACTGGAAAATTACAGCAACTTGGAAGATGTTTACAAGTCATTCATATCATTGCAGTTTATGTGCATAGACATCAAACTGCATTGATGTAAAAACAGAAGTTTCATCCCTTTGGTTCTAGAGTTAGTTTGAAATGCTAGGCCACCGGAAATGCAAACAGTCACCATGTAGGAGGGTCAGTGCAGTCACGGTCTGAATGAAAAGTACCCGCTTCACAAAAGCTCTCGGGATAGATCGTGCCTCACTATGTAATAAAAGGTAGCAGTCGTCATTAACTCCATCAGGCCTCACGGTGACACGATGCAGAACAAGTTCCTAAGAGTAACAGGTGCGTGTACACACCTGCATCCACATGAGACACGGGTTACACTAGGAGCCAACTAGATTGAGTTGCTGAAAACGTTTTGATTCTTTTCTCTGAAACATGAATAATTTAACTGGTTACTTCCCTTTTGTAGCCCTGATACTGAATGCCTTGTATGTGTGCAAGAAGTACAATGTTACTTGTGAATGAGTGAACAATGACATCTCTGGGGTACTACGTAGCTCTTAACCTAGGGATGAAAGTCAGGGTCGGGGGAAGAAAAGCAAAATTCTCAAATGATTGAGAAAAATCTTACACGTAAAAAGTCTCCAAGAATATTTTACTTCACTCTATAATCTTTAGTGTCAAGATTTGAGGTAACTCCCTACTGAATACTATATATCTGGGTTTAGCTGAGGTATAAAAACAAGCTGGGAAGAGAAAAATTTCAATCTAGAATTCAACACAGTGTTTGCTCATAACCCTCAATTTCTGAAGATTCCTGGTTTTGCTTTGGGACTTGCTAGGTGTGATGCCAAAGCTCAGTAAATTCTACAAGTCAACACAGAACCAGGGGCACATGTCAGTCCCCCAGAGCCATTGGCTTATGTAACCTTGGAAGTGATATAGTTGTAATACCTATAATGTACCTTTTTCACATAATAGAGGAAGAAGCAAAAAAATAACTAGAGAATGACCAAAAAACAAAAACCCCACCTCATTTCCTAAGTGCACTCCTATATTTCAGGGTATGAAGTCCTCGAAATTCATTTCATCAAATACGCACTCTGGCAGAGAATATAATTAAGTTACTAACAGAAAACTTTCAGGGAAATCAAGACACAAAGTCTGTATTAAGGCACTCAAGAAGTCTACATTATTGTGTGCTCTCAACCCCACAAATCCTTTTTTGAAAATTTACGTACACATAATGCAAGGAGTGAAGGTCATCTTCTGCAGACCTACTGCAGCTAGTCAAACAAGGAGTCTGCATTATTGGGGCCTGTTTGATGGTGTTCATAAATACAGATGAATAAACTGACAAGCAAAACAGATTTGTAAAAGAAGGGAGCCATAGGACACCAAATTTGCGATTACCAAAAAGAAGGAAAGCAGCTCTCCCTTAGGAACTCAGAATTCAGTCACTACAACCAGACCCGTGGCCATTGCTTGGACAAACAGGTAAAGACGGTCCTCGTCACTACTAAAGAGTGTCCAAATTGCAGGCTTGGACTCAGAGCTGGAAGGGCTTGATCACCCATCCAGCCCAGCTCATGCTGTAGGGAGGTGGAAACAGGTCCAGGGGAACATGACTTACTGAGGATCAAGGCTGGAAACTCTGAGCCAGGGCTCTTCCCACAGCTCTGGCAGCCTCCTCGCTTTTGAAACATGCTGTAGTAGCCAGATAGGTCATTGAACATTACCCAACAGACATCTAACATAAGTTTCTTGAAATAATAAATCATTCAGATTCTCAGAATCTGCTGGAAAAAGTAAAATACTGAGAGAAAGGACAGGTAACACCAAGTTACCAGAGAAGAACCACCAGGAATGATGTAGAATAAGGGGGTTCTTAAAGACACTGACCTTAAGCAATTAATTACAGGAGTTGATAAAAAGTGTCCCAGTTCAGCTGCTTTTTCTTCACCTAAAGTCACGGGGCCAGTAGTCAGGCGAAGCTGGAGAGAGCAGAGCCAGTACAACTGAAGCCTGCAAGAAGCAAGATAGAACCAGCATCTGTCCTCTCACCAGAACCCATGCAGGCCTCTCTTCTAAGCCTTCTTTGCTGCTGCAGATGCCCTGAAGGAGAAGCTGGCTGGTGGTTTGGAAGAGCAGCAGGCAGAGTTCTCCGGGAGCTGGAGAAGCTGTGGGCCCAGCTGCTTCCCACAAGATCCATGAAATGTGCAAGAGATGCAACGTGGCCTGACCAATAGCAACTCTCAGTAAGCATGGTTGTTGCATTACTTCCACTAACAAATCTCCTGCGCATTTGTCTTGTGGCTAAACTTAGCCAGAAATAAACAGGGACAGGAATTGTGGGAAAAAGTGCAAGTCAGCCAAGTGGGCAACACTGCAAAACCACCACACACCATAAATATTTAATTAACTAGAATTCTTTAAAAAATACTGAATTTACCTATTGCTCTCCTCCGCTGCTCCCCAGTCATAAGTAGCCTGCCTACCTTGTTAGGACTCAAATCTCAGTGAATGCCATGTTTCATCTAATTCATTTTATTATGTACATTGTGAAGTGCAGTGACGGGACTGGCACCTGAGCCCTGAGCTCTGCAACAGCCCTGTATACAACCAGCCCTGCCTTCTTTGAAAGCTACAAGCATGTCCTCGTGTTCAGAGCTGAGTCTGTATTCTCCAGGAACTCGAAAACAGACCATGATGGTAATGGCTTTAAGATGCCACTTACTGTCAGTCTAGGAGAAGGGGAGATGGGTATTCTTTGTATGATTTTTTTCACTTTTCTGCCAGTTTGAAGGTTTAAAAAAATGAAGTTAAAAAATAATAATGAGAGTAGGTGGGATCTAGTATATTAGATAGTAAACTGTATTGTGAAAATATTAAAACAATATAAAAACAAATAGACAACATGAAACAGTATGCAAGGAAAGATCGATGGACTGGAAGGTAGTCCGGAGCCAGGTCTCTACCGTGTGGAAGTGTAACACATGGAAGAAGGGGCACTGCACATCAGTGGAGGAAAGACTGTGGAGAAATTCGATCAATGTTGCTGTCTTCTCCTCCATGGCATCTCCGAATAACCTGAGCTATTTAATAGGTTTCTAAGTTACAGAGCATCTTTCTTGATTTGAACTCTCTAACGAATTGCTCTAGAAATGGTGTATCGCCCCATCAAAACCCTGACCATCAATCACCAAGAAGATAGAAGATTCCCAAACTCTTTTTATGAAGCCAGCATCATCCTAATTAATCCCAAAACCATAATCCTAAAACCAGATAAAGACATAACAAAGAAAGCAAGCTTCAGGCCAATATCGCTGATGAACACAGACGTTAAAATCCTCAACAAAATATTGGCAAACCACATCCAGCAACACGTTAAAAAGATCATACACTACGATTGAGCGGGATTCATCCCAACTATGCAAGGATGGTACAATATTCACAAATCAATAAACGTAATACATAAAACAAAAGACAAAAATCACATGATCACAGCAATAGATGCTGAAAAAGCATTTTATAAGGTATAGCACCCACTTATGATAAAAACACTTAGTAAAGTGGGAATAGAGGGAGCATTCCTCAACATAATAAAGGCCATATACGAGAGACCTACAGCCAACATCATACTCAATGGGTAAAAACTTAGAGCTTTCCCGCTAAGATCAAGAACAAGACAAGGATGCCCGCTTTCACCACTCCTATTCAACATAGTATTGGAAGTCCTAGCCACAGCAATCAGACAAGAAAAAGAAATAAAAGACATCCAAATTGGAAAGGAGGAGGCCAAACTGTCATTGTTTGCAGATGACATTATAGTGTACATAGAAAATCCTATAGACTCCACCAAAAGACTACTTGACCTAATAAGTTAATTTGGCAAAACAATGGGATACAAAGTCAATATTCAGAAATCAAAGGCATTTTTGTACACCAACAATAAAATATCAGAAACAGAAAAAATTCCCATTTGATATAGCAACAAGAAAAAGTACCTAGGAGTAAACCTAACCAAGCGTGTGAAAGACCTGTACTCAGAAAATCACACAACACCGAAGAAAGAAATTAAGGAAGACACAAACAAATGGAAGCATGTACCATGCTCACAGGTTGGAAGAATTAACATCATCAAAATGTCCATACTACCCAAAGCAATTTAGAGATTCAATGCAATCCCTTATTAAAGTACTAATGACATATTCACAGACATAGAATAAAATTTCAAAAATTTATATGGAACCATAAATGATCCCGAATAGCTGCAGCAATTTTGAGAAAGAAGAACTAAGTAGAAGGATCACAATACCTGGTATCAAACTGTATTACAAGACCACAGTAATTAAAACAGCCTGGTACTGGAATAAGAACAGGCACATGGACCAATGGAACAGAACAGAGAGCCCAGGAATAAGCCCAAGTCTCTATGGTCAATATCTGACAAAGGGGGAAGAAACATAAAATGGAGTAAAACAGCCTCTTCAACAAATGGTGTTGGGAGAGCTGGACAGCTACATGCAAAAAAAAGAAAGAAAGAAACTCAACCACCAACTTACACCACACACAAAAATAAATTCAAGGTGGATAAAGGACTTAAATACAAGTTGTGACACCACCAAAGTCCTAGAGGAAAACATCGGCAGGAAAATCTCAGACATTTCATGTAGCAATATCTTCACTGGTATGTCCCCTAAAGTAAGGGACATAAAGGAAAGAATAAACAAATGGGATCTCATCAAATTAAAAAACATCTGCATGGCTAAAGAAAACAGCATTAAAATGAAAAGAGAATCACCTATATGGGAAAACACATTTGCCAATGATACTGCGGACAAGGGTTTGATCTCCAAAATATATAAAGAACTCACATGACTCCATTCCAGGAAGACAAACAACCCAATTAAAAAATGGGCAAGGGACTTGAACAGACACTTTTCCAAGGAGGACATACAGAGGGCCCAGAGACATGATAAGATGCTAAGCATCACTAGCCATCAGAGAGATGCAAATTAAAACCACAATGAGATACACTTCACACCGGTGAGAATGGCCATCATAAACAAATCAACAAGCAAGTGTTGGAGAGGATACGGAGAAAAAGGAACCCTCGTTCACTGTTGGTGGGAATGCAGACTGGTACAGCCATGGTAGAAAACAGTATGGAATTTCCTCAGAAAACTAAAAATAGAACTGCCTTTTGACCCAGCTATTCCGCTGCTGGGATTATATCTTAAGAACCCTGAAACACCAATCCAAAGGAATTTACGCACCCCAATGTTCATAGCAGCACAATTTACAATAGCCAAGTGCTGGAAGCAACCTAAGTGCTCATCAGTAAATGAGTGGATCAAAAATCTATGGTACATTTACATGATGGAATACTACGCAGCAGAGAGAGAGAAGGAGCTCCTACCCTTTGCAACAGCATGGATGGGACAAGAGAACATCATGCTAAGTGAAATAAGCCAGGCAGTGAAAGACAAATATCGTATGATCTCACCTTTAACTGGAACCTAATCAACAACAACAAAAAAAGCAAGCAAAATATAACCAGAGACATTGAAATTAAGAACAATCTAACAATAACCAGAGAGGAGGTGGGAGGGGATAGTGGGGGGAAGGGACTTCAGGAACAATTATAAAGGACACACAGACAAAACCAAGGGGAGGGGTGAAAGCAAGAGAGGGAGGTGGGTTTGGCTGGGGTTGGGGGAAGTGGTAGGGGGGTAAAAGCACACAACTGTAATTGAACAATAAAATAATTTTAAAAATAAAATAAAAATCTGACCATCCAAAGGCATTATAAAAACTAACTTTTTTCACCAGCCTGGCACAACAGACGTTAAAGGTGTAGCTCCCCACTCCCAGCACATTGCTTGCAACTCCTCCACAGCTCCCTCCTGCAGACCACTTTATCTCCTCAGGCTGATGTCCCCACCCCACATTACTCATGGGGAAAGAGGCACCAGTGCCCAGGAAGGCAGAAATGGCAGCTGAGGGTTGCCCGTGGAGAGAGGTAGACCGTACCCTGGCCTCTTTCTGGGGCTCTGGTTTCCATCTTTGCCTTTCCATGTCAGAGGGAATGAACAATCTTGGCTTTTTTTTTCTTCATTTTTTTAAGTTATTTTTTTCCATTTAGCTTAAAATGTCCATGTTTCTTCTGTCACCCAGAACATAGTTCAGAATATAGTTCATCTTGAACTAAATTCCATTCTGGACTACATCATAATCCACCGATCTTTCTCTGCATACTGTTTCAGGTTGTTTGCTTCTGTTCTACATTTTATTCTAGGTTCTAACAACCTTGCAAGATAGTATCTGATTAAAATCCAAGATTTTTAAAATTTAAAAGTGCAAGAAGCAGATAAAGTTTACCTGAAATATGCTAAGTTAAGTGAGATCATCTTAAATCTTCTAAATATCCCCCAGGCTGTTTCTGACATTGAAAACACACCTCTGAGGTGTGGAAGAGCAAAGGGAGCACAGTGAGACCTGCACGATACCCTGGCCTGGCCCCGGGCTCTCCTTCATCCCCTGTTCTCAATCTCAGTTTCCCTGCCTGGATCTGGTCCTACATTCCATTGCTTTGCTTCTTCAGTCTTTTTTTCCATTAAAACATTTATGATGTGCAAAGTACTGCATGAAGTACTTTTGTGGTTACTCAAATTGCTTCATTTCCTAAAACTCCAACAGAATTTCAGCAGCATTTTGAGTTTATTGTCTTCAGAGAAGCAGGGCAGGGACTCTGCAGCCACTTCTGTGTCCCCAGCACATCAGACGGGCTCTGTAAGCACCTGCTGAGCGAGTGCTCTCAGGTGCCCTGTCAAGGCCTGGCCGCGCCACAGGTTTGCCGGGCCAGGAAGACGAACACTGGCTAAACCCTTGTTACAAAAGCTGGAGTCTGGCCAGGGCTGATGTAATAAAAGGAAACCTATCCTATGCCCCAAGGAAACTAGTTATCAGTGGGGAAGATGAACCGCTGAGGGTGGGCAGAGGGAGTCATCAGTTTGCGATGAGGCCACACGAGGAACACCACAACCTGACGCACAACAGGAATACCAGTGTTTCACCAGTGTGGAATGAGGGTGCCTCAGATGAAGGCCTGCTAGGGTGGAACCAGGGCAGGAACAGTAACAACACACGGACCTGGGTTAAATTACTTCTTTATGTGGACAGCCCGTAACCCAGCGAGCCTCGTGAGTAAAAGTTCATGGAGGCATCAAGGACACAGCTCCTTAAAATATTTCTCCCCTTCTCTCCGTATTTCCACTCCACACACCAGACTAAATAATATACCCTCTCAATTACAAAAAACTAAACAAAATAAAAATAATTCCCAGTGCAGAGTTCTGTAAAGAATTCCTAATAAAACTCTTCCAACTTCCAGTAACACCGAGGATGGGTTGGGTTCATTTTGCAAAGGGAACTGCATCAAGGAAAGGGGGTGGAAGGGCAGAGGCAGGTTTCTGGGCCAGCGGGGCTGCTTTGCCTCCCCTTCAGCCAGCTTAGAGCCCTGGCCACATCATCTGACTTTGGTTCCAAATGTCCTCAGGGTATCATCGGTGGTACCAGGCTCTGTTCCCACAGGCCACCCGCCCGGTGGGAAGGGAGAAGCGCCTCTACAGCTTGAGCTCTCGGTCTGGCTTCATGCTGAAGGGCTCCAGCCGCTCGGCCTCCGGCAGCATGCTGTTGAGCCTCTCCATCAGGGGCACGGTCTGGTCGATGCCCATCTGTATGCGGCGGAGGATGGCGGACATCTCATTGACTTTCTGGATCTGCTCAGCATATTTGGCATATCTTTTCTGGCGCTCTTGCATGAAGCTAAAGAGTGTTTCTACAGAAAGATCTATCTGTAGAAGGAAAAGAAGTGAAGTACATTAACGTAGTGCAAACAAGTCCTTTCAAAAGTGTCAGGTGATCAGCATGCCCGGCATGAGGTCACAGCTGATGTCAGGCGGGAGCTCATGAGCTTTAGGGGAAGTGCTGGGGGATTCAAACACCCTTCACGAACAAACCGTTACCCAGAACCATCTTTAGATGGAGACGAAGAGACAACTGTCTCCAGCTCTTTGGGAATGTGAGCCACTTACACCTTGGGGAGACCCTGAGAGTTCTATCTCGACCTCTCTACATGAAAGAATCCTGACCCTGGAAACCAGACGGACCTGGGTTTGAACCTGGCTCTGCCACCGGGTTGACAATTATTATGCTTTGCATCTCAGGCCTCCATCTGCAAAACAAGGGACAAATTCCAGAGTCACAGGGCTGCTGAGGGGGTGAAAATAACATGCAAACACTTCTAGCACGGCCCTCGGTGCAGCACAGGGGCCTTAAAATGTGTTCGCGCCTCCCGCTCTTCCCCAACGGCTGCAGGTGGGCGGAACTGCAGGAAAGGAGTGGCTTCTCTGCAAGACCAAAAATGCCAACCAAGGCTCAAGTCCGTACCCTTCGAGGCGACCTGTGAGAACCGCTTCACGGACCCTTTCCCCCAGGTAGACAAATGGTAGGCTCTGGGCTCCCCTTCTGGGACCTCTGGCTTCCCTTGGTGAAGTTCTTTGCAAACTTCCATCTGGATAAAATAGCGGGAGGGAATCTCTGGCATGCTGGATGCCTGTACCCTCTCCTCTGAGTAGACCCCACATCCACTTCCTCCCCTTTCCTTCTCCCATCAGGAAAGAAATGGTCAAACCATCAAGACTCACTCTGCCATCCCGAAGTTCGAATGCCTCTGCCCTCTTCTCATCTATCCCAGAAGTATGCCCCTTCCCAACCCAGAATCGTGCAAAGTGCCAGCACTCAATCCTGCTGCCACAGAGCCTCTGAAAATGGTGTGATCAAAACAAAAAACAGAACGAACACGTAAGAGGCCAAAGCTAACCCCAAGAAAAAAGAACCAGTTCTATTTTTATATGGTGTCTGTGTGGAGAGGGATGGTGAGGAGGCAGGTGTTAGAACTTAGTGCGTGATTTCTGGGTTGGTTCTTTCTCTCATTTTGAAATGCCTTGGGGACAAAAAGCAAGTGGGAAAGGGGGTGCAGGTAGGGAAAGAAACATCTGAGTGGGAAACCCCAAATAATGTGGGAACAGTTGATACCTTTAGAGGGTTTTCTGTAACCCCGTTCAGTCACTCAGCACTTGGGAGGTAGTGAGCCAGTAAATGATCATGTTCCTAACAGCCGAGTGCCAGGCCTTGTTAGGATGGCAATTCAATCCAGCACCTAGAAATACTTCACCTTCTGAGACACAGTGGGAGATGTGGGAGCCAGTTGGAATCCTCATAAAAACCAGCAGGGCTCATTGAACACCCTGTTCCAGAATTCAGAACCTTCTCGGGTCATCACATTTCTTTTGGCAGGGCATTCCCCTCCCCCAAAGCTCCAGCTCTAACAGACCAGACATGCACTTGAGGAGTTTATCTGAAGTGGCCTCTATGGCTCTGATTGATCCTATCTGAGGCCCTTGGCTATCAACCCAGTCCCCCTAATTCATACTTGATCAGACAGTTTTTACAACCCTATAGGCAAAGTGTTTGTCCAAATGGCATTCACTTCCCCACACATTTCCACACCCAGCTGGGGCCCATGTTTAATGCAGCCAGAGCTTTGTTCAAAGCCACATCATATTTCATGCTTACATGAGAATACATCATTCAAACATGCTGTTCATACATGCTTACAGTATGTTTTTCAAGAGTGAATTCCAATAACAGTTCACAAAAGACCCACAAAAACAACAACAAAAAAACCCACAGAGGAGGTTGAGTGACCTCTAAGGTCTCGGAGTGACAGAAACAAGATCTCCTCAGTTCAGCATCTTCCTTTCACATGTATTTCCTAAGCAAGAGAGCGTACCGTTAGTGATACATGAGATTCTAGCTGGAATGTGGCCTGGCACTAAAGAACATCAACGTGCGTGATGGAAAAGTCATTGCCTTAAGCCTCTTCCCATTTTTTCTGAATGCTGCAAGAAAGTCCCAATTTGGTGCAAGTTGAGACTTTAATACCTGGAGAAGTATATAATAGAATTGGTTATGTCTGTTTCTCACGTCCTTTGCTCTCTTGAGGCAAGACTGCTCCCTAGTCCCTATCTTCGTCTGTGGCAGTGAGACGCAGTTCAGACTTACTCTCGTGCATCTGACATGACTTTAGGCAATAAAGTCAGTATCTAATGCAGTTCTGGATCTTACCATTTTGACAATTTGGGATTTATCCTTATTCACCTTCCCTATTTCTATTTTTAGCACAAGGATTCTAGAAACATGAATATAATATACATAGTCAGCAGACATTTACTGAGTACTACAGAGTGCACCATGCAAAGTCTAGGTATACAGATTCTGAGAACCAAAACTATTCACACCCACACAGCTTGGTGTGCATTAATATGACTTTTCTTTTCCACTTCTCTGTTAATGTAACTTTACAATTCCAGAAAACTCAGGCCAAGAAAGAGAAATGTTGCAAATAGCTTTATTTCAGGAACTTCCAGAAACACCATTTAAATGTTAGAAAGAAAAAAAGGTGTAGATTTTCCAATACAAAGAATGACTATTCTCCACAACTCTTGCCGTGAAACCCTTGCTTTGCTGTGACCACGTGACTAAGTTCCAGTCAGTAGGATGTATTACATATGTGGAAGTCTCTTGCTCAAGCTGTTAGCGGGCACACACTCTTGGTATCTCCTCCTCCTTGTCTTGGCCCGTTTCTTCACTCTGCTGTTGCTGGGATGTGGATACAGCCCCCTTAGACCACAAGCATAACTAAGGTCACCATCGGTTAGGCAGAGCAGTCCGCTAGAGAAGTCGGAGTCCTGAGTCTTCTGTGGCTGAGAGTAGTACCAGGCATGGGAGAGAAGAATACATTCCCACTCTGTGTAAGCCACTGTAATTTTGGGTCTCTGTAACACCAGGTGAATTTAATCTTTTACTGATAGAAATGAATTTGATAAAGTCCCTGTCTTCAAGGAACCAAATATTTACTCTCAAATGCATATTTCTAACCATGTCCTATATATTCTACATTGTTTTTCATGTCAGTATATTTCGAAGGACAGGTGGAAAAGGAGGTTAAGATTATTTTGGGGGTACCTGCAGGCTTTACTAACACATTAGATTTCTGCAGAGCATGCTCAAAGCTGTCCCAACATCCTGCATGAATGGTACAGCCTATTTGCCCTCATGGTCAGGTCACTGCCAGATATGGATCCAAAATATTAGCACATCAAATCCAGCAACGTACAAAAGGGTAATAACATCCTAACCAAGTGAGGTTTCTCTCAAGGATGCATGCTTTTTCAGCATCTGAAAATCAAAATTATCTGCCATTTCAACAAAATACAGGTTAAAAAATCACATAATAAATTTGATAAATTGAATTGATTTGTTGAAAAGCATTTTGACAAATTTAATTACGAATAATTTCAACAAACCAGAAACAGAACAACAGTCCTCAATCTTATAAAGGGCATCTATGAAAAACCTACAGCTAACATCACAGTGGTGAGAGACGCTTTGCTCCCTAAGATCAGGACAAGGCAAGGACGTTCACTCTCATCACTTCTACTTAATATGGCATTAGAGGTCCCAGTCAGTACAATAAATCAACAGATGGAAATGAAAAGCATAGGAACTGGAGAGGAGTGAATAAAAGGGGCTTTATCTACAGATGACATGATGGTACAGGATCTGGCAGAAGTAAGGCCTGCTTGAGTGTGGTTGGTAGGGTAATAATATGGGTGCAATAACTTACAGTTTTAATTTGAACATTTCACCTAAAATGTCATATGGTGTGCTTGAGTGTGATATTGTTATATCACAGAATTGCATGCTTATGATTTTTGTAATAAAAGATTTTGCAATAAATGGGGGTGTTGTTTGTGCTGGACCCTGCATATTTAGAAAATCATAGGGAATCTACCAAAAACTAATAAAACTAACACAGGGATTTGGCAAGGTTGCAAGATACATGGTCAATATGCAAAAATAGATTTTACTTCTGCATACTTGCAATGAACAACTAAACAATGGAATAAAAAAATACTATTTAGAATGTATTAGCAACATGAAATAGGAAAAAATTCAACACATTATGTACAAAATACACTAATATTACCTGTATATTAATGTTACAAAACCCTGCTATGAAAAATTAAATAACTCAAAAAATGGAGAAATATACCATGTTCACAAATTGGATTATTCAATACCATTAAGATGTCAATTCTTGCCAAATTGATCTATTGATTCATTTGCATTGTGAATCAAAATTTTAGAAGGCATTTTTTGGTAGGTATTTGATAAGCTAATTCTAAACACATAGACTGGCCAAAAGAATTTTGAAAAATAACATAGTATGTACATTTATAGTATTTGATTTCAAGACTTACTATAAAGCTACAGAAATCAGAATAGTGTAGTATTGGCACAGAGACAGACATATATCAATAGATCAATGAAACTGAACAGTGCAGAAATAGTTAAACATTTAGTTGATTGATTTTTTTAAACAAAGGTTCCAAGGTAATTCGATGGAGAAAAGGAAGTTTTTCAACTATTATTGCTAGAATAAAGAGACACCTACACAGGAAAGAAATAAACCTGGGCCTCTACCCCTCACTCCATGAACAAAAATTAACATGAAGTGGATCGAAGACCTAAATATAGAAGCTAAGACTTGTAGAAGAAAACATTGTACAAAAGCCTTTGCTACTGTAGGGTGGGCAAGGATTTCTTAAGACACGTTCAAAAAGCACTAATGATAAAAGAAAAAAATCATTAAGCTGAGCTTCATCAAAACTTAAAACTCCTCTTTGAAAGGCACCATTAAGAAAATGACAGGACAAGCCACAGACTAAGAGAAAATATTCATTGTGTGTGTGTGTGTGTGTATGCATGTGTATATATACATACATGTATCTGATAATAGACATATCCAGAATATATAAAGAACTCTTATAACGCAATATTAAGAAAACATCCAAATCTGGGATCCTTCCAGAAGAACTGCCCTGGCATCTCTGTCATAAAAACATTAATTGAATATCTAAGGGGGAAAAATCAGCTCTTTAAGATTTTTAAAGAGAATCAAGATCCCTTCTAGGAAGGTGAGCTTCCAACTGATCAGTTGAATATCAACCAAGTATATATTTTTTTAAAGTAGGGGGAGGGGCCAATGAAGAGCCACTGGAAATGAGTGAGGAGCGCTGAGGAGCGCAGGGACAAGGCCTGCAGGAGACCCCGGGAAGTGGGAGCTGGCCCTCTCGGGACCAAGGACCCAAGGAGGTATGAGTGGAACTTGTCTGAAGATTGTGCCCGAGGGCACTGTTAAGCAAACTGGACTACAAGTCAGGAAAAGAAGGGTAGGTGGGTGTCAACCGGACAGTTGTCTGAAGAGAACACCCTTGTCGAAGGCCTGACACAGCGTGGAAGGAAAACATAATTCTGGTCAGTTCTCACACCGCTTTGAGGATTATAGAGGCTTCCAGCTCATGACCAACAGCACCCTGAATCCAATCCTTTGTCTCTGGATGCTTACTGCTGTCGAATGAGAAGTGGCTGTCCACCTGACCTCGGCAGGGGCCTGCTCTGTGGAAACTCCCATCCTGCCTGCGCTGGAGTGGCAGAATAGGACTCTATGTCAAACTCATTGGCTTAAACACTCAATAGTTCAGCCCTGGCCAGGCGGCTCAGTTGATTGGAATATCATCCCGTTGAAAGGCTGAGGGTTTAATCCCAGGTCAGGGCACATACGTAGGTTGCAGGTTCAATCCTCAGTCAGGGTGCGTATGGGAGGCAACCGATCAATATTTCTCTCTCACATCAATGTTTCTCTCTCTCTCCCCCCCAACCCCCGGTCCCTTCCTATCTGTCTAAAATCAATAAAAACATATCCTCAGGTGAGGATTTAAAAAATATATTTAATAGTTCACATTCCGAGGTGCAGCCAGAGCTTTTATCTCAGGTGTAAAATGACCATCCAGACCCTTTAAATATTTAGACATTTGGAGGCGTTGTCGAGCTCAAGTTGAGTGACTCAGAGTCACTTTAAATGGAAATGGCTTCTCTCAGAAGAGGAGAGGGCCTCTATAGAAGCGACAAGATAAAGAATTAATGTGAGGCTGAGTAACCAACCGTTCTAACTCTAGACCAAGTACTGTATACACAGTTTGCAGATGAAGACAGCAGTGTCAAACAGAACTGGGGCAAAATCCTAGTTCTGCGTATGATTGATTACCTGTGACCTTGAACCAGTTACTCAACCTCTTTGAACCTCAGCTTCTTCACCCTTAAATTGGGGCTAATAATCGCTCCTGCCTCACAGGGTTGATGTGAGGAGTGATAACATGCACGAAGCACCTAAAAGAGCCCCCAGAAAAACAGAGCTCCATAAATTATAAAATTAATGTAACTGAAACAGAAACTACATCTAGAAACCTCTTCTACGTGAAGAATGGAAAAGCAAGGTGAGAAACTTAATAAATAAGGGCAGCAAAAAAGGGATGGCATATTGAGGTATCCAAAGAGACGCCATCTATCTCTGTTGTGCAGGCAGGGGCGCGTACGGTTGTGACTCATCTCTGTTATGCTGACTGTCTTCACAGCTTTCACAATCACTCAGGTGGCAATTTACCATTGTGTGTTTTTTGCTGACATGTTTTATTTTTGTTCTGAATTTGTGCTACTGAAAATCTTACAACAAAGTCACATTACTCATTCCAAAGTTTCCTGACAGAAACAGTTCATACTACGTAATAACTGAAATCACTATTTGCCTACAAGTCCTTCCCTGTGTTTTCCGTCTAGGTTTGGCCATGAGAATGAGTAACTGTTACCACTGTTTGGTGTTACAAAACATGGTAAAATACAAGTGTGCTGACGTGTGTATTTCTTTTTCAAAAAATATTTTGAAAGCAGACAGAAGAGCTTGAATATAAGTATCTTCTCCAACAAGAACACAAAGCTTAAAATTTTTTGTTACATAAAATTTCCTGATAAAATAAGTTTTGATGCTGGTGTGGGACAGATTGGTCATCCTTTGGAAGATGGCTAAATGCTTGATATGCTTTCCTTTTCAAAGGAAAGGTAATCTTTTTAAAGTAGTGATACATACTACAAAGGCCTATAGTTTAAAGTTAGAAAAGATGCATGATACAACAATAAGAGACTCATATAGATATTGTACATCTTCTAAATTCTAAAACTTTAAGTGAAGATATGTACAAGATGGCCAAAAACAAGTTTAATAAATTTTTCATGGGTCGAAAGACAAATAAGCAGGTAAACTGTGTTTCACAGTTAACAGAATTCAAGTCTACATGATTGATAGGCTGCTGCTTTTCCTGTCTACCCCTCAGTTACTTAGGTTTATAAGAGATGTTAAAAACAAAGAAGACTGCTTGCAGGGTGTCCAACCCGTGGCCTGCGGGCCATACGCAGCCCAGGATGGCTGTGAGTTCAGCCCAACACAAAATCGTAAAATTACTTAAAACATTATGAGATTTTTGTGTGCGTGTGATTATATGTTGCAATGTACTTAATGTGTGGCCCAAGACAACTCTTCTTCCAGTGTGGCCCAGAGACGCCAAAAGGTTGGACACCCCTGGTTAAGGACTTAATGGAGACGACGTTTAAAAAGTCACTCACCTCTCCATCCTTTCAAAGTAATTACCAGTTTTTAATGTGATGTCTCTGAGTTAACTTAAGCCTCAAGATCAATTTTTTTTGGTCTCAATAGCTAGTTCACTTTCTCTGCACTCATCCTACACTTAAATTCCTGTTTCCCAAGGAGGTCAGTTTAGGAATATGAAGATGGGGAGGAGGGGCCACGATGGGCCGAAGCCAGCTAAAAAAGGGATATGCGACTGTCTTCTCGCATTCTGAACGCAGCCCCGGCTCTGGTCCTCCTGTGCACAGACATCCTCTGTGCTCCAAAACGTAATGACTATAGGGTGATACACAAGTCTGCTCTTTCATGGCAAGTTTTTCTGGTTGGAGGGGCTAAAAGAAAAGAATGGCAATTCATCCTGTTTTACAGCTATCCAACTAATGAATTCTGAGGTCAGTATCAATCTGTAGGGACTTGGCCACGCCTCTGATGTCTATTTGAAGATGGACATTTTACTGATTTTTAGCAATGTTAGCTCATCCCCACCCTAAATCATTGACATGGCTGCAATTCATTCCTGTAAAAAGAGAGAAGGCTTGAATTTAAGTCCCACTATTTGAATGACAAATCACAAACTGAGTCTCAGCTTCCGCTTTTTTACCATGGTAATAATACCCTGTCAACCTATTTCACAGCAGTGACATAAAGGTTACAAATGAGAGGATGCATACAAGAGTGATCTAAAAACAGAGCTACAAAACTGGAAGTTTATATTATTATGACAAATTCCACTGAATGGTCAAACACGCTTAGAGACTGGTTTTTCATAATACTAAAATACAATTAAATTCTCAGACTCTATGATCCCATTCAAAGAAAAATGCTTCAATACTTTACATAAAGCTTCTCCCTTTCATGTTCTGAATCTCAGAGCTACCAATTCTCCTGATTAGAAAGCAGTTAGCATAACTATATAAATTAGTACTATCCAAAGGGCAAAATCTGGTGTTGAAAATATAGCTCATTTCTCCAAAGAAGATCTACAAATGGCCAATAAGTAGATGAAAAGATGTTCATCCTCATTAGCCTTTAGGGAAGGGAAAATCTTAACCACAGAGAGATGTTCCTTTATACTAACTAGGATGGCCAAAATAAAAAGACAGACGATAACAAGTGTTAGGATGTGGAGAAGTTAGAACCCTCATGCACCTTTAATCAGGATGTAAAATTGTACAGCGCTCTGGAAAACAGTTTGGCAGTTTCTCCAGAAGCTAAACATAGAGTTTCCATATGACCCAGCAATTTCACTCCTAAGTAAACAGTCAAGAGAACTGAAACATATATTCACACAAAAACTTGTATGGAAATGGTCATGGTAACATTATTCATAATAGCTCCAAAGTGGAAACAACCCAAGTATCTATGATGAATGAATAAACAAAATGTGGTATATTCATACAGTGGAGTATTATTCAACCACAATAAGGAATACAATACTGACACAGGCTTCCATGAGGATGAGCCTTGATAATATCATGCTAAGTGAAGGAAGCCAGATACAAAAGGCCACACGGTTCCATTTATATGAAATGATCAGAACAGGTGATCCATAGACATAGAAAGTAGATTAGTGGCTGCCCGGGGACAGGAGAACAGGAGATGGAGGATGACTGCTTATTTAGACAGGCTTCCTTTTGGGGGTGATGAAAATGTTCTGGATTAGATAGTGGTGTTGGTTGCACAACTGTGTGACTATACTAAGAACCACTGAACTGTGCACTGCTATAAAAGGGGAAGAGGTGCCTCAAAATAGAGTTCTTAGCAATCTCCTGGAACCTTCTTTGCTTGTTCTTAAACTGACTCCATAATGGCCACATTTTTAATCTCACTTCTGATCAGAGGCACCTTCTTCTTAAGGTGTTTCTTCTACTCTAAGAACCTGGTGCTTGGGCTCAGTTGCTCTAGCTTTTATCCACCAGCTACCTCCTGATTTTGTCTTTGACTCATTGGCTGCTTCTACTTCAGAAAGTGAAATGCCTCTTGCCACCTATCATAAATTTGGCATGTTCTAGCCCACCCTCCTTCCCTTCACTTGACCTCTCTTGGGGATTTGAACAGATTATAACAGGTAGGGTGTGCTAGGCTGCAACACAAACTTTTCCAGATCAGCTCTGCATGTTCTGGCTTTGTGACCCTCCTCCAGATCAACACTCCCACAGAGGGTTTGAGCCTTCTCTGCGGGAATGTTCTCTGGGATGCCTCTCTTACACAACAGACAAACAATGTGCAGATGTCTTCCTTACATATATCACAGGCTAAATGTCACCAGTTCCCACATACCGTACATGGTGAAGTTACCCTATATCTGGAGATAACAGTTTGCCATGGCAGCTTGTAAGAGTAAACTCTCGCCATTTATTCTCCCATCCAAGTACTAACCAGGCCCGACCCTGCTTAGCTTCCGAGATCAGACGAGATCGGGCGCGTTCAGGGTGGTATGACCATAGACTCTTGCCATTTATTCTCATATCACATGTTTGATCTATAAATCAGACAAGAAGGGAAACAACTCTTCTCTGGCAAATCTCAGTCCACATGGTCTCAAAAACAAAAACTGAAGTGCGTACTAGTGGGATAATATCTTTTAGGAATCTCTGTACATCACATTAGGATGAGTGGGTAGGTAGAACACAGTATACAGTATTCAGTAATCCCTAGTTATTTATTTACTGTTCCTTTTTTAAAAATATATTTTATTGATTATATTATTATAGTTGTCCCATTCCCCCCCTTCATTCCCTTCCACCCTGCACACCCTCTCCCACCTACATCTCCCCTCTTTAGTTCATGTCCATGTGTCATAAGTTCTTTAGTTTCTACATTTCCCACACTATTCTTGCCCCCCCACCCTGTCTATTTTCTACCTACCATCTATGTTACTTATTGTCTGTGCCTTTCCCCTCTCTCCTCCTCCCACTCCCCTGTTGCTAACCCTCCATATGATCTCCATTTCTGTGGTTCTGTTCCTGTTCTAGTTCTTTGCTTGGTTTGCTTTTGTTTTAGGTGCGATTCTTAATATCTGTGCGTTTGCTGTCTTTTTACTGTTATTTTTTATCTTCTTCTTCTTAGATAAGTCCCTTTAACATTTCATAGAATAAGGGCTTGGTGATGATGAACTCCTTGAACTTGACCTTATCTGAGAAGCATTTTATCTTCCATTCCATTCTAAATGACAGCTTTGCTGGACAGAGCAATCTTGGATGTAGGTCCTTGCCTTTCATGACTTGGAATACTTCTTTCCAGCCCCTTCTTGCCTCTAAAGTCTCTTTTGAGAAATCAGCTGACAGTCTCATGGGAACTCCTTTGTAAGTGACTGTCCCCTTATCTCAAGCTGCTTCTAGAATTCTCTCCATTTTCATCTTGGGTAATGTAATTACGATGTGCCTTGGTGTGTTCCTCCTTAGGTCCAACTTCTTTGAGGCTCTCTGAGCTTCCTGGACTTCCTGGTAGTCTATTTCCTTTGCCAGATTGGGGAAGTTCTCCTTTACTATTTGTTCAAATAAGTTTTCCACTTGTTGCTTTTCTTCTTCCCCTTCTGGTACCCCTATAATTCGGATGTTGGGACGTTTAAAGTTGTCTTGGATGTTCTTAAGCCTCTCCTCATTTTTTTGAATCCTTGTTTCTTCCTTCTTTTCTGTTTGGTTGTTTCCTTCTTCCTTCTGGTCCACACCATTGATCTGAGTCCCAGTTTTCTTCCCATCTCTATTGGTTCCCTGTGCGTTTTCATTCATTTCACGTGTTGTAGCCTTCATTTGTTCATCTAATTTGCAACCAAATTCAACCAATTCAGTGAGCATCCTGATCACCAGTGCTATGAACTGTGCATCTGATAGGTTGGCTATCTCTTCGTCGCTTAAAAGTATTGGCTCTGGTGGTTTCATTTGTTCTTTCGTTTCAGCCATTTTTTTTCTTTTTTTGGTCTGGTCACACCTGTTACATATGAGGGGCGGAGCCTTAGGTGTTCACCAGGGCAGGGCAACCCAGGAGCAGAGTTGTGATGCTGTACGTGGGGGCGGGGTCAGAGAGGGAACAATGGCACTTGCTCTGCTCTCTCTCAGATTTCAGTCCCCTCTGTGAGGCTGGGAGTCTCTCCCACCACTTCAACCCCCACAAGTGTTTTCAATTGGTGCTTTTAGGCTTTATTTCCCGGCGCTGGGACGCTGGGTTGCGCAGTCTGTCTCTCTGCCCGTTTTCACCTGGTTTATCTGCACGCAAATGTGTGACCGTGGTCAGCCACCTTGTGCACCTCACTGGGTCTGCTAGTTGCCTCCCCGCGCCTGGTAAGCACCGCCTATGGGTCTGGGGTGTGCCAACCGCCACCTGCGTGTCCAGGACCACTAGCCACTGCTTTTTCCTGCCACAATCCCTCTCCACTGGCTGCTGACTCCGCCCCTCTTACCAGTCTGGGTGAATTGTTGTCAGACTTCCGTAAAATTCAATATTCTATCTGTTCTGATTGTTTTTTGGTTCTAAATTTTTGTTGTCCTTAATTTTAGTTGTGAGAGGAGGCATAGTGTGTCCACCTATGCCTCCATCTTGGCTGGAAGTCTCCCTAGTTATTTTAATTAATGTAATAAAATAATGCATAGCAGTTACAACTGCTTTTAGTTAGCTAGTAAGCATTAGGCATTATACTATGTACTATATTGTCTTTATTCCTCACAACGACCCTATAATGAAAACATCATCTGCCCAGTAGAGATGCGGGTGGACCTGGGGATTTGGAGATCACAAACGTGCCCAGGGTCACAGCTATTACTGGTAGTGAAACCAGATTTTAAACCCTTGCTTTTTCAACTAATCTTCGCTTATCTTTTCTACAGAGCTCATCAACTCAAATGTTGATTCATTTCACTGAAATACATGCCATATTGAGTGGTGTGTTCAATACATTTTCGAATGTACTGAACAGATGAACTTAAATGGCCATTTTTACAGTTTTCAAGTGCAATGAAAGAATACTTTTGTTTCTAACTTCACCACTAATGTTTATTTTCTTTAATAACAAAAATTACAAATTACCAGACACGGCATATACATTTATAAAAACGAAAACCCAGAGGAGACCGAAGGGATAAACTATCGTTAGCAGATAAACTTGAGTGACGTGGTCACTGGCAAGGTCTGTGTGCACACCGTGTCCTCTGACACTGCCTCGTACGAGCATTCACAATCCTCGACCCCACCAACGGGGCTGAGACCACGGAAGTTTAGAGCGGCCAGGGCCCTGAGGGATTGTTCGGTCATACCCCCCCCGCCCCCCACGGTACCAGACCACTCCAGAGTGGCCAGGTCATGGCTGGTGCTGCCAGAGCCAGGCTGGGCTCCCCATCTCCTGAGTCCAAGGGCCACCACTTGATGTTACTGTCAACTGTCCCAAGCAATTAAGTTGGCCTGTGACACTTCCTTTTCCATAGTTAGTTCTACCTTGTCAGATGAGTTATAACTGTGAGTGAAAACTGGTCGAAAACAAAGTTTTTCAACACACTATTTCTGGTCATAAGGAAAATGAAAATCTACTGTTAATTAATGTCAAAATCAAATGACAAGGTCAAAACAAACCAACATCTCCAACTCCATTAGGAATAGAACCTGTTCAGGTGGACCTAGAGCTGCAACTGGAAGCCTATCGGTCAAAACTGTGTGCGGTTTCTGCTTCCTTCTGGAATTACACAAGCCTTCTCCAGCTCCTTAAGAAGTCTGCCATTTCCTGTTGCTCAACTGTTGAACAATGGGCAGACTGTTGCCGTGTTTTCATTAATTACACCACAGGCTGAATGGCACAGATTACCACATAGTGGACATTTTGAAGTGACCCTGTTTCCTTTGTTCAAACAATGTGTCTAAATGTGTCAGTAAAGGAACAAATTTTATTTGGGTCTTCAGGAGAATTGAGAGATATCAGGACCTCAGGAATGTGAGTTGCATCACATTGTTCCAATTACTATTTTATGACTTGCCCACCTTCCCCTTATGCCTTCTTATCCTTGGCAGTTATGTCTAGGTGGGAAGGTGGGAAGAAATCTCAACACCTTTAAGCAGTTTCCAAAGCTAAATATGTTCGTCAGGCAGATTACCCTCTTCCTCCCCATCCCCCCAGAACAGGGCTAGAGTGACCCTGAAAGGCAGCAAAGCCGGGAAAGGAAAAGAAGGTCAGGGTAAACAGATGAGCGTGCCCTGGACTCTACGAAGACATTACTAGTTTGGGGCACACTGACACCTTGCAAGATCTTTTGCCTCCTTGAGAAGTCCCTGTCTGCTTTCTCTCAATTAAAGGCCTCCTTTCTCTGCATTCCTTCCAGAGTGGGGCTGGGGAGGCAGGAGGCAACTCATACAAGTCCACTCTGGCTTCCCTGACTGTGGCTCTCTCAGGCCACCATGTTACCACCACAGTCCTCAGAGACCCTGGTAAAAGGGCCCTTTCACCAAAAAGTGATGGATGGGGAATGTAGAAAAGTTAGCCTCAAAATAGGTAGAGCTGGCATTTTAAAGATGTAAATGTGGGTTTGTCAGGGTTATGTAAAAAAAATTATTGATTGATTTTAAAGAGAGGGGAAAGGAGAGACACAGAGAGAGAGAGAGAGATGGAAACATCAATTGGTTGTTCCACTTAGTTATACATTCATTGGTTGCTTTTTGTATGTATGTGCCCTGACTGGGGATCAATCCTGCAACCTTGGCATATTGGGATGACACTCTAACCAAGTGAGCTACCGGGCTAGGGCTTCAGGGTTATTTAAGGATCACTTTTGAAATACAAAAATATACTGTGCAACTATGAAGGAAATATTATGAATGGCTACTGGGTCAGGGAAAGTTAGCATTAGGTACAAACATGGAGAGAGGCTGGGAAGTAAAAACCCTTGCATTAAGGATTGAAGAGAATGAAACAAGAGCTGCAGAAAGCATCTGGAGTCTCAAATCTGGGTTTTAGATCTGGGTTTGAGTCCCAGCTCCAGTATTTCACAACTATGTCACCTTGAGTGGTTTACCTTTCAGGTCTCTGAACTTGTAAAAAATGACAGCTGTGTCATTATTGTTACTACTACTACTACTTCCTTCAGAGAGGCATTGTAGACGCCATGTTGGTAGGTGGAGAGGGTGGACAAGGAAGAAAACCTGAGAGCCACATCAGTAACCTGGATGCCCCTTCCCAGTGTCCAGGGTGAAAGGGAAATAAAAGTAAGTTTGCATGACCTAAGTGACACACTCGATACTTTAAAACCTAAGCCTAGGTGATTATTAAACACTATAAAACTAGATTAATTGTGTGCTCTATAATTGCCTTATTAGGCACCCAAACCATCCATGAACACAACCCCTCAGCAGAGAGAACAGGCCTTGCAGGTGGTGTGGAGACAGATATTTTACAGCTGAAATCCTCTAACTCAGCAGTGCCCAGCCTTTTTGGCAGCAGGGACTGGTTTCGTGGAAGACAATATTTCCACTTATGGGGGTTGGGGTGGGGGTGGGAGGGAGACAGGGGGCAGAGCTCACGTGGTAATGCGATGGTGCCCACAGATGCGGAGGATGGAAGTTGGGGGTCCCTGCTCTAATTTAAGCCTAAAAGACAGACAGGAGACCCCTACTATTAGGAGGAGGTGATGATGATGATGATGATGATGACGACGACAACGATACTAAGACTATCTGGGTATTCTCAGCTGACGCCAAAGTCTGTGCTCCTAAACAATGTGCCAGACGACCTCTCCTGACAAGTGAGAGCCTGTTCGCAAGCGTCCAGAGGCTCACATCAGCACCCATGCAGAGAGTTGAAGTGACAGCTCATCTTCACTACACGAATTCATCCAGCTAACACCTCCTGAGCACCAGGAGAGAAATGAGGCAGGAGACCCCCTGTAACCAGGCAGAACCACAAGTGTGTCGTCTTACATGCTGTTGGCACGTACTGATGGGAGTATGGGATTTGTCAGGCAGCAAGGGGGTCAGACTCTAGCAGGAGGGAGCGCAGCAGAAGGCATGGAGCAGGAGTGGGGAGCAGGAGTGGAGACCAGGGAGCTGTCTGAACTTAGTGGATTTTGGAGAAGACAATGATGATTATTACAAGATGGAAAGGCAAGTGAGTGGCTGGTTATAGAGACTCTGGTCTCAGAAAGGGTGAGAGAGAGAATGGTGAGGTACCTTAGGCTATAGGAAGAAATCACTGGTGAATCTATGCTGTAATTGTGCCACAAAAACTTCTGCAGATTAACATCGCCTCCTCCTTGGTCTTGCTGCATTTGAAATAAATGGCTTTTACTCCCTAAAATAGCCTTACAGTCCTACAGAGTGCTTGCCTATTCATTATCCCACTTGCTCTGAGCACACGTTGGCTACCACCTTAACTTTCTGCATGAGCCATCCCTAGTAATGGCTTGATATAACCTTAGACAAATGATCCGTTCTCCACTCATGTGTAGAATGAGCACTGAGGAGTACACCTGCTGTCTTATAACATTAAAGTACAGCCTGTTGGGATGGGCAGGAAAAAGTTCACCATTGCCTTGGGCCCAAGGAACTCATCCTTGAGAAATCCCTTGGGAATTCTTAGATCCTAAAAGACTTAGAGATTTTTTTTTAGAGTATCAATCTGAAAGTGTCCTCCCAACTAACAAGAGAGATAGCAAATAAGTCCCCAGCCCAAAATATCCAGTTAAGTATGGCAATGACTAGCTTGTTAATAATGCATAAACTCTTGGATACTGTGATAGTTATTGGTCCAAATATTGGATACATTTTGGGTATAGACAGAGATTTGAGCGAGAGTCTCCGGGCTTGCTCTGTATTAGCACTAGTCAGGAGGTCTTTGTATTCGAAGCTCCTTTCTTTTTTTTTTTTTTTAATATACATTCTTTTTAAAGATTTTATTTATTTATTTATTTATTTAGAGAGAGGGGAAGAAAGGGAGAAAGAGGGGGAGAGAAACATCAATGTGTGGTTGCCTCACACATGGCCTGCACTGGGGACCTGGCCTGTAACCCAGGCATGTGCCCTGACTGGGAATCGAACCAGCAACCCCCTGGTTCACAGCCTGTGCTCAATCCACTGAGCTACACCAGCCAGGGCTGAAGTTCCTCTCTAGCAAAGCCTTCCTGGCCCGCCCTACCTAAGCTTTCCGCCCCACTGACATTTCAAGTCTCCTTTCTTGCTTTATATTTTTATTCTTGGCACTTGTATTACATGCTATATATTATACTTCTTTGCCTTGTTTATTGCCTGTTTTGCCAGTGGAATGGGAGATCTATGAGGAAAGGATTCTGTTTTGTTCGGTGACCCATCCTCAGCACCTAGAACAGAGCCTGGCACACAGCTGAATGGGTTCATGAATGAGACAGACACGTAAAGGCACATGCACACAAAGTTCTGAGAGTTGATTGTTATTTCAGTGAGTCAAAAGTTACAGTGCTGTGTCCTGGTTTTTTCTCTTAATGTCAAAAGCCTAACGGTTTTCTTAATATCAATCACTTGGTTTTCATTGATGAGAGGATTTAAAAGAAGCGAAATTTACCATGGAACCTTGTACCACCTAGTCTTAATCTCAAAGTTGGGCTATACATGCATTTTAGGAATGTAAGTTCAAGGATAACACAGATGCTCAGAATGTAGCTCCAATTTTAGTATGACCCTGGGCACACACACAGAGGACATTTCCCAACCTCCTTTGTAGTTGGCCATGTGATGGAGTTCTAGCCAAAGTGATGTACAATACTTACCCGTTTGGCCACTAAGAACCTCCATCTGTGCTATTTCACTCTCTTTCCCCTTCCAACAACTGATTCTATCAGCAACGTGGTCCTTGGCTATGCCAGAACCACAGATGCGAGGGGCCTGAGCCCCTGAACTTAATGGAGGGGAGTCACCTACTGAGCAGAAACATCCACCTCGAGCACGAGCAGGAAATGACCCCATGTCGTGTTTGAGCCATCACACCCCTCTGAGTCTGCTTGCGGGTGCGGTCTGGCCCACCCCACCTGGTGCAGCTCTCATAGCCTTCATTTTCTCCAACAGAATAAGAGCTTATACTGAAATAATGGGTGAATATATTAAATTGTCCATTTAACAAGCATTTATTAAACTTTACTGTGTGCCAGGCATTGTTCTCAGGATTGCAGCAATGCTCAAACTTGTTAAAATTCCTTGTTTTTCTTCCCTCAAAGAGATAGAGGATGGGATCCCAGCCCTACCTAGGGTTCTATAACCCCTGTGCCCTTAAAACCACTTACTAGCTGGCTTACGGATACCAGTCACTCTGCCACCCCTCACAAGACGGGCGGCTACACGGAGCTTCTTACATTGCTGACTGCGATAGACTGGAAATGAGCTGGGGAAAGGCGAGGGACAGGGGCTCTAGTACCTGGCACATGTGGCCAGGACTAGGAAAGCTGGCAGCGCCCGCTGTCTAAGGGCATGTCTAGGGCAGACAGATGTGGGGGTTGGGGAGGGATAAGGCTGCTGTTCACACATACTCACATGTCAGTATACAGAATCTGAATGGAGTTAAATCTTGGAGTAGTCAAATAACTGGGCTTTGCTCATGCCTCGCCAAAAAACACAAGCCTACATTTCCAAAAGGCAAGTAATGAACTTGATTGGGCCCTCTTCCAGGATTTCTGCCTTTTGGCAGGGCAGTGCTGGTGTAAAGGAAGTGTGGGGCCAGGCCGGAGGAAGTGGTGCACGGCAGCCCTTACAGCCAGACAAACCAGGATAAGCCCAATCCCCCATCTCTGTTTCCTGCCACCCAAGGGACCAGTTGTGTTTCTTACCAAAAAGAAAGGTTGCCCAAAGGACAAGAAGGGGGGCGGGGGAGGACACTATAATTATATTGTAAACTCTTAACCCAAAATTTACACCAGAGTCACTTGTAAGATAGAAAGGGAACACAAAACTTTCTTGAAATGCCTTGCCCTCATTATTTCAGTAAAAAAAAGAAGCCCAACATCTCAACGTTCTTGTGAAAATTTGTGGTTTTAAATAAACACTCCCACTCCGTTTTATAATTTGAAGTCAACCAAGCAGCAACCAATGCCAGGGTATGTTTAAAGGAAGTAACAGGAATCTAAGAATGTCATCATTTAAAGGAGATTCACAGTTCAAGATAGCAGGGAAAGGGGAATAGCCTCCCGACCAATGGTTCACAAGAACCAGGCTGTGAACTGAAGAAGACTGGAATGAGCACTCACGGCAGTTCACACACTGATTCTCTGTGCAACACTGTGAGCAACAGATTTAACCTTGACCAAGCTCTCCCCGGGGCTCGTGGGAGGAAACATGGTACAGGAAGTCAGGTCAAATACTCGGAAAATGGCTCCAGCTAGGTCTTAAATATTACAGTACCATTGACAGAGAGAATCCCTGCCCAGCTCTGCGTGCAGGCCCCTGAACGGTAGCTCACACCTAAAATACCAGATGAATGCCAACTGCATGAAAAGGAGTAACTAAAAATGAAAGACTCCAAAGTAGACATAAGTAGTATGGAAAAGCAGAAGAGAGGACTGGAATCAGGAAGACTCATCTAATACCTTAATCATTAACTAAGAAAAGCGCTGGTTGGGCAAGTCCCAAATAAACTCCAACGACCTTGGTTTCTTTATTTGGGTAATGAAACAACTAAATTAGAGAAACTTTAGGGTCTCTTTATAAGCCTATGTAATCATATGGCTTTCTAACGATTGCAGCTCTTCTTCACCTGTTCATCTAAACCTCCCCTTCAGTGCTTCACAACAGTTTATGCTAAAATAGCCTGGCTTATGCCCTAGCTTGGAGGGGGGCTTGGTTGGAGTGTCTCAAGTACACCAAAAAGGTGGTGGGTTTGATTCCTGAACAGGACACATACCTAGGGTGCAGGTTCGATCCCTAGTCAGGGCGTGTACGAGAGGCACCCAATCAATGTTTCCCTCTCATATCTCTGTCTCTCTCTCTCTCTCAAATCAATGAACATATCCTTGGATGAGGAACATATATATAGTAGCCTCCTTGTCAGTGCACCTAAGAATAAAAACACTGAGACTCCTGGAATCATCATGAATTTAGTTTCAAGGCCTTTAAGCAAGCACATAATAACTATAACAAAATAAACCTAGTGGCTGTATCTTAGTTAAAAGGTATTCTAATTTATTTACACACTGAAAACAACTAGAATAAGGCAGAAATGTGATCTAGGTCAGTGGCAAGGATTGCTCTGAATGTCTCGACTATGTCTTCTGGGGCTACGTATTTGCCACCACCCTCCTTCCCTCTACACTCCTCACCCCTGGGGAAAAGCACCCACATTAGGAGGACACGTGTCTCTTTACCTTTCATTTAACCCAAATTTCAATGACAGATGTGACCTAAAACTGGAAGTGTCTGTCTGTCAACTCGAATCCTTAAGTAGAAATGATGAGATAATCACAGAAAATCCCGGAAATGATAAGTATGTATCTACAGCCTAGAAGCCGAGAACAAACCATTTGCTGTCATCCCATCTCACATTTCTCATGAACCTTACTGAGATGAACACTATTCTCATTCCCATTTAACAGCAGAGGTAACTGAAACAGAAGAATTAAGTAACTTGGCCAAGGTCACAGAGTTAGTTAAGGGGAAGCCAGGACTTGAACCCAGGCATGTAGGCTTTGCGGTTTGCACTCAGAACCGCTGTGCTAAGTCACCCATGAATACAAGGCAGAGGCATTCCTGCTCAACTGAGCCCTTGGTGACTCCCAGTGCTCACAACTGTACCACTCTGCAGTGGTCACCTCAACAAATGACCTCCCTTCTTCTTCCATGAAAACGCACGGGCTCCAAGGTGTGAGCGACCTGTGCCAGGTGCCCTCCTTTCATAAACTTACCCATATCCTTCGTTTTCTCTCAAAATAAACAACCCCTCTCTCGTTCCCTCAGGAATCTTGCTCTATGAATCCCCTCTCAACCTTTCATCTTTGACCTCTTCTGTCTCTTCCCCCTTAATCTGTAAACATGCTCAAGTTACCACCTTCAAAAAAATAAAAATAAATACAAACGAACCTTCCATTTATCTTCACCCACTCTCAGTTCCATAACTAAGGCCACTCTCTTGCTCTGCGAGCCTGGGAAAATGACTTTCTCTAACAGACTTCAATTTTTGTACCTAAATAACAACGGCGCTGGACCAGGACATCGCCAAGTACCCCAGACTCCAACACTCTGCAGTTCTCCATGCAGAGAAGATTGCTCTGACCAGGTTTAGTTTCTTTACTGTCCCCTGAAGCCCCAGAGTTAATTTTCTTCTAGGACTGCCAAGCTGTTCCCCCAGCTGGCAATACTCTCCTCGTTCTCTCCATTCATTTCCCAAATCCTGGTTTTCCTTTAAGACCTAGCTTGACTCTCACCTGCTCCAGGACAGCCTGATCTTTAAACTCTTAGAGAACTTCAATTATAGGCCATAATTGAGCACTCTCCATCAACAGTGCCTTATCTCTCACATTACTGTTCTGTGTAGCTTTGTTCCCTTACCTAGACAACTCTTGGCAAGCGGGGACTTAGTCACATTTCTCCGTAACCCCTAAAGGACCTCACACCCAGTGGGTCTGCAACAGGGGCTCAGCATTGTGAGCTGGCCGACTGAGAGGTCAGGATCCTGAAGCCACTGCGGAAACTGGTGGTCAGTGTGTATTACAGGCCTCCCTGATTGTGAAGGAAGACCACCTCTGACTTCTACTTCTGTCTCAGACACACACTTCTAAAACATGAACTTGTCATTCACGAGTAGTATCCAAATTTAGCAACAGGAAAGCTTAGCCAACTCCTTGATTTTTCTTTTATTTGAATCACACACGGTTACAGTCATGTTTCCCTTTGACCTAACGTAAGTGATCGCAAGCACCGTAACTTTTATAGGCCTCTGGGTGACCCATGTTCTGCACTTCCCCTAACACATATTCGCCATGGTTGTTAGGTTCCCTTACTTTTCAATACATACAGCATTATGTTACTTCCTCACTCTGGCAACCAAATTTCAAGGAAACATCTGGAATAATAGTAGAGTTGGTGTTTGATTAGAACTACATCCTCAGCTTTATTCATTTGGAAATGACTAATTTCAACCTTTGGGTTTGAACTGAGCGCAGAGGGAGGTATGCTTCAGGAGTTTGCTAGCACTTTCCCACAGAGACAACAAGTCACCAGTGCAAACCCGGAAACAGCGCTCACCTCCTCCGCCCTAGGAGAATGATGGAGGGGCCACTCACACTGTCAGTGCTGTTCAGGGGCTTCTAACAATCCTGGGTTAACTGCTGACGACTCAAGGTGAATCCCTAAGCTCCTCAAACAGAATTTTTTAACTCAGCTTAATTGTTTTAAATAAATGCTCCAGAACGATGGTTCTCAACATTGGTCACAGATTCAGGGCACGTTCATAAATACCGATGCTCGGCTTCCCCTCTCCCTACTCCACCCTTCAAAGATTTCAATCTAGCTGGTTCAGAGTGACACCCATACCTTAGTATTTTCTTAAATGCAGCTCTGAATGAATTAAGATACTATTGTTAAATATTTTAGCTATGATAACAGTATTGTGGCTGTGTTTTTGAAACAGAGTTCTTCACTGGTGGAAAAACTGGTGAAATTCAAATAAGGTCTTGGTTTAGTTAACAGTACTGTACCAGTGTTAATTTCCTGGTTTTGATCATTGTCTGTGTGGTTCTGTTAGATGCTCACTTTAGAGGAAGCTGGGTGAGGGATATACAGGAACTCTCTGAATTATTTATGTGATTTTTCTCTAAGACTAAAAATTGATTCAGATTAAAAAGTTTTTTTAAAAAAGAGTCTTTTAAAGATACATGCTTAAATATTTATGAATGAAATTATATGGCTGCTTGAGATTTACTGCCAAACAGACCAGCTAAGGAAGTGACGGGGAGTGAGTAGGGGTACGGACGCAACAGGAGTGTGGATACGTTGATGCCTGCAGCGGGCGGGCACCGAGTACGTGACGGTTCACAGTATTTGTCTACTTCAACATGTGTGTAAAATTTTCCATCATATATACAGGAGGAACAAAATTCCCAGGTGATTCTGACACATACTCAGGGCCAAGAAACACTGCTCTGAGTCTTGAAAATGTATAATGAGAAGCTCTGTCTTTACTACCAGCTAAAACACTTTATCCAGCTCTTTAAAAATGAGCTGGTCAATCTTTTTGTAGTACTACACTTTCCTAAACTACAAAATGACAGATGTAGATTAGAGGACCTTTCAAAAAGAAGACAAGAAGCATTTAAAAGTTGATTTTTTCTAAAATCGTCTCTCTAAAAGTTAATGTCATGGTTAATTTCTAGCACAATAGTCAAAAATGGTAAAGCCTTTATGTGTACAAGAGCATTTTCCAGAGAAGTTTCTTAAAAAAATGCTAATTCTATAAGATATTAATAGATGTTACCTAATATAGGAGTTCTGAGATCAAAAAGCTGGAAAAGTGCTGGCTTGCTTTACTGTTAAGATTCCTATGAACTTTTAAAAAATAAGATAATATGCATTGTGACTTTCCAAGGTTGTGATGGATTATGCAAAGAGCTTGAGCTTCCTTACATGGACTAGTTTTGTAGAACTTATATTGGAAAACAGTGCTGTAGATCAGTGGTTTCCAAATCCTAGGTAAGGGAGAATGGCATCAGAATCATTTGGTAAACTTACTAAAATAATGACTCACAAAACACAACCTAGACTAGTCCTGGGACAGGGGAACTCAGTATTAAAACAAACAAAACTCCAAGTGATTCTAATGCTTAGTCATGTTTGGGACTTGCAGCTGTGTAGATCATAATGTAGTAACCTAGTTCAGACCATTTGAAAGGCCACAGCATTGCCAAACAATATGAAAGGTCATACTGAACAGTCTTCCAAATACGAGACCTCCGTGCGAGAACATGCACACATGCGTACAGCATTGAATGGAAGATGCATGCTATTATGCTGGAGGGGGTGTCAAATTTAAATCTATCAATGTACTGATGACTACTTTGTAATTTCAAGGACATTCTATGTCTATTATTAATAAATAATGAATTTGCAGCGATTTTCAACCTTTTACTGGTGTGTTGGTTTTACATGTCTATCTTCTCTGGCCTGAGCCAATGACCAGAACTATTTTGTTAAATAAGTCCAGCAGGTACCATTCACATAAGCAGTTTCTCCAAGATAGACCTCCTGACCTTTTCTTTATATAAGTCCCTTCTTGAGTGAAAACTTTGGAAATTATTTACTTATACCTTGGTGCTCCCAGAGCTGTTTCATGTAGTGGTCCAGTCGATGTATTTCAGCTTAAAAGAAGTACCTACTTACTGTTATTAATAATTCCTCAACATCCTACCACATTCCTTAGTTTACTAAGTACTTTCATATAAATTATCTTGTTTCTTTCCTTACAAAACTTTGTGGGCTAAATAGGGGCAATTATTTCCACCCAGCCAATAGGAATCACTGAGCTTTCATGTGCTAACACAGTGAAAAAAATACAACGTTGAGGGAGATGTCAGGACTCCTGCTCTCAAAGAACTGATACCCTATTTGAAAATAAAATATAAATTACATATAGGAACCAGCTAAGTTGTATTGAAGCTATAATGCTAGCTAGAGCAAATTAGTATGGCAGGACTCTACACATACTAATTAGAGCTAACACTTGAAATAAGTTAGTCGGAGAAAGACAAATACCATATGATTTCATTTACCTGTAAAATCTAATGAACAAAATAAATAAACAAAATAGAAACAGACTCATACACACAGAAGAGACTGATGGTGGCCAGAGGGAAGGGGAGTTGGGGGACCAGGTGAAAAGGGTGATGGGATTAAGAAGTACAGATTGGTAATTGTAAAGTATAGCATAGGCAATATAGTTAATAATATTGTAATGACTATGTATGGGGCCAGGTGGGTACTGGAAATAACAGGGAGAACGCTTTGTAAAATATATGACTGGCTAACCATTACACTATACAATTAAAACTGATTCAAAATAATACTGAATATAAACTATTATTGAAAAGTAAAATTTAAATTAAAGAAAAAAGAGCTAACACTTAACTGAGCAATTTAATCTTCACTCAACTCTTGGGGTAGGTTACTACCATTTAGCCCCATTTTTCAGATGAGAAAACTGAGACAAAGAGAAGTTAAGTAACTTGCCCAAGCAATAAGTAGTGAAGCAGGATTCAAACTCCAGATTTGTCTAGCTCCACAGACTATGCTTTTTCATAATCATATTTTGCTGTTAGGAAAGAATCCCCCAGGACTTTCAGCCAAGATGGAGACATAGGTAGATACACTTTGCCTCTTCCCACAACCAAAAAAAGGACAACAACAAATTTAAAAACAAAAAACAACCAAAACTTCCGGAAAATAGAACTGTATGGAAGTCTGACAACCAAGAGTTAAAGAAGAAACATTCATTCAGACTGGTAGGAGGGGTGGAGACAGGTGGCCAGGTTTATTTGAAACTTATTTGAAAAAATAAGGAAGGAAAACTTCCCCAATCTGGTGAAGGAAAAAGACTTCCAGGAAGTCCAGGAAGCTGAGTGTCCCAAACAAATTGGACCTGAGAAACACACCAAGGCACATCATAATTACATTACCCAAGATTAAAGATAATGAGAGAATCTTAAAAACAGCAAGAGAAAAAGAGACAGTTACTTACAAAGGAGTGCCCATAACTGATTTCTTAAAAGAAACCTTGCAGGCAAGAAGGGGCTGGAAAGAAGTATTCCAAGTCATGAAAGGCAAGGACCTACATCAAAGATTACTCTATCCAGCAAAGCTATCATTTAGAATGGAAGGGCAGATACAGTGCTTCCCAGATAAGGTGAAGTTAAAGGAGTTCATCATCACCCAGCCCTAATTATATGAAATGTTAAAAGGACTTTATCTAAGAAATAGGTGAGCAAAAATATGAACAGCAAAATGACAACAAACTCACAACTATCAACAACTGAACCTAAAAAAAAAAAAAAAAAAAAAAAACTAAGCAAACAATAGAATAGGAACAGAATCACAGAAATGGAGATCACATGGAGGGTTATCAGTGGGGAAGGGAAGAGGAGAGAATGTGGGAAAAGGTACAGGGAATAAGAAACATAAATGGTAGGTACAAAATAGACAGGGGGAGGTTAAGAATAGTATGGGAAATGGAGAAGCCAAAGAACTTACATGTATAACTCATGGACATGAACTAAGGGGGGGAGAATGCTGGTGGGAGGCAGGATACAGGGTGAAGGGGAATAAGGGGAGAAAAAATGGAGTAACTGTAATAGCATAATCAATAAAATATACTTTTAAAAACTTAAAATTAAAAAAAGAATCCCCCAAAGCAATGAGACCAAATGTCAAAACTTAGGTAGAAAATGACTACTTCCCGTAAAGCTCTATTGCCTGGTAGAAGAGGACTCAGGAGTCACAGGGAATCACAAAAATAGGTCAGCAATGTTATTTTCCCACAACACTTACCTCTTTGATTCGTTTAACCAAAGCATTTTGATCAAAAGCAACAGCCTCTGCACACTGATGGAGGTGATCTTGATATCGGAGGCAGAGCTGCAACACCTGCTGAGAATCCAATTTCTCCAATTTGGTATTGGTTGGGGAAGTCTGGCCACTCAATAGCCCTTCAAAGCAGAAAGAAAGAATGAAATCAAATGAAATGGAAATTACTGTTTATAAACCTAAGAATAAAGTAGCTTAATAATAAGATTACTATAGACTAGGTAAGAGACCTAAATTTAATATTGCATCTTTTGTTATATGCTAATGACAATCATAGCAGCTATTATTTATGGAGCATCTATTATGCACCAAGCACTGGCAAAGTGCTTCCTGTACATTATTATACACTCAATATCGCCATAGAAAGTACGGCATTATCAGCCCCAATTTACAGAGGAGTCCATGACACAGAGAGGTTAAGTAACTGCCCTAAAGTCACGTAGCTAATAAGTGGTTTTTCCAAGATAGAGTTCCTGACCTTGTGACACTACTTCGAAGTATCAGGAATATAAATCCCTTCTTGATTGAAAACTTTGGAATATGTATTTACTTAATTCCTTTTAATAATTGAAATGGCTGTCTGAGAAACTGAGAAAAAGAAATAAAATGTATAAAGAAACTGTAAAGAGGAGATGCAAAAATAAAAAAAAAATAAAAAGTGAACAGAATGTCAGCTGACACACCATAAACCTCATTCTTCACATTTTCTTCCAACAAAAGTTCAGTCATATAACTATTAAATTCCTTTACATTTGCGTAAGACATTATATTTTCAAAGCCTTCATGTAGAATTATCTTACTTTTCTTTAAGGCATGTAAAACAGGATATTTATTAGGATTTCCAGAAGAAGAAATCAGTTAAAGAAGTCAATGACTTCCCCATGGTCACACAGCCAAGTCCTGACTGAGCCCACCCACTTCTGGCCAAGTCCATTCTGTTAAGCCAAAGTTTCACGCACTTCTTAGTGTTACAACCCTTTACCTTCTCAAAAATTACTGAGGACCTCAAAGAGCTTTGGTTTATGTAGTTAATATCCATATTCACATATTAAAAATTAAACTGAGAAAATCCTTAAATACTGATTAAATCTTTTTAAAATGACAATAATCCCATTAAATATTAGCAATTAACATATTTTATAGAAAATAATTATATTTTCCAAAACAAAAACGTTAGAAGAGTGGCACTTGTTTACATTTTTCTAAGTCTTTTTCATGTCTGGCTCAATAGAAAACAGCTGGAGTCTCATTTCCGCTTCTGTATTTAATATGGTGCTTTTTCACATCATGTAACCTCTGGAAAACTCTATTGTACACTTGTAAGAGAATGAGCGTAATTAGCAAGTGTCTCAGTATTATTGTGAAAATGATTTTGACATGAGAGAGCCCCTGGCAGGGTCCTGGGGACCTCAGGGACTCCCCCACCACACTCTGAGAAGCACTGTGCTAGACCACGCTCTACCTTGCACCAGAGCCAGTGATTCGACACAAGGTACACCAAAACAAACATGACCATGGGCACATGCTGGGCCTGATCAGGGGGACCTAGCCACACCAGAAGTCGTCTTGGGAACCCTTCCTCACTCCTGCCCCCAACCACCGATGCCCAGCCTTCACTGGTTCTGAGGTATTGGAGCCCACGCCAGAGTTCTTTGGCCCCCAGGCAGGCTGTACCATGAGCTATCCAGCGGGCAGTCCAGAGAATGCTCGGAGTGCCAGTCACTGTCCTCAGATCTTCATCTGCTTGACAGAGCAGAATGTAGGGTGGGGCAAGCCCCTGCCTTGCTCCCCAACACTCCACTGCCAGCACTAGGTCCCTCAGCTGTCCCACTGCCGATCCCAGCACAAAAAGCCCCGGTACTCCACTGGACCTGCCTCTACACAGCAGCTTTTGGTGAGGCTGGAATTTGCAGAAATGGGAATTTATTTTTTATTGGAAATTTTTATTGAGATCCTATGTACAGGATCTTGTGTATCTCTTCACTCAGTTTCCCCCAACGGTAACATCTTGTAAAACTACAATACAATATCACAGCCAGAATATTGACATCAATACAATCCACAGATCTTATTCAGATGTCCCCATTTTATTGTACTTACACTCATTTGTGTGTGCACATGTGTGCACTACTGTATTTAATTCTATTCAATTTTTCACATGTGCAGGGTCCCATATCCACCATCACCACCAGATCCGGAGCCATTCTATCACACAAGGATTTCCTGTGTTGCTTCTTATAACCACATCCACCTCTCTCATCCATGTTAGGGGAGCATCCTTAATCCCTAGCAAACAGCAATCTGTTCACCATTTCTAAAACTTTGTCATTTGAAAAATGTTTTATAAATGGAATAATACAAAACCCTTACTCGTCCTCTTAAAAAAAATTGGGGGAGGATAGATTTCAAGAAAGCTGCCAAGTCTAGAAGGTGTTCAAGTTAAGTTGCCACCCAACTTCAAAGTAAAAAAAATTACACTTTAAATCACCCTTATGAATTACAATTGTGCCCTCTTAATCATCCGAAAACAAAGCCCAGGCTTATGGATCTATTGTCAGAATATGCTTCTTTGGCTCACAGGAAACTGCCACAAATCCTGCTTTAGATCATAAAAGGAACAACAGAGAGAAAAAGTGATGGGCCACTTTTTCTACTCTTGAAGTTACAAAGTTACGGCAACTGAGGCAAATTCTAGAAGCAATGAATACAAAGTACTCCCATCTCTCTCCAGTGTCAAGAACCCATCTCCCTCATTTTGATGAATGAACCACCCCTATATCTTCTGATAAAAGGAGGAAAGAGAACAGAATGCTGGATTAATTGAGAGATGGTAAATTTTGTCATTTTAAGGAGACCACAAACCACCAGATTTCAGAACCATTTTTATTCTGAACGCACATTAAGGATTTTTACAAATCTCCTGCTCTCTCACCCCCACCCACCACCGCCTATGTCTGGCACCCCAGCCAGCTTCACTGTTCCCATTACCTTCCGGACAAACCTCGGGGCCTCTAGGTTGACCCCTCTGTTTTAATTCTTACTTACCAACACTCATAATAACCTAAACCCTTAGGTAGTAGAGAATGAACCATATATCACCTTGAAATCGTTTTTGTATAATTTTATAAACATTCTTTATAACTAAAATTTTATCTTATTTTACTTTTTATTATATACATTTTCAAACATATACAAAAGTAGGAAAAATATACATACCCAAATATTCACCATGTAGATTCAACAAATGAGACTTTATTGTATCTATTTCATCTTTCTCCCTATATTTTTTCTTTTCCTGAGCCCATTAAACATTATAGATACCATGATCTTCCCTCCTCATACGCTATTCTTCCACATATTTTTGGTCAGACTCCCATGTTAAATAAAAGTGTCTAAATCATGTCTTCCTTGCTGTGCTAGGGAACAGAGCCATTACCCTAAGCTTTCTAATTCTTCTTTACCTTCAAACAGTTACGTACACAAAGTAGATGTTTATTGAGTTAAAAAACCTGGCCTAATAGATTCCATATACTTGGGTTTGCAAATGGTAAAAAATGGAGACATTTCCTAAGACCCTATTGAAACCACTTTGTTTACATAGGAATGGGGTGGGCTCAGGGAAGGGGTAGGACCAAGACTGAGTATTATACAGATCAAGCAAACTGCCATCTGTACCTACCTCTCTGTGTAAAATGTTGAGTGGAAAAATAATCAGGGTTCGAAATTTGGAAAATATTTTGCTGAGCAATCTTTTTCTTTCTGAGATGTCAGATACAGGAAAATGTTTTTCTGAAATATAGTAAAGAGCCACATGGGTATTAACCTGGGTTATAACCAAGTGGAATTCCTTGATTTTTAGAGCCTTAGTCACTTACAGGACTAGAAATAAGTATTATGAGTAGTGGGACTTATATTTGAGAAACAGTAAAACAAGCTCCATTTCCTACCACAGAATCCAGAAAGCAGAAGCTATGTAACTTTGCAAAAGTTACCATGAAGGTACAATTAAGCAACACCGGATTATGAGAAAAGAAATTCTCCCTAAAACTAATAAGGGACTTTTGACTCAATTGGTTTTGGTATATTTCAAAGACAAAAAAAAAAAAAAAAAAAGCACAGAACCCATGTGTATTCTTTAGTTAAATAAACTCTAGTTCTCACAGGCACTCTCTCCCTTTATCTTAAAGAAAACGAAAAGTCTAAAAACATCTGCCCAACTTGAACAGGACCTTATGATGTAAGTTAATGCCCAATTCCTCCGGGGCATTTAAAAAAAAGGCACCCTCCACGAATGGTTTCCTTAGGAACTTTTATGTCCATTCAGTCATGACAGAAGAGCACCAATCTCACCTAGGAGAAGGGGCTGCTCAGAATGGCTATCATCGTTTTGCTTTAACTATGTGGAAGAAGAAGCTGCAAGTACAGACAAGCCCAACACAATATGCCAACCACCATACTGTTCAGTGTGAATAAAAACAATGCTCCTAGGATCTCTCTCCTAACAGTCTCCAAAAACCACCAGAAGGCCAAAAATAAACTGTCTCATGGAGGTAATGCTATAGACTGGATGTTTGTGTTCCCCTCCAAATTTGTATGTTGAAACCTAAACCCCAATGGGATGGGATGGAGTGGGGGCTTTCGGAAGTGGTTAGGTTATGAGGGTGGAACCCTCATGAATGGAATCAGTACTATTATAAAAGAGACCCCAGCGCACTCACTTGCCCCTCCTAGCATGTGAGGACACAGCAAAAAGAAGGCTGTCTACGAATCAGGACACAGGCCCTCACCAGACACTGAATCAGCCACCACCTTGATCTTGAACTTTCCAGCCTCCAGAACCTTAAGAAACAAATTCCTATTTAACACAAGGCACCCATTCCATGGTTATTTTGGTATAGCAGCTTGAACAGACTAAGACAAAGAGAATGGGAAAAGCTGAATTCAGTCCCATTATTTCTTACCTGTGTGAATTTGGACTATGACAACTCATGTTTCCTCAACTGGAAGACAATACTGTGAAAATGTCAATGCTACCCAAAGTGATCTACAGTTTCACTGTAACCCTGTCAAAATTCTAACGACATATTTTTGCAGAATAGAAAAACTCATTCTAAAATTCATATGGAATAGAAGTTTTGACTTTTATGGGGTATTTTGTCAAGTGCTGAAATAAAAATGACTTCACCATTTTAAATAAATAAATAAATAAATAAATAAATAATAAAAAGAACTAAGCTGGAAGACTCATACTTACCTGATTTTGAAACTTACTACAAAGCTCCAGTAACAAATTAGTGTGGTACTGGCATAAAGAAAAACATATAGGTCAATGGAATAAAATAGAGAGCCCAGAAATAAATCCTCCATATGTCATCAAATTATTTCCTACAAGGGACCATGCAAAGGCAGAAAGGACAGTCTTTTCAACAAATGGTACTAAGAAAACTGGATATCCACATGCAAAAGAATGAAGTTGAACTCATCTAACACAACATACAAAAATTAACTCAAATGGGCCAAAGACCTAAAACTATAAATCTCTTAGAAGAAAACATAGGGGAAAACTTTTACATCACTGGGTTTGGCAATGATTTCTTAGCTATGACACCAAACATACCAGCAACAAAAGGAAAAATAAGCAAATTAGACCTCATGAAAACTTAAAGTTTATGCATCAAAAGGCACTATCAACATGGTAAAAAAGGCAACCCACATGATAGCAGAAAATATTTGCAAATTATGTATCTGGTAAGGGATTGATATTCAGAATAATATACCAAGAACTCCTAAAATGCAATGTAAAAAAAAAAACCACCAACCTGATTCAAAAGTGATCAAAAGACTTGAATAGATAGTTCTCCAAAGAAGATATAAAATGGCCAATAAACACAGGAAAATGATGCTCAACACCACTAATTGTAAGGGAGATAGAAATCAAAAAGTGCTGGTGAGGATGTGGAGAAAAAGAGAACCCTAGTGCACTGTTGGTGGGAATGCAGACTGGTGCAGCCACTGTGGAAAACAATTTGGAATTTCCTCAAAAAATTAAAAATGGAACTGCCTTTTGACTCAGCAATTCTATTGCTAGGAATATATCCTAGGAATGACAAAACACCAATTCAAAAGAACTTATGCACCCCAATGTTCATAGCAATACGACTTACAATAGCCAAGTGCTGGAAACAGCCTAAGTGCCCATCAGTAGATGAATGGATTAAAAAACTGTGGTACATTTACACAATGGAAAACTATGCAGCAGAAAGGGGGAAAAAAGGAATTCCTACCCTTTGAGACAACACGGATGGAACTTGAAATTATTGTGCTAAGTGAAACAAGCCAGTTGGTAAAAGACAAATACCATATGATCTCACTTATAAGAGAAACCTAATGAACAAATTAAACTAATTAACTAATTAATTAAACTAATTTGTTTAATTAAACAAATTAAACAAGCAAAACAGAACCAGACACATGGAAACATGGAACAGACTGACAGCTACCAGAGAAAACGGAGTAGAGGGGAAATGGTGGAAAGAAGGAGAAGGGATTAGTCAAAGGACATGTATGAATGACCCACAGACATGGACAACAGTGTGGTGGTTGACTGTGGGAGCGGGGGGTGGGCTGGGTGGAGGAGGCAAAGGGGGACAAATTGGGACAACTGTAACAGCACTAGCAACTTAGAAGCTAGTGTTCACCAAACCCTGGTGTTCTCCACTTGCTAAAACATCAATCCCCCAAAACTAGAGCTTTCTCGATGAAGGAAGGAAGGTTGTTTGGAACACCAAAGGATCCTTCCCTTTCAAAAGAGTCTGCTTTAAGGAAGTGAAAGTACTCTTTTAAAAACTGGCATTTAACACATCATCCCACCTACAGTAGTTTGAAGTACAGAAATATAGACTTTACAAGGCATACCACAACTGACTATAAAAGAGGGGAGGCCGTCATCATAGAGTCAACAGCAATCACATTGGGGAGCTGATTTTTTTTAAGTTTTCAGAAAGATGAATCACAGGATTATTTTAATTGAAAACAAATGAAGTACTAAGAAAAGATGCAACAAAAAAGAAATCTGAAATAGTAATGCCAGGACTTTCTTGCTCAAAAGGATTGCCCTTCTTATTCTCCTGGCTTCCTTGAAGAATTACATACCCTATACTCCAATGGATAATGGAAAACACAGGATTGTTAACACTAGAAGAAAATACCTTGATCAGATGAAAGTTCTCACTTATTAGTAGCTTAAAATGCTGAGGAAATACTATTAATATATAACCACTAATTCCTAAGAATAAGATTAATTTTAGATTGAAAAAACCCCGATTTTTCTACACATGATGTCTACTAATAAGGAAAACAATCTTGGCTTCTACTTGGATTATATATAAACAGGAAATAGAAAATGTTTCTTCTATACAGGAGGAATTAAGACCCAAAAAGCTGGCGATACATTATTTACAATTGCCAAGATATGGAAGTAGCCCAAGTGTCCATCAATAAATAAGTGGATAAAACAACTATGGGACATTTACACAATGGAATTCGACTCAGCCATAAAAAAGATGAAAATTTTACCCTTTGCAACAGTATGGATGGACCTGGAAAACATTATGCTAAGTGAAATAAGCCAGTCAGAGAAAGACAAATACCATACAATTTCACTCCTATGTGGAATCTAACAAATAAACTGAATTAACGTGCAAAACAGACAGACTCATAGATGGAGAGCAGATGACAGCTAGTGGAGGCAGGAAGGTTGGGGGTTGGAGGGACTGAGCAAAAAGGAAAAGGACTCATGGACATAGACAACAGTGTGGTGATTGCTGGGAGGAGGGAGGGATAAGGGGACTAAATAGTAATGGAAAAAATATAACAAAGATTATATATTTCTTTAAAAGGTGGCAATAAAGTCAAGTGCCATATATGAAAGCCCATTTGCCCATTATGCTGAGAAGCTGAAGAACCTCTTTTTCCCGACCTGCCCTGCAGCTAGTAGTGCACAAGCGCATGACAGAAGTTCCAACCTACACACCCAACCCAGACCCTACACAGGGAGCAATGTGACAAAATAGGGACCTTCCACAATGTACACTCTCTGGTGACAGCACTTTCCAGAAAAATGTTTCTGAGGCAGAAAGAGAAGCAGAATCACTTGCAAAGTCCAGGCACCACTGCCAGCTAGCACTGTTTGTAGTGCAAGGCATGTCAAGTGCTTGCTGGTGGCAGCAGTAGTGACCTCAGTGGGTTGGTTCTGTGGCATGATTTTGGCCATTATGTTTGAGTAGGTAGCCCAAACCTGATTCTAGAGCTCTTGTGGAGATTCCGTACGCTATCCATTATCCTTTCAACAACACTTAGCCTCAACTTCTCTACCAGTAAAAGAGGGGTAATACTATATACCTTACAGGTGGCTAAGAGAATTAAATGAAATAATATACAGGTGGGGCAAAAGTAGGTTTATAGTTGTACGTGAAACATTTATTCTTGTATTGTTTATTAATTATTGTATTATTTTCCATGCAAACAGCTGTAAACCTACTTTTGCCCCACTCTGTATGGTAAAGCCCTTTGTAAACAATAAGCTACATATTATTATAATTTTCTGAAATTTAACTATTGTCAGTCACTGTGTAAACTCATTTTACACTATATAAACTCACTATATATACTCATTTTACATTCCATGAGTAAGAAAAACAATAGCTAGCATTAATAATGGCACTCTTTCAGCCCAGCACTGCGCGAAGCATATTACATATTTTATCTTGTCAGGGTGACTTAGGAGGCATTTCATTATCCCCTATACTTAGTAAGGAAAGCAATATGGTAGTAATAATAATTATGGCAACAAATCACAATGGTGGAAGTAAATGCTGGAATTCACAGAAAGAAAAAATACTGTAACGATTTTTGGTGACAGAAATATTACTGTAATTAACAATTTAAGAGAGATAACACAGTAGCCAAAACATGAGAGCTCAGGAGTTGCCAATTCTTAAAATTCTAGTGTATATAATCTGACAGCTTACTTGAGGAATTAATTTAAAACACCACTTTACTCTTAATTTATGCTTAAGATAGTGTTGCTTCTTTGAGATTTGGTTTGGAATCTAAATGTTTTCATTTGTAACTAAATTTTACTCTTCATGGGCTGTATCTCTGAAGCACACTTGGTTAACAGTTCATTTTATGGATTTACCAGAGAACCATTTTTGTGTATTATTACTTACATTCTGCTCTTTCCCCAATTACCTGGTAAGGTCCTTGAGGGGGGAAAAATCACATATTTTTATCTGTGGAAGACTCAAGCCACAAAAGTGCCTTATAACCATATACAAAGTAATTCTCCATAGATGTTTGTAGATGCTCTTTTAGATACAGAGTAGTGCTTATGTTTTTTTTAATATATTTTATTGATTATGCTATTACAGTTGTCCCATTTCTCCCCCATCATTCCCCTCCACCCTGCATACTCCCTCCCACCCACATTCCCCCCTTTAGTTCATGTCCATGTGTCATAAGTTCTTTAGCTTCTACATTTCCCACACTATTCTTGCCCTCCCCCTGTCTATTTTCTACCCACCATCTATGCTACTTATTCTCTGTACCTTTTCCCCCTCTCTCCTCCTCCCACTCCCCTGTTGCTAACCCTCCATATGATCTCCATTTCTGTGGTTCTGTTCCTGTTCTAGTTGTTTGCTTAGTTTGCTTTTGTTTTAGGTGTGGTTCTTAATAGCTGTGAGTTTGCTGTCTTTTCACTGTCATATTTTTGATCTTCTTTTTCTTAGATAAGTCCCTTTAACATTTCATATAATAAGGGCTTGGTGATGATGAACTCCTTAAACTTGATGAGTTCTACACACAATTGGTGCCCCCTTGGGCCTTGGCTAAAGATCCCTAATTTCTGAAGGCTCAAGTGCCCAGTCACTCTATTCCATTTCCTCCAAGCAAAGTTCTGATTTAAATTTATTTCTCACCAGAGCAAAGGACACACATTCTCTTCATATCTCTCCAAAGAAATGAACTCATTCCTGCCTCTAAAGTAAACTTACGTCACCTATATGTGAAGATATGGGCTCTTCTTGTGCAAGTAGTGCATGAGACCTTGCCTATAAATCACTTGACTGCAGTCTTTTGAAAATTCAGCAAAGGCAGTTATGTGAAACTGCAAGATAAAAGTGATACCAAAGGTCAACAAAACCAAGGATTAAACTTTGTCCCTTTTCCCCAGTAACTACATAAAAATACATACACCATATATTCCATCATCACTCAGTCAAAATTTGATTGATCTAGAGTAATTAAATTATATATTCAACAAATTCACTCCTCAGTTCCTTGACCCTTGTTCTCAAGTTCACTGAGATAACACATCAGAATCCCAACGTGACCATAAGCACACAGATTCCTGTCGCAGAGCTAACAGAACTAGCCTCCACCTCCAAGTCCCTCAAGCACATGCGTCACTGCCTTCGTTGTAGAAGATAACATTTTTTTTTTTTTTTAAAAGCCAAATGTATTTTATAGGTTAAGGTTTTTTTTTTTTTTTTTTTTTAATTTCTTTTAGATTTTATTTATTTATCTTCAGAGGGGAAGGGAAGGAGAGAGGGAGAGAAACATCAATGTGCGGTTGCCTCTTGTATGTCCCCTGCCGGGAACTGGCCTGGCAACCCAGGCATGTGCCCTGATTGGGAATCGAACCGCGATCCTTCGGTTCGCAGGCCCGCGCTCAATCCACTGAGCTACACCAGCCAGGGCAGAAGATAACATTTTTGTAAATTTACAAAAATTCAAACTTTTCCCACTATCCATAAAGCACACAGCTGTGAAAACATCCTCCTTTATGAAACACATCAATTGATAATATTCAGAAAAAATATTATGTAATTATTCATTGCTCTTTTCTCATTCTGTGCTTTAGTTTCCCCAGAAACAGGAAGGAGCACCATCAGGAACTAGGGAGAGATGGGCAATCATAGGAAGGAAATCCTTGGTGTTCCAACCAAGGGAGAGGAGCTGGGATTTAAGAGAAGCAAGCAGAAGTAATATACTTCCACTATGACACACACACACCTCCAATGTGATGCACTAACCGAGTAACCCAGCGATTTTCACCTGGTGTGCCACAAGAATTTTTAAAATATACAATACTTGACTATTTTGTCAGGGGCACTGACTTCTTTTCCCTTATGTTGTCAAATAAACAATGGCAACAGCCAACACAACCACAGCTGTCTGGTGTGAATGCCCTGTCTTGAACCATAAATATATAGGTCATGTAATAGAGTTGCACGCAACTCTTATTGGTCACATCGCACAATAAGGTTGCATCTGATTGGTTAATTCTTGGTACCAGAAATCCTTAGATACAAGTATAGACACCTGATTTTTGAAAAAAGTCACTTTGGCCCTGGCTGGTGTGGCTCAGTGGACTGAGCGTTGGCCTGTGACCCAAAAGGTCGCTGGTTTGATTCCTGGTCAGGGCACATGTCTGGGTTGCAGGCTGGATCCCCAGCTGGGGGCGTGTGAGAGGCAACTGATGTTTCTCTCACACATCAATCTTTCTCTCCCTCTCTTTTTCCCTCCTTTCCCCTCTCTCTAAAAATAAATAAATAAGCATACAAACAAAATCTTTTTTAAAAAGTCACTTTGGAGCAAAAAGGGTATTAATAACTACTACTATTTTTTTTTGTAAATCAATCAAAACTATACCTAATTTTGTCAGATCTGCAAAAATATATATCGTTTGGTGTGCTGCAAAATTTTAGCAATCAGTTAATGTGTGTCATGAGATGAAAAAGGTTAACAATTGCTAGTGTAACCCAAAGACAAGAACATCTTTAGAACAGAAATACATTTGCTTTTATGACACTGATGTAAGTAACTTATGGAGACAGACTTGCTAACTGGTTACATATACAGATTTTAGATTAGACGTGGTTTAAATGCTGGCTCTGCCTTTAACAGCTGTGTGGCAGGAAAGGTGTTTAAGCCTCTCTGAACCTCAGCATCTTCATCTGCTAAATGAGAAAAATGCCCGCCTTGAGAGGTTGCACAGGGATTAATGGAGGTAATAAAACACCTTTGTGTAAAAAAGGAGGAGAGGGGAAGAGGAGGAAAAGTAGAAGGAGAAAAGAAAGACAGGAAGAAAGGAAGAAGCATAAAGGTGGTTGTTATTATGTATTACTAGTGGAAAAGTGGGATTGTATATACCAAAACCACCACTTACGTGCAACTTCTAAAAATATAATAATACAATAAGTAGTACTTAAAAGCACTCTGGAACTTTTCTGTATAAAAATGTGTGGAAAGTTTTTCTATCTGACCCATTTTCATACACATAATTTTCACTATAAAGACAAGATAAAGCTAAATTATACCTTGGAGGGAAACAAAAACTAAAAGGAGATAAAATGTATGTTTGTTTTCATGTTAATTATAGTTGAAACTAGTAGATAATTATATAAAGGTGAAATATTTCCAGAATTAATTTTAGAGAGGCTTTCATTAGAAAAACAAACAATAAGACTCACAGACATGAACAACAGTGTGGTGACTGAGGTGGGCAGGGGGAGAGTATAAGGGGACTAAATGGTCATGGAAAAAATACAATAAAGATTAAATTAAAAAAAAATGAAAGTTATAGAAGAATCAAACTAATCAAACTAACCCACTAATCAAAGCTGTCCAATAAAGGAACAGATTGCCCTCGATGACAATGAGCTGCTTGGGATTAGATACTCAGCAAGTCAAGGCTAGAAGTCTACCTACTTTGATGAGACATTCTACAAAACACTCAATTCAGGGACCCTGTGAGTAGTAGACTGTCTGATAAAACTCTAAAAGTCCCTTCCAATTTTAAGTTTCCATGCTCTTTGAACACCACAATGCACAACTAACTCTCTGGCATCAATGTTAGGGAAGAATTCACCTCCAACTTGCCCCTACTAAAAGAAGGGTCTCCAAATTCAGTTAAGAGACAGATTTCTCACTCAATTCAAAAATTGAGAAGCTGAGTTAATAGATCTCATGACCCTCAAAACCTTATTATTTTCCTCTCTCGACCGCTTTTTTTCCTCCCTAGATGCCTTTCTTATAATCTTTTCAATTGAATTCCATAAATATTTACTGACCTCTTCTAGAAATCTATCTAAAAGAAACAAACTGAAACTCAAAAGAAGACTCATATACAAAGATTGTTTACTCCAGCATTATTTTAATACCCAGAATGTCCTCCAAGGGGAGAATGATTATGTAACTATAATACACTTGTACAAAGAAATGTTATGTGGCTATTAAAAATGGTGTTTTTAAACAATATCCAATGATATAGGAAATGCCATAATATTAAGTGAAATGTGATATGAGACAAATTCAGAATGGTTTGAAATCCAAAGTATACATATTTCATGTATGTGCTTAACTTAGAAGTAAATACATAGCAAAATGTTAACAATGGCTATGTCTAGGTGGTGGGATTTTAACATTCTTTTTTAAAACTCTGCTTTCCAAATTATCTAAAATAATCATAGAGTCACTCTATTTCATTAAAAAAATGTTATTTTTAAAAAATAAATATGAGCAAACAATGCTAGGCTATAGAAACCTTGGATTTGTAACTCAAAATGAAAACAATTCCTTTAAAAGGAGAAAGCTTGGTGTAAAAATATATCAGTTTGCATCTGACTCTACATTTGAGATAGTTGCTTAGCACACTGCTGACTTTAAATTAATCAGTAAACAAGGAACAGCTGGGACAACATCCAGTTTTACTGAGGATGCAGAACAACAGGAACACATATACGGCTAGTAAGGACATAAATCGGCATGACCACTCTGAAGAGCAATTAGACTGTATCCAGTAAAACTGAAAATACATGTGCCTTATCAGACAGCAATTTATTCCTAATGACATACCCTAGAGAAAACTCTCATACACGTGCACAAGAAGACATGTATAAGGATGCCCACTGCAAACTGTTTAAGAGTGAAAATTTTAAAACAACATTAACTGTAAAATATTCATTCAATGGAATACTATACAACAGTGAAAATGAGGCATATATAGACATGGATAAATTTCAAAAATATAAGCCAAAAAAAGAAAGTTAGAAAAATATATGAAAGATGGATACAGTAGAATGCAATTTATATAAAGTCAAACACATAAAAGAATATTAGACATTGTTTAGAGATACAAAAATATGTAGTTAAAGCCGTGAAAAATATTCATGGCCATGATAAACCCCAGTCAGATCAACAATTCCCTGAAGACAGGAAGGGAGAAGTACTAGGGGAGGTTACAAAAGGGTGGCGGGGGGGCCTTAAATGTATTTGAAATGTCTTTCTTCTAGGGTCAAAAGAAGAAAAGATCTGAAGCAAATATGGCAAAATATTAAAATTTGAAAAAATTGGTGAATGAAGATTCAGGTGTTTGCTACTTTTGCAAAATACTCAGATATTCCAAATGAAAAAAGAAATTTTAGGTAGCAGCTGGCAATCTCTGTTGAGGGCAAGGCTCTATCCACAGCAGTAATTATTAAATTCTTTTGAGTCTGACACCCCTTTGCAAACCTGATGGAAGCTATGGTTTCGCTTTCCATAGAATTTATTACGCCAACACCACTCCAACCTCAGCCACCTTAGAAAACATTCAGGAAAACTTAAACTCTCTCTTTGCTATGTGGTTGACCAACGTAATTTCTACTGATGCTAAGATGTAGCAGAACTAGCCCATTAGGGAGAGAGCAATGCCCTGGCTGCTCAGAAAGATCACCTGTGACAAAAATAAGACTCACACTGAAGAAAGACTGCCAGAGTGTTTGACAACCAGTGAGAAAGCTGAAAACCTGGTGATGCACATGTAACTGAATGCCTTTAGACTAATTAAGAAGGTTTAGGGAAACATTAAAAGAAATGTTCTTATACTTAATTAAGCCTTGGTGTAAAACCAAGGTTTAAGTTAAGCTGTGACTGATAGTGAAGATGAGACAGATTTGTGTTCCTATTTCTTAAAACTTCCCTCTATTCTCGCATCTTATTTAATAATATTGAATTTGGCTAATCTTTATGCTAATATTTGGCTAATGTTCATGCTTAGCTTTTCTAATAAAGCACTGTATTATATTTTCAGAAACTCCAAATGAACAGAAAAAAAAATGACACTTTTAGTTAGTGACCCGATCGACAAAATCTAAGGAAAATGGCTGTTGAGACCAAGAAGCCATAATGAAAGCAACAGCTGATGCTATATCAAAATTGCTGGCCATGTATCTAGAAGGAGAGAGTCTTTCGAAGGCAAGGCTTAAATATCAAAACTACAAAAGCACAGTGAATACTAGTGAACATTTTTAGTATATTTTATTGATTATGCTATTTATTACAGTTGTCCCATTTCCCCCTCTTTATTCCCCTCCACCCTGCACACCCACTCCCACCTACATTCCCCACCTTTAAGTTCATGTCCATGGGTCATACATATAAGTTCTTTGGTTTCTACATTTCCTCTACTATTCTTAACCTCTCCCTGTCTATTTTCTACCTTCCATTTACGCTACTTATTCTCTCTACCTTTTCCCCCCTCTCTGCCCCTCCCACTCCCCTATTGATAACCCTCCATATGATCTCCATTTTTGTGGTTCTGTTACTGTTCTAGTTGTTTGCTTTTGTTTTTATTTTAGGTGTGGTTGCTAATATCTGTGAGTTTGCTGTCTTTTTACTGTCCTATTTTTTATCTTCTTTTTCTTAGATAAGTCCCTTTAACATTTCATAGAATAAGGGTTTGGTGATGATGAACTCCTTTCACTTGACCTTATCTGAGAAGCACTTTATCTTCCCTTCCATTCTAAATGATAGCTTTGCTGAATAGAGCAATCTTGGATGTAGGTCCTTGCCTTTCAAGACTTCAAATACTTCTTTCCAGTCCCTTCTTGCCTGTAAGGTCTCTTTTGAGAAATCAGCTGATAGTCTGATGGGAACTCCTTTGTAGGTGACTGTCCCCTTATCACTCGCTGCTTCTAGAATTCTCTCCTTATTTTTAATCTTGGCTAATGTAATTATGATGTGCCTTGGTGAGTTCCTCCTTGGGTCCAACTTCTTTGGGACTCTCTGAGCTTCCTGGAAATCTATTTCCTTCACCAGATTGGGAAAGTTCTCCTTCATTATGTTTTCAAATAAGTTTTCAATTTCTTGGTCTTCCTCTTCTCCTGGCACCCTTATGATTCAGATGTTGGAACATTAAGTTGTCCTGGTTGTTCCTAAGCCTCTCCTAGGTTTTTTTGAATTCTTATTTCTTCATTCTGCTCTGGTTGAATGTTTATTTCTTCCTTCTGGTCCAAACTATTGATTTGAGTCCCCGTTTCCTTTCCATTACTATTAGTTCCCTATACATTTTCCTTTATTTCACTTAGCATTGCCTTATTTTTTTTTAAGATTTTATTTATTTATTTTTAGACAGGGGGAAGGGAAGGAGAGAGGGAAAGAAACATCAATGTGTGGTTGCCTCTCATGTGCCCCCTACTGGGGACCTGGTCTGCAACCCAGGCATGTGCCCTGACTGGGAATCAAACCAGCGACCACTTGGGTCTCAAGCCGTGCTCAATCCACTGAGCCACACCAGCCAGGGCGCATTGCCTTCATTTTTTCATCTAATTCGCAACCAAATTCAACCAATCCTGTGAGCATCCTCATTACCAGTGTTTTGAACTGTGTATCTGATAGGTTGGCTATCTCTTCATCACTTAGTTGTATTTTTTCTGCACCTTTGATCTGTTCTTTCATTTGGGCCACTTTTTTTTTTTTTTTTTTTTTTTTTTGGTCTCAGCACACCTGCTACATATAAGGGGTGATCCTTAGATGTTCACCAGGGCAGGGCAACCCACATCGCTGCATTGTGACGCTGTATGTGGGGAAGGGGTCAGAGAGGGAACAATGGTGCCTGCTCCGCTCTCTGCCGGATTTCAGTCACTTCTGCTGCTACCCACAAGCAAAGTTGGACCTTCTGGTGCTGATTCCCAAGTGGGTGGGCATGTACCCTGTGGGTCTCTCCAATGAACTCTCCTGTGAGGCTGGAAGTCAGCTCCCGCTGACGCCTCAACCCCCACAGGTGTTTTCAATTGGTGGTTTGAGGCTTTATTTCCCCATTGGAACTCTGGGTTGTGCTGTCTGTCTTGCTCCCCAGTTGTTTCTCCCAGTTTATCTGTACGTGAATGTGGGACCACCCGCCACCTCACTGGATCCTCCCACTCCTGCCTTGCTGGCCAGCTGTCGACTTGCCCACCCAGCTCCATAATCCACTACTTCGCTGGGTCTGCCAGCTGCCCCCTTGCTCCCCCACCCCCTCCTCCACTGCCACTGTGCAGCAAGTCCTCTCCTCCCAGCTGCCCGTCTCCGCCCCTCCTACCAGTCTGGATGGATGTTTCTTCTTTAACTCCTTGGTTGTTAGACTTCCATACAGTTCGATTTCCTGTCAGTTCCGGTTGTTTTTTTTATCTTTAAATTGTTGTCATCCTTCTTTTGGTTGTGCGAGGAGGCACAGTGTGTCTACCTATGCCTGCATCTTGGACAGAAGTAATTCAACATTCTATGTGAAGGTCTTTAACTGATTTGATTATCTCCAACAAGTTTTTCCCTGGAAGTTCTAGATCTGTGATGCACTAAATTGTCCCAGAACTAGTAACATTGTGAGCTTAACAATGCCATGTAAAATCTCCAATTTCTTTCTTATTGTCTTTTATTACTTCCATGCCTGCCATCTTCATATACCAACCCAAATCTTTTCCTCACACATGCCTCTACCTCCGTATCACTCCATTCTGTTATCGACCCCCCACCTTATCTCCTAATCCTGCCTCTCCTCCTGGGGTCTATACTTGCTGCCTCTAGAGAAAAAGGAACCACCCACAGAACTGGAGATCCAGAGAAACACTAGCAGGCTAGTTAAGAAGCCACTTCCACCTCACTGTTTTCTTTTCTGGCATGGCCCATCCCTGTCATCCAGCCTTCCAAACTGCTTTTCCCAATAGTGGATTTTTGTTGTTGTTGTTGTTTTTTAAATGAAGTCTCTTCTGAATGAAAGCTATAAATGCATAATTTCCTAAAAGTTCCCAAGACCTTATGCAAAACAAATAGTAAAGAAAACTGTGCTGCTTAATAATGCTGAAAAGCACATAATGGTTTTAGGTCTGCCCCATTTTGGGGGGATTGGGAAGAATGGGGCCTCTCTGCTGTCAGAAACTGGAGGCACTAGTGATATTTAGTGGAAAGGGATGCTAATCATCCTCCAGCACACAGGGCAGTCCCATACAATAAAAACTGGCCTACCCCCAACCCACTCCCACACCCTTGTTATGTAACACTGGACCATAGGCATTCACTGAGCCAGATAACTCCCCCTAATTTCAATAACTAATTGGCTAACCTCGACATTTCCTGGCTTTTAGGAATATGTAAAATTGGCCATCAGGTTGCCCAAATTCCCAATGCTGCACAAAATTCTTGGGGGGGGGGAGGGGGAACAGGTGGTGGCACACCACTCACACAGTCTGCCGTATTACCTTCTGGAGTTTGGAGATCCTAACTGAAAATGACTATGTTTTGAGTTTGGTGTCACTGAGCTTTAGAGACTTCACTCCTACTTGATACAGCACTTGACTGAGCCAAAACAGCTACAGGGGCCATTCTTCCCTGAAAATGTGTCAAGGCGGTTACATAACCCTCCACAGGGATCAGCGCACAGGGCTTGGGAGGGAGTGTAGGAGGAGCCCAGTAAACATCTCTCCCCTTCATCACTTCATGTTCCAACTCAGATTCCTCCTAACAAAACAAACATGGCTTTTATATCATAGTAATTCTTTTGTAGCAAGCAACTCATTCTCACATTCCTTCTCCTGCTTATTTTCCCCATAATTCTTTACCCTTTGCCTGCAATTCCTCTTCCCCGCCATGTTGTACTATTTGTATGGAAAAAAAAAATTGAGTTCCTTCTTGCCAAGTGTGACATCAACTCATTCTTATTTAGTGATGTCCAGCAAGAACTTGCTCTCCCAAAACGTTTGCTAGTTTTGAAGCAACAAGATTATGAACTGCATTTTGTTTTCCCTGTCTTTTGCTTTTGATGGATTAGTGTACCTTCTGAAACAAATGATGTAACACCTCATTTCTATGACCCAAAGGCACTACCCACATATGTATAAAAGATCTTTTCAAACAGCTTCAGGAAGACAAAGTATTGCCTCTGTTACTAAAAGGGAACACATAACATGTTAATGAGTTAACTTGATAATTAAAGCTCCCTGAAAAAGATACCTCTCAGTAACAAGAAAGAGCTTTCAATATTAAAGAAAATGTAAGCCCAAAAGTCTATTCTAGGTGAAGAACTTTTGTTACTTAGGAAGAAAAAAGGAAGAAGAAATATGAGTGACCTTTAAAATAGTTAACCAGACATATTACACTACTTCATGCTTAATATCTCTTTGGCAAGGTGCTACTTTACTTTACGAATAATTTTGGAAAGCCAACAATTTTATTCTACATATAAAATAAGCTAAAATTCAGGTTAGCTTCTTGGAAAAATTGGTGCTGGTGTTTTTAATGTGTCCAACTATGATGGAATTACTGAGCTACGTCAGGTACTAATCCTTCCTCCTGAAATCTTCTATAAAACCCTTTCCGTTCCACTACTCTGTTAATTAAAAGGCACAATTGGAAACAGTGTTATTCCCTAGTTCTCCTTCCTTCAGGGGATAGTACCAACAAACCACACTTAATTATCAGAATGCATTAGTTACAATAAGAACAACAAAAAATATTATTGCAAAGCTATAAAATGAAAATAGTAAAAAAAGAAAAGATGGTATATAAAAACAAAATATTGCATCTAATGACTTTGAAATTTATTTGATTCAATATTTAAATAGCTAGTAATTACTATGATTTTCAAATCAAACAGTATAAAAATTCACTGAAAAGCTTGTTGACGATGTCCCAGATCCTATATTCAATTAAGACAAATATATAGTCTTATTTTTATCTCTTTGCTACCTAAAGATAACCTCCTGCTTTTTAAACCTAATATATTTTAGAAAATTTTCCGTATCAGTACACCTCCTCTCATTTTTTATTATCTGCATAGTAATATCCTACTGAATGGCTGTATCTCTGTTAAAAAAAATTGGGTTGTTTACAACCTTTTATTTTTCCAAACATTGCTGCAACAAATTAATGGTGTATAGAAATATACATACATGGGTGGACAAAAAGTAGGTTTACAGTTGTAATACAAATAAATAATATAATAATTAAGAAATAATAATACAAAAAAACCTGTGTTTCACATACTCACAACTGTAAACCTACTTTTGCCCACTCCTATGTACAGAATGCATTGGTTAGGCCAGGTGTGGGTCGGTCCTGGGCATGAGTGCCAGTGCTGTCACATTCCAGTATTTGCTGACCAGGACAGCACTGAGGAACCTAATCCACATAGAAAATCTTTTGTGATGACTCTAACACTTTACTGGTTCATTTTCTATAATGTCAAGGCACTTTGCGGTTGCCAGTGCTACCCTAGAGGCATCAGTTTAGATACAAAGCACCTAGATATACTTTCAGAGGTGTTGCTTACAGCACAGAAGTCTTAAAGGAGACAGCTAGTTCTGTTTGAGGGCTTCCAAAGTCCTTAAGAGATGCAAGACTTAAAAACTAGGAGAGGAAAAAGAAAATGTATACATTCCAGGGGGACTGCAACTACAGAATAAAAGCAACTGCAAAAAGTCTATTAAAAAAAAAAAATCATAGGTTTGTACTTCTGTGTGTATGTGTGTGTGTGTGAAGTCAGCCTGAAAAAGACAAAAGCAAAGGCCTAGAAAGTTATAATTAGAGAAAATTGCTCAGGTGACTTCATCCCACCCACATGCTTTTGATTTTCAAAAAGTATGATGAGCGCTTTTTAAGTTAGTGTTCCGGAAAGGCTGCAGCTGTTCAGCACAGATTTTAAATGCTCAGTTAAGAATATTATTTTATCAACATAAGGTTAATGGCTTCTAAACGAGGGAAGCAATTTCCAACATAAGTACCGTAAATTCATACTAGTATTTGCTCTGTATAAAGATCCAGACCCAGAAGGATGAATTGGTCCTTGGCATGAACAGTGAAATAATAATACAAAGATTCATAATTCCTTTTGACTCCCACCCAAGATTTTTAGCTTGCCCTTTATAAAACACCACATGTGTTTAAGCACATCAGCACGACCGTATTTGCCATGACTGTAATATTGCATTCAACAGATCCACCGCAAATCAAGTCAAGAAGACAGCAAACTTGGAAAGACACCTGTCCTTCCCATTCCTTACACTTTCCAACCCACCCCACCCCAGCACACCTGCTGGTCCTCAGTGACCAGAGGGGCACCGTAATGGTGCTAGGCCAGGGAACCTTCAGTGTACAGCACGGAAATGACTCCTACCAGCTGCAGCTTTGCAGGGCCATTTAAAAAAATTATTCTCCCCTTTCCAATTCTGCTATTATTCTGCTCCCTGAGCAAGAAACCCTATAGCTGCTTCCATTTCCTTTATTTCCTACACCCAATCTGTGAAGTCCTGTCATCTATCCTTGAAAGTGTCTCTTAAAATTTGCTCTTCCTTCCACCACCCTTGCCTCAGTCCAGACTTTCACCAGCTCATCAATAGAAAACTACAAGTCTCCTAACTGGTGTGCCCATATCAGGCCACTATCCTACCAATAATCCAAAAACCACAGCTATCAATGTGTCGATACCTTGCTCCCTATTGCAACAAACATAAAACTGTAGTTGCTTCTTATACCAGTACCTCCAAATTCCCTTCCCTGGCTTTCAAGAGCATCCATGATCTGGCCACCATTTAGCTTTCTTACCTTACTCATTACTCCTCCCCAAGATGCACCTTTCTCTTTGGTCAAGCAGGTGTCTCACTGTCTCCACCCCACTTCCCCAACAATGGCATACTAAAGCCCACTTTGTTCCTCCTATCCTCCACCCTTCCTCACTCAAGCCACCATATCCCACCAAAATCCTGCTTGTTCCTTTAGGCTTTGCACAATTAATATTCCTCTATATAGATGTTTTCCATGTCTATGGTCCACCTCTTCCAGTGTGATAAAAAGAACTGGGTCTTTGGAATTTGACAGACCTGAGTTTAAATCTCTGTGGGTGTTGAGCAAGTTGTCTAATCTCTCTCATTCTCATAGCTCAGCATTCTTACTTACATAATGAGAGTGACCTTAAAACCTTCTTTGTAGGGTTGTTTTGAAGATTTTAAAAAGATTCTGCACAGAGAGCAACTGGTGCAGCACGTGGCATATGGTAAACAGGCACTCAACCAATGGTTAACTATTATAACATCATATAAGAGTACACGAGCACTATGCTTCTAAAATCCTAGGCTTTAAATACATTATGATGTTTTGTTTTTTCTACTAGGTTGTAAAACTCAAGAGCAAAAACAGTGTCCCATCTAGCTGCATCTCACTTATTTAATAATTTCAACTCATTGGACAGCCAAGAAACAGGGACAAACAAATAAAATGGCCTACAGGCCCCACCAAATAGTTTATTATAAATTCCGTGCATTAATGCCAATGTATTTTAGTAAAAGGAAGCTCTTCAGTCTGCCCCTAAAGGCCTAGTGATTCTTATTTTGGTTTCCAAGCCTATAGTAACAAATTACAAGGTGATTATAACTTGTTATCAGGAAGGAAGACAACAGATAACTGTACAAAGTAGACATACACAGCTGATCCGTACAAAATTGTAAATGAAATCAAGTCTAGCAACCAAAACTTTTGTGCTAACTGGAGGATTAGCAAGTACAGTTTCAGAGATAAAGTAGCTTGTAGCCCTAATGTTACATAATACAGAGAGAAACATACGAAGATATAACGATGATGGTCTAAGTCCAACAATCATAATTGTTAAGGTTAGAAGGAATTTCTGTGCAATTACAGCAACTATATGTTGAGTCCCCAATATATACCAGATACATACTACATATAACCCATGGTGCTCAAATAAATTAACCCTCTCACTAACTCCCTGAGGTAGGTATTAGTATCCCTATTCTATTTATTTTGAAATTAATTATTTTATTGTTGTTCAAGTACAGTTGTCTACATTTACCCCCCACTGTTCCCCCCACCCAAGCCATCTCCACCTCCCTCCCCTGCTTCCATCCCCCCTTGGTTTTGTCCACGTGTCATTTATAGTTGTTCCTGAAATCCCCTCCCACCTCCCCTCTGGTTACTGTCAGATTGTTCTTAATTTCAGTGTCTGGTTATATTTCGCTTGCTTGTTTGTTTTGTTGATTAGGTTCCAGTTAAAGGTGAGATCATATGGTATTTGTCTTTCACCGCCTGGCTTATTTCACTTAGCATAATGCTCTCCAGGTCCATCCATGCTGTCTCAAAGGGTAGGAGCTCCTTCTTTCTTTCTGCTGCATAGTATTCCACTGTGTAAATGTACCACAGTTTTTTTTTCCCCCCCTGGAGAAATTCCGTCTGGCTTTTATTTTTTTTTTATTTATTTTTTTTATCAGTATTTTTTAATTGTTGATATTGTACAGTTTTCTGTCTTTTACCCCGCCCCAGCCCACCACCCCAGCCCTCCCCACCTTCCTCCCATTTCCACCCCCCTTAGTTTTTGTCCATGAGTCCTTTATACTTGTTGCTCTAAACTGTTCCCCTTTTCCCCTGAAATTCCCTCCCCTCCCACTCTGGTCACTGTCAGACTGTTCTCAAATTCAGTGTCTTTGTTTATATTATGCTTGTTTGTTTGTTTTGTTGATTAGCTTCCTGTTAAAGGTGAGATCATATGGTATTTGTCTTTCACTGCCTGGCTTATTTCGCTTAGCATGATACCCTCCAATTCCTTCCATGCTGTCGCAAAGGGTAGGAGCTCCTTCTTTCTTTCTGCTGCATAGAATTCCATTGTGTAAATGTACCACAGTTTTTTGATCCATTCATTAACTGATGGGCACCTAGGTTGCTTCCAGCACTTGGCTATTGTAAATTGTGCTGCTATGAACATAGGGGTGCATAGATTCTTTTGGATTGGTGTTTCAGGATTCTTAGGATATAATCCAAGCAGTGGAATTGCTGGTCAAAAGGTATGTCCATTTTTAGTTTTCTTAGAAAATTCCATACTGTTTTCCATAGTGGTTGTACCAATCTGCAATCCCACCAACAGTGCACTAGGGTCCCCTTTTCTCCACAACCTCTCCAACACTTGCTGTTTGTTGCTTTTGTACCACAGTTTTTTGATCCATTCATTTAGTGATGGGCACCTAGGTTGCTTCCAACACTTGGTTATTGTAAATTGTGCTGCTATGAACACTGGGGTAAGGATGACAATGCAAATTAGTATCCTCATTTTACAGATGAGGAAAATGTGGCTCAGAACAGTTAAGTGATTAGCCCAAGATCATATGGCCAATATGTAACATTTTCCATCCCTGAACTAACTCCAAACTTTGTGCTTTCCCCCCATTATGCCACACTGTCCCTCCACATGCTTATGAATTGCAAAAATTGACTCTAAGTATGGAAGAGGATCCTTCCCATTCTGCTTAGACATATCTAGTAATGGAGAGTTCACTACTTTGCAAGACAGCGTAGTGGTTATGAACATAGGCTTTTGAGACCAGTCAGATACAGGTTAGGAACAGCTGTTGAGCCCTGGCTGGTATGGCTCAGTGGACTGTGTGTGCACCAGCCTGCAAACTGAGGTCACTGGTTCAATTCCCATCAGGGCACGTACCTGGGTTGCAGGCCAGGTCCCCAATTGGGGGCGTGCAAGAGGAAACAGACTGATGTTTCTCTCTGTACATAGATGTTTCTCTCCCTTTCTTTCTCCCTCCCTTTCTGTCTCTCTAAAAATGAGTAGGTAAAATCTTTAAAAAGAAAACAGCTGTTAAGCTACTTCCTAGTTGCACAATACTAAACAAATTAACTGTTCTCTGAACAACAGTTTTCTTATCTATAGAATGGAACTAAAAAGTACCCATATGACAAGGTTGCTGTGTGGATCAAATGTGAAATGCTGCATGAAAAGTGCTTGGCTCATTGCCTGACACATTGTGATTGTTCAATAATTACCATTAAAATGATTATTATAAGAAGTTCTTTATATCAAACTAAAGTCCACCTCCCAGTAACTTCTCCCCATTGGCCTCAGTTCTGATAATCAAACTTGACAAAAGTAGATGTAACCCTTTATCTATTCAGTAGCCATTTATTATAATATTAAAACACAGATGTGTTCCCCCTAGCCATCTCTTCTCCAACCTCAAAACTCTTATCTGCTCCAAGACTTCTTTACATGAGAAGGTTTCCAGACAACGACCTTCTGGTTAGGCAATTCAGCATACACCCTAGTTTATAAATATCTTCTTAAGCATGACACCCAGCACACTCTCTCAGGTATAGAGTGATCAGTGCCAAGTACTGTGCCTGAGACTCCGGCTCTTTCACTCTCTGATCTTGGTAGAAATAAAAGCCCCCAGTGAATTGCTGTGGAGTCAATTTTCTCATATTCTGTCTTTATGCAATTGATTGTTTTTAATCTAAATGTAAGACTTGACATTTATTGCTTTTAAATGTCAATGTGGTCCCAGCCCATTTCAAATCTACTGAGATCATTTTGGACACTAGATCTGTCATCCATCATGTTAGAATTCCTTCTAATATTTCATCATCTGCAAAATGATTAATATGCCTCTACCCCCTTATTTAAGGGCAACCAACAAATCTTTAATGAGTATCAAGTATGTCTAGGGTCCTTTGGTAGGACCTAAGTCAACTGACATAATGTTGAATAAGACAGACGTCTAGGTCAGAACCCTGTAGCATCTTACTTGTGATCTGTGGGCTCATCTTGAAAAATTTTAGTTTGTAAAAGACAAGGCTGATGTAGACGCAAGACAGTGTATAAATATTTTAAAAGGAAGCAAGCTCTGTAGGTACAAAGAGTTGGAACCAAGGGATGGAATGTTACAGGGATGCACATTTTGGAATCATCTTCTCTCTTTCATCTGTCCCCCTCTCCCTCCATCGCTCCCCGTTTTAATGGGGGTACTTTTTCTTTGTCTAAGCTTCTGGACCTCTTCAGTTCTCCACAATTCTTTAAAGATGGCAGTTCAGTAACTTCATCAACAAGTTCTTTCAGTTCCCTGGACTGGAGGGGTGAGGATGGGGTGGAGGGATAGAGATGGGGTGAGGAGACAAGCACCAGAAAACATTATATTTTGATCAGCTAAATTGTACTTACAATACACCCTATCTAGGATTTTAACTACTTCTTTGTTCTGTCACCAACAGTGAATTATCTTTTCTCTTGACAGAAAATAGAGAAGCAAAGTAAGGGTCAAATAGTTCTGCTCTGCCATATATTAGCATCACCTCAGCTGGCACAAGAGGCTGACTACATCTACTTATTGCTACCTTTGCTCTGAAAATAACTTTTTATATTTCTAGGTATTCTTTATGCTTCAAACCTCAGAAGCCTGTTTATCCTGTTTTCATATATCCTGACTCTATTCAAGTCCATATCACTCTTTTTATATCTTTATGCCTTTTATACATTTGTTTCTTTCTACTTTTAGGACAGAACCCTTAAAAATTAGAGCATTTGGAATGTTCTCTGCCCAGCCATAGTGATCACTTCAAATATATTACCCTTTTCTTTCTCATCATAATAATTATGTAAAGGTATATCATATCAATGGAGAGAAAGTAAAAAAGATGAAGGAGATGGCTTGAGGCAAACTTACATTCTTGTGGGTAAACTACTAGAAAGTGAGCTCCATGAGAGCAAAGATTTAATATTTTGCTAGAGGCTCACCCACTAGGACAGTGCCTAGAGCTCACAGTAGCCACTTAAACATGTGTTAAACAAATGGACAATCAGACTCGTAAAGGATGGCCCTGGCCGATGTGGCTCAGTTGGTTAGAATGTCCTCCCATAAACCGAAAGGCTGCAAGTTTGATTCCTGGTCAGGGCACATGCCTAGATTGCAGGTTCAGTCCCTGGTCAGAGCACGTATGAGAAGCAATCCATTGATGTTTCTCTCTCGCATCAATGTTTCTCTCCCTCCCTTCCCCTCTCTCTAAAATCAATAAGCATGTCTTGGGGTGAGGATTTAAAAAAAAAAAAATCTTAAAAGATGGTAAGATTTTAGCAGGCTTTAATAGAGAAGACAGCTTTCAGATAGAAGAGCATAAGCGAAGGCGTGGAGGTGGTAAAGCAAGTAGAGCAGTCCACTTTGGCCTCGAGCTCAAGACACACGCAGACAGTGGGAGATGAGGATAAATATTTCTTGAGATCTTCATATCAAGCCAAAGAACTCAGACCTGAATGTGCCAGGCAGTATGGGGCAACCAAACATTCTGATCAGGAATTACATACTTCAGCCAGCCTTAAGAAATATTCTAGCAGAGGTCTGTACAAAATGAATGAGAATTATCACTGTTCATTAAAAATGTATTTATTTGTATGGGCCTGGTGGGAGAGGGGCAACTCTGGCTAGGGATAGCTAATACCTTTCTACATACTTTCTATTTGAATCCAGAGCATTTGCCTCAACAACCTGTGTCCTGTCCCTGTGTTGGAAAGAGTAAGAGTCAATGAGTGTTACCAAAGCAAAAGCAGGGATAAAACAAAGCCAAAACAAAGAGGCCCCAGAACTGCAGCTTCTTGCCAGAATTTATGCAAGTCGGAGGAGGACTGGCTTCAACTTGCTAAAAGAATGGTTTAGTTGTCTAATCAAAAGGAGTTAAGCTCATATCTGGGAACATTGTTTTTCATTTCCATCTAGCACTTTTAACATGTGGGGCTGCCTTGATATTGTTTCAATCTTTTTTAGTATATTCGCAGGAAATGGAAAGAACAGCAGAAAGATAAAGCCCTTCTGGCCACAGTGTTAATGTCAGCCTTCCTCTGGTCCTTGGACCAGACTTCCAACTGACTTACCTTTTCTTATATGTGCCCCTTATGAGTCTGGCTTCCTTTCCATAATAATTCATGCCTTGTCCTATTTTCCTCATTGCATTACTATGGAACATTCCCTGATACAGGGTTTTAATAATACGCTTATCTACTACTACTCAATGTCCACATCCAAAGAAAACAGTGAATGTTATGATGAAATTTACTTCTTTATTTATGGATTATTTTTTTTTTCTGCTTTTGGATATTAACTACCCTTGACTAGCAGTTCCTCTTTGTTGATTTCATGTAGTCTAAATTAGCAGCAGCCATGACATTGCTACCCTATTAGGTTTGGAGCAGGTCTTAAAATAGAATTCTTACTCTCCTTTGAATGGTGTGATTTTTATCTCTCTGGTCATGGCCACCATATGTTTGGGAAGTTTGGTCCACAATGTGGTTTCCATCTCAGAAAAAAACACCTCAACATTTTAAATAAGTATGGTAGGAATAATAAATATAGGTAGTGGTAATACACAGGACACCATAATAGACACTGTATTAATGATATATATAAAATAAAACATGTGCTAATAAAAACATACAAAAAGGACTCTCAATAAGTCTCACAATATTGAACATTACCTCTCACTAATTACACGTAAGATGGCAATCTCTTTATCCCAAAAAAATAATAAATAGAAATTAGAAATTTAAAAATATTCCTAACACATAACAAAAGCTCTATATCAGTTAACTGGGATACAGCAAGAGCTCTCCTCTGGCTCTCTAACCTGGGTTTGTGCTGTTGAACATTTTTTTAGTGACCTCATCAGAGGTCACTCACAGTAGGTTAATCATGGGGGTTCACAAAAAAACTCAACAAGCTAAAAACACATGCCACATCTGACACTGAATTACAGATGATTGTAAAGTCTTGCACTGAAGGTCCAAAAACTACCTGTAGAAATACAGAATGAAGGAGGAGTGACTTAACAGCAGCACACGTGAAAAAAATTTTAGGATTTTAGACAATTCAGTTTTGGCAGCCACAATTGCATGTGGCTGCCAAAAAAGCTACTCCAAACTTGGACTGTATTAAAAGAAATACAGCATGCAGAGCAAAGCAGAAGATCCCGCTCATACCTGGAATACTTTGCTCAGTGCTAGGGGTCATGCTTTCAAAGGGCCACAGTGGAGTATGTTTTAGACCAGAAGGCTGAGTGACACAAAATCATGTTATACAAGGGACTTGTATACAAGGGACTGAAATTAGCTTACAGAGGAGATAGCTCTACAGTTATTAATGAGCACATATAACTTTTATGATCAGAATAAAAAACATTTCCATTCTGGAGGGAAAAAAACATTTAAATAATGCCCTGTGCTGAAGAGGATATTATGAATCTGGTATGTTCAGATACTGCTGGTTTTGCTATAAATAGGTTTATTAAATCTTTTGGAAAACAATCCTGCCGTGTATTGTTAAAGCCACAAAACTTGTTACAGTGGTTTCATAGACAAACTGGTAGATTCATAAAATGGAATACTGATCGGCAATAAAAAAGTACAAGCTCCTAATACAAGCATATGGGTGGATCTCAAACACATTATTCTAAGCAAAAGAAGCCAGACTCAAAAGGCTACATTACCATATGTAGCCTTCATTTAAATGACATTTATTTAAATGATATTCTAAAAAAGGCAATACCGTAGGGACAGAAAACAGACCAATGGTAGTCAGAGGTTGAGGTGAGGAGTGAAACTGACTATAGAAGGACATAGAATGAGTTTTTGAAAATGATGGATCTGTTCATATCTTGATTGTTAGGATGGTTAAACAACTGTACAGATAACATACATCAATGGTCCCAGAACTATATGTCAAAAAGGGTAAATTTTACTTTACGTAAATCATACCTTAATTTTTTTTTAAAAGGTAAAGGAAAAAATCTTTAAGACATCCAGAAAAAAACAGATACATTACATACAGAGCAAGATAAGAATTTTCAACTTCCGGCCAAGATGGAGGCGTAGGTGGATACACTATGCCTCCTCTCACAACCAAAATTAAGGACAACAAATATTTAGAAACAAGAAAACAACCCGAACTGATAGAAAATTGAAGTGTACAGGAGTCCAACAACCATTCATCCAGACTGCTAAGAGGGGCGGAGTCGCAGCAAGAAAAAGTGCCTGGGAGCACACGCAGCAGGGCTGGCAGATCCTAGGCCCACAGGCCGCGGCTAGCGGACCCTAGGCACGGGGTGGCAACTGTGCAGACCCAGTGAGGCCACGCAAGGTGGCTGGCTGACCAGGTAGTCCCACATTCGCGCACAGATAATCCAGGTGAAGGGGAAGCGGCAGAAGGGACTGGAGTCCAAGAGAGAGCAGAGCAAGCGCCATTGTTCCCTCTCTGACCCCACCCCCACATACAGCATCATTACCCAGCAACTGGGCTGCCCTGCCCTGGGGAACACCTAAAGCTCCACCCCTCACTATGTAACAGCCTCGACCAGACCCCCGCCCCCCACAAAAAAAAAAAAAAACAAAAAAAAAACACAACACCAAAAATGGCTCAAACCAGAGAACAAATCAAATCTCCAGAGCCAATTCCTCCAAGCAACGAAGAGATAGCCAGCCTATCAGATGCACAGTTCAAAGCACTGGTGATCAGGATGCTCACAGAACTGGTTGATTTTGGTTGCAAATTAGATGAACAAATGAAGGCTACAGTAAGTGAAATGAAAGAAAACACACAGAGAACCAATAGAGATGGGAGGAAAACTGAGACTCAAATCAATGGAGTGGACCAAAAGGAAGAAAGAAACAACCAAACAGAAAACGAGGAAGAAACAAGAATTCAAAAAAATGAGGAGAGGCTTAGGAACCTCCAGGACATCTTTAAACATCCCAACATCCGGATTACAGGGGTACCAGAAGGGGAAGAAGAAGAGCAACAAGTGGAAAACTTATTTGAACAAATAATAAAGGAGAATTTCCCCAATCTGGCAAAGGAAATAGACTTCCAGGAAGTCCAGGAAGCTCAGAGTCCCAAAGAAGTTGGACTCAAGGAGAAACACACCAAGGCACATCATAATTACATTACCCAAGATTAAAAATAAGGAGAGAATTGTAGAAGCAGCAAGGGATAAGGAAGGGGACAGTCACCTACAAAGGAGTTCCCATCAGACTGTCAGCTGATTACTCAAAAGAGACCTTACAGGCAAGAAGGGGCTGGAAAGAAGTATTTGAAGTCTTGAAAGGCAAGGACCTACATCCAAGATTGCTCTATCCAGCAAAGCTATCATTTAGAATGGAAGGGAAGATAAAGTGCTTCTCAGATAAGGTCAAGTTCAGGGAGTTCATCATCACCAAACCCTCATTATATGAACTGTTAAAGGGACTTATCTAAGAAAAAGAAGATAAAAAATAGGACAGTAAAAAGACAGCAAACTCACAGCCATTAACAACCACACTAAAACAAAAGCAAACTAAGCAAACAGCTAGAATAGGAATAGAACCACAGAAATAGAGATCACATGGAGGGTTAGCAACAGAGGAGTGGGAGGAAGAGAGGGGGGAAAAGGTACAGAGAATAAGTAGCATAGATGGTGGGTAGAAAATAGGGGGAGAGCAAGAATAGTTTGGGAAAAGTAGAAGCTAAAGAACTATGACACATGGACATGAACTAAAGGCGGGGAATGTGGGTGGGAAAGGGTGTGCAGGGTGGAGGGGAATGATGGGGGAGAAATGGGACAACTGTAATAGCATAATCAATAAAATATATTTTAAAAAAAAAGAAAGATAAGAATTTTCTTTTAAAATTACAAAGTTTTCCAGAACTATGAAACCTGGAAGAATTCATTACCAACAGATCCATACTACAAGAAATGTCAAGGAAGTACTTCAGGCAAAAGGAAATGATATCAAATAGAAACTTGGATCTATATAAAAAATGATGATCCCCAGAAATAGCTGAAATGAAGGTAAATATAAAATACCTTTTTTTCTATTTTAATAGCTCTAAATAATTGATTGTCTAAAGCAGGGGTCAACAAAGTGTGGCTCAAGGGTCAAATTTTACCCATTTCCTGTTTTTGTAAGTAAAGTTATATTGAAACACAGTAACACCCATTCTTTTATGTATTGTATATGACTGCTTTCACGCTACAATGACAAAACTGAGTAGTTGAGACAAAGACCAGATGGCCTGTGATGCCTAAAATACATACTATCAGGCCCTTTACAGAAAAAGGTTTGTCGCCCCTGATCTACAGCAAAAATAGCAATGTATTGTGGGTTTACAGCATATGTAAAAGAAAAATGTATAACAACAATAGCACAAAATATGATAAGGAAATTGGAGCATAAAAACCTTCCTGTGATAAAAATCCTACACTAGTATGTGAAATGGTGATTAATCAAAGATATGTACGATAAACCCTAGGGCAAACACACAAAAATATTTTATGACTTAAATAATAAGCCAATAGTAGAAATAAAAATTAGATCATAAAAAGAATTGATTAGTGTAAAGTAGACAGAAAAAAAACAGGAAAAAGGAATAAAAACATGTGGAACATATAGCAAATGACAAATTGGGAACGTTTAATTCAACTACACTGAAATTACATTACTATAAGATGGCTAAAGACATTGTTTAAAAGACAGAATTCAACATGAATTAAAAAAAGCAAGACTCAACTACAGGGTAATGCAAAAGTAGGTTTACAGTTGTTCATATGGAAAATAATGCAACAATTAATAAATAACAATACAAAAATTAACCATGCATTTCACATACTTACAACTGTAAGCCTACTTTTGCACCACCCTGTATATATGCTGGCTACAAGTAACTCACTTTAAATATAAATATGTGGCTAGATTAAAAGCAAATGGATGGGACGGGTATACTGTCACTATAGCCAAGTGAGGCAATAAACAAATCCTCTCTACAAAAAGCAACTATGAAACTGGACAAAATTCATAAAAACAACCTATCTGAGGCTTGAAAAACCAACTAAAGGCATACAATATTCTGAGAAGCATTTATGCCTAAAAAACACATGAAGCTGAATGAAAACAGTGGGAATCTGTGGCATTCTTACAGGTGAAGCGGATGCTGTGTCAGAATGGGGGCAGGTTACGAGAATAAGAAGATTTTTTTGCTGCGGTAGGAAGAGGCTCACTTAATTTGGAGCAGGGCGTAACACCAAGCTCAGTGGTGGTGTCAGTGGAATTGACTACCTCAGAGATGGCAAGTGGAAGTGCCAAATGGTCTACTAGCACAAGGCTGTGGTCATGGCTGGGGCAAGTTTATTTCTGGCTGAGGCTGCATACTTTTACAGCAAAATCTGAGAGGATCCAACAGGTCACACACTCCTGGCTGACACTGAGACTGTGTGCTTGCCAAGAGAAGAGGTGAAAGGGCCCAGCGGAATGTAAAAGATGAGAACTACTTGAAAACACCCTAAACTTTGAATGTTTACCCTTACCCTCACTTAGGTAAAGTACTTGCCCTCACACAGATCTATTGACAGATGACAAAAACCTTATTACATCAAGGTGGTTCAGTGTAACCTCTATTCAACCACTGGCTGACTAGTAAGTCATGTAGATATGGGGGCAATCCCTGGGGAAAAAAGACTGAAAATAAAAACCAGTTTAAAAAAATGAGCAGAGACATCAATGGCCACAAATCACAGCAAAGTGAGAATTCACTGGTGTAATAAGCATGTTACCAAACGAGGAAACAATGAACAAATGAAAAAAGTAACAACAAGATACATTAATTACAGCGTGGTGATTGTTTCACAATGCATATTTATATCAAATAATCAAATTATACAATTTAAATATATACCATTTTCAATCATCAAATATTCCTCAATTAAATAAAATAAAATAACAAAAATCTTGGCAAGATCAGACTCCATAGCTCCTATATTATCTAAAATGCCCAGTTCTCAACAAAAAATTAAGAGACATACAAATAAACAGAGAAGTATAATTCATACTCAAGGAAAAGAGCAGCCAACAGAAACTCCCTAAGCATCCCAGCTGAATATAGCAGATAAAAATTTCAAAGCACTTATTACATATAAATGCACAGAACTAGAGAAAGTCATAATAAAAAAAAAAATGAAAGTATGGCAACAATGAATGCTCAAATAGAGATTTTCCATGGCAAGAAAGAAATTCTGGAGTTGAAAACTACAATAACTACAATAAAAAATTCACCAAAGCAATTCAACAGCATATTTTTAATTCAATTTTTTTGAAATCTACTTTAGTTTTGAGGTGGCAAGAGAAAGATTTGGTGAACCTGAAAACAGAAATTACCCACTCTTAATAACGGAGAAAGACTGAAGAACAATACACAGACCTTCAGGAATACGGGGCAACGTCAAGCATACCAACACATACACCATGGAAATCCCAGGAGAGAAGAGAGAAGCAGCTTAACAACTTTGGTGAAGAACATTAATCAACACATTCAAGAGACTCAAGAAACTGCAAGTAAAAGAGATCAACACCCAGATATATAACAAAATCTATAAGCCAGAGTCAAAGAGAAAAAGCTTGAAAACAGCATGAGAAAAGTGACTTATCTGAAACAACTAGAATAGAGTTGAATGATAAACACAAAAATTATGGGAATAATAACTTTTGTCAACCAAGAATTCCATATTCAGCAAATTTATCCTTCAAAAATGAAAATAAAAGGTATCTCCAGATGAACAAAAACTAAGTAAATTTATTGCTAATAGACCTATATTACAAGAAAGACTGAAGTAAATCTCTTCAGGTTAAAAGAAAGTGACACGAGTTGGTGACTCAAAGCCACAAGAAGCAATAAGAAACACCAAAAATAGTAAATATTTGAGTTAATATAAAATATTAAATGTGTTTTTAATAATTTTTTCTCTTAACGTACTTGAAAGATATAAACATTTATAAAGCAGTAACTATCACACTGTATTTTTTACGTTTATAATATATAAATATTTTTATAATATATAAATATATTTTTAATATGAGACAGACTTTAGAGTCAATGACACAAATGGGTTTAAAGTAAAAGAACAAGTGTGTGTGTATATATGTATGTATGTCTATACATATACATAACACAGAATTATAAGATAGCAGCTATATTAGTATCAGGTAAGAAAGACTAAGGCAAACAGCTTTATTAGCAACAGAGCATTTCATAATGATAAAAAGTGACTACGTTAGGAAGCTATAATAATTATAAATGTATACATACCTAATACTTAAAGTTAAAAAAAATGAAGGAAAAACTCACAGAATTGAAAGGAGCAAGAGACAATTCAACAATAACAGATGAATAACTATTCACCTCACTCTCAATAATTGATAAAACTAAGCAGAAAAATCAATAAGGGTATTAAAATGCTTTGAACTGAATGAAAACATATATCAAAAATTTTTTAAATATTTTATTTATTTATTTTTAGAGAGAGGGGAAGAAAGGGAGAGAAATATCAATGTGTGGTTGCCTTTCATGCACCCCCTTCTGGGGACCTGGCCCACAACCCAGGCATGTGCCCTGACTGGTTATGGAACTAGTGACCCATTGGTTCGCAGACTAACACTTAATTTACTGAGCCACACCAGCCAGGGCCATATACCAAAATTTAAGAGATGCAGCTAAAGCAGTGCTTAGAGGAAATGTTATAGTTTTTAAATGTCTATTTCAGAAAAAAAGAAAGCTGTCTAATTATACCTCAAGAAACTAGAAAGAGAAGTACAAATGAAACCCAAACCAAGCAGAAGAAAGGAAAATAATAAAAACAGAGCAGAAAGCAAGGAAATAGAAAACAGAAAAAGAACAGAGAAAACCAGTGACACCCAAAGTTGGTTTATAAAACAGATCAACAAAACTGACAAATCAGTAGCCAGATTGACCAAAAAAATGAATAAGATACAAATGATCAAAATCAGGAATAGAAGAAAGACATATTTGACATTATAGAAATTTAGAGTATTAAAATATTATGAAAAATTTTATGCCAACAAATTAGATTAATAAAATAAACAAATTCCTAGAAAGACAAAAATTACCAGACTGACTCAAGAAGAAATAGAAAATTTGAATAGACTTATACCAAGTAAAAATTTCAGACCCAGGGGCTTCACTGTGAATTATGTCAAATATTACAGAAGGAGTAAGTACCAGTTCTTCACAAACTCTTTCAGAAAACAGAGGAGGAAATACTTCTGAGTTGATATTATGAATCCGGGACTGCCCTTACACCAAAGCACTGCAAGAAAAACCAAACCCAGCCTACAAACCGCCCCCGGGTTTCCCACAGGTCAGAGTGGTCTGAGTGTCCCGATACGCACATGCTGGCTTTCCTTTCATTACAAGCATTTAAAGTACAGGGGTATACATATATTAAAGTGTGTTTTATTGAGAATTTAAAAAATTTCCAAGGTTATAAGTATATACAAAATTCAAGCACTGATTTTGAACTGAATCATACCCAACACCTGTACAAAGACAAGATGTCCACCCACTATTATTTGGGCCTGCAGGGTAATCTAAGTGAAGATGATGAAATATATAGGGAAAAACCAAAGTCAGAATTCTGTAGAAAGCGTTTTTTGAAAATTGAAAGGCAAGGTGTGAGTTGATAGTAAAGCCCTGGGAATTCCGTCTCATTAGACTACTGTGCAGGTCCTGAAAAGGGGGTGGGAAGTATTAAATAACTCTGCAGAGCCAATGTTCAAGTGGCCTAAAAAGCCAGGACATTGGGGAAATTTATCTCCTAGCAACAATATGTATAGAGGCGTTAACATGGACTCCAGGGTCCTCAGAAGTTCTACTTCCCTGCCTTCAAGGGAATTCACTCTCACCTTAAGCCATCCTAGTGAATGTCTATCTGAAAACATCTACAAGGTATGAGAAGACTCTTCTAAAGCCTTTCTTACAGCATCTGACCTCTCAGAAAAACAGTCCAAATATGGAACTGCAATCTTTTCTGATTATATTATGTTATGTTCCCTTTACCAGCTTCCCCTAATATTAATATAGTACATACAATTATTAAAAAAAAAAACCCAGTACATTACCATTAGGACAATACAATCAACTAAACGACATGTCTTATTTTTACCACTAATACCCTTCCCCATTCTGGGATCCAACTCAGGACCCCACACTGCATGTCTCCTTTGCTCCAGTCTCTGACAGCTCTGCAGTCATTCCTGTCTCTCATGATTTGGACTCTTATGACGAACAGTGGTCAATTATTTTGTAGAATGTCCCTAATATGTTTTTTCTGTTTTAATAACATTATTATCAACAAGAATCAGTTATTAAGGGTTTACTAAAATTCCAGGCACTATGCTAAATAGAAGTATTTTTAATAGACTTTAGAGAAACAGTATTTTAAAATCAAAGAGTAATCATCTTTAATCCACCCTTCTTCAAGCGCTAGTGTTTTGTCAACTACAAAGCATTACCAAACATATTATTATTCATACACCCCAATGTTCTTTAATGTCTCCGCCCCCTAAAAAATATTAAGTCCAAGTATAAACCTTAAATTCAGGGCCCTTGACCTTACCTTTCTGAATATTTACTGACCATAATTTCCTACCCTTGAACCCTGGCCCATTCCTTTCTTCACTAGTACCTGACCTCCCTTTTCATCTCTAAATACCCTTTCTTGAAGACACCTCTGATCCCTGACCCTACCTCCCAAGAGCTATTAATCCTCTGAAACACCACAGAATTTAATCACTGCAGCACTCATGTGGCACACAGATACTACCCTGAGCTGTGGACATATACTTTTTGCAGATTCTTGTCTCCCAAATGAGACTATCATGGCCTACCTTTTTCCCCCTATGACATCTAGTATAATACCCTAATGCTTAATAACATACTGAATACCTACCAAGTGTCAAATTTTGTGCTAGTCTCTGAGAAACTAGAGATGATTATGATACAGTTCCAACTGTTGAGAAATTTTTGGTGTAAAACTGTTTTTGAGTATAGTGATAGCCTGGAAACAGCTTTCTCTTCAAAAAATTAAGGTCACTGAAAGTTTCCTATGGCAGTCAAGTTTTCCCTTTTCTGTTCTGATAAACATTAAAATAACTAATTGTAGATTACTAATGTGTCACAGAGCATGTATATTTTCCAACTAGCTTGTGCTAGAAGCTGTACCTGGTTTTATAAAAAATACAGATACTACAAAGTAAACTTTAATTAGCCAAAGACCTTTACAAATATTGCTGCATGTTGTAGCAGTTGCAACCAGTTTACTAATTGTTTTTGTCTAGTGACATCTAGTGGCAAAACTGTTAAAAACAGCACTGCAATAAAACGATTTTAAAAGGAGGCCATCTTATGAAAAAAGGCAAAATATGAATGAATTATGATATCTATTAGCATTAAAGAATGTTTCAATGTCTCTCTGGCCTATATTACTGTTAACTCTCTCCTTGGGATTTATCATTTGTGTCCTTATCTTGTAGCTGGTATATATTAACCTTGATAATGACATACGATTTCTTGAAATACAAGATAGTAGTATTTTAACTATATGTTAAAGAAAAGCCCTCAATTAAAAAGACTGAATGGAGAACACAGCTATCCCCAATTGTGATATGCCTACTCCAACAATCTCGCAATTCAAAATTTCATTGTTATTAATTATATTTGCCTACTGGCACATTCATGTTGATAAACTTATTTAAAAACCTGTTTAGAAACTTTTGTTAATGATTTTATTCAGCTCAATAAGGAAAATTATTATCTATTCAAACTCACTCTTTACAATATCACTTTGCATTTCATTAGATTTCTGTGAAATTGAATTTTGATAGAAAAAATATTTAAACATTATGAAAACCTGTTTAAAAGATTCTTCCTCAAATAATGAATTGTCAATGAGTCCACAATTTAATGTACAGTCATTCAATGTGAATCTATTTTAATAATGAAGTTCATCCAAAAATAGTAAAAACCTAATAGCATACTGGAAATACTCTTTTGATAACCAGATTTAAAAATATCAGAATCATTTAGTTAAATGATCTAACAGCTCTGTGATCTCAAGTAGGAAAACTCAAGTTCTAGCTCAATTTCTTCCAGAGTGTGATCTGTGGACCCATTTCAGAATCACCTAGAATGCAAGTTTAATATACACATGCCTTAAACCTACTGAATAGATTCTCTCTCTGAGTTTTGGGCTCTATAATCAGCATTAAAAAAAAAAAAAGTTTCTCCGGGTAGTTTCTTACGCATAATAAAGTTTTGAAAATAATTACTATCAAGACCATGAATATAAATTCTTCTAAGTTGTTTTGGTTCTTTTTAGTCATTCTTTCCTGCCTTTCTTCAAATGAGTTGTTTCATCCTTTAAGTTCTCCAAAGGGTTACACTTTATAGCAGTTATCATGTTGAGTCACAATTTGTCTGTTAACGAAAACATAGTTTCCCTCACTGGACTGTGAGCTCCTCGTGAGACAGAATAATGCTTTTTGGTTTTGTATCTCTAAGTCTCACAGTATCTGACAAACGGCAAGCTGAAGTGAATATGGTTGAATGAATAGATGAAACATCATGGTTCTAAAAAGAGCATATGACTTCCACTCGTGCCCATTCCAAATACTATACAATTGGCATCAACTTAATCTATCCAATAGCCAGTCAAAATTTGGGGGTAAAGGGGTACAATTTTTTTTCTTAATTCTAGGACTATCTTTAAAGCTCATCCTTCCTAAACATTTCAGTCTCAAATGCCAATACTTGTGTTTAAAAATAGAAGAATTTTTATATGTGTTTTTTGGAAAAGTAGAAAACAGCCTTAGAATATTTCTAGGCTGTAATTTAGTGGAAACTACTAACAAACCAGAGCCATAAAAGGAAATATATACATCTATCTTTATTGTCATATTCCAGGAGTAATTTGGCTAGCTCAGACAGGAAATGACACTGCTTAGAGAGGTATATCCTTGCCCTGACTGGGTAGTTCAGTTGGTTAGAGCATCGTCCCAATTCACCAAGGTTGTGGGTCTGATCTCCAGTTGGGCACATACAAGAAGCAACCAACAAATGCATGAATAGGTGGAAAAACAAATCTATGTCTCTGTCTCTGTCTCTCCTCCACCCTCCTCCCCCTTTCTCTCTAAAATCAATTTAAAATTTTTTTAAAAAACAAAAATATATCCTTGGGTACTAGCTAAAGTAAACCACGTATATTTTGTTTAAGTCATAATATAACACAAACCAAAAGTTTGAAGAAACAAAAAAGAATGAGTAATCAGTTATAAACAACCTGACAATTAATTATTCCAGTGAGTTAATGTTTAATATGGCTTGAAATTAAAACCAGAGTTTAACCTGCATACTTACTGGTACCTAGACTAAGAAATGAAAATCAAAACAGTATATTTCAGGTATAATTTTGGTCAAGAATTCTTTTGGCACCTTTTAATTACGTATTTTTATTTATGTGGAAGACTCTTTAAACCATGAATACCTTCCCTGACCCTGTCTTCTCTAGGTGACTACCTCCTATTCTCTCAAAGCTCAGCTCAAATGTTACTTCTGCTGTGAAACCTGCCCCGAATTCCCAGGTCAAATTAATGATTCTCTCTCCCATGCATGTGTAGTCTTTTGGGCACATGGTGAGTATTACTAAGACTATCTTATTATGAGTTATTAACCTGACTGAATCACTCACAAAACCATAAGCTGCAACTGTGTCTTATATTCTTGGTATCTCCATTGCCTGGCACACTACAAGGCTCTTAGCAGATTTTTACCAAAACACTGCAGAAATGAATGATCAATTCAATAATCAAGGTTGTTAGCATAAGGCTCTCAAGTAAAATAGAAAAGGTGGTAATAAACAGAAAAATATGGATTAAAAAACATTTTTTAGAGGATTTCTCATTCTGTTCATGAAAGATTAACTGCTATAATGCCTTCTGGTCATGAAGAACTAGAAAACCAGATAAAATACACAAAATGCTCTTTTCATATATTGTATAACAGGCAATGAAGGACTAAGTGAGCTCCACCATTTCTCCAGACCAGAGAGGGATACCCATAAAGAACCCAGCAGCCTTGGTTCGAAAGCTTGAAGAGAGTGCAGAGTTTGGAGAGACTAAGGTGCTAGACACCTAGAATTTACATTCTAGAATTCACACAATAGAATATGGGAGAGGAGGGAGCTCCAAAGAGATCTGCACCGGACACCCTCAAATCCCAGGCTATACACTAAGCTGCACATTTATGAAGTGAGATTCCACAAGGTTGGAGAAAGAACTACAGGAAAGCAGTAGGCCAAACAATTTCTGAAATTCATACAGAGCTAAGAACAGAGCATGTTCTCACCAGCTACCGTGGAAAGACCTCAGAATCTGCAGGGCAACAGTGGAGCCCGCAGAAGGGTAGTGCCTTAGCAGTGAGGCTTAACTAAGCTAGACTAAAGGCTGCCTGATGAGCCCTAACAAAGCTTAAAAGCAAGCCTAGAAAGGGCCAGATTGGTTGGCAGTGACGACCTTATACCAGAACAAAATCTAACATTCTTTAAAGGAATAAACAAAATCCAGCACCCAAAAACATAAAATATGCCATATTTGGCATTCAATAAAGAATGTCCAGCCCTGGCCAGGTTGTTCAGTTGGCTGGGGCATCGTCCCATACACCAAAAGGCTGCAGGTTTGATCCCCAGTCAGGGCACACACCTAGGCTGCAGGTTCAGGAGGCAACTGATCAATGTTTCTCTTTCACATCTCTCTCTCTCTCTTTCTCTCCACCTTTTTCCTCTCTCTCTCAAATCAATAAACATATCCTTGCATAAGGATTAGAAAAAAAAAATTCCAGGCATGCAAAGAAGCAGGAAAATATGAGTTGTAACAAAGAGAAAGTTCATTCAGGAAAAAACAGACCCAGAAATGATGGACTAGCACATAAGAAAATTAAACATTATTATAAATATACTCTATATGTTCCAAAAGCAGAGGAAAACATAAGCACAATAAGCAGAGAAATGAAAACCTTTTTTAAAGGGGGGGGGGGGGTGGGGGAGGGACATTTAGGATAAAAAAACACTGTTATCTAAGACTAAGAATACATTGGATGGGATTAAGAGCAGTATAGACATGACAGAAATAAAGGCCACTGGACCTGGAAACTTAGTAGTAAAAATTATCCAAAGTAAGGACAAAAAAAAAGTTTGGTTTTGATTTTAAATTAAAAGGTGAGCCACCTGTGAGAAAATATCAAGTGGTCTAACACAGAAATTAAAGTCCCCCAAAAAGGGAGAGGTAAGGACAGAAAAATATTGGAAGAAATAATGGCCAAACTATTGGATAAAAACTATAATCCTGTAAATCAAAGAACATATGGAGCACTTAGTGGGAATTCATCACTCTCAATATATATAGGTAAGTATATAAATAAATATAGGTGCGTGCGTGTGTGCACACATGCGTGCATTTCCTTCCTAAATGCAATGAGAGGGCCTGGACGTGGTTTTACAACCACTATCTACCGAAAGAACTGGGGCTCCTAGAGAAATACCTGATTCTAGGGCTGAGGCCAGGAAAGGACAGGCAAGTATGGACTATTATTCATATATTGTGCCAGAAAATAAAAGCATGTTCAAAGAATAATGAGAATATGTCAAAAGAACATAGCAAGCTAGACAATGGTGCTTTGACTAGCTAAATTTAGAGCATTTTGAGAATAAATAGGAATTCACTGTTCCACATTGGCTTAAATAAGTAAATAAATGGGGAGCAGACAAGGTCCTCCTTACAGTAAAATCCAAGCAACCATCACTGTATAATTAATGCAAGCAAAAAACATCAACGGATATTATAACCAGTGAAAAAACTGTGTTGAAAATGAGATTTCAGAGGCTCATAGTATCTCTTCAAACACTTGGTAATTACAAAAAAAAAAAAAAAAACTTTAGCATGAAAAATGGGCGAAAACTGACATTTTCAGATAAATAAAAACAAAAAGATGTCTCCAGCTGATGTGCACATGCAAGGAATGCTATAAGAAGTTCTTCAGATTAAAAATAAATGATATCAAATGAAAATTTGAATCTATTGAAAAGGATCAAGAATTCCAGAAATGGTAAACATGAGGGTAAACATAACATTCAATATGGGGCTTTTTACAGTTCTTTGTTCTCAATTTCTTTAAAAGCTTCATGATTGTTTAAAAGAAATACATTTATGCTATGGGATTTCTAACATACGGAGATGCATTACTGATGACAAATATAGCACAAAGAAGTGGGGTGAACAGACTACTGAAAGGTTCTTGCATTTCATGTGAAGCGGTACAACATTAACGCTATTTGCACTATTATATATTAAGGACATGCTATTGTAATTCCTAGAGCAATCACTTGAAAAATAATGCAAAGGTGTAAAACTAAGAAACCTAATAGAATTAAAACAAAATACTAAAAAATACTCAATTGATAAAAAAAAGTTAGGAAAGAAGTATGAGAGAAGACAAAAGCAGGCAGTAACAAATGGAAAATGAAGAGCAAAACGGTAGACCTATACCCAACCACATCAATTTGTACCCCAATTAAAAGACAGACTGTTGGCCTAGTTACAAAAGCGAAACCCAATTACACAATGTCTACAAGAGGTACATTTTAAATATAAAGGCACAACTGCTGGTGGGAGTGCAGACTGGTACAACCACTATGGAAAACAGTATGGAATTTTCTAAGAAAACTAAAAATGGATCTACCTTTTGACCCAGCAATTCCATTGCTAGGACTATATCCTAAGAACCCTGAAACACCAATCCAAAAGAAACTATGCATCCCTATGTTTATAGCAGCACAATTTACAATAGCCAAGTGTTGGAAGCAACCTAGATGCCCATCAGTAAATGAATGGATCAAAAAACTGTGGTACATTTATACAATGGAATTCTATGCAGCAGAAAGAAAGAAGGAGCTCATACCCTATGCAACAGCATGGATGGAACTTGAGAGCATCATGCTAAGTGAAGTAAGCCAGGCAGTGAAAGATAAATACCATATGATCTCACCTTTAACAGGAACCTAATCAACAAAACAAACAAACAAGCATAATATAACCAAAGACATGGAAATTGGGAACATGCTGAAAGTCACCAGAGGGGAGAGGGGAGGGAATTTCAGGGGAAAAGGGGAAGGATTTACAGGAACAAGTATAAAGGACACATGGACAAAAACTATGGGGGGGTGGAAATGGGAGGGAGGTGGGGAGGGCTGGGGTGGCGGGTTCGGGTGAGAATAAAAGACAGAAAACTGTACAAGATCAACAATTAAAATAAAATAAATAAATAAATAAATAAATATAAAGGCACAAATAGGTTAAAAACAAATAAAATAATGGAAAAAGGTATACTATGCAAACAGTTAAGTGTAAGAAAGTTGGAATGACTGTATTAAATAAGACAAAACAGACTTCAAGATAGGGGATAATACCACAGATAAAAGGAATTTCATAATGATAAAAGGGTCAATATAATAATCATTAATGGGTATGTGCCTAATTACAAACCTCCAAAACACGGACAAAATAAAGGAATAGACAAATTCATAATCATAGCTTGAAATTTTAATACCTGTTTCCGTAAGTGATAGAATTAAAAATATAGAAGATTTAAACAGTACCATCAACCACACTTTGACTTACAACACTGTACCCCAAAACACATTCTTTTCAAGTGCACCTGAATGTGTCATGTTCCCCTAATAAAAATAAGGTTCTATAAATGTCTGTTAAATAAATAAACATATACATAGGTGGATGATGGTGCATGCTGAAATGAAAGTACTGACTAGTTCATAGTTGAATCAATGGACAAGAAGTTGAAACTGATGCTATAGACTTGGAATTACCCAAGCCAGTGATTTTCAACCCTTTTTTATCTCATGGAACACATAAACTAATTACTAAAATTCTGCAGCACATCAAAAAATATATTTTTTGTTGATCTGACAAAAAATAGGTATAATTTTGAATCTTTTACACCAGACAGCTATTGTTGTATTGACTGTTTTCATTTTTTTAATTTAACAATCTAAGGGAAAAGAGGTCCATGACCATGACTAAAGTCAGGTACTGCATACTTTAAAAATTCTTAAGGCACCCCAGTGTGCTGTGGCACACTGGTTGAAAATCACTGATCTAGATGTCTGTATTTCACAATACTTTAAGTTCACTAAACTAGATGCTAGAGACAAGGAATGTACAGAGGCAAAGTCCCAGCAAGTGAAGGAAAAAGTTAAATAAAGAAGCATTAAGTTTCAGAGAAAGGCACAGATACCTTCTCTGAGATTTGCCCCAAAGAAACAAAAATGGATGCAGGCACAGAGATATTTATTGGAGTGAGGAAAAGGGTGAGGCTGCTCTTGCAAATGGCTTCACCTCCTCAGTTGGTTTTAAAGGACCATTCACTTGGGGCTTCCCACTCTTCTGAGTAAGGCTCACTTTGCTGGTTAGCATCTTTGTTTAAAAGGTTGACTGAAGAGCCATTACACATACAAATCAGTCTACAACAAGGTAATCAGGAATAAGTTATCAACTTTTCAAATATGGTGTTTGGGGGAAAATATACTCTTAGGATCAACCTGGGCTTAGAGCCACCTTCAGAAATGGCTATGCTCTGATTAAAATACATTCTCTTGTCCCCTCTTTTCACACCCCATTTTCCAATGCAGAGGTGAGGTCTGAAGGCTGGAAAAGACAGGTTCTGACAAATGCAAAGACTCTCTCTACCTTCATATAAATTGTCTGGCTAACAGATAAGTGGATGAGGAGAAACTAGTCATTGGAAATCTAGCTTCCTCATGTTCTCATCACCCTTTTCCAATGACTCATTCTAGCCCAAAATATATTACATTCTTCACAGCCAAACACAAAACTTCCAAGAAAGCTATTTCCTATCAATGAAGCAACTACTGGACATGTTTGACCTTCCCTGTTCAAGGACAGTCTCTTCTTTAGGGAGCAAAACAATCTTACATTGCATCCAGGGTCAACAACAAAAAATGACTGGTCAGCTACAAAGAATGCCATATGTGCACCTGTGCATGCATGTCTGTATGCACGCACATATTGATCACCAGGAGGAAACGGAATAATTATTTATGTAATTTATATATACACACATATATATAACACAACATTATCTGTGAATATTTCATTTCTACGGAACAACACAGAATAATGGGATTCATTAAAAAATATGAGTGGTTAAGTTTTAAGTAAGAAATCCATAGAGCTTGTTTAATCCCTGGGAATCTGATTTGCATCAAATCTACATTTTGACTTTGTGTTCTATCATGATCATTTATTGCTACTTTCTAATTTTTTTATTTTAATTTTCTACTAAATGCTTTACATTTTAAAATGAATTGGGTAATTCGGACACTGCTATTAAAAACAGAAATTCTTCTGACTTAAAAAAAAGAGAGGAGCAGATATTTGGCATTAGCATGGGGCATAAATTATACTCTGGTACACTTATCCAAAAGGGTTAAGACCAAAGAAAGAATCTGCTTGCTTATTAAAAATGCAAACATTACCTCAGTCATACAAATGGCCCCAAACTCGCCTGCCTACGGCCTCTGCAGATCACCCACCAGCGTTAGCATTACATCATATGACATTACGGAACAATAGTGAACTCTGTGTAATACTTGAATATATTGTTTTGGAAGAATAAACTGTCATTAACTTGAATAAAAGCTTTCTGAAATCAAACCTGGGGGTAGAGCCCTCACTGTGTGGCCCTTTTACTACTTCAAGAAACAGCCTTATCCTGAAAGCAGCAAAGAGGGAAAAAAGAGATTAGCGTATAAAGGCAACAGTGATGAGTGGCCCCAGCAGGCAGCCGGCAGGGCTTCAAATTACCAGGCAATGCAGGAGGCACAGCCTCACACCCATCACTCTATTTCCTATTACAGCCTAGCGACTTGAACAATGGGCTTTGCCAGAATTGGAAACTGAGTCTTATTCTATGTACAAAATTGTTAAACACTTGATGTCCTGATGCCATCAGAAGACAGGCTATCACTTACAGCTATGTGATTTTAGGCACTGAATTTAAGCTCTGGGCACCAATGTTTTAACCTATAAAATGGAAAGAATAATAGCTATTGTGCAGCGGTATTGGGGGAGGGAATTAGCTATTATGATTATCACAATTATACTTATTATTTCCACCCAATTGTCCCCTTTGCCTATCTTTTCTAATCACTGTCCAAGATGTTTCTACCTCACAGTGAAGCATCACCTTAAATGCTCACTTGCTTTGTTTGTTTCCTGCAGTCTGGCCATTGTCACATGTTGCTATTTCTATTTTCATGCCACTCTCATCAAATGATTTCTCTATCTTTCCAAATCCTAGATCATCTCTTAATTGCAACCTGATACTCACTAGCTTTCCTTTCTCTTCAAAGAGAGGTGAGAGGTGAAAAGAGGTGAAAAAACAAAACCAGAGCAACATAGCTAGTTGGTAGCCAAGTATCAGTTAAAACCTAAGTATCAATCCTACCAAGTTCAGTTGCACTGCTTTAACTTTGCCACATTAATTATTCACTCTCCGAGTTCCCAGTGATCATTTTAAATGTGAGGTTAACTTCCCTTAACACCAAGTCTTTTCCCAGATGTTTCCCTACTGGTCAACTTATTATCATAAAAAAATGAATGATTTCAAATGCTTAAAAAATAAACATAATCTCAGAAAATTATTAAATATATCTCAGTGTTCTAGGGTTGGGTTTTTTTTGTTTGTTTGTTTGTTTGTTTGTTTTTTAGTATTTCCCTAAAGTAGGGACAAAAACTGGTCACATAAGGCTTCACCCAAGAGTAGAAGACTTTGGGAGGAGAAAGGATGCACTAACAGGAAACAGAGCCAGGAAAATTCTGACTGTGAGCAGTACTGCACTCAATTCCAGAAGGGATGGAGTAGAGAATATCAGTGTCCACCTCTAAGTTTCTAAAGATAAAGGCTATATCTTTTAATACTATTGTACAAGGATATGTGAAGATGGAAATTTCATTAACGGTTGGCTTCTTTGGAGAATCACATCAACCCTCAAAATCATGAAAACTAATAAGAAGATGGGTAACAGGATGTAATGTGTTATTTTATGTAAGACCCAGAAGAGTTTACCAAAGTCTAACTCTTCAGGACTGTGGGGAACAGACTAAAAGCTTGTACAGCCTCATCAGTAAAGCAGATGAAGTGCCAGGAAGAATGGGTTGATATATGGATCATCTACAAAGTACCATTTATTTTTATATTTTTGTTTTTGTAAGTATAGTGTGGAATACTATAACTATTATAGAATTTGATATCAGTGATGAAGGTTCAAGTTCGACCTCTCTATTGGCCAACGGACTATCTGATCTAGCACAACTCATTTAAACATATTTAATGATGTAAGAATTAAAGATATGATATGTGTATGGCGAGGCCTTTAAAACAGATATATAGCCCTAGCTGGTGTGGCTCAGTGGATTGAGCACCAGCCTGCAAACTAAAGAGTCACTGGCTCAATTCCCAGGCAGGACACATGCCTGGGTTGCAGGCCAGGTCCCCATTTGGGGGCACATGAGAAGCAACCACACAAAGATGTTTCTCTCCCTCTCTTTCTCCCTCTATTCCCCTCTCTCTCACAATAAATGAATAAAATCTTTTAAAAAGTAGATATGTAAATGTAAGATGACTTATATTACTATACATTGTACCAAGTTAAAAAATGGAGGACATTATGTTCATTTTATGCATCCTAATCTTTTGGGGGAGAGACAGAAAGAGAGATTCTTAAAGTAGAAACCCCACTCCATTAGTAGAAAATCATCACTACTACTTAATGGAGATATGAAAATAATAAAATAAAAACATAAAATATAATCATTAAATGAACAATAAAATTCATATTAAAAGGTAGCTACCTCAATATACACTAATGAAAAAGGTTCATGGCTTGTATACACTCTCTCCTCTCAATGTATACATTTTCCTCTCATACAATATGGTTGCCAGAATTATATACCCGTATTTTTGGACCGTAAGACACACCTAGGTTTTAGAAATAGAAAAAAAATTTTTTGAAGCAACAAACGTGGTAAAATATTTAATAACATAAATAACATAATATTTCACCAATGTAAATGTAAACACAACTCAACAGCAGCATTAACAACCATTATTCCTCCCAAACTGTGGGGGGTGTGCATCTTATAGCCTGAAAAATATGGCAATTAAAAGTGTATCAGTGGTCATGGAGATTTCCCTCTATAGATCTGAACTAGTCCATCCATATAGTCTAGACAAAGAATAAAACTCATGGAAAGATAACGGATGAGGGCCAACTCCAACATCATTCATTCACTCATTTATTCAGATGCTACTTTATATCAAACTCCAGTCCAAGTGCTGAGGATATGACACGTGGAACCAATGCTATCATGGTATACCCATTCTACTGCAGCAGAAAAGTACAGACAGTAACGAAATAAACTATGCAGCAGGTCAATGATGAACAAGTACAACAGGGAAAAACTGGCAGGGAAAAGGCTGCAATTCTAAATGGGGCAGTCATGGAAGGCTTTACAGAGAAGATGCCATTTAAGCAAAGGCCTAAAGGAGGTAAGTAAAGCACACAGGTATCCAGGGAGAGTAGTGGGGCTATGCAAACCTTTCCAGCAAATCCAGAAAGTCAAATGCAAGCCCTTACCTTTCAAAAGTGGTTGGAAGGTTGGAATCTCTTGCAATTTGATGACATCAGGATCATTGCTGACGTTCCGTGAGGCCTGGGAGCCCTGAGCTACAACCACAATGTCATCCATCTTGGCTCTATGCTTAGCTGGAGAAGGAGTCACTGAAAATAAAATTATTTTATTTAGTCACCTCTGTCTCACCAAAGCTGTTTCACTGTAGTCAATAAACAGAATATTTTTATACCACAAAAAAAAATGCTAACTGGATTTATCCTGCAGTGTGGTTTTAAGTAAGGGACATGAATCAGGGAGGAACTCTATTTTCTGCAGTAGTTTAAAAAACTCAAATATTACAGGAACATATATGAAATTGTTCTTGCAATTTAAAATATTTTACTATTCAACATACAAAAGAACAACAGATTGTGTTTTTAATTTTTAATTCTTTGATCTGCCCTGGCTGGTGTACCTCAGTGGATTGAGCTTGGGCTGCAAACCAAAGGATTGCTGGTTCGATTCCCGGTCAGGGCACATGCCTGGGTTGTGGGCCAGGTCCTCAGTGGGGGCCATGTGAGAGGCAACCACACATTGATGTTTCTCTCCCTCTCTTTCTCCCTCCCTTCCCCTCTCTCTAAAAATAAATAAATAAAATCTTTTAAAAAAATAAATTCTTTGATCTTTATGTCGGTCCCTATTTTACCAATGAAGGAATAAGGGTACGAAATTTGGCTGTGATTTGCCCAAGATCAACAGCACTAGACACAGGGTCGGAAAGGAACTGGAGGTCTACAGATTGTTGGTATACATGACCCATTCCTGTGACGTCCCTGTGACACAGCAGTTGCAAAGCTGTCTAGCCACCCATCACAGCAAACCAAGTATGTTTAACAGGTCCTACTTATGGAGGGGGTAAAAAAAACCCTGACACTCAGCCCTAGATAATGGGTGTATTTCTCAGCCACCAGCCACCTCGCCCTTAAAGTTACAGGCATTAGTCCAGAAGGTAAAAAAATAATCAGTAGGTTCCTTCTAGGCTGAGACAAAACTAAAAAACTTGGAGGATTGCTAGAGAGGTGGTCAATTTCAGATCTCAGGAAAATGTATCTACTTGGTAGGCAGTGATTCAAACCACCAAGGACTTCTTAACCCAAGACATCCTCCACTCCCCATATATCTTCCTGGTTGGGGCCAGACCACACCTTTAAAGTATTTTACACTCTCTAAGATAGTATTTGCAAGCTCATCAGTCAGGTTCTCAAAGGCTGGTCCAGGGATGCCACAGAACTGCCCTGCCTCCTAGAGGCTAGAGTCTCCCATGGCATGGCATTCACTCTTCCAGAATCTCTGCTACTTTTATTGCTCTTTAAAAAACGCCTCTTGGTACTTTACCTAATGCACCCAAGCGTTAAAAGGCTGTACACCTGTCACACATCCCTTCTGAAAAGGAACCTCTAAGACCCATTTTAAAGAAGGAACCTGTTCTTAGAGGTCCCGTCTACGATCCATCCATTGTAAGAACCAAGTGTCACTATGTCAGTCTGAGTACCAATGCCAATAATCAATTAGGTCATTTTTTAAACAGGCTGTGGCTGGGAGAAACAGTTGTTTTGAAAATAAATAATGGGTATGGGCGTCTATGCTGGCTTAGCTTGCGGGCACAGGCACTCACGTCCATCAAGGGATTCAAGGTTAGGATTTTTTTTTTTTAAGGGGGAGAAAAAAAGCACGGTGAGCGTTTTCTGTGCGTCCCAGTCCACAGGTCCCAGACCCATTAGGCTGAGAGGCAGCAGGCTTTGCACGCCGACATTTCTTGCTGGAAGAGGGTGGAAGTTAGAGCACCGACCTGAGGAGTTCAGATCGTTGGGTCGGCTCTCGGCCTCGGAGCTCTGCTCACTGCCCATGGTGCCGGCAGCGATGGCAGCGGAAGAACGGTGGGACTGACGGTCACCGTTCCGGCGGCGGGGCGACAGGGCAAGGACAGGGACCAGGACGGGATTGCTACGAGTCAGGGCGCCGCAGCGGGGCCGCCGTGTGCGGAAGGGGTGCTGAGCCCACGTAGGGGCACCGGCGATGGGGAATGGAGAGCCTCTACTTGGGGAACGGATGCTGGAGGCGGAGAGGCACGGCTGCACGTCGTTCGCCCGCCTTCCTTAAAAGAATCCTAAGGGAAGGAGGCGGAGAACGCCGGGCGTCAACCGCGCCCTCCGCGGGCCAGCAGTACCGCTCTCACTCACTCGCTCACGCGCCGCCGATTGCCTCCTTCCGGGACGCGGATTGGCTGCGTCGGCTGCGCGCGGCCGTCAGTTCCGGGTTAGAGGGCCACCGCCCCTTGCCCCAGCTTGGGCGGGGAGACTTGCGCTGAAACTAGGGCGACGCCCACTTAAAGGGCCCAACTACCTGAAAAACAGACACACCCCAAAGAGTGACCTCCCCGTTGTACTGATTCGTCACCTTTAAGCATCATATACACATCAGGCACTGTAATCCTATCCGTAGAACTTTACGACATAGATTTTTTTAACTTTGTTTTACAGATAAAGAGAGGTGCTAGGTAGAGTTAGGATCCGAATCCACAACTGTCCGGATGCAAAGGCAGTGGGACAAAAAAATAGTTAATGATGAAAGAAGGAGCTGGAAATAAGACACAAATGGTGTGTGTGCACCTTCAAAGGAAAGTGGATGCTACTACAGTCACTTTCTGGGGACCTTGACAATGATCAGGAAGCTGCCATTCTGAAACAAGCAAAGGCAAGAAACGAACGTAGGTAACGCGAAACAGAAACTGCCAGTTTGGGCAGGTCAAGGACGTGACCTGCCAATGCAATGCCATCAAGGAGTTGGTAGGTTCTGGGATTCTCAGAACTTTGCGACTCATTTTATATTGTTTGTGTCAAGAAATTTCAAGCAAATACTCTGAGATTTTATACACATAAATATAATCTCAGAAGGAGTGCCAAATTCACTAAATGATTGAGTCCTTTCTATTCTATATCACAGACATTTCCCCTATTTTATCTTATTTAATTTTCACACCAACTGAGGCTCATAAACAGGTAACTTCCCCAGGCAGAATTGGTATTTAGTAATGTCTGATTTCAAACAGCAGGCTCTTTCCTCTACTCAGCATTACAATACTATGGGGAAAAAGTGTAAATGAATGCAAATTCAATATTTTTTGGAATTATGTAGAACTAAAAACTACCTGAGAGATCAGAGTAAGCTCCTGGGAGGTGGTGTTTGCCTAGTTTTGAGGTTTACAGAAACCACCAGTCTGATGGGACTGGGAAGGGCCTACTAAGCAATGTGACCATGTTCTCCTGGAGAGCCCTTCTCTTCCCTCCCATATCTGCCCTCATCTGAGGTGGGTGAGAGAGGAAATAAAAGGGGAATGCATAACTCCTATTCTTGCTCTTATTATTCCACATCAAAGCATATGTATCATGTATTCCATACCCTACTCAATGCTGATGTGATGACCTTTTCCGTGCTTCCCTTTAGATGAACATTTCATTCTAAAAGGGATATTATATTCTGTCCATCACTGAGGAATTGATAAATGTGTCATCCCATTCTCTACTGATTTGCAAGGTCTTTGGCTGAGACACAGCTGATAGATAGCCTTATGAAGGTTACTTTGTATAAGAAAAATTCTTTTTCTAGCTCCTTTAAAATTTTCTCTTTGTCTTTGATTTTAAACAGTTTTATTGTAATTTGTCTTGCTGAAGAATGTTTTGCACTGAAATTTTGAGGTGATGTGTTAGCTTTATAAACTCAGATGTCCAAATCTTTCCCCAGAAGTTAGGGAAGTTCTCAGCCATTATTTCTTTAAGTGAGATTTCTATCCCATCTCCTCTTTTCCTTCTGGAACTCCAATGGCACCTACTTTGTTTCTCTTAATGGTGTTCCATATGTTCCATATGTCCCATAGGCTTTTTTTTTTTTTTAATTTCTACTCATTCTTTTTTCTCTTTGCTCCTCTGATTGCATAATTTCAATTGATCTGTCTTCTGCACTAATTTTAGCTCTCTGATTTTTTTCTTAGTCAAGTCTGCTATCAAAGCCCTCTGTTGAATTCTTTAGTTCAATGTATAGCGCTTCAAAATTAATTTCGACTTTTTTATGCTTTTTATCTCTGTTGAACTTCTCATCTTTTTCTTGTATTGGATTACGGATATCATTAAATTACTTATCTGTGTTTGTTACCAGTGGGCAAGCCTGCACCTTTTGCCACCCCTTCTCAACAAGCCAAACTAAGGCAACTGTGACAAGCTGCATGCAGGAGGGTGCACGCTCTGAGGATGGGTCAAGGAGCCTGGAAGCTTGGCTGATCATAGCATCTTGGTGGTGCAATGCCTGGCCCCCAGGCAGCAGGAACCCTGGAGGACACCAGGAGTGACAGGGTGCCACCTCCCGCAGTGGAAGTGGTGGTTGGTCCTGGCCACAGCAGAACATTCCCTGGGAATTAGTGGAGCTTCCTGGGAGAGGCCTGGAGGGCAGGGAAGCTGGCAGCCTCAGGACCCAGCAGAGTAGGGGAGTCTCTCCCCACTGGCAGAATGGTGGCAGAATGGCAGCCGAGTGAGGTTCTTTTTTTTAAGATTTTATTTATTTATTTTAAAGATAGGTGAAGGGAGTGAGAAAGAGTGGGAGAGAAACATCAATGCGTGAGAGTAACATCAATCAGTTGCCTCTCGAATGTGTCCCCCAACTGGGGATCTGGACCACAACCCAGGAATGTTCCCTGACTGGGAACTGAACCGGGGACCATTCACTTTGCAAGAGGATGCTCAACCAACTGAACCACCCCAGTCAGGGGAGAGGAAAGTTCTTACACTGAGTGTGCTGAAAGCTGGAAATGTAAATGGACAGGGCCCAAGTGCACACAGCAAGCTGAAAAGATGAATGGATAGGGCCACTAGCAGGCCAAAAGCTAGAAAGATAATAAGATAAGGGGAAAAGCCCTTGCCCTCAGCCTGCCGTACCAGATTGAGGGTGGGACCAGGGGAAGGCAGGCACAGGGCCGTAGAAATCAGAATGGTGGCAGGAGGAGGTTCTGGACCCTTTCTTCTGGGGAAAGAAGGAATTGGTTGGAAGGTGGACCCATCAAAGGTATGTGAAAGTTTAGGAAATTGATTCTCTTTCTGAGAAAGCACCTGGCCCAGCCCACACCCAAAATGGATATAGCCCCAGGGGAACAAAGAAATTCTTGCTCCTTGCTTGCTGCTTATGACCAGCTCTGCTCTCTTACTCATTGCTCACTGCTTGGGACCTGCTGTCTCTTGCTCGTCCTTCATTTAGCAGTCAAATGGCTTATAGGGCTTATAGCATCTCAGAGGGAGTCAGGAGGGAGTCTATCTCTCCCTCTTTCTCTCTCTCTCTCTCTCTCTCTGACCTGGTTAAGCATTTGCCCGTGTGTTTGGGTGCTCTCCATTTAGGAGCATGTGACCTTGTGGCCCTAGCAGCTGCATGGCCATGGCTGTACCGGCTCTACACACAGCCTCCAGGAGTGAGCCCAACGCTGGACAGCAGCTGAGAACAAGGTAAGCCACCTGGATGATCTCTTAGTAGCTGCCTAGCACCCCATAGGATGGTACTTTAAAATGGGACAGTAATTCTGGGGCGTTCCTTTTGTTCTGGTCTTGCTGAGGATGGCTGGGTTTTATCTGGGTTTGCAGAGGAAATGAGCTTTGAGAGAGGGAGTCCCTCATTCTCCAAGGTGGTGCAGCATCTGAACAAAACCTTTTCCTTTTGCATCAGCACCCACTTCACAAGTTTGGCTTTTGTGGTGACAGGCATCCAAACCCCCATTTTTCTTTATTCAGTAATGTGTGCTCTTGTAGCTCTCTGAGCATCTTTGGAACATTTATTTTGAATTCTTTTTCAGGCAATTCCTAGAACTCCATTTCTTTGGGGCTGGTTACTGGAAGTGCACTGCATTCCAGCAGTGGAAATGTATTTCCTTGGTTCTTCATGATCCCTGTAGCCTTGAGTAGGTGTCTGAACATTGAAAGAAGCAGTCTTCTTCTCCAGACTTTGTGGACTGACTTCAGTAAGGGAAGATTTTCACCTGCAGGTGGAGGCACTCTGGAGCATGTCGTGTCCCCAGTGGTACAGGGCACCAATTGCAGGGACACGTGGGAGCACAGGGCACAGAGGGGCATGATATCTTTTTGGCTCAGGCCACAGGAGTCCACAGAATCAACTACTCTGTGGGCCTTGGCAAGCCCTGTGGGATATTTTCAGTGGCTGGAATGTCTATTGGAGTCTTACGTGGCACCTGCAGCTTCAGTTGCAGAGGGCCAGCAGTAGGTGCCTATGAAGAGGGAGGGGCAGGTTGCAGACACACGGTAGTGGAAGGGGCCAGGGAATGCAGCAAGTTCTAGTGCCAACTACATGCTCACTGGTTGCTGTAGGGTCTCTAGTTGTTAATGTGCACTACCGTGGCTGCTGGGTCTTGCCAAGGGCAAAGGGGACAGAGGTCTCTCCAGAGGTATGCAGGTACACAGTTGAAGGGGCTAGCTCAGGTGAGTGCAGTGGTACAGGCCAGTGATAGAGGACAAAGCCAGATCCAGGCCCACAAACAGCTGTGTGTATGTGTGTGGAGAGGGGGAGGAGTGGTTATTGGTATGGTTACTTGTGGCTACACAATCCCCTCAGGTGTAGACACTGCAGTGGAGATTGCTGACAGGTATCAGGCCTGCAGTATGCGAATGCACTGCTGGAGGGGCTTGCTGAAAGTGTGTTCGCAGCAGTGAATGTCAACTGTGGGGGTCTAGGCAGGCATCTGGCACTCATGCAGCCACAGAGGCCTGCACTGGTTGTCAGTGTGGTTCTGGGTATTGGAGAAGGGGAGAAAGCAGAGAAGGAATCAGGCATCAGTTAGCAGCAAATAGAAATACCTGTGGGGTAAAAGTTGTGAAATCTGCAGGGCCTTTCCGACACCTGTGCTAGCCATTGGTTTCTTCAGTGGTGCAATTTGCTGGGTTTGTCTGCGGAGCAGGTCACCAGGCACCTCAATCATTCCTGTCATGTGCCTGCTATTGTAGCCCTTGATTTTCTTCTGTATTCCTAGCCATGTCTGTATGTATCAGCTTTGACAGTTGGAGTGAGGTGCCCCAAAAAGGCTGGTGCCTCACCCCGCTCTTCCTATCTCAGCGAGGGGAACTCTCTCTAGCTGGGAAGTTCCCTGCTGGCATTGAGCAATGCTGGCTGGCTTGGGGAGTGGGATGAGGGGCAGAGGCTGAGGACTCCTATGCCACCGTTGGGTTTTCATGTTTGATAAATGGATAAATAAAATGTGTTATATCCATATAATAAAGTATTATTTGCCCCCCCCAAGAGAAATGAAGTACTAGTACATGCTACAACATGGATAAACCTTGAAAACATGCGATATAAAAAACTCCATCACAAAAGACTGCATATCGTAGATTCCATTTACACTCAGGTAAATCTCCATTAGAGGCACATAGAGACGGAAACAGATGAGCGGTTACCTGAGGCTGAAGAGGAAGAGGGTGGAGGAGAAACGGGGAATGATTATTTATGAGTGTACTTGATCACACAGTTAATAAGTGATAAAACCAGGAATCAAATGGGGCTTTTTTGAGATTTTATTTATTTTTTTAGAGAGAGGAAGGCAGGGTGAAAGAGAAAGAGAGAAACATCTATGTGTGAGAGAAACATCGATCTGTTGCTTCTCAAAAGTCCCAACCTCGCCTGCAACCCAGGTATGTGCCCTGACTGGGAATCAAACCAGTGACTTTTTGGTTCACAGGCTGGCACTCAACCTACTAAGTCACCCCAGCCAAGGCAGAATGCAAGTGTTCTAAAACCCACAGTGTCTTTAATCCACTCCTGACTAGCTTCTCCTTTTGTGTCTTTATGTTGCCTGGCAATCCATCCATGCCATCCCCAAGCCAGAAATCTGCTTACCCTAACCCCCACATCCACCAGTCACAAGTCTAGAGCCTCTTGTCTTAATTGCTCTTCCATCTCTATGCCCTGCTCAGGGTCCTCTCATTTCCTCCATTTCTTAGAAATCAGAAGGACTCTGGTCTTACCTCCTTCAACCCATCCTACATGTGACTGGCAGAGAGAATTTTCTAGAATATTAATTAGGTCTCTGGATCTGTCATTGCCCCGCTAAAAGCCTTCAATAACTCACCATGTCTGCAGAGTACAGTTTACAATTTAGCATATGAGAACCTTCATGCTCTGACCCCAGCCGCTATATTCCTCTGTGCGCACCGGCAACCTTCGTGCCAAGCTTCAGGACGGAGTTCTCTGAACCTTGAATAGTCACGCTATTTTGTCTGTCTGGAATACCCAGCCTCATCTCTCCATCTAGCTAACTGAACTTCATCCTTCAAGACTCAACCTGTTGAAAATGAATATCCACACTAAACCTGCACTAGGTGTTTATAGCAGCTTTTATTCATAGTTGCCAAAACTTGGAAGCAAACAAAATGTCCGTCAGTAGGTGGATGTATAAACAACAATGAACTATTATCCAGTGAGAAAAAGAAATGAGCTATTGAACCGTGAAGAGACACGGAGAAAACTGCATATTATTAAGTGAAAGAAGCCAATCTGAAAAGGCTAAATACTGATCCAACCATATGACATTCTGGAAAAGGCAAAATCGAGGAGACAATAAAATGATCAGTGATTGCCAGGTTTGGGGTGAGGTGGGAAGGGACAAATAGGCTGAAACAAAAGATTTTTACAGCAGTGAAAATACTCTGTATGATACTGTGATGGCAGATACATGTCGTTACTCATTGTCCAAACCCATAGAATGTACAGCACCAAACGAGCAGAAGATAAAATATGAACTTTAAATACTTACAGTTGTAACAAATGTGCCTCTCTGGTGGGGGTGTTGATAATGGGTGAGGCTATGTGTGGGGGGTGGCCAGGGTGTGTGGGAAACCTCTGCACTTTTCCTATAGTTTCCTTGTGAACCTAAAACTGCTCTAAAAATATTGTCTTTAGAAAAAATGGTTGAACTTAATGCACCTCCTCCCAGAAGTCCACATTAAATGCCCCTCTTCTGAACTTCTTTACTTAACATCGTCTATCATGACATTGATTTACGTTTGTCTCCCCTACTGCTCTGTAAGCATCTTGAAGGTAGATTCTGTGTCTTGTTGGTCTTTACTTTCCCCTACAGAGGCTTAATACATGTGTTCTGGATAAAATACTTGTTTTAAAAATGTGCCTCCACAGAAATGGGACTCAACCTCAGGATAAGAGAATCAGTAATCTCTTCAGGCAATGAGGAATCAATGAATATAATTTCTAATTGAAACACCTCATTCATGTTAATAGAAAAGTTCTTTAATCATTGTTTCCATCATTAATCATGTATTTTAATTATGTTTAGTATCATAACTGAATACATAATATCACTTCAATGATACAGGTTCATTGTGTCAAAACACTGAGTCTAAAGTTTCTACATGAGGGAAAGGTCACTTAGTGCTTAGTATGGATAGTCCTTATAGGGAGATTCAAAGACTGTGATCTCTCTATACCTTGGACCCTCAGGTATATCATTGGCAGAGATGAAATGTACTATGTACATGAGTATAATGTTGTATCAGGAAAATCACTGCAATGGAAAATCACTGTGGAATTTCCTTGTCTTTGATAACTCTTTAAAACCAAGTTTTTGCAATATTATTGTACTTCAAGAGTAGGTCATTCTCTGTGTACAGCAAGTTAAGAGTTAGTTTCACACAATGGGACATTATTCATGGGCAGTCTGTCAACACATGTTTCGTGTAGCTATTGGTAAAAGCTAGGAAATAGCAGTTGCCTTTATCAGGGCTGGAATAATAATCTACAATCGCAAAGTGCTTTAGGTTTGAAAGCTCTTTCACAGCTACCAAAGAGGAGATATTGTCAAAGGTAAGACCTCTTGGCACCTTAACGTCAATGGTTTAATAATGTCCAGTTTGTTTGCATGTGTAGAGGGGTGGGGTGGAGTGAACATTGATTAAAAACACACTTCCTAGTAGTTCTTTTCCACTCATTCAATCAACAAACATGCTTTAGTTAAACATTTACTGAGTATCTCTTACGTACCAGTCACTATGCTAAATGTTAGGGATACAATTTTAATAACTATAACAGACACCATTGTTTTTTAAGTCATTATACCTATGAGCAATAAATCCCGCAGAGTCCAAATGTCTTCTGTGAGGCCTGACTTGCACATAATATTTAACTCAAGAATTGCCAACTCTTAGGATAAATTAAATAGAAAAAAATGCAGAAGTTGAACTCTTATCAGGAGAAGGATATTTAATTTTATCATTTACCATAATGTGCATCTTGAATCTTCATATTAAACATTTTTCCGTTGGAAAAAGAAATGCCAAGTCTAACTGAGGACCCTGTAAGCCTCCATTTATCGAAATACGTTCTCATAACTATGCCCCAGCTAGCATGCACTGTAAATTCTTGAATGTGGAGAAACTGCTCTCAGTGATTGCCTCTGGGGACGGGAACTAGACCCGGACTTTCCTCCTGTGTACATGCATGTGCGTTCTCTGGCCCTGGGAAGCGAGAACACACCGCTGCAGACCCCCGGCACCCACGAGGGTCGCACCCACGCCCCTTCACCCTGCTCTTGGCCTTGGCACGTGGGTGAGTGAGGTGAGGGCTGTGTGGGCCGAGGGCTCTCGGCGCGGCCAGCGCGGCCAGCGGGAGCTGCAGCCACTGCGGGGAGAGGTTCGCGTCCCTCACGGGTGCCCAGAGGACCTCGCTCGCGGTCGCTGGGAAGCAGCTCCGGGTTGCAGGGCAGGAATGTGCCCTCCCCACCCCCGCCCCCCCTTCCCTGCAAACTTTCGGCTGCTGCGACGGAAGCAGGAACTCGGGAACCACAAGCCAGCTGGCCAGGAGGGAGCTGCGGAGCATCCTCTGCCGCTCCACCGAGAGCCTGGCGCAGAGTCGCCGCTGCTGTCCTGCGAGCGTGTCGGGCGTCCTCGCACCGGTTGGGCCTCAGGGGCTCTGGGTCCCCTCGGCACCGACCCACCCCAGGTAGCATCGCCTCCCCTCCTTGTCTGGAGCAGCGGAGCACCAGGCTGGGGCGCAGGAAGGCTAGCCGGGTCTCCGTGGCCCGCGGCGTCCCGGAGGGCTTTCCAGGCAGGCCGGAGGCACCTGCCATAAACGGCACCGGCTCCGCCTCGTCATCAGCACTGGCAGGAGAATAGTTAAGTGAGCGACATGTATTTCCTCGAAGGGAGGGAAATTTTCCCATTTTTTCCCTTTTATGATTTGGGCCCTGTATTCATGTTTGAATCTACTAATTGTCTAATACTCTGCGGGAGGGGGGGGTGGCGGTGTTGATTAGATTATTCCGTGAGTTAAGTGGCTTCCAATATTTGCCTTAGTTAAGTACATGTATGTCTGACGATAGCAAGCAGGCATCAAAGCTCAGGCGCTTCCGCTCGCTCCCACCTGCATCCTTTTCCCTCCATCTTTCAACAAGACTCAATTTGACTTTAGACCTTTAAGGCCTAAATCATAAGGACTTAGAAGGTTAATTTACCTAACTGCTGAGTATTTTTAATGCGATAAACTCCTCAGTACTTCTCACTGTCCGGGAGCCATAAAGAGGTTGCATACCGGGAGCCCAGCTCCTACCCCATCCCCTGAGCACTGTCCAGGTGTCCTTGCAAACACTTCAGGAGAGATTCTGTCCGAAGCCATTCAAACTAAAGTGCTGGCCTGGATTTCCTCTTTTGTTCCTGTTTTATTTTCTTTGGGGCTAGAAGAACAACTTGCAAAATACGGCCGCATAAAAAGTTAACCCCTGCCAGGATTCTTAACCTGGGGAGGCCATGGATAGTTTTCAGAAAGTCTGTGAATGTCAGGGGAAAAATTTATTATTTTACTGATTTCTAACTGAAATGTAGCATTTCCTTTAAGAGGCAGGTAGGCCAAAGCCATCGTAGAGTTACAGGTAGCTTTTTGCCATCAGTAGAAAGTACTGGTATTTTTATATCAAATTATTTATTCCACACATATCCAAGTGTCATTTCCATTCAGCACTATTTCGAAATTATGGCAGTTATTGACCATACTGCCACTTGTTATCTAATAGATTAGAAAGCACATATAATACACAGCTGTTTTTATTTTAACTTAAGAATGGGGATAATAATGGGATCTGTCTCATTAGGATTCCTGTAAGTGTTAAATGACATGTGTAAAGTGCTTAGTATAGCGACGGGCATGTGAGAAATAGAAATGTTATTTATTATCCTATTGTTTGAAAAGCTGGACATGACAGTTACCAAGGTAGCTGTCGGATGCCTGCTCTATTCCCATATACAGCTTGCTTTGGTTTCTGGGTTTTTAAGCTGTTTTGTTGTTTTTTACTTACTAACGTCTGTTTATGTTAGAGTTCACTCTTTGTGTTGTACAGTTTTATGGGTTTTGACAAACATAAGGATATGTACCTATTGTATAGAATAGTATCATATAGAATAGAACATATAGATATCATATCAATAGAACATATAGAACAGTATCATATAGAATAGTTTCCCTGCCTGAAAGATCTCCTGTGCTCCCCCAATTTTTTTATTGTCGATGTAGTTTTGCTTCCTCCAGAATGTAATCTATTTGGAATTATACCTTTTCAGACTGACATCTTTCACTCAGCAGTAGATAACTAAGTTTTCTCTATGTCTTTTTGTGGCTTAATAATTTATTTCTTTTTATTGCTGAATAACATTTCTTTGTGTGGATATACCATAGTTTCTTTATCCATTCATTAATTAAAGGACAGCTGGGTTGCTTCCAGTTTTGGGGCAATTATCAGTAAAGTTACTATAAATATCTGTATGCAGGTTTTTGTTTTTTGCCCATTTTTAATTGGGTTGTTTGTTTTCTTATCGCTAAATTTTAAGAGTTATTTGGTATATTTTGGCTACCAGCTTCTCACCTGATATGTGTTTTGCAAACATTTTATCCCAGTCTGTGGGTTATCTTTTTGTTCTGTTAACAGTGCCTTGCACAGGGAAGTTTTTAATTTTAATGAAATCCAACTTATCAGTTTTTTTTCTTTCATGGATTGTGCTTTTAGTATTGTGCATAAAAAGTCATTGCCTATTTTAAGTTCACAAAGATATTGTCCTACGTTATCATCTAAGAGTTGGATAGATTCACATTTTTACATTTAGATTTATGATCTATTTTGAGTTAATTTTTGTAAAGGGTGAAAGATTTTTTTTTTTTTTTTTGCATGTAGATGCCCAGTTATTCCAGCACCGTTTTTGAGAAGACTACCCTTTCTCCATTGCCAAGGATCAGCTGACTGTATCGGTGTGCGTCTGTTGCTGGGCTCTCCCTTCTGTTCCATTGGTCGATTCATTTACCCTTTTACCAGCGCCACACTGTCTTGATTATTGAAGTTGGGTGGTGTCAGTTCTCCAACTTGATTCTTCAGTGTTGTGTTGGCTCTTCTGGGCCGTTTTTGCGTTTCCATGTAAACTTCAGAATCGGTTTGCCGAGACCCACCAAATGACTTGCTGGGATTTTGATTGGGATTGTGTTCAATCCATAGATCCAGCAGGGAAGAGCTGACATGTTGACAATATTGATGAACATGGAGTAGCTCTCCAATTATTTAGATTGTCTTTGATTTCTTTCCTCAGAGATTTATAGACTTATTTAACAAACTACTTTGACAATTATTTTTCAACGTAACCGGCTCCTGTGTAATTGTTTATATTTCATTTTATGCATTTTTAAATACATCTCTCAGAAGAGATCCTAATCCTCACCTAGCTACCAAAGGGTTCATTAACCCCTACCACACCCTCACCTCCCCCCTGCCAAAAAACAAAAACAAACAAACAAACAAACAAACCCCTAGAGAAGCAGTAATTCTGCTCTAGGCTATCATTTAGTGAATAATTTGCATTCTGGAAATGTGGGGTGAGTGGGTGAGGATAGTTTATTGTAGTACATTGACAGGTTAACATTTATTTATATTATTTCTAAAAGAACCAGCTTACCAGTGGAGTTGGCATTATACATAGTGTGACTTTGGTGTTTTTAGGAATGTCCAAAAGAATACCTGCCCCTAAACTTTCCTTCAACTGAGCCATAATATCCCCCTGCTGATTGGCTGATGCCTAGAATTAGATTGTTAGGGTTACTTGCCTCTGGTTTGATACTTAAAGAGAAGAAGCAACAAGAAAAGCAGCCTTCTTTCCCTCATCTATAAAAGGAGGAAAATGATAGCTTTTTTTGCAGAGCTGGTATCAGGATCAAATAGGACAATGTATGTAAATTTCTTAGAACATTGCCTGTCACCCAGTAGGTGATTGAAAACTCTAATTGTTAACTGTGGAAAAGGAAATATGCCCAAATCTATTATCACTATTTTATCAGTGACTAGAGATTTTTTGTCCTCTATCCTTCTGGTTAGGAGAGGCAAGAAGAGGAAGGATTGTAGAACTTAGAGGCGGGTCTACTGTTTGTATCTCTATCTTCACAGACACTTGCCAACTTTTAAGCAGTGATAGCATAGTATACGTGTTTGTTAGTGCTTTGCCAAGTTTTTAACAAAAGCTTGTCTCAAATCCATTAAAAGTAAAATGAATACAAATACTTATTTATTTCTGCCCTATATATTGTGTCATTTACATTGACTTAAAGGAAATGAAATGTCTCTTTTTTATATTTGCTAAAAGAAATAAAACTCATTGATGATTTTTTTTTTTTTTTTTTTTTTTTGGTTCTAGAGAGAAATTCTATCATCTGTGCAATCTTCCTGAAGCAAACTAAGACCAGAGGGAGACTTATCCTTGACCTTTGAAGACTAAGATTATACTGAAATCTAAAATGTTGTCCAGAGGAGAACGGACCTTGACCTACACTTCTATGATCATTTGTTTCATGACACTGAGGCTGTCCGCCAGTCATGATTGTCCTGCCTGGAGCCTGGGAGAAGTCGTCATTGACATCCAATCATCTCTTACTAGGGGAATCAGAGGCAATGAACCCATACATACATTAACTCAAGAAGATTGCATTAATTCTTGCTGTTCAACAAAAAATATATCAGGTAAGGAATAGCCCCTTGACACTCCTTTATTCCATGTGTTTTGTGATATAAGTAGCTGGTTGACATGGCTCAATAGTTTATACTAGTGATTCTCAGTGGGATAGAAATGTGGGTGACAAACTCACCTGGGGAATGTTCCACAAGTGTACCCTCCTCTCCCCTAAACTGAGTCAAAGTTACTGATGAGTGTGTGTGTGTATAACTCAGGTGTAGGGGTATAAAAATGTTGAGAACCATCAGTGTTAGGTTCTAACAGGCATCCAGGATACTGAAACAAAAGTGCTCCTTAAATGCCATTGTTGTGGAGTATTGCAATACAATGTGGTATTACAAAGAACATTTAAACAGAGAAAGGGAATTGAGACCCTGCAAAAATGCCTAATTCATCCCATAGGGAAATCAGCATTTGATTTTTAAGTTGAAACACAAAATCTCCATTTTGTCTCCCTTCCCTGGAGCCAGTGATATAAGGTGAGTGAGGAGGGAACTGGCCACTAATTGAAGCTTCTAGGATGCTAAGGAGCGTGGGAAGTCATTTAGTGTGACCCACTCATATGACATGGAAGGAAACTATGGCCACAGGTTTAAACCATGCCTTTGCATATTTCAGGCTCCAACCCTATTACCTGAAAAGAGAAGTGTATGTCTAAGTAAAACAATGGTTGTTTTTCAGTTGTGTATGGGACCTGCCCCAATTCCCTACATGCAAAAAAAAAAAACACACACACACAAACACACACACACACACACTAAATTTATTGAGCACTAATGCATTCTTGGGGATAACGCAACAAGATGGATAAGGCCTTGCCCTCAGAGCCTAGAAGAGCTAGTGAATGCTGGACTAGTGATTCCTACCTGACTTATTAGCCAACAAAATCTTGTTTTCTCTTAGATCTTCCTCTTTTCTTCTGTAATGGTTGTGGTATTGGAAGGAAGGGAGGGAGGGAGGGAGGAAGGAAGGAAGGAAGGAAGGAAGAAAGGAAGATTTGGTCTTTGTCTCTGGTTTCTGGCACAGAGCTCCTAAAACCCTTGGAATTTCCTGAGCGTAGGAACTCTTTTGTTGTGAGACTGCACCAGATTGAGGTCAAAGCCACCTCTAGGCCATGATAATTAGAATAATTTCTATTGGACATAAGAGAAAGAGAAGCTAGAAATGAAGGTTAAGAGTGAAAAGTAAGGGAGGAAGGAATACAGAAAAGCAAAAATGATAAGGAAGAGGAGAAATATTAAGAAAGAACCAAAAGAAGAATGGCAGTGATAAAAATAAGAAATAGACTTCGCACTTCATACACTACTGAGATTCTTTGTGGAAGGAGGCATATTAGGTAGGATGCTGACTTTACTGATGCTGCCTAAGAAAGCCATGGCTTCATAGGTGTGTGAGATGCCTTCAGGATGCAAGGGATATATGAAATCATTAGGTTTGATCCGTTTCTTAAGGCCCAACTCAACTGAGAGGTGTGTAGAGATTGCAAAGTCAGTATATTTTGGTGGGTATTTTAGCAAACAGAAAGCTTATTTCTAAAGAATTAAATGTACTATTAAAAATTGGTTTTGCCAAAATTACCTTAATTCAGGTTTTTAAACCTAATGTCTTTAAACATTGCTTCAATGGACTAAACTGAGGAAAAGGAAATGATTCAGCCGTCAGCAAGCTAGCGAACAAAAGTGTTTGTGTTGGACACCAGGATAAATGAAGTTCTTCCTGCCTGCCATACTCCCCAGAAAATCCTGTTTCAAAATAATGCTTGTGAAACCTTTCATTGCAGGGGACAAAGCATGTAACTTGATGATCTTCGACACTCGAAAAACAGCTAGACTACCCAACTGCTACCTATTTTTCTGTCCCAGTGAGGAAGCCTGTCCACTGAAACCAGCGAAGGGACTTAGGAGTTACAGAATAACTAGAGGTAATAAGAACATTGCTCATTTTCTTTTGTGGTTGGAATTATTTAAGGATATGGTTCATGTGAAAGATTTTCTACAGAGGAGTCTAAGTAAAATTGCCAAAAAGGGTCACACATGTAGAGGCACACTACAAAAATCTCATGATTTAAAATTCAACTTTTAGCCCTGGCTGGTGTGGCTCAATGGATTGAGTGGAACAAAGCAAACCATCACCAGTTCGATTCCCAGTCAGGGCACATGCCTGGGTTTCAGGGCAGGTCCCCAGTGGGGGCCATTCGAGAGGCAACCACACATTGATGTTTCTTTCCCTTTCTCCCTCTCTTTCCCCCTCCCTAAAAACTAGATAAAATCTTTTTTAAAATAATTAAAATTTAACTTTTAAACCAAACTACTTCTTTCCAGTGAAAGACCTCTGAACTATAGTTTTTGTTTTTATCTTCCTAAGATAAAAGGTGCACAGACTTTTCAGGAAAACATTTTGAAACACCTGTTTAGAACAATGTCAGCACCAACAATGTCAACTGGAATCAAGGTACAGGTCTCCTGTTTTGAAACAATTAAGACCTATGGAAGTATACAAAATTCTAGTATATTTATCATTAGGTTAGAATTATTTTATAATCACATTATCTGGAATCAAACTCAGTTGATTTTGTTGTGTAGCCCTGGAGAGAAGTTCATTCAAAAATATTAGTTGAGCATCTACCCTGTGCCAAATTCCATGCAAAGCAGTGGAAATACAGTCTCCATGCATATTGAATTTATGTATTTGTTCAGAATACAGAAAGTGAACTAAGATAATTATTTGGATATATCTTGGGGGAGAATTTGACTTGTTAATTTTTCAGATGAAATGCTTTCAGTATCAAATTTTCCGTGAAAGTTTTTGTCATTCTATCCTTGATTATTAATATTATTTTCTTTATTCAATAAACAAGTATTATTTTGTATCTTCTATGTGCCAAGCACTTTTTACACCCTAGGAATACAAGGATACAATACTAAACATAGAAAAACAAGGCTCTCACTTCTGAAACTTATGTTTTAGAAGAGACAGAGACAAAAAATAAATACTTAAGAACAAAATACTATGCAGATGACTGAGCTAAGACAATGTAATAGATAATCCCTGAGTGATAATCTCTGGGTTAGGTGATCAGAGGAAGCACCTGTGAAGAAGTGACCCCTAAACGGAGATCTGGACGGTAAGGACCCAGATGTGAGATTGTAGAAAGGCCTTCCAGGCAGAGGAAGTAGCCTGTTTGAATATCCCAGCTGGCTGACTCATAGTGAACCAAGTACTTAAAGAATGATATGCCAGAAGTAAGAAAGGTAGATCACGAAAAGCTTTGTGAGCCAGGGCAGAGTGGGATGGGTTTTTTTTCCCCCCACTATATTTTTATTTTTTTAATTATTTTACTGTTGTTCAAGTACAGTTGTCTGCATTTACCCCCCACCACTACCCCTCCACCCCAGCCATTCCCACCTCCCTCCCCTGATTCCACCCTGCCTTGGTTTTGTCCCTGTGTCCTTTATAGTTGTTCCTGAAAACTCTTCCTCCTTCCCCCCCATTATCCACTCCCACCTCCCCTCTGGTTACTGTCAGATTGTTCTTAGTTTCACTGTCTCTGGTTGTATTTTGCTTGCTGGCTGACTTGTTTGAAGTGTGTAATGGGAAGCCGTTGGAAGTTTTAAGCAGGCAAGGAAGGTGGTGTTTTGAAGGTGATTTCTCAAAGCTCACTGCGACTGCTCTATGCGGAATGGACAATGACCCCGCAGCAAGAGGGGAGGTGGGAAGACAGGCTAGGAAGTGGGGGTGAGATCCACGTGAAAGGTCGTAGCGTGATGGACCAGGAAGGCAGCAGAGGAGATGGAGAGAAGGAAACGTAGGAGCTGTTTCAGAGGTAGAGTTGTTTCAGAGTCCTGGGGGACTTGCTGCTGGCATGGATGTGGGGCACGAGGAAAAGAGAAGCACTGGAGCTGAGTCCTTGTTTTTGTCTTGAGTGTCTAGATGGCTGGTGACACCATCTACTGAACTGAGGAAGATCTGAGGAGGCGTGGTTTTAAAGTTGGAGGGAAAGTGCAGCCCAGGGCACCTGCTCAGGGTACCGGGGCACTGACTCTGCTTTGTCCCTTGGGTGGGACTGTGTCTGAGTTTTGCTCCTGGAGCAGGAGAACCAGATGTATGAAACATTCCCTTAAACAGATTACTTGTAAATTCTTCCGAAATAGCGGTATGAACCCAACTATGAAGAGACTGACACACAAGACACAAAGTTTCAGTTTTGCAAGATGGAAAAAAGCTCTGGAGATGGTGATGGTTGCCCAACAGTGTGAATGCACTCAGTGCCACTGAACCGTACACTTAAAAAGGGTTAAAGTGGTAGATTATATGTGCATTTTACTACAATTTTTAAAAATAACAGTTTTTAAAAGACTATGACATAGACTGGATCAGGCTTCTGAGAGCACTCAAGACCTTACCTTGCCTAGGCGGTGTCTTGTCCCCCCACTCCCCTTTCGGGGCTTCAGTGGCCAGGGTGGCCCACCCCCCGCCTCCCGGTCTGTGTGATTCCATCACTTCTCCTGCCTGTCTGTATATAGTCCTGGCCAAAAACACAGGGCACCTGCAGTGTGGTGTGGATATGGCTTCTCACTGTTCCTCCTTGATCACCTGGAACACTGCAGAGCCTGTTGGACACCCAGAGGTCATGTCCAGCAGGAACTGGATTTGCCAGTCTGAGTTTCCAGAGAGGTCAGGGCTCAAGACATGCATCAGAGCACTTGCTCTTCTCCTTCAGGAGCTCCCATCATGTGGAAGTTGGACCATCACCTTCCACCTCTATTATCCCTTCACACGACCTCTGCTTCATTCTGTCCTTTCTTCCCCATGTCTATCTTCTGCTTTGCAATTCAAGCAGAGTGTGTTAGCCCTGGCCGATTTTGCTCATTTGGTTGGCACGTCATCCTGTGGATTGAAGGGTCACGGGTTTAATTCCCAGTCAGGGCGGTATACCTAGGGTGTGGGTTTGGTTCCCGGCTGGGGCGCATACAAGAGGCAACCAATCGATGTTTCTCTCCCTCTCTCTCTCTCCCCCTTCCCCTGTCTTTGAAATCAATGGGCTCTTGGATGAGGATTTTTAAAAACAGAATATTTTTTAAAAATAGATAATTTTAATCCAGTAATTCTAGTTCCATAAAATCTACACTAAATAAACAATACTAAAACATGAAACACTTCTTGGTGTGAATCTTTTTATTATATAATTACTCAAAAAAATCTATAAGCAGCATAAATGTCCAATTGCCAAAGCATAGTTGAATATAAAATATGATGGATCCACATGAGGGAATATGATGCAGACACTAAAAAATAAGATGCAAGTGTAGAAATAAGCAAATTCACCTAAATATCTGGTGAAAAACATTCAGTTGTTTTTCAATTACATGAAAAAAAGTTTTAACTTAAAGGTATACAGACATGTTAATAGTGACTGGGACATGATGATAGAAATTATAGTTGAATTTGTTTTCATTTTCGTAATAGTGTGGTAATATTGTTGCTTTTATAATGCATGTATAAAAAAGGGAGTATGCGGTAAAGGTTCTCTCCAGTGAAATGAGAGAAAAGGGGAGTTGGTGTGGGCATAAACCTTTTCAGGGTTAGTGTAAAGGTAATGAAGTAGAATTAGAATCAAACAGTTCCACTGGTAGCCACTAGGGGGTGTCATCAGCCCAGAGCAGGTTGAGTAATAACTACATGCAAGGTGGCTCCATCCCTGGATCTAGTGAGCAGCGACTCTTTCTATCTACAGAATGTTTACAAGTTGTGTGTATGATTCTACCTATGCATCTACCCATGTTGATGGATTGAGATTACCCATAAAACTAAATTATCTGCCTCCTGTTTGGAGTGAAATTAAATACCTGTTTGGTGATGTGTTTGTGAATGAACTCTATTTCATTGACTAATATTTACAGACTGAAAGTTTGAAAGATGGCAGCATAGTCTGTTTATTCTATAAAACTACTTAGCATAGCATCATTTAATTTTTTTCAGCTTGTGGGGTATCATTTCTACCAAAGATTAGAATAAGGGAATTCCAAAGTAGAATAAATTGGGAGTCTGTTTCCTCAACTGGTTTTCAAGTAATAGTCCCTAAATTTTTTTGCTGAGTGAAGTCACTTAAAAATGAAACTCACATGGACATGAACTAAAGGGGGGGATGTGGGTGGGGGGTGTGAAGGGTGGAGGGGAATGATGGGGGAGAAGTGGGACAATTGTAATAGCATAATCAATAAAATATATTTTAAAAAAAGAAAAACCAAAAAAATGAAACTCAAAAGAGGGGCTGAGGGTACAGGGCTGTTTCCCAGCCCGCTGTGGCTCACCTCTCTGTGACCGTGACCAAGAGAAAGCACCACGCCCCAAAGGCAAACTTCAGTGGGTGAGGTCAGGGCAGCAGGTGCGCTCTCTGTGCAGTTCTAGGATCGTTGCCAGTAGATGAATCTTATCGGGAATGGGACTAGCCCTGTCTATGCTTTATTTATGAGCTTGCATTCTTGAGAAAGAAACAGCTGTTTTGCTCATTCTTGTCAGTGGCTGTATTTAAGTTCTGAGTTCACACAAATCATAGAGCATGTACTTTAAATAGTCTTTTTTTAACGTTAAAATGAAATATATTGAGTCCTGCTCTTTTTTAAAGTATCTTATCCTACCTAAAAACAGTGCCGTTTATGTCCTGGTGTCGCCATCTATGAATAAGGTATCGCCTGCAGCAGAAACTCTTCTCTTCAGCGCTGTTGGAGGAAAGGGAATTTCAGGCATCCGAACCCTGTTTTAGAGTAAAATACTACATCCTCAAGCAGGTGTCCACAGACTTTTTTGGTCAAGAGCCAAGTAATAAGTATCATATGCTTTTCAGGCCAGTGTTTGACGTTTCGTGGGTCAGATGCAATCCATCATACTTAATCACCTCTGTCCTTGGATTACGAACGCAGCTATAGCCAATATGTAAACAAGTGAGCATGGCTGTGTGCCAGTATAACTTCATGGACACAGAGATTTGAATTTCGTGTCATTTTCATGTGTCACAAAGTATTATTCTTTTTATTATATATATATTTTTTAAATTCTTATTTATTGCCTGATCCTCTTCCATGCATTCCTCTTCTCTGTCTCCTCAGTCTAGAAATAAACCACAGCATCTGGTGGAGAGACACTATCATCAGGTCTGACTTAGCAATTTGTGTTTTTACATTTTGCACAAGTTTCAATGAAATGTCAAGTATCAACAGTGTGGGTACTTATTGAACAAACTGATACATTTGTCTCTCTTAACCTACCTTATCAACTTGCCTCCCTTTTATTTTCTTTACATTTCCAGATTTGCTCTCATCGGGCAGAGCTGATTGGCCAAGCCCAGCAGTCACTCCCACACCCCTGCGTCTCACAGGTTATTCAAAGCCCACTGAGGCCTTCTGGAGAGATACGTTTTCTCGGCAGTCTGGAGCTTCAGATCACTTGGAGAAGCTATTGAAGACTGATCCTGTGAGCACACGGTTCCCTGCTTATGAAGCAAAAGGCCATTCTTGGAGCTCACAGTTTTCCTCAGAACAAAAAACAGCTCACCTGCTGTCTGAAAATGTGACAGCACGCCCCACTGCAGAGGCCGCTGCTTCTCGTCGTAGCCTCCCCGCCACTCCAGAGCCCTCATATCTCTTCCCCACCAGTGCTCCTGCCATACCGTCTGTGACTCCTCAACCGCATGTGGCCACCACAGCTCCACCTGCAGGGACCGTCACTTCTCAGCCTCCCACAGTCGCTTCTACACTTTTGACACATGCCATGGTTACCCCCCAAGCTAACATGACTGTAACAGCAGTTCCAGCTACCACCTTTCAGGTACCTACGGACTTGCAAGGCCTAGCAGAAACGGTGCCCTTTAGAGAGATGGCCAACCTAACTTTGATGGCAGAGGCGGCCCATAACTCTGTTACAGGTCTTTCACCCGATGTGGATTCTTCTACAAGTAAAACGGCTTCCCAGGAAAATGGGAAGACCAGTGCAGGCGGCTCCTCCCAGCGCAGTTTTCCAGAAAGTCGACATGGTCTTCCATTTGAAAAGTGGCTCCTCATTGGGACCTTGCTCTTTGGTGTTCTGTTCCTCACGATAGGCCTTGTCCTCTTGGGTAGAATGTCCTTGGAATCCCTGCGCAGGAAACGTTACTCGAGACTTGATTACTTGATCAATGGGATCTATGTTGACATGTAAGGACGAAACCAGATGTCTCTTAATTCATGTAGTTCCTCGTAGTCTAAGCGTACTGAGTTTCTGCTAACTTGCTGATTTTAGGATTTTTGAAGTACTTAAGGCAGGCAAATGTCCCTTACCACTTCGTTTTTGCTTTTTTTTTTTAAGGGGAAAGAAAACAAATCAGGTAATTTGTATGATATATCTCTAAAATATTAGCTGAAAACAAAGCTCTACCTAAAATAATAAAGTACAATTGCTGTATAAATTTGAAACGTGACTGGCTTTTGGAAAAAAAATTAGGAATTTTAGGCTCCAATTTTGTCAATATTTCTAGTTCCAGATAAAGTCAACTATTTATGATATTAATTCTAATGGATTTACTTTCCTTTATATATATATATATTCCAATAAAATTTATTCCAGATATATTTCCTTCCAATTGAATATTTGAATAAATCTTTTGCTACTCAGTAATGTTCTTGTAAGTCATATGCCTATCTGGATATCTTTTCATTTATTCCACCGGCAAAATGATTAAATGATGAAAATATGTGTTCTAAGTTAAGATGACAACTCCACTCACCCTTTTACCATCAATGAGCAAAGAGGTTCCTTTGGGAGAATTCTAGCAGTATATTAGCCTACATGGAAACAATGATAAGTCAGTTCAGATAAATGGCCAAATCTATTGGGATGGCCAAAAAGTTTGTTTAATTTTTTCTTTTTTCCGTACAATGGCTCTAGTAGTGCTTAGTTATCTTTGATTTCATTCAAAACAACTTTATTTGATTGTATTGTAACAACTGTCATAGCAGGGTGAATGTTAAAAAAATCTTATCAAAATTGGTGAATTTTTGTGCAGCCATTTTAATATTGGAGATGGAATAAAATGTGCAACACTTTCAGTGTATTATGCTGTATTAATTCAAGAAAGGTAAAAACGCAGCTGAAACACCCAAAAAAGATTTGTGCAGTGTATGCAGAAGGTGCTGTGACTGATCAAACATGTCAAAAGTGGTTTGCGGAATTTCTTGGTACCATTGACATTTTAGCTAAATAATTCTTTGCTGTGGGGCTGTCTTACGCACTGGAAGATGTTTAGCAGCACCCCTGAACTCTACCCATGACAAGCCAATAGCAGGAGATAGCCAACATACTCAAAATAATCCAAATCAATAAAGTTATTGGTGAAAATGACAAATATGTTTTTTATTTTATGGAAAAAAACTAAATGCACTTTTTAGCCAGCTCAATCCTTTTCAATCTAGTTAACATTCTAATAATAATAATAATAATAATATAAGATTTTTTCTAAAATTTACTAAGTTTAAACGTAATCATATTATTCATAAATCCTTATCTAAACCTGACCAACACTCATTTTTGGCTTTACTTGGAATAACACTGGAAATAATAGATAGCACTTAAAGTTATCATTCAATGATTAGTGTGTTGTAACTTTCATTGATTAGTTATTGAAATGTCTGAGAAATGCTTTTAATATATAAAGTTTGCCAGACAAATTACAGTGGGTAACTAAGAAGCCAGATCACCACATAGGTCAGTTTGGCACCTCACCTCTGAACTTCAAGTTGCTTACCTGCAAAGTAAGAGGTTTGATGCCTTCCTGGTGATTAAATGGAATTCAGGTGAGAACTTTATACAGTGAACACTAGAGGGCAGTATATGGTTAATAAGTACAGCAAGGAAGACAAATAAATGTAGGAAATCACAAAAACAGGCTTTTCTCCTCTTTCCTCCTCACGTCCTCCTTCCCATCTCCTCTCCTGGAACCCCTCCCTCTTCCCCTAGGTTTATACTAAGCTCATTAAGAGAAAAGCTGGTCTATTGAAAACATTACTTTTCATATATTTTCCAACTTAACAGCTTGACACAAATCTCCAAGGGGTTTACATAAGCTTTAAGTCGATGAGTAAATAAAACCTTGAATCAATTTAATTTAACAAGCATTTATTGAATAGCCACCTGTAGGCCAGAATCAGATTAGTAACTAAGTGCCTCAGGACTGTAAAATTTCTCCCCTCTTTGTTAACGGAATCGAATCGTGGAAATAAGGCTTTCTGTGGATGTTTATGAAAGCTTTCTCCTGGTTCTCATGGAGCTCTCCATCCACCTTGCTGCACGCAGTCTTTCTGGAGATGGAAACTTGATGGGGAGCCCAGACCAGAGGCCTTAGCAGGAGTCCAGATGGGAGATGCTATGGGCCCAGACTCTGGCAGTGACTGTGGGGAGGGAGGCAGATTGCAGGGGAAATGCTGGATGTAAGAAAGACCTGCTTCTAAGAGGCAGGGTAGCTCTTCTCACGCTGCCCTCTCTGATTGTTACCCCTGCCACCGTGGGTGAGACTGCGGCAAGGGGGAATCAGAGGGAAGGAAGCCTGCATTTGCTTTCTTTTAAAGAACAGTAACAGTGATTAGCCTAGCCAACCTTGTAGACAAGGTGCTCTGAATTACGACCTCTTCCTTTGGTTTGTGGGGAGGGAAGGCGACCGCCTAGTACAAGTGAGAAGACCACAATGGTTCCCCTGCTCAAAAATATCCTCTCTCCATTGTTCACCAAGATACTCACCTGGATTAAAAGGCTATTCTTAAAACAGAGAGTGGCCATGAAAAGTAGAGCCTATGGCTCATTCCCTCTTGGTGAATACTGCCGCATTCTTGTTTCTCAGTCATCCCTGGCCTAAGGGAGGCATCCTTGAGAGTGTCTGCTTCCCAGATCATTGTGGGCGCTATGGGTTATCCACACAACAGCCACCCCCAGTCTCACTGTTGCCTTCTTTGTTTAGGTTGGAAGTGTCAGATTCTTTCTCCGCCCCCTCGCACGATTAGGGATGGGCCTGAGACCCATTTCTAGCTGAAAAGAAACCCTACTGAGGGCTTTTAGGAAAGATTCTCCTCCTTGATAAGTGAGGGTTGCACAAGTAAGAAAGCTCTTTTTGCCCCCAACCCCTTATTTGCTGCTTGGAATGAGGGTCATGTAGGTACAAGGACTTGGAGCTGCTGCGTGCAGCCTGTCTGCCCCCATCAGGGGAGAAATGACTAATGAGCCAACCGTGGCAAGGCAGGATGCGGGAAGAGTCTGGGCCTTGATGCCTGGGGTAGGCAAATGTCACCAAACCAGGACCTGCCCAGTTCCAATTGTGTTCTGTGCTAGTAAATCTCTAATTTATTTTGTAGCACTTTTAGTTAAGTATTCTACTACTTATTGATAATGATAGCAAACACCTACAAGGTACTTGTAGTATGTGCCAGGCACACTTTTACATATACAAACTCATTCATACAACTATCTCCTGAGGAATTTTTATACCTATTTTGCAGATGAGTAAACTGAGGCACAGAGAGGTTTGAATGACTTGCTTGAGGTCACTTGCCCAGGTAATCTGGCTCCAGAGTTCCCATTCTTTGCATTCATATGACTGGGATGATACACAGGATGGCCAAAAAAAAGAGGTCTGCCATAGATCAGGCATATTCTAGACCACAGCTTTTCAATTTTGTTGAACGGAAAGATACCATGAGCCCAAATCATGGAAATTAAGAGCTCGGTGGTCTCATTCTGGGATTGGCTTCCTGTACTTTTTCAGCTGCTGACATCCTGTCTTCTTGCTTGGTCACTGACCACCTGGGTCAAAGTTAATGGCCACTCATTAGCAGGAGGCACAGCGAAGTAAAGGACCCATCCTGATCCCGGCTTCTCACCCTCAATTGCTAGTGCTCCAGCCCCCTAGTCTCCCCGTACTGAGCAACTTCAAAGTCATCCTCTACTTCTTTCTCTTCCTCAGCCTCTCCCTCCAGGGTTTACCAAATATTATTTATTCCCTTTCAAGAATGCTCCTCAAAAATCAACCCCCCTCACTGCCACCTCCTGTTTAGTCTTCCTAACCCATTTCTCCTGCCTCCCAAGTTACACTCTCCCTCCATGCGACCTCCAGTTATATTAGAAGCACAACACACACAATCTGTCGTGCATTGCACCTCTGTGCCCCCCGTTACCTGCAGGGATGGTTACCCATTGAATGCTGCACAACAAGGCTCCCCACGCTACAGCCCCAACCTCCCTGTCCTCCCCTCTACCTTCCCACCTGCAAAACCTGGGATGCAGCTCTACATCCTTATTCTGTTTCTCAAACGTGCCGGGGGCCTTCATGAGCCACGCTGTTCCCTCTGCTTGTAACTGCCCTTTCCCTTGCTCACCTGGCCAATTTCCACTCATCTTTCAAGACTCAGCTCAAACATCACCTCCACCACTGTCTTCCCCGAGTTCCCAGGAGAGGTATAATTCCTCCTGGATTTCTGGCGTGGTTCTTGATTTGCACCATTAGCAAGGCAGTTCCACAGTGTCTTCAAACATATCAGTTCATGTGTAAACTGTGATATGTTAGAGAGCAATATTTCTCTGATTCTCCATACTTAATAGTGTGCCTGGCACATAGCAGACACTCCATAAATGATCATGAGTGAATTTTAAAACCTCTTTGTTGAAGTTCATTCCTGTCAGCAAAGAGCAGTAATGTGATCGGCTATACATGCAACAGCTTCTATATCATGAAGAGAAAAATCCAGCTAAGACCCCCATTTATATGCATTTTTTAAGAGAATGGGATGCAATCCAAGTGCACAGTGATGAAGTATATACACTTAACTAAGACCATGTGCTGAGGACTCAGTAGGTAAGTATTTTGATTTTGTTTATTTCTCTCCTTCAAGTTGAGGCAGAGCAAATTACTTAGCCTATAGAGAGAGTGAGCTGAGAATGTTTTTGCTTGTGTTCTTATATTTTTGGTTAATTTTTAAGATAACTTTTACAGTACTCTTATAGCCAAAGTAAGACTCAGATTCTAAGTTGTCTGTCCTGGAATTGATGTTGGTTAGTGAAAGAGTCAAAAATGAAACCCAGAGCTGCAGCCTTCTGATTCAATATTCTTTCTACCTCGGTGCGCTACCAAGAGCACAGATGTGTCTCTGTGGAAATCACGCGCCCAGTGACACACACACCCAGACATGGAGTGGGGGTGCGAGTCTGATGTTCAATCTCATTGTATATAACGTGATATATAATGTCTTTAGTAATCAGTTGTTTTCCATCTTTTTTAAACGAGAAACATGTATTTACATTTAACTAAGAGATAATGAGGACATAATACTTATTAAAGCCTCAACTTTGTTTTAGCGATTATATGCAAATACTGTCCTTATATGCAACTTTACACTTGTCTTCACCCTTTCACTTGGGTAATTTGTCTTCCCAGCAATGTTGAAAGTGCCTGGAAAAGTAGCGCTTCATCTGGCATTTCCTTTGATTTACTCGTGTCACTTATTGTTTGCCTCCTGTGGCTACCGTGTAGGAAAGGATAAGGAAACTACAGCCCAGAGGACCAAAAGACTCGCCCGACTGCGCCCCCAACTCTCCATCCTTGCTTTCTCTGCTGTGACAGCTCCCGCCGGCCCTTGCATCGAATAGGTGAGCGGTAAATATCGTTAGTTTTAACATTTTCTAGACATCGAATCTCTAAGGTTTTTGACCTTTCTTTCATGGGATGAAAGGAAGCCCAAATGCAGCCAGACAGGAATTACAGAAGGTAGGAGCGGCGGGCCCTTCACAGGTCTGGCCCGTGCCACCCTTCATTTCTCTGTTCTCCCTTTTCTTCCCTCCACCCTCCTTGACTCCTCAGGCCCTGAGACCTGTGTGGGCCTCCAGCCCCTGTCCTCCAGGGGCTCGGTTCCCAAGGGAAATGGGGAGACACAGGAATGGGCACACCCTGATTTGATCTCCTTGGAGATTTGGCTTGTTCTCACCGTCGCTGAAAGCCACTCCCTTGCACCATCGGAGAAAAATGGAAACCCTCACCAGCGCTCACAACACATACCACGTTTGCAGGCCCTTTCTGCAGGCATATGCCTAATAAGCTATCGAAATCCAAAACAACAAAATCGGAAAGGATCCAACGGAAGAAATAGAATTTGGAGCTAATGCATACATTGATAAGTGGGTGAGTGAGGGTAAGTAGGGGAATGAGAAGGGACTGGACAGAGGAAATATGGACCAGTAAATGGATGTTACTGTTTAATAGTTAATGAATCTGTACATGGGGCTAAATTTACCAGCCTTAGCTGGTGTCCCTTAGTGAACCATTAGGGAGTCCCACACTGGGCTGCTCAGGTACAGTGGCACACAGGCCAGATGCGGCCATCACCCAGCCTTCTTTTCGGGCGCCCCAAGGTAGAGACGAACCAGCACAGCTGCAGTTTTGCAGACAGCGAGGAGCTCTGAAGAGTCGCTCTTTCCCACCTGGCCCTGCCGTGCAGGCAGGCGTTCTCACACTCAAGGTGGGTTCTGCACATCTCAGTTTTTCCTCACATCCCCTCCAGTCGACATCATTGGCCATCTTAGACTTGGCTTCTTATCTTTTAAAAAAAGGAAAGTGCTTGCATTCGGAGGACTTTGTCCAGCATGGGCACTGGTGACATTCACCCTCCCCCCACCCCCACCCAGCCACAAAAACAGAACGTACCTCTGGCCGGACTTCTGACCTCCCCTCCTTCCCTCTGCAGTGGAGAGGAAAAGGGCACAACTTTGAGAAAAACAAGTATCAAGGGTGGATGGTGTGTGCTGAACTTTAGAATGTTAAATTATGGTGAAAAATATTTTGGAATAGAAACCATCCTCAAAATTGTGCTACATAGTGAAGTTAATGGAGCCCATATGTCGTCTACTAAAACTTAGAAAAACAAACTAAAAACAATACTTTAGCGCCTGCCAGACTGAAATGGGATCGACTTCTTAATATTCACTCAACCCAGAATAAAATGCTTTAAAATGGTAACGGTTCCAAAGTGCAGCTGAGCTCAGTGGGTAAACAGCAGACCTCGAACACAGGGGGCTTGTGTTCCGATCCCAGCTCTGGGCAAATCGCTTAATCTCCTACTCAATTTTCTCAGCTCTAAAATGGGGATGTCGGTATTTCACAAGGTGTTTACAAGGCATACTAAAATGATTGTAAAGCACTTTACAAATGTTCAGTAACTGATGCTTTTTTCATAACTTGGCTCTATGACATCCTTCATTATTCACTCAGTGGTGTGGAAATAAACGGAGACAAGCCAAGGGAGCACAGAGGCCATTTATTCAGAGCCTGCTTTAGTAAGGGAGTCAGCCACCATCACTTGCATTTGGCAGAGACTCAAGCCAAGTGGAGTGCGGAAGCTTTATAGTGAAAAAAACAGTTTGGGGGAGGGAGGCTTCAGGTACACCCTGATTGGAGGTTGCTGGCATGGGGCTACCTAGAAGAAGCTGGCATCTTATGTGGTTGGTGTGGGGAGCATAGTTGGCTTTCTCAGGTCAGTCCTGGATGGAAAGGGGATGGAGATCCTGAGTGGGAAGCAAAGTGGTTAGACTTCTTCAGCTGATTGCGGCAGAGGTTGTGGGCCAGAGTTCTGTTTTCATAGATGAGTTGGCCACTGCCTGTCTGGGTATTCAGTCTCTCACTGGAAAATAAAAGTTGGGAGGGGTCCTGCTTAAAGTGAGCCTAGGGAGTAAGTTGCACTTTTTATAGCTTTGAATCACTTTAGAAGCAGCAAATTTAGAAGATAGACTGCTGAACGAATAACTTTCCCTTCCCACAATCAATGGGCCGGCTACTGGACTAGCCATCAGCACACACCCCAGCGCTCTCCCAACCTCCACCCTGCTTTCAGTTCCCTCAGGAATAGGCTGAGAATTCCGACCTGTCTAGCTTAACTCAACCTTTGTTTCTGAAGACAAGTAGCTCAGTGTTGGTCAAAGGACCCTGTAAAGCAGGTACTTTAGAAGTATGGGAAGGAAGACACGGGCATAAGCCTTTGAACTCCCACCTAGTGAACTGGAGTTCTGAAAAGTTCCTGAGTGTCCTGTGGAGAGACTGGCTGGCCTGACTCTCCCTCAGACTCCCCTTCTTTACCACCTGTGCCTCCATTAAGGTCGCCTTGTTTCCACACCTCTGCTCCTCCATTTTCCATCTCAGTGAAAGGGACCATTAGAAATGGCAGTTTCTGTAGGCCCCTGCAGGAAAGGTGCACACTTCAGTTCTCCCTCTCCCTAATCCACCCATTTATTTAAAAATAAGATGCTTCTTATTGTTATTTTTGAATGAAGAAATATTTTTAAATTTCTCATTTTAATTTCTAATATAGTAAATATTGATAGCTATAATGATATAAACAAACCTAAGCGTATGTCCATAGATGGATGGTTAAAGAAAAAGTGCGCTCGCTCGCTCTCACTTTCTCTCTCTCTCTCTCTCACTCACTCACTACTGTATAGCCAGAAGAAAATCCTGCCATTTTGAAGCACAGGGATGAAGCTGGAGGGCATTATGCTAAGTAAAATAAGCCAGATAAAGACAAATACTATATGGTATCAATTACATGTGGAAACTGGAAAAAAAGGTCAGACTCATAGGAAGAGAGGAGGACAGTGGCTGCCAGGAGCTGGGGGAGGGGAGGGAGGAAAGTGGAGAGAAGATGGTCAAAGGGTATGAACTTCCAGGGGTGCAATGGGCAAGTTCTGTGGGTCTAATGTGCTGCATAGTGGTTATAGTTGATACCACTGTATGTGTGAAGTGTGCTAGCATTCTCTCACGCACACACAAAAGTAACTGTGGGGCGATGGTGTTTGAATTAGCTTGACTGTGGTAATCACTTCACAATGTACATATGTGTATATCAAATCATCATGCTGTACATTTTAAATATATTAATATTTTATTTTTTGGTTATACCTCAATAAAACTAGAAAATGAAGAATTGTAATGATACAGGGAATAACTAGCAGGATAATATTAAATAAAATACAAGACCATATTAGGTATAATCCAAATTTTGTATATATATGCATATGCACATTTATGTGTGTGTAAAGGCTTAAAGAAAATTTACCAAATACACCAAACTGTTCACTGCCATTATCCTTATTTGCGTTATTGGAATTTGAGATTATTTGTTTCTTTATATACATTTGTATTTTACCTGTTACCTATTAAAAAACCCTCACATTTTTTTATAGTTAGAAAAACAAGTTATTTTTTAAAACACATAACACTACATTACATTGTTTACACAGAAGCTTCTGGCTCCCCCAAAAGGATAAGGATCCACAATTTACATTTTTTTTTTTGAGAAGGAGCATTTGCTACAGCACATGTAAGTGCGAAAATGTGTGTAACCACTGCTTAAATATCCAATCATGAATCTGTAGCCTGAAAAGTCCTCTCCTTCGTAAACACAGACCCTATACTACAACGAGGTTAGGCCAGAAATCAGGCATGCCTGTGGGAATAGGCAGAGGATGCTGGCCTGGACGTTGGTGCACCGCTAAGGACATAAGCCTTGGTAAATATGCCAATACCAAAAGGTAGGCCTAAGGGGAAAAGGCAGACAAACTCTCACATTTATAAACCAAGTCACCGTAGATTCTAAGGGTCAGCTCCAGCTGGAGCGGGGAGGCAATGGGCAGGTGATGGATGAAGCCAAAGGGGCCCTTGGCAACGGAGATTCAGCAGGAGGGCCTCAGGCCAATCCCAAGCTCTGGAATTGTGGATGATCTGAGGCAGTTAAGGAGCCAGAGCAAACTACAGTCCATCAGTTCAAGGGGTCAAAGATGTTATACACACATACACACGCACAAAGTGGGAAAACCTGGTTTCAGCGACACACCTGCAAGACCTAGATCAGACATATTCAGTTCAGCCAAGTGGCTTGGTGCTAGTTTTTACCTCATAGGATTATGGTGGGACTTAAATAAAATGTGGCAGGTGAAATATTCAGCACAGAGTCTACGTAGTAGAAATAAATCAAAGTCACTATTTAGTATTATTGTTGTTATTGCTTTTTCTACTCTCATAAAATAGGAAATTGGGTGTATGTAGGGAAGAATCAATGATCCTCAGAGACATTTGGCCCAATGGACCAAGTTTAGAAATTCTTCAGTAAGGACCTGGACACACACGGTCCCTCCGGACCTGCAGGGGCCTAGGGCAAGGGCAACTCACAGTGACACGCTGGTTGTTTGATCTTGGGGCCAGTCTTTCTCACCTGGAGCAGCAATGCCTTCTTTGCAACACAGCTGTGGTATGCAGCCTGTAAAAATGAGGCTTTATTGCTTTTACCAGTTTGTCTCTGTTGGAGGAAGAAGCCAAAGCAGAGGTCACTTCTCTTAAGCTTTAAATCATAACATTGACAAACATCATACACTTTATGATTAAGAAACAATTACACATATAGATTGTGAATCATTCCTTAACCCATTGACTGTACGTTACATAACACGTTCGAAAGTTACAGGGACATTTTAAATGTTTACATTCAAATTTCTGACATTATAAGGTATTAAGTGTAACAAGAAAAAAAAATGGAAACTTCCCCTCCTGATTTGTATGCCCTGTGTTCCAAAGCTAAGAAAAATATGCCCGTACCTTTGCTGCTATCTCTGTTGGATCCTGCATCCCAGCCTTGTTTACTTACAGGTTCAAGCTCAACTCCACCCAGGTCCTGAACTAAAATAAGACTTGGGCAGCTAGTAATTGCTATTTAGGCTCAGTGTGTGAACTTTAAGCCCTACACAAGATTATACCAAGTATAGCAATTTTTTTTCACTTTTTCCCATGCCCAGCATCCCTCCTGCCCTTTCTCATAATAGTGTCCTACTCTTTTGGTGGGCATGGGTGACTGGCAGGGCGAAGAGGGGGTGAACTATGTACTCGGTGGAACTCTCACGGTGCCGTGTTTCCCTCACATGGGGTGGGCACTGTGTTTCTGAATCAGAAAACTTATGAGAATCCAGATATATATTTAAGCAGTGGCTGGACTTACCATTCCTTGAGATTCTGATTTAGTTGGAGCTGGGGCATCAGCATTGAAAAAAATTATCCATTATTTTATTTTTCAAAAATTGAATATATTGAGGTAATATTGGTTAATTACATTATACAAGTTTCAGGTGTACAGCTTTATACTTTCTGAAGTTCCCCAGGTGGTCCCGGCGTGCAGACAGGGCTGCGATCCGATGGGGCAGGGCAAGCAAGCCTGAGCTCCCATCTCTCACCGACTCAAGAGACTCTCTTTCCCCCTGCGCTTTCTCCAACTTTCTAGTCCTTGAACTTCCATCTGGTTGATCCATGTTACAAAGTGGGTATTTGTGCTATAAAGTTAATACAGAATTAAGGTTTTTAGATTGAAAATATCCACCAGAGTTGGTGGACCCTTTGTGCCATTTTTATTATTCTCAGACTCAACTGCAGGGCGTGCATTATCCTGAACAGACTCTACAGTTTCCAAGCAGGACACAGTTGTGTTAACAGAAAGGTTATTCTGCCAGTCTTGTGAGAAGGAGACTGGTGAGGAGAAGCAGCTAAGGCAGTTTGGAGGCTGTTTCTGGGGTGTAGTGGGCATATTCTTATAGGGCTTCCCTAAGAGGAAAGAGACACGTGGCCCAATGAGATGAAAATGAGCCTTGTAATTCTGTGAAAGGACATACTCTTCTAATTTTTGTGCTGTCTGGATGCCAGAATTTTGATTCTGATACTCATGTAGGACTGATAGGGTCCAAGTAGTAGGTATACCTATAACTGGAAGTCATATTTTTAAAATTACTTAAATCAAGACTGTACAGATAATAAAGAAATGGGTTTGTATGAAAGGACTGAGTCCACGTACCAGGATGCAAAGCATGGGCGACCCTCACAGAGGTTTGAGTATAACAAAGTATAACGTGATACTTTCTGTGGAACATCACTCACTATTTCCCTGGCGGCGGCAGCAGCTGGAAATTACTGCTTAACCACTTCATGCTCACTGATGCATGGGCTACCAAGCACAGTGCTCATAGTATTTAATTCCATGTCCTGGAGTTAGCCTTCCACCTGCTTTCCAGGTCAGCAACAAAGACACCTGCTGTAAACCCAGTCTGCATAAATAATAGCCAATGATCTCTGGCCAAGCTACAATTTTTATTGGTGAAAGTTGGAGGTACTACTGTGACAGTTTTTCTCATTTCGTTCATCCATTTAACAAGCAGTGATGGAGCAACCTCTCTGTGTCAGGCATTGTGTTAGGAACAGGGGATTCAAAGGCAATTCATACACAAACAATTACAACAAACTGTCCCACAGATGACCCTAGAAGTATGAACAAAGCAGTGTGGAGAAACAAAGTTTTCTTAAGAAATTTAAGCTTTTTTTTTAAATGGGGGAAGTCAGGTTTGCATTGGGTCTTCAAGAGTAGATGGGCTTTTCCCTAAAGAAAGAGTGGGGAAGGATACTCCAAGAGAAAGAATAGTATGTACAAAAGCATATGAGTGAAAAAGCAGGGCGACTTGAGAAGGGTGAGAAATGCAGCATCACTAGAGCAACAGGTTCATGGCAACGGGCCTGTGCATGGCACTAGCAAGGTAGTTCTCGGTGAAGGGCTTTTTGTAAGCCTTGCTTGAGAGTTTGGATTTTACCCTATGAGCACACGGAATAAAGTCATTATTTCTAAGCATGCCACATTTTTGTTTCAGGAGAAAAATCTACCAGCTGAGTCAGAAAAAGACTAGAAGAGAGAGGCAGAAAACATAGCTTCAAGGCTCTTTCTAGAGCGGTGGTTCTCAATCAGGGGGGATTTTTGCCCCCAGGGGGTATCCAGCAATGTCTGGAGGCACTTTTTTACCTCCCGGGGGTGGGAGAGATATAGTGTGCGGAGATCAAGGATGCTGTTAACATCCTAAAATGTACAGGACACCCTCCCTCAACCTCAAGAAAGAATTATCCAGTCCCAAATGACAGTAGGGTCGGCCCTCCATATTTGCAGGTTCTACATCCCCCCCAAATTATGTTCTTGCTGACATGTACTGTGTAGCTAGGCTTATGATGGTTGTGTCTGTTCTGAACATGTACACACTTTTTTCCTTGTCATAACTCCACCAAAAATATAACAGCTATCTGCATAGCACTCACATTGCATTAGGTATCATGAGTAATTTAGAGATGATATAAATTACAAGGGACGGTGTGTGTAGGCTGTATGGGAATACTGTGTCACTTTATTTTGTGGACTTGAGTATCCGCACATCTTCGAATCCTTCTGGGAGGTCCTGTTACCAATACCCTGTGGACACCCAGGGATGACTGCAGTGCCAATGCCACGAGACCCTGTTCTTAGGAGGGCAGTTTCTGCCCTTGGTTGCTCAATGTCCATTCCGTCTTCTTCTTTTCTTCAAGGAAAAGCACCTTGATTTTTATTCGGATGTTCACTTTCCTCTCTAAAACCCTTGCATGTACTTCTGGGGAAGCTGACCCCACCCCCATCTGCTGGAGGTGCCCCTCCCCCACCATCGGATTAAACCAATCAGCTCATCCCATTCTCCTAGTGCATTAATTTGGGTAAAGGCCAGGCTATGGTAACAAATAAACCCCCAAATAGTGCTTTAAATAAGATGGAAATTCACTTCCGATTCTCAGGAAAGTTAGTGCTCAGAGATCCAGGGCCAGCTGGGTAATTCTGTTCTACCCTCCATTAAGGAACACAGATTGCTTTCATTTTATTGCTCCAACATCTCTTGAGGCACCGTCCTCACATGGCTGAGACTGGCTCGGCTCCATGTCTACATTCCAGCCTGCAGGAATTGCAAAGAGAGCGTTTACTGCTAGCAGTCTTCCGCCTTGAAGAAGCCGATCAAGAAGTCACACACATCACTTTTCCCTCCCATCCCACTGACCTGCACTCAGTCACAGGGTCCTCGCTAGCCGGAAGAGAAGCTGGTGAGTGGCCGTGTTCTCAGCTAAAACTGGGGAAAGCGGTGGTTCTGGACCTAAAAGGAAAAGGGAAATGTGGAAGCTGAGGAATAATTAGCATCTCTGCCACACCTAGATTGATTCAGTGTTTGATCCAGGACCACGATGTAATATAGGCCTGTGAGATAGGAAAAATAAATTTAAAAAGGTACTTTCTGGAAACTTCTGAGAAAGAGGCTAGTAAAATTCAAATAAACCTAAAAATAGCTGACAGTTCCTTGATATTTTCCCTTAACCTTATTAGAATTTTCCCCCAAAGTGCATTTTTCACTTTTTCAGTTTCCACAACGCCCTATTTCCATCAGTGGAAATCGCCACCACAGTCTTCCAATCATCACGAATTGAATACTTGACCTTCTCTTTCCCTCCTTTGCCTTTGCAGCCCCCATAACTAATCATACATGAAGTCCGCACTGCCCTTTCTGAGGTACCTCCTCCTCCTTCTTCCCGTTCCCCATCCGTCTTACCACTGTCATTCCGATGGCCTACCACGCCCTACCAGACCGGGTCTCTGCCTACCCCTCCGAGTGCTTTCCAATCACCCCCCCCCCTTTGCTTACTGTCTGTCCTCCGGCCACAGTGGCCTGGAACTCCAACAGGCCAAACCTGCTGCCCTCAGCGTTTGCGGCCATGGTTCCCTCAGCCTGGAGGACTAGCGCCCCAGACACCCGAACACTTTACCCTCCCTCCATTTGGGTCCCTGCTGTAACGCTACCTTCCCAAAAGGACCTTTTGTAGACACTCCATCTAAATTTTGAATGTTAGCCACCGTCACTCTCTATCTGCCTCCTCTGCCTTTCCCCCACCTTCATAGCACTTATCACTAGCCTTGTCATATTGGCCTCAGATCTTTCGAAAATAGAGAACGCAGTTCAAGGCTCCTTTTTCCATCTCCCCCAATATCATTCCATTTTCCTCCTTTACCGGAGGAAACTACTGTCATAGGTTTCATCTCTCTGACCTCGTGCATTCTACTCATGTTTCTGTATTTGTACCGCATATAGGTGTGTGTAAGCAACAATCGCTTTTCCTGTTTGCTTTAAGTATTTTTATACAGTTATCTATTACACTGTATGTATCTCTCGCAACACACATGCTTATATCAATATATATCCAGTTCAATATGGTTTAATGGCTATTCTATCTTCTAAAAAATTAATATATTTCTGTTTATTTAACCCCTTCGTGATGATCATTCAGGTCTCCCCCCCCCCAATTTACACTGCAAGACTGTATCTGTGCTTGTGCTTTTGCACACATGTGGTGAAATTTCTGTAGGGTGTAAACCCGAAAGTAGGCATGTGGGTCATGTGATCTGTGGGATGTTTTCCATTGGCCCCTCAGATCCACTCTCTCCTCCACTCTGCCCTAGGCAGGAAGCTAACCTTTATGCCTATGGACTGCATCAATGAATTTCCTTTCCCTCTGGCTTTTGTTGGATGAAGTTAGTGAGAGGAAAGGGGTGGCGAGTGGAGGAGAGTGAGATCAGGGCATTTATGCTCTTGGCTCTCATCCTGCTGGGTCTCCAGCATTGGCTGCATTCCTCTCTCTCACTGAGGCTGCTGCTTCTCAGGTTCTGTGGATCTGGTGACCACTCCTTTTTTATTCTTTTAGGGATAGTAATAAAGTTCCCCAAGCTCCCCGGCTATCGCTACCCTTGTTGCTTTTCTAAGTTTCCATGAACTCTACCCATGTTTCTGTAAATAGAAAATTAAATGGTCCTCAGTGGCACAGGGTGAGAGCACGTTCTGTTTCTTGGAAGGTGCTGACCAGTGCACTTGACATGTACATTTTCAACTTCACTAGATGTTCATCCATCAAGCCTTCTGACTTTGATTTCTCCCAGAGGACTTGTTGATGAAATCTTAGATATTTTGCAATGCTACTCAAATAAAACTTCTGTACTTTTTTCAGCATCTGCAATCTCTGCTCCAGTCAGATTGGCCGATTCACTGGGCCCTGGACATGTTTTTGCTCTTGGGTCTTCCTTGAATAGAATGTCATTCTCCCCTCCACTTTCCCCCTTTACATAGTGTGATCATCTGAGCCCTCCCTCCCACTTCTCTCCCTCCCCAAACTTCCTATGAGGGAATCTTCCTTGCTCCAGGAAATCAGGCTGCTGAGGGAGCTGCTGCCTATGAACTCCTAGCACTTACTCTCTTCACCACTCCGTTGGTGCTCTGCTTCTCAAAAATCTTTTGTGTGATTATTTTCCGCTATTAACTAGTTTTCCTATGCACATGTGTCTATATTGTCTTTGATGACGCTACACTTCTCTTAAAAGTAACTGACTTTGAGCTCTATTTTTTACTATTTACCCCTATTATGTAAGTGCTGTGTACAAGAGGTGCTCAGTATTTTTAATGAGTCAATAATTGAATTTCCTGCTTTAATATCTCTAAGCAAAAATGGTAATAACATGTGCTCTGATGACCTGACATCCTCTCTGCAGTTGCAATAGGTGTAATTTTTCTTTTTCATGCCGGTGTAATTCATTCCTATGTCAGATGTATCCTGCTAAATGGCCTGTGTGTCTAAAGTCTGAGAAGTATATGTTTTGGTAGTGAATTGAATGAATTAATGCCTATGAGTTTACTGTAGATATAAAACTGCATCAAAATAAAAATATATTCTCAGTAGGAAAACTTTTCTTAGCAGTGAAAACAGCAATGATGATCCCAACTGACTTAGTTAATAGGGAGCAAGGGCCCTCCATTCTCCGCCCACTCCAGTGTGAAAATCTGAGGTTTCTTTATCAACTTTGAAGTATCTGTTAACATCTGCAGACATCCTAAGGGAAATTGGCACTAAATAAATAGATCCATGCTATTTTTAACTCCACTGTGGGGAAAATCAAGGAGAAATTAGGTTTCTATATGAAAACAAGCAGAGAAATGTGTTCTAGGAGTCAACCTAAACAAAAAGGGAAGAAATTAATCCCCTAAACTCCTTCATGGCCACCCCAGCGCAAGGACAGCAACAATCGCTTGTCTCTGATACATACGAGGGGTACAAAGTATCCTGGGTATGGGGGCCCCCCAAATAGTTTTCTCCTGAACATTGAGCTTTAAGCTTTTTTTAAAAAAATAAATTTGTGAGAAGCACTTCAACTGCATTTGTACGCAGACACTCATAGTAATATGCAAGTACTAGAGGAGTGTTTTCAGTCAGGATGTATTAGACTGCAAGTAGCAGAATGCCTGGCTAAAACAGTGGAGATCCTTGGTACTCAAAGTGTGGTCCTTGGATCAACAACACAGGCATGCTTGGGAGTTTGGTAGAAATGGAGAATTGAGGCTCCATCCCAGAACACACACTTGAACAAGACCCTCAGGTGACTCATATGCCCATTAAAGTTTTAGAAGCACTAGCTTGGACTACATTGGGGATTAGTATTTCACAGAGCAACAAGTGTGAAGACAGAGAATTCCGAAGTTGGTTCATTCTGCTGCAAAACAAAGTTGTTGATAACCTACGTGTTTTCCAACTTTCTTTTTTCCCCAACGCTTCGTCATCTTCAGTGGGTTAGCTTCTGGCCTCAGATGTAACCCTTCACTGTAACAAAATCATTGCCACAGCTCCACACATCACACCCTCAGGTAAACTGGATTCGAAGCAGGGAAAGGACTCTCCTTGTACTTCCTTTTTTCTAAAGGAGAAAAATAATTCCCAGAACCCCCTGACCAAACCTCTCCTTTTGTCTCATTGGCCAGACAGAACCATAGATGTGCCTTTAAACAAGAGGATTACAACATCACACCTCGTCAGCAGTTTCAGCTACGTGATCAACCTTGGTCTGAAAACATTAAATGGAAAATTCCAAAAATACACAATTCATAGGTTTTGAAGTGGGTGCCATTCTGAGTGCCATGATGAAATCTCGCCCCATCCCTCCATTCTGCCTTGGATGCTAATCAGCCCTTTGTCCAAATGTATCTATGCTGTGTATGCTCCCCATCCGCTTACGTCACTTAGCAGCCTTCTCAGTTCTCAGATTGCCTGTTGCAATATCATAGTGCTGATGTTCAAATAATCCTTATTTCACTTAATAATGGCCCCATGGCTCAAGAGTAGTAAAGCTGGCAATTAAGATATGCCAAAGACAATTTGAGAAGTGCTTCCTTTAAGTGAAACTTCTCATGTTAATAAGGCATTTTATCATCTGACATCATCACAAGAAGAGTGAGTAAAGTACAATAAGACACTTTGCATGTGAGAAAGACCATATTCACATAACTTTTGTCACAGCATATTATTATAATTGTCCTATTTCATGATTATTAGTTTTTGTTAATCTCTTACTGTGCCTATTTTATAAATTAAACTTTATCATAGGTATGTATGTATGGGAAAAAAGCAGTTTAAGTGGGGTTTGGTACTACCTGTGGTCTCAGGCATCCCCTGGGAGGTCTCAGAATGTATGTACCCCTGCCCCCAGTTCATAAGGGGGGACTGTTGTAATATGTTTGATTAAATCAATCATGATTCACCTGGAAATAGGAAGAGGCCTACCTAATCTGGATGCCTGAACCAAAATGGGGTTTTATTAGCAAAATGTATTAATCTCTGCTGGGTAAGTACTATTCAAAAATATTATAAAGGAAAAGTGGCCTTAGTTAGGAGAAGTAAAATGAGTTAAAATGAAGGGATGGGGACATATGGAAATGTCCTAAACATAGAGCTTTTTCTTATAAATATTGAGAATAGGTAGTCAACCATATTGAATCTGTGTCACATAGTAAGTTTGACAATCAAGGACTGGATCTGGTGATCACACAGTTACAAATAATCTTTACAGACAGGAAGTGGTAGACGAGGGTAGGTTACAGGACAGCAAAAGGAATGAATGGTGAGGAAATGAAGGTCGTCATTATGAAAAATTTTAAAAGTTTGCAAGTGAAAGAGACATATGGAGTGATGGTTAAGGAATAGCTCTATTGAGGAAAGGTATTTGGGGGGTATAAGGGGACTAAATGGTGATGGGAAAAGACAATAAAAATAAACAAATAAAATGTTAATGATATAACCTGGGTAAAAAAAATTTTTAAAAAGAAAAGGTGTTTTTGTCCTCCTCCCCTTCCGTGCCCCCGTAGCACAGGTCTGAGAATGTCAAGAGGAGAATGCATCAGTGAAAGAATGAGGGATGTTGTCAGCAAGGAGAGAGGAAAATTTTGGATCACAGGGGGACTTGCTTATCTTGGTAAAGGACTGGCAAGCTCATCTGTTGGGGAGAAAAGTGTGGAGTGGGTGTTAGGGTGGTGGTCCTCACAGTGTTGTCCCCAAGACCAGAAGCACCTGTTGGGAACTTGTTACATAAACAAGCTTTTGAGCCACACCTCACACACCTACTGAATCAGGCCCTGCAGGTAATTCTGATGCACGTTCGAGTTTGAGATACACTGTGCCAGGGAATTGTTTATATAGTACCTACCTGAATGCGTGTCTCTGCAGTTAAACTGTTTGAGTTTTTCCTGTCAGAAAATGTTTCCTACTTTGTTCTTCATTGCTCACTCCAGCCCAGTACACCTGTGGGCTCAGGTAGACTCATGCTCTGAGGCACTTCTGGCCCTGAGGAGGGTGTCTAGAACTCTAGGCAGACTAGGAGGTCTTTCGTGTATCATCTTTGTTTCTATTCTGGCTGGGCTGGTTACGTACACTTCTTCCCCGCCCCCCCACCCTGGCCCAGGCTCTTGAAGTCATAGAAAAAGTTCCATTAATTGCTAAACTGTGAAAGTCTGCACCCCTTACCAGGGAGGCTTCTATGACCTCACCTCTGCCCACTTCTTGAGCCTTCTACCATGCTGTCCGGAGGGCACCTCCTCTCAGGCAAGCACTCTGTGGGAGGAAATTAAGAAAAATTCTTACAGAATTCTAGCTCACAGAACTTTGTTACCTAAATACTATATGCCAGGGTTTCTGCCTGGGACTAGGATGGAAAGATGGTTTACAAAACAGTTTAACATATTCTGGAAGAGACAGCCAAAGAAACAAATGATTCGAATACAGTGAAGTTAAGGGCTGACAAAAGTTTTTCTAGGGTGATGTAGAAGCACAAAGAAGGAACATTTAAGTCAGGGAAAGTCTCCTGGAGAAATCAGAACCTGTGCTTCAGAACGTAGTCCTGCAAGCAGCTGTGAGAAAAAGGGGTGTGTGCTTCCGACAAAAGGAATGGTTTAATCCCAAACAGGGAGCTGAAATGGACCACAAGTGCTGGGACACAGAGGTACTCAGAAGTCAATGTAGAGGGGTGGCAGATTAGGCAGCTGGAGAGGGAGATAGAGGGTGACCAACTGTCTGGCTTTCTCCCCAAAACTATCCCAGTTTTAGCATCAAAAGTTCCCTGTCCCTCAGTCTGGTCACACTAAGACAGAAGGTCATGTGTGCCATGAAAAGAAGTACACACGCCCTGGCTGGTGTGGCTCAGTGGATTGGCTGCCGGCCTGAGAACCAAAGGGTCGCCAGTTAGAACCCCAAGTGGGGCACATGCCTTGGCTGTGGGCCAGGTACCCAGTAGGGGGCCCTTGAGAGGCAACCATACATTGATGTTTCTCTCCCTCTCTTTATCCCTCTCTTCCCCTCTCTCTAAAAATAAAAATAAATACAATCTTAAAAAAAGAAGTATACACATCCATCAGTATGTAAGACTCTTACTAAAAGCAATGGGATATACAATAGTCCTTCCTCATCCACAGGGGATATGCTCCAAGACCCCCAGTAAATGCCTGAAATCATAGGTGGTACCAAACCCTAGATATATTGGTTTTTCCTATACATACATGCCTCTGGTAAAGTTTAATGTATAAATTAGGCATAGTAAGAATTAACAACAATAACTAGTAATAAAATAGAACAATTATAACAATATATTGTAATAAAGGTTATGTGAGTGTAGCCTGTCTCTCTCAAAATATCTTATTCTGTCTTCATCCTGCTTCTTGTGATGATGGGAGATGATACAATGCCTATGTTATGAGGCCAAGTGAGGTGAATGAGACATTGTTAAGTAAAATAAGGGTCACTTGAACACAAACACTGTGACGCTATGACAGTTGACCTGATAATCAAGACCACTACTAAGTGACTAAGGAGCAGGGAATATGTACAGTGTCGATTCACTGGACAAAGGGATGAGTCACGTTCCAGGTGGGAAAGAGCAGCACAGTGTGAAATTTCATCACATGACTCAGAAATGCATGAAATTTAAAACTTATGACTTGTTTATTTCTGGAATTTTTCATTTAATGTTTTCAGACCACAGCTGACCACGGGTAACTGAAGTCACAGATAAGGGGGGAGGGGAATACTGTATTTGGGGAAGTCTTATGGGTCTGCATTAGCAAGTATAGGTGCTGACCCTTCACAAGTGAAGGGAAAGCTGACTCAAGTCTCCTGGCTTTTGGGGTCCCACAGAAGTGGGAAAATTAAAGCACGTACAAAGAAACATTGTTCAAGAGGGAGGTAGGAAGTGCAAGAAGCCAAGGAGGGAGGCTAAGCCTTGAAGTGTGTAGTTCTGTATTCATTGTTTCCACGTACACATTCTCTGTAAACTTCAGCTTCCACATCTGTGAAATGGGATAATACCTGCCTCCTTGGTGCGTTTTGATGATCAAACAACAGGGTGCATGTGAAAAAGCTTGGTAAGCTATAAAGCATTATATGAGTATTACTAATAGGACCACTGTCACACTTAAAGTGCACGCAACCACATCAATCTGGAGAGTGTAATTTTGGTAGGAGTTGCATCATGTTGCTCCCTGCTTTTCACCAGCACTCTCATCATTAACAGCTCCAGTGTGCCAGCTGGCTGGAGTGCGGTTGAAAGTCTCTGGGAGAATTGCTAGGGGAGAGGCCGTCCAGAGTTGTCTTCTTTTTCCCCCACACCATAAACATTTAAATCAGTTAAAGTGGGACTGAAATGAAAAAAGGGGGGCTGGGGACAGAAAGGAATGGAAGAGATTCGCTCTAGATTTCCAAATGCCATTCTAAAGGTTGATATCAAGTCAGATCATACCCTGCTTATGGTCTTTTAACAATTCTCTTTCGCCTGTGGGACAAGGCTCACACTTCTTGATCTGGTCCCTACTTGCCTCTCCAGGTTCTCTTCAGTCTTTCCTCCACAGGCTGCATTCCGGCCGAACACACTGCTAGCCGTACAGGAATCTGTCCTGCTCTCTCCTCGCCTGCCCTGTCCCTTTCCATGACTTCCCTCCCGAGACTTCCAATATCTGTTCAGGTGCTTCCTTCGAAGTGAATTCTGTGCTGCCTTCCCCAAAGTCAGGCATCGGTGAGCCCATAGCACCCCGGAAACATTTCTGGTGCAGAGAGAATATGTAAAGCTGTGCAGCAGATGAGAGCATTGGGTTTTCGGACACATTTTGGCTTTTGCACTTAGAGCAGCTATTTATTTATTTTTTTTAAATAAATAATCTGCCCCCACTCCTTATTCCACCGTTGGGAAACACTAATCTAGGGAATCTGCCTAAATCTTTCCAGACAAAGTAAATTTTGGTAGGACTGATTTTTTTTCTTTTATCTCTGAGGAAAAATTTTGGCTCACATGCCTCCAAACTGAATAGATTCTGCCAATGGTGAAGGAAAAAGAATTTCTCCTTCCCTGAGGCAGTATTTCTCTCTGTCCTCTCAGCAATGGCAAGGGGCACTGGGAGGAGGGGGTCAGTCAGTTTACTTTTCAGCCACAGTTTCCTTTCAATACTATTTCATATTAGTTTCAGATATATAGCGTAGTGGTTAGATAATCATATACTTTCCACAGTAATCCCCCGGATATTTCTAGTACCCACCTGGAACCATGCGTAGTTATTACAATGTTATTGACCATGCTCCCTATGCTGGACTCTTTTGTAAGTGCCAATTAGTACTTCTTAATCTCTTCACCTTTTTCACCCAGCCTCCCACCAGCACCCCCACCACAGCAACGAGTCTGTTCTCTTTATCTATAAGTCTGTTTCCATTTTTTTTTGTTCAGCTATTTTGTTCTTTAGATTCCACATATAAGTGAAATCCTATGGTATTTGTCTTTCTCTGCATGACTTAGTTCATTTAGCATAATACCCTCCAGGTCCATCCATGCTGTCACAAACGGTAAGATTTCTTTCTTTTTAAAGCCATTTCCTTCTTTAGGCAAGGCGTAAGAGGGGCAGTGGAGTGGATTGTGAAGACCATGGCGGCTGGAGCCAGACAGCCAGGCTGTGAGACCTCGGACTGAACTCTCAGTGCCCCGGTATCCACATATGTGAAATTGGATAATACTAGTACTCACCTCACAGGACCGTCATGAGGATAAAGTGACTTAATATATGAGGTATGAAAGCACTACAAACAGTACCCAACACATACTTGTTAGTGCTTGTTATTAATCTCACAGTTTCTTTTTGTGTGAAATGGCGATAATACTCACTGGAGAGAGCTGGTATGAGAATTACTCAAGACAAGCAGGAGGTGCTTGGCTTAGAGAAGATTCATAATAAATCTTTTACCTACTCTTTTAGCTCTTGCCCTTTGTATCATAATTCTTTATTTAAAGGTATCTCCACCACGAAAAACTCTTAGCTTCTCTAGGGAAGAATGGATTCATCCATCTTTGCATCCTCAGTAGGTCATGGAAAAACTTAAAATGACCTTAATTTTCTCTCAGTAAAATCCTAAAAGGCTGCAAATTAGGAATTTAACCCCTAAAATTTCACCTCTTTATAACCTGTATGAAAGCCATAGTTTTATATATTTTTAAATTTCGTGTTTTCTGTTTGTGCTTCTTCGTACATATATTTTTTCCTCCCTATTTCTCTCTTCTCTGTTTTCATCTTGGGCAGAGTTTCTTAATCCTGCCACTAACAATTCTTTGTTGTGGGGACGGTCGTGGGATTGCAGGATGTTTAGCAACATTCCTGGCCTCTATCCATGAGATGCCAGTAGCATCTCCTACCCCTAGTTTTAACAACCTAAGATGTCTCTAGACATTGCCAAAAGTCTGGGAGAGGGGACAAAATCTGCCCTCCCCTTGTTTATTTCACTATTGAGAAATGCTAATTTAGGGAATCTGCCTAAATCTTTTCAGACAAAGTAAATTTTGGTAGGACTGGTTTTGTTTTCCTTTTATCTCAAGGCAGAAATTTGGCTCCCGTGCCTCCAAACCGAATAGATTCTGCCAATGGTGAAGGAAAAAGAATTTCTCCTCCCCTAAGGTAGTATTTCTCTCTGTCCTCTCAGAAATGGCAAGGGGCTCTGAGAAGAGATTAGTAGGGTCATGTTTTGTGTATCTGGACATATGCCTCCAAAATAGCAACTGCATATTTCTTTCATTTTATTTTGTGGGGAAATAAAAAATGCAGTGTTTTACAATTCAGATTAAAGCTAAAAATCACATCAAGCTGTCTGATTTTCTGGGAGTGAGAAGTGGGAGAGGGTCGTTGTTATGGCGTAGCTGCAAACTAACTTTTCAACACCAGAAAAACTTTACAGCATGAAAGAAAAATGTATATGTTGAGAAGAAACATAAATGCTGAAACACATTGTTACTATAAATCCTGAGTCTCAGACACAATTGCTAATGCTGCTTTACTAATAGTACAATTTTAAACCTACTTAAGCTGGGAAATTTGTTATCAGGTGACTCATACACGTGGGGAAATCCAGTTCATTTGTGCCAAAGATGAAATAAAACGATTAGGTATTTAAATGCTGAGATTCCACTTAGTCTTGTGAATGAACTGCAGTAATCTTGGATGGGGAAAAAAGAAAGTGGGTAAAAAGAAAGAGGGAAAAAAGAGTTACTCTTCAAGTTAAAAAATGTTAAAAGGTTTTTTGGATTCAATTAAAAAAACCTTACATTTATAACACATTTATGTTTAAATAGCATAAGTACTCTTATTTCTTTTTTATTTTGAAACATTCAAAAAATTTTTTTTAAAGTTAAGTACAGTAAGTACCAAGAACTTTTTGTCCTTAGCCATGTGAGAGTAAATATGGACCTGACGTTTCCCCGCTCCCAGATGATTGTTAGTGTTATTTCCTACAAAACAAGGGCTCTCTCCTGTCTAATCACATTGAAAATCAGAGAATTAACATTGATACATGACTGCTAGCGGGTCCTCAGACTCTACTCGAGTTCTGCCAATTGTCTTAGAATCACACTGCACTGAGCTGTTCTGTCTCTCTAGTCTCCTGAACCCTGGAACAATACCTTGACGTTCATAACTTGGACACTTTTGAAGAAGACAAGTTATTTTGCAAACTGTCTCTTAATTTGGGGCTTACTGGCATCTCCTTGTGATGAGGTTAAGGCTATACGAGTTTGGTAACAAGAATATAATGGAAGTGACGCTGCTTTCTTCTCATTATATTCTGTCAGGTGGCTCATGATTTCAATTTGTCTCATTACTAATGCTATTCCCTTTGATTCCTTGATTAAGGTGGTATCTGCCATGCATTGCCTCTGGGAACATACTCTTTTTCCTCCCCAAACCATGTCAATGTCCCATTCCTGATCAAACTTTGGATGTGCTCATTTACTTATTTATGTTTGTTTGCACTCATAATTTTCTATTTTATTCAATGGGTTATTGTATTTTGCTCTCATTTTTAATTTTGATGCTCAAATTGCTCCTGATTTGGCCAGTGGAAGTCCCTTTAAGCTGGCTTCTATGTCTTTTTGACATATTCCCTCACTTCTTGAGTCCTTCCTTATTCTCTGCCACATGTTGTGCCAGACATACTTTCCCTACCCCATCTCTCTAAGGAGCCCTAGTTTCTTTCAAAGGAAAACGTATGTAGAAGCCAAGGTCTCAGACACCAGCTGTGCTCATTGCTGTTAGACTACCACACCTGCTGTGTAGCTGTAAAAACGCGTCACTCGGATCTCCTGCTACAGGGAGCGTAATTGACTGACAGTGCCAACAACTGCCCCTGTACCTACCGCCCTCTGCACGGAGGCTATACTTTCCCAGGGTTATTCCCAGTCAGTGTGAGGGCACAGCAGGGGCGTGAAAGCAGGTACATTCTGGCAAGACATAGAATTCTTCAGCGGGTAACTCTGGCTGGTGAACTCCCCATCCACCTGGTAAATCTGTTCCTGGAACTGTGCTGTGCAAGACCTTTCCTACTCCAACTCTGCCTTCCTTGTCTCCTTCCACAGATGGCAGACTACATCTCAGTCTGAAGGATCTCTCTCCACTTCTCATTACCTACCAGTGTATAGCAATTACTCCCACAATGTAGTGGCTTAAAACAAAATAAATATGTATTCTCTCACAGTTTCTGTGAGTCAGGAATTCGGGAGCAGATTAGCTGGTCTGGAATCTGTTACGATGTGCTGTCAAGATGTCAGGCTAAGCACAGTCATCTGATGGCTGGACTTGGTCCTGGAGGATCTGCCTCCAAGACTGTTGGCAGGACGTCTGTCCTCCCCACAGGGACCACTCCATAGAGCTACTTGAGTGTCCTTGAGACATGGCAGATGATTTCTACCCACAGAAAGTTCTCCAAGAGAAGTCAGAAGCCACTGTGTCTTTTATTGTCCAACCTTAAAGTCAGGCTCTGTCCTTGCAGCCATACGTCAACTCTATTCAGTATGAGAGGGGATTTCACAGGGGTGCGACTACCATGAGGTGAGAATTCTTGGGGGATATTACCTTGAAGCCTGTCACACTCCCCCAATAAATCTCTTTCACATCTAATACGACCTTGTTAAATCACTGCCCGCGGGCCCTCCTAGGGCCTCTGGAAGAAGCCTGTGAAAGTGGGGATGGGAGGAAGAGAGCTGAAACTTCCACGGCCTCTGGAAGAAGCCTGTGAAAGTGGGGATGGGAGGAAGAGAGCTGAAACTTCCACGGCCTTTGAGAGGCACACTCGTTACCTTCTCATCCAGAAGCAGCTGTCATCTTCCTCCTCCCATCCAAGGCCAGTCCACCCTGCTGAGCTCCAGATCCCCAGGACAGTCTCCGATGCACTTTTCTTTCCTCATTCATGATTACATCATTCACTCCGGCTCATAAATCCCATCATGTTCCTTTCAAACTTAAAATAATCAGTCAACCCTAATCAAGTCAACCCCCAATTCCTCTACCTTCAAATTCCTTTCCAGCCATCCAATTGCTCTCTTGCCTTCAACAATAAAATTCTGGGAAAACCACTGTTTTCCCTCCCTGTTTTCCATTAACCTCTCAGTCCACTGCATTCTTGCTTTGGTTCTTATCACTCTGCTGAAGGTGCTTTGTCTAAAATTACCACTGGCTATTTTGTAAAATTACCAATGGCTACTTTCATTTTATTGGCAGTTAAAAAACTCCTGGTTGTTTGAATTAAAAAAAAAAAATAGTCCTCACAGTATCTCAAATAATTAAGTGTCTAAAGTAGGCTTAAGTTTCCTTCCACTTCCTGTAAGTAGTCCTGAGTGTTCGTCCACTTTTACCAATTTCATGTTTGGCATTCATACATTTTGCTTCATCCGTCCAAATCCCAAACAGATGTGTGCAACAACATAGGATTTCTCTCTTTCTCTCTTCTTGTTTCCCTTTTTCTCTCCCTTCATTCCTTTTTTCTTCCAAATAAAAATTCCATCATACCATACATATACATATAATTCTCTAACTTGCTCTTCAGTTAACAATATATCAAATCTATACTTTCAGATCAATACATATAAATCTATATGGTTATTTTTAACAGCTGTATAGTATTCCACAATAAGGAACTAGTCTCTGTTGAAATATGTTTAGGTTCCTTAGATTAGATTGAACCATATAAGACTTGCATCTGTAGGGGTTTGTGTGTGTGTGTGTGTGTGTGTGTGTGTGTGTGTGTGTATTTTCTAGTACAAACAATATTATAAATATCTAGGTACACATATCTCTACAGAGATTTTTTTGGGGGGTAAGAAGATGTGGGATTTTGTTTAAAAGGTGTGTTTATTCTACGCATTGAAAGTAGATTGCTCTCCTAAAATACTGATATACTATATGGTCCCAGCAATGACCTTTAGGAAGGTTATGCCACGATGGCCTTTTTTTCAGTGCTTCTCGTAGAAGACTTCTCCCCAGTTCCTTGTATTTGTCATTACTGACCACACCTTCCCTCGTGGCACCACTTCACACCAGTTTTCCCCCTGCCTCTTTTTAGTCTCTTCTCTTCTCTTCTTCTGTCTGTTCCTAGATAGTTGTATACCACCTGGTTCTGCCCTAGCTTACTTCTCTAGCCACACTAAATGCTCTGTTCTCGTATTAGCTAAGTTTAAGGTTTCAGCAACCATCTCTGCCTACTCTCAACCCACCAATGAAGTAGCCTAAAGGTCACTTCACCTGAATTAGAATAGGATTTCCCTTCCTGAAGACATTGTACTGTCATTGTCCAGAAAAGTGTGGTAATTACTATTCAATCACTGGTCAATACTCTACGATATGTCCCCTGGATTGTGTGGTATACAAGCTCCACAATCCTCATTGATCAAGCTGTATTTACCATTTTCCTCCTGATTTCAAACTTCTATATCAGAACTGTCCAGCGAGTTCTGATGTTTTATAGATGCTGCCAATATAAAAAACCCTTCTTGAAATACTTATGCATTTCTTTTCTTAGTAAATGAGACTCCCATTCATTGGGGTGCACAATTCAGAAACCTGAAAATGCATTCGATTTCTCTCTCTCTCCCTCCTTCCCTTCCTCTTTCCTTCTCTCTGTCAATTCACATCCAATAGGTTACTAAGTCCTGCTATTTTGATTTCATATTTCTGAAATCCATTATTTCTTTTCAGTCCCCAGTGCTGCTGTCCTGACCATCCTTTTCATAGACAAAAAATAACTTCCCACTGGTCTTCCTATTTTCTGCCCTGCCTCCCTTCTATTATACACACTGCTGCCAGAGAATTTATCTAACATGCAAATCAAGGAGAAAAACCTTTAATGCCCACATTGTTAAGAGGCTAAAATCTAAACTTTTTAGCATGACTTTAAGAAGAAGTTCTTTATTATCCAATGCTACTTACAAGCCTTGACTCATTTCCTGACATTCTCTAAAAGCAACTTATGCTTCAGCTATATGGGTCTACTTTCCAACCCCACATCCCAAGAGCTCTCTAACAATTCAGTGCTTTTGCAAAAGGCATCCTTCTGCTTGGAATTCCTTGTCTTGTTAGCCCGAAAAACACTTATATTTTAAGCCTTAGCTCTAGGGTTATTTTCCCTTCTGTAAAATTTTCAGGCAGACCTAAATGCTTCTGCACTTGAGTTCCTTATTAATATGGTGCACTCTTGCACTATAGCAATGTTAATATTTAAATTATTTATATTAATGAATGTTTCCAAACTAGGTTGTGAGTTCCTTAAGAGTAGGAACTATGATTAATCTCATATTTGCATCCTTAGCACTTACTATATTTTACTATGTATAAAGTGCACCCACATTTTTGGCCTTTCAGGAAAAAAATCTTTCATTTTAATTTTTTTATTCAATTTTTTGTCTATTTATATTTAGAAACAAAACCAATTACCATATTCCAGGGTACTATTTTGCATAGTTATTGTTTTCTAGAGTTACACTTTTAATGCATAAGCATAAATAAAATAATTAAAAACATTTATATAGATACAGAATTAGTACTACTATTGTACTAATGTATAATGCACATCCTTATTTTGCCCTAAAAAATTTGGGTCAAAAAGTACACATTATACATGACAAAATATGGTAACATACAGACTGGTATCAACTATTTAATAGGTGCTTGAATAAATGCAAAAACCAATTAGTTGAGTAGTGAGAAGAATAGTGTCCAGACTAAGACTTAAGCTTAGGCTATAGATTTGTACTTAAGTAATTTTAAAAAATTGTAAAAGGGTATATAATACATTAAGGGAAATTTAAGAACAGAAAAGTAAATGTATTATTTCAACATTCTAATGCTTGTTTTAGTGCATTTACTTTCAGCCTTTGCTCAAATATGTGAGGTTTATATATTTTTATATATCCATGTATATGAGATATTTTTATAGGACAATATATGAGAGATATGATGTGTTCAAATATGTATATATTTATATTTTACATAGCTGTAATTAGAATCTATATGCACTTTTACCTGCTTTTAAGTTTAGGTAACTATAAACATTTTCTAACACTGTTGCATCATCTTACAACGTATCATTTTTCAGCATTATATCTCATTCCCTTACTTAGATGACAGCCTAAAGAAATTTATGCTGTACTCAGTTTTCTATTATAAACAGGAACAGATTCAGGTTTTGTGAAATTGATACAATTTTGAGGGATTTTTTTTTTAAATACAAAATTAATCTTACTTTTGCAAATAGTACCACGTGACCAGATTGATAGGGTTCTTCCCTGGGCTCTGGAAGCAGCTTGGGAAAGTGAGAAGTCCTAAAGAGTGAGTTTCATTGGCTTCACTATCATATCTACATGTATAGCTTCAATGATAAATAATTCTGCAGTAAACATTTTGAACATGCAATTTTTGTCTCTTTTTGGTTATTTCCCAAGATTCCAAGTTACTATGACACCATTCACCTTAAAGGAGTTGAGAAAGAAAGGAAATGGTTATATGTTGAACAGTTTATATATATTATTTAATTTAATTCCCTCTTACAAACCTGAAGGAGGCGTTATCCCTGTTTTACGGAGGAGAAAACTGAGGTGCAGATCATTTAAATGTCACACCTAAAGTCACATATCTAGTTACTGGTAAGGTTTGGATTCTCACCCATGTCTCATTCCAGAGCTCATGCCTTTGTCACTGACGTCACGATGTCTCCACAGCCTCCGTAGCTTTACAGTAATACAACCCCTGCTATTGCTCAAAGACATGGTTCTCATTTATGTGTTTTGAGGAGGCCAGAATACAAAATCTGCAGAGTGCGGACATGGTTTTTGGAAGAAGGTAATTTAAATCAATGGTGGCTTGACTTTCATAAGTGAATTTAGGAGAAAGAGATTTAGCTCTCTCAGCCTTTCTACCTTACAGCCATGCATTGCTCTGGTTCAGCATACATTTCTTGGAAGCAGGCCACTGAAGTCAGAAGTGGACTTGGGTTTGGGTTCTGCTGTTCAGTAGCTGAGTGGCCTTGGATAAGTCATTGAAGTCCTCAGGTTCTCATTTTCCTCCTTTATGCAATGAGAATAGTAACAAAAGCTGCGTTACCCCAGGGTAGTTTTAAGTGTCAAATATGACAATGTGTGGGTAAGCACTTGGTGAAATCCAGTGTCACTGAGATACTAATAACATTGCTGGAACAGCTCCACTTCTTTGCCTGAGTGCCCCCAGGTAAGGGCGTGTGACAGCTGGGTAGAATGGAACTGATGGCTCCACTATAGTTAACTCTTGGAGTGCCCTCCCAGTTTGAGGCAGCCACGTAATTTTCTGGGACTGTCTGTGTCGATACTCTTGAATGCCTAGTGCAGTGAAAGCAGCAGAAGCAGTGCAAAACAAGTCTGAGATTCTGGGGAATTCTTTCCTCCTCAAGTTGAGAATTAATCATCATAATATGCCAAACATTCATTATAAATGCAACTTGTAAAATTCCAGATACAGTCCTAATTGTCCCTTTGCTCTGTCTTAGGTGCTGACGCATTTATCCTGGAATTTTATCTGCCAGGTTAAAAATCTTTAGTTCTAGCCTGACTTAATTCTGGAGCCAGTCTGTAGTTCTGGGAAGCCAGGAGAAAATACAAATCTTAGTCTGAATTCTTGTTTGAACATCCTTCACCAGATCCACGTTTAAAGCTGGTGTTAAGTACCAACTCTTACTGGCTTTTATTTTCCTTAAAAAACAAACTGCTAAAACCTGCCTGCTCAATCCTGAAGATTGAGCTCATCACCCCGTGTCAGGATCCGCGTCGCTCCGCGAGCGTGGACCTGCAGCTCAGAAGCCCCCTGCCCGCCGGCCCCCGTAACCCCTGGCCCAGGTGGCAGCCGGCGTGGATTGCGAGCTCCACCTGGCTCGGCCGGCGGCAGCCGCACAAAGAGCGGAGCAGGCGGCGGCCCGGCCGAGCCGCAGAAAGTAGTCCGGACCACGCCGGCTCCAATGTTGTTCGACGTCGCTGCACGCCCTCCGCAGGGAGGACCGAAGCCGCCAGCCCAGGAAAGAATCCCATTGGAATGCGTCGCTGGGCGGCCTTTCTCTCCCAACTCTCTTCCGCTCCCGGGGCAGACACCCCGGGGTCTCCAAGCAGAGGCCGTGCGTGCGCCCCCCACTTCTTTTCATAACTGCACAGGAGGCGGCGCCGAGGGAGGGGGTTCGGGAGCGCGCAGGAAGACCTTGGCGAAGGCCAGTGACGGCGGCTGGTGGACCGTATCCCTGCGCCGCTGCGTGAGAGGAAGAGGCTGAATGAGGAACTGCGCGGGGGAAGCGGGGCGCCGGGGGAGGAGGCGGCGGGATGGAAGCAGACGCTGGCGTCGCGCTAGCCCCGGCCAGGGCGGCGCGGTAGAGAGGGCGGCGGCGCGCGCGGAGCCTTGACGTGCGCCTTTCTTTCTTCTCTCTCTGGCAAGCTGGGAAGCATGAGCGTGCAGACCTGCAGCTGCGGCGGCCGCCCCGGCTTCTCGCCTCCCCCTTTTCTGGCCGCCCCTCGCCGGTGAGAGAAGAGAACGCGAGAAGGGAAGATGGGGGCCGTCCTGAGGAGCCTCCTGGCCTGCAGTTTCTGCGTGCTCCTGAGAGGTAGGAAGAGTGGAGGGGACGGGAAAGTTGGTGGGGTTTTTGGGGGGAGGTGGCCTTGTTTTGTGTGGGGGGGAGGGGAGGGAGGGAGAAAAGGGGGAATAGGAGCGAGGAGAGGCCTGGTCGTGGGGAAGGAGAGAGAAGGGGCCGGGAGAAGGGGCTGGGCGCCCTGTCTGGCCACAATGCAGACCCCTGCCTAGGTTTCCGGACCGTATCTGGGCAGATCGTAACCTCGGTCCGGTTGCTGGGCTCACTGAATCCCTGCAGCACCATGCTGTCGGAATGACTGAGGGTCTGTGTGTCTCTCTCTGCCTGGAGTCGTCAGGGAGAAGGATCTTTGTATATGTTGGCTTTTAGAATATTTGAGCCCAAGATGCTTTCACGTTGGTCTCCCTCGAAGCCCCCCACTTTTCTGTGTTTCTTACGTGAACTTTTAGAGCCCTCTTACTATTTTTCCAGGCCTCGTTACAACTAATAATTGGCTTCCGTGGGGGATATAATGATCCTGGGAGAGAACACAGTTGGAAAGTGACCCCGAGGTTGTAGGTCGAGCAGTTCAGCACTGGGAATCTTCTGAACTTCAGCCCATAATAAAATGGAAACGTTGACCTGCCCCTATTTTGGGAGCATGCAAGTGTACAGTTGGCACTAACTGGGAAAGTCATCCTGGTGTGAAAAGGAGCCTGTCTTTGGGACCTACGTTATCCTTTGCTGCGCTCCCCAGGGGACTGCTTGGCACTTGGGTAAATAACCTAGATGATTCTAGGTGATTTGCTCTAAGAATCTCATGCATTCGCTGGCCCTGTGGTTTTTTTGAATCGGCCTACAAAGCTGTCACTTATGCTGTGACTTCTATTTTGTGACAGTTCACTAAGGTTTGACCGGCCCGGAAGATTTCTATACCTCCTCTCAAACTTAGCCGTCCGTGTTGAAGCGGTGATGAGTCTTAGGCTCTTGAACCAGCAGAGGAATTGAAGTCCTGATTGATGCAATGGCTTGTAGCCTTGGTTTTGTTAAGATTCTCGCTTGTATTCAGGGTCAATTCTTTTCAGGCATGGGACCTCTTGAGTCAGTGGAGATTTTTAGTTACTAATTTAACAAGCTGAACTTTTGGTAAGCCTCCAAAACTTACTGAAGTACAGAACACAATAGTAAGTAACGATCTTATGATATGAATGAGCCAGGTGCACCATTCCTGTGTGTACACATTAATTTTGTGTGAACACAAGTGACGTTTTTCTTTTCTTTCTTTCCTTTTTTTGAGGAAGAATTTTTTTCTTTACTCTTCCGTAGGATTATTATGTTTCCATGCTATATCTACTTATAGTTAATAATGAGGACTCATTAAGCATATTCCAAACTGTTTCCACATGTAAACCCCAGAAAGATAATGCTCATTTAATTTTCTTGGCAGAGGATTTAATGAGGTGTTATGTACTTGAGAGGTTTAATAAGTGTATGTTTAGTATAGTATACTCCCTATTGAAAGGGGATTTTGCCATAGATGTGAGAAACAATTATATTTGACATCACATATGTAGATATTTTAAGACAAAATTAATAATGTTAACAAATATGGGAGTCTGCTGAGAGGTTAAAGTCTTGGAGAAGTCTAAATCCATAACCCAGGATGCTTCTGGTTGCCCAACTGTATTTCTTGGAGGGGGTGTGGGTGATGTAAATGCCATTAGTTTATTTTAACACCAAGTTTGGCCTAGAGTTGGGTTTATTCATTACTGGAATTAAGAGAAATTCACTTGAATTAGTATTTTTGAAGTGTGGTAGCATTGTAACAAGACCTAATAGTTAATAGTTTAAATGGCCTCATTTCCACTAAGTGGAGTTTTCATTTTAAATGTAGCATAATAATGGTCTTTGAATTTAACAGCACTTGAGTGTGAATACATATTATTTGAACTAAAACTGCCTTTTGATGTGGATGATTTTTATTCATAATTTAGATTCTTTTCATTCTTTGAAAATGTCATCTTCTATTATAATAGTGATATTAGTTAACCTTAGGCTCCAACGAGAAAAATGTGATTAATTTGTTGAATTAAGGACATTTTTCTGCCCTGACCGGTGTAGCTTGGTTGGGCATTGTCCCTCAAAGTGAAAGGTCACCTGGTCAGATTCCCTGTCAGGACACATGCTGGGGTTGTGGGTTTGGTCTGTAGTTGGGGTGCTTACTAGAGGCTCCCGATTGATGTTTTTCTCTTACATCTGTCTCTCTCTCACAGTGATATTTCTCTCCCTTCCCTTCTGTCTAAAAATAAATAAAATCTTAAAAAGAAAAAGACATTTTTCTTTACAGAAGAGTTGGAGCTTTAACATTGGGAGGATGGGATAAGGAGAGAGTTTGGGAGAACTTTTGTCCTGTAGCTGTGTTACATCAATCGCTGAAAGTTGGGAAATAATACTGTCATCATCTAGGCTGCATTTCCATCCCTGTGACTGGAGGTGGAATGGAAAGAATTGGCGATTTCAATACTAAAATTTTGGCTTTAAACTCCACATTTCATTACTTAATAACTTTGTGTTTCTGGTCTAGTCAGTCAATTTCTCTGGGCCTCAATGTCTTTACCTGCAAAATGTAGGTAGTAATATTGCTCTAATTTGCCATTTTATTGGGCATATTAAATGAAGTAATGACTATGAATAGTGGGGATTGAAACCCACCTTACCATTGTTTTTACATTGTTTCTGTTAAGTGCTGACTCTAATATGTGGCTTGTAGATAAACAGCATGTTTATATAAGAATCCCAGGAACTAACTTAAAAGGATACAGACTCCAATCTTCAGGCATCCCACCGCCAGGAGATTTGCTGACCTTCAGCCGTGGAGCCAGGATGACTAAACCAGGATGATGCACACCAGACCATCCCTTGCCTTGTTGGAATGGACTGTGCTCGTCTGCACGCAGAGAACTTTTCAGCCCCCTCCCTTGATCTCTTTGTTCTGTTCCCCTCTCCCTCCTTATAAAAACCTCTGCCTGCACTGAGATGTTAAGATGGGCTTTGAGACAAGCGTCCCTCATCTTCCTAGAAGAGGAGCTTTAGAACATGAGTCCCCCATCTTCCAGGTTGTTGGCACCTGAAAATAAACCACTTTTCTTTTACATCAGCACCTGCCTTTCATGTATTGGCTTTCGAAGAGGTAGGCAGATGGCAGACCTGCTTTTGGTTACAAAGTGACCTGCCAGTGTCATTTTTTTGTTGTAATTTTTTGACTGTGAACATGTCCACAAATGCTGGGGATTTGAGATGTAATTTGTGTAAGGTTCATGAATTCTTAAAGGTAGAAGAGATCTGGATCATTTTGGTCTAACTGCTCTATTTGCAAGTGGGGAAACTCGGATTCAGAGAGATTATAATTTGAGCAATAGCCTGATGCTAGTTAATGGTAGAGCAGGGATTTATTTTTCATTCTTTCAGCAATACAGGGTGGGGCAAACGTAGGTTTACAGTTGTGAGTATGCGAAACGAAATTTATTCTTGTTCTATTATTTATTAATTATTGTATTTCCATACAACCGTAAACCTACTTTTGCCTCACCCTGAGTGTCTGGAATACCTACTATATACCAGGGCTCTGGTATATTTGTGAGCAAAATAGACGTGGTCGCTGCTCTGATGGACCTCACAATCTAAGTTGTCATTTTTTACCATTTTCTTAATTCCATCCAGGTACTGATTAGAAAAGATTATATCTCTGATTGTCTAGAGGAAATATTTTTATAAGAATATATGTTTTGGCCCTGGCTGGTGTGGCTCAGTGGATTGAGCGCGGGCCTGTGAACCAAGGGATCGCGGTTCGGTTCCCAGTCAGGGCGCATGCCTGGGTTGCAGGCCAGTTCCCAGCATGGGACACATAGGAGGCGGCCATACATTGATATTTCTCTCCTTCTCCCTCTCTCCTACCCTTCCCCTCTAAAGATAAATAAATAAATATTAAAAAAAAAAAAAAAAGAATATATGTTTTGGAGTATTGTCAGTGTGTGTAATCTGTAAATACCATGTCCCAGCTTACTTTGAGGACGCTTTTTGTTTTATAAAAATTCTTTGCTACTTACTTCGGTGGGGTAGTGTCTTGTCAGGACAAGACACTATTGTTTCCCAAGTTATATTTTTACAGAACTGACCCTTGTAAACATTTTTTAAAATAATACCAGGACCCTGGCTGTTGTAACTCAGTGGATGGAGCACGGGCTGTGAACCAAAGGGTTGCTGGTTCGATTCCCAGTCAGGGCACATGCCTGGATTGCAGGCCAGGTCCCCAGTGAGGGCCATGTGACTGACAGGCAACCACACATTGATATTTCTCTCCTTCTCTTTCTCCCTCCCTTCCCCTCTCTCTAAAAATAAAAAAAAAATAAAGCCTTTAAAAAAGAATATTACCAGGTATGATGTAGTCTTGGGGAGGTAGAATAAGTTTTGGAGTGGGACTCAAAAGAATTAGATTCTCATTCTGAGTTTGCCATTAGTTAGCTGTGTGATCTTGGATAAGTCAATCTCTGTACACCTTATCTTTATTAGGATAATGGAACTTTCTTTTGGAGAGTCATAATTTATATTTACACATTAAGGACCAGACATCCCCAGGCAGAAAGACCAATTGAATAACTTTGTTTAACCCCCTATTTCTCAAACTTGCCAATGACTTTTTTTCATATTCTTTTAACATTCTGCTGACCCTTTGTTCCAAGCAACACACTTGAAGGGAATCTTGACTAGATAACTCTTCAGGCTTTGGGTTGATTTCATGTGAATTGATATTTGATGACAGTGTCATATGCAGTAGTTGAATATGGTATTTTCATTTTTACTTAACCTAAGGATTGCTCATCTGGCTAGAGAATAATTTGACTGGTTTTGAGATTTAACATTTCAGGCCTAACAGTGATTTCCCCTGGTTCAGGTTTTTGTTTTTGTTGTTGTTGTTTTGCTTTAATTGGAGGCTTTTCTATTTGCTCAACTTAAATACTGTTTTCTTATAGTTATACATGCTTTGGTTATCAGAAATAACTCTTTTTTTGACTATCAAAAAAAATTCTATGGAGAGGTATATAAATGGAAAATACTTGTGTGAATTTATAATTTGAACATAGTGGAAAAACAGCACAGGTATAGTTCTGTTTAGGCCACAGCTAATTATGAGAAAATTCATTTCCATCATAGAAATTTTATTGCAAACTTATATTCAGAGAAAATTATAAAGGGGAACACTATGTTAGAACGGTATGGGTTTTGTTGACAAACCAAGTTCAAATCTTCTACCACTTTATGTAACCTTGGACAAGTTACTTAGCTTTAGTTTTCTCTACTGTTAGGTGGGAATACCTTACAAGATAACCGTGGGAACTGATGAAATAATATTTGTAAATGGATAGTACAGTGCACAGTCAAGAGTAGACTTTGGATAATTGGTTGCTATTATCATGGCTAAATTAAAAGAAATATTAATGCTCAGGAAAACATTTAAGTGCCAGGCACTGTTTTAGGTAGTCAGTAATTTTAGGTCAGTGGTTTCTTAACCTTTTTGACTCTTCTGATATTTTCTATTTTGTTTTATGTAAACAAGATGACCACTATCTATTATATTTATTTTAAGTTCTAAAGGATTGTAACTTTAACATTGTCTTAGGTGATTATTATAAATAAGCGAGAGGATAAATAGTTCACTTGTGATACTTATTTAGTTATTTGAGGTAAGTGTAGGTGAAATAATTTTATCAAAACATTGTTTAATTGAGAAATTTTATTATTATTTGTTTATAATAATTAAAATTATTCAGCTGATGAACTTTTCCCTATAGGATGGGTAAAGATTATATTGAGTTCCTGCATTGCATGTTTCACCATTTGTGTATCTTTTGTAAAATGAATCCATCTTAATGAAGAGAACACTTCTCTACATGAATAATTTTGACATTTAGTCAAGTACATGGACTGGGCAACCTAAGCTTAGGATACTTATCCTTGAAATTATTCATTTTAAACATAATTCATCATGAATGCAAGGAAAACTGTTACCTGATATTAGGGTACACTTTGTTTCTCAAGCTTGTGTTAGCCTCACAAAAGGTGCAAGACATTCAGATGTGGGATTGGGAAATACTAAAACGTGCCTGGGTTCTATGTGGTGAAAATTACTGGTGCTCAGTGCTGTGATCCTGGTAGCTGTAATGTGACTTGCTCTTTTTTGTTTCTGTTATATCTTGCTTGGAAAGGCCAGGAGATTGAGGATGTGAAATAAAATCATATTTTCAGGCAAAAAAAAAAATGAATTTGTAAGTTATTCATTGACAGTAGGCCTAAAGTTATTGATCACATTCTTGGTAAAAAAAAAAAAAAAAAAAAAAAAAAAAAATGCAGGGGTGAATGTGGTTGACAGTAGTCCTATTTTTCAAGAAAGTAGTCACCCAAATATTGGAAACCTATACCTTTATCAAGTAATGTATGTTTGATCAGGAGACCATTTTCTCTAATGGCCTTGGTTAGTCATCTCTTATCACTCCTGGACCAAAACCTTGTCAAGTAAAGGATTTAGGGATAAGAATCTTCCTCCTTGTTGGCCAGCTTTATTGGAGGTGTAATTTACGTGTGTCCATATATCAACTGTATTTCGCAAGTCTGAGAAAGCTAACAGCTGAACTTATTAAGGTGAACTCTTAGCCACATATTATGTGGTATTTCTTTGTAACCGTTTCTTGATTTATGCCAGTGAAGACAACAGCTCTTTGTTAGGTTAAAAAGTGTTTCAAGAATATTTTTTTTTACCTTCATATACCACGATGTACCAGAGCTTTGCACATATTTAGGTATTCAAAAATTTATATTTAAAGCACTATAAAAAGATGTGAATTTTCATGATATTTATACAGTCTTAAGTTATAAATTTGTAACTACTATAAAGTTTTTTTTTAAAGCATAAATTAGGAAACACTAATCATACTAATCAGAAATAAATCATGTTTATAACTGAGGTTGAATTTGAAATGTGGATTATGTAACATTTTCTGGTGTCAGGATATTATTATTGCATTGGTGATACAATAATGTGCTCAAGTACATTTCTAACTCAGTTTTTAAAAAAATATATAATTCACATACCATGAAGTTCATATTAAAGTGTCCAGTTCTTTGGTTTTAGTATATCTACAAGGTTATACAACCATCACCACTGTCTGATTCCAGAACATTTTCATCACCTCCAGAAGAAACTCAGTGCCCCTTAGCAGTCACTTCCCATTTCCCCTTGCCCCCAGTCTCTGGTAACCACTAATCTACTTTCTGTCTCTATGGATTTGCCTATTCTGAACATTTCATATAAACAGAATCATACCATATGTGGCCTTTTGTATCTGGCTACTTTCATTTTGCGTAATGTTTTCAAGGTTCATCCATGTTATAGCATGTATCAATACTTTATTCGCTTTTATGGCTAAATAATATTCCATTGTGTGGATATATATGAAGTACTTTTGAATGAGTGTGTGTTTGGTCATTGAAATTATTGAAACTTTTATCTTGAGAAATTATTTTTTAAATCTGTTCTTGAAGTTACAAGAAATAGACTTAAAAAAATGTTCCTGATTTTCTGCTGGAGAAGCACTCAGTAGTTCACCAGTATGTCAATTCTGTGTATTGACTTATGAATAGCCCTGTCCCAGTTAAAATGTTTTAACAAATTAATACCTAGGACGGAAGGTACATTAGAAATTACCTGGCCCAACTTACTCATTTTATAAATTAGAAAGATGAATGGCTAATGACTAACCTGAGGCCAGATTGCTGGTTTGAACGGTAATTTTGTATGCAGTGCTTTCTCAATGTACCTAATTTTATGTGGGTCTTACTATGATTTTGAAAATGATACCACTTTTTTTCTTTTTGTTTTTCTCCTCACCTGAGGATATTTTATTTTCATTGCTTTTGGGGAGGGAGGAAAGAAACATCAGTTGGTTGCCTTCTTGTACTTGCCCTACTGGGGTTGAATCGGCAACCTTAGTATGTGACCTGACCAGGAATCGAACAGTGTCCTTTTAGGTACAGGACAATGCTCCAACCAAGCCACACTTGCAATGGCGGTACTAGTAACTTTTGATAGAGGAAAATAAATGTTAGCATAATTTTGGAGTTTGCAAATAAGTGACTTGTCATAGTACTGTTAAATAAAAACAAATCTGGACTTAGGTAAGGAGAGACTTTTTTTCAAAAGGATTATTGCAATAGGGAAAATGCTCTGACCTCTAGATCTAGGTATCTCAAATTCAAACACAAAAAGACTTCTTTTTGAAAAAAAAGATTTTATTTATTTATTTTTAGAGAGAGGGAAAGGGAGGGAGAAAGAGAGACAGAAACATCAATGTATGGTTGCCTCTCACACAGCCCCCACTGAGGTCCTAGCCTGCAATTCGGCATGTGCCCTGACCGGGAATCAAACTGGCAACCCTTTGGTTGGCAGCATGCGTTCAGTCCACTGAGCTACAACAGCCAGGGCAAAGACTTCTTTTGTAGAGAAGGGTAAGCAGGGCTAGTAGGAATTTTGTAGAAGAGTGCGCCAAGTTGGTAGGGGTGAGCAGATTGCACATTAGGGTACTTAACTGGAGTTTTTTATTTCCTGTGGTCAGCTGATGTTTGAAATGAACTGTTAAGGGAATAAGTTCTACGTATACTAGCTTAAACTTACAGCAGCCAAAGTTTAGGGGATAGTGGGAGAGGAGAAAAGCCTGACTAAAGTTTGGTCAAGCCAAGTAAGTCAGTGGATAAGTAATGGGCAATTGTGAACACTAGGTCAGTCTCTGTATTGTTTAAAACAAAAAGTGTTTAAAAAATTTTGTTATTAGGGATATATTGCTGCTATAACAAAAATAGTATAAACTGGGTGGCTTATAAATAATAGAAATTTATTTCTTACATCTGGAGGCAGGAAGTCCAAGATCAGGGTGCCAGAATGGCCAGGTTCTAGAGAGGACCCACTTCTACGTTCAGCGCTCTGTACCCTCACAAGGTGGAGAGCAGAGAGAGGATGCAAGCTCTTTCTTAACTCTCAAAAGGGTACTAATCCTATTCATGAGGACTCCACCCTCTTGACCTTATCTAATCCTAATTACCTACCAAAGATCCCACCTCCTAATGCTATCACATGATGGGTAGGATTTCAATATGTGAATTTGATGGGGAGTGGACAAAAATATTTAGACCACGATGGGATAAAATAACTTCACAATTGCAAAGTTGGTGTCATTAGATTTGGCCTGATTATTTATGTAGAGTTAGGTCTTTGATGTTTGCTTTGCTAAAAGTTTTTATAAGGAATCTTGGACTGGACTTTTAAAACGCTATTGAAACCAGGAAGCGAAGTTAAGAATTCACCATCAGGTTTTACTTACAATACCTATTGATTTGGGTGGATTCTTTAGGTTTCCAAAATATCTTAGGGTTCTTGGGCCTGCTGAGAAGTGACCTTGCTTATTTCACCTGTAAGGCTGGGAACTCTGTAAGCTGGGTACCAGTCCAGTTTTCCAATTAGGACTGTAAGTAAGCATTGGCTTTGTAAAGTCAACCATAGCTCCTTAAAAGTGTCTGGTTATATTTGATTAAATGAGCACCACTTTCAAATATGGCCTTCCAATCAAACTTTGGTTGCATAACCAGTGTTTCCAGCTAGGAGGACAGACTCTTACTGAACCTATGCAAATAACTATTGCCATAAAAATATAAATACTCAATAAGAATCTTTGAATTATGGAGGAGTCAGGCAGGGAGAAAAAGATAAGTTTTATTTCTGTTCACAGAAGCTTATTTTGCTTAAATTGTTAATAAGTTATAGATAGCTTAAGAAAAAGAGATGAGTTCCTTATATCAACATCAACAGCAACAAAAACAACAAAAAAACCAGGACATTAAAGCATCAGCAATATTTTAAACAAAACTCAGAATCATCCTGCATCAGTTTATTCAGTCCTGTGTAATTAATTTTGTTCTGCTAGATGTTGAGTTATCAGTCTCATGAATCCATCTGTTTTTCCTCTAGGTTTTTTGAAATCCTGAGTCAGTCAGCCTCAAAGATATAGCCTCTAAGATATTTCAGTGAGCCATCAGAAGCTTGTGCACAAGAGTACCTGGTATAGTCTTTTTTCAATGGTCCTTTTTTTGTTGACCTATAGCTCGTATGTAAGTCCTTTCAAGAAATCATCAGAATAAATGAAAAAACTGCCTGTAGATTGACAAAAGACTTAACATGGTGATGATTAACTTATTAGTGATAATTTAAAAATTGGAAGATCTGATGGGAGATTTTTTTTACAAAATAACAGTTGACAAGGAAGTTTGGTTTTTGTGACATACAATCTAAAATCAAATCAATCAAAGCAGTTTTAGGTAAAATATAGTGATTAACCTTGTTTTAAAGAAGATTAAGTCTGGAATTAGTCCTAAACATTTCTATAATAAAATTCCTTAAAGTAAGCAATGTGAATCCCCAATTGAGAACCATTAGTTATCTAAAATATACTGTATTCAAATTAAAGAAGTCAGATTGTGACCATGTTAACATAAAACTATCATTGAAGTTATAAAAAGCATAACTGAAAATATGACTTACGATACTATACTGTGGTCTAATATTAGGCAGAGCAGCACTGGGACTCTTGATAATTAGAAACATATCATGGACAGTGAGAGTGTTGATAAATTTTTAGGAACTACATATAGTTTCTGAAATAATCATGTTAACATTTTACCCGTACAGATTTAACCTAGGGGAGGATAACATCTCTTCTGATTTGTCCGTGCTTCCCATGTAAATCTTAAGATTGATTAAATAAAACTAACTAGTTTTAACACTTCTCTTTTTACTAAGTGAAAGAATAAAGCTTTGTGAACCTCAAGGGACCCTTGGGATATTTCAGAGACAATTGTAGGTGCAAAAGACATTATTTTGGATTTGATTTTGAAAAGACAGAATGTCACAAGTCAAGAGGTTTGAAAACTTGATTAAATATTATTATAGGTTGGTGAGGAAAAAGTACATGGCTACTTACATAACCAAACTGTCAGAAATCTTTCTTTAAAGTTTACATAGGGGGGAACATGATGGTAAAGAACCTTACCTCTTTCAAAGGGTACGAGAAGACTTTGTTTATTTAAGTACAGTCATGCTCTGCTTAACGATGGGGATATGTTTTGAGAAATGCATCATTAGGAGATTATGCCATTGTGTCGACATCATAGAGTGCACTTACACAAACCTAGAAGGTATAGCCTACTACACACCTAAGCTAAATGGTATAGCTCAGGGACTTTCAACTGGTGTGCCGCAAGAATTTTTTAAAAATGCATTACCTGACTGTGTAGTCAGTGGCACTGACCTCTTTTCCCTTAGATTTGCAAATTAAAAAAATGACAGCAGCCAACACAAAGTACTGTCTGATATGAATGAATCAAAATTATACCTAATTTTTGTCAGATTGGTAAAAATTTTATTTTTGGTGTGTTGTGGAATTTTAGTAATTAGTTTACGTGTGCTCAGAGATGAAAAAGGTTGAAAATTGCTGGTATAGCCTATTGCTCCTAGTCTATAAGGCTCTGCAGCATGTTGCTGTTCAAAATAACATGAGATTAAATCAATCACAAGAGGAAATGATGCAATCAAGACCTGGTAAACATGTATGAGGCTGCTGCTTGTATAACTCAGCATCCTGTTTTGTAGCCAACTTTTTAAAAAATAAGTAGACAATCCAGTCTAAAATAATAAAAAGTATAGTATAGTAAAAACACAAGCCATTAACAGTCATTTATTATCGTTATGTAGTATTAGGTGCTGTACATGATTGTATGTGCTATACTTTTATATGACTAGCAGGGCTGTAGATATGTTTACACTAGCATCACCACAAACATGTAATGCATTGTAGCATGATGTTATGATGGCTGTGATGTCACTAGGTGATAGAAATTATTCAGGTGTGTGTGTGTGTGTGTGTGTGTGTATTTAAATCCTCACCTGAGAACATACTGATTTTAGAGAGAGGGGAAGGGAGAATAGAGAGGGAGAGAAACATCTGTGTGAGAGAGAAACGTGTTGGTTGTGTCTTCTGCGCACCTCAATGAAGGACTGAACCTACAACCGAGGCATGTGCCCTGCCTGGGAATTGAACTTGCTTTTGCTGTATGGGACTGCACTCCAACCAGCTGAACCATACCAACCAGGGTTTAATTTAGCTCCATTATAATCTTATGGGATATCTGTCATAGACAGTTTGTTGACTGTTATCAAGACATGATAAGTCAACATCAAGCACAGGAAACTCGGATAGCGTATTTTGTCTTACAAGGAGATTACTCAGAAGACAAAGAAAAATCTTTTATAATCTTTTTTTAAAATATTGCATTTATTTATTTTTAGAGCGAGAGGAAGGGAGGGAGAAAGAGAGGGAGAGAAACATCAGTGTGTGATTGCTTCTCACATGGCCCTCACTAGGGGCTTAGCCAGCAACCTAGGCATATGCCTTGACTGGGAATCGAACCTGCAACCCTGTGGTTTGCAGCCCATGCTCAGTCCACTGAGCTACACCAGCCAGGGCTATAATCTTTTTTAAGAGCAGACCCATAACCCAAGAAAATTTTGTCATTTTAATAGAAAACCAAATTTTAGTTTTGCATCAGTGTAATATTTGATACTCAAGTGCTTTTCGAAAATCTTACAAATAAGCCTATCAAATTTTAGCTGGCTGTTACCATAACAAACAAAATTCCCTTTTCATGAACTCTCTATAGCTTTCTGTATCTATTAAAGTTTTGTCCTACATTTTCCTCTTCTCACTCCGGAGGAATTAGTCATTTTACTTTAGGACTGGTGTGTGTGTGTGTTTAATTAAAAATACATCCTACATACTTTGCATACAGGTTCTTTTCTGTAATTCTTTCTTCTAGGAGAGTCTCATTAACATACAAAATTAAAACTTACAGTATCTACTATTTTGCAGAGAAAACTATGAGGTGGATAGTTATGAAATGTCATACGCTAATAGACTGACCGAGCATATGAATATACATCTTACAATTTTTTATAGACATAGTTTCTGATAGTACATCTTGTCAGTGTTGGAGAAATGAATATGTTCATTAATAGACTCAACTATATCTAGCTTTGGTACCATAAAAACAAGAGGCAGAATACTGTATAAAATTGGAATGCTTATGTTTAAGTGTTCTATTTTACTTTGAAATGACCTAGGTATTTAATGCCTATCGTGAATTAAGTTAGCATAAGTGTGAGTTTTTAAGTTAGTAAAAGATTTTGGGAATCGTTTCTGAGTTTGCTTATTACTGTTGAAATAAAGTTTGTCAGAATTATGCCACGTACAAATTATGCTAGTTTATTCTATCAGTAAACCTGTAAAAGTTTAGGAAGATCATATTCAAGTAGAATAAAAATATGTACTTGTGTTATACTTAATGCTGATAACTCAAAAGACATAGCTGTTTTTATTAAACCAACAATATTGAACTAGTCTCATTTGCCAAAGGTTTACATAAGTGTATGTTAACTTGGATTCTTATTGGTTAGTTTCTATAAAAATACTTTTGAAAGTAGAAGTTTAATTTCCTTAATTTTTGGAAATCCTAGTGTCACAGGTGGGCACAGGTGACCAGGTTCTTGGTGATCGGGACAAAGAATTGAACTGAACATCCAGAGTTTATAGCAGAGAGCATGGGAGCAGGCCAACTCCAAGCAGAGACTGACCTCATGGGCTGGAGGGACTCTATTCTTATAGGGCAGATCCTTCCTGGCTAGTTTTGGCGGGCTTTTACTGCATGTGTACAAGTAGTTGTATTACCTTAAAGCTACGCACATGTGGTCTCCCATGATTTTTCGTGACTGGCTACCAGAGAAGGGGTTGCACAATGTTACTGAATGGATACTCCCTTTTCCTTGGGTCCCCTGTCTAGGTTCACTTTGCCCACCATCAGGGAATTATAGCTCTCCATGTTAGAGATTGGTGAAAAGGAAAGGAATTATTTATTCAAGTTATACAGACTTAAGAGTAATGACTTAATGCCTTCATTAAAATCCCAAAGTCCCTTAAAACACCCACAAACATACATAGTCCTTCCTTCCCCCATTTGCCTGGTCTGAGGTACCATATCTCAGGAGAAGAAATAGAAGTCCATGGCTCAGGTGGCCCCCAGTTCTTCCCAGTAATTTGTGCTTGGCTGGAGGCCTCCCTCGGTTCCTGGCACCATCGGCTATGTCACCAGCATCTCCAGTTCTTAATCCAAAACCACATGGCACCTTCTCATGGCCCACCAGCCAGGAGTCCTTTCACCCCTTTCCATCCTGCAGCATCTCCCTTGCATTCTTCCAAACTGCTACGAAAGAGCTCTGCATCACTGCTACATCTTGCTTTCCAGCTTCCTCAGCTGTGTGGTAAAGGGAGCCCCAAAGCTGTGTGGTTCTTCCTGTCATGGCTGCTGTGTCTGGGTTTAAATCCCAGCACCAGTCTTCCTCTGCAGCCCCATTTCTGACTCTTCCCATAGTCAGCTACACCTGCCAGCATTCCCATATTTTCCAGCTTTTCTGGGCTGCCATAGTAAATCCAGGCAGGTGTGGCCCCATGCTGTGGAGCCAGTCATCTCCAAGCTCTTACACAGGCTCTGGAACCAGCCAGGGAGAGTTGCCTCCCAGGTACGTCCTGGGTGGAAGTCACTCCCATCTCCCTGGCTCAAAGCATGGCCACAGCTATTTAACATACCTATGAAACCAGTTAAAGGTTATAGATATGTTAAATATTCGTTCTAGAGGTTATCTGCGAAACTGTTGCTATGCAAAAGAATTCTCAATGGCTCTGTTCCATGTGTCCCAACCCCCAGTTCAGACTTGTGGGGGTGAGGACAGCCCATATTTTTAATATTTCCTGGACACCCTGAGTTCTGGACCCCATTACAAATCCTTCTTTTTGGTTCCCTCTGGCTGCACCCTCTTACATTAGGAATACTGTCTAGAGATAAGAAAATATTTTATATAAATAACGTATGAAAACATGCAAATAGACAAAGGTAGCTTACAGTTTCAGTTTGAAATTTACAGCTCATTTTCTTTACCTTTACTTCTTTTTTTCATCATAATTGTCTTTCCTGCTCAGTCAGTTAGTGCTGAAGTGTACCCAACAATGTTTGTGGAAGAAACCTTTAAGATTGTCTTTGCCCTGATGGGTAGTCTTATGGGGGTTGTGGGCTAAATTTTCAGTTAGGGAACAAAGAGAGACCGAGGACTGTCTGGGTGTGTCTAAAGCTCATTTGAGTAGATAAAAGATTTAGCCTGTTTCCAATTTTTTTTTTCTTTTTCTTAAATTCAGGTCCCTGAGCTCTTAATGAGTCCCTAGTGGGGAAAAGGGAGTCTTAAAGCTCAAATGACTACAGGAAGATGAGGGGTTAGGTAGGAAGGGAAAGGGCTGACAGGGGTGGCTATAGGGATGGTGGAGGCTGGGTATTAAAAGAGGATAGGTTAAGGATTCCTGGGAGCTGAAGGGAAGGTCGAGGGTGGTAAAATGGAGGAAGGAAGAGCAGAGAGTGATGGGAAAGGAGAGGTTTTTCCTAAAACTGTTTTGGAAGCTTCCAAGTTTCCCGAGGAGGACGCTGAAGTTCTAAATTGTCTTTACAAAAATTTTGCCAGTTTTGAAGATACTGAACTTGAAGTAGTTCTGTAAAGGTGAAGTGCGCAGTCAGTGGAAGAAGAGGGAGGGTGCCCACCAAAGTGAGTTATGTGTGGGATTAGATAATTAAATCAGAGATAAGAATTGAAAGGGTCTGGGCAAGAGGACTGTTCCCCTGTGAGGAGTCAAGGGAAAATAGAAGAGGCCTCACAGAGGAGCTGGGAATATTCTCACTTTAGTCAGGGTGTGATTCTCTAGTTAGCCAAAAAAATTTTCTTTGCTTGAAAATATCAAAGTAACTCCTTACCATGTTGCTGTAGATAACACGGAGCACTGTTTTATGAGTTGAACTCAAGGAACAATCCCTCTTGAACAGGAGAGGAGTTTTAATTGACTCACAAAGTGACATTGAGGTGGGGATGGTGCAGATCCATAGGTGAAGCCCAATCCCCATCCAAATAGTCACCATAGAGATTTTAAAAATAACTTTTTACTTAGGGAGAGGTTTTACTTGAAAAGACTACTGCATTAGGGAGAATGCTCTGGCCACGAGATATGCAGGTATTTGAAAATCAAACACAAAAAAAGGCTTTTCTCTTACAGTAGCAGTGAATAGTGCCTGCAGGATCTTTGTGGGAGAGTGGGACAGGCAGGTGAGGGTTAGCAGATGACAGGACAAAGACCGTTTAACAGATATCTTTTTCTATGGTCAGGTGATACTCAGAATGTGTCCTTATGGGAGGATTAAGAGTTCTTCATTGGCTTGTTTAAGCTTAGAGCTAGCCAAAGTTTCGGAGTCTGTGGGGAAGAGAGAGGCCTGACTAACTTTGGTCAAACCAATTCAGTGGGTAAGTAATGGGCATTTCTGAGTACTTGACCAGTACTTAATGTATAATCCTTTTGGATTTTTGACAAGTAATAATTTTAGATCAGGTTCTGCAAAATTTCTTTTTAATAGTTAATGTTTACCATATTACTTTTCAGTGAACTGCTTGAGGGGTTGGGGATAAAATTAGTTACAAGATGTGGCTTTTGTTCCCAAGGGTGTAGATCGTAGTTGAAATAGGAAGTACTTTTAAAAATGCTGATATCAGAAACGTGGTAGAGAACCTAAGGGCTCATAGGAGGAAAGCTGAGGCAATTGGAAAGATTCATGGAATAGGTAAGATTTGAATCTGGCCTTGAAGGACTTGCTTGCTAGAATAATGAGAAAAGTATGGAGTGGGCAGGAAAATGAATACACTGTTGCAATGGAATACGATGTGCTCAAAACCAGTTTGTATGATGCAGAGACTGGAATAGGTATGGTAGAGTCATAGGTACAGTCACCAAAGGTATTGATCGAGGCTTTTTATTTTAGGCAAAGAACATCAGAGAGCTTTTTGAGTTGGATAGAGTTGAAGTATTGGAAGTAGAAAGGAAAGGAAGTATGTTGAGATCACTTACATTAGGGTAGATTAAGTATAAGGTCATGAAGATCTAGAGTAGGATAGTGGTTCTAAAAATGGAAAAGAAGAGGCAGATTTAAGGACATGTTAAAGAAGAATCAACAGGGCAATAATTAGTGGACTGGGGTGGGCGGGAAACGGAGGTATCAAAGACTGCTCTAAGGCAGACTAATGAGATTAGGAAAATTGTGGTATCATTGACCCTTGAAGGATTTTTTTGGGGAGGGGTATGGGGTGAAGGTAATGAATTTTAAATTAATGGCAGGAAGAGATGGCCAACAAGAAGTTATAGGTACAGAACTGAAGGTTAGACTGGAGATGATAATTTGAAAATTACCTGAATAGAATTGCTTGTTGACCTGGTGAACTTGACTAATTTTCTATATTCTCTTATTTGGGTAACAACAAAGAATCTTGGGGGTACCTATATTTGGGAAGTGGAAGATTCGAAACTAAAAGGCAAACAAAGCATGGCCAGTAAAACAAGAATAATAGTATACTCTACATAGGTAAGGATACAACATACCCATATTGAAGGCTGCAGAAAGGTCAGAAATGGATTTGGCCACTGGATTTGGTTCTGAAGACTTGGAGAAAGCAGAGACAGTTAAGTGATGGATAGGAAGTTAGCCTAAGGGTTAATAGCTAATGGATGGTGGTATGAACTGTATAGCAATATGTAAGTTTTGTGGTTAGGAGAAATAAAATTATGCTACTAGTGATAGCAAGGTGAGGGTTATCAAAACAAAGATGTTTTTGTTTGTTTTTAACGATTTTATTTATTTACTTTTTAGGCAGAGGGAAAAGGAGGGAGAAAGAGAGGGAGAGAAACATCAATGTGTGGTTGCCTTTCATGTGGCACCGTCTGGGGATGTGGTCCACAACCTAGGCATGTGCCCTGACTGGGAATCAACTGGGGACCCTTTGGTTTGCAAGCTGGTGCTCAATCCACTGAGTCACACCAGCCAGGGCAAAGCAAAGTTTTTTGATAGCCGGCATCTTGCAGGAGCCGTCAAAGATACAAGACATAGAAAACAATTGATAAGAGCAGAGTTGCAGAGTAGAGGTAGGGAGGCTGAACCAAAAATATTGTTTTAACCTTAGAAAGGAAGAAAGACAACTTGTCATTTGAGACTTGAGGACAAGTTAAAGGAGGATTGGTTGTATACAGAAAGATTTTTGAGAAGTTTATTTGATAAAGATGTTCAGGATGTAAGACTTTTTTTTTTTTAATATTTTATTTATTTATTTTTATTATTTATTTATTTATTTATTTATTTATTTATTTATTTATTTATTTATCTTTAGAGGGGAAGGGAAGGAGAGAGGGAGAGAAACATCAATGTGCGGTTGCCTCTTGTATGTCCCCTGCCGGGAACTGGCCTGGCAACCCAGGCATGTGCCCTGACTGGGAATCGAACCGCGATCCTTTGGTTCGCAGGCCCGGGCTCAATCCACTGAGCTACACCAGCCAGGGCGGATGTAAGACATTTACCTTGCTTCCTGCTTTACCAATTATGTTGAAATGATGTGAGAATGAATGATTCAAAGCATGAAAGTTATCTTTAGGAATGCAGACAAAAATTTAGAAAGGCTACTAGTGAAAGTTTGTTAAGAAGTTAGTAAAGGAAAATTAAGATTCCTACACACCTATGTAGGTTCCACTAAAGAGACAGTGGTGGCTATTTGGGTTATTTGGGTGTTAAGAAGTCAGAACTAACTTCTTTGGATTGGAAGATACTGAGTTCAGACTTTAGGGGCAAGTGTATGTGGATCCAGTGTATTTCTTTAGTAGATTAAAACAGTGTTGCTGGAGGGAAGAGATGGGTGGAGGTGAAAGTGGGTATAAGGGGGATAAATGGCAATGGAAAAATATAATAAAAAATAAACTGTTACAAAAATAGTATTGCAGATCAAATTACACCTTTTAGCTGTCGTTAATATGTTACTGCATAGATATTAGTGACAGCATTATAGAAAGTATTCAAGCAGCAGAATGGTAGTTGGGATGAACTCTGTGATTGCTTTTTTTTAAGATTTTATTTATTTGTTTTTAGAGAGTGGAGAAGGGGGGGGGGGAGGGAGAGAAGACACATGTACCCTCACCAGGGATGGAACTGGTGACCTTTTGCTTTGCTGGATGGCACCCAACCAACTGAGCCATACTGGTCAGGGCTGTGATTGCCTTTTAATATGTGTAGGTTTACATACAGTCTTTTAGAAATCCTTAATTATAACCAGTACTGCTAACTTAAACAGGAACACTTTTTTCTCTTGTACAATGAGTGAGGCCATAAATGACCAGACAGTTTCTTTGCATTTTGCAGACAGGGTGTTTAGTAGAAATGTTTACGTTTGACTTAAAAGTCATAAAAGATATTTAACTGCTACTTAATGCCATGTACAGATTTGGCACACAGTTTTCCAAGAATTGTGCCATAAATAAAGGTGCCCAATAAATATTAGATTATTACCTCTCTTGGATTTTTAAGTTGTAAGTACACTGGGGTTCTTTCTTAGCCCTGTGCAACATTTAGCATTCTGCCCTTAACTGATAGGGACCTTTTTTCTGATTTTTATAATTGGCCCATGTTATGATGCATATTGTAAGATAGTGCAGTGGACACTGTAGGGACTGATAAATCAGTGCAATGTATGAAAGCCTGAAATGAGTTAAAAGTGAAATCTGTGAGGGAAATTTATTAATTTGCGAATAGCAGCAGTACATACGCAGAATAAGCAGAAAGGACTCATTGTCACTTTTCAAAAAGCTATCTACTCATTAGTTTTTGACTAAGAAAGTTGGATTTAAGCTTAGAAGGGAAGTTCCTATTTGTTGTACTTACAGATGAATATATTGGGACTTCATAACTCCGTTTGGCAGAGTCCATAGATTGGTTTAAACAGCACTTTTTCTTGAGCACTTTAATTTTTTGAAATTAATTTCTTTAAAAAAATTTAATCTTTATTTTTTTCCATTACCATTTAGTCTCCTTATACCTCCCTCCCCTCGGCAATCACCACATTGTTGTCCATGTGTCCTTTTTCCTTTGAAATTAATGTCTTAAAAAAAGAGGGAGTGGTTGCTTTTAAATGATACTTGGTCTTGGCTTGGATGTCACATTTTAAACCTTTAGTAAGTAATTGTGAGAGAAGATCATGCTAATTATTGCATTGTAACTGGTCATATTTTTGCTGCCTCTTTGCGTTCTTCACCTGAGCCTGTGCTATATGACCACTTGTCTATTTAAATTTTAATGAATTAAGATTAAATGAAATTAAAAATTACGTATCTTAGTCCCACTAGCCACATGTTAAGTGCTCCATAGCCTCATGTGGCCAGTGGCTCCTGCATTGCATAGTGAAGAGAACCTTTCTATCATCACAGAAAGTTCTGTTGTTATAGTGGTGCTCTAGATCTTTAATTACTATTGATACCAGGAAAGTAAATGTCTGAAACTTGGAACAGATACTTTAAAAAAACCAAAACCATAACATTTGTACTACTTCAGTTATAATAGTAGCTTCAGCTTTCTCAAAGTTAAATATTATTTAGGATAAGCTTTATATTTAGTTTTTGTATTAGGTCTTACTCAAAGGTCATTCTAATAATAATATAAAAGAGAATAGCCCTGGCTGGTGTAGCTCAGTGGATTGAGTGAGGGCAAAGGATTGCTAGTTCGATTCCTAGTCAGGGCACATGCCTGGGTTGTGGTGAGGTCCCTGGTAGGAGGCCCATGAGAGGCAACCACACATTGATGTTTTTCTCCCTCTCTTTCTCCCTCTCCTCCTCTCTCTCAAAAAATAAATAAACAAAATCTTTAAATAATAACAATAATAATACAAAAGAGAATAAAATAGTTGTATTAAGAACTATCTCTGCTGGACTATTTAATGGTTTTATTGAGATATTGCTGTACAATAAATTGCACATGTAAAGTATAAAATTTAATAAGTTTTAACATATGTATGCATCTCTGGAACCGTCATCATAGTCAATATAATTGTAGCCATCATCTGCAAAAGTTTCCTTATGCCCCTTTATAATCCCTGCCTCCCATTCTTTTTTACCTTCCCTCCTATTTCCAGACAACCACTGATCTGCTTTTTGTCACAATAATTTGAATTTTCTAAAATTTTATTTAAATGGAGTCATGCAATATATATTCATATTTTATCTCACTTCTTTCACTATACATAATTATTTTGCAATTCACCCATATTAGTTGGACAAATAGTTCATTACTTTTTATTGTATGAATATATCACAATTTATTCATCCATTAGTTTGTTGATGATATTTAGGTTGATTCCAGTTTGGGTTATTACCAATGGGCTGCTATGCACATTTATGTACAGGTCTTGGTATTGACATATGGTTTTATTTCTTTTGAGTAAATACCTATGTATGGTATGGCTGGATCACATGGTAGGTTTTATGTTTAACCTTTAACAAACTGCCAAACTGCCCTGAATGGTGTGGCTCAGTTGGTTAGGTGCTTTGCAAAGCTCAAGGTGGCTGGTTCCATTCCTAGTCAGGGCACATGCCTGGGTTGTAGTTCAGTCCTCTGTTGGGGCAAAGATGAGAGGCAGCTGATCAATGTTTCTCACATTGATCAGTTTCCTCTCCCTTTCTTTCTCCCTTCCTTCTCCTCTCTCTAAAAATAAATAAATAAAATATTAAAAAAAAAAACTTGACCATGTCTTAAAAAACCCCCCAAAACTGCCAAACTGTTTTCTAAGGTGGCTGTGCCATTTCACATTGCCCTAGTAGAGTATGAGCATTCCTGTAACTCTGTATTTTTGCCCATTTTTGGTATGGCCAAACTTTTTCATTTCATCTGACAGACCATTTTAACAAGAAAAGACTGTCCTGGTAGAATTAATATTCTCTCTTGCAACTTTCTGTATTTAAAATGCTGCAAATACATTATTTCATTTGTGAAAAGATTTTAAGACCATCTTCTATGGATTTATTTACTTTTTTAAATAGTATTTGTTTCCTGATTCTGACTTGAAATCATGTATAAGAACCAATATATTTCCTTTCATTTACTTACATATTTTTCTTTTTTTTTTATTCTAGCGGCCCCTTTGTTGCTTTATGCAAACAGACGGGACTTACGATTGGTTGATGCTACAAATGGCAAAGAGAATGCTACGATTGTAGTTGGGGGCTTGGAGGATGCTGCTGCGGTGGACTTTGTGTTTGGTCATGGCTTGATATACTGGAGTGATGTCAGCGAAGAAGCCATTAAACGAACAGAGTTTAACAAAACTGAGAGCGTACAGAATGTTGTCGTTTCTGGATTATTGTCTCCTGATGGGCTGGCATGCGATTGGCTTGGAGAAAAATTGTACTGGACAGATTCTGAAACTAATCGGATTGAAGTTTCTAATCTAGATGGATCTTTACGAAAAGTTTTATTTTGGCAAGAGTTGGATCAACCTAGAGCTATTGCCTTAGATCCTTCCAGTGGGTAAGTTTTGTGTAATGTACAAAGGGTATTGAATCTCCTGATTTTTCTCCTCTAGCTAGTCCCTTCTCATCCCCAAGAATATTCTTTGGGCTTTTTTGTCAAGTAGACTTGAATGTGGGAATTTATATTGTGTTCTTAGGATGTTTCTGTAAATAGTTTTGTGTTTCTAATACCACTTATGGTATAGCCATATTTACAGTTCTTGGTTTTTCTTCTGTTTATTTTTTTGTAACTATGAGAGGATAATTAGAAGGCAGAGAAGAAGGAATGAAGAATGAACAAGAGTAGTATTTGATAGCTCAAGATTATAGAAAATAACCTGTATCTTATAACTTTTGTTTTATATATATAGTGATTTTGTGATACTAGTGTCTTTTATATTAAACTGTGAAGTATTTATGTAATGTCAGTGTTCAGTGAAAAATAAAAAATAAATTGTTAAACAATTTGTTTCTAGTTAGATAAACATATATTTGCTATAAAGGTTTATTTTCACATGAGAAGGGAAACTTAAAGCCATAAATCCCCTTAGAAAATTGGAACTGTGTCCTCACAGGCTTCTTTATTACTATGCTTCAGTCCTACCATATTACCATTCCTTGATATTTCTCTGTTGAGTACATTGTCATACGAGACTCTGTCTTAGCTAGGTATAGATGACTATCTCAACAGGAACTTGAAATTTGTTACTACTAATTGATAAAAATCTAAAGATAAATAACTTGTAAATAACTTTTAATATTTTGTGTTCTTTGACTTTCAAGTATGTTGAAATGCTTTAAAACTTATTTGTAAAAGGGAATGTATTAATATTATGTAATAAAATAAAACTTGGGGAAAATGAAAGACAGGTTTATATTCGCTCCTTTGTCTTGAGACCAGGCCTTACTTGGTGACAGAGGTTAAAGAAGATGCCACGTTGTAGGGAAATGAAAATACTTGTGTGACTGTAAGAAAACATGGGCAATAGTGTAGTGAAATTTTAGGATAAGGAGTTTTGGAAAACACAAGTATATATGGTTTATATAACAAAAATTATTATATTTTTTAGAGGGATATTAAGATATCTGCTAAAGTCAAATGGTCACTTAATAATGCATCAGAAAAGATTATAGTGGCTCTTGTAGGTAAAAGAATTGAGTGTCCCAAGGAGAAGGTCACAGTTGTTGGATGTGCAGTAATTGTACTGACTGACAAATTTGGTTGTTGAGAACTTGCAAAATAATTTTGAGAAATGTAATCGGTGTTTTGCCAACAAAGTTTATAAGTCTCGGGTAGTGTTGAAATGTTTCTGAGGTTGCTGCTTTGTAGAACGCACAAGGTTTTGGTGATCATCGGGGAGTAATATTTTGATGAAAAGATAAATAGTTCTTTTTGACAAATTCAATCCTATGGTAAGAGGGGTGATGGAAATTCACCCAAATATCTATTATTAAATGGTTAGTATGTTCAGAGCTCTGCTTTTTGTACTTTTGTTGGAGAGAGAGGTGGTATCTCTAAGGATTTACTATCTAAGAACATAAAACTTAGGAGAGAGATAACTTTTACTTCTTCAAAATATGTTTATTTGCATTAGGTAGTATGTATATGTAGAGGGGACGATTGGTAAAGGAATTAGAGGAGCCACAACAGCCGTAAAGAAAGATAGGTGGATAAAATAACTCCGTTACTACAACTCTGGAGCAGCATTTGATAATTTCTGTATGTGATAATGATTATGTGACAGTACATATTCAAAGGAGCTGAATTTATAGGCAACTCTTAACTATTCATGGTTTAGTAATTTAATTAGTAAATGAATCATTATCACTTAGTATTAAAACTAATGAGCTTTACTTCCGGAAAGCAGCTCTTACGAAGTTTGCCATTTGATTAAAAAAAAACACATTAGAGTTTCTGTGACTTTATCCATGATACTTCCCAGGATTGAAGGCAGGAATTCACCAGAGACTCAACTGGTGAAGGAACTAGAAGAATCAACAATAATGTGCTTTGAAGGTAGAAAGTAGTATTATTTAAGCTTCTAAGGGATGTTCAGTGAAGAATAACTGTATTTTTGATGTTTATGGATAGTGTTGTGTGTGTGTGTGTGTGTGTGTGTGTGTGTAAATTCACCCCCTCTGAACAATTCTTCTCTTGGTTAAAAAATTTTTTGCAGGGGGGAGGAGTTATTTTGTGTCATATGGCTATTTTTAAAATGATGCAACTGAAAAAAGAAAACAATGCAGCCAAATGGTATACATTTGATAATTACCATGATGGAATATATTTAAAATTCTATTTCAAACTCATTCATTTAAATACATATTTCGTCAGTTCGTCTTTTGTGTTGATCTTAGATTTGTGTTAAGGGTTGTGATTTTAATGGAAAAGTAATTTTACATTTGAGTACATCACTTATCAAACAGAAGAAATGATTTCCACATTTATTTTTTTGGGAAAAATGAAGTTTTCTTTCCAGAGAAAGTACATGAAAACAGTGCTGAGGAAAAATATAGGCTTTATTAGAGTTCCAGGATCCTGGGTTATGAGGTTCAGAAGAGCTGACTGAGCTCGCTCTCACATCAGCTTATGTAAAAGGAAAGCTATTGAATGACTAGTATTGTTTGAGTCCTGGGAACTAGTGCAGACATCTGTGTGCTTTTGGATGTATGGAGCTCTTTGTATAATCAGTCCATTTAGCCTAGACTGAAGGATGATTTTTATTTCCCTCCCTAAATTTGGCCTCTATGAGTCTGAGGTGTTTTTTTTTTTTCCTTTTGAGTGACTGGCAGTGTACAGTTCAGAATAAGGAACAGGAAAATGTGTATAGCAATTGTTCCAGAAGTGAACAACTATAGTTACAGAAAGCAGTATCCTTACTTTATTCCTGACTGCTCCTAATAATGGAGTTCCTTAATCTGTTCCATAATGACTGTACTAATCTTAGTGATGTTGAGGACCTGCTGTTTCCAATAAATAAAGCAGTCCTAAGGTTTTTAAATTTTTTTTTTAAGGATCTGTTCATATTCCAAATCATTTTGAATATTTTTTAAAGAGTTAAACTTCAGTGATTCAGTCACAAGTGAATTCCTACTGAACAGCTTTGGATAATATACAGTTGACTCTTGAACAACGCAGGGGTTAGGGGCTCCAACCCCTCTATGCAGTCAAATATGCACACATAATTTTTGGCTCCCCCCCAAAACCTAACTACTGATAGCCTACTGTTGACAGGAAGCCTTACCGATAACATAAACAATTACTTAACAATTTTGTTTGTTATTTAATCTTTTTTTTTTTCCTGTAACAGTGGAAAACTGTAGTGGTAGGGAATTATAATAGTGGAGAATTGTAACCCACCCCACCATTCTTTTTTTTAAATATGTTTTATTGATTATGCTATTACAGTTGTCCCATTTCTCCCTCATCATTCCCCTCCACCCTACACACCCCCTCCCACCCACATTCCCCCCTTTAGTTCATGTCCATGTGTCATAAGTTCTTTAGCTTCATTTCCCACACTATTCTTGCCCTCCCCCTGTCTATTTTCTACCCACTGTCTATTCTACTTAATCTCTGTACCTTTTCCCCCCTCTCCTCCTCCCACTCCTCTGTTGCTAACCCTCCATGTGATCTCCATTTCTGTGTTTCTGTTCCTGTTCTAGTTCTTTGCTTAGTTTGCTTTTGTTTTAGCTGTGGCTGTTAGTACCTGTGAGTTTGCTGTCTTTTTACTGTCATTATTTTTTATCTCCTTTTTCTTAGATAAGGGAAAACATTTCATACAATAAGGGCTTGGTGATGATGAACTCCTTTCATTTGACCTTATCTGAGAAGCACTTTGTCTTCCCTTCCATTCTAAATGACAGCTTTGCTGGATAGAGCAATCTTGGATGGAGGTCCTTGCCTTTCAAGACTTCAAATACTTCTTTCCAGCCCCTTTGTGCCTGGAAGGTCTCTTTTGAGAAATCAGCCGACAGTCTGATGGGAACTCCTTTGTAGGTGACTGTCCCCTTATCCCTTGCTGCTTCTAGAATTCTCTCCTTCATTTTCATCTTGGCTAATGTCATTATGATGTGCCTTGGTGTGTTCCTCCTTGGGTCCAACTTCTTTAGGACTCTCTGAGCTTCCTGGACTTCCTGGTAGTCTATTTCCTTTGCCAGATTGGGGAAGTTCTCCTTTATTATTTGTTCAAATACGTTTTCCACTTGTTGCTCTTCCTCTTCCCCTTCTGGTACCCCTATAATTCAGATGTTGGGACGTTTAAAGATGTCCTGGAGGTTCCTAAGCCTCTCCTCATTTTTTTGAATTCTTGTTTCTTATTTCTTTTCTGTTTGGTTGTTTCTTTCTTCCTCTGGTTCACTCCATTGATTTGAGTCCCAGTTTTCCTCCCATCTCTGTTGGTTCCCTGTGCATTTTCCTTCATTTCACTTATTGTAGCCTTCGTTTGTTCATCTAATTTGCGACCAAATTCAACCAGTTCTGTGAGCATCCTGATGACCAGTGGTTTGAACTGTGCCTCTGATAGGTTGGCTATCTCTTGGTTGCTTAGATGAACTGGCTCTGGGGCTTTGATTTGTTCTCCCGTTTGAGCCATTTGTGTGTGTGTGTGTGGGGGGGGTCTGGTCACTGTTTGTTATTTAATCTTACAATAAAGTAAGCTAGAGAAAAGAAAATGTTATTAAGAAAATCATAAGTGAGAGAAAATATATTTACAGTTTATTGAAAAAGTTTCTTGTGTAAGTGGACCTGTGCAGTTCAAACCTGTATTATTCAAGGGTTAGCTGTATGTTTAAAAAATATATTTTTATCGTTGTTAAGAATAACATTAACAACACTAGAACTTCTTCTTTAAAATCCTTGCAGACCTAACTTAATGGAAAAAGAATGGTTTATAATGTCCCTATCAATTTTACACATACAATTGTCCTATCTTGAGTATGTTTAAAAGTATTTTCTACACTGGTATATCCCAGATGACAACAGTAGTTCCTGCCACATAGTAGGTATCAATAAATACTTTTCGAGTGACTAGACTTTATATTTTCTTTTATAATCCTGTTTGTTTTCATTGTTAGGGGAGAAAGCTTTCTCTAAGCCAGTGTAAATTTTAGCATGGGCACTTATGAATTCTAAATCTATATGGCTTTGATTACAATAGTTTATTTAAAACATAATTAAGAGTTTTGTTTTTTCAACAAGTTACCTATTTTATACAAATATACTCATTGGAGCTTGTTTTATGTCACGCCTTGTTCTGTTTTGAAAGATGTCTTGGTAATTCGGGAACCCGATTTTCTATCCACAAAACCTAGAGCTGGTTGGGAATGTTATACAATTTCAAGCTAAATGCCTTTACTTTTGGGGTGAAGGAACCAAAGCCTTTGGCCAAGATGAGATAAGAGAAAGCCAGATTCTTAGATGAGATTTTCTAAGTCCATGTGTGGTGCTTTGTTCGTCATGAAAAGTATCTTGCTGAAGCTATGTTTTATTGTTGTTTTGTTTTGCAAATGAATTATTCCTAAAAATGCAACATGACAGCTTCATTTCAAGGAGAATATTATAAATTCTGTGTTTTTTAATTTTATTACTGTACCAGTTTCTTATTTTGCCATTACTTTCCACTTCCTTCTGCTTGAAGCATATTCTTTCATATTTCTTTCAGCAAAGTTCTAATAATAAACCTTTGGTTTTATCTGAAAATTTATTTATTTTGCCCTCATTTTTGAAATGATTACTGATTGTAGAATTATAGGTAAGACTTATTTTTACTAAGTCCTTTGAAAGTATTGTGACTTTAATTGTTGCTTCAATAAATCTGCTATTTTCTAATTATTGTTACCTGTAAGGTATTTTTTTCCTGATTGTTTAAAAACATCCCTTAACTTTTGATATATTTCAAAATATACCTCTGTGTCTAGAAGTGGTTATATTTTAATTTACCCTACTTATAACTCATGTTTCTAGAAGTTTAATCCTTTTTGTTACTTGTTAATTCTAGAAAACTATTATCCATTATTCTTACTTTTCCTTCATTTTTTTAAGTCTCCTTTGGAACGCTTGTTTAACATGTGATGGATGTCAGATTTTCTGCTCCATACCTCTTAATCTTGCTTTTATAGCATCTGTTTTTTTCTCTCTCTAAATTACTTTCTGGTTAATTTTTGTACCTGCCTTTCATATAACTAATTCTTTCTTTAGTTGTGCCTAATTTTATAATTTATAATGAATCAGTTGAATTTTAATATTATTGGTTGTATTTTGCTTTTCTAGAAGCTCTTTAGTCTCCTCATTTAAAAGATTTACGAGAAAATGTCAACCTGTGTAAAAGTATAGTATGTCAATAATTGTAGACTTTTAAAAAGCTTCAAAAATAGTACACAGTTCTTGTAGAATCTTCAGCACATTTCCTGTAATATTCACACTTCTTGTAACCATAGAGCAGTTGTCTGGATCAGGAAATTAATGTTGATACAGTACTATTAACTAATCTGTAGACTATATTTGAATTTTTCCAATTTTCCCACTAGAGTCCTTTTTCTGGTGTAGAATCTCATATTCCAATTTGTTGTTATTTCCTTAGTCTTGTCTAATCTGAGATATTTTTGCAGTTTTCGTCTTCATAACCTTGACCTTTTGAAAATTACTGGCCATTTTGTAGAATGTCTCCCAGTGTGGATTTGTCTAATGTTTTCTTATGATTAGATTAAGGTTATGCATTTTTGTCAAGAATAGCACACAAGTGATGTTTTGCTCTTCTCAGGGCATATTAGGTACATGACGTGGATACTGGTGATGTTACATTTGATCACTTGCTTATGGTGGTGTTTGCCAGTTTTTTTTTTAAACAGCATTTACTATTTTTTTCCTTGTAATAAACATTCAAATCTATGCAATTATCCTGTTTCTCATCATGCTCTTATCCATTAACATTAGCATTCTTTGATAGTTTTTGCCTGTAACAGGTATTACTGTGGTGTTTGCCAAATGGTCATTTTTCTAGTTCCATTCTTCCCTCCTGTATGCATTATTAGTTAGAATTCTGCCTTAAGGAAGAGCTGTCCTGTCTCTCCCACTTATTTATTTATTTATTCAATTAATTGTATTAGTGCATACTCATGGGCATTTATTGTATTCTATAGGTTATACTCTATTACTGTTACTTACATTAGTATAGGTTCATGTGCACTTATTTTATTCTATAGGTTATAATCCATTATTATTTTTTGCTTATATTGTCCCAGATTTAGTCATTAGGAGCACCTTTAGACTTGTTCCTGTGTCTTTTTGACAATCCCTCATCTTGTTTTAAGCACTTTTTTACTATCTGGAAGCACAAGATGTTCCAGATTTATCTTGTCCTTTTATCGCCTCACCCTTGGAATCAAATAGTATTTAGAAACTAAGATCTGAGCAGTTTACAACAACAACAAAATTTATTGCTCACAGTTCTAGAGGCTGGGAAGCCGAAGATCAAGGTGCCAGCATGGTCTCCTTCTGGTGAGGGCCTTCGTTTTGGTTCATAGCTGGTGCCTTCTTGCTGTGTTCTCACTTCATGAAGGCCTAGGAATCTCTCTGGAGCTTCATTTTTAAAGCACTAATCCCACTAATTTCACCTCCCAAAGGCTCCACATCCTATTTGAGGAGACACATTCAGACCATCGCAATATGTAAATCATATAAAAAAGACTAACCAGTGGTTCTAGGTGTTTTGTAAAAAGAGGGTTTTCTGGTTATCTTGTTACCATATTACCAGATATGGAAAATCTAACTTTCATGTTTAAATATTGCCTTTTCTTATTGGGGATATATGTGCATGATAGGTATTATTCATACTTACCAATTTATGTATTTATAACTTCTTTAAATTATGGATTGTATAAATAACTAAGGATTGTGAAGTGATTTATGATCTGGTTTAGATTTGGTTCACTTAGTTTTTATGACTTAATTCTAAATGTCTTAATTAGCCACCTTTGTGTGTAATTACATCTTGTAAAGGGTGAACATTTATCCCTTCAGTTTATTGGAATGGAATATTTCTGAATATTTTGATTAGGGTAAATTGGATTCAGATTTAGTATATGTATTGGGATATTTTGGAAAATTTATTATTTTAACCTTACGTATTGGTAGAAATTGCATAGCTTTGGATTGTAATAAATTTGCATAAAATGGCTAGTATCTAATCTGATTGTTAGTTGAGATACAGTATTTTTACTTTCCTGTCATTAAAAATTTTGATGTCTTGAAAACTTTTTTTAATTGGGTATTATTGACTATGCTATTACAGTTGTCCCAATCTTTCCCCCTTTATCCCCTTCCAACTAGCATCCCCCACTCCCGGACCTCCCCCCACTCCTTCAGGCCACCCCCCCACCCCCCTGCACTGTTCAAGTTCATGGGTCATGTGTATAAACTCTTTGGCTACTCCATTTCTTACACTGTGCTTTACATCCCTATGGCTATTCTGTAACTATCAATTTGTATTTAATCCCTTCACCTCTTCACCCATTCTCCCCCACCTCCCTCCCGTCTGGCAACCATCAAAACATTCTCAGTATTCATGATTCTGTCTCTGTTGTTCTTGTTTGCTTAGTTTGTTTTTTAGATTCAACTGTTGATATATATGTATTTTTTTGCCATTTTATTGTTCATAGTTTTGATCTTTTTCTTAAATAAGTCTCTTTAACATCTCATACAGTAAAGGTTGGGTGGCGATGAACTCCTTTAGTTTTTTTCTTGTCTGGGAAGCTCTTTATCTGCTCTTTGTTCTGGATGATAACTTTGCCGGGTACAGCAGTCGTGGCCGTAGGTCCCTGCTTTCCATGACTTTGAATATTTCTTCCCAATCCTTTCTAGCCTGTAAAGTTCCTGTTGAGAAATCATAACCTTTGGCATTTTAATTATGATGTATGTTGGAGTGGGCTTCTTTGTATTCATCGTGTTTGGGACTCTCTGTGCTTCCTGGACTTGCATGTCAATTTTCTTCACCATATTAGGGAAGTTTTCTTTCACTATTTTTTCAAATAGATTTCCAGTTTCTTGCTCTTTCTCTTCTCCTTCTGGTACCCCATATGATGCAAATGTTGGACCTCTTAAAGTTGTCCCAGAGGCTGCTTATACTGTCCTTACTTTGGGGGATTCTTTTTTTCTTGTTGTTCTGCATGGTTGATTTTTGGTTCCTTATGTTCCAAATCATTGATTTGATTCTTGGCTTCATCCATTCTACTGTTGTTTCCCTGTAAATTGTCCTTTATTTCAATTAGTGTATTCTTTGTTTCTGACTATATCTTTTTTATACCTTTAAGGTCCTTACTAAGTTCTTTGAGCATTCTTATAACCAATGTTTTGAACTCTGCATCTGATAGATTGCTTATCTCCATTTCGTTTAGCTCTTTTCTGGAGTTTTGATTTGTTCTTTTATTTGGGCCATGTTTCTTTGTCTCATTTTGGCAGCCTCCCTGTGTTTGTTTCTATGTATTAGGTAGAGCTGCTATGACTTCCTTCTTGATAACATGACCTAATATAGCAGGTGTGCTGTAGGGTCCAGAGGCACAGTCTCCTCTATTACTGAAGCTAAGTACTCAAGGTGCACCCTTTGTGTGGGCGGAATACACCCTCCTCTTGTAGTTGAGCCTTGATTGGTGTTGGCAGATAAATATAAGGGATTTTACTCAGGCCAGTCAGTTGCAAAGACTGGCTGTGACCACTGACCACCAGCCTTTACCCTCCTTGGATGATCAGCTGTACAGGTGCAGGGTGGTGGTGCTCTGACATGGTATCTGTCCACTGGGTATGCTGGCCCTGGGGTTTCCTGGGTGGTGCAGGCCAAGGTCAGCCCCGACCTATGTCCTGCCTGGTACCACCCTGCCTGAGCTATAAAGCAATCCGAGATGGCTACTACTTGTGCTGGGCTTGGAGATTCCCAGGCAAAGACAAGCTGTGAATCTAGGCTGGCTGCTGCTAGTGCTGGGCCTGGGCTCACTGAGGCCACCTGTTGCTTGTTTGATAGGATTTAGGGAATTACGAAGCTTGAGCCAAGACCAGCTGTTATATGGAAAAGCACCTTGGGTGGGCTGGTCAGTTGGGTGGGGCAGAATCTCGGGATCTTCAGGGGAAGGGGGTCACACGGTGTTAGCCAGGTTGATGGAGTCTCAGATATGGCCCTAGCTTGCTGGCTCTGTGGTGGGAAGGTTTAGAAAAGAGATAGTGGTCTCTGCTCACTTTGATGCTTGACACTTCACTTTCTCCCTATATACCACTGGTGCCGTTCAAACTGCCATGCAGGTGCTGGCGTTCAGAGGGAGTGAGTTTGAGAGGTGAGTCCATGTGTGGGTTCTTTGAGAGGACCTGCTTGGGGCTCTAGCAGTTTCTTCCACCGACCAAATTCCTCCTGGTTTTTGCAGCCAGAAGTTGTGGGGACTTACAGTAGAACCGTAGGCTGGGGGACCTGGTGTGGGTCTGGGACTCCTCGCACCCAACATATCCTGCCTGAAATTGTGTCCGGCACATGTGGGTGTGGGACCAGCCTGTTCTGTATCCGTGTTCCTCCTACCAGTATGGATGGGTGTGGTTTCTTTAATTCCGTACTTGTCAGACTTCATTCAACTTGATTTCTGATGATTTTGAGTGATGATTGTTCTACATTTTGGTTGTAAAATTGATGTGGTTGTGCGAAGAGGTGAGCCATGTCTGCCTATGCCACCATCTTGACTGGAAGTTGACATCTTGAAAACTTAATGTTTTTTTTACTTTAATTTCTAATTAAAATGTGGCCTATTGTCTACTCTTTGCTTCATTAAAATTTATTTTCCAGAAAGCTTTGAAAATGGATATCAGGCTAGATACAGCAGTAAAATTATATGTATGAAAATTAGTGACCAGTGTATAACAGTCTGGTACTAGTTTTCATGATTTTTGATGAAGAGCAGATGTTCATACTATTGCACTATTGCATAGTGGAGCTGTAACCACATATATTTAATTCTTCAGTATCAAGCAAATATGTTTATTTTCTCTTAATTCAAATTCAAAATAGAACCCATTGAAGCCAAAGTAAACCAGGGGCCAAATAGATTACATAATTGGAGAGTTAGTAATAATTGTTGCCAAAGAGATTTCTTCTATATGAATCTGTACCCTGGCTTTTGAGACACCATGGGAGTTATTCAAACACTTGCATTTGCTAAAGGATACTAAAATTGGCCTTTAAATCTGATGCTAATTTTAAAAAACAAAACCTTTGCAGAATATATTATACAAATAAGTAATTTTCAGTAACCAAAGTTTCTAAGCTAGGTTAACTTCCTAAACAACTAAATTAAACCAAACCTACTCCTTACTTAATATGTGTGCCCCTATTGTTATTAAGAGTGCAAAATAAAATGATATAGTTAAAGAGTTTATCTTAGTCTAATTTTTAGGTAGCTAGGTTACATGGAGATTTTCAAGCTTCTGTCATTTTAATAATAGAAAATGTTTATGTCATATTCTAGAAGAGAATTCAGAGAATGTTTTTTCTCCAGAATTTTCTTTTTCCCTGCATGCCAAAGTCTCTATTCTGTTAGCAGTCTGATGTTTTCTATTCTGTTTATTGATTTTTTTTAAAGATTTTATTTAGGGAGGGAGAAAGAAAGGGATAGAAACATTGATGTAAGAGAGAAACATTGATTGGTTATCTCTTGTAAGCATCCCTGACAGGGACCAAACCCACAACCCAGGTTGATGGCTTTTCACTTAGCAGGATGCTGCCCAACCAACAGAGCCACACTGGTAAGGACTCTGCTAATTGATTTTCAAATAAAGTTTATATCTTTCTCTTATTGGCTAGTGCCCACAACCCCTTTAATGTTTAATTCTTTCTTAAAAGTAGTAGCCCCTAAATATTGCTTCTTGTTAAATCTGACATCTCTATGTTACTCAAGTTTTTTTTAAAGCAGGTGCCCTTTACTGTATCAATCTGTTTTCTTCAGATTCTCTTATGCAGTTTAACAGTTACAGTCAAGAGTCTCTATATCTGATACATATTTTAGTGATGGACATGGCCTTTCCTTACCTCTCCAGTGCAGATATAACTCTTGATGATTTATTTGACACTCATTGAGGCCATAATGCTTTCTGTTGGCAGTTCTCTTTAGTTGTGTAAATATTCTGGGAATTTTGAAGTCACAGAATAATTTTGAAAAATGACAATCAAAAACTCCTAATGGATTCAACTTAAAAAATTATATGTACTAGATTGATGTGAAAAAATTACTTCGAAGTTTTCTAGTTCACATAATCTCTTTCCGATACATATATAGTGTCAACCTTTAACATTTTTTTAGTGCCTAGAGGAGTAGAATCTGTTCCATTTATAGAGATATTATTGTATATTTGCACCATGTCTGGATTATACATATTTGAGGACAGAACATACTAGTCTTGTCTTGCACTGCACTTGTATTAAGGGATATGCATTGGTGTTCATATGACATTGTTAAAATACTGTAACTTTGTCCCCTCATGTGGCCCAAATAATCTCCTCAGATAATAGTAACCCAAGATAGAAAAGAAATCCTCTGTATCTACCGTGGATACAGAGGATACATTGTCTGATTTTGGAGGACAAATCCCAGTAAATGTTTTCTTCCCTCTCTCCAGGGTTTTTCTTCTCCCTTCATGTTGAATGATGAGTTCGGGTTTGCAAAATGGAATTTCCATTCAGATCAGTTGCCATACTTCCCCAAGATCACTTCACTCCTTTTGGATCAGCTTTGGTGCTGTATCCCTGAATACCATGAATGCTTCTCTCCTGGCTCTCTATGACCCACTGCATTTTTCTTTACTCTCTGGAGAGGGACAAAGTCTTATAAAGCAAATTCTGAGTGTGAAACCTAGAGAAAAATACATTGCGACGGCAGCAAAAGAAGACCCTGGCACAGAGCTCCCTTCTGCTCTCAGGCTGTTGCATTGACTGAGATACCCAGATTGTGATATTTTAGGAATATCATTTATCTCTTTCTTATTCCTTTCTTTGGAGTAAGAACATGATTTAGCTGCCTTTGGAAAAATGTGTGAAATGAGGATTTTGGCATCAATATTACTGACCACTAAAAAGGAATCGTTGGAGTGTTGTACTGTAACCAGAGGGCTTTTTCCAGTTAGGGCACATACCTGGGTTGTGGGTTTAATCCCTGGTCTGGGCATATGGTAGGCAACCAGTAAGTGCTCCTCTCTCCCTCTCTCTAAAAGCAATGAAAAGAAAATAAGTCTTCTGGTGGGGGTTAAAATTAAAAAGTTGGGTATGATATATTGGGTAAAAGGAACTGTGTAGGCTCTGGTAAAATAGTTTTTCCTGAGGTCATGCCTTCTTAAGAAGAATGAAATGCTCTGATGTAATTCAGAATGGTTACTTTTTGCTCCTCCTGCTAGAAGCATGAGGGGATTTTTCGTAGATCTTCATTGTGAGGACCTGGTAGATTTGCTGGAGGTAAAACTCTCGAAAGTATGAGGGTCTTACTCATGACTAGTTCCCGCTGTTTTTTTTAGCATTTAGATTTTTCTACACTCAGCCTCCAGCAATTTGTCAATTACAGCTCAGGTTTTCCTACCTTGGTACTGATTCCTATGGAAGTTTCTGCCTGTTGATTTCTGTTCTGGTAAGTTGTGATTCTCTATATTTGCCTTCCTGTCTCTCCTGTTTGCTTTGTGATCCTCTCTGATGAATCCAAGAATAATTGGTGATTTTCCAGTTTGTTCAGGTTTTTGCTTGTTGTCAGGATGAAGTGATGGCTTCAAAGCTTCTTACCTGCTGAACTGGAAGTCAGAAGTCAGGGCTTTGCTTCTTTGCGTTCAAAATCTGAATGCATGAAGAATCTGAATACATGAAATGTATTTTGATAGATGAGTTCCGGGCATATTCAGAGGTTTTTAATCTGGGTTGGGGCTGGCATCCAGAGAATAGAATCTGTATGCTCCTATATCTTATTTATATCCCCAATCTTAGTTAGTCAGGTTCCCTGAACTATTGGTATTGGATCTAATACCACCATTATTTATAACAATAAACTATAGCAAATGGATCCTGTTTAGACTGATTTTGTTTAAAAATCCTTACTGTGAAACTAGCTAAGTGAATTTATATTATCTCAGTTTATGTAAGGGAAGACTGAAGTAGAAGTGAAAGCAGTAATATAAATTCATAACTGTCTTTTAAAGCTTCTGTTAGTTTATTAATGATAGAAGTGTAAGTGAAATTCTTAGAACTTGGTTGTAAAGAAGATATGAAATCTGTTTTCTTACATAACCCTGCAACATTTTAACTTTGAAGCCTAATGAGAAGACAGCTGTTAATCTGAAAGCAAAGTTTACAGAAATAAGTCTCAGAGATTGTGAAAAAAGTGATCTACATGGAGATAAGCCTACAAACATGTAGACTGTATTTAGGGTCCAGAATAAATAAAAAACACCCCTGTTTTATTATAAAACCTTTGATTACAAAATCATAAGCATGTAATTCTGTAACATAACAGTATCACAGTCAAGCACACCATATGACATTTTAGGCTCAAACTGTTCAAACTGCCGTCCCTCTTGTGAGACATTCATGTGCCCTTATCAATCACACTCAAGCAAGCCTATGTCTGCCGGACCCTGTACTCTGTTCAGTAGAATTGAAGGAGACTTTGGAAATGTGTATTTGCCTGATGAATGAGTGATAAATTGTTTATAAGATGCTTTATATATAGAAAGTACGAGGTCTTTTTTTTTTTACAGCAGTGTACATTTGTCAGAATCAATCAGTGCAACTTTACAGTAGAAAGTGAAGCTTAATGTATGCAAAATTAAAAAAATCAGGAGGTTAGAGTACCCCAAATTGGTATGCAGACTGCAACAGACAGAAAAATCTAATTCTAATAGAAATGAATGAAAAAAATCTCACTGAAAAGAGCAGGAAACGAAAGGTGTTGACCTAATAACTTAGGAAATGCACGAAACCTGTAGGACTAAAGGAGGAGGAACTACACATAAGCGGTATACTCTTATTTGATAGTGTTGCTTCCCAAAAGGTTTAGTTAACAATTCTGAGTCTATACTAGAATTAGAGAAAGTAGACGATAGGTGGTGGGAACCAGGTTTCTCACTGTTGTAGGAAGTTACAGATAAGCAGCTTGTTTCGGGCTAGAATGCTTCATATGATAGTGGCTAAGAGTTGGAGACATCAGTGTGAGCATATGCTTAATCTAATGTAGATACATTATACATTTTAAATGAGTTTAATTCGTTAACCTCAAAATGATAAAAAATAAACATTTCAGTCCTGGAATTAATACACAATTTTTCTTTTATAATTATGGTAGGGGGTAGTAAAGAGTATATTATAGCTATATTTTCAGCATTTGCTTTAGGAAGTATTATAGAATCTGTAGATCTCACAGAATGGGGGAGAGTCCTAAGTCCAAACTTGTGTATTACCAATCCTATTGTTTAATGACATTTGATATGAGGGAGATTTGTATGGATACAAACAAATACAAATCCCTTGATCATAGAGTAATGATTCTATTTTGTAGTATTTGTAAATTTACATTATTGTTAAATATATGCTCCATCCTTCCTCTTTCCCCGAGGGGAATCAGCAACAGAATTCCAGCATAGCTAATACTTGTATCTAATTTTCAGTTAAAACACTCCATTTGTAGCAGGACTTGTAGAACGGCCACTTCCAAGTCATTGTGGGAGGCTGAGATTAATGACTATATAACATGCATGTAAACTTTTGGGAAAATTCAGATCTGTATTTTTCTTTTGATGAAATAATTAGGGAAATATCCTTAAAAACCTTGGAGCACCTTTGTAACTTATGCTTAGTGAATGGCATAAGTGCTTACCACATTCTCTGGGAGAATGATTTAAAGCATTTTATCTTGATGTTGGACTGTATCAGCTATAATTTTGGTTTCAGCAAATAGTCACAGTATAATTGAAATTTAATTGATGGTTTTTCAGAGTTGATCTAGGACCATTTTGCCAAGTGTATGGATTTATCTTAGAAATACTGTTTAGGGTTTTCTAGAGTTGTGTATATTACTTTTACTATGTATTTTCTGATGTTACAAAGACACATCCGTAAGAAAAGATAGTACTTTGGGCTTATTCCCTTGTTACAATGCAGAGTCTGATTTAGTAGTTCTGGGGTGGAGCCTGAGATTTTGCTGAGCTTGTTGGTCCAGGGACCACATTTCGAGTAGTAGGCTTAAAAGAAAGAGGCGGGCAAGTGTTTTCTCTAAAGGCCCAGACAGTAAATATTTTAGTCTTTGTGGACACATACAGTCTCTGTTACATGTTACTTTTTTCTTTTTCTTTTCTTACAACCCCTTAAAAGTGTAAAAACCATTCTTAGCTCATGGAGCCATACACAAACAAAGCATAAATCAGACTTGACCTCCTGGCCATAGTTTCTATATTCCTGTTAGAGAAAGGGTGTACGCATTTAGCTGTTGATAGAAACACAATTCAAGAATTGGTGCTTGTCATGACTTTTTAGCACTTCAGATGATCATATCGGTATTTTTTGACCTATTAAAGAGGTAAAATACTGCTGATGGTTCAGAAGCATTTTGTTATATTTTACAAAATTTGTTTTTCTTATTTAAATTTTGGTGTGATTTTACATACAGTAAAATTCATCCCTTTTAGTGTATAGTATTAATGAATTTTGACAAATGCCTGGCCCTGGTTTAAATGGTGAGGACAGATTTCAATCAGTAATATGTTATTGTGACATGGAAAAGAGTCCAGCATGAATGGAACTCAACTTTGATTTATCAGTGTTTTAAAAGGAGAATGAGAGAATGGGGTGGGGGATGGTGGTGAGCAGAGGTTCAGTAGCGTCATGGGAGTGTAAATTACAAAAAGCTGGAACGGGAGTTTGGTTCATGTAAAACCATGTGGATTGGTTAACTGGCACTTATCGAAAGCTCCCACCCTCCTGTGGAAACTGCAGACAGGACCCTATGTTCAGGTAGTTTAGGAATCCCTGGAGCAAACAGTAGCTTCTTTTGGCAGCTTTGAGTTTTCTCAGGCAGGCACTTTCAGAAGGGCTCAGATCGTCCTTTGGATGAAGCTGTGAACTATTAGAAACTCTCTTAGTGTTTTGTCCACATCTTTATAGGCCAAGATTGAGGCCTAGTTGAGAATGGACTCGGGATGCTGGCTAGAGTTTAGTCAAAGAGAGAATCTTTGTCGGTGTCATTACCACAGTGTAGATGGAGGACTGTTCATCACCCTCTGCTGACCACAAATTTCTTTGTGCTCCTTTGTATTTACTTTCTTGCCTCATACCCCGCCCCTGGCAATTGCTGATTTGTTTTCTGTTCTATAGTTTTGCCTTTTCTAAAATGCAAATAAATGGAATATACAGTGTGTAGCCTTTTGAGACTGTCTTCCTTTAAAAAATATTTTATAAAGATTTTATTTATTTTTAGAGAGAGAGTAAGGGAGGGAGAAAGACAGGGAGAGAAACATCGATCAGTTGCCTCTCATATGCACCCCGAATGGGGACAAACCCACAAACTGACAATCCTTCACCCCCCGGGATGATGCCCAACCAACTGAGCTACACCAGTCAGGGTGAGACTCACTTTTTTGATGCAGCATAATACATTTTAGATTCATCTATGTTGTTTATATCAGTAGTTTGTTTTTGTTGTTGTTCTGGCTGAGTGGTATTCCATTTATGGAAGTATTACAGTTTGTTTATCCATTACTTAGTTCAAGGACACTTGAGTTGTTTCCAGTTTTGGTGAGTACAAATAAACTCCAGTATAGATTTTTGTGTGGACGTAAGTTTTCATTTCTTCTTCATTACTCTTGGGTAAATACCCAGAAGTCAGATTGCTGGGTTCTGTAGTAACTCTAATTAACTTATAAGAAACTGAAAATTTCCCAAAGTGGCTGTACCAGTTTTCATTCCTATTAGCAATGTAAGAGAGTTCTGGTTGCTCTGCATCCTCACTGGTATTTGATATTGTTGTTTTCCTTAAGTCATTCTTATGTTTATGTAGTGATACCTCATTGTGGTTTTCATTGTATTTCTCTAATGACTAAAGATGGTGAGCATCTTTGTATGTGTTAATGTTATTTGCATCTTTGTTGAAATATGTCATTTTTTTTGCCAAGTTTTATACTGTTTTCATTATTGTTGCATTTTGAAAGTTGTTGGTTTAGTCTGGATACAAGTTATTTATCAGATGTGTGTTTGATAAATCTTTTTTCCTAGTCTGTGGCCTGTCATTTTACTCTCTCAACCTCTTCCAAAGAGCAGACATATTTTGATTTATCAGGTTTTTTTTTCTTTTAGGGATTGCGCTTTTGGCTTTTAGTGTCAAATCTTAGAAATCTTTGCGTAATCCAAGGTTGCAAAGATTTTTCTCCTATGTTTCTTTTCTAGAAGTTTTAGGTTTTACATTCAATTCTATGACTCATTTTGAGTTAATTTTTGTATGCAGTACGTGGTATAATTGAGGTTCATTTTGGTATGTGGAGGTACAATTGTTCAGCACCAAATATCCCCTGTTGAATTGTTTTTGTATCTTTATTGAAATCTGATTGACAGTATGTATATATGTGGGTCTATTTCTGTACTCTGGTCTCTTCTTTTGATCTCATTGTTTACAGTTTTGTTAATAATAACATCTATCCTGATTACTGTAGTACAGATAGTGAGTCTTGAAAGCTGTTAGTATGGGTTCTCCAAGATTGTTTTTCATTTTCAAAATTGTTTTGACAACTCTAGTCTTTGATTTATCAAATGAATGTTAATGTCACCTTGTCAGTTTCTAACTAAATCTTGCTGAGTTTTGATTAGGATTGTGAATTCTAATCATTAACTCTGGGAGAATTTATATACTACCCATACTGAGCCTTTCCATCCATTAACACAATATATAACTCTTCATTTATTTAGGTCTTTGATTTCTTTCTCATAGTGTTTTGTAGTTTTTGGCATACAGATCCTGCACATGTGTTGTCACATTTATACCCAAATATTTTATGTTTTATAATTCTGTTGTAAATGATACTGCTTAAAAAATTTAATTTTCATTGTTCATTGTTCATTGTTTTTGTGTAGAATATAATTGATTTTTGTATCAACCTTGCATCCTGAGATCTTAATCAACTCATGTATTTGTTCTAGGAACTTTTTGTAGATGTTTCTGGATTTCATACATAAATAACCATGTCTATGTATAGAGACAGTTTTTATTTATTTTATAGTCTGTGTGCTTTTTTTACCTTGCCTCCTCTTTTTTCTTTTCTTTTCTCCCTCTTATCTCACGGGCTATCACATCCACTAGGATGTTAAATTGGAACGGTGAGAGCAGACATCCTTGCCTTACGCTCCAAGTAGCATTCAGTCATCCATCATTATTTATGGTGTTAGCTGCAAGTGTTTTTGTAGATGTACATTATTAAGGTAAGGAAGTTCTCTATTCTAGTTTGCTGAGAGTGTTTATTATGAATTGATGGTGAAGTTTTTTCAAATGCCTTCCAGTATATGTTAAAATGATACCGGATTTTTCTTCTTTAGTATGTTGCTATGGTGAATGTCATTGATTTTCTATTATTGAACCAGCCTTGCATTCCTGGATTAACCCTACTTAGTCATGTTGTGTTAATCTTTTTATATATTGTTGGATTTGGTTTGCTGAAATTTTGTTAAGGGTTTTATTTTTAGCATTTGTGTTCATGAAAGATTGGTTTGTAGGGTTTTTTCTCCTCTTGAAATGTCATTTTCAGATTTTGGGATTAAAGTAATGCTTTACAGAATGCATTGGGTATGTATTGTTCTTTTCTATTTTTTGGAAGAATTTGTGTGGAATTGGTATTATTTAGTCTACAAATATTTGGTGGAATTTACCAATTTAGCCAGCTAGACCTTAAGTTTTTAATATTGTGAGGTTTTAATTATGAATTTAATTTCTTTAATAGCTATAGGACTTCTCATATTATCTTTTCATGTGAGAACTTTGATAGCTTGTTTCTGTCAAATTTTGAAGAATAAAGTTGTAACTTCCTGATGCTAGGTTTTTTTGTTTTTGTTAAGTTTTAAATAACTGTTTTCTGGGTTTTTCCCCCCTCTATAGTTACCTTGAAGTTTAATCTTTTGACCTGTATGACCCCAATGCGATATTGAAATTCTTGCCTCTTGGCCCTCGATAGATAATTAGTACCATTATTAGAAAAATGGAGATCTATTTTACTTTGATTCTTGGAGTCTCAGGCGGAAACTGAGTCAGTAATTTTGACATTTTTAATGACAACCCCCCCCCACACACACACACACATGCAAAGAGGCTTGGTTTTGGGGTGAGTCTGTCTCCTGTGAGATTGCATACTTTTTTCAGCTACTGATTTTGTTGATTTGAAAGAGTAATAAGTGATGCCTTCTTTTTTTAGGCGTGTTCAAACACCATTTCTTCTTGGTGAAAACTCAGACTTATCCATTGCTTTTTGAGTAATATTGTTTTGTTAAAGGCATGAAAGTTTTTAAAATATCGATCTTTTAATTGACTATACCTAGTTAAAAGAAAAAATAAAAAATCATGGTTATTAAAAAAATTTAGTTTTGCGATTTCTTTCACACTTAATTTGGCATAACCAAGGGAAGATGAAAGTTGATCAGTGTCAAAGATACGCAGTGTCAAAGTGACTACAGTTGACCCTTGAACACTGTAGTAGTTAGGCGTGTTGACACCCCATGCAGTTGAAAATCTGCTTATAACTTTTGACTCCCCCCGAAGACTTACATACTAAAAGCCTGCTATTGACTGGAATCCTTACCGATAATATTAGCAGTTGATTAACATATTTTGTATGTTCTATGTGTTATATACAACTGTATTCTTAAAGTATGCTAGAGAAAAGAAAATGTTACTAAGAAAATCATAAGGAAAATACATTTATGGTACTATACTGTATTTATCAATACCATAGGTTTGTGTATTTGTTTATAAGATGAATTATCTGTCAGTACCTACATCTTACATGATAAAAAACACCATAGGTATTATATGTATTGCTAACGTGACATCAGAAATGAAAAGATAATGTGAAAAAGATATTCATATTTATTTATAGGTATAATTTTTCATGATTCATAATGAAGGAGCAATATGATTGCTTTATGATAGCCTAGTGTAATTGATATGATTGTTTCGTAGTAGCCTAGCATATACACCAGTGTATGAATTGTTATAAAATTTTTATGGCATACAGTATTTTTTACTTTTTAATTATATTTTATTGATTATGCTATTACAGTTGTCTCATTTTTTTCTCTCCCATTTATCCCCCTCCACTCTGCTCCCCTCTCCAGAATCCCCCCACCCTTAGTTCATGTCTATGGGTCATACATATAAGTTCTTTGGCTTCTTTATTTCCCATACTATTGGTAACCTATCCTGTCTATTTTGTCCCTACCAATTATACTTCTTATTCCCTGTACCTTTTCCCCATCTTCCCCTGTCCTTCCCCCTCTCCCTCCCCTCTGATAACCCTCCGTGTGATCTCCATTTCTGTGATCTGTTTTTGTTCTAGTTGTTTGCTTGTTTTTGTTTTTTAGGTTCATTTATTGGTTTTATGAATTTGTTGCCACTTTACTGTCCATAGTGAATCTTAAAAGCAGCAACAGGAAAGGAGAGAGTTACCTGCAAAGGAGTTCCCATAATTCTATCAGCTGATTTCTCAAAAGAGACCTTACAGGCAAGAAGGGGCTGGAAAGAAGTATTCCAAGTCATGAAAGACAAGGACCTACATCCAAGATTGCTCTATCCAGCAAAGCTTTCATTTAGAATGGAAGGACAGATAAAGTACTTCCCAGATGAGGTCAAGTTAAAGGAGTTCATCATCACCGCGCACTATGGTAAAAGGACACAATATTAGTTTGATAGGAAATATCATTCACCTATGCCTATGTAAGCATTGGCTATCGACTTCAATACACGTCTTACACAGGATGGTTCTATACAACCCTACTGTGCCAAATACTTAGGCGATGATGACACAAAATGTCTTGTACAGTTCTTGCCATATAGTTATTGGATTTTCACATGAATATACATATATATCAACAGATAACTTTATTAACTATACAGCATGGTGATTATTTACTGCTCATTATGTGGAAGTGAATTATAAAGGTCTCATTCTGTTGTCTTCACATTGCATAGGCTTAGGAGAAGTAGGAAAAGAGGGGTTGGTATTGCTCTTTCAGGGGTAGAAGAGGTGGAAGAGGTAGAAGGAAAGACAGGAGAAGCACTTGCGCTTGGTGTAATCTTATGGAAATGCTTAATGATTTCTGTCTGACTTTTGCTTTTTCGTTACTCTAAAAATGTTCTTGTGTGGTACCAATCCTTCTGCCATTTGCATTTGTGTCAGTGCCCACATTATAGAAGGGTCCATGTCAGAAAAGAAGACAAAAGAAGCCATCTTTAAAAAAAAAAATAGGAAGGAAGAAAAGCAAGCTTGAGTAAGAATCTTCTGCCAGATTGTCTGATCTTTGTTTTCTGGCACTGCTTCTATGTGTTCTTAGTCTGGCACTGGTTGGAAGCACTCATCTTCATCAAGTCATCTTCTGTTAACTCCTCTGGTGTCGTGTCTGTTAGCTCTTGAATTTCTCCAAAGTTCATATCTTGAAACCCTTCACCCTCCACCTTTTTTTTCTTTGCCATATTCACAATCTCTTTCATGATTTCCTTGGTCGACTCTGTTGTGAATCTTGTGAAGTCATGCACAACATCTGGACACAGTTTTCTCCAGCAGGAGTTCATTGTTTCAGGCTTGATGTCTTTCACAGCTTTTTCTATCATAACAATGGCATCTTCAACCATGTAATCCTTCCAGACTTGAATGATATTCTGTCTGGGTTCTCTTCCATAGCATTGGCAATCCTTTCCATACAGTACTGTGTGTAATGAGTCCTAAAGGTCCTTATGGACTAGAGGTTGAATTAGAGATGTGTTTGTGGTTAGGTAGAGCACTTTGATGCCTTTGGTGAACTCAAAGCATTCTAGGTGGCCAGGGACATTGTCCAATATCGAAAGAACTTTGTCCCTGACTTCAGAGACAAAGCATTGATGGAACCAGTGCATTAAAATAGTTTCCATTGTCCAGGCCTCATGTTGTACAACCAAAAGACTGGCAGCTGCTGTTTACTTTTTTCCTTCCAAGCTCAAGGGTTTGGAGATTCACAGATAAGAGCAGCCCTGATCATAAATCTGACTGCATTTGCACAAAACAGTAGAATTAGGCTATCTCTTCCTGTATTAAATCCTGGCGCTCGTTTATCTTCCTTACCAATAAATGTTCTTTGTGGCTTCCCCTCCACCCTTTGACCACCAGAATAGGGTACTTTTGTCTGCATTAAAAACCTGTTCAGGCAGATATCCTTTCTCAATGATTTTCTTAATGGCCTCTGGGAACTTGTCTACTGCTTCTTGATTGGCAGAAGCTGCTTCTCCTGTTATCTTGACATTTTAAAAGCCAAGCCTCTTTTAAAATTATCTAACAAAAAAAATTTATCAACCATCCTTTGCTGGCATTAAATGCTCCAGCTTTAGATCCTGTTGTTTTGCTTTAAGTTGCCATATAATGACTTCACTTTTTCTCCAATCATATTTGACTGTATAGGTATAACAGTCCGGCACCCACATAAAAGCTTCACTTTCAATATGAGGTAAAAAGGTATTTTACAAAATGTGTAAGGTTTTCCCATCTGATGGCATTCCTGCAGCAATAGCTTCACAAATGTTTTTTCTTTCTTTCTTTCTTTCTTTCTTTCTTTTTTTTTTTTTTTTACAACAGTTCTTATACTGGATTCATTTATCTCAAAATGTCAAGCAACTGCAGCAGTAGACCTCAATCTAGAGTACGCATCAAATAATTCATAGTTTTTCTTGTAATATCATGACTTTTCTCTGCTTCTTGGGAACACTTCTAGCATCACTGGTGGCATTTTGTATGGGTGTTATTTAGGGTTTACAGTATCGCATTAAAAACGAAAAAATAATCGAGAATTGCAAGAGATCACTTTTTACTGATACGCAGTTTACTGGAGAGATGAGCTGCTCACTCAGAAATGACTAGGGTCACGTGGGATTTTAAGCAGCTACTTAGCATGACACTCGAGTTTACCACAATAGCATCAAGAGGTGGCTGCAAAATTATTGTAGTGGTACAATAAGTGCTACCATTAATTTTATGCACTTATGATCCAATACAGCATCTTTACATTTGTTTACATTTCTCTTGACTGTGAATGGTACCATGAACAGTCTTTAAATGTTGTATATGTTTTGATAATTTTAACTTTTTATAATATATTTGTGCATATTTTATAGCAATAAATGATAAAATAGACTAGTGCCTATGTATATTTTATGTAGTCATGACATATAATACTTAACATTTCCTAAGTTTTTTGGTATTTCTACATATGTGATTTATGTGTGTTTTTTCTAACATCGTTGCAATTTTTTAAGTAATTTTTCTGTGTGTTTTTTGAAAAAAATTTTTTATACAGGTGAACCTGCTCAGTTCAAACTCATGTTGTTCAAGGGTCAACTGTATACTATTTGTGTTGTATACATTTTGATGAAAATTCCTAGGTAATTAATCCCTCTTTTTCCATTTCAGCAACATTTTCTAAACTACAGACAAAAGATTTTAAAGGATGCTTGTTGTAGTATTCTATTTGTTCAATCTTTTTCTTTTTAAAGATGTAAAACCTGTTTTATTTATTTATTTATTTATTTTAATATATTTTATTGATTATGCTATTACAGTTGTCCCATTTCACCCCATCATTCCCCTCCACCCTGCACACCCCCTCCCACCCACATTCCCTCCTTTAGTTCATGTCCATGTGTCATAAGTTCTTTAGCTTCTACATTTCCCACACTATTCTTGCCCTCCCCCTATTTTCTACCCACTGTCTATGCTACTTATTCTCTGTACCTTTTTCCCTTCTCTCCTCCCACTCCCCTGTTGCTGGCCCTCCATGTGATCTCCATTTCTGTGGTTCTGTTCCTGTTCTAGTTCTTTGCTTAGTTTGCTCTTGCTTTAGGTATGGTTGTTAATATCTGTGAGTTTGCTGTCTTTTTTACTGTCATTTTTTTATCTTCTTTTTCTTAGATAAGTCCCTTTAACATTTCATATAATAAGGGCTTGGTGATGATGGACTCCTTTCACTCGACTTTATCTGAGAAGCACTTTATCTGAGAAGCGCTTTATCTTCCCTTCCATTTTAAATGACAGCTTTGCTAGATAGAGCAATCTTGGATGTAGGTCCCTGACTTTCATGACTTGGAATACTTCTTTCCAGCCCCTTCTTGCCTGGAAAGTCTCTTTTGAGAAATCAGCTGACAGTCTGATGGGAACTCCTTTGTAGGTGATTGTCCCCTTATCCCTTGCTGCTTCTAGAATTCTCTCCTTCATTTTCATCTTGGCTAATGTAATTCTGATGTGCCTTGGTGTGTTCCTCCTTGGCTCCAATTTCTTTGGGACTTTCTGAGCTTCCTGGACTTCCTGGAAGTCTATTTCCTTTGCCAGATTGGGGAAGTTCTCCTTTATTATTTGTTCAAATAAGTTTTCCACTTATTGCTCTTCTTCCCCTTCGGTAACCCCTATAATTTGGATATTGGGATGTTTAAAGATGTCCTGGAGGTTCCTAAGCCTCTCCTCATTTTTTTGAATTCTTGTTTCTTATTTCTTTTCTGTTTGGTTGTTTCTTTCTTCCTTCTGGTCCACTTCATTGATTTGAGTCCCAGTTTTCCTCCCCTTACTATTGGTCCCCTTTGTGTTTTCTTTCATTTCACTTAGTGTAGCCTTCGTTTGTTCATCTAATTTGCGACCAAAATCAACCAATTCTGTGAGCATCTTGATCACGAGTGCTTTGAACTGTGCATCTGATAGGTTGGCCATCTCTTGGTTCCTTAGATGAATTGGCTCTGGGGCTTTGATCTGTTTTCCTGTTTGAGCCATTTTTGTTTTTTTTGGGGGGGTGTGTGTCTGGTAGCGCCTGTTACATATGAGGGGTGGAGCCTTAGGTGTTCCCCAGGGTGGGGCAGCCCAGTCGCTGGGTTGTGATGCTGTATGTGGGGGTAGGGTTCGAGAGGGAACAATGGCGCTTGCTCTGCTCTCTCTCAGATTCTAGTCCCTTCCGCTACTTCCCCTTTGCCTGGATTATCTGCTCATGAATGTGGGACCGCCTGGTTAGTCAGCTGCCTTGCACGGCCTCACTGGGTCTGCCTGTTGCCACCCCATGCCCAGGGTCTGCTAGCCACCACCTGTGCGCCCAGGTCCACCAACCTCTACTTTTCCCTGCTGTGACTCTGCCCCTCTTACCGGTCTGGATAAATGGTTGTCAGACTTCTGTACAGTTCAATTTTCTATCAGTTCCGGTTGTTTTCTTGTTTCTAAATCTTTGTTGTCCTTAATTTCATTGTGCGAGGAAGCACAGTGTGTCCATCTATGCCTCCATCTTGGCCAGAAGTCTATTTTGTTCAATCTTATAAGAAAAATAAGGCTGTTATGTGTGAAGTATTGAATGAATCAACAAATTAAAATCTCAATTGAGGGTTGCCTGTATTTAAAGAATTGGATGTCAAAAGCTTGGAAAGTTGTAGAAGAAATTTGAAAATTCACTTTCATTCTCACAGATCTTTATAAACAGCTCTTAGTAAAATTTAAGCAGTAATTGTGAACTTTTAAAATTCCATTTGTCAAACTAAAAAATGTTCGAAGAATATGTAGAAGTTTATTATGTGGGTGGAATTTACTTGGAGCTTTGTTCCCTTACATGGTTTTACATGCCTTAGGGACTGAGTGCCACCTGGGGCTAATTATTAATTAATATTTAGGGTCAGCTGGTTAATGAGTTAAACACATTAATGTTACTTGTACAAAAACTGAGTGCTGTGGATAAACAGGTGCTTGAGAAAGTCAGATTTGTTTTTACTGGTTCTAAACCATGTCTGAGTGCATTAGAATTCTTTGGGAGATTTTAGACAACGTCAAGTCCCAGTCTGGACCAACTTAATGAGAATCGGTGATGGAAGAACCCAAGTTACTGATATTTTTAATGTGTTTCTCTTGGAAGGGTAAACCTTCAGACCATACTGTAACTGTTAATTACATGTACAATTCTAGTGTCTGGATATTTAAGAGCTGGTTATCTCATGGTCATTATGTAGGGATGATTATTGGGTTTTGAAGTTACAAAGGTGCGGATAAAGCAAACAGTTCAGTTAGTTGGTTTTCTTTCACACCTTATTGTTTCATTGTTTATGGTGATGTAAGTATCAGATCTGTTACAAATTGTTCTCTTTATATCAGTTTACATCAAGATACTGTTTTGGATAAGTGTACAGATCAGTGGTTCAGGATGTGATTTGCCTGACAGTTTTCTGCCTGTCATTCTGACAAATGTTGACGTTGGCCCATAGTGAGAGGAGGGAAGAGACTTGAAGCACGCTGATTGTAAGACTGTGGGGTGAGGGGAGTTCTAAGATATAAGCTGTCATTGGCAAAGAGTTGAAATGACTTTGTTTAAACTTTTAAAGTAACACTTTGGGATGCTGTTTGGATCTAAAATGTGTGTCAGTGTTCATAGTTTTAAGCAGTAGAAATCCCTTTAAAAACAAAGTATCCTTATAATAAAAAAAATAAAGTGTTTTTAAAGCATATATTGGGTTACTCATAGAATTTCCTAAATGATAGAAGGACAAGGCTTGGAATCTGTAGCCAGGAACAGTACTCCAAATCATACCACAGACATGAGACATGAAGGCACCACTGTCAGGTGGTATATTCACCACTATTTGTATTCTCTCGATGACTCGAGGCAACAGATACTCCTCCTAAACTGCTATCGTGGGTTCTTGCAAAATTGGATGGGTTAGAGAAGGATGGACTAATTCAAACTGGATTTGTGTAGCCCTTGTTGCTATTGCCCCCAACCTCACCAGAATGGGTTGCTTGTGGTCCTTGTTGCTGCTACTGCCACCTCTGTTTCCTTCCATCTCCACCTCCTTTTCTTGGTTTGTCAGTGAGGAAAACCCAGATCTTACTGCCCTTGTCCCAATTGCAGTGGAGGTTTTGAAGGTAAATACCTGATGTTTTCGATTTCTTTAGTTTCAAAAACTGGTTCTGCCTTATAAAGTGGAGGATTCTCCATGCATAGGAAGATAATTTAGATGCTAGATAGCCACACTAAAATGCCAAATATCCATGACATTTTGTGAATGAATGGCCATAGGATTTGTGGGTATCTTTGCCATGATTTGAATGTTCTTCGTATTCCCCCCCTCTTTCTAATGTTGAAAGATGGAATGAGGTGTAACAGCAGGTATAAAAGACAAAGAGAGTTAATAGAAATACAAATTCTGTAACTAGAATGGGTCTTAGGAATAATCTAAGCCAATCTAATAAAGCATACCAATTATAAGAGCTAATGTTCCTTAGGTAAATGCCATTTGCTGAGAAATCATCTTCACTCCTGATAATGAAACCAATTGCTACCCCATTAGTCTTCATAGAGAAGCTGCTATATAATGTAATGAACGACAACACCCTTATGGTAGCCACAGTGACAGATGTCTTTGCAGCATCAGGGCAAAGTGCAGTTCAGTAAAAGTAGGTAAGGCAAGCTGGAGAAGTAAACTGAGAGATTTCTCAAGGACAAGATTCTTCTTAGAAAATAATTAGGGAATTCCTGTAATATATCGATAGGTAATTGATGTCCTTATAGCATATATGAATTCTGAGGCCTCCCTGGCTTGTCACTTTGCTATTTTTTTTTTTTTACTTTGCTATTTTTTGTGTTTGTTTATTTAATGACTTGCCCCATTAATTCTTTTGAATGTATTCCCCTCTGAAGTTACTGCTCAACTTTTTTTTTTTTCACTCTAAAATTTTAGATCATGTAAAAGACAGCAAAAAACAAAACAAAAAAGTAGTCTAGGGACTGCTTTCCCAACAAGGCTCAAAAAGAGGCCATAGTTTGGACTTTCAAAAGAAAATATTTGAAGGAAATTTTTCTCTTCCTGGAAGGCTACTATTTTTTTCTCTAAAAATTTTTGTATGCCTGACTTTCTAGGGTTTGCCCCTGAATCACTATATTTTAGTGGTCTGCTAATGATTGAGTACCTAAATGTTTTGAGCCAGTATATGTTTCATCATTTTTCTTTGAATCTGTTTGTGGTTTGGGAAATCTTTTCAAATTTTAGAAGGTTTAATGTTTGCCCCACAGTCAGCCAGAGACTAATTTTCAAGGGTTCTCTCTGGTGTCTCCTGTGCTGGAGCAGCTTTGTGCATGCACACAGCCTTCCCAACCAACAAGGATTAGTGTGCCCTTCAGAGGCCCTCTTTAGCTGTCTCTTACCCAGGACCTCCTTAGTGAATTTCCGACTCGTGTGCCATTTTGTTGCCTTCCTCAACCATTGCTACTGGGATTGTTTGCCACTGAGAGAGCACCCTTGTTTTTGACAATATTCCTAGGCACAGATTTTTTTGTTAAGTGCTTCAAATAAATTTAGCCCTATCTTCAGGGCCTGTTAGCTGCCAGTCTTTATGGCCTGCTGTGGCCGCTCAGGGTAGAACTTCTCTGCGCCACAGACCCAGCAGTGCTGTGGATGGCGATGCTAGTAGCCTCTAGCTGAGATACTGTATTTCTTAGCTGAGATTTGTTAGATTTTCTTGAATAAGTGCTTCTCATTTTGTTGTATATTCTTTGATCAGTTTTCAGAGATGTTAGTTATGTTTGAAAATCTTTTCCTATTTTTTTCATTGATTTCAGGAGAGATGATTTGCTGAGTTCTTTCACAGATGGATTTTGGGAGCTCTGACCTTTCTATTCTTTTTATATTTCTTTGAGTTTTTCTTCACACTGTAGGCAGTCCCCACCACTTCAAGATAGTCATTTCACCTCCAGTTTTAAAAGTCCTCCAGTACCTTTATATTGCTCTAAGAATAAAAAACAAATTCTAACATGGTCTGAAATTGTCTTCCTACATAGTTTTATCTTACATGAATCTAATCATTCTCCTTCCCCTCATTCTGGACATTATCCAATCATTATCCTTAATTTAGGGAGCACTTCACCTTTTATTCTTTATAAATAAAGCTCTGACGTGTGGCTTAAATGTTGGAATCTGAGGAATACAGTTTTGAATTTCTGTTCTCCATTTATTAGCTCTGTGGCTTTGAGCAACGTGTTAATTAACTTTTCTGAGTCTTTTCATCTGAAATAAGGTGATGGAGGTAATATTTTTGTATGGAAGGCTGTTAGTTAACACAATGCCTTATAACTAAAAAAATATATTTTCCCCACCTGATATTCTTCTCCCTTTATTTGAGTAAATACTTTATATGATATATCAATGTGCATAAGTGGAATCATTCCAATATCACCATCCCACCAGTTTTTTGAGTAAAAGTTATACCTGAATTTCAATTGCATTTAAACACATTTATTGAATACCTCATATCTAGTTCATAGCACCTCATTTAACTTTTAAAAAATGCTTGTAATTGAAATATAACATATTAGGAGTTTTATCTTTAAATGAAGAGAAAAAAATTACCTCCTTTGGAATGAGACTATTAAGATTTCCATTTTTTTTATTTTGTAAAAATTCAAATCTGTGGAAACAAAAATAACACAATGAAATTCTGTATACTCTAAACATAGTACAATGATCATATTTAGAAAATTAACTTTAGTACATTTCTATTATATGGGGATTTTGACAGTCTATCAAATTTTGTTAGGTTTCCCAATAGTATCTTTATAGCATTTCCCCCAACTGATTAGTCTGGAATCATGCGCTTAATGTAGTTGCCATGTTTCTTTATTTTCCTCTAATCTCCTCCAGTGGAAATTACTCTCTTTGACTTTCAGGACATTGGTATTTTCAAAGGCCAGTTGTTTTTCAGAATGTTCCTCATTTTGGTTCTGTTTCTTCATAAATTTGTTCAGGTTTTGCATTTTTTTGGCAGGAACATTGTTTATGAGATCTACATAAAAGATGGTATGTCCTTCCTGTGCATTACGTACATGATGCCTGTTTCTTCACTTACTAATGATGTTAACGTAAATGATGTGGTTAAGGTGGTGTCCACCAAGCTTTTTTTCTCTAAAGTTACCATTTTCCCCTTTGTCATTAATAATTAATCTATGGGGAGATAGATTGAGATAGTGTAAATGTCCTTTTTCCAATAAACTTTGATCTAATTTTTTTGCATCCTATATGATCCATGTCTTAATTAGTTATTACTAGGTAGATTATTAAAATTTTGATAATTTCTAATGTTTTAATTTTAGAGTTCTTGAGTTTTCTTTATATAATAATGATAATTACGAAATATTGATACTTTGCTGTTAACCTGCTTATATTATTGGTTTATTTTTGTATGATTTTTAGATTCATATACTGGACAGACTGGGGAGAAGTACCAAAGATAGAACGTGCTGGAATGGATGGTTCAAGTCGCTTCATTATAATAAACACTGAAATTTACTGGCCAAATGGACTGACTTTGGATTATGAGGAACGGAAACTTTATTGGGCAGATGCAAAACTTAATTTTATCCACAAATCAAATCTGGATGGAACAAATCGGTAAGATTAACTTCATAGATTTATTTTTAAACTTTAAGTAAACACCACATGTCTTGAGACAGTAATCAAATTATAAAGCCTAATTTCTTAAAGAAGAAATTAGTGTATTTCTTTTTCTTGAAAGATTTCAAGAGTTTATTAAAATAAACTTTTTGTAGTAATGGAATAGGGTATTTTGGGCCTTGTTTCAAAAATGAATGAAATGACTAACACCAAGATGTTTGAAAAATAATTAGAAATAAAATATCAAAAAAGTAATAAGTATATGATGAACATAAAAACATAATTGTGTTTAACTTCAAATTTGACTTTGAGAAGGACACTAGAAATTGAATATGGCCATGTCATAATTTTCTTGACTCCCTTGGGATACCCACACAAAAACCAATGAAACTACATAGCAGATCTAAAAACAAACCATAAAACCAATCTCAGGCATCCAGAAATACAAGCAAGTTAGTAGGCAGACCACTAACAGTCACAAGACCTCCATAGTGTTACTACCTGTATGAGAGGGAGGGAGGGAGAGGGGGAGAATGAGAGAGAATGAGAGAATATATATGAGGTGTTTCATTGAGCTTAAATGCAGGAGATCTCCAAAATAGCCTCAACTATTTACTAGAAAATGTGGTGGACTATATTAAGAGCAGCAGCTGAAATGAGAGGGTGGGGGTTGCCCACTCCAATATCAGGCAAGTACAGTGTGTCCATGGTAAAGACAGAAAAGGGTAGAGCAGTCTGGCTCCAAAGAATTCTTGAAATGGCCTGCTAGAGTTCCCTTCTAGAACAGTGTGCCTCACTGAGTAGAACAAAATTGCATAGAATAGTATCATCAAAATTGAGAAGAAAAGGAAAAATTAAGGGGAAGGAAGAGAAGGTTCCGATAAATATGGACAGAGGAACAGCTGGGAGATCTTACAAAGGAAGCTACCATAGTTTTTAATATTACATGAAAACAACAGAAGACTGAATTCTGTAAAGTTAGAAAACTAGCTTGAACCTCACTTTACATAAACATGAGAAACAAGTATCAAGGTAAAATTCCATTTAAGGTTATTATTAAAGAACATCTTATCTATAGCAGCATTTTAAGCTCACAACAACTTAACTTTGAACATATACTTAAGCTCTACATTTTTTTTTAAGTACTTTTTTTTTTCCCCTTTTAGATTTTATTTATTTATCTTTAGAGAGGAAGGGAAGGAGAGAGGGAGAGAAACATCAATGTGCGGTTGCCTCTTGTATGTCCCCTGCCGGGAACTGGCCTGGCAACCCAGGCATGTGCCCTGACTGGGAATCGAACCGCGATCCTTCGGTTCGCAGGCCCGCGCTCAATCCACTGAGCTACACCAGCCAGGGCAAGCTCTACATTTTTACTCTCCCCTCCATGTTAATGTTTCTGATGTCACAATTTACATCTTTTACCTTGTATATTCATTAACACATTGTAGTTATTTTTACTATAGTTTTTATTTTGCCTTTGACATTGTAGTTGTTTTTACTACTTTTATCTTTTAACATTTATAAATACCAGATTTGTAAGTGATTTACCCACCATTATTACAACATTAGAGTATTCTGAATTTTACTAATTATTGTATTATTTTTTATTATCAACCTATGTTTTTGCCCACCCATGTATGACATTGTAACTATAGTTGATAACTGCTTTATGTAATTCACGTTTCTTAAGAGAGTCAAACTTAGGTGTTCTCACCAACACCCCCTCCCTCCAAAAGCTCTGCCATGGGTGTCCAGCTTTCCGCTCATGGGCCACATACATCCCAGGATAGCTATGAATGAGGCTCAACACAAAATCGTAAATTTACTAAAACATTATGAGATTTTTTTGTGTGTGATCACATGTTGCAATATATTTAATGTGTGGCCCAAGACAACTCTTCTTCTAGTGTGGCCCACAGACACCAACAGGTTGGACACCCCTGCTAGCTGATGTGGCTTAGTTGGTTGGAGCATCCTCCTGTGAACTATAAGGTCATGGGTTTGATTTTCAGTCAGAGCATATGCCAATGTTGCAGGTTCAGTTCCTAGTTGGGACACATACAAATGGCAGCCAGTCATTGTTTCTCTAGCATATCAGTGTTTCTCTCCCTCTCTTTCTCCCTCCCGTCCCCTCTCTCTAAAATCAATAAGCATGCCCTTGGTGAGGTTTAAAAAGAAAAAAACCGAAAAAGAAAAACAAAAATAAAATTTGTGAAATGTGATGTTTTAACTAGATGGGGGAATCCTTTCACAATTTGTATGTATATCTTATCACTATATACAACTCAGTGTCTTTCAATTTTATTTGTGAATTATACCTCAGTAGAGCTGAAGAAAAAAAAAAAAACAATGATGAACAGAATAATGCCTTAATAGGAAACTTCCTAGTAAGATATGATCATAAAACAGATCAAACCTCCATTTTAAAATGTACTATCAGTAATTGACATACCAGTGTTACGTGTCAAAAGCCAATATAAATTAAAATTAGAGAGCTCAGAAACGACATGACAGAATCTTGGAAAGTAGAAATAAAAGACAAGTCATTTCAAAGAAGACAGCTAAGCCAGCAGGACCACAAAAGTGAATAAACAGAAAAGATCTTTAAAATAAAAGTTGAAAAGGAAGAAAAATTTAAAGACCAAAGTGAATGTGAAAAGATAAAAGGATTTGAGAGTCACAAATATGGAAGATAGGCAAACAAACGGCACAGATAAAAGGCTTTTAGAAAGATAACTAAGGGAACGGAACAAATAAGAAAAACTGTAATTCACGAAAAGTCTCTTAAAAGAAGATTTGAAAACAACACCTAGAAAGAGAACACTCTGTGCCTGAGAATATCAGCCAGAGCAAAAAACCATCAAGATATATTCTAGTAAAATTAGTCTGTAGAAAAAGAAAATACATCTCAGGGCCTCTGAGAATGAGGTAAATGACTTCAAATGGAAATTAGGTTAGTATCAGACTTTCTCACAGCAACACTCTCTGTCAGTATTAAATGGAGTTAGTGTTTTCATAGTACTAGAGTAAGAAAATGTAAGCCAATGATTTTTATCCAGCAGAACTGACTTTCTCAATATTAAGCAATAGACAACATTATCAACACATAACAAGTCAAAAAATACTGTTTCCTGCCCTGGCTGGTGTAGCTCAGTGGATTGAGCGCGGGCCTGTGAACCAAAGGATCGCGGTTCGATTCCCAGTCAGGGCACATGCCTGGGTTGCAGGCCAGTTCTCAGCATGGGACACATAAGAGGCAACCATACATTGATATTTCTCTCCTTCTCCCTCTCTCCTACCCTTCCCCTCTAAAAATAAATAAATAAATAAATAAATATTTAAAAAAAAAAAATACTGTTTCCTTGACTCAATCTTGAAAATGTACTAGTGACTGAACTTTAGACAACCAAAATGATGAGTGAGATATCAAAAGAAGTTTTGATGAAGAGCATTAAAAATATAATTCCTTTTTAAAATTTTTTAAAATTATATTTTATTCATTATGCTATTACGGTTTTCCCAAACTTTCCCTCTTTATTCCCCCTCCACCCTTCATTCCCCAACCCTCCAGCATCCCCCCTTAGTTCATGTCCAGGGGTTATACATATAAGTTCTTTGAGTTCTCTGTTTCCTATACCATTTTTGACCTTTCCCTGTCTATTTAATGCCTACCAATTATGCTTCTTCTTCCCTGTACCTTCCCCCCCATTCCTCCCCTCCCCATCCCCACTGAAAACTCTCCATGTGATCTCCATTTCTCTGATTCTGTTCCTGTTCTAGCTGTTTGCTTAGTTTTTGTTTTCATTGTTTTTCTCTCTTTTATTTTTTTAGGTTCATTTGTCGATAGTTGTGAGTTTGTTGTCATTTTACTGTTCATATTTTTGATCTTCCTTTTCTTAGTTAAGTCCCTTTAACATTTCATGTAGTAATGGCTTGGTGATGATGAACTCCTTTAACTTGATCTTATCTGGGAAGCACTTGATCTGCCCTTCCATTCTAAATGACAGCTTTGCTGGATAGAGTAATCTTGGATGTAGGTCCTTGCCTTCCCTGATGTTGAATACTTCTTTCCAGCCCCTTCTTGCCTGTGAGGTTTCTTTTTAGAAATCAGCTGAAAGTCTTATGGGCACTCCTTTGTAGGTAACTTTTTCCTTTCCTCTTGCTGCTTTTAGGGTTCTCTCTTTGTCTTTAATCTTGAGTAACTTAATGATGATGTGCCTTGGTGTGTTCCTCTTTGGGTCCAACTTCTTTGGAACTCTCTGGGCTTTCTGGACTTCCTGAAAGTGTTTCCTTTGCTAGATTGGGGAAGTTTTCCTTCATTACTTGTTCAAATAAATTGTCCTTCTGGTACCCCTATAATTCAAATATTGGAATATTTTAGGTTGTCCCAGAGATTCCTCAGCCTCTCTTCATTTTTTGGATTCTTGTTTTTTCATTTTGTTCTAGTTGGATGTTTATTTCTTCCTTCTGTTCCAGATCATTGCTTTGAGTCCTGGTTTCCTTCCTGTCACTGTTGGTTCCCTGCATATTTTCCTTTATTTCATTTTGGGTGTCTTTCATTTGTTCTTTCATTTTTCAACCAAGCCCAATCATTTCTGTGAGCATTTTGATTACCAAGACTTTAAATTCTCCATCAGATAGGTTGGTTGGCTATATCCTGCTCTCTTAGCTCTCTTTCTGAGGTTTTGCTCTGTTCTTTCATTTTGGCCCTATTTCAAGGCCCTGATAAGTTGTAAGGGGGCAGGGCCTTCTATATTCACCCAGGCAAGGCCTCCTTGCTGCGCTGAGACGCAGCCTTGGTTTCTCTCCGTCCGCTGCCTTACCAGTCTGGTTGTTCTGTTTTGACTGTTTCTTTAATTCCTTGGTTGTCAGAATTCCATGCAGTTTGAATTTTTCTGGCCCTTCTGGTTGTTTAGTGATTTTAGATTGGTTGTTTTTCTCCTTCTGGTTATGCAAGGAAGTGAAGGGTTTCTACCTACACCTCCATGTTGGCTGGAACTGAAAAATAAAATTTCTTCTAGTATGAAAACTAAAGTATGGTTAAAACTGAGAGTGTGTAATACATAATGTAATACATTAGATAATGTAGATAAAGTACCACTATAAAGGGTTAAAGTGAGAATACGAGAACTACATGCAAAAATTTTGTTAAATTCTATAGTAACTACATTGCTGTATAGGTATTAATTACTATTTGTTCTGAGTTTTTTGAGACTATTTATAATGTTGCATCATCAAGTAAGTGAGTAATTATCAGATATATTAATTCTTTTGCCCTTGCCTGTGTAGGATTCTTGGTATGGAGAAAGGAAATACAGATGTAATACCACAGAGGTTAAGAGAAACTGATAATTCTTAGTTTATATTGAAAATCCTGACATGAACTCCTTAGGTATTTCATATTACAGAATAAATACACACAAATATATGTTTATACTTTTATAGTGAAGAGGCCTAGGGGAGCAAAAGCTGCCAGATTGTAATACCGAAAAGCCATTTCACCTAAAAAGAAACCATACCTTTAAAGTTAAATAGCTGGTTCTGAGTCTCTGGCAAGAAATGTATAAGATAAGCTGGAACATTGTCATATCAAACAGCAAAAGAAGCTATTATAGCCTACTAGGGTCATTTCAGAAAGCCTAGAGCCAGGGGTGTCAAACTTGTTTTCACTGGGGGCCACATCAGCCTCATGGTTGCCTTCAAAGGGCCAAATGTAATTTTAGGACTGCGTAAATGTAACTACTCCTTAACAGTTAAGCAAGAGCTCGGTGCTGCCTCTGGGTAGAAACAAGGTACTGGGCTGGATAAAACAAGGCAGAGGGCCAGATTCGGCCCGCGGGCCTTGTGTGTGCTACCTGTGGCGTAGAGAAATAAGAAGCCTCTCACTGGTCAAAGATTGATAGAAACTCATCAAGTGTGTTTAAACCCTTGAATTTATAATGATATTTTAAAAAGGAAGTGGTCACTTTCAGAGGATATATAGGGAACCAGTTCATCACCTTGAATATTGATAACAAAGAGAAAGACTCAAAACAATTTATCTACCCTTTTCTATATGAACCTACAGGCAGCTAACAAAATAGTAGATATGGGTAAACTATTTCAGTTAAATGAAAAGGAAATGATATAGTTAAAATTATCATGAGTCTGATCAGATTTGCCATTTTCAGAAAATTTTCAGGTAAAACAGTGGACAGAGAGACATATTGAAATGTACCATGAGTGTACATCAGCAGATTTGGACATATAAGGCTGGATATCCCAGGTCCTTAAACAGATCAACTGGAAAAAGTCATGAGGGAACCTATAGATTAAAAGAGACTGAAAGGGTAGTGGAGGGAGGGATGAATAAGCAGAATACAGAGGATTTTTGGGCAGTGAAAATACTCTGTGCTGCTATAATGATGGATATGTATTCTTATTCATTTGTCTAAATTCATAGAATGCTCAGCACCAAGAGTGATACCTAAGGTAATCTCTGGACTTGGGTAATTATGATGGGACAGAATAGGTTCTCCAGTTGTAACAAAAATGCCACTCTGGTGGGGATGTTGATAAGTGTGAAGACTGTACATGTTTGGGGGCTGGGGATATGTGGGAAATTTCTTTACCTTCTCAATTTTGCTGTGAAATTAAAACTGCTCTTAAAAAAAAAAGTCTTAACAAAAGAGAGAGACTTAAAATACATAGTAAATGAAAGAAACAGGTGGCCAAGACTAAACTGTTTTTCTGTGGATGTACACTTGGGTAATAAAACTGTCAAGAAAGGTAAGGGTAGTGACTACCATAAAGTCAAAATAATGGTTACTGTTGTGGAGAGGGAGGGACATGGGCAGGGTCCATGAAGGGCCTTCTGAGGTTCTTGGCAAAATTCTTTCTTGATCTGGGTGAAGGTTACAGGGTTTGCCATATAGTAACTCATTAAGTTATATATTTGTCTTGTTTGATTTTTTCCTGTACTTGCTTTATTTTGTAATAAGAATTTAAAGATAAGTTACCTGTGTGTTTTTCAGCAGTTAGAGTAAAATGAGTTACCAGCAGCCACTATTGGAAAGGTGGAAACTTAAGAGTTCAAGAGAAGGCTTTTATCATATTAAATTTAAGAAGAATTTTTCATACGGAATCATTAGTGCTGTATTGGGTATTAATTGCAATTTGTGTGTGTGTGTTAATTTCATATTACTTTTTCATGTTGGTCTTTGTTTAAAATTAGGGGCATAATTTAGTAAAGGTAATTCTACAAAACTACTGTTAATTAAAAAAAAGCTAATCTTGCCCTTAAAATAAGAATAGATCTTAGAATACCCAGGAAAGGTGTAATCTCTATATCCCTTAAATGGCCTTCTTTCAACATCATCATTTTAACTTTTGCATTTGATAAGAGCATGTAGCAGGGTACAGCACCACACTTATTAGGTGTGTATATGGTATTCTTTATTATAGAATAATAATTTGTGCTATTCTTTATGAACATAGTGCTTTTGATCATTTGTCAGTAAGGCATGAGCTTTTTGGCTGCTCTTCCAGTGGTAATGGACTTGTCCTTAAACTTCCACACTTTTTGAATTCCTTTTGAGATGAATACCAGTGCATTTGCTAAAACACCATTCAAACAGTTTAAGGATAAAATTGGTCTTGGAAGGGGTAAGCTAATTGATCAGCAGTTGGCCTTACAGAACAATACCCACAATCTTAGATATGTTAAATTCTCCAAAGAAATCTAACACAGAAGTTAAAAAGAGTCTTACCATTCAGTTCTGGGAAAAGCTTTATAGTTGCTGTTCTAAGTCTTTTTTTTTTTTTTTTTTTCCGCTTTAAATATGTGTAGTTTATTGTCAACTATAGTTCAGTACAGGTGTTCCTTACAAAGTCAATAAAGGAAATAAAGTAAAATACTAAAAAATATTTTATTAACCCTAAAGAACACAAGACAGGAAAAATAAAAATTAAACATTTCTACTACTCAAAATACACTATTAAAAAATTTTTTTTTCTTAATTGAAAACTCACATGAGCAATACAGTTTCCATGATGAACTTCAAAGATTCATTTCTGTCCCACTTCCTTAGAAAAGAAACAACAGGAATTTATAGTATATACTTAATTATTCTGTATTTGTGTATCTTGTTCCAAACAATCTTTCATATAAGCTGTGGAAGACTTAAGTATATCAATTGTTTCTGGGCATAGATAATTCAAGGCTCTCATATGCATTTCCTAATGTGAATTAATTATGCCTTCTAAACATTATCCCTGCAGAAAGTACGTTACTTTTAAGACTCTCATGTGCTTTGTGAGATAAAATAGAGACTTTTTCTCCATTTGCAACAGGGGAAAACTACAATATTTATCTTTTAAGAAAAAAATTATCGATGTATTGTTAGGATGGCATTTCTCCTTAAACTGTTCTATAGATTCAACACATTCTCAACAAAGATTCCCAAAGGTAATATTGTGGGTGCATGTTAAATAAAAAATTAAAATAACTCAATTGATTTTGTAAGATTACAAAAACATGACAGCTTCCTACGTGCTTGCAAGACATACCATAAAGTTGGAATAATTAAAGCAGTGAGGTACTAAATCTAAGAATAGAGAGCGCTCAGTGGAACAGAATAGAGTTCAGAAATATGGCACATGTATATGACTAATTGACTTTAACATAAGTATCAAGGCTGTAAATATGCTCTTTTAACCTGTCTTGACAGACACTGAAGAAAAACAGTGAACTTTAAAAACTAGGAGGACTATAAAAGCCCTCTCTGGAAAATTATAATTCCTAATTACAAAAGTCAGGTTTTCAAGTTCAGGCTATTAAAGAACACTTTTTCAGTGTAATTCAGCAACAATAGCAAATGTGACAGAATGGTGGAGGCAAGTCTAGAAAGATGGGCAGAAGCCAGATCATAGAAGGTCTAATATTCTGAGATAAGGTATTTGAATTTCATCTTGAAAAGTATTAGGAGTCATTTCAGGTAGTAAATTGACATGCTTGGATTTGTGTTCTAGAAATACCATTTTGGTAGTTGTGCATATAATAGTTTAAAGATTATTTTACCTTCTTAAATCTTCCAGTGCATCATCATTGTTCTCAGGAAAAAGTACAAAATCTTTTATTGCGACTTAAATGCTCTAATTTCTTTACTTAATTTTAGCCATGTTCTGACCACTTTTACCCTTTGTGTATTATGTCCCAACCCTAATGAACCACTTGTGGCTCTCTGAAGACATCTATGATGATTCCTAAGTTTCTGCTTTAAATGGTTAGATGGAAATGTCATTCATTGAGATAGGAAATTCAGGAAAAGGGGATAGATTCATTTTTCTCCCTTCTCTTCCCTTCCCTTTTCCCTCCCTCCCTCCCTCCCTCCCTTCCTTCCTTCCTTCCTTCCCACATAGGAAAAGAATAAGTTTGAGTCCAGCTTTGGACATACTTGCATTTGAGTCATTTACAGAAAACTATGGTGTTAAAGTCTAAAGACCTTTGGCTTTATGAGCCTGCAGCTCAGCAGAGCCGTTTCAGAGGAAGATATAGATGTATAGTTATTATCAAGTTAATGGTTGTTGAAACCATGTACTATAAACAGGGGGATTTTACATCAGTGCTAGAGACTTAGGAAGAGATAAGAACCACATACCAGAAACATTGATGAATTCTCCAGGGTTTGAGATGGAAGGACATCCTAATCTGACTAAGCTGTTGCATCATCACACATCCTTGTTTGCCTGGGTTCCAGGAAACCCCTCAGACCCAGGCAGAGTGACATGTTGGTCATCTACTGAGTTTGTGAAGAATCTACTTTTCAAAGAAGCAACTTGAAGAGATTTACCCAAATCAACAACAACCACAACTCCAGGTATGATGGCTGGAGGTGAGGGTGATGAGGAGGAGGTGGGATAGAGTGGAAGGTAGGCCTCATCTAGATTCCGTTAGCATCTCTAGGAGATAACCATACACTGAAGGACACGTATATTATGGCAACCATGCTTGACATGATTGAGCTGATAAAGCATGTCATACAAAGATCAGAGGTATAGTTAAAGCCAACTATGAATGAGCACAGTGGTCCCAGAGAGAACAAGCAGGACCACTATAGCAGCATACTTCTTGGTGCTAACAGAAACGTGAAAAAGAAACACATGAATATGCTGCTGTTATCACTAGCTTCAGACCCTTCCCTGTGATTTGATTTTGGAAATAAAGTGAAGCTGTAATACATTGAAAATGTATTCACCTTCCTTCTTCTGGATCTGAAAGCTTGGACCAGGAATCTGCAGGCTGTAAAAGAATTGGTCTCAACTTCCAACAAGGTACAAATCTCCCACTGAAACACAAGATGATAGAAAAAAAATAACGGCACGTGAGAAGATGCTACAATTCGAATGGATGACACATATTAAGGAATCAGAGCAGATACCTTCCTGTAATTTCTTATAAGGTACAGGAGAAAAAAATTTGTCAAAGTTCAAAAGGACACATGTATGAAAAGAGTAAGTAGTAGTAAGAATACATTCAAGATCAGTAAAAACAATAATAATAACATGATCGTTCAATTTAAAATACAGTATAAGCACTGACAACCAGATAGATGACCAAAAAAAAAAAAAAAAAAAAAAAAAACCCAGTGAAATGGAAAACAACCTTGAAATCGTCTCACAATTTGGAGAAGCAGAGATGAAAACAATGGAAGAAAAGATTTGAGACATGGAAGTTGATCCAGAAGTTGTTCCTGTGTTGCTGCAGAAGGAAGACATTCTTAATATGGAAGGAGTCAAAATGTATCTTTTACATTGCTCTTTCTTAAAAACTTAATTGATATGCTTCAGAAGACTAATAGAGATGAATTAGACTAAAGATCCAGAGTGGAAAAGGCAGATAATTAAATATTTGTGAAGAATAAAATCAGTTAAATAAGGAGTTAAATCTAGTAATTGCTTTTAATATGCTTTAAAACTTAATGCAACTGTGAGATATTTTGGAATAAAACATAAAAATGAAAGCACATAATATCTAAAATCCCAGGTTTTATCAATAAGAAACAACTGGTAGTGGGATGGTTAGATAGGAAGGAAGGGCAGGCAGGGGTAAAACCATGTTAACTACTTACCTTACACGTGGGGGTCAGTAAATACTGTCGTACTCGTGACATTGAGAATAATCTAAAATAGGATGTTACATGGTTTTAAAATGTAAAGATTATTAAGATTTTGATAAGTTTGTATATCTTCTAATCCCTGCAGACATAGAGTATATAAATTTAGTAGGAAAGTACATGATAAAGGGGAGAGGTAAAGTGTAAGGAAAAAAAGAGAAGTTGAAGAAAAGTGTAAGATCAAGCAGCTGTGCTCTTAAATATAAATGTAATAAATCTGAATGTTGAACAATATTTTTTTAACCATACTGCCCTATTGTGAAAGATTTTTTAAGTTGTAATTTTTTTACTCATAACCATTGTTGGAATAAAGAGGAGCTTGTGTGAGTCTACATCTTTGATTACAACTTTAGAATTACTACAAGTACGATTTATATATCAAGGTGCATAGAAATTTTAAAGCCAGTCTTTGTTTTATGGAGTGATTTTACTAATTTCCACAGCCACACACACACAGCATGTCTGCATATCTTATCTACCATTTTTTAAATATTAAGTTAAATTAAGAAAAGATAATCTATTTTGGAATTTTAAAGTATATTTTGCTTGTATTAATTGCATTTTTTCTTTACTAGTGAGAGTACTTTTCATAGTGTATAGTAGATTCTTATTATTCGTGATGGTTAATTCCATAAAGTTGTTGCATGCACTGAAATAGTGAAAAGTGAGCCATTGCTGTTAGGCGAAATACAGAAATTAGGTTCCTGGTAACTGGTCAAAACATTTTATTAACTGATTATTATATAACCCTTTAATGTATGAGGCCTGTCCAGAGGGTATCCAGCCATGTAATATGAAAAATAGAGACATTTATCGAAGAAGATAAAAGATACAAGAAACATTGTACATAGAACAATGACACCTCAGTCCCCTTGAAAGTAGGCACCTTGGGACCTCACACAGTTCTCCCAATCCCCATCAGCTGCCCTGTTATATTTTTCTGAATCACATCAACAGTCTGAAATCTGTTTCCTTTCAAAAGTGATGTTAGTTTTTGGAAAAGCCAGAAGTCACAGGGCACCAAATCTAGGCTGTAAGGGGTTTGAGTCACCTAGGCGATTTGATGTTTCGCCAAACTCTACATGAGATGTGAAGCATGAGTGGGCACATTGTTGTGATGAAGCTGGCAATCCCCAGTTGTCAATAGCTGCGGCCTTCTGAATCATTCGAATAGTTCCATGAAGGAATGTTCAAGCTTAACACAAAATTTGATGTAGATTTGTTGCTTTACTCACTCAGGCATTTTGAATGTTAGGGCCACACAGTACACATGCTCACTCAGTGGCATCTACTGCCCCCACTGACTAGTACAGTGAAGTCATTGTTCACGCATGTGCATTCCAGTGCCTTAACTATTTTAAAAACAGAAACCACTTGATGTTTGGGACTTGCTTGTATTTATATATATATATGTACATACTCTGCACATACCTGTAATGATGAAAGACTAGAAAGGTTTACTTTGTATTTCCATTTTTTTCATATCATTATTCCTTATATAATCATGAGGAAATAATTACTTTGGAAAAAAGTGAATACCAGATTTTGCTGAAATGGTTTCAGTCAGCTTCTGTCTTGCTTGTACTCCAGATATATTAACTTTACTTCTCTCTGACCTACCTATAATTTTCTTGAACACAGTATAGCTCAGCCTTTCTTCATGTGAGGCTTAGATGTTTAAGACGTTATTTACATTATTTGAGTCATTTGCCCATTTTAAAATTGAGTTATTCATCTTACTATTGAGTTGTAAGAGTTTTATGTATTGTGGATACAGTTTTTTCATATGATATGAGTTAGAAATATTTTTCTGTCTGTAGTTTGCGGTTTCATTTTCTTGTTGGTGTGCTTTGAAGTACAAAAATTTTGATTTTAATAAAGTTCACTCTGTCAGTTTTTTGTTAAAAGTGCTTTGGATATCCTAAGAAATCTTCCAAAGTTATGAAGATTTATGCTTGTTTTCTTCTAAGAGTTTTGTTGTTTAACTGTTGCATTTAGTTCTATGATCCATTTTGTGTATGGTGTCTACTGCTGTGTTGTTAAATACAGTTGTAAGTTCTCAGTTATTTTTTAATGGTTTATCGATTATTTTGTGAATGAATTATTTAATTAATTACAATTTTTATATTTTTAGAAATATTCCACATATAAGTGAGATCATACAATATTTGTCTTTCTCTTTCAGACTTATTTATTATAATGCCCTTGAGGTTCATCCAAGTTGTTGCAGATGACAGGACATCCTCTTTTTGTGCCTAAATACTATTCCTTTGTGTACATATACATTACATTTTAATCATCTGTTCATCTCCCCATGGACATGTAGGTTGTTTCCATGTCTTGGCTATTGTAAATAGTGCTGTAGCAAATGGGGGTGCAAATATCTCTTTGCTTTGACATGGTGATTTTGTTTCATTGAGGTATATACCCAGAAGTGGAATTGCTGGAATTTTAATTTTTTTGAGGAACCTCCACACTGTTTTCAGTACTGGCTATACTAGTTTACATTCCCATCAATGGTGCACAAGGGTTCTCTTTTCTCTACATCCTCACTAGCTTTTGTTATTTTTTTGTCTTTTTCATGGTAGCCATTCTAATGGGCACAATGTGATACCTCATTTTGGTTTTGATTTGCATTTCCCTAGTGATTAGTGATGTTGGGCACCTTTCATGTGCCTGTTGGCACTTTGAATATCTTCTTTGGAAAAATGTCTATTCGGGTACATTGTCCATTTCTTATTGGATTATTAATTATTTATTTTTGCTATTGAGTTATGTGAGTTTTATTGTATATTTCGGATATTAACACCTTATTAAATATATGATTTTAAAATATTTTCTTTCATTTCATAGGTTGCCTTTTCATTTTTTTATCATTTCCTTTGCTGTGCAGAAGCTTTTTAGTTTGACGTAGTCCCACTTGTTTATTTTTTATTTATTGCTTATGCTTTAGGTGTCATATCCAAAATCTTTTTCAATTCTTGTGTCAAGGAGCTATTACCCCTGTGTTTTCTTTTAGGAGTTTTATAGTTCCAGGTCTTACATTTAAGTATTCAATTCATTTTGAGTTAGTTTTTGTAAATGGTATGAGGTAAGGGTCTAATTTCTTTTTTTTCACCTTTGAATAGCTAATATTCCCATTACCACATTATTCAAGAGACTGTCTTTTCTCCATTTTTGGCTCCCTTGTATAATACTAGTTGACTGTATACATTTTTGTAGCTTTCATTGCTAGTATATAGAAATGTAATTTATTTCTGTATATTAATCTTGTATTCTGCAAACTTGCTAAATTAATTAGGTCTGGGGGGCTTTAAAAATTCTTTAGCATTTTCTACATATAGAATCATATCATCTGTGAATAATGACAGTTTTACTTCTCCATTTACAGTCTGTATTCCTTCCATATCTATCTGTCTGTTCACTTTGTTTTTCTTGTATAAAACTATATGGTGGCCACACTGGATTCCCGATATGGACTCCTGGTGAATATGGTCTCTTTCCAGAGTTGGGAGTAGTCCTTGCACATGACATCAAAATTAGCCTTGGTGAAGTTTCCTAGAGTGCAACTCCTGGCAAAGGTGTAGCAGTTGTTGAAACCAGCTACCATCAGCATCTTCTTGGCTACAGAAGGCTGAAGTATACCAGCACAGAGCCAGCCACAGGGCCAGTCAGTCACTTTGCAGGGGATATATGGGGCTTGCCAATATTATTCCCCTGGTAGCTTTACCACATGGGTCAGTGGAGAGCTTGGCCAGGATGATGGCCCCACGGATGGCAGAGGTTAACTCCTTGGGATTCTTAATACCTAAACAGCCATGTAAATTGCAATCCCCGATGGTGAGGTGCCTTGAACCAGATCCACTGGCCAGTGTGTGTCTGCTTTTGCACCAGAATAATCTTAAGAATCTCATTCTTGAGGCATTTTCCCGGGGGAAAAAATCAGTGATCCCAGATTCTTTGATGTCAAGGGACTTGATTTTTATGTCCTTGACAGGTGACCCAGGTTGGTAAAGGGGTTTGGTTTATGCCTCAGCTTTGCCTTTGCCAGCTCTATGGCTTCTGAAGGTGCTGCCCAGGCCTCCCAGGAAGGCACTGTGGCCTCCCCTTCCGGGGCTTCTGGTGCTTCGAGTGCTTCTGGGCTTCTCCTCAGCACCCATGTCATTCCCCATTGGGTGTTTTCTCGAAGAAGCTGGATGCCTTCTATTTTTGTTTGATAGTAGACTAAGATCTTCTGGTATAGTACTGTGTAGAAACAAGCCAAGATTTCTGATCTTTGGGTGAAAGCATTAATTTGTTTTCTCATCAAGCATGATCTTAGTTGTAGTGTTCCATAAGAGACCTTTTATCAGGTTGAGGAAGTTCCCTTCTATTACTAGTTCTTCACAATTTTTACCATGATTGAGTATTGGATTTTGTCCAGTTTTTTTTTTTTAATCTACTGAGACAATCATGTAGTTTTGTTTTTTATTTTATGAGCATTAGAATTGAATTAATTGGTTTTTGGTTGTTAAACCAATCTTGTATTCCTGATGTAAACCCCACTTGGTATGGTTTAGAGTCCTTTTTAGATATACTAGATTCAGTTCAATAATATTCCATTGAGGATTTTTATGTCTTTGTTCATGAGAGATAAAGGTGTCTAGTTTACCCTTCTTGTGATTTTTCTGGCTTTGGTATCAGTGTATTACTGGTTGAGAAGGGTTGTCTCTTCTATTATCTGGGAAAGGGTGTGATGGGTTGATACTGTTTCTCCTGTAAATACTTGGTAGAAGTCATTGGTGAAGTCATCTGGGCATGGAGATATCTTTATGGGAAACTTTTAAATTATTATTTCCTTAGTTGTTCTAGGTCTTTAGATTTTTATTTCTTCTTGAGTCGGTTTGGTAATTTGTTTCTAAGAGTCATCTAAGTTGTATGTTTTGTTGACATTAAGTTGTTCATGGCATTTCTTTATAATCCTTTTAATTTCTGTAGGGTCAACAGTGATATCCCTCTTTTTATTGACAATTTTATTTACAAGTTTCCTAATTTGTGTCTTTTCTCTTTTTTTTCCTTGGCCTGTCTAGCTGAAGGTATGTCAAGTTTGTAGATCTTCTCATAGAACCCACATTTAATTTTATTGATTTTTTTCTCTATTGTTTTTCTTTTGTATTTCATGGATTCCTACCCTAATATTTTTATTTTCTTTTTAATGCTTGCTCTGGATTTAGTTTGCTATTCTTTTTCTAGTTTCTTAAGGTCAAAGCTTAGCTTATTCTTACGAGAGCTATCTTCTTTCTAAAACAGGCATTCAGAGGTAAATTTATGGAATTTTTCCCTAAGCAGCCGTTTGGTGGCATTCCATAAACTCTTTCCTCATAAGCTTTTGTATGTTGTGTTTTTTTACCTCAAAATATTTAAAAAATGTTCTTGTGATTTCTTCTTTGACTCATTGCTTATTTAGAAAACATTGAGGAAGTATTTAGAGTTTAGAAAATTCTCATCTGTGGAACTCCCAAATTTTTTGTAGTTAATTTCTTAATGAATTCCACTGTTATTGAGGAATGTACTTTCTGTAACCTCAGCCTTTTAAATTAATACTTTTTCTGTGACTTAGCATGATGTCTTTTCTAGAGAAAGTTCTGTGTATAATTGGAAGAATGTGTATTCTCCTGTTGTTGGATGGAGTCTTCTGTAGATGCTAGGTTAAAAGTAAGTGGTTGATAATGTTCAAATTTCCAATTCCTTGATGATTTCTGTCTTCTTGTTCTGTCTTTTAATGAGAATAGGATATTGAATTCTTAGATTGTTATTTTTGAATTGTCTGCTTCTTCAGTTCTGTCAGAGATTACTTCATTTTGGGCCCTGGTTTTTACATGCATGTATGTTTATAATTCTATTTTCCTGGTGATTTTTATATATATATATATTTTTATTTTAATTGTTGATCTTGTATAGTTTTCTGTCTTTTACTCCCACCCCAGCCCTCCCCACCTCCCTCCCATTTTCACTCCCCATAGTTTTTGTTCATGTGTCCTTTATACTTGTTCCTGTAAACCCTTCCCCCTTTCCCCTGAAATTCCTTCCCCTCTCCCCTCTGGTGACTGTCAGCCTGTTCTCAGTTTCAGTGTCTTTGGTTATATTATGCTTGTTTGTTTGTTTTGTTGATTAGGTTCCTGTTAAAGGTGAGCACCTACCCTTTGCAACAGCATGGATGGAACTGGAGAGCATCATGCTAAGCGAAATAAGCCAGGCAGTGAAAGACAAATATCATATGATCTCTCTTGGTGATTTGACTCTTTGTCATAAAATGTACTTCTTTTCCTCTAGTAATATTTTTTTCTTAAAGTGTGCTTTGTACTACAGAACCGCTCCATCTCTCTTTTGGTTACCTTTAGCTATACCCTTTTACTTTCAACAAATTTGTATCCTTGAATATAAAGTGTGCCTCTTATAGTCAACATAGTTGAATCTTAGTAACAACCTTTATCTTTTATATACAGTTGACTCTTGAACAAAATGGGTTTGAACTGTGCAGGTCCACTTAATACCTGCATTTTTTCTTTTCAGTAAATATACAATTGGCCATCGGTGTTCCCTGGGTTTTGCATCCAACTGCAGCTCAAAAACAGTATTTTTGATCATGGTTGCTGGGAATCTAAAGATGTGGAGGGTCAACTATATGCATTGTTCTGTGCCATTTTTTTTAAAGAGACTTTAGCATCTGCGGATTTGGGTATCTAGGGTGTCCTGGAATACCAAGGGACAGCTGTAGTTAAGTTTTAAAGGGGTCCAAAGTTATATGTGCATTTCAAGTGCTCTGGGGTCCATGCTCCTAATCCCCGTGTGTTCACGGGTCAACCGTGTGCATATATTAAGGTGTTCAACCTTTTGCCTTTTGATTGGATAGTTAATCCATTCACATTTAATGTTACTAATGATATGATTAGGTTAACATCTGACATTTTGATGTTTGTTTTTTTATATATCTGTCTTTTTATTCCTCTGGTTCTTCTTTTCTGCCTTTCTTTGTATTATTATTTTCCTCTGTTGATTTTCTTTAAACTGTATTTTTGGAATTAAAAATTTTTAGTGATTATTCTAGGGATTGAAATATGTATTTTGTCAAAATCTACTTTATGGGAATATTAAATTAATATCTGTAAAGTATAGAAATTTTAACTCTAGTATACTTTCATTCCCTCTTCCCCTCTTTGTGCTATTATTGTCCTTTATGTTACACTTCTATTATCACCAGCGCATTATTATAATTATTGCTTTATACAATCTTATGTGTTTTTGAAAGGGTTAAAAAAGGAGAAAATATTGGAGTCTTTTACTAACTTACATATTTGCTGTTTCTGGTACTTTGAGTTTTCATGAGGGTTTGAGCTATTTGGTGTCATTTTTCTTGGTCTGGTGTAGTTCTGTTCTTTCCCCTTTTCCTTTGTGCTTCAAGTATTTTATTTTTAAAAGAAATCTCTTTTCCTATTTCTTTTTGATCTTTAAAAATTCCTCCTTAGGGATGTAATGTACAACATGATAACTAAAGTACACTGCTGTAGAATGTATAAGAAAGTCATGAAGAAAGTTAATCCTGAGTTCTCATCATAAAGAGAAAACATTTTTCTTTTCTTTGAATTGTATCTTTATGAGACGATGGCTGTTAGTTGTGGTATTTATTTACAATATGTTGGTCTCCGTAGTAGAGATTTATTTTTTTAACTTCTGCTATCGTTGAGGCATACTACTGAAGAACCGAGCTTTGATCTTGCCTGCCACTTTTGTTCGCAGTGCCCATGACCAACGCCTCCTTGCAGTAATTTGCATTCCAGGGGGAAACCAAGGGGCAGGTCTGCTTGATAATCCCAATCCGAGAGAAGAAAGGTGAACACTGTACTATGTACAGCTATCTCCACTTTGAGGAACAAGTCACCATTGACTGGACAAACCAGTAAATGACCAAAGAATATGACAAGAACGTGTGCTAGCCTTTTCAGCTCTGTTAATTATATTATTTTATTTAAGAAATGAAGTTTTATTGAGCATTTCCTGAGTATCTAATAAATCAATCTACCTAATTTGTACGCATACTGTTGTATGAGATCCTGGGAAATATAAATAAGCTAGAGTCTGGTATTTACTTCATTGTAATAAGTTAATCGATTTTAAGAACTTTTTATTAATTTAAATACTACCAGATGAAATTTCATTTCACTTATAAAATGTTTCCCTTCTATCAGAAATAGTAAAATATTAAAAACATATATCCTAAAATTGAAGAGTCGCTTATGAAATGTTTATTAAATACCAAGCATGATGCTAAATGCTTTTACATATGGTATTATCATATAATCTTCACAATAAATCAGCGAGTTTAGATTGTTATCTTCCCTTTACAGAGGAAGAAAGCAAAGCTTGCAAAAACGATATAAGTATTAAGTGTCGGGAACATTTGAACCTAGCTCTATTTGATTTCTTATCAATGTGTAAATGCTTTCAATCAGTGTATGAAATGAGTGTATTTTGTAGGGAGGGAGTTTGTTTTTCCTATTTGTTTAGTCTCTTATGTTGAGTTTACTAGAGTGAATTTTAACCTTTTACTTAATAACTTACAAAGGACATAGGCTTTTTCTCCCCCAGATTTTTCAAAGATTTGATTATGTAATTTACAGTTTTAAAAAATGGTTACAGAAATGCCGAGTAGTTTTTTTATTCTTTATTTTTCTGTTGTATTACTTTTTTTTCTTGGCAGCTTCTCAGAACTCTCTCTTTATGTCTTACCGTAAGTAATTTTGGAAGACTTTAGTGTGGAATATGCAGGCCTGTTTAAATTTGGCCTTAAGCTATGATATCACTCATGTAAATGCCGTGATCACTTTAATGAACTTAATAAAAAATGGAAGAAACTACTTCAGAAATAGAGATTGTGACAGTTCTTTTTGGGAAATGAGAGAGATGAGTAATTTGTTAGGGAAGAGAAAATTAGAAAACTGAGAGGACAAAATTGTGGTGATGTGGGCTGGCAAAGTAGGTATGAGGTTCTAAAATAGAAAGTTTGTTTATTTAACTAGTCATGCTAATGTTGTGTTCAGTTTTTTAAAATTTGCCCCAAATGTGAAACACTTTAGGCTAGGACCATTTCATGTGCAATAACAGATGCTAATTCTACTTAGGTAAAAATTATTTTATTACACTCAATTTATTTTAACTGATAGTCTCCTTCAAGGACTGAAAATTGGATTGTCTTCCCTAAAATACATGATACTCTTTATTTCTCTTCAGTTGCTTATATTTTCCCTCCCTACCTCCTTCCCTTTTTTCCTCCCTCATGCAATTTATGAAAATACTATATTCGACATTGTGAAAATGTCAAAGCATTAATTTTCTTGAATATTATTTTGGCTCAAAACATTTTTTTGTTCATTATTCAGGAGTATTTACTACCCTAGCTGGTGTGGCTTAGTTGGCTGGAACATTGTCCCATAGACCAAAAGGTTGTGGGTTTGATTCCCATTCAGAGCACATACCAAGTTGTGTGTTTGATCCCAGGTTGGGGCGTGTACGAAAGGCAACTGATGGATGTTTCTCTCTCACATCAATATTTTTCTCCCTCTCTATCTCTTTCCCTTTCTTTGTAAAAGGAATGAAAAAAGAAATGTCCTAAGGTAAGGATTAAAAAAAAGAATATTTACTGATTACTTAACTCTCCATGACACTCCGCAAAGTTCTGTGTCTTTGGTACTAATCAGGCTCTCCACCTTTCATATAGCATAGATTGCTTGTGACATTTTTTGGTGTACTTTGCCTCATGAACACATTCTGCCAGTGGCAGGACTTCCTTTTTGCTACATGACTTCTGGGTGTTAAACCTTATAGCAGAAAGCTGGCTGAGATGATCTTTCGCTGGAGCTAGACTGGGGTTTGCAGAGAAAGCTCTGCCAGAATGCCTTTTTAGCCTCGTGTATGATTTTACTGTTTCAGTTATCAAAACCAAAAGAAATAATGGAAGAAACAAGCCTAGATTCTTTGTTCTTCCACATCAAGAAGGGAAAAAAACTATTGCTGATTTAAAACTACTTCCCAGTGCCAACTGTGAACTGTAGGCTTTTTCTTTTTGCCTGCCTTTGTCTTTCTAACGAGATGAATTATGTGGAAGGATGGAAGATGTGAGTCCGGAGATGGGAATAGACAGCAGTGCTGATACTGGGGCCTTCTCTCTCTCTTAATTTCTAGTGAACCTGGGGGCTGCTACCAGTTTGGAGACTACTCTGAAATACTTGGTTTGGGGGATTTGGACACCATGAAAATGTGTTTGAATTTACTATGTGATTTATTTTTCACAGGTGTATTTGACCATAAGATATGTGTTACTCAGGATTTGTATGTGTTAATGTGGATTACAAAACCATTTAATGGAGAGATAAAGTTTTGATAAAAGAGTAAAATTTAGAAACGTTTGTGTTTTTCTCTTTGTGTTAATAGGCAGGCAGTGGTTAAAGGTTCCCTTCCACATCCTTTTGCCTTGACGTTATTTGAGGACACATTGTACTGGACTGACTGGAATACACACTCCATTTTGGCTTGCAACAAGTACACTGGCGAGGGTCTGCGTGAAATCCATTCTAACATCTTCTCTCCCATGGATATACATGCCTTCAGCCAACAGAGGCAGCCAAATGGTAAGTGATCTTGATTTTTAAATTCCAAGTTGGAATAGCTTTGTAGAACTGTGATGTCTGGCGTTCTTGAGAGGCAGGAGAAGGGAGGGCATATCCAAAGGTAGCAGGGAGGAATTAGAAAATAAGGAGAACATCCAAATATAATGCAGGTTAAACAACAGCTTAAACCAACAGCTTAAACAGCTTGGTATCTGTAACCACAGATCACCTCAGACCCTTGTTTGGATTTAGAGTTATGGAGGTAGAGAAGAAGGAAATAAAACAAATTGAGATAGCTCATACACAGATGTGTTTCTTGTTCATATTATGTCTCTCTGATGTGTGTTTGATGTTTCATATGAGCATGTTTAAAAACAGATTTTTCTTGAAAGGACCCTTCTGTTAATCCAACTGATTAAATACCTCAGATTGCTGAATAAAATACCTACATAAACTTTTCTGTTCACACCCCATCCCTTTTTTTCTTAGTTTTGCTTCAGTTTTTTGGTTAACCTTTACAATGACTTGTTAACTTACAAAGGGGAATAGAATTAGGTTTAAAGGAATTTGAGAATGCTAAGTGCTTGGCACTTGTGTGTAAATAAATGTTTGGCATGTGTCTGATTGTATTCTATAGCCAGAAATGAAGGGTTTTTGTATTATACATTGCTTTGTATTAGTTTAGGCAACATAGTCAAATGTTGAATTTGTTATATTGGAATCTTGTGATTATGAGTCCATAAAAATGTTTTTAAATGTATGTGTTCCTCTTTTGTAAAAAAAAAAAAAAGTTCAGTCATTTGTATGAATTTTTTATTCTCATGGTTAGCCCTCAGGAAAGAATTTTCCTGGTTTCTTTTTGTTTTTAATGGCGCTTTTAATCCTTTATGCTTTACTAGTTTGGAATTTGCAATTATCTGTTATTACTTTCTTTTATCTTCCATGTTGTGTTGGTCTATCTTACATTGATTTCTTTCTATGAATATTATTTAAATACATTTCTTTTAATAGTTTCTACAAATTCTCTAATCTCTGCTCTGTTTTCCCTTATTTAATCCATATGCTTATTTTTTCCATGGTAATCTTTCTGAAGTATGATTTTTCAACATTGGAATTACTTTTCTTGGCTTTCAGTGCCCTGTGCCAGTCTGTTCCCATTCTCTGTGCTCATTCAGCTTTAGTTCTTACTAGTCAACAGAAATCTTAATCTCCAGGGAGACTGTTTATCTTATGATTTCTGCCAATGTATGGCCTCCAAGCTCTTATTCATATGATTTCACACTTGAAATGTTCTGTTACCTATCTTTCCTGTCCTTCAAGGTTCCTGTCATGTCCTCCATCTTCCATGAAGCTTTTTTTGTTTTTTAATCCCTAGTGATTTATTTCCCATTTGCCTCTATACTTGTTTACACAACCTGTTAGGTGCAAGATAGGATTCAGTTTGGTTTTATCGTTTGTTAATTTTGGCTTACTGACTAGATTGTAAGCTCTTTGAGGGCAGGGACATCCTGCTTTATTTCTTGTGTATTCCTCTTGGATTCTGAATGCTAAGTAAATTTTACAGATTAATTCCCTTCCTTGCAGATGGTATAGTAGTGAAGCACCTGGATGACATTTGGTAATAATTTGGTTTATCACAGTTGTTCATGTTACGGTTGTTAACCTTTGTGTACGTAGAGTGAGGAAGATCATCTGTAATCATTGGTATTAATCAGTGTGACTTATATTTGACAGCTACAAATCCATGTGGAATTGATAATGGTGGTTGTTCCCACTTGTGCTTGATGTCTCCAGTCAAGCCTTTTTATCAATGTGCTTGCCCAACTGGAGTCAAACTCCTGGAGGATGGGAAAACTTGCAAAGATGGTAAGAACATGGTCTTCAAGAAGGAAAAATTTTAAATAGCAATTAGGACTCTTTATGATTTATTTTATTTCTTGATAACATGCTCTTATAGGTCATAGTGCTTTGGGAGACTTGTTACTTAATCTTAGTGTTCATAATTGTGGGTTTTGGCCTCGGAAACTATTTTAAAAATTTTAGTATTTTTAACATGCTGTTTTTGAAAAGAATTAGGTGCTATTTCTTTTCTCTGTCAGCTTTCTTAGTCGTTTATATCACAATTGAGTCTTATGGAAATGAATATTCTGTAAGGAATATATTTTTAACAGTAGATGTAGATAGCACTTGTACATAAAGAACCTCTGTGCAAGGAAAAGATGTTTATTAAACTCTTAACTATAAGGACTATCATGGGGTCGAGCATATTTTCTGAAAAATAATGAACAATTTTTTAATTGCCTTTTAATGACAGAAAGTGCTTTCAGAAGAAGAAAAAAATTTCATATTGTACTGTTTAAAGCAACCTCTCTCTATACTTAGCAACTACACTACCTCTTCTCCTTACTTTGTTAATTCTCTGTGGCAGCAATTTTCAACTATTGTGTCATGGTATACTGGTGTGCCATAAGAATTTTAAAATGTGCAATAGCTGACTATTTAGTTAGGGACACTGACGTTTTCTCTCTTAGATTATCACGTTGAAAAATGACAACAGCCAACACAACAATAGCCATCTGGTGTGAATAAATCAAAATTATACCTATTTTATTGTTAGATCAGCAAAATATTTTTTGATATGATGCAGAATTTTAGTAGTTAGTTTATGTGTGCCATGAGATGAAAATGGTTGAAAATTGCTGCTCTAAAGAGAGGGTATGTTTGAGAAGTATACTGACCAGGGCATTTCAGGGGGCTTCTGGTTTGGGAGAACACCGGTTCTTTCTTTTTCCTCCTAATGAGAATGTTATTCTTTATTCTTACCCCTGTGGATCACCATCTGGCTCTCTAGCCACCAGCAAGACCTGGTAAGAAAATTGTTATATTTAGCAGTGGCTTCTTTATCTAACTCTGAAAAAGCAGAAGCCTTTATTTCAGAGTTGGTTAGAGAGTTCCTGGCAAGGGGGTCAGGAAGTCGGAGAGATGGAATTGAGCTGGTGTACAGGATATTTGTCATGACTTGGCATTGATAAATTATCCTCATAGCTAAAGGTGAAGCTGGCTGACTCTTGTCAAACGGTTTCCATGGCAAACAATAATTTGGTTTCAATTTAAAACAAAAGGTTTTTGTAATGTTTCTTTTTTTGTTTAAAAATATGTAGCCTGGCTTTAAAACAGGGCTTTTTTATTTGTTTGTTTTTTAAGCAGTAGTGGTCTATCTACTCTCTCACAGCATGCAAATGCAATTCAGATATATATTTGACATATAGTAGCCTTAAGTTAACTAGTCTATTTTGATCACCTTGCTCAAATTAACAACTTCACTTTCTGTGACTTCTTTGTTTGCAAAGTTTTGAGCTGGCTCCTTTTGGTAGTTACAGCAGAGGCAGTGAATTTTATGGTTGGTGCTTGCTATGGCATTTAGGGCTGTATTTTCTCCAAGATAGAATTCATTTACAGTTAATTCTAGATGCAGAAGACTGATGTTGAGAACTTTACTCTTCTCAGTGTTTTCAACTATTATTCCAGATTGATAATTGAAGTTTAATGCCAGTAATTTCCTTTGGATTCACTTCTTTAGTTGGGAATCTTTTTTTGCTTCTTCAGATGTCAATTTTCTTACTATCTTTTATTAGCTTTTATAGTTAGATGACTTTTTGCTAGTTATTTACTTAAACATTACAAATCAAAACAAAAAAGATTGAGCTTAATAGTCTCAGTCTCAGCTGGGTTTTTATTGAATACTAATTTGAGTTTAAAATATTTCATAAATCTGATTTAAAACTCAGTGAAATGAAATTTTGAAAGTATTTTCTAATGAAAATAATAATTATTAGCTAGTATTTGTTGGGTACTTTTATGTTCAGTACATTCCTGAGTCCTCGCAGCAACCCTGTGAGATATGATTAAAGAGATTAGGCATTTTGCCTAAATTGGTGTAGCTACTTGAATCCAGTTCTAGTAGATCCACAACTCTTACTTTTAACCACTGTGTTAACACTTACCTGATTTCCCTGTCTCTGCTGCTGCTTTTCCTTCTCCATAGCCTCCTTTGTCATAATTCTCTGCCAGACATTATCTTATAGTAGACATTATCTTTGTCCAAGCAGCTTTACTGGGATATAATTTACATACCATAAAATTCAGCCATTTCAATTGCACTTGTTTCAAAAGTCAATGATTTTTAGTAAATTTACAGATTTGTGCAACCATCACAATTTTAGAACATCCTCATCAATCTCTAAAGATCCTTGCCCCAGATTTCCTTAGCTTTCTGAAAATATACTTCTTGAACAAAGGACCTATATTTTGTCCCCTTCCTCCTTTAATATTCAGCTGCTTAGTGTTTTAGTCATTACTTGTTGTTTATTATACCATTAAGTAGCTGTTTTATTTCCAGTGGCTATATAATGAATGAAATGAGAGAGGGAATGAAAACTTGATTTGGGGAGCTCAAGTATTAAAGAGCTTCACCTCATAGTTAAGCTATTCCTATTTCACTGCATTACTGTCCGTTTTCACCTTAAATATTCCCTAGTATCCTTTTATACTCATTTACTTTTCAATTTCTGAAGAAGTTCTGCATCCTTTTTAGAGTGGCTAAATTTTGCCTGTGGGTTTCAGTTCTTTTCCCCCCCATTTATTCCACTTTGTTCTAGGTGCTACTGAATTACTGCTTTTAGCCCGAAGGACGGACTTGAGACGCATTTCTTTGGATACACCAGACTTCACAGACATTGTTTTACAGTTAGAAGATATCCGCCATGCCATTGCTATAGATTATGATCCTGTGGAGGGCTATATCTACTGGACTGATGATGAAGTGAGGGCCATACGCCGCTCATTCATCGATGGAACTGGCAGTCAGTTTGTGGTCACCGCTCAGATTGCACATCCTGATGGTATTGCTGTTGACTGGGTTGCCCGAAATCTTTATTGGACAGACACTGGCACTGATCGGATAGAAGTGACAAGGCTCAATGGGACCATGAGGAAGATCTTGATTTCAGAGGACTTAGAGGAACCCCGGGCTATTGTGTTAGATCCCATGGTTGGGTAAGACGCTCCACTGATAGAAAATTTTGCCTGGTGTTTCTGTTTTCTACAGATCCCTAAATATATTGACAGATCCCTAAATATATTGACAGGTTTCCAATAAATAGCTCTTTAATGGCTTTCCATGTTTAGAACATAGTGACTGTAATAGAATCTCAAGTTAAAGAATTGCTAGTTTTTTTCCTTGGATTTTTTGAATATTTTTTCTTTCTAAATTAAGTCCATGCTTGCTGACTTTGGGTGTTGGCTACAGATTTTGCCGAGGTTGCATCATGACCATGAAAAATGAGGAAAGAAATTGTTTTCAGAACTCTTTTTCTTCCCCTAGAAGACTTAATTTCATCCCATTTGCCGTACTTATAGGATGATATGGTAAAAAGAAATCTTATGTTATATATTTCTAAATATACAAATGAATCCATTTTCAAAACTTGTCTGGCCATGCAGCTAGACTTCCAGTCTTTTTTTTTTTTCCTTTGCCATAACACCCTGGCCACAGTTGAGGGAAACAAAGATTTCTACATACTCAGCAATGTTATTTGTTAACTATGAGATTCATTCTGAGGGTGAATGTAGTGGCAAATCATTACACTTTATTGTGTATCAGTGCCTCAGAGCCACTTAAACTCTCAGGAGCCTGAGGAATCACTTAGCACTACAGGGAGAATTAGTTGTTTTGGAATTCAGTTTGTAATCTGACTGTTAACCTTTTTGTGTCAGAAATGACAAACTAGCAAGAAAAAGAGAGGGTTCTTCACACAAAGGAACACAAAATATTTTGAAAAAACATGACTAAAATGGAATCTCATTATTGGAAAGCATTTTTATTATCATATCTAGAAAATTGTTTAGTCTGAAAATTTCCTATAAGCTTGTATGCTGCTATTAAAAATGTCTTAAACATACTCTTGGTATATTTAAGTGCTGCGTTTTTATTCCTTTGTATGATACTAATTGATGATACCAGTGTGATATGAGGGGTGGACCTCACCTTTAGGACGCTGAAAGCTACAGTTTATTATCTGTTTTTAGCTCATTTTCTTTATACTTCTATAGGTACATGTATTGGACTGACTGGGGAGAAATCCCGAAAATTGAGCGAGCAGCTCTGGATGGTTCTGACCGAGTAGTGTTGGTTAACACTTCTCTTGGGTGGCCAAATGGTTTAGCCTTGGATTATGATGAAGGCAAAATATACTGGGGAGATGCCAAAACAGACAAAATTGAGGTTTGTTTTTTGCTTTTTAATTTTAAATCCAGTCTTATAATGGTTTTAAGTTGATAGTAATTTGATGCAAATATTCTTGCCTCTTGTCTGGGGTTCTAGAAGTGTCTTTTACAGAAATTTTACTCAACCTTCAGGATTCTACCAATTATGTATTTTCTTGCACCTAACCCTAGGATTTCTGAATTATACTTGCAATGAGAAATGGGTATTCATCTCATTTTAGTCTTAAAAGCTTATGTGAATGATTTTCTTCATTATGGGTAAAAGCCACTATGTGAATTTCCCAGGGGCAGTTTTTGCTTAAATCAAATATTATATAAGATCTATTCTGGAAAAGCTGGTAGTCGTGTCAAGAAAACAAAGCCCATGTGTGTGTAGCTTTTTTGTTGTTTCTGGTGTTGGGGGCAGGTGGTGGAATACATAAGTATTGAGGTGGTTGCATGCAAACAGGTTTTAAATTGATCAGAGCTGTGTGAGGAGAAAGTAATTAACCAGAGTTTGGGGAAAAATATTTACCAAAAGGTAGAATGAAGTTGTGGCAATCAAAATAGAATTATGGTGTAAACAACCAGTGGTGAATATTTTATCACAGTGTTTGGTAAGTGGTGTATGTCTTTGATATTGAGCATGAAGTCTAAATTTCACAACTTTGAATTAAGCTGTGCTAGAGGTCTATAGACCTCATATTTAAAACAGAGTTTTGAATACATTATTCCTATGGTGGATGCATGACTTTTATATAAGGAATGAATTCGAATGGCTTTTCAAAGCCACAGCAGATGTCTCTTAGTACATGGATAATTTGGGATCTAGAGCAATTACTTCAGAAAGGTATTCTTAGGAGTTCCAGGGACTCTGAGGGAATAATGAATTAAAGGGCCTTCCTTTCAGAATGGAAACTTGGAATAGAAAAAAAACATCAGTATTCCCACCAGGCTCAAATACTGAAAACTGCATCGTTCATTCTTGCAGCTGGTTTCCATTAATAAAAATTTTGCATAGACTTGATTGTATAAATTTTCTCCCTGTTGTTAGTGTTTTACTGCCTCCTCCTCTCCCCTTTAAATCCAAGTTAATGTTTGGATCTTTAACAGCTGGAGCTCAGTGCTAATGAGACAAAGGTTATGAGTTCACTTTTCAGACAGGCTGTTAGCTTCACTTGGGTTGGCTTGAATACAAATTGCCCACCCATTCTCAACCAGTTCACAGATGTGCATTGTTGATCAGCTGTGAACTATCCATGAATGTATAGGTGTTACTTCTCTTAGAAAAACAGTTTAAAGCTTATGTGTCCAAGAAGAAGGTCTGTACATAAGGGAAGAGAATATAATTTATAGTGGGCAAGAGTACTTGATTTCTTATTTTGTAGGGCTTTTTAAAATTACATGGTCTAAAATAATGGTCTTACGTTATTTTAGCTTACTGTGACTGATTGATTAGATTGTAAATAAAATGTTTCTTATTTGGAATTTCTCAAATTTTATTTTTCCCATTTCAGGTCACTTTTATTTTTTTTTTTAAGATTTTATTTATTTATTTTTAGGAGGGAGGGAGGGAGAAAGAGAGGAAAACATCAATGTGTAATTGCTTCTCGAGCGCTCCCAACTGGGGACCTGGCCCACAACCCTGGCATGTGCCCTGACTGGGAATTGAACCAGCGACCCTTTGGTTAGCAGGCTGGCACTCAATCCACTGAGCCACACCAGCCAGAGCATATTTTTATTTTTTATTTTTTTAAGATTTTGTTTATTTATTTTTAGAAAGAGAGGGGAAGGGAGGGAAAAGAGAGGGAGAGAAACATCAACATGAGAAAGAAACATTGGTCTCTTGCCCTTTGCAGGCACCCTGACTTGGGGATCCAACCCACAACCTGGGCATGTGCCCTGAATGGAAATTGAGCTTGTGACCTTTTTCTTTGGGGGATGATGCCCAACCAAATGAGCCACACTAGTCAGTTGCTCAGGTCACTTTTAGTTAGCACTTTAGATACAGAAGCTTATTCAAAGTCACAAGTAGTTCCAGAGGGATTCATATAGAGAAATGAGAATTTATGGTGGTTCTGAGTAATAGTGTTTAAGAGTAAAAATTAATACATATTACATAACAATACATAAATAATATTGATTAAACAGGATTTATTTCCTTAGCTTGCTGTGAGTCCACTAGATCTTAAAATTAGTATTCATTCTGGTTTGTTCTATCCTCCTGTGTTTATACATATGTATACAGCGGTGTCATTTGCTCCCTCACTTCCTTCTTTGCTTCTTTCCTGAGTGTGGTGCCCGCATTTTTAAACCTGCCTTTCAGATCTGCTTCTCTTCCTCCAGGTTTGCTGGGAACACAGCTGCTGACGTTCTTTGTTCTGTCTTTGGTAGATTATTTGCAGTTAATGATACATCTGCTTCCACCAAATTATGCACACATACTTCCCCTTATTTTTTCCCCTGGAGATTCTGATGAAATTTCTGTAATCGAGCATCAGTGCTTTTGTCATTTTCTTTTCACAGACACAACTAGGAAATAAAGAGAGCTGGTATTCTTATTTAGTCCCTTAATTCATGATGATGTGTAAAATAGCTGATATATGGCAAACTAAGGAAAGAGCACAGCTCTTCAGAGAAAAACTGTTAGTTTCCCTTTCTGAGACTATTATAGGGCAACTGCCACCACAGGCTTTTTATCTTGCTTTACTTAGTAGTAAGTAGGTTATAGTGAACTTGAAAACTTCCGGATGATACATAATTTTAAAAATGCTTCTATTTCCAGGAGTATTTGCTAGCCTTTTGTTATGTAGCAGCTGATCCTAGGTACTGATCTGACCCTAGTCTAGGTCACGTGCTCTCTTCTAGTACCATCCTTTTAAGAAAGCTTTCCAACTTTTGTCGTGTCCAAGAATGAAAGCTGCTTTTTTTCCGGGAACTGTAAGAAAATATGTAAGTGTGGATTAAATAGCCCTGTTCTTTTCTGGAAAACTTAGAGCACAGGTGGCAAACACAAGGCCCACGGGCTGAAGCCGGCCCTCCACCGTTTTATATCCAGCCAGCACCTTGTTTCTACCCTGCGCCAGCGCCGAGGTCTCACTTAACTGTTAAGGAGTAGTTACATTTATACAGTCCTAAAAATTACATTCAGTCCTTTGAAGGCATCTGCGAGGCTGATGTGGGCCCCCAGTGAAAATAAGTTTGACACCCCTGACTTAGAGTTTACTTGGGATCAAACTGCCCTGTATGTGTTTATAGTATATTTGGGAAGAAAATACAGTTATTTGATAAATATATGTAGCCAATGTAAGGCATAGTAAATTCTTGTGTTTTGAGTGGACCTTATGGGAAAAGCTCAGAATGTTCATTTGCTATTTGCCCCCTCAGTGGAGGTTCCTTAGTTCTGGTTCAGGGTTTATATCCACCTTCTGCAGAGAGGGATGAGATACAAGGAATTGCTAATGATGTCAGAGTTTTTAAAAGATAGTCATAATACTGCCTGTGCTTTAATATAAGAATGCGCCTTTGAGGTTATGTCTGATTTCCTTACTTGTCAGCTGATAGTGACCACTTTTCTATAGGTGTCAATTAAAAGCTACTGCTGGTGCTTGTTTTTGTTGCTTCTTTATTATGCTGTTATCATTTAATCACCTTTTATGAACAAGCTTTTGCTTTACTTGTCTGCACTGGACTCCCCCAGCCCCTGCCCCACCCAAGTGTTAATATGGTATTCTGGGGCTTTCTGATAATAAATACTAAAGTATTAGCAGAAAGGATCATTTCTATTTTTCTGACAGGGGGAGCATCAAATAAGCCTTTATTTCTGCTTTACAAGACCTTGCAGTAGACAGAAACACATTGTGTCTTAACATCATTCTCATTTTTCTTGGTCAGGTTTCACTGCCAAAAACATCTGTTGCACTTGAGTGCCTGCAATACTGCTTACCAACAGCAAAGACATATCATTGATAATTTATAAGTTTAAAGCATTTTCTTGCCATTATATAAAGAATGTACTGTTTGCTTATATTTTTTCAGGATGCTTTTCTCATTATATCCCAATTTAACTGATTGGCAAAATTAATGCATATTGAATTACTGGTTTTATTGAAAATAATACTGTTATAACTAAATTTTTATTAGTTTGTTTTCTCATTATATACTTTTTATTTCATTTACCCCCTTTTGTTTCTGAGCTTTTGCTGACAAATGCAGCAACACCCAGTAGTTATAGGTAAAAGAGATTTTTCTTGTCTGCCTTACGGGCATGTAGATTTGTTTTGAATCTCTTTTATTGTAAATTTCCATACTTTAGAGAATACAGTGTCCATAGTAGTTTTGTTCAAATCTAATTATACTTGGCACAACTTTGTTGGGAAACAGAAATGGAGATTATTAGAACCTTGAGTACCAAGAAATTTTGAATAAAGAGGGTATTATTGTGTAGGATCTGTGCTGAAAACTTGGCATTTGGTGAATGTTCTATTTCATATTCTAAGGCTGAAATTGCAGGGCTACATTTTCCTCTCATGACAACTTCCTCTGTTTTATCAGTACCCTAATAAGGAAATTTGTTTCCCAAGTATTCATATTTCTTTCTAAAGTAATTTCTTTGTCTGGCATCTTCAGCCTGTGTGTTGTGAAAGTCTGTTAAAATGCACAAGGACCCATTTATGATGATTTTTCTATTGTTTGTTTCTAAGATTACTTCCTTGTTAAGAATTTGCAATAATACAATCATCTGTTGAGATAAAGCTCTTCTGATAACAGGTACCACCAAGTGCTTTCTTTTGAATCTTTGCTAATTTATAACATTAGTGTTCCTTAAAATAGATTATATTATACTTTCAGTTTTAGATACTCATGTTAATGAACTTAAATGCCTGAATCTTACCCATTCTTACTACTTTACCACACTGTATGTACGTATGGATAGATGTAAACACAGGGTCCGACACAAATAATGCCCCTTTTATCACAAAATCTTTTATTAAAAAATCAAAAGCATGTAATTCTGTAACATAATGTCACACTCAAGCACACCATATGACATTTTAGGTGAAATGTTCAAATTAAAACTATAAATTATTAGAGCCATATTATCACCCTACCAACCACACTCAAGCAGGCCTTACTTCTGCTGGACCCTGTTTATATTTTTCCCCACATCTTCTTGACATACAACAACAGAAGAATGATATTGATAAACTCCCATCATAAGATTCTTCAGCTCAACAGAATACCTGGATTTTGGGCCTATGTTCATTGAGTTATAAACATAGTGCTGCCCTGTTATATCACCTTGCATCTGTTGGGGTATATCTTATGATACTATATATTTTTAAACTCCTATTTGAAAGTTACCCATTCATGTATAATTCTAGCAACATTGTTTAAGTTATAATCTACAGTAACCGAAGTAGTTCATCATCCAGTTACATGCCGTCGTCTTATCCACTCTACTTTGGCTCTAAAAAAAATAATCACAGGTATGTAATGAGGGAACCATTCTTGATGATAAGTGTAATCATGCTTTCCTGAACTGCCACAACAAACCCCAGAGCCTCATCAATGAAGATGCTTTGCCTCACTTAAGAGTTAGTATGGTTTTATCTATGTAAATTAGAATAATCTGGTGTGTGTTGGTACTTAGAAAGCATTTTTAGTGACCAAGTTTGAACTTGCATTTGGATTTTTTTAAAATGTTGTTTTTATACTTTTTCTTCTCATGTTTTAGTATAAAACCATGTATGCAGGTATTTTTAGTTTCAGTCTGACATGTTTAAAGCTGTTGTTTGAAGCTTGCCAAACTTGTAAATGTTTTTTATTAATGGAGCCCCATGTAAAACATTATTTTTCAGGAGGTTATGCCTCTATAGGTGGGAAACTATTATACTTTTAAAGGGGTCATAGAGATTTCATTTTTGTTGTTTTTGGAAGCTTTGGAAAGGGTTAGCAGTCAGATAATGATAAGGACCACAGTTTTGGGACTTCGTGGTAAGGAATTTGCAACACATTGAGCAGTTAGCAGTGACAGGCATTTTAACTCTTTGTTTTAATTTAAAATTATCACCAGCTATTTAAAGATCCTGTGTAATAGTCATTCCTATAGTTATCTGTAGTGAACAAAGGATTCTTTCAATTTTTTTCCATTTTAAATATAATTTACAATTTAAAAATTAAGACCTGCTAATCTTAATTTTAGCACGCAGGCCCTGTCATTTTGTTGTTGTTGAGCCCTCCTAGATTTTAATTTATTGTACTATAATTTGGGGTTTTTATTTTATTTATTTTTATTTTTTTAATTTTATTTTAATTGTTGTTCTTGTACAGTTTTCTGTGTTTTGCTCCCATCCCAGCTCACCACCCCAGCTCTCCCCACCTCCCTCTGGGGGTTTCTTTTGTTGGATTTGATCTGAAATAACAATCTCAGAGAAGGATTAGAATTCTTTTTATTGTAGTGAAATTTTCAGTAGACTGGTGTATGTTTAGTATTTCATTTCTAATTTTGAGCTTCTGAAATCTGCCAAGACTTTGTAAGTAGGAATGAAATTAGAGGCTTTATGCAATTAATGGAGCCCTTACTCAACATTTTTTTTTGTTTTTGCTGTTCATTTATTATTTTATTTTGGATTAACAAATGACTTGGCTTTTATGTTTGGTTGAGAATTATAATACTACTTTTGTGTTTCAGTTAACAGTGTTATTCTTCAAATATGTCAAAAACTCTTCTGTGCCATGATAGATTTTATTAGTCTACAGACCAGTAAGTAAACAATGTTTTATAGGTTTCCAAAGTGTTGTCTTTGAATAAAATAAAGCTGTTTTCAAATCTTATAAAATTAGCTATGGTTTCTCGATAGCATCATATACTCACACAAACATTTTTTCTTTCTAGCCAGGTTTCTCTTCCTAAAATTCAGCAGTGCTTAGTGCTTTTTGCTCAGTTAGTGTCTTTTGTTTGCTCAAAGTCATGGAGCTTTCTATCTAGAAAGAAATGAATGGAATTCAAGCTTCCTGATTCCTAATACAGTACTTTTTGTGTTGTGCTCTGCTGCCTCTTTTTTATACTTACTCATTTTGAAATAATTTCAGACTTACAGAAAACTTGCAAGAATAATCTTTCACCCAGCTTCATTTTACGTACTCATGAAACAATTATCAGCCTCAGGAAATTAACAGTGATACCATTTCCATATGTATTCCTGTCCCAGTGAGATTCTGCATGACTGAAATGTTATGTTTATGGATATATATTCTGTTTGTAAGTGCCTTTTTGTGAAATTACATCTGATGTCCTATGAAGTCTGTCAGTCAGCCCCCAAGGACATCTGTTTGTCTCTCTCCTGTACTTCCAATTCACTACTTGTTTTGGATGTCGCCTGGAACATGAGAAGAATGGTTCCTTGTGAGCGTAATTTGGTTTCCCTTTTGGAGCTGCATAGCATTCCCACTCCAGTTCATTTTATGATGGGTGCCTGGCTGTCCTGTTGTCATCTATTTCTTAAACGTGTCTCGTCAAGTAAAGTTGCATAGCAGCAATTTTGGTTGTAGACTGGCTGCACTCCAAGATTTCATGGGTAATCCTGTCTTTGACATTTAATGAACTGATGAAACTGCTCCGAAAACCGGATGTGATGTTTATAGAAGGTTTGCTCTTACCTCCTCTCTGTGGAGATAATGTTCTGGTTAACCCACATCTGTTTCCTCTTGTAGCCCACATTCTCAGTGTGGTTTGGGGATATGTGAGAATGCCTCAGAATGTTAAATCTATACCACAGTGTGGTTGAAGCAGCTGAAATCAGGGGAGACTCTGGTTCAGATTTGTAGGAAGATTTTAGAGGTGACAGAAGCCTAATTTCGGTTTAACTAATTAAACCACTCTGAGGTAATACAGTGAAGCACACCCTTAAGAATCGCCAGAAGATTTAAGTAGCGTTAACTCAACTATTAAAGTATAAGGCTAATCAATCTTTTGGAATCACCTAAAATGGTTCACTTGTTCGGGGTTCAGAATATACAAGCGAGCTTTTGCCGGGGGATGGTTATTTTAAACATAAGGGGCTTAAAACCCTGTTTACAAACCTAGCCCAAAACTGTCTGTAGATGGGTATGAGAAGTGTAATAGTGATTTTCTTTGAGCCAAGAGCAGCATGTTCTCGTTTCACTGTGTTGCTTCTGCCCAACAGAAAAAGGTGGTATGGTTGATAGAAGAGAAATATTTAAGGGAGAAGCTAATTTTCTAACAAAAATGTGAACTCTGCACAATAATGAAAGAAAAGTTTCACAAAGTAAGCATTGGACTTACTTAGGAAAATATATGGTTCTTCACATGTAAAGCTCTCACAATCAGATTTTATTTAAGCTGTTGATCCCTTAATCTCTTCAGAGGATTCTTATCATTGCTTTCTACATATTAAGGATAACAGCTCTTCCCCCTTCCTCCTCCTTTCCTGACCCCTCCTCCCTTGGACTTGCTCTTTATCTTTCCTCCATTCATTTTTTTAATTATAGACAACTTCACAGATATAGTAAAACAGAGTAGAGTCTCATGAACCACCCACCTTCAACCATTGTCAGTGCAAGGTCAGTCTAGACAGTCTGAAAGGGAAAACCAAGGAGATGACAGTTAAGGATTCTCTTATTAATATCATTGTGGTTTTAATACTTCTGTTTTGAGATGCCCTAAAAGCAATGAACAAATCAGGCCTTTGCTCTTATAAATCTAGTGCTTTGAAGTGCAAATTTGCAAAAAGGTATAAAGAGGTGGAGTTTTAGGAATTTTTTCATCAGAAATTGTTTTTTTGAAGTAATTTTTACCCATATTAGAATTAAGTATAGTATAGCTGAGGAGAAAGGAAAGACCAAATTAAAAACACTTGTCTGTGGGTCTACTAAGCCTGATGGGCCTATGACAACCCTGAAAGTGGCAGGTGTAAGAGGGGACAGGGATCTAATCTAAACAGGAATAAATTAATTTTATTGTAAGCAGTATAGTCACCACCATGAAATTCTAATTCTCCGTAGTCGTTATGGTAGCCAATAACCACGTATAGCAATGGAACAGGCAGAATGTGGTTATTCTGATTGAGATGCTTGAAGTGCAAAATACATACTAAGACCTAGTATGAAAAAATAAAATAAAATCACATGGATAATATTAAAATAAAAACATGTATTGCCCTGGCTGGTGTGGCTCAGTGGATTGAGTACTAGCCTGTGAACCAAAGGGTCACTGGTTTGATTCTCAAGTCAGGGAACATGCCTGGGTTGTGGGCCAGGTCCCCATTAGGGAGCACACAAGAGGCAACCACACATTGATGTTATTACTCTCCCTCCTTTCTCCTCTTTCTAAAAATAAATTTTAAAAATCTTTAAAAATATATATATTGAAATAAAAATATTTTTGCTATATTGGATTTGATTTCATAAAATATATTAAGGTAAAATTAATTTTACCTTTTTCTTTTAACTTTTTAAATTTGGCTACTGGAAAGTTTAAAATTACACACACACAAAACTCACGTTTGTGGCTAGTATTATGTTTTTCTTGGATAGCACTGTTCTAGACTCAACCCTGTTGTAAAACCTACAACAGATGAGAACAGGAAGACGAGGAATTAAGGGAAACAATGTGCTTACAAAATTACATTTAAAAAGTCTTTAGTACATCTTAATTACATTAATTTGAAATAGATGTGATATATCTAGCTTTACTGTGGGTTTTATTTATGCCCCACCCCTGATCCACTCCCCCCAAAAAGACTTTTATATTTTGCTCTTAAAGTGAGAGAACAGGAATAGCTGGAAGGTCCTAATGCCCCAGTGGGTAAAAAACTACAGAGAATCCCTAGTTGTGGCTCTTAGAGAACCTCATTTGAGTTCCTGGCCATCGTGCTGTTCTAAAGATCTTAAGATCGGCATTACCATTTTCTTTTTCTTCAGATGTTGCTAAAAACCTTAGTATGGCCTTTGGTCTTTTGTTTCTTCCCAGAGACCTTTGCTTGCACTTAGCACAGCATTAACACTGATCCAAACCCTAGTTTTTCCAGGGACTGAGTTGAAGATAAGCCAAGTGTTTCTGATCTACAGTCATTTATGTGTGGTTCTGAAATCGAAAAAACTCTAGAAACCAAAAATAATTTTTGTTAATTCAGTTGGTGGTGACCCTGCCCTGAAGCAGTGTAAGAGTATTTGTAGTCTTTATTTGTCTCCCTTTGTAGAAATATTTATATGCGGACAGTGAAGTGCTGCCCTGGACCCGGGTAGAGGTGACATGCTATGTGCATTGTGTTAACCTTTCTAAATATTTTTTTAAAATCTACATTCTGAAATACAGCTGACCCTGAGACTTAGATAAGAGATTTTGGACTTCTCTTACCATCTCACAGGTGATTCTGTGAGAATTACCATAATTCTGAATTTAAGATATTAATTTTTAGCACAAATGATCTGAACATGGAGACAGAGGTAAATGAGGTCTTCTAGAAAACAGCCTTGTTATGTCATGCTCCCTAAAATGCTTTCAGAAGTTTTTGTTTTCTATAATGCATCTTATCCTGAAATTTCATACTTTCCATAGGGTGGTATCTGCCTGGCACTGTCTTAAGTACCTTTTGTATTCTTTCTTTTGCCTCAGGGAGTTTCTTTCAAAGCATTCTTAACTCTGTGTGTTAACATGTGCTATTTGTCTTATTGCGGAAAATCCTTTTCTCTTTCTCTTTGTCAAAATTCTCCTAATTCTTCAAGGTGGATTTGAATTTCTACTGTTTCCTGAAGGTTTTCCTGGTAAGCTATAGGCTGGAGAAGGGTATAATTTACCTCTAGACCATAATTCGTAGGCCAGAAGAGGTCCTGTTATAAATTTCTTAGCATTCATCATAATGTCTTTCATGGTGATTTGCACTTACTAGGTATGTTTATGTTTGATTTTGGTGGGGAGAGGAAAGAGGGTCTGGCAGAGCAGGAGAAGTATGCTCTGATCAATTGTCAGACTGCTCCTTTTTGTTTATTGTTTTAGTTACTGTACACCTAAATAGTATAAGCAAACAATAAAAATGAGGGTTTGAAATTAGAATAAGGCACTATAGTTTTCCACTAGTTGCCAGAATATAGAAAGGTCTGTATTACTTTTATTCTTCAGTTTAACAGTGTACAGTTATTTTGTTTTTTTTTTATTTCCACATATTCTTTTATATTTATGTATTCACTTTTACTTTGAAGAACTATCTTTTATAAATTAATCAATTACAGCTATTTGAGTGTAGCTATTTACTTTTAAGTGCTAAAGCATTTCACTAAAATAATTTCAAGGGGTAAGAATTAGCAACACATCTGATACTATGCTATATATACAGCAGAGATCTTTAATTTTTAAATCAGTTTTAATTTGCATGTGAGAAGCTGCCAGTGAGTGATAGAGCTTATATTTGAAATCCAAATCTAATTCTGCCAGAATATTGTTTGCTAATCATGAGATTATTTTTTAGAGCAGAAGAATGAAGAGTAACTGCTAAATGGAAGATGCTTAATTATGTAAACTAAAAGGATCTTTAGAATTGTGCTTTTGTTTTTCTCACTGATTTTCAGTTTCATTTTTTGCTCATTACCCAAAGTCGTACTTAATCAGCTGTCTTATATTTAAGTTGTTCATTTGTCAAAATGAACCAATAAAAATGTTGCAGGACAACCTAGCTAAAAGAGAAGAGTTGGTTGATCCTGTAACATTTTTGAAGTTGGAATTTAAATTTTATTGTTACAGAGAAGCTCATTATTAGGCATCTAATTCAGTATTAGGCATTTAGATTGGCAAATTTTAATAAGAAGGCTAATATTTGGGCATAGTAGTCAGAAAAATTAGTATTCATTAAGTATAAAGTAATGCGTATTAATTGATTTAAGGTAATACTGAATGAAACAAAGAGTAAAATTAAATCAGATAATGTTTAAATACCATAAGCTTGTAAGGAAAGTAGTGTTTTAAAGTTTTATAATATGGAATATTAAGCACTTGGTGTTTGATGCTCTCTGATAGGATGATGAACTCCACCTAATGAAGAACATAGGTTCACTGTTAAGTATGTGGCATTTTAGATGAGGTAGCAGTATAATTTCTGGGAGAAGGGAATTCTGCAATAGAAACTGATGAGACCTTAGATTACAAGTGTACATATTTGTAATTTTTCTATGTAAGATAATAGCAGAAGCCATAAGCCTTGATGGGCTTTTTGAAGGGTGTTTTCACACAGAGAAGAACTCAAGAAATCTTGGGCAATACCCACTCAGGTTTGAAAAAGGAAGAAGGAACCGGTGAAATGGAGAGATAAAAAGCAGTCTCGGCTATAGAAAAATAAATAAGATGTTATGCCACGAAACCGAGTGTAGAGTTTGAGTGGGTGGATAAGATGGTCAAATGTTAAAAAATGGCTAAAGAGCTCAAGAACTGAGAAAAGCAAGAAACTAGTCATTGACTGTTTTCAGTAGTGACTTAACCTGAGGCATAGATTGGAAGCCATTTGTAGGCAGGTAAGGGAACAGATGATGAAAGGTAGAAGCAGCTGTTAGAGATCATATTCAGTGAATGTGGCCATTGAAACAGAATCATTCAACTTTTAAACAGTGTCTTCATAAAATGGGGGAAATTGTGTTGTGTTAAAGGTGGGAAAGAAGGGCCATATGGAGAAGGAGAAATTGAACATCCTGGAAAAGAAGGAAATAGTATTGGGAGAGAAGTTCTTTTATAAGAAGATAAAGGGGGTAGAAGAAGATACTAGAGTCAAGAGATAATCTCCCTGTTAGGACAGAGAGGGAAAAGTATAGAGTTTTCAAAATATGCTTTCTCTACTAAAATAGACATTTCTGGATTATATGTCTAATGAAGGAAAGATTTTTCACCCCGATCAGTTTCCAGGCAGTAATAGAATGGGACCGGAAATTCTTTCTCAGAGCACAGCCATTAGAAGGGAGCAGGAATATATCCCTTCTCCAAAAGTAGGCAGTAGAATGTACTTTACATGGATTTAAAATTTGGGCAAGAATTCCTTTCATTAATTCAAATGTCTGAGCTGTAGAATCTGAGGATAAGAACTGTTAATAGAAAATTTCATTTCCATTCTTAGGAAGGTTCCTTGAGTGTCCTAGGAAACCTTTCACCTTTTAAAAATTATTTAACAAATATTTATTGAGTTCCTTGCCAGGCTCTTTAATAGCTGTGGAAGGCACATAAATGGATGAATGAAGGTTCCTGCTATTCTAGAGCTCACATTTTTTAGATATGTAATCTGCCCTTTTCTCTGCTTAGTCCTTTTACTCTTAAACACCACATTAATTTCAAGATATAGCACAGACAACTCTGACTGGTGTGCCTCAGTTGGTTGGTCGTTGACCCACAAACTGAAAAATCACGGGATCGATTTCCCATCAGGGCAAAGGCCGGGGTTGCAGGCCAGGTCCCCAGTTGGGGGCATGCATGAGGCAACCAATTGATGTTTCTCTCCTTCTCTGTCTCCCTTCCTTCCCCTCTCTCTGAAAATAAATAAATAAAATCTTTTAAAAAAGATAAAGCAAAGATATCATAAAATATGTCCAGGAATGACCTATAACAAGCAAATATAAAAAAACGTAAGCTCATGGCTCAAAGAGAAATTATTAACTTTAAACAGTATTTAATGTACAAGTTGGATTTTAACTATGTTTATAACTGTTTTCTAAAGAATTTTAAAAGATACTTTATTTTTTTATTTTTAGAAAGAGGGGAAGGGAGGAAGAAAGAGATGGAGAAAAACGTCAATGTGTGGTTGCCTACTGGGGACCTGGCCTGCAACCCAGGCTTGTGCTCTGGCTGGGAATCGAACCAGCAATGCTTTGGTTTGCAGGCGGGCACTCAACCCATTGAGCCACACCAGCCAGGGCATATGTTTCTGACTTTTAAAAAATTTATTTAAACATAGATTTATCCAGTTGGCTTAATAGAAGTTCTGTTCTATCTGATATGGGCAGATAAACATTCAATTAATATAAATTTCTCTTTCATCAGATATAAATCAGGTATTTATTGATATTTGCAAGTGAAACTACTAGGATATGGCATAGTTTTGCTTGCTCAATTTTTAGGTATTTTGTCTTTTTCTACAGTTTGGCTGTTCTTGGAATATCATTAGGTTTTTTTAAACTTTTAGAGAGAATGGATGAAGAACATCTGGTTGTCATTCCATCTAGGCAATCACAGTGTTGCCTTACATGGAATATTTTTACTAATTGTATGGATAAAAAATTAACACTTGCACATAAGATTGTATTTGATTTTTTTTGTAGATGAGTTGGGGGTAGATACTGATTACATGTACATGTTTTTAGTACCAGAATAACATTTCTGAAGATTAATTTGCTTGGCACAAGGTCACCTTAAATAGTAGAAATGGTCTTGATTAGGCTCTTGTAAGTTTGTGCTTTAAGATTTACTCCATCTTTTAGAGCAGAAGATGCTGCTATAATTATTAATGTCAGAGACACCTTGGTTACTTCTAGGGAAATTACTAATGTTTATGAGACTGTTGGATTGATTTTAATAATGTTAATTTTAAGTAAAAACAATGAAATAAAAAATATACTAAGCAAAAAAATACTTCAATTCCAACTCTGTTTACAAGCTGTGTGACCTTATATGAATCTGTTTCCTTAGGTGTAAAAAAGGCAGAATTCTCAGAGGGATAAAATATGTTACAAAACAAATATGCAATGAAATAATGTATGTGAAGGTACATTATAATTTGAAAACAAATGTACAAGCAAACTTAAGGTGATGATATTGTATATTTAATTTTTACATAGTCATTTAGTAGAAGAGATGCATACTAAAGCTAATATTGCCAAATTTTTTAGAAGAAAGGGTGGTAATAAGAGATTGGAGAAATAGAGGTAAAATATGAGCTTATATTAACTTTGAAATCATCCTCATTAAATCAGCTTTTTGTCATTTTGTGAAAGCATTGTAGTAGGGATAAATACTTTCGGATTTTGATGTCACTGACAAGTTGCATTTGTCATTTTCACATACATTTGAAGAATAAATATACATCTTTTTCTCTTTAAACTTAAACTTGAAGGTTATGAATACCGATGGCACTGGAAGACGGGTGCTAGTGGAAGACAAAATTCCTCACATATTTGGGTTTACTTTGTTGGGTGACTACGTTTACTGGACTGACTGGCAGAGGCGGAGCATCGAAAGAGTACACAAACGAAGTGCAGAGAGGGAAATCATCATAGATCAGCTCCCTGACCTCATGGGCCTAAAGGCCACAAATGTTCATCGAATCATCGGTAAGTAATTCCAAAATTCTCTTAGAGGTGGAATCCATGAATGAGAAAAGATGGAGAGAGACAGAATTTTATAAAGCAGCATTGTAAATTGTTGATGTTTTGAGGGAGTATAAAAATCAACTGTTAATTCCTTTTTTATTTTTCAAATCAGAAATGGGTCTTTTTTTTTTTTTTTTTTTTTTTAATATTTTATTTATTTATTTATTTATTTATCTTTAGAGGGGAAGGGAAGGAGAGAGGGAGAGAAACATCAATGTGCGGTTGCCTCTTGTATGTCCCCTGCCGGGAACTGGCCTGGCAACCCAGGCATGTGCCCTGACTGGAGAAATGGGTCTTTTAAATGTTGCCTTTCTACTCTGTCCACATAGTTTGAATTGAAGGGAAACACACACACACACACACACACCCCCTTCATCAAAAGAATTCAGTCCTGTTGTATGAATAGCGTAGTTTATTTTAAAGCTTACTGTGGGTATGAAGGAAAGTATTTTGACATACTTTAATTCATAGTTGATCAGCAAGGGAGTTTTGAACTGCTCCATTTCCAGCCTTGGCCAGTTCACCCCTCTTCCGGCCCTCACTCCTGGAAGGTCACGATACTGATGCCGATTTAGTGCAGACACCCAGTTGGCATAGCGTGCTACAGCTCAGAAACTCCTGGTCCCTAGCACTTCTCCAGCTAGGTCTACCCAGTAGCTGGGGCCATAGCGCGCAACACTGCTCCCAGCCTTTTATTCCGTCGGTGCTCTTAGTGCTTATTTATGGGATTGGAGTGGAACCTCTGGGTTTGGGAGCAGATATAATCATAGGTCTCTGTGAACCAAATGCTTAGTAATTCTAAAGTAAAAATGTGTTGATTATGTCAATGTGTGTCCTTCTGTGCCCTTTCATGATTATCTTTTAGGTTCCAACCCCTGTGCTGAGGAAAATGGGGGATGTAGCCATCTTTGCCTCTATAGACCTCAGGGCCTTCGCTGTGCCTGTCCCATTGGCTTTGAACTCATCAGTGACATGAAGACTTGCATTGTCCCAGAGGCTTTCCTCTTGTTTTCTCGGAGAGCAGATATCAGGCGAATTTCTTTGGAAACTAACAATAATAATGTGGCCATTCCGCTCACTGGTGTCAAAGAAGCTTCTGCTTTGGATTTTGATGTGACAGACAACCGAATTTACTGGACTGATATATCACTCAAGGTTGGCAAAGAATTGGAATATTAAAACTGGGGACTAAAAAGGAGAGCTTCTAGATCAACCTCCTTCATTGCTTAATAGGCAGAGTTCAACAAAGAACTTAAACTTTTTAAAGGAAATCAAGGGAAAACCCCATTCATTATTTAATTAAGTGCCTTTTAATACAAGATACTTTGCTTCAAGGTCTAAATCAGTAAAACATAATCTTCCTCTACTTTGTTCCACTTGAAGGTAACAAATGACATTTTCTGCAATTAGATAGTAAGCAGTTGTATATTTCACATAAATGGCTTATGAAGATTTGACTCTTAATTTTTTTCAACAAAATTTTGGAGCCTGACTGAGGTAGAAAATGCCAGTTATGAATTACAGCACAACTTTGTTTTCTTTTTCCTAGAATAAATATTGAAAAGCATACTGAATCAAAAAGGAGTTCTCAGGAAATCTGGAGAATAATGTTTTCTTCCAGATTGTTTTGGGCTTGTTTCACATGACTTGTGTAAACTTTTGTCTAACGTGCAAAACTCATGGGGTATTGGAGCCAGAGTTAGGATTCTGATAATGTTCAGTAAAATCTATTGAGTAAATGGAGTAAATAAATAAATCTTGGCTTTTACTTTGGCCTTCTAACTTTCCACATCTTGAAAATAGAGATGATCTCTATTTTGCAGGGCTATTGTGAGGATTAAGTGAGAAAATATATGTACACAAAGTACTTAGGATAGTGCTTGACAGCAAGTAGCAACTGTTATTAATAGTTTAAATTATGATTGTTTTAAATTTTAGAGAGTTTGAAGTTACAGTAGGGATGATATGAATATGGTATTATGCATTTTATATAAGGTATAAATTTGTTGAGATCTCCAATTGACACAATGACATGGCATACTCCCAAGTACCTTCAGAAAGCTGACTACCAGTTAAGAGTCTACAATATTCTGGTCACATCTCTCATTTGATTACTAATAAATTTTAAAAAGAAAGTCATTCCACTGTCTTACCAGAATAAATTTTTGGACCTTAAGACTCTCAAAAATTTCTCCCTGAATTGGCAATAAAACTTGAGGTCACAGTTGCATTTATTAGTTTAATATCATTTTTCCCTGTGCTCATAAAATATATGAATTGTTTTAAGAAACTATGCCTCTGCCTCTTCTGGATCCTCCCACCCAACAAAACCTAAACCAAACATCCTCTCAGTAGTGTTTTGTACTTAAGCCATTTAACTTTGTTGTTAATCTTACTTCTGCAGACCATCAGCAGAGCCTTTATGAATGGCAGTGCACTGGAACATGTGGTAGAATTCGGCTTAGATTATCCAGAAGGCATGGCAGTAGACTGGCTTGGGAAGAACTTGTACTGGGCAGACACAGGAACAAATCGAATTGAGGCGTCGAAGTTGGATGGACAGCACCGACAAGTTTTGGTGTGGAAAGACCTAGACAGTCCCAGAGCTCTTGCGTTGGACCCTGCTGAAGGGTAAACAGCTTTATGTATGCATTCTTTGCAACTACATTGTGCATGGCCTAGTATGGGTTATATTCTTCAGTGTCTTAATTTTTACTAGGAACAGACAACTAAACTATAAATAGGCTTTATTTTAAAGTCATTAGATAACATTTCACTGATTTAGAATTATTAGCTGAATTTTACTTTTGTCACTGGAACATTGAATGAAAAAAGATTTGTAAAATGGATTAATAATTAAACAATACTGGTCATGTTTGTATACTAAGTAAACAGCCTTTTTTAAGGTATCATCCAGTCTACATTTGCTTGTACTCTCTCCCAAGTTATACCAGATTGCATCGTATTAAAGTAAATCCTTTGAAATAATATGTGCAAAGAAATAACAGCACTTAAAAAAGCTCCACTTTGTAATACTCATTAATTCAGGAGGACAGCTATTTTAGTCATTATTATAAGCTTGGAGACACTTTGGTATTAAACAGTTAACTGTTTTTGATAAATAGTAAATTATTTACCAAGTGACGTTTTCTGAGAGTAGATGATTTAGAAAAATTTAAAAAACTAGCAGCTATGAGATCTGAAGTCTGAAGAATAATTCCATGTTTTAATGCCTCTTGATATGAATATTTTTAAATTTTATTTTATTGTATTTTTTATCCCCTTTATTTCCCCATACTCTCACCTCCACCCACCCACCTTCCTCCATAATCATACTGTTGTCCATGTCTGAGTTTTTTCTCTTTTTTCTTTTTTGCTTGATCCCTCAACTCCCCAATTACCCAGAGCTGTCAGCCTGCTCTCTATTTATCAGTCTGTCTCTATTTTGCTTGTAGTTGACTTTGTTCATTAGATTCCACATATGAGTGAAATCATATGGTATTTGTCTTTCTCTGACTGGCTTATTTCACATAGCGTAATGTTCTCCAGGTCCATGCATGCTGTTGTAAAGGATAAAATTTTCTTTTTTATGGCTGAGTAGTATTCCATTGTGTAAATATACCATAGCTGTTTTATCTACTCATCTACTGATGGACACATGGGCTGCTTCCAAATCTTGGCTATTGCAAAAATGCTGCAATGAACATAGGGGTGTGTATATTCTCATGAATTAATATTACAGGTTTCTTCAGATAAATTCCCAGAAGTAAAATCACTGGATCATAAGGCGCTTCCATTTTTAATTTTTTAAAGGTTTTATTTATTTATTTTTAGAGAGAGGGGAAGGGAAGGAGAAAGAGAAGGAGAGAAACATTACTGTGTGCTTGCCTCTCATGCGCCCCTTGTTGGGGACCTGGCCAGCAAACCAAGCATGTGTCCTGACTGGGATTTGAACCACGACCCTTTGGTTCTCAGGCTCACGCTCAATCCACTGAGCTACACCAGCTCAGGCCCATTTTTAACTTTTGAGGAAACTCCATACTGTTTTCCATAGTGGCTGCACCAGCCTGCATTCTCGCTAACAGTGCGTGAGGGTTCCTGTTTCTCCACATCCTCTCCAATACTTGTTTGATGACTTATTGATGACAACCATTCTGACAGGTGTGAGGTGATATCTCATTGTGGTTTTAATTTGTATTTCTTTGATGATTAGTGACATTGAACATCTTTTCATATGTCTATTGGCCATCTGTATGTCCTCTGGAAAAGTGTCTATTCAGGTCTTTTGCTCATCTTTTAAATTGGATTGTTTGTTTTTTTTTGGTGTTGACTTTTATAAGTTTTTTTATAAATTTTTGATATTATCCCCTTATCAGATGTATTGGCAAGCATGTTCTCCCATTCTGTGAGTTGTCTTTTCATTTTGTTGATGGTTTCCTTTGCTGTGCAAAAACTTTTTAGTTTGATGTAGTCCCATTTGTTTATTTTTTTCTTTTGTTTTCTTTGCCTGAGGAGATACATCAGAAAAAAATAAAAGCAGAAGTTAACATACGGGCATATTTTACCATATCTGTTATTAAAAATAGTTTTTCTGAAGTCACTTTAATTCCACAATTAGCTAGTTAGCCACTTAATTAGAAGGCCATACCAAAGACAGCTCTGTGCTGACATGTTGTGGTTGGATTATGGTGATCTTTTACTTTGAGCTTCAGTTACCAGACAGATAAATTTAGTAGTTGGGACTAAGGACTCTAGTTTATGTGGCTGCTGGCAACTGTGAAATTTCTCTCACAGTTGTTTCTCTTTGGCTCTTGTGGTGTGCGCGTGCCTGTCAGCTGACAAGCACAGATGCAAACAAAGCCCAAGACCAACTTTACTTTTCAGAAAAGCATTGCTACCAAGTCAGTCATCAGCTGACAGGCTGACGAGTGAGTGTCTGTCCTCAGATACTTGATGAGAGCTGGCATATGGAGTGCTTTCCTAGGCCTAGTATTTAGAGTGTTTTGAAACTAGCACCGTACTGGTTTTAGTTGAAAGGGCAGTTGGCTAAGGAATAGGATCTAGTTCTAGCTCTGTCATGTAACTGGCTTGAAGACATTAGACAAATCATTTATTTCTTTTAGGGCTTTGGTGCCTCCTCATAAGTAAAAAGCCTATAGACTACAGGGCTTCTCCAAGGGTGATGTAAAAAACTTGACCGAGTAAAATAAAAGCAGAAGAATATTTTAAAATTTCCCAGTGATTACAGGAGTAGTGTTCTACTCCAGATGACACAGATGCCCAGATGACACAGCAGAGGGTGTCATTGCTCTTACACGTATAGTCTGTTCCCTGGGACCATGTTGACCAAATATACGAGTATTTTCAAACTTTGCTTTTTCACCAATTAAAGGCAATTAACTTATACTTTTGATGTACTCTTGCAGCTTGATTTTGGAGAGAGTTGATTATACAAGTTGAAAAGTAATTTTAAAAATTTAAAAACACAAATTATTTGTATTCAGAAATACATAAAGATATTTTGTTGAGAAATGAACCAGATTCAGACACCAGAGCTTTAATCCTTTCCCAGTGTCTTGAATATTAGTTTTATAAATGCAAGTGTTGCAATAAGGAACTCATTGGTTTGTTTCCAATTCCTAGGTTTTGGATGGAACAGATTCATTGGAAAAACTAAGGAAAGCTGACTCACTTCCTTTTTAGGATATAAGAAAATATATTTAGTTGAGGGTGCCAAAATAATTGAAAAATTATAGCTGTGATTTTGTTTTACCAATTTCCTTGATTTAATATATATTTTCTTTAAAGTTATTTAATTAACTATGCCTGAATATGGCCCTTTCTCCCCAGTAATCAAAAGTGAAATTTTAAATGTCCATTTTTTGAATTCAGATTTATGTATTGGACTGAATGGGGTGGCAAACCTAAGATAGACAGAGCTGCCATGGATGGAAGTGAACGTACTACGTTAGTTCCAAATGTGGGGCGTGCAAATGGCCTAACAATTGATTATGCTAAAAGGAGACTCTACTGGACAGACCTGGACACCAACTTAATAGAATCTTCAAATATGCTGGGTAGGTTCTACTTTTTATTCACAGATAGTAGTGTATTGTTCTTTCTATGCAAAAATCAGATTGCTATTACCATTAGGTAGATTCTATCAATAAAACTTCTCATGAATGTCTAGATTCTACCTCTATTTGGCATCGTATTCTGTTTATTGTTAGTAATAGTGAGCTAGGCGCTTGGACTCATATCTTGTTATTATGTGGAAATTTCATTATTGTTGTGCTTGTATTGGAATTTATAACTCCCTAGATATTCCTGCAATGACTTTTTGTATCAGTACAATAAATATATATGCATTTCCATCTTGTTGTGGAAGGAAGAAGAAAAATTGAACTATAGATTCTTATGGAGAGAAAATAAGACCACAGTCAAAAGAGACCATTTGCAGGAGTTTAAACAAACTGAGATTTATAGCAAGAATATAAGCTTGAGGCATGGGGTCAGACTGCAGATGGATTGATTTCACAGGACTGGTCTGGTCTTAGAATTGCTTTTCAATGAATTGTTCAATTTTAAATTGCTTACAAATGTTTGTTTTATATGTTACAATTTGGGGGAGGGGGCAGCAAGACTCATAGTCTCACATATTTCATCCCTCTGCTTTTCCCCTTCTACTGCCTTTCCGAAAATAGGACTCAACCGTGAAGTTATAGCAGATGACTTGCCTCATCCTTTTGGCTTAACTCAGTACCAAGATTACATTTACTGGACGGACTGGAGCCGACGCAGCATTGAGCGTGCCAACAAAACTAGTGGCCAAAACCGCACCATCATTCAGGGCCATTTGGATTATGTGATGGACATCCTTGTCTTTCACTCCTCTCGGCAGGCAGGGTGGAATGAGTGTGCTTCCAGCAATGGGCACTGCTCCCACCTCTGCTTGGCTGTGCCCGTTGGAGGTTATGTGTGTGGATGCCCTGCCCACTACTCTCTCAATGCTGACAACAGGACTTGTAGTGGTAAGCTGCATTTCCCCCAGAGCAAACTAGAATTAGAGGAGAAAGCAGGACTTTGAAAACTGTGGTTAATGTTCTTTCTAGCATTAAACGTTTTAGAGCCCCAAAGTTGGTCATTTGTTTAATAAAAAAGGGAGGGACTAGAGATGGAAAAATACACGTTTTTGTTACTTTTTATTTGATGATAGCTAGTTGATATTATGGAATATTTGATGTTACAGAAAAATCTTTTACCCTTCAATATTAAATATTTAGTTCAGAATTTGCATAGCTTCATTGAAAGAGACAGTCATACATGTGTGCTATACGTAATTCATATTTATTCATTGTAAAGGAAGAGAAGAGCAGTACAAACAGTGCAACAAAAAGAATTTCCAAAATATAAACAGCTGGTCCTTTGAAGTTCATAGAATATTTAAATTTTTAAAGATTAAAAAATTTAAGTGTAAAAATTCTAAAAGGCCAGATAAAAGGCATGTGAGTAGATTTAGTCTAGTATGAAACAGTCATAAGTAGATGGGAAACTAGAGAGCACATGCTGTGAACATAGTGGGTGGTCGCTACTTAATTCCAGTTGTTGTTACCAGGTCTTCTCATGTAGTCGTGAACCCAGATTTTTGGGGTTTTTTGGTTACGGTATCTCTTGACCTCAAATGTTAATAGGTAGTGTGTATTAAGCACACACACACAGCTAACAACAAAGCACAGTGCATAACAAAACGTGTTGGCTTAGGGAAACCTATTATGCTTTAAGTATTCATGAAAGCCCATGTTGGTGGATAGACAAGAACAAGTTGGTAGATATGATAAAGAAATAGAGAATTAGAAAAAGTAGATTCATGGGGGAGAAGTAGGATATGGTTCACTAGGGTAGAAGATATAAAACTGTACCATATGGGATGTAATTTTTGAAATTACTTTATTCTGTTCTTGAATGTAAGAAATCACATAGGAAAGGATAGGCTTCATTCATGAAAAGGAACATAAGTTTATAGTTTAATGATTTGGAGTCTTCCACGTTAGGTTTGTGTTTTATTAAAGCATGTCATGTTAATTTTTCTAAACCTTAGTTTTTCTCATTTGTAAAATGGGAATAATAATAGTAACTACTTTGTAGGGTTGCTGTGAAAATTAAATGAGGTATAACATGATTGATTGCTGTGGAGAATGGATTTGAGGAGGAAAAGTGGTAGAGAAGTCAATTAGACTAGTGTGGTAATGTCAGCAGACTTGGACTTCATAGTGGCAGTGGGAATGGTCAAGGTGTATTTTGAAGCCTGAATGAACAGGACTTGAGTGTGGGGAAGAAGAGGAAGAAAGCAACTATGATTCTTGGTTTGATCAGGGAAGCAAGTAGTAGATGAGGAAGTATGGAGAGGAAGGATGGTTTTCAGGAAGAAATAAAAAAATTAAGGCAGGTTTAAATTGATATTTCTGTGTGGCATTGCAATATAAATACTAAATAAGTTGGCTAGAAGATCCCAGAGCTCAGAGAGAGCGATGAGGTTGGAGATAGAAATTTTGGAATTGCCAGCATGTTTTTAAAATAGGGGAGCTACTTAGGGAGATGATGTAGAGCTGAGGTCAGCAAATCTTTTCCATAAAGGGCCAGAGAGTAAGTATTGTATTTAGGTTTTGTGAGTTGTAAAATTTCTCACATGTACTTAACACTGTCCACTGTGGCATGAATTCAGTTATAGACAGTACATTTTAAAAATGTACTGAATTCTGATAAACTTTATTACGGAAACAGGCAGCAGACCAGATTTAGCTTGTGGACCATAATTTCCCAACTCCTTGTATAGAGAAAAGAAGGCAACGGGTGACTGAAGGAGCTCTGGTTGAGGAGGGAAAGCTTGCAGTGGATATGGAAAAGTAGCAGCCAGAGAGGTAAGAGGAAAACTGGAAGAGAATAGGGACACAGAAGACAAAAGATAAGATTGTTTCAAAGAGAACTGTGTTGGATGCTGTTGAGTAAGATGAGGCCTAAAATATTATCCATTGGATTTTTGGATAAGGTCATTTTCATAACCCTGAAGAGAATAATTTCAGGGAAGTAATGGTGAAAGACTGAAGTAGATCAAAAAGTGAATGGAGAAGAAGAATGGGAGGTCGTGTATGTAGATGTCTTATTCAAGAAGTTCGACTTCAAATGGAAGGAGAAAATGGGGGTAATAACTGATTGAGGATAGAGACAAGAAGACGATGGAAAGATCTTTTGAGAGCATTGTCATGAGGGCGTGTTAGTTGGTCAGTGAAGGCCATGAGAAATCAGTGCTGAGTGTTCCTAATAACTGTGTTACTACTTTTCCAACGTAGATCAGTCAGCAGTGACTCAAGAAGCCTTCCGTTGCGTGCTCTTTTTCTTATAATAGCACTATTTAATATTTGTGTATAGATACATTAGATTTTAAGGCAGATTACCAGAAAAGTTTAACACAAGTACTTGCCCTTAAAAAGTTTTCTTACATTGTGTAATTTACTGCTCGATCTGTGTTTCAAAAGCTAAATCAGATCATGTTTCTATGCTTAAAACCTTACAATGGCTCCCATTTCACACAGAGTAAACACCTAGTCTTATAATGGCCTACAAGTTCCTACATGAGTGTACCCAGTACTTGGAACCTCCCGCCTTTTGCTTCTGTAACCTCAGCTTTTACTGTTTTCTTCCTTGCTCTTTCCAAGACAACCATACTAGCCCCATTGCAATTTTCCAATATTCCAGTTACTCCCACCTGCTCATTTCCTCTGCTTGGAATGTTCTTCCTGCAAATATTTGCATAGATGCACTTCACCTCCAAGTCTTTGTTATTGTGACTTTCACCAGGAGACCTGGTCTACCCCATTTAAAATTTGCAGATCGCCCTTCTACCCTATATAGCATTGCCAGAGCTCTTTACTTGTACTTACTTTTTCTTTTCCCTGTAACACTTAATACTCTTTCATATACTATATAGTTTGTACATTGTACTATTTATATACTATAACTTCTTTATTATGTTTATTGCTTATTGTCTATCTATTGGAATATAAACTCCACAAAGTAGGATTTTTTTCCTGTTTTTTCACTGATATATCTTAGGTGCCTCAAATAGTGCTCAGTAGGTAAATAGGTATTCAATAAATCGTTGTTAAATAAAAGAATGAAAAAATTGAACAGGATTTGGAAAAACGTGTCCTCTTCCATTCAATGGCTTTGTGACCTTGGAAAAATACTTAAACTTTTGAGGCTTCCTTTAAAAATTACTTAACCTTTCTGAGTTTACTCACCTCTAAAATGGAGATAATAACTTTGGGGATTAAATAGTATCTTGTATGATGTGTGACACATTGGAGGTTTTAAATAAATGTTCATTTGTATTTTGTCCCAAGTCTCTGAAACAATTTTGTTTTCTTAATTTCCAAATCATGGCTATACAACTCTCCTTAGTTGTCATCATCTAATGCTTATTTCTTTATTTCCTTATTCATTTATTCAATCAGTGAATATTTATTGAACATCTACTACATACTGAGCATTATTTGAGCCAGTAGAGAATATAGCAGGAATGAAATAGTCATCAGTCCCTGCTCTCAAGGAGCTTACATTCCAGGGGGACAGATAACGAATGGATTAAGGAAACTATATCGTGGATTAGATGGAGATAACGTGTTATGAAGAAATAATAAGTGTGAGAAATGTTGGGAGGAGGATTGCAATGTTAAAGAGGGTTATTAAAGAAGTCACTACTAAAAAGTGACATTATGTCAGGAACTGAAAGGAGGTAAGGAAACGAGCTATGTGGATATCTGGGGAGAGACCTAATGCAAAAAGGGGCAGCTAATGCAAAGACCCTAGGGTGGGAACATGTCTGGCATGTTATAGGAACACCTAGGAGGCCAGTGTTGGAACAGAGTGAACAAATAGGTTACATCAGAGAGGAAACAGGAAATCAAATTGTGTAATCCTTTGTTCAGTACTAAAGTGGCTCACTTCTATGGCACCTTTGTGCAAACTGGAAAAAGATACTTCCTCTGGACAGAAGCAGCTGCACAAGTACATGGTTTGGTTAATAAAGTATGGATTGTACTTCAGTCCCAACTCAACGCCTGTTGGCACAGTAAGACATGTTGGGCCAGGCCTTGTGGATTTTGCTGTTCTTACACAAGAGCAGTGCCTCCCTTTAAGCTACAGGTGAACACTTAAACCTTCAACAGAGAGCTAACCTTCTGCTTGCACCTCATCCTCCAATTTCTGTACCTGACTTTTTTCATTGCAGGAATATAAAACTCAGAGAGCCTGATAGAATCATTTCTAAAGCACTGTTCCCCAGGAGATAAGGTGGTTAGAAGTTACATAAATTAGGGTGGATTTAGGCTTATGAAACTGTATATTATTTCTTCCTTTAAGCACTGAATGACTTGTAAATAAGTCAAAATATCAGCTTCCTCTTAGAAACATTAAGCCAATTAATTTTAATTGCTAATGTTACCCACAGACTTCTTGAAACAAACATTTATTTCAAGCCATGTTTGGCTTTATCTTAATCCACATTTCTAGAACATCCAATTATAGAATCTTATTGAAGGTTAAAACTTGACTTAAAAAAATAATGTTCAATAAAACATACTAGGAACCACATATACATTTGATATTGCTTCCTAGTCAGGAAAAGTTGGCAACTAAAATTTTGGGGTCTTATGAGTTTCATTGCATGTCTTAGTATAGGTGGTGCTTATGCTGTTGGAAACTTAAAATTTTGAGACTTCTCTTTTTTCTTGCTTTACAAGAAAGTACTGCCAAAAAACAGTTTTTTTAATAATTTTTTTTTTATTGTTCTTCAAGTACAGTTGTGTCCATTTTACCCCCACCACTCCCTCCTGCCCCACCCATCCCCACCTGCTATCCTCCATCTTATCCTACCTGCCTTTGGTTTTGTCCATATATCCTTCATACATGTTCCTTGATGACTCTTCCCTTTTTCCCTCCCTGGTATCCCCTCCCCACTCCCCTCTGGTTACTGTCATTTTGTTCTTAAATGGAGCCCTGACCAGTGTGGCTCAGTTGGTTGGGCATTATCCCATAAAGTGAAGGGTTACTAGTTCGATCCCCAGTCAGGGCACATGCCTAGGCTATGGATTCCATCCCTGTTCGGGGCATGTATGGAAGGCAGTTGATCAATGTTTCTCTCTTGCCTCAATGTTTTTCTCCTTCTCTTCCCTCTCTCAAAAAATAAGTCAATTTTTTTTTCAAAAAAGAAGGAAGAAAATGGGTGGACTTATGAGCTACTCTCTTGTGACATGTGTTCTTACCAGTTAAGGCACAAGTTCTACTAAAATTGCTAAAAGTTGTTAAATCAATATGTGATGAACTCAAGAGAACTCCAGTGGGATCATTGGAATATGTTCTAAATTTTCCAAGCTAAGTGTGGGCTTTTAGCCAGTGAAGAACTTAAAGCAGAATTTCAGTGTTATGAACACCAAATTCCTTTGTGAGTACCAGTGAGTTTCCCTGGGATTCAAGCCAGTATGCATTTGGGTGTAAAAGTAAGTAAAGCAGGGAACCACAAATAATAGAGCCATGAAGAATGGGGGGAAGAATAGAGCCTTTCACGGGGGGAAAGGAAGGTGTTAAGCTTCACCATTTATGTTTATTTCCCTGAGAAGGGCAAAATTCTACTGGATTTAGTTGATGGCTGACTCCCAAGAGAGTAAAATGTTATGAAATTTAATGTATTTTTAATGAAGATTTTAAAAATGCTGTTCGACTGAAGTTGTTGGTAGCACTGTCCAATGCTATTATTTCCTAGATGTTTTCCTGCATTAGAGATGCTTACACAGCAATCGGAGGCCCAGTCCCTAGGAAGGGTGACGTCGTCTCTGTTGCATCACCCCATTTCATAAATTTAGGGCATCAACTTAGAATCTGAGCAGAATATTTTTTAGTGAAAATACAAATACAGGTTTTGTTATAAGAATTACAGATAATAAGTAAAAGCATTTATTATTAGTTGGGCAGGATGAGAGAGATTTTTACCTGCTCCTCACAGCAAAAACCACATACACCCAAATGCAAAATAAAGCCTATATCTGCAGTCTATCAGGGTTTGTTTGATTTCTATTAATACCAAGTTTATTGCTGTTGCTACTGATAATGATAAACAATAGCTATTTTTACTTTACATTTATATACTGCCTTACAATTTTTATTATGTTATAATCGACATAATGCCTTATAACTTTTTTAAAAATATATTTTATTGATTATGCTATTGCAGTTGTCCCATTTCTCCACCCTGCACACCCCCTCCCACCCACATTCCCCCCTTTAGTTCATGTCCATGGGTCATAAGTTCTTTAGCTTCTACATATCCCACACTATTCTTGCCTTCCCCTTGTCTATTTTCTACCTACCATTTATGCTACTTATTCTCAGTACCTTTACCCCTCTCTCCCCCTCCCACTCCACTGTTGCTAACCCTCCATGTGATCTCCGTTTCTGTGGTTCTGTTCCTGTTCTAGTTGTTTGCTTTTGTTTTAGGTATGGTTGTTAATAGCTGTGAGTTTGCTGTCTTTTTACTGTTCATTTTTTTATCTTCTTTTTCTTAGATAAGTCCCTTTAACATTTCATATAATAAGGGCTTGGTGATGATGAAGCCCTTTAACTTGACCTTATCTGAGAAGCACTTTATCTTCCCTTCCATTCTAAATGACAGCTTCGCTGGATAGAGCAATTTTGGATGTAGGTCCCTGCCTTTCAAGACTTCAAATATTTCTTTCCAGCCCCTTCTTGCCTTGAAGGTCTCTTTCAGCTGATGGGAACTCCTTTGTAGGTGACTGTCCCCTTATCCCTTGCTGCTTCTAGAATTCTCTCCTTCATTTTAATCTTGGCTAATGTAATGATGATGTACCTTGGTGTGTTCCTCCTTGGGTCCAACTTCTTTGGGACTCTCTGAGCTTCCTGGACTTCCTGGAGGTCTATTTCCTTTGCCAGATTGGGGAAGTTCTCCTTCATTATTTGTTCAAATAAGTTTTCCACTTGTTGCTCTTCCTCTTCCCCTTCTGGTACCCCTATCATTCGGATGTTGGAACGTTTAAAGATGTCCTGGAGTTTCCTAAGCCTCTCCTCATTTTTTTGAATTCTTGTTTCTTATTTCTTTTCTGTTTGGTTGTTTGTTTCTTCCTTCTGGTCCACTCCATTGATTTGAGTCCCAGTTTTCCTCCCATCTCTATTGGTTCCCCATGCGTCTTCCTTCATTTCACGTATTGTAGCCTGCATTTTTTCATCCAATTTGTGAGCAAAATCAACCAATTCTGGGAGCATCCTGATCACCAGGGCTTTGAGCTGTGCATCTGAATGGTTGGTTATCTCTTCATGGCTTAGAGGAATTGGCTCTGGGGCTTTCATTTGTTCTCCAGTTTGAGACATTTTTGGTGTGTTTTTTTTGTTGTTGTTGTTGTTTTGTTTTTGGTCTCGCCTTATAACTTTTAAAGTAACCTTTCATATGTTATAATATTCTTATAGCAACTCAATGAGCAAGACAAGGTAGCTAAAACCTTACTTTAGAGTTGCATAAACATCAGTGCAAAGAGGTTCAGTGACTTAGTTAAGATCAAGTGACTAAATAGGGAGCTGAGACTAAAACTAGTCTTAATTGCTTTTTTAATCCTCATCTGAGGATATGTTTTACTGATTTTAAGAGAGGGGAAGGGAGTGGGGTGGGGGGGAAAGCACTGATCTGTTGCCTCTCATACATGCCCTGACCTGGGATTGAACCTGCAGTCTAGGTATGTGCCCTGACTAGGGAATGAACTCACAACCATTGGTGTACTAGATGATGCTCCAAATAGCTGAGCCATCTGGCCTGGGCCACTCTTGAAGTTTCTGCTTTGAATTATGGAGGCCTAGGCTTCTTGCCTCTCACAAGAAAAGGTTGTGGAGGATTATTTACTTCATAAACAGGGAGACTTTTGTATATCTTGGTCAAATGCCTCATTGATATTAAGCCTTCTTTGATACCACTGTACAAAAAAAGAGGCTAGGTAGGTATGTTATTGAGTAAATTCATAACTGGTTTGGTAACCAGAATGCTCATTAGTGTCACTTCAAAGAAAGTTTCTGGGGATATTCCAAAGGGTTTTGTCCTCAATCTTAACCTTTTTACCTCTTCAACATGTATGTATGTTTTGTATGAGATATAGCTATACGCTGATCATATCTTTGAGTGATGCAGGACTTAGTCTGTGTTTCAGATTTGCTTTTTTCTTTCTTTAAGCTCCAACTACTTTCCTGCTCTTCAGTCAAAAAAGCGCGATCAACCGCATGGTAATTGATGAACAGCAGAGCCCTGACATCATCCTTCCTATCCACAGCCTTCGGAATGTCCGGGCCATTGACTATGACCCACTGGACAAGCAATTATATTGGATTGATTCGCGACAAAACATGATCCGAAAAGCTCAAGAGGATGGCAGCCAGGTAATTCAAGGCTCAGTGAAAAGCCATTTTTTTCTACCTCGTAATTGGACTAACCAGTCATCCTATTTTATTATATTTAAGTGTTGATTCTACATGTGCATGTGTGTGTGAGAAACTGAAATTCTAGACTGAGCAGCTTTTTCCCCTTCTACTGATCTTTCAGTATATAATTGTTTGATAATGCTATTGGAATGAAAATTATATTTAGATAACTTATGCTCATGTATTGGTAATGACTTAGTTGCTGCCATCCGTATCCATTTCTATTTTTTTCGTTATGGTTTCATTTACATGGAGTGTTGGAGGCTTTGAAATCAAAAAGACCTCAGTTCTGATCTCAGGTCTATCACTCATTAGGATTTTTATGAACTTTCTAGCTGAATGGAATGTAGAGCACATAGTACGTTACCTGTTATGTGATAGAGACTCAATAAATAATGGTTCTGTTACTAGTTAATGATTATTTTAAAAGTTCAAAGGATAAGAAACACACAATACAGCCTCAGTAAAATTAAAAACATCTAACAGGGCTGTCCAACCTGTCAGTGTCTCTGGGCCACACCGGAAGAAGAAGAGTTGTCTTGGACCACATATTAAATACATTGCAACACGTAATCACAAAAAACTCTTACAGTGTTTATAGTAAATTTACGATTTTGTGTTGGGCCACATGTACAGCCATCCTGGGCTGCATGTGGCCCATGGACCACAGGTTGGACACCCCTGATAGGATATGCTATTAATCCAGTGGCATTTTTTGGGGGGTAAATATTTGGTGACTGTAGGATGGGAATGAAGACATTATCAACAAAACTTATCTATGCTTACATACCAGTCATGGTTTGTATACCACTCCATACTTCTTTGCTTTCTTTTTATGACCAAATAGTACTAGACTGGGATTGTTATAAATAATTATTTGTTATCTTCCCATAGCAATAATGTTAAGTTTGATTTTGAACGTGTTAAAATTTAGGGAGATGAGATTACTGATTTTTTATATGTCTTTTCTCATACAGAGGAGCAAAGGGATAATGTACTGGATTGGCCAAAAAGGCTGTATGTTTTTTTCCATAACATGAAAGACACATTTTTCATTTTTACCAATAGCTTGACACATTCGATCAGTCACAACACATTCTCCATACACTGCACAAATTTTTTTTTTTTTTGCGTTTCAGTTGCGTTTTTAACTTTCTTGAAATAATAAAGCATAATACGCCGAAAATGTGGCCTATTTTATTCCATCTTTGATATTAAAATGGCTACACAAAAATTCACCACTTTTGATAAGTTTTTTTTAAATGCACACTGATATGACAGCTGTCACAGTACGATCTAGCAAAGTTGTTTTCAATGAAGTTAAGACAACTAAGCACTACTAGAGCCATCTTATGGGAAAAAACAAAATGGACTTTTTGGCCAACTCAATATTTAGGGCTACTGAGGGATCATTTAATTGTATTGTCAATAGCGGTGTATTGTAGATGCATGTTACTCTTTGTAGGCCAAGACCTGTAGAAGGAAATTAGAACCGTTATTATACAGCCAAAGACATGGCAAATAAGTAAGATAGCTTTATTAAGGAATACATTGCCCCAGAGATGCTGAGTAAATAAAATACAATTTATTCAGCTAGAACAGGTGAACACAAGGCTCTCTTTTTGCTTGGCTTTGTAAAAACAATTTTGGGGGGGTGGATTTGAGGATTATAGGCAGGCCTGACTGATAGATACAGTTTATAGCCCTAATTGCTATTATGTCTAGGGCAGAGTTTGTTAGCTTCAGTACTATTGACATTTTTGGGCTGGATAATTCTTTTCTTTTCTTTTTTTTTAATCACCTGGATAAGGGGAAGGGAAGGAGAGAGAGAGGGAGAAAAATACCAGTGTGAGAGAGAAACATCTATCAGTTGCCTCTCACACACACCTCAAGAGGTGACGAGACCTGCAACCCAGGCATGTGCCCTGGCTGGGAATCAAACCTGAGACCTCTTGGTCCACGGGATGATGTTCCAATCAACCAAACCATGCCAGCCAGAGCTGGGTTGGATAATTCTTTGTTGTGGAGGACTGATCTGAACATTGTAAGCTGTTTAGCAGCGTCTCTGGCCTATGGCCACTAGATGCCAACTACACCTCCCATAGTCATGACAGTCAGAAGCATCTCCATACATTGTCACATGCCCCTCGTTTAGACATTTGCAAATGCCCTTGTTGAGAACCACTGCTTTAGGGGTATTTCTAGGGCGTGGTTCTAGGCAGGGTTGTCTATAAGAGAGAGCTGTCCCCTTCTCATGCTCATCTCTAACCAGTGCACTGTCAGATTCTTAGAGCAGCTAATATGGCCTTAGCTCGCTCTGCTGCCCCATGCCATAATAACCCAAGGGAACATTTGAAATGCATGTTAACAAAGAAGCACATTACTCATAAAAAAATGTATCAGTAAGAAATACCCCTTGAGACTTCCTTCTCAGATGAGTGACCGTATAAATGTAAGCATTGTAAATGATTGCCTCAGGGCTATCTGATTTGGAGTCTAATTTTCTACGTGTACGTGTGTCTTTTTCTTTCTCTAGGGCTTTACTGTGGTTGTGAGTTCAGTTCCAAATCAGAACCTAGAAATACAACCGTATGACCTCAGCATTGATATTTATAGCCGCTACATCTACTGGACTTGTGAAGCCACCAATGTCATTAATGTAACAAGATTAGATGGGAGATCAATTGGAGTGGTGCTAAAAGGCGAGCAAGACAGACCTCGAGCCATTGTGGTAAACCCAGAGAAAGGGTATGTTACTGAAGTACCGTTCAGATGTCTCAGCATCTCAGACCCTCATCAACCTTTCTTTGCATTCCTTATTTATTTACCTTGCAATATCCTGTGTTAACAATGAAAAACTCGATATTCTCCATCTGTCTGCCCCTGCATTTTCTTCCTTTCTCTGATTTTACTGCCTAGAATTTCCTTTGTTAGTCTCTATTGCTTTAATTTTCATTTCTACCCATCCTTCCAGGACTATTTGAACTGCAGCATCCTCTTTGAAGTCTTCCTTGATCTACTCCAGCCCTAGCCAGATGTGATTTTCCCCTCTCCTAAATGCCCAGCGCTCTATTATATCTGTGCCTCTCTAGTCATATCTAGTCCTTTCTAATTGACCTTACAACTTTTATTTTTCAGCCTTATATTTCCTACTAGTGTTCAGGTTCCTTTATGCCAAGAATTAATATATCTTCTTTGATTTAATACAGATATTTGCATTTAATAAATTGCATGTATTTGCATCTGAATGAATGATAAGGAATTCAGCAGGAAAGTAGCTTACTTCAAAAGAGTTATAGGAAAAAGATGAACTCTAGAACTTAAATATAAGAAATGACTTTTATGACTTATTTTTAGTTATGAAACGGACAATAAAGGAAGGAATTTAAAACTTTTGTGTCCAGGTCTCTGCTTACTGCTTATTTCATTTATTTTGTTTTATTGTAGTATTTCAAAAAATGTAACTGTTTGTGTCTAACATTTTGTTTTATTAATTCTTGAAAGTTAACTCCCTCAAATTCTGTGTACCCTTTGTTACTATTACTGAAAGTAATAGTGTCTCATAGCCTTTAAAAAAATATTTTAAAACATTTCAAAATAAGATTTTAAAATATTCTACCTATTTTGGTTTTAATCAGTAGGAATCTTCTCATTTTGTATGGTTTCTTATTTTGGTAAACTTATTATTTCCTCCTTTCTCTTTAGGTATATGTATTTTACCAATCTTCAGGAAAGGTCTCCAAAAATTGAACGAGCTGCTTTGGATGGAACAGAACGGGAGGTCCTCTTTTTCAGTGGCTTAAGTAAGCCAATTGCTTTAGCCCTTGATAGCAGATTGGGCAAGCTCTTTTGGGCTGATTCAGATCTCCGGCGAATTGAAAGCAGTGATCTCTCAGGTACCCCCAAAATATGTTTCCTTATTTTTTTTTTTAAGATTTTATTATTTTTAGAAATAGGGGAAGGGAAGGAGAAAGAGAGAGAAACATCAATGTGCAGGACATACATCGGTCTGCCTCTTGCATACTCCTAGCTGGAGACCTGATCTGCAACCCAGGCATGTACCCTGGTTAGGATTGAACCAGTGACCTTTTGGTTCTTAGGCCAGCGCTCAGTCAACTGAGCCACACCAGCCAGGGCCTGCTTCCTTATTTTGATTTGAGATATTAAGGTGATTCATCAGTAGCATTTGTATTTTTCTTCCATTGTATTATTTTTGTACACATTTCTTTATAGTTTTTTTTCACTAAAAATAGTTAGCATTAAGTATTTTAGCATTAAGCATTTAGTAGTTAGGGAGAACTTTTTTCTTCAACCATCAATGATTATTCTCTCTGTTATCTAATAACTTGCCAATATTCATTTGGGCTTGGCTCTGTAAATATATTTCTAGTGTATTTTTGTTCCTTTCCTAATTCTTCTGCTCTACTTTACTTCTCATCATCTCTGTCCTGAATTTTGACCTGTGATTAGTTTCTTCCCTGTTGATCCCCCAGTCTTAAATGTTTACGCACTATTCCTAGATTAATTTTCTGAAGTATCATTTGTAATCATGTCACTACTAAAAAAATCTTCAGGGTAGTCTCATGACCTGAAGAAAAAAAGTTTAGCTGTGCACTTAAGTTGGTATTCACCTTTCATAAGCTCATCAGCAAACTCATATGATCATAACATTCCTGGTATTTTGAGACCAATTCAAATCATTTGTTGGTATTTAGATGTACTTTTACTTTCTCATTTCTCTGCAGTCCGCTATCTACAATGATAGTTGCTTCTTCCCACGATTTCTGATGTCCAAATATTCTGTGTGATCTCACTAGTGGTCATGAAAGTGAACTTAAAAATAATACACTATTTATGTCTGTCAGAGTGGCAAAAATATGTTACAGTTGGTTATACCCAGCATTAGCAAGAATAGCAGAAAATGGCATGCTTCCCTGCACTTTGGCAGTAGAAATTGGTAGAACATTTTTGGAGGACAATTTGCCAATAAATTGCCCTTTCAGTTAGCTGTGTTACAGAAATGCTGACCCAGTTGTAGAAGCGTATTTGCTAAGCATCATTTTGTAATAGCCTACTACAGAGAGCTATGAGGTCTGTCCAGAAAAAGTCCAGCCATTGTTGATATAATGAGAACAATTTGCATGATCTTGATGTAACCTGGCAGCCAAGGAGAGTGGACTGGAATGCACACATGTGAACAATGATGACTTCACTGTACTAGTCAGCGGGAGCGGTAGACACTTGTTGAGTAAGCGTGTGTACTGTGTGGCCATCACATTCAAAATGGCTGAATAAGTAGAAAAATGAATCTGCATCAGATTTTGCATTAAGCTTGAACATTCCTCTGTGGAAACTATTTGGATGATTCAGAAGGCTTTCTGGGATGATGCAATGAGTGTACCACAAGTAAAAGTGTGGCACAAATGCTTCAAAGATAGTCAAGAATCTGTTGAAAGTGGTCCACATTCTGGAAGGCCTGCAACAAGCAGACCACCTGAGACCATTGAACATGTATGGGCTACTTTCAGCAAAGATCAGCAACTGACAGAGAACTAGAAGCTGATCAGGGGATTCTAAAAACTACTGTGTCTGAGATTTTGACACAGGATCTTGACATGAAGTGTGTTGTGGCAAAGTTCATTCTGCAGCTTCTGCTACCAGGACAGAAGTAACATCATGCCGCATTTGCTAATGACTTGATTCAAAGAACTACCAATGGCCAGATTTCTTCAAGAAGGTCATAACTGGGGATTAATTGTGAGGCATCATTGTCCTATGTACAGTGTTTCCTGTATCTTGTATCCGCTTTGATAAATGCCTCTTTCATGTTCTGTGGCTGGGGATGGACACTTTCTGGACAGACCTCGGTACATTCAATATCACATGTATGGAATAGTACAGTCATTCCAACAAATGAGGTAGATCTGTGTACAGGGGCATGCAAAGATGATTTTTAAAGACTAAGTAGTTTATTAAGATCTAATTTTGTTTAAAATATTTTGTAGGTATTGTATTTATTGGCAAATTGCCCTCCAAAAATATTTATACTATGTATACATGTACGTATACATATATAGACCCATAATATGTATATATACTCTTAAGAACATGGGTGTACATGTTTGTTTATTCCTTGAGAAATACACAAATATACTTTGAGAAAGGTCTGAATGGCTAGCATACTAATATGTTAATAGTATTTATTTCTGTATCATTTGAATTTTTATATGTTTAAATACATTTGTATGTTTTTAAGAAACTAAAAAATATTGTCTTTACAAGTTCAAATGTTTCCATTTCATTTGCCTTCTCTGATTTCAGATAGTCATGGACATATTTGCATGTGTGTGCATATTTACTTAGTATGATGTATTTTTTCTTCTCATCTGATGACCTGTATCTTTTATATCACCTTTAATTTGTATAATTGCTTTTTATATCAATGTTTTAACTCTTTTATTAGTACTAAAGATATTTTCCCCCTTCTCTCTTTTTCTCCATTTCTCTTCATTTATGATGCTTATTTTTGTTGTAAAAGTAACATGTGTTCATTAGAGACAGTTCAGAAAATACAAAAAAGGGAAAATTCATACCATCATTGTTACTGAACACTTTTATGGATTAACTTTCATTTTATTTTTCTTGCATTTTTTTCCATCTTTAATTATAAAATGGTTCCAGCATGGAGAAAGCACAGAGTTCCTACCACTCAACTTTGTCAGATCTTATTGTTCGGCCATATTTACTTTTGAACATTGCTTCCTCCTCTTCTCTCTTGAAATAAAGCATTTAAGTTTTGAAGCCCTTGTATATCCCTCCCCAAATTTGTTCTGAATAAAGAATGTCTAGAAATCAGTAATAGAAAAATGAGCAAAGACTATGAATAGTAATTCAGAGAAGAAACATGAAGGACCAATAAATTAACCTCAATATCAAACGGGGAAATGCAGATTTTTTAAATAATGGGATATACTTATAAAACAATTGGAATGGTAATAATGTAGAAGTCTAACAGTACCAATTCTCATTTATACTTCTGGTGGGAATTTTAAATTGATGTAATCATTTTGGAGAGCATCTTGGATCTATCTATTCATATTGAATCTATGTCCACCAGATTACATAGCAATTCCACTGCTGCGTTTAGCCCATAGGGACATGTTCTGATATGTGCACAGGAATATTCACTGCAACACTGCTTTCAGTGGCAAAAAATTGGAAATAGTATTACTAGAACTTCGACTGGGTTTGCTTTGGATTTATAAGTCAATTTAGTAGAATTATTTTCTTTGTAATATTAGTCTTCCAAACCATGAACACTGGTTTATCTCTATTTATTTGGAACTTTAATTTCCCTCAATGTTTATTATATTGTTTTCTGTATAGAGGTCACCCATCTTTTATTAATTTTGGGGGTATTTAATGCTTTTGAATGCTAGTGATAAAGAGTATTCTAAATTTTTAAGACTTTATTTTGTGATTATAGCTGGAACATACAAATACAGTCCATCTCTACCCCCATACATCCCCCACCTTGATATCCTGAGCTTGTTTCCTACAGTTTCTTTAGGATTTTCTGTGTTACAGGATCATATGTGTACAAATAATGAATTTTATTTTTTTTCCAGTCATTTTCCTTGTTGCCTTATTATACTGTCTGGGACCCCCAAAACAGTGGTGATTGTAATAATAATGGAAGCTTTGGGTTTTTTTGTTTGGCTTTGCTTCTTGATTTGGGGGGGAAGCATTTAATACTTCATGATTAAGTATTATGTTTGCTAAGGTTTTTCTGTAGGTAACTTTTTTTAAATCAGATTAACAGAGTTACCTTCGGTTCCTAGTTTGCTAGAATAAAGCAAACTTGGCATGATACAGTATCCTTTTTATATACATTGATAAATTTGGATATACTCTTGTTTGTTTAAGATGTTTTCATCCATGTTCATGAGAAAGAATACCCTATAATTTTCTTTTCTTACAATGTACTTGGAGTTTCACTGTCAAGGTTACATTGCCTCATTAAAATGTTTCTCCTTTGTTTTCTGTGAGAAAAGTTCGTGTAATATTGGCAGGGTTTTTTTTTTTTTTTTTTTTTCTTCTTTATATAGTCACAAATAATACGTATTTTTGTCATAGGATCTTTTTCTGTTTCACATTTTTAGCCACCCACAGGACCTTTTATAGTGGAATGCATTTAGTACATGCTTCTGTTTTTATATGCTAGAGCCTTTCATAAAATTTTATTTGAAAAATAGACTCTTTAAAAATCATGTCCATTGAAAAATGGACAGCTTTAAAAATCATTCAAAAACTGCTCTAAGTTCTTTTCTGCATTTCTGTGAATTAGAAAACAACTGTGTATTGGACTTACTTGCTCTTGATTGCACTTGAACGTCTAGTTTACTGTCTGTTTTCTGGTATGTGTGTATCTTCTAAGAATGATTCTGAAGTTTTGTAGCAGAGGGTTTATATTTTCCTTTTCAGAACTTTTAGAATCATAATTTTCAGTAAATAACTGTTGAATGTATCATTTGACCCACATGAATTATTTCTGGTAATGTTCTTCTTTCCAAGGTGCCAACCGAGTAGTATTAGAAGACTCTAATATCTTGCAGCCTGTGGGACTGACTGTGTTTGAAAATTGGCTTTACTGGATTGATAAGCAGCAGCAAATGATTGAAAAAATTGACATGACAGGTCGAGAGGGTAGAACCAAAGTCCAGGCTCGAATTGCTCAGCTCAGTGACATTCATGCGGTGAAGGAGCTGAACCTTCAGGAATATAGTAAGTGCTGATGGTGTACTGCTAATTGTGGGATTTGTGTTTATTGTAAGAAATTAAAATAAAAATAAGATACTCTTTTGTATCTTTTTACCATTTTGTCCTGAAGATTTTCATGTACTGTTAGGTTTTCCAATTTTTAATCTTCATGCTAAACTTACCTGGGAGCTTTTTCAAATTAAACATCTTTTCCTCGTAAAATAGGAGTGGGGTAAAGGAATGGTCTTAACTCATTTTCAAAAATTTCCGCAGGTACAGGTACAACAAAGGCCCCACTTGTTATGTTTTCTCTTTCTTTCCTCTTTCTCTCTTTCAACCTCTTTACGAATATTGGTATAAGGTATATATTTCTTTGGTTCCCTGTATACCTCATAATTCAAAAAAAACAAAAGTTATATTTACATAATGATGAATATAGTTATCATGGCGTGACTTTATTCTTTATCAAAAGCAAAACAAACTAAAAATTAGTGTGCAAAAATTGAATACAGTGCTTTAATAAGTGCTTGTTTTTTTCTCTTGAATAAAGTTTTCAATTCTCAGCTTAGAAAAGTAGCCACAAATACTCTTTTTATCTTATTGAAAACTTGAACTTCTGGCCAAGATAGAGGCATAGGTAGATATACTTTGCCTCCTCACAACCAAAAGATGGACAACAAAAAAAATTAACAAAACAACAGAACTGCCAGAAAAACCAAACTGTATAGAAGTCCAACAACCAAGGAATTAAAGAAGACACATTCATCCAGACCAGTAGGAGGGGCAGAGAAGGGCAGCTGGACAGAGAGGACTCGCAGCAAGGCAGCGGCTGGAGGACCAGGGCAAACTGGGTGAGGTGGCGGCTAGTGGAGTGGCCGTATAAACCAGGAGGAACAACTGGGGAGTGAGAGAGACAGCACAACCCAGGGTTCCAGTGCAGGGGAAATAAAGCCTCAAAACCTCTGGCTAAAAAATCCTGTGAGGAACTCCCAGCCTCACAGGAGAGTTTGTTGGCGAGACCCACAGGGCCCTAGAACATACACAAACCCATCCACCCACCCAGGAATCAGCACCAGAAGGGCCCAATTTGCTTGTGGGTAGTGGAGGAAGTGACCGAAAGCCAGCAGAGAGCTGAGCAAGCGGCACTGTTGCCTCTAGGACCCTTCCCCCACAGATAGCGTCACAACACAGTTAAGTGGGTTGCCTCACCCTGGTGAACACCTAAAGCTCCGCTCCTTACTTTGTAACAAGCACTTGGAGCCAAAAAAAAAAAAAAAAAAAATGGCCCAAATGAGAGAACAGATCAAAGCACCAGAAAAAATAAAACTAAGCGATGAAGAGGTAGACAACCTATCCAATGCAGAGTTCAGAACACTGGTAATCAGGATGCTCACAGAAGTGGTTGAGTGTGGTCGCAAAATAGAGGAAGTGAATGCTATGAAAAGGGAAATAAAGGAAAACGTACAGGGAACCAACAGTGACGGGAAGGAAACGGGGGCTCAGATTAATGGTTTGGACCAGAAGGAAGAAATAAACATTGAACCAAAACAGAATGAAGAGATAAGAATTCAAAAAAAATGAGGAGAGGCTTAGGAACCTCCAGGACAACTTTAAACGTTCCAACATCCAAGTAATAGGGGTGCCAGAAGGAGAAGGGGAAGAGTAAGAAATTGAAAACTTATTTGAAAACATAATGAAGGAGAACTTCCCCAATCTGACAAAGGAAATAGACTTTTAGGAAGTCCAGGAAGCTCAGAGTCTCAAAGAAGTTGGACCCAAGGAAGCATACACCAAGGCACATCATAACTATATTACCCAAGATTAAAGATAAGGAGAGAATCTTAAAAGCAGTGAGAGAAAAGGAGACAGTTACCTACAAAGGAGTTCTCATAAGAAGCAATCAGGCAAGAAGGGGCTGGAAAGAAGTCTTCCAAGTCACGAAAGGCAAGGACCTACATCCAAGATTACTCCAGCTAGCAAAGCTGTCATTTAGAATGGAAGGGCAGATAAAGTGCTTCCCAGATAAAGTCCAGTTAAAGGAGTTCATCGTCACCAAGCCCTTATTATTTGAAATGTTCAAGGGATTTATCTAAGAAATAGAAGATGATTAAAAACTACGGTCAAAAACTTACAACAAACTCAAAACTATCAACAACTGAACCTAAAAAAAAATAAGAACAGACTAAGCTAACAACTAGAACAGGAACAGAATCACAGAAATGGAGATCACATGGAGGGTTATCAGCGGGAAGGGAGGAATGAGCGGAATGGGGGGAAAGGTACAGGGAATAAGCATAAATGGTAGGTAAAAAATAGACAGGGAGGTTAAGAATAGTATAGGAAATGGAGAAGCCAAAGAATTACGTGTACGACCATGGACATGAACTAAGATGGGGCAATGCTGGTGGGAGGGGGGGTGCAGGGCAGAGGGGAATAAAGGGGAGAGAAAAAAATGGGACCACTGTAATAGTATAATCAACTATATATATATATATATGTATAATTTTTTTTTTAAAGAAAACCTTTGAAAATGGGCGATCACCTTTGGCCTAGTTCCTTGGTAATAAGTGTCTGTAATCAGAAGTACCCTCCCCGGTAACTACTACAGATCTTACATGATTGTACCAGGAATGCTAATGTTAAATGGAGGACTAAAGAGAGAACTATCGAAACTCCTCAACTTCTCAGCACAATGCTTTCAAATCAAATAGGAATATGAAAGAATAGAAGAATGAGGTCACCATTGCTTGTTCAAGTCTTCATTATGTTGTCACTGTTTGGACTTAGAAGCTAAGTTTAGAGATATTTAAGAATTTGAGAGTTAGCATTGTTGCCATTCTATGTTGTGACATGTACAATAACTCATGCTGAACATGTAATAGATGGAAATAAGATAAATGACACAGTACCTAAGTTACATATTTAGTTGATATAAGATCTCACTTGAGCTTTTCAAAACTTCTGGGGGCAGGGTTATCTTTTTTTTTATAATTCAACATTTAAATATGGTTTTATACTTGGAAAAACATTTAAAAATTTTTAATAACATTAAAGAAAATGATATTTATGTTTATCAAAAGTATAATGGCCCACAGGCAGATCAGTTGAGGCGAAGTGATAGTACTCCGAAGGAGGAAATGGCACTTGACTGAGTAAGGTTTAGTGAAGAATTATGAAAGATAAGAACCCTCTGTCATTGCTGATTCTGGGTCTAATTTCACCTATAACTACTTTATTTTTCTTATATCCGAATCAAGTATCTTTAGCTCCATTTGGAGTTGTAGTGGTTTGCCATCCTCTGTTGTCTTCTGTTTGGTTTTAAGGTTGCTGTGTAATCAGAGTAAGTAGAAGAGGCATGATATCTATGATTTGTGCTGAGAACCCTAATCGGGTTAACATTCGTTTTTTATTGAATTTATTGTGGTAACATTGGTTAGTGGGATTGTCGTGTTGTGTGTTCACCACCCAAGTCAAATTTTCTCTAAAAAAGTGTCATGGAATTAAAGGTCGAGAAACACTGCTATATATATAGTTCATGTATCCTAATATAATGACTGATGTATGTTTTGGGACAATGGGCCGACCCCCTCAATTGCATCAGCACACGCTGAAGCAGAACTGGTGTGTCAGTGAAAAGATAGTCAGATAATAAATGGGCGTCTCTACATTAGACGTTGGTATTCTGTGATGACAGATGCCCAGTTGCTTTTCACACAAGCTAAGTAGAAAATTCATAGTATTCATTGTATTTCATGTATTTCATTAAATACAACCTGTGAGACAGAGTTTGAAAAGTTGCCAGACTGTGTATTTCATTTAACCCAAATATGAGGAAATGAAACATTTGAATCATGTCAGGTTATCTTTTGCAGTTGACCAAGCAAATAATTTTGATTGTTTCCAAATGGTTGAGTTCCCTGTGAACTTAAGCTTTTTCTTATAACAACTCTAATTAATCAGTGGATTCTTTGTTAAAATAACACTTTTTGAGTAAAATCATCTGATCTTTTAGAAAGGTGGAATTTCTGAGTTAAACTCTATAGTTTAGAAGTGTTTTTGTATATTAAATAGAACAATATCTAGGTCTCAGCATTCTGCCTACATATTAACATGAGCTGTGTCATTACCTTGCTTAAAATAATTTAAAATATTTTATATATAAATATGTACAGAGAGTGTTTTGTGCTTTTAAATCATTGTCTTCATTTTCTTGAAGATTGTATAGGGATGGAGCAAGGAAGCATATACGTGTGCAAATAAAGTCCAAGGTGATTTACATTTGGTTTTCTGATAATTCATAAATGATAGATTTTAACTAAACTATTTTTCCTCCCTCCCTTCCTCCCTCCTTTCCTTCCTTCCTTGCAGGACAGCATCCCTGTGCTCAAGATAATGGTGGCTGTTCACATATTTGTCTTGTAAAAGGAGATGGTACTACAAGGTGTTCTTGCCCTATGCACTTGGTTCTGCTTCAGGATGAGCTGTCATGTGGAGGTAAATGCATTACCATTTCCTTGTGCAGGTCATTTAACATGTTCCGTAACTGAATAGGTTAATTCAACCAAAGGAGGAGAACTGTTCTTTGTAGAGGCAGAAATCTTAAAATAATCGGATTTCTAATAAGAGGAAAATTACTAGGGAACTGAGTTTATATAGACATTAAACATGATCATAAGTTGATGTAAAAAGTGTTTTCTACTATAAAAGCTAGATAAAATACATATTTCTGTTAACAAAGATTGAAAGGGCTTATATACTCAAAAGTTAAAAATCATCACGTGGGTTGGGGTGAGAATAAAAGACAGAAAACTGTACAAGATCAACAATTAAAATAAAAATTAAAAAAAAAAAGAATATTATTTTAATTTTCTTTTACTTTTTACATTTAAAAAAAGTAAATAACATGTATTAAGTAGCAGCATCCAAGACACTCTGCTTGGACTGCAGGAGATTCGAAGGTCTTTGAGACAGACTGGTTTGGTGGAGAGATCAGATGCGTGCACAGAAAGAGTTAAGCTCTGGTACTTCAAAATAGCAAGTGTTGCACAACACTGTTAACATATTCGGTGCCACTGAGCTGTAGTCTTTAAAATGGTTAAATGGTGGGCTTTTCTACATACATGTTACACAATTATTTTATAAAAGCAAATGCTTCTGTATCAGGGTCCTGGTGTTAACTCAAATAAGGCAAATCTTAGAAAAATTTACCTCCGAAGTGGTAACACAGATAAAATTGAATCAAGGATATCACCTCTTATTTAGAAGTCTTTTAAAAGACATTTGCATTTAGTAATTATTTTTAGTGCACGTATTACATGAGTAGCATGTTTTAACTAATGTATGTGACTGTGTTACCCAAACCAAGACATACACTCTTGTCATTAAGAAAAGTACCCTCGTGTTCATTAGCAGCCAATTCTCATCTTCTAAAAGTAACCACTGTTCTGATTTTTATCCCTGTAGTTTAGCTATGCTTGTTACTGAACTTTATAGAGGAATCATGACCTATATACTCTTTAATGTCTGGCTCTCTTGCTTAATATAATATTTTTGAGATTCAACTGTAGAGTATATCAGTTTCTATGTTATTTCTTCTCGGATTAGATGAGATGGATAGATTACAGATTTGATCTATTTTGAAGTGTTTTGTACAATATATATTAATTACTAAATGAGCTCCACTCAGGTGTATTTGTACTTTGTGTGACACTTATTTTATTTTTGTCACTCCCCTCCCCTTTGTTTATTGAAGAACCCCCAACATGTTCTCCTCAGCAGTTTACTTGTTTCACGGGAGAAATTGACTGTATCCCTGTGGCTTGGCGATGTGATGGGTTTACTGAATGTGAAGACCACAGTGATGAGCTTAATTGTCCTGTGTGCTCAGAGTCCCAGTTCCAGTGTACCAGTGGGCAGTGTATTGATGGTGTGCTCAGATGCAATGGAGATGCAAACTGCCAGGATAAATCAGATGAAAAGAATTGTGAAGGTATGTAAAAATTTTAAGACCCAGTTATAAAGACCTTTTTCCATTAAGTTGTTTGCATTTCCGAGTGGAGTGTTGCTTTGGCTCAGTGGTAGACTTGGGGTTTTCAAGTACATTTGACTTCATTATGTTAAACATAGTAACATGTTCCAAATTGCTGTTTTAATTCACTTAATATGCATAAGGTTTATACACATTAATAAGCATAGCAGAGGAATCAGGCCAAAAGAACTTCAGTATGTAAAAATAGTATTTGTTTCCAATAAACTTTGAATTAGTGAATTTATTTCAATGTAAAATAATTTCATTATTTTCCTCTTTCCTCCATTAACCTTTAACATGGTAAAAAAAACACACACACAAACAAATTCTTTGGAATTATTAGTGAATGATGAAATTTAACATAAAGAACAAAACTAGGAGCCCTGACTGGTGTGGTTCATTTGGTTGGCTGTTGTCCCACAAAGCAAAAGGTTGCTGGTTCAATTCCCAGTTGGGGCATTGCAAGAGGTAACTGATTGATGTTTCTCACACCAATTTTTCTTCCTCTTTCTTCCTCCCTTCCCTTCTCTCTAAAAATAAATAAAGTCACTTTTTAAAAAATAACAAAATAAAAAATTTCCTGCTGGAATGTCATTTCCCTCTACCAATGAAAGATTTCTGAGAATAATTTTTAAGATATATCTAAAAATCTAATTTGTTTTCATTTGCTCCCACATAATACGTTTTTTGATTCTTGGTAGTATTCGGTTTTACAACATAGTTAAAATAAGAAAACTATTTGTATTTTTTCCCCAGTGCTTTGTTTAATTGATCAGTTCCGCTGTGCCAATGGTCAGTGCATTGGAAAACATAAGAAATGTGATCATAATGTGGATTGCAGTGACAAATCAGATGAACTGGATTGTTGTAAGTAAGACTAAAACCTGTATATTACTCTTAAGGGAGAATTTTTAAAATACATTTTTCTTTTCTTTATGTGTGAGTTTCACTTGTAATCACCGTTTCCTTATTAAGAAACAAATATTAATGTTAAGCTGGTTATTTGTATCAGGGATTTTTTGTTTTGCTTTTAATAATTCCTTAAAAGAGCAGTTTTCTTATGCAAAAAAATCTTCACAGGAATGTTTAGTAAAGCATCAGAAAAGAATAAATATTGTTTGGCCACAATTAAAGGTAAAGATTCTGAAACAGTTTACAGGCATACCTTCGAGATATTGCAGGTTTGGTTCCAGACTCCAGTCCACCTCATTAAAGCAAATACTGCAATTACCCCAGTCAGACTAATTTTTTGGTTTCACAGTGCATATAAAAGTTATGTTTACACTGTAATGTCGTCTGTTGAGTGTGCAATAGCATTATATCTTAAAAAGCAATGTACATACCTTAATTAAAAATAATTTATTGCTAAAAATATGCTAACCATCGTCTAAGCCTGTTGGAAAAATGGCACCAATAGACTTGCCTAATGCAGAGTTGCTATAAACTTTCAATTTGTAAAAAATACAAAATCTGTGAAGCACAATGAAGGTGAAGCATACCAAGACGAGGTAGGCTTATAGATACATGGCACTCAGTCAGTGGTCAAAACTTAAGAATTTCTGAACATTAGTCCATGTTTAACATCCCCCATTTTTTTCTTGACACCAGTCTCTCAGTGACTTTAAGAACTCCCTTAAAACGCAGCCTGAGGAAAATTGTACCAATGTATATGCACAGGCCTAGAGACCCTAGGCTGAATAGCCTATAGTTTCTTCAAGGTTCATAACTGTTGACCAATGCCCTAACCTATAATATATCCCAAATCAATCATCTTAGTTCTGAATGGAAATCAGCATAAGCCATGTCTACCCTATCAAAACTGGTTTAATGAAATAGAGAGAGCAGGATGACAGCTAAGATGGGGGAAGTGGCGGGGGGAGGGATTGAGCAAAAAGGAAAAAGGACTCATGGACATGATTGCGAGGGTGTGGTATAAGGGAACTAAATGGTAATGGGAAAAATACAATAAAAAACAAAGAAAAGGAAAAAAGAAACTTTTCAGTCTTAATAAAGACTTTAAGCTCATATTTTTACAACTTCAAATGGAATACTCACTGAGACTTGCAGTATCTGTTCATATTCATGAAACATTACTGGGTACCTGCTATGTGCTGAGCAGGTAGGGTACCTGTACTAGCGCTCTCACAGCTGTCTATTTAGGGGGTAGTAGTAAGATTAGGCTTTTAAAGCCAGGCAGAGATGGAATTGAATTCTAGCTCCATCTCTTACCAGGAAATTTGTTCTTACCAGGAAATTTAAACCTTAGTTTCTTCATCTTTGGATTGAAGATAATATTTATCCTGGTGGCTGTGAGAAAAAATAAATGCTGTAATATGTATAAAACATACAACCTGACTCATAGGAGATACTATTGATAAAAGAGAGTGATAAGTGTTATCAAATGTGGTATTTTAGAGATCTTTGCAAGTAAGCACAAAGGAGTGGTCAGAGCTTTAGGAATGAGGATGCCGCTCATCAAGGAAGACTTTTTTAGAACAATGGTGCTCAAGATATAGGATGTCAATCAATGAATAGTGTTAATTATGCAGATAAGTAGAGAGTTTGAATTCCTGGCAGAGAAAATATCATATTCAAAAGCAGAGTGGAACAGGCACCTTTGGGAAACTGCATGTAAATAGGACTGCCAAAGTACATGCTACGTCATGAAGGGTGGCAGCAAGAGAAAACATATGTAAAGGTGAGGTCATAGAGGACTTCCCTTTTCTTCTGAAGAGCCTAGACAGAATTCCAGAGTAATGGCAAGTCACTGAGCAACTTGAATAAAGGGTTGGCATCGCTGCTTAATTGTGAAGGCTGTAAAGCGGATGGGTCGGAGGCGATAAGATTATATAGGCAGGGAAAACTGTTAGGCTGGTTGCTTTCAAATCTTTTGACCACATCCAGAGGTTACAGTGACATGGGTACACATGTAAATAATGTCATACAACAGTGTTTATCCATATTATGTAGAATGCATTCTGACATTTTCTGTTTTAAAATATTCGTTGCAATCCACTAAATTGTTTTCACCGTCTAGTAACTTGCAGCCTATAATTTAAAAATGCTTGGGAGACTGTTGTAGATCAGGCAGAAGATGATGAGGATCTAAGTCAGGAAGGAGCAGTGTGTGGTAGATAGATTGATTTGAGTTATTTTGGAAATAAAATAAAAGGGTTTGGTAACTATTTAGATTTAGTTGATAAGCTTAGGTTGACACACACATACCTCACTGAGTGACTGGAGTCATTTCATTAATTAGAATGCATAGCAGGGACTGAAAACTGAAGTACCATTCTGTATTTTGGCTGCAGGTGTAATGCTTGACTGATGTAAGGGGGTTTTATTACTTTATTTTTGTTTTGTATTTAATGCAAATACCTTTGCTACAGGCACCTCATTTATTTATGATCTGCTTTACCCCTGGACTTTAGGAAACATGGCAGAATATGGTGACACTGAGCTCAGTTTGAATATGTTGCATTAAAGTTGCCCATGAGATGTCCCATTGAAGCTGTTCAGGAAGTTGACCATATGGGTCTGTAGCTTATGAGAGAGGTTTGGGCCCTTCAGGTTATTAATGATAATTAAAGCGGAGGCAGTGGATGAAATCTCCCAGTGAGAGTTAAGCAGGGGAGGGAAATAGCAGGGAGTAGATAGAATTCTAGGAAGCAGCAGTACTTAGAAGTCAGACAGAAGAGAATGAAGCGAACAAAAGGAAACAATAATTAGAGATAGTGAATCGAAAGTGGTGTCTTAGAAGGATATTGATCAGACATTTTTGAGGAAAACAAGAGCCAGCAGTGTTGACAGTATAGAAAGGCCAGCGAGGTGAAAGGTTCATTGAATATGGCAAATAGGAGAATGTTGACCTTTGCCAGACTAATTTCAGTGTCATGGTAAGGACAGAAGCCTGATTTCAGTGAGTCAAGATGTGACCTAGAGACTAAGAATTGGAGTTGTCAGCATAAACTATTTTTTCTCGAATCTTGGCATTAGAACGGAATGCTCAGGGCACTAAAAAAGGTTGAGATGGTCGCTCACAGGACTAAGCAGAGTCTGTGCCTCAGACGCCATAGAGGAGTACGTAATTGGCAGCCCTTACGTAATTGTGTAACTTCTGTGATACTGTTTTCTCTCATTTATTTAACCTACCACAGGGTGAGTTTAGCTATGTGGATGGGATATTTAAGGTATGATGAAACAGAAGGAGGGTTTTTAAAGGGTCTGCAATTGTGAGCTGTAGTCTGACTATATTCAGACTGGAAGAATTTTCCTTCTGAGTCAAAGAGTAACGTTCTAAATTGGATGCACCCTTTTGTTCTTTCCCTCTGCCTCTAATATTGATGCCCTGTGCTTCTAAAGCCTCAATCCCATGAAGGTGGATGCCGTCGGCAGGGTCTTTCTTAGTGCTCTGATGCTCTGGCTTTCTTTCTGAGTCCTCAAGTACTCCAGTATCAGATACCTGTTCCTTGCGCTCAGGCAGCTAGAACTCACCCTGGAGGCCACACGCAGCATGTTAAGCCTGAGAGCTAATGTTCATCTTCAGCTTCTAATTTCCTTTCACCAGACCTGAATGTCACTTTTCAAACCTAAAATCAAGTTCAGAGTTGCTTTTGGCTTCACTGTTCCAGGTGAAACATTTAATGACTTTTTCAGGTTCATCTGTTTGGGCCCTATAATTTACTCTGAGATTCCAGAATAAGTTCATTGATTTTAGTGATACACAGAATGAAGTAGGATAGATTTAAATGTATATGTATTTAAAATGTCTTAGTGGAATTTAACTCTACAGTTCACTTAACATCTTTATTTTTATCATTTATACTATTCTTCCCCAACGTGTTGTTTTATTTCTATCTTCACTTAAGGATAGTTCATTTGATTCCTAATGATGACATTTATCCATAATCCATGGGGCGTGGTGTACATGTACGAGGGGGACCCAAAAAATCTGGATTTATTTATAAAAAAATTGTGTATTTATTCTTCCATGTTTAAACTTTAGTCACCTTCAAAGCACTCTTTTTGATGCAGTACATGTATCAAGATTTTTTTCACTGCTCAAAACAGGTTTTGAACTTGTTGGTTTTGATGCCTTTTAGTGCTTCTGCCATTTTTTGTTTCACCTCTTCCACACTGGGAAAACATTTCCCTTTGAGGACTTTTTTTCATCTGGGAAAACAAAAAAAAAGTCATTCAAAACAAGATTGGGTGCATGCATAGGGAGGGTTTGGCACAGGGATCACACTGTTTTTGGTCAGAAACTGCTAAACACTCAGTACCGTATGGGCAGGTGCACTCATAAATCACCCATCATGAAATGGTCAAGTGTGTTGAAAGAGACTTCAGAAAAATTCACTGAAGCTGAGTGCAGCCTCTCAAAACAACGCCAGCTGGTACACTGATACAGATGGGTTTCTGGAGCACTCACCTAGCTGGGGAAGCCTGTATTACAAGCGACCCCCCTCCAGAAGATAATTCCAGTTTTTTTGGCTCCCCACTCCTATCCGTACAAAAGAAAAATGTTTCTAAGTTGTCTCCATTAGCTTCACAGTCTGCTCACAAGCCCTCTTTTTTATTACTACTTTGAATCTATTGTTGTTTTTCATTGTATAACTGCACTGCATTCTCATTTTAGATCCAACTGAGGAGCCAGCACCACCGCCCACCAATACAGTTGGTTCAGTTATTGGAGTAATTGTCACTATTTTTGTGTCTGGAACCATATACTTTATCTGCCAGAGGATGTTGTGTCCACGCATGAAGGGAGATGGCGAAACCATGACTAATGACTATGTAGTTCATGGACCAGCTTCTGTGCCCCTTGGTTATGTGCCACACCCAAGTTCTTTGTCAGGATCTCTTCCCGGTGAGTTAAGACTGATCCACTGAAAATCAGGTCTTGGGTCCTGGCAGAACTCTCTATTTTCCATAACTGAAACCAGGATACTTACTGCCCAGAATCCATTTCAAAGTAGACCACATTGGGTTTAAAATTTTTTAAGAACAAATGTTCTCTTTTACTTTTAGCACCTTCTCTGTACACAAAAGATCCAAGGTATGGGCTGGTAGAAACTGCCAAAGGATCTGAAGCAAATAACACACACAGCCATTTATATATACTGCATTTTTGGATGCAGTCTACTAAACATCAATCAGCTAGTCGTTTGGTGAAAAGTCGTAAACCACAGTTCTTTAGGTTCTGTATAGGTGACCTCAGTACCACTGAGCCCACGAATTAAAGGGGGCCAAAAAATAGACTAAGATTTCTTTTCAGCAAAGATCTGGAAATAGCTGGGTGACTGCAGGGAGGGATGTAATGTCTTACGTTTTTTCTTACCTTTAGGTGGTGACAGGGGGACTAGGGTTATTCAGACCTAGCTAAGTAGCTGGAAGTTCGGTGCTTGGGTGAACCACATCGCCCTGGAGCAGGGGTGTCACACTCGTTTTCACCAGGGCCACATCAGCCTCGAGGGTGCCTTCAAAGGGCTGAATTTCAACTCCTTAACTGTTAAGGAGTAGTTACATTTTTATAGTCCTAAAATTATTTCAGCCCTTTGAAGGCAACTATGAGGCTGATGGGGCCCCTGGTGAAAATGAGTGTGACACCCCTGCTCTGGAGGGTACAAATTCCTTATCAATGCTTTCTGGCTCCCTCAGTGTAAGGAAACCTCTGTGTTTTGTAGAATACAGAGAAGGAGGTTTCGGGCAAGAGCCCTCTGAAAATGAGGGCTTATTCTGGGTGTAACTAAATAGACATGATTTTTAAAACGTTGATGATACTATTCTATGTTGCCATATCTATTGGCAGGTTGCGCAATTTAGGAAGTCACTTGGAAAAGAATATAAATTTTTCTTTAGCACTGGTGGTTGTGATTACAATATTTATATCCAGTAGCTGAAGAAACAATCTTCCATATATTGTATTTATGCCCTTAAAAATGTTTTGTTTTTTTTTTTTAACCAAATCTGTTGTTTAGTCTATCCTGCCCCACAATCTCCACTCTCCACAGCCCTTTCTTCCTCAGATCCTCTAAGAGATCGGAAACCTCTCATTCTACCTCGTTTTGAAGAGCCCTGCTTCCATCCTGGGGCAGGCAGAGGGAGTGGCAGCCGTTCTGGGCCTTGTTCTAGGCCAGCTCTCAGTGGAAGTGTTCACTACTAGGGAACATTCATTTCCCTTCTCCATGAAGTGTTTTTAACAATATTAGAAAAAGGGGGCATAAATTGTTTAAAAGTCAGACTCTTTGTTGGTATTTATAACCCTAATGTTGAATAACATTATGTCATGCGTCTTTATTGATCTGACTCATCTTCAGTATTTGTCTTCCTTCATTTTAGGAATGTCTCGAGGTAAATCCATGATCAGCTCCCTCAGTATCATGGGGGGGAGCAGTGGACCCCCTTATGACCGAGCTCATGTCACAGGAGCCTCATCAAGTAGTTCTTCAAGCACCAAAGGCACTTACTTCCCTGCAGTAAGCAGTCCGTTTTCCTTTGTTTCGCTCTGAATGCTGAGATACACAGGATCTTAGATTTTTACCTCACTTCAGTGTGGGTACTCAGTGATGATAATGTAAAAAGTTTTTAAACTTAGTATAGACTTTAGGCATATAAGGTTCAAAGTAGGCTTTACCATCACCTTGTGAGCACTTACAAATCTTTCTTTATGTTTATTGTATAGTAATTGGCATGCATGGAAGCACTGGACATTAATTTCTATTTAGTTAAGGTAGAACTACTGAATAGTACCTCCTGAGACGTTTAGGATCTTCATTCCATGACCTCCCAAAAGACATGGTACTTCTCCTATGTCAGTAATTTTTCTTTGAACAATTATATTTAAGAAAACCAAAACCCAGCTATACCGAACTTAAACCAATGACTTGTAGATTATAGATTTTCTTCTCATCACCTTGCACTGTTTAGCCGTGATGAAATTGTGTCGTATGGAGTGGAGAGCCACAATCCTAAAGTCAGTTCTTTGGAAAGGAAGGATTGTGCTAATAGTGTAATGGGAAGGAATATGAACAGAGAGGAAAGAAGAGAAGTTGAAAGAAAGTCTAATAGTCTCCATGTGGGGTAGACCATTGTTATTCTAATAATTTTATTATTTTCCTTTTAGATTTTGAACCCTCCACCATCCCCAGCCACAGAGCGATCACATTACACCATGGAATTTGGTTATTCTTCAAACAGTCCTTCCACTCACAGGTCCTACAGGTATTATACATCTTCCTCTAATATAAATTGAAGTCTTTATTAGAAGGTCAAAGAATTCTTCTAGTTGTGGATTTAATGTAGACCCAAGTGCATTGATAGATGATGGTCACCAAGAGAGGATGGGCAGCTTGTCTTGCTAATACTGGTGTTGCCCCTAGCACAAATTCTTTTCTTTCAGGGCATTATACCTTTTTTAAAAGAGAGTCACAATGCTGGCTTTTAGGATAATAGCGTATAGCCTTCAGTGCTTTGGCGGTGTTTTGAGAGAATGTTATCCATCAAACTAATCTCAAAATAAGTTACTTGCTCAGGTTAGGTTTGGTTGATAGTCCAAGGATGAAGTATTGGGATAAGACTTGTATGGTTCAGAGTTGTGAGAGCTCTAAAACAGCAGGATTTTTAAGAGCACAGAACTTGAGGGAAGCTTAAATTCAGCCCTTGTTTACATATGTTATAATTGCATGGAATAGATCACAACTCACTAAAATAAGTGAAATGTATTTGTAAGTCAAAAGTGAGGGTATGCCTTTGTGTGCTGATTTGTAAATCTATAGAGCAGAGTGAGCAGGTTAATACGCAGGAGTCCTAGTGTGTTGCCCGTACTTTTCCCTCTTATTTGAAAGGCCAGCAAATAGTCAAGAGCTTGATATTCTCTGTCTACACACTTAGTGCCAGTATTTATTGGCATTCCTCGAGTGCCTCTTGTCTTCAAAATAAGGTGTTTCCCTAGCATTCCAATCAAATAGCCGTGATGTAACCATATAGATATCAAGTAGAAGCTGTTCATACTACCTCATTCAGAATTCTCATTTCAGTTTTTAGATAAGATTATTTGAGATAGGCTAGACTCTGAATTGATTTTTATATTTTATTGTAAACATTGCTTTCTGTGCTACAAGTTTGCTTTAAAATGCCAAAATAGAGGGGCAAAAACCTGAAAATTGAAAAAAAGATAAAAAGGAAAGAACCTAAAATTTCATTTTAAAATTTTAAATTTCTGTAAATTGAATAAAATGTTTGATTAAAATGATCATAATATCAAAAACAATTCTTAGTCATTTCCCACATCTCAAATTAAGCCCATTTTGTTTCTTCTCAGTGAAACTTTTTATCATTTGTTGAGATTTTTGTTTAAAATGGAACTTAAAAGAATTTGTTGATTCTTCTTCCTTCCTTTCGTACATGTTTTATCCCATGAAAATGGAAGTGTTGGTTGGAACTTTTGAATGTTGAGCCAAGAAATTTTACCAAGGCTTGATGCCTGATTGGACAGAACGATAAGACCTAAAAGATACTATGACATCATGTCGATGTTGGTAGTTAAACACAAACAAACAAAACAAAACACATACTGTAATAAACCTGCTCAGCAGGTTATGTACTTCTGGTCTTTTGGCAGCCATTTCTGTTGAGGCAAGTCCTGATGGTGTCAGATGGTCTGCATCCTGGGATATTATCTGTGGCACTCTCGATCACTAGGTGTCTTATGGATTGTAACTTCAATTTTGCACTTGTTTGTACCCCTCTCTTGCAGTTACTTTGTTTGATGAGAAAGCATGTAAGATTAACTTCACCATATTTAAAATATAAAAGTATAAGAAGTTGCAGGTAGAAGTAGAAATGATAGAGAAACCTGCACTTTGCCCTGGCTGGTATGGCTCAGTTGGCCGAGCACTGGCCTGTGAACTCAAAGGTCACCAGTTTGATTACTGGTCAGGGCACATGCCTGGGTTGCAGGCCAGGTCCCCAGTTAGGGGCGTGCAGAAGGTAACTGATGGATATTTCTCTTCCTCTTTTTCTCCCTTCCTTCCCCTCTCTCTAAAAAATAAATGAAATCTTTTTAAAAAGGAAAAACCTGGGTGTTAAATGAGCTCTTATTTCTCTAATGTGGTCCTCTCTTTCCAGTGCCTTTTTCATTAGTTAGCCATGCTACAAACTTTTAACAGCTATCGATTATTTGAAAAGGTAAATAAACAAGTATAAGAAATAAGTTAGGTCAAATACATATTAGAAAATTCACTGGTCCTATGTGGATTGTTTAGAATTTATTATTTTGATGTTCAGTTAAAGCTGCTTCTATGACAATATGCTCATCTCTACACGGAGAGTCAAAACTCTCTGAAACCACAGCAGTTTCCCTTTGCTGATTGAGCACTAATGGGATCGATATGCCCCGTAGCCTGTCTACGATGTTCAGTCTGGCTTGCACAGTACTTGATTTTTAAAAAGAGAATGAAGTCGTCAGACATCGTTAAATCCTTCATCACGTAAATGGTGGAGCAATTAAAGAATGTGGAGGGAACGTTAGCTGTTTGAGTAGTGTGAAGTGTGTAAAGACCCTTCTTCTCTCAGACCATGAAGGGGCAGAAATGAGTGAGGTTCCCGGTGTATAGACCAAACGCTGACTGTGTAACTGACAGATTTTCCAGACGTGACCATTAAGTACAACTTTGAATAGTTCTTTTTTTGTTTCGTGATACAGTTTAACTTAAAGCTAAAAGAGCACATCCAAGGTCACCTCTGCATTTCCATTCTATCCATTTTTAATTGCCTCTAATCACATTTTATTTGCAAATACGAAATGCATGCTGTCTTCCACCTCCAATCTGCATTGAAAATTGTCTCTTGGTCTCTGCAAATTTAAATTGTAGTAGCTTATTATCTTCAAGATGAAGTTTATATCCAATACCTCTGTATTTTGATAGGAAAAACCACTTTTCAATAAAACTATTCTCTTGATTTTCTTCCGATACCAGCTACAGGCCATACAGTTACCGGCACTTTGCACCCCCCACCACGCCCTGCAGCACTGATGTTTGTGACAGTGACTATGCCCCCAGCCGGAGAATGACCTCGGTGGCGACAGTCAAGGGCTACACTAGTGACTTGAACTATGACTCAGAGCCTGTGCCCCCACCTCCCACACCCCGAAGCCAGTACTTGTCAGCGGAAGAGAACTATGAAAGCTGCCCGCCTTCTCCGTACACAGAGAGGAGCTACTCGCATCACCTCTACCCTCCGCCACCTTCTCCCTGTACAGACTCCTCCTGAGGAGGGGCCCTCCTCCTCTGACTGCCTCCAACGCAAAAGTGTACATACAGATTCGGCTGAGATCCGGAGGGGGGGAGGGAGATACTAGAGAAGGATGAGGCAGGCCATGTACAGTTAAAAATTATAAATGGAGTAGGGAATACTGGAGATATTTGTACAGAAGAAAAGGATATTTATATATTTTCTTAAAACAGCAAATTTGCTGCTTGTGCCATAAAAATTTGTATAAAAATAAATTTGTACTAAAAGTTTTATTTTTGCAAACTAAATACACAAAGCATGCCTTAAACCCAGTGAAGTGACTGAGTACAAAGGAAACAGGCATAATAAAGGCATCAGTGGCCAGGAGTGTCTGGGCTTTATTGATACCAAAAAAAAAGTAGAAGAAGAAGAAAATTTTAAGTCCATCTCAGAGCAGCAAACCATAGATACTTGGAAGTAGCCAAATAGCCTCATGTTAAGTAACATTTGAAGGGCCAACAGGTTTAAGAAATCCTGAAGAAAAAAAGTAATTAATACTAACTTTGGACATAGGGCTTTGTTTTGTCTAGGAGTCCAACAATTTTAGTGAGGAAAATAGATATTTATAAAAATCCATTCTGGGTACTGCTGTTGTAGGAAAGGTCAGCTGCCTGGTGAGATGCTGCGGGGCCGTCTGTGTGTGCGAGTCTCCGTCCCCGCGTTCGAGTCCACACCTTCAGAGCTTGGTTCTCGAGGTGTTTTTACCTTCCTTGCTCCCCCAGCAGCTTTGTAGGCCGGTTTGCCAAGATACGATTTATTCAAAGCTTTTTATCTGAAGATTAACTAAATGGAATTTTCTAAATTAAGGTTTCATCTTAATATTTATACTAGCTCCATTCCCCTGAAGGCTTAGCTCTTCAATTAGACTGATGTTTTCACGTAATGATCAAAGGTTAGACATATTATTGCTCCTCTTTACTTCTAAGATTGTTTTAATGCTCATTAAACTGTCTTTTTACAACACATATAGACAATGTTTAAGAATTACAAATTTAGCTATTATGTTTTTGTTGTAAATTAATCATATATCCTTGCGGTACTTTCAGCATATAATATCACAATATGAAATCATTTTTATATATATTTTCCTACTAAAATATTTTAATGTGTTCCGGTAAGAGACAATCTGTGTAAAAGGAGAATTTTGTTATCATTAGGTTTTCCCTTTATTAACCGTTTGTGACATTTTCATGTTCTTTAGGCCAATTTTTCTCAGAATGATGTCTGCATACATACCTCTTCTAATGTGTGACATGAGTTTAGTATCTTTCTGTTACCTAATGTGAATGTTAGAATTTTCCAAATTACCCACAAATTATCTTTATAATCACCTTGTATATATTTGTGTGTCCTCTTATCCCAATATGGATTAAGATTTAACAAATTGAACAACACGAATCAAATGAGAAGGCAAACGATAAACTTCTCAGCCATCAGAGCTCGGGTGGCGGTGGGGAATGGAAGGCTCTCGGGTCACCTGCCTGGCCCGGCCGGGACTGGGGCCGCCGCGTCTTCATCTGTTGGGGCTGACCTATGGGATGATTCTAGCACTGCTCTTCCACCTTGCCAGAAGTTAGTTTCCTGCTTTTCATATGTTTGCAGCATTTCTCTGCTAAAATTGAATGTGTTTTTAAACTAGTGTACTTTTTACCTTTAACAGATGTTGGTCAGCTAGTTATTGAATGATTTTTTTAAAAAATTCTGTCTTGCTGGGGTCTCTGGATTTCAGGGCCCAAGAGAAAACAGTGGAAGAAAGGATTCAGAATATCAGTAAGGATGAAATACTTCTTTAAGCAATTAAAAAATACCCAAGTAAACTTCTTAGAGAGAAACAAAAGTGGTTTCAGAATAATGCTTAGATTGTTGAGGACACCTAGTAAGAATCAGGGGCACTTGATTTTGCATACACATAAATGGTGATCCATCAGTTGCTTGCATTTCAGTCAGACAAGCATTAACTCTTCCCTTGACGGAACCGAGTGCTCACAGCCCGACAGAATGGACACTGCAATTGTCTTCTGTGACACACGGGGGCACTTCATGCTTAAATGAAGATGGAAAGGTTAGCAATAACTGGGTATCGATTAGAATTTGACAATTCTATATGTTTACATTTTTTAGTGTGCATCTTTATCTGGTGGGCTTCCCGTGCGGGAACTTGCACTATGACGAACTAAGAAGAACTCTGCCTTGTTATATCTCAGTCCAAGTGCTTGTACTGCGATGGCAATGGCCTCTTCTTGCAAAATGCTAATTTGTGTGCCAATTTGAAATTATTTGAAGGTGGTTCAGTTTAATCTCAGAATCCTCTTTCTGAAGTAGTCGAGATGGATTTTTAATATTTTGGGGAGTACCTTGAAAATGAGAGAATTGTGGGAATTCAGGGAAGATTTATTGGCCCTTAGGTTACATGGACAGTTAAGCTTAAGTAAACTACTGTGTCTTGATTCATTATCCATTGGGGCAGGGGGATGAATAAAATGTCATTAACTTTCTTAAAAATGTATTTATTTTGAATGTTTTAAAGTATGCCCACTTATTGGTGTGATTAGAATTATCTGAGAAATGAGCTTTGGCAAAGGATACTTTCTGTGCACTATAGTAAGCTATTCCACATTGAAGTGGTCTTTTATGACCCTGAAATTTTTCCGACTTGAACTTGGCTCCTGCAGAGCCCTGGTCTTCTAAACAGCAGATCACCGGTTTTGCTGTGAACCTTTAATACATTTGACAACAACTGTTCTAAAAGGCTGATGTGTATTTGGAAACCTAATGTAGGTAGATACATTGGAAGGGGGGTGGTTTGAGCAGTAAAATTTTAGTATGTTTGAGGACCGCATTCATTTAAAAACAACTCTGAAGTCAATAATTTATGTAAAGCCAACTCATTCAATATTAGGATATAAAAATAGCTTCCATTGGTATTAGGTAGCAATTAGTGTTGGGGAAAATCTTTGTTTCATTCTAAAGGTACATTAATAAAAAAGACTTAGGTACAGTTGGTAGCCCTGGCTTACCTAGCCTGTTAATGAACTGTGTGTATTTACGTGACCCGATAGCAGCACGCATGGTGGGCATTATGTACTTCTGGTACCAGAGAGGCTTTCTTCACACAAGCGTGTTTCTCCGCAATAGAAGTACTGCTGCTGTTTCCCTATCTAGTCCTGTGCCTAGATCAGATGCTTGGAAGTGTAGTTTTAAAATTGTTTGATATCTTGGAGGAGAAAACATGCTCCCTCCATTAATTTGCATGCCATAAGAGCTGCAATTGTATAGCATTTTACAAACAAAATGCTATACAAAAATCAAAAACAAAAATCTTGGGCTTTTCAAATCCCAAATATGCCATGCTTTACTAAGTTACAGTGTGTCTGGAGTGTGGGTGGGAGTGTGTGAATATCAGTTGACTGACAAGTGCTTGGACATTTGCACATGGGACTGTGCACTAGGTGTAGGCATGAACTGAGTCATAAAGAAGTAATCCTATGTTCAAAACGTTCTCAGAATTTTTAAACTCAAGAAATTTAATTTTATTTGGTATTTCTTTCCTTATCCCAAGTCTAAGATAAGCCAAGAGAAATAACAGATGATTTTAGAAAGCGCTGGTAGCCTGTGTGGTTTCTGACTTCTGGGATGGCCTCATTTCATAATAGTCTCAAAATTTAGCTCTTGAAATTCTCAAAGTTTTAGAAGATACTGGGCCTAAAATACATCATTTCACATGTTTAATTTTTAAAAGTTCTTAATGATGAATATTGTGAATCTATATACTCAGGATATTTCTGGCTTGATTTTGTGTGTTCAAAAATATGCAGGACTTTACAGATAAGAATTATAAACTAAACAATTTCTTGTAGTCAGAAGTGTACAGGAGACCTAACGAAAACTTTTCCCCCCCATCATTACTTAGGGTTTGACTAAAAGTTAACACCAAAGAATTAAAGACAACTGCTGTTGCTTAACTGTCCATTCTTTTTTAAATCAGGGTTGAGATGCATATATATGTATGTGAATATATATATATGAGGATTCTTTTAACATGGGTATTAAAAAGACAGAGTTTGATGGAATCTAATGTTACGTGAGAAAAGTATCTGGGGTTAGCAAGGAAAAATTTTAAGAGAGAAAAGAGGATACTGAGAAACTTAAGCTGGACTAGCCTTATTTGCAAGTGAAGGATCTGGTGCTGCTTTCAGATGTTTATCCTTTGTGTTTTTAAATTTTTTCTTAAGCTTTAATCTTCGTTTTGTCTTAAAGTCAGCTGGTGTCTCTTGTTCATGGACTTTGGTACGATGGTGCTTTGCAAGGATGTATTTATATTTTAATGGCCAACATTTGGTCAGCCCTTGTCCACTATTCACTTCCCCCTTTTTGTAAAATAAGTGCTTTAATTGTAAACTGTATAAAAATACCTTGTATAAATCCCCCTTTTGATTATTACAATAAGCTGAGCTGTAACAAATGAAATGTTGATTTTTATAATAAAACAGTGGAAAATAAAAGTGTCATTTCTTTTCAGCAAGAAATTAAAACCAGCTGCTTGTGCTGTGCTGTGATATATGACTGCTGTGTTTCAGACACAACAAAACCCACCTTTATTTTTATTTCAAGTAAACCACAACCTTGGAAGAAAGGCTTTTTATTAGGCAGTAATTGAGCTCAAACATCAGGTGGTTAATGGAAACCAAGTTTTAATATAAAGGTCTTTCCTTAGCAGATGCTTTTGAATCAGTAAGCTTGCCTTGGCTTAGACATTTATGTAACCCTGCCCCCCAACAAAAGTCTAGTGCCCTCCTGACAACATACACAGTGGTTTGCTTGGTTTAAGGGCAGGTACAAGAATGTGGAAAACAGTGCAAGTTGTTTGGGGTTCTTTCCCCCAGGTAGGTTTTCATCTAAGTTTACACAGTCTTTTTAATTTTAATTCTTTGCCTTGTATGTAGTTGCATTTAAATGTAGTGATTTCTAAATAAATTTAAATCAAGGGATGAGTTGGTTTAAATGTGGAGTTAAACTAACTGATGGGGTTCTGAGCACACTACCCCAAAATATGGCACCTTGACATGCTAGATATCTTAAGCTGAAGGAATTTGAGAAATGGCATGTGCAGGAAGCTCACTGACCTTCCCCTCTCGTGAAAGGTGCCTTCCCTGAACCCAGAGGACCAAAGCGAGAGGGACACAGGACACTGGATGAACAGGCCTGGCTGAGTTGCCCCTAGTTTCCTACACTTAGCTCATATCATTTATTAAGTTAGACAAAAAGTCCATTTAGTTTTTTCTGTAAAGTAAAAGATACATTTTTCATTTTCACCAATAACTTTGTTGATTTGGATATTTTGAGTATATTGGCTATATCCCGAGTAGTATAATGTTATTTCTCAGTTAATGTCTCAGTTTGATCACTGTTAACTTCCACTGGTCTACCTGACCATGGAGCATTGTCCAGTCCAGTGAGAAATCTCCACGGAACTTTGCAAACCACTTTTGACACATTTGATCAGTCACAGCACCTCCTCCATACACTGCACAAATCTTTCACGTTTCAGTTGCATTTTTACCTTTTTTGAAGTAAAGCATAATACACCAAAAATGTTGCTTATTGTCGTCCATCTTCAATGTTAAAATGTCTACACAAAAATTCATCAGTTCTGATTTTTTTTTAATGCACACGGACGTGATAATCTAACAATTGTTTTGAATGAAGACAAGCACTACTAGAGCCATCTTAGGAGGGAAATGAATGAACTTTTTGGCTAGCCCAATATTTGTTCCATCACATCTTTACAGTCTTTCCACTCTCCTCAAACCTAGCACAGAAACACTCAGGTTTAACCATTTTTTTGTCTTTATTTTCTTATGAGGGCTCCTGTGTTATGTAAAGCTTAAGTCATTTGTATGTTTTCTCTTGTTAATCTCTTATTACAGAGGTCCCAGTGGAGAGCTTAAAAGATATTTTTCTTTGCACTCACCCCTAAAAATTTCCTTCCTGAGATTTGCATTTTTAAATTCAGGTTTTATCACCATATAAAGCCAATTTCCAATAGAGGGGCCGAAAATAAAAGATAGTTTTGCTAACATTGAGCTTGCATTTACTGTGCACCAGCTACAGTGCTAAGTATTCCCTTTTTCCCTCCTCAAAATAGACAATTGATAAATGAGCAGATGACACAAAACGCCAAATCTGAGCATTAAAAAGTACAGTGCAAAATTTCAATCAGAGACAGTGGCAGTGGGTGGAGGGGGAAGGCTACTGAGACTCAGATTCTAATCTCTTCCATTTTCATTGAGTGTCAAGGCATGTCTGAACTCATTATTTGTTGGTGTTAGTCTCTATTAGAGTTTTCTGAACCTTTACTCATCAGTCAGTTCTATTACCTGCTCCAGAAAGCTGCTTGTACATAAAGCATTCTAGGCAATGAGTAGTACAAGTCTCCCGAAGATGAAACAGCTATCTAGTATCCTATTCTGTCCAGGTGCCTATTCCAAGCCTCCTTCGCCCTTTGCCCCTTCTCTGATCTTCCTCTGCATTTTGAATTAATTTATTCTTCTCAAACGAGAGACGGCCCCAGGCAGGCCCATGGTACAGCACAGCTTTATGGCAGACAAAAATTATTTTGAGAGATTTTTTTGACTTCTGATCATCCTACCAAAAGCTCCCCCACTGCCATTACCCAATGTCATGGCCTTGAAGACTTGTGTTTTGCCTGGTAATTAGAGTCCTTTTTCTTGGGGATTCTATGGGAAGGAAGAAAAGGGTTAGGGCCCTCAGGTTCTACGCAGTGCTTGATTCTTAGGTGCAGATGTATATCACGGGAGGGCTTTTAAGTAAGCTCAGTTTTGATCTAGGGCAATTTATACTTTCTATTATGTCAGTTTGCATCATTTATGTGTTTCATGAATTTGTCCATTTCATCTATATTGTCAATTCATTGGCAAAAAGTATGCCATGAAAAAGTGTCTTACGCTTTTAATGTCTTTTCATTTCTGACATTTGGTAATTTATGTTTTGGTCAAACTAAAGGTATATCAATATTATAGATCTTTCAAAAATGAGCTCTTATTCTAATTAATTTTTCTCTGTTGTATGTCCATTTTCTATTTCATTGTTTTCTACTCATTATTTCTTTTACTCAGGTCAAATTTGTTTAGCTGCTTAAGATGGAACCTTATGGATTTTAGACTTTCCTACTATAAGCATTTTAAAGCTATTACATTTTCCTGCAAGCATGTTTATCATTCAGTTCAAAACATTTTCCAGTTTCACTTGTGATTTCTTTTTTGGACCACGTATTCCATAAAAATGTGTTTATCTTCTAAATACATGTGAATTTTTAGACATAATTTTGTTGGACTTAATTTCATAATGGTCATAGATACTCCATAATTTTAACTTTAAAGTTTATTGAGACTTGTTTTACGTGGCAGACTACGGTCTAACAGTGCGTGTTGTGTGGGCATTTGAGTAGTGCTCTGCAGTGGTCGGGTGCAGTGTTCTATAAAGTCAGGTTAGGTTCAGGGTCACATTGTTGGTCTAGTCTTCTATATCTTTACCGACTTTCTGTCTACTGCCAGATACTGAGAGAAGAGTGCTGAAATCAGCTAAATTGTAGATTTATCTATTTCACCTTTCTGTTTAATAAATTTTTGCTTCATTTTGAGCTCTGCACATTTTAGGATTATTATTTTTAAATAAAGTCCTTTTTATTGATTTTAGAGAGAAGAAAGGAGACAGAGAAACACTGATTTGTTGTTCCACTTATTTATGCATTCATTGGTTGGTTCTTGTATGTGCCCTGACTGGGGATCAAACCCACAACTTTGGTGTATCGGGACCACACACTGACCAACTGGCTACCTGGCCAGGGCTATTTTAGGATTATTATATCTTAATAATTCACCCTTTATCATTATGTAATGTTCCTCTTTGTCACTGTATTCCTTGAACTGAAGTCTACTTTGACTGATATTCTACCCATTCCTGCTTTCTTACTAGTTTTGCATATATTTTCACTTCTTTTAATGTATCTCTATTTCATGTATGGACATAAAACAGTATAATTGGGTCTTCCTTTTTATTTGTCCTATTCCTGCCTTTTAATTGGAGGGTTTAGCCTTTTCCATTTAATGCAGTTATTGATATGATAGGGTGTATCTTCTGTCTTGCTATTTTCTTCTTGTGCCCACTGTTCTGTTTCTCTTTGGCCTTTTTTGAATTGATTATCTTTACTAGTCCATTTATTTCCACTATCAACTTATGAGCTATACTTATGTGGTTGATCATTGCTGTATGATTCACAGTATGCATTTTTAATTGCTATAGTCTGTCTTGAAATAATACCCCGCTGTGCATGTGAGAACCTCACAGTGGCCTGTTTTCCCTGCCAGTCCTGTGTGGTTTAGCATTGCAAATGTCACAGTACATTGTTATTTGTGCTTTAGTCAATTATCTTTTTTAAAAATTTAAAGATGAGAAAAATATTTTTACTTACAATATTTATTAAACAATAAAACATCTATTTATTGTTCTTTGGTGCTTTTTATTCCTTTATGTAGATCTGATTTTTGGTTTAGTATAATTCTTCAGACTGAAGAATTTCCTTTGGTATATCTTGCACTCTTGGTCTCCTCATGATGAATTTTACTTTTTTTTTAAAAGATTTTATTTATTTGTTTTTAGAGAGAGGGGAAAGGAGGGAGAAAGAGAGGGAGAGAAACATTAATGTGTGGCTGCCTCTTGTGCGCCCCCTCCCTACTGAGGACCTGGCCTACAACCCAGGCATGTGCCCTGACTGGGAATTGAACCTGCGACTCTTTGGTTTGCAGGCCAGTGCTCAATCCACTGAGCCACACCAGCCAGGACATAAATTTTACTTTTGATTGGCTGAAATGTTTTCATTGTCTTTAAAAAAAAAAACTAAAACAGTGTTACTGAGGTACAACTGACATACAATAAACTACATGCATTTAAAGCATACAGTGATTAATTCTGTGGTGTGTACACTCACGAAATAAGACAAGGTACAGAATGGTTCTGTCATCTCAAAACACTCACACCTCTTTGCATCTCCAGGCAACCAATGATCTGTTTTCTGTCACAATGAATTTGTTTGCATTTCTAGAATTTTATAAAAGTAAATTTATACTGTGTGTGGAAAGGTTTAGATTTCATCCATATTAAAACATATACTAATAGTTTATTCCTTTTTTGTGGAATTTAAGTATTGAATGTATAGTATTCCATTGTGTGGATATAGCACAGTTTGTTTATTCATCTATGATGGGCTTTGACAAAGTTACTCCGTTTGGTACAAGTTTTAGACAAAATTCAATTTTTTTTTTTTAGTAAATTCCTCAGAGTGAAATGATTGGGTTATCCAGTAGCTGATGTTTAACTTGTTACGAGTCTGTCAAAATGTTTTCCATCTTGGAAATCATACTTTTGATCATCTTTTTCTTAGATAAGTCCCTTTAACATTTCATATAATAAGGGCTTGGTGATGATGAACTCCTTTAACTTGACCTTATCTGGGAAGCACTTTATCTGCCCTTCCATTCTAAATGACAGCTTTGCTGGATAGAGCAATCTTGGATGGAGGTCCTTGCCTTTCATGACTTGGAATACTTCTTTCCAGCCCCTTTTTGCTTGTAAGTTCTCTTTTGAGAAATCAACTGACAGTCTGATGGGAACTCCTTTGTAAGTGACTGCCTCCTTTTCTCTTGCTACTTTTAAGATTCTCTCCTTATCTTTAATCTTGGGTAATGTAGTTATGATGTGCCTTGGTGTGTTCCTCCTTGGGTCCAACTTCTTTGGGACTCTCTGAGCTTCCTGGACTTACTGGTAGTCTATTTCCTTTGCCAGATTGGGGAAATTCTCCTTCATTATGTTTTCAAATAAGTTTCAATTTCTTACTCTTCCTCTTCTCCTTCTGGCACCCCTATTATTTGGATGTTGGAATGTTTAAAGTTGTCCCAGGGGTTTATAAGCCTCTCCTTGTTTTTTTTTTAATTCTTACTTCTTCATTCTGTTCTGGTTAGAATGTTTATTTCTTCCTTCTTGTCCACACCATTGATTTGAGTCCTGGTTTCCTTCCTGTCACTGTTGGTTCCCTGTACATTTTCCTTGATTTCACTTAGTACAGCCTTCATTTTTTCATCTAATTTGTGACCATATTCAACCAATTCTGTGAACATCCTGGTTACCAATGTTTTGAACTGTGCATCTGATAAACTGGCTATCTCTTCATCACTTAGTTGTATTTTTTTCTGGTGCCTCAATCTGTTCTCTCATTTGGGCCATATTTTTTTTTGTCTCCAAGTGCTTGTTACATAGTAAGGGGCAGAGCCTTAGGTGTTCACTAGGGTGGGGCAACCCCTGTCACTGTGTTGTGACACTGTATGTGGGGGAGGGGTCCAAGAGGGAACAGTGCCGTTTGCTCAGCTCTCTGCCAGCCTTCAGTCATGTCCTCCGAAACCCACAAGCAAATTGGATCCCTCTGGTTCTGATTCCCAGGTGGGTGGGTTTGTGTGCATTCTAGGACCCTGTGGGTCTCTCCAATGAACTCTCCTGTGAGTCTGGGAATTTCTCCCACTGCCGAGACACCCCCCTACACAAGTGTTTTCAATCAGAGGTTTGAGGCTTTATTTTCCCATGCTGGAACTCTGGGTTGCTCAGTCAGTCCTGCTCCCCAGTTGTTTCTCCCAGTTCATCCACACATAAATCTGGGACTGCCCAGTCCGCAGTTCACCATCTCTCTGGGTCTACCAGCTGCAGCCTTGCCCACCAGTCGCAGCCTTGCTGCAACTCCTCTCTGCCCAGCTGCCTGTCGCTGCCCCTCCTACCAGTCCAGATGAATGTTTCTTTTTTAACTCCTTGGTTGTCAAACTTCCATACAGTTTGATTTTTCTGTCAGTTCTGGTTGTTTTTCATTTTTAAATTTTCCTTCTTTTGGTTGTGCAAGGAGGCACGGTTTATCTACCTACGTCTCCATCTTGGCCAGAAGTCGGTAGTATGGAGATTTTAATGATGTTAATCCTTCTAGTCCACGAACATGGTACATGCTTCCATGTATTTGTGTCTTCTTTAATTTCTTTCTTCAGTGTTCTATAGTTTCCTGAGTATAGGTCTTTTACTTCCTTGTTTAAATTCATGGTTATTTTATTTTTCTTGTTGCTATAGTAAATGAGGTTTTTTCTAGTTTTTATTTCTGATGTTTTATTGTTCGTGTACAAAAATGTCATTGATTTCTGAATATTGACTTTGTATCCCACTATTTTGCCAAATTCACTTATTAGGTTTAGTAGTTTTTTGGTGGAGACTATAGGGTTTTCTGTGATTAATGAGAATTTTACTTCTTCCTTTCCACTTTGGATATGTTTTATTTCTTTTTCTTGTCTGATTGCAGTGGCTACAACTTCTAGCACTATGTTGAATAAGAGTGGTGAAAGCATACACTTGTGTTGTTCCTGATCTTAAGGGGAAAGCTTTTAGTTTTTGTCCATTGAGTACAACATTGGCTTTACAGTCTTGTTTATGGCTTATTATGTTGAGGTATGCTCCCTCTACTCCCACTTTGCTGAGTGTTTTTATCATAAATGGGTGCTGTACCTTATCAAATGGTTTTTCAGATCTATTGATGTGATAATGTGATTTTTGTCCTTCATTTTGTTTATGTGGTGTATTAATTTTCTTGATTTGTGAATATTGTACCATCCTTGCATTCCTGGGATGAATCCCACTTGGTCATGGTGTATGATCTTTTTAATGTATTGCTGGATGTAGTTTGCCAGTATTTTGTTGAGGATTTTAGTGTCTACATTCATCAGCGATACTGTCTTGTAGTTTTATTTCTTTGTTATATCTTTATCTGTTTTCGGGATTAGGATGCTGCTGGCCTCCCAAAAAGAGTTTGAGAGTCTTCCCTTTTCTTGGATATTTTGGAATAGTCTGAGAAGGATAGGGGTTATCTCTTTCTTAAATGTTTTGTAAAATTCTCCTGTGAAACCATCTAGTTCAGGGCTTTGAGTGCCAGGAGTTTTTTGATTACTGCTTTGATTTTGCCAGCTGTTATGTCTGTTCAGGCTATCTTATTTCAGTTTTGGAAGATTATATTTTTCTAGAAATTTGTCCATTTCACCCCAGTTTTCAGATTTCTTGGCATATAGTTATTTGTAGTAATTTCTTACAATCCTTTGTATTTCTGTGGTATTAGTTATGATTTCTCCTCTTTCATTTCTGATTTTATTTGGGTCCTCTCTCTCTCTCTCTCTTTTTTTTTTTAATGAGTCTGGTTAAAGGCTTGTCCATAAAGGCTTTTCAAAGATAAACAAAAGATAAAAGAACCAGCTCCTGGATTTATTGATCCTTTTCATTGTATTTTTAGTCTCTATGTCATTTAATTCTGCTCTGATTTTAATTATTTCCTTCTACTCCCTCTGGGCTTTGTGTATTGTTGTTCCTACAGTTCTTGTAGATGCAGGATTAGGTTGTTTATTTGGAGTGTTTCTATCTTTTTTAGATAGGCCTGTACTGCTATGAGCTTCCCTCTCAGGATTGCCTTTACTGTGTCCAACAAACTTTGGACTGTTGTGCGTTCATTTTCAGAAATTTTTTTATTTCTTCTTTGATGTCATTATTAACCCATTCATTATTTAATAGCATGCTATTCAGTCTCCATGAGTTTGGATGTTTTTGAGTTTTTTCCTTGAGGTCAGTTTCTAGTTTCAAGCCCTTGTGGTCTGAGAAAATGCTTGATATGATTTCAATTTTCTTCAATTTGTTGAGGCTTGTTTTGTGTAAAGGACTTCATTTAACATTTTTTGTAGTTCAGTTGTGCTAGTGAGGAATTCTTTTAGCTTTTGCATATCTCAAAAAGTCTTTATTTCACCTTCCTCTCTAAAACACCTTTTTTTTGGGGGGGTGTATAGAATTCTGTGTTGATAATTTTTTTCTTTTGATACTTTAAAAATGACACTCTATATTATTATGTCTTATATTGTTACAAGAAAAGCTTGCTATCAATTTTTTGTTTGTTTCTGAGTATGTAATGTACCTTTTTCTCTGGTTACTCTCAAGATTTTTTTAAATCACTGGTTTTGAGCAATTTATGATATACCTTAGTGTAGTTTTCTACATGTTTTTTTGTAGCTGACATTCATTGAGTTTCTTGGTTCCATGGACTTACAGTTTTTGTCAGAGTTGGAAATATTTCACTGTAGTTACACAGATTGGCTGATAGAAGTTATCCCCAAGTTCACTATTGCTTTGCTTTTTTCTCCCCTGGTCTTATTTCTTTGTGTTTTATTTCGAATCAATTGCTATATCTTTCAATGTACGTATCTGTTCTCCTACATACTGTAGTCTGCTGTTAATCCATTCTGGTCTGTTTTTCATCTGAGTTACAGATTCCTTTAGAAGTTTTAAACCATATTTATAATTTCTACGTGGACTTCAAGGGTCAGTCTTTCCTTCAGCTTATTGAGTAAATGTAATACAATTATAATAGTTTTAATGTCCTTGTCTAGTAATTCTATCAGCTGTATCATTTCCAGGGTGGCTTTTCTTGATTTTTCTCATTATTGGTTTCATTTTCCTGCTTCTTTTTATGCCTTGTAATTTTTCAGTTGGATACCTTGTTGAGTATTGGATATTTTTGTGATCTTGTGAAGATTCATGAGCTTTGCTCTGGAATAAAGCTAAGTTATTGATCCTTTGGTTCTTGCTCTTCATCTTTATTGGGCAGAACCAGAAGTATGTTTAGTCTCAGGCTAATTTTTTCCCATTTGGGAGGCAAAATTCTTCTGAGTATTTTACCTATTGCAGTGCAAATCCTTTTCCATTCTGGAGAGTGGAAATAGGCACAACTCCCAACCCTGGGCGCGTTTCAGAGTGTGTTCCCTTTATATTTTCAGGTGTTCTCTTCTGAAGCCGTAGATAACATCTCCATGTGCATGTGTTGTTCAGTTTTCATCTGGAAACTTGAGGGGACCTATCTGCAGACCTCTGGAGCTTTGTGTGCCATTCTCTTCTCTCCATTATTTTCCCTTCGAACTTCAGCTGCCTTGGCCTCCCTGGACTCCCAGGCTCTGCCTTCTCTACGCAGGGAGACTGCCGAGCCCCGCACGGGCTCCCCTCCTTCCAACACAGCCCGGACACTCTTTACCTGCAGTGTCCTGGGGCAAGCAGAGGGCTCACTTTGTTTCTCGTCTCTCAGGACCAGTTCTTCATTACCTGATGCATAACGTCTTGAAAACTATTCTTTCAAACTTTGTCTATTTTTTTTTCAGTTATTTTAAGCAGGAGATTAAATTCAGTTACTATTACTTTACCTTAGGTGGAAGCTGCAGAAGATATTGAAACACTTAAAAAGCTTGTTAAAACCACACACACCTTGGGCCATACTCCAATCTCACTGATGTATAGGTTACAGCAGTGAGGCTAAGGCATGATTCTGCAATTGTGCCTTGAAAATATGCCAGGCATCAGGTATACAAAGTTAAATTAGGCATCATACTTGTTTATGAAAGAGTTTGCAATCCGGTGTGAAAGACTTGTTGTTATGGTATAAACGTATTAAGTATAATGTCCACATACATGGTGCTATGTAGCATCCTTATGAAGAAAAGCATCCAAATGTAGCCCCAGGGCTCAGAGAGGGTTTTGCCAAATGATGGCTGAGACAGGGTTATGAGTGGTTCCTTGTGGAAATGAAGGAGTGCATTTGGAAAGATGGGCTACAGTTAGTTGAATTAGAGGAAAGAGGGAAAAGAGGACCAGCAGGCAAGGACACTGCAAATAGAGAACATGTTGTTACACAAAGCATCTGGATTACAAGATTACACTTGCAGTACATCATACACTTGGGGACCTGCAAACAGTTTGACATGTTTGGATCACAGTGGGAGAAGAGATGGTCTCCAGTGTCTCCATCTGCAAAAGGGGACTCCTGTAGCCCTGACATTTCTGACTTTCAATGTGGGGAGGGAAGTAAGAGAATAATTCAGTTCCATTGAGATGGGTTGGGTAGTGAAGCATGTGATAATAGATAGGTCCACTTTTCTCTTGAAGTTGAAAGTATATCTGAATAACCCATTCATTTATGTGTCCATCCAACATTTTTTCGAACACCTATTTTATGTCAGACTGCATGTTGGGTGCTGGAGATCCAGAAATTTGGAAGACCCTATAATTCGAAAGCATTTTTAGACATTGCTATATATATAAAATACTTACTGTGGAACGTATTTTACTTACTAAAATACCTCATTCCAAACAGTATTGATTTCAGAAAGACAATCAGTGACTGCTTTGAGAGGACAGCAAATCTTCAGCTCGGCTCAGGACAGCACATGCCAGTGGACACAAGTGCACACTTACCTGGCACCAAGACCAAGCACTGTTCTGAGCACTTTCTGTAAATGAACGCATTGGATCCTGACAGAAATTGCAGTACCATTACTTACTGCTTACTTTAACCACAGGTTACTCTTATGACACCTTTTCATACCAGATACTAGTCATTACCCTCCCACAAAAAATAACAAAGAAATCCCCAAAGACCTTGAGAGGCAGAGACAAGGTCACTGACAGTTGAGGGCAGTAGGCGTCATTGTTTTCTGCCAAATGAAAGGTTCTCAAACCGCCAGAGAACCCTCCCAGGGAAGCGAGTCGAAAGGGCAGATGTGGCCGTCATCTCCAGTGTCTCTGAACCATGTCTGCTAACACGCGCAGCAGCATCTTCCTAAAGGGAGGCTCCAAAGAACGTCAGGAGGCCATCCTAAGTGCAGTTTAAAAAAATAAATAGTACTAAAAACCAGAGGGTAGGCACATGCGCAATTTATCATTTCGCCCTTACGAGGTCGGCGAGTACCTGTAACACTTTCCCTAAGGCGGCCGACAGAGGCAGGACGATGGTTTCTGATCTGAATATTTGAGAGGAAGAGTCTTTCTAGGTCTCCTCACACACTCAGTGGAGGGCCTGGGAAACACGGATGGCAAGGCCATGCGAGTGCAGCCTACGAGCTAGACACGACCAAGGCCTCTCCTGATGCCTCCGGATTCAGGGGAATGATGGTTTTGACACCTTCAGTGCTCCGTCTGCCTTGCACGAGTTTATTTTCTCCTGGAGTCTCTGCTGAGAGTGATGCACCCAGGACCACAGTTGGCTGATGAGTATTCCAGATTACACATCTTCTGATGTTTCAGTCTACTTCTTCATGTGATACCCCAAGTACTTTTTCCTAGAGGGGAAAAGGAGAAATTAGATTCTTAAAATTCCAAGTTGGATTCACTGTTGAAGTGAAAACATATGCCTGTTAACTCTGCTCTCTTCTCCCAAGCACAACCCGGGGCTCAGAGACTATATTAGGGATGGGGGGAGGGTTTGGAAAGGTGACCGGCATCCTTGGTATGCCTGCAAGGAAGACGCCAGCTAAGGACTTGGGTTACACATCCAGGGCTAACAGGCTAAATGGGAAAAGGCTTAGATGCTGTATTTAAAATTCAAAAGAATTTTGAATAAGGAAAGGTTGGTGGCTTTCCTCTCCTTTAAATCCTCTCCTTTCAGGGTGCTGTAGAATGGGAGAGGTTACAGGAGGTCAGGGTGACTGTGTGAACAGTGAGGAAAAAGGGCCAAAGAGTAAATTAAAATCCTGTGGTAGCTTGTTTAGCATGCCTTGTAAACAGAGTTGCTGTTCATTTGATTGGTTGATTCATTATTCTACAAGTATTGGCTGAACATCTATGATATATAGAGCGAAGTAGTGGGAGCTATTAGAGATAAAAAGAGGCATAAAAGTGTGCAGTGTGCCCTTACAGATTTGCAGCTTGGTTGGGAATAGCAGACGTGCTCGATGGAACACTGGAAAACTTAAGAATGAACCCTGAGCTCCCGAAAGCCTAGGAATCATATCGACTCACAGATCTATTTTTAAATCAACATTCTTACTTTTTACCTCTTTTTCTATCACTTTGGAAAATTAGTCCTTTCTCTCTTATTTTCTCCCTTTCCTAGTTTCCAGCTTCATGCTCCAAATAAAACTAAATTATGGCCAAGCCTTGAAATCGGAATTTTTGATGGCCCAGAAAGTAAACTAATAAATTTGGAATGGAAACTGCAAGTGATAAAGAACCAGTGCCATCAAATTCTAAAGCCTTTGAAAGTTCCATTTATTATTTCTACTGAAGAATATACCTATTTTTCTCTAATTAGAAACTAGCATACAAATTTAAAAAAATAGGTAAATAAAAATGTTTGTATTTTCCCCCTTTTCGTTTGCTTACTAGAATTAGAACCACTGTTTTCATAACAGATTTATTGAAATATGCCATAAAATTAATTCTTTAAAGTATATAATTCATTGGCTTCTGGAATGTTGACCGAGTTGTGCCTCTGTCCTATCTGAGAATAGTCTCATCACAAAAAGCAACTCTGATTCATTAGCAGTCACTCCCTGTCCCCTCTCCCCACAGCGCTGGGAAGCCACCAATCTGTGCCTGAATCGGCCTGCTCCGCACATTTCACATAAATGAAGTCATACCAGAGACAGCCCTTTTGTCTGACTGTTTTCACTTAGGATAATGTTTTCAAGGTTCATCCATCTGTCAGTACCTCATTCCTTTTTGTGGCTGAATAATATTCCATTGTACGAATATGCCACATTTGGTTTTTCTAGTCATTATTCCCTATTGATGAACATTTGTGTTCTTTCCACTTTGGGGCTTATGAATAATGAATGCCACTATGAACATTCATGTACAAGTCTTTATGTGAACATTTGTTCCCAATTTTCTTGGGTACATACCAAAGAGTGGAATTGGTAATTCTATGTTGCACATTTTGGGGAACTGCCAAATTGTTTTCCAAAGGGGCTGGACCATTTTAGCATCCAACCAGCAACGTATGAGGGTTCAAATTTCTCCTGTCCTCACCAACACTCGTCTTTTTTATTTTGGCCGTGCTAGTGGGTGTGAAATGGTATCTCATTGTGGTTTTGATTTGCATTTCCCTAATGTTAAAATGAAGATGCCAAGCAAGCATCTTTTCATATGCTCGTTGGCCATTTGCATGTCTTCTTTGGAGAAATGTCTATTCAAATCCATTGCCCATTAAAAAAATTGGGTTATTTGTCTCTTTGTTTTTGAGTTTTAAGAGTTCATTACATATTCTAAATACAAGTATACAACTTTCAATTATTTTTCCCATTATATGGGTTGTGTTTTTACTTTTTTTGTGATGTCCCTTGAAAAGTTTTTAATTTTCATTAGCACTCCAGTTTATTTTTTCTTTTCTTGCTTGTGCTTTTGGTGTGGAACCACCATTGTTTATAGAACACGTTGGCATTTCAGTTACATTAATTAACTAAGCAGACTTTTGAGAACTGGCCTGGGAACCCAATTGATACTTATAATCTCTACGGAAAAATATATTTACAGGACCAACAATGATGGTGACTTCCTGTATGTAATTACAGTGCAAACAGGAAGTGTGGTAGGAGGGTCAGAGGCTGGTGAGGATCTTGAGCTGGGGCGGCTGGGAGAGGCTCTGGGACGGAGGAGGGACCTGAAGCGGTCCTTGCAGGAAGAACAGCCAGAGCTGAAACAGTGTCCAGGAATCTATCCTTTTAGCATGAGTTCAGGCCGCTTAAATTTAAAATACTTAACAGCTTTGGTTGTTCAGCCACTTAAGGGCTATCATACCCAGCACAAAAGTGGGAAATAGGAAATATCAGAAGACAGGGTAGCTTAACAGGCCCCCACTGAAGACCCTGGTGGGCACTTCGGTCCCTTCGGCAAGATCGGCTCTACTTTCTCTCTGGTTGTGGAGAGACTAAGGCTGGTTTGGACGCGCCAGGGTCATGCTGGCCATGTTTCAAAGAGACTTAACCCTGCTGCTGGCCCGGGAACATTCTGGTAGAAAGAGGACTAATGATAATGTGGGGCAAAGGCCTATCCTCTAAGATTTAAAGCTCTGGGGCAAAGCATTTGGACGAGGCTGACCCTAGGAGGCCATTTGAACATGACGGACGGTTTGAAGAAAATCTCAAGGAATGGGGACAAAGGAGGAGGGAAGGGCTGAGGCTGAGGTACGGGGGTGAAGCTGTCTCTTTTGTTTGATATCAGGTAATTTACAACAGATGAAAATTTAACTGTTTGCTTTTTAGTTTGTGTCAAAATGTCCCCGTCAAAATTCTGGGTCAAAGCCCCAATGACAACAATGTCATCGTCCCCCTGAATCCCTGCATGAGGATTATCCCCACAGCCTCTCAGCATCTGAGAGTGTGAGGAAGGGTCTGCCTCTCCTGACTCCCTGCCTGCTGCCTGCAGAATCTGTGAACACAGAGAGTACATCTGTCTCCACATCTCGTCTCTCAGCATCTCCTCATGTCCTGTCATATCTGACCAGTCCCTGTCCCCTGACACACACAGCCCATGTGCCCTTTGGGAGCTCAGTAAATATTTATCGATGATGAAGAGACTCACTAAAAGTATGTTCCCATCAATGGGCTATATCTCTTGCCACTCAAGCCTCCAAAACCCATGAGAACGGCTTCACAGATGTGTTCCCTTCACTAAACAAAACAAAAATAAAACCCTTACGCGTTCCATCCCCTCTACTCTGAGGTCTGGGAAGATTCATTTTTAGATAACGTGCTTACCCATCCACCATGCTGCTGGATCCAAGGTGAAAAGTGCTCTTTCAGGTACTTGGTTCCAAAGCCGAGCACCTTGTTCATGGGGTGGTTGTCAATGGCGGTGAGCTTGGCCGTGACGTCTATTGCCAGAGCAGCCTTGAAGCCCTGAGCTTTGACCTCTGATTCTCCCCTGGTATCTATACCCCTGAGGAACTGGTCGGTGATGGTCTTGAAAACAGGGTAGGACAGGCCACCCGGGAAGCTGTTCATCAAGGCCTTGTCCTTCTTCAGCTGCGAACAAGAGGACAAGCGTTCAGTAGTGCGGTTTGGCCCAGTCGGGCAGACTACCCAGCTCGACAGCAGGCCACTAAACACCCGCCGGGAAACGCTGCGTTCCGGTCTCAACCATGGCACAATGTGCTGCGGAACCAGACCGGGCACGTGCCTGCTCCGTGGTTTCGTTTCACTGGCACAAATCAGCGATGGACCTGAACAGCCCATTCACTCCACATTCATGGAACGTTCCCTGAGCAGTGGCAGGTCCTGTGGATGATTAAGACCCAGGCCCTCACTCAGGGGCTCACAGTCTAGTGACAATGACAATAATGTGCCAAGTGCTTTGCTACAGGTCATGTCAGGGGCTGACTCCAGAGCTTGGAAATCAGTGTGTTGGCTCAAGCCCCTGCTCCAGCTCTTCCTTGCTGTGCAGTCTGGGAGAAATTACTTAACCTCTCACCTTCAGCTGTGTCCTCTCTAACCTGGGATGATGACAGTAACTATACTGTAGGGTGATTGAGCAAAACACTAGGCACAGTGCCCCACGTGGAGATGTGCTTGTGAAACGTGAGTAATTTTCCGGGTGCTGTGAGAGCATACGGCATCAGGGAGGACTCCCGAGGGGCATGAGTTCACTTAAAAAAAAAAAAAATCCCAATCTACCAATTCCTCTCCATGGCTCTACACATTCTATTTTACCTCCCTAGTATCTCTCTGTTCTACCTTCTTGGGACTTCCATACCTTTAACAAAAAAGTAAGTATTGTTTCTGTTTCTTTTGAAAAACTCAGGGCTTGAGTCATAAGGCAGACATCACCCTCACTTACAGCCATCCTGCAATATCTATTAATATGATGGCTGTCACGTGAAAACAGAAATGCTGTACCAGGGACTGAATGTTTATTTGAACATCCTCTAGTTCTGTGCTTGAGGAATGATAAGATGAGCAGGTTTTCAACAAATATTGTTTATAATAGGGACAGTCTAGGGATGAGTCAGAGGCTGCAGAAGGATTTTGGTGGAGCAGTGTCCTTTATCCGAGCCCAGCGGGCCCCCAGCCTCCAGGAGGCCCTGGGGCTTATCTGAATTACAAAACTGAAGCAGGAATGACCAGAGTCCTCTGCGCCGAGAATGGACTCCTCTTAATCAGTGACCCAGCTAAACTCAAAACCTCAGTGGGCAGCTGGAAGCCTGGACTCTGCCAGACAGTAAAGGAATCCAACACCAGAGAGGACCATCTCCCGAGGAGCGTCCGGGCCCTCCCCCTACCCCTTTCTGGCCCCACTAGCTCCGCAGCATCACGCGGAGGAGGAGGTGCGGGTGCGGGATGAGCCTGCGGGTGCAAGCACTGCAGCTGGGGCCGGCCCTTGTCCCTTGTCACTGTCCCACTCTGAGGGCAACTCACACCCACAGTGCACGAGTCGGACTGCTTATGTGTTCCCGCCCGAGTTCTCTGCTGGGGAACCACATAAAAGGAAGAACCACCATGTGCTGTAAATAAATAATGCAAAATATCACCCAAATCATCAAGAGAGTGTAATAGAAAAAGTGAGGTTTTTTCCCAAGTAGTAATTTGTGGGGTGAGAAAGCAAGCATCTCTCTTCATAACCAGAGGGGTTGCCTTCCTCCCGCCTCCTGTCCGGGCCTCCCCGACCTACGGCAAGTCACTGCTAAGGGACGCTGGGAAGGAGGCTGCCGGGAGAGCTCCAGAAGCTTCAAGCCTTAAAGAACCCTGGAGCACATCTTCTGGATCCATCCCAGTTCAGGTCCCCAGCTGTTGCTTTGGTTATTGGCATCTACTTGAACTTCTTCTAGGGACAGGAAGGTCAGCCCTTGGCTCTGAAGGGCAGTTACCACGTCTGGAAAGGTCATTCTTAAAATGGGGAGAAATCAATTGCCCCGTGATGCCTATTCATCGATGTTAGCTCTGGAGAGACACAGGGGTGTCCTTGGTTCACGTACCATGTTCTCGTGTCTGCTTCCTCTGCACCCCTGTCCACGTTAACTTGTGGCCCCGAAGTTCACACCCGTCCCTTCTCTTTAGGCTCAGATTCCTGGTTTTCTCACTGTGTCTCATTCTGTGCCATGTCTCATGCCCACCAGTACCCTGGCCACCAGCCCGTGACAGAGGCATTGAGAGAGCAGCCACAGAGCACGCAGTGACCAGGGTGGTTGGTGCTGCTCCCCCTTCTGCGGCCCCCTGGACCTGACTTCTTCCCCCTGGATCCTGGCCAAACCAGGAAATGGGTCCTCAGGCCAGCCCCTGATTGACAGACCCTGGAGACTCCTCGGCAGCCCCCGGGTGACAGACACGGAGGGGGTGGTGTTCAGAAGCCCTCCTGAGGAGAGCGGGGAGCCCGCTCAGCAACGCTTTATCTGCAGGCGCCTCTCACATGTTTCTAATTGGAATGACGGGTCTCAGCTTCTAAATGGCAGGAAATCCAATGTTCCAAGTAACACTAACTGGCCTCCCCAGCCGGAGTGCTGAGAGAGACTGGAGCAGAGAACAGTCCAGCCATAGGGGAGATTTCAGACAGGGCTGCAGCCTTGGAGCAGCTGCGGGATGCAGCCCTCCGGGCTGTGGGGCCAGCACAAGAGTCTGAACTTCCCTGAGGATCAGTTACATGGGGAACTAGACTCAGGATTCTATTCAGCAAATTGTAATTTATTGGTGTCTTTTCTTACAATAACAAAGTTACTTTTTTCGTTTCCAAAAATTCCAAGGAGGCTCCAGAAGGTTTACTTATGTTTTCCAAAGTGATTCATTTTTGAGATGCAGCCAGCATGAAGAATTTTGACTCCAAGTGAAATAAAATTTAGGACTAAGTGGAAATCAGAACTTCGAAAAGAAATACAGGCTGGAGTGCAATTCTGTCCTCATGTACCAGTGCATAGGCAGGGAAAGAAATCGGGTCAGTTCTAGAAGTGCCATACCTCTATTTCCATCTGATCCCCTGAGTATTTCAGCAGCTCAACGATTCTGGCTATTATTTGGTCTTCTGCATCTGTTGGGAAAATCCCAGTTATTTCTTTCTTTCAAGAAAAAAATAATCTTAAATTTTCCCAGTGACAATGCTTAGCTTGGTTAGGGATTGAGCAAATTAAATCTCACCTCCTCTTTGCCAATTTTAGGCACAGACCATCCCAGACACCTTCTCCTTTCCATTCTTCTTCTTCTTTCTTCCTTCGTCCCAAATTCTCAGGTGAAATTCATCACCCTGTTTGCTGTCACAATGTTGCTGAAGACGTTAGCTCTACCACAGAGGATCCTATCTCTAAAGATGTTTAGGAGAAATTTCTCTCTCTGCTCTTTGGGCTTCTCCTGAGCAGACGGGTATGTATATCCCCTATTTGGTCACATTCCCCCTTGGTGTTAGCTGCTGGCAGGGGAGAGACAAGTTCGCAGTGCCCATCTGAGAGGGGCGTAGTCTCCTGGGCCTGCACTTTGAGAATTAAACTAATTTCTAACCTCCCCTTATTTTTCTGCTGCTGTTTTCTTTTCACACTATTTTTCAAATTTGATTTATTTTATTATACTCAAATGTATACTTTGTATGCTGTGTTTTTACAATAAGGTGGAGTAAAAATAAATAAAATTAATAAGTTCTCCCACCCCAAAGGCTGAAATGGTGGATGGACAGAGAGGCAGGGACGGTTGGTGTCTGGTGTGTTTGTCAGAATGGAGGAGGTGCAGTAATAGATTTTTCTTGTTTCAAACGTGCTAACAATGATACATGAGGAAAATGGTCGTTGCTGTAGCACAGAATCCACAGAGAAAAGCCTGTGACTGAGAGAACGGAATTTTTTACTTATGGCACAATCTGTGAAGTCCTAGAGTCCTCGGGTTTGTTCCAGAAAAAAGGGGAAGAGAGGCCAAGAAATTAATCTAGGACATCACGTCCCAAGGAGGTCAAGTGAAGGGCAAGGTAAGTGGGAAGTCTGAGAGTCAAGTCACCTGGGAGAAGAAAGAATGTTCGTCTCCATCACCCAAGTGTACTTTTTAATCTCATGCGGCTGCTTCTCTCAGGGAAAGTTGTAACATTGGCCCAAATTTCCCGTGTGCACAGAGGATACGGGCCTTAACTTGAGCTTGGGTTAGAGGTATTGCTTTCCATTGCCCAACCACACACAAGACAGCAATAAAGTGGATACACTTTGTTTTTAGCAAACTAAGAGGTGTCTTCTCCTCTAGCTCCTCACCCTAAGCCCCGCTGATCGATTGTGGTCCAACTCACCACTCTGCTGCCGCAGCTGGGAGATACCCTTGTCTTGCGCTTCGCTGTGCTGCAGACCCAGACCCCAGCTCTGCCCCTCATCCTCCACTGGAGTGTGGGGACCGACAGAGGGCTGTCATCAGTGAGGGAGTACAAGGACTGAATTTCCCGCTTGGTCCTGCTCCCCTCAACTCTAGAATTTCTGCAAGTCTGATGGAATCTACAGTCCTAGCTATTGCTACAGTTTCGGTGACAACCAACCCAGCCTAATCACTATTTCTCAGCTCTGCTTTGTGTTCTGCCCCAGACATGGTGTCTGACACCCCTCGGCTTTTTCACAGGGGTCCAGGGCAATGTTATAAATCTTTGGGCTGCTGCTGGATCTGGACCTTCTGCACTCCCATGAGCTAACTGGTCGCCGGCCATTGCTAACACGATTAAATCTAATGCTGCATTTCCCCCTGTGGACAAAGTTGATTGCATGCTCTGTACTTCCTCCTCTCCCCCACTAGACTTTTCTTTGGACTTAGCAGTGAACTTGGCGTGTTGCTTCAATCTGTTGGCTCACTCCTCTTGGCTTGGGCTGGCCTCTCAGGCTGAAGGTCAGTGCCTCCAGCATGTTGTTGTCATGCCCTTGGTCCAGTCGCGGAGCGCTGAGCTGAATCAGTACATAAATCCCTGTATACTGCTCTGTGCCGGGAAAACACTCAGCTCAACACAAACACCCCGAGGGAAGTTTACCTTTTTTAGCACTTTCAGGCCTAGGCTGGAAGCTCGGGCCCTGCAAGTGTACGAAGGCCCGTGGTCCCAAACTCCTCTTGGACTCGAAGCTTGCTCCCTGGGTGTGCTCTTCTGGAGGTGGCCAGGAATAAACAATTTCAGCAACTCGGTTGGCAATGGAAGCGACTTTGGGGTCCACAGCTGAAATAAGACAAAATGGTGCTGAGAGGCCCTTCCCAGAAGAACTTGGCTGAGTTCATTGGTATGCACAGTTGCCCGAAATGAAAGACCAGCCCAGGGCGAGAGGAAACCGCCTGGGAGCGTGTGTGCAGGGCAGGCCATTCCACAGAAAGCGCTGGCAGTTGCCTGGCAGAGGCTGAGATGGGGAAGGAGTCCACAGGGGAAGGATCACTACCTTGAGACAATTGTTCTGCACCCTCTTTTTGAAGTCTTTGCAAAATTGGGGTCCCTTTTCCCTTTGCGAGGGAAGAAACACAAATGGTTATGCTTAGTCCTTTGCTTGAGGAAATGCTCATTATGCTTTTATTTTCATTCTTCTTTTTGGACATCCTTTACATTTTGGAGAGCTGGCCTTTATGTACATAGGAGGGCGTTCAATAGTTTGACAAGCCCATGGGGGTTGGTCACTGAGGAAAGATAAATATGCCTGCTCTCTGGCCATATTCATTACTCAAGTCCATTATCAAATAAACACCGAACTCTCCTCTCTCCTCCTCTTTCTTCCAGGTCTACTGGGAAACATCTAATTAATGCGGATAGGAAGCAAGGACACATACAGTACAGTCCATGACCTTCAAGAATTTATAATCCGGGAAAAGAGCATGTCATGTATTTGCACATATAACTAGAGACTAAAGCATTTGGGACCTGAAGGTTTCAATGACATTGGCCTCCTGAATGTCATAGTCCGTGAAAGACAAATCCGCTTTGCCCCGGTGGGGAAGGGGGTCAGGGGGTAGGGGGGAGGGTGGGCAGGTGGTATTGCTAAGTTGTTCAGGAGTAAAATATTCACTGTTAAGTCATTACCAAATTCTTAACTTTTAGAAGCTTGTACAAGCTTTGTCTGTGATGCCAGATGAAGCAATCCCATCATGGGATGTTTGAGAAACAATATTGTTTAATTCATAGGCTTGAAGCAACAGAGTGGGATTTTGGCTGGAAGGTGGTGTGACTGGGAAATCCCTGGGCTTTATAAATCAGGGTAGGGAGAGGCAATGCCTGGGTCTCGGAGGAATTGTGTCCCATGAAGAGCAGGTTTAGACAGCCCATGGGGCTGCCTAGGGGATATCTGGTCCTCTCTCCCTGGATTCCTCCATAGCACGAGGACACTGGGGCTCTCCCTTTGCCTCCTGGGCACACACTGAAAGGCCACAAAGACGAATGCTCTGCCTGGAATGCCTTCTTTTCAAAAAAGGCATAATGGCCTCTTTAAAAAGTCATTTTTCATGCTCCATTCACAGGATTCAGAAACGGATGAGTGAATTAGAGAGAGAAGAATGGACAGGTCAAGGACAGGAGGGTCAATGCTTTCGTTCCGATGTTAACAACCAAACCAAATATACTTTCCGCTTTTCAAGCACCTTATTGCAGCCCAACCAGCCTCCTCCAGAACCCCGGTCACCCATGGCCATTGGCAAGGAAAGGAAATGGCAAAAGGCTGGATCCCAAAGACAACAGGAACCTTCCTTTGCAGTGTCCACAGGACACAGGAAAGAAAAGCTTATGTCTTCTATCTCTATAAACTTGTGCAGCCTGTCTAGGATGGTCAGTGTGTGGTTCTCCCGCCAGAAGCCACACTGTGCCCATTTTGCACCCAAAGAAGGCAGATAAAGATCCCAAAGGCTGCCCCCGCTTACCCCCTCGTCCCTCCTCCATGTGACAGGGCAATCGCAAGACCCCTGGCAGGTACAGAAGGACCCAGGCTGACTTACCTGTGTACAGTATATAGATTTCTGTGAATTGGGGGCATGGAGTGAGGGGTGCAGATGAAATGTGTGGGAGAAAAAACATAAGCAAATACATTTTGACTCAGATGAACTAACTCTAGTTAAGAGTCCCATTTTGAATACCTTAATTTTAAACACTCGAGAAAGAAAAGATTCCGTTCTTGTCTGAATAGCCTCCACCTGATAGGCAAGGGGAAAGTGGAGGGGGTGGGAAGAGAACAGGGAGGCTGCCCATTCTTTGGAGCCTATTTTGGGGGGGTCATCGTGGGGCTAAGGAGAGCAGAGTTGGGAAGCTGCCATTGAACCTTTGGCCTGAAACATTTGTTTTAAAGAGAAGGGGCGGGAAGTTTGGGAGAGATTTCCATATGGTTGAGAATGCTATTTTCCACTCCGTATCCATTTTCTTCTTTTTCTGTAACAGATTCCTGGAATGTCAGAGGCAGCAATAGATGCAGCTGAAAAAAACTACATTTCCCAGCCTCCCTTGCAGTTAAGAATGGCCAATGAGATAAAAGAAGTTGGGTGCAGTTTCAAGAAAGCTTTCTAAAAGAGAGCTGAATTGTTTAGAAAGAAACTTGTTTGTCCTTCCTTTGCTTCCTCTTTTTTTTCTGCTGGAAATGTAGACATGGTGGCTGGACTCCCAGCAGATACCTTGGAATGGAAGGTCACTTCGAGGTTGGAAGCCACTAGCGGAGGGATGGCAGAATAAGAATCCCTAATGACTATGGAACTACCGTATCAGGCCTGGGCTGCCAAACTTGGGTCTTCTGTTGCGGGAGAGAAAAATGACCTCTAGGTTCTCGCGGCCTGCGGAGGCCTGCTGGGAACAGGACTTCCATCGTGACAAATATGGCTGGAGGCTGCGGTCCAAGGCCAATTTCTGCCGGCTATGAGCGGGGTCTCCAGAACCAGAGGGAGCACACAGCCCTTCTTAAAATTGAAGGTGTTTGTGCTCCAGATGAAAATGGATGCTATCTGAGCAAGAGACGTGCTGATGTGCGCAAAGCAAACGACAGCACGGGACTCCTGGCGGCAAACCGAACAAAACCGGAGCGATCGGGGCAAAGGCGATTTGTGCTCCTGGAAACAGCGGCGCGGTTCACGCCGAATTCCCAAACAGCCTTCCTGCCCCGGCCATTGGACACAGGATCCTGGCAGTGCTGCACCCCTCCAGGATTTAAACTTATTGAAAAACCCACAAACAAAAGTGCATTTGTAAAAACAAAACAACACTATATGTATGTTGCCGAGACTAATCTTAACGGCAACATTTCGCATGTAGTGAATCACAGCTGTGGAGAAACAGAAGATTCACGAGTGAAAGGCCCTGGGTTGGTAGTCTCTAAAATGGCTTTTGACATCCATTTTTCTACATTGTAAGGCCTCTCGGTACTAGACTTTGGCCTGGGGACATCGCTGCACAGTTCTCAATTAAGCCCAGTGTCTGAGTCCTGGCAATGGCAGCACAGGCTACATTGCAACCTTTACTTAAAAGAACCCAGATGACGCCAGCTGCTGAGCTGTGGGTTATATGCGGCAAAAGAGAAGCGGGACTCGAGGCTCCCTTGGGTCACACCCAACATAAAACCAACGAACGACCCACACAATTTGCTACACAAGACAGCAAGGGGAAAGAGAAAGGTGAGAAGAGAGGGTGACTGTATAAAAATGTTTATAGCTAAACCTACGTAGGAGGTAACTATGTCTACTTTTTAGAGATATCTGTGTATGTATATAGAGATCTTGAAATTTTAGGAAATTAAAAAAAGGTCAAATGACACTTCTGTAGTTTGGAAAGGCAGAATGTCACTTATCTCAAGAAAGCCAAAGATTAAAATTTGTAAAATCTTCTGTCTCCTGGCAAAGTCCAAAGAACAGGCCCAGTAGAGAAGCCCCTGTAGATGCCTTCAGACTGCGGTTTGCTCCAGAGCCCAGGGCCACGCCCAGGGGAAGGAGCTCGCTGTACCCCAGGTGGGGCTGGGAGGTGGGGGATGCGAGGCGGGGTGGGGTGGGGTGGGGTGGGGCGGGGCGCGGGGGGGGGGAGTGCCCCAGGAACCTGACCCTCACTTCTGTCCTCAAACTACGTCTGGTGGGGAATGGAAGCTGATCGTAGTGGCTGATCCGAAGCTGTCCTATGTGAGCTGATTGTCCAAGTGAGCCAGGGAGGGCAGGAGATTTAAAAATTGAGACATTACCGCCACCTGTTGACTAATTATAGGAAAGTTACACAGTCCAACCAGCCCAGCAGGCGGGGTGTTTTCTTTTCAATGCTGGGCCTCCCGCACTAGATGCTGTGCAAGAAGCAGCTTATGCCAGCGTCTGTGGTTGAAGGGCAGCTCTCTATGATGAAGTCTTCTGTGAAAATATTTTATTCAACACTGTATTTTGTCCTGCTGAGGGAGATTTTGTCAAAATGCCTCTCAATTGTTTTTTTTTTTTTTTTTTTTTTTAGGGTGGTTTCGACTTTGAAAAGTATTGTCGTAGATAGCTGCCTGCCTGATCTTTTCATCCCTCCCGCGAGGTAGGGAGGATGAGATGCCCGAACGTACAGACGGAAGCGCAGGGGCCCAGAGAGGCGGGCTGACTTGCCTCAGGAAGAGCGGCAGAGCGCTTTCCTTTGTGCTGGTCTCTGGCACAGAGGTTGAAGAATCTGGACAGTAAGCTTATTCATAGACCGTGGAGCCAGAAAACCAGTCCCTTCAACGTTCACTGCCATCCCTTCCTTTCTGCTTGGTCTTGAGAAAAGTAGGGCAATTATTATTGACTGTTAATAACTTGGGAAATTGAGGCATGATGGATGCTCTGCCTAAGGCCACATTGCCAGCTGGGAGGAGATGAACTACCATGCACACAAAGAAGGGAAAGATTTGGTTACAGGAGAGAAAAGAATCCCCCCCAAAGCCTACCTTCTACCTCTATGCACTCTTCCACCGTAGAAGAGGACCTAGCCCATTGCTGAGTGTGGCGGCTACCCTGATATTCCACCTGCCTTCGATTCTTGGCTTGGGTCTCTGGAGTCGAGCTCTGCAAACATGCCTTTGTCTCTGCCCCTTCGAAGAATGTTCTCCAAGAAGACTTTTTCTTGGCAAGGTTGATGGGCTTCTCGCTAGATCGGGAACTTCTGCAAGGCCACGACACCTGTGTCCACGACTCGTTTGCTGATGACCAACTCCCCAGTACTTTCTGGGACAAGCTTCTTGTTCTCAGCAGCTTTGGTGAGGAGACAGCAGCCATGGTCTTGAAGACATGGTGTTTGGCATAGTGATCCAGGATCTGGAATTCTATGCTCTTTGTGTCGTCCTCCTCCAGGGGGATCTCCTCCAGGTCACACGCGCTGGGGGTGCACATGGCAGGCCTGCAACGACAAAGGGCACACACGTCCTCTACCTGCGGGCTACCTGCTCTTTGTAGGTCAGGAGAGACAGGGGAGACCCAGTGAATGTTTACGGAGCGCCTATTCTATTGGTTCTGGAAGGTGAGGGTAGTCAGAAAAGTCAGAGGCATGTGCATAGTTAACTCCGAAGAGTGAGCTAGGACAGGAGCAGGGATGCAGGGAGCCTGGGGTAGGGGGTGGGGGAAGATGGGCAGGAATAGACAGCTGTAAACAGAGGGCAAGTGAAGGCCCCTTGAACAATAGAAAGGGTTTAGGCGGGGCGGGGGGGTGTACATGTTGGGGTTGAGAACAGGATGGGCAGAGGAGAGACTGTGGGTGAGTCTGTGGTGGGTTTGAAGAGCTGTGAGAGAGCCGTTTGGCGTCAGCATGCCCTTCGCGGTTAGCTGGGGCTCGGGGATGGGGAGGGCAATACGTCAAGTGGCCCCTGGGGCCAGGGTATGGGAATCTTTGAATGTTAGGCGAAAGGAGCCCAAGACTGCGGAGGGCGGTTAAAGGTCTTCTTGGGAGGGGGTGGGTGGGCAAGGGGAAGGCCAGCTCAGGAGAGAGAGATGTCTGGGGTGTAAGGCCCCTCCCACCTTCTCTCCCTTCTTTATTCACCCTCTACTTTTAGTTTGTGTAGATTTGTTCCTATGTCTTGCCATGTTTGGTATTCCGTGTAAGATTTCATCTGAAAAATCCTGCTTTTTGGAGTGATAGGATCACAGACATGATTTAGGAAGATGGACACAAGAAAAACAATGACAGGGATAGAGGAAGGTTTCATCTCTCTACTTTCATATGAATAACCGGGTAGATATAATAAACTGATTCTGTTCAGTTTGAACTTTCATGAAATAATTCCTTTTCTGTTAATTCTTTCCTTCTGTTAATAGTCTACTTTGCTTTCTTCTGTTGTACGTTAAGGGCTACATTTTCCTTTTTGTTCCATGTGCCAGAAAGCCCAGATCCACCAACTCTTATTCCATTAAAGTTTCACAGTGGATGTACTAAAAAATAGCTTAAGCTCCTCCAACTAACAGTCCTGAGTTCAAATCCTGGTCATGGCATTGACTAGTTGTGTGACCTGGGCAAGGTACTACATTCACCTCTCTGAACTTGAGTTTCCTACAGGTTAGTTGAAAATAACAAGGGTGTGGTGAGGGTACAAGCCCATACATGAGATGTCCCAGGAGAAACTGGCTCAGAAATGGTAGCTATTGTTTTTTTCTAGTACACCTGTCATCCTGGTCTCTCTGACTCTGTCCTTGAGGTGGCTCTTAATCATATTCTCTTCTTCCCTTACTGATCCTACTTTAAGACTATCTTTGGGCATGTAAGCTGGTGTGATAACAAATTAATAGGAGCCCTCCTTTTTCCCCATTGTACCTTCTCATACCAAGACCGACAAATGGAGAAATGGGCAGTGACCGCAGACAGGGTTTGAGGCAGTGTGATGTGGTTTGGATAAATTGGACTGGGTGCCTGGAGGCTGCAGGGTCAGGGCCGGCTCAGCGTCTAACTCGCAAAGTCCTTGGGCAAGTCACAAAACCCCTTTGGTCCTCAATGTCCCGTCTCTGACTTTTCTCTCTGACTCTGCCATCAGTAGGAAATGGGATATCTGCCCTGCAGGCCCGCTGGATGTTTCCTGTTTCCATCGTGTCCTCTCCTTCTCCTTTGTTTGGAAGAGCCCCACCTGGGATGATATGAAAGCTGTTCGTCTGAGGAACTGCTCCTTGGCCAGGACCCGGGAAAGCCAGGGCTTGGTTTCTGTTTGTAAAACGCAGCTCACGTTATCCAACTGTCTGACCATGTAGGAAGAGGACACGACAAGCTACGAGAACCCTTGTACACTGTGAAGCAGTGACATGTGTTGGTTTTTGCACAGAGCAGTGATTACTACTTGTGTGAACTGGGTACGTGTCTTAATTTATATGTGCCTCCATTTTTCCACCGGTAAACTGGGGATAAAAAGTCCTCCTTCATCAAGCTGGGATGTGGACAAAAAGGATTAGTACATATAAAGGACTTCAAATTGTGCATGGCAGGTAAGGAATGCTCAACCAAAATTAGCATCATTATTCATTAAAATATTATTTGAATAGGTTGCCTTTTTGTAAGTAAATTTTAATGTGTTTATAAAAGCAAGTTCGTTAAATGCAGCAATTAAGAAAACCAACTAATGGCATGTAATATTAGGTTGAACTCTAAATCAACACTCTTCTTATAGTTTCCTATGCTTCTACATGTGTACTGTTGTGTATAAATACATCTGTTGTAAGATATAAAGACTGGGCGTGGCTGGCTTTCCTAGCATCTAGCACAGTGCCTGACACATGGTAAGTTCTCCGTAAATATTTGACAAATGAATGAAAAATGATTATAAGGCTGTTGGGTAAAATATGGAACATCCAGTCAAATTTCAGAGAACACATAATTTTAGTATAAATATGTCCCCAATATTGCACGAGACATGCTTGGTCAGATGCTCCTTGGCTTATGATGGGGTTATGTCCAGATAAATCCATTGCAACTTGAAAATATCATTAGTCAAAAGTGCATTTAAAGCATTCAACCTACCAAACATCATAGCTTAGTCTAACTTGTACATGCTAAGAACACTTACATCGGCCTATAGATGGGCAAAAATCATCTAGCACAAAGCCTGTTTTGTACTGAAGTGTCCACTAACTCATGTAATTTACCATGTGTATTACTTTTGCATCATGGTAAAGTTAAAAAACCGCAAGTAAACAATCATTAATTTGGGAGCCATCTGTATTCAAAATAAGTATGTGTTGTTTATCTGAAATACAAAGCTATCTGGGCATCTTGTATTTTTATGCAAATCTGACAACCCTATGAGTGAAAGATGTTGCTTAGAACTATTGAGACCTCAGGTAAGTGTGAGCAAAGACAGTGGGCCAAGGGTCAAGACTGAGCAACCTGGGAAAAGCAAGAGAATGAGCCCGAGAGCAAGCTGTGTGGTCAGAACTCTAGGCAGCGACTTGGTTGGGAAGCGGCTGAGCCCAGGCAAGAGCCCAGAACTGGAATGTGTCAGGAGAGGATCTATGAGGTTTTTCATTTGAAGCTTCCTTTTGAATTGGGCAGCTCAGGACACGGTAGGCAAGAAGTACATTTGGATGCTACAGGAACTATGTACTGTGTAGAAGGAAGGGTGAGCCCTCTCCTCAAGCCGTAGTACTAGAAGGTTGTGTGTGTGTGTGTGTGTGTGTGTGCGCGCGTGTTGCGCACATGTGTGGCATTGTTGGAGAGACGAAGGGTCCAACTTATTTAAGAAATAAGTTTGCTAAATGCTGATTCAGAAGCGAGGTCAGAGAAAGAGGGAAACCACTGAGGTCAAGAAGGCCCACACAGTCCTTCCATTTGTGACAGAAATTTTTGTCGTGTTATAGGCTAGAGAGGAAGGAAGTACTTGGCCCAAGCAACAGGCACAGTTACAGATGAGAAGTAGAGAACAGAGCAGTGCTCAGGCAGTAACTCCCACGAACAGGGGCACACCTCCTGAGGGGGCGGAGTGGGGTGAGCGCTGTAGCCAGGCCCTGGGGAGCACTTGGCTAAAAGAGGATGCATGGAGACATAAAAATACTGGTTAAGACACTTTAAATGCATTTAACAAGTGCAGATTGTTAAGGAAGAGCTATGTTAAATGAACAGCTAAGTTCTATTTTAAAGCAGCGGTGACTTAGGTTATCACATGGTGGATCTTTTCTGCTCTCAGCTACTGCAGTTGAAAGTGAAAGCCCAACTTCTGGGTTTGTAAGTTTCAAGCTAATATTAATGGAAACAAAGCCCTAGGTGGGGCCCCCTGCACTCAGAGAGGGGAGGGAAGAGCGGGCTCCCCATAAGACCTGTGAGACTTGTTCTAACTCAATGAATGACTCACCACCCCATATTTACATACTCTCTCCTTATCTATATAGCAAACTACGCGAACCTACTCCCCAGAGCAAGGTTACATAGTTTCTTTTGTTGGCCTCTTTTTCCACCCCAAAGCCCTCAGTGTCTCCCCCTGCAGAGAAGGTGCTGCTGGGTGGGCACTGCATGTACAGCCAGCGAGCCCAAAGCTGCAGGGGACGTGCCCGAACCCCTGCTATTGCCAGACACACTGGGAATTTTTCTCGCTCTGGATTTGTTTGTTGAGGTTAGATTTCACTCCCTTGTGGGAGGTAATGGATGTGCGAATGGAAGAAGCAGGCTCCCAGGATGACTGAAGCTACGAGTTAAGCTGGACAGAACTTATGCTGGGTTCACTTGGCATCAGCCTGTCCCAGGGGTGAGGGGTGTGGAGGCCCCGGGGGCAACAGGCTCAGCAAAAGAGCTGACTTTCATTGCTCTGGACACAGATGAGGCCCGAGTGTCACTCACCAGCGTAGACACTCATCTCTAAGTGAGGAGCTAAATCTGGTCTGCTTGCCTTGAGCCTCCCCTTGAGCACCCTATGCCCTCAACACCCTTCAGGGGCCGTCTGCCCTTCTCCTTCCATCTCCAAACTTCCAGCCTTTGAGAGCCTTCATTTCTCCTCCCCTGGGTGTCACGTCTGAGTATGACGCGTTCTTTAATCCTAAGGGTGAAATGAGGCATGTGGTAAAATGCCTTAACTTTGTACAACAGAAGCTAAACTGACAGAGCCATAGGTCATATTAATCAAACAGAAGGACTCAAGCTCTGATGGTAGGAGAGAGGGGCCAGGGTGCCAGAGAGGAGGGCGCTTTCTAGAGGGGAGGGAGAGGGATTTCTCATGTTATCTCAGCCTGGTACCCAAGGAAGTCCCTAGGGAGTCTGCCAGGACCAGACCTTGTGCCCAAGTTCCCACAAGATGCTCAGGACTCTGGGCTCCAGCCCAGGATTCCTGTCCTCAGCCCCATCCCTGCTCTAGGGAGGAAGTCAGCATCTCCAGGGCCACTGACCAGCTGTCACGGCATCATGACACCTACCTTGTCATACACTCAATGAGAGAGAATGGCATCGTGTCAAAAATGATTCAGCCACTTATATAATCTTAACTGAACTGCCCCCAACCTTCTGTAGCAAAGGAGAAGTGAAAGAGAAAATTAAACATCTTCTTTCTCTTTCCTGGAAATCCCAATAAACTAGATTCTTAGCTGTCATTTTGCATTCTGAGACTTACATGATAAGAACAGTTTAAAAAACTCAGTAAGCCTCTCCCCTAATTACATTGCCTCATTAGTAAAGCCAGGACTGAAGACCCAACTGTGTCCTTCTGGGAAGGCTGAGAATGCAGACTGGTGCCTCCTGGTGTTACCTGGTCTCGAAGCTGTCACTGGTTTCTCCTGCTTCTGGTGGTTGGCAGGAAGGGTATGTCTATACCTGAATCTCTCCCCAGGAAATTTAAGAGGAAACTTTCACCAAGTCTTCTTGGCTTCTCGTTTGGGGAGGTTTGTGTGGTCTGAGACTTCATCTGGTGTTGCCTCTTCAGCTTTAGGACTAAGGTTGAAGTGAAGCTTGGGGGAGGAGCACCACTTCCTCTTTAAGCCCTGCCCCCTCCACCCACCTCCGCTCCCCGCCCACCTTTTATCCAAGGAGTGGCTGACCTTCACTCCTGTAATTTGATTCTAAAAGGACTTCCTTATCTTTTCTTTTTTAGTTGGCAAACCCTGTGTTATTTTCATTTTTCTTTTTCTTTTTAATATATTTTATTGATCATGCTGTTACAGTTGTCCCATTTTCCCCTCCTTTATTCCTCTCCGCCCTGCATTCCCTGCCCCCCTTAGTTCATGTCTATTGGTCATACATAGAAGTTCTTTGGCTTCTCCATTTCCTATAGTATTCTTAACCTCCCCCTGTCTATTTTGTACCTACCAATTATGCTTCTTATTCCCTGTACCTTTCCCCCATTCTCCCTGCTTCACCTTCCTGCTGATAACCCTCCATATGATCTCCATTTCTCTGGTTCTGTTCCTGTTCTAGTTGTTTGCTTAATATGTTCTTGTTTTTTAGGTTCATTGTTGATAGTTGTGAGTTGGTTGTCATTTTACTGTTCATATTTTTTATCTTCTTTTTCTTAGATAAGACCCTTTAACATTTCATAGAATAAGGGCTTGGTGATGATGAACTCCTTGAACTTGACCTTATCTGAGAAGCACTTTATCTTCCGTTCCATTCTAAATGACAGCTTTGCTGGATAGAGCAATCTGGGATGTAGGTCCTTGACTTTCATGACTTGGAATACTTCTTTCCAGCCCCTTCTTGCCTGTAAGGTCTCTTTTGAGAAATCAGCTGACAGTCTGATGGGAACTCCTTTGTAGGTGACTGGCCCCTTATCCCTTGCTGCTTCTAGAATTCTCCCCTTCATTTTAATCTTGGCTGATGTCATTATGATGTGCCTTGGTGTGTTCCTCCTTGGGTCAAACTTCTTTGGGACTCTCTGAGCTTCCTGGACTTACTGGTAGTCTATTTCCTTTGCCAGATTGGGGAAGTTCTCCTTTATTATTTGTTCAGGTAAGTTTTCCACTTGTTGCTCTTCTTCTTCCCCTTCTGATACCCCTGTAATTCGGATGTTGGGATATTTAAAGATGTCCTGGAGGTTCCTAAGCCTCTCCTCATTTTTTTGAATTCTTGTTTCTTCATTCTTTTCTGTTTGGTTGTTAGTTTCTTCCTTTTGGTCCACTCCACTGATTTGAGTCCCAGTTTTCCTCCCATCTCTATTGGTTCCCTGTGCATTTTCCTTCATTTCACGTATTATAGCCTTCATTTGTTCATCTAATTTGTGAGCAAAATCAACCAATTCTGTGTGCATCCTGATAACCAGAGCTTTGAACTGTGCATCTGATAGGTTGGCTATCTCTTGGTCGCTTAGAGGAATTGGTTCTGGGGCTTTCATTTGTCCTTCGTTTGAGCCATTTTTTACGGGGAGGGGGTCTGGTCGCAGCTGTTACGTAGTGAGGGGTGGAGCCTTAGGTGTTTCCCAGGGCGGAGCAGCCCAGTTGCTGGGTAGTGACACTGTATGTGGGGGCGGGGTCTGAGAGGGAATAATGGCTCTTCCTCTGCTCTCTCTCAGATTCCAGTCCCTTCCACCGCTTCCCCTTCGCCTGGATTATCTGCACGCAAATGTGGGACCACCTGGTCAGCCCGCCACCTTGCGCGGCCTCACTGGGTCTGCACAGTTGCCACCCCGTGCCCGGGGTCTGCCAGCCGCCACCCGTATGCCTGGGAACTGCCAGCCGCTGTTGCCCGTGTGCCCAGGTTTGCACTTCCACTTTTTCCTGCCACAACTTCGCCCCTCTCACCGGTCTGGATAAATGGTTGTTGGACTTCCATACAGTTCAATTTTCTACCAGTTCTGCTTGTTTTCTTGTTTCTAAATGTTTGTTGTCCTTAATTTTGGTTGTGAGAGGAGGCACAGTGTGTCCACCTATGTCTCCATCTTGGCTGGAAGTCTCAAATAAGTTTTTAATTTCTTGCTCTTCCTCTTCTCCTTCTGGCACCCCTATGATTTGGATGTTGGAACAGTTAAAGTTGTCCTGGAGGTTCCTAAGCCTCTCTTAGTTTTTTCTGAATTCTTACTTCTTCGTTCTGTTCTGGTCGAATGTTTATTTCTTCCTTCTGGTTCAAACTATTGATTTGCATCCCAGTTTCCTTCCTGTCACTGTTGCTTTCCTGTACATTTTCCTTTATTTCACTTTTCATAGCCTTCAGTTTTTCCTTTATTTTGTGACCATACTCAACCATTTCTGTGGGCATCCTGATTACCAGTGTTTTGAATTGTGCATCTGATAGGTTGGCTATCTCTTCGTAGCTTAGTTGTATTTTTTTCTGGTGCTTTGATCTGTTCTCTCATTTGGGCCTTTTTTTGGTCTCAGGGTGCCCATTACATAGTAAGGGGTGGAGCCTTAGGTGTTCACCAGGGTGGGGCAACCCACGTAGCTGCACTGTGACACTGTATGTGGGGGAAGGGTCTGAGAGGGAACAGTGCCACTTGCTCAGCTCTGCCAGCCTTCAGTCACTTCCTCCGATACCCACAAGCAAATTAGATCTTTCTGGTTCTGATTCCCAGGCGAGTGGGTTTGCGTACGTTCTAGGACCCTGTGGTTCTCTCCAATGAACTCTCCTTTGAGGCTGGGAGTTTCTCTCACCTCTGCAACCCCCACAGAATTTTTCCAGTCAGAGGTTTGAGGCTTTATTTTCCCACGCTGGAACCCAGGGTTATGCCATCTCTCTTGCTCCCCAGTTGTTCTCCCAGTTTATCTGCTCGCAGATGTGAGACCACTGGTCTGCCAGACACCATCTTGCTGCACATCTTCTCTGTCCCAGCCGCCCATCTCCACCCCTCTTCCTGGTCTGGATGAACATTTCTTTAACTCCCTGGTTGTTGGACTTCCACACAGTTTGATTTTCTGGAAGTTCTGGTTGGTTTTTGTTTTCAAATTTGTTGTCCTTTAGGTTGTGTGAGGAGGCACAGTGTGTCTACCTTGGCTGGAAGTCCAAACCTTGTTTTTTTTGTTTTTTTTTAATTGAACTTATTTATTATCAAGGTCACTGCCCTTCAGGACAATTATATGGGTGTTTTCCTGATAGTTTCATTTTTTTTTAAACTTTCTTTTCAGTTCATCTGCTCAGCAAATGTTTACTGACTGTCTAACATGTGGCAGGTATTGCACAAATACTTAATCTTAACTACAGTGAGAGGCAGGTGATATTCTCACTTTATAAATGAGCAAACCAAGGCTCAGAGAGATAAAATATCTTGTTAATGGGTTTTGTCATTCGAGCTGCAATCTAAAACCCTGGTCTTTTTGGCTTCATACTATATCTTGTCACCTCTCCTACGAAAACCAAAAGTTGTATTCAAAGGGAACCATGGGAACATCTTTAAAACTCGAATCTAGCCCTAACCATAGTAAAATTCACAAAAACTCATCTAGAGATCACATGTCATGAATTTAGGGATAGAATTCCCTATGTATATGAAAGAAGAAACACTTAAAAATGATTTTACACTCTACCCAAACTCTTAACTGAAATAGACATTTGTGGCCATGCGTGTGATCGTGAAACTGTGCATGCTGGCCGACTGACACGTGCAGATGGAGGAAGTGTGGACAGTGAAAGAGAACTCGACTCATTTCATACAGGTACGGGAAGAACTGATGGTTTAAATACTAGGCAAAGAGACCAGCAAAGAGTGGCTGTGGGAAAGTCAGTTCAAAGTGCGTGTTAACCAACGAACTCGTAGTTATTGCACATAACATGCATCAGTCTAGTCACTTTAAAGGGTATTAATGGAAAATTAAGGAAGGTTTTTCTTCTTTTAAAAATCAGCCTTTGGGGGGAAGATGAGATATAGTCATTTGAAACAATTCAGGAGTCAACAAATGCCCATAATCAGTAAGTCAGTCACATAGCACGGACTGGAGTTGCTACTGGAGTCCAGAGGCACATAGCTGAGTGGCACTGGGCGCAGGTACCATTTAGAACCCCACCAGGCCTCAGCGAGGTACGGGTGAACGCAGGAAGTGGCAGCCAGCACAAGGAGGTGGATTCACTGAGGACAGAAAATGTTCACTAATCATTCGACTTCTTATCTCCCACACCCAACAAGCTGGCACGTATTAGAGATGGGACCCAAGACATGTTACATATTAAAAAGCAAAACCAACCCCACCTTTCTCCTGATTCTAAAACTTATTCGTAACAATGTCGAAAACTCGCAAAACATAAAGGAATATAAAGTAAGGACCACCGTGATCCAATCTATCAGTGATAAGTATTGTTAAAATGTTGGCGTATTCCTTTTCTTCTGTGACAATACAGTGAACTGGCTTTCAGACATCTGCCACTCCCTTCATTCTGCCCCAGGAACGCGCCTACTGAGATGAAGACCTGCAGCCAGATGGACTAAATGATTCCTCACGATGTCCAATTGGATGAGAGGTGGACTTGCCTACCCAAGCTGGGCCAATTTAATTCGATATGCCAGAAATTTGGAATTGTGTTACAGAGAATCTAGCCAGCCTCTGCTGTGTATTTCAACTGGGAGGTCATGTTTGGGTTCCATGCAGTAGAGGAGAAAAAGCTGGTGGGCAGAGAAAGGAATGAAGGAACTAGAATTGGAGAGCACCGGTCCTGGGGACAGGAGAGAGTACCGCCCTGCTTCGGGAGAGCTCCTGCTTGCCACCTGGGGTCCAGGAGTGCCCTTGCTTGTTTTTGTTTTTTGTTTCCTTAGGCTGATTTCAGTGTTGTTGTTTTTTTTTTTTTCCAACCAGATGAATCCCTCAATAAATGCGATGTCCATGGTTTTCTATATTCAAGATGTTATTACAGTTTTGCTTTTTCCATTTAATATCTGTCATAGAGAGCTCTCCATACCAACAAACACATTTTGTAAATGGAATTTCTAATGGCTGCATAAGTCCAGTGAATGGAAGCACTGCGATCATTTCCAGCACAGCTCTTTTTTAGATGTTTTGTTCACTTTCAAGTGCTTACTATTACGCTTATAGAATGTTGCAGAGTATAATTTTGTCACCTTTGCTCATATTTTGCATTGTTTCCTGAGGAATTATTCCCAGGAGTTAAATTACTGAGTATGGATTATTTAACATTGTTGTACTGATTTTCAACCTGCCTTAATTTTGGATTCTGGAATTTATTTAAATTATTACTAGGAACATGTCTCAGGAAAATCCTGAAGTATTTGCATGTATGGATAAAAAGCTCTTCTTCAGGAAAATTTGGGTTTTGTTGTCCATCACTATAAGTGAGTAGCCAAATAAAACTCAAAAGGCCAGGTGAGCAGATTTTAGAATGGGTGCCACGTTACTTTGGGGATGTGACTCTCATCCTTATACCAATCTCAATGATGAAACTCGACGAAATGGGATCAGAGATGAAATGAAGCCGGGAAAGGATGTGACTAGTTCAATGAAACATTTGAGAAAAGGACCCGAGGAGAACCACCGACTGCTACAAAGCACACCTGGGGGTGTTCAGAGGCTGCGATCCCAAACATGCCATTTTGGCGTGAAGAATATTTTCAGCTGAAGGCAGTTAAGAAGAAGCACACACAAGAACAACTCTCTTATTGCTGTCTCTATCAGGAAGGGAAGGAGGATTCTTAGCTACTGGAGAGAGCTCTAGAGTTTAATTATCCTAGAGCCGACACCAGAGGGATCTACACAGCAGACCTTTCGGACTCACCCTGAACCTTGAATTTGTCTCCTCCATGTATTTACCTTCCCACAGTTTCTCACCCCTGAAGCCTAAGGCCCTTTCCTTTGTCTTGTCACTTCTCTACAAATGTATTATTATCCCCCACCCCCAGCTCTATTGAGGTGTAATTGACCAATAAAATTGTAATATATATAAAGTGTGTAACATGATTTGTTATACATATACATTATGAAAATATTTCTACCACTGAATTAATTAAAATATCCACCAGCTTGCATATTTACACTTTTTGGGGGTGGGTGGTGGTGGTGAGAACACATTTCTACTCCCTTAGCAATTTTTTTTCCCATTTGGACTTATGTATGCAATAGTTATTTATTTTTTTAGAAGATTTTATTTATTCACCTCTAGAGAGGGAGAAAGGGAGGGAGAGAAACATCATGTGTGGTTGCCTCTTGCTCACCCTCCGATGGGGACCTGGCCCACAGCCCAGGCACGTGGCCTGACTGGGAATTGAACTGGTGACCTCTTTGTTCACAGGCTAGTGCTCAATCCACTGATCCAGTCCAGCCAGGGACAAATTTCGATTATGTAGGACAGTATTATCAAGTAGACTCACTATGTTACACATCAGATCCTCAGACCTTATTCATGTTATAATGGAAAGTTTGTTCCATTTACCAGCCTCTTCCTGCTCCTCCCATTCCCCAGCCCCTGGCAACCACCATTGTAAACTCTGTAACTTGTGGTTAGAGTGTCTGGGTGAGGACAAAATTATAAGGGCAAATTGAAATAATAGCATTGGAATTGTTCTAACTCATCCTGCTAGAGGGAAGATGGATGATGCTTTTAGTATAGAGATCACCTGCACAGAGGCGGGATGTAATTGTGACAGAAGATTTTAACTTCCTTGACTCCTGCTAAACATTCCTGGTAACAAAGAGAATCTCACACTTGATGCTAATGTCATCTCTTAAGTAAAAGGAAGCAATGGTGATACAGGTTTTCTACACTTGAATCCTACACTTGGCAAAGAGGAACTTGTTAGTCTACTAGCAGCAATGGAAGCCCTGGGTTTCTCCCAGGGATGCATTCATGTACATCATATTGTAGAACCTGTGATCATTACGGTAGAATTCTCGGGCTCACCTGGCATTCCCTTTTAGAGCAAAGATAGGCATGCTGTCATGGTCACAGGCTCCAGAGAGGCATAACGAATACAGCTATTGTCTTCCTGAGGCTTCACCAATTATTAACTCGGTTATGCAATAGGTACTTACTGTTGTGCTGGCTTTATAGATGAGGAAATTGAGGTACAGGGAGGTTAAGTAAAATTGCCCAAGGTGGCACAACCATATAACTCGACCACTTTAATTCTATATAAATGGTCCCTGATTATCGCTGCTTTCCATTCTTTTTATTTTATGGACTTATTTTTACTGCCGTTGGACCTTGGTATAGGGAACAACTGGAAGGTTTTGAAATCAAGAGATTACTGGATATCCTTTCAATGGACTGCCAGACCCTTTGGAGATTATTTGATTTTGTAGACAAGTCTACCTTTGCTAGTTTTTGATTGGGCTGTTCTAAGTTTGTAGAAACAGAAGTCGACTTATAGGAAACTGATAGTAATGTAAATAATTCCATCCACTAAATGCAGACTGTCTCTCTGGAGCGCAACTGTTTATCGGCCTGTGGGTAGTGACCGGTTTTTCCAGTTTTGCCTCTATTTGTTAAATCATTTCAGCATTTCTTATGTGACTATAACAATGCAGTAGCTGAGCTCTCCTTTTTGAGGCTAATAAGAAACGGTTGGATGAGCTCTCACTTTTAAAGTACATATTAAAAAAGTCCAAAGGAAGTGTTAATAAAATTGGTCTTTCACTTGTTAAAACACTAAGGTAGACTACACCCAGGACTGCTGTGATGGGCAGGTGGACTACTTTCACTGCTTTGGGGTTTTGTGGAGCAGGAAAGAGACTTGGCCCAGCCGGAACACAGCAAGGAAAACTGGGAACTCACAGCCAAGGAGCCGGGTGGAGGGTCAGTAGATGGCAAATCAGTGAGAGGAAGCCTCAGGGTTAAGGGGGCTTCTGGCTACACTGACCAGATAGGATTTCCGCAGAGGCCATGGCGACCAGGCATTACTTGGGGGATGGTTGGGGTGAAGCATTTGGTCAGATATCAAGGGTGGGAGATTTTGGATAAACTGACTTAGTGGGAGTCTTGCTAAAACTGGGCTCTTAGAGAACAAGCCCAGGGAAGGGGCTCTGTTGGACTCAGCAAGGCCTGAGTCAAGTTTGGTCAAGGACAGAGTCTTTGTCACTGGCTGTGACAAAAAGCCAGTACAACCGAGTGACTAGGTCTGGAGCATCAGGTTGAGCTGAGATTCCTGAAAACATTAATGACAAAAGGAGGGACTTTCCAGATTCCTTTACAACAGAAGGTGGAAGGAAAACAAAACACTCCGACTTCCTCTCTTCTCTACCAGGGAAACGACTGGGAGACGGTGAAGCTTTAGACGAAGAGTCGGTGGCAGTGTGTTTGGCAGCTTTAAGAAAATCACAAGCTCAGCATAGGGGGACCCGGAGCCACCCTCAGTGGTGCCCGACGACTGGGGATGATGACGTGCTCAGTTTTCAGGGTGCTGGCAGGTCTTGGAAAACCTCACACAGATGCTCACTTCTTGAAAATAATCCTACACTGAATTATGACACAGCTGACTTGTGAACCATCAGAACAGAGAGTTCCGTGTGCTCGCTGAGAGCTGGTCAAGACAAACTAATCCTATCTGCCACGACGCAGGGGTGGGGGTGGGGGTCTTCGATGAAGTGGACACTCACTGCAGCGAGGGCGTCAATAAAGCCCTCGGGAGACGTGCGCCAACAAGTGGGAGAGCTGCGCTCGCTCGAGACGACACTGGGACTGCAAAACGTGGTGGGTGGTTTCCCATCCACCTGGGAGGTGTGTGTTGATGGAAGGGAGGGCTTGACCTGGCCGCATCACTCACTTTTCCGTCTTCTTTCTTCCCTCCGCAGGTGAGCCTGGAGGAATTGCTCAGCTTCTCTGGCCCTCCTCGGCGTGATGTAAGAAGTGCCTGGATCTCTAATTGTTTAGGACTACGTGAGTACTCGGTTCATGTAAACCAGGAGGGGTAGAACTCACCTTTGAGTTCTCTCCTTGCTTCTGCTTAATATTTTTGGCATTGACTTAGATAATGAGTAGTTTACGGATGATGCAAAGGGGTCTGAGAGCATTTGGGTTCAGGACCCAGCATCGGACAGTCCCTGATACAAACCTGGCGTCTTTATTTCCTAATTGGATCTTCAGCAAGGGTCTTAACTTCACTGGCTTTGATTTTCTATTCTCTTAAATGTGAATAACAACAACAGATTTCATATAAAGACTAAACTACCATGTACGACACTACATGAAACACATTTAGTAGGGGGCTTTGCACAAAGTTAATGCTCCACTGAACTGTTAGCTGTTCCTGTAATACTAAACTGGGAGACATAACATTGATAACATGTTTCGAGATTACCCTAGGGTGTAGCTATGAGCTAAAACCTAGAATGCTTCAGGGCTCATTGAAGAGCCCAGCATCCAGGATTAACTAATAAACTGTGCACAGAACGGGCTGACCTGGCTTAAGGGTGGCTCATGTCGAAGTGTTTTAGGGGCTTTAGGAGACGGCAAGCTCAATTGGAGTTGTCACTGTGGTCTGGCTTCCAGGGACACCAATGCTGTCTTCGGCTGAGTGAACGGGAAAGCTCTAGCGCCACGCTACACTCCGCCTGGTGAGGCAGAACATGCCTGTGTTCCCTTAGGCCCTTGCAGTTTCTACTGAGGAAGTAAAGTGGGAAGCCAGACTACCTGAGTTCAAATCCCAGCTCTGCCACCAGACTGGTACTCTGAAGTTGGGCAATTTATTTAAGTCTCTGTGCTTTTGCTTTCTTGGCTGCAAAATGGGAATAATAAAACTTATATTTATGTCATAGGGCTGGTGTAAGGATCCGGCGTGACATAAACATAAATACTTAAAGTACTTGCAAAGGTGTCCAGCTCAGAGTAATTGCTAAAGGAATATTGTTGCCGGTGGGCATGGTGACGGTGGTGCCAGCATCACATTCTAAGGACATTGCCAGTGTTCCAAAATGACATATCAGATTGGTGAAGGTGCTGGCTCAGTATGACAGGCGGAAGAAACAGTGTAGGAATTACCCTCCTATCCCACCCCAAATGCACACACCACAACCTTGACACGGGCAGGGTTTCGCACTTTCAGACTCTTGCCTACAGTGGGCACGCTCAAACTAACAACACCCCTTGTGACCTCCATCATCGGATTTTAGAAGTCATCGAGTGCAGGGCCCTCATTTAAAATATGCTCAAGGTCAAACAGGAAGATAAGAACCAAGGTCCTCACATCTGTATCCCGTGCTGTGTCTGCTCACCACCTGCCTCCTTCCCGCATCTACTTGCGGAAGTCTTTCAAACTCTGACTCAAATCCCCTCTTTGTTTTGAAGCCTTTTTGGCTCCCCCAAGTTGAATTGGCCCACTCTTTCCCCATAGCTACATCACAGCAAATTTTGAACATTTTTCATAGTACTTATCAGCCTTCTTTGACTTAGGGTCCGTTGTCCATGCTTCCGTCTTCACCCTGTTTGCCTGAAGAGCAAGGAGATCATTTACTCACTTTAGGGTCCTATTTAGCACAGGTGTGGGGCTTCGCATGCACCGGGCCGTCATACAACGATCGTTGACTTGGTTACTAAGGGTGTGTAGTGTGCACTATTCATCTCAGAAGAGAGAAGATTTAGGGGGAATGGAACTGACTCTCATGGGGAGGAAGGGTTAGATTTGGCTACTTAGCTCCAGCGAGCAGAATGAGGATGAAGGGGGCTGGCGGTCACCAGGAGATGGATGTGCTCTAGCTGTGTGGAGAAAATTCTTCACACTGACAGTCAGTTAACAAGGAGATGGGTGCCTCGTAAGAAGTCGGTTCCACCAAGTGCAGGTGAGCATCGTGGGATATATCCCTGAGACTCCCTGTTCACTGCCTATGTCTCAATGCCACTAAAAACCCTGGTGCCATCTTAGGGTCCACATGCAGCCACAGACGCAGCACAAGCCCCGGATGCCTGGCGCACTAGCAGGGTTGAGACGGGGCCCAGCACTGCCCTGTCTTGAACTCGGGTTTCCCTAGTTCATTGTGCAAAGGAGACGGTACCTCTGCGAAAAGCCAGCCCCTTTCCTCGTTTCCTCTATTCCTTGCAACACCCCTTCCCTCACTCTTTCCCATCCTGCTCATTGGTGTGCTGTGCACCCGGAAGGTCACCTTTATTTACTACAGGGAAAAGTCCCGAGCACCTCACAGTTGTACCTGAAACCTCTCAGCTTAGCTTCAGTGATAGTGATACTCGAACCTTATCAAGCACTTTCCCGCAAAAGCCCCGAATCCATCTCTTCTAGGCTCTAAGTGGTAGAGCTATACTTTTTGTATTTCTTCTAGCCACTCCATTTCATTTCCAAAGGTCGGGTCTAGCTATTTCCTTTCTGTTTGGGTCCTAGATATATTGCTATAAGCTTTTGGTTAACATCTTTCTGTTTTCACAGCCTCCTCTCCCACAAGTAGGCACCCACCCTCCGGCATTGCCCTCAGCACGGCTTTCCTGGTCTCCGAGGCTCCTTCCCAAGACCCCCAGCCTCCGCACACCATGGAGGGCCCTCCCCCACCCGTGTCTAGCTGGGTTTCTTCACACACAGTTTTGCTTCCCATCCTCGGCTTTGAGCACCTCTGTCATCTGGCCTCACTCCCAAGGTTCTTGCTCAGAGTAGTCAGCCTGGTAGAATAGCTACGATTCACCCGAAACGTCGTCTCCAAAGCAGCTTCTCTCATAACTCTGAACTCTAGGTGACACCTTAAGAGGGGTTCTGTTTCAAAAGTTCGTTTGTAAGAGACTTGCTTAGAACTCACATTTCCCCTTGGCAGTAGTGTTCTTCATGGCCGTTAGCCCGGCTGGGCCGGCCCAGGAGAGCCCATTTAACTCGTAGGATTAAGCCAAGCACCGGAACCACTGGACCTTTAGGGGCAATAATGGTGACGCAGAGCCCAGTCACAGTGGGCAGCAGTGTTTCTATGGGGAGCTGCTCTCAGAGTTCCGCCTGGGGATACTGGGATGCCCCTCCTCCACCGTAACAGAAAACCCCTACAACTTACTAAGGAATACCGAGGCACTGGGCAGTGGAAACGCATTAGATGAGTTACATTGCTTTGTCCTCACCTCAACCTGCGAGGGGAGCAGCGTGGGTGCTGCCATCACCCACCTTGTACAGATGGAGGGATGGAAGCCAGAAGAACTGCTCTCAGCGACCGCGGACAGGCATTCTAATAAAATCAGCCTGGCAAGCTCTGGAAAAGGAGCAGGGATGATAGAAGATTGGAAGGGTGAGAAGGGAATCATTTGGGCAGCAGGTGGAATGAGGACTGGGCCAGGGCTGGGACGGCGTGATGTGCTGCAGGGGGACCGTCCAGAAGCAGCTTGGCTCGTGTAGGAAGTTTTCAGACATCACATATTCTCTTCCCTGAGACTCGTCCTTGACAAAGGGATACTTAGATCCTGGTGTTCGGTGTTTGAAACAACAGGGGATTAAACAACACCATCTGCCTGTGAGAAGGAAGAGTGGCTACAGGTGGTTTCAGTCCTAGAGGTGACTGAGGACGGTGCGGTGGGGCCCATGACGGCTCCAGGTTTTCACCACGCCCTGTGCCCATGCTTATGACTGCACAGCGCCCTCCCATCAGGAGTGGAATGATCCTCCTGGCCCCTCAATTCTGGGCTCAGCCTCAGCTGTCATGCTGTAAAAGCCACGACTGAAGCCCATGAGAAAGGTTCACCCACTGGAGCTTGCTTTCTTGGGCGCCCCTGCCGTAGCCACGAGAACGCGTCCAGGCTGCCTGCTGAAGATAGATACATGGAGCAAAGTCAACTTCCCCGTGGACTCAGAGGAGCCCAGCCCACAGTGAAAACCCACGAGGATGAATGAGGCCAGCCAAGATCAACAGAGCCACCTGGACTGTGTCAGCTGAAGACTGCAGACTGATAAAAAATAATTTATTTTTGTATGCCCTGAGTTTTTAAAAAATTAAACTTGTTTTGAGATAATTGTAAATTTATATACACCTGTAAGAGAGAATAGAGAGAGATTTCGTGTTACTCTTTATCCAGTTTTCCTCAACAGTAATGTCATGTGAAACTACAGTGCAGTATCGTAACCAGGGTGTTGACATTGATGGAGTCACCACACAGCGTTTTCATCATCAGAAGGGTCCCTCGTGTTCGCATTTCACAGCCACAACCCTTCCCTCCTGCTGCTATCCCCTCTTATAACCTCTGGCAACTACTAATCTGTCCTCTTTTTGTATAATTTGGTCATTTCAAAAAAGTTATATAAATACACTCACACAATATATAATCTTTTGGGATTGGAATTTTTTCACTTGGCATAATTCTCTGGAGATTCAGCTAAGGTATAGGTCTGTCAACAGTCTGCTCCTTTTAGGGCTGAGTGGTACTCCAGGGGATGGATGTCCCACGCTTGGGTTAGCCCCTCGCCCATGAAAGGGCAGCTGGCTGCTCCCCTTTTGGGGCTACTACGAACAAAGCTGCTGCACTCATCTGTGTACAGGTTCTACGCAACTCTCAGCCTTCGCGTCTGTGAGAGGTGTGCCCAGGAGCGTACTTCTAGGTGACGGGGCAGCTGCATGCTTAGTTTAGAAAGAAACTGCCAAACCCTTCCGTTTTACATTCCTACCTGCAACAGGTGAGGGACCCAGCTCCTCTGCATCCTTGTCAGAACTGGGTGGTGCCCCGTGGTTTTGTTTTAGCCATTCCTGTAGGTGTGGGGTGGTTTCTCATAGTGGTTTTAATTTGTATCTCACCCATGGCTAATAATGCAGGGCATCTTTTCGTGTGTTTGTCATCTGTGTGGCATCATTGGTGAAATGTCTCTTCATGTGCCTTGTCCACGATCTGTGTTTTTAGCTTTTTTTACTGTTGCATTTTGAGAGTTTTTTATGTATTCTAGATACTAGTTCTTTGCCAGGTATGTGGTTTGCAAATATTTCTCTCCCCCTCTGTAGCTTGTCCTTTTTATCTTTTTAAACAGGGTCTTCCACAGACCAAAGTTTTTGATTTTGATCAAGTTCAATTTATAATTTTTTAAAATTGATCATGCTTTTTGTGTCAAGTCTGAGAATTCTTTGCCTGGCTCTAGAGGGTGAATATTTTCTCCTATGTTTTTTCCTATATGTTTTATGGTTTTACATTTGACATTTAAGTCTGCGATCCTTGTTGAATTAATTTTTGTACAAGATGTGAGACTTAGGTTGAGGTTCGTTTTCCGGTCACGGATATGCAATTGTTCCAGCTACCTTTCCTCCAGTGGACTGCTCTGCGCCTTGTCAAAAGTCAGTTGGGCATGTTTGCGTGGGTCTGTTTTGGGTTTTTTTTTCTCCTGTTCCATCGAGCTATGTGTCAATTCCTCCAACAATGCCATATAATCTTGATTACATAAACTGATTCCTTCTTCTTTTTTAAAATTGCTTTTGGCTCTTCTAGTTATATTAAATATACAATACCACATTTAGACTTCCAGTTAAGCATGGCACACATATATCCGAACTTATTCTTCACCCATCACTCCTTATCCAAAATTACATTGAAGGAGTAAAAGGCATAAACCCATAGGACAAAGACAACTGGGCAGGGGGAGGGGTGGGCACCGAGCTGAGACCAGAGCAGAGCAGAGATGGGGTCACCTCTGGGAGGTGGACGTGTTTTGAGGGTGGTAACTGACTCAGCAGAGCAGAGGGGGCTGAAACGCCAGTGCCTGTGGGAGCAAGACGGATGAGCAGCAGGTTTGTTCACGGGGGCTCCTTGAAGTCTCTGGAATTGGAGACACCAGCTCAGTGGAAGGGGCAAGGGTGAGTCCTGGGGCTGAGGACAGGGAGACGGTTGGAATTTGAAAGATTCCCTCGGGATCCGTTACACCTCTGACCTACCCCGTTAAGCATCGACTGCTCCCTAACTCCTGCGGGCCATGAAGCTGTGTCTCTGGAGAAACCGAGCGGAGCCTCTGGCGCCCCACCGGCTGGGGAGCCCCCATCATCTTCCCTACTCCCACTGTGGCGCCAGGCTTGTTCCCCAGCAGCTTCATGTGGAGAAAACCAGAGTGGAAACCAATGGAAAATTTAACTTCCCCAGAGAAAATGCAGGTAACAATTGGGGGAGGGCTGGGAGAGTGTCTCCCAGTGACAGAGTGGCTCAACCTCTCATCTCTCCCTAGGCCAACAGGTGACACTTCTGATCTAATCGCACAGCTTTCCCAAGTAACTTCTTGGTGTCATTTTAAAGCATAAACCAACAACCAGGGATCACAGGACTTCTGAGGGACACCACCAAAACAAAAGGCAGAGATCAAAGTGTGCGCGCGTGTGTGTGTGTGTGTGTGTGTGTGTGTGTGTGTGTGAACTTACCAATTTGAAAGGAAAGGGAAATAGTGTAAGAAAGAGGCACAAAGAAAAGAAAGGACTTAAAAGAAAAATTGTAAATATCTTTAGAGAGAAGATATTGTAGTCACGAAGCAAGAATGAATGCCATTAAAATACACAAAAGAAGATATACCAGAAAAAAAAAAAAGAAAGAACTCTTAGAAATTAAAATGATTAGAGCAGAAATAAAAACTCAGCAAGTTTTGGGAGATGCACTTGAGGAATTCTTGCATAAAGTAGTTTAAGAAAAGACTGGAAACTAGGATACTGGGTTGGTTCATTCCTTCCTTTTCTCTGGTCTCCCTCCACTGGAGGTGGGATACTAAAACCTTCTTTCCGAGCCTCTCCCGTAATTGGATTTGCCCTTTGATCCATTTCTAGCCATTGAGTCAGAAGTTGAAGTCTGCAGGGGGTTTGTGGAAGTCTTTACTTTCCTGATACAGATGCAACTCCTTCTGTTTTCTTCCACTTCCTGTTTATTCCTGCCTTGGATGTGGATGTGATGGTGGGAGCTGCAGCAGTTATCGTGTGGCCATGTGTTAGAGGCCCACAGAGTCCCAGAGAACTTTGCCCTGACTGTTTTGAGCCTCTGAAATAATACCAAGCCAACTATCTCTTGTGAAAAAAAAAAGCCTCTTAATTTATTTAAGCTACTACTTAATTGGATATTCTTTTATTCCTAGCTGAATCATATTCCCTAATATAGAAGAAAAAGTTAAAATCCTAGAATATCTATTCAAATGGTCCAATAGTTAAGTATTAGACATTTAAGAAACAGAAAACAGAGATAATGGGTAGAAGAAGGATTATCAGAGGAACAATAGAAGAAAATATCCCAGAACTGAGCTCTCATATCTTGAAACAACACATTATTCCAGTCACTAAAAATCACCAGGATGCAGGATGGAAGTATTTCACAGTTTGCTTTCAGATAAATGGACCGGAGGTCAGGAAACTGACTTCACCATCGTAAAGGAATGTACAGTAAAAAGAATGGACATTGCATGGATACTCAAAAGGTTTGTCAATAACTGCCAACCCCAAATGTCACACTTTAAGAACATGGGAACCTGTGAAAACATAATTGTGCCTAGGGGGTCCATCCAACACCGTGGTTTAAGTTTGAGCTGCTGGGTGTGTACCTGGAAATTGCCATGTTTTATTTTAAAAGTTGGCTATTTTGAAAGATTATTACGTGCATTGAGATCTCACAGACCTGGTTCTGATTCCGTGGTGTGGTCGGGCAGTCTCCTTAACTCCTCTGTGCCCATTCCCTCACCACCTGGCGGCTTCAGTGGTTACTGGGGGACTGCTGGGGATTCCGCAGCGAAAGCGGGCGCCCAGCTGGCAATTCTTAAGTGTTCATTCCCTGTAATGATGTTCCTGAAACCGAGATTCCACCTGTAGATGCGCATCACACCCTTCCGTTCCTTCCTTGTTTCAGTTCATAAGAGCTCGAGTTACCCTCAAGATTGTCCAGTGCATTGGTTCTTCAACTGGGATTCCCAACCCTTAGGGCCCGGGAAAGTCGTAACTAGGGTCTGTGAGTTAGTTTCAACACTTTAAAAGTCTACAGAAATCATACACGTACTGGGGATCAGGATGAAGAGGGATCAGGTGTCCTTGTTTCCGTCTGGGATGTAAATTCACTGGGGTAACTCTGGTGGCTTCATGATGATCAGAAGCTCTGGCTGATCTTTGTATATCTGATTACTAAAGATAGAAAGGTTGTTAGTTACTTTTTTAGAGATGCATGCTCATGGGCAACCTCTTTTAAAACCATGGAGATTACGGAGAAAATGGCGAAGAGGGTAATGAGTCTGGGGCATTACGGCCCACACACAGTTAGTAGCTTGCCCAAGGTCACAGTGATCTCTCCAGTAGCCAGCACGTCCCACTGCCCACAGCGACCCTCTGGCCCACCTTTGCTTTCTACCGCCTGCATCCTTCGAGTCTATCAGCTACTGCTCCAGGAGCCCGAAACCCAGGGTGTTGTAGTGTCAAGGGTGCCTGGCCGCTCTTGTAGGCGAGGGCCCCAGCAATCATGGCAAAAGGGAGAGGATCCTTGACAATTTGTCACGATTTATAGGTACAGCCAGAAATTTCTCTCTTGCTTCCTTTTGTCAATGAGAGAGATTAGTCCTTTGGACGATTTAAAATGCTTGGTTACTTACAAGAAAGAGAAAACTCTGTCGCTTGTTTTGTGTTTTGTGCCTGTGAAAAGACAGGAGACGTTCAGCCAAGGGTGACATTCCTACAGCAAACAGGCCAGGCATGAGAACTGCACGCATACCTGTCTGGAAACTGGAGCCTTTGATAAACACGAAAAAGGGGACTGGGAACAAAACTGTTTTAATAAGCTATGGTCACCAGGTGGCGCTACACACACGCTGTCAAATCCAACAGTTTTTCAAACCTGGGGCATTTTTCTGGGTTTTCTGAAGAAGAAACAAAACAAAACAAAAAACAGGTAGGTCCAGGTAGGACCAGTATCTCAGCTTGGGGTGGTGGAGTTGAAAGAGGTGGTGAAAAAAAAAAAGCCCCGAACTTGCCCTCTTTAATTGTGTGGGCAATTAAAACACTAGAGAATCCACTAGTGTTTTGGGGCTTCATTGAGTAAACCAGGAGCTGGCCGACTTCTCAAGTCAGGGAGACTCAGGAAGTGCCCCACTCCAGCAGTGGCTGTGGCTTGGTGCACTCCTCTACGTCTGACTGGCAGACCGTAAGGGGAAAGGCAATTTTCATTTCTATACAGGGGAACTCATTTCCTTTGCTGCTTCCTTTCTTTTATTCCCACTCCCCCCGCCCCACCCGCCAATTGTGAATTCCCACCCCAGCTGGGGCCCTGGGAGGAGGGCAAGGGCAGTGATCCAGTAGGGGGCCCTTTCTTCCTTCCCACTCCCTGAAGACCCTCCAGAACCCCCACCTACCCCTTTCCTCCAAAGGAAAAATGCTGGTGGTATATCCATGCCCATCCACAATCATGGATTTTCCTGCCAGTCTTGGTTTAAAATATCTTGAAAGTTTCCATTCAGGGGCCACTTTGTGTTAAAGGGAGAAAATAAAAACATCGTGCCTCCTACCCTAAAGTGTTTTCCTGGTACCCCACCCACCCCCAACTCCACCACAAAAAAAAAAAAAAAAAAAAAGAAAGAAAGAGAGAGAGAGAGAGAGAGAGAGAGAGAGAGAGAGAGAGAGAAAGCAAGCAAGCAAGCAAGCAACACCAACCAGGCTTTCTGCACTCTGGCACCTTCAATTCCAGGCCAATGAGATGGCACCCAGGCCAGCTCCTGGTGTCTCTGCTAATTAAGCAGTGACTCCAGCAGGTCCCGGTGCAGCCACACCTAGACTCTGCTTGGCTGTAGTTTTGGAGACAATAGTGCAATAGCGGTGCAGACAGTGGTCCCCACAGTTTAGCGGGCACCAGAGTCACCTGCAGAGGCCGGGGCTTGTTCAGACATAGATTGCTGGGCCCCACTTCCAGAGTTTCTGGTTTGGGTAACGCTGGGAAATTTGCATTTTTAACCAGTTGCACTGTGAAGCGAATGCTTCCAGTCTGGGGACCCCACTCAAGAACAGGTGTTTCGGAATAAAGAGCAGGTGGGGGGAAGGAGAAGCAGGACGAAGTCCTGGCTGGGCTGTGGCTTTGAAGGTCTTTTCTCGGTGGTGGGGGCAGGGGTCGTGTGTTTCAGCATGGCAGGGCACCGAAACGGCTTGACCTCTGGGGACGCTGCAAGTCCTTATCTCTTCTTTCCAACTAGTGGTTCTGAACCTTGGCAGTGCATTGGAATCACTTTGGGATCTTTTAAAAACATTCCAGTGACTGGTTCCCAGCCCCAGAGATCTGGATTTAATTGGTTTGAAAGGGGGTTTGGACGTTGGACAGTTTAAAAGCTCTCCAGGTGTTTCTGATGTTCAGAGGTTGAAAAACCACTGTTCCAGGCTCTCCTTTCTTTGCATTCTTATATCCAACCCCCAGTGAGTGAAAGTACTAATCATCCATCCTCAAACACTCCCAGCTCTTCGTCACACCTCCCTACCTCTGCCCACCCTCAGGCTGGCACACTGTCACATGTGTCTCTCCTTGTGAACTCCTATGTATCCTTCAAAACCCAATGCAAACTCTCCTTTCATGGAGGAGACGGTCCTGGCTTCCCCTGACAGTTACCTACTTCTCTATGTCCTAAAGTACTTTACACACACTCGAATTGTAACCTTCATTTTACTGTATTGTAATTGTTTGTGCTCATATCTTCCCCTCCCACTGGGTGATATACCCCTGAGGGGGCTTAATAAAACTGATTGAATAAGTCCCATAAGTGAAGATAAGGCTTAAAATGCCAAAGGTTTGCCCTAACCAGTGTGGCTCAGCTGTTTGGGTGTCGTCCGGCAAAGTGAAATGTTGCTGGTTTGGTCCCCAATCGGGGTGTATACGAGAGGCAACTGATCGATGCTTCTCTCACAGTGATGTTTCTCTTCCTCTCTTCCTCCCTCCCTTCCTCTCTCCCTAAAATACATACATACATACATACATACACACATATATACATACATAAAATGCCAAAGGTTCTGGATAAGGAAGTTGATTAATCTTGATTTTGTTCAGCAAACTGATACCTACTGTGGCTCCAGCTCTGGTGGGGGCTTGGGAAGCAAAGCCAAGTGAGCCCTGGACCCTGCCCTGGAGGAATTTCTCCTGAAGTTGGGCTCCCTGGAGCTAGTCATGCTCCCATTATATTCAGCGCTTCCAGAGAGACCACTTGCGCCTCCCTCTCAGACCCTCCACACACACCATCCACAGGATGGAGCGAACATATTGGCACGTCTTTCTTGAACTTGCCCTTGTCTGTCTGTCCAGATATTCAATTCCCTGACAGTTTCATGCTCGGGTCTTTGTTCCCTGCACACCTCGTGCTATTGCCAGCTCGTCCGTTTCTGTTCTTTGAGACGCCCTTCTCACCCTTGTCTGCCCTGCCTACGGGTCTCCCTTCCCAGACCCCAGGCCCAGTCCCTCCTCTTGGTGCTCTCTTAGACTTTCACACATACTTCTATCATTATTGAAATAATACTATTTTTCTAATGAACCCGGCACACCATACATTCTTTGTAAGTATTGACTTGAATCAATGCTTGTACAGAGATTCTCAAACTTTATTCTCGTGGGGTTGAAATAGGCGGGCAGGCTCTCCTGGAGGATTCTAACGCGTGGGCAGGATCCTGTCCTCGGGTTGAGAGGTGTGGGATTACTGTGGGACTGGACGTGTGCCGGTGCATTTTAACTCTGAGCGCAACCGTCTTCACCGTGGCGTGCCTGGCAGTTATCATTGTCCCCACACCCAGGACCAAAGCCACACTACGCTTCGATTGGTTTCTAAGCCTCTTCTCCTGACTAGAACTGGGTGTTCCTTAAAGGCAGGGACATGGTCTTAATAATTTTTGTACCTGGTGTCAGAGCTGACAGAAATAAACTAATTACACATATTTCATGAAAACCCTGCTTTAATTGATCTTTTAATGATTACAAACCTTGCTAAGCTGTAATCGTACAGTTACCTACTTCCTACGTCAAGTGTTGGCTTACAATGTTCCTTTCTAGATCTGCTGCCTTTGTTCTCTTCTGCCATTTTTTTACTCTGTGCTTTTTTGTTTTCCTTCAGCGGGGCACTCTCTCCCTGCCAGGTGTTTGCGTCGAGTAGATAGGTCTGAAAGCCTGTCTCCTGCCTTCCGTATAGCTCGAACAACAGCACTCCACACCAACCGGCCCCACTCTCCCCTCCGTGGGGGTAGATCCCAAGCCAGGTCCACGTGGTTGGTCCATAACGACACGGAAATGGTACCATTAGCTTCGGCTCCACACCCCACCGGTGAGAGCGGCCCACGGCTGTGCGTGCACAGAAGAATCAGGCTGGGAAGCAGCATGGCTACGTAGAACCTGTTCGGTCGGTTCTCGTACCCGCCAGGTTTACTCTTCCACTTCCCTTATTGCCTTCCTCCTCCTCTCCATCCTGAAACCCACCGCCACAACCTCATGTCTATTCTGAGGACAGCTTTAGAGCAGAGTTCCACTTTCACTGTTTCATTATATTTTTACAAGAGATCTGTACGTTAGCTCGGTCTAGTTCTTGCCATTTGTTCTTGATTTGACCCATCTATTCTTTGTCCCTTTCCCCCTCTCCCCTGTCTCCTTTGGATTAATGAAGAGTTTGTTAGTGTTCCATTTTATCTCCTCTATTGCCATTTTTAGCTTCAGCACTCTGTTTTATTTATTTAGGTGTCTTCTGAAAATACGAATCTTTATCTTTTCACAGTCTGACTTAACACGACTCCATGCGAAATACAAGAACCTTGCATTGATATGCTCCCATTTGCTCCTCAGCCAAGCTCTGTGCTATTGTTATCACGTTTTACTTCCACATGTATTATGAGCCCAGGAGCACATTGCCATTATTTTGGCCTTAAATAGTCAATGTAAAGAAATAAAAAAATTTTTTTAAGTGTTTTCTATTTCCCCCATGTATTCACCATGTCCGGCACCCTTCTTTGTGTATTGTAGATGTGTGTTTCTATCTGGCATCTCCCTTTGGTCTGAAGAACTTCCTTGAACAGTTCTTATTGTGCACTTCTGCTGGTGATAAATTCTTTTGGCTTTTGCTTACCTGACATGTCTTTATTTTGCCTTCATTTTTGGAAGACATTTCTGTTGGATATAGAATTCCAGGTTAACAGTGTTTTCTCTCAGTGATTTTATTCCACTATCTTCTGGCTTGCACTGATTCTGATGAGAAGTCAGCGATCAGTCTTATTAATGTTCCCATGTAAAAAGGGTAGTATTGTTGTTGTTGTTTCCAGGATGCTTTTAAGATCGTCTCTATCTTTTTTTCCCAGCTATTTGACTATGATATGCTTAGACGTGGTTTGCTTTGTGTTTGTTTTGCTTACGATACATTGAGAGTCTTGGATCTGTGGATTGGTATTTTTTAATCACATGTGAAAGTCATTACTTTTTTGAAATATTTCTTCTGTTCTAATTTCTCTTTGCTTTCCTTTTCAGTTTTCAGGTATACAGGGTCCAGCACAAATAATGCCCCTTTTTATTACAAAATCTTTTATGAAAAAAATCAGAAGCGTGTAATTCTGTAACATAACAATATCGCACTCGAGCACATCATATGACATTTTCGGTGAAATGTTCAAATTAAAACTATAAATTATTACACCCATATTATTACCCTACCAACCACACTCAAGCAGGCATTACTTCTGCTGGACCCTGTATATGTGTTCGACTGGTTAATCTTGTCCTGTGTGTAACTGAAACTGTTTTTTCAGTCCTTTTTTCTCTGTGTGCTTCAACTGAATACTTTCTATTATTCCGTCTTCAAGTTTACTGATCTTTTGCAGTGTCCAGTCTGTCGCTAAGCCCATCCTGTGAATAATTTTAGTAATTGTTTATTTTTCAGTTCTATAGTTTCCACTTGGTTCTATTTCATAGTTTCTGTTCTCTGATAAGATTATCCATCTATTCATTCCTTATGTCTATTGTTTCCCTTTAAATTCTTGAACAAATTCATCTTGTCTTTTTAAAGTCCTTGTCTGCTAATTCCTTTGTACCACCTCTGGGGCTCTCTCTATGGACCACTTTTTCCACTCTGTTACATGTCATCATTTTTTTTTTAATTGCATGCCATACTTTATGGTTGTTGTTTTTGTTGTTGTTGTTTTTTGACAGGCAGCTGGTTATTCAAGGGTCAGCTTGATACTGCTGTGTCAGCCTTTGTTTTTGTTATGGTGGGTCCAGTGCATCGCCTCTGTAGGGTCAGGTGACCCAACTCCTAAGGTGTGGCTTTTCCTGGATCTTCAGTTGAGTGTCCAGCGTGTTCTTAAAACACTGTCCACTCTGCCACTGAGAACATCAGTGTCCACCCCACTGTGTGACCTCTGGAATCTCTGTTCAGGACACAGCTCTCCGGCACCCTGCATGCACACGGCTTTATTTGCAGCCAGACTCAGGTGGTCCCTGTGCAGCTTTCTGGGTTTCTTCTCTGTGCAGCTCCTTCCTCTCCAGTGCCCCGCCCTGCCAACTTCATCCTCTTGGTCAACCCTCCCATTTTGGTCTGCTTTTCCTCCTGCCTTAGTTTGGATTATACTTCCCTATGCTGTGGTTTTGGAAAGCCCCAGGCAGGAGGCCAGAGTAAACATGGATTTCACCTCTTCTGTGTTACTTCTCTCAAAGTTCCCGTCTTTGCACTGTCCGTGGTTGACTATCTGAAAACAGTTGTTTTATATTTCTTGTCCAGTTATATTGTTGTTTATTGGTGTTTATGGTGAGAGGGTAAGTCTGATATCTCTTTCTCTGTCATGGCTACACCACAAGTTACTCTGTGGTTAGAGGATTAATCTATTTTATATTTGAGGCACCTGAGGCTCGGAGTGCATAAGCACCTCCTTGCTCAAGATCACATTAGAACCAGCTGAGGAAGGGCGGGGACGCAGACTAGAGCCCAGGCTCTAGAGCAGGGCTCGCAACACTTCCCCCTTTTGCTTCTCACTTTCCATTTTGTTCCTCTTCCCAGAGACTGTACAGCAATCTCTTATCCACCTTCACATGTCCAGTTCTATTATATTTTGTATTGTCTCTCATTTTCTTGATTGTGAACTTCACTCCACCTTATCTGGCAAACCCCATATTTTAAATACCCTTCTCTTTTTGCTTCTATTTGTGTCACAATGTCTAGCCATGTTTCATATATAGTCTTGCATTTTCTCAGTATTTAGCACTGTGCTTGGTTCATAGACCATGTTTTTATTAATGTTGACTGAACCAAAGAAGAAATGGGATTCATTTCATGCATCTTTTCACCCTTTTCCACGTGTGCTATTGAAAACAGGTGCTGGAGGAGGCCCAGAGGAGGAGCGGAAGTTCTTGGGAGTCAGAAGGAAGCCCCAGAATGTGGCTTCTTCTTCACACTCAGCTTGAACACCCTTCTCTTTGGATATGGGTTGCTGGCTAATGATTCATGTATTTCTTTATTATTCTTGGCATACAGAAATAAACCCACTGCCTTTTCTCTTCTGTACTTTTTTCCTCCTGGAAACCATTTCACAAAAATCCCCTTTATTAACCATTTCAATTGTGCCATGAAAATCTATCCACTGCATTTAACCATTACTCTTTTTTTCCTTACACTTCTAGCACACTCTAGAATTTTGTAGGCAATGTCTTTATTTTTGTTGTATCTTCCCCCCCTCCCCCCCGCCATTTCCCTCCTCTGTACAAACTCCTCTAGAAGCCTCTCTTTGTGTTATTTCAAATGTCATCATTTCTATTCCAATTTCTTTATCCTGGCCTCTCTTATTGTTGCTTCTACTTGAGGGACTCTGGTTTTCTCTTCAAAACCTGTGCTTTCAGGGCCATTTTCCTTGAGCACTTCCTCATATCATTTTCTAACGCGCCCACTGCTGCCAGCTCAGGAAGATCTGAGGCTTGCCCTGCCCTTGATCTCACCTTCTTTGCTTTTAATCTCATCTTGTTCCATCAGGAGCTCACCCCCTTCTTTATACCTCCGCCAAACTTCTGGTTTTTAAGAAGTGAATGTTGGCTATTCCCTTCGTAAATAAAAATGGGAGCATCGCTCATGTTACATGTCACAACCTGTGTTCTTTTTTGTACATAAATAATGTCATTCCTCCCTTTGGGTAACTGTTGGCCTGTGCGTTTAAGTAAACATCTTCCAGTTCTATGCTCTTACAACCTGGGTTATTCGGTGGCTGGGGCACTTAGATCTCTCATTTCACGCTTTTCTGAAGAATCAGTGGAAAGCTTCCTTTCCTCCCCCCACCCATTCTCTTCTTGTGGTGTTTAGGAAATTAGTCATATTTTTAAATATGGCTCTTCTTTTCACATTTCTTTGTGGGGATTATATAAGAATCTTTTTGGGGAATATGCATATCCATGAAGTGGATTGTATTGCTTCTTTGATTCACAAGCCTCGTTTTGCATCATCACATCCAGATCCCATAAGTCTTCGGAAAGTTCCCATTATAAACTGCGAACAGAAATCTCACTCTTTCGAAATTGTTTGGTAGGAAACCTATGGATCCTGTTCTTCTCCCTGTTCTTCGTACATAATCTGCTCCTCACAGGTAATATCCAGACCACTTCCTACACAATTTTCTTAGTTTGTCTTTCCATGCAGTCCTGTTACTCTTTCCTTCCTTTTAGTGGTAAATTTATGTTTTTATGTGGACTTATTCTGTTTGTGAATTTAATTAGTCTTTTAAGACTTCTTTTAAATTTCACTTCCTTTGTCTGCTTTTTTCCTGCCCATTATTTTAAGACTTGGGATCTACCCACAATCAGTTGGCCAAGGCTCTCTCTCTCTGCTGCTTTCTATGGCTATTCTTTCTTCTCTAGTTCCCGACCATGGACTTCACAGCACTTTCCATCTGGAGTTAGGCTTATCCATCGAGGCACGTTTTCTTCCGAGAAGCTAGCTGCTCAGGGCACTGATCACCGCGCTCTGGCTTCTTTGTTTTCCTTTTCCTTTTCCCCACCACCAGCTGGAACCAATCATCTTTATTTCCCCTCCTCCCCTCTAAAGCTCTACAGACTCCATTTCCTTTCCTTGTCAGGCCCAGGAAGCTCCGTTGAGTCCATTTGAGCAAGTATTCCCAGCTCACCACTCATTCTGTACCTTTGAAGCCAGCCCAGCTGGTCCTGCCTCTATGGTTTTTGACCTGCTCTTGGGCAGTCTGCTTACCTTTTTTCCAAGAAACGCCAAGTACCAGGTCGTTATGGTTTTGTTTTCAACAGCCGAAAGTTAGACTCCACATTACACTCAACTGATTTCTTGAGCTTCATCTTTTGCAGGTCTTTATCCTATGCAAAGAACCTAAAAAAATATCTTAAACTTTTCTGGTAATATATAGTTCAATTTCATATTTCCTCAGTCTAACCTGCATAGTGGTCAACCATTATTGGCTCTACCAAGATGGTGAATACCTAACCAAGTGTCATTAACTGATTTGTGGACGAAGTCTTTAGATTTACCTGCCCAGTGGAATCACCAGAAAGTTCCTATGGTATCCTGAACCCTTTTTACTGACAGAGTGTCTAAATTAAATCGAGTTTCTCTAGTTGTCTTAACTTCTAGGAAAGTCTGCAAATCTATACTTTGGGTTCATCCATAATGAATCGAAAATCAGGTCCTTTATCACAGGTCGCAGACTGCAGGGGACTTGAGGAGGTACCATGTGGCTGCTGTTTCCACAGTCTGGCATTGGAGGACCTTTTAATACCTTCAGTTCTGTACGGTGTCTGGATGAAAGCCAAGACTCTGGCGGATAGTTACATGCTCCCCACACTGGTCCTTTGTACAACTGCATCAGCAAATGCTGGTGTTGGCCCCTTAGAGAACTGGTGGCTGGGTTTGCTAGGCTCTGGTTTTAACACTGCTGTTAGAAAGCAAACATTCCTGAAGAATCTTAGATAATTTCTTAGAGAGAGCCCTGGTCATGCCGTTGCTCTTGGAGGCTGATGGACAACATGGCTGCCCATTCTGGCTCTTCTCCTTAACAGCTGAAGAACGCAGAAAGTCTGTGTGCCCCGGTGTTCGCATCTGTAAAAGTGGGTGTGCGATACTCACTTCATTAGATTGTCCTCGTAATTTAATGAGGGCTTTGGAAGGGTATTGTTACTATAAAGTGCTGTGTAAGTGGAAGTTAATTTATGCTTCTTTTGCTCCTTCTTGCTTTATCCTGCTTGGAAGGAGGGCATGACTGGTACCCGGGCATACAGTTGACAATGGTGAAGAATGATTATAATAATAAAAGACTTGGGACAGGTGGAACAAGTCTACCCTGAGGCAGAGAGGGCAGCATAGGACAGAACACTGAAAACTGTGTGCCCAGAAGTGAAGGAAGTGTGTACGTCAGATGAGAGGAGTCCCTCTTTACTCCTTTGTGGATGGTGAGTGTCAGCACTTGTGTTATTGCAGGAGGCTAAGGAATATAATTTACAGCTTTTTGATTCATGCGTTTCTTCCGGAGGGGCCAGGGCAGCATTAAGATGACAAAGAACTTTACAGTCCAAGAGCATGGGATGTGGGAGAGTGGGCAGGAGGGGGAAGGTGCACCGAAGGTGAGCGGTACCCACTCACCAGCCTTGTTTAGGACAGACCCCGGTTTTCTCCTTGATGCTGAACATCTCCACATCAGTCACACGGCTTAGAAATGGGAACCAGTATGATGAGTTAAACTGGTGAGCCAGAACGACCTGAATGTTAACCAAGGGGCTGTGCTACCCAGAAGAAGAGCTGTGGGGCTCTGATGCAAAATCCTAGTTGGAGCCTTTGATCTCAGGGGTCTGCGTGGAGGGTTAGCTATCAGAGGAATGAGCTAAAATTTGGTTGGGTTACTTCTTGGCCATGTCACCTTGACTCTGTTTCCCAACCTCTCTCTGCGCCTCAGTTTCCTAGTACCATCTAACATTACTACTTACGTCACATTTTTCTTGTGGTTATTGAGTGACAGGTACTTTAAGACACTCCACAAATCCTATTTTTCCATAAAATTTGTATGGAACATTATTATTTTAAAGCCCAATCATATATGTGTAACAGATAAGGAAATTATAAACAGGTCACGCGTGTGTTAAGACAATTAGAGGCAGAGGTGAGAATGGAACCCGGGGCTCCTGTCTCCCAGAGAAGGGAGCGAAGGGAGCTTGGAGGATTGTGTGAGCGACTCTGGCCAGGTGAGCAGATTCTGAAAGACAAGGGACAGCGAAGCAGGCGGTAGGGTTCTCCGTGTGTGTCGGACACTGGTGAGGCGAGCAGAACGTAGAACGAAGTCTTTCATGAGTGAGTTACTGCTTGGCCCTATTCCTAGAGTGCCTGCTAAGCTGAAACTGCACAAGGGCCCTCGTTCATCCACAAATCCCTAGACGTCCTTTTAACAGATGCATTTGTGTGGACTTGAAGGAAACCTAAGGAGTTGAAGGAGGTGAGGTTTTCCTCCTCTAACCCAGAAGAAGTGTGTCCAGTGGGACTTATAAGGAGAAGGCTGGGGAGCAGGGTGAGGGGAGTGTGACAGTAGGGGACGTCACAATCGCATCCTTGGTGCCACCTCGGCCTGGCCAGGTGGACAGAGTAGCCCTCTGTGTTCACAGGAGAGATCCCTCGATGTCAGCCACCATCTCTTCTTCAGCGTGTTCTGAAGTCGGGGCATCTCTTTTCAGGGCTGTAGGATGGCTGCTTCTTAATGTCCTGTGGTAAGACTTTCCCTGGAACGTGAGGGATTGAGACAGGAGCGCTCTCAGGAAATAGAAAGGGGATGTGGCTAAATCCCTCACAGTTTTGTGATTTTTTTTTTTTTTTTTTTTTGGAGGATGGCACAGAACTTTGGTTCTTCTGCAGTTTCTATCATTTATCTCCACTCCCTTATTCCCTCCTACCTGCATCGTCTATGAGTATTTTAGGACCTCTGGTTAGCCAGCCCTTTTCCTCCTTTCTACCCGCACTGGGGTCCCTCAACTCTGATGTGTTTCACCGTGTTCGCAGTTCATTTCAGTATGTGGGCAGACTGTTCAGATTTCTGCTCTCTCCTTGGGTTCCAGAGGGCTCAGGACAGTGGTGTACTGGACCAAAAACTTCCAGCTTGCAAGAGCCAAATATAATTTTCAGGATTTTTGTAAACCAGTGGAGAATCATGCTGACAACTTGAAATTGGCCAGGTTGGGAATATTTATACCATAGGAGTAAGCGAATGTTATAAATCAGAGCCTATCTTCCTGCATAGTGGGTTGATAAACTTCTTTACTGGCTCACTGATATCTAAGGAGGATGTAGGGATCAGTGTGGTCCTTAGGAACAGCGTCTGTTCAGGTCCCCGGAGTGCCCTAGAGCACCCTGAGAAGATCCAGTGACCTGACACCCTAATTCAAGGTGTCCAGCTCCTTTGGGCACTAGATACCCAGGGAGAGAGTAGCAGAGGGAACGAATACTGAGAGAAATACTCTGCGCTAGTCAGTGACAGGTTTCTCCTGCAGGCTCCTGGCCACCATTGTCCTGGTGTGACTAGAGGGAACTGCTCTGAAGCAGAGTGGCCACATTCTTTCATGTGGCAGCAGGGACAGGCCCAGGGCTCCAAGCCTGCTTGGAACTCCATGCCAGGGCTCTCCCCTTTCCCTTCCTTATCTCTGGATGGCAATCGCACAAGATGTCAAACTGTCACTAATTTCCTAACCAAGGCATGTGATGTTTGGCTGGTGCCCAAGCACCTGACTCAGTGACTTTGAACCACCTTGACCTGTGCAGAATCAGGCCTTGGAGGAGGTACTGTACACGGGCTCTGCCTCGCTCCCAGCTCCCCACCCCCCAAACGCCACTTTCCCTCCTGATCCTCCATCTCCAGCTCCTCACTAAAACAAATAACAACACAATGAAATGACAACACCAACCAAACATCTATGAAAACCAGATCCACGCCCCGTTAAAAGAGGAAACCCCAAACATCAGTCTCGCCCTTCAGCCCAGGAGAAAGCTAGCTTGCTGCCTTCCACAAAATGATAGGAACACGCCGTCCAGGAAGCATGAATCCTGCATCCGCCCACGACTTCATCTGCACAAAAATAGACACTTCATCTGCTTCCACTTCTAGTTTTCCTGTCCAGAAAGCATTCTCTTTCGGTGACATTAGAACTCGTTGCTACAAGGGATGGTTTCTGGTGAGGGCAGCAGGCAGTGCCTGCTGGTTGGGTGCCAGCGGGTGCCAGGACTGAAAGGTGCCAGGAGAGGGAAAGGCTGCGAGCTGAGCTCGGATGGGGGAAGGGAGAACATGCGACCGAGGACACACTCTCAGAGACGACCAAGTTGAGTGCCTATGTTCATACTTTCTGTTAGGGTCCAGAGAGGGCCATTGACCTGCCCGGAGTCGTCCCAAGGATGGGTATAGGAGTGGGACAGATGAAGGACGCATCATGTCCCAAAGTTCTGCACCAGATGTGACGGGCGGCAGGGTTTGAACCGGCTGATGCCCTTGCAGGAGAGGCACTTGGTGCAGAGGGCAGAGCCCAGCAGGGGAATCCCGTGTGTGGATTCTCATCCCACACTGTCCTGCGTCCTGTCTCAGCAAGCGCTTGGAGTAGATCAGGGACTGAGCAGCTATGGCCCACCGGCTGAATCCAGTCTGCTGCCTGTTTTGGTACAGCCAATGAATTAAAAATGGCTTTTACATCTTTAAATGATTGGAAAAAAAGTAACATTTTCATGATATGTTCTGTTTCTTTTAGATTCCACAGATAAGTGAAACCATACAGTATTTGTCTTTGACTTATTTCACTCAGCACCTCTAGGCCCATCCATGCTTTGCAATGGCAAGATTTCCTTCATTTTTACTGTCGTGTGATATTCTATAGCACATAAACCACATCTTCTTTATCCATTCATCTATTGATGGACAACAATCTTCTTTTAATGCAGCCTAATGCTAGCTTGTGTTGTTCTTTAAAGAGCAGTAGTAGGTTGGGTGTCAAGACATTTGGGTTCTTTCCAGTTCTTTAATTTATTTTCCCAACAAATGTTCACTGAGCCCCTGCCACGTACCAGACACCGGGGTACACACTGGGCAGCAAAACAGACAATAGCGCCCCAGTGAGGGAGCGGATGCTGCACAAACAGTCAGATGTATACTACGATGCCGGGGAAGGACACAAATAATAACAGACAAAACAAAGCAAACCAAAGTAAAGCCCTCTAGGGGACTGAAGGGATTCCGACACGAGCTCGCTGTGTGCACTTGGTAGAGCAGCGAGACTGGCTCTGCTCTGGTGTGTTCAAGCAGTGCTCAGGGGAGCCCTAGGAGCTTGGGGAGGCACCTTAGGGGGCGTCATAAGCTGGGGGTGAGAGGCACATTGCAGGGACCCTTTGTCTGTACTGCACAGAGCAGTACCTTAACAAACTTTTTTTTAAAAAGTAGGTCTCTGTGTGAAATTCTAATGGATGAAAATGTCCTACTGTTTTAAACAAGTGCGAGGCCCTCACTATTGGATAGTCTATGGGTTTTCTGTTAGCATAAAGATGGTGAAAATTGCTAGAAGTTTTTCACAAGAACTGCTGCTAAGCCAGACCTCCCTCGCTAGTGCCTAGTGCGACCGTGAGTGTAGCATTTACACTCATTAGTGTGAGTTTTTGTCTTCTTTAGTTTGTTCTATCGATCTGGTAGGCAACATTAATTCTAACACCCTGTGTATTATTAGTGATACCTCCCAGCTTTGGTCTTTCTGCAAATCTGTTTTATGGACTTTTTATATCTTCAGCCAAGGTGTCTATAAAAATATTGATTAGGATGGGGCCCAGGGTGGAGACCTTTGGTTCTTCAGTAAAAACGGATGGGTTGTTCTAACCAGAATCGATGGCCTCTGACTTTCGTGTGTCCCAATGGCTGTGGACCCGTCTAAGCTTAACAGCACCCACCCCAACCAATAACTTCCCTCCTTATTTCCATACCACCTCATTTTCTATACTTATTTAATGGTTACTACCTATCAAGATCTGGCAGTAACTCCGGGGAAATAAATAAGGCACAGAGCACACTGCGGAGAGGCAAGATGGAAATGTAAATCACGAATCACAGCAGTGTGTGGAGGGCTAAAGAGAGAGATGAACCAGGACACTGGGGGGAAGTGCTCGGCTTTGCCTGGAAATGTCAAGGGGATTTTCTCAGTCAAGAAGACATCGCAGGTGGTATTAGTCAAAAAGGTACCACAAGAAATGTCCAAAGTCATATCAAATCTAGATAAGCGACATCAATGGCATCCCTGTGATTTAGGCACTCAATTTAATTTATAAAGGTCAGGAAGCAGATGCAATCTCGGCCAGGCAGGATGGAGGTGTCTGCTGAGGTACCGGGGAGCTGGGCTCAGGTGGTGGGTGGGTCGCAGGGGCGGTGCCAAGGAGAGACGTTAGGTGGCAGGGAAATCAGAAATTGTTGGAAACAAAGCGAGACTGAGGGAGGGCAAGAAGGACTCAGCCCTCTACAGTTTGTGCCCTGGACACAACGGGGTGGGGGGGGGGGTAAGGGGGGCAAGGGGGGCGGCGCTGCCAGCGCTGTCAACCAAGACTGCGAGGGGGAAAGGAGGTCTGCTTCACAAACCTGTTAGAAATTTGGTGGAATACATTCCCCCCCGCCCAAGCTTTTCCCTTTCAACTCTGAGTTTGATTTCAGGTTTCCACCAGTAACTGCTGAAACGGGAGAGGACGCCTTCTAGGTGTGTGCTGGGAGCAGTGATGCTTTCCATTCTCTCCAAGGAACGCTTACCTCACGAGGAGCCCTCCTTGGTGTGACTTGGTTGGACCTAAAGGTTTAGCTTCCCTTTCGCTGTCCAACGTGTGTTTGCCTGTCACGCACTTTTCTGTTAGGGTAACCAACTCATTCCGGTTTGTCAGGGACTTTCCCAGTTTTCGTAATGAAAGCCCAACCTTCTACAAATAAATCCCTTTGGTCCCAGCGAAATCGGGACTGTTGGCCACACTAAGACGTACGTGAGGTGCTGCGCGTGTCTGGTGGGCGCATGGGCGAGGAAACGCAATTGCTCAAACAGTGTAGCTCCCAAGTCTTATCTGCCCGGACTGAGAAGTGCACGGGGTCTGGGCGGTAGCAGGGTGCGGCCGAGGTGGTTTTGCTATCGTTGCGGCCCCCTCTCCTCCCCCCACCCCTGCCCCCAGGGGTCACCCCAGAAAGTGCGCCGCGGAGTAGCGGGGCTTGGAGCGAAGCTGTGGGTAGGTTGCAGTCGGTCCAGCCACCTCTTTTCAGGGCTGAGCCAGGCCCCTCTCCATTTACTTTCTCGAGCACTTAGATAATTGAATGGAGAAATTCAAGAAGACACAACAAAGAATCGGGCTGGGCTGCGGGTCCCTCAGACCGCAGCTGCTCAGATGCAGAAGGTCCCGGGAGAACTGCTATTCCCCAGGTGCGCCTTGTCCCTGGAGGGCATTTACCGCTCCGGGAAGCGGGGCGAACACAGTAGCCAGAGCCACAGTCCTCGGTGAAAAACGCCGGGTCAATAAAACCCAGCGGCCGCGGCCATCCTGAGCGAGCGGTGGGCGCAGCAGGCGTGCGGGAGGGTTCCTGCTTCAGGAAGGGCGGACTGTGTCTCCCCTCGCTTCCCTACAAAGCATGAGACTGTTTGGCAAATCTAAACCTAAATTTATTGCCGAGGCTAAATCTAGCAGCTCCCTCATGCCTTCCCACTCCTCCAAAAGGTTAAATAGTTCCCACCGGGTGCTAGGAAGGGTTATCGAAAACAGCAGGGGTTTTTTTTGTTGTTGTTGTTGTTGTTTTGTTTTGTTTTTTCTTTTTCTTTTTTCTTTCTTTCCTTAACTTCAGCACTTCTGGTAAATCTCTGATCCAGCATCTAGTGGTTAACCACTGATACAGGAAATGACATTTAACGTTTTTATCACTCAGCCAGAAATGGAAGAACAAGGCAAGTCTGTGTTTAGGGAAGATGGATGGTTGCCCACCACCTTCATCTTAAAGGCATACCACCTTTTTTCCGAGTTCTGCTTGGGCGTTGGTGGTTCACCTCCCCTCTGCTTCACTGACAACGAGGAAGCAGGGATGGCAGAGTAACACTCCCAGCCTTGCTGCTCAAAGGGGAATCCAAGTGCTGTCAGCTGCTGAAAGGGTTCGAATGGCTCTGCTTCCCTTTCTCAGCAGCAGCAGCTGCATGTGGGGACAGGCAGGCAGGAAATGAGTGTGGACGCCCTGGTCCCAGGCACTTGGAACCGCAGCATCAGCTCTGGGTGGCTGGACACAGGGCCACCTATTTGGGGTGGACTTTGAACAGAACCTCTGTCCTAAGAGGAGGACAGTCCGCAGAGGGCCCTTAGCCCCCTCCCAGACAACCAGCAAAGCAAGAGCGTTAAGGCCGCAAACCACAGGGAGAGAAATGACATTCGGTTTCACTTGCAGTTTCCCTTGCTGCTGGGTTCGTCTGTGTTCTTTTTGTTGTTGTTGTTGTTGTTGTTGTTGCCCTTTTTGGGTGAGTGTTTTCAGTGCAGCTGTAAAGCGAAATCCTTGTAAGAACAACACTAACAGCAGCAACAACAGTAATATTGTACACTAACATGTTGAGTGGTAAATGGTCTAGATCGATGATCTTTACATGCTCAAGGTCTGGAGCTGGTCAGGGCTATGGCCAGTCAGGATTTGAACCCAGGCCTGCTTGTTGCCAAGTCATCCTGCCTTACAGTCATCTAATAATAAGCACAGCCCTTGGCCCCACCTCTTTGCCCAGCCTCTGTCTCACCCACTGAGCAGGGAATCACGGGGCCTGTGGATCCTAACAGAGGACACGCTGGTGGAGTGGGTAGGCAAGATCGATCAAGGCATTGCTGGCAAAGATGTTTGTCTTCCCATGCTCAGTATGGCCCAGATTAGCTGATAAAATTCTCCAGGTCCCTCCCTTATTTTAGTAGGAACTAACATGATCCCATTTTTATGAAAAGAGATGCTGAGGTGCTGAATTGTCCCTCTCCTCCGCCTCTGGGCATTTCCTACCCTGAGCCCTGCCTGCAAATGCCTCTCCATCCGCACCAGCAGGCGGGGGTAGAGCGGGCCGGCTCTGCTTTAGGAGGCAGGGCTGCTGGCGTCCACGCAGGGCTGTGTCACGCCAGGTGAAGCTGACTGCTCTTCAAGAGTCACCTGCTGATTTCTGCTCTGCCCTGTTCTAGAGAGGATTGATGTGACGGCCACTCACAGCTTCTTGGAGCCTCAGTTTACCCATCTGTGTACTGGCTCTGAAGAAGTATCAGGTCTAAAGAGCTTGGAAAAGTAAATTTGTTTTTCCAAATTTCCACCACCTTCCGTGCAGAGAAATAAGTTGCTGTTTGACATCAAAGCCGTCCTAATAGGGCAAAGTTATTGTGTGTGGCTGCTGTCGCCCAAGGGTGTGAGCTGAAGAGACTGATCTCCAGCCACACTCACTGAGGGGTGGGAGGCGGGTCCTCCCCAAGGCAAGGGGAGGCAAGGGGCAATCTTTTCTGTCCCATGCCTTCTCTGCAGAGCTTCCCCCGGGAGGCCAAAGTGGAGGAGGCATCAGAGGTCTGTCTAGGTGACAAATGCTAGGCTTTGTTTCCTGTGCAGGGTGCCGGGGAGCAAACACCAACCTGGCAGTTTCCCTGAGCTGAAGAAATTATGGTCTACTCAGTGACGCCCATCTCTGGCCACCCACTAGAGTTATTTGGGGAACATACACAACACCCACGTCCAGACTCACCTTAAGGACTTCTTTCATTGGCATTCGTATGTTTTTTTTTTTAAAGGTCCTTAGGTATGTGTAGTCAGAGGAGAGCACTAGTGATCTAGATGGAGAGACAGATAAGTTAAAAAGAGAAACAAGCACCAAAGCTACACTGATTATGATATGCTCGGACTGCGGCAAATGAAAGTTGCAATGGGAACACGGAGGTATGGCTGCTTACCCGGCCTAGAAAACTGGGGAGGTTTTGTGATGTAGCAAACAACCCAGCTGAGATTTCAAGAGCAGGAATTAACCAGGTGAGTTAGAGTCCTAACTCAGCGGGGGCTGGCGTGAGGGGAGGGGAGGTTACAGGGTTTCCAGGGAAAGCAAGAAGTATTTGTCTGGGAAGAGCCGGGTGGGGAGCCCCACGAGAAAGCTGGGGAAGTGACCAGGAGGCAGCTCACAGAAGACACTTGAGGCATGTTTGGAACTTTGGATTTTATCCCGAGGGTGACGGAGAGCTACTGATGAGTGATAATCAGAGGAGGGGCTGCGATCGTTTGTGCAGCGTGAGAACCAGATCGGAAGAGAGCCAGACAGAGGTCGGGAGGAAGTTAGAACCCACTTCGGTGGTGGTTTCCTGAACCATGTCAGTGGTTGTAGGGATAGCAAGAAGTGTGTGGAAAGGAGCGATATTAGAACATAGATTCAATTCAACATGGGGAGTAAAGTGAGAGAAAAGTCAAGGATGACCTCCAGGCTTCTGTCATGGGCACAGGGGTGGACGGAGGTGCTGCTCCCTGGGCTGGCCCTGCCGTGCAGCAGGCTCTCTGTGCCAGGGAGGAGGGCTGCCCACTGGCCACGCACACAGAGCACTAGAGGCCAGGAGGACTGGCTGCGTCTCCTGGCAGCTGTCTCCCACCGTGGTGGCTCAGAGCTCCTGGGAGCGTCGCAGGAGGACTTGTATCTCAGCAAACGGATTCAGGCATTTACTCCGTTCTTTGCAGCTTGCTGGCCTATTCAGATTCTTGTGTATCCTCTTCCCCACCCACCCATGCTCAAGATGCTTATTTCCTCCCTTAGACCAACCCTCAGATACTGATGGAATCTCAAACACAAGCAATAATAACTAATTTGCATTTTCTGTGACCTATAGGCTAATTTCCATTTTCCTTCTCTAAGTAAAACTTTTCAGCCCCCATCTACCCACATAAGAAAGCTTTTAATGATTCCTAAAAGTATCCTTTATGTTCCTGTTGACAAGTTCAGCTCCCCATAGGCTCCCTGTGAACTCTGTCTTCCCTCCCCCAGGCACCTGCCCTCTCTGCAGACTCCCACTCATTTCTCATCCCACACAGTTAAGGGCGTCCACTCCTTAAAACCACTGATGCCGTCTGTCTTTGAAGATCGCTGTCCTCTGCCTTGCTTTGTGGGCTCTCTCAGTCAGTCGGGTTGCGCTAACACATTACCATGGACCGGGCAGTTTAGCCAATGAATGTTTCTCACAGTCTGGAGGCTGGAAGTCTAAGATCAGGTTGCCAGCACCGGCAGGTTCTCGTGAGGACCCTCTTCCAGGTTACTGACTGCCTGTCAACATCTTGCTGTGCTGTCACATGGCAAAAAGAGGGCAGGAGAGCTCTCTGGGGTCCCTTGTATAAGGCTACTAACCCCATTAATAGCTCCAGGGTCCTGACTGAATCACCTCCCAAAGGTGTGGATCGAGACCAGAATGCTCTGGAACTCATTAAGTCTATTTAACAACATACCAACCCTATTTTCTTCTGGGCATGTGGTAGCTTTGAACTTTCCACCAGGCTGGAGTTTAGATGTGGCCTGTGAAAATAAGCAGAGAGGATGTCTGTTACTTCCAGGTGGAAGATTTAAAAGCTGGGGCCTGCTTTGCCATATTCTCTTTCCCTTCGTCCTGGAACGAAGCCAGTGCTGCTTGGAAGCAGAGCCGTCAGCTAATCTACAAAGGACACAAGGATGAGCAAGAAACAGACCTCAGTTGTAAACCACTGGGACTGGGGGGCGCCTGCTACTGCAGCATAACTTAGTGTATCTTGGCTGATGCAAGGGTCTGTCAAGAACTTTAATACAAAGAATAAAACTGAGGTTTTGCATGGCATGGAAGCTCACAGCTAAGTTGCCAGAGTTACATGGATGCTGGCAGAGGACATGATACTGGGGGCAGAGATCAAAGATTCTACTCCTCACAGCACAGCGAGAATCATGAGCTTCACTGTTGCATTAGTTTCCCTTGCCCCCAAGTCTCCCCGTGGCAGTGTAGACTGGCCCAGATCAGTGCCACGCCCAGTGGGGCTGTGTTACAGTTGAGGAAGCCTGAGCTTAGGAAACCCCATTTTTTATAATGGACTGCAAGCCAACCTATCCCCCTTTTTCCTGGAGGGAAATATTTTCTTTACCGTGTTGGAAAGCAAACAAACTTTCCCTCCACTCTGGATGGAGTCAGTGTCTCTATTCTCTAAACCTTCTCACTACACAAACATTCTTGAAAAGATACTCTGTAATGAAATGTCTCAGTGCCTCTGTGTGGAAGAAGTGCAGAAATCTAAGAGACCCATGGAGAATTGCCTTCCAACAATTTCTGGGTAAGTGGAGGAAAACGAAAGGTGAAAGGAATTTGGAGCCTGGTTAGAGAGGATTTTGGAGACTGTTTCAAGAAGATCGGACTTTGTCCGGCAGGCAATGGGGCGCCGTCTCATATGTGGTATGGAGAATAGAGGGTGGATTGAAGGCAAATACTAGAGTTAGGAGAAATTAGGGTTCAACATGTCAGTTGGGAAATCTGACCATCTGAAGGGAGCCAAAAGCACAGGGTTGATCTCTACTTGGATAAATTCTATAGCCTTCAAAGTTCAAATCAAAGGGCATGTTATTGGGTAGTTTAAAAAATTATTTTTCAAAAGCAGAAGCTTTTTGTCAAAGGAAGATAATGCAGACTTGCAACCAGTGGAACAGATGGGAGGAGACAGACAGGCTAACACAACAATGGGAGCCCCGGAGCCCTGGCCCGGGGAAGGGGCCCTGTCTCAGCAGACACCCACACGGCTCCCTGGAAGCCTTGGGAGCCACAGACCGCACTTGGAATCCGCCTTTCTTTTCCCTATTGGCCCAGGCAGAACTGACTGACTCCTCTCTCAACAGTTCGATCCCGTCGCCAGAGCCTCATTTATCACCTTGACACGTGTGAGGTGAACATGCTTAATCTCCATCTCTGTATTTCCCAGTGCCCAGCACAGTGCCTTCCTCCCCTGGAAGGCTCCCAGCCCATGTTTGCTGAATTGAATTGATGTGAAGAACACATCGAAGAAACAATGATAGAATTACATTTTTTTGGGTCAAGCTTTGCATTTGAAAATTTGGTGGAATATAACACAGTTCCCGAGACCTAAACCTGGGTAAATAAGAAGAAAATAATGAAATAAAAAGACAGCTCTTTCTATGGTGAAATAGGTTTAGTTTTAGGTTGTTTTGGTTTGGCTAATGTACTACTAACAAATGCTTTTTCAAGACACAAAGAACTTTTTCTTAGAAAGGAAACCACAGTCCAAATAAATAACATCGTCCAAATTAGAGTGAGAAAATTGCCAGACCGTCCTCGGGTACTTAAATCCCTTCAGTCACCTGTGTTTCCATCAGGCGGGGGAGGCGAGCCCTGTGTTGATGCTGCTAACTGATGCCAGCAGGATATTTACTTTAGAAGAAACGAAATAATGAAAAAGAGGTGGAACATGTTCTGTGTAGCTGTTAGTTCCTGGTACCTCTGGGTGCTCTGCATTTTCATGGGGCGTCATGCTTGTTAGTGTGTGGATCCGGGAATGAAGTCTGCATGGGTAGAATTTCTATTCACCCTGCTCTGGTTTGGCCCTGGCCACTATCTGTCTGTCTATCTGTCTGTCTGTCTGAAACAGGGTTAACCCTGAATTAGAGTGAGGAAGGAGGGAGCGAGGGACAAACCCCAGATCCCACTGTGAGGATGGACCCAGGCTTTTTAGGGCTGAAACTTAGACAAGTTTTGGATCTCTCTGTAAGTGGAAGAATGCAAAATTAGGTATGAAAAGTGAGTTTAGAATGAGAGTGAGAAGTCATAGTAATAATATTTTTATTAACAAACTACTGGACGTACCTTTATAGTATTATTTTAAAAGTTTTTTTAACCATATACTCTGTGGCTTTATATGACAGCAATTTTGTGGTATGTTTTAATAGAGAGTATAGAAAGATTATTTAGTCTTTCGTCTAGCATAGTACATGGAAAAATTATTTATTTTTATTACAGATAGCTTAGAAAAATTTTTCAGCTTCACTACTAGGGATTGATAACACCAAGAAAATGTTTAGAATTGTCAGATTTGGGCAAACTACCACCACGCTTCTGCCATGTAAGAGTTGTAAAATTTCAGGGCATCGGAGACTTTTTTCGTGAGTTTCTATCTCAAATACTCTGCATTGATGATGCCCATGCCCTTATCTCCCTGGTGTGTGATGACTTTTATGTTATCTCTTTATCCATGCCAGTATTTTGTGTCAAACCAGCGAGAAATTAAAGTCTTTTCTCAGTGAATTCTTATGATTCACGTTGCCTCATAACTTGGATTATAAACCTATCCAAGAACTTATTACTTATCATTATTTCTATTTAAAGGGTATCTCTTTTCTTACTGTTGATGAATTTACTATCTTTGGTAAGACCTCATTTTATTTGCTTATTTTTATTACAATTTGCTTTTTGATGTTAGGATATTTATTGATTTTATTACTCATCTTTATTGTTTTTATTTTGTATGTTATTATTGTTTTAATGTGAATTTTCTCACAGTTCTTTAACAAATGCATTTACTGAACTTTAATCAGAAGCCTGCAATTTCTCATTTGTTTCATTAAAACATTTCAGATCTTTGTATGCGTATGTTCAAGGGAGGGAGGAAACAAGTTGGATTATGACCTTAATTTAGCACCCAGACTGAGCCACGGTTTGGTGGGGGTTGCTTGTAAATGGGAAGACTGAGTGGGGGTGGGGACAGTTACTTTGGGTTGGAATTACTGATATCTTGTCAAACCCACCCAAGGAGAGGGGGTATCAGGACAGGAAGCCTAAGGTAAGAATGACCAAGCCAGAGAGAAACCAGGTGGCTTCTCCTTAGAGAGTAACAAAGATGCTTTGGAGAAGAGGCGGTACCATGGCAAAGGCCTGGGGGTCAGCGAGTCAGGAAGGAAAGCCCGAGGCCACCGGCGGGTGTCAAGGCTGGAGCACCTTCAGGGTGAGCGCAGGAGCGGGATTCCCGCAGCAGTTGCCAGCAGGGCTCATAGCTTTGCAGTCGGCGTGGTTGGTGAGGTTCTTCTTGGGGAGCCCCAGGCAGAACAAGACTCCTGCTTCAAGAGACCATGAACAGTGGGGAATCCTAGATTCTTCTCTCATGCCCTAATGGGCTGGATTTTTCTGAGCAGACTGAAGTGTTTGAAGAGGGCAATGTTGTATAGTAAACCGTAAGTTTTGGAGTCAGAAAGATCTGGGTTTGAATCCTAGCCGTAAAATTTTTTATCATCTCATTTCCCCGTTTGCAAAAATGGGTGCGATAGTATATATCTTTTGGGTAGGTAATATATCCATCTCATAAAATAGTGTGATGAAGAGTAGAGTAAATTTCATAGTATAATAGTATATATAATATATACATAGTATAATACAGAGTATATACAGCTGAAATGTCATGGTTTAAAAAAATGCCAGATATGTTTTCATACTTTCACTCTATTTTTATCAATTTATTTTTTAGTTTTCAAATAAACAAATGATATTAGATAGACCTACCTCAGACAGGTCTCAGAATTCTCTAGTTTTACCTTGGCTTGTTTGCTTGTACTGCCAATGCTGGATGTGTTACACACACACCAACACATGCGCACACATGCCACACACATTTGCACACACACTTTAATGGACATTATGCAGAAATAGAGCCAGAGTCCTAGAATTAATTCTAGAGTTTAAAAACATATCTGAGCTTCCTGGACTTGCGTATCTTTCTCCTTCACCAAATTAGGGAAGTTTTCTTTCACTGTTTTTTCAAACAAGATGGTTGTAAAGAGGCCTGCTCCAAGACACATCATAATTAAAATGCCCAAGTTTAGAGATGCCAAAGATCAAAACTATGAACAATAAAATGGCAAAAAAAACCCACCCCATATCTATCAACAAATGAATCTAAAAAACAAACTAAGCAAACAAGAACAACAGAGACTGATTCATGGATACGGAGGGTATTTTGATGGTTACCAGATGGGAGGAAGGTGTGTAGGAATGGGTGAAGAGGTGAGGGGATTAAGAAGTACAAATAGGTAGTTTCAGAATAGCCATGGGGATGTAAAGTACAGTACAGGAAATGGAGTAGCCAAAGAATGTATAAACATGACCCATGGACATAAACAATGGTGGGGGGATTGCCTGAGGGAATGGGGGTTGCTGGGTGGAGGGGGCAAAGGGGGAAAAATCAGGACAACTGTAATAGCACAATCAATAAGATGTAATTTAAAACAAAACAAAACAAAACATATCTGAGTTCTGATTCCCTCAACTTTTGTTTTTTTAACACATAGATATTTTTACTGATACAAGATTCCTGATTTTGGAAAGGAATCTGTTTGAGTTCCCTGCGCATTGATGTTCACTGGCTATAATTTCTTGAATTGTTTTGTTACTATTCTTTGATTATTTTCCTTCACATCATCATTTGGATTTATTCTTTTTGATGTGCTCTCCATCAAATGTAATATATTCACAAGTTCAGCTGTAAGATACCAGGTGCTCATCCTCTCACAAGAAAGAGGTGAGTTGGACCCACTGAGAACCCAGAGCACACTGTCCTGAGTTCGAGCGGGTGAGATGCTTTGGGGCCTGGTGGGAAAGAACCTTGTATCTCTTTCCTTTGTCCCACCGGGCACTCTCACCCTCCACCTTGCCACTGTGTGTGTGAGTCCTTTAAGCTCTGTGTGTGATCGTCTTGCCTTGAGAAAGTTAGGAAAGGGGGGAAAAGTATCGTAGGGGGAGGATTTAGTTGGGTTAGAGCAGGAATTTTCCACAGAGTATTGTGATTATACTTTTACCCTTGGAGAAAGGTGAAGGAGGAAGCCTCCTTGATTATGTTTGGTGTCAATAAGAAGTATGATTTGGTTTTGAAATTAATAATGACTTACTTAGCAGTAATTTTGTCCTACTCATCGAGACCCAGCTTCTCCACAAATTTTCTTCCTGAAGGTGCAGGGACCTCAATAAAGAAGCTAGTGCAGCCAGTGACAATTAGTTCTCAATTCCTGAGATTCGGCCTTAAGGAGAGACCAGCCAATGGAAAGCCAGCCGGGTTCTGATATCGTGGTCGTGGAAAGAGGGACTCTCCAAAAGCTGGTCATGTCCTAACCAGCAGGATGGATGGGGTGGGAGCACCTGGAAGTCGTGAGCCCCGGGCCGGGTGAAGGCTTTGGTGCACATCTTGCTTGGTTGGATGCCAGTGTAAGACCCAACCTGGTATCTATTACTTCCTCCATAAGAAGAAGGCAAACAAATAATAAAGAAATAAAAAGAGAAGCCTGTCAATGGCCAAGTCATAACTTGAGAGGTGACATTTACATCTTCGTGCCTCCTTTATCTTCAGTGAGGAATACAAGATTGGAAAAATATCCTTCACTGGGGCCTGGAGTGGAAGACCACGACAATAACTATTCTAGAATTCCCTTTTTTTTAATTTACAACCCTCAATACCCTATCTTTTAAATTTTAAGTAGCTAGTGTATATCTTATAAAAGCAGCTAGTGTTGAGTGGCCAATTTAACTAATGCACAGGAGGATTTGGATAAAACATTGTGCAAGAATGTGCCATTGTCACCATATGAGAATGTGGATGACTCGTAACAAAACTCTCCTTGACAACGGAAAGAAGAAACCTCCAGTCATTGTTGGATCAACTGAATGATCTTTGTATTTTGGTAGATGCATTGCAATTACTAGTCATGAGAATAAAATTAAAATGACGGTAAACAACACATTTGACATCCCAATCAGGATTTCTTACTCAGGAAAATTAATGTCTCCGGTAGAAGGCCTAACCAGACTGGAAGGAGCCCTGCACCAGGTGAGAAGGTGGCACCTTCCTCGGGCATGTGACTAGTGAGCACGATGCATGGAAATACTGACGGGAAAAAAGGGACACGAGATTGTCATCATGCAGGCCTCTGGCTCTTTGCCATCTCATGTCTGATAAGACATGAGATGCTTCTATTGTATGTGATAAAAACAATCCTACCCCAACAGGCTTAAACACGAAGAGAATTTATTATTAATAAACAGTGATAGTCCCAGGCTCCAGGGGCTACTTGTCACAACGCTGTTATCAGACACCCGTTCTCTTGATGCACCTGCACCCTGACCCTTCACCTGCATTATACCCCATCTCAGAGGCTCTCCCTTCAGGGTTACAAAGGCTGCACAGCTTTAGGCTTCACCTTTTCTCACCTTCAAATCTTCAAGGGGAAAACACGTGGTGTCACTTTTCCAGAAGTCCCAGCAAAAGTCCCACTTCACCTCATTGGCGCTTTTGTGGTCAGAGAATGCAATGCTTTGTGAAAGTGAAGGGACGTGCATCCTTAAAAAAATTTTTGGGTCTGTTGGCAGAAGGGGGAGCGATTGTTAAGCAGGCAAAAGACAATTGTCTACTCTGTATATGAACCCAGTGGCCACCAGTTCTAGGACCTGCTTCTCTGGGATCCTCTGCCTGTCTAGTCTGGGATAAGTTCAGAACACATGGGGTTGAAAGACACACAGGGCTCTTTCCTGAAGGCTGGTTGGCAGCTGGGCTATCTCCAAACTCTGTTCCTCTCTTCAGGAGACACTGTCTTGAGGACGAGGTTGGAATAAACAGCAATTTTATATGTGCTGCTAAAGTGTGGAGAAATATGAACACAAGGATCATCCTGAACTATCAGGCATATTAGAAAAATTAGTGTTCAAATGGTCTTTGCCTCCCAGCAGGTGCTTGAAGGCCCCCAGTTTAGCATCTGACCATTTCCAGGCCAGTAAAGGTTTGTGCCTTTTCTTTCTTCCCAATCTCTGTACCCAGATGAAAGGCGTAGGGTGTCTGGTGAATGACGGGTGCATGAATCTGGCAGTGGTTCCACTTCCTGGTTGGCTAATAAGAAAGCTTCAGGCCATTTGCTTTGGTAATTACTGAAAAGCAGAGAAAAGTGATTCTTGCTCCCTATTCCTAGGAAAGGAACACATAGAGAATGTGACTATTTTTCTCCAGGATTCCATAGTTTTCAGACAAGTTTGACCACAGGTAGGCCCACAAAAACAAGGAGCAACTAACAGTCTTGGTCACCAGTCAGCTTTCTAGGGAAGAACATTAGAGAGTTCCAGTTTAGTCCTGAACCTTGAAACCATTTTGAGGGAGAGAGCACTGAATATTGGAACATCTATTCCTATAACTTCTGTGTGGGTCTATAGAACCAGATCAGTGATATGTTCAGAGAAGAGCATCCAATACAACAAAAGAACTAGAAAATCATGCCACGTTATGAAACCGCTGAAGAAACTAAAAACCTTTAGCTCAGACTGTTCTACCTGCAGCCCGCAGGCCGTGTGCGGCTCAGGATGGCTGTGAATGCAGCCCAGAGCAAAATCGTAAATTTACTTAAAATGTTACGAGATTTTTTTGTGATTATGTGTTGCAATGTATTTAATGTGTGGCCCAAGACAACTCTTCTTCCATTGTGGCCCAGAGATGCCAAAAGGTTGGACAGCCCTGGTTTAGGGGAAAGAGGAGTTGGTGATGACACCGTGTTTTCACATCTATGAAGGGCTATGCAGTGAAAGGGCCGGTGAACCAGACGGGCAGAACCCAGCCAGTGAGTAGAGTTCAATGTACAGAGGGAAATTCTAATAATAAGAACTGTCTCAGAAGACAGCGAGCATACATTTATTTCTATCTTCTTATCACTGAGAAGTAATGAGGACAAAATAGTAAGCAAAGAAAGTTTGGTTCCTGCCCTGATGGCACCTACAAACTGGTGAGGAAGATAGAAATTGATCAGATAGTCACACACACACACACACACACACACACGCAAAACATAAAATGTAGCAAGTAGGTCTGAGACTGTTGAGGGAGAAGAAGCAGGGGACGGTGAACCTTCTGCACACCTCAGACAGAGAGGATCGGTGCTCACACAGGGTCTCAACTAAATGACTTCTGGCCTGTCCTGGTTTGTTGCTAGAAACCTGCTTCAGGTGTGCTACAGTGAGAAGAGCGGGAGATGTTTGCCTTGGAGGGCAAAGTAAATTTCAGATTTGTGGCGCTTCTAAAGTGCTTTCTAAAGTCCCACGACAGGTCACCGCAGGTAACCAGATTGTACTAATTAATCTTTTGCCTGGATGGAGGAGGTTTTGGTTGAACTCATGTGAATCATAGTCTTGAGAACTTGAAGACTTGAAATGATTGCTTTGGGAGAAGTAAAGGCCCTCTAAAATCTGTACATTTTCTGAAAAGTTTCTGAAAATTCTGAAAAGTTGTTTCACTGAGGACTTAAAAAAAAACACAAAAACTCCCTTTTGCCCAAGAAAACCGCCAGGAAAGAAATCATAAAAACTCTCTTTTTCAGTTCTTCCAATGTCTAAATATATCAATATACAAAACATGGTAATTTTATGGTGAAATAAGTTATACATAATGCATTCCTGTGTTACTAAACGAACAGCATGACTTTATATCTGTAAAGGGCACTAAAAATAAGTTTTGCATGTATTTCAATCCCCAGCCCCCAAAATTTCTTTGAAGAAAAAAATTTTTTGTTCTTCTGTAGCTTAGAATTTCTGAAAAATCTAGTCTGTTCCTTTGTTCCTGCTGCCTTTTAGCTCATGTTCTATTCTTGCAAAGTTTATGGGGATGACATCAACTGTTCTTTTAGCCTAGCTGACATGCAAGGTTTAACCCGACCCAATGCCTCACATTTACCTGTAAGTCGTCTGGAGAGCTGAAGACTGGATGAGCATCCTGTTGGTGGGTTTAGCCAAGGTGAGCTGCTGCTTTTCTTCCCAGCTTTAGTTTCCATGGGGGCCTGCCAGGCACACTGATGTGCAGTAAGTTTATCCAAAGGACTCAAGAACCATCCAGCTAGAGAGTAATTTGTCTTCATGACATCCCCAGGAGGCATTCAGGCAAGGAGGCTGTAGCCACCGTGGGGCATTGGCAAGAGGATCAGCTTGGAGTCTGGACAGGGTGGTTGGAGGCCAAGAGTCTTGGGTGTGCCACAGACTCCGTGAGACCACGGGCAGGTCACTTACCCTCTCTGACCTCCCTTTTCTCATTGAAGACTGAGAGTATTGGAGAAAATCTCCACGGTCTTCATAGGCTCTAACATTCTCCAAGTCTGTTATCCTGACCCTGCGTTCCAAAGAAAGAAGGTTAGAGGACTGATGGAAGGTTATAACATGGGCTAATGAGAAAGTGGAGCTTTTTTGTTTTGGAATGGCACTTCAGTCCTTTGATAAATATGTTTATCTATGTAAACACACAGGACAGTCTTGGTTTACCACAGGAAGGAGTGACTATTAATCTGGGGGAAAGCAGGGTTGAGGGAAGAGAATAAGTTCTTTGGTGCCAAAATGACTTTGTGTCATAGCACCAATAATGTCAATACCTACTTCAAGGCTGTGTCACCTTGAAAGCTCTTGAGGAGTAGAACTGGAGGAGGAATGGTCCCTTAGTTTCTGGTGCTGTTTTGTTGGCTTATAGCCTTCAAAAGCTTTCCCTTAAATGCTTGGCTTAGCTTGTAATCACCCAGCTTGATACTTAGTTTGAGTTATTCCTGACCAATGTGATAATGATTGGGCTACTCTCTCCTGCTAAGGTGATGGAGATGGACTGAGGATCAGGGTGACACGTCTGTCCTAGTGGCACAGGAGTCCTTGGGACAACTTTGCCCTTCCAGAAACGACTCTGAGGACAGGATTGCCAAGAGCCCGCCGGGGAGTCTGGCCTTATTTTGTCTCCAGACTGGTTGGCAGACTCAAGAGGCTGAGATGAACATCTGAATTTAAGAATGTTTAATGCTGATTCAAAACTTAAGCTGCGTTCTGGAACTACCCTGCATTTGTAAACTTTTGAGTGGATTGCAATCAATATGTAAAATGTGCATATGTGCTCTTTCAAAAATGACTAATCTCCACCCAACCGCACTATTTCCTTTCTTGCTGCCCACATTCTAACCCCACAAGGGTGGTTCTAGTCATTGTCAATAATGGCACGTCTTAGATTTCTTAGATCTGAAAATAAAAATAAATGCCTCAGTTTGTATATGAAGTGATGTGGGTTATCATGCACGTAGAAAGTAATTCTGAAAAATTGGAAATAACCTAAACTTCCATCAGTGTAGCATTGGTTACATAATTTACAGTAATTTATAAATGAAATACAATGCAGACTTTAAAATGAGTATCTATGTACATATATATTTGTTGATAAGGACATGCATTCTTATATGTGAAACAAGTAGGTTGAAACAAAATGTAATAGGTTATCCCATTTTTGCAAAAAATATATATATTCATATACTATAAACACTGAAAAAGGTCTGTAAGAGAGGACTTACCTAAGCATCTATAGCTAAGGTAGAAGAAGAATTTCTGGTGTCCAGATGAATTTCTGGCCTGGACCTAGAACTTCAATATGTTTACTACATTGTTTAGATATTATCACCTTGATTTCCAAGGTTTTGTAGTTGCCTGTGCATAAAAAATTGAACAGTGGCTAACTATGGGTGATGGGATTATGGATAATTGTATTGTCTGCTTAGCAGATTGAGTTTTTTGCATAATGAACATTCATTACCTCTGTGATAAAATAGTAGACATAAGAAACAGGAATTCAGGAGAATATTCTTTGCTTGGGATTTTTTTTTGAAATTAATTTGAATTTTATTTCTAGTTCCAACTGTTGTATCTACTTCCTCCCCCAATGTTTTTTTGGCTCTAAGTTCTTTATACTCCATTATTTTGCATTAATTATGTCCCTTCCCAAACAATGGTGAAGTCTTGATGTGTGGTAGTTTGGGCAAGACTTTCCAAAAGAAAAGCGACTCATTTTCCATTTGGGTGGCTAATACTGACCTCTTGGCAATTTGGCTCACCTGTGAGGGAGAAAACATTGTCTGGGAAGTCAGAGGAGAAAACCAGAAGTTGCCAGAGGAGGAAGAATTGGTCGATATGTGGAGATTTAATCATCAGCATGGAAAATTGAATTACTGTTCTCAATTCTTCATAACATCCAAAGAGAATTATTCATCAACACCCTTGCTATGGGTACATGGTGGGTGGGATATATCATATTTTTCCATGTATAACACACACCCACATTTTGTGTGCATCATACACAGGATTGTTATGCCCATTTTTATACCCATGGTATGTAATCATTATGCCCATGTATAATGCACATCCTTATTTTTCCCTCAAAACTCTGGGCAAAAAAGTGCACATTATGCATGGCAAAATATAGTACTTCTTACCCCTTAATTTTGAGTTTGGCTAAAGAGAGTATTAGTGGGTGGCACATGACAGAGGCTTAAAAAAGCCTGTCATTCAGGCTGCTCTTTTTTGTACATCAGTGATCCACCACGAGAAGAACTTTCTCCTCCTGTTCATTCAGTTGCCCATTCAGTATGAGTCCTGGAATAAACACACATGCCTGCAGCCTAACGTACAGTGTGGAGCAAGTATAGCTGGCCTGCAGCCCAAACCAGAGTTCTCCAGCTTGGCCCACCTGGCCAGCCAAACCACAACCCTCCTTGCAAGATCATGAGTATGAGATTAAGTCCTTGTTTTAAGACTCAAAATCTTGGGGTGGTTTGTTAGGTAGCATTACGGAGACAATAGCTGCCTGATACACTGGTCTAAGACTGCTAAACAAACTCTTCTGAGTCCTCCTGGATAAAAAGGGATTTCTGGCTGCATGAAAGGTGTGGAGAACCTCTCCAGAGATGTTATGGTGATAACATGGGAAGAACAAGAATGAGGTCAACCTGACTTCCCATCTTTGCTAACCAGCTGCCTCTAATTTTTCATTTGAGACAAATGTAGCTTTCCCTACCTGCTTGTAAATACATTCCAGCCTCACCGGAGCTCTTTAAATGAAGGGTCACATTGCCAACATTCTAGCTCTAGGTCCACAAAAGTCAGTTTGTTGTCAATCCCTCACCAAATCAGGGGGTCGTTATGAACAGTTTAATAAGCCAGGAAGCCCAGATTATCTACTGACTTTGGATTTTCTGTCAACCCCGTTGTTTCTCACAAGACCTCTTTCCTTCCATTTTCGCTTGGCTCTTGGTGTGAATGCTACCAGGCTGCTGGACAAGTCAGAGGTCTTGATAGAAAACGGTAGTGGAAAACTCACAGATAAGTGGCAGGGATATTGGATGTAGTTTGTTTTCTGTCCAGAAACTTTGCAATCTGGGGGGTTTCCTTGAGGCCAGGATTATGTTCAGATTCCCAAGTGCAAGCATAACCAGATTCACCTTCTGTGCTTGGCAAGAAATGGAGAATACTCTTGGATGCCTGCCTCATGTGCGATCAATTGTTAATGCTCATTAGATGGCTGCAACACGGTCCCAGGGCGTGCTCTCGAGGAACAGAGAGACTCAGGGACCTCAATGCATAGAGGTCATCTGGCAGCTTCCTGTACAGTGAGGAAACGCAGTCCAGTCCCGGCCTCCACCCAGAGCCCACCTGGAAGTGGTAGGACTGGAGCTAGAAGCCCGAGCAGAAGGCAGCCCTCCCGCTGTCTCTCAGTGATACCTGTACAGTCCCACCTTTCCTATCTTTTCAGTGCGGGATACTCACTGAGACTGCATTTGCTTATGGGGCTAATTTTAAAAATCAATGCAATTTTAAATATCATGCAGGCAATGCATTGTCTGGGTAAGTGGTTTGAAAAATGGAAAAATGTACAAACAAGAAAACAAAATCACCTGTGACTCCACAACCCAGACGTCATCGCTGCTGGTGTGTTTTTTTATTGTCTTGAATTATATTACACAGGCAATTTGGTGGTTGGCATGTAGGTCATTACATTGAAGAATTTTGTAGAAATTATTTTTCTTGTTTCACATTCTTTAAAAATGCTCAAATTTAATTATTGAAAATTAATCTATCATGACCTGTTTAACTTTTCCATTACTGATGGGTGATTAGTTTCCCCCGATTTTCACTATCATAAATACTGCTATAATGAGATTTTTTTCTTAGAGATCTTTCCTAGAAGGGAAGTGGGAAATACTTTTAAAAGTCCTTATATTGTCTAGTGAGATATCAAGCACTGCTTTTAGTAGATAAAGGAATATTAAATTTTTAAAAACACTGGGGTGATTAAATGGTTTATACCTTTTGATTGTAAAATTATTTAAATTTCAAGGAAATAATTAGAAATACCACTACAAATCTATGCTCAAAATGTTCTTTGCAACATTTTATTTTTAATAATAGTAAAAGATTGAAAAGAGAAATTCCCTGTATCAGGAAATTAAATAAATGATAGAATACTTTTTGTGAAAATAATACTTATTAGAGTTTTAAATAATAACAAAACTGTTGATCATAAATGTAAAACAAGGCCACCAAATGTTATGTATTGTATGAGCTTGACGGTGAAAAAATGTGTGCTTTACTAAATATCAGTGGCAGATAGAGTGATTTTTCCCCTTCTTCTCTGTACTTTTTATGTTAAGTTAAATATAACACTTTTATAGTCAGGAAGAAGAGTGTGCTGCTGCTCTTTACACTCACACGTTAGGCATGAGGTCACGTCCAGCGAAGGGAGGGACGGCTGGCGTGCGCGGCCTCCCCTTCCTTCCTCACCAGGACCCCTGCGGGCCTGGCCGGGGCTGGGCAGCGCGCTCGCCCCTTTGAACCAGAGAAATGCCGCGTTTTGCTTGGCGTCGTGTCGTCGGCGTCTGGTTTGGTTTTCCCAAGTACGTATTTCCCAAAGTCAGTTTTTCTAGCTTTCAAACATTTTGGTGCCTTCTCCAAAATGAATAAAAGCCTACATGTTGAATCTAACCCTCCCATTTTCCTCTTAGTGTTGTTTTCAAATCTCAGGTAAAGTAATTTTTCAAGTTGGGTGTATATGTTTATATAGACACACATATCAACTTTGTTAAGATATAATTTACATATCATACGATTAATTCATTTAAAATGTACAATTCGATGTTATTTTGGTATATTCTCAGAGCTGCGCAACCATCACGACATTCAGTTTTAGAACATTTTCATCACCTCAACAAGAAACCCTGTACCCTTCGGTGCTCACTCCCTGTCCCCCAATGCACTCACCCCACCCCACTTTAGGTAAACCACTGATCTATTTCCCGTCTCTACAGATTTGCTTATTCTGGACACTTAATATAAATGAAGTCCTACAATATGCAGCTTTCGTGACTGGCTTCTCTGGCTCAATATGATTTCAAGTTTCATCCATGTTGTAGCATGAATGAGTACTTCACTCCTCTTTATGGCCAAATAATATTCTATTGTATAGATTTGCCACATTTTATTTGTTTATTCATCAGTTGACAAACACTTAGACTATTTCTACTTGTTAGTTATTATGAATAATACTGCTATGCACATTGTATACTAGTTTTTATGTGAATGTATGTTTTTATTTCTGTTGCGTCTACTCCTAGGAATGAAATTGCTGGTTTATATGAGAACTCTATGTTTAACCTTTTGAGGAACTTCTGGATTGTTTTCCAAAATAAATGCACCATTTTATACTCCTACCAGCAATATATGAAGGTTCTGATTTCTCCAAATTATTGTCAATACTTATTATCTATCTTTTGATTATAGCCATCCTAGTGGGTGTGCAATGGTATCTCATTGTGATTTTCACTTGCACTTTTCTAATGCAAAACAATAATAATGAACTTTTTTTCATGTGCTTATTGGCCACTTTTATATATTCTTTGGAAAATGTTTGTTGAGGCCCTTTGTCTATGCTTTAATTAGATTATTGGTCTTTATTTTTGAATTGTAAGAGTTCTTTCAATTTCCAGATACAAATCTTTATTGGGTATATGGTTTTTAACATATTTTCTGTCATTCTGTGGGCTATCTTTTTACTTTCTTGTGTCCATTGCACAAAAGTTTTTAATTTCGATAAAGTCCAATTTATTTGTTTTTTCTCTTTAGTCACTTGTGCTTGTAGTGTCACATCTAAGAAGGTTTTACCTTACCCAAGAACATGAAAATTTACTCATATTGTCTTCTGAAAGTTTTATAGTTTTTCTCATAGAGTTAGCTCTCTGCTCCATTTTGAGTTAATTGTTGTGTGGGGCATGAGGATGGGGTTGCTATCAACTGAATTGTGAACCAAAGTCCACACGTTGAAGCCCTAATCCCTAATGTGATAATCTCTGGAGGTAAGGTGTTTAGGAGGTAATTAAGATTAAATGAGGTCTTAAGAGTGGGTTCCTAATCTGAAAGGACTGTGGCCTTCTTAGAAGAGGACGAGACAGACATCTCTCTTCATCGTGTGAGGATACAGTGAGAAGGCAGCTATCTGCACATCAGAACAAGAGATCGTACCAGAATCTGCCTGCTAACATCCTGATCTTGAACTTCTAGCCTTTAAAACAGAAAATGGATGCCTATTGTTTAAGCCACCCACCCTATGGCATTTTGTTATGGTGGGTGGCCCCAGCTGACTAATATGGGGGTCTGGTCTCATTCTTTTGCATGTGGATATCCAGCTGTTCCAGTACCAATTGGTCAAAGGACTCTTCTTCCACATTGAATTGTCTTGGATCCAGTTACTCTTAAACTAGCTCAGGACTGAACCTAGAATCTATCCAAATCATTTGTGAGCAGAAGAGAAACAGTGAAATAAATCAAACCCTTCCATTCCTCAATTCCTAAGTAAATCATAACATTCTAGAATTTTGATCTGAAGGTTTGTCCATGCTAAGGAATGACTTTTGAATCTTCCCTTCTTTGCCAGCATTTGATAGCACTTCAGTAACCTTGCATCTGTTTCTATTGGCAAGATAATCAGGCGATGTCAGACATATAAGACTTCAGCACTGTAGTAAAGGCTGTTCCAGTGTTCTGGAGCTCAGCCGGTGCTACCGCAAGGAATAAGCGGAGGGAAACAGGAAGGAGAATCGGATGAGGACATGTGTATAAGTGATTACATATTTAGTAATAATTTTTGTTATAAGCCTGTAGATTTTTACAAAAATCTAAACCTCACCCAAAGAAAGAGAAGCTTTGTCTATCTAATTCTTTTTCCTCATAACCCATGGCCAAATTTAATTCCTCCTCCAAACCAACATTGAAAGAAAAAAAAAAACAATAAAAACCCTATTGCTCCCCAAAGCACACAATGAGTTCATTGATCTGAGAACAAGTTAGTTCAATTGCTCGCTTTACCCCGTTGCTGGGAAAAAAAACAAAAACCTCCTATAAAAACATGGCTTGTGGGAAAAGGTGGGATTACTCTAAAAAGCTTTTCTTTGTTTCTCTGGACACGCTACCCTGCAGAGCTTGGGCTGCGTAGTGAGCAGCACTCGGGCTGAAATTCAGGTGTTGCAGATTGATCGCGGCTAAGCTGCTGGTCCAGCCTGTGGTTCGGGCATAACCAGAAGTCTTCTCAAATTACCCGTAAAAGAAATTGAGACAAGCACAGTGATTCTTCTGTAAGGACACACTCTTGGATTTCTACCTTTTGGTTCTCCAGGGTACCAACCTGACCCCCGTGGAGACACAGAAGGGGAGTCTTTCCTGTACCCCATTCTCAACTCTTTGGATTGGATAAAGAACGGGAAAAGCAGACACAGTGAGGCTGACCTTCTGTGCATGCCTCATGTGGCAATGTGGCCAGATGTCTCTGGTCAGAAGGGTAATTCTAGGGCAGATTTTCTGTTCACATATTCAAAGCTGCGATAAAGTGTGCACAGACCTTTCCCAGGCTATGAAATGTCATGGGCACGCTGCAGACTTTCAGATTCTACGTGCATTTTTATCTGTAAGACTGGATGCAGGAAAAGTGACTGAGGCAGCCCTGATGGAATGCATCCCCTCTTCCTGGTGGGTGGGTGGGTGGGGCGTGGCAATCCTGGCTGCAGCAGCCCTTGCTCAGCTCCTTCCTCCATGTTGGGTCACAGCTACAAGAAGTATCTTTTAGTAGGAGTTAGTAGACCTGGGTGGGTTGGTTATTTTTTCTTTTTCTTTATTAAATTATGTGTAACTGGATGTTAAATTAAACTCTTCTTGTTGCTTAGGAGATGGGCACCGTCTCTGAAGTCTGAGAATATTACAACAGGTGCTCAGTAACTCCTCTTTATTGCCACATTACAAAAGAATATAAAGTTGGACACATGCTACGAAATGGTAAAACGAGATCTGTTAGCATTATAGTCACCACCTACAACCTTTAAAAAGAGTCGGAATGAAGAGCCAGGGGGTGAGGATTCCTTTGGAGGCAGCTGTGAGAGTGCTTATCCCTTCACCCACAGGGGAAAGGATTGAGGGGGCTTCCCACTCCCGCTCACTTTAAGCCAGTTGAGAGGAGCTTCTGGGTAGTTTCCACATGCTCTCTGGAGTGGGAGGAGTGTAGGGACTGATCAGGAAAGAGATGGTGAGGCCCGATGCAGGAGAGACATGAAAGAAGGAGACAGAGCTTTCTTAGACAATGGTGAAGAAAGGGGTTCATTTCCATGGACACCAGATGTGAGCCACGTGGGAAGTGAGCCAGCCTGCAGCTTTCTTGAAAGAATTTGGTTCACAAGGACTCCCTGGAAGGGTGAAGTGACCAGCAGGCATGGATTACTAGGAGCCTACAGGTCTGGGGGAAGTTGAAGCTCAGTCATCCAGAGCCGGTCTCACCTGTGTTCCGTAGGATATCACTTGTCATCAAAATGAAGACACTTTTGAGAGAGAAAGAAATGCAATTAACAAATATGTTGGGTCAACAGGCTTAAACTGGAACTGTTCCTATCAACAGGACTTAGGGTCACCCCCACGTTAGTAACTGACCATAGCCTCCTGCAACTGCTTCCCCAAAAAGGTCAGCTTTTCGTATGTGCCAGGCCCCACAGGCACCAACACCAGGTGGTGGTTATCCCAGCATATGACGCACATGCTGTTTTCCTCTCACCCCCACTGCCCCTGAATCTGACCTAGAGGGTGTGAGAAGGAGCAGCTGGTGAGTGTAGGAGGGTTCCGTGGGGGAGAAAGGCAGAAAGATGGCTGTGCAACCTGACTACGGGCAAACCGTCATGTCTGAAGTGCTGTCCCACAGAAGAAGAGAGACTCTAATTTAGATAACAGTTCAGAACTTTGATTATGACCATGGTCTGAACACCTAACGTACCGAAATGAGGCTGTTTTCGTGACTAGAAATGACCCATGTGCCTAGCAATGGCCAGAAAAGCCACTAGACCTGTCTGAAATCCCAACTAATGCCATAGAAAGAGCCTACTTACAGAATGGATTTGAAGATCAAGTTGCTTGATGATTGCAACCTATCAAATCTATTCCATTCATTAAAGTTGTGCTTAAAAGAGGATATGAAAACCTTAGTGATCTTCCACTCAAGAAATGATTACACAAATCTAGTGTGAGGCTGTGAGAAGTTCTCCAGGATGCTGAGCACACCGTTCCTCATGCCCTGGAATGTAGTGGGAGTGCGAAATTGATCTGAATTCGATTCAGGAGATGAGCATCGAGGGCCCAGCACCTGTCCAGCGCCTGAGAAACATCCATGAACATGAACTCCCACTGCCCCTTTCTGTGTACAGCTTTTAAGTCTAGGTTCTTTCCAGTGTATTTTATCCCTGAGATTCTATCTGTATCTGTGATGACCATCTTTTGTCTCATTGCTTCTCTCCCTTCCCACCTTTTGTGCTTTTCTTTTTTGTTTTGCTTTTTTTAAGTATATTTTATTGATTATGCTATTACAGTTGTCCCATTTTTTTCTCCTCTTTATCTCCCCTCAGCCCTGCATGCCCCTACCTTCCAGCATCCCCCCACCCCTTAATTCATGTCCATGGGTTGTACATATAAGTTCTTTGGCTTCTCTGTTTCCTATACTATTCTTAACCTCCTCCCATTTATTTTATGCCTACCAATTATGTTTCTTATACCCTGTACCTTTCCCCCCATTCTTCCCTTCCCCCTCCCTACTGAAAACCCTCCATGTGATCTCCATTTCTCTGGTTCTGTTCCTATTCTAGCTGTTTGCTTAGTTTTTGTTTTTTAGGTTCAGTTGTTGATAGTTATGAGTTTGTGGTCATTTTACTGTTCATGGTTTTTGATCGTCTTCTATTTCTTAGATAAGTCCCTTTAACTTTTCATATAATAAGGGCTTGGTAATGATGAACTCCTTTAACTTGACCTTATCTAGGAATCACTTTATCTGCCCTTCCATTCTAAGTGATAGCTTTGCTGGATGGAGTAATCTTGGATGTAGGTCCTTGCCTTTTATGACTTTGAATAATTCTTTCCAGCCCCTTCTTGCCTGTAATGTTTCTTTTGAGAAAACAACTGATAGTCTTATGGGAACTCCTTTGTAGGTCACTCTCCTTTCCTCTTGCTGCTTTTAAGATTCTCTGTCTTTAATCTTGGGTAACTTAACGATGATGTGCCTTGGTGTGTTCCTCCTTGGGTCCAACTTCTTTGGGACTCTCTGGGCTTTCTGGACTTCCTAGAAGTCCATTTCCTTTGCCAGATTTGGGAAGTTTTCATTCATTATTTGTGCAAATAAGTTTTCAATTTCTTGCTCTTGTTCTCCTTCTGGCACCCCTATGATTTGGTGTTAGAGCTCTTAAAGTTTCCTAAGCCTCCTCATTTTTTTTGAATTCTTATTTCTTCATTCTGTTCCATTTGGATGTTTATTTCTTCCTTTTGTTCCAAATCGTTGATTTGAGTCCCAGTTTCTTTGCCTTCACTGTTGGTTCCCTGTATATTTTGCTTTATTTCACTTTAGGTAGCCTTCATTTTTTTCCTTCATTATGCGACCAAGCTCAATCTGTACTGTGAGCATCCTGATTACCAGTGTTTTGAACTCTGCATCATATAGGTTGTCTATTTCCTCATTGCTTAATTCTTATTCTGGAGCTTTGATCAATTCTTTCATTAGGGCTATATTTCTTTGTCTTGGTGCACCTGTTATGTTGTAAGGGGGTGGAGCCTTTGGTATTCACCAGGGTAGGGCAACCCTCTCCGGTACATCGTGGCGCTCTATGTGGGGGAGGGGTCTAAGAGGGAATAAGGCTGCTTGCTTGCTCCACAGTGGCCCCACTTTCCAAAAAACTCCCCTGTGAGACTGGGAGTTTCTTCCACCATGGCAACCCCTGCAGTAGTTTACAGCTACCTTTGAGTCTTTAGTTTTCCATTCAGACAGCCCCGCCTCTCCTGACACTAGTCCTCTCCACTTGGCTGCTTGTCTCCCATCTCCATCCCTCCTACCAGTCTGGGTGAATGTTTCTTTAACTCCTTGGTTTTTAGAGTTCCATGCAGTTTGATTTTCTGACACTGCTGATTGTTTATTGTTTGTAAATTGATTGTTATCCTTCTTTTGGTTGTTTGAGGAAGTGAAGTGTTTCTACCTACTCCTCCATCTTGGTCAGAACCTCTTACGTGCTTTTCTTAACAAAGAAAACTTGCAACTTCAGTTCAAATTTCCTTTAGCAAAAATTTCCCCCAAAATAAAGTTCTTCTCAAAAGGCTACTTGGCACAGGAATCTGGGATCTTCTTTTCCCTTTTGTTTGTGGGCAGAGTTTCCGGTTGGCCTGCAAAATTGAGGCTGGCCTATCCCCCAATCATTCTGAGAGGAAAGGACCCTCCAGGAGGTCTCCTCCCAACTTTTTTTAGAGATGCCTTCAAGGAACTCTGATTAGCCAAGCTTGAGAAGCTGCATTCACTTCTCACCCTACAGTCCTCATTTTTGCATTTTCAGTTTCTATCACCAGACTCAGCATTGGCTCCACCACTGGGCTAGAAATCACAAGCCAAGAAATAGCCTCCTCCCTGATTCTCAGCTACCTCCTCAGTGTTCCCTACTCTGTGGTAGACAAAGTCTATATTAAGGGTGCTAAATGTGAGAGTGGCTTCAAGAGAGCTGGCTTCAAAATGGGCCAAGAGTTCCTCATTTGGCTGCCAGACTACAGGCGACGATGTTTGAAGTTGTACCAAATGTCTGGTCAAAGCAGAGATGGTAAGATTAAAAAAAAAAAAACAAAATGCCTTAGACGCTGGGAATGGGCAGACACTAGAATTCATTCCGTGCTGAGCAGCACGCAGAGGAGATTCAGGTGGTCTGAAGGAAGGAGAAGTGACTAGAGGGCAAGAGGCCAGCCAGCAGGAAGCTGTTCCAGGTGGAGTGTACCCAGGTGGAGCGGGAGACGGAAGAAAATGCATGGGAAGTGGTACCTGAGAAGACACCGAAAGAGCAGGAAACTGGATCCACTTGGGTGCATAGAAGTCTCTCAGCATGAAACAGAGGTTGGTCCTGAAATATACCAAGAAAGAGGACTTGTTCAAGAAAGACCTGTACTGGGCAGTAAGGCATGGTGCAATGCCCCCGTGATGCTGATCCAAGCTGCATTCTCCAATCAGACTTTTTGAGAAATTCCAGTCTTTTGAGCTTTTTAGCTACTTAACTACTTTATATTTTTCACCATGTAATTCCTTTATTTTCTGCATATTAGTGCCTTACCAATGCTACCATCATTAAGGAGACATTTCTAGTTACTGTACTTTTAGTTTGGGGAAACCAGTCTACAGATTCAATGCCTGTATTAGGCAAGATTAACCTCATTCAAAACTTACTTGGCTTCTTCTCCTTCCTTCCTTCCTTCCTTCCTTCCTTCCTTCCTTCCTTCCTTCCTTCCTTCCTTCCTTCCTTCCTTCCTTCCTTGAATTTTATTTTTGAAAGATTCTATTTATTTATTTTTAGAGAGGGGAAAGGAGGGAGAAAGAGAGGGAGAGAAACATCAATGTGTGGTTGCCTCTCACACCCCCCTCTACTGGGGACCTGGCCTGCAACCCAGGCATGTGCCTGAGACTGGGAATCGAACTTGCAGCCCTTTGGTTTGCAGGCCGGCACCCTATCCACTGAGCCACACCAGCCAGGGTGACTACTCTATTTTAAATTGCGCCCCAGCCCCCACCCTTTCCCATCTTCTTTACTCAGCTCCTTTTCTCTTCCCCGTGGCACTTTCCTCTTCTAGCATTTCTCCAGTTCATGTGTAAGGGTTTTTAGCCCACTTTCAAATGGCTTTTGGAAAAAAGATATTAACAAAAGGGTCTGAATGTTATTCTATTGAGATAGGTAGGGGCATATTAAACTTAGGGAAAATGCTTTTTAGGCACAGTGGGGAGAGTATGCTAACTACTATCAAATATCTAAAACGTGATTTGGGGGCACAGGTACTACAGTCTCTGGAACTTTAGCTCATGGAAGCTATGTAGGAAAATGATGATGGAGAACATTTACTGAATCCTTCACTGTTAAGTGATTGACATGCATTTCTCTTCTCCATATCCCTGTGAAGTAGCTAAGGCCATTCATCCCATTTTACAAATGGAAACTGAGGCCCGATGAGGTTAAGTGACTGGTCCTGGAGTTCAGTTCAGGTCTGCCTCATTCCAGGGCCTGTGTGCATGCTGCTGAGTTTAAGAAAAGAGTATTCTAACAATTGGAGCTGGCCAGGGATGGAATGGCGAGGATACCACGTGGTGTCTGCTTTGAGCCCAATCCAGGAGAGACTGGGTGACCATCTGCTAGGACGGCTGCAGAAGGGAGATGGATTTAGACAACTTCTGAGTCTCTTTCCAACTGTAAGATCTTACGAAAACTCAAGCGGCAGTCCTGTGGGAAAGGAATTAAATTAGTTCTTTGTAGCTCTGTTCAATAGAGTAGCATTTCTCGGGCTTTTCCAGCTCAAACTCCCCAATGTCAAAGGCAAGTGAATAGATACTCCTGGGAAGTCTGGGGTAGAGCTGCCAGAAGCAAAATTTTGTGTCAAATCTAAAAAAGAATTTATTTGAACTTTATATTATACATGAAAATATTCTTATTTTAATGAAAATTATTTTAAGTTAAAAAATTTTTTAAAAAGCCAAGACTTTTGAAGCAAAGCTTAAAAATTCCCTTTCAGTTTGGTTCATTAGGAAAGCATGCCATATTTATTTTATGGGTTTATACACCCCAAACACAACACCAGATCTCCCAGAGGAAACATATATGTTAGCATGAGCAGTAAAGCAGTTGCGTTAAGAGCAATAGTAAGAAGTTCTAAGAAGGTAGATCAGATTTTATTCTAACGCAAGAGGGACCTGTCCTAGAGTTGCAGTTGTCTAGCAGTGCAGGGACCTCTAACAAACTAGTAAGTAAGCAACCACTGAAGAGTTTCCAAGCAGAAGTGGGGCGTGGGCCTGGGGAAGTTAACAGAGGATTCTGCCTCAGGAGTGCTAGTGCTGGAGCAAATTCATGGTCATGATGCAGGGCAAAGGTGGAACCCACGCTCTCCGCCCTGCAAAGAAGGCTTGTAGAGAAGCCTTATGAGAGTAATAACACTGAACAGAGACCTTGATATGTGCCGGACTCTAATCCCAAAGCTTTAGGGTATCATTTAGTCCTTAGAGAGACCCATATCCTCACCAACCCCATTTTCCAGATGAGGAAAGAGAGGCACAGGGAAATTAAGTCAGTGAACCCAACACCTCACAGCTGCTGAGAAGCAGGGCTGGGTTTTGCACGCAGACGGTTGGAGTTAGGACTGGAACTGGTCCTCTTGGGCACTCCCAGACCTTTCTGCCTGTCCCCTGGGTTCCTAGCTCTGACCTAGAGAGGGTCTGGTCCAGGGGAAGGAGGACTGGTGGTGAGTGATTGGAGGACATCTGGACTGCAGTCCATACTCTGCCACTAACCAGGTGACCTTGGGAAGGTCACTTACCTTTTCTGTTTTTTCACATGATGATTCATTACCTCTGAGTCTGCCACGGAGGCCATAGTGTTTTCACACGTCTTTTACTGAAACTCAGGGAAATCGTGCCACATCATGTAGGAGTTCCATTCTGCAGAAATGAACTGCAGTAAAACAAAGCAAAGCAAAGCAAACAACAATGAAAAGAAAAAACCCACCGGGAAGTGCCTCTCTCTCCTTGGATTTACTTTTCTAGCAGGTAGAGTCTTGTTCCCCAGGGGCTGTAGACTCTGCAGGGAGTGCGTCTTTCCTAGATCAGGGAATTTCTATTAAAGGATGTTCTTCATGGTTCCCAGCTCCAGCATTATAACAGGGCTTTACTGGATTTGTCTTACGCACCGTGTATTTACATCTTCACAAAAATATGGGTAGGTTGTGTCCCGATGGCTGTCTGGTTTCCAGTTTAAATGGCCACGTGATGGACTGATGCGGGACGACGGTTCAGCTGTGAACTCTTCCTGGGTTCCCTCCCACTACAGTGGGAGGATGAAGAAGCTTCAGGGTCTCCGCAGAAACCTCTGCTCTAATGTTCTCCCCTCTGACACCAGTGGGTACAGGAGGGGCACCTGATACGGAGCCACATGGATTACTGAGAGCTTTGTGAAGCAAATTTTAATAATATTATTAGTTAACAGGCATTGAATACTATATTCCATGTATTCAATTCACACTAGGTACGCATAGCCATCCCGGGAAATGGGTGCAGTTGTTATGTTTTATTTTACAGCTAACAAAACTGAGGCCTGTGGAGGTGAAGTAAATTGCCCAAATCGCAGATAGTGAGAGAGCCGAGATCCAAACACTGGCTGTTGTATCCCTGACAGAAATAACCCAAATATAAAGAAAGGAGAAGAAAGCCCACGTATTTGTCTCAGTAGTTATTTCTCCATCTAATTATACTGTATCCATTTACGTTTTTTATTTGTCCTAGATGACTCTTTTTTCCAAAATCTTTAGTAACATCTTTCTCTTTGCCTATACTTTTCATTAATTCATTCTCTCGGCAATCATTACTACATTTTCACAGATCATTGTGAAATCTGTTTAGAATCTGTATGAAAAGCATAGTGCAAAATAAAAATGAGTCTATAAAGCATGCCAACAGGGTAAGCCGAGTCTATTTGTGGGTTCCCCGCCACGCAGCTCCTCTGCGTCTCAGTGCTGGGGCTGTGGAGAGGGTAGTTACAGTGCCTGTTCTGTATTTCCACACCATTTCCTGAGCAGGACACTGGGACTCTTGGAACTCGTGCCTGTCCGCGCATATCTCAGTATAAGCTGAGAGGCAAAGTAGTGAAAAAAAGAAAAAGAAAGAAGAATGAACTGCCTGGTTACCGCCACGAGCCTGCCCTGCCCTGCGCATCTGAGAGACTTCCCAGTAGAGTTAGGCTTCTCAGTGCATGAGTCCATCTTTCTCCATGAGTGGGGTGGGGAGAGAAGCTGTGGTAGCATCTGCCTGGACGATAAAGGTGTCCTTTCACAAGTGAGATGACCTGAGGACAGTGCATCCTGCTCCTTCACGAGCTCGAAGTCCTCCCCCAACAGCGATCTGAACACTCATTCATAAACCCTGACTGCAAGCGCCAACAAAGTATGTTTCCAGGGGTGGAAGGGGTGGGCTGAAAAGCTGTTTTTGGCCCACATTGTGGTGCCTCTACCCGACTAGCAGCTGGGACTTCTGCTTGTTACCTGAATGGAAGCCAAGAGCCATGGCGGGGAGAGGGTCTTGGAGAGAGGCTCTTTGCCGTCCTCCCGTATAGCAGTGTTCACAAGGAAGGGAAAGGTTTGCTGGTGTTCATGCATCTCCTTAGAAGCTGTCAGAAAGGACTTCTGAATTGGGCATCTCTGCATGGGCAGTGTTCTGTAGACGATCACGTACACAGTAGCGGAGGCGGCCAAGTTGCCATCATTGTTGAGGTGGGCCAGTCTGCGAGGGTGCTTGGCCCCAGACCCTAAAGTTCAAGACAGATAAGCTGAGGAAGGTGCTCTAAAGCAGCAGGGGCACCACGGAAACTACCGCCAAGAACCAAAACACAGGGCTTCTTCTTTGCCTTTCCGGAAGCAGCGCTGGGATTCTGGAGAGGTGGCGTTTTTAGCTCTCTCACCCCAGTCTCCTGCTTGTGGAGTAGAGGGACCCTTGTGGGGGTGAGTTGAGTCTGGGAGAAACTTAGAGATGGGGAGTATAAACAACACTTTCAGAGAATTTTATTGCCAAAAATGGTGAAGAGAGCAAAGGAGAGGGAGGTAAGAGACTGGTGAAGTCAATGGAAGTTTTAGGATGTGAGGGCGATCTGGCTGCGACATCTGTCACCCCATTGATCGCCAGGGTTGATTCGGCTGATCTGGCTGGCTAGGCGGGTGTCCCCTTCCTCCCTCACCGATCCATGTGCGTCCCTCCCGAAGCTGCGCGCTCGGTCGAAGAGGACGACCTTCCCAACTAGAGGAGAGGACCGGTCTTCGGTCAAGGGTATACGAGTAGCTGCGCTCCCCTGCTAGAACCTCCAAACAAGCTCTCAATGGAAGTTTTATTTTAAGATTGGAGAAGTACTAAGAGCTGGGAGGTGTGACGCAGAGTTGGCCGCATGTGTCATGATGGATACATCTCAAAAGCATGTTGTTGAGTAAAAGGCGAGTGCAGAATAAAACATTCAGCGTGGCTGTTTCGTTGTAAAACGTAAAATACAAAATAATCTCGTTATTTCTTTATGAGCATATATGTAGTAAATATGTTTTTAGTTCTTCCTAACAATTTTTTTTCTTTATTTTTATTGTTGACACTCTTGCAGATGTCCCCATTCTCCTCCCCCTTGTGTAGTAAATGTGTTTAAGAAGACTTCATGGGACGGCCCCCTTGGCCTCGGGCCGGGGCTTACCCGTGGGAATGGAGGCCAGTGAGTGGGGCCAGGGAGGAGCGCTGACATAGCTTTACGTGACCCTAACTGCTCATGATTTTTATAAAAAACTTAACAAAATATGGTACATTGTGAATTGTGTCAATACCAGATGTGGATACACAAATACTTGTTTCTAATTATTATCTATACTTCTTTCTTTACATTGAAATACTTTATAAGGTAAAACGAGCACACACAAAATTATCATCGTCATCCCGAATCATCAACAACAGTAAAGGCATTCTCTTCCACTTGGAGGATGTCAGATACAGATCTACCAGAACATATGGGGTATGATTATGACTTTGAAGGGTTTTTTCCAGCCCCTTAATGCCGTGAAAATAAAATGTTTATTCATTGCACATGTGTTGAGTGAAAGGCTGTGTTAACAAGCTCTGCTCGCCTCCGTCTCCCTTCCCACCACAGGGGAGTGGTCTGGGGGCGATGGAGAGAAGGCGGGGAGATTTTCTGATGATGGTTCATGCAGGTACAATTTACCTGTACCTTTTAATTAGAGCAATGTGGGCATATTTGCACAAGTAATTTTGGAGAGAAGTTAAAGCTATGGGTTGAGACACCACTGGAAAATACAAAGTTAATCATTGTGGGTTTTACATTGTCCCTTGTAAGCATTGAGAAGTAGCCACAATTGTCTTTTTTTTTTTTTTTTTTTATGTTCACAGTTACTTATGTTGGCCTTTGCCTTGAATTTCTGTAGTCTGCGTGTGCTGGATACCGAGGGGCTTGCAGGCTTTGGTGATATCTAGGATGGGCGAGGAGCGCAGGGATGAGGTGTGCTAGAGAAAGCCTTTGATAACTGATCCAGAGCTGAGTCCGAGTGCCTGCCTTTTTAAAAAGGGCCTGGAAACAAGCTAAAATGCCTCTGTGGGGACAGAGTAGGAGAGGGATCTAGAAGGGAGAGCAGAGGCACCTGTTCCTCCTTTGGCCTTTCATAGTTTCTGAAGGTGCAATACCGATGTGGTATACTAACAGATCAATGAAAGAATGTTCTAGAGAAGCTGGTTTCATTTCAATATAATTTTTTTTTCAATTAACTGAATGGGTCTCAGGGTATAGGGCTGCCTCCTACAGCGGACTCTGAGGAGGTGTGGGCAGATCAAGCTGGGAGGCTCCGATTGGTGGCGTCCTGGGTGGTTTCAGGTTGACCCTTTGGAGGAAGGTTGTACGAGGAGGTCCAGCTCCAAGGGTGGGCTGAGTCTCTGAAAGGTAGGGCCTCTCTCTCTCCCTCGATATCACAAAACTGTCGCCTCTCCCTATAATCTCATAGGCACCAGGGTGGGAGGGTGGAGAGCATGAATACTACAGTTTCCCCAGAGTGATACCGTTGGGACACCGTGCTTCTGCAGATGAGCCAACCACATGTGTTCTTGAATTTTAAGAGAAGACAGAAGATTTAGTGAAATGTTATTGGATATTCCTCTCTGGATACCAGTGGGCGAATTGCCCACAGTCCTCCTATAAGCAACTTGAGATAGCTAAGAGGTAAAGGACAAATCACAGTGAAGACATTGTTTATACAACACCCCAAGTTGACCTTTCAGGGTTTGGCTCTGTTTCTTTCTGATAGGTACCAGAGTCTAGAGCTGGGCAGATGAACTTGACTGCTCATCTGTCACATTCGATCTGGCTGTCAAAAGGACTGAGATACCAGCCAACTATTCATGACTTGTCTCATCAGGAGCTCAGCAGCTGGCTGCTAACAGTCAAACACACAGTCCTGGCCCGAGTCCACAGTGGAAGGTTGGACTATTTTGCTTGAGGATTGCTCAGGATGGAGCCCCTTGGAAGGACACCAGCCAGATGTCCAGGCCCATTCAGATGGTGAGACAGCAGCTGCTTTGTTATTCTGAGATGAGGCAGCGTTCCCAACCCATGGAGCTCAGTGGTCAGGGCACAGTCATTCAGACGCGGAGCCAGGGCAGAGTCACGATGGGAAGGATGGCAGCAACCCCAGTGTCAGGGGAGCTACCGTGCAGCTAACTGCATTAGCATTTCTAGAAAAAGTGTCAGAAATTCCTCATCTTCCCACCTGGCTCTTTGTTCAGTGAAACCACCCGTACTTTTAGCGTGCACTAGAGAGATCTATGCCCTGGAGGAGATGGAAGGGAGAGGGCGGAAAGACGCCCTGCACTCGTTTTCCTTTGCAGCCCTTCACCTTCTGCAATACCTCTTTGCATCACGGCCAGTACCTTCATGTGACAGGGGAGCAGTCTGAAATATTCAGAGGTCCTCGTGTTTGATGGAGCCTCACAGAGTGATGGAGGCGCAAATTATCCTGAGCTTAATAAGAACTAACTTTATTTAATATTATTTTCAAGGCACTTTTAGACAAAGTCTCACCTCTCAACTCAACAATATACCCATTTACAAACAAAGAAACTGACTTGATGGTTGAAGGGTTCACAGGTTTAGGAAGGGTGAAGCCAGAATTGGACCCAGAGTTGCTCCTTTAAATCCCTCTTCTGTCCACTTCTATGCTGGCCTCCTGCCGTCTCCAGTTTCTGTATGCTCAGGTGTGGTGGGGGATGCCTGGGGGGTAGCTGCACCCATGGACGTCCAATAGCAAGAACGTAAGGGATTCACTCCCAAGAGCTAGTGCAGGGTGCAGCAAGGCCTCCAGCACGGGGTCTACACCACTACATAGTCATTTCCAAGAACAAGTTCTCATCTCTCTTGTGTACCTATGACTCCCCAGCACCTTGAACAAAGGTACCCAACAAATACTGGATTAGTTTTTGCAGTATTATCTCTCTCAGTAGATTATAAGGGGAAGGGATATTATTATAGTCAATGTTGTATCCCCATATAAACTATGAAGGGGAATAGTATAGTGAATGTTTTTGTGGCTTTTGAGAGATAAATAAGCTTCAAATTCTGACTCTATGCATTAGTAGCCTTGGGACCTGGGGTTAGTTTTTACACCTCTCGCATCCTAAGATTCATTCTAAGTAAAATGGGAAACACAGGAGCACTGTGAAGATTAAAAGAGATAATGTATGATGGACACTCAGACTTTACACATTTAAGATTTTTGGTCTTCATCATGAACTTGAATCAAATGGACTTCAAGGCTGGGGAGTCAGGACAATCCTGGGATTTAGGCCTCAGGTACGTCAAAGTTTCATTGAGCATCACGTGCTCTCAAAAATAGTCCCTCCTGCCTGTAGGCACTTCCTATTGTGTCAATATTTATTGGAGGATGTATAAATTCTATAGCATCTTCTCATTAAAATAATTAGCATTTAGTGGTCCCCTTTTGAGTGGACTGTCCTGTTCACAAACCAGAGAAAGATAAAACTCAATTTAATAAGTAAATGGATATATATTTACTTATAAATAAATTATAAATATATTGTACCTCATACAATATATTTAAGTTAAACCCTATAAAATTCCATTGGTAATTTTATTTCCAACCTGAATACCACAGATTTTCTTTTCCATTATTTCTGAATCCCAATATACTCACCCTGTCCCAAGGCATATACTATCAGGACACAATTCCCTTTCATTCTGATTTTTGGGTTATAATTACTTGCATTTTCTGTTTGCCTTTGTAGTCACCAAATCCTCTCATTAACACCATCTTGTTTCACCCTTAGGATGACACATGATTAAGTAGCTTTATGCCCATTTTATAGATGCCAAAAGGGAGCTTTGTGGAGGTTTCATGAAGTAGCCAAGCCATTGAACCAGGGATGTTCTGACTCCTGAGATCACCACTTTCCCCATCATACTCCAGCTGTCTCCTCTCCATAGTCGCCAAAGTCATCATCATTGGTATGGTATAAGGATGTTCGCATGACTGAGTTATATCACCTCTTTCTCTTTATGCGTTGCCTCCTGGTTTCCATTTCTAGTTTTCCTTAGCTGTTTCAGACATTTGCACACCCAAGTCCTGCTCCTGTGATTCATCTTATTACATACTGATGAGTATCAAGGAAAGGACCCAGGTGTTCAGGTCTGCCTCACCTATAACTTTTCCAAAGATTCCCAGCTTTCTGCCCAACCATCATAGCCATAATAATGATGATGACTTCAGAACTTGGAAGATATTCTTTTGTTACCCGCATTTCCTTGGCACAGCTGACAGACCATTCATATAGGTAGAGTGCTTTTTGCCTCAATTGTAATAAAATTTTCAATTATTCATTAGTACAGTAGCTTAGACAAATGCCCAAATTATTATTCATCCATAGCTAAATAACCTCCTGCTCTCTCTCTCTCTCTCTCTCTCTCTCTCTCTCTTTTTTTTTTTTTGGAGCTGTGACAAACACAGCACTCTCAGAACTGGCAGAGGGCTCAAAGAGTGCTTTGTGTCTTGCTTTGACCAGGAAAGGAAGGGAAAGCCAATAATCTCTGCTTATGCCTGGGGCTCCTCCCTCACCTGTCGTCCCCCAGGGCAACTTTGGCCCAAGAGCCTGGAGTTAGGAAAGCAGGGAGCAAGGAGACTTTGAGTCCTGTAGCCCTCAGATAGGCAGTTGGGAGGCATCTTGCTCAGCCCCCTGGTTTACCTGGCAAAGGCTCTCTGGGCCCAACAGCCGCACAGCCGCACAGCTGCAAGGGGCCTTTTGCCAAAGGAACAAATGAATTGCAAATGCAAATTGCAAAATGGAGAGTGGTTCTTGATTAGATCTGTTTTGTGGCTTATCCTCTTTTATACTCCATGGCCTCTTCCCTGCATGTCTCCAGTGGGCCCAGGTCACCGGGAGGGCGAAGCCAGGAAGGAGGAAGTGTCCTGGGCTGCAGCCCTTTCACTTCCTCCTTTCCGCAGATCCCATGTGCAGGGGCTTTTCCCCCAGGCTGGATAGCTTTCCAGATTTTCTTTTTTCCTTTCCTTTCCTTTCCTTTCCTTTCCTTTCCTTTCCTTTCCTTTCCTTTCCTTTCCTCTCCTTTCCTTTTATTTCTTCCCTTCCCTTCCCTTCTCTTCCTTCCATCCTTTCTTTCCTTCTTTCTTTCACATTTTTTCCCTCAAAATTTATCATAAGACAGATCTTGGCCAGAAAGTCTCTTGCACTCTGTCTGATACCCAGGGTGCTATTTTGCACATTTGAGACATGCCCCAGCTTCTTCATGTCCCCCCAGCCTCCAATACCCTGAAACCTACAGGACTGCTGCGGTCATTTCCATGATACCACCTCTGCAGACCCTGGTAGTTCTCTCTGTGGTCTGACACCTGACATCCTCCTATCTCAGAATGTCTCAGTCCAATGCCACTTCTCACTCCTTTAATCTTGGATCTCCAAGGCATCTTCCCACCCTGTCCTTTCTCTCCCTGTATCATGCCCTTGCTGCTTCGCATTCCTCTCCCTCACCCTCCCTACCTAACTCATTCCACTGTGAACCCTAACCTTTTGGTGTTCAGCCTCCTCAAACACTTTCTCCATCCCCTGTCCTCTCTGCAGTTTGTCTTTCCTATAAGGAACACCACACATGTGACTTTCTTCACTGAAGGTTTTCTATTCTCCCATTTCTGGTTCATGTCATTTCTCTCTTTATTAACCCATGCTGGCTTTCCACCTTGCTAAGAGTGAAAGCTGAAGTCCTTACAATGTCCCTGTGTGATCTGCCCCCTGTTATACTCCAATGACAACAAAGCCTACCATGTTCTGCCTTTTCCCTTGCCCCTCTCCATTTTCTTAGCACAGTGGTGAGGTCAAACCTAATCCTGCCTCAGTGCCTTTGCACTTGACACTCTCTCAGGCTGTAATATTCTTCCACCAGATATTTGACGTCTCAGTCCTTCTTCTTCCATATCCATTCTATGCACAGTAATGCCCTGGTTCTCCCTCACCCCACCAACCTAACTTTTTTAATAGTACTTATTGCCCTTAAATATTATTGTATATACTTATTTTTTTTTGTTTATTTTCTGCTTCCCTCCATTTGAATACAAGCTCCATGACAATAGAGCTTTTGTTTTGTTCACAAATAGTGGAGTGCTAAGGACTGAGTTGGGTTTCCCCACAAAGTCATATACTGAAGCCCTAACCCTGATATAATGGTGTTTGGAGATGGGCTTTTTGGGAGATGATTAGGGTTTAGTAAGGTCCTGAGGGTGAGGACCTTATAATGTGATTAGTGCCCTCATAAGAACAGACACCAGAGAACTTGCCCTCTCTGTTTCTGCCATGTGAGGACACAGGAAGAAGGAAGCCATCCTCAAGCCAAGAAGAGGGACCTCTTCAAAATCTGGTCACGCCAGCACCTTGATCTTAGGCTTCCAGCCTCCAGACTGTGAGAAGTACATTTCCATGGTTTAATAAGCCACACCATCTGTGGTATTTTGGTATGGCAGCCCAAGATGACTAAGACTTGGAGGTTCACTAACAATTTGCTTAAAAGTACACACTCGACTTCCGGCCAAGATGGAGGCATAGGTGGACACACTGTGCCTCCTCGCACAACTAAAATTAAGGACAACAAAGATTTAGAAATGAGAAAACAACAAGAACTGATAGAAAAATTGAACTATACGGAAGTCCAACAACCATTCATCTAGACCAGTAAGAGGGGCAGAGTTGCAGCAGGAAAAAGTGGAGGTTGGCGGACCTGGGCACGCAGGCAGCAGTGGTTGGCAGGTCCCAGGTGTGCAGGCAGCAGCTAGCAGACCCCAGGTGCACAGACGGCGGCTAGTGGACCCTGGGCACGGGGTGGCAATGGTGCAGACCCAGTGAGGGCACGCAGGGTGGCTGGCTGACCAGGTAGTCCCACATTCTTGCGCAGATAATCCAGGTGAAAGGGAAGCGGTGGAAGGGACTGGAATCTGAGAGAGAGCGGAGCAAGTGCCATTGTTCCCTCTCAGACCCCACCCCCACATATAGCGTCACTACCCAGCAACAGGGCTGCCGTGCCCTGGGGAACACCTAAGGCTCCCCCCCTCACTAAGTAACAGCCCCAAATAGCCCTGAATAGCCCCAACCAGACCAACCCCCACCCCCAAATGGCTCAAATGGGAGAACAAATCAAAGCCACAGAGCCAATTCATCTCAGCAACCATAAGATAGCCAATCTATCAGATGCACAATTCAAAGCCCTGGTGATCAGGATGCTCACAGAATTGGTTGATTTTGCTCACAAATTAGATGAACAAATGAAGGCTACAATAAGTGAAATGAAGGAAAACGCACAGGGATCCAATAGAGATGGGAGGAAAACTGGGACTCAAATCAATGGAGTGGACCAGAAGGAAGAAACAAACAACCAAACAGAAAATGAGGAAGAAACAAGAATTCAAAAAATGAGGAGAGGCTTAGGAACCTCCAGGACATCGTTAAACATCCCAACATCCGAATTATAGGAGTACCAGAAGGGGAAGAAGAAGAGCAACAAGTGGAAAAATTATTTGAACAAATAGTAAAGGAGAACTTCCCTAATCTGGCAAAGGAAATAGACTACCAGGAAGTCCAGGAAGCTCAGAGAGTCCCAAAGAAGTTGGACCCAAGGAGGAATACACCAAGGCACATCATAATGACATTAGCCAAGATTAAAATGAAGGAGAGAATTCTAGAAGCAGCAAGGGATAAGGGGACAGTCACCTACAAAGAAGTTCCCATCAGACTGTCAGCTGATTTCTCAAAAGAGACCTTCCAGGCAAGAAGGGGCTGGAAAGAAGTATCTGAAGTCTTGAAAGGCAAGGACCTACATCCAAGATTGCTCTATCCAGCAAAGCTTTCATTTAGAATGGAAGGGAAGATAAAGTGCTTCTCAGATAAGGTCAAGTTCAAGGAGTTCATCATCACCAAGCCCTTATTCTATGAAATGTTAAAGGGACTTATCTAAGAAAAAGAAGATAAAAAATATGACAGTAAAAAGACAGCAAACACAGATATTAAGAACCATACCTAAAACAAAAGCAAACTAAGCCAACAACTAGAACAGGAACAGAACCACAGAAATGGAGATCACATGGAGGGTTAGCAACAGGGGAGTGGGAGGAGGGGAGAGGGGGAAAAGGTACAGAGAATAAGTAGCATAGATGGTGGGTAGAAAATAGACAGGGGGAGGGCAAGAATAGTGTGCGAAATGTAGAAGCTAAAGAACTTATGACACATGAACATGAAAACTAAAGGCGGGGAATGTGGGTGGGAGGGGGTGTGCAGGGTGGAGGGGAATGATGGGAGAGAAATGGGACAACTGTAATAGCATAATCAATAAAATATATTTAAACAGTTTTTAAAAAAGTACACGCTCATGTCCAACATAGCAAGGGGCCAGGAGAGAAAAACTGGGATTGTGTGCTTATTTACTTCTGACTGCTTCCTCCTCTTGGTATAAAGGTTATTGCCCCCTTCTTCTCCTCATGGTGGCACCCTGTAACTCACATAGATTTTGGAATCTGGCTCCCTTTTTCTTCTTCCCCCAACTTTATTTTTAACATCGTGTAGATGATCTGTCTCTCACACTGCTTCCTTAATTTCCCAATGCCCTTTAACTCCCCTGCACTTGACCGCACCCCACCCCGGCACTTGTTATTGCCCCAGAACTCTCAGACACCCACGTCTCATGTGTGACCATAAAACCTGTCCCTCTGGCTCCCCATGGTCTTCTTCCCACTGCACGCACTCTCTGACTTCATGGAGATGTTTTGGCCTTTGATTTCTCCATTTCTTCCAGCCAAGAAGCTCCAAATTGTCAGATTCTGCTACCTGAGGGATTAGGTACTGCCTGAAACCCAATTAGCACTTGGCTTGGTTGGGTTTCTGTAAGCTGTACTCCGGACTGGGCAGTGACCTGGAAGAAGGAGCACGTTTTTCTTCTTATAAAGGACAGACCATATCCTACCATGGACCCACAGGATTGCATGTGCCCAGTAGGACGTTTTTAAAAAATGTTCCTCAAGGCAGTGTATAGGCTGCAGCAGCTTTGATATACTCTAAAGTGGATGGCTACTCGAAACACTTGAACTCTTTCTGCACTTCTTAAACATTTTCTTCACAGTGAAAATACCAACCTCACAACTGGGGGTGAGGAGGGGAAGGGAGACAAAACATGCATACAGTTAAATCCTCAGCTTTGGTCGTTCCCTTGCTTCCAAGAGCAGATATGTGATTTCTTGTAGATCCCACCAACCTGAGGCACCTACAGGAGATTCTGACTCAAAACTGAGTTATACAGAGAAGGCTGGGCAGGAGCATCTACTTTCCTGGAAGCATGGTGATTGAGGAGGTTTGGTTCAATAGTTGGCAGCGTGGGGGCTGGCCTCTGAGCTAGAGCTTTGTGGTTATCGTAGCAGCCTCGTTCCTCTGATGGGTTAGTCCCACAGTGTGTGTGTGTGTGTGTGTGTGTGTGTGTGTGTGTGTCTGTGTAGGGGGTGTGTGTAGGGGGTGTGGAGTGGGGAGGGAGACATTTCTGGACACTTGGCCAATGTTTGTTGTTTTCAAAATTTTTTTCAATTATAATTTACACTTAATATTATTTTGTATCAGTTTCAGGTGTATAGCATAGTGGTTAGACAATCATATACTTTTCAAAGTGCACCCCCAGATATTTCCAGTACCTACCTGGCACCATAAATAGTTACTACAATACTATTGACTTCATTTCCTGCTTTCCATCTCCAGGACTATTTTGTAACTACCAATCTGTACTTCTCAATCCCTTCACATTTTTCACCCAGTTCTCCAGTCATCTGGCAACCATCAGTCTGTTCTCTGCATTTGTGACTCAGTTTTGTTTGTTCATTTATATTGTTCTTTAGATCCCACATATAAGTGAAATCCTATGGTATGTATCCTTCTCTGACTTACTTATTTCACTTAGCATAATACCTGCTAGGACCATACAAGCTGTCACAAATGGTAACATTTCATTCTTTTTTATGGTCAAATAATATTCCATTGTATGTATGTACCACGGCTTTTTTATCCACTTGTCTATTTATGGGCACTTGGGTTGCTTTGGTATCTTGGCTATTATAAATAACACTTCATTGGACTTGGGGGTGTATATATTCTTTTGAATTAGTGTTTTGGGCTTCTTTGAACATATACACAGAAGTGGAATCACTGGGTCATACACCATGATCAAGTGGGATTTATTCCTGGATGCAAGGTTGATACAATATTTATAAATCAATTAATGTGATAACACCACATAAACAAAATGAAAGATAAAATCATGTGATTATATCAATAGATGCAGAGAAAGCATTTGACAAAATCTAGAAACTATTTATGACAAAAACTCTCAGCAAAGTGGGAATAGAGGGAACATAACATAAGAAAGACCATATAGGACCAACCCACAGCTAGCATCATACTTAATGGGCAAAAACTAAAAGTGTTCCCCTTAAGCTCAAAGTCTGTTTCTTTACAGCTCTTGGTGGTTTTTTGAGCTCCCTAGATCTCTTTCTGCTAAGCTAGCTGGAGTGGATTCTGTTCTAAGTGGAACGCTGGCCACCATGAGCACCTTCCTTGCCTTTCCCACATCTCTGCCACCTGTCCTTCCTCTGCACCCACCCAGCAGAACACCTAGTGGCCTTCCGTTCCCTTTACACCTGGGCAGCTGAGCAGTTTGTGGCAGGAAATCCGATGGCCACCATTTGGGCCTCAGCCTCAGTTGTGTCATTGTGGATACCCAGCTGTCCTTTTCTTTCTGTTTTCATGGTCATCTCCCATTCTCTCCCACGGTCTAAACTTTCACCCTTTCCTACATGCCTGGCCTCTTCCCCTCAGCAGACCACCCTTTAACTTTCCATTCTATTTACCCCTCACCCCTTCCACACCTGATATCACTCCTCTCCCTGCCAATTTTATGCACCTTCCCTACATTTCCTACTTGAAGGCTACTTTACCACAGCACCTCTGGCCCTATCTCCTCCCACCTTCTCTGGACATTGCTTAGTCCTGCATCTTCTCCCTTTCTTTTTTATTCTCAAAAAATAACTGAAAAACATAGAGTTAGTTTGCATGCTAATTATTTTGTATGCCAATTGTTTCTTCAAATGTGATGGAATCTGTTCTTAAGTTGAGGTAAGGATTTATGCGTGAAAGTGGGGGGCAGGGGGCGGCGAGAAAACACGGTGGACAGTCTGTACACAGTAAATCTTGTCTGCATTTTTTAGGGGGTAAACTGATTAGCTGGCAGCCAGAGAAGATGGTCAGTCTGGGCCTTCTGTGCTTGAATATGTCACAAAGGGAAATCAATGAAAACAATTTCAGTTGTTTACGGACTCTCGAGAAAACCACATTCTTCCTCTGTCTCTACGATGTCTCCTCATGTCCTTCCATCAGCTTCCCACCCCCGTTAGGACTCCTCACTCCCTACTGCATCTTTCTCATGAACCCTCTCTTCACACTCAAATAATTCCCATCTTTAAAAAAATTATTCTTCCTTGAACTTCCCCTGCTAGCATATTTGAACTTGTCCAAAAACTCACCTCTCCTCTTGGTCTCTCCTTCCTCACCTCTTTTCACTTCTTATTCCATGTGAGTTGGTTTTTGTAACACCACTTTGCCAAAACTCACTCAGTACCTACTAAACACGGGGGACAGTTGTTAGTTGTCTTCTTACTGGATTTTCCAGCTGTTTCTGACCCTTTGGGATTCCCAGGACACCTCTCAGTCCTGTTTTTTTTTTTTTTTTAACTATATTTATTTCTTAGAGAAAGAGGGAGAAGGGGAGGGAGAGAAACATTGGTGGTTTTCTCTTGTATATACCCCAATCAGGGATTGAACCTGCAATCCAGGCATGTATCCTAACTGGGAATCAAACCAGTGGCCTTTTGCTTTTCAGGTCGATGCCCAACCAACTGAGCCACAGCAGCCAGGGCTCAGTCCTGGTTCTTTACGTTCATCTATGATCACCCAGAGTTCATGGGCTATTCTTCACATCACAGTCTTAGGTGGTTTTTAGGGCTTTTCTTAGCCAGTTCCCTTCCTTCTGGACTCTACGTATCATGTGCTGTCATTTTTTTTAGAGCTAGTAACGATGTGCTGGTGACTTCCAAACCTGTCGATGATTGCTAGAAAATTATAAAGAAGAAAATTACATTCAGAGGAAAGGGGAGACTTTGTTTTATCCTAAGACAAAAATGCTACCATTTCACTGAACTCTTTCCATTGTATGATGGCCCACCTTTCACCGGGGAGTTACCCAAAGGTTTAAGGAGAGGCAACCAAGTTGGCTAAGGTGCGAGCAGAGCACCCCTTCCCCGAATCGCTCCTCCCTTCCTGCCCCAGAGACCTCAAAATGAAGACTAGGAAGTGGCTGCCTTTTAGTTCGCTCCATCCATCTGTTTTCCCTTGAGTTCCTCTGTAAATATGGACACTAGTTAGGTACAGGCATGGGGAATACTCTCTACCATCACCCAGATGGCTGGATGGGCCTTGGGAGTGGCAGCGACGTTATGTGCACAATCTACCAGCCCGGTCAGGTCACCCATAGGTCATTTGTGTGCTACGAAGTGTAATCGGGGTGCCCCGCTGTGCAGCATTAGATAAAGAGACTCTCCTCGAGGGGCTGTTGGTACTCTTCACAATGTTTGTATCAGAATTTGTTGGTGCAGCTAGAGGGACCTGATGCTTTAAGAAGGGCTTCCTCTCCCCATGGCTTCCCTCCCACCCCCTCCACTAAAACTTTCCTCTCCTAGCACTAATGGTTTCTACCATACACTTGGACGCTCAACCACCCTTTGGTTGGATATTTTCTTGTCCCCCAACACCTTGAAGGTAGAGACCATGGAGCTCATACATGATGTATATGACATGTTTCTAATGTGGAAAGAGAATGAGCCTAGACTGTGATGCAGGAAGAGGATGAACTCTGAACTGGACAAACCCATGTGTGAGTTCTGCTCAGTTGTTTACAGGTTGTATGACCTTGGGGTAATTATTTTTCTGAGACTGCAGTTGAGTAATTATAATATAGGGATAATAATGTACTTTATGACATGGTGGTTATAACAATGAAATGAAGAAGTCAAGTAAACCATGGCATTTATTAAATGTCCCCAAATGACAGCTGTTAGTAGTATCATTAGTAGATTCCTAATAGATATTTCTTGCTCCTATTGCTTCTCTTTTCTCCCTGGAGAATCCACTCAGTCTTGTAGTTCATCCATCACTTCTTAGTGGGTAATTCCTCTTCTCTACTCTCTATGGGCTGCATCACACACCTGGGCATTTGTCACTGCCGATGAATACTGATGTATATGTTTTTATGTTTATGCTTTGTACCATAAACTCTAGTGTGGGGTTCCTGAGCTATGGATCCTACTTAGTAGCTTTGAAACCCCGCTGGCTTGCGCAGTGTCCCAATAGATGCTCAGTAAATATTTGGTGATACAGATGAAAATCATTTCACCTTAGAATGTAACTGGATACATGCTGAGGTGAAAATCCTCCCTTACCCTTCAGTCTATATTCTACTCCCATCCCTGCCCTCTCCCCCTCCACACTCCCTTAAACAGCCCTGCCCGCACCCAAGTTGGGGCCCACTGTGCTGGCCTCAGCTAGAACAGATTGCTGTGCAAGTACTTGGCAGAGTAATAATCTATTTGTGGATAAGCAGAGATTGGCTGTGTGCTCAGTAGAGTTATGAACTGTCACTATTAACACCCATGAGTCACTAGCATCATGGTGGGCTGAGTGATTTTTCCGCAGGCTTATAGTACATGTGGTACTAAAAATGTCACTGTCCATCTGTCTAATCAGCTTCTGTTCCATTGATGTCATAGATATTTAAATGAGCTACTCTTTTTATGCCCAAATACACAGGAACTTTATGTAATCCTCAGACCCCTCATGTGGGTATGGTATGGTAAGAGAAGTTAAGAAGGAAAATAAGCAAATGAGTGAATTCTGTGCTGTCATTCCTGAAGCCAGATCACTGGCCTCACAGCCCAGGAATGGAAGGGTGAGGACTAGCTGGAAGAACAGATGAGTTGCGTGGCCCTTAACCCAGTAGAATTTCAGCCCCATACCTTATTGACTCTGCTGTTTCATGTCCACCTTCTAAATCACTCAAAAATTCTTGTGTGACCAGCCCGACTCCAGGCCATTAGGCAAGGGAATTCTGGGAAATGTGGTTTCGGCTTAGCTAACTTGATACAGTACAAGCCCATCACAGAAAGTAACCTTGGTTAGCATCCTAGAAAAAGAAAATCATAGAAAAAGAGACAATATTAATCATATTTCTCAATTATAAAAGTAACTTACACTGTAATTAGTGAGCAATCTGTGGACAATACTTTGAGGTGGTATGAATATCCTGATGCCAACAAAGTTTACCCAGTGGTTTCAGTATCTATTGATTATCCCTGTCAGAGTCAATTTTTAGTGTTGGTGGGAGCTCCTTTGGGCCAGGCCTTGAGGCCTTTTATTAATTTTTATTTATTTTTTATCCTTACCTAAGGATATGCTTATTGATGTTAGAGACAGGGGAGGAGAGGGAGAGAGAGGAGGAGAGAAACAGCAATACGAGAGAGAAACATTGATCAGTTGCCTCTGTGTATGTGCTCTGATCAGGGACTGAACCTGCAACTAGGCATATGCCCTGACAGGGAATCGAACCTGTGACCTATAGAGTTTATGGGATGACACTCCAATCAACTGAGTAACACCTAACAGGGCCTGAGACCTTTTAACATGACTCTTGGTTTTTGTGTACTTTCTTGTTTTGGGGACAACAAGAGATCCAATGCTCAACTTGTATTTTTCTGGTCCTAGACCAGGGACTAGATAGTTTCTTCAAGGAACCGCAGTCTTTTCAGTAAAGAATATATTTAGACACTAAGGACTGGTTGGTAGGTGTGCTCATTGCCATTGGTATGTTACTGCACCTAGGCTCTTCCAGTTGAGAGTGACAGAAAAAGTATTTTTGAAAACTTCAGTTTAATGATATTTACCATTCAAATTTGTTCTTACCTTTTTTATTTTAGATTTTTATCTCTTTTCTCTGACAATCAGATTTTGGTTCCTAATAATATTAATATATTTATTTGCTTTACCGTATTACATACACAAAATATTTGGGGTACATGATATTATTATTACCACTACCAAGAAATCCACCAAGTAAAATTTAAGATTTATATTCAGTTCTTTTGTCCTTAGACTATATATCCCATTAATGATATAGAGACTAGAGAATTCAGTCCTTAAAAATTATTTGGATTAATTATTTGTTTGGTTATGCTATTGAATTTATGTAAAGTTAGGTTAGGTTTTTTTAAATTAATAAAATGTATCTTTCATAGCAATTTTGAATTGAGCAGAAAGCACAGAGAGTTTCCATATACCCCCTAGCCCCACACATGCCCACCTTTTCCCACTATCAACATTCTGCATCACAGTGGTACATACATCACAATCAATGAACCTACACGGATGTGTCATCACACAAAATCCATAGTTTTCCTTGGGGTCCACTTTTGGTGTTATACACTCTATGGGTTTGGACAAATTTGTAAATGACATGTATTCACCATATGGAGATCAACCATCTGCCTAGATTTCCCTTTTTTAGAATGTCATATAATTAGAATCAGATGGTAGGTAGCCTTTTCAGATTGGCCTCTTTCATTTGATAATAGGCATTTAAGTTTTTTTTTTTATGTCTTTTTATAGCATGATAGCTCATTTTTTTTCTGGTGCTGAATAATATTTCATTTTCTGGATGTACCACTGTTTATTCATTTACCCACTGAAGAGCATCTTGTTGCTTCCAAGTTTTGGCAATTATAAATTAAGCAATTTCAAATTTCAAATGTTTGTAGCAATAAACATTTATGTGCAGGTTTCTCTGTGGACATGTTTTCAGTTCATTTGGATAAATATCAAAGAGTGCTACTGCTAGGCCTTAAGACTATGCTTAGTTTTGTAAGAAACTGCAAAACTGTCTTTCAAAGTAGCTATACCATTTTGTATTCCCACTATCAATGAATGAATCTTCCTATTGCTCTCATCCTTGCTAACATTTGGTGCTGTCAGATTTTTGGATTTTGGCTATTTTAATAAATGTATAGTGGTATTTCTTTGCTATTTAATTAACAATTCCCTAATGATAAATGATGTTGAACATCTTTTCATATGTTTACTTGCCATCTTCTTTGGTGAGGTGTCTATTCAGGTCTTTTGCCCATTTAATTAATTAATTAATTAATTTGTAAACTTATTTTTAATTATAGTAGCAGGTATGCCAAGACAAAAAAAATTTGTCCCAAATGAAAGAACAAAGCAAAGCTCCAAAAATAACACTAAGCGATGAAGAGAGAGCCAACCTATCAGATGCAGAGTTCAAAACACTGGTAATCAGGATGCTCACAGAAATGGTTGAGTATAGTTGCCATATAGATTAAAAAGTGAAGGCTATGCAAAGTGAAATAAAGGAAACTGTACAGGGAACAAATAGTGACTGGAAGGAAACCAGAACTCAAATCAACGGTTTGGACTAGAAGGAAGAAATAAACATCCAATCAGGACAGAATGAAGAAATAGGAAATCAAAAAAATGAGGAGATGTTTAGGAACCTCCCAGCCAACATTAAACATTCCAACATCTGAATCATAGGGGTGCCAGAAGGACAAGAGGAAGAGCAAGAAATTGAAAACTCATTTGAAAAAATAATACAAGAGCTCTTCCCCAATCTGGCAAAGGAAATAGACCTCCAGGAAATTCAGGAAGCTCAGAGAGTCCCAAAGAAGTTGGGCCCAAGGAAGCACACACTAAGGTACATCATAATACATTACCCAAGATTAAAGGTAAGCAGCAAGAGGAAAGGAGACAGGTACCTACAAAGGAGTTCCTATCAGACTGTCCACTGATTTCTCTAAAGAAACCTTACAGACAAGAAGGGACTGGAAAGAAATATTCCAAGTAATGAAAGGCAAGGACCTACATCCAAGATTGCTCTATCCAGCAAAGCTATCATTTAGAATGGAAGGGCAGATAAAGTGCTTCCCAGATAAGGTCAAGTTAAAGGAGTTCATCATCACCAAGCTCGTATTATATGAAATGTTAAAGGGGCTTATCTAAGAAATAGAAGATAAAAAATATGAACAGTAAAATGACCACAAACTCACAACTACCAACAACTGAACCCAAAACAAAACAAAAACAAACTAAGCCAACAACTAGAAGAGGAACAGAATCACAGAAATGGAGATCACATGGAGGATTATCAGTGGGGAAGGGGAGTGGGGAGAGAGGAGAAAAAGGTACAGAGAATAAGAAGTGTAAATAGTAGGTACAAAATGGACACAGGGAGGTTAAGAATAGTACAGGAAATGGAGAAGCCAAAGAACTTATATGTACAACCCATGGACATGAATTAAGGGGGTGGGGAATGCTGGTGGGAGGTAGGGTGCAGGGTGGAGGGGAATAAAGAGGAGAAAAATATGGGACAACTGTAATAGCATAATCAATAAAATATATTTTTAAAAACTACAAAAAATAAAAGCAAATTATTTCCTTATTGTTGAATGTTAAAAGTTTTTTGCATATTTTGGGTAACAATCTTTTATTAGATGTGACTTTGGCAAAAATTTTTTTCTAGTTTATGACTTGTCTTCCCATTTTCTTGACAGTATTTTTCATAGAGCAGAATTTTACAATTGTAATGAAGTCTAGCCTATTGATTCTTTTATGGATTGTATCTTTGGTGACAGATCTAAAAACTCATCACCACTCCCAAGGTCATCCAGGTTTTCTCCTGTTATCCTCTAAGACTTTTATAGTTTCTCATTTTACAGGTTGATCTGTGATTTATTTTGAGTTACTTTTTATGAAGGATGTAAGGTCTATATCTACATCCATTTTTTTTCATGTGGATGTCTTGTTCCAGCCCCATTTGTTGTGAAGACTGTTGTTGCTCCATCGTATCGCCTTTGCTCTTTTGCAAAGATCAGCTGACACTATTACGTTGGTCTATTTCTGGGCTCTATATTCTGTTCCATTGAGTTACCCAAGAATTTCATTTTGGGGGATGCCATTATGGTATCCAGCACATTACCCCAAATAGTAATGTGTTTTTGATTTCAAATTCCACTTACTTATTGTTTTTATATGGAAAAGATGGACTTTTTAATGTTAGGCTTGTAACCTACAACCTTACTATAATCACTGAGGAGTTTCAGAAGCTTTTTGTTGATTCTTTTGGATTTTCCACATAGATGATTGTGTCATTTATGAACAAAGAGAGTTTATTTCATCCTTTCAAATACATATATCTTTTATTTATTTATTTTTGGTCTTACTGCATTAGTTAGAATTTCCAGTATGATGTTGAAAAGCAGTGGTGAGAAGAGATGACCTTTCCTTTCCCCAAAGATTAATTTTGGATATTTGGATTCAGTTTTAGGCTTCACATAAGAAATATTTATGCCTAATTACTCTTATCCTTTTTCTTTATACACCATCTCACCCACTCTTTTTTGTTCTTTCAACTTGTATTTATTTCTGATTTGTATTTTCTGATTTTTTAAAAAAATAAGCAAATGTGCATACTCATTTAATAATTCCATTATACTTAAGCAAAAGGTGACATACTATATATACTCCTTTGAGTTTGGCTTTATTCATTTCACAATATATTCTGAAAATCATTAATATCCAGTCACAGAGTTCTTTCACATTCTTTTCATTGCTGCATAATATTCTATTGTGAGCCTCCATGATAATTTATTGCACTAGATGCCTCTGAATAAACATTTGGTCTATTTCTAGTAGTTTGTTATTACAATTAATGCTACAGTTAAAAACTATGTATATATGATTTTGTGTTTGTAGAAGTATATCTTCAGGGTAAATGCCTAAAAGTGTGATTGTTAGGTCAAAGAATAAAGGCACATGTTGTTTTATGGGAAATTGCCAAACTCCCCTCTGCGTGGGTTCTACTATTTTTTACTCCTACTACCAGCAAATATGAGGACCTATTTTCCTATGGCCTCACTAACCTGAGTGTATTCTTAAGAATTTGAATTTTTGCCATCTTGAGAGGTGAAAAATGGTACTCAGTGTGAGTTTAGTTTGAATTTCTCTAATTATACTGAAGCTGAGCATATTTTCACCTGCTTAGACAGGTCCTTATTTCTTGACTAGACAATTACAGTGGCCACCTGACTGGTTTCCTTGACTTTGTTCTCTTTTAATTTTCTAAAATCCCACTAGGGGATTCTTTCTAACAAAAGCAATCAGATCATGAAGTACTCTTGGAAAAAGTCATTCACTCAGGTAATTGTTCATAGGAGAAATTTAAGCTGTTAGCATGGCACACAAAATTCTTAATGATCGGTTCCCCATCTGTCTTGATTCTAGTCTCTCAACCCTGTGCCCCCTGCTTCCGCACTTTCTAAACATTCTTTTTTCTTTTCTTTTCCTGCTATGCTCTCTCATGTCTCTACGCCTTTATGTTTTCCATTCCACCTCCTTGGGATCCCCTTCCTCAGCTTCACCAGAAAACTTCTGCTTAACCTTCAAAGCCCAGTTCAAGTATCATCTCCTTGATAAGGTCTTTCTTAATTCTCTCAGTAGAGCTACTCATTTCTCTCTGTTCCTATGGAATTCGGCAGCACTGACCCCTACAATAGAATTCATTAGATTGTGCTATAATTGTTTATTGTTTAGTTTATCTCCACTCCTCTTTGAGAAGAGGGGTTTATGTTATGTATCTGCACCATAACATAAATAGTTATGGTCGAGCACCATGCTTAAATAGTTATGTAGTGAGTGCTGTATAAATGAACGTGTGCTTAATGAGCAAATAAATGATGAGCAGGATCTCATCCCTCCTGGCTTCTGCTAATATGAAATTTGGTATTTCCCCTTTCTCTACTCAGGCTTTTCTTTTTGTAGGACGTTAATGTATAGATTTAGCAGCTCAGTAAGCATGACCCAGTTTATGAGAGTTTCACAGCTTACTACCACCCAATCTTCTAATCTAATTTCCTTTGGCCAATGATGAGCCATCCAATTATTAAATCTTAGAACTGGAATGGTTGTTGAAGAATCATTTCATTCTTCCTTCTCCTTAAGGCAGGCCTTCAGCTTCTGCTCCATGGTACATAGGAGAGAAGATTGTATAATTACAGACTTCCCCATCAGCAGAGTGCACACCTCTCCTTTCAAATATGTGTCTAATAGTGCTTGAGATAAGTCACCATGATTTTGAACAGGATGGGTTATAGGCATGACATGGATTGAATTTTAAGGTAACAAGGTAAGTCAATGTTTTTTTTCCAGGTCAGACAAACTGCAAACACCTTATTACCAGCACTATCCTAATAACCTGTAGATCTTTTTGATGAAGGTATATATATATAACTAAAATGCCTAGAGAACAAAGTTGAGGGTATTTTACCTGCTTATTCCTTTCCATCATCAGTTGCCTGCTCCTGTATTATTACTATTTTAATAGTCATCGTAACTACTAAGTATTAAGCTGTTACATCACCCATACTAATGTCATTCAAATGAAAATTGGCATTTGACTCCCACTTCCCAAAGCCCATGAAGACAGGGGTGCTTTCTATTACCAGAGCCGCTGAAAAATAACACTTCTACCCCAATCAACATGCATGTGTATTTTTCCCATTCTCTGCTCCCTCCAATATGAATAGATAAACTGTTACACCAGCCCCATAAGGGAGCTGTCCTAGCCGGCTGGAATGGGACTGGGGCTGTGTCACATGTTAGGAAGCTTCTGTGGTCACATGTCTTTAATCTTCAACCAAGTTGGTCGTACTTACCATGAAGAATAGCACAACCTAGGAAACAGCCCAGAGAGGTGCAGGCTGAGATTTGCCTTCAGTTTAGAATAGAATGTTTTCAAACAGGTGCTGTGCTGGTTACTAGGGAGAGGGGATGGTCCTTGCCTTCATGGACTGAATTTTCTACTGAGGGAGCAGAAAAAGAAAGCAAATGGATAAACAAAAAAATAAAACAATTTAAACATGTTATAAAAGAAGCAGGTAAAAGGATGGAATAGAAAATAATAGGGTGACTTACTTTTATGACTTGAAGGATAGGAAGGGACCAGCTGGATGAAGAGCAGGACAAAACCTTGCCATGGATATGAAAGAGCAAATGTAAAGGCCTACAGCAGCCAAGATGTTGCGATTTTAAAAAGAATTAAAGCAAAGGAAAACAGTGAGACTGGAGCTTAATGAGCAAGGGGGAGTGGAGCAGCAAAGCAAGATGTGGTCGAAGGGGCAGGCAACGGTCAGATGAAGCAGGGCCTTCCAGGTTAGTGTTGAAGTTTGTATTCCATTCTGAGGGTAAGGGGACAGTACTGTAGGGCTTTATGTGACCCAACTGGACGTTTAAGAAGATCGTTTTTAGTCCCTTAGGAGGATACATTGGAGGGTTGGGAAGACCCATGAAGGGGCTGCGTGTTTCTGGGAAGAGGTGTGAGTGCCTTGTTTGAGGTGGGTAGTAGCAAAGATGGAAAGAAATGGATGAATCCAGAACTATCTTGGATGTGAAACTGATGGGTCCTAGTGATAGATTAGATACTGTGGGATGAAAAACAGGGAGGAGTCAGAGAAAATTTCTAGAGTTCTCCAGTCTTGAACAGCTAGATAGTGGTACTCATACTTTCTTTTTTTAATGTAAAAAATTAAGAATAGAATTACCACATGATCCAGCAACTGGTCTTCTGGATATTTACTCAAAAAATATGAAAACACTAATTCATAAAGATATATGTACCCTTATGCTCATCTAAAATAGCCAAACATGAAAACAATTCAAGTATCTATTGACAGATGATGGAGTAAAGAAGATGTGAGATATATATATATATATATATATATATATATATATATATGTAAATGGAATACTACTCAGCCATAAAAATGATAAAATATTGTCATGTGGCATCATGGATGGATCTGGAGGGTATTTTGCTAAATGAAATAAGTCAGAGGGAAAAAGGACAAAAACCATATGATTTTACTCATATGTGAAACATGAAACAAAAAAAGCAACAAACTAGGAAAACAAATAAAAACAAACTCATAGACCAGACAACAACAGAACGGTGGTTACTGGAGGGGATGAGGGGGCTCACTTGGGTGAAGGGGGCCAAATATACTACGGTGAGGGAATGAAATCGTGCTTTGGGTGGTAAGCACTCAGTAGAGTATACAGGAATTAAATTATAATGTGATACACCTGAAATTTATATAATGTTATTAAACAATGTTATCTCAAAATTAATTTTGAAGATTCAAACAGTACTAAAATAATGTCTAACTGAAAATACCAGTCCCTTCCTATCCCATAGTTTTGTTCCCGAGCAGCAACCATGTCTTCAGCTATTTCCTTGGTACGTAACTCTAAGTTGCTAGATAATATGGGTACATTGCTATTTTCCTAAGATGCCTGTGATCCTTGATTGTTTATTTACATTTAAGAGAGAGGCCCTAGCGCATGGCTTAAAGCTTCATGCGCAGGGCTGGCGTTGTTCTCGGTGGCTAGGAGGCCGCTCTGAAAAGGAAACAGGTGGTGGACTGGCCTAGTATCAGTGTCCAAAGGTCATTTCCATGGGCCCGCTCGGTTTCTCCAGCGAAGAAAATTCCAGTCTCTTGCCTGGGGACTTGCCCTTGACCCCTAATGGTCTAGGAGCCTGGCAGGGAAAGCCTGGGTCTGCTTTCTCAATGAATCGCTCCCTTTTCATCTCGGCGTCTCACACTCACCCTCTGGCTGGTGCCCAGAGCTGGAGCAGCAAGCCTCAGTTTCTCTGAACACTAACCCTCTGGTCTCCTGTTCAGGGAAGGGGTCTAGTCACTTTTATCCTGAGGCTGGGGGGTGGTGTGGGAAACCCAAGAAATCTGGTTTTGAACATATTATGAGGTGCTCATAAGTAGAGCTGTGACGTATGTAGGCGGGAGTAAGGTTTGGGGCTCTGAGGAGATTTCTTATTTGGAGAGAAAAACCTAAAGTCATCAGCACGGGAGGGTCTTTAAGGCCATGGAAATGGAGGCTGTCGTTCGGGACAGAGGTGAGATCAGGGCACAGGACCCAGTGCTGAGGAGCTCGGGAGAGCAGGGAGCCTGCAGGCCAGCAGCGAAGGAGGGTGGGGGGGAGGGGAGGGTGTCCTTTCTCTGAGGGGAGGAGAGGGAAAAGGCCTGCCTCACACTGAAGAAGACTGGTGGCTGAGGACCCAAGTGTCCGTTGGCAGATGAGCGGATACACCAGAGGTGGTATGTGCAAACAATGCAGTATTCTTCAGCCTTGGAGAAGAAAGAAATTCTGACATACGCTACAGCATGGATGAACTTGAAGACATTATGCTAAGTGAAATAATCAGACACAAAAAAGCCATTCATGTGCAATACCTAGCATACTCAAATTTACGGAGAGTAAAACTGGGAATGGAAGTTGCCAGCAGCTGGGAGTGGAGAATGCGGAGCTAGTGTTTAACAGGCTCGTAGTTTTAGTGGGAAAAGGAGGAAAAGTTCTGGAGGTGAATGGTGGTGAGGGTTGCCCAACAATGTGAATGTATTTAATTACCATTAAACTGGACACTTCAAAATGGGTAAAATGGTAAATTTTATGTTATGTATATTTTGCCATAATAAAAAAAAGAAATTAGAAAGTTCCAGCTAATACTAAGACCACTGATGAAAACAAAACAAAACAAAACAAAACAAAACAAAGTGGTATGAAAAAAGCAAACAACAAACCCAAAACTAGTAGGAGAGAAAAGATAGCAGTGCCCTGTAAACCCGTTTTGTTGATTTAGGCTGGTCCCCCCTCTGCCCTCCCCTGCCTCACCCACCCTTAACATGGTGCTTCTGTCTAGTCCTTATGGAGGTGAGTCTGCTGTGGGGAGAACAGGAGAGAGTGCAGAGAGCTGGGGAGGAAGGAAGTTAAAGAATAAACATCTGGGGAGGGTGATGGTGTGGGGAGAGAAGAAAAAGAACACTTGAAGAAGGGACAAAGAGACAGAGGGAAAAGCTTCCTCCAAATGTGTGACAGCCAGGCAAGAAGACAAAGGTAGGCCAGCCCCTCACTGTCCGGGGCTTGCTTCACAACCGTGTGACAAGGGCTCAGGATGTAGGTCCCACACAGCCATGACACACAGCTGGAAAAGGTCCAGCTAAGTCAATTAAAGCCGTGCCTCCCTGTCCTTGCAGAATCTGATTCTGCCAAGTGAACCGGCTAGAAATGAACAAGGCATACTCTTCTTCTTATATGATGTGTGTGTCTGGGGAGACTTATGAAAAACACATGTGGGCGTATCTCTGAACGCCGTCACCACTTCAAGCTCACCAGGTAAATGAGTGGGAAACATGGTTTCGCTGTGCTCCACAGAAGAGAATCTTAAGAGAGATCCATGATTTTTCTAAAACACGTATTTTATAGCACAGGTAGTACTTGCTTATTTAGAGAAATTAGAAAATAAAGGAAAGCTAAAAGAGGAAAATGAAAATCTTCCCCGATCCCACGTCCTAAAGCTAACTGCTGCTATCGAATGGGCACACTATAATTTCTCCTTGAGTGCGGCGGGCTTGTCTGCTTCAGCCAGTGGGGGCGGTGAGAGTGAAACCGCGTGATCCCGGAGTCTGGGAGTCTGCTCGTACAGGCCTGGCGCGCCTGCCTTGTTGTTGGAGCACTTGCTCTTAGAGCCCTGAGTTGCCACGTAGGAGATCTGCCTACTCTGAGGTTGCCATGCTGTGAGGAAGACCCAGTCACGTGGAAACACACTTGTAGGCACGCTGCTTAACACTGGGTCACCGGCGCCAGGGTGTGAGACAGGAGAGTGAAGAAGCCTTCAGATGCTTCTAGCTCCAGCCATTAGATCCCATGCGGCCAATCCGTTCTTCACAGTGGAGCTCCAGACATGGATGAGCAGAGATAAGTCATCCCACCCTGTGCCCTGGCCAAATTCCTGACCCGCAGGATCAGTGAGTACAGTAAAAATGGGTGTGGTTTTATGCCACCAAGCTTTGGGGTGGTTCATTGTGCAGTTATAGATAACTGGAACACGCAGCTATTCAGTTCCCCTTCTCAGAGGGAATCACCATTACCAGTTCCATATTTTCCTTCTAATGTATTTTTTAAACAAATGGTTGCATGCCATGCACTTTATGCTGTACTTTGATTTTTTTCATTTAACACCATCTCTCGAAGATTCTTCAACCACACATGTAGAGCTTTTTTATTCTTTTTTTATAGATGCATAATATTTTTTATACAGTCGTGCTCAGCTAAATGACGGATGCATTCTGAGAAATGCATTATTAGGTGATTTTGTCATCTTGCAAATATCACAGAATGTTCTTACAGAAAACTAGATATTATACTATGGTCGGCTATATATACCTAGGCCATGTGGTCTAGCCTCTTGCTCCTAGGCTACAAGCCTAACAGGCTACAGCATCTTACTGTACTGAATACAATGGTAATTATTTGTGTATCTAAATGTATCTAAACAAAGAAAAGGTACAGCCAAGATACACTATTAAGGGGAAAAAATGATACATCTGTACGTGTAGGGCACTTGCCATGAATGAAGCTTGCAGGCCTGGAAGTGGCTCTGGATGAGTCAGCGAGTGAGCGGTGGGTGAATGAAAAAGGCTCAGGACATTGCTGTACACCACTGTGGACTTTATAAATACTAGACACTTAGGCTACACTGTGTATAAAACAACAAGATATTAAATCAAGCACAAGAGAAAATGATAAATGAAGAGACATGAAATGTATGAGGCAGCTGCCAGCATAACACAGTGTATTGGTTTACAGCAAACTTTTAATAAATAAAAATAGAGCACTCTGAAATAACGATAGAATGTGCAGTATAGTAAAAACATAAACAAGAAACAGAGTTGTTTATTATCATTATCAAGTATTAAGTACTGTACATACTGTGTGTGCTGTGCTTTTACACGACTGGCAGCAGAGTGGGTGCGTTCACCCCAGCATCACCACAAACCTGTGAGTAATGTGCCGCTACAATGTCGAAACCATTACTAGGTGCTAGGGATTTCCCAGTTAGATTATAATTTTATGGGAACACCATTGTATGTATCGTCTGTCATTGATTCGAAATGTCATCATGTAACATAGCTGTATAAATATTTCATAATTTAAATAACTAGCCCTATATTGATGAAGATTTAGATTTTGTTCATATAACTGCAAGGAACCAAAAGTCTACACACAGTGGCTCAAGTAAATAGGCTTTTTTTTTTTTTTTTTTTGTCTCAGTGAGCAGTCCAAGGGTAGGTGGTTGCTAGCATTGATTCAGTTGTTCAACAATATTAGGACTAATCTCTCTTAGCCTACTCTCATGGCCTTTTTGTTTGTTTGTTTGTTTGTTTGTTTGTTTTAGTCCCAGGATGAGTTCTACAGGACTAGTTTTTCAAAGAAAATAGGGTGCCCATGTGTTTGTACATTTTTTCTGGGAAAGCAAGACATTTTCCCAGTAGATTTTCACTTAAGTCTTGTTCACCAAAACCAAGTCACATAACAACCATAGCTGCAAGGGAGGCTGGGAAAGTGGAGAACGAGACAGCCATCATAATCCTTGTTTTGGGGTTCAACCTATTTCCACTCTGAGGAGAATTGGGTTTTATTTACTGGGAAAAAGTGGAAAGAGGAAAATAGATATAATGGACAGAAAAGTCACAGTGTTTTGCACATTAAAAGGGCTTTCCCCACTCTAAGATTATAAAACAACTTCCTCATGTTTTCTTCTGATATTTTAATGGTTTAATTTTTTACATTTCAATTTTCAATTCACTTGGTTCCTATATTATTAATTTTTGAATACAGATAGAATTTTTTCTGAGATGATAATCCTGTTGTTTTCATAGTATTTATTAAACAATCCACTTTTTCTTCACTGATTTAAAACTCCACCTTTATCTTGCACAAAATTCCTGTATAAATTTGACTCATTTTTTTTATTTTTCCTGATTATTCTATAGACACACTCATTAATGTAGTACCACATGTTTTAATTAGCTGTGATGTAGTAGAATAGACATCTTTTTTGTTTTTCCCTCCAGAATTATCCTGGCAATTCTCCAAATAAGCTTTGGAACCACTTTGTCAAGTTAAAAAAAATTCTGTTGATATTTTATGAGGATGACATAAATGTTAAGTTAATTTAGAAAGAATTAACACCTTGCCCTGGCTGGTGTGGCTCAGTGGGTCGGGCATCACCCCACAGACTAAAAGGTCGCAGATTCAGGTCCTGGTCAGGGTACATGCCTGGGTTGTGGGCCTGGCCCACACTGGCCTGGCTAATATATAGATATATATATATTTCTTGGTTTATATGTGTATATACATTCATATGTAATGTTCTCAAGAGACTATTCATCTATGCCCCCTTGTAAGAGTTTTTCACTGATGCCTTTTTAGAAACTTTGTTTTGAAAAATAAAATTAAGATATAAGCCTTTCATTTTAGACTTATTGACCAGCTAGGAGATTCCAAGCAGTACAGAGGAGAGGTTGGTGAGGAAAAGATGATCTTATCCAGACCGTGGTGTGATTATTAAGTTTAAAAGAAGGTCAGGGAGAAGGTTTCAGAATGGAGCATATTGCGGTAAAACACATTTTTATCTACTGGCAAATAGGATCCATTTATGTATTGGCCAGATACTGACTTGTCAGACTGAATTTTTGCTCATAATTGAAGGTTAAATCCAACACAGTATATTTTGAAATAACTTCATGTTCTTCTATATACCTGCATTGCTCAGATCTTCTTGGAATGAAGTACATTTTTTAAAAAAGTGTTTCCATTCATGTTTTGTTATTTTAACATCCTTAAAATCTGTAGAACATTTTGTTCAACTTCCTTTCTGAGGTAAAAAATAATGAAACTCCTGATTTCGAGTTAAAGAAGGAGAAGAATATAGAGAAAAAAATGAGTGTTTTCCTTCTGGGGAAGGTTAATGTGGGTACAATAATGACCAAAACCTCTTTTGAAGGCTTGAAGTTTGCAGAATCAATGGGGACTGTCATTACTTTGGTATTTGCAAAGAGGCTGAATTCATTCCAAATCCCCCACGTTGCGCTTTGACGCTCAGAAGACTGACGCAGGTTTTTATGTTATTTTCCACTTCCTGGAGCGAGCTTTTAGTGGACTTGAAGCAAACAGCAGCAGGAGAGAATGAAGAATGACTGAACCAGATTGAGTGACTGTGCACAGGTGACAAAGATGGGAGAGGAGGACCCAGGAGAGCTAGTGCTGATAAGGATCCCATGTGCTTTACTGACACTGAAGCTCTCCAGGGAGTTCAAAGGATGTTACAGTATGGTCTGATTACCTCTCCCAGCAACTCTGGACCATAGGTAATAAGTAGAAAGGAAGCTCTCATCTGCGGTAGCTAAATGCCGGATGGGGAACAATGAGGCCCTGTTCTTCCAGCATTCCCCAGGCCCTGTACAATGGAAACCCCAGTCCTCTCTGCATTCCCACTCCAGGTGAGGTGACACTGGCCAGGACTCCTCTTGCCCTCCTCTTAGTTGAGTCAGCTTCAGTTTCTCCCTTGTGTTAGAGAAAGTGAATCCCACACTCCTTTTAATCACAATCAACAATACTGGCTTTGTGGGTTCAGCTGTCTCTCCAGTGCCTGCTCCTGAAGGGTGAAAAGTGATAAGTTAGAAACTGGACCCATTGAGCTGGCTTGGCTGCAAATCAATGACCCCAGGCAAACAAGTCTTATCAACTTTCATTCGATCAATTCTAATCCTTGAGCTGTGTAATTCTTCCCTAGCTGCAGCCCTTCCCATATCTCTAGATGCACAGAAACATTAAAAAGTAACCTGCAGGTGTCCGAATGAGGAATTTGGGGAGGAATGTGTCCCTGATAGGTGCAGGCTTTGGTGGTTAGTAAGAGTGACATCTATTATATCATTTTAAAGGTTCTGAAAGAGCTCACATTACTTATTTTTGTAAAAAAGAAAGAAAGAGGGAAAACTCCCAGAAATTGAGTTTTTGAAGAAGAAAGATACAGTTAATATTTACTTGGCAATTACAATCATTATTACAGTTGTATCAGAGCAAGTGACTCACATCTGCGATAGAATTGTGGGTAGTGTGGCTTCCCAGACCAGGCATCTGAGCTTCTGAGAGTCAGTAATTCACTCCGCAGAAGAAACACCTAAAGCCCCTCTTAGGAACTCTTAGACCATTTATCTTAAAATTGAGTGTAAAACATAGTTCCTCTGGAACCCTCAGCTTATTCCCACTTAATTTATCTGATTAAGTGCATATTTTCTTCTTCCTTCTTAAGAAGAAGAAAGGTTGGAAGGGAACTGAAGGGATGGGGAACAGAGAGAAGAGGTTACAGAAACAGTGGAATCCCCAAAGTATAATGCATTCTGGAGTCATCTTGTGTGGGGTGAGCAACACTACACGTAAGTGTGAGTTCAGCAAAAAATTCGAACATATAAATATTATATGTTTAATAAGCCAAGGAATTTTAACAGTGGTAAAGCTGCTATTCAAAAATATTTTAATACATTTAAAAAAGTAATTCAGTCAACACAATGTTGCAGAAGAACAAAGTTGAAGCACTGACACTATCCAACTTCAAGACTTACTATAAAGGGACAATAAGACAGCGTGATACTGACGAAAGAATAAACAAATAGATCAACAGAACAGCATAGAACCCAGAAGTAGACCCACATGATATAGTCAACAGATCTTTACGAAGGAGAAAAGGCAATATAATGGAGCAAAAATAATCTTTTGAACAAATGGTGTTGGAACAACTGGACATCCATATGCCAAAAAATATATATATATATACATCTAGACACAGACAAGCTTCACAAAACCTAACTCAAAATGGATCACAGACCTAATTGTAAAATGTAAAACTATAAACTCTTAGAAGATAACACAGGAGGAAATCTAACACAGGATGATCCTTGGTTTGGATACACCACCAAAGGCACCATCCTACACGAAAGAATTGATAAGCTGGACTTCATCAAAATGAAAAATATCTGCTCTGTGAAAGACACTGCCAACAGAACACAGAGACAAGGCACACACTAGGAAAAGATATTTGGAAAAAGATACCTCTGATAGAGGCTTGTTCTGCAAAATACACAAAGAACTCTGGAAACTCAACAGTAAGAAAACAAATAACTCAATTAAAAAAGTAGCCAAAGACTTTAACAGACACCTCACCAAAGAAGATATACAGATGGCAAATAAGCATATGAAAAGATGCTCCTCCGCATCATATGTCACCAGGGAAATGCAAATTAAAACAATAATGAGCTATCACTACACACATATCAGAATGGCTAAAATCTAGAACGCTAACACCACCAATTGCTGGTGAAGCTGTGAAGTAACAGGAACTATTGTTCATTGCTGAAGGGAATGCAAAAGGGCACTTTGTATAATAACCTGTCAGCTTATTATAAAACTAAACATAGTCTTACCATATGATCCAGCAATCACGCTTGATGGTATTTACCTGAAGGAATTGAAGACATAATGTTTACACAAAAACCTGCATACACATGTTTATAGCAGCTTTATTTATTTGCCAAAACCTGCAAGCAGTCAAGATGTTTTTCAGTAAGTGAGTGGGTAAATAAGCTGCGGTACATCCAGACAACTGAATTTCGTCCAGCACTGAAAACAGATGTTCTATTAAGCCATGAAAAGACATGAGGAAACCTTAAATGCATATTCCTCAGTGAAAGAGACCAACCTGAAAAGGGTTACATACTGTACGATTTCAACTATATGACGTTCTGGAAAAGGCATGACTATGGAGACAGTGAAAAGATCGGGGATTAGGGATGGCTGAGCACAGAGATTTTTAGGGCAGTGAAACTACTCTGTGTGCTACTCTAATGGTGGACACATACCATTGTATATTTGCCCCAGCCCATAGGATATACAACAGCTAGAGTGAGCCCTAATGTAAACTGCAGACTCCCAGCGATAAGGAAGTGTCCATGCAGATTCATCAGTTGCAATAAATGTGCCACTCTGGTGGGGGGTGTTGCTGATGGGGGAGGCTGTGCGTGTGTGAGGGCGGGGGGGTGTGGGGAATCTCGGTGCTTTCTGTTCCACTTCACTGTGAACATAAAACCGCTGTTCAAAACAAAAGTATAGTAAAACAAAGAACAATAAAGTCACTCAGGACCTAAAATATTAAAGTATGTTTTGAAAATTTTATTTACATTTTATGTCACCTATATGCATAACAAATGAATTATTTCTTTGTTAAACAGAATTTTGAATTCTAAAAATATTCAAAATATAAATTTGGGAATTTTGTTAAATATTCTAGTCTTGATTTCACTGGGGCTACAGAGAATTCAGTACAGAATCTTGGAAATATGACTTAAAGAAGAAAGAATATTCATCTTATTTCCCTATTTGACCTATAGAATATATATCTTCCTTTTTAGAAGAAAGAAGCATTCTCTGGCTGTCTACTTCCTAGGTTCTCCCGTGTTACAGACTTATATTTAGCAAAAGTGAGAATGGGCTGTCCACCCTGGGAACTAAGCTTTAATTGATGATCGGTGTGAAGAAGCGAAGTCTTTGTATGACTATCAGAAAATAAATTACTGCAAGAAACTCCACAGGGACTACATTTAGATATAACCCATTCTTCCTTTTCTTTCTTTCTTTTTTTTTTTATTGTCTGGGAAGTGTCTCAGCTGAGGACTTGTGTGGAATCTGGGCTGAACTGGTGCATAGCTGGGGCTAGGAATGCTGGCTCACTGGTAAGGGTTGAACTTGGCAGAGGTTAAACGTCAACCCAGAAGATTGGTCATAATGAGTCAGACCCCGGGGAGCAAGTAGAGAAGCAGTGTGGAGTTTGAAAGAAAACACCAGTAGAAGACCCATATTAAAAGCTATATTAAAAAGCCATTAGAAGACCCATATTCAGAGACAGAGACTGACCAAACCATGCATAGATATTGCTTCTGCAAAACTGGACAGATTATGACCATCTGAGCTGGATTGCCTTATGGCATTTGTACTTGTTACCCTAGCTCTGTTTCTTAATGGATGAGGGAGGGGAAGAAGATAGTTTTTGGAAGGGAGAAACAAAGATGGCTATGGAGATAACCACCTACCTAGATAGTGGGATTGACTCTAGCTGTTATTGAATCAGTCTAACCAGTAGCTGGACAGCTTGACTTGATGGGGTACAACCTGGAAGAGGCCAAAATCCTTTCAAATGCTTTGTCACCTCTGCCTTCTCAGAGGTGTCATGCAGGTAAATCTTGCCAGTGGAAACTCTTCAATGGGTCAAGAAATGACAAAAGTGCACTTTTTTCCCCTGAATTATTTATTTTATCTTATTTTTAAATATTCTATTGTTTATGCTATTACAGTTGTCCTACTTTTCCCCCTTTGTCCCCTTCACCCAGCCTGTCCCCCACTTCCATAATCAGTCCCCTCACTGTTGTCTGTGTCCATGGGTCCTTCATATATGTTCTTTGACTAATCCCTTCACCTGCCTTCAGTCAGTCCCTATCTCTCCCAGCCCCTCTGACGGCTGTCAGTCTGTTCCGTGATTTTATGCCTCTGGTTTTATCTTGCTCTTCAGTTTATTTTGTTCATTAGATTCCTCTTACAAGTGAGATCATACGGTATTTGTCCTTCACTAACTGGTTTATTTCCCTTAGCATAATAGTCTCCAGTTTCATCCATGCTGTTGTAAAAGGTAAAAATTCCTTCTTTCTTTCTGCTGCATACTATTCCATTGTGTACATGCACCACAGTTTTTTGATCCACTCATCTACTATGGGCATTTAGGCTGTTTCCAAATCTTGGTTATTGTAAATAGTGCTACTATGAACATGGGAATTCATAAATTCCTTGAATTGGTGTTTTGGGATTCTTTGGGTATATTCTCAGCAGTGGAATTGCCGGATCAAAAGACAGTTCCATTTTTAGATTTTGAGGTACCTCCATACTGTTTTCCACAGTGGCTGCACCAGTCTGCGTTCCCACCAACAGTGCAATAGAGTTCTCTTTTCTCGACATCCTTGCCAGCACTTGTTGTTTGTTGATTTATCAATGATGGCCATTCTGACAGGTTTGAGGTGATATTTCATTGTGGTTTTAATTTGCTTCTTTCTGATGGCTAGTGATGCTGAGCATTTTTTCATATGTCTGTGAGCCCTCTGTATGTCCTCCTTGGAGAAGTGTCTATTTAGGTCCTTTGCCCATGTTTTAATTGGATTGTTTGTCTTCCTGGTGTTGTCATGTAAGTTCTTTATATATTTTGGAGATTAAACACTTGCCTGATGTATCATTGGTAAATATGCTCTCCCGTACAGTCAGTTCCCTTTTCATTGACAAAAGTGCACTTTACAAGCAATGTGTTTATATTTGATCTATTCAATCTATTGAATATTTATTCATTAAAGAAAGGTCTTGGGTCTAATGGGATTTCTTCACTTTGTTGGGGCTGATTTTGGTTTTCTATTTCTTGAAGCTACTGGAAAACCTGTAAGGCAGTCCTGTTCCTTCAACCAGGCAGGACTGCCTTAGAAACAGGACCTCAGAAATCATTTTGTAGTGATGTGGAGGAACAAATAAAATTAAGTTCTCGATGGATACTCTCCCTTAAAGTGTGCTTCAGAACCTGGTTAACTCATTCTCTACATGTAACTCATTGGAATTTTGTGTCAGGGGCTCTAATTGCCACCATTTCTCTCTGTGCTCCTGAAGCACCAGCAATCTTAGAACACAGAGCAAAACCTTTCATTCTACAAGCAGAAACAAGTGATTGAACTGCTGTTATTTTCCAAGTGTTGCAGCAGATATCTACTATACAGGCATCTTCATAATTAGGCATTACCACCGTTTTACAGAGAGGTCACCCCAACCCCATAGTCTTTTTCCAAAGGGAAGTGTAGGACTATTCAAGCTGAGATTGTGTGTGGGATGAGGGTAGGAAAATAAGCAGACTAGGTTTCAAAGGCAGAATTTACCTATTACAAATTTGCATGGGGCCAGTTCTCTCCTGCAATATAAAATCTGAAAGCTGAGCATCTCTCAGATCATAAGTGATGCTTACTATAAATTTGTTTACATCTCAGTCAGGTGCAAATTTTCCAGTATTATGGAAAGCAACAATAAATTGCTTTGCTAGTTTTCAAAATGTGATGCTTTGGGCTATTTTGTAATACCTCCCAAGGTCTACATAAAGCATTCTTATTGGATTTGAGATTTTTATATCTACTTGATGAGCGAGATTGTCCCACAATTCCCACTTTTGTATTGTCCTTATATGATTTTGGTATCAAGCTAATGTTGGTCTTTTGAGTTAGGAAATTTACTTCTTTTTTTAAAAAAGCTTTTTGGACAATTTTATATAAGATTGGCTTTTATGTTCCTTGAAGGTTTGGTAGAACTGTCTCATAACATTTAGTCTCTGTCTTCCTTTCTCTGGGCTCCAGCCACTCTGACTTACTTCCTTACAAGCTCTGGACACCTCTCTTCCCGGAGGGTCTTTGGACACACAATTGCCCTGGCCTCCCCAGCACCTTGTGCTGGCTTTCCCTGAATACCACCTTCTCTGAAAGCCCTCCTCTGATCCTCCTGTCCCAGGCAGGTTTCCCTTCTCCTTTGTTATTCTTTTTCTCAGCATCATGAGTATTTTCTTGATAATAATTTTCATGATTTATAGCTGGTTTGGTGACTTGTTAGTTTATTTGTTTCATATATGAGGGCAGGGGACATGCTTACATTATTCATCCAGTGCTTTGCCTAGTGCCTGGCACATGCTGAAAACTCAATACATATTTGTTAAACACATGCCCCATTCATTTAAATTAAACAGAAAGCTGGGGAGTCCACATAGCTCAGTAGTCCCAAGTTTTTCTCCTACTTGAAGAGTCTATTCTCTTTTAAAAATTTACTGTTTATATTTCCCAATTAGAACTCAGAAAGTTAAGTGTGCTTGAACCAAGTGGTCTTAAATTGTCTTCAAGATAAACTAGAGGGAATTTGGAGAAATGGCTTTAAAACTACATCTTGTCCTCCCTTTGACTTTGCTGACTCTTTGGTTCTATAATTAGCAAACTAATGCCTATTACCGGAGACACCCATTTTGTTTATCTCCAGCAGTACTTTCTGCCTTGAAGCCTACTTTGTCTAGTATTAGCGTAGGCACTCTAGACTTCTTATCCTTGCTGTTTGCATGGCATATTTTTCAATTCACTCATTCTTAACCTATCTTTGTCCTTATATTTGAAATCATCTGCTGTAGACAGCATATACCTGGGTCTTGCTATTTTCTCCATTCTGACAATCTCTATCTTTTATTTGGAGTACTTAGTACTTTTATATTTAATGTAATTATTTTGATTACATTTAGGTCTACATTTTATATTTTGTTTTCTGTTTGTCCCAGCTGTTCTTTTTCTCTGTTACCCCTTTTCTGGTTTCTTTTGTGTTAATTGCATATTTTTCAGGATGTCATTTAAATGTATCTATTAGCCTTTTTGCATTTTAAAGTTATTGCATAAACATTACTATATATATGCCTAACTTTTCAGTCTCAGAGCTAATATTGTACCAGTTCATGTAAAGTGTTAGGAGACTCTGGAAACCATACAGGTCTGTTTACTGCCTTCCCCATGGCCGTGTTTGCCTCAGTTGTCATATGTATTACATGTCTGCATGTCAGACACCCACGCTACAGCGCTAGAACTTTTGCTCTAATCTCATTTCTTTTGAAGTTTTGTGATTTTAGTTACTAGTCTACCTAATAGTTTCTGGGAAACAAGTGAAAACCAAAGCCTAGTTTACAGCCTCAGTGTACTCCTTGTTTCCGAAACTGTCCATGTGTATTTATAAATTGCTTAGAAGCCCACAGGAGGCCACTTTATGGGAACACCTCATTGCAGGCTTTCACTTAATAAACTAGGCTTATTCATCCCCTTTGAAAATTTAAATTGCAGTGAGCATCCAAGACTTCTTCCTCTCATACAAACCAGCCCCTTGTACTTCTTCACGCAAAATCAAATATTTATGGCATGCACTTTATTATAACCCTTTGGCATCAAGCTGCCCATAAAATTAAAATTATTCATGTCTGTGTGTGTGTGTTTGCATTTCTTTCTGAGACGGTGTCTTACGCCATTTCTGCTTTCAGGACCAGTTTTTCCTGAGGTTAAATTGTCTTCTCATGCATGGTACTTTTTACATCTCAAGTTGTGATTTCCAGCATACTTTCCTGTCTTCTTTTTACTTTCATGTTTAGCTGTTAGTTGTTGGCTGTGGAGGACTGTTTTTTTATTCTCTGATTCTGATTCCTTCCTGAGGTGTTTCCCTGACTCCTTGCACGGAAGCCGATGAACCATGTGGAAGCGGGCTCACTCTGCCACTGAGTACTTGTGTGACTTCAGGTCAGTCACTCAATTGCTCTGAGCTCCAATGTATATGAAGTCATCTAAAATTCCTTCTGGTTCTAATAGTCTATGACTATGACTTGACCTGCGCTTCAGTGACACACAAACACTGCTAGCAGGGGGTGGGGTTGGAGCTGCTATAGCAATGTTACCACTTTCCACACATATGCACACACACATGCAAAAAACACACTCAAGCACACGAACACACACAGCTCTCCTTTCTCATTAACCTCGGACACTTGAGGTTTTGATCATCTCACTCTTAGACCTGCTTCTGTATATCCCCTGATTCTTACTCCATATCTGGCTGCTCGTACCTTGTTCTGTAAATGCCCCCAGTGTTTATAGTCTTGAATCTGGCTTTTACCCATTTCAGCTACCTGGTAACCGGCACAGCTCTGCTCCTGGGTCTGTACTCCACTCCTGCCTGCTGGGTTCACCAGAGCTCTGCCCCTTAATCCCTTCACCAGGCCCTCTCCTTCCAGATAGCTCACCTGGGACGGGGACCTCCATTTTGCCATGTCCACGGCCCTTCCCGGTATGTGAATGAACTGGACTACATTCTCGTGGGTGACAGGATTCTGGGAACAGGCATGGAAAAAGTTGAAGTTCATGAAGTTAGTACAGTAAAGAAGAGAGATGGGACTCGCCCGAGGTGAAATGATAACTTGGAGTTTATTTTCAGTATTCTCTCGTATCTTTTTCAGACACGTTCTCTTTCTCTGGCACCCCACATTTCCGGTGCTCTCCCACTATTCCTTAGTATGAGAGCGCACAAGCGGCACCCTCACCGAGTTCTCAGGATCCCAACATGTACATTATGGTCACGTTCAACTCTTCCCTCCAGCCAGACTTGCTTGTCCTGTGTTCAATCCTTAAAAGCCCTGTGCTCTACTAGCCAGATCAAGAAACATTTGTTCCAAAGGCTGACAGTGGTGGGAAGAGTGTCTTTTTCTGGATAACATGAGAGAACATGAAAGAAGGAATTGGAAGATCTTGGTTTGAAATGAAGCTCTCCTGCTTTCTGTCCATATGAACTTGATCAAGTAACTTACCCTCTCTTGAATCTGTTTCCTCTTCATTAAAATGAGAGAGAAAAATATTTTTCATGGGGTTGTTAAAAGATTTTTTTAGATATGATGCATGTAAGTACTCTGTAAGTACTGTGCAAGTATAAAGATTTTTACTCAGGGTTTTAAAATGCTTCTCAGCCTTGCCATATATACATTATTAATTGGGAAAGAGGTCAGTTCATTTGGAAAAAGATAAATCCAGAATAGTTCCTTTGGTGAAGTTGCTTCTTTTAATTTTTTTCCCTTTGAAAAAAGAAGAAGAAAATTGAGCAAAATACAAAGACAGCAGCTAGGTAAGATTTGGTGAGTGAAAGATAAAATTTTTGGACAAAAGATTGTGTATCTACCTGTCCATCTACATTCTGGAGAAAGGACCCATCCAGTTGAATAATAACATGTACTATTTATTGAACATCTACAATTGCCACCCACTTTTATATTATCTCTACTTTTCTTATTTATAAAGATTTTATTTATTTGTTTTTAGAGAGAGGGGAAGGGAGGAAGACAGAGAATAATAGAAACATTGTTGTGTGAGAGATTGGTTGCCTTTCACATGCACCCAACCCTAGACCTGGCCCACAACCCAGGCATGTGTCCTGACTGGGAATTGAACCAGCACCTTTTGAGATCTCAGGCCAGCACTCAATCCACTGAGCCACACCAGCCAGGGCAGTCATCTCTAGTTTTCAAAGAAACCCTTCCAAACAGTAGAGAAGGAAATGGCTACTCAAAAAAGACGAGTAATTTTTATGGGTTTGCATTGCTGCGGTGGGTAGATACAGGTTTCAAACTCGGTTCTGTCCGATCCCAAAGCCTGTGCTCTTAACCAGACGGCCACCCCGATCTTGCTTCCCTAAGGAAGCTTACTGAGCCATCTCAGAAGGTGCACAGCCCCTGCGGCACCTGGGTCTCCTTCAAAATAGGTTCAGAAAACAAAGAGCAGACATATTTCAAAATAATTTGAAGTTGACTGGCCTGAAGGCCCATGGGCGAGACATGTTAGAACTGTGCTGTGGCCTGGGAAGCCTCCCCAGAACAGGGTCCTCTACGGTGCAGCCGGTAGGGAATGTGCTTTGTCAAGTGTGAGCCCGTCCAAAGCTTGGCATTCAAAAATTATAAAGTGAGGGAGACTAAAGGAGGACTACATCATGACACTGTGTAATTATTTTACATTGCTGTAATTCCTGCTCGACTGTTGGTTAACCCACATTGCATGTCTGAAATGGAAGAAGCCTTTGTAGGTAAGCATAGACTTGAATGGGGTATTCTTCAAGGCAGTGTCTCAGCTGAATGGCCCGGTCCAGGTGTCCATGAAGTCACCACCTCTTCCTCCACTCATGTTGAATTGGAGTCTGAGTCCACACCCTTGATGAGAAAGGGCTCAGTGGTCCTCAAGAGTGTCTTTCCCTTGCATGTGGCCAAGTGCCACCCCGTCCCTGGCACTAAGGCAACATTTGAAGACGTCCATGGTGGTGAGTGTTGGGAGCAGAGCAAGAAAATGAAGTGTCCACTAGCAGGGGAGCTATATTTGAGTGTCTAAAACCCTGATTATACTTCAGCAGGCTAAGCAAATACCCAAATTTCCCTTTCAATGGAAAGTCTTTGGTTCGGGGATAAAGCCATCTCTGGAGTTTTCCCTGTTCCGGGTTTTCCTGGGGTGGGGGTGCGGGGAACCAATGTTGGGGGCTGTCATGGGAAAGTAAGGAAAGAGCTCTGAACTGAATTGCCCTACGCAGATTTTCAATTCCTGGGAGAATTTGCATTCATCTACTGATTTGACTAACCAGCTCCAAGCTGATGCAAATGACATGCAGGCTTTTACGAAGAGACTGGTGGAGCGGAAGAGCTTGCAGGCTTCTAATCTGGAGGGAGGCCCCTCCTATGGGAGGCTGGCAGAGGGTAGCTGTTCTGACTGTCCAGGCTGTGTTGAAAGATATTCTACCTTCTTTTGGTCAAGGTCTTGACAAAGGGCCATAGGTGTATTGAGGAAGTAAAGTGGCAATTCAGTTGATTAGAAACAAAAGGTCTGCTATCCCTCAGCAGTTGCCATTGGATGCTTTTCCCACTTGGAATTCTATGGAATCAGAATTGTAGAAGTTTTGTGCTGGAAGAGCAGTGTGTATGTGGGGTGGGGGGAGGGTTCAGCAGGCAGGAAAGAGGGAAGAGAACTAACGTGCATGTGCTAGGGTTGTTGCAAACGTGCTTTGAGGAAAGTAATTCTCCAAGAAACCGAGGCCAAACCTACAGTGAGTTGTTGGAGATAGTGGTCAGACGGGACTAGAACCCCATATGGCCACTGTACCTCCTACTGTTCTGTACGAAGATCCATCTCTACTGGAAAGAGGAGACTCTCCCTGGTCGTGTGCACTTTGCTCTTTTCTAAAAGGAAAGCAGGAGTCCAGCGTGAGTGAGATGGTTGGGGGTGTGTCATGGCTGGCCCTTCTGGTTTCCCAGATGGCCACCTTTCTTGGACTTCAGGACACGGCTCCCTCAAAAGTAACGTTCTAATTCCCCAGTCCCCACGTTGAACCCAAATCCCATTGCTTTGTGCACATGTGAGCTGAGCCAGAACTTCCTCAACAAGAAGGCAAAACCAAAAATCAAGGAACTTTGCAAACCAATTTTAAATAGAACAAAACCTACACATTTCCTAAAGCCACTGAACTGAAACAAAACCAGAATAAAATATTCTTGGTAAACCTGAATCAAGCCAATATTTCCCTTGGGTTGAGTCCATTGCCACAAATAAATGTCACCAAGTGCTCAGGTGCTTCATGACGCTGGAAACTTGGCCCACGGAGGACGCCGGACTGGGGGCCCTGGCTCAGGCAGCCGTGGGGCGCAGGAGGGCTCAGGTAGCCCTTGCCTGGCCTGGCCTCTGACTCTTATCTGTAACCTAATGGGGTTGCACTCTTTTCACGGTGTTTGAACAAAAACAACATAAGTCAGAAGCAGTGGAAACTTTTGAAAGACGGTTTCTTTTGGGGGAATCCAGTATGTAAAAGCAGAGCATCTCTGGGTGATGCAGCTGGTAGTGGCTCAACACATCCAGAGTGAAGTATAGAAATAATAAAGGGTACTATTTACTGTGCCATGTACTTTTCTAAGCCCTTTTTCTGTAATAACTCACTAATCCTCACAAACATCCTTCTGAAGTAGGAACTATTATCATTATCTCAATTTTACATTTAAGGAAGTTGAGGCACAGAGAGGGTAAGTAAATTGCCTGCGGTCATATAGTTAGTGCGGGGAAGTATGGGATTCAGAGCCAGGCACTCTGCCTAGGATGGCACTGGCTTAACCACTCTGTTCTGTTAGGCCAGCCAGCCAGGTGTGTCGGGGCCCCCCTGTCCACGTAAGGGACATGAAATCAGAATGGAATAAATCAGAAACTCGGTACCAGTGAACTCAGGTCTCTATCAGGGATTCCTGATGTGACCCGCAAAATGAAAGGTGGATGCTGAAGCTCAGGTGGGCAGAATCCTCAGGTGGACAAAACCATCACCCGCCCTAGTACTTCCCTACCTCTGATCAGTTTTGCTCCTGATACAGCAGGTCACACCTTGACGTTGCAGGCTGTTGCCTCAGCCCGGAGGCCCACTGCCTAAAGATGTTGCTTTGCCTATAGTTGCAATAGGCTGAAGTTCTGAGGCCAGATGATTCTGCATGTATGTTTATCAGAAATAAGTGATTTACTTAATTGTCTAATTTGAAAACCCTTTAACATGCCTCCCAAGAGGCTGTCTACTTCAGAAATTCGTAAAAGGAAAGAGGAAATATGAACTACAGAATAGTGGAGAGTGTTTTGCCAACATGACAGACAGAAGAAACAATTTTAAAACACATTTCCGAAGATGGTTTATTATAGAAGACATATATTATGTCTGCGTCTTTTATGTGTGAGTGACTACTCAGTTATGAATGGAAAGATAACTGCCTTTCAAGACAGTTTTAGAGAAAGTAAAAATGTGAAGCTATGTGCAGTGCATGTAATCAATTTCTTATTTTATACATAAAATAGCCCAGCCTGTGGCTTGGCTTTTCATTTTCCTAATGGTATCATTTGAAGAGCAATTTTTGATTTCGATGAAGTCCAATTTGCCAATTTTTTTCCTTTATGGGTTGTATTTTTAGTGTCATATCTACAAAATCTTTGTGTGATGCAAGGTCACAAAGATTTTCTTTGACTTCACCCCCTCATTCAAAACACTTCTTAAGACAGGCTTTTGCCAGGCACCCTGCAAGGGGCCGTTCATGCAAAAGTGCCTAAAACACTCGCCTCCCCTCCGAGAGCTCTAGCAGGGGACAGAGGTGCATGAGCAATCCATCGTAAGCTGGCGCTTGGTTGCTTTTACAGAAACACTTGCAGTTGGGACACCAAGGAAGGAAGGAGTGCATGGCGCTGCCAGGGCCATCGGAGGAAACTCAGCTGGTCTGATACAGGATCTTGGGACAGAAACTGTGGCTGAGGGGAACGTCACAGAGCCCCCAGAGGACTGCAGAGAGTGTTGCTAAGATGGCTTGGGAGGAAGAGAATAGTCTTCTACTGCCTCGAAAGAGAGTAGGCAGAACTTACTTGGTGGTTTTTACTAGCAGAGATTGATTACCTCTCCAGTCTAGCAGGGGTGACGGAGGTCCTTCATTGACCAAAACAAAAACAAAAACAAAAGCCCCAAACCCCATAAAAACCTGAAATCTGTAAGTACTGACAGTGCAGGTACTGTCCCCAAGATTGTCCCCATCTACGGTCAACATCTCAGGCAGTTTGGATGGAAGAGCTGCTCATCTATCCTCTTGCCTTCCGGAAAGACAAGAACAGCGTCAGCTTTCCGTCTCCCTACAGCGATCGAGACTGGTCTTTCTAGACGCTGAAGGAGAGGCAGCGGGACGAGGAGTTTTCACTCCCTCCCGTAAGGATGGTGACCGAGAGGCCTCTGGTTATGAGCGCCAGTATTAAGGGCTCGTTCATGAACAGCTGTTCTCTCACTCGGCGAAAGAGGCTTTTGATCATGATGTTTATTCTTGTTGCTGCCCTAATAGGAGAACAAGCAAACTTCTCGCAGGGCAGGGTTGGCCTCAGGGACTATTCTAGGAGGAACTGGCAAAGAACTACAGCAAAGAGAGAGAGGCTAGCTCAGTTCCGCATTAGGGTCAGAATCTCAGGGCTCGAGGGGAGAGCACTGGGCTCCTGCTACTCAAAGTGCGGTCTGAGGACCAGCAGCATTAAGCCACTTGTTAGAAACATTCAATCTCGAGCTTCACACTGAGGAGGGTGGAAGAGCAGATCTTTTCCCCCGTATTTCCCAAGATGCTGACATTACTGGCAACATTTGCTTTTTATTAAGATCCCCAGGTGATCTGCAAGCACTTTTCAGGTTGGAGAAGCACTTTAGTGCAGTGGTTCTGGAGTCCCCTGAAAATACCCTCACTAGGTGGTCACCTTAGTAATTCCAGGGACAGCCAGCCAAGGTCAGTCAGCAGATGAGAAGGATCCTTTTACTTTTTTTAGATTAGGCTGGTTAGGCAGGCAAGTGGATTATAAGTGAATAAATGACTATACTCTAATTTGCAAGGGCAGGTCAGCTATTAAGAGTTATACTTTAAAACAGCTAACATTTATAGCAAAGGTCGCTTAAAAGGTTTGAAGGAAGCAAGAAGGGGGCATTGGTATGTGATTCTGTGTCCACTTAGCTAATGCCGCAGTGTGTCCAGCATTAGGAGAATGCAGCATGTGTGTACTATGGCTGCAGACCAGGTGTTGTCAATGATTCTGCATCCTGTTTAAATGGCCACACATTGCTTTTCATTCTAAAAAAAGTGTTCCCAAACTTTGGTGTGTATCAGATTCACCACGAGAGCTTGTTAAAACAGATTGCTAAGCCCCACCACCTAAGTTTTTGGTTTAGTTTATGGGGTAGGAACTGATCCTTTGCATGTCTAGCAATTCCCAGGTGATGTTAATGCTGGGTTGTAGAAAAAGTAGCCTTAGGTGCATTTTCAGCACCATAGGAAATACCTAGACCCTTATTATTTGATGCTGAGCTCTGACAAGATAGCACCTAGGGCCACCTTCTAGCAGTCAATCCAAGGTCATGGGAGTCAGCCTACGTGGGACAATTTAAATACAGAAATCATCTGACAACATTCTCTGAGACCATTGATTTTAAACTTCTGCTTTCCACACCTACATCTGAGTTGCTAAAAAAATATAATTCGCTTCATTTTCCATTCTTCTCTTAGTTCCTACCCACCGCTGACGGCAAACAGAATCCTGGCCGTTTGACGTTGAAATCATAAGTGCCTACTGGCGGGCAGGTGTCTCCACTGGCCTGCGTTGCCGAGATATTCTGAGCATGGGGCGAACTCTGAGCTGTGTGCAACCATCCGGCCATTACGGTCCTGTGTGTGTGGGTTTGAGATCAACCAACATTTGTGCCCTCAGCACCTACAGGCTCACATCCATGACTTCAATAGAAGTAAAGAGTAGTGATCTTGTGAAAAGACCCGGGGTCCTTTAACTCTTGGAATTGCCTCAGTCCTCGGTGTGCTGTGATGTCTTTGGCACAGCTCAGGGCCTGAGCCTCTCTGATCGGAGATCCTCCTGGCTGGTTTCTCCCCTGTGGCAGCGGCTGTGGCTCAGATTTGAGCTGTTTGCTCTGACCGTCCTGGTGCTGCCCGTCTGAGGACTGCCTGCAGATGGCTCTGGAGTGCAGGCTTCCCGCCAGGGAAAAACCCAGACGGCACTTCATACGATAATGGCGTGGAGACAGGACTGACCTCATGGAGCACCTTGCCTGTCTGACTCCATTCCATGTCAGTAAAAACAGAGACTTGGGAGTATTCTGTTTTTTAATAAAAAATTTATTGAGATGATGCAATTATAGGCTTTTCTTTAAAAATTATTTGCAACTCACTGGCCCTGAGAAAAGGCATTTTTTTCTTTTTGTTACATTCATTTGATTCAGTCCCTTATAAACCCCACACCTCATAAACAAGAGATTAGAAATTAAAAAAGAGAGAGAGAGAGAGAAAACAAAGAAATTCTAGATTCGTTCTGGTTTGCAGGTGGTTGTAGTCACAAAGAGAAATCTTCAAGAATGTTCCCTTGGCCTGTGTGAAAAGTCCGAGAGTCCGCAGTTGTTTAGTGTTGATGCTGATGGGGCCCAGAGTATCAGGTTCGTCTTCTGTGGTTTCGGACGGGCAGGGATCGCTGTGTCCCCTCCCGCCCCCTGCCCTGGCTTCCTGGTGTCACTCCCTTCATTCCAGGTTTCTGTCCAGAAGAGAAGCAGGCTGAGTGGGAGAAAACTAACTAGCACCGAATGCTTGGGCAAAGAAAACTGCCCTTTGTTCTTTGTGTATTTTCCCAGGCCTTTTATCTTCCACTTCCTGGGTGAGAATGGGTCAGATGGGGGTACGATCAGGCCAGATCCCAAACCTAGCTCTGTCCCCAGCACGCTGTCTGCTCTGAGGGCAAATCCTGTTACCTCCCTGATACTCAGGTTTCCCTTCTGCAAAAGGGAGTTAATATTTCAAAAATGTATTTGGAGTTGGAGCCTACATAGGGAAAGGTAGAATTGGTGGTTACTCAGTCATTCAGGTAAATCCTGCCATAACCTTGAGGTTTCAGCTAAATCTATATTCTCAGTGTAAAAAGACAATGGATCAGAGGCTTCCAAAGATACTGTTGGAAGGATTGAATCCTTCAGTCCATTATTCCTCTTTTCCTGTGAGGACCACACACCTCTCCTGCCGCCCCCCGCCCCCCCCGAAGATCTGGAACACAGGTGAGGTTGCCTTAGGCCAGACCAAGTTGCCCTGGGATAAAAAGACCTTAGAGATTGTGTTCCTCCCACATAGCCCATCTGCCGCTGCTGTCTTCTGGTGGACAGGAGGCAACTGGCTAACTGAAGGTGCAGGGCGAAGATGCTAGGGAATTTCAAGATACAATGCCAGTATCCACTCCGGACACAGCTGGGCATAGCACTCCTCCCCCACGTGTTCTGCCCTTTCCTTTCCCGATTTCCGATCTTGCCAGCCAAGATACGCATGATGGCAGCAAGGGAAGAGCAACTAACCATTTAAGTCACAGATGTGCTTTTAGCAGGGACCCGGAGGAAACTTCCACCACCCCTGGGATGCAGTGCGGAAGTGAGGACCGTCACGCGGGATAGACTCCACAGGTGGAACGCCAGCCCTCGGAGGGCAGGATTGTGCCTGATTCATTTTTTAATTCCTCAGTGTCTAACAGGTGCTTTTCAAGGTCCGCTAAATTCAATCTGAAATCTTTGGGGTCTGCAATGGGTGAGTCCTGTGTCCCTGGTGTCAGCACTGCCCAGGTGTTCTGTCAGAGAACACATGGGAAGGTCTTTTGCTGGTAAGGGAATCAATGGAAAGAGCCTGAGTCCTCACACCTGGGCGGAGGGATCGGAATGAGATGTCCTACTCTTGGCGAAGAGCATCATGCCCTGGTGTCTGATTTCACAGTCCCACGAAGGGCCCCAGTAAAAGCCACCCTTTCTCTCCAGCCCTTAAAGTCAAGGGCTTACACAACACACCAGGTATCTGGCTTCATCTCTCCCTTTGAGATACAACATTAGGCATCTTAACGGCTGGAAGGTGTATCGGGGGTGCTGCTGACCACTGTTGAAAGACATCTGTGGCATGCTGAGATGCAGCTGCACCCCATCACCACCCAGCCGGTTCAGACCAAACCCTTCATAAAGGGAGGTTCGAGCCTCACACAGAAGGTCCCTGGCCTTACTGCAGGCCTGATATTCTGGAAGCGGGAGTGGGGAGGGGGGGACCATGTGATGGTGGAAGCGAGCTGGCCACCTCCATGTGTCTGTGTGTGGACTGCTGCGGGGCGGGAACAGAGCCGGACTGAAGAGCCCTGATCAGCTCCTTAATTCCAGTGTCCTTAAACCACAGTCCATCTGGTTGTGTCCAGGCTGGTGTCCTTGCCATTGGGCTGGTGGTGAGTCAGGCTGGGGGTGCCTGATTCAACTCTGAGATGCCTGAAGAAGAGGCTGGGGCCTGGCAGCTTTTCCTGGGACCCGCTGCTGCCACGGTGGGGCTGTGAGATGCTCACCGACTGGGCGGAGGACACAAGGAGGGGGTGTTTTGTAAGGCAGATCTAATCTTTTGAATTGAAAAACACCATACTCCTAATATTGGATTCTGAACCTGTATTGGAAGAGTCAATTTAGATGGCTAGAAAAGGAAAGTAAATCTAAACAGCTCTCTAAAAATGTTATCATCCGAAGTACTAAGGAGCGGCGTTTATCTCACTTTCCAAGATACTACCGACCTTACTTTGAGGTGAAAAAGAGCCACGAATGGGTCCATTCTGAAACACAGCAATGCAAGGAGGAAAGAAGGAAATGGAAATGTATGAATGTATTGTATCTGAGGAATTTCCTTTCTGCCCACACTGGGTAAACACTGGTAGCAACCAAGACTGCACACTCCAGGGTCCTCCCCATGCAGATAAGGAAACTTCTAAATAGCCTAGGAATTGAAAAAATACTTAAGTGAGGGCATGGAACTGACAACATGATGACCTTTGAGATGGAGAAGAAAAGACAAGACCCTTCCTGCCCCACTAGCCTCTATACCCTGCAGACGTGTTACTCAGTTTCTGGACCATCAGGCCTGTGTGGTCTTTTGGATTTTCTACTCTGTAGCACTTGTGAGCTGATCCCAAGGTGACAGGGCCTTCCAAGTAACTTGGACAGCCTGCCATCCTGACTGACGCTCTGTGGAACCACAGAGCTGTGTGCCTCACGGCCATGTCCAGGGTGGTCTGCTGGACTAACACTCATCTCCCTGCAGGACAGCAGCATCTCTGATATTTCGGGCCTCCCTCCGACAGGTGGCCACATGCTGGGATGTGCGTTTGATTTAGCGGTGCCAGCCCCAAAGCACCCAGGCCACCAATTCTGTTTACGTGCCAGTTGCTCCCTAGACTCTCCAAGAGGCTGAACTCCTGGGAGCAGGATGCAGGGAAGGAAAGAGAGCAGGAGAGAGAAAAAGAGAGCTCCTCTTTTCACTTTATCTATTTTAAAAGCATCCTTTTCTCCCTTATTTTTCCCTCCAGCCAAGATCTCACAGCAACAAGAACAGACCTGATCCATGTGCCAGGAGAGAGAGGAACCTGAACCTTTCGCAAGTATTCTCTTTCCTGACCAACTGGGTTTGCCACACTTTGTGAGATTTGCAAAAAAAAAAAAAAAAAAAAAGGTAGATATATATAACAGATATATATTTCCATAGGAAAACAACCTCAGATGTCTTCCCTTAGATGAATGATGAAAAGTCAAACTGCATGGTCTTAAGAAAAAAAAAACAAAAACAAAAACACCATGAAACTAACAGGAGGCGGAAAGGTGAGGGTGAGGAATTACAGATAGACAGATTCCGAATGAGTAGGGAACGTGAAACGCAAGTCCCAGGCTCATGCCCTCGGCCAGAGTTCCAGCCCCGCCTTTGCTGGGTGGTTTGTCTAAGGTGCTCTGGGGTCCCTCCTGGTATGCAAGAGAAGTGTCACTCCCATTCCTGGGTCTCTTCCTTTTCTACTCTCCTCAGCCCGCCTGCTCCATCCCGTCTCCAGCAGTCCTGGTGGGCAGGGCTTCCCTCGGCTGTGGCCCGCTGAGATGGGGGGTTGGCGCCTTCAGCATTCATCTTCTTGGTATATTTGTTCATCCAACTCCTGGGACTCAAGGTGCTCCAGACGGTCTGTTCGGCCACTCATGATTTCATCTGGGGTTTTCATAAACCTTTGGGAGAAGAAATGGAGGAGGAGTAAAGTGATCAGATTTTCCTAAATTTGTCTTCACCCTGAACTTGAAACGAAAAAGAAAGGCCCTATCACCTCATAGAGCTAGAGAGCTACTGAGCCCAGCTATGAACACTAATTTAGTGCCAGTTAGGAAAAGGCGCCCCTTCCCGACTGCCTGAAAAATGGCGAAATCACTACAGAAAGGGGCTAGGAATGACTGCAAGGCAGTGAGCGCCCGCTGGAGCGGTGGAGTGTATTCCCACATGACCATGCCAGGAAACCCTGGGGCAGCTCGCTTATCTGCCGTTCTTATTTTTAGAGAGTTACATTTACAAGGACCCATGAGAGCTGCAGATCCATTTCCATCCCAGACTGGGAGTCCAGCGAATGGTATTCAACACTTGAATTTAACTTGATGGATACAATTAAGCACTGAGTGGAAAATTTTGGTAATTGGGCCAGTGAGTAGTGGTGCTTTGGGAAGTCAGAAAACAGAAAGAAAACCTTTTTCAGTGTTATCATGGATGCTCCCTAAGTGTTAGCAATGAATCCCCCTTTGGTCCATCTTCCTTTGCAGTGGGGTGCACACAGCAAGCCTTATCTTCCTGTTCATTGAGTTTGCTTGGAAACAACTCCGGTGACATGTTTCGACCATGATTTCCACGGTGTAGGAAGGCGGCCCAGACGCGAACGTGCGGCCCTTACTGTGGAGCAGCGTGCCACAGCCCCGCCCTGTGCAGGTACGCCGTTTCCTTCCTACACACTCTGCCCTGCACCAGGTGAGCTGTCTCAACACCTGCTGTACACTTTCCCTCATCCCTCCATCTTCAAAAGCCTGTGATGACCACTTATCAAGTCAAGGATACGCTCTCTGGCCTGCCCGCTGGGTCCTTTGTCATCACCGTGGAAATGCTTGATTTCCACTATTTACTAGCACAGACCCCCCAGTCCAGCCTGGCCAGTCTTTTTCCTTAAACAATCATGGCTCATGACGTCCTCCGAACCTCTAGCTCGGCCCATATTCGGAACCCTCTTTCCTCTCCCCCTATCTGAGCCCTGCTCATTCTTTCAGCTCCACCCCATCATGAAAGAGCTGCTGATGGCACCAGTTCTACAAGGACACCTTTCTTCCCTCAACCCCTATCCGCCGTGTAGAGCACCCACAATTCAACACTTCACTTGATTACACCCTGGGTTTTATACCAAGAAACCTTCCCTTTGTGGCAAGTCTGGCTTGCAATACCCATTTTCTCAAAATGACTAATCTCCCTAATAGCACCATTCATTCCTTTTCGTCTTGTTGAAAATCACTCCTGGAAACCTAGGAACCTTCCACCTTCCCTGGCTTTTCTTCTCCGCCTGCATTGCTGAACTTCTCCGGCAGCATGATCTGTAGTGCCTGCAATCTGTCTTCTACATTTTCTGCCCTAGCTAAAGCTTCTCCCTCAACGTCTGAAGTCACTAATGATTTCCTCTAGGCCAAGTCCACGGATGTGCTATATTTGGCCCTTTGGACTAACCCTTTGTCTTTTGACTGTTTTTCCATATTAAGCTTCTGGTATTCCATGCTATGTGTGTGAAGAAATATTTATTGAAAGCTTCCATAAGTTATAAAACAGAATTATACAAAATATTATCCTTTACCTTCTAGGAGCATATGCTCTAGTTGTGGGGAGAAGGACTTCACTATTAAAACTGCAAATTATGATGTGGTTTAGGGCCAAGTGAACCTAAGATGATAGAAGAAGATACCTGTGTATTTGAGTAGCTGGAGAAGTAGCTGCCTCATAAAGGCAGTGGACTTGAGATGGACCTACAGAATGTATATGTTAAAAAAGCCAGCGTTAAAGGCTATATGTTTCTGGCACAGGGAATCATATTTGTGTTGTGGGGCAGCTGACAGTGTGTAGTATGAATCTGGGAGTCAGGAGAGTGGACCAGAGGTAGAAAGAGAATGTTGAACTAATCTCCGTGTGAATACAAAGTCTAGATATCAGTATCCACTGCCTGGGAAGCAATAATAATGCTTTTGCCTTTCTTTAATCTTCCAAACCTCAAGGAAGTGCTTGTCATTGGCAGACTCCAGCCTGGAACCTGCCGGTAGGAAACCTTGGGACATGCGGTTCCCAGGTTTCTAGTCCCAGCAACAAGAAATGGAGCCAATGGCCAACTCAGCACAGCGCCTGACTTGGATATAGGAAAAGTCAGAGACAACCGTGGCGCCAGGTTTGGTTGCTTAAAACAATGATGATGCGACTGGTGAGAAACAAGAATTCTGGGGGACGGACATTTCTAGTATGTGCATGAAGGACTGTCTGGAATGTTTCATGTCTGAGACACTAATGTAGAATTTAAAAAGACATGCCCTATAAGAAGCTCTTGGAAATTCAGATTTGAAATTTTAGGGAGATTTTAGAGGTGGATACCGATTAAAAGTATAACCACTGATATGAGAATTCAGCTGTGTAATGGGATCAATTCATTCAGGGAAAAAGGATAGAGCAGGAAGAATATAGCCAAGAACTGAGCTTGGAGAGAGGGATGAAGGGAAGGCATCGCAGAGCCAGAAGGAGGGTTCTTCTTTACTTCACTCCTTTCTGTTTCCATCTCTTAAACAGCCTTTTCCATTTGATTGCAAGATCTCCAATTGTTTTTACTCCCCCTTCCTAAAGCCCAGGTTCTTTTTCTGTCCAGTGAGCTCATCTGCTCCCAGACAGTGTCATTTTCTACCTGTATGTAAATAATTCCAAATCCACACCTCTAGCCCCACCCTCAAAGCTTGTCTGTCCCACCTGCGAGACCCATGACCTAAGGTTGTTTGCTGACCCCATTTTCTCCCAACTTTCACTTGGTCTCACCATATCAGTTACCACCCACGAATACCAGTGTACTACTTCTCCTGACGGGCCCTTCAGATCCCTCCTTCTTCTTCTTCTAATTCTTTCTCCTTTCGGACACTGTACCTGGGATCACAATCTATGCGATAGTTTAAACAGCTGGAACTCGTCAGCTGTGAGGAATTCTGAGAAGAGGAATGTCCAGGGCAACAGCTTTCAGGCTTTTCTGACTTCTGATTACAATGCATTGTAACCAACACATTTTACCCCATGACCATGACCACACACACACACACACACACACACACACACACACACACACACAGACCCCAAAATTTTCACGAACCAACGGTCCCTTTTAATTTCACGGGATGCAGTCTGATATTTTCAATTCCATCCTATCGTAATTAATTCCGTTCTATTTTATTAAAAAAACAGCTGTGACCGACTCGTTGAATCTATTTCATGATTCACTCATAGGTCAGGATGGCAGCCTGGCAAAGGGCTCGCAGCGCTGGTGCCCTGCAAGTGCAGGTCCGATTCCTTGCTTTGCCTCTGACGAGGTCACTCGGGTCGCTCCCTTGAACTGCGATGGCTGTTAATGCCAGATAAATACTGTTTGATCATTGCATTACCTTAAAGGTGAGTCAGACTGTGTTTACCTGGTGTTGGTTTTACTGTAGGACAGACATAAGTAGAAAAAAACATTTTTTAAAACAAATTCTAACAGACCAGAACCTGGTATCTGATTTGTAGCCATGATGGCTTTGAGAACCAGATAGGCAGGTAGAGATCTTAACAATCTCCCTCCTCCCACTTATTTAAAGAAAACAAAATCCTCCCAAAAGAAGGAAAGGAGAAAAAGGAAGTGCTACCTGAACAAAAGCCTTTGTCCTGGCTCCTTCCTGATAATGTTTAGTTTGTAGTAGTGGCGCAGGGCTCTGGACATTTTCTCATAGGTCATGTTTGTTCTGTTCTGTTTGTTCAAAGGAGGAAGAGAGAAAAAAAGCACAAAGACATAATGAAACGAACCTCAGAAAAGGCGCTGGGGGAGCTGTTGAAATAAAAGCTCGTCAGCTGCTCCTGTGGCCCTGCTAGTTTGGGAAAGCTCCCTGCTAATCTGCCGCCTTCCTGGCCCATTAGTCCCCACCCCTTTGCTTTTACACAGGTAGCTGCTAAGATTTCTCCCAGTGAACCGCCCTTTGTCAGAAGTCCCGGAGCCCTAGCTAATAAGGCGTACCCCGCAGTAACCTCCCTTATTTCCTTTCTCAAGGCTGGCTCCGCTGTGCCCAGGGCATTTCCCGCAGGCTCCCACTATCTGTGGGTCATCCTTCCCCTTCTGACCTAGCAGTCCTTTTTTCTTTTTTGTTGCAGTGACCTTTCTCAAACTGTGTTTTCGGTTTGTCGTCTTAAGGAAGAGTTTTTTTTGTTGTTGCTGAAATTCCCGTTGTGGAAGCAAGAATACAGTGATTCCGAGCCCTGGGGCTATGGCACATGCAGGCGTTGCCCACCACCAGGGAGTTTTCCCCGCGGCTCGCACGGAAGTGTCTGGCAGTGGGCCTGGCCACATTCGGTCCTGGCCGCGTCAGGTCCTCCAAGGCAGCAGCCAGGGCACGGCTCAGTCGCCGTGGCCTCCCCGTCCCCTCTCATTTGGCTGGTCCAGTGGTGTGCCACCACCGTACCTTGCTGGCTCTGCACCACATCCGCCAGCCTGTGGTCGGGTCTGGATCTTGTTTACTGCTTTTTGTGTGTTTTTTTAAAAGTAGGAATACAGACTTATTTATTTAGATTTTTTTGGGGGGGTGGGGGAGGGTAGCCCTTGGCTCTATTTTATTTTGTTGTGGAAGAACACTTAACATGAGATCCACACTCTTAACAAATTTTTAGTGTACAATACACTAGCGTTCACTATAGGTACAATGTCGTAGAGCAGCTCTCAGAACTTACTCATTTTGCTTAAAGGAAACTTTATGGCCACTGACTAGTAACTCCTCATTTCCCCCTTCCCCCCGACCCCTGGCAATGCCATTCCATCCTTTGATTCAGTGAATTTGTTTATTTTAGATACTTCTTGTAAGTGGAATCAGGCACTATTTGTTTTTCTGTTACTTACTTATTTCACTTAGCATACTGTCCTCAAGGCTCATCCAGGTGGTTGCGTACTGAAGATGTTCCTTCTTTTTTAAGGCTGAATAATATTCTATTGCATGAATAGGCCTCAGCTGCTTTATCCATTCATTCATGGATGGACATTTTTGTTTTACCCACTTTTTTACATCTACACACTTGAACAGTTTCCCTAACTCTAACAGACTTTATCTTTTACATTCCATTCCCTCTTCTCAGTGTGGAAAATTATGGGGCAATCGTACTTCTTGCACTGTCTGCTTTCACAGGGGGATGTTTTAAAGCTGTGGTGTAAGTGTTTTCCATGGAGAAATGGGCTTTCGGGAACATGGGAGTTTCTAACTGAGCAGAACAGAAGCCGCACTTCCCAAAGCTCATGAGTCAGGGAGCCCCACCAGTTTGCTGTTACTGTTCCCAATGATGGCTGGGTAAGAGGGCCGGGTCAAGGTCAAGGGCATGGGAGTGAGGGTTTTTCAGACCTCAGCCCTAACAGACCAGGCAGGATATGCTGAGTTAACTGGCACTTAGCCTAAGTAACAAACGGAAAGGGGCATCTTTAATTATCTCCTTCCCTTTGCAACTGTCTAATTGTTTGCCTTGTTTGCCCAGTAAGGAAGAAACTAAATGATTACGGGCAGGCTTAGGAAGCAGAAGACAGACAATTATCCTCCAACCCCGGGATAAAGGCTTTACTTTGGCTCTAGTTTACAGAACAAGTATCTGGTGCCCTTTTACCTTATGGTTTCCCCACAGTCGGGCCAGTCCATTGGGATCCACTATCCGGAATATTTTGGATTCTTTGTCCTCCCATCGGATGAAGTTTTCGTACCGGCTGTCAGAAAGCAACTGATAGACGTAATCCCAAAGCAGTCTACAGTCTACACAGGAAAAGGGCAAGAAAACACTGTTGAAAATGTTTCTTGTTGAGGCTAGGACAAGAATCAGAAAACGGTCAAGTAAGGAACTGCTTCCGCCTAGTTTGGATGCAGCGCCTTACTTCCTGGCCTGACAGGGACGAGATCGCTGTCCAGAGAGGCACGTGGGATCGTGCTGGGGAGGGCGACCTTTGTCCTGTGCAGGCCTCAGAGATCATCCGAGCCAAGTGCCTCCTTCCACAGATGGGATCACAGTTACCTGGAGAGAGGAAGTGACTTGTCCATGGTCATGACCAATGACTTGAATTTGAGCGGAGCCCATAGAAAGGCAGTGGGGGGTGGATAGAGAGAGAGAATGAATGAACCAGCTTTAACTGCAAATGTGTTGGCTATGAAGGTGGGCAGGCAGGGTGACAGGGCAGAGAGTCCCAGCGTTCCAGAGAGTGTGGGTGGTATAAGTGGTGGTGCTAAGATTACATTGGTGTTGGAGGGAGATATTGACAGATAAAGATGAGAAGACAGGGGTTGGCTGAAAAATGGCAGGAAAAGAAGCATGATGCGTGAAAGGCTGTGGGAAAAGAACTATGTGACTTGGTGACTGTGACCACGGGAACTGTGACTAGCGTGTTTTTTTTTTTTAAAGAATATGGTTGTTCTCACTACAGCATACTTTGGAGGTCTTTAAAACCGTTTTACTATAATGAAAGCAGGGTGGAAAGAAACCCAGTGCAAAATACCCCCTTTCTCCACTTATATGGTAACAACTGATGCTCGAGCACTAGGTTAGGCAATGAATATTTATTGAGTTAGCACAGGCCAGGCCCAGCGCCAGGCCTCACCTTTTAGCTGTGGGTTGGCGAACAGACATACCGCATGCCATTCCCTTGTCCTAGTGCCGTCTGAGTTTGTGCTATAATGGTATGTGGTTTACCCTCTAGCTGAGCCCTGGCAGGTGGGTGGGGACAGATGGGCACTTTCTAGGTCTAGTTGATGTTGGACTGGCCTGCAGGTGAGGAAAAAGAGGTCCAATTTCCAGGTGTTCACCGATGATTCTGGGAGCTTTGCTAGGCACTAGCCAAAATGACTGGCACTAAATAATTAATTACAGGATGCCAAGTACATGCTCGGCACTTTAAATTCATTATTTCTAATCCTCTTACCACCCCCCACCCCCTTCCAGGTCCTGGGATTTGAACTCTGGGGCTCCTGCACTACAGTGTGCTGACTTCCTCTGTTGGGTGAGGCCTGGGAGACCTGGGAGGGAGTGTCTGGGTTAGACTTGGAGTATCTCCGAGCCAGCACATTCACCTTCAGGAGAAATGACACACCCTTCTCTGGCATATTTTAACAAGAGGAATTGAGTCAGTTCACCTTGGGCAAGTTTCTCAACTCTCCCCAGGTTTGACTCTCCCCAGGTTCTGTTTCCTCATCTATGAAAAGGGACTAACAACACTTACTTTGCAGGCTTACTGGATGAATGATAATGCGAGTGAAGGCAAAGTAAGGAAAATAAAAATAGTATTTTTGGTGCTATTTGCAGGCACTGTGCTGTGCATTCTGCAAGCATGGCTGCATGTGGCCATCCTGACACCTGATGAGGCAGCTGCTGTTGCTATTCCTATTTTTCCGACAAGGGAGCTGGGGCTCCAAGGGCTTCCTAACTGACTCAATAGGCACAGCTCGTGAGGGACGCACACAGAGTTCCAGGCTCCATGTGGCTCTGAGGCCGGTGCTATGCCACACTTCCCAATGAGATTTCTATCCCCGGAGAAGCTGGGGAGCAGGTATACAGTTGTAAAATTACAGGACTTTTCCAGAGCAAGGTCTAACTCTGTTTAGTATGCCCATTATGAAATCCAGCCTTTTCTCTGAACAGAAGCAATTGGAATAAAATATGGCATTTTCCACGAGTCTTGGTCTTTCTAGGAACTACCATGAAACTTAAAATGACCATAAATCTTTAGTATCTTTTACCGTATCCTCCCCCGCCACCTCCCACCGATTACTTGCATCTAAAAATTAATGTGATGTGCGATTGACTGTGTTTCGGAAATGGCCAAGTGATGTCAAAACAATGACACGGCTGCTGGGGTCCGAACCCTATTTTAACAGAGGATGACCAGCCACTTCTATCACCACCCCTACCTGTCATTGTGTTCCTGCTGCCAGAGGGTGGGCTGAGGTGGGGGAGGGGCAGGGGGACAAATCTGAGTATCACCAAGTACCTTGAGAAGTCAGGGTCACGCTATTGCAGACAGAATAACCTAGCTCTAGTAAGAGGACTTACTCCAGGACTCGGCAAAGCAGTGACATGGGCAAAGTGTCGTATCCCCTCTCCCACCCCCACCCCCACCGCCTCCACCTTACAACATTTTTACTGCACACGGAAAACAGAGAACTGAGCTCTGGTTTGATTGTCCAGTTTTGGTCCTGCCATCAAATGGCAGATACATTTTGGTTTCCCACCACCTCTTCCAACTGGAAAACACCTGACAAAACCAAATATTATCTCGTTAAATGCTGGTAAACAGGAGAAACAAGGTGTGTGTGTGTGTGTGTGTGTGTGTGTGTGTGTGTGAGGGGGGTGGAGGGGTGGGTTGGCGTTGTGTATAACTCTGCTGTTTCCTACAGGGTTACGATCATTTTTACTACAAAGAAGCTTGATGACACCTTTACATTCACCTAGACTGGGAATTAGATATTCGCAGGGGTGTCCAACCTGGGGCTGGCTGCATGCAGCTCAGGATGGCTGTGAATGCAGCCCAACAAAAAATCGTGAATTTACTTAAAACATTATTTGGTGTGTGTGATTACGTGTCTCAATGTATTTAATGTGTAGCCCAAGACAACCCTTCTTCCAGTGTGGCACAGAGACGCTAAAAGGTTGGACAGCCCTGCTAGAGTGTTCATATGAATAAAACTTAACAATGAAAAGTTATCCGGTTGTCTTCTGTGGTTTGATAGAGAGACACTTTGCCCTTACGAGGGTGAGTGGTGTAACGGCAGGCCTCCCCACACGTATAAGGGCTTCCACTTCATTGTTTCTGCTGCTTCTCTTTTACTGCCTTGGTAGCATCTACTTCTCACAAAACGGTCAAATATAACCATGTCCTCAATTAAGGGCTTACTCAGCATGGGGGGCGGGTAGAGGGGCACCTTGCTGGTTTCTCATCAAACTGGGGTGTTTCCACAAACCATTTACTATAAAAAGATCTAGAAGGTTATCTGCTCTTTGGTTGGTAAATGAAGGGTGGGCTTACCAGAGAACAGGCTTTACCTGTGAGATTCAAAAACATTTGTAGCTTGCAAACTCTTCCCTTTCATAAATGTGAAAATAACCCAAACAGGCTGCCATTTAATCATTTTAAATGGCATTTAATCCAGCAAAGCCAACTTTAGCTACGTAATAAAAATATGTGGACATCCAAGACATATTGAGTTACTCTGTCACTAATGGAGGCAGCGACAGGACTTTTGTGGCAAAAAGCAGTTGTTTTGAGCTCAGAGTGTAAGTGGCTTTTATGACACTATTGATTGTTTTGTTTCTTTAGTTAAAAATTATGCCAGATGATAAAAATAACTGCCTGACCACACAAGTTTTTCTTCTTTTTGTACAACTGAAGTTCAAGCCATAAGAGTTATTTTTGTTTTTAATATTTCCATTAAATAAAAGGCAAATCCTTCTTACTTCCCTAGATGCTTTGGGGACTGCTTTGCAGTTCTGTCGAAATCCATGTCTGCACAGATACAACATTCTTTTCCTTTCCAAAATTCAGGTGTAGCAGACATATCACATTGCAGCATTAGCTCCAGGTGTACAACATCGCATAACAATTGGGCATGTTTTCTATAGGGGAACAATCACCACCATAATTCTAGTTACCATCTGTCATGGACAAACTTACCATTTTTTTTCTTGTGATGGGAACTTTTCAGATTTACTCTCTTGGCGACTTTCGAATATGTACTACAATACTACCGACCACAGTCACCACACCGCACACTGCACCTGCATGCCCTACTGATTTCGTAGCTGGAAGTGTGTACTTTTTGGCCCCCTGCACTCACGTTGCCTGTCTCCAAACCCCTCCCCTCTGGTAACCACCATTGTGTTCTTGGAGATACAATGCTCTTTGATACTATGTAATAAAACGCATCCAACTCTATAAACAAAGGTTCATACCACTATAAATCACCTGAAAATGCATGTAAACAATTTTATATTGGAAGGAATTCATTCATTCATTTTTAAGGGCATTTCTTCTCAACTGAAGGGCCTTCTATGTCAAGGAGTAGGTATTTTAAAACAAACGTCTGTTATTTGGATTGTCTCTTCCATGAGAGGAAGTTTATGAAAGGCTTTAGCTCGAGTACAATGTCATCATGAAGAGTCATTCTCCAACTGCAGAAAGAGAGTGCTCTTCCTGCTGCGTGAGGTGCCCTGGGTGTCTGCAGCTCAAAGACATCGTAAAAAAAAAAAATCCCTTCCTGTGGTGAGGAAGAAATATTTTCACTCCCACGTCTGTCTCTTACCAGAAACTCATTGTATAAGTTTATTGAACAGAGATTGTAAGAAAACGGGCAACTCACACATAACCAACATGGTTTCCAATGGAAAAAAAACCATGCTAGACAAAACTGATGTTTATAAAATCTGAGTGGGAAGTCGAGTTATTGACAAAAGGGATGTTTAATGATGGTGGTTAATTTAAATCTCGGTAAAGCTTCAAGAGAGTAATTTTATATAGTTTTTATTGCCTAAATGGAATTTTAAATGAAGGCCTAGCAACTCTGGAAACTGGAGTTCTTTGGGTATAATCTCCAACAAGAGCAAGAAGAGGCTGAGTGTCCCTGTTTAATTTCTTTACATTTTTTATGAAAAATAAATAAATTTATTTCAGATTTAGCAACGAAACAGGTAAGTAATACGTGCAAAAAAAAAAAAAATTGTTGCTCTGCATTATAGAAAAGTAACCGCAGTTTATCTACACTCTTGTTCCCTGTGGGGTATTTGGCAATATTGGAGATGATTTTGGTTGTCACAGCTGGGGCGGAGGCTGCTGCTGGCCTCTAGTGGGTGGAGGCCTGAGAGGCTGCTAAGTATCTTCCAATGCACAGGACAACCCCACACATCAAAGACTTATTTGGGCCTAATATCAAGAGCAGCAAACTTGAGAAATCCTGCTTACAGAAACTCGGGGTTTACAACGTGCAGGGGGTGGTGGGCCGCTGCTTCCCCGCCTCCTCTATTCTAGATATGCCATCACCTAGAAGCAGGAACTTTCTGCTTCTAAATCCAGTGCAGCCAGCCCTGGGCTGATACACAGAGGTGTGTTTGCAAAGGATAATTGCTCGTGCTTTTGCTGTGGCTTAGGAAAACAGAAACCATATGTGCACAGTGGCGAGCTGTGGGAGGGAGGAGCTGAGGAAAAGACGACGTCTACGCTTCCTGGCTTCGTGGGGCAGAGGGACTGCAGCCACAAACAGGGCTGGACCTTTACACCTCTGGTTGCCGAAGGTGTGGAGCGCGGCTGGGAAATGCTGGAATCTGCAACTCAGGTCTTACAGCTCAGCTCAAGCCGCAGCTGGAACACAGCACCGCCCTGTCCCTGCTTTGCTCGGCTGTGGGACACAGCCTGGGGATTCCTATCCAGGGGCTGGTGGGAGGTAGGGACGGCTGTCTTGCAGAAATGCGCACCCTTGAACAAACTGAAATTTCCAGGCTCCTCAAGCCCTTCTCTTATTTTCCATGCAGCCACTGCTGTGGTTGTCCTGAAACTTCCTTGTCTTTCAGGGCGCTTTGATCTCTCAATAGTTCATGGCGAAAATAAAGTGCAGTGACTCAGCCTGTGTGTGAGAGGTCAGAGCCACCGGGACAGTGCTGTTGAAGGACCCTCCACCCTACACCAGGGCGCTCACCTATCTCCTCCAAATAGTGGGCAAAGCCCAGAGGAGGCAGAAGGGAGTGCAGGACTTAATCTCCAAGGAAATAAGGAAACCAGGGCGCCTTGAAGGGTACACTTTGCAGGCCAGCATCACTGGAAACAAATGCCCCAGACAGAGATCAGTGCCCTGAGCCAGCTCCGGCGGGCAGTGGTCCTGGCTGTTCCCCCTGCTCTCTGCTTGCCATGGCTCTGGAGAACAGCGAAGAAAAATGGAGCAGAGGAGGGACACTAGTACTTAGTAATTAACCTACTTGTGCTGTATATTTATCTAGTATCTCCTTAGTACTCAAAAGGACCCAGAAATGGGTATTCATCTCATTTCCATGGAAAAGGCAACTAGGCCTCAGACACATGAAGCACGTTTCCTTGGGAGACCAGGACTGTCATTTAATCCTGCTGACTCCAGAATCCACACTGCCCAGTGGCCCAGCCCACTGCCTTACACTCCTGGCTGGCTGTGCATTAGGAGCCCTAGGGGGTTCTGGGATGCAGGCATCTGCTGAGGGGTTACCTGTCTGAGATGGTGTGTATGTGTGTGTGTGGCAGGGAGATGTGGTTCTTTCAGCTGCTACTAAAATTCTGAGCCCCTCTGGCTCAGGGAGACATCCCACGGGCCTGTCCTTTCTTTCCTCCAAGCACATTTATACAGGTAAGGGTGCGTGCAAAGGCATACACACGCCTGCACACCCCATACCTTACCGCAAAGGCCTGTCATCACTTTCATACTAATCCCTTTAGGCTTCCTTTAATGATACCTTTTCCCCCTTTAAGGCGGCTCCTGAGGCTCATTTGTAAAACAAAAGTCCAAGAGCCTCACCTGAAACTATTTCACCAGCACTCACTGCTGTGGAGGAAGCCAGAGGGAACAGTGTGGTGTGGCTTTTGGGTCCCTGAAGCCCCGGAGGATGAGCCTCCAACTGCTCACCCTGGGGCCTCTGGCTTCTTTGTCTTCATCTGATTTAAGATTAGAGGCTTCCAGGATTGACTTTCTGTGCATATAAAACTCATCCAGTCAATACAACCAAATCAAGAAAGTACATTGTCCTAGTTTAGTGACAAATAAGCAATAAAGGAGACTCGAGGTCTCCACGATTAGAATTTTGTTTCTGTTAAAAATGTAGCCTTGGCCGGGTGGTTCAGGTGGTTAGAGCATCTTCCTGTGCACCAGGGGGCTGTGGGTTTGATTCCTAGTCAGGACATGTACCTAGGTTTCGATGTCTCTCCATCTCTAAAATCAATAAATATATCCTGTGGTGAGGATTAATTTTTTTTTTTTTTTGAGGAAGCTTGAGAAATAGTTAACATATTTTTTACAAGGACCTGAAAGGTTGCCATGAAGCATGTTAGAGTTGGGTTGGGAAAGGAGAGAACAGGGCCTGGGGTGGGTGGGGGACTTCTCTGTTTTATCTGCTGTAGGATCAACCAACCAACAAAATCCTCACAAACCATGAAGAAGTTTACATTTGCAAAGCAAAACAGGACTTAAACAGAAGCTGAGAGACAAGCCCAAAACAAGAAGTATGCTCTATTGGGATGGGTCATGGACTTGGAACAAGCAGACCTGTACAGACCTCCAAAGCCCCCACCTCTGTGCAGCGAATGAGGGGCTGAGAATGGATTCCAAAGCAGTGCGCCAAGGAATCTTCTTCCTCAGCAGATTTTTGGATCAAGGCCAAGGAAGGAAGAAGCGGACAGGAAGTCTGATCACTCAGGTGTTAATGGAATTGAAGAATTTTAAGAGAAAGCCAAATTGACTTAACATTTTTCTTTTAAGACCTAGCTGTCTGTCGTTAAAAACAAAGCAGGAACTTGGTTTGTATGATGGCGTAATGTAAGAGGGACATTGGGTAGGTCAGAAAAGAGGCAAGACTTGGCATTTAGTGATGCTCTGCCCAGCACCTAGAAAGATGTCTGGAACACAGGGATACAAGATAATTTTTTAATAAATGCATGAATGATTTAACTATACAATTCAAAGAAATCGTATGCAAAGAAATACTTTCTTTTACTTGGCCGTCTTTCATTTATGTTGATGATGTTATTGTAACCATTCTGGACTGCTCTGCAAACAGCCTGCAGTCTAGAACTTGTGTCTCCTTTCTTACATCACTTGTTATTGTTCCTCCCACATGTCTTAGGTGTGCCCCATTCTCTAGAGTGCAAGTCACTCCTTGAGAAGATGGACAGTGTCTTCTACTTCCACATGCTCCCTCAGGCCTAGCATTCCAAGCACACTGACTGACCAGACAAGTAAGTGATGCTGTAGAACAGGGGGCAACAAACATTTTCTGTGAAAGGCCCATCAGTAATCAGTTAGACTTTCCTGGCCATACCATCTCTGCTGCAACTACTCACGGCTGCACAAAAGCAGCCAGAGACAGTACTGAGCGACTGGGTGTGGCTGTGCGCCAATAAAACTCAACTTACAAAAACAGGCAGTGGCTGATTTGGCCCTCGGGCCCCAGTTTCCCATCCCTGCTCTTGAGTCCCAGGTCAGACGGAGACAAGTGCATTGGAGAGAATGCTAAACAGACGCTCGGGGCTGGACTCTTCGTGTGTCTGAATGTTCTTTTCTTCGTCTGTAAAAGACCTTTCTAGCTTTGAAATCACGGAGTTGTAAGAATGAAGTTCAATATATACTGAAAACATGACTCATGCCATCATCAAAGCTACACTTCATCAACTGAGGGTGTTCACTGCCAATAGACGCTTCGCTTGCAAAACACATCGGTGAGACACAGGCCAATAAAACTTTCGTGGGCTGAGGAAAATGTTAGAAGGTTGACAGATGCTGCCCATCCTCCCCTGCCCCACCAAGCAACCTCTTCCTAGGGATATTAAGTAGAAAATAAGCACAGAAAGAAGCAACTCTTTCACGGCTACAGATACCATTAACTACTCAATAAAACAATGGAAGCCAGGCTCTTGTCTCACTCCAGCTGATGCTACACTCTCTCCCAGAACGCCAGCCGTTCCAACTTGTTCAGCCCAGCAACAGTCCATCTTATCCTTTGAAAAACACCTTTAAAAATAAGCTCTATGTTATGTTTAAATAGATCTAATTAGCACTTTGTATTGAAATCATAAACTACCTACTGGGTTTCCTTTATTGCTTATTTTACCTTTGCCACAAGATAAATACCTAAGTAAACTACCGTAAGTTTGCATGTCATCTCTTAATTGTATGATACATCTCAATATTAAAAAGTGAAAAAATAATTGATGAAGGGGGAGGGATTTTTAATAGATCTGCATTCTTGGATTTACATTTTTACTTGAAGTAGAAAAAAATATACTCGACCTAATCTTGTTGATGTTTTCCACATCTGGAATAACCGCTTTCCCTCTAATTTCCACCTGTCCACATTTGAAGCATTCATCTCAACCCAGCTAAAAGCCATCCCCTCCATAAAGCCTTCCCTGATATGCCCACTCCAACCTCCTGTAGTACTTAATAGGAGTCCTCCGAAGAAACCACACACTGCACTTGCAGCTGTGTTCAGCTCTTTCGTGAAGGAGATTCTATCTACGCTTCCCAGAACACCCCACCCCATGAATGCAGTACAATGCCTTAAATGCCGAAGGTATCCGCATGCATAAACACTCTGACACCTGAGCAAACTCCATCTGAATGGATAAGAACCTGACTGTACTATTTGATCCACACTCATAAGTAGTGCTTCCATCCACACCCTCCAGCTATGGTACTCATCGGTGACATTCAACAGCACCTTCATTTCTTTCTGCTGTTGCTCACTCAAAACGCCAAAGGAGCTAAGTCTTCTCATCTAACAACTGCTTTATAGAGATCTGAAGGATGATTATGGCTGTTTAGTAATGTCAGAACTTTCCACTGTACACAGAAATCACCCAGTGAATCTGACCTTCAATAAACAGAATCAATCTTATAAGGATCAGAGTAATCCAAAAAGACACCAGGAGGACTGGGGTGGAGACACAGCGCTCTCCCAAATGAAACACAGGAGCCTAGGGTTGTGATGCGTTCTCTTCGGTGGGCAACAAAACCAAGACTAAGTCTTAGATCACAGACCAGGGGTGTCCAACTCATTTTCACCAGGGGCCACAGCAGCCTTGCGGTTGCCTTCAAAGGGCCGAGTGTAACTTTAGGATTGTGTAGCTCGGTGCTGCTGCCAGGTAGAAACGAGGTGCCAGGCTGGATAAAACAAGGTGGAGGGCTGGATTCAGCCCACGGGCCTTGCGTTTGCCACCTGTGTCATAGACTTTTGGAGTGAGAGTTAGATTGTAGACTTTTCAACCCTCTCATTTCACCCTTGAGAAAAACAGTAACTTTTATAAAGTTAAATGAGCTAATCCTGCATTGGGTTATACTAGTTAATATACACATCTGGAGATGTTTATACTTTTGAATATCCCATTAGAGCACTAATAATAAATAATTTTAGGGGATTCTAGCATACTGCAGGAGTTAACTCATGCCCCCAAAGGATCCGGGTTATTTAACATGAATATTCTGATTTCCTAGAATCATCGTGACAAGCACAGACTCTCCTTCTCTGTGTGCTGTTAAGAGAGAGAGGGCACCCACCGGAACCAGGGTTCCCCACTTGTTTAGTACAATATTCCATGGAGCGTCTTACTGATGAGAGCACATCCATCACCCAACAATTCTGACATTTGGGAGGAAGGTTTTTAAAACTAGTAGCACAGTTTTTAAGGATCTAATCTTTTAAAATTTACAAACCTAGTAAACAAAGGAAAAACAACTCCACAAGCCTAAAGACTTAACTTTCTTTATGTCACGGAGGAGGCAGACAAAACGAGGTCAGGAAGGCAGGTCCCCGAAGACAGCAGCGACCCACGGGGTGGAGAGGCCGTCCTGCAGCCACCCACCCCCCGTCTGACCTCGGCTGCTCTGGGCTCAGTTTCCTCTGTGGTTTCCCTTGTCCAAGTGACCCGTGTACAGTGAATGGGGCAGTAATAAGCTACTTCAAAGTGCTGTTCTGAGAACTACAAACAAGCAGGAAGTATCCGCAAAATGCCCAGCACTGCTGTGCAGTCCACGCGAGAAACAGCACAGGGAGGGTCTTGCAGGAAAGCACGAAATGGGTCGTTCGCAGTAGTCACTGTAATACGCTGACCCACTCTCTTCCTCCAACCGTCTGGGGAAATTCTCCTGTCTGCTCTAAAGCTCTGCTGCCTTTCCCCCCTGTTCTTCTTTGCAGTTTCTTTTTTCTTTTTCTTATTAAAAAATACTTATTTATATGTAAAGGTAGAGCGAGCAATCACATCCCCGCCGCCCCCCTCCATGTACCACCACCCAGCTATAGAGCCATCAGCTCAGGGCCCCCTTACTTCCTATAGTTCTCACCCGTTCTTCACACCCGACCTCATAGGATCCTTTTGAATCAAATCCCAGACAGGGATCGTTTCACTTTTCATGGTTTTTAAAACATAAGGTCGTATTTCTTTGCCATCTTATTTTCTTGATTCAACATTCTCGATGTAAATTATCTATAACAATAAAATTGAGGCAATACTGGAGGTGTACTTAGGGCCAGAGAAAAGTCTGCAAACAGATGATTTAAACAGAAAAGGGCCACGGAGTTGAGGCAGATGTAGTTAAAGGAGCCTGCAGGACTCCGTGTTGCCCTGGTGCGTGCGCACTTGTTAAGGAGCACGGCTCCATCCTGGTTCGGTGGGGGCTTTGTCCTGGGGCCAGGGCTCCTGGGGGAGAGGCACTTCTCACCTGTCCCTGAACAGGTCTGACCCCTCCTCTCCCCCACGCATTCCCCTCACTACTGAACACAAATCACCTTCAGCATCCCTGCAAAGCCTTCCTCAATTCCTCCAAGTCAAAATGCGCCTTCTCTCCCCTTTCCTTCCATAGTACTTAATTATCCTAGCACACAGTAAGTGAGTAATAAATAAGTGAATAAATGCTTGTGCACTGAATGAATGGGACATAGGACTTATTTCATTCTGCCTTATATCTTAGTTATTGGTGTTCACATCTGTCTTTCCCAGTAAATTTTGAATTCCTTGAGGAAATAATTGTGTTAAATCAGCTCTGTGTCCCCTGCTTCCTAATGCATTTGTGCATAGTCTGTGCTCAACAACTGCCTCATGAATGGAGTGCCGCACCAGGGAAAGAGCCAACCTTGCCAAGCAATTAGAGGGTTCGGCTTCTGGAGAATGACTTCATGTAAATTGTGGGAAGATGAACAAAAATACAATGTGCAGATTTCCACTGGTTTCTTGTCTTGGGGAAGCAAATTTGGGCTTGTCGTCATCAAAATAAAAGAACTGGAGAGTGGCTTCCTCTGTCCAACAGCCCAACGCCTCCTACCTCCAACACTGTAATTCTGTTTTTCTCTCCTGCCCAACTCGTAAGCTGAAAGCGCATTTCAGTTACCGCCCATAGGATGGAACTGCAGGCCTGAATCTGAGACAAAGGCTCTATATGCTGTGTCTGGTTATTAATCAGCGATAGGAAACTTCAGGACGGGGCCATCGACGTGCTCATAAACCTTTTATTTTTAAGTGTTTTTTCGCTTAGGCCTGATTCTGGTGTGACTCTCCTTATAAGCTGGATGTAGGACATTTGTTTCTTAACGTTTCTGAGGCTCATTAATTACTTTGTCCCAGGGGCTCATTAACTAGCCCATTAGGGATTTCGCCTCATCCAGGCAGAAGCCTCTGCTCACCTTCACAGAGCCTTCGAGGGCTCCGAACTGGGAATGGTGTGGGGCTGGCTAGCTGTGAGGTTCTAAGGAGGGAGTGGGGCTTTGTTAGGTCTCCCCAGAGGCTGACGTGGTGGAAAAGGGGAGCGCCCACTTACCTGCTATCCTCCCAATGGGCATGGCGTGCTCCTCTGGTGGGGAGACAGAGACCATGATGTGGTTCATGTATGTCAGGTCTTCCCGATGCGACAGGTTGATGGGTTTCCCTTCCCGATGCAGCCCATCCTCGGACAGCCTGGACTGTTTGAAATCCACGGAGTGCCGGGGGTTCAAGATCAAAGGGTGCATGATGGGGCTGGGCATCAGCTGGATCACGCGTGTGCTCTCCTGCCGGGGGCTGGACGGCTTCTGGTGGGACTCGGAGGACGGTGGGCAGTGATTATTCTCTATGGGAGACACTGACAGGGGGTAGGACTCCTGGTGGTTGTTCTCCTGGTGGAGCCTCGGTCCCTGGGCCCTCTCGGCCGGGGAGAGGCGGCGGATCATGTTGTCCAGGGGGGACCGGAGGGGCCGTGGCTCGGGGTCGGGAGACGGCCGGTGATTTGTCGTGATGGGTGATCTAGAACGGTGCAACAGTTCAATGGTGGGAGGGTTGTGGTGCACAGTCTCCACTGACGGCCGTGGGGTCCTCTGGACACAGCTATCTGTGGAGCAGAGGGAGAGACAATCACAGCCCCCAGTGAATGCCAGGACAGGGACCTGGCTGCGGCTCTGCAGCAGTCAGTAGTGGAGCGTGTGCGGGGCCGCAACTTCCTTCCCAGGATGCAGTGTCATTTTCACTGCTCGAAAAATAATTAAAGTGCACATACTTAAAATTCTTTGCCTGCCACTAGACAAGCTAAGAACGTCTACAAACATTCCATCAATCACCTACTAGCGGCTTGCAAACACAAGGAAGCCAAACGTTCATTCTTTATCTTTGACTCTTCAATGTGGCTTTCAGAGTCCTTAAGTGTTTCTCTCCAGATGCTTTCACTGACTTACCTTTTCATAAGCAACTTTTCATATTCTCTACCTCCAGGAGTTGTTGGCATTTAATAATAATAATAATAATAATAATAATAATAATAATAATAATAGTAAAGAAGCAATTCCTATATTCTAAGTACTGGATAGCACTGTTTTAAATTTATAACACTCCTAAGTAGGAGATAATGACTACATTAATTCTATTTCACAGATGAGAAAATGGAAGCATAAAAGAGTTAAGCAACCTACCCAAGGTCACACAGCCAGTTTGGGGATTAGAACCTGACTCCAATCAGATTCTAGAACCTATGTACCTATTACAATATTTATCACTTTGCTATGTACACACTGGGGGGAAGTCCTATCAAAACCTGCTCTAAGCACGAATAGTGGGCCTAATGTACAGAATGCTAGTCTAATTTTACTTGAAAGAACAGTTAGGATCACCTTGTGTCTGAGTGCACAGACCCTGTCCACACATGGTTAGAGAAAGGCGCAGGTAAGTAAGAAAGAAGGAGGGATGGACACCCCTAACATACCTCCACCCCATTCCACTTGAACTTTCAAGCTGGTGACCTTTGAGCAAGAAAAACGTCAGAAGTGTCCACAGCTCAGCCACAGAATAGTTCTGTAGGCTGGGTTGAGGGAGGAGCCAGCGCACATGTGACTTTAGCAGTCCCTGCTAAGGACAGGAAGGAGATAAATCTGCCTCTGAAAGTGGGGCTTCTCACAGGCCCCACACTCATCTTAATGAGGTTTCAACGGCCATATCTGTTCCCAGAGCTGCCCTGCCCAAAGGATGGGCATGTTTGCGGGTCCCTGTTCTGCCGAAAGACTTATCCATGGTTCCAAGTAAAGCAGGCCAAAGGTGTCTCCTTTGTCCATGATGACAATATCCATATGAAGAACATACAAAGGGAGTCTGGGAATCGGACAGGGTTGGTACACAGAGACAGAGGAGGTGGTTTCTTGGACAGTTGTACACAGGGTCAACAGGGAAATGGGGACTCCTGTCGGAAAGGGAACAGAAAACATTGTTCATGATCATTAAGAGATCATCTGCTTGAAGGCAAAAGGTTAATTTTGTGACTACTGTGTAACCTGCTGCCATGAATTTAAAAGTGCTTAATCATTGGCATAGCTACTGGTAGGAGACTGGTTTAAAAAGGTACAGTATACCTCTAAACCATAGAGAACTACGCAGCTAGAAAATGGAATGAGGAGTATCTCAATATTCTGCCAAGGACTGGCCTGCAGGCTCTATGGTTAGATAAGCAAAAGAAGATGAAGTATTTATGGTGTGCTACCATTTTTCTAATAAAGAAGAAGGGGCTTCCAGTTTCAGTAATGGTAGAGTGGCTTGTGTTGGACTAACCTTCCTACAGATAGAAATAATAGAATCTGGATAAAACACATTTGTAAAAGTTATTTGAAGGTAATGAAGAAAACTGAAGGGGGTGTTACTCTTGAAAGAAAAGAAGTACACAGATTAAGATGTAAATTTATACAGCTTTTGCCCTGACGATCCTCCTAATTCTACATAATGTGGGGCAACTAGAAAGTGAATAGAAAGTTGCTTGAGGTATCAGGGATTAGAGAATGAAGCTGCCAGAATGGAGGGAAAAAAAAGAAAGTGGGAGAGCAGGTCTCATTAAGAAGAGAGCCTGAAAGGGAGCAGCCACTAAATCTGCACATAAAGTTTCCTCAAATCCTTAACAGCACATGTGCAGGGGACACACTAAGAAACTTGGTGGAAAGCAATAGCTGGATGACAGAAAGATATGAACAGAAATCTCAGGTACTGGCCACTGTATTGCAGACAGAGTTTGGAGCTTACGTGCTGTTGACAAAACTGTAGCCACCTCAGGCTGTTTATTAACCCAGGGCTTTATTCACCTTAGGAATAAGAAAAATGCTTTAGGACAAAGGGGTTTACCTGAGGGCTAAAGGCAAAACTAAAATACATCTATCCTGACTAAACGTAAGGCCAAGCATCCATAAATTCAAAGTGACTAACTAGTCATTTAACTGTCTGCTAGGATAAAAATCAACACTCCTCAGAGGAATAAGACACAAAAGAGTCTCTACGATGTGCTATCTACTTTTATTGGACACACAGCATCCATTAAAGGTTTTCTAGACATGCAAAGAAGCAGAAAAATGGGATCCATTATCAAGAGGAAAGGCAATCAACAAAGACATACTGAAATAATCTAGATGTTGAAATTAGCAAACACACACACACACACACACACACACACACACACACAAAACTTTAAAGCAGCTGTAAGTTCAAACACTTAAAAGAAATGATGGCCATAATGAGCAGTAACAGATGGAGACTGTCGGAAGAAAAGTGGAAACTGTAAAAGAAGACGACAAAGAAGAAGAGGATTTGAGGACTGAAAAACTACAATATCTGAAATGGAAAACTGGACTGAATGGACTTGATGGCAGTCTGGAGATGACAGAAGATAGGGTTAGTAAACCCGAAGACAGATTAATAAAAATTAAAAACAAACAAATCCTCAGTGACCTTTGAAACAGTATTAAATGGTCCAATAGATAGGTAATTGGTGCCTAAGAAGGAGAGAACAACAACAAAAAAAAAATGGGGTAAAAATTTTTTGAAGAAATAATGGCCAAATAGTCCCTAAATTTGATGACAATGACAAAGTTAAAGTTCTAAGAAGCTTGGTAAATCCCAAGCAAAATGAATGCAATGAAAGCTACACCCAGGCACATCATAGTCAAACTGCTGAAAACCTTGAAAGAGAAAATCTTGAAAGTAACCAAAGGAAAAAAGACACACTATGTACAAGGGAAAAGTTATGCTACTTTTGAATAACTCTTTACATACCAAGAGAGGGAGACAGATGTGTGTGTTTGTGTGTGTGTGTGTGTATGAGAGAGAGAGAGAAAGAAGGAGAGAGAGAGAGAAGCCATGTGCACCGGAAAGATACAGATGGAGACTTACAGACTGAAAGAGACTTAAGAGACACATCAAGCATTCCCAACGCACAGACCCTTGGTGGGACTCTGATTTAAATTGGACTGGGTGGACGTAATAGCAGTTGGAGATGACAGAAGACAGGGTTAGTAAACTGGTGATATTGAGGAACTATCAGTTTTCAGGTGATATGATAGCTCTGTGATTATGATTTTACAAAGGGCCCTTATCTTTTCGGTCCTGTACTGACATATTTAGATGAAATTACACACCTGGGATTTGCTTTACAAAAACCTGAATGGTGAATCAGAGAGTAGGTGAGGCACAGAGGAAACAAGAGCGGCCATAATTCAGCATGAAAGCTGGGGACGGGTCCATTTTGGTTCATTATATAATTCTCTTTACTTTCGTATCAATTTGATATTTTCTACTATAGAAAGTTTTTTAAGTGCTTAATCAATCTTGCAATGATACAGGTTGGGATAACAAGTACTAACTTCCTCATCTGAACCCAAATGCAAATAAATGTTTACAGGGTATTGATTAGACACACAGAGTTAACTTTAATGGCTGAAATTATTAGTACGATGGAAATGATTTGCAATCTTTTAGGGATGAGGCAATCTTTCAACAGCTAATATGGATCTCAATTCTGCTATCCATGAAAATGAATTCATCTTTTGTCCATGGTTCACTTTTCATTTGTCACAGAATATGGCCATCGTAAGCAACTATTTTAAGATACTTGCATTTTGAAGTTTCAGATATTTTCTTCCGAATGTCATTGGCAGAATCGCTCCCTTTCCTTAAAAGCTTATTAAGGTTTAAGAATACTTAAGGATGATGCAGACCATGTATTGAAAAATCCTATTTCCTGAATCCATTTCCCGTCTTACAAATTTCAAAATGGACATAGGCGTTGGCCTGGTTACCTGCAGCCTTCCTTTGATGTCCTGGGCTGCAAGGCTCAGTGTACGGGCGTGCACTCACTGCAGGCCTTAGGAAGTCTGGGAGGACTATGGGAGGATGAACTTTAGGGCCAAGGGTAAAGAGGAACTGACGTAATGTCCTGGGGAGATTTCACTCTCCGTTCCTGCCCAGCTCTTTGGGAACAATAAAGGAGGGAGACAGTGCTTTGGATAATCAACTTAGATTTTACTTTTGACTCAGGATCCGGACAGGAACAGGGCTTGGAGGAGCTTGATTTATTTCTTTGTCTGCAGACACCACTCAAAGAGGAAGTACTAGATGAAGTTGATAACATTAATGGTAGAGAACTGGATCCGAGGGTATTAATTCCAGGCAACTGGTGGTCTGGGCACAACCAATGTCAAGGCTGAAAGGCCTGCAATGAGGTCTTCCAAGCTTTTGTTTCAGTTTGCAAAGCATGCGCCCACGGATGGAGAGGGCTCTGACGTTCCTACCCTGCTGCCTGATGCTTCTGTTATTGTAAGTTGGCAGCAGGGTATGGAAACTTATGAGACCAGAGCCGGCAGGCAGAGAAGCTCCGGACACAGGAAATGCACCGAGCGGACAGTGGGTGCATTAAATCCCTCAGATGTAGGAGTCTTCTGTCTAAAACAAGAAGATTTTTTTGGTCTGGCCTTGATGTCTGGGTTTGTTCTTGGTGGATTGCCCAGCTAGAAAACTGGGAAATTATCCACATTGCCCTTGGTCTGAAGGTCTTGATATGGGAGGGAAATGCTTAAGGAAGAGGGAGGGAAAGCCACACATAATTAGTGTGGGCGTGGAAGGAAGAGGGAAAGGAAGAAAAAGACCAAGGACTGGTAGGGAACCCATCCTTGTTGAAAGTGTTTTCTGATCCCAAACCTTTCTCTTTGTGCGTCTCTTTTAGAGACAAATAGTCCCTTCTCACTACCAATCAGCCCCAAATAAATTAGGTAGTTAAAATGCAATGATTAAAAAAAAAACAAAAAAAAAAACCCTGTCTGATTTCTTTTCTTTCCTGTTATTTACTAGAAAAGCTTCTCTATTTAAAATTTACCAAAATTTGACCCAATTTAATCATTTATAAATACTAAATACTAGTAAATCTTAAAGAAAATAAAAGAAAACAATAACAACAACAAACTGCCACTGGTTAAAAGTCATGGGTTTTGACTAGAAAATTTCCAGAGTAGGACGAAGGAAGGAAAAGATCAAGTTTATAGCCCACACACCAGGATCTCACGTCCACCAGCATGTTTTCCCTAAGGCCAGGGATGATGATGATAAGAGAAGTCAAGTTAGGGAGATGCAAATCAACAGGCCCAGCAGGTAAATCTCATCCACTAGCCTCAGTCCACCCTATTCCACATTCTTCCAGAAGGGACACTTTCCCAGGACAATTTTGTAAAAGATTAGTGGGAGTGATGAATGACATAAAGAGCTATATGGAGATCAAAGGGTCTAGGTCTTGAGATGGAATTCAAAACAGATTTCATATATACACCTAAGTGGTCACTACTTGTGATGGCTTGAATTGTACTTCCCTCAGCTCAAAAAAAATTTCGTATGTTGAAGTCCCAACCACCAGTACCTCAGAATGTGACCTTACTGGAAAAGGGGTCATTGTAGGTGTAATTAGTTAAGGTAAAGTCACATGAGAGTCGGGTGGGCCTCTAATCCGGTATGACTGGGTCCTTACGAAAAGGGGAATTTGGACCCATAGACATACACACACTGCATGATTGAATGTTTTGCTTCACAGTGATTACAAAATAGATGTTGAATCACAGAGCCTTGAGTGATGTCAACTACATTCCAAGCAGTGTCTTGGATGCAAAGAGTAAGGAAATGTGGTCCGTGCTCTGAAAAATGTCATAATTTAATGGAGAAAACAGACGCAATAAAAAAACACATCAAAAGGTTACAGGACTGAAAAAGATGGCGCCTGCTGGGAGCACGCCACGTGAAGAAGTAGTCTCGGAAGTCGAGGAGCACCAAGGACTGCAGCGCACCCCCAGAAGCTGCTTCTCTCTCACAGTCCTCAGAAGGAACCCGTCCTACCCATGCCTTGATCTTGGACTTCCAGGCTCCAGAACTGTGAGATAATAAATTTCTGTTGCTTAAGCCAACTATTTGTGCTACTTCGTTATGGCAGCCCTAGAAAACGAATACACCCTTCATCCCCTCCTCCCTTTCCAAGAGTTTCAGGCAAGACTCGCCACTGACCCTTTGCCTGCCTGTTTCAGTCTATTCATTGCAACAAGTTGCCAACACGTGAATCCACTTGTAGGGCTATTCATTCCAACAAGTTGCCAACACGTGAATCCATTTGAAAATAAAACTGCCCAAGTTTGCATGGCATGATTTACAGGTGTTTGAGGTCATACACCATAAAGCCTAAGTAAGCTCTTTAAATTTTATAAGCATTTGGAGAAAGGAACTCAAAGAAGCTACGTAGGTAACTTGCAGGACTCTGAGGTTTCAGCTTTATTACTGTGGGCAGAAGGCCCCCACACAGGTTGCCTCTGCTAGTGGCTCAGCACAGAGAGCAGAAGCAGGCCTGCGTGAGTTGTAAGCTGTCTTTGCCTTTTGCAGGCAGGCAGGCAGGCAGGCAGTGTTGAGGAAGGAATCTCCCTCAGTCTCAATAAAGCAGCATAAAAGAAGTAAATGAAATCAAGGCATCAGATTTCAAATGAGCCGACTAGACCGTGGGTGTAAACCCTGTAAGTCTTTTGCAGGCCTGGGGTCAGGGTGGCACAAAGATAAGGCAGAGGAATGCTGAAAGGGGAAAGAGCAAGAGAGCATCAGCTAAGGGCCTCCTAGTCTGGAAGTGAACCCACGTGGCTCCCAGTGCCCTTATCTCAAAAAAAATCAGATGACATTTCCCTCAGGGTAAGAGGAAGTTTCTTGAAGACTTCCTGCCTACCTTGGGAAAGGTATTCATGCATATCAGTGATCCTTTTCCCTAAAACTTGTCGCTTAATGGAGCCAGCTAGCCCTTGGGCTAAGAGCAACTTCCACCATTGGAGGAAGCCAGAGGAGGCAGGGAAGGTGAGCAGGTCCTCCCTGAAGCAGGCTGACCACACGCGGCCATAGAAAAGAGGCTCTGAGCACCATCCGGTGGTGCCACACTGACCTGTCACCATCAAATATTGCATCAGGGGACCAAGGTCAGAGCATAAAAGGTCATGCTGACCTCAACCATGAAATACAGTAAGCAAAGCAAGGGAAAGGAATTAGGAAACAGTGGAATGAGGCCTGACAGTGAGACAAGGCATTACTAGCTGGTTCCCTGGAGGACAACAGGAAGTCAAGACCTGGGCCTATTCTTCCTTGGGTGGAATCTCGTGACCTCTCAGATCTAAGAGGCACACAAAGGTTAATCTTATAGTTCTTAAATATGCGAGGGGATATCCACCAGAAGATTAATAGGTTCCAAAGGGGTCATAGAGGACCTACCGTGTGCCAGGTACTGCGAGGTTCCATTACGAAGTACACGAAGTGCTCATTTTCACATCAGGCTGTGTCCTGAAAGTAACTAAGGCTGGGACTTCAAATGTACTTTACTATAGAAATAATGCTACTTCTGGTGCCTGATTAACCAATGAAGGAATTCTAGAATAATGGCATGGGTAGGCAAAAGGCCCTTCCTATGTCTGGATTACTCAAATGTGGTGTTTACAGGAAGTGCATGCAGTTGCAATAATGGGATTAGTTAGGAAAATTGAAATTGAAGGTAAATAAACCAACCAACCATTGCACAACAATGCAAATATATTTAACACTACTGAACACTTAAACACGGTTAAGGTGATAAATTCTATGAATATTTTATCACAATTACATTTTTGAGTTTAAGAGAAAAAACACAATCAAATAGTGGCCAAAAAAAAATCAAATAATGATAATTAATAGCATTTACTGAGTGCTTGCTATGTGATAGATGTTCTAAGGTAATTTTCCATATTAACTTGATCCTTTCTTATACCAATCATATTCGGTAGGTCTATTTTCCTTATTTTACAGATGGAAACTGAGGCACAAGGAAGTTTAGTACCTTGGCTAAAGTCACCCAGCTGGTAAACTGGGGAGCTGGGATTTGAACAGCTGGGCTGGACCCAGAGTGTAGACACACACCATTATACCCTCTGGCTCCATCATGCATCACACAATTAACATGGGTTACGAAGATGTCAGACCCCAGCCAACAGCCTCCTTGACAGACACCAACACGATTCCAACAAGACTGGAGAATTGGGGATGTTTTCTAACAACAACCAGTAATAGGATATGGCCTAAGCAGCTAAAAGCTTCATCTCCCCTGCTGCCCACTCAGCAGCTGTCCTGAGGGGCTGGCTCAGTGCCTGACTCAGAGCCCACGCTTCTCACAGGCTGGGGGTGTTTGCTGCACTAAGTCCAGTCATCCTGAGCCATCTGTGATCGGTGCGGGTTAATTCAGTCCAAGTTAGTACAAGCTTTTCATATCATGAATTGAAGGCCTACGCCAGTGTCTCAGAGGTTATACCTCTGACTTATTATTTAGATTCGGTAGTTTCAAGTACTATGAAGCAGAAAAACTTTAAGTAGGTGTGTTGGGACCTGCCACACTGTACCCCAGTCAGGAGATCTGACTTGGCATCCTGATCTCTATAATTCTACTCATCATCCATTCATTTGTTCCATTTTTAGGGTGTTTGCAAAAAAAAAAAAAATTAATGGAAATGTTATTCTGGTTGGCTCATTCATGCACAGCCATTGGAGTCACATGGACTGGGGTTACAGCTTAGCTCTGCTACTCAGGAGCTGTGTGATTTAGGGCATGCTACTTCACTGCTCCAGCCCCAATTTCCTCCTCTATAAAGTGGAAATGATATCACCTTCTTTAAAGGCTGGCTGTGAAGATGGAACAACTGAAACATGTAAGAGCTTAGAACAGGACCTGACGCACGGAAAGGCCCCAAGAAGTGTCAGCTCTTATTTTGATATTATAAAGCAGATCCATATACCTCATCTTCTTTAATTCTTTCATTAAGTTTGTGCACGATTTCCTTCCTCCCAAACAGTCTTTGGGCATTTGGGTTGGGAGGCTGGGAGGGTGCGGAGAGGTAACGCTTCCCCTTCATAAAGCAATCATGTACATAACAATTCTGCGGGCCACCCCAGAATGCAGGCCACTGATCCTGTCCCCCATCGAAGACCTGATTCCTTTCTATTCTCTTACTCTGTGCTGAGAAAAACAGTATTCCGACACTTGAAATTTCTCATCTTCACTTCCGCTCTCCACGCCCACCTGGTGACAAAGAGTTGCCGCAGAGCAGAACTTTCACCTTAAAACCGTGTCTACTGTTGCGGAAACAATCAGAGCACCGCATGTGTAAATGTTTTCAAATGAAAGTGACTAAAAGTCACCTCCCAGTCTCCTGGATGGGGCACAGGAGAGGGAGGAACTGAAGCTGAAATTATAGGAGGATCCTCCAAAGAGGGGGTGGGATTAAGAACATTTACGAAATGTAGCTTTTATCTTTTCTTTATACACTTGTGCATGTCTGGGCCGAAAGGGCTAACTGCCATTCCAAGACTAGCCCAGACTGAAAGCATGTTCGATATCACTCAGTGAGCATTTAGGGAATCACTATTCAAGTATTCTAACACCAAAGGACAAGTGGCAATCTAATACATACTTTGGGACAGACCCCTTCTTTTATATGTTCCATGGGAGCTAAAAGCAAGTAACTCTGGAACCTAAGGCATTAAAAGAAGTTAATATTACAACTGTGTGTGGTAAAATAGATTCATTTAAAAATGATTTGCTGGTCTGAAATTTCTGAAGATGTTTTGCTTCCTGGATTTAGTGAAAGAAGTAGTATCATGGTTTATTTTGTCTCCTTCCAACAAAACTATCTAATTCATAATATGCAGACAAAATAGGTCACAACAATTGAAGAAAAGGAACCTAGGAGAGATGTTCCACTGCTTCTGAGCAACACTGGGCAGGACACTGTTAGGATTTTCCAGATTTTAGTTGCCCGTGACCCTGAAGGTAAAGAATGTGTCTGGTTCCTCTTCATTGTCACCCAGGGAGGTCTCAGACCATGGATAAAACGTGAGGATTTAAGAGCTGTAAGATCTGAGAGCATTTAGTCTAATCCCGTATCTTCCAACTGGGAAAGCCAAGGACCGGAGAAATGAGAAATTTAGCCCTTATGATTGTTCTGGAAGAATGGTGGGTAGAACCTGGTTTCCTGACTTCTGACATCATTCTTCAAAAAAATTTCATCAAAGCTGACCATGTATCCCAGTTCATCAGAGATGGTTCTGGTTTATGCTTACTGCCCTAGCTTGCTTTTTAGAGTCCTATTTCAATGGCAAAAATGGCTCGGTATGGATGAAAATTGTAAGGTTACCTTAGTTACATGATATTGTACTCTCTTCCCATAAGTAAATAAGGAAAAAGAGTGGAGATGCTGGTTTTCCTAGACCTAGGTGGCAATCTGATGACTACTTTGCCCAAGGAATGACAAATTCAGAATAGATATGGAGATGATAAGTGTTTACCAAAAAAACAAAACAAAACAAAAACAAAACAAAACAAAAAAACCCAAAAAACAAACGGTGTGAATTAGTAGGATCGCCCTCCTCTCCTGTCAGAGCCTGGAAGGGGGCCTCTGAGCTAACACCAGCTTCCTAGCTTAGGGGACTGCCTGTGGCTGCTAGCGAGGGAAGCGTGGTTTCAATGTAATGTAACGTACTCAGAGGCGGAATTTGCAGGGACTGCTGCTAGATTAAACAAGATACCTTTGTACTGTGAGATACATTCCCATTGTGAAATTATGACTGTCCGAATTGGCTAAGTGGGTGGCGGTGATGAGGTGAAGTCACGGGGGGGCTGAATGAAGCTCTGTGTTTGCACTTCGCTCTGCACGCCTCGCCGTGCCAGCCTCCTCAGGGGATGAGGGGGGCCCTGTCTGAAATGCCTCTGTTCTCCGTCCAGTCTGTCATATTTCTCTGTGCCAAGTGAAGAGCAACGTACTTTGACATGGCACCGTGTCCCCGATTATGTAAAATAAATCACTGGGGATATAATAGTTGATATGCATAATTTCACTTTACAGACTTTTTTCTAGGACCAGCTCTTTCTGTATGTTAACATATGCCCATATTAACGTGTTACCAGCCACAAGTAAATATCACAGTATTGATTCCAGAGATAGTTCATGCCGAGTGAGGTATTTTTTCTGGTTGGTGGTAAAGAAAGGGAAGAGGTGGGAGGTGGCTGGGGGGTAGGGAACCTGTACTGGTCCATTCACCTCCCTCATCAGTTCCTTTGTCACCCAGGGCACCAATACATCTGGAAGTCTCGGGCAAGCAGCCTCTTCAGATCACCTCTGTGCCTTGTACGGCTCTTCCCATTCGCTACCACCTGATAAAGACCTACGCTTCCTTTCTTGTGTGTCCACCTGTTCATCCGAGAGCATGCTCTGCTTCTGAACAGGTGAAGGACAGCGCACGCATCCTCAGATCTTGTTTCCCGGCTGTCAGCTCTAAGGAATGGCCTGAGAACAGGGTACTTTTAAGAGCTGGATCTGAAGCAGAGCTAACTGGTTCACAGGGCGATGAAGCCCTTGACCTTGGCCTCATTAGCTCCATTCTTTTACCTACTGAGCTCATCACCACCACCATCATAACACTTGAGAGCACAGCTCATTACCGCGTAGGTCGAGGCACATCTGTATTTACTCGGTTTGAGAGTAGCTCTGAGAGTAAGCCAGCTTTCTCTATTGATTAGCTCCTGCAAATGAGAACAACAGCAAACACGCCTACTTATGAGTCAAATCAGGCCATGGGGAAAGGAGGAAGAATTTTTGATGAGGTGAGACCATCCATCTCCAATTACATTTGGGAGTAAAAAGAGAAATTCCAAATGGATTTCTTTTAAAGTAATGAGAAAGAGGCGGGGGGCGGGGGGTTGTGGAGAGAGAGACCCATCACACACCCTTTTTATCTGAAAAGGCAGGCAAGGTAGTATGATTCTTGCGTTAATGTCAAGCTTCAGTAAACCCACCTCCTCTCCTCTGGAGTAGCTGCTGGTTATTATGCAAGCAGGAAATGTACATGCAGGAAGAGCAGAAGAATGAAGAAACCCAACTGGGGGTGGGGTCAGCTGCTAAATTTAGCAAGGGTAAAACTAGAAGAAAGGATGAGAGAAATGGGCAGGGAGCAGGCAAGAAACACTCCTCTCCTCCCCATCACGAAGGCAAGGGGACTTGCTGTGAAACACTTGGCACAAGGAAGACTGCCGATCACCTGGAGTCAGGCTCTTTTGTGAAGTGTTAATTAAGCAAACTTCTCATTTAAAAAAAAAAATTTACCAGCAGCAGCAAAACAAAAATATTAGCCCTGCTCCTGGGTGTGATCTATCAACTTCAGGAAATGCCTCAAGGGACCAGGGTTTTAATCCTCTAGTCACCTGGTCCTAAGAAAAAATACAAATTGAAAAGTATTGCTTTGAGTGCCCACATCTGCTGTCTAACCAATCGGGGCTGGTGCACATGGACATAAGCTCCACAGAGGCACCACCGTTCAATGGAGTGATGTGCAAAGTACGATTTTTATGCCCTATTTCCATACCCATACGCCTGCTTTGGAACTGTGTCCAGGGCCACAATTCAAGTATGGTTTTCTGTTCTGTTTTCTTCCAATGACTTTAATTATGGCTGTGACACACAGGAGAGGAGCAGCAACTGGGACAGCTGACGTAAGCATTTACGCTGAGTGCGCTGTCAGAAACTGCCTTCGGTGCAAGGAGGGGAATCCTCTGGGCCCCCTCCAGAGTTCTCAGGATTTGGGTCTTTTTTTCTTCCTCCAGCTTTTATTACCCTCTGCTTATAGATCTTCAGTGACTCCCATTACTTTCCTCCATCAAAGTCCTCCACATTCTATTTCCAATTTAACCTCCTTGGAGTAAGTAGCTCTGCGGAGTCAAAGTGTTGATTGTTGTTGAAGCACGGTGATGGCTCCCAGGGGTGTATTTAGTTTAGTCTCTCTGTTTGGGGTATGTCTGAAATTTCTCTTAACAAAAGCCTGCTGGGGGTGAGGGAGGAGCAGGCAGGGTTGGGGAGAAGATAAGCTCTATAGCCCAAGTCATCTGACTGCTTTCTATTCCCAGGACTCACTCCATCCTATGTCCTTCTCTCTGCTTGGGATGTTCTCCCCTTCATCCCTGCTCATCCGAATCCAGCTGGGCGATCAAGGCATCCTCCAGGGCCACCTCGTTCACGAAGCTGACCCTGCTGCTTGCACCTGATGGACTTCCCCTTCTACCACCTCTTCAGGATGCCTACCATTATATGTGTGTATCTTTCTCGTTGCTTCACCTAGATTGTGAGTTGCCCAGAACCAAGAGTGTATCTTATTCACCTCGGCATTTCCCCAGGGTCTTATACAAAGTGAGCACTCAATAATTTGTTTGTTGACTGAAAAATGAATTACATAAAAAAAGGATCAACTTATCAAATTAGCAATAAACCTCCTCGGGTACCTTCTTCATGGTTCTGATGCAGTATGACTTCCGGCTGCGTGTGGATTGAGTTTCCGGGGTGGAAGAATGGTGAAAAAAGGATCCGAGGTTTCCTCTGCTTCAGAATATGCTGAAGGAGTTCATAGAGTACATCACCTGGAAAGAAGGAAAGAGAAATAAAGAAATGGGAATATTTTACTCAACTATTTACTGAGCTTCGATTCTGTGCGGCGCTGTACTAAGGAGACCGTGTCACGTGAGTAAGACAGGCATGCTACCCGCTCTCACAGAGCTTACAGGGGACGCACAGGACGTGCCAGCTGGAACTCTGAAGGTCAGAGCCCTGTCATTTTTTTCAATAGAACTTTTCGATTATGAAATATACAAAAAGCTTTATAAAATGCTGAAAACCAGAAAGAAAACAAAAGCCACCTATAATTCTATCACTAAGAGGATAGAAGCCCTGCTCATCCTTCTCCGTAGTTACATAATTAGAATCAAGCCTATGGTAGTTCAGTGTCCCTCTTGGTCCTTTTGCATTACTGAGCTGTTCCAGGAGCTGCATAGAGACAGTGCTTCGTGGGGGTGTCGTAGACGTTTTTGAAATTTGAGTTGTCCTGATTTATTGTTTCTACTTTTGTGAAAATATCCTTTCCACATCTATCTCTGCTTGCCTTGCAGATAATTCAAAGCATTATGAAATCATTAAGTGTGAAGAGTTTTAATGTTCCAATGACAACTCATAGATTCTTCATAAAAATCATTCCAAAAAACCCCCCAAAACAAAACCATGCTTTTCTACCCACCCAATCCCACCGGGGTGCTAACTACTGAAGAGACTGCATAGGGAACTGGCACATCCGGGACTCAGCCCTCCTTTAAAAATACGACACAAGCATTGCTCTGAGGCCCCACAATTTCCAGAAAATCATCTTCAGGTGTCAGCCCCCTTGCAGAGAACGGTGGGGGCTGTTCTGTTCTGATGTATTTGGTGTTTGAAGTGTCCACTGAGCAGTTTATTAGAGAAAGAAAACCTGCCATGGTCTTGTCCTACCCTTTTGGCTCAGATCCAAGTTCAAAATGCAGGTGGGTGCCTCAAAACCCCTTAGGGGTGGGTGATGAATCTTTAAAATAACACCGTCTTCTGACTGTCCCCCCACGCCCTCCACAGACAGATACACAGTTAACACCTGTAGCAAACGATGGGTTTTTATCCCTAATTTTGGCCATTTTAAACAGATTCTTTAATTAACAACTTAATTTAATGGCATATTTGGGGCTGTAGATATTGCTACATTATTTGTTTCTTCTTTTAAACTGAGCCTGAACCTGAGAAATGCTCCATGTTAAAGTTGGTGCAAACCTCTGCTCCTTTTCCACTGATACCAAATAAAAGTTCCGTAATCTATTCCAAAGGATTCCTGAGGTCTCTTATGTCTTTGCTTTGGTTTGTCCCTTCCTCTACCTTTGAATTTTGGTTCTTATTAATATAACTTACTGCCACTATTTACTACAGTGACTCAATAAAGCAAAAGACTAAAAAGAGCTGAAGACACCATGTCACTTGGGCATGTCCTTTAAGTAAATGGGCAGGACGGCGCAGAGGGGCGCCAAATCAGACTTTGACAAAGCTCCTGCAGAAGGCGGAGCCGTGGCACAGGCGGCCGTTCCAGAGCCAGGAGGCCATGGAGCGAGCTCATGCAACCGCAATCCAGCGGCCGTGGAACATTGTCTCCGAAGAGACGAGGCTCCAGAGCCGGAAATACAGCCCTGTTTTAATGATTCATATTTTAATCGCTCACAAAAATAAGTCCCTAATCAACACTGTGTTTCTTATGGTTTAGTGTAATGTCTTCCTAAACTTCTCTTAATTTACATGGCCTCACACTTGCTGGGTTTATCCCATGGGTTTCTGGGGGCTTTATTTCGGCAGGGTGCAGAAGAGAAAAACACTGAAAAATGTGTTCCTGATGACGACCGTTACTGAAAAAAAATGGTCAGTAATTAGCGCACCCATTTTGGAAGGGGAGACCAGGAAATATAAATGTAGTGCCTGTGAGGGTGTTCAACTGTTGCTGGTTCAGAGAGGCACGCTGACGTGGTGGGGAGGCACAGACTGCTGGGCTGCAGCGCCTCAGCTCGTCCACCCAGGTGACCTTGAGCGAGTCCCTGCACTTCTCTGCAGAAAGCAAACGACACCCACCTCAGAAGTTTGCTGTGAGGTGTAAATGAGAGGAACGTCTCAAAGCACCTAGAGCAGGGTCTGGGGCACTGTCCGCCCTGATGGCTCCCTGGAGGTCACTCCTGGGGCTGGGGAAGCTCTGAGGTGTGGCGGCTAAAGAATGGGAGGAGAGGGAGCAGGCCACTTGCTCTGCTGTGCTGCCATTCCTCTATGTGCGTACCGGGGGTGGGGAGCGCACAGCGCTAACACGGAATGGGAAGAGTCCGTGCTGTGGGGTCAGACTGGTGCCGCAGGCACGTCCTTTAACGCTCTAGGCTTCACCGAGTGGAGAAGGCCTCGCTCGGTTCCCTCCTCTGTACAGTGGCCTGTAAACAGCATCTACCTCACAGAGCATTGTGAGGGGTTTCAGGAGTAACCCACGACGTAATGAGCTCATCACAGCACCAGACAAACAGTAAGATCTCAGCAAACAATAGCTGTGTCTGTGACCTCTGCTGTCACCATCACCACCACCATTGTTATTGATGTTACTGTGGTTTCGGACAGACCTGTAGGCCCCTGTGGAGGTCTCCCACACCGAACAAGGGAGGAGTGTCTGGGGCACGGTCAGTGAATGCTATGTTTCCCTTCCAGAAAGGGCAAAGGTTAACTGAGGCCATCCACCCATTCTTGGCCTCGCTGGACACCTCCCTTGGCCTGGGGGGCTGAGCCCGCAGCAGGGCTGACGAATGCTCTGCCCCACACTTTCCCAGGTCTTCTGTGCCAGCTCTCTTCAGCCTCCCAGCCCAAAGCTGGCAAAGGGAGCCCGGCAGCGAAGGATCATCCGTGAGTGGGCAGGAAAAAGCGGGGGGATGGAGGAGAGGCACAGCAGGTCAAGCTGGACCTGGCCAGTTCCACACCTGAACTGTAAGCCTATTCTGAAAACCAGGAAGACAGCATTCATAAGCACCCCCCGTGACAACTGGCTAACGGTGGGAACAAGGGCAAGAAAAAACTTCATTCTAAGGCCATGAAGTACGGCCATAGCGGGGTCCACCCACTCGCTGACATGTTTCCTCAGTACCCAGGGGCTCGGTTGGGGAATGTGTCAGGCTCAGCACAAACACGCCACTGCTGGGGGGGATCCCAAATAACTCTGAAACACTGTGTGCATATGATTGGCAGCAGTGATAGTGTCTGCCTGACAATAACTGGGAATCTTAGCCTAAGAGAGTATTCTAGAGGTTTCTTGTAACGACTCGAACTTGTGTTCAGTACAAGTCCCCCGCCTCCCCTTTCCCTGCCAAGAAGTGGCTTTGGCGGCGTACTTGCAGTGACGGGCAGCCGGCCACAACAAAAGCAAACCATTTTTGGACAGCTCTAGTTGGTAGTTCTTCTGCTGAGCTGGAATCTGGCCCCCTGTGCAAACTCATGTACTTCGGTTCCTAGTTTTGGCTACTGGAGCCGCATGAACATGTGTCCCGTCTACAACTGTTTTCCAAATAAACAGAGACGGCCTCCCACCCTCCTCCACCTCTCCAGTCCCCTGACTCCTCCAACACCCGGCCTGTTCCCTTGATACACTCCTAAAACGTTCCTATGGGCAGAAGATCCTATCTGAAAAGTAGTAGTAAAAAAAGATCTCTGGAGTAAAGAAGGTATTTTAAAATGTTATATTTATTTGCTGTTGAAAATAAAGAACATGAGCCAAGGCACTCACATCTAACTTAGCTAATGATCACTGGCTTGAATTCAAAAGGCACTTTTCGGAAAATTCTTGGCCCATCCGATTCTTGATAAATCTTCTCTGTCTTCCCAGAAAAGAAATAACTAGTCCTAACCGTAAAAGGTGCCTCTAGCTTTTGTTAATGCCTCCACAAGCCTGCAAGCGTGCGCATACACACCGCTCACGCACACACACACCCGTGCGGAGATGGGCTGGCCCTGAAGCTAGTGAGTTTCAGGGGCCTTCATTTACACTGTCCCTTGAGAGGAGCCCTAGAATGATTTGTGACCCCCAAATGATAAACTATGGGCCCCATAAAACCTAGGTACACTATAAGGGCATGCACACACGTGACACATGCAGAACTGGCATGTGTGCATACATGTGAGTGCACGTACACACACACAGAGAAACCCACACACTAAACCCACACACAGTGTTGCACTGGTGATCCGGACGTGAAAAGCCAGGCATCTGCTCTGAGAATTCTAAATTCCATTATTTTATTTGCAGCTTGTTTCAAATGGGTAATAGTGAGATGGAATAAAACAGTTGCAAGTAACTTAACAATTTTGCTTCTGTCTAAAGACCAAGATCGTACAGATGCTGTTTATGGGGGAAATTTATCTAAGTTTCTTTACTTTGAGAGGAAAGAACTTGGGCTCTGGACCAAGAAAGTCCCAAGTCTGAATCTTGGTTCCTCTATCTGTCAGCTGCATGCACTCAGGCAAACTATTTTTGAACCTTAGTTCAAGGCTTAGTTCAAGATTCTTTGCCTCAAGTGAAAGCAATGCCACAGGCGTGGAGGGCTGTTAGGATGATTAAATGAGATGATGTGGACAAGCACCAGCCCGTGTCTGTCCGCCACCACATCTGCTCAGTAGATGGGACCCCGTACGATTATATTAATTATTAACAGATGTGTCTCAAAAAGTCTAGAAAGTGTTTACTTTGCTTCAATACCTTTGTCCTTAAAGCACATACAAAAGTGTAATGAAGTGACATTTATATGTAAGGAATTTTTTCCCAGTTGACATCATTTCATACAGACATTTCTAGTTCATGGTGCGTGTCTCTCTCTAGTTCACAGTTTTAATCTTCAGCTTCTTTGTACGGGTTTCTTCCCTTTAGCATTTCAGCAGCTTCAAGATTTTCCTGTCTTAGACGTGTTCGCGCACACACGCACCTTTGTTTTCACCTTCCCCTCCGGGTGTCCCTGTTTCTTTCCCGTTGCAGCCAAAAGTCTCTGAGGAGCTGCCCTTTGTTATGGTGACTTTTCTCCCCTTCCACTCCTCAGGGCCCCTCATTCCAGTCTCTCCTCTGGTCCTTCTCCAAACTGCTCTTGCTCAGGCCACCTACCTGCTGTCAAACCCAATGGGCAATGCTTGGTACCTGGGGACTTGCCTGCCCTCTCAGCAGCATTTGCCACCAGGAATCACAACCTCTGCCGTCAGAATGAATACTCCATGGTTTCAGAGATTCTGACTTTTCCTGGTGTTCTCCCCACCTCTCTAGGCCTTCCACAGTAAGGCTCCCCAGAACTCACTGGTCTTTCTTTCTGGGCACTTGTATCTACTCCCTCGGCTTCCACCGGCTTGTCTATGGCAAATCTACTCCTACCACGCACTTCCTCTTAACTCCAGAACATTCAGGTATCTCCAGGTACTTCCTCTGGCATGTTGTACAGGTGCCGCACATTGAGTCCTGACAACCCACATGGTATATCAGAGTTCCGTAAATGCCCAGTTGATCAGGCCGGAAACCAGAGAGTCACCCTAACACCTCTCTCCCTCTTATCTAACATCTAATCAGCCACAGACCTGGTCTTCTAAATGGCCCTTGAACCATCCCCTTCTCCCTGCTGGCCCTGTCTTAGTTCAAGGTACCACCATCGCTCTCCGACGCCAGCCACGCCGACTTTTCATCTCTGCCTTGTCCTGCCAATCTCTGCTCGAGCCCCGAATGGCTTCTACCTGTCTTTAAAATAACACTGACAGTCCTGAACATGATCTGCAAAGCCCTGTATAATCTCTTGAAGAAATAATAAGTGACTTCATGAATGGTTGTGAAGTTATAGTGTATTCCTTTATATTTATATTCTTCAAGTTCGTTCAGCGAATTTCATATTGGGTGGTTGGGGAACTTCCAATTTTTATGATTATAAATAGAACTGCTAAGGACAATTTTTTTATTTTTTACTCCTATTGGATTGTTTTCTTAGGATTTTTTTTCCCTTAAAATGGTATTATCAGTGAAAGGGTATGATTAGTTGTAAAGTTCTTATTATATACTGCTTGTTCTCCAGAAGGCTGGGACCAATACATAGTATCATCGACAAGGGTACCCAGAGCCTTTCCGGGGATTTCATAACATTCAACTTCTCAAGTGTAGTCCATTTAAAGTGGAATTTTCAGGTGCTAATTGACGACGTACATACCCTCATACAAGCGGGGACCCAAGAAACCCAGGAATTTCTTTATGATGAATTGTGTATTTATTCTTACATGTTTAAACTTTAGTCATGTTCAGAGTACTGTCCATTAGATGCAACACACCCATCGAGATGTTTTTTCCACCACTCGAAACAGGTTTTGAATGCATCTCTTTTGATGCCTTTTAGTGCCTCTGCTGTTTTTCGTTTCACCTCTTCCACATGGGCGTTTAAAACGTTTTCCTTCGAGGAATTTTTTTTTCTTCAAGAAACAAAAAAAGCTGCTGGGGTAATTTCAGGTAAATAGGGAGGGTGGGGCATGGGGGTCGTGCTGTTTGTGGGCAAAAGCTGCTGAACACTCAGTGCGGAGTGGGCAGGTGCTCTCGTACATCACCCACCATGAAATGGGCAGACGCGCTGAAGGAGTCTTCCCAAAAACTTCACTGAGGCCAAACGCAGCCTCTCGCCACAATACCAGCTGGTGCGCTGATACAGATGGGTTTCTGGAACACTTACCTAGCGGCGGAAACCTGTATTACAAGGGCTCACCCTCCAGAAGACAACTGTGGTTTCTTTGGGGCCTACCCTTGTAGTTCCCTGCTTTAGTCTAATAACTGAAAATGGAGGACCCTTGCCCTCGGAGTGGACACAAAAACGATCGTTTGTTAGGTTGGTTCAAGAATGCAGAGTTCAGAGAGGCTACTGTGTTTGGAGCTAAGGTATATTAATATTTCAGGTAACTATAACTCACTGAATTCTGTTCTCCCCTCTCTGCATTTGAAGGAGTTTGTTAAGCGATGTTATGTCCGTATTTAGAGAGCAAAATGTTGGGTAAGGTCTGGCCAGAAACAAGGCCGGAAGGAAGCTACAAACATCCATTCACAGGGACAGGGCAGCCAGACACTAATTAGCCCGGCAGCTGCATGGTTAGTGAGACACTGCTGCTGAGTCTTCTTAGGCAGCAAGAGAGATTCAAGGAAAAAATTGGACGAAGTGTAAGTTTTATAAGGTATCTAAGTTGGAGGAGATCAAAGAATTTACTCACTGCTTATAGAGTGGGAAGTCCTACTGTTTACTGGAAGCTTAACACTGTTTCAGTGGTTAAAGCTGAACTGAAGCATTGAGAGTTGAAGGAAGTTTAAGAGCCATGAGGTGAAAATTCCACTTTATGGATGAGAAAAATAAGGGCCAATGAGGTGGTGTGATCTGTGGAAGAGCCAGCCACACCAAATGAGAAAAAAGCAAGCCCATGTCAGAAGCAGCTGTGGCCAATGCTACCCCTGAGAGAGACAAAAAGATTTGTTATCTACGTCTCGTCTCTACCTGTGGAGAGCCCGAGGAGGTGCACCATGCCTTCGTTACCCTGCTGGGGGACACTTCACGAAAAGCGTCTCCCCAGTTCCCTAGTTCCGCCTTCCAAACCCTCTGACAATACTCTTTTGTGGTAAGTTTTCTTGTAGCCCCTGCTGGCAGGTATCACCTTGAAATTCTATCCATGGCTTTCCGGCTGATACCTTAATTAAATTACCTGTAGTGTAAATTTATCTTTATTCCCAGCTCAAGGCAATGGGGACGATGTTCGTATCTACAATTCCTAGCTCTGGCCTGGCTTTTATCTCACATTTCCATCTTCAGAACAAGACATTCTTCCTGGAAGTCCCGGCATCGCTTGGCCACAACAAACTCCTGCTCCCAGGCCGGCTCCTGTCCTAGCTAACCACCTGTGCCTGAGCACTATCATTTTGGTCTCATGACCCAGTTCTGGACTTCAGGGGTTCGCATGAGGGCTGCAGCAGTGGTATCCTAACTAGCCTTCTTGCTTTCAGTGTCTCCATGAATCTACCCCATGCACTGATGGCAAGTATCTGTTCCAAAGGGAGTGCTCCAGCCTTATCATTCTCCCAATCAAAACCTTTCAGTGGTTTCCCATTACCTGCAAATAACACCCAAACATCTTAACCTGGGCTTTAAAGTCCTCTCACATTGGATAATTTTCAGCCAGTATTTATTGAGTACCAACTGGATGCTGTGCACTGTGCTAGATGCTGGAGACATGGCAGCTTAATGGGACACAACCCTGGCCCAAACGGAACTTTCCACTACAGGATGTGACATAGCAAACAGTCACACATAACACCATGTCTGTGTACGTGTGTGTGTGTGTGTGTGTGTGAGAGAGAGAGAGAGAGAGAGAGAGTGAGAGAGAGAGAGAGAGAGAGAGAGAGAGAGAGAGAGAGAGAGAGAGAGAGAGGCCATGACAGAACTGGAGAAAGCTCTGGGAAAAAAGGGGAGCAGGATCTAACCGAGATGGACGTGGAGAGAGAGAGCAAGAGGAAAGGAAGGTGGGTTGGAATCAGGGAAGTAGGGCTGGAAGTCAGGGTAAGTTTCCTAGAGAAAAAGAGCAGAGCTTGAAATACAAAGAGGCAATTAGACAAGTGAGGGAGGGGTAATGAGTGACGGTGAGCGGGTTTCAGGTGGAGGATCTAGCATTTGTGGACTTATCTCTGAACACTTCCTCCATGAGAACTGGCCTACAGCTCCTCCTTAACACATTTCCTTACCTCCCCCTTGCTTACCTTTCAAAGTCCTTCCTAGTACCATGCCCTTGAGCTTCATTTGACAATCGAGCAAGAAATCACCTCTCCTAACCCTCAACTTCCTGAGTTGGTATCACTGGCAAGGGCTACTTAGGGAGTATTCATGGAAGGAATTTCTGCTTCCCCCACCTACATCACCTCATGTCCGGACTGTGAATCAGCCTCAGCTGGCCTTCCTGCCTGCTGCCTTTTCTATTCATCAGGTGGACTTTCTCATCATCACCCAAATTTACTAAGTGAATGCTGTTCCAATTACCCAGAATGTTCTCCTTCTCCCGCCTGCCCACTCAGTTCTACCCATCCTTCATGTTGTGAACCCACTCCGTTCGTTTTTTCTGAGACCCATGCTACTCTGCCCTCTCCCTTCTCCAGCATCCTTTGCCTTCAAGTTCAGTGCAGTCCTACTTATTTAACTGGACAGCAGGATCCTGTCCAGTCTTCCCCATGGCCCACACCAGCAAAGGCTTGACAAAGTAGCAAGGAACTCCTGACACACTTTTGCATATCTTTGCTTTCGGCTTTGAGCAGAGAAAACCTAGCTTCATAAGTAAAGTTGAGCGGTTACTGGAGAGAAAAATAAACCAGCAACAAAAAAGAGCATCTGAGATAGGATGAGAGGGAAATCTGCAAAGACTAGGAGAGGAAATCCTGCCCAAGGACTAAGTCAAATAAAGTCAAAACACATCACTATGTTTTCCTTCATTTGTCTTACATAAATGATTCGTCTGGACCATAAAAGAGTTAAGAGTTCCTCCAATTAAGTAACTTTGTGTCTTTGAGCATGGTACGTTTGAGCTCCCACTGGAACAGAGAAGGGAAGTATTTTTGCATTAAATTGAAAGGAACTATCTGGGTTCCTTTTATGTTAATTTTATTTATATGGTTGTTCTACCATTTTCTTATTCTGAGACTTAAAATCAAGGATAAAAATCAATGATCTGAGACAAAATATATCAGGTATGTTTTATGTCGATTATAAAACCTTAAAAGATGATCTGTTTTACAGAGATATAAGCCTTCAGGTTTCAATACCATCCACACTTCTCGGGGAAACTTCCCCTTTGTCATTTCCTCATATAAACGGTCTGCTGAAATTGGGAAAAGCAGGGGAGATTCTGTTCTCTATCCTTATCTCACCCCTTGTGATAGCAACATTTCCTCATGACGGTTGGTTTATTAACTGCTGGCAGGCTGCCAGGAGTAAATACGGGTTGAATGGAGTTGCAGACTACGCCAAAACCTTCTGCAGGACCTTTGCCCTTGGTCAAGGGAAAAAGGGTCTCTCTGCCAGACAAGTTAAATCAATGAGACTCAATAGAAGGAGGGCCTGGTGGTACTTGAATAACAGGCCCCTCGAGAGGCCCAAGATCCCCTTTGACACACAGAGTTCCCAAGTAAATGTCCACGAAATTTAAGATGTGAAATTGGAAAGTACACTTGAAGTCTCAGCGACATCATTAATATCCTCTGCACGTCCAAACACCCCTCACCGAACCAAATCTTCCTGTGCTCTTCGGGGCCCTCATTGTGACAAATCTTCCAAGTTCAATGAGCTGAACTAGGAAACTTGCACTTACAGTGCTCAGGGTTTCACACGCTACAAGGTGCGTTCAAAAAATTCAGTGCTTCCAAAGGACGTTACTGAGGCCCTTGGAGTTTATTTCTAAACTTGCCTTGGCTGCTAAGGATCTCCACCTTGCCCAGCCCTTACCTCTCGGTCCCCTCCTTCTGTCTGGACTTTCTAGTCCAGCTACCTCGGCAGAGCTCGTTCCCCGTCCCTTCCTGTGTCTGTGGTTACCTGAGCGGTTCACAACCTTCTCTCACTCTCCGGCATCTCTTTTTCAGTCTTCAGACTCGGGAGCAAGGTAGAGATAAAAGGGCTGGAGTGCACTTTCTTCCTTGAGCCGTGGCACAACTAGATCCCTTAAATTCCAGCGACCGTAGGTTCGCATGGGGTTACTTTTCTGAACCTTACAAGTTTCTCTTGATCTGAAAGCTCTTCCTTCTCTCCTCTCAAACTGACATATGTTAGCAGGACCTTTCCTCTACTAAGCTGAGCCCACGGTGACCTATAGTAAAGATTTTTGGGGCAGGCTGAGCAGTGGCGAAGACCAACAGTGATGAACAGATTTTCTAAGCTGGGCATGTGTCAGGAGCCCAGACTCTCACCTGAATGAGGAGATCGATAGCGAAAGTCCTCTTTGGTCAGCAGCAGCAGAGCTTTGCCATTCATTTCAAATGTGTTGCTGTCAATTGGCCTTAAAGAAAACTCATTTTCAGCCCACTTGAGCCACTGGGCTACGTCATCCCTGCTCCAGTAAATTGGCTGCAAGCCTGTTGGAGAGCAAGGCAGAAAGAAAGAGAGAAAAAGGTCTTGTCAGTTAGACAGTTGGAATAAAAGGGAAAGAGTGCTGAATGGTTAACAAAATTGAGTCTCCATATCTCAAGAGCCCTTATATTCAACGCAATCCAAGGTTAAAACTCAAGCTTTGGCACTTTGTAAGTGCCAAAATGCATGCACCCGTGCATGCACTGGCCTGATGCACCCGTGGGGGCTCAGAGTCGCGACGCATGTGTGCGTACTTCAAAGGGGACCTTAAAATCAGAGCTGATCTGATCGCAGCCCAGCGTCCTTTCGAAGTGAGAATGTCCCAGAGCTGGGCTTGACCTCCCAGAGATGCCAAATAATGAAGTATTCCCTGAAACTTCTTCCAGGAAGAGCCATTTGCTCAGTCTCTGGGAAACTATCAGCCTTGCCTCTGGGAATTGAGAGGGTAAGGTAATGGGAAAAGGTCTTTGCCTTTTTATTCTGCCTGTTGATGGTAGAACTTCTTGGAGGGGGTGGTACTTAGGTTCTGGGTAGGATCAGCAGTGGATCAAAGGGAGGGCCTGCAGCTCAGGCCAGATCTCTGCCTGGGAGTCTACCTTTTTATTTTATTTTGCTGTTGGGAGAAATCTTTGATATCATTCAAGTGGTTTAGAATAGTGGTTCTCAAAGTGTAATCTGGAAACCCCCCCCAGGGCTCCCGGAACCTTTTCAGGGGTCTATGAAGTCACAACTGTTTTCATAACAATATTAAGAGGGTATTTGCTTTTTTTTTTTTTAACTCTCATTCTTTCATGAGTAGTATACAGTGGAATTTTCTAGAGGCTATACATCATGTGGTATTGCAGCAGAGATGAGAATCCAGCTATGTTCTATGAAGCTAGACACTAAAGAGACTTGCAAAAATGTAAAACAAATTGGAAAATATATTTATAAATATATATTTATGCTAATATATGCTTGGCTTATTATTTTTTCAGTAAGTTAACAAATATTTTTAAAAGTCTCAGTGTTAATGCCAATCTGGTAACTACAGACAGCTGAAACCCACGAGTAAAGCTCTTCGAGGTCTTCGATAATTTTTAGATTTGAGAGGAGTCCTGAGGCCAACGTCTTGGAGAGTGGATGGGTTAGGAATAGCTAGATGCTCCACAGAGCTTCCTTCGCTAAAACTGCAGTGTATGAATTAACAGTTCAAATACCAGAGGCTAAGAGGAGCCTCAGTCTCTCTATTCAGTTACCTAAACTTGGTAAGGAGACCCCATGAGTGTGCCACAAAAGTGTCCTTCAGTTTGACACTGGAAAGAATCACCTTTCACGTTTAATTCAGTCATGACAAAGAACTGTCTGTCTGGTCTACTTGGATGGGTCGCTCACCACCCCAGGGGAATGAATGGCTCAGACCCCCTGGAGAAGGTACAGGGTCTTAAGGCGTGACTTTGCCTCTGTCTTCCAGGTGGCTCCTTTGTAAGGTCTAGTTTGAAGAGTGGTAGCTGGTTTCTTTGAATTCTGTGGAAGTATCTTCAAAACTGGTCCATTGTGCAGGGCATCGATAAAGAAGTGCAAAGAACTACAAGCACTGAATAACAGAGATAGGCACGTAGAAGGGTTTTTTTGTTTTGTTTTTAAGCTTTAGAATTTTTTTTTTTTTTTTTTTTTTTGCACAGAAAAAAGTGACATTATAGCCCTGGCTGGTGTAGCTCAGTGGATTGAGCTCGGGCCTGCGAACCGAAGGATCGCGGTTCGATTCCCAGTCAGGGCACATGCCTGGGTTGCCAGGCCAGTTCCCGGCAGGGGACATACAAGAGGCAACCGCACATTGATGTTTCTCTCCCTCTCTCCTTCCCTTCCCCTCTAAAGATAAATAAATAAAATCTAAAAGGAAAAAAAAAAAAGTACTTAAAAAAAATCTTAAAAAAAAAAGTGACATTATAAAATACTAATGTGTAGTATGGTACTGCTCTATGATTTTTACAATAAAATGGCCATTGAAGAAGTCAACTTTTTTTTTCCTTAAAGACTCTGACTAGGCCAAGAAGCAATGCGGATTAAAAAACGGACCTTGGATACAGGGGGCACCCCGACTCTTTCCAACGACCTTGAAAACGCGCATCTGGAATCACAGTGAGGTGGGAGTGGGTGTGAGGATGGCTCAGCAAAATCTCAACTTTTGAACTGGTGAAAAACCTTAAAGTTGACTTCCTATTATTGCCAATGGTGTCAGTTATCTTTGAACAAGAACAGCATGCTGACTTGTCATTAGGGACTTTTCCCTTCCTCTCCTTCACACAACGGAACGACTACCAGGTTCCAAGCCAGGCTTGGCCTAAGAAAGCACCTGGTAGTGAGAGGGCCACACAGTAGAAGATGCTGGGCCAGAAACAGGAAAAAGTAGGTGGGGGGTGCTGATTGGAAGCACAAATGCCAAAGCAAATACAGAACTGAATCCCGCTTGGGAGGGGAAATGAGAGTAAAATGCTGAAGTTTCTGCAGAGGACACACGGAAACGGAGGGGGGCGGGTGAGAAGGGGGTGGGGGATGCAAGTAGTAATTTGAGGTTCTTTATATTCTATGGAAGAAAATAGTCATGAGTAATCTTTTCCCTAAATACAAGAAGAGTCACACACTCTAAACAGCCCTGTTGGTTAAGAACGACAGTTTCTCTTTTCACTTCCCATTAGTCTCTCCCACAGCCCAGCCCCTGCCGCAAGCAGAGCCACCAGGCGGAAACCCCCTCACCGGGAACCCAAGCGAGCGCTCTGGGCTTGTGTGCAAAAGGAATCCAGCCAGCGAGTCAGTGCAGAGAATACCTCGGCAGTCCGAGCAGGTTTACAAAGGTGACCCCGACAGAGCAGGCTACCTGTTTGAGGCCGCTCGATAAGTTAATCAGAGTCACTACTTTCCAATTAGCACGAAGAGATGGCAGACACATTCACTGAGCTGAAGAGAGGCTTAATAAATTTGGTGTTTGAAGTCAAGTTTCACTGCTATTGCCTTTTTAGTTCCACAGAATAAAAAGGTGCTGTAGGATGTGCTTTGCAATTTTAGCTAAGGAAAAAGAGATCTCCTTTACTCAAACCTAGGGGCCTAAGGCCTGGGTGTTATAGTGTCTGATGGAATACAGCCTTGGACCCAGGGGCAACTCTGGTCTAATCAGGACCATTTAATCTAGCTTATTAAGCACTTCTATCAATATTCTAAGGACTTGATAAATGTTCATTTAATTGCATGCTCACAGCAACCCTAAAGAGACAGTGTTTCAGATTAGGGAACCGAGGCCCAGTGCATTAAAGGGATTTTGCCAAGTTTACAGGGCCATAGTAACAAGAGGAGTTGGATTTGAACCCAGGCAGTCTAGTTTCAGAGTCTGTGTTCATAGCCTTCATACTAAGCTTACCTATGCATTTCCCATCCAGATTCAAATTCAGATGGATTTTCAACACTGTTAAGAATTCAGACAAGACTGAGTGAATTGAATTCTCCCCACACAAGACTTTGATCCTTGGAGGCCTTTTCAAGTTATCAGTAAACTAAAAGGAAAACAACAACAAAAACCTGTAGACACCTGAAGACATAGATTTGTAAGTGGGAAAAGGGAGGAGGTGGAGGTGGTGGAACGCTGCTTTGAACACACCCAGGAATACAGCGCTGGCTTCTTGTATTCCTAGCTTCTTGCTCAGAGGCACTCACTGCCCGTGGGCATGGGTCCTGAGACTTCACATGGCTCACAGAAGCGACATGGGGAAGACGAGGGAGGCACATGTAACAGAACTTGTTTTACAGTTACCCCTTGCAACTTCACAACTCAACAAAGTTGAAAAGCACAGCCTTTAATGATCGTTGATAAAAAGAAAGGCCATTATTCTGCATCTAGGTTATGCTATTCCCCGTGCATACAACAAGCCTGTGAGAGCCGTACAAAGACCTGGATTTTTAATGCCAGTTCATTTCAGAGCACAGTAGAGATGAATTTTGTACAGAAGACATGAACTGCTATGATTAAGAAAACTACTAAGAATCCCACGGCACTTTATTCCCCCAGTGGGTCAAGTCAAGTTCATGGTGCCATACCCGTCAGTGACATACCCAGGACCTTCAACTTCCTTCTAACATTTCTTTGATTCCACGTTCAGAGTTGCAGCCACATTCATTAGCATATTCTTAGCCTCGCTTCAGACCTTCTGAGTTTAAATATAACTGACCATAAAAAGAGCACTGCGATCCAGGAGTCCGAATTTTACTCCCAGATTTGACATTAATGAACATGTGATTCTGGGCAGGCCACACCATTTCTCTGGCTCAGTGATTCCATCTGTAAATCACGGGGCTTCAAGTAGGTGGTATGTTTCTTTCTGGATTTAATACAGTCAATATGCTCCCATTTAATTTGAAATTTAAAAACCTTTTTTTCTACAGAACTACCTCATGCTCATGACAATGACCCTGAAATTGTGTAAATTCCTCAAGGACTTCCTGAATCATAGAAAGCAGATTAAGTTACTTTAAATGTATTTAGTGCTTAAGCGTGTTTTATTATATTCTAATTCTTGGAAAAGGTATAACCCAGCAACGGGGATAGTAAAAATTACACTTTGACATAAGCACCTTTGCTTTCACGTGCATTAGCTCCTGGAATTCTCGCCAATGCCCAGGGAAATCGTCGTACTCTCATTTCAATGTATCCAATGAGAAAATAGGGGGCTCCCAGTCATTAGGTGACTTTATTGGTTAGAACGATACTCAGTTCAAGCTCTTTAGCTTGAACTATTTCGTATACATTAATCAAAACCATTTAACTTGAACTTTCTGTATAAATAGGAATTTCCTACAGATTCTAGAATCATAAAAGGCAGAAGACAACTCAGCAGTGACCTAGCCCAACCCCCACCGCATCTTACTCATCAGGAAACCGAAGTCAGGAGAAGAGACTGAAGGATGATGGAGCGGCCCCAGGGCCCCTGACTCTCTGACACCTCCTGTCATCTCATAACTTGATTGGACAACACAGAACAATTCCACAACTCTTGACACAGTGAGGAGAGTTATCACTGCCTTGCTTAGTCATCCTGCCTTCAGATTAAATGTTCTTAATCGGCCCAAACATAAGTTCTGTACTGTAGTTTTTATGCCCTCACTGACCTGCTTACCTCCTCTGGAGATAAGATTGGGTTGGCCAAAAAAATCTGTTTTTTTCCCCCCAGTAAGATGGCTCTAGTAGTACTTAGTTGTCTTTAATGCCATTCAAAACAACTGTGTTAGATTGTATTGTGACAGCTGTCATATCAGTGTGCATTTAAAAAAAACTTATGAAAATTGGTGGATTTTGTGTGGCCATTTTAATATTGAAGAAAGAAGAAAACATGCAACATTTTCGGCATATTAAGCTTTATTATTTCAAGAAATCTAAAAATGCAACTGAAATGCAAAAAAAAAAAAAGATTTGCGCAGTGGTATGGAGAAGGTGCTGTGTGACTGATCGAATGTGTCAAAAGTGGTTTGCAAAGTTTCGTGCTCCAGATTTCTGGCTTGACGATGCTTCAATGGCCAGGCAGACCAGTTGAAGTTGATAGTGATTAAATAGAGACATTAATTGAGAACAATCAACATTATACCATGTAGGAGATAGCCAACACACTCAAAATATCCCAGTCAATAAAATTACCGGTGAAAATGAAAAATGTGTCTTTTATTTCATGGAAAAAACTAAATGGACTTTTTCGGCCAACCCAATATTTGGCTCCCATTCCTAAACAGAGTACCAGAAGCAGAACTAGGGCCTTTCTTTCTCTGGACAATACACTTCTTTTGATAGTAATAGCTAACAACTATTGAGCACTTACACTGAATCTTCATTACAATGGTTATTATCTTCGTCTACAAATGAGAAAACTATAGCACACGGAAGATGGAAATGGTGCTGCCAGGACTGAAAACCAGGTGGTCTGGCTCCACAGCCCCCACTTAACATCCCACCACGTTGCTTCTCATGAAGCCCGATGATAACAGCAAACACTTGCAGGCATTGCAAACACTTGCAAGGCATGTTCTAAATGCGTTCTGTACAGAATTCGTTTAACCCCCCAGCAATTCTGTATGATAAACAATCACTATCCCCATTCGCAGGAAGTTAAGTGACTCAGCCAAAGTAACGCGGCCAGGAAATGGAAGAGTCAACATTTGAACGCACTTGGTCTGGCTCAAAGTCCCCATTATTAATCACCCATCTCTACTCTAAGGTACTGGGTGTTTGGGTAGGACATCAAATTACATTCATGATTAAAAAAGAGAAAGAAGGAGAAATGTTTCAGTGATGGTGTGAACTTTCACAGAGCGTAAGCAGGCAGGCGCTGAGCACCAGCATGGAAACGGTTTCCCAGCTGTGTGACCTCAGACAAGTTACTTACACTTTCTGTGTCTCACTTGCCACCAGTGGAAAATGGGGACAGCTTTTACCCTGTGAAGTAAGTAGCAGTGAATCACAGATGATGTGCTTATCAAATCTGCAGATGACAGAAAACTAGGACAGAGTAAGATTATGCAAATGATGATGATATAAAACACACAGCACAGATAGTATCTGTCAGAGGGCATGCATTAATGAGTGTTAGCAATTGTTTTTCTACTGTTGTTATTAGCATTATCATTTTTACAATTGCCCTACCTCTGACATATCTAGCTGGTGTATGGAACCCAACTGTAAGACTGTATGTTAATGAACATTGGATTTCATCTTGTTATTTTCCACCATCATTCTAGTCTGCTGCAATCTCTTTAGATTTGGATCTGTTTCTAGTCCATCTGTACTTTGTAGCTTCATGTCATCTGCAGCATCAATAAGCATCATCTATCACCTGAACAGGTTACTGACACAGTACTGATTAGGCGAGGGCTAAGATGGAAGTACTCCGGTGACATACCAGCCACTTCCTTTCCGACGGGCACTGACCAAGTTATTGGTTCCTTTTGGGTACAGGTGTTCAAGTATCAATCCATCTAAATATTCTGCTATTTGCACTACATTTTCCAAGGGAAGCCATAAAGTCATCACCTGAAATTCAATGACCTGCTTGCTTGAGGTCCAGAGATACAGTGACCACAAAACTTGTAGCAGCCCTTACTGAAGGGCGAGAGAAGCAGCAGCAGGCTGGCTATGAAGGGACAACTTCTTTGTAAGCGCTAACGACATACATGTTGGGAAATCTGTCCTGAATTGCAACTGGAAGTTGGATCGCGGTAGCTATTTTCAGTCTGTATGTACACTCTTTTTCCCTTTTCTAAATGTCAGGTAAATAATGGCCCATATTCCTACCTTTAGTGCCTCCTCCATCAACCACAGCCCTCAGGGAGCACTGTTGGCGGCCTATCTTTCACCCTTGTAAACTCTCTATTCTGGGCTGTCCTTTGTCTGGGCCAAGGGCCCTGAATTTATTTAGTACAACTTAGATCCGCTTTTGTAATCAATTCACCTCTCTTGGGCTTCAATTCCTTTCTGTCAATGTTTGCACTACCTGTTTCAGTCTGACGATCCTCCTCCTTGATGGAAGCGCGGGAAGAGAGACAGAAGTGGAACAGGTCTGTTCCGTCTGCCATTGTCCACGTCACTGCATTTGATCCTATTTGCACGCTGACATGCTTATTCTTACACCGCCCACCCAATGCCTACTGCTTTCTTTTTCTTAAGCATTTTCCATAGTATCTGGGTCACTTAGTTTTAACATTCTAGATCTAAAAATATCTTTCATATTTTTCTTTTCAATAAGTTGCTCTGTCATCCACTACATACATCTCTTTTTAACTTTAATTTTATTGTTGACACTATTACAGATGTCCCCTTTCCCCCTCCCCATTTGTCCACCTCCATCCAATCCACTACATACATCTTTTTAAAATCTGAGCTCCTTAGACTGGTATGCAAAACAGTGAAGAAAGACACATCAACATGGTCTTTCTGCCCAACAACTTGGTGATGGTGGTTTAAGAGCCCTGCAAATGTTAACTTCTGAGACTCTACCTTAAAGAGAGGATTTAGGATGCAGAGAAATCATTCATGCACAAAGATGTTCACTGCTGTGTTATTTTTATTTTATTTTTTAATCCTCATCTGAGGATATGTTTATTGATTTTAGTGAGAAGAGGAAGGGCGGGGCGGGGAGAGAGAGACAGACAGACAGACATCAATGTGAGAGGGAACACTGACTGGCTGCTTCCCATACATGCCCCTACCAGGGATCAAACCCTCAACCTAGGTATGTGCTCTGTCTGGGGACTGAACCCACAACCTTTTAGGTGTACAGGATGTTTCAACCAACTGAGCTACTGGCCAGGGCCATTGCCATGTTATTTTTAATAGTGGAAAACTGGGAACACCAATAAAGGAATAGTTAAGTAAACTATGGACAACAACTCTGATAGAATATTATGCAGGCAGTAATATTTAAAAAATCTATTTGGAAATTGACCTCATCAGAGAATGTCTCCAATGCAGCCTTACCAGGCTGTCTGGCTGTCCTTCTCCCTTCCCACTGTAAGTACCGTGTATGGCTGATATGGCAGAATTTCACTTTCAAAAACACCCTGACTCTCTTGACTTGTGTTTTAGTATTTCAGGTCTTGAAACCATAGGTACTTTTTCTGTAATTTTGTTAAATTTGCCTTTTTCAAGGCAAGAAAACGCATCTGATCATGCCTTTCATTTCCTTTCCCCACTTCTAAGGTGATGCGTTCCTTCTCACCAAAAATTCCCATCATTTCTACTTTGCCAACTAATTCCTCCTCCTTTGTCAGACTGGACTCCAAATTAGCAGCACCACTCATGGCTTCTTCTACCTTCTGGGAAATAAAACTGCTAACTGCAGGTCCATGTGTCAGCAATGAAAATGCGCGTGCGTGCAGAAGGGCACCGCTCAGTGATTCTCATGTCATGCTCGGCATACCCAGTAACGTCGGGCTGCTCAGCCAAAGATCCCCGGTAATAATCCATCTGTGGGGAGCCTGTGACTGCCACCCTACCCCACCTGACACCATCCACACCAGGCAGGACACTTCAGATCCCTGCAGTTCTTCACATTTATCACAGGCTTCCACGGTCACGTCATCGCAGCAACTACTCTGTGACTGAGCTAAAGCTGCACAACCATATTTGCAGAAGAAACTAAAGCTCAGAGAGGTTGAGGGACTTTCCCAAGGTCACAATGGGCCTAAGTCCAGAATACCAGGACCAGGTCTTCCTCATTAGTCCAGTGAACTTCCTTTGGGTCAGAGGAAATAAAAGATACACAAGACCCTTGTACTCTAAAACCCACTGTTAAAATGCCAGGGATTTAGGCCCTGGCTGGTGTGACTCGGTTGGATTGGAGTATTATCCGTACACTAAAAGGTTGCGGTTCGATCCCTGGTCAGAGCACATACCTACGTTGTGGGTTTGATTCCTGGTTGGGGAGCCTAAGAGAGGCATCTAGTTGATGTTTCTCTCCCCACTCACCACCCTAAAAGCAGTGAAAATGTGTCCTTGGGTGAGGATTAAGAAAATTTAAAAAGCAAGGGACTTGGGAATAATAAACCAGAAACTCAACTCTTCACAGCAGGTCTAGCTTGGCTGTAGATTTGGAACTCTAAGTGGTGCCCCAGAGACCCCGCTCTGACTTCCGCAAAGGGGCCGTGGCAGGCAGGGTTTACCTCGGAACAAACAAACCCTCCACAATAAAACAAGGAGTCATCAGAGCCCTTGAAGCCTTCTGCTTCCCAGAGCGCTTTCCAGGGGCCCTGCTGACTCCTTTCCTTCCCACTGGCCAGGCCGTCTCCCCCAGACTCCCACACTGGTCAGGGACGGACTGCGACAAGTTCCGGCATTCTCATTCCACTGGGCCTGCCTCTAACTTTGGATGTGCTATTTGATCAAAACTGGTTTTGACAAACAAATTTGGTCACTGGGAATGGAAATTCCAAAGCATTTCCTATTTTTGTCCCCGACGTTGCCCTGTATCTCAGCGCTCAGTTTCCAAGCGGAGGTTGGGAGGTTATACACTCATGTCTTTTGGACAAAACCCCAAGAGCAGAATACTATATGTTCATGTTTAATCATATTCAATTCCCTGGCTTAATTTTTTTCTTATAAACTTCATTTGGTAGATTTTTTGGCTTTCACTCACTTGTATCCACAAAGGGATTTTTATCAGCAAACCTGCTGACAGTAAAACTGGCCTGGGGCCGGCCACTCACCCTCACGGACAGGACGTAAGATTCCTTCTCATTTCTGCTTTTGGGCAGCAAGCCCAACATGCTGAGAGGCATGTAATATTTTAAACAAAAACTTGGGTTTTGGACTCAGATAGTCCTGAATTCAAATACCAGTCCTGTCACCTACTAGTTCAGTGGCCGGGGTAAGTTCCATCTCTGAACTAACTTAGTTTCCCCAGCAGTAAAATGGGGCCAAGGATAGCACTTGCCTCCTAGAGCATGTTCAGGTGTAAGATGAGATGAAGACTGCGCTGTGCCCAGCGCACAGGACATGCTCAGTGCATTTTGCGGGGCTGGACAGGACAGCGACTGGATAGCAGATTAGTCGTACTTTGTCACATGTTTCCTGGAGACTGAAATACTTTCTGAAGCTCACTTACAAGAATGCCTGCAAGTGTGTGAAGGCTCTTGGAGGCTCTATGAAGCCAGCACGGGACTCTAAGGAGGGGACAGGCATTATCAGTGTGCAGACGGGGACAGTGGCTCAGAAGGAGTTGCAGAGAAAGGACCGGAGCAGGTGGGAGGCTAGAGTGGGAGCCCACTCAGGGCTGGGACGAGGCTGAGGCAAGTGAAACCCTTACCTCGGGTATAAAATTTAAGGTTGTCCCAAAAAACTCCGTAATCACAGAAATAATAATAGGCTAATGCGTTATTTAAAAATCAAAATAAATGCAAAAAAACATGATGAACAAAACATCAACAGTTTAACTAAAGTTACAGCGCAGAGAGAGATGACAGAGAAGGTGTAGTGACAACGGGGAGGAGATTAAAGTGGGACTTCTTAAGTTTGGGAGTTAATGGACTCCTTTGGGACGTCAGTGAGAGCTATTGACCCTTCTTTCTAAATTCATAGGCACATGTACACCAATATTTGGCTGCAGTTGCAAAGTTTATGAATTAGCTCACGTTTATCTTTGGATCCTTCAAGAATCACTTTGGAATTTTTTAGCCTCATGTATGCAAATGGATCTGATAATATATGCTAGTGATATAATGCCAAAACCAAATTAGATCTGAGAAGAGAAACACATACACATCCCTTCTGGTATTCTGGGGAGAGAAAGACAAGAGAGGCAGGCAGGGTGCCCTCCTCTAACTCCAAAGGTGGGGAGGGCATACAGTGAAATAATAGCTAAACTCTAGCTGTCATTTCCTTAAGAAATGCATACATCTGACCCTAAATATGGAATGCCTCTTTCTCGGCTATTTTAGAAATCATTGCTAACATATTACACATTTTTATTCATACCAGTGAAGGTTAATCACTGCAAATTATCTTAATTTATGAACAGTAAGGCAACTGGGCTGTGCAAGGAGAGAGACTATCGAAAGACAAATTTCTAAAGCAAAGAGGCAATTAAGGGCAGAATTCTCATATTGCAGGACAGAAACCTACATTTATTTAAAACGTACTGATATTTATGCACACTAAGCCCGTTTTTTAAGAAGGAAAAAAATGTAGTAGGAACACAGTTATTAAGAGTTGAAATGTTCTTCAAACAGATTTAGCGAGCAAATTGAAACTACCAGGCAGAAAGCTGGTGCAGGAAGGCTTTTTAATCCTCCATGGAAATGGATGGGGTACTGAGAACATAAACATTTTGTTGGATTTACATGACCCACAAAACACAGATGACCTACTACAGGTGTCTGGAGAAGGAAGAATGAACATTCTTTCCTTCTCTCTTGGTCCTTTAAACCACACAGGATTGTCTCTTGTGCCCACCACAGTTTCCAGAACATTCCTTTGCAAAGTGTAACAAGAGTAGAACTCATTCTCATTCTGGACAGGGTCTGAGCTGCCCAGTCACTGGCATGGGAGATGTTTTCCTTTGTGTGGTTCAGTGATGCCTGGTCCCTTCCCTGCCGGGTTCTCTTTATTCCAAGGGAACTTTGAAAAGCAAGGCTGGCCTTTTTTTTCAGGATGGAGACAGTCCCTATTATCACTGATTCCTGTGAGATAAACAGGAGGCTGGAGAGGGAGGAGCATGTGTGCACAGTGAGGAGGAGCCAGGGAAAGGGGGACTGAAATAAGTGTTTTAATTTTTACATCGTTAATTCTGCAGACTCAAAAAACACAGACAGGGCTGAAAGGCAGATTTGGGGTTCAAGCAACCTAACTTATAAAACAAGGCTCTTCTGGAAAATGTCTTCTTTTAAGGAGAATCCCACCTCTCCACCCCTACTTCCTTCTCTTTGTCCCTGACTCTGGAGAGTGACTCCCCGTGTTTTCAAAGGTCCCATTGGTTGCCTTTGGGTGGGATCGACTCTGTTTTGCGGAGGCTGCCTGAGCAGTGCTGACTCAGCGTTCCGAGGGGCAGGCTGACTGGTGACTCGAGGCAGGATGAAATCATTTTACCAGTGGCGCGGATGCCTCCTGACACGAAAAGAAATATCAGACTTGGAGAAGAGACTTCTACTTAAAGATGACTGTGTTGCGTCTGCGTGTGCGCATGTCTGTGCCACCGATGTCTGTGTGAGCATCCCTCAGCCCCCTCGTCCCCTCCTCACTGAGAACATCCGCAGGGGAATGGTTCTCCCAGTAAATCAAAGATTTACCCTGTGCTGCATCCTGTGTTTTTCTCACCAGGTATTGTCCCTGGTGCCAGGGTGGTAAAGTTGGCCAATCCTCTGGCTTCAGGGCTTAAGATAGCCACTGGGAACCAGGAAAATTAAAAAACAAAACAGAACAACCCCAAGCCCCCTTCCAAGGCAGCAGACAGGCAACCGGATGCAGCAACACGTACCGTCCTGAGTTTACCGTTGGCCCGGTGCTGGTCTGAGACTCCAGACACTGGCAGACAGGCGGCTGGGCCAGCTCATTGGCCAAAGGGGCACCAAGTGACCCTGCCTGGACAGTGTTTTTCTCTTGGGCTCTGTCATTTCTCTGAAGTTCTATATTTTCACTCCTTTGGATGAAGGTAGAAGGCCTCCATGGAAGGAGTAGCAGGTAAAGGGAACCCACTGAATCAAGAGAATCTTTTCACACCTTCGATGTTAGGCAGTCAGATGATAAGTTAGAAGGAACAAGTGAGAGGACCCTCAGGTTTTAAGGATGGGGGTGTGGTCTGGAGCAGCTGGCAGGCAGAATGGTGGAGGCACCAAAAAAAAAAAGAAGACTGGCCATTTTTGCCTATAGCTGTTTACGGCTATGACCCTTCAGAGGAGTTTTTTTAGCTCTGCATTAGAAAGGTGAAGGCTGTAATACAGAGGTGATTGTTCTGAATTCTGCAGAAGCCTGTCTTTCTTTTAAACTTTGGCTCCAGAGTCTAAAACAAAGATGAACAAAGTAAGTGACGCACTGCTGGTGGCACAAGTGCCATTCATTCGCAAAGTGCACAAACGCTTCCCCGAGGCCAGGCGGAGAGGGAAGGGGGCAGGGAGGTCTCTGCGTGGTCTGCGGGCTGACCTTCAACTGTCCTGCTGTTTGTGAAAGCATACTGCCTACTTCTGTTTCTTGGCAAGCATTGCTAATTTTCTGAAAATATCACATTCTTCCTTTAGTTACTTTGTTATAAAATAAAATTCAAATCCTGTTTCTGTTACCGACTAGCTCAGGGATGGACCTCCCATAAATATCTACATACCTCTATATATCTGTACCTGTCTATACCTACACCTACATCTGTATCTATCTCCACACTTTAATCTCTGGAGGCTTATTTGGAAAAAGTTTTCTGCAGATAAAATTAGTTAAGGATCTTGAGAAGAGATCATTCTGGATTATTCGGGTGGGCCCCAGATTTGATGCCAAGTGTTCTCACGAGAGAACGCAGAGGAGAGAGACCGAAGAAAACGTCACGTAAAGGCCGAGGCCGAGACTGGAGCCACGCAGACGCAGCTTGCTCCGGCTTCTTCTTCGCAGAGTCCTCCTGTCTACGTGCTGAAATTCCTCTGCCTCTCTTCCATACTGGTCACTTCCTCCTGAATCCTTCAATCTCTTTTTAAATTAAACTTATTGGGGTAACACTGGTCAACAACGTAACATCAACTTCAGGTGTACAACTTTATGATACGGCATCTGTGCGCTCACCACCCAAAGCCTAATCGCCTTCGGTCGCTCATATTTGACCTCCTTGACCCTCTTCCTCCTCCCCTCACCCTAATCGCCTTTTTATTTTTAAAATGTTCCCGCTTTCACCTTTGGTTTCTCTTAAAAACACCTTTTGTATATATTCAGCTTATATTTTTAACTAGTGTACTCTTCATTTCTTTCATTTTCAATTCTTTCCTGTCGCCTCATTCCTAAATTTTCCTAATTCCACCCCCCCAACCCCCCCAGATTTTATAAGATTTTCTAAATGTCCTTTAGCTCACTGGGACGTAGGGAACAGTCCCAATCGCTCCACACCGCGTCTTCTGGGTGCGCTCTCTTTGGGAACCCCGCTCCTTGGTTTCTGTTACCTGATGAGCGCTTTGCGGGGAATTGACCCCACTGCTTTCCTATTGCTCGTTTCCATGGGAAATTGGTTTCCCTGAACTTTTAAACCATGGCATGGTTCTAACGACGAAGTTCTCCTGCTGTGTTTAGGAAGTGTTCAAATGTATGGCCGCTTGCTTGCTGCCACTTCCTGGTTCTGTTTGTTCCCTTTTGGGGACCTCTCCCCTAAGTCTCCAACAGTCCTGTCTTGTTCCATTGGATCCCACTCCTGGCAGCTTCTCCATGTAGAGTCCTCGAGAAGGAGGACCTGGCTGGCTAGTTCCAGGGTTCATGGTGACCAGAGAGCTCTGGACCCTTCAGACACCAGTGTAGGCCATGTGCACTAGCTCATCTTGGAGTCGGCAAAAGGACTCCCACTTTCAGCTGCTGCTCTCACAACAACACCTGTGCTTCCCAGTGAAAAATCTCTTGGCTCTTTGGGGCTTTTCCTCTTCCAAAGTCCATCGAAAGCCCCACTGTATCTTGGGAATATCTTATCTCTTAGCTTTGTCATTTTCCTCGGGTTTTGGTGCTGCTATTGAGTTGCTCTGCTCTTACCTGGGGGTTCTACGAGATTAAAAACGATGCTGCTGCCCACGCCACCTTCCCAGACTCTGTCCCAGAATACTACGTATCTTCAAGGACAGCATCCCTCCGGTGTCTCACACAAAAAGAGCACCAATCTTCTTGTGTCCCTGGGTGAACTGTTGCTGGATTTTGAGGCCGTAGGCAAAAGAAGTGCAATAACGAACCTGAGGGGCCTCTGACCACACCGAAAGGGGGTAACAGCCCAAAGTGCCAGGGGCACAGAGACAGTACCCAGAGGGAAGACACCTGATAAAATGGGCACAGGATGTCAAGGGAGGGAACACCTGGCTCCTCTTATTCAAAGGACTTAGGGAACAATTCTAGTGAAGGTAACACTTCCACATGGGAGGAATTTCCAGTGGGGTTAAAACAATAGCAACGGCAACAACAATAAAGAACGAAACCTGACCTTTGACTGTCTTTCCATACCTCCTATCACAAAAACTCAGGAGTGTCAGAAGTCAGAACTACAGCATTTTTTAAAATTCCTAAGAATCTGAGTGACAGACTGTGAGCTAGACATCTCAATAACCCCAGATCACGGAGAAGACCTCCCCGAGCGAGTCTTTCTCCTGCTTAGTGACAAACTGCAGCGCAAAGAAATACGGAGTTCCTGTGGGAGCCACCGATTTCCCACGTCAGCCCAGGAGGAGGGTGTCAGCTGCTCACCAGACAGGCCCACGGAGCAGTGAGTGCAATGTCAGAGGCTCTGCAGGTGCGGCTGGCCTTACGGTCAGCTCTAACTTGCCTTTCCTGCTTTTAAAAGCCTCCTTTCTCATTAGAGTTTTGTCTGTTTGGAAGACCCAACTTACCCCTGACACGCCAGTCTCATCACAGGAGGCTGTCACATAATGATAATTTTTAAAAATGGCTTTTTTAATGCAACCCTTGGAAACTTTGCAAGAAACGTATCGATTTGAAATACTCAAGCTGAATTATGGAGCCTTGGCAAAGGGGAATCAATCTTTCCTATTCCCCATGCCTGTTGCCAAGTGTAGCTTCCAGGAAGCAATGATTGTCCTTTCTGGAAATGAGGCAAAACTCAAACATTCTATCACCTTCCCTTACCTCACCCCTCCCTCTTCTCTTTGCTTTCAATTCACTGACAAAGGCACTTTTTTGTTCATTGCTCATTTGCCTGAATAGGCACCCGAATTACTAATGCCCGAATTAGTAATGCCTGGCTGAGGCAGCTTCCTAAATGATGAGGCCTGATCTTTTTGGCAGACCCGGAGGCCCTCGGGAAGCAAGCTTGCAGCACGTCACCGGGTTAAACAGTCTTCCGGTTTTATGACCAAATTTCCCCTACAGACCTGGCTGCGTGGAGAAGAGGGTCTAAGTTCACTGATGCCAGAGATGAACAAGACCAGGAGCCAGACCTGGGGCAGGAAGGTGGGGAGTGTGTGCGGGAAAGGGGGCCCTGTGCTGGGGCGCTCTCACACTCATGTTGGGATTAACACAAAAATTTCCTGACATCTGCTGTTTCTTTCATTTCAGACTGGGGCGATCATCTCACCTGGCGATGGTCCAGGGGAATTCCCATCATTACCATCAAAACAGTTTGGTCTAACAGTGCGGAGAGCTCATCTCTCCATCCAGGCACCCACTCACCCATCCATCTAACTGATTAGGCATCCATTATGCGCTGGGTCTTATATTAGGTGCAGGGTACTTCAAGGTGAATGACACACAGATTTTAAAATCAGGGAGGGAGGAAAGGACCATATAAAGGCATTGACGGATCAGTACATTAGTGCAGGGCCAGGGAAGACTTTCTGAACTGAAGGGTGGGGTGACAGATTTCTTGGCAGAGAGAACAGTAGATACAAAGGCCTGGACACATGAAACGGCAAAACCAGTTTGGAAAACGCTGAGTAGTTCAGTAGGACAAAAATGAGATGCATGTGAGCATGTGTTTAAGCAAGCGAGTGAGCGATAAAAGCAGCTGCCTGTTAGACGGTCTGTCCCAAACTGCCCTCCTGCTTCCCCCAGTCTTTTCCTGTCTCAGGGAATGCCAACTCCATTTTTGCAGTTGCCAAGGCCACACACATCTTGCAGTTTGTCCAACCCAATGGTAAGTGCTGTTGGCTCTGCCTTCAAACTGTATCCAGAATCTAAGCATTTTTGCCCCCTCTGCTGCTACTACTTCAGTCCCACCCACCACCGTTTCTCACCAGGATTATTCTTTTTGGTCTCTAACTGGTCTCCTGGCTTCCACCCTTGTTCCCATAGGATCTATTCTCAACACACCGGCCAGAGGGCTCCATTTAAAACATGCCACTCCTCTGCTCCTAATGTACACATTGCTCACTCTGCTGCTGAAAATCCCCAGTGGCTTCCCAGCTCACTTAACACTAATGTCAAAGTGCTAAAATTGACCTTTTGAGCCCCACATGATCCGACCCCTTCCATCCTTCCTCTTTCTCATTCTGCCACACTGACCTATTTGCTGTTCCTCAAACACACCTGGCGCATTCCCACCACAGGGGCTGTGTCTCGCTATTCTTCTCCCAGAAGGCCTCACTTCCTCATGTCTTCCCTCAACATTCCATATAAAACTACAAATCTCTGTTTTTGACTCCTTTCTTGCTTTGTGTTTTTCCTTAGTATATATCACACCCAATCTATATATTTTACTATTTCTCTTTTTTATTATTCATTTTCTTCACTAGAATATAAAAAGATTTTTTGTGGTTTCCTTCCTTCCTTCCTTCCTTCCTTCCTTCCTTCCTTCCTTCCTTCCTTCCTTCCTTCCTTCCTTCCGTGTTCAGTGGATCAAAGGATAGGTGCATTAAAAGGTTTCAAGGCAATTTTACTCCCTGGAAAACTATCTACACGAAGCAACTATTACTATCATTAAAGCTATTTTATCTTGACATCCAGTCTCTGAATAATACCCTCTCAAAAATCCTTTGTTTTGGCCCCACAGGTAGACTCCAGATTACATATATTTGATCTTTACTGTAATTAGTTACAAGAATCTAAGATAGCAGTGAAGGAACTATTTTGATTACTGCTATATCCCCAATGCTTCAAGCAGTTTCTGGAACATTGTAGGTACTCAGTGGCTAGGAGTGTGGCCTTACAGCCTGGCTTCCTGGGTTTTAATCTTGGCTCCCCAAGTTATTTGCTGGGTGACCTTAGGCAAGGGATGTACCTTTCTAGGCCTTGGTCCTCAAAGTAAAACTAGGATAGTAACAGGAGCTACATCGGTGAGCATTCTGTGTGTTGAGACATGTCAGCACTTAGAACAGTGCCTGGCATACATGAAGCACTTGATAAATGTCAGCTGTTGTTAGGAAGGGCCTTGTCTGCTGCACTAAGGACGATTCAGACTTTATCCTAAGGATACTCAGAGTCGCTGAAGGATTTTAAACGTGAGAGTAACATAATCAGATATTGTTTTTGAAGGACCACTCCAGCTGCAGAGTGGAGGAGTAATTAGAACAGGGCAAGACTGGTACGAGGAGATGGACAGAAAAGGAGATGATGCATATTGTTAGCCTGAACTAAACCAGGAGGAACGGGGAAAAGATGGGTTTAAGATACTACAAAGACAGAATGGACGGAACTTGGAGATAAACTCAATGTGGAGGAAACAGTTGATTACAAAATCCAGGCTTTAGATCCCTGTAATTCGATGGTGGTGCCCACCCATCCCTGCCCACAGGGGACTGCTAAAGAGAAGATATACTCAATTTTGTTTAATACAAAGTGAGTATGGAGTGGGGAGGTGAAGAGGCTCAGTAGGCAGTAGTATGCACGCATCTGGCCCTTAAAAGAAAAGACATTTGGGAGGCATCGGTCAATTGGTGATTGCTGAAGCTGTTGGAGTAGATGAGGTTTAAGGAACACATTTAAGGAGCAAGGCAATTAAAAACAGTGTAGCCTTGAAGGATGGGGTGGCAGGAGACTACCCAGGGGACAGTGGTATCTGGCGAGCCAGGGAGAAGAGAGTCTCAGGAAGTAGTTAGACACAGCACTTGCTGTCGTCAAGATAAGAGGAGCAAGGCACGCCCACTGGATTGAGCATCTGGTGATTCCAGCCAGAGCAGAAGTGTGATGAGAGTGGAAACCAGGTCACAGAGCACTGAGGCATTACTGGGAAGGAAGCGAGGAGTGTGTGTGGATAGCTCTCTCAACGATTTGGTTGTGAAGGAAAAAACAGATGGGGTGGTAGTCAACAGTGACATAGAATCTGGCAGGTTTCTTTTAGGATGGAAAGCACTTCTACATGCAAGTGAGAAGACGTCTGAGTGTAGAGAAGGGAGAGGATGACCAATGGGGGAGGCTGAGGTAGAGGGGCCTGAGCTCACGGGAAGGGCTCTCTAAGCAGTGCGGGGAAGTCCTCCTGCACTGTGACTGAGAGCAGGGCTTTGGCAAAAATGCAGGTAAGCTGAGGGTGCGGAGGGGAGGTGTGCGGAGTGAAGGCTGAGGCCTGCAAAGGAGAAGCGGGTGGGACGGGAAGTTAGGAAGCAACTGCAGGGAACAGAAGAGCGCTGAAGAGCAGGGTCCAGCTGAGGGCTGTATTGTGAACAAGCAACAGTGACCACTCTCTTCTGAAAATACAGATTGTAGGCTCAGAGACACCAAGCTCCACATTGTAACTGATATAAAACCAAAACCATAACACCTATTCAGTGAGCATATACAGTGTTCCTAGAGAAATCAACCATTGTCATTGCTCCTTTGATTGATAACCTTCAAGGCTCCCCAGCAAGGCCATACAAAATAAAGTTACTCCCTTTAAAGAGTGACTACCATTCATTTAACCCCTCTGCATGAGCCTGCATTTTCTCATCTGGAAAATGACATCTTAACCTATCCCCCACGCCATCTCCCCGACCTCCCACCCGATACTCCCTGATACCTGCTCTGGACCAGGCACCTCTCAGAACGCCTCAGCTCACGGACTGGCTTCTTCTGCCTAGGTACATCTTCCTCCATCTCTGCTGAAACTCATCCTTCCTTTAAGGCTTGGAACTAAAGTCACTTTTTCTATAAAGCCTTCTTTCCTCCTGTTTTTTTTTTTTTTTTTTTTTTGCTTCCAGAGCACACTCAAGCTGCATACAGAATTTCTAGAACCTGTGTTAAATTAGACTTATCTGTGCTTAAGCCATTTCTCCCACTAGGTGATGAGCTTCATGTGCAATCCTGTCCGTGTTTGACTCCATGCCCCGAAGGAAGCCACCCTGGTAAGTGTTCATGCTCTTGGGTTGGCATGAGGGTGGGCTGAGGGGGTGCTGTGTGCAGCCATGGAAACAGCAAGAAAACTTTTAACATGAAATACTGATTTATGTATTAAAACTGAATACACCTTGTAAGTGTTGTCTTTCTGGTCTGAAAAGCATTGTATTGGTTGCCTAGGCGCTGAGCTCATCGGTGGAAATTGGTCCTCGGAGCTATATTAGGCCAGTGTATAAGACATTTCAACCCTAATCAGCTGACTGACTTATTGGCTCTTCTTTCTTCCTAAGCTTTCCTTGCTTGGCATCTTAGAGCCAACTTCTTTCCTGACATACTTCATCATTAACTCTTATTTCTTCATGTTCCATAATACAGAATAGTGGATGTACAAGAATACTGAAAGAATATTAACTTCTGACATTTAAAGGAAAAACAAACAGATTTTACGATACAGGGTGGGGCATAAATTAGGTTACAGTTGTGAGTATGTGAAAGTTTATTCCTGTATTATTATTTATTAATTATTGTATTACTTTCCATACAAATAACTGTAAACCTACTCTGCCCCACCCTGCATACATGCTGTTTTGGAGATACTATCTGTTTGATCCTCACAAAAGCTCTAGCAAATGGAGATTGCTGTTCTCACTTTCCAGGTGAGAAAATACGGACCCAGACAGAGGGGTGAAATGACTGATAAAGATCCTGAGTCCGTAGTGGTGGAACCAGCACTCACAGCCCAGCCTGACTTCAAAGGTCAGGCCCCTTGGCCCCCCAGTGTCACAGCTCATCACCAGATGGTTCTAAAGGCTGGGGAGGACAGCCCCCCACCCACCTCAGGAGAATAATGGCGCATGCTACTGCTGGCTTCCGACTTCGAACATCTGAATTCTAAGTGGGCTGCAAGGCCCAAGGAAGGATGGAAAGAAGTTGGCGTCTGGTCAAGGATTCCATTTGCTACATTGAAATATCAAAGGAAAAGCAGGAGAGAGTTTCTTCTGAGTGACTTAGTGCTATCAAACTGTCGAAAGTAGTGCAGACCAGCTCCCGGCTCCGTGTGCCCCACCACCTTTGTCTTAGGGTAAGATGGCTGACTGTGGCCTCGTGCAGGGAGACGCCAACTCGAATTCCGACTCTGCGGACCTGGAGATCTCTCCTCTGTCCAGTAAGAACTAAAAGGGTCCGGTAGCTGAGCACCAAGTTTGAGGCAGTGATCTTTTTACAACATAAAGCCGACTGTGTTACTGCTTTGCTTAAGCACTTCCAGAAGCCACCCAGGGCCTCCTAAGTTCCTGCTTAACTTGTCTTGTCGCCCTCTGGCTGACCTGGCTCCAGCCACATGGACATGCTTGCAATTCCCAGAGGCACTGTGTTCTCTGCCCTTTGCACTGGTCATCCCCTATGCCTGGGATGGGCTGCTTCTGTTTTCTGCCCAGTGAACCACTCACGCTTCAAAGTATACTACGATTCCTCAAGTATCACCTTGTCTGCGAAGTCCGAGAAGTCTTTTTTAATCTACAACTCCAGGAACGACAGGGCATGTTATCCTCAGAGGTGGTAGATAGGAGAGAAAAAAAGAAGAAGAAAAGGCAGAAAGTGTGATGGAACTGCCCTTTGCATCAGTTTTGTGCTTCAGACTCTACAATGATTGTAGGTTTCAGGTGTTTCTACTATACCTAGCGTGCTATTCTCTGCTCCCCGTCCAATGAATTTCTTTGCTGTGTCCTGTCTGCAAAATATCCCCAAACCTAAGTCATCACACCTATCAAGCCCTTCACCTGGATGTCCTTCTCCTCTGAACCAAATCATGGGAAATGGAGATGGGACCCTGTATGTAGCAACACAGGGCTTTCAAACACTTAATCTCACTTGGCCTTCACAACAGCCAGGTGGGTCAATGGCACAGACCCACTGTTCTTATTCCCACCTGAGCAACCAGAAGGGAAGGAGGCTAACTGGCTTGTTTCAAGTTGCTCAACTAGTTAGAAGCAGGGCCAGGGTTAGAACTAAGGCTCTCTGGCTTTCCGTCCAGGATTCATTTAATACACTGAACTCTGAAAGCAGAGTTAAGCCTTGTGGGTCAGTGTCCTGTAAGGTCCACAGTCATTCACCTCTTTACAACAGGGCCCTGGTGGGGGTGGGGGTGGTCAATCACCTTAAAGGGTGACCCTGTTCCATCAGGGACTTGTGGATAAGGAATGAGAAGCCTTGTACTTGTGTTCTGGCTTTGTCACTGCCTTGTTTGGAGAGGACTTAGCTAAGACACTCCCTGTCTTTGAGTCTTTTTGCATCTGTAAGGTGGGAGTAACTACTTCGATCATACTCCTCTTGAAGGGCTGCTGTGAAATCAAATGAGGCAATGGACAGGAAGGGTCTTCACTATTCTCACATAGCATCGTTAACTGATAAGTAGATGTCCTGTTCGCAGAAGCTCTGACTTCTCCAGCTAGGTGTGTGATTAACCATAGAAGAGCAGGGTACATCCTTTTCTGTGGTTTTAGGTCCTGTTTCCTTCTCCTTTAGCTCTTTTTGGGCTCTAGCTCTTGGCTTGCTGAGCTTAACCTGCAGCAACAGCGCTGAGGTCCCTGCCTCTGGACCCTGGCTACCCTGGAAGGCAGCTCACATTGCACTTCCCAGGGAAGAGCTTGATGCAAGGCAGAGGCAGTGGGGGCAGGGGCATTCTGCTTGCGTCTCTTCCCCTGGGTGCATTTTGTCTTAACCCCTTTCCAGGATGCTTGTAGAATTCTAATTTCTTGGTTAAAGTCTCCTCATTGTGTATTGTATTTGGTTTTCTATATAAGGTTTCCTTCAAGGAAAATGATACAAAGCACATCTCACAAAGCCGGAGAGAAAGCTGCAGAGCTTAAAAAGGAGGGCCATCGATCTGAGCTACATCATGTGAATGCTAAACCACTGTGGGTCTCTGAATGATGGTGTCAAACGCTGGCTGGTAGAGTTGGGCTAAGATCTGAGAGCTTAACAGTGGGAATGTTTGCGGTGATCTGTCCCACACTTTGGTGATCCTATTTAGGATATTTCCTATCTGCCACACCAGCCCCCCAAAAGAAACTTTCCCTGTCAGGTTTGAGGCTTAATCATCTGCTGTTTGGACTTAAATATTGAAATTATTTTTTTACAAGGTTTGGTTGACCATGTCAGGAAAAGAAAAAAATATTTTAAATTGGTACTACCCTGGAAAATCATGGTGGACATACACTTGGACTTCTGTTAAAAAAAAAAAAAAAAGATTTGAATATAATAAAGTAGACACAACATTTAAAAACTCTATTGAATACAATTTAATCTTTCTTTGATTCCTGAGTGGGTAATTCAGGACCCTACAGAAGTCTGAGGTCACCATTATAAACAGAAGCCGTCATTGTACTGGTGAAATATAGAATGTGCCAGTTAATAATAGCTTTACAAATTCACAGAAAATCAGATAATAGGGGTTTTACTGTAACTGGGATCATGATGGTTAAAAGAATCAATGCATTTTCCAAGAGCCTAACTCATTTCTAGGAAATAATTCATGCTCTGTGAGAACAGGGCAGGATTTACAAGGAAGTGCTTTGTACTCTTTGGAAGAAAAATGCTATATAATTTTAAGTTGTTCTTCGTTAAGTTTTTATTTTGCAGGTGTATTTCTTTGCATCACTGTTGTTAATCCTGTGTCCAAGGCCCTGACCACTGACCGTACAGGCTCTCCTTAAATGGACTGAAAGGTTTCTCCAGCCTTTCCTAAAACATGCAACTCTGGATGGGCCTATCATAAGAAGAAATCTTTTCAAGGTCATGTTCAGAAGGACCCTTTGATTAAAGGAATGTGGGCTAGAATTACAGTTCTCAGCTCTGACTTGAAGAAGGAAAGAAAGAGACAATGAAGGAGAGAGGGAGCAGGAGCAATGGAGAGAGGGAGAGGCACCCCTCAGCCACCAAGGACAGAGTTTCTGCGCTATTTCATTAGAATGGGAAACCTCTTCTGTCGACTATGAGTCCACTGTGAACCAAAAAGAAGTTAGTTCACTTCCTTAGCATCTGGGGTCCCCTAATTCTGAGTCATGGCCACATTAACTCCGCTACTGAAAAAGCAAGAGCTTGGCAGCATAGCCAGCCCTCGGTTTTCAGTGCCTGGCACTGCCAGGCAGGAGGCAGGTCTCCATCAAATGCAGGACAGCAGGACGGTGTGCCCTTGGGGTTGGACTGCCCTGCAAAGAGGAGGGGAGATCATTTTCAACTCTTACTTTCTCTTTACAATTCAATTCTCCCCAATCGGGAAGGATGCAAAATTCTGACTTCCTCTACTTCTTCTGAAACAATGAACCCAACATCCCCGGGAGGGCAGGTTAGCTGTGGCCATGGGCTCCGGCTGAGGAGCCAACTCAGCAAGGGGAAGGAGGTCACTCTGGTGAACTCAGAGCCCGGTCCCCACTGGCTGGGGCTTCCTGGGGCCTCCTGAATGTCGGGAGCCCTGCAGCTTGCTGGTGGCAGAAAATCACGAAGCTATGAGGATAAAGACCCATCAGGGTCCCTGTGCAACTTTAGGGCACATTTCTGTTTCCCCTTGTGGTGGGGAAGCAGATTCCAAGCTGCACTCAAACACAACGCAGTCCCCAGCAAGGAAGAAATGAAACCCTTTAAATCTTGCGTCCCTCACGTTGTACCCTCCCCTGCTGCTTTTAGACTCACAGAAGCCTTTTGTTCATCCTAGGAATGTGTACTTAACACAGAAAGCGGGGTTTTGTGGTTGCTGTGAAAGAATACTGAGTGGGGGAGAAGAGACCGGCCTCCCACGAGATCCTCTCCTGGAGTCTACTTGATGGCAGCCTGTTTCAGGAAAACAGGGAAATTCACCCGAACACCATGTGCCCTCAATGGTCTTCCAAAAGTGCCAAAGTGAGAGGCAGGAAATAACCCTGGACAAGCATTAAGTGCATTGCTTTGCTGCACTGGCTGCTGTGACTAATGTGGGGGGGGCGGGCGGTGGTGGTGCGGGTAACTGAGAATGAGTCCCGTGTCATTCCCTAAGGAGACCCGTGCAGAAAATGGATCTAGCGTAGCCACCTACAGTCAAAATGCTGCAAGGTGGAAGGGCCCTCAGAGCTGGTCCTCACTAGCCTTCTGCTAATAATGCAAGATTTGTGCAAGATTCACATGGAGAGTGTGAACGCAGTCCATTTCTGCAAAAAGGGGAAACAGTCCCAATGATAAGTAAGAAAATAATGAAAAGTGTTCTGACCAAGTGGGGAATGTTTCCTTATAAACAAATACTTCATTGAAAGTAAAATATTTTACAGTGTTAAATATTTTACAGTGTACATTAAATGTGAGATTAAGCCAAGGCTTAAATGTAGTTAACATCAGGGCATTTTTATTGCCACATGCATGTGATTTCAAGGTGGCGCTTCCAGACAGGGTTCTGTATGCAAAATTCCCTCTCAGCTTTCCAGTTCTTTTGTCTTTCCCCTTGGATGACAGCATCATGAAACAATAAGTGAGACCAGGCTTTGGAGTAGGCAGCTCTGGTTTAAATCCCAGCCTTGTCCCTGACTAGCGTTATGACCCGTTAAGATAGGACACTTAGTCTCCTGTCTCCATTGACGCATTTATAAAAAGTGGATCTCAACTCACAGCTGTGAAAATTAAATGTATGAAAGTACTGGGTCCTCAGCAGGCACTCAGAAACGTTACCTTCCTTTTTTTTTTCCTCCCTACCCACCCTTCTCCTGAAACCTGTACCCTAGTGACGTACGCATCTGTGTCTCCTCCCCATCCCCTTGCACCATGAAAACACGCTTCCAGGAAGGGATCTAAAAATGATGAATGCTCAAGTAAAACGTCCACCCAGGTCTCTCTCTGTGTATGTGCGTGTGTGTGTGTTTTAAACCCAAAATCCATGCTCAAACAGTAAACTGCTAAGGGTAGAAACCCAGGCACCAAAATAAGGGCCAGGAAGTATTCTGAAGGCAGCAGGTCCTTTCTGGAAACTCTACAACCAGACCGATAAGCAGACAACTCCAACAGCAGGGCCACCATAGAATGTTCCAAAAGACACTGCTTCACGAAGTATGGCCAACCTTTGCTAACCCACTTTTCTTTTCCTACTGATGACAAGCGTTACATTTATGGAAACAAAGGATTTCTCATTTTCAGTTCAATTCTAAGTAAGTCCCGTATTCTAGGTGCGAACCACTAGAGCATGAGGCAAAGGCAGGAAGTGTGGCTGAGACTGAGACCCCGTGACAAACACCACTGGGGCAATGATCGGAGATGGAGGGGAAGAGACACAGAGGGTGGCCGAGTCGCTGTGCCACTGCCACGAACGCGGCACGAAGCTTTGTTTCAACGCATGTTATGCATCGAAGTATTTAAGGAACTTTCTGACAACTGCTGTTGTTTAAAAATGGCACGACTGCCTAGGAAACCGTAGGCCCCACCCACGAAGTGTCCAAGCAGAAAGCGGCCGGCCAGCGCTCAGTGAAGCCACAGGTGGAATGCTGGCACAGGCGGGGGTGGAGCAGGTGCTCTGGAGTGCCTGCCTAACCCCAGGAGTCTTACTATAAATCTGTAAAAGCAGCAGCAAAGAAAAAAGTAAACAATAATTTCAAATCTTCCAGGAGGTTATTACTAAAGATGAACCCAACCTAGCTTTCCAGGTCAATCCTAATCAGAAACAGACAAACAAACAAACAAAAAATCTGACATATGGGTTTTGTTCATTGTCATACAGGTTTCAGATTGGATCTTGCCAACTGAAACCTGAACACACAACAGGTATTGCTGTTTCAGTGTGCCTGCTCTTCCACTAATTCATGCTTACACTTTCCCCCGTCGTGACATTTAGAAACTGTGGGTCGGGGCACACAGATGCTGGGCTCTGAGCCGCACAGCCGAGATAAAGACAGCGAGGCGCACACGAACGCCCTCCATACTTAGGCCGTGCCCTGCTCTTTCTAGGTCTTCGAAAAAATGCATTTGAATCACTGGTCTTCTGTACTCCTTCCTAAGCAAAGAAGAGTTGGTTTTCATGGATTTATGTTCCAGAATTTTCAACTTGAGATGTGGTGCTATTGAATCACTTTCAGCCCCTCTGTGAATTTTGGCTCTGGAACACCCCTGTCTGGAGAGAATCAGGAGAAAAGGGAGCTGGGGTTCCCTTCCTACACTCAGCGTCTGCTCACAGAAGGCTGTAAGCAAATGCTCTGTTCCCTCCCCAGTTTCTAAGCAATCCCTGAGATTAGGGTTTTACAAGGTGGGTGGGAGACAGGGCTTTATCACAGACTAAGGGACATCTAAAGATAACTGATCCCTCCCAGCCCAAAGGAGGATGTAGAAAGGGACTAAACTAGGAGTAAAGAGCTGGTTCTACTCAATCAACAATGTATTCTGTGGCTTCCCTGTTTTATTAAATATTTTATAAAAGTAATTTAAAACAACACACACAAAGACAAATACATAGTTCAATATAATTATAAAAACATATCCTAAGTCGAAACATATAAATGGTTTGGAAAGGATCCATTCTCTTGGGTCATCCATCATTTTCCTCTTCATTAAAATAGGAAATCAATTGTTGATTATATGCTTTTTCTATAGCTCTGGCCGAATGAATCTGAAACTTCAGTCCTGTTTTACTTGTTTATTTTCATTCCTCTCTCCTTACGGCTTCTTTACTCCTTTTCCTTCACATCTCTCTCATTTCTTTCCTACATTCATTTTGCCTTTCCTTCTCCTTCTACAGTACTTCCCCCACACCCTTTCCTTCCTCCTTGACCGTGACATATTCATTCATCCCTTTACCTATAGCTCCTTTTCCCCAAACTTCCTATCATGTTTAAATAGGTCATCTAGCTACCGAGATGAATTCCCCGAAGTCGTATTTCTCAACTCATCCTTCCTCTTCCAACAAGAACTCCCTTACTTTGCCTGGGGACCCTACTCACTTCCATTATTTCCTGTTAGCACACTGCTGCCTCTATAATCCTCTTCCATGTAGCTTTCTTGTATACCTATCAGTTACTTTTTTCTTCTTATTGTATCCCAACGGGGACACAGGTGGTGGATGGGTGGAGGTGGTGTGGCTGGAATTGTGCAGAAAAATATAAAATTCATGTTAAAGCTGAAGTTACTCATGGGCATAATGGTTTGTGGGGCTCAATTCCATTCCCCTTGCATCTGTCAAGTAGCTGAGATTTTGGACCCAACTTTGTACACCATCCTTGCTATCAACTGTTTGAGAACAATTAACTGCTGCCAAAAAAAAAAAAAAACAAAAAAAAAACAGTTATACCGAAAATTCTAGAATGCTTTACAGGCATTCTTTTTCAAGTGAAGTTTAGGTTTCTCTCTCATGATCCCGTCATTGATTTATGAGTGGGCATATTGCTGGCAGCCATCGGGGAAGGAAGATGCAGAGCATCAAAGAGAAAAACATGTGCTGCTGCCCCTTTAGAAGAATGTGCTGAGGCACAAAAAATGTAGGTTAAATAGTGGTTTCTCAAGTTCAGAAAGTGATTTCTATTTTTGCAAAAGTTCTTAGGGCAAGTGAAAAGGTGATTTGAAACCCCTTGCAAGTATTTTCCCAAAAAAGAAATAAAATGTTAGTCCTATCAAACATGCCTCGCTCTAGGAACAAAGACACCTCGAGACAGGTGCCTCTGTTTTGTTGGGAACGCAGTTAGTTTACATAGACAGATTTACGTGAAGCACTCTTTCTTTAAATGGGGTGTGTTCCTGCCTGCCAGTGAGCAAAACCTAAAACGGGCTATTTGGTTAGTCTTTACATATTATTTTACTATGGGGCTATCCTTTTCCTGTTTTCTGCCTTTCAGTAGGTTCAGAAAGGAGAAAAATGTTCATTTCTGAGGTTTTACGGCACAGCTGTCAACGAATAGCCTTGGGCCTCACCTGCTCACGCCTGGTGAGCCCTGCAAATGTAGAGGTCCCTGCCGGAGCCACTGCTGCCTGACCGGGAGCCTGACCATGCACACGTTCATTGAAAGCCCAGGAGCATCTGTCTGTACTTTTCTTCGCTCCACGAATTTTCTCTACCACTGCACATTTCTGCAAGTGCTTAATAAAAAGTGATGTTTGAAATACGCTATTAAAACTCACCTACTCTCTAGTGTGCATTTATTTTCTTTGAAATTCTCTAAGATCAAAATGAACTAGATGCCTGCTTCTACTACAATTTACAACTGCCAAGTAATTTTTACGGAGCTATAAAAAGCAATACAATTACATCAATTGCTTGTGAATCACACTGCCTCTTTATGGATAACTTTACAGCCTAAACTTACCTGGTAATCTGAAATGGGGGGACCTCAGAGTCTACCTGCATCTTTAAAACCCAGAGTAGATTCTAGAAACCCAAGAACATTGGTCAATGTGACAAGTCTATTTATTGACTTGATTGGTGGTGGGACATCAGGAAGTGGCTGTTAGAAGTCACTGTTTTCCTTTAAGAAACGTTCAGCATGTTCAGAAATGTCAGGTCATGGGTTAAGGCTAACTCCCAGGCTCAAAGGGTAAGCTCATCGAGTTGAGCTCATCAGCCTCCTCAGGGCCGGCTGGCAACAGGCAAGCGAACACCACACACGTGTGCTACGATCGCAGTGCCCAGAAACGGGCCGTTCCTCCCTGCAGTGAAGGTGCAACGCTCTGGCCAATTCTTCAAAATAATAAATATATTACAACTCAAACAAAAAATACGTTAAAGCTTAAACGTTCCTTGTGGACAAAAGCCTGCTCTTTGATATTTTCTTGTTCATTGTCTACAGTGTCTAGCACACTGCCAAGCACACGCTGGGAAATTTTTTTTTACATGAAAACCTAAGATGAAGGCTTCATCATCAACTTGCACTGCCCAGGACACATGTGTGTGGAATTATGTGCATCTTTCTTTGGTGCCTGCTTCCTCTGTAGTTCCCGACACCAGTTGGTAAGCTTCTTAATTTTCATGCAGTATTCGTTCTGCGGTGCAGCTAGAATATTCTCAAATTCTTTTCCTTTCACCTCCAAACCACCTTAGTCCAGGGTGTAGATAATTGAAACTTCCCTTTTATTTAACATTTGGTTCCCAGAACCATGCCTCTAAATTGTTTCTTACTTTCCATCTTTCACTTTACTTGACTTCAAAGATCCCTCAACTGGACGTTTTGATTATACTGTTGTGAGGGGCAACAATAACTTGTCATTTTCCCAAAAGATCAAATTCAGCAAACAAGTGTGACCATTTAAAACCTCTATTTAATATATACATGATGTTGTTTAACGCTGACAACTCCACGCGGTAGAGATTACTGTGCTTGGTTTACAAAAGAAGAATCGGATTTTATGAGGCCCAAAGTCACACAGCATAGTCACGGCTGCTCACTGTCCTTAGAATAAAGACCAAAATCCTGCACGTGACACTGCCTTTCTCCACCTCACCATCTTCACCCGCTGCCGCTCGGTACTGTGTCACTCTGGTTTTCCGCAGCAAATTCACCAAAGTTCATCCGGCTGGCCTTTCCATTCCTTGAAGGCTAAATCCTCTTCCAGTCTCAGGGCTTTCACACATCTTATTTCCCTTCCCAGAAATAATCCTGCCTCCTCTTCACTCCATTAACTCCTGCAGAGCTTTTAAGTCTCCTCTTAAATGTATGCCACAGACTGACTAGGCCACGTTCCCACACTTTATGCTTTCAGAGCATCATGTAGCACCACATCAATTCGCTTACCCCCAAGTGTAACGAAATAGATGAGTCCTATCTGTGTCTATCCCTGCTCCTGTCTGAGCGCCCACTACACCACAGCAGAGAAATATAAAAGGTGCAAACCCATAAAGAGAGTGAAAGGGAGAAAAAACAATGGCAGTTGAGAGGGGTAGACAAAATTATGGAGGATGGAAAGCGGACAAGTATCTGACTTAGCAGAGTGGAACAGCTGACCCCTGCCTGCCTACTGGGGCAACACCAATGAGAAACAAGCTGGTGTACCTGACTGGACCTCAAAAAGCCTCATAAACTAGAGGTACCAAGTATCTCTGAAGGCAGGAGGGGGAGCAGAAGGGGATACCAATAAAAGGACCTGTGGCATGTCTGTATTCCAGCCTCCCCCAGCCCAGCGACTGCTCCTCCTGGCAGACAACAGAACACCTGCTTGCTTGATCAGGCTGAGTCCGAGAGCAACTGGTCCAGGAAGGAGCAAGGATGAAAAGCACACAGGTGCATTCAGCAGAAACCTGCCTTATGAACGATAAAAGCTCAAGCCCGTTCCTGGCTTGGCTCCTTACAAGCAGGAGACCACAGGATTTCTTCTGGGACACAGTCATTTTCCCAGGAGACTTTTGGAGCCTTTCATGAAACAGTCAGATGCCCAACTGAATCACCACAGTTGGGCCCACCAGGCATCAAGCCCCACCTGTGCACACAGAACTACCAATTGCCATTTTTAATAGACACCTAAGGTTCACCATCCAATTAAAAAATGACGAATCAGGTGGTAAAAAGTGCTATGAAGAAAAGAGTGCAGGGTAAAGGGGATGGGGAGTGAAGGACAGTGCCATCTGGACAGTGCTGTTGGGGAAGCTTCTCTGAGGAGGTGATACTTGAGAAGATGCCAGGATAAGGGGAGAGTCTGAGCCATGGGGAAATCTACAGGAACAGCTTTACAGGCAGAAGGACAGCAAGTGCAAAGGCCCTGAGGCGGCAGTGTAGTTGCACTATTCTAAGTCTAGCAATAAGAGCGATATGGTAAAAGAGGAATGAGCACAACAGAAGGTGACAGATGATGAGGTTGGAGAGGTTCACAGCGTTTACAAGGCCTGGCAGCTTACACTGAGAGCTCGGATGCTTCTACATGTAACTGGGAGCTGGTGGAGGTTCTGTAGCAGTAATCGACATGACCTCACGTACATTTTACAAGAGATCACCCTGATTTCTGTGTGGGGAATGACCTATTTATCTAGTGTGGATCAATTCCTCAGTGGGCGTCTATCTCCCCTACTACACCGTAAGCAACAGGAAGGCAGGGGCCATATCTGTCTGGTCACTGATACACACCTTGTACCTTACAGTATACAGCAGTCACCCAACAAATTATCTGTTGAAAGGATAAATAAAACAAGACTAGAACTGAACATTAGTTCTGAGAAATCAAAGCCTGTGGTGCTTCTAATACACTGACTCGATTTCCTAAAAAGATAAGAATATGTACCAGAGTCCTATAAACTTTAGTACAATTTTGGTGAAGACCATGACATAACAGTAATAAAAATATCACTTGGTTCATTCTATAGATATTATGACATCACTGTGACCTTATTTTAAAATAAGAATGCATTAAAATGGCAGTTGTTCTTACACAGACAAATGATACTACTTAGTATCTATGATGACAGTATCTCTCTCTACAACGCATTGCAGTTAATCCTATTCTATTGTAGAATATAAAATCAAACATAAAACCAAAAGTAAATCATATTGCAAAACATTTAAACAAACTCTATACTTCTTCTGAATGCCCCAAACTAAATCACTATTTTCATCTCCATATTTAATTAAAGTTTATCCCAAAGCATTTTTACAAAATCAACTCATCACTGATAATTCACTTCACTATTTCAAAGATCAATACTCAATACACAGGAAGTTGAAAAAATTCACAACTTTCATACATCCTTGAAAGAAACAATGTCCAAGAACATGTTCCCTTGTGACTTTTAGGATTCATTCATTCAACAAACACGTAGTGACACTACGTGCCAATAATTTATAAAATCTCATATTTACAAAGATGAACAACAGTCACTGTCCTCCAGGAGCCTAACGAGAAGACTTACCAGCCAGTAACTTTCTTCCTGGGTAATTGTAATTTCTTACATGTTTCCCTAATTTGCAATGTGTACCAAGAATATAACCACAAAACCCCACCTAAAAATATATCCAGGTCAATGATTTTTTTCAGATGCTGGTATGATCATTTCCCATAACAAAGCAAGAAAGAACGCCAGCCTGTGGCAGATGTTTGGGGAGGTGGGAAGTAAAAGCTTCCATTAAATCTAGTGCATTCTAGGGGAGGAAAGGCCACATTAATCCTTAAACCAAGAAAACAGTATCTATTGAGAAACCTGTAGAGAAATGGACGTGGGCTGGGGCACATCAAGTAATTAGGAAACATCATTTGAGTAACTGTCCAGCCACATGGAAATGGGAAAAAGAGGGGGTCAATTATTTTTATTATATGACAAGGGCAGGGCGAGCAGTGACGGGTCTATTGGTCACCAGGAAAAATTCAGGCTAATTAGGGGACCAAACTCTTAAACTGTGAGCCGGGCTGAGGGCTATGAAGGGAACCTACAGAATTCCCAATACTGGAGATATTCAAAGCTAAGTTCAACCCCAAAGGATGATTTAGCCCGATGACTATGCCTGAACGCTAGCAAATGAAATAATCCACTAGAGATCCAGATAGGTCAAATGAATGTAAAGCTGACTGAAGAATTCTGTGCTATGGCTCAAGACTGGTCCTGCGGTCTATACTTGAGATGATTTACACTTGGTGTTAAGTAAACCACTTCGAGTACCGTCAACCGTGCCTGCCAATGACCAGGGCTAATTAAAATTCCCGGTCCGTAAGTGGCAGCTGAAAATAAATGTTTGTGGTATACGTAAACCCATTATATTGAAGAGTTATAGGAATGTGTTTTAAAATGATAAAAAAGAATCAGATTCAGACCCTTGAGACAGTTTCCAGAGCCCTCAATGCTTCCAGACAAAAAAACTTTCTGGTAGGAACCAGCTTCATTCGATATAGAGAGGCAGTCCTTTCAACCATGACAGCCGGTCTTCTACATGAACTTGCTGATCACAGCTGTAGCTTTTAGCTTCTAGAAAATGCCACCCATGCAAGACTCTTGCTTCTGTACACTTGCACTTTCTTGCCCCCCCCAGACTTTGAGAAAGCCAGCAAAAACCATTCTACCCTCCTTGGCAGCTGAGGTTTGGAGATGGAAGTGGTTCATGTTATCAGCCCCCTGCAGGGTCCTACCCAACAGGAAGTTTCCCCAGAGTTTCCATCACAGGAAATTTCCTGTGAGGAAGCTCTTAACTGCACAAACAAAGAGTTCCTCAGCCCCCTACAGAAACTGCAGAGGCGGCTGAGGCAGTGTGGGCAGATGGGGGTGGGTGTGAATAAGGGTGGAAATTGGCAGGGGGTTGAGGGGTGAACAGCATGGGAAGAACTGGAGGGGAACAAAGAAGTTATTTTACTTCCCTCAGCCTTGGATTTGTCAGAAAATTGCTTACTAACTGGCATATGTCGGCTTTCACCTCCTGGCCAGCACCCTCACCCCAGGCCAAACTGAACTTGGAGAAAGAAGAGCTAATGCAAGTGCAGGTTCTGCTGGGAGGCCCTCACCCTCAACCTCTCTGAGTCTATTTTCCCATTTGCACAGCTAGGGGCATAGTGATGATTGAGTGAGACGCACATGAGTAGGTAGATACTAGGGGACTGTAAGGTATCATATAATATAAGATAGGACTAGCCTAACCATAACAACCTTCTCACTACAGCCAATGCCTGGATGACGGTGTGCTGTACACAGAAGACAGGTCTGTCCCTGGCGGGACCGGGCTATTTCCGTCTTCGTTGGGCGATCGGAATGAAACAGGGCACCAGCTGTGGAAAGGAGGCATTGCCATTACCTAAATATTTTTGGTTACATTGAGATTCATTAAACGAGCTTTTATTTTCCCAATTGTAAGAAGCATTTTCAAAATGTAGGAAATGGGCCTAATTGCTCTAAGCCATAACCAGAGAGCTGCCTCTTGAACTAAATCAGATAACTTAAAATTTTTTTTTGCCCTTTTCTTCCAAAGGCCAAGGTCAGAGTTTTAAAAAGAAAGGTCAGTGGAGAGGTCTATTTTGTTCCCTTTCAGTTAATTTATGTTTCTCTGTTTGCATACTTGCCGTTCTGATGTGGGGAGTCTCCTCGGAATAATGTAAAGCAAGATCGCATGGGATGAGCGAGGGCGACTGTTCCATGAGTGTGGCTCCCTGGTTTTTTGGCTTTTATTTTAAAACCATGATGTAATTGTACTACTTGAGGGGTAGACTCAACACTCAATGTTTGCTGTAAAATGCCCTTGCTTTCTAATTCTTTCTGGAGAACACCTGGGCCCATACTCTTGAAAAACATTTTAAAATTTGAATCTCATTTTTGGAAAATATTCTGGGGACTCACTCTATCAAGAGGAAATAGCATTGCCTCTTTTTTTTTTTTTTTTAAGCCCTGTTGCAAAAATAAACCTGTATTTCAAACTTATAGAGTAGGAAAGAGCCAAACAAAAACAAAAACAAAAACAAAAAAAGAAAAGAAAAGAAAAAGAAAATAATTTCTGAAGAAATGCGGGCCATGGCAACTCAACGTGACAATGGCACATGCAGGCCGCCTGACCAGGCAAAGTCAGCAGCGCAGACACACGCATACTTTTAATGATAATAAAAGACGTTCGGCCTTTCTAGTATGGTAGCACACAGCACAGTACGGCCTCCTTGAAACTCTTCTCCTAAAACCAAGTGGATTCACCTCAGCCTTTATCAAGCACACACCATGTGGCAGACATGGCCTATGTCTGTAAGGAGTCACTCTCCAGCACGTGATACAGACACACAAGTAAGTATAATACCATGTAAACTCATGTTTAGCCATCAGCCCTGAGCATGAACAGGGGCCGTGCATGTTCGGGCAGAATGAGAGAGAGGGGCAATGAGGTGGAGGATGCACAGACGGAAGGGTACTTCTGCATGATCCAGAAATGGTGCGGGCTACTTTTTCATCCTTAGATGGTCATTCCTCTCCTCCGCTCCAGCTGGAGTGTGACATAATCTGCCACCAAGGTGCAACTTTGATTCTGAAACTCAAACATAAGCCCTGCTGCTCTTCACAGACGGACGCCATAAAGTGGTGAGTGGAGGCTGTACAGAAATGAGTGGAGCTGGGATGAAAAGTAGATGCTCTAGAAAAACTTCCTTCAATACAAATCCCAGAAGCTGAGGGTGAAAGGCCCCTCAGAGCCTTTCCACTGACTCCAGCTCAAACCACACGCAAGCAATTACCAATTTGTAATGATAGACACTAGGGGAAATACACCTAAAACTCTTAGCATTTACCCTGGGTTAGGCATTTTCCTGTACATTATCTGATTTAATCCTCATGCCAATCCCGAAAAGGGAAAACTTTTTTAGCTCCCGGGTTAGACAAAGAAGCCAAAATGCTGAGAGAAAGTGACTGCCCTTCACACAGCTGGGGGTTGCACAGCTAGTCACACCGCTGTCATCAGCCTCAGCTTTGAAGCTCCTGCCATCTCACCTCCCTACCGCAGCGCCACAGCCACCTCCCTCTGGAGCAGCACCCAGGTCCACCGTGCACCCCACCCAGGGGTGCCGAGAAATCCGGCTACGAGGCATTAGTTAGGCCTTTCTACCTGAATGGCAGTGCAGAACAGGAAAGCAGAGTTCTCCTTTGGGTTCTGATTATGCTCACGTGTTGGATTTGTTCATCTAGTCTGTCATTACAATTCAGTATCATTTCTTTAATGTTTTCCGAGTCAAATAGAGGTGAGCCACGGAGCTAAGCTTTCTCCTCTTCTCTCGTCCACACTGCACTCGGGATGGAAAAAGACCGCCAACTCCAAGGCCTGGGCACTGGGAGCCATGCGCGGTTCTGAGGCTCACTGGGAGATTCCAACCGGCTGGTGGGGCTCGAGAGGAGGGGGGCACTTCCCGCAGGCTTACCAGCCACTGGGGGGACAGGAGGACACGTGTGGAGAAAGGGACCACGTGCTTGTGTTTAGGAACCCTAAGGTAGCATCCGGGATGCTGTGAAAGATGAGTGGCAACGAAGGAGGCCTGTTATACACACTAGACATTTAAGCGCTCTTGGATAATTCTGAACCTGTATTAGCCCATTCTCTGTCCTCAGGCTACATGGATAAAAATGGCTGTGGGTAGCTGTCTCCTCTTCTTCCTCTCCCTTCCCCCCTTGCCTTTAGTTAATTGCAGCTGTGGTCAAGGGCCTGCAGCCAACAGTCCCACAATGCACTCCTCCGCAGGAAGTTCCTAAGATCTCTTCCTGAACAGGAAATTTCCTGTGGTCCAACAGACATTCCTCCCAGCCTTTATCACTCACATACATTTGTTTTGGCAGATACTGGGTCTTGGGTAAGAACAACAAGAAACGGTTAGAGGGAAAGCTACCTCAAGGGGGAAAAAAATGCAGTTATTGTCAGGAGAAGAACCTGTGACTAAATTAACTCCTACCTCGAAGGAAAACAAACACTAGCAAAATGGACCTGAGAGAGCTGAACTGTGAGAGAATGTAAATACTGCTCACACTCATGCAACATTTAATTTTTTTTTCTTTGTAACTCAAAGTGAAGGTAGGCAGGCTTTGGGAGGGGTAGCAACTTCAAAGCAATTTATACATTTTACTGTTGTAAAAGTTGGGTACTTACAAATAGCATGGCTACTAAGTGATTTACATTTTAAACCTTTGTGCAATTCCCTTATGTATGCACCTAACAGAACTTATTTCCTTATTTACAGAGTCATTTCCACTGAGCCCACTTCTGGGCATTCTGAGCACCAGGGTCCCCTTTCCTGGAGGCTCACGAGCCAGCATGTCACATTTGTGCAGCTTCCCCGCAGTGGAGCCTATACACTCTTGGAAGCTCCAGCAGCGGGATGAGACAAGTGCGAGCACCGGAGTTTCAGTGGCATCGCCTTCCCTCCCAGCTAGCCTCCCTGACTGCCTCACAATCCATCCTTCACAGAGGTCACAACGTATTCTCCCTGAAAGCAGAGAGGGAGCTCATCATGGCCCTGTCTAAATCCATCAATGGCCACCTGCGGGTTTAGAGGGAAATTTTAATTCATCAGCTGAGCACAGCCAGCCTTCGGCTCTACCTTCCCAGTTTCATTATTCACCATTCCCCTTTGCTGTGGTCACCAGCTTCGGCTAGTTTCTGGAACCAACCATGCACTGCACTTCGGTTTGCCTTCTTCTGTCTCTCACTTTTTCAGGCCCCAGCTGAAAGACTTCCTCCTTTCCTGGGTCAGTTGCGTCTTCTCTGTAGGCCAGTGACATGAAACTCGTCCCCAGCCACCCTGTGTTCTAAGTTGTGGTTTTGCTCTCAGTCTTCCCCGAAGAGATGACAAGTTTCTTGAGGGCAAGAACGACCTCACTTGTTTTTGGAATCCGAGAACAAATGACTGCCTGACACAAAACAGATAGTTGATAAGTATTTGCTTGGAAGATAATCTTCTGAAATCTTATCCTTGTGTGGCAATAAAAACTACAGAAATGCTCTCTTTTTCTACTATAAAATAAATAGATCACACAAAACTATTTTGTATCATAAGCAATCGAGCAATCTTCTTGGTCTATAAGACTGCCGAACTAAAATTAAAATCCTTTCCTTAAAATCATGCAGACTTGGAAGGTCCATTTTCTCCTGCACAAGGGATTGGTGCATAACATTAGTCTTATTTATTTTCCTTGGGCTTAACTGTAGTGAGATGCTTGGCTGTCTGCCCCTGTGGCCCTATAACCTTTCCAGCTGGGCTTACTTAACCCCCTCTCTATAAGTTCAGCTCCACCCGGACTCCAGCCCAACCCCTCCTCCCCCTTTACCAAGAGGAAGCTTGTGGAAGTCATTCAGGGAATCACCCCAACTGCTGGCTTTACTGGACCTTGCTCTGTAACCTGGAAAAAGGCCTTTGCTGTAACGGGGCCCTTATCTTAGTTTCCCAGCCAGCTCTGTCTTCTAGTCCTTCTCCATAAAAGAGGTCCTATGACTGAATCCCAGTTTCTATGGCTGGGGTTACGCTATCTGCTCCCTGAATTCTTGTTTCCAAAGTGCATGTCAGACCCCAGCTCTCAACCACCCGCCTCCCTACCACACTCCCCAACGACGGGCAGCGCTGGCCTTCCTCCCACTATCTGACACTCGAACTCCCCTCATTGTTCTGACTCTGTGGGCACGGCTGGAGTTTGGGAACTGTGAATGTCACATCTCTGTTCCCAGTGCCCAGACTAGCGCTAGGCACCTTGTACAAATAAAAATAATAGTGTTTGGAAGAATGAATGGCCTGTCAAAAATTGAGCTTTATTTATGGCATGATTTGGATTTGCTAGGAATATCATAGTGGAGGATGAGCAAACTATTTCTAGATTCTTACAGGAGAGCAAGGATCTTTCATTGGAAAAAGGACATCTGAATACCTCTCAAAAAGGAGATAAAACCCTACTTCAAGAAACAATCCCTTAGTGTTATTCCATTTCTTAAAAAGAAAGAGCAAAAGGAAGATTGTACAGAGAAAAACTTGCTGGTGTGCAGCCTCAGCCTCCGTGATGGGTCCAGGCGTGACCTGACACGGCCAGAGCTCTGATTTCAGCGGAAAGTAGCCTAAGAATCAGTGCTGCTGTTAAGACCGTCAGTGCCTTAACACCTGTGGACACTCTGGGAGGGCTGGGCAGTTGTTTCCACTGCTTTGTTCCTACCTCAAGAATAAACCCTTAAAGCTCTGCATCATCTGCAACGGCTCCCAACTGCCACTGGAGATGACCGCCACTCGGGCTCTCGAAGTTGCTCCATGCAGTGGCCTGCTTTCTGTGGAGAGCGCCCCTCCTCCCTGAGTCATTGCCAAGGCCAGAACAGCCTGCTGACAGGCCTCCTGTTCCAAGGACAGGGAACTGGAGGTAGGATGTGCTGTGAGGAAGGCCCTCCAGCCCCCGGGGGACGGACGGAGCCCCTGCTCTTCAACTTCAGGGCCCTTTCCGATTTGTCCACATTTAAATTGATAGTTTAAATCTATTCTGCTTTAACTGCTCCTGTTTTTTTTTTTTTTTAAACAAATGTTATACTCGGAGGTTCAATTTGAAGGAAGCAATCTTACAAATTTAAAAAAAGGCATAGATGCAGTTCGTATCTAATGAAACTATTAAAAACACATATACACACTGATTACTCTCAGACTACCAGTGAACACAGAACCTCAAATGGAGAAATGTTAGGCAAATAACGTAGTATTTATGGTATATTCCAGAGGACTGCTGTGGATATGAAAGAAAGATTGTTTTGGTCAATTAGTCACAAAACACATTAAGAGGTATATGAGGATTTATTTAGTTTTGTAGGCAGTTAAAATGAAAGTAGAGGACATGGCTTTTTATCTTTGAAGGATTTACCGCCAAATTGGGAAGGGTTAGCAAATAAATGTATTGCACCAGGAGCAAATACCATTGATGTCTGCATGGAAAGATAACTAGACATGATTTGTTTCTGGAACCACCAAGTAATATAACAGCATTCTCCTGCCAAAATCCAGACTCCTAATGACACTGATGCCCAAAAATCTAAGACAGCTATTGTATCCTGCAAAGCCATAAGAAAGCGGGCCATGGTACAGCATAAAACTAAAGCAACCTCAAGAGACTAAACACTTCAGTGCAATGGAACGCACAGGTATGAGTCAGGCGCCTCGAGTCAAGCTGACCTCTCTGCTCACTGAGAATCTCTCCTTCAGTTCCACAGCTAGCACGGGGAGGCTATATTTAATGCCCAGGCTTTAGACAGCAGAGTCTGGTTAGAATAAGATATCTGAGTCCGGGGCAGCAGTGAGGCGCCAATGCCTGGAATTCATAGCAGAAAACTTGCTTGTACCCAAGCAGCTGGGCTGAGAAAGAACATGTTCCCAGATCCCCAGCCCAGAATGGTCAAAATAATCCTGGGTTTAAGGGGTCAGACAGGGGCTGGTTTTATAGGAAGCATCTTCCCTGCCTTTAAGCTTAGCCAGAGTCCAGTTCCAATAGCTATTTTAAGTGCACTCTCAGAGCTGCCTCTATCCTCACACCCACACTGAGGTCTAGGATGGAGAGAGAAAAAGAGAGAGGGAAGGAGGAAGGGAGGGAGGGAGATGGGGCGGCAGGCTGGCTGGCTGACTGACTGGGCTTTACTGCTCCTTCCCTGGCTTCCGTGGGTTCCCATTGTGCTTCTAAGAAAGCAGGATTCAGTGCGCGTCAGGGCTGCGGGCTATATTTATACCCATCCAGCTGCCCAGTTGCTGAGCTCTTCACAATTACAAACAGCAGGAGAACAAGATGCCTTCCAGAGGGACCATTTTCTCATGGTATTTATTCTAGATTTCTCTGAGATGATCTCAGCATTTCTATCTTTTTGATAAAGGAAAAAAGAACAAGGGAGAGGAGAGAGAGAAAACAACCACCACCAGAACTGGTGGGCACAGTTCTCTGGTGCCAGAACAAAAGCCCATCTTTTCTCCTAGGCGCAAAAGGGGCGCTTGCCTTCCCCCTGAGCTGTGTTTGCCATGCGGCCCGGTTTATGCCTGGGAAACAGACGTGAGAGCCACACAGTGCTCCACACGTAACCACGCAGAGGCACCTGCTCACTGTGGGCTTTCTCCGCTGCCTCCTAAGAGGCAAAAGAGAGCAAAAGGTCATACGTACTAAGAAAAAAAAGGGAGGCTTCGGACTCGGACTTGGATCGAATCCTGGCTGCCACCATCCATCTGTGAGACCCTGAGTAATGAAGTAGAGTTCTCTGAGCCTCACCTGTGCCATAGCCCCCCAGGAGAGTTACTGTCGGTTTTAGGGAGACAGCCCGCAGGAGGAGGAGTAGGCACGCCATGGGTTCCTTTAGCTTACGTCTGAAACACCTGCAGCTCTGCCAGCCCGGTCCAACACGTAACACCCTTTGGGTCCGGCACCTGTGGTGAGTTTCCCAAAACAGTACAGCAGTGTGGTTGGGCGATAGAGGAGCTCCACTCCTTACCAGGAAGAGAGTCTCCTGTGCCTCAGTTCCCTCATCTTAACAGAACCTTCTGAAAGGGCCGCGGTGAGGATTAAACGAGTGAGCTGATGTAAAGTGCTTACATAGTGCCTGCACACGGTCAGAATATAGTACATGTTTGCTGTTATTATTTTACCAACGGAGAGCTCTGGTATTGTTCTCCATCGTCCCAACACTAGGGAGAGAATTTGAAGATCATTTTTTTCATAAGGAAGTATTCCTTAGAATCAAGCATTTACATTTTTATGACATAAAAACATTAGTGGATGTGAATTTGGTCATTCTGCAATTCTGCATTTTGTATCACCCACCCCCTTCTCCCAGGGTGGGCAAGTATGACTTCTATTAATTATTCTATAATTATAAAATTCTGTTAATTATGCTAACCAATGCCATTTTAGTTAAATAAAAGGTTGCTCTTAATTCTCAAATAAAATAACCATTGAGAGCCTTCTGAGTCACTTACATGGAAATAAAATAAAATGCTTTTTTATTTCCTCCATTTTCTCTCCCTTGGTTCAGCTGCAACTAAGAGTTATTTGGTTTTACAGTAGATGAATGAACATTGAACCCCATTAGCAGATGAGACGTGAATCTGAACAGGATTTTTAAATGTAATCCATCAGAATCATAGGGGTCCCATTCAGAAGTATGGGTTTTGTTTAAAGTAAATGCTCAGCTGCCTCTGGCCGATGCTTCACAAATGTTTGCCACTAGGCGGACGGGAATAAACGCACATCCATGCACATGAACCTCTTTGCTAATTCTCTCCAGGTAAAATCTGATTTAAACCAAGGGAAAAACAGAAAGACAGGGCAGCATACTGCTGAAATGTTCTGTACAGACAGAGGGCCAGGCATAATGCCTTGTGTGTTTGTGTATGTTGCATGCATGTCTGTGTGTATTTACTATAAAAAATATATTTTATCTGTTGTACACATTTATTTATTGGTTGTGCGTATATACTTTGCTTTTAGTCTCAGCTCCCAGAGCTGGCGCCTTTGCTTCGCCTTGCTGTCTTCTTAAACTGCCATCCATGTACATCTTCCACCAGGGACGAGAGGACCCCCAGGACAGCGATTCTCTAAATGTCTTGCTTATCCCTTCACCAGAAAAACGCAGCTCTGTTTTGTTATGGATTTGGAACCCACCTCTGAAGGTTCTGATCAGGTAGGTCTAGGCGGGCAACTGAATCTTTTTAAAAAAGCATTAGGTCAATCTGTTGTGCAGCTGGGTTTGAGAATCACTGGACACAACTCTTGGAAAATGTAGAAGTAATATAAAAACAATATAGAACAATAATAGTAGCAATTAACACATAATGCTATGGGCAAGTCATGATCCTGAGAGCTTTACATAGATTAGCTAGTTTATTATTAACACATATATTGATTTCTTTACTGAATTAAAAGCTGTTGGTGTAAAAACAAAACAAAAATCTAACTAACTGGGTTTTAGTCAGATTCTTCCATTGATTTCTTATAACAAAGGAGATCTAATACTTTGTTTCCCTCAATAGGACCTAGGAATACAAAGATACAACTCCCTGTCCCTCAAATAGCACTGTACAGGAATTCTACACAGGCAATACTCCTGACGAAGGTTGAACTTGTCTAGGGGTAAAAAGATATATATCAATAGTAATAATATTTTCAATTGTCCAAGAATTTTCTTCCTGGGAAGCTCAAGTGCAATGCACGTGTAAGAACACATGTATTTTAGACAATCTCCCTATGGCAGAGATTGTCAAAATTCGTCAGAGTTTGAGAAAGGTCGTTTTAGCTCTGCTCTATTTCCCCAAACTCCTCCAAAATAACGGCAAGATTTTTTACAAGGCACAAGGACAAATACACTGGGAGAGGAGATAAAAACAAAAAGAAGAAGGAGAGAAGGGGAAGAAACAGAAAAGAACAACAAACCAGAAACCTGAAAACAGATGAACCGCTGGAAGTGGAATTTACAACTCACAGTAAGGAAAGCTGTGGAATCACCAGATCCACCAGCCAGAACCTTAAAGGCTTGGGGGACGCTGGCTACATCCGACAAACCGGACAATCAAGCCCCTGCTCCTCCTCTACCTTGGCAGAAGGTTAGCGGTTTATGCTCTGGAGACAGTAAAAATACGGTGACATCAGAAAGGGTTGATACCAACATGACTAGGTGGAATGAGATGAAGATATAGATATATATGGAGGATTAACAGAACGCATATATGTTGACCACTGAGACCTCCCTGCACCCTTTCTCCCACTGCATTCCAGGAGTTTGGCAGCTAGATTTAAACCCTCTGGGATGAACACCAGAAGAGTAATTCATCTCTGGGGAATGTGGGTAATCAAAGACAAAATTCCTGGAGATACTGATACCTCCTAAGGAAATGCCCAGACCAGTAACCCTCTTGGTCAAAATCTTCTGATCAGTGCTTTAGTGTTCCATCAACTCTCACATGTGAGCAGACAAGCGGAGATCACCAGACCTTTTAGTATAAAAGGCAGGGAGCAAAACAAAACAAAACAAAACCCAAAAATCAAAAGGAAAGAGGCAACACGGAGACAACAGAGACAATGCAGGAAAAAGAAAATGTAAGTATCGTCATGATCATCCTTTGATGATGAAGAGAGGACACTGCATGTGTAAAACCAGATCAAGATGCTATGGCAGGAGCACATCCAGAACAGCAACAAAAACCCACTTGAATATTAAAGGTATGATGTCAGGAATAAAACCTCAACAGAAGTATTGGAAAATAAAGTGATGGCATCTCCCGAAAAGGGGCTCAAAATATAAGCAGATGGAAAATAAAAAAGAAAAGAAAATCATAAAACCAACATCCTAATAATGGGCATTCCAGAAAAAGACGTGAGAAAACGGGAGAAAATTTCCCAGAACTCAAGGAAATAAAGGTACAGATTGAAACACAGACCTACACTGAGGCACGTGACACTGAAATTTTGAAATTGGAGGATAAAAATGTTTTCAGAGGATAAACAAGCGAACAAAAAGAGTTCCACATCAAAGATTATGAATCAGAACAGCATGTTCTTCTCAACAGTAGTAGCACTGAAAGACAATGAAATGGAACAATGCCTTCAAAATCCTGAGGAAAAATTACTTCCTGCCTAAAATTATAGACTCCGTTGAATTATCAAGTGTGAAAAGAGAACAGATATTTCCAGACATGCAAAGTCTCAAAAATTTACTTCCCCGCTAGCGCCCCAAATTGCCAAGGGAAGCTGGAAATTGTCCTCCATTAAAACCAGGATATAAACTAAACAGGAAAAAAAAAAAAAAGCATTGAATTCAGGAAATGGAGTCCAACTCAAAGAAGAGGTAAAGAGAAGAGAAGAAAGGTCCAGATGGCAAACGGGCACCAAGTTAAAGCCAAACCTGGAGCATGTGGAAGACAGACAGACAGACTTTGCTTCAGGACTTGTAACACCTACTGCATCTGAACTGCAGAGAGAAAGGCGAGGCCGAGTTCGAATTAGCCATAAGTGCGTAAAAACATTACAACAGTAAGCACACGGGCAAACTAAAAGTTACAGGAAAGGAAAAGTAATCTTAATACAGTACACGAGGCAGATGCAAAGAGCACTTAATAATCATAGTATGCGAACACTACATATTGATCTATCCAAAAGATTGGGTAAGATTTCTAGGTTGCTTCTATGACAGGGGCTGGGGTTGGGGCAGAGAGATAAACAATTTATTTGCGCTCATCTCCCACAGCGAGGTAACAACAGATAATGTCTAGAACCGAAAAACAAAGACAAAGCAACATGAACATGTAATTTAAGAACTGGAGGTAAGTAACAAAAGATTCAGTTAAAAGATTTGAAAGTGGCCGACTCTGGTGCTGAGCCGGCAATCATGAGTGGGGACAGGGGAGTGCGGGACGTGGAAGATTTTTGTGACAAGCCCTGTAGAATTGTTAGCTGCTTTAAACTCCACACATAACAATCCTGGTAACCACAAAAGCTGAAAAAAGTTACCAGGGGAGAAACAATGGGTCAGAGGGAAAGGGACGAAGGACAAGTGCACCGGACGTGTTTCCTTCCTACTCGATCGCACAATTCCTCAAGTGCTCGTCACAAAGGCTGTACTTCACAGACCACTGCTTACAATTTTTAAGTGCATCTGGTTACACACTGTGGAAAGGGAAAAAAGACCCTGGTGTGGGCAAAGTATTACTATGATTACTCATGACATTAAAGTCCTATTAGTTCACTATTTTAAAAAAATATTTTAAAACTTTTTAGAGCATTAGTATGTAGTATTAACATAGCTCCATGCTAAACACCTATCATTTGGGTCCCTAATCCTGAGGAAATTATGTTAAGTGAACAGCCTGCCTGGGGACCAAGGAACAATTTATTATTCTTGGTCAGCCTTAATCTCTTAATGCGTATTTGTTGAAGGGACTCTTGCTGTGTTGAAGGGAAAAGCATGATGAATGGGGGCTGGACTCCTTGTAAATGTTTTCTTATTGTGGTTTTCTTCGGCAATTAATGTCCCACGCCAGGTTCTGCTCAAGAATGAAAACTGGGATTTCTCCCTGGATCCTACAAAGAAGGACCTTTCCCCCCTTTTCTTCCTTCTTTTCTCTTTAATTTGGTTGGACTTGATATTGAAGGTATACAATTTGGGGCTCGTGCTCAGAAAACCACTAATAATCTGTATTAGAGCCTTGGCTTTTACTCAAAGCAGCAATTTTACAGACACCAGGTAAAACAAATTGCTGTGATTCCTCCAGCACTTTTGGTCACAGAAAACCTACTGGCTTCATCCTGGTTCAGCAACCAACTTGCTGTGTGATCTTTAACAAACAGCCTAACCTCTCTGATGTCACTTTGAGCATCTGCAAAATACAGGGCCCCAGCCTTTTCACCACCCAGAAATCTCTGACCAGTGTTCCCAGTAGAAATATAATGTAAGCCATGTAATTTAAAGTTTCAGTCCTCAAAGTAAAAAATTAAAAAAATTACTTTTAATAAAGTATTTACCCAATATAACTAAAATATTATCATTTCACCATGTTACCAATATAAGAATTTATGAGATGGTTCACATTTTTTACAGCAGGTTTTGGATATCTGCGATGCACTTGACACTGGTAGTGTACGTCAGTAAGGGTTAGCCACATCTGAGGTGCTCGATAACAACACGTGGCTAATTGTACTGAACAACACAGCTATAGACAGTTTCCAAAAGGTTTTGCTTGCCCATGGGCAGTTACTAGGAATAAGTGATTTATTCTCACATTTATAACTCCAGCCAAACGCACAAAAACCTCACGCATCCATTGCCTGATTAACCTTACAATATCGTCCTCAAATGCAGCATTACCGTGGGGCATTGGGAAGACTAAAATTGGCTGGTGGACCCACCCCCATTGCTCTTTTCAGACTGTCAAGGACCTGGGGGCAGTAATTGGACTAGATAATACCGCAGGGTCTCCTCCAGCTCTATCATTTGGTAATTTCAGCATCTGATCACTGGCAACAGTGCAGGCACTTTTCAGGGTTTTAAATAGGGAGTGGGTCATCTGCTCAGGAAGAGGACTAGAGGGACTGGCATCTGCTCTCTTGATACGAGCCATTTCCCTCTGAGGTCAGGGTGCTCCAGATAGCTCTCATTAACCCCGAAACCTGGAAGGAGGCAGTAGGCAGGGGCGTGTGCAGGGAACGACTGTGCTTCCATGCTGCTAAGAGTCACCTGGTTCAACACTGTCCGTGCATCTTCCTTCTCCGAGTGATTTGCCAAGATGACATCTGTTTAGGGATGGATAGGACTACTGTCCTGACTCTGGATGAAGTATTTTTTTTTCACTTGCAACTTATATCCCACACATTAAAAACAAACACACAACCCTAAAGTTTCTCCTCTAGAAATGAACTGAGGCCTTCTCAAGAGGCATCGTATCTGTACGTTCAAAAATATCAGAGTCCTATTACTGACCCACAAGGAGGGTGTGAGGACCAAATCTGTAAATTCTTTGTGTTTTAGAATTACATCAATTAAATGTGCTATTTTCAGTTATGTCATACCTATTAGAAGTTTTGAATAGCAGTCTATATGTGTATGTCTTTAACCAGGGAAAAGTGGAAAATGTATTAGGTTTTACCTCATTGATAGAGATTCTGTAGTAGAGAAAATAGTGCAAAATACAGGGACTCTGACATGAAAACTCTAATAAAATGGACACCTGGTTTACAGCACCACAAACAGAAGCATCAAACCATATTCCCCAAAGGAAGTAATAGTCACTGATGGTTGACGAGTAAGGCCCGGAAAAATCCCAAGAGTACTGGAAATGCAGGTATATTTTTAAAAACAAGAACCTTAGCCCATCCTCCGAATCCTACAACAGCTTCCATTTTGTGCCTCCAAATCCTCCTTGCCCTCCCCCTGCCCTGCCAGGGATATTTGGTCACTTTTTGTAGCCAGTGGCTGAATTATGCAATCAAACCCGCTAAAACACGTGCCAAAATTAGATGCCAAGCACAGAAGGCATGTTGTTGGCATTATCCCTCATCTGGTTCTCAAGTTCCCCGCTAACTCCAGTGTCCAGAGTTACTCAAGAATTTAAGCTGGAGGATTCTAAAGAGTGTGAGCAACGTGACTAAAAAAAGAGGCAAAGACTGACACAAACCAAATGCAGGGCTGCTTGCTATATGAGGAACCAAGAAATCAACTTCGTGGCTTAGTGACATACTTCCACTGTAGAGAGGACGATACACGAAGCTTGATGCATCCCGCCTCTCCAAAAAGGGAGATATGGTCAGAAAAGAGTAATATCAGCGCTGCCATATTCTTGGCAACTATAATGGTGGAGGTGGAACAGGAGGTGATGGAGAAGGAAGCACTTCATTCCCTAACTGATTCGACATATATTTTATTGAGCAGTCCTCCGTGCAAGCACTGTTCTAGGTCACAGGCACACAGCAGTGAACAAAACAGAGACATCTCTGTTCTTAAGGAGCTTATATTCTAGTGAGGAAAGACAGAGAGCAAATAAACAAATAAGTAAAATGTATACTACGTCAAATGACGGTGTGATGGACAAAGAAAAACGTGTCATGGAAAGGGTACGCGGGTGAGGGGCTGAGGGCTACCACGAAGGACTCACATGTAAGTGGACATCTGATGGGGAAGGTGTGAGCCGTGGGAATGGCTGGGAGAAGACCACCCCAGAAGGAGAGAAGAGACTGCAACGGCCTGAAGGTAGGAACGTGCTTGGTCTACCCTTCCAGCGTTCTTACCAGACTTGTTAACAGGCTTCTAGCAGGCTCCATGCTTTCACACTCCTTCCCTCCTCACACTCTGTCTCCTCGTATCCCTGCAGCAGCTAGAATGACCCTTTAAAAATCACTCAGACTATGCCAGACCTCTGCTTAAGTTTCTCATTGGCAAATTAAAATAGAAACTCTTCACGATGGCCTACAGGGTCATGCCAAGTACTCTGTGGCCACTCTGCCATACAAACCCAATTGTCCCTCCTCTGCCACACATCACTTTAGACACATTTGCTTCCTTGCTGTCCCTTTAAATACACCAAACATATTTCTTCCTGAAGGCCCTACTGCCCTCTGTGCTCGAAATACATTTCATCCAGACAGCCACGTGGCTCACGCCCTCACTTCTCCATACTGTTAACTGCTGTCTCTCAACAGTACAGAACATAGCATGTACCTAATATTTACTGAGAGAATGAGTCTCACCATGTCTTGTTCCCCTACTACACCATCGTGTTGAACAGCCCAGGGGAGAACCACACAGAGACACAGACACGTGTGGACACTGACTCACGGTCTCCCACTTGGAGGCAAGGCCGGGCCTCCCACTTGCCATGCCATTTCTTGGGCATGGTCAGCCCCCCTAGCATTTCCTTCACTGACAGCCCACCTATCTGTGGCTTCTTAGGAAAGAAAAAAAGATTTTTCTGGGGAATTCCCATCAGTTACTGAGCCTGCCCCCATAATAATTATCCTATACGTACACATGCTTTGCTTCTAGTTTCGGTGGAATGAACCCACCCGCCTATTGAAAACTAAAGACTACATCTATTTTTACTTTGCATCTTCTTTTGTCCACCTCTGCAAGAACCAGTTCCATAAATCACCCTTATTTCTCCAAAATGTTCAACTCTCAACTATTACCAGCAACCCTTCATGGCCAAATATTTTCCATTAAGTGAACAAACAAACCAAGCAAACCAGAAACCTCGCTTTCCCCATTGTCACCCCCCAGCTCCCCTCCTCTGCCTATTCCAATCCACGGCCCGTGAGAGAGACGCTGATAATCACTTTCTTCCACATTTCTGGGCACAGTGATCAGGTTTTCACCGCCTCTCCCATCTCAAAAACTGTTTTGCCTCAGTCAGTGATGACTTCCTTACTTGTGAAAGCCCAGGACAGCCACAGCCCTCATCTCGCCTGACTCCTCCACAGCCTTCGGTTGTGTGGGATCAACATTTCCTCCCTGGAGTCTCTTTCCATGGCCTCTCTATGACTTCCCTCCCGCCTCGTGGGCTGTTCTCAGCTCTGCCTTTTCATCTTGCAGCCCTAGACAACGGGATCCACAGAGATGCATGTCTTCTGCTTCTGTCCCTCCTCCTCCTCCTCATCTGATCCTTCCCTGAATCTTGCCCACTGAACCACTTAGTATTTCCCATTCATTCTACCTCCAGGGCCGTTGCCTTAGTTTGGACTTGTATTTTTTCTCACCTGGATCATTGCATCAGCTTTGTACCTCGTCCCATCCTCTGTGTTGCTACCAGCAAAAGCTCTTAACCATAAATCTGATCATTTCTCTCCCATCATTTCTTCCCCATTCAGGGAATTTACATTCCCTGAGTGGTACCCATTCAACTTTCAGGGTAAAAATCTCAATTCCTTAGCATGGCAAACCCTAGGCCACTCAAAAACCAGCTTCTGCATCCTTCTTCAGCCAGTCAGTACATTTGTAGTTATGGTTTTATATATGGGGTGGGGCAAAAGTAGGTTTACAGTTGTGACCATGCCAAACACAGTTTATTCTTGTATTATTATTTATTGTATTACTTTCCATATGAATTGTAAACCTACTTTTGCTCCACCATGCATATATATAACTCCCATATGTTTCTTATCTTTTGAGAATTTTCTGAAAAGAGATTTAGAAATAGCAAATAAGCAAGAAAAGCCATCTCGTCCTGAACTTGTTACTGTGAATACTGACATAATGGATTGATTCCAAGCATTTCCCAGTGATCCCCAAATCCCTCTGTCTTTCTATTACATTCATGTACATTCTACGGAGCCCATTTAAAAGTGAAAAATAAAATATACAAACCATTATCCTAACTGTTCAGCTGAAGAAACACAAATATAAACGTACACATAGTGTCATGAGTAAAAAGAACAAAACACATTCTAAGTGGATTTAAAGATATGTTTTAGCTGTCTTGCTAAAAAAAGAAGTTAAAAACTGCTCTTAGACAAAATTACAATTCTTTTTCTCTCTTGAAAGCACCAGGAGTATATAAATTTATTAACCATCTATTATAACCTCTGACTCAAGAAGACTTCTTCCACGAGCCTAAGTATAAGGTTTTACGTTCACCCTGAGCAGATGAGCAAAGTGCAAAGAAGGTGCTTGGTACAGAGTTTTTAGGACAGCCCAGGAGTACATCTTAATTTCGGTAAATCACTTGACAGTCTACCTTAACATTTACTTATAGGTTAAATTGAAATGTAGAACTATTGCACATATTTGCAAAAGGGATGATGTGCTATTCATGGCATTTAAAAAGAGATTTATATGCCATGAAACACAACACAACCACAACATACTTGTTAATTTTAAAGACTAGTACGTGCCCACCTGGAAGGCAGCCCCTAGGGGTGCGCCACGAAGCTCTTCCCGTGACCCTGTCCCAACCAATCTTTTGTCCTTCTGGATAATTAACATAAAGGCATGCAGGGAATACTCATCCAAACAGAGTGACGTAAAGTAGAAAAAAAGAGATTCTAGGGAGGGATGAAGACCTAAGATCAAAAGTACCTCAGCCAACTTAAGTGGCATTTAACAGAATTAAATATAAAGGCATATATAACCAATTTTTTTAAAAAGACCCACAAAAGCCTAAGGGAGGAGAACTCTGATTTTGGCTACAGTCCAAGTAAAAACGATCAGCAGGAGTATAACAGATATCACAACGCCAACATAACCTTAGGCCACACTGATGAGGTAACTGTCTGTTTTTCACTCAACAGTTAGTTTGCATCTATTGGAAGAAAACTGCCGATACAGGAACTAACAGTCCCCCGTCCCTTTGGCCCCGTCAGTGTGCGGACCCCATTTCCACACAAGCACTAATGAAAGTGGGAGGGCAGTGACGGACTAGAGCTCAAGAGGATTCATCTCTACTGGGAGGAGGTTTAACACGGAAGGGGGGCGGCTGAAGGGACAAGACAGACAGTCATCTTCAATGTATGATTAACAATAATGCGGATAGTTAGCATTAATTAAGGTTTACTATGGGCCACGCACAGTGTAAGGGACTCTCTAGTATCCTTTAATCTCTACAAAGTAGGTACTCCTTTTTTCATTTTGCCAAGGAGGAAATCGCATTTCAAAAAAGATTACATGACTTCCCTAAAATTCGCCCAGCTGGCAAATGGCAAAGGTGGGAGTCAAATCCATACTTGTTTCCAAAGTTTTGTCTGTCGCTAGAATTAATGTAGAAGGAACACGTCCCATTTGGTCCCAAGTGACCAAAACTGGAACCAAAGAGCAAAGTGACAGTGAGGTGACAATGAGGTGGCCCTATCACATCTGGAGCCATTCAAGATCAGGATGGAAAAGGGGTGGTAATGCCCTCCTCACCGAACCTATTCAAGCGGAAGCTGAATGTCCTGCCAGGGCCCCGGATGCTGCAGAGAGACATTCATGAGTTAGGTGACAAGTTGAAAAATACCATCTGTGAGGTCCTTTACAGCTCTTAGACTCAATGATATGTATCAGAAATTATTAAAAGCCAGTTTTTAAAAAAGTAAATACATACTTCCAAACGGCTAGACGCTTTCACACATTAAAAAGCCAGGCTCACCCTTTTCTTGAAGTAGGGCTTTGCCACTGCTCCACGGTATGGCCTGGCTTGTTAGCATGCTAACAGAATTTGGAAAATAAAAGTCATTGAGATTTGCATAATTTTCTAAAGCCTCATGCAGGAAAGTGGAGCGAAGATGACAAAGATGACAGCCCGCAGATGCGCTCTGTGTGCCGACCTGGAGAATGCAAATGTGGAGCCGCGTGGCTTTTTCGCGAACAAAGCTGCCACGGGCCCTAAAAACAAGATGAGACACACTGCCGTGCAGTCATTTACAACCTTATGCTAGATGTCTACATTTTTGTCTGCTCAGCATCCACACGCCCCTTCTGTCTGGGGGGAATCCCAAGGCTGGCAGGGCTTTCTGACCTGTTCCCTGGAACATAAGCTGGGGCCACTCATGTGCACCTGCCCCAGTTTTTGCAGGGAGTGACCAGTTCCCCCGGGACAATGAGATGTTATTCACGGCAGTGATGTCAGCCTCATAAATTCCAATGATGGCTGCCATGCCGTGGTGGCATCCTAAGAGGACTGTCCCTTGGCTACCACAAAACTTTTCTGATTAAGTCAAACATAACTTTCCCGTTTTTGTTATTTGCAAGCAAGAACTGGCACGCTTCTACCAGTGTTATATCACAGAATGAGTTTGCCTGAGTATTTGCTCTTGTCCCAGTGTATTGTAGTAATACATATATATTACTAAACCTATAAACTACTTCTGATGGAAACCCAAGATGTCTGTTGTAAAAAGCTGGCATCCCGGTGACAGAGAAAATCCCAACATAAAAAAATATCAGCTACATCTATTAAACCTGAGGAGATAATTATACCTCCATTAATTAACTGTGTGATACATTACGATTCTAGACTGCTTTATTCATTCAGCACTTTTATTGAAAGTGCACTCCATGCCAGAAGAGAGACAAAAAAGGAGTAATTCCTAACTAGTCCTTTTGGGTTTTTGGCAACTATGTAAGTAAAAGGAGAGAGGGCCAACAATAGAACATTTGTAATGTTATAGATACAAAAAATATTACAGACAAAACGTTTTTTAGAAGTCATATAATTTACTTGATATTGCATAATAGCTTATTTCATACAGACTTTAGCTACTCATTTAATTATCCTGCACAGAAGTCAAACACAGAAAGGAATAATGGGTCACTACTTGGCAATTGCCTTTACCCATATTTTGCCTCTATGAAGGAGTGTCATAATGTACTGAACTATAACGTAGGAACAGCTATCTCAAGTCATCTGGGAGTTAAAAACCTGGCTATCTGGAAAACCTTCGAAATGAACCATTCTAATGATCCAAGTTTTCAGGGTGGCATACTGAGCACCAAAGGTTAAGTCGGTGATTATTTTAACAACCCTGGGAAAATTTTTTTCTACATGACATTATATATTTTCTTTCTGGCAGAAAAGAAAAAACTAACAGGCAGCCAAATGTGTACGGAGCTTGAACTATGTCATTTCCAGCCTGGAAATGTTTCTGTCTTGATTCCCCAGGTAGAAAAGTAAGTGGGCCTTGACGGTACAGAAGTTATTTTTAGCACCTGACTTCTTTTTTGAGAAATTCATTTCTCTCTTGATGTGAATGACTACTAAGATTTCCAACTCCAGTTTTAGATCAGAAATGAACACATCACAGGAAAAGTCAATAGATTCAATTTCCAAAGATGAGAACTCAGAAAATTTGGTACCAAGTTCTGGGGAAGGACTGTGTGCTTTCTACCAGACACATATTTGCTGCAGTGATCTGCCGAGAACCACAGAAAGTACAAGCTGTAAAACAATGTGGCCGCATTTCGAATGGGGACTTCTTCAGGGAAGCGTGCCTATACAAACACAGGGGTGCACGGAGGGGAGCCAGTGGGCCCAATTTCCACATCTGCTTGAAGCCCAAGTCTACAAAAATATACAGCAAATTAATGAATACAGTTCTGAACTGTTCAGGGCCCAGATCTAGGAAGGAAAAATGCCACACTAGTATCTACTTCCAACATAAATCTGGTTTTGGTTGTTGGGAAGATAAAACAACTACCAGCCCCACATCTGACGTTCAAGAAGCTACAATAAGGAGACAGCCCTGAGGTTGCAGTGCTCGAATGATCAGTTTTATAAAAGAACAATCTGTCCGAGTCTCCAAGGCCTTTTGCCTGAAGTCATCCACGTAGAGAGCTCTAACCTCAAAGAATGAACTTGGCTTTTAGGCCATGCCATTCAAGCTAGTTTAATGGTATTTGAAAGAACAGTGATTTTTTTTTTTTTTTTAAGAAAGAAAAAGTAAGAGCTCTTTGGCCAATCAAAGGAATTATCTTTCTCTTTTTCCAATCAGGTGTCACGCAGTTTCAGGCAGAGCTCAGAATGACTTGCACACACGAGGAGAAGGTGGCAGATGGACACAGAGGTGCCACTCAGAGCCGCAGTCTGGTTCTGGTCCAACCCGACACACGCACACCGAGGGCACTGTACCAGGCCCCAGGAACCTAAGACGGTGGAGACAACACGCTGCCTAACCAGACTTCATTTTCTGGAAAAATATTTCTTCCTCAAGCGACTTACAACAGACAAGGTCATATTAAAAATAGGTGTGTGCCAGGCCTGGCCTTGTGGCTGAGCACTGGGGGTTGCCCAGGGTGGCACTACCATTTACTGAGTACCTGCCATGTGCCAGACACTCTACCAGGCACGTGGTAAGCAATAACTCATGCAAGCTCACAACAGCAGCAGGCCTTACGATCCTCCTTTAATGAATGAGGAAAATGGGACTCTGATATTCAGGTCTGTAGGGCTCTGAAGCCTATGCATTTTCTACTGTCAGGCATGGCTTGCCATGAGAACAGGAGTTGCAGTCTGCTCTGATGAGATTCACCCTTTCATCCGTCCCTCATAACCATCTGCAGTGAGCTGAACCCTGGGCTGCGTTCTGGGGGCTGCAGTACTCATGGAGGGGGCACAGTCCCAGCCCGCACCAAGCGTGCAGTTCAGTGGTGAGGACAGATGGGGAACCCATGCTGTACAATGGAAGCTGAGAGCATGTTAAAAGCACATTGGGTGCTGCTGAGCCCTTAGGGAGGCCTGGTGTAAGTGACTGAAACTGAGGCCTAAAAGAATGAACTGGAGTTATATTGAATTTATCTTAAGAGTGTGTGGTGGGGCCCGGGGAAGGGCTCAGCAGAGAGACGAGTGCTGCAGCCAGAAGGAAGATGAGGGAGAACGTGATCTGTATGGGAATCTGAGAAAGGACCTGTGCGTGGCTGAAGAACAGAGGGTGAAGAGCTGACTGTACAGAACGAAGATGAGAGGTGAGCGGGACCCAGAGCCTGCAGGACCTTGCAGGCCGCTGCATTTATCCTACACTTGGTGGGAAGGTCCTGGAGGGTATTAAGGGGGGTGAGGGAGACAATGGAAAACACATGCCCAGATGTGCGTTTTAACACAATAAATCCAGGTGCACAGGGGCCAGCTGGGGAGAGAAGTGACCACTATTTCATGGGCCCCTATGGACAATAATAATCTTAGACAATGCTAGGGGAAAAAAGTACAGTAATGAAAGACAACAAACTCTAGCCACAATCCTTTCTAGAGATAACCATGATAATTATTTTTCTTGCATTTCCTTTTGGTCTATTTGTTTGGATTAAAAAACACAAGGCTATTTTGAGGAAGAAAGATTTGAATCCTGCCTTTTCAGTGACATGAGATGAGCATTTCAAAACCATGATTTTTAATTGCTGAATAATATTTCCAGCATAATGACCTGCCCTAATGTATTTAACCAGTTCCTGCTGTGGGCTCCTGCTGCTCAGCACACCCCTGTGTAAGAATCTTCGTAGGCATCTGAGACTGTTTCCTAGTAATGGATTGTTAGAAAAAGAATTATCGAGCCAAAGAGTAAAACGGTTTGAAGGTTCTTTACCTATACTGACAAAGTGTTTCTATAAAGGTTATGCTCACCGAATTGCCTATTTTTGTCCTCAGGTTGCTGCTGGTGTTTTTGTTTGTTTGTTTGTTTTTTATGTCACTTACACATGAATGACTCTTGTGTGAGTTGCTGGAAGATGGGAGTGACCAGCTGTGTCAGGCGCAAATAAACGTGCCCATCTCCCGACTCCATCTAAATTGACAACACTGACATCAAAAAATTTTTGCCTGTTAAAAATACCAAAAAATTTTTTTTATTATTGCTGGTATATACTGGTATTTATTCTTTGGCAAGTTATTAATTTAATGCTCAGTCGAAGGCAGACAGTGTCTTCTGTACACATCCAGTGGGGTGGATGTCTCCCTTGCAGACTGCAAATTCCATGAATTAACAGGGAAAAACATCTGTTCCTGTTCAGCACGGTTTCTACAGTGCCTAGCATCTACCTGGCATGTGATAGCTGCTCAGTTAGTACACGCTGAAGAAGTGAACACAAACTTACATAAAGACATTTGTATCAGTAGAAAAGACAACAGTGTCTCCCTCTTGTTCCTAGGATAAGCCCAGCACTCATCACAGGGCCTGCCACAGGGTTAGTTCGGTAAATGTTTGTCGTGAATGGCGACCCTCTCTTCTTCAGCCACCGTTCCAGGGTTAGAACCTGCGTGCAGGAGGCTGCTGGACACTGTTGGCCTCCCTGTCTCTAGCTTCTGTTCTGTAGCCACCATCCATGATCCAGCCCTTAGTTCTGGGAACATAGGCTTTACTCTTCCAGATTCCAACATTTTCCTTCACTCTCAATCCTTAACAGCCAAACTCTCAAACCATAGTTTTGATGAGAGAAAACCGATAGCCTTCTGGCTCAAGGCCATTGTGCAAGGTGGAAGCCATGCACAGCACATAGTGAAGGCGTCTAGCCCTGCTAAGATATGCGGACACTGTGTTTTTATACATGGAGTTCCTGACTGGAGACACTCGGTAGTGACCCGCACAAAGGAAGAGGGAGCTCTAACTCCCTAGCCTTTCCCCGTGGGGTCACTGCCCTCTGTTGCCTAATTCAGAATTCCTGGGGGCTGTCTAGAGCAGCACCCTCCCTCATTCAGAGGCTTTTTAACAAGTTCCTGGTTCATTTTCTCCCAAGTTCTTTCAGAGGGCAGGGTGGTGGTTATAAAATGCTCCTTGGTGTGCCGTGGTTGGAATCTGGGCATGTATTTTGCCAGATGAATTCTGCTAGAAAAGGTGGTTCATTGGAAACAAGTCTACCAGAACTATACTTCAGACAGATGGTTGAGTTATGTAGGCTTCTCTGAGAGAACGGACATCTGAACACCATTTATTTAGCAGGAAGGGGGCATGCTCCAGGTATCAACAAAGTTGTGGGACACACGTTCTAAGATGTGGATTAACCCTGCAATTTCATATCCTCACAGGGCCTAGGACAAGAAGGTGTGCAGGACACCCGGATGATAGGAAGGTAGAGTCTGCATCTTTGCCCAAATCCAGCCCTTGACTTTCTGAGTTCTGTCTGTATAAGCCCCATGTTCTAATCTAAACCCTCTCGGGTGGTTAAAATGCAGTATCTCTATGTAGTCCCCAGGAGGGTGGGCCACACTTCCAACTGAAATGAAATCCAGGCAGTTGGTGGGCTAGGAAGAACGTCTCCCAGCCCTGGACACGAAACTGCCCGGCACCTTCGTGACTCCCCTCCTTTCTCATTTAACTCCCAACTTTCATTAAAAGCAAAAGCAAAACAAACAAAACACCTCTCCTTTTCTTCCCCTTTCTGAGATCTGCCAACGTCTTCTTCCGCTGACCTTGCAGCAGGGTCCTGCTCTCCCCAGAAGGGGCACCTCGGCTCTCTGGGCTCCGGGTCTGCCCTCCTTTGTGTGACAGCACCTGCACGTCCCTACTCTCTTCACGCCATCTCTCATTTCTCTGGCAACGGCAGCACCACAGCAGGTCAAATATATGCTGGACCTCCAGAAGTCATGGGGGAAGGTGCTCCAGAGAACGTTTACGCAGATGGGATTTCCTTCCCACACCTGGGAAGCAGAGCCTGAGAGTCGGGTTTTGGTGTGTTGGTGTTTTGAAGGGCATGACGTATGCTCTCCTTACGAATGCACGCTGTTTTCCTCCACTGCCCTCCTCTAGAACCTCATATCTGAAAGCTCTACCAGCCAGAGCGTAAAGAAAACGCTTCCAATATTAGCTTCTCTGGACTGATCCATGCATGAAAGTATCCTTTAAAAGGGCCCGTAACTACCAATTACCTCTTTATTACAGGCAGAGTCAATATGGAACTTAGTAGATAATGATAAAATAATGCATATTTCCATGTGGACAAAGACGATGCTGATGCTCTGGAACTGGAACTGCACAGTAATAATTCCATGCTTGGAAATTCTAACTCTCACCCTGACCATTCAGTGACAAGGGGAATAAGATAAAATCAAGGTTTTCAGACTTAAATTCTGATCATGGACCTTCCCAAAACCATCCTTAGAAGCAGCATTATGATGTGGGCTACCTAAAGATCTTCCAACATTTTGATGGTAAAATAAACATTTTAAAACTTCTGTTGTTAAATATAGACCAGAGAAAATCACAAGAGAAGTTCACCATTACAGGTTGGAGATATTCTGATGGGTGGGGAGCCAGGCGTGTTAGAAAGGAGCTGCTGGTTGGCTTTGGTCAACAGCACGCCCAAAGCTGCCTTTTACAGGAAACATGCAATCAGTTACTTCCCTGTTTCACACTGGGTTCAACTCCCCCACAGCCCAAGGAAAAAATTCCTTAGAAAAGATGTTTTCCTTAGGGAGAAAAACTGGTCACCTTTACATGTAAATAAGAGAAACCACCTCCAGTTCTCCCACCACCCAACATCCCTGAGGTTTTGGCCACAAAGAACCCCACTTCAGAGTGCAGCCAAGCGCAGCCCCGAGCGCAGCCCCGACCACGGCAAACCATCTTCGCTGCTCTGACACCTCTGAACCTCTGATAATACGGTTCCCCAGGGAAGGGCTCCTGAGATTACCAAATGACATGAACTGTTCTTCTGAATTTACAAATGTTCTCCTGTGGTTTAAGCTAAACAAATGACTACTGATTTTTCTTCAAACTAATAGACTCTTGTAACCAAGGCTCCAGAAAAATGAACTCTCCTGTTGGCTGCCCAGCCTCCAGATTTTGGTTGTTACATCCAGAGATTAATTCCAATAGAGATAAATCCCACCTTCCCCTTTGCGTGTGTTTGAAGGTTTGTGTTTACACGATCACATCATCCCTTCCTTTGATGGTGGTGAGGATGGCACACTGTGTTGTACTGAATCAGCTACCTTTTTACTGCTAATGTATAATATTAGGGGCTTTCAGTACAACTGCATGATTAACTTTTAGAGCCTGTAGGAGTTTGAAAAAATGGAAAGTAAGACCTGCAAGGTGGTAACAAAGCTAGGTATGGCTTTCTGATTCCAAATCACATTCTCCTTTCACTGCAATGTAGTTAGTTCTTTGCTGTGAAAGCCTGTTTCAACCTTGCATGAGTTTAGCTGATACTCCAGAGAACACCATGCATTCATTCCCTGAAGATTGGTTTACTGAGACAAACACAGGTGGTTTAATGGGAACCTGTCTGTCATTGGTTATACGAACTGAAACTTTATGACCAGAACTCTACAAGGGGAGCATGCACCCCTAGTCCTCGATTTCTTCCCCTCTCTTCCCTGTGACAATCTCTTTTCTCAGGGGAACCCAAAGCTCCGAGTGCTGAGCTGTCACTGGCGCCATGTTGATCTGTTACCATGGAGATCACTCTGGTAACATACAAACCTGCCACCAGTTCTGATACACAGTATCTCATTCTGACTCTTAGAAAGATTGCTGTACCTCCAACTCCCACCAGTTTAAAGTTCGCCTCTGCTAGGATTTAGCTCTGAAGTGTTTGAAGATTAACTTTTAAATGCCATTATAAATATAAATCCTGCAGAGACAAGTGGGGAGGTAAGGAAAGCATGTCTCAAGATTTTAAAGCAACAAAGTGCACACGGAGCAATTGTCCCTAGGTTAGAGTTATGAACCTGGTTATTATATTACTTGACAAAGAACCAGAAGTAAAATCAGAATGGGGACACATTCTGGTAGTAATTACTGGTAGTAAATTCTGGTAGTAATTCCATTGGAATTCCCAGTGGTAATTCCTAACACTTATTGATTGCCTGTAATGAATGCACTAGTTACACAGTGCCATGCTAATTATTGTGAGTTATGCGAGGTTAAAGCATCACTTGGTGTGAATCCCTATAAAGTCCACTACCTTTCCAGAAACTGGAGGTCCTACATGTGGCAGGTCAGCAGCAATGCTGTCAGAATCAGTGTCTAAGGCGGGGAACAAACAGACATGATGTTGGTCATCTGTTAAAGCATGTCAGAATCACTCTGGGGCTTCTGCCTGTCCACTGGATCGTCCAGGAGGGTGTAACATAGCCAGTCTTACTCCTCATTCACAGAAATCAAAGGCTTTCTTTCTCTAAAGTCAACAAAGCTACATTTGTGTACAAGAACATGATACCTTTCTAGAAGAAGATCTATTTTAATTTACCCCAAATTTAAGGCTATTAGAAGGCAGGAAGAGAGAGGGAGGAGGGGCTGTGGTGTATCCTCAGGTTGACGGTGGCTAGACAGGACTGACCCTTCCCATCAGGAATTCCCAGGAGTTGTGGTAGGGAGGCCGGAACCACCATGCTTAGGTTCAGAAACCTCAGACTTTGTGATGGGCCTGGACCACATAGACATGCAATTCTGTTTGTTGTTGTTGTTGTTGTTTAAGATGGGCAGAGTAGCCAACTCCATCTTCTGACAAGCCTAAGGTGAGCAAAGGGGCGGAGCTTCCTTTCTCTGAACACCCAGAGTTAAACCTGGGCTACTACCTCAGCCCTCAGCTGCACGGGGTCTAGGTGGTACAGGGAAACTGTCAGGCACGGGGAAGACACTGTCAACTCCCCACATCCAAGGTCTGGAGATCTATTTGAGAGATTTCAAGGCCCAGTGGATTTTTTCCCCCACCTGTGTCTGAAGAGCAGGGGATATTGAAAAGAAGATAGATCTCAAATCTAATAATTAGCAACTTTCTTTTTTTGAAACTGAACAGAGAGGATATTGAGTATCATCTACCTGTCAGTCATTTTGTTCCACTTGGCACCTCTTCAGCTCCTGCAACATCTCTGTTAATATCCTCCTCCTAATGTATTCTCCCCTGGCGATGCTGCCAGAGAGTGGCAGGCAGGAGAACACCAAAGGAATCCCAGGACTGGGATGCAGGTGCGTGCACACCAGCTCGGATTCCAAACTCCCCTCCACATCCCTTCTTCTCTCTTCCAACCAAAGTCAACCATCAATCAGTCAGTCCCTTCCACATCCCCTCACTTCCTCACCAGAGGAGCCCAGCAGCATATTGCAGTTTAGCCTTGGCCAAAGCACCTCAATGGTAACTTCCTTTTTTATGCCATAAGCCCAAATAGGGAATGCAAAGTAATGAAGAAAATGATTTTTTTTAAAGACACCCCTGGCTGCTTAGAGGGCAATGAAAAATTAAAAGGAGAGATTACATTTCTCTACAGGAGAAATGACACCACTTCTCCCCTCACTATGAACTCACAACGGCACCTACGCAGTGCTCTGCTGCATGCCAAAGAGTAAGTTAGTACTGCTGAGTCTGCTATAATTAGGTACCGTCAAAATGGTGTTTTTTCCCCTCAGAAATTTTCCTGGATCTTATCTGTGTTTTAAATATCAGTGAATTAAAAAAATTGACTTTTATTGAAAAAGTTTTCAAAGTCTATATTCTTCAGGAAAGATAAATAAGGTTAATGAGAGGAATGAAAAGAAGAAATTAATTCCAGAACTATTTACACTATAGTCAAATAAGTGGGGGAAAAAAAAAACTTTGCACTTAATGGGTCACACACGGAAAGCTTACTCGTACAGAGGAAAGTTAATACAATTGAACGCAGAATCAAGCAAAAATGAACTCTCTGTGGAGATGTAAAGCACATATTTGTAAGTTTTATATATTGACCTCCCATAATTACCATTCTGCTGGGCACAGCAGCTGCTCAGTAGGATGCTGGTTTATTAATACAGTACTACCCGAGTTTTTGCTTTCTCAGACTGAGCTCCTACCTGACTCATCTCTGTCTTCCTAGCCCAGGCATAGTGGCTCTTTCTTCAATGCTTCTAGAGTAGAACAGGATTTGAATTTTCTTCAGAATAAGCCCAGGCAGCCACAAATGGTTATTTCCAAGGAAATTCACACGGAAAAGAATGCCATCCAACGCCGGTCACTTTCCTTACCTACCTGAAACACGGCCAGCAGACTTCGGTCCTAATCTGCAAATTGTGGCCAGAGCTGGCCAGTGGGTTGCTGGGCCAAGCCGGCCCTAGAATGAACCAGAACAAGCTCTCTAGTTCTAGAGACGAAGTGCAGGGTTAGGTCTGCTCAGTTCATCGCCAGGTATGTTATTTGCCACAATGGAGAGTTGCAGGCTTTTCTGCCATTACAAGAACATGTTGACTACGGAGTTAGTTTTATTTCTTTTCAGGGACCTGGTATAGAGTTGCTTCCCTTCTAAGCGCTGAGGTCCATCTAATTACAATTGACAATTAGATGGGACGCACTGAAGGGACAAAGAACACAAATTCCAGCGCGGATGGACCTGGGTACGAATTCTGCCTGTACCACCACCCGTTCCACGGCCTCGAGCAAGGGCACTGGCCATTTCAGAGCCCGAGTTTCTGCACCTGTAAAGCGAAGGTAGTGTCACTAACTCCCAGACTTGCAACACATAGCGCACACACAGTAAACACCAGCTGTTTTCCTCAGTGCTTGGGATGCCACCATTTTACAACTGCGGTTTTATACATGGTCTCTAATTTTTCCAGCACCTCAGTTTTCTCTAATCAAAAATGAATACTGAGATGGCTGTTGTGAGGCAAAATTACTAATAGTTCTTTACTCATACAAACTGAGTAACAGAGGAAAAATAATGCAGCAGCTGAACTTCCACATCAGCATGTAACAGCGCCAAACTGGCGGGACCAGCCAGCATTGTGGCCTCTCCCCTGGATGACGGTTCGGGGAAGGGTCTCTGTGATGGGGAATGGCTTAAATGGGCAACCATTTGGAAATATCCCGAGTGTCCCCTGGAACAGCTAGGAGAAGGTGAACCAAAGCCCCAAGACAAGTTGTCTCGGGGAAACTGCCAGACTCAACCCATGATCCTACTTTTTTTCAAGTCAGCATCCACTCAGAAACACCCCAAACCAAATTGCTAGAGCTGACACATCTGGCAAGCACCAATTTTTCCTGTTTATACCAGGAAATATCTAGCTTTTTGACGTAAGTTTCTTTACTAGACAGGCCATTTATAATAAATCCTATAAACAACTGTAAAAGGCAGGGACCTCTTAATTAATTATACAATGTCAGAGGTAGAACTTATTCAAGTTCTACAGTTTGAGGTCCCCAGTTTTACAGATGAGCAGATGAGACTCATAAGGGTTAAAAAGTTTACCCTAAGCCACAGAGCTACTGAGTGACAGCTGGGATTGAACACTGGCCTCCTGATTCCTAGTCCAAGATTCTTTCTACTACACCATGTGGCCGCTCCAAACATCTCATTTTATTTATTTCCCCCCACAGAACGTAAGCATATTGTACATACAGAAAATCTCTCATAGGTATTTGCCAAATCAATCCACAAATTCTATAATTTTGATGTTTTAATTTAATATTATATTTCAATCCCCAAAGATCCCTTGTTAGTAACAGCTAATTAACAAGTGCTATTTAGCGAAGGCTTTAGGAGTTTACAAAGTGTTTTTGGAATCATAATCTAACTATAATACCCACAATCACGTGAAAAGGGGGTTGCTGTATCCATTTTAGAGACGAAAAGGCCGAGAGGTTGAAAGACTTGTCCAAGGTTACACTGCTAGCTGTGTATTGCTAGAGCTGGCACTCGAAATCAAACAGCTGATGCTAAAACCTGTGCTGCTTCTACTTCATTAGGCTAAACCTAATTAATAACTGGCCCCAAATGATACTGCCATCATTCTTTCTTCCAGTCTCTTCCATTGAAAAAATAACCTTCACGCCAATTTTTACCAAGGCAGGCTGACGGAGCTGTGGAGAGGGCTCTACGTTCAGTGTTCGGGTATAAGAACATCCTCTGCCCGACACAGACCCTGATTCCCTTTAACAGAGCGAAGACTTCAGACTCAGCTCCCAACACCAGAACAGCACTTACATTTACTGCCTACAAGATTTTAAAGGCCGGCCTGAGGAAATGGCTGCTTTCCCCCCGCCATTGCTGAAGACATCTTCAATCATTGCTTTGTGTCGCAGGGGGAAGGAAGGAGGTCATTTCTGTGAGTCTTGGCAGCATGGGGCTGTTAACAAAACCTGTAAGGCCTCGGTGTAGGTCAGGGATGGGTGAAGCCACAAAGAAAGGCAGCAGGAGAGACGCTCCAAACCTCCTTGCTGGCTGCTCCCCAAGGGCTGTTAAAGATAGAGATGGTGGCAGCTAATGGTGGGGGCGGGAGGAAGGGGGATGAAGGCTGTGAGGGAAGGTGCGGGGGGACGGATATAATCCAGCATACAGAAACCTGTCAGGATGGGATTTATTTTTGTTCTGTGAGGGAGTATAATAGGGCTTTGCCTGCGCTCTCAATAGCTGTTTTGAAGTGAACCCGGCTGGTATGTCTTTAATTTGTCATTTCATTATGAAACTGTTTCCCTTCCAAGAAGCCTTCAAGTCAGGAAGCTCTGTCTGCCCACACAGGAAATTCCTTTGCTTCAACTTCCCCAAAAAGGAAATTTCCCTCAGAAGTGAGCCCAGCATATGCCTTTGAGCAGAGCTGTTTCAAGAAACTTTGGCAGCTGAGTCCTGAAAACACCCCTGGTTTTCTGCGGCTGCTGGGATGTCAGGATAAACAGTTGGGCTCTGACCCATGGGGTGAGGACCCCACTGACACTGACCCTGGCCTAGCTCTTCCTCCTCCCTCTTCCTCCTTCTCCTGTGCCCTTGCCCCCTTCACATCCTGTGGAACAGCGAGAGCTTTAACTCTCCAAGAGGGAATCAGTACCTGCAACTTTCATCAAGAAACAGGCATATCTGAGCCCTGGCTGGGTAGCTGAGTTGGTTAGAGTGTCATCCCCATGCACCAAGGTTGTGTGTTCAATCTCTGGTCAGGGCACATACAAGAAGCAACCAGTGAATGCGTAAGTGGAACAACAAATCTCTCTCTCTCTCCTCCCTCTCTTTCTCTTCCTGTCTCTAAAAGCAGTAAAAGAAGAAACAGGCACACATGTACACTTCCCTACCTCGCATGTGCACACACACACACATGAACAGGCACCCTAGAGCCATCACCACTTCGACACCAGGCACTGGTTCTTTTCCCCCCTCCACCCCCGCCACACACTTGAGATTTCTGGTAGAAAGACCGCAGTCTTTCAAATGAAGAGGGTGTAGAAAAATGAAATAGCCAATTATAGGTTCCTAAAGCACAACTATTACCAAATTACTTTGTCTCAAGAGTGGTGCATTTTTTCAAGAGTGGTGCATTTTTTTTCAAAACAAACTTCCCCAGTGAGGATTTTAAGTAAAATATGGAAGGAGAAAACATCTCCAACCACAGCCTTATAAAATTAATCTCTCAGACATATTGTGAATGACTAAGCGGTGAGAGCCCAAAGCAGCTGCGCTGAAGTGAATAATAATATATAGTATTTTATGAAGCTTCTTAGTAGAGAGGCATTAGCAAGGAAACTGCCAGACGCGCAGCTAAGTTTTTAATTTTCCATTTCTAATCACTTCATTTAAGGAAAAAAAATGTTGTGAAAAGGAAACAACAGAGAGACCTAAAACACAAAAAGGGGGAATGGCATTGAACTTCAAACTGTACAGCAAGAGAAGGACAAAGACACAGACAGATGAGGAACTAAGATGGCTCTGGATTTCCACCCTGCAATTAGATTGCACTAGAACAGCAGAGCGATAGGATCTGATCTCATTACACTATTCACGAGCCAGGACTCTGTAAGGGATATTATTGACCAGGAAACACAGCGATATTTAAGGGACTAATGAGAATCCTATAGCTCACTGAAATCTGAATATATTAACTCTGAGGTTTCGGATTGTGGTAGATGTTTTCTGTGGAGTGGGCTTATAATTTTATTTTAATAAGTTATTCTATTTTTCTAAAACTTATGAGGTTCTAACCACAGCTGGATCTCAGCGGAGGGGGACCCAACAGTATTTTTCAAGTTCTTCAAAAGAATGGTCTAGGAGGGAATAGGTCTTTGGCTTATATTGGGAGGAAAGGTGGAGGAGCTAATGGACCTGTTCTGCCACCTACCAGCTCTGTGGCTTTGGCCCAGCTCCTTACCCTCTTTAAACCTGACTTTTCATTGGCAAAGTAAGGATAATAAAACTCAGTTCATAGGACTATCATGAGGATTAAATGATATAATGCATGTGAAAAGTGCCTACCGTAAGCACTCAATAAAGGGAAGTTATTACTCCACATGGAGAGCCACGAGGAATCTTCCTCCCCAGTTCCACACATGCATGCCCCTCATACGTATGTATAACCACGTGCCTCTGGCCGGCTCCTTCAAGTTCCTCACGAGGCAAGATTCTCCCGACCACTTCAGCTTGAGATTTGGACTAAAAAGGCCCCTTACACACCTGCATGGTCTTGGCATTGTGATCACAAGTTTAGTCACCCCAGAGAATGGCTGAAAGGCTTGATTTAAGAATCTAGATCTATACCCCCAAATGCTATACTCTCTCAAGGAAACACAGATGACGTGCACATTCTCAAGTTGACAATGTGCTTGAGCAGGTCCGACTTTATCAGAGTGATACTGGTGCTAGGAATGTCTTCAGACCAATAGCCGGGCATGGTAAGTGCGAGATTACTTATCTCGGTCTTAGAGGTCCAGGTTCACAATGTTTTGTCCAAATCAAGGAGCCAGGATTTTCCATCTAATCTTATATCTGTCTCTTCCATGGAGAAGCCTAGCCCCAAGCAAAATTATGAAGTTTATTTCCAACCCTGCCCACCCCTCCCTTGACCTTCCCTGCTGGCATGGTTCTTCCAATTCAAAAGATTCAAGAGACTTGGTAAAATAATTTTCAATAAGATTATTAATACTTAAGGCATAATTTTTTTACTCTTAAAAGTAGAGCTAGGTAGAAATAATGTCTAGTCCAAAAGGAATGTATTTTAGTGAATTTTGAACAGTGAAATTTCAGGTACCACAAGTTCACTGTGGGAGATATTTAAGTTCAGGGCAGTCTTAAGTCATGCAACCGAGGGACCGCATACCCTGCTGAAGCTTATCATTGGCCCTGTTCACAGACAACTACAAGCTTTCTATCCTGGACCCACAGTAGTGCTATCCGGACAATAAAAGCTTAGAAACCAGACACTTCCTGAATCTCGTACTCCTGCAGCAAACAAAGTACCAGCCATGAGCTTGCTACACAGCTGGATGTACAATGTCAATAGTATGATACCCAGTCGTATTTGTTCAAGTTCTTTCCCTGGATCACTTGGGGTGCTAGGAACCATCGCGGAAGCTCCATGAAGCAGATATCTGGTGTAACAGCTATGGGACAATCCCAAACTCGCCCCCCTCCTCATTTGGATTCATCTGAAGTAAACGTTTTCTTTGCCTAAGAATCAAAAGGGGGGAAAAATCCTTTTACAAGGGCCAAACAAATTTTACATCTGTTTAGATTTTTGTAGCTCTCTGAAGTTCCTCCCAGAATGATCAGAGAAGTAAAGTTTCTAACCCCTGACTTTCAAGTGAGAAATCTCTAAGGGAATTTCTTCTTTCGTGTTCCTAAAAGACCTTTAAATAAAACCCAAAATATCTGGGTGAATATTTGAATCATAGCCAAATTTTAAGGTCAGCGAGAGCCCCACACAAAATGCTTGACGGAGTTACCAATAAGGGAACAAGGACTATCTGTGCAGGGCGGGGATTTTGTGGGACGGCTTCTGCACCGCCTGGCATGAGAAGTGAAAAGAGTAAGTGTGGGAGGGAGTTCAGTTCTATGGGAACAACTGTGTGGAAGGAATCAGAATGAAGAAGAAAGGAAAGAGTTTTCTCTCCCACTTTGTTCACATCTAGTAGGAAAATATGCCCAAGAAGTTGAAGCTTCCAACCCGTCAGAATAACAGGTGTGTGAACTTGAAGTTATTAGGGCTACTTCCTGACGTAAGGTGTACAAGGAGGAAGGAAGAGAAATTTTATTTCCTCAGGAGGGTTGGCACCAAATCATCCGCTTGTATTTATTTCTCTAGAAAAGAGGTTCTGATGTTGGTGACCCAAGAGCTACTTAAGGAGGCAAAATAAAAGCCCTCTTTAGCTTTGTTCACGAATTGCTGCTGCTTTGGGCATTTCCTTTCTCTCTAACCCTATACCCCCTTTTCCCAGCCTGTGGCAAGGAGTAGATGATTCGAGTAACTGGTTCAGGGCCTCTATTTAGCAATAGTTTCTTGGGTGTGAGTTTTCATGCCCAGGGGATGGCATACGTGTCACAGATTCTCTCTGCTGGCTAGGCGGATGGAAATATACTTTAAAGCTCAGCATCAAAGCCTTTACTTTAGAAGCTGAAAGCCTTCATTCCTTGCCAGCTGTGTGCTCCCCCCATCCACCATAATTAATTAATACAGTATTAATTGCGCATGTGCTATGGTGCCAACTGAAGGAGGATAGTGTGATCTGTCCATGCAGACCAGCCGGCCCTGCAAAGCCCCAAGCCCCATGGACACCATCTAGAGAGAAAGAGAGCAAAATGCATATTGTCATTTTTACAGGTTGCAGGAAAGCTCAATATGCCTCAAGCTACAGAGGGGGTTCCCACAAATCATAGATTTAGAGTCAAGAAGGTAGCTGTGAGAAGCCACACCTGTGTGTAATGCATGACCAGGGGTGTCTGACTTGAGGCCCAGGATGGCTATGAATGCAGCCCAACACAAAACTGTCAATGTACTTAAAACCTTTTCTTTTGCTCATCAGTTTTCGTTAGCGTTTGTGTATTTAACATGTGGCACAAGACAACTACTCTTCTTCCACTGTGGCCCTGAGATGCCAAAAGGTTGGATACCCCTGTAAGCAAAGGGCCAACTCACAGACAAGTGTAAGACTGGAAGGGGGGCTCTGAGAACAGGGGAGCAGGCCTGGGATTCAGCTGTAAGGTCCTGGGAACCAGCGTAAGCTGCAAATGGCCATGAGTGACTTCAGAGGACACCTAAGGCCCAGGAGCTGGCTCTGTATCCGATCCAATCACAGGCAGCAAAAGGAAGTGTCCAATGCTGTCAAGTGTTGACTTTCCGCATTTCCTGGCAGGGGGCATCCTCACAACACAATCACGGCTCACGTAGAGGTCAGTTTCCTGCATCACTGAAATACCACCATCTGCGCTGAAACCTGACATTGAGTGCTTGAAATCAAGGGAACGATCATGACTCTTAACATTTATAGACAATGCTCCACTGCTAAGATCCCTTGGATTTCTCTTCTGGAATTAGAGAACAAGAAAATGGTTGAGCTTGGAAGAACCTGAAGTATCATATATTCAGGCTACCTGGCTTTAGAGAGGAGCATACTACAGGCCAAGGAGAAAGAATGAATTATTTGGGGTGACCCCACTAGTAAACGTGCTGGGCCAGCACTCAGAGGATGGACACCCAGACAAGTGCACCCCCTGCCCTGCTGCCCTGGGGTGGCGTTTCCCAGCATGTATGCCAAGTGGGTGAACTAAGGCACCGTAAGATCAGACAACCTTTCTGAAGCACGTCAGATTAACAAAGAGTGTTAGAAACCGAAATGCTTTAATTTGTGAACCCGGGAATATAACCTCTATTCCAGCACATTGTCTTTCTTACTGTATTAATAATACTCTGGCAGGTAGGTCATCTCTTTTCAAAAGACGGAAAATCGTGGAAACAGGAACCTCCTTTCCATTCATTTAATTTTGTTTCTCACACTTCAGAATTGACACGAATACCTGAAAATACATTGCAGGTAACAGATGACACAGAGGACTGAATTTTAAAATTTATCTTCTTCTAAGTTCAAAAAGTAACTTAGTTTATATCTCTGATTTTGTCCCTTTGGCCTTTTGTGTCCTTAGTTCATATAAATTTTGCTTAAATTAAAAAAAAAAAAAAAATCAACCTGTGGCAGCGGCTCTTCTCCTGCTACCTGTTTATTCCAACAGCTCGAAGGAAATAACTTCCATCAGTTCCTAATACTTTCAAGAAGCAACGTGGTGAAGTGAAAGAGAAAGAAACCAAACCCAACCAAACCTGGATGTGGGATATAGACCTGGATTCCAAGAGTAGCTCCTCCACTTTCTGTGTGTCTCTGGCAAGGGATTGATCACTCTGACCCTCACATATGAGACAGATATAATAATATCCACCTTGCAGCGTAAGTGATCCTTCAGAATACTACGTGTAAAGCTCCTGGCACTACAAGGTGCTCAATAAATAGTAGTGACAATGATTACTCATTCCACACATTATTATAACAGAGATGCTTTAGAGTGGCGTCTTATACACAGCTGGCCTCGGAATGGCTCCTAAGGGAGCACAGCTCCTGTAAACTGGCAGGTGGGGTATGATGACGAGAAAAAAAAAAAAAGCAACTCATTTGCAAAGATAAGCCACTCCTACCAAACAAATAAGTAATTAAATCCTAACATTGTTACTTCTAAAATAAAGCTACATAAACTGCCTGGTATACTTATGGTACCGTTATTCCACACCCTTCAAAACTCATCTAGGGACTTTTTCCTTTTTTAAAAAAAGGGTTGTGACCTCTCTCCTTACAAAGCTTTATCCCGCCCAGTGAACCATGCTGGTTAACTCCCCTCCCCCGGAGGAGAGAATTCAGCCCCAGCTGAGCGGGTGAAATACGCTGTTCCCTGCACGGCCCTGCACGGCTGGACTCTCCCTTCCAGGCACCCAGTCTGTACCCTCCACACATCCACAGTTCTTTATCCAGTATCATATCTGCAATCTGCATTTCTCTCACTGAAATCTCAGAGTACTGTTTGAGGCTATTTCTAGCCATGATCTAGAGGAAACAGAAATAGACTCTAATTTCAAAAGAATGGGGTTTAGTCCACCTACTCACGATGGAAGCACTAAGTGTCAGGGGAGGGTGACTAATTATTCTTGGGAATTTACAGTGAGCCTGTGGCCAGAGACAGGGACAGCTTAAATCCCTCAAATCGTGCTCTATCTTGCTTTACAAGAGACCAGAGAAAACCCCCAAAACACACGCGTACGGTCCAGGCAACTGAGCCAGAACCCCCTGTGGCAACAGTGAAATCAGCAACACTGACCTCTGGAAAAGCATAAAGACAAAGTGGTCAATGTCATTGCTGCCAGAAACTCCCAGTGTCTGAGCTACTGATGAGGTTTAACTCAGGCATGAGGCAAAATGGGAGAAAATGTCTGTTATTTGAGAATGGAAACTTTATCATATTGGTATAGACTAGGCCCAGTCAATGCTTTGAGGTAATAAAGAGGAGGTGGGAGTAACCTCGGGAAGCAGAGGCCAAGCCAACATCACACTGAGTCTGTACCATGGATTTCGTAGACGTCCATGAGGCCGGCTGTGGAACTTACAGGCAGGCACGTCTCATTCTGCAGAACCCTGATACGCCAAGAGAAAGACCACAGAGGTACTGATGGTCGGGAAAATCCAAGGGGAGATGGTTGAGAGGAGACAGAACAAACGAAAATGTCATTTTGTACTTCCTGTTGTTCAAGTCTCTATTCATAGAATGAATGGGTTCTTACAGGCTTTTTTAAATGGCTCTCTTGCTGAGTCTGTTGTAAACTCTCAATATTGGGTCTGGAATAGAGCTGGGCATCTCTGGACTCACATCAATAATCCACCGCACCAGGTAGAAACAATCCATTGCCAACAGTTTCCAAACCTCTACTTCAGAATTCTAAGGACATGAGAGCCCCCCGCCCCTCCCCAGAGGATCGGAGCCCCTTTGTCAGAGCTTATGCCCAAGGAACTGCCTTAAATGTGCACGGAGTACACGGCATGAAATGTGAAGTGAAAGAAAAGGTCAATAGGCCTCTGGTTATATATTTTTTTCAAAAAAAGACATCTAAAAATAGCTGCATTTATTGAAGCTGCTTCCTTATCAGGAAGCATGGAGCTAGGAATTAACGTCTGCCTGCATCGGAAATTCTTTCAGACAGCAAACCCAAAAAGGAAATTTCCCTTCCAAAGTCTCCTGGTTGGTCTGTTGTGGGCTGTTTTTTCTCTTCGGGCTGTTTCAAATAGCAAACCTGGGCCCTAATACTCCCACATGGGCTGCTGGAACAGTAGAAAAGCCTTTAAGCATTTGAATGTAAAAAGTGAAGGCACTCAAAGAAAGGCTGAAGGGGACAAAATATAAAATGCTGGTGGCTGGCTGTCTTTGTGAGAAGTCATTATTGCTTTCTCAAGATTCTGAGCATTAAATCTTCTTCCCCGTGTCCTTGCCTCAACTCTGCTGGTGATGTCACGGCACGTCACAGCCAGCTGTGTGAGGAGAGGCCATTTTTGGAACACTGATAATGGCAAGGGACAGGGGAGGGTTTGCTAGGTCTTCGAAGAGGCTGGGGAAGGCTGAGGAAGGAGGCTTACGAATCACGCAAGGCCCATGAAGCCAATAGTTCCAGACAAAGGTACAGGTATGGTACAGGTGGAAAAGGCCCTGGGATGGAAGGCTCGGGAGCTGAAACTGACTCCTAGAAATCACAGGGACTGGTTAGAAAAGGAAGCTGCTTTTCGCAGTGACTTAGGGAAATCTATCTCAGTGCTATGTAGACAGATCTCCAGGCCCTTTCCATAAGGAAACAAGCTAGGATATACGTGATTTTCATGGCCCTTGAAAATGGGAGAAAGCCACCTCCTAAAGAGGCTATTCACCATCCTGGGGAACTGAAAGTGAGCTCTAGCGAGTTACCGGCCACTGTCTCCAGGCACTGTGCTAGGTGTTCCGGATTCACCAGCCCTGACACCGGTAAGAAACCCTCATCAGTAGCTGATCAGAAACCTGAGTCTCAGCAAGGTCAAATCACCTCTAGTACAGAGAGGCGGCCCTGGAATCCTGCCCACTTGGGTCTGTCTGAACCTGAGTCCTTCATATTGCCATGCTTTTCCATTCGGCAAGAATGAAAGGAAAATGGGACCTGCTCCCAGAAGGCCATCCCTGATGAAATGCCAGAGAATGGGGGTTTGGGGTGAACCCCACTCCCAGTACTGGCCCTCTGAGGCCTTCACGGCCAGCTCTGTGCTTTGGTTGCAGAGATCAACTAAACCTCCACCTGAGCTCACAAGAAAGTCAAGAGGGAGGAGCAGTAGAAATGGGTGAGCAAAAGCAGAAATGAGTTACCCATGGTGAAAACAGGCTCGCATTCCTGATGAAAGCCGGAGGTTCTGCACAGATTAATGGTAAAGTGTATCACCGGGCCCTAGCTAGCTGCTCCCACTCCCACACCCATGGCTACTTCAACTCCCAGAGTCAGCAGTACTTTCAAGTCCACGAGACTCTGCCCTTACGTTTTCTCCTAAGAAAGCCAAATGGTGATTTCAGAAATAGAAATCTCATTAGATTCCTCACGTACTGTGTCAATCTGGACAATTCGGTGGACCTATTGGAACCACAGTCATCTCATCAATAAAACAGAATTAATAACACCTACCTCAAGGTGCATGATTAAATAGTCGAGATGAATGTGTTTTGTTACTTATAACAATATAAAATATTAACCATGATTATAAAAAACTCCCATTTTTGTGTCTTCTTTGGGAACAAAAGTAATTTGCAAGTGTATAAAATTGTTGGATGCTCCAGCTAACGAGAAATGAGAGACACCGCATCTCTTTTTACTACTCTGGTTCTAATATAGCTTTGCTCGTCACATGAACGTCTTAAACTCAGTTACTCTGCTGAGAGTGCAAAATCGCCAAGTGGGGGAGCAGTGGTGAGGTAACGGTTCCAGAGGAAGGCATTAAATTAAATTATTAAACACACACAAGGAGGAGGAGTAATGTAAGAATTCTGAAAGATTCGCAAGGAAAGGCAGCAGAGCCAAGGGACTATTTCTGGTGTTTTGACTCTAGAAAATGCCAAGCGGCTACTGTGCCTATTTATTAACCTGCAGCATCATAAACCGTAACCCTATTAAATGTGATGAATGAGTCCTAGGTTACGATTTTTAAATACCATTTCATAGGGATTTGAGAAGACCAAACAGGTGTTGCAGACTGCAAAGTCATGGGCAAACGGCGATTATGTGATTAGATGCAATTACAGCAAAAATATGAAATGATGATGAAAAAGGAATTTAAAAAAAGAAAACACATTTGCTTATTTAAATTCTGCCCCATCGATCTGAAATAGACTTATTGTTATCATACGGGCAGCCCGGAATCACTATGTCAGGCCAACTGTTCCATAGGGCTGGCGCCACCTCATGACGCACCTTTTGCTGTGCCCTCAGCATTGGAAAAAGTCTCTCTCTCATGTCATGAGAGCCCTAGCGAGAATTAGAAAGAGGCAGCTTTTGCTCCAAGCCATAGCCCTTCACTGTTTGGAGAATCTAGAGTAATTTTGTCAAGGGACTCTGGGGGCAGGGCAGGGGGCGGTCTTTGGTCCTTCTAAGTGTTTTCAAGGTACAGTAAAAGGCGTATGTCCTCTTTAGAGAATGGAACTTTGTGTTTTTATCTACTTGCTATAACTGTTATACTTCAGCTCATCTATCCCCAAGCTTAAAAAAAGAATTCGGCACCGTTTATGGAAGAAGAAAACAGAAGCTCTTCCTATCTTCTCAACAAACACACTTGTGTTTGCTCTCCTGATGACACAGGGGAGTTCCAGGAACCTGCAGCCGGGTTGTTGCAGGGCTCGGGGCTGCTCTTTCCCAGAGTGAGGAAGGCAGACCAGGATGGCAGGGGGCTGGCCCTTCTCCCCAGCCCTTCCCTAGGCCCAGACTGGCCCTGGCTGTCTCTTTCAAGTCCTCTATAATCACCACTTAACACTCTGCTCCATTTATCACTTTGTTTTTATGCAGGCAAATAAAAAGAAAAGGCTTTACTTTCTACTTCTCAGTAGCTTGCTAATCTGTCACACTGTGTCTTCAGTTTGGGTACAACCTTGTGTTTACAGAAGAAAACACAAGGTGAGAAACCCTCAGTAAGAGAAATCTTAACTGCTATGATCCCTGCCCTCCTTCCAACAAGGGAAGGATATCTTTTAATGTAACAATGAAAGGAGAAAGACAAAGTCAAGAAAGAGGGTTTAGCTGGAAATTACTGAGGATAAATGGTGAAAAGAAGCCACTCTGAGGCACACCAGTCTAGTGAGTATCGCTTTAAAACAAGCAGCAAAAAAAGCTTTCAACCTAGCAATACCATAAATGTCCTGCTGCTGCGCTGGCTGTCAGATTCTTCCCCGTACTTTCCATGAGCATTCCACTGGGAATTGTCTGGAATCCCAGATTAAAACAGCAATAACCCAACTCCCCTGTTAGAATATTCAGTTTCTTTTAGGTCTGGAAACTCAGCTAGGGCGCATCTTTAAGTACACGGCATAGCCTAGGCCATCCTAGGGGCTCATGAGATGTTTCTCAAACAGGTCGGTGGGCAGCTGGGTGCTGAAATGGGAGAGGGCAGAGGGCATTTCAGCATCATGCGGAAAGCCCCAGCTGCCGACAAACAAGAGCCTGGGAACCTCCACTTTCAAAGGATTCATTCCAGATGTCAGAACTAATGGTGTCAACACGGGGCTCACGCAGATTACCAAGGAGGTCCCTAAAGTCACGCTGCCGGAGATTAGGCATTCACGCAGAATTGTCACCCTGACCTGAATCCATAATCTAACAATATATTCTAAGGTTGTCAGCGATAGGATATAGTCCTGTATCTCATAATTATCTGTGTGGGGGATTCATCCATCTATCCATCCATCCATCCAGCTACCTAATGGAGCAAACCAATCAATAACTGATTGACTATGAGAATACTGAATCACTGAGAACAGATAGAACAGATTCTAAGAACATCTGACTCTTAAGAACAGATTCCAGCCATAACCAATGCTATGGTGACATCAGTGAATAATGGCTAAGTGTCAACTCTCAATTCATCCCTCTATTCAAAAAATATTTATTGAACACACATCGTGGCATAATAGGTAATAGGTAAGCTTTGCAGTCAGATCAAATTGAGTGCGAATCCTGTTTTTTCCTCTTACTAACTGTGTGACCTTGGCAAGTTGTTTAAATTCTTGAAGCCCTAAATTCTTTATGTGTTTCACGGATATAAAAAGAACATCAACCTTACAAATACTGCTGTGAGGATTAAACAAGATAATTTACATAGAGGACTTCACACAGTACCTGGTACAGGGTAATCTACAATAAATATCAGCTATTATGACTGTGTGCTAGGCACACAGTAGGTCCTAGCAAAACAGTGGTAAGCAGCACAGCTGTGGCTCAATGAGAAAACTCTACTCCTGGAAACACTGAAGTTTTGGTATGGAAGAAACAGTTCCAGGTAGGGAGAATGATTCCGTGGGTGAAAACCCTAACACCTGGGAGAGGGCTGTTTAACGTTTAAAGTCCTCTTGTCCAGTCAGTGCTGTATGGTAGGAAAGCTGGGTATTATAATGACTGACTCACAGTCCAACAGTTGGTTTAATAGCAGTAAGAATAAAGATCTCCCGGCTGCTGGTTTGGTGTGTAGGTTAGCTGTTTTACCATGATAACTTCTTACGGGAGGCAGGTCTATGGTCAGAGAGCTGACATATGCAAAGGCATACAGAAGCAAACCAGGAACTAGGGTTTCCTTGGAGGGAACTGTCAAAACATAGGAATAAAAAGCTATGAAAGGAACAGCAGCCTATTTGGGACAAGTGTTTGTAATTATTTTCTCTCTGTACCCAGCAAGGAGTTTGGTGCTTTGTTCATTTCTGTATCCCCAGCACTCAGAAGAGTCCCTGGTACAGGTGATCAATAACCATGTGTGGAATGAAGAAATGAATGAGATTAGGGAGTAGGAGCGACTTGCCTGTATGGCATGAATGCGTTCCATCCTGAAGTGAATATACTAGTAACAGGACAGCTTCTAGAGGAAAAGATGCTATTACCTGGCTGTGCTTTCTTTTTCAATCCTGTCTGTTGCAGTGGTACCAAAACACTGCAGTTTACTGAGGACAGCAGTGCCTGCAGCCATGACCTTGGCACCTTTACAGTCCCAATCACGTCTTTAAAAGTTCCTTGTGGAGAAAGAAGATGGTGGAGTGGAGTGATGCCCCTTTACCTCCTGGCCTAAGTGAAGCTGGAATATGCTGACCCTAATACGTAGCAACTCTGTAACTCTGTAACTAGATGGACTCAGTAAGCTGGAGAAGGGGAAGAATCCTCATGGTCCGCCACTCCTTGTCAAAAGCTCAGCAATCATCCTAACTATGGGGAGAAGGGGTCACCTGCAATGCTCCCCCAGCACCTCTCAGCATCAGTCATCTGATTCCCTGAATTATCACAGAAAGAGCAAAGAGAAGTCTGTGTCCTCTCTCTCCTATTGTTCTCCACTTTCAGCAAGCAACCTTCTGGCTCCTGCGGAGGGGTGGAACAAGAGGAGGATAACCTGGGGAGCATCACCTTGCCAGAAAGGGATGGCAAGCACAATCGTGCCGCTATTTAAGTTATTAGAAATCAACTAGGGAGGGCCAAGGTGACCCCCCATGTCCTCCACAACCTGGACTTGTGTTCTCAGGATAATACTCAAGCCAGAGAACCTGGCATTTTCTTGGACACCGTGATCAGGGTGGGAATCAGGTGATTCACTCTCCCCAGCTGCCCCCATCACATTGTATCATCTGGGCTGGGTGGCGACACAGGAGAGACAAAAAAGGAAATGACAGGTGTCGACTGCTTTGGAGCCTGGCCCCAGAAGCACAAGTGTGTTGGCCCTGATGCCCTGCCAAGTTGTAGCTGAAGATTCAGATGGGGGAGGTGGTAGCGAAGAGGGGCAGAGGGGACTAGGGAGTGGAAATACCACAGGCTGACTGAAGCTACAGAGGTAATGCAGGCACAAGGGAAGAAAGACAGGGCAGCGTAAGAAAGGAGGGGGAGAGAAAGGCCGTATCCAGGCATACAAAAATCTCAGGAAAAAGAGTGCCTGGCATGTAAAAGGCAGGAGGGAGAAGGCCCTGTAAGGACAGCAAGAGCACACAGCTTAACAGGCAAAGTAAGGGAGTGAGTCTGACTCAGAAGCTGAGCAAAAATTAAGGCCTAAGAAAATATTAAAGGGGAGTTAGCATGAGTTTAGGGAGACAAACTGTTCCCCCAAATTTACCTAGCCTCTTAGGTTTAGTGGACTCTGCCGTATATATCACCCATTCCCAGATTTGGGGGCAACATATCAGAGAGCTGAAACAAATACTCAGAAAAACCAGGGACAGGAATCTCAAAATTTTCAAAGCCATTCTAGGGAGGAGGTGAGGTCATGTGAAAACACTCTCAGAACTTGCCCCTCTCCAGCTTGAAGCCCTGCCCCTCTGGCCCCATGCAGTCAATCATTCTGACCCTGTGATCCCTCTGGACACCTGTCCCTCTGTCGGTCAGTCTGTCCCTGCCCCCGGCGCGCATACACTCACGCAGGTGCGCAGGCAGGCGGATCGAGTCTTCCTCCATCCTGAGCGCTCGAGGCACTGGAACATGAAGTGGAGTCGAGGAAGCGTAACTCGGCACTGGGCTCTCGGGAGGTGTATATGAAATTCGCTCCTGCTGTTAAAAACAAGGGCAGGAAGAGAGGAGGGGGAAAAGACAATGAACGCTTGGAACTGAGGTGTGGAATCAGGGAGACGGGTGGGGGGCAAAAGGGACAGGGGTGAGGGGATCTCTGAGCACTGGCCAAGCAATTCTGCCTGCCCCTCTCTAGACACTATTCATTTGCATTTCCTATCTCCAGCTTTGGGATTCACAACACAACTATGGAAGGGTTTTAAATAGGGCCTTTCCTTTGGACTGGGATCAATAGGTGTCCATTTTCTCTCTCTCTGTACTAGTGGTTTTGCTAAAGTAAAGGGGGGGAGGAGAACAAGATGAAGGAAATGAGAAAGTATGTCCAAGAGAATGGCTTCAAAGGCTACGCTCAAAAACGACTACCAAGTCACATAATTAACATCACCGACACATTAAAACCACATGTCCTCTTCTCTGGCAATATCCCCAGCTTCTAATCCAATGGTCCTGTACTTAGATCCAATGAGGTGAGCTCAAAGTAATGGATTATAAACTCCAGATTTAGTTACTTAATCTACAAGCAAGATTTTTCTACTCTCTACCAATCTCACTATACAAAAAATACCCCAAAAATTTCAGGGGAAAAGGGGAAGGGTTTAGAGCAACAAGTATAAAAAACACATGGACAAAAACTGGGGGGGGGTGGAAATGGGAGGGAGGTGGGGAGGGCTGAGGCAGTGGGCTGGGATGGGAGCAAAAGACAGAAAACTGTACAAGAACAACAATTAAAATTAAAAAAATTAAAAACAAAACAAAAAACACCCCAAATATCTAATATTTAATTTTTTTCTTCACGCCAAGGATTTATCTATCTGTAAAATTGATGGATATCTCCTCCATCCTCTAACTCAGAGTCGGTATTTCCTTTCTTTCTGAACTATTTCAGAGATTCAAAGAATCATCTCCAATTAAGAAAAGTACTATTTAAATGACAATTCTTACTCAACTGACAAGAAGGGTTGGCGGGGAGGGCTTCAGCAGATCCACTGTTTAAATTAAAACAGGCAGTGCGTGTTAGATCAGTTAAAACAACTAGAAGAGATGAGAAGGACTATTACTTGTTTGAAGTTAAAACATGGCAAATAATGGCAAGGAAGTAACTATGGTGTTGGACCAGGAGAGCAGTGCGATCTGCATCTTAGATCTGCACACCCACTAGTTTGATAACTTCCGTTAGTTTCTGTGGTTTCACTGGGTAAAGCAAGTGGGACACACCGGGTCTAAAAATAGGCTGGGGGAAAAGATCAATAAGATGCCATAGTGAAAACAGAAATCGGGAGCAAAAGAAAAATCACAGATTAAAATAAAGTGAAGGGGTGTTTATGTTTTGGAAAGACACTTCTCGAACATTTTACATTTCGTCAAATGTGCAAAGGGAAGCAGGGGAGTCCCCTGCCTTATAACCAAAGTAAAGCTTTTCTTCTGCTGCTCACACCCTGGGAAGTTTGGTGGTTGTGGTGAGAAGTTTCTATTTTATATGAACGTATACATATTTTTTGTAATTTCCAAATGGAATTGCGAATGGAAGGTATAGCGATACCTTCCCTGAGGCATCCCTTATCAGCAAACAGGGCATTTGGAATGTATCTGTTTAAACATACAACCTAAAGTTTCCTGGCAAATTCGTTAATTAAGGACAGTCGCATACATCCTAAATTTCATTTCTGTACAAATCAAGATGTCCTGTGAAAGGTCACTCAGAGGCAAAACCTTCAACTTCACTTTTCTTGAACTTTATCAAACATCACGCAAATTTTGAACAACTCTAAAGTAAAGATGAGTTATATTTTGGGGGTTTGGTTTGGGGTTTGGGAGGTGAAAAGAGGCAAAAATATAAACACACATATGAGAAACATACAAAATCTGTTTAGGGGTTTTCTGAGGTGAAATAGGCTTTTAAAGCGTTTTCAACAGTCTGTTTTTCTAGTGTAACAACAACTCCACATGCTTCAACCCTCGAATAAACCTTGCCTCCCCCGCCCCCTGTCCCAATATATATCTAGATATCTTATCTACCGTTAACTTCATTCCCAGAAATAGCTTTCTGTTTTGTTAGGGTTTTTTTGCAGAAGTGAAACTGTTGATGAAGAAAACACGGTACAGCCAAAGAGTTTTCAAATGGCTTGGCTTGAGCGCGAGAAAAAAAAAGAAGACAGTGTTTCATAATACGATGACTCTCTTTAAAGCAAGGAGAAACACCCAAGATCCAGTAACCAGTCCATGTGAGTGACAAGCCACCCTATCCCAGCTCCCTCATCCCTTGCCAACGCTACCAAGAACAAGATGGGAGAAACCCAGTCCTCAGAGAGGATTTTACTTTATTTTTTGAACAAGCCCCCTCTGGCCTACTTACGAAAGAGTCAAGTTCGGTACCACCTTTAAAATGTGTATGTTCTGACTTGCCAAACCACCACTGTGTTGTGCCTTCACATCAGCACTTCCTCTGCAGGCAGCCCCAGTGTTTAAACTTCAGCATGGTCCTGTCCTTCCTACTACACGGAATGCTGCACTCCAGCGCTTGCCTGGGGATATTGTGCCCCACTTCCCCCACATGTCCGAGCAATTCTAGATGGCAAGAACTGTGTTATTTTATGATGAAACCTATAAACAAAAGGCCAGCGACTGAGTCACTGTGGACCCCGAATTTGTCTCATTCCTAATGATGGTTTGAATGCAACAATATTTCAACACCCTAAACTTGGGATGGGAAGCTCTTTTTAAAAGGTTCAATGAGGACACTCATCAGTAACAAAAGAGAGGATACCTTGACCAAGAAAGGGAAAGCAAAATGCATTTCTAGGGCCTCTAGTGGTTCACTGACAGCCGTTACAAACCTACTGTGACCCTGGGCTCAGTGGCCAGCAGAGTACTCAGGGGACCCCAGAAAGGACGTAGCCCAGTGCCTGGGCTCCTTTCCAAAAGGAACAAAACATACGTCTGGGAATCTTTTGTCCTTCTTTTTGCTAATGTCTAGGGTGACTCACGTGTTCCTGATTTGTTAATCTATTACTATAACCATGCACTTAAGACTCAGCACACTTATCAATCAGAAAAACGAAACAAACTGCACTATCTCAGATGGAGACATCCAGACAGAGAAGCTTAAGGAGACTAACATCCAATTTCCCCAGTAAAAGAAACCTCCTTATTCTCACCAGCACTTCTCTGGTCTGACCCCAACAAGGGGACACACTGGCTTACAGCTCATTCGCCTCTAGAACAAACTGTCAGTAGAATGAAAATCAAAGGTGTTTCACTTTAACATCACAGAGGCGATAACAACTTCCCCAAGAGGATTCTAACCACTGGTCTAATTAAATTAAAATGCTACAGGCAGTGATATTGGTGCATCCAAGTGTTGTAGGGGGACAAACTGCCAATGGAGGTCAATGAAGTGACTAAAACTGCCGTGATGTGCTTACATTATTGTTTAAATGTTGAAAAAGAAAAAAAACAAATAAACAAACATAAAACCATGCTGCTCTCAAATCTGCAGACACAACCTAGCAAACCAGCCCACAGATCGGAAGGGAAGCACTGCCAGTCCCAAGGCCGACTGTGATGCCTATGACAAGACAGGGTGGGGGCAGGGCCTATGACAAGACAGGGGGCGCAGGAAGAGCAGCACAGAGCTCGGAAAAAAGAAAATGAGGCTAAAAATAGTTTTAGGCAAGGTATGAAGTGCAAATTTTACTAATCAATGCAAAAATCTTCTCACAAAAAATTTAATGGAATACGGAGTCAGGTTGCTGTAAGCACAACTCCTAAACCCAGAGTAAGTTCTTGTCCCTCTTCATCCCTCCCCCACCACAAAGAGCCGATGGAGGGCGCCTGTCCAATGCCCCCCATTTTAAACCAGGCGGTTTGGACTCCGTGACCGCCACGTGAAACAAACTTATGTGTTATGTGCTGAGTAGAAACTTGGCATTCATTCCCCACCTCCATCCCCAAAACGGCTCCATATTATATAGAATCAAAAAATATTCTTATTACCAAAAAAAGTCTTTCCTATTCAAAAGTATTCAATACACAGCTTCTTATTCAAAATAAACCAAGTCCTGGGGACCCTGCTAGGGTATTTATGCATTTGTTTTTACACCATTAACTCACTGAAGAGGCTGAAAGGTTAAAAAACTTAGAGCCTCTTGCTAATCAAATGTTAACTCCCTGGAAATAAAGACCAAGCATTTCTGGAATTGAGAAAAACAAAAAGGAAGTTTGCCTGTGCTTGCTTGTAAAAGATGGTCTGCAGATAATTTCAAAGATTCCTCCGCTGCAAAGCTGAGGCTGTCCTTGGTTTAGGATCACTTTCCAGAAATAGTCCCACCTCCATCACAAATAGCAGGATTCCCCCAGAGACAGTTTCTGAAGCCTGTGTACAGTCCTGAGGAGAAGAGTGTCATGGAAACAGAGCGGTGACTGCGACCATTTCCTGGGGAACTCTAGTGAAAAGGCCACAGGTACCCCCTGCATCCTGCAACTCTTTGGTGTCCCATCATTGCACTGAAATTTGGCGACCCAGACAAGATGGAACACAGCAGAAACTGGAGACATAGTGGTCACATGGGTAATATCTGGTATTTTGAGGGAAGGACTCTTTTCTACCCTGAAGATTTTTAGGAAAGCTGATACTTGTACTGCAGCTGTTTTCTGTACACTGAACAGAAGAAATCTCTCCTATGGGAAGCTGTTTATTGAGATCTGCTAAGCTGAAGTCTGAATACGCATTTATTTTAAGTATGCTCTTTTGGCTGAAAAATGATTTAAGGTGGTAGCTTTGGCTTTCTTTAATTAAGCTTTCATTAACAAGCAAACGCGATACATCACAAAAAAAAGTGCAAGACTGAAATGTGAGCTGCAGAGTTTTCTAGGTTTTTGGCGCCATGGATACGAGGAGACACACACAGGAACCTAAACTCCTGAATGTTGATTTCGTTCGCTTGAAAAACTACACTGAATATTCTGTTTACCTCAAAATTTAGCGAGATGACTTGAAGAACTTGAGAAAAAATGCAATCACTGATCTTTTCCTAATAAACAATGTATAGACAGCCACAGACCATGGCATTTCTGGCATCTCCCCAGAAACAGTACACCTTAGGATCTGGGACATACCTTAGGGTCTGAGGTATTCAAAGATGATTTCTGAAGTAGAAAACCAGTTCCATCGAATCACAACAGAGAAGTCGCAATGCTGTCTTCCCATCCCATAGAGGTTCCAGGAGACATCTACACCAGCAGCCCCAGGCGGCTGTCCTCTTGGTGTCTAGCCCCTCTCCTGAGAGAAACAGCTCTCTGAGTGCTCAGGCATTAAATTTTTACAACTTAGTCAGTCTCTGGCTTTTAACATGCTTGACATGATTTCAGGGGGAAAAAATCACATGGGTAGGGACTATACTCTTGGTCTCTAGAGCTTCCTCCCTTGGTTACCCAGGTGCCCATTCAGCCCTGGGGAGCGGGGGTGGGCAGGGTGCCCAATAAACCACGCTCACTCTGACGTGGGGGTCTTCCTAGGTGCCCAGCCTCACCAGTTTAATGAGTGCTCTCACTTTGGACATTGAAAAAGATAGGTTCAGGACCTTAAATATGCAATGCAAATTCTTGCATATTTATATTTGTAACTCAAACAGTCCCTTTCCTCAGCTTCCTGGCCTATTATTTTCTGAAACCAGAAGACAGGGTATTACGTTTGTCAGATACAAATAAGTCAAAACATCTTAAGTCTTCCTTTTACCTGGAACAATGTTATCTATCTATGCACAAGAAGGGGAATAAAAAGATGCGTTAGCAACAGCCCCTGCAATCAAGCATTGCTATAAAAAGGTCATTAAGGTTTTTTCCCTCCTATGATTGTTATGAAATATTTTGGCATCTCATCAGGTGTCCACTAGGAGCCCAGGCATGGGAGTGGGTACTACAAATTCTGCCACCATAATTCCTAGAATTTTCCAGATGGCCCAAATATTAAAAATTGTGTCATTTTACCCATTGATACATATGGGTATTCATGCATAATACTCAGAACATGTGTCCCAATCTTAGTGGGGAAACCCAGTCACTGCAGGAAGTGGAGCTAGCGTTAAGAGAGCCCATGAAGCGTTCATTTGAGACACAATAACCCTGAAAGGAAGGTAATTATTACCTCCATTCCACACAATGAACCTGATCTGGGGATTGCAGGGCTTGAGCAATCTGTTCGAGTCACCAGCTGGGGAGATGGAATAGTTGGTATAAAGAAGAAAAGTAAGAAATCACACTTAGGTAGCATCAGCCAGTCCACAGTGGCTTCACAACTCATGGGGAATCCCAAGAGATAAATTCAAGCTTGTAAGAACTGTTGCAGTTTTGGGTTTACTTCATTGCTTTGTGCCCTCGGAATTCCGGTAGGGTTTTTGAGGGTCATCAAAACAGAGCTGCCTGAGTCAGGCTGCTGACTTTCTTAAGCTTGTTGCTTACTCTCCCGGCTCTGTGGGGAGCATAGATGCAGGGAGTCAATGCATTTAGCTGAAAGAAGGGGACCAAATATGATGCACCGGAGAAGTGCACCTGGCACAACCTCTGAGCAGGTGCAGCCATTACAATCCATCCGGGGATGTGTACTGCCCATGGACATGACCAGCAGGGTCAACAGGGCACTTACGGATTTTTTGTGCATGTAATGACTTCACCTTGTATAGAGATCTCCCCTTGGGTCATTTTTCAGTAAAAATGTGTTGCTTTTGTCTCTAACATTTTCTTTTACAACAACAAAATACATTTCCCTTACTCAACTCCTTTCCATTTATTCCAAGAGCAACAAATGTACATGTACAGGCAAGACAACAGGAGCAGTGAGGGGGCAAGTGAGGAGGAAAGGCACCTGTCAACATTTATTCGGAGCCTGCAGAGTGCAGACTGCTGTACCACGGAGCAGCTGAGGCTGCCTCCAGGAATCACAGTGGCCACAGTCCAACTCGGCTTCTCCAATGGCCTGTGAGGGGAGAAGATTTAAAAGATCCTTGGAGATGTCTTCAAACAGGAGGAGGACTAGTGTGAGAACAGTTAAGGCTGACCTGTAGCATCTCAGAGGGAGGGGCCTGGCAACATATACCTGCGCACTAGAAACACGTGTGACCTATTGTTCCCCCAAAAGCCGATTTAAGCTGAGACTAGAAGGGGACTCGACGAGGGGTTTCTGCAGTGGGAAGGCACTGATGTGGAACTTGAAGGTGCCTTACAACTCCAAGATGCTGCTTCTCTACAATCCTAGATCTCCTGGCAAGTTGAAGGTTATTAATTACAGTGTGGGCAGAACAGATCCAAACAAAACACAAACACCACAACCACCTTCTCTATCAGTGTAGTCCCCCAAACCTCCTCACAGGCTCCGAGGGCTCTACTGAACATAATTAGAAAAAGCAATGTGTCTAGAACTAGGAGCAACCCCTTTAAAGACAAGCCCCCAAAGCAAAACGAACGAACAAACAAAAAAACCCTCAAGTACATTTCTCTATTGTTCTAATTTTAAAACGTTTTAATCAAGATCCTTTCCAACCTTGAGACACTACTTTTTTTTTCCCTGAACTTCTTAAATATTTCTGACATGAACAGTAAGCAGAATGTCAAGCTGTGATTCCAGGTTGTGATTTTTTTGCTTGAAGGGTGTTCAGCTCACATGGCTGGATCCCAGTGCTGATGCAGACAAGGTCACAGCAGAGGCTCTAGACCTGGGTCGCTCAAGTGCCCCTCCACGTCACAGACTACACCCCTCATCTCTGCCAGGATGTAGGTGATGGCTGGCACTCAAAGTGGAGATGCGTGGGCTCAGCACCACACAGCACCACTCCTGGAAACCCGGGGAAAGTGCGTGTCCTGCTGGGAGCAGGTCACTTCAGTAGAAGAAGCGTGGTATGGCTTTATTTATACGGAACCAGCAAGCACCACTTCTGGGAAAAACAAAGTCTTGCTGCTAGATTTATCCACAAATGCCCCCAAGCTTTTGATCAGTGTTTTGCAAGAGGGTCCCTAAATCCCTTCTTCCTAATTTTAATAGCAGAAGAAACAGGTACTTAAATTAATAGCAGCTTATATCCTGGGCTCAACCAAGTGGCCAAGTACAGCTTTTTATTACCCACTTTCTCCTCCATAGCTGCTATTCTCTTTAACGAGTTGGCTATGACAATTAGCCAGTCTGCAGTGTCCCTGCCTGAGGCTAATGAGTAATGAACTGAGAGAGCTGTTATTTAGTTGTATCAAGGGCGCCATTAGAGAAGCTTCTCAATTTCTCCCCCAAAAGAGAGATACCTTCCAGGCATGTTCCACCTGCCACGTGACTGTCCTCCTACAGAACTTATGGTGTCCCCACTCCCGGGAATCATGGGACTGTGAAACCTGGGCAGAGGAAAGGACAGGGGTCAGGCTTCTGCAGAGCCCCCAGGCAGAAGGAGCCCAAAGGGTTGCTTTGAACCTGTGCATTAACCGTTAATTTCTCCTTCCCTTTCTAGCTTTCCACCTGCCCTCTTGTGCCTCGTAAATCCTTCACACCCTCCCCAAGCAGCTTTCTGCTTTCTATTACAGCATCACTCTGGGCTTTGCTCATCTTCATCTCTCCCTTGAATGGCTGTACCTGGACGTCTTGCGAGAGGAAGAGAGATGAAGCGAAGCTATGGCTCAAACTCGCAACTCCAGCTGGTTGCTGGGGCATGTTTGGAGGAGAGGCAAGTCAGACTTCCTTTCAAACTAAAAAGACTTTATGCCCTGTGATTTGTCATTAAAAGATGCCTATGGCTTTAAATGGACCACATGCCTGATAAGAAGGTTTTAAAGACTGGATACAAGAGCAAGATCTACTTTCTAATTCACGTGAAGATAATCCCTAGAAATGCTGAACAGAGTCTTTAGAATGGCAGCCCCAATGAAGCTGTTTGCATGAAGTCCTACATGGTACTATCAGAATCCAGCCCATTTCCAATGGACCGGGAGACGCCCCCACCCCACGTGCCCCAGTCAGTAAGGGAGAAGGCTGGGTTACAATCACTGCCACCTTCAAAGGGAAAAAAGCCCCTGCTCTGCATATATCAGGTAATTCCTGGGTTGCCTCAGGCTGAGAAGTAAATATAAATAGAAAAAGCCTTGTAAGCTATACCTAAAGTAACAAGCGCAAATTAGATCTGGAAAAGATTTATATCTCTGCAAAATGTTTACTATCAGAATAATTTTCAATAAAACCACAGACGAGCACTATGTTTAAAAGGCAAAGTAAAAGAAGTAACTCAGCATCTCCTCAGTGTTGCTGTCTGAGAAAATGGCATAACAATTCCCAACATTTACTGCCACATAACATTATTTTAAGGATAAATAAGATGAAGCTTATAAAATATTATGAGTTTCTTGAAACAAAGGCTCTCTATAAATGCAAGGCATTGTTACAATAAGGAATTTGAGAAGTCTCAAATAAAGTATTACTTTTTATGTAAGCTTTAATAATTAAATCTGTCTTTATGCTGTAAAATGAGAAATTAACTTAACTGAAACAAAGACCGAAGATGACAATGACCTCACTATGTGAGTGACTGAGGAATAAGGGCTGAATTCATCTTTTTCTTCCCTCCCAGCCTCTCTAACTCTAAAAAGTAACACATACACAACATTAAAACACTGACTAAGAGGGTCACACATCTGTGCCTGCTCTTTCAGAAAAACCGTCTTGGCAAGTAACTTCTACCCCTACTTGTCAAAAATCATAGAAATTCCCTGATTCTTAGACATAAGACTCCTTATAGTAGTAGCTCAGGCATCTTCCCCTTCCCTGTGGTCACAGTTAGAAAGATCTGAGAGTTTTGTTTTTGACAACTGTTTACCGAAAACAAGTTCTGCTGGCAAGGTGACTATTATTATGAAAAATGCCGTCGGCACCAGTACCATTCTAAAATTTAATGACAGTAATGAGAATGAGATATAAAAGTATGTATGCACACATGATGACACCAGTGATTAACAGAATATTAAGCAGCTTGAAATAATAAGGAAACTGATGTGTTGCGCGCTTGTAGCTTGTTGTTGAGACTAATTAATAGTTTATGTTATGTAAGATCCCTGCCTTCATTAAAATGATTAGTGCTCAGTACATGAAAAATATGCTTGAATATACTTCAGAAACTCAGGATCAGCTAACGATTTAGGAAACACACATTTTAAATCAGGTATGCTGAATCTTGGCTGCATACCAGAGTCATGTGGAGAAGCTTTAAGGGGGAAAAAAACCCAGCATCCAAGTAGATCAGCCAGGCATCAATATTTCTAAATCTCCCCCTGCGATTCCAATACGCAGAGGAGTAAGGCTGAGAATCACTGTCCTAAATCAAGACAAAAATAATAGAGTAAGTCAAGATACATGTTAGATGATTATCTTTCACAATAGGTTTTTAAAAACTGTATTAATCAACTTGCCAATTGTCCTCCCCGCCTGAGTAAATTGCTACTGTTCTGCTTTTAACCCTCAAATGGAGATTATCAGTGTAATACAGGCAGTTCCTGAATAGTGACTACCTGACCTATATACGAACTACTGCCCAGACAGGTGTGTCTGCACTGGTTCCTCTTCTCTCCCAACTGCCTCTGGAGTTCCCCCAGCCCCACCCCCCGGAAGGCCGATGATCAGCTCCACTTTCTGCAGCTCCTCCTGGAGCTCGTGCTCCCAGCACTGGCTGCACTTGAAGTGAGCAGCAGGAGCAAGATAAGGTTAATGAAGAAGCAAGAAGGAATGAAAATCCATTCCACTTCTGGCCTGCCCACCCTTCCCCTTCTCCCACCCGGAAGGCAGTCTGTCTGTCTGCCTGTCCTCAATGCTCAGGCCCCAGACTCCTTCTCCTCAAGAATGAATCCACATCCAGGCACAGGGAAGCTGAAGAGCCCCCCCCACCCTCACCAGGTGAGGTGCACCATCCCTGTGCAGCTCTGAGGGCTGCATTCGTGCCACGTTGAAGTGGAGAGTGGGACACTTTTTTCCCCTCAAAGTAACCTTGGGTACTAGTGGTTAGGCCTTTATTTTTGCATAATGAACTATCAACTGATTATACCTGGAAGAAATGCCTTGAACTCTGAGCAGCTAACTTCTTAATAAACTGTTAGAACCCTAAACTAGTAGAGGTGAAGATCCTGCTAAGATTCTTCCTAAAGACAGTTTACAGTCCTTTGAGGACATGCTACTCTATCCTCCTGGCACTCCTAGAGTCCCGTCACTAGAACTAGCACAAAACCACCTGACAGGTGTAAGAACTGAGGTTGAAGGGTTAACAAGGTGACAGCTAATGAGAAGGGGGGTGGGGAGGGAGCAGAGGGATGGAGCAAAAGGAAAAAGGACTCATGGACATGGACAACAGTGTGGTGGGTGCTGGGGGGAGGGAGGTATAAGGAGGCTAAATGGTAATGGAAAAACTACTATAAAGAATACCGCACCCCCCCCCCACACACACACACACACGATTCTTGAGTGAATCACCTTCTGCGGAGAGAGCTAGCAGTCCTTACCCAAAGTTGTCATGTGTCTCCAGCTACCTTCTGCCTATAATGTTTTTGAAAACTGTTGGTTATCAGGATAAAGTCTGTGTCTAAAATGGCTCTGAAGGGGGAAGAGAGCTTACTTAAGAACTTACTTGACTTATTTATTCATTCCTTGGTTAAAAAAAAAAAAAATCTTAAAAAAAAAAACAAACTCGCCACTGGAACTCAAACAACTCAAGTTCTTCCTATAAAAAATTTTTTCTAAGGTTTTGAAGCATTTTGATGTTATTAGTATTTTTTTCACTTCCTTTTAAGCAACATACCGTTCTAAAACAGCGATGGAAGTGTGACACAAATTTGGGTTTATCATCTGAAATTCACTGGGGTGTTGAAGCTACTTGACCGGAGAGTACCGGCAATTCTCTTCGCATCCTTAGAGAGCGGCCAGCCAGCAGAGCTGTGAAAGCTCGCTGCAGGACCGCCCGCCAGGCCTTACCAATGGTTTCCACAACAGTTCTAACGCGGAGACTGGAAAACAGAGCAGTGCGATTTTCAAAAGCTAGCCTTGAGTGTGTTACCTCTAGATTACAGAACACATACTGATAAGATGGAAATCTCTGCCCGACCCTGAATATCCCAAGACCTAAATAAAAATCCCACTCATTCCAAACCACTGTTAAATAAACGTTTTCTAGTTAAATAAAGGTGTTTAAAAACTTCTCAGAGTTGATTGTGGGCTTTTAACTCTATCACCCTGACTCACTGCTGTAAGCTGTTCCCTCCCCCTCCATGGACTCAGTTGCAGGTATTTCATTCAAGTCCCAGGCCAAGCCTCCCCAGTCTGCGCTTGCCTGACCTCCTCAGCAACCCCTGACCTTGAGTTAGGATCTAGGTCTCAACCTCACAGTTCCTTGTTGCTGGGTTGACGGTTTGCTGGAGCCTGGACTTTGACTTTCCTGTGTCCACATCCACAGCAGGGGGCCTACCTCACCTTCCCCTGCCGCTCAGACCCCCAAACCCCACTGGAGTCCCAGGCCCTCCTACTCACCCAGGGGGCGAAGGCTGTCATTAGCAGAAAACTCTGCAGGGGCAGGGCCCATGGCTGCGGGTTCACCTCCACATCCCTTGCTCGGTGAGTGCTGCCTGTTGACTCACAGCAGCACGTGAGAAGTGTTTACTGAATGACTGAATGAGTCTCCTTAGACAATCTCCCAGTGTTCCCTAAGGGCAATACAAACTCGTCTTTTGTCCTGTGTTTCCCCCAGGGCCATCTAGTGACTTACTACAAAGTTTTAAGTCCAACTGTCTACAGAAAAACCTTGCTACAGCGGCCAGCACCGCCCATCTGCTACTTCTCTCCAGGAAACATTCTCTGCCTGATTATCCCATTCTTATCCCATTATTTGATATTGTTTTTAGGCCTTACTCCAGGCGGTTCCCAATTCCTGGAATACCTTACCTGCTGTGAGCTCATCCCATCAACTCTGCTGCCTTGCAAGACAGAGACCCTATAATGCACTTAATGCCTATTCCAATCGTGCCAGCATTCCTCAGCAGCGCTTTTACAACACCTCTTTCAGGACTTTCAGAGCCAGTTCCAGATAACAACGGTTTATTGCGATTTCTTGTATCTGACCAAAAATCTTACTCATCACATGTAACAGACGCCAAATGATTTTAGCTGTTTTCAAAATTTAAGACCCATGTCAAGGACCAAAGTTGTTCATTACTCTGATTATCTATGTAATGTCTCTCTCCCTTACATTGTTGGCTCTGCGCCCCCACCCCCCGCCCGCACAGCACCCGATACACTGTAGATACACAACTAGTAATTGGTGAGTGAAGGAAAGAATGATCCGAAGACCTTCCTAAAGATCCTTCTTGGATTCAACAATTACCTGCCTGGCACCACTAGGTGCTGAGAATATAGAGATTCATAAAAAAACAAAATCTCTATCGTCTTTAAGGAGCTTAAAGTCTAGATGGGAGGGGACTTAAAAGGAAAGAAACACAAACTATTATTTATCGTCAGCTATTCTGTAACAGGCACATATATCATTTCATCTAAATTTTCCAACCATCAAATTACCATGACATTTTAATCCCCATTTTTAAAGACTGAAAGACTAAAAGACTAAGGGTTCTACAACGTTCTATAACTTGCATAATGCTAATAAGAGGCAGACCAGTCTCTGAACCCAGAACCTACAGACAGCAAAACCTGGGTCCTTCCTTCCAAGCAAGGCGTGTCCAACTGTCCGGTAAGTGACTACTTTTGAAACTCTGAAGGAGACCAGACTCATGTGGATATTTCAGTGCTGGTATGGGTATACCAATTTTTAGCCTTACACCACACTACCCTAGAAATCATATTAGGTGACTACACATCAACTCTCATCTCGCTCAGAAGTCCTCCAAAGACCAGCTCACTTGCCCAAATCCCTACACACACCAAGAAGCGAGGCTTGACTTATCAGAGGTCCGTGACCCCCATTCTGTGCTGATGTTGGGGTGAAGGTATTTTAGTGTAGCAGCTGCCAAGTGGGTGTTGGTGGTGCTACAGATGCCTTCAGAGGGGGGAGAGTGGATTACACAGAAGATAAACAATGGTACACGTGGAGCTGGAGGCCTGGAAGCAGGACTAGTGTCACTAAGGTGGCCGCCTTCGGGACGCAGGCCATAAATTACCAAGACACTTTGCCCATTTTTACTAAGGAGAAGAAAATGAAGAACAAAGCCTTTCAAGTTTCATTTCCACGACATTTTAAAGGGACAAAATTTTGTATTCTCAAATACACACACACAGCACAAAAACCCTAGAATCTAGGGACCGTGGTCTCCTTTCTCTTCGAGTTCTTCATTCAGTACTAAATATATTTTTGAGCAGTGCAGAGTGGTGGTTAAGAGCTATGGCTTCATCTATAAAACTGAAAACAACACTGGCTCTACCTTAAAAGGTTGCAAGGATCGAAGCAGATAAACTTAGCATAGGGCCTGGCACATAAAACGTTTAATAACTATCAATAACAAGTACACGTGCCAGCACTGTGGCAAGTCTTAAGGACACAGAGATATACACACATATAGATACGGTCATTTCTGAGAGGGCTTGCTGGCTCCATCTGTGGTGGCGTCAAGATATCCCATAATTACATAGAAGACTGTGATAAAAGACATGATGCTCATGTAAATATTATGATCTATTGTAGAATTTAACTCCTTTTCGAGTGCCTTTGTAAATCATGTTTCTCAGCAGGGAAAAAAATGAGAAAACGGAAATCAAAGATTCAATTCCTATAAAGAGGCGGCCAATAGGAGAAGTGGCCACTGCCGGGTCTGCACATCCTGGCACGGTTGGATAACCCATCTCTCTGGGCTGGGGAGGGACTCAGTGAGAGAGATCCCAAGACAATTTCTCTAATGCTGAGGCCCACGATCTGCCCAAAGGGAGAACATGCATTTCCTTTCGATTAACCTGCTAGTGAGCACATGAAACACCCAGTGGCTCTCCCGGCGGCTGCTACAACCGTCAGTACAGCGGGACAGCTTCCCACGTCAGTTTCACCTAGACTACAGATCAACTCTTCCACACCATCCAGCCAGCGTGGGGCCAGGGTGTGAAAAGTGCCCGTCTTGCTGTACTAACGAACACATTTCATTTCCTGCATTGAGGGAACTGGTTCTTTGCTAATGACACCTCTTTCCTGGTTGGTTCCACAAGCATTCAGGTGCAGTGTGGCCTCATATAAGTTGTCAGGAAGAGAGATAATTATCCTCTGGTATAATTATTCAGTCAGTACCCATTCACTGTGCACTGACTCTCCTTTACTTGTAACCTTTTCTGTAACCTCTCAACTTAAGTCAGAGGGGAAGAATGAAAACTGGGTGATAGGTCAGGGAGCACGGAGTAAGCAGATGGGCTAAGGGAAAATGAAGAGATAAATAAAATATATGCAGCGCCTTCCACATGCTAGACACTGAAAGTATGATACCTTTCTGTTTTATAAATGAACAAAACAAGTCTCAGCAAGCTTAAAGAACTTTGTTTTAATCCAGGGTATGTCGGATTCCAGAGCCACGATCCTTCTCTGTTTTCTTCCCCAAATGAGAAGTTCTTTGGCAAATGAGGATCTTTGGCAAAATGAAGGTAATATTCCTACAGAATCATGGAGATAGTAAAATATATATTTTTTTCAAAGTTTTTGAAAGTTCTGGCATTTCACAAGATGATTAAAAACCACTCACAAGATGAGTGGGGCAATTTAAATACTCTGACATCCAGGGTAACGTATTTAGGCCCAGTGTCAGGCGCAGCTGGAGAACCACGGCCACAGCCGCCCCTTCCCACACTGACAAAGCAGCGCACTCAAACCACATGGTGTGAGGCAGCAGAAAATGACAGGGTGGGATGTCGTGGGTGGAAATGCCCCAAGTACATGGGAAGATATATGCTTAAGGAAATGTCCTCCTTGTGAATAAAGGTTATTACAGGAGATGGAATCCATTTTCTTTTCGATCCCTCCTGCTTCCTGCTTCTTTCCTCCTAGTAAGTCTGAACCAAAAGGGTCCCTAGGAATTGAGACCAGCATCCTCATTTCTCAGATGAAAAATCTGAGACTAACAGAAGTAGCTGAAATCACACTTCTTGTTTCAGAAATCAGGTAGGTATGAGTTCTTGTTTTCGTTTTTCACCATATACTGTGGTAGAGAGAGACGGGGTAGACAAAACAAAACAAAACAAAACAAAACAACACAAGAAACCAGAAATTTACTTTGTAGAACTACTTATCTCAAATTTTCCTAACTCCAGGACTGTGTGCTTTCAATCAAGTGGCACTGATGATTTGTACTGGGCCATTCACAAGCTGTTACCTAGGTCATTTCTAAAGCACCTGGCCAGGCGGAGGCTAAGGACCGTGAGGTGGGACTCTTCATGCAGGGCTCCCTGCACGGGTCACCTTTTTGGCTGCGACCAACCATTCTGGTTTCCCTGGGACTGGGGTGGGGGGTGTTCCTGAGATGTGGGATTTGGGGGCTAAAACCAGAAAGTCTCAGGGAAACTGAGACAAGTTGGTTCCCCAGAGGGATAACATTCTCAACAGAGCTATAGGACCCAGACAGAAAAAATGCATTTAGCTGGTCTGACACCAGCTAAATGGCAGTTAACAGTTCAAGTTTTTAAGAAGCAGGATGAAGGTTAATGACTATAAAGGGCTTTGAACCCTTGGGGAGGAAGGTATTCTCAAAGTAGGAAGTGTTAAGTTCATAAAAGAAACAATATGAGAATGCAGTGGGGCTTTTTCATACCTAACAAGTATGACTAAACCTCTAAGCACTTCCTGTTCCGTCCCATGTTTTTCTGAAATTTGCTTTTCCTTATCGGCCAAGGAGGTAGGGAAAAAAATTGTTCTCGCTTCTCCTCTTACAAATAACAGTAGGGAATTTCACAACCTCCAAAGACTTCTAAAGTTTAGTAAGCTCTTGCTTTCACATAGAAATATTGGAAAACAAATGGCACTCATTTTTCTCCATAAGCACCCTAAATTCTGGCTAAGGAAAGAACCCATTCATTCAGCCATCTAGTCGTATTTTGTATCAAAAATCTTTTTTTTGTTGTTGTTGTGAAACACTATTGTGCTAGGTGCTGGCAATACAACACTAAACAAGAAGAAAATGTTTTTGTTCCACAAAGACCAAAAGCTGCCTTTTCAGACTTATTCATGAGTCTTCCTACTGCTGTGGAGGAAGAGAGCCACTCCTAACAGAAAACTGCACCATGAAGTGATTTCTCCCCAGCAGCACTTCCCATTCAGAAAGTGCAGGGCCACCAAAAGTGGTTTCGCTTTCACCATTTCTGGGTCACCAAACACACTGTAGTCTCTCGGCCTAGAATGGGGGAGAAAGGATGGGGGCCAAGGAGGGGGTTACACCAGGGCACATGTGAATGGGTTCCCTCACTCATAAGAGCACCTTAAAGCTGCCCTGTGTACATACAAATTTGTGAAAGACATTCTCTCACTTTTTCTGATTTTCTGGAAGTATGATTTCAGCACTATAAAGGAATATTCTAGGGAAGGGCAAATGGCAGCCCACTGAGGGGCCATGGGAAAGGCTTTCTCTCTTTACACCTCCACCCTAATGGGTTGGTTGTTGCACCCTCAACAAAAAAGGAAAATCAAAAGCAAGCTCAGAAATCCACCCGCATTCTACAGTGGACAGAGCCGCCAACACCATTCTCTGCACCTGCAGGATGGAGTCTAGAGGACTGAGGTGACAGGGTGATAGGACAGTGGGGCAGGAACAATTGTCAGCTGTCCACCCAGCAACATGGCCAGTTCAGGTACTGAACTGATTCGGTGAATCCACAGTCACTGAACTCAGCTCGCCTCCTGGGCTGCCATGGACCTTCTGTCCTTGGTTGGAACTCTGGGTCCCGCCTACATGCAGGCCTCCTGGGAGCTCCCTGGGCTTCAGTGACTCTCACCTTTGTGCACATTACAATCGGCTTCTTTGAGCTTGGCAATCCCAGGCCAGGAGCCTTAGTGGACTTCCTCTGTTGATACAAGACTTGTCAAGCAGGTTATGCTGCTTTCCTGCCACTTTTATTTCCAACACTTCTAAAATCCCAAGATATCAGGAAGCAAAATGAAGAATAGGGATTTCTCACCGCAATCCCAAAGTTGTACAAAGGCTTGCACAGACCACAGGCTTTGCTGAAGACTTGTTGCCGTTCTCTTAAATGGTGGAGTGTGTTTTTAAAGACTGTAAGGGAAGAGCTGTCAAAGGTAAGGTCAAAGTCAAATGCACTGTGTTTCTATCATTACTGCTGGCCTCTTTCCAGAGAGAGTAAAATGCACTCCTTGAAGCTGGCAGCAAATCCTATGGCTGTATCAATAATAATTTTCACTTGCACAGAAAAATCCCTCAGTAGCACATAGATGTTCATAAACTTTCCTCTCTATTTTAAAGATCTAGAAAAAGTGGTGGAAAGAACTTAAATGCCTTTGTGAATCAGGAATAAAAAAGAGAGAGAGAGAGAGAGAGAAAACCTAGGATAGAACCCAGGATAGCTAGTCTTCCTGCTTTAACCCACATATTTGGCATACCACAGAGAAAATGGTTATTTTTTCACTACAAAAGAGATGACCTTCAACTTTAGACATGTAAGTTAAAAAAATAAAATAAAATCACCAGTTACTATGTGGAGAAAAGAAGTCACAAAACAGTAGGCCCTGGGCACAGTTCTTTCCAGAGGTCAAGATGGTATCTAACCAAGGTCAAGACTGTCTGAAACCAAGAGTTCAAAGGCCGCTATCTTCCCCAAGGTAGGAGTCAGTCACACTGAGATTGCCTCAGGGTTAAGGAGGGAGTCTTCAAACTGCCAACAGTAACACCAATAGGACTGGGAAACTGGCTATTCCTGTCACATCTTCTCCACTCACAGTACAGTGGGTGGCCCAAGGAGCAAGCCTCTCAAAGCCTCCAAGAGGCCATTATGAGGAATGAACCCACGCCTACCCCTGCACATGCAACACGACTCCCACCTGTTCCAAGATGGCTGCTCACAGCTCTAGGGACCTTGAGAAAGATTCTTCAGTTAGAGGCACGAGGCCTTTGAACAGCTCTCCGATCCTGATGCTCCCACACACAGGAGCATACTCACAAGAACACCCAGAGATCAGATAAAATCCTGAAAACATGGGCAAAGTTCAACCGACAGCTGCCCCTTCTAGGCCATGAATTGGCACACCTGGCCATTTGGCAACTGTTCCTTCCTTTAGCAGATCTTACCTGCCTGAGCAGGAAACAGTGATAAGGCTAAAGCTGTCATGGTTTCTCACACTTAAGCAGACTCAGTTCAGGAACAGAGCCTTCGACTGTTGCAGATCAGTTCAGTGGCATGCCACAGAGCCACCAAAAATAACAGAGAGAATGTATGTCACAGTGTTTTGTAAACTCTAAGGCCCTACATACGATATTACATATTATTATTTTCATATTAAATAATGTTAAAAGTAGAATATTAAATCGTAAGTACACATCAATAACAACTGTGGGACAACTCTGTGGGCATACTGGATAGACTTGAAGAAGTCAGGGAAAGGTAGTTGGTTACTATGTAAGAGTTTCAAGTTTAAAAATTTTTAAGTGGTTTAAACATTTAATAAACAATAAATAAGTCTAAATAGTACCCTTTAACGCTAAATGTCTATGATCCAATTTGAGAGTGAAACTAGTGTCATAATTAACCTTGAAGGGGGATCTCCAGGTAGCCTCAAGGCTGTCCCATCTCCTCCATCACCCACAGCAAAGTAAAAGAACCTGATTTTTTTAAGGTGTATGTAGACCATTCTCTTGTGAGACATACTAATGCTTGCTTGTGTATAATCTATCCCTAATTTACTCCTCTGTGCTAAACAAATTCCAGCTTGAAAGAGGAACAGACAGGCAACAAAAGCCTTTACAGAAGCCCCAAGTACTGAATTACATATCACTAAATCTCAGACCTGGAAACAGAGCCACTTTCTCTTGCCAGGGTCAGCTCCTGTGGAGCAGTCAAAGGGGCACTTGGGCCCTGGCTGGTGTGGCTCAGTGGACGGAGTGCCAGCCTGTGAAACAAAGGGTCGCCGATTCGATTCCCGGTCAGGACACATCACATGCCTGGGTTGCAGGCCAGGTCCCCAGTAGGAGGCATGTGAGAGGCAACCACACACCTTGATGTTTCTCTCCCTCCCTCCCCCTCTGTCTAAAAATAAATCTTAAAAAAAGGTTCAGCGGGGCACTTGGTCATAGCACCCTGCACGCACCTGTGGACCACAAAGCCCTTAAGTTTCTTCCCCACATGAATGATGCAGCCTGTCCAGAATCTGTGCTGTAACGCTTTCTTCACTTTTCATAACAGTGTAAATCAGGTTCATTCAACACACTTTTATTCAAGCCTCTTGAATGGAAAATCAGCTCTAAGTACGCTTGAGGCTATATTTTCTCAGCTCCTCTTATTTCTTATTTTCTGAGTCTTTCTTTAGGATCCGTATTCCTCCCAAGTGACTTCAGAGTGACATAGATAAGGGAGATGAGGACCAAAGTGATGTAAAATGATCGAAGGGAACATGAACATTGCATGGAACAGGAAGCTCCCAGGTACACTGCCACAATGAGGGAGACAGCCCTAGAAGATAGTTTTTACATGGGGTCCATGTCACAAAAGCTAGTTCTGTGAAGGATGCAGTTGGCTCGTGCGTGAGTACAAACAGCCGCCATAGCCTATGGGGTCGATAAGTCTCCTTCTGTGCCGCTTTCTCCATTGGGGGAGTCGGACTAACTCCACATTCAACAGCTTGTCATCTGCGATGGTGTTTAGATATATATGCAAAGGCAGGCTACCCCCTCAAAGCTACACGGCAGGGCCTCTGCATACTGGTGTCCTCCCCCCCCATCACCCACCCACAGTTTACCTGCCCTTCACAATATAATAAGGTCTCTTCCATGACCACAAGTTCAAATCTTGGCATTGACATTTACTAGCTGTGTAATTTTGCACAAGTGATCTGGTCCCTGCATCTCAGTTTCCTCGTCTGGAAACTGGAGATAAAGACACCTACCTTGAAAGGCTGTGCAGATTAAATGAAGTCGTGTGTCTGTGTGTCTAAGGCTCCTACTGCTGTATTAAACACGGTATGTTTCTTCCTCTCTCTGACTTAAGTACTCATATACATAATCCTGAACTGATTTGTACCCTTTAATGATTTTGTTTTTATATAGAATCTAGGTTGTGAAGAATTATGTAGCTTCAATGTTTTCTGTCCACTGTATGAGCTGTGCACAAAGTGGGTGCCCAATATGATAACTGTGGTCTAGGACAGTGAACAAGGGCATCGTTTCCTCCACATCCAATAATATCTGGTGATGTTTCCTGAGGAAATGACTTTGAATTCTGGATATAGCTGATCTCCCCTCTGTCTCTTTGCCTCTTCATGTCCCTTCTTCCAAACAAATCCCTCCACCATTTGGAATGCCCTGAAGAACTCCTATAAGCCAAGTTATCCATTCATCTGATCACTTCTTGAGTACGGTAACATTTCCTGAGTAGACGGTACGTATCAACGAGAGGAACTGTGGACCCACAGGTGGACACAGAAATGGTATGACATGACTCTCATTTACCCTTGCAGCACCTGGAGGGAGTCAGATGGAAAGGCAATAAATTCTGAAAATAACACAGCAAATCAGATGCTAAGAGAAGATGCTTCCATCAGTCCTGTGGGACAAAATGGAAGAAATCTTAATTCAGCCTGAGAACACCATTCTGAAATTTTAAACGTATATTGCGTTTGAGATAGACCTTTAATACACTTACTTTGTTGAAATAGTAGGTAAAAGAGAAACCCCATCCTGGTCTGTTACAAAATAGGTCAATGCTTAAGTCAAACGCCACTGGAAAGACACTCTCAGGACTGCCAAGTCCTTGTCAGTACCTTTTCTCATGTTAAGCCATGTACACTGCAATACAAAAGAATTTTCTTGCAACTCGAACTTGGAATTCTGACCAATCCATTCACACATATTCATAGCATGACATGTAAGTGTTTAGCACCAGATGAGGTGTTGAGTGAAAAAAAAGAAAGAAAAATGTAAGTCTCAAAATCTCCTTGCCAATTCCTGGCAGAGAATGAATGGGTCCTGGAGAAAAGATGTGCCCTGACCCCAGGCGAACCTGACAGGGAAAACGGGCAGAAAAGTGGGGTGGTAGCCATTTCATGACAGAAGAAATACATGGCCATAGAACTGCAGTCTTCCCAAGTGGGAAGTGGGAGAACCTAAGGGCAGGAGGCTAGAACCTGCCTGTGCAGATACTGGAGCAGCTCTAGCCCAGACCTTGGTGTCATGCCATAAGGAAGGCCTCCCTACGAGGCTCCATGCTAACGCGGAGCCCCCGGGCAGAAGTGGTCTGGGAAGCCTGCAAGGGTCTCATGGGCGAACCACCCAGCCAGACAAGCCCCATCCGGTATACGGGTACCACAAACACCCTGATGAACAGTCTTAACATTTTTCCAGGTTAACATTTTATTCTAAAGGCTTTTCATCATCTCTAAGACGCCCCCTCCCCAAATCTTTCTTCTTGTCACCAGCTCAACCCTCTCCACTGACACAAAGAGTAGAAGTAAAGCTTCCTGAAGGCTAGGTCTAGTCTATATTTGTATCTTACTCCTCATGTCACTAGAACCAAGAGAGTACCTGGAACAGAGCAGACCCTTGACCAATGTTTATGTAAGACCCAGTCATGGGGAAAGCAGAGAAATAATGCAAAAACGGACCCTTGAAATGGATCACAGAGTTTGCAGATTTGCCCCCGAGTATAAATTCTCCTGGTCTGATGGATTCAAATCTAGTTCTCATGATTGGCTCCAAATACTAAAGATCCAGGAACATGCCTTGCATGGAAGGAAAGTTCCTCTGCAACTCTCAGGACATACTCCCTCTCTAGGCCTGCTAAGAAGGCTATACACAGAAACCTTAAACCTTGACGTAAGCTCCTGGCCACATCAACTGTGCAAAACCAGCTCCTATCAGGACCTGTAGGAGAGAAACCCAAGCTGCAAGAGTAACTTGAGACTCAGGCAGTTGACCTGCTTGCTATCTGGAGGCAGTCAGTTTAGTTGTGAATTTAAACCAACTGTAACTGGGCGATACCTGACAACCAACTTCCCTGTAAAGACCGAGAGTTGGGTGAACTGCCACACAGCATCCCTTGAGTTGGGGGTGAGGAGGCAGGGCACCAACCCTATTGGATCAGGGTGCACAGGCTGGCTGTGGATGGCCTGCTCTCCCTCCAGGAGCCCTCAGGGGTACAGGTTCTACTCTCCCCAACCAGGGGTCCCACACACTTCCTAGAGGCTTGAAAGGCAATCTGGACTTATCCCAAGAGTATAAAACATTCTGACAGGTAGCCCATGTAGCAGCCAGTGAAACAAAAGCTTTCTACACGGCTGGTGATCTCACTTTTGTTTTGGTGGGTGTGTGCCCACAGTTGGGGGAAGAAAGGACAGAGGCTAAACTCACCAATGTGTCAGTCAAGGAGAAGCCAGAACAGGACAATGAACCAGAGGGATCCCTGATGGATGGATCCAGTTTGATTTGTAAGGATGACAGGACTTGTGTACTAAACAATCACCAAACTCCAACTACATGCCTGGTCCCACACCACGATACAGACATCAAGAAGACAAGGGACAGTCCTTACAGAGCTCATACTCTTGAAGGTCATGCTTTATGACAGCAAATGGGTATTTTATTTATTTAGGATTTGATTCATTTTGTTACAATACAGTTTATGAAGAGTACGACAAATGGAAGGTACGTAGAAGGGAAGGGGATAATGGTAGAAAGAGGAAGGAAGAAGGCAGGAAGCTAGAGAGGAGGGAAAGAAGGCTGTGGGTCTTAAATGTGGTAATCCTTATAGTGCTTAGTTACGTCTTCCGGCACACAGTGCTCAGTGAATACCAGCCATTATATTCGTTGTTGTAGGGAGCCCATAACTGTGCCATGGCTAGTCTATACTGAATACTCACGATACAGCAGGCAATATTGGGCTTATCATGTATTCATTCATGTAATGCTCACAACCCTATGAGATATTTGTATTCCCATTTTACAAGTGAGAAAACGTGGACATTAAGATATTACCTAAGCTGTAACCACCCAGTCATACAACTATCAGGTGAGAGATCTGGGATTCAAACTCAGGTTGTCTGATTTCAGAGCTCATCTTCTTATCTAATACACCCGTGGCTCTCAAGGTGTGGCCACTGGAACCTGGGAACTTTTGAGGTTTGCAAATTCTTGGTCCCAACCCAGGCCTACTAAATCAGAAACTCTAGGGGAAGGGCCCAGCACACTGCTTGTGAAAACCTTCTAGGTGATTCTGATGAACATTAAAACCTCGCCCTCAATGTGATTGGCTCGCTTGGCAATGGGTCATCCATTTCTCTCAGTCCAGGCAATGGCCTCGGATTGAGGCGTGGGAGAGCAAACGCAATTCTCTGGACTTTCAGAGGTCTCTTTGGCTTCTCTGACTTGGTACTCTGGCATAAGGAGGCTAGAAGGGGGTGAGAATCCTTGTGTATTCTTACACTAGTTTAACTCCTTCATTGCTTCCAGCTCCCTAAAATGTCGTGTCCTAAAATACCTACCACTAGATTAAAAATGAAACTTGAAAAGCAAAGCTTTACTTCTGACGTGTTCACTTAGCTTGTGACAACGCACTGCAGGAGAAGCTGTGTGCTCTCTCTACTGGAGTTAATTATTCAAACCGATTACCCAGTTTGTGAATTTTCTAAACTTTTTGCTTCCCCGCTTTTTGCCACTTCACTGTTCATTAGCACCTTGACTGAGGATAAGCAGGGGAGAAGAAAAGGTGAGGAAACTCAAACCAGTCAATTTTTCTCCTTGTTAGCAGTTCTGGTAGACTTGGTGGGAGAAGAATTGTTATTGGCTAAAATGAGACACTGGGATCATCTATGGTTTCCAATTCTCGATGCGCTCCCTGCCCCTAATTATCACATACAGTCCAGCCAGCTTAATTTTCCAGTGTCAGCCCAGTCTGCAAGTGAACACAGCGTAACATTCAGATTCAAGACTCTCTGCAGAGGTAACCTATGATACTTCTTATATTAAACCTCTTAAAAATGTCAAGGTCAGGGACTATGCTGATAATGGTGAAATGACGCAGGAAAGTGATCACATCTCTATGGATCCCATTTTAACAGATGACTTTCCCCACCATTCCAACTTTCTGTGACCTGAATACGGGTATCTTTAGTTACTCTCATAAGAAAAATAAGAAACCTAACATTAGTTAGGTACCTACTATATTCTAGGGTGCCAGACTCCCTGTTGGATATCTTATAAACATTATCTTGCTTATTTCTAAAACACCTTGGCAATAAATTTCTATCCTGATTTTAAAGGGAAACTGAGGTTTAGAGAATTTAAGTCCCAGAATTAGTAAGTACCAGGACTAAGATTTGAACACAGAGCTGTTTTCCCCCACCCCACCTCACCCCCCAAAACCTATGCTCTTTCCATTCCACCACTCAGCCTCGCTACTAGGATTTCTTACTTCAGGCCAAACTCCAACTGTGATGGAACTCTCAATTTGAGGGATGACTGTGCTAATTACCTTCCATGACATTTAAACATGCAGGCTGTACCTGAATATGCTAATAGCATCCTCAGAAGCCCCTTGTAATACCTTCAGACATCTACTCTTCCACCTGCTATCAGCACTGTTACAAATAACCACAAGCTTCTATCCCTTTGCTAATGCGTATGAACTGTGACTGGTCCTGTCCATAGCTTCTGATCAGCGGCAGATCAGACAGGGTGGGAGAGGAGGTCTTCACTTCCCCTTGACTTAGTGCCAGCGAGCGTACCGGGAACTGTACGCAGCAGAAGCCCGTGCCCTCAGTGTCACCACACGACCACTTCCTATTTCAGTGAGGGAAGTAGCCGAATGGTCTAGCGCGAAGGCGGAAGGAAGAAAGGGGGAAGTGATTCTGTTGACAGTCTTAATCTCCATATTCCATTCCCCTGTTTCTGCTCCTGCCCCTTTTCCAAGCCCCACCCTTGGCTGGGTTTTAGCGCCTGGACTTGCCTTCTCCTTCCCAGGCCTCACTGGTCACACTTCTCGCTGCGACTCTGCCCCAGCTCCCCAAAGAAGCCACCCACAGCACCTCAAGTCTCTCACTGTGGGAAACACCAAGGCCTCTCGGTGTTGGCCAGAGATAAACTCATGTTCATGCAGTGTCCTGTAAAATGACAGGTGGGCTGGCTTCGTTATTTGTCAGCCAGTCCTTCCCTACCATCACCCCCCGCCCCCCCTAAGTGAAAAATGGGCCGGTATGACTTAATCTCAGTGCAGGAAACACACCCACAGCTTGTCCTTCAGGAAAGGTAAACTTCTGTCTGCACTCTCCTGTCCACAGGACTTACCGTCTCTATCACATCGTAGACCTGGAAGGTCCGCATTGCTCACGGATTTACAGCTTGTTGGTATTTTCAGTGGGCATTACACTGTCCAGAGATTATAAAAAATTTGGGGCAAGGACCATATTTCTGGACCAAAGAAGGCCATTGTGATGCTAGATACTCACGTGGGGCCTCCTAACTTGAGATGCAGGCCTCCTGCCCAGAGCCAATGGATCCCGGACCCCAGTAAACTGGCTGTCTGTGGCCCAGACTTCAGGTTCCTCTCCCTGTGGGCTCACTCACAGCACGGGTAACTCCAACACCCTTTATTAAATCTGACCTGCTTCCCGTTCGGGAGATGCCAGAGAAACCACACCGACCGCCCAACCAGACTGCATGAAACACTAAGCGAATGCATTGTGCATGGCCTCAACAACTTCAAAAGAGAGAAGAGAAGCCCAGACCCTGGGTAGTTCCCGTCTGAATGGATCTTTCTGAATCACAGGTCAGGGATGTGTCAAAGGCCCTCACAGGGACTGAGCTGGAGTCACGGAACCCTAAAACTGACTCCTATTTTTCCAAAATACAATCCTGAGCACCAGACTGGTGTTGTGTGACCTGTGCAGCAACCCTGTGCTTGCCTGAGCTTGTCTGTGCCTGTTTTAATGCTGTGCCATGGCTCTCTGAAAATTCTTCATAATTTTTCAACGAGGGGACTTGCACTTTCATTTTGCACTGGGTCCCACCAATGATGTAGCAGGTGCTGCGAGCACGTTAGCACCAGCCGAAGAGTCACTTTAAAACATGAGTAAGTCTGGGAAGCTGTGACAATAGAAGCAGGGTGCAGTCAAGCTGGGTGTGAGGCTTCGGGCTGGCAGGAATGAGGGATGGAAGGCGAGGTATGGAGGATGGTCGCTCTATAGAGAAGAGAGCTGGTCCAATGACAGGGAGCATGGGCTGCTCCACACAGGGTGACGGTGGCACCAGAAAGACCAAGTGTTACTCACTTTGGAGCATATTTTTTTTTTCTTTTTAGAAACTCCTCAAATCTATCTCAAATCTTTGATTACGGGCCTCGTTTCCTCTCTCTGAGTTATACACAGTCTGACTTTTTCCCAATGTTTTATAGAAGCTTGTTTTAAAAGCTGACATTCTAGCCCTGGCTGGCATGGATTGAGAACCAAAGGGTCGCAGGTTCAATTCTCAGTCAGGGCACGTGCCTGGGTTGCAGACCAGGTCCCCAGTGCAGGCCATGTGAGACGCAACCACACATTGATGCTTCTCTTTCTCTTTCTCCCTCCCTTCCCCGCTCTAAAAATAATTAAATAAAATCTTAAAAAAAAAAAAGCTGACATTCTATTTGTTTGGTCTTTTCTTTTCAGCTGGAGGGAAATTTGCATGAGATATGGTTTGCTGAGATGGAGACAATCCACTTCCAGGCTGTTCGCTTTTCTAGTGAAAGTCCAGACTCCATCGGATACAGCTGGGCTGCTGCAGCAAGTCACACGGTCAGACCCCACCGATCAGAACGACAGGTGGGAAGACTAGGGCCACTCACAGTCTGGGGGCCATGTAAATGCAAAATTCCCAATAATTGGCACCAACAGCAAATTGCAGAACTGTCCCAAAGTGTATTCTCTAAGAAGTGGCTTTAGGAAAGCTTTCCCCAGTGTTTCTGAAAGCAGCCAGAAGACAAAGACATCGGTTTTTTTTTTTTTAAATGCTTCAACAGCTGTCTTGTGATCACCTGCAGGTATATGAGGCTGAGGCTTTTATTAATGTCCTCAGACATGACAGCTAGGATGGATGGGTGCTCCCTACTCTTCAGAGCCCACGCTCACGCGCGCACACAGCACACCATTGCAGCTGTGCTCCTTCAAAAGGAAATCTACTCTCTTTAGTATAAGCAAAGCGTCCAAGCACCCCTGCTTGGTACTTCAGTCTATCTTAATCCCCATGCATGGCCTCTCCTCCAGAACCACAAAATCAGCAGGAAGCAGATATGTTTTATGGGCTCTATGTCACTTAGCACTGCCTGCATGTTCTAACTGGTGATGAAATAAGGGAATTGAAGCCACTGCCATTATAGCTGAAAACGTGGCACCCTTGGCTCCAGGTCTGACCTCTCTCAGGAAGGCAGGGAGGACAAGCCGGTTCTGCTTCCTGGCAAAAAGGGAGAAAACTGAGCTGAGTAGATGCTGCTGCATTTGAAGAAGAACACTAACATACATGGTGCAGGAAGCGCAATGCCAGGCAAAAGAAAGGTTTCCTTGAGGTGCTGAGGCCAGAAGGACCCTTCAGAAAGCACCACCTTCTGAAATACCTGCCTGGATGAGAGCTTCCTCCCTCCCACACTGGCCCTTTTACTCTTGGAACTGAAATCCACCTAATTATTTTAGATCTATTAGATAAGGAATCTACATCTACTCATACGCCTGCATATGTGGCTGAGCATATGAACTGTGGACACTGCTTTGAGGCCACTGAGGTGGTCTGAGAATCGGACACCAAGAACGTGGACTTGAATCAGATCAATCTGTGAAGAAATAAGCAAAACCTAACACGGCAGCTCAGATGGCTACTTCACTCACTACGTTAAAGAAAAATCACAGAATTTTGGAGCTGGGAGGGGAAAGAGTGATCATCTTGCCGGGGTCCCTTATTTCACCGGTAGAGAAATGGAGATGTCTAAGGCAGTCGAGCTGCTGGTTTGAACAGCAATCTTCTTGAGCCTCCTTCAGGCACGTCTAGAACAGAGGATGAAGGAGGGAAACCAGTTCTGCTCTGCCCACCTCCACAATTTCTGCCAAAGGTGGACTAACTTCCACCAAAATTAATACAAATGACAGTCTAGAAACTGAGGCACTCTAGATGGATTCCACTCATTCAGGTAAACTCGCCTGGGTGGCATAACTCAGTCCTAATTCACCAGATCACAGCCCAATCTCCACCTAGGTGGGTCCAAATGGTCTTAAACACAGGGTGATAAGCCAGAGGTTGCTTTCCTCAACTTTCCTGTATCAGCAATTTGCTCAGCAAATTCCCTTTTACCAAGATGGTAGGCTTGATACAACTAGGTCAAAGGTCACTGTTCTTCCCTGGGCTTTCCTATTTATGTGAAAGAAAGGTTGCTGAATATTTATTATTATAAGAAACCTAATAAGGAAATCGGATAGAAAATCTCTGATTTGGGTTGGTTACCTCTATTTCCTCTTATAATTTAGATTTTTTAAGAAACTCAAAGTCTTTACTTTCAAAAAGTCACCATGTATAAATGTGACCAAAGTTACAAAGACAAATCAGCTGTCATAATCCCCCAATTTAAAATAATCAGCAAAAACTTTGTTCAAAAATAAGGAGAACAAATACGACCTTCCTTTATAAAGCTGAATTACCATCAGTAGTGGTTCAGGAGCCAGCAGGGCATAGTAAAGAACAAAGCTTAGACAGGACAAACCCAAGTCCAAATCCCAGCTATCCCACTTACGAGTTATGTGACCTTGGATGGGTACTTAACCTCTGAGTCTTGGTTTTCTCATCTTCAAAATGAAAATAACTCAGTGAAATAAATCAGAGAAAGACAAACACCACAGAATCTCACTTACACATGGAGTCTCAAAGGACCCAATGTGGCCGGATGGGAGTGGGGGAAGGGGGTCAAACGGGATAGACTACAGGTTATAAGATAAGTCCTGGGGAATCTGATGTACGACATGGTAACAACAGTTAGCAATGCAGCATTTGGAAGCTGCTAAGAGAATAGATCTTTAAAGTTCTCATTACAAGAAAAAGAAAAAAGTCTGTAGCTATGTGTAGATGCCAACGAAACTTATTGTGGCAATCGCTTTGCAATACATATACATATTTTTTTTTTTTAGTATTTTATTTATTTATTTATCTTTAGAGGGGAAGGGTAGGAGAGAGGGAGAAGGAGAGAAATATCAATGTATGGTTGCCTCTTGTGTGTCCCATGCTGGGAACTGGCCTGCAACCCAGGCATGTGCCCTGACTGGGAATCGAACCGCGATCCTCTGGTTCACAGGCCCATGCCCAATCCACTGAGCTACGCCAGCCAGGGCCTATATACATATTTTAAATCATTATGTGGTACACATAAAACCAATACAACATTACATATCAATTATACCTCAATAAAAGATACGCAATAAACCATAAATTAAATAAAAATAATGCTACCTACTTCCAAGGAGTTTTGTGAAAGTAAAAGGAGACTATGTACATGAAAACTGCTGATACTCGATCTATAGCCAGTAATGGTGAGCACGGGCTCCAGTCCTGGCCCTGATGATCATTTTATGTCGTGGTCTCGTTCTCTTCATCTTCAAAATAAAATAGTCAAAATAAGCAACCACTAGGATCTATCTCGACTGGAAGCTCTAAGTGAAGGAGAGTGCTCCGATCTCTACTCCAGCCTATCTGATGGATCATGAAAGAGAAAACACCGTATAATTACATAATGTTGTAGAGTTCTTAAAGTACATGCTCAAAATGTTATCAAATGTTGTCACCCCAAGAATTCCTAGTCACTTACGTCTGTTAAATAACAGACATAATCTTCTACATTTGAATAAACTTCTTAAAACTCTCCCACATTTTAACATCCTGCTGGCACTGCCCAGGATCAGGGGCCTGTCATCTAACTCGTATATGTGTTATCCATAATCATCTCCAAACTGGTCCTCACACATCCACCGTCTCCTTTCTCCAGTCACCTTCCACAACCGTCAGTCATCCTCCCAAAGCAGAACTGACGCTTCTCCAGCCACTTCACTGCCTTTGCTACAGCCCAAACCCCGGAGCACATGTCCAGCCACTCACATCCCCAACTCAAATGCCTCCTGCCCTCTCCACCAGGAAGCCTACTCTGACCCCCCAATCTGAAACAACCACTTACTGTTGACCTTCCATAACATACTGTCTACATTCTCTTACAGCATTTGCCTCAAGTTGTAAATGACCATCTCTACCGCTGGACTGTTGAGTTGTGTCTTTTCCATCTTTGGCTCTTAGCCTCTTGAGCCATGTTAAGCCATGCATGAAGTAAGTAACTCATAAAGCCTTACTAAATTATTACTTAATTGGTTAATTGGTTTCAGTAGACCTCTAGTCAAATATATGCAAGAAGAGGAGAAGCAGGGCTGGCTAGTTAGGCAATTCATTATCACAGTATCTCTCATTAGTCAGCTATAACCTTGAAAAGCGCAGCGAGCTGGAGGCAGGCCCATGAGATGGTGGACACCAGGCTGGTTAAGTTTGCACTGGGAGCAGGGAAGAGAGCAGCCCTGCTCTCCTCAAAGCTGAGTCCAAAGCACATGGATAGGGCAGAGCTTTTTCTTCTCTGTCTTTCCTTCCCCCTCTCTGTCCTCTCTCCCTTCCTCTCTCCTTCTTCCTCTTATCCCCAAATTTAAGTCAAAGTTCGTCCAATAATTATTTAGGGAGTGCTTACTATATGCTAGGCTAAGACTATAGCAAAATGAAGCCACTGGCTTCCATTCTAGTACAGTGCGCCTCCAACTTCAAGGTTGGCTGGAATCTTGCCAAAGGGCAGAAGTGGACTCAGGGTGTCTGAGGTGGGGCCAAGCACCTGCACTTCTAGTAAGCTCCCAAGTGATGCTGGCACTACCAGTCACGTTCTCTGTAGTCAAGTTCCACCCTGGAGCACAGGTTCCCACCCTTGGCTGCACACAGGGATCACCTGGAGAGTTTTATGAAATACTGATGCTTGGGCCTCCTCCCCAGAGTTTCTGACTGAATTGTCTGGGAGTGCAGCATGGCACTGGGGTTTTTTAAGCTTCCAAGGTGAATACAATGAACATCCATAGTTGAGGACTACTGTCCTAATGGGAGATATAGACGGAAAATAAATTATTTATTTCAAATAAGTACTAAGGGAAAAAAGCAAAGTAAGTGCAACAGAAAGTCAGAGAGTATATTGTTTCATAACCAGTGGTCAGGGAAGGCCCTTTGAGGAGGTGACATTTGAGCAATTACCTGAAGATGTGCAGGACTAAGGCACAGTCACCTGAGGGAAGAGCTCCATGTGGAGGAAACAGCATGTGCCAAGGCCCTGAGGTAGAAGTGTGCTTGGCATATTGGAGAAATAGCAAAGGAGACTAACATATGGTAACATTCACTAGGAGACTTCATTAAAAACAATGGTTCACAATAATAGTAAAATAGTTAGCTGATCTTAATGGGGAGTCTAGGCACCCAAGGCCTGGGAAAGTTCAAAATGAGATGTTTTAAATCTAAAAAGCTCTTGGACATGGGCAAACATTTGGAAGCAAGGGAAACGCATGTGACTATGTTAGGTCTTTTAATCATCACAAGAATTGTATCAGATAAATATCACTATCTTTGTTTTTAGAAATAAGTGACCAGAGGCTCAGAGAGGTACATTCACTTGCCCATGATCACAAAAGGGCCAGGTTACCTCCAGTCTGAACGACTTCAGGGTCTCTTCTCTTTACATTTTAAAGTAATCACACACTGGGTTGTTCTCCCTTATTCTCACGTCACAAATGTTCCCCATCTCAGGCAGAGTGCATGGGAGTAGGAGGGGAAGGGCAAACATGAGGGGAGAGAAGACAAATTCAGGAGGTGCAGAGGGAGAGAAAAGACGAGAGAAGCATTAAAGGACAGTCGCCTCCTCCACACAGGCCTTCAGCTCCTGACTATTCAGAGCTGATGGTCCTCGAACCCTGTAAGGTGGGGTGAGGGCTTATTTTACATGTCAACAAGGCAGGGCCATGGAACCCAGATATCTGGTCAAATACCAGTCTAGACGTTTCTGTGAAGGTAATTTTTTTTTAGGTGAGCCTAGCTTAACATGTAAATCAGTGGATTTTGAATAAAGCTGATTCTCTGCTATAATGTGGGTGGGTCTCATCTAATAAAGCAGTTGAGGGTTTTAAGAGAAAACAATCTGAGGTCCCCCGAGGAAGAGGGAAGTCTGCAGCTAGACTGCCTTTGGACTTGAGCTGCAACATCAACTCTTCCCTGGGCCTCTGGTCCGTGAGCCTCCCCCACAGATTCTGAACCTCCATACTTCACACACACACACACACACACACACACACACACACACACACACTCTTAGTTCTTAGTTCTGTTTCTCCGGAGAACCCTGACTGTTACAGATGGGCACAAGCACTAATATCAGCCCCATCTATGACGAGGGGGTACATCTCTGAAAACTTCCATTTCTAGGAAGGGATGGGACTGAGACTGGCCTCCAGGCCCTTAACTCTATTAGAGCTGGCATTTCATCTTAAGTCTCAACCAGGATAAAAGGCTAAAAAAAATCTGACCACACGTGGAAAGTTTCCAATAGCATTTTTATCCCATAAAACGGATTGGGGAGATGAAATAGGGAATAGGGGCAAAGGTAAGTAAAAGAATGTAATTCACTTCGCCTACGGTTGATGAGATCCTTCTGACTTCTGGGATTTCTAAAAAGCGAGACAGGAGGGTCCATGTGGACCAGGGTTCAGCCTCCACCTGAAGATTAAACACAACGCTTTGTTTTTATGAGGATACTCTCATGGGCTGGAAAATAATGACGGGAAATTAACACAGTCATGGATGCCAGGCTGAAACTTCAGGACTAAAACACACACAAAGAAAGTCTAGAGTGTCCTGGAGCCTTGACAAAACAGGAGGCAGAAAGCGGAAAAAAAATAGAGAAAAGTGATTCAGTGGTGCAATCCCACCCACAGGGGAAGGTTGGGAAATACCATACAATTCTTCCTCAAAAAATGTTGGTCAAAATACTTACTGGTTTGAAAATAATGACGGTGAAGAAAGCAAGGAAATGACTTATAAATAACAACTTCAGATGAGTATTCCTCTTTTATTCAGTTTTGAATAATTAAGACTACGTCCCCCAAAGAACCCAGAAGCCATTGTTACCTTGTAGGACTGACATTTGAAAATGCTCGAGGGGGAAATGTTTGGAAAGCAGAGAGAGCAGCATGGGTCTCCCACAGAAAACAATGGCCAACACAAAAACATTCTCTTTCCTTCGAGAAAGGAACTGGGGGCCAGAAATAACCTCTCTACACAGGGCTATCTACATCAGGCGAGGGAGCCGTGATAGATGAAGAAAAGGAAAAGAGGGTATTATAAAAATTAAGTTTCTACACTTACATAGAATAACCTCTGCTCCCTCCGCAACTGGAGTAGAGAAAACGATCCCTGCAGGTGGAGATACTCATAGGGCTCAAGGTACTGCCGTTGTTAAAAAAAAAAAAGGAGTAAGTCTCCACCAAAAGATGCAACTCATTCATTCGGAATCAGTTTTGGAAACTGAGTAGTGTGGTATCATTTCACTTTTCACCAGACAGGAAAAAAAGAGTTAAAAACACTGAGGAAGCAAGACTAAGGAGCAGAGTTAGTGTCAGAAACCTGGAGAAATACAGTTGGGAGAAGAAGGAGGAGAAGGAAGACTAATCCAGGCTCAGTCCTCTGGGGGCACCCAGATCTCTGAAAGAATGGCCAACGAAACGTCGGGCTCTTTGCCCAACACCACCAGTTAGCAACGGTTACTCTGAAGAGCACTGTCATTATTTAACATTTGCCACGGTTCTGGGAGGGAGAGGAAGTACCAAGTATTTGCCTTGCTTTTGCTGAGGCCTCTGATCCGCCAAGCAAGATGTCCTCAGCTGAGTCAAGTATGGAGTTTCCTTGTTTCAATGGGCTACACTCTAGCCTGCAGGACCCTTTAAACACAAAGTAGGGAGTGGCTTTCTTGGTGTGACTTGAGGGGAGGCTCAAGACCCAATCTGCCACTAACCACCAGGTCCTAAAGGCCCCCCACAGAACTTCTCTCTTGGGGCTCAAGAACTGTGTCCACCGGAAGACTTCTGTCAAAGAACCAGAGCTTTCCAGGAAGGTCAATACATTCCTACCAATGACCTCATCAGCCCGAATCAGCTCCTCAAATGTCCCAGCTATCATCTAGCAGAGCGTAGGGCCCCAAGGCAATAGGCTCATGTTAATAATAGCTGCATTTTACATTTGCAGAGCACGTTCCAGTTTAGAATGTATTTAAGAAGAGTAAGGGGGGAACCTAAGGTCAGAAAGCACAGATTCAAATCCCATGTCTACAACTTCACTGCCCTGTTCTCACTGCAAAGTGAACGTGATGACAGTAGCCACCAACTGGGACTGCTGTCATAAGAACAACAAGGGACAAACAGATAAAACACCTCGATCAGTACCTGGCACGTGGCGACACTCTGAATGCAGTCTGATGACTCTCCCCAACCCTGGAGCACAAGAGGAGACGCCATGAGCTCAGAGAAGCTAAGTGTCTGTCCCAGTGCCGAGCAGAATCAGGGTTGTACATAATCAAACACACAGACATGATCGTGCACGTGTGCTGGGAAGGGATGGTGTACAGAGAAGAGATGGTAGGAATATGAGTGACCAGAGAAAGCCACAGGACTGTGGAAGGGAACAGAGTACTAAAAAAGAGGAAAGAGTACTCCAAGAAGAGAGAACGGACTTTCCTTCTACAGAAAAATCAAGGTTTCCCTTCAGTGGCCTAGGCCAGAATCAGCCAAGTGCTTTCCCAGCACGGGGCGAATATACTGTTGATCTGCTACTATAAGAGTACCCTACCGACATGGCATGCAGAGAAGTGTGATATGCTGTACCAGTCAGGGTGTCCAGAAAAACAACCAATAGGATATATGTATATATGAAAAGATTTATTTTAAGGAATTGGCTCATACATTTATGGAGGCTGGCAAGTCCAAAATCTGTGGGGTGAGCCCTCAGGCTGGAGACCCAGGCAAGAGCTGATGCTACAGTAAAATCTAAAGGCCATTTGCTGCTTGTTGCCTCTCGCTCAGAGAAAGCCAGTCTTTTTGTTCTAGTCAGTCCTTCAACTGATTGGATGAGGCCCACCCACATTATGGAGGGCAATCTGTTTTACTCAAAATCCACCACTTGCAATGTCAATCTCCAGAAGTTTGACCTACACAGGAACTTCCAGAATAATGTACCTGGGCACTATAGCCCAGCCAGATTACACATAAAATTAACCATCTCATATGTCCTTGGTGTTTTGCCTTCAAAGATTCCATATCACAGAAATGATAAGATCTCCACAGAAAACCTATGGGCTCTACAAACACTTTAGAAAAGAAAAGCAATAAAACCGACAAAATGCAAGATAGTGGCTAACTCGGGTGGGAAGACAGGGTGGAAGGGAAAGGGAGAGGAGCACCCAGGAGGCCAGCAGCATGGGTAATATTCCAGTTCTTAAACTGGGTGGTAAATTCATAGGGGTTTACGTTATTATTACACTTTGTAATTCAAACATCTCCATGTGTGTATATCAAATACCACATACCCATAAAGGGAAAAAAACCAAGCTGTCAGGCCATGTAGTGAGACTACCACCTCAATACAACCTCCCCAAGGGCAATCTCCTCTGATCGCAAGTATCAGCTACTCTGCTCATGGGCTGATACCGCTGGATGCCTTTCCGTGTGCTCAGGCCTTCCCTTTTCAAATGAATTTTAAGTCCCTTGTGTTCCGGGACAACTTCTTACAACATCTTTTTATTCCCCCACAGAGTCTGGCTGAATGTCTGAGTAACTCAATAAAAACTCACTGATGGCTGAAAAACAAGGTGGGTGGGGACAGGGATAACAAAAATAAACCAGCGGAAAAGCAGAGGTGCTTGGGCGGCACTGGGTTTCAGGTTTATGGAAGGCATTAACAGCTAAAAAAGTTGGCCTGAGAGATCAGAAGCCAGGCGGGGTCACATGTATGATTTTTACAGGCCTAGAATAAAACAATGCCCATCCTGTGTGGTGGAGACTACAAATGGTACCCATGTTAAAAAAGGTAACACAGCCAAGCTTGTAGAAAGGGATGCACCCAAGACAGGTGAGAGCCTGGATTATCTGTGGTGTGCAGACTACGAGCAGCCAGTGGGAAGCACCTCCCAGGGATGTGACACATCGGTCCCAAGTGTTCTTAAGAAAACAGATTAAGGCACCAGGGTACTTCTAACCAAGTCCCCAGGCAAACTTCCAGTCTTTTACAAGCTTCTTGCCCAGTCCCCTCAATAGCTAGGAAGATAACAGGACTCCCCACAAAGTCAACAGTGAGGAGTGCTCAATATATCTTCACATCCCTTGTTCACACTCAGTTCACTGCTCTCATCAGGACTCCCCAGCCCCACGCTTGCGATGCTCCCATTTGTCCCATGAACCTCAGCTCTGACTCACTCCAATTCTGGTTAAAGGAGACCAGGCTGTATGTGGTGGTGAGAGCTCTTTCCAATCAGAAACAAAGGTTCACCGGGGGAGAGAGTATAGCGTTTGAAGTATGTTCACCACATGGAGAAGGCTAACAGAATCCTGGATGGGGTATTTCTCTACTCAGTGAGCTCTGAGGGATCAGTCTTGGAGAATCATAAATACAAGTGCTGAGAGAAAAATGAAGAGACTTCCAGCAGCCTGTACATGCATCCTGTCTAAAAGGTCACTTCATATGCTGTAATACAGGAGAGAAGGCTGAGATTCAAATTACTGGAGCCGTGTTTCCAGCCCAGTCTCGTCAATTAATGGGTGAATATGGCCCACTGAACTGACACGAGCAGCTCAATGACATGTCAAAACACGGTCAGAACTAGAAGTAGGTTCCCCCACTCCAAGGCCAAGGCTCCTTCTACCATGATACTCAAGGATAGACCATTTTGGTCACGTGCCATGAGCTGGAGTTTGTATAAACTGGAACTGAATTGAAGAAAAGTCCAGATTAGGACACATAAATCTATATGAAGGAGGTGGAAGGACAGCAATGAAGGAAGAAGAAATTCTCTACTTACAATAAGAGACAGAAAATTGTTAGAGGCTACACTAAACTGAGAAGATTTCACAAACCCACTGCTAGGACCTACACATTGGTTCCAACAATTCTGGAACTTCTCACATTCAGAAGAAAATGCCTCTTTGTGGTGACAAAATTCTTAACACCGGCCCGCTGTTTGGAACAAGAGGGAACAAGCGAGAGCATGCAATGCACCACTGGACATGCCGAATAAAACGCTGCGTCCAGCTCATGCAAGGGATCCTGCAGTTCCAAGAGGGCATGGTTCCCACAGACATGCTCCAGCTCTGAGCCCAGGGGACCCCCTCTAACAGCCTGGGCTGCCAGCCGTGCCAGTCCTGGTGGCAGAAAAGGAGTCCACACCTCGGGATTTCATTATTTCTGAGACTACCCGTTTCAGAAGCAGGGAATGAGGATTTTTTTCCCTCCCTAACACATTTTTTTCGTCTCCAGCCTCGTTTACACTACTGCTCTTCTTCTAGAATCTGAAATCGGGCACTATTGTTTACTTTCTTATGAGTTCCCTGAGGTTTGATTGTTGATGTCTGTGCAAGTCAGTGATTAGCATTCTGACTTTAATTCTTTCTTCAGAGTCGGCCAAGGAGCCCAAGAAGTTGGCCACAACAACTCCCTGGGAACAATAGGGCCTTTCTACAAAATACAGGTTTGTCTTCCTTTTCAAATACACAGGAGTCGGTCCTCTGGCGGAGAGGCCTACCTGACCGTACAAAACGTTCACTGTGAAGCTGAGGGCTCCCCAAACAACAGAAACCAACTTGCAGGTCACGTGCCCAACAGAGTCAAGATTTTACCCCTCATTCCATTTTACAGCACTCAAAAGGTAAATTACATGCTCCATCAGAAGGCAAACAGATACAGCCATGGACACAATCATCCTGGAAATACCCGGCTCTTAACAGCTGGGCCAGGAGGAGAAGATGGGCTGCAGGAAGCAAGCCTTACAGGGACTCTCCCACCCTCGGCGCCTGCCAATTTCGGAATCCCTTTAGTGCTCAGTTCACTTAAGACTTACTCTCTTGTCTGTCCTGCTCACCGACAGTCTGATTGGCACTACTGTTTCTCTAGCACTTGAATTCGGTTGTTAGAAACCTCAGTGTACATCTAGATGAGGCCTGGGTGGGTGAAGAGGTATGGAGGTCTCTCCACCAGAGGCTCAGGGTACCCTGATTCACTATTGTACTGAAGAGAAAGGAATATGAGCCCCCAAAAGCGGAGGTCGCATCAGGCCCTCTACACGCCCCCCGCCCCCCCGCCCATCATGTCTGCTCACACGTGAGCCTGCTTTCACAGCTGAGAGACTCAGAGTCCAGTCCCTGCTCTGCCCTTTATCATACAGGGCACCTTAACCTCTTTGTGTGTCAGTTTCTCTGCTTGTCCAAGGACAAGAAGAATGCCACCCTGCTTTTCTCACACAGTTATTATCAGGATGGGCCAAGATAACCAAAGCAAATACTGTCAAACCTGCTTTACAAATGAAAGACACTGTTATTTTCATTCCTTTTACCACCATGGACATGGCCTGAGGACACGGAGAGCTCAGACACAGGCACATCAGAAGGAACATTTGCTTCTTATCATCCTTGTCTCAAAAAGGTCTTGGCAGGGGACCTCAGAGCCACTGAAGTCCAAGGTGCTCCAGAGATTTGTAAAGCCATGAAAGTTCAGGGGGTGTCTCCAAAAGGTGGGACTCCCGCCACTGCCATAAGTCTCTCAAAATGATTCTGGAGAAGCCCGTAGGTTCAAGGCTGTCATTCTCATTTCTCTGCGCTTCTGCGAAGGGCGTACAGGGGTGCTGAGAGTTTGGGTGGGCTACTGGGGGTAGAGTTGCCTTCACTGTCCTCTAATTTCCCTTCCGGAATATGAGGGAGCCCTGTGGTTCGGAAACCTTTCCCTGGAAAGCTCCATCAGCATGGGACAATTTGGAATTACTTAATTTGGGGAAATACTTGTTTTGGAAAAAGTGTTTGTTTTTTCATTTTTGTTTAATTTTTTTTTGCCCTTTTGTTAATCTGCTAATATTTTAAGTTAAGCATACTAAAGTTTGGGACTTCGTGTCCTTTAATCAGACTACAACAGACCAGACTAGACTAAATCAAGCTATTTTTTGGCTCCTTGGGCTGAGGAGAATTGAACAGTCCAAAGCACAGAGGCAGTTTGCCACAAAATTGCTCCATTATCCCAGTGCAGATAATCTAATCTGAAGCTGCTCAAAGAAACATCTGAAGGCCAGGACAGAGAATACAAATAAAGGAGTCAGATGTCAAACACACACACACACACACACACACACACACACACACACACAACACCACTAAAACCTCCAAATGATTGACGCCCAAGGAAAACTTGGTTTTTATAGAGCTGTTGTCTGTTTTAGAAAAAATGAACAAACTTTACCCAGGCGGCAAGTCGTTGAGAATTGTCTCCCAGAGCTAGTGTGTCTGGGCACTAGCCCACGGCGTCTCCTGTTCTTTATGTGACACTATGTGACTTCCATTTTTAGCCATTGTTCCCTAACGTACTGGCAACAACGACAGGGAAAGAGGCCTTGTGAATTCACTCTCCTCTCTCACCCACTCTGTCCCTTCTCTCTTTAACCCCCAGGCCTGTGCCCTCCCAGTTGGTCATTATCCACTGACTGGTCTCTGAGCTCTCTTCTCCCCTTGACCCGCTCTCATTCGTTCATTCAACCAGACTTCTTGAGTACCTACTATGTGTCGACCCGTGGTTGATGCCAGAGAGTATAGAACTAAACATCCCTGTTCTCACGATGCCGACCTTTTAACAGGGAGACAGATACAATAATGAGTAAATAAACAAAACACATGCAACTTATGATACTGCTAAGAAAGAAGCAAACAAGAACCTGAGATAAAAAGTACAGAAGGAGGGCCTGAAAATGGTTGGAACTGACCTAGCTAGATAGCTTTTCTTTTTTTTTATTTTCAAAAGCTTAGAAATTCATGTTGTTTAGTGTTGACTCTTACACTCACAGGGCAGTCAGTGACCTGTCTCTTCCTAACGATCCCGCACAACCTGAAAATGGGCAGCAGTTACCCGACTGAGATCGCGCATCCTGGACCCCTTCAGCCTGGCCCTCTCAGCCTCCAGGAAGGAAGCTCTTCACTTCCCGAGGCGCTCTGTTAGCCTACGTGGATCATTCAAAATATCCCCCCAAACTTACTATGCATTTCCTTTCACTTAGTGCTCTTGGGAAACTTAAAACAAAAACAAAACTGATCGGTCACTTGCACAATGAAAACCCGGCCCTGAAAGCCCATTCAGGTAGAGTGTGTGTTTCACACTTCTGGGTGCCCTCACAGTGGCTGGCCCATAAATATGCTTTTAAATTTTTCTTTATCAAAGATAACTAAGTCAGCTTGTTTTAATCCCCAGATTTCTCTGACCTTTTCTCTTAAAACCCATGTTCTACATCTTAAATTATTTTTATCACACTTCTCTTGCTCTTCTATATTTATACCTACTCTTTTACAGTGTGACTAAAACAGGGAAAAAATACTCTAATAAGGAACTGACTAATACAAAGGTTAGCAAAAGGGTTATTTTCCTTGAAACTCATATTATTTTTAGTCTACTTCAGCACTTTTTCCTCAACCAGCTTTTTTAGTTGACTAACAACGCCCGGGTATTTTATTTCAATACTTGACTAAGTAGTGTTTTCCCTTTTTGTATGTAAATGTTTGGGGCCCTCCCTACACACCATTTTTTTCAGAGTACTGATGGGTTCAATTTTTTCTAATTTTCCAGAGTAATTTCTGACATTTTACAATGAGCATATAAACTGCAGGTGGGCAGGGATTCCGTCTCTTCCTGCGACACGTACTACCAAAGCACCTCGTGAAAGGCCAAGCCCTCTGTGGACCATGAGACAGGCTCTGACGGCCGTGCTGATGACTGCTGAGGCCAGCACGGCTTTGTATTTCAAAGTTCAAGTTTATTCACGTGTATGAACGTTTCAGTTCTTTTGTTACCAAGGCATCACAGGGAAGGGGAGGGTGGTGCATTTCGAATATAGCTTGACTGAAGTGCTCTAATTACTGTTACATGTCCATTTTTCTGTTATTACATACAACCCTAATGATCGTGTAGATACCACATCGCTTAGCAAATGCAAGACGATCAGAAACTACCCCAGAAAGTATTTTACTGAGTGGAAAGCCTGAAGGTAAAAATGTGTCCCACTGTTTTTTATAAATCAATTTCTCCTTGCCACTATGGTTACAATAAGGAAAGACATGATGGAAACTGCACAAAAATGGAACTGTAAACTGGAGTTGAAATGGTAAGAATTTCTGTACATCAAAAGGCAGGCTAGGTGGGCGTGGCCCGACGAACTCTGTGGTCAACACACCTGATGATACTGACCATGAGCAAACTGGTCTGTGGCTGCCTTGGTTCAGCCCCTTGTCATCTACCGCTTAAAATGTTGCAACCACGCTGCCTTTCCACAACCCCACCCCCCAACAACACACACACCTGTCTCTAGTCCCCAGCACTCCTACCCTGATCCGTCTACCACCCCCTCAATGCATAGATCAAATTGCGTTACTCTAAATGCATGACCCAAACTCCTCAGCACCTGTAGCTTCCCACCATTCCTCTGCCCTGCCCTGTGCTTTCCACACCCACAGCACTCTTCCTTGCTAGTCCTCGAAGGTTCACGTGTTGTTTTTTTCACTTGCCTTAGTTCAGGCTATTCATGGAATGCCATCCCTTCTTTCTCAGCCCATTTGAAACATGACCTCCTCTTTGAACCTTCCCTAAATTTCCCTCACAGTCCTAGGCAGATTGAGCACATCCCACTGGCTCCTTGCACTTAGCACACGGTACTGTAGTTATTAGCTGAGTATACAGTTCACTTCTTCAAAGGACTGTGTAATCTCTGTTCTTAGGCAGGGCCCCTGACACACAGAAGGTGCTCATTTGTTGCACTGACATTAACAGCCTCAGTTCTGCTACTCTGCTACCCCAACAAAAACTACTCAGAAGAGTGGGCATGCCCTGGGAAATTTTGTCCCAGAAAAAGGCCAAGGATAGGTCTGGAAGAAAAATCTACGTCTGGCTACAAAAACTAAAAACACTGAAACTCTTAACTCCTAAAAGAGAATGGCTCACTTAAAGAGGAATGAAATTCTCATATAGGTTATAGCATGGATGAACCTTGAAACATTAGGCTAAGTGAAATAAGCTGGTAACAAAAGGGCAAATATTATATAATTCCACTTACATAGGTACCTAAAATAGTCACATTTATAGAAACGGAAAGTAGAAGAGCAGTTACAAGGGTCTGGAAGGAAGGGGAAAGTGGGCGTTATTTAATGCGTACGAAGTTTCAAAGGGGGATGATGAAAAAGTTCTGGAGATGGACAGTGGTTATGGTTGCACAACAATGTGAATGTACCTGGTGACAGTAACTGTACAGATAAAAATGTTCAAAATGGTGCCTTGGCTGCGTGGCTTAGTTGGTTAGAGCACTGTCCCATACACCAAAAGGTTGTGGGTTTGATCCCCGGTCAAGGTACATACCTAGGTTGGGGGTTCAGTCCCCGGTCAGGGTATGTGGGGGGTGCAGCTGATCAACGTTTCTCTCCCACATGGATTTCTCCTTCTCTTTCTCTCTCTCCCTGCCCCGCCTCCTCCTCTCTAAAATCAATGAGCATGTCCTTGGGTGAGGATTTAAAAAATGGTTAATTTTGTTATATATTTTAACCGTAATTTTTTAAAGTAGGAAAAAGACAATAACTGAGAGCCTCTTCCCCCTCAAAAATTAAAGAACAAAACACAGGAGCATGAAAAACAGCAACAGAATGGATTTCAACTTGCTCACCAACTCTCAGATTCCTGGAATGAGGGATCCCCTCAAAGCGTCACAACGGGAGTTTTAGAACTAATGGTTCCACTGTAGGATCAAGTATATAAAATGCATTCAAGTACCTTTCATTCAATTCAACCAACACAGTAGCCCTCCTGAATCCACAGAGGATATGTTCCAAGACCCCCTGTAAATGCCCAACACCACAGATAGCACTGAACACTATTTATACTAAGCTTTTTCCTACATGTACTTACGATAAAGTTTAATTCATAAATTAGGTACAGTAAGAGATTGACAGCAATGAAATAGAACAATTATAACAACATAATAAGGAGTTACATGAATGTGGTCTCTCTCTCTCTCAAAACATCTGGAATTTTCCACTGACTAATTTTGGATCACAGTTGACTGCAGGTACCAGAAACTGTGGAAAGTAAAAGGGGGGATAAGAGAGGGGCTGCTGAATACGCTGAGCATCTCCGATGGCAGGCCTCATGCGAGGCACTGACAGGAGATCAAAGTTGATTAAAAAGAGTCCACAGCATCCTAGGGCGAATGAGACACACACCCAAATATCCACAGTACTGTGCTGACTTGGATTGGGGTTGAGCAAAAGAAATACAAATGCGGCATGGGAGAAAGAACAATGGTAAGTTCAAGAAAGATTTCCAACGTGAGTTAAGGGAAGGTTAATTCATGAGCATTTAATGAAGGAAGCTGGACGATGACCTTGGCCCACTTGCACCTTGGCATCCCCGCCAGCAAATGAAGAGGGGCACTCTGAGTGCTGGGTGCTTCCAGCTGGAGGATGCCGCCACCCTCCGCATCCTGTACCATGGGGGATGGCCGCAGCACTTTCAGATGTTTGGCTGGGTCCCACTCAGGATGGCATTTTCCCACCCTCTGACCTCTGTCTGCATCTGCTCTATCCTGCTCCTCATGAAAAAGCTCACTAATCAACAAACCTGGTCTGTCTTCCAGTTCTCCTCTGTATTTATAGATGGTAAAGTATTCTGCAAGATAACTAGGTTTCCAGAAATATAGGAGAAACACAAGCTACCAGATTATTTCACTCTCAAATTTCAGGTTCTAATTCTCAAATCCAGTCTTGCACACCTGTCCCTCAACAAGACCCATCCACATCAAACAGACCTGGTTTGCCTTTTCTAGATTATTTGTATTTTTATAGAATGATGAAATATATAATGCCTAATCAAAGCAAACATTGTAAAGAAGTTAAAGTAAACAAGCTGTACTCTACCAACTTTGAGGCGCTTGTAATTTTGATTTTTCTACATGCATATGCAACAGAAGTGTTAATACATGCAAATCCCACTAAAATCTGGTTTCCTTCCATGTGTCCCGTATGTCTCCAGGAAAGTGAGAAGGCTTGGTTCAGGTAGAAAGCAAAGAACATTGCCCCTCCATTTTATTAACACATCTTGAGAAGAGCAACCTATTACAATGATCCCTTTGGAATACTTCACTGATTTAAGTGCCTGACAAAAGGAGGAGGAATTCTGAACATGGCATAGCATTATGTCCTAATGGCTGATTTCCGCAGTAGGGTGACAGTGGCTTCTCGAATCTGCCTGTCTGTGTTCAAACCTGGGCACTTTCTGACTGCAAACCTTGGGCAGGTTGCAGAACCACTCTAATCCTCAACTTCCCCACCTGTTAAATAGGGAATAACAGTAATACCTAAGAATGCTGTACTGAGAATTGAATGAGCATGTAGTAACTGACATAAAGCTCTCCACACAGTATCTGGTATATAATAAATATTGAGTAAATGTTAGTTTTTGTTATTAATCAGCTTGTGTCCTTATTCCAATGTAACCACTGGCTGCTTTGCAACCTCACACATTTCCCTCAGCTTTTTTCAAGCTTTTTGGTTCTCTCTAGTTCTATCTTACCTTACAAGGATAATGGAGAGAAAACTGAAGTCACATCTATAAAAAAATTTAAACTACAGGAAAATGTTAGACCTGCTTGCTAGTTTTGAAGGAGCAAGCTGTCATGCATGGGCTGCTGTGTTAAGGGGCCCACATGGTAAGAAGCTGATGGCAGACTCTTGCCAATAGCTAACAAGAAATTGAAATCCTCTGCCAACAAAAGTGGATTTTCCCCCCAGTCAAGCCTCAGATGAGACCACAGCCCCGGCTGACACATTACTTGCAGTCTGGTGAGATCCTAAGTGGATGACCCACATAAGCTGTTTCCAGATTCGCAACCCACAGAAACTGTGAGATAGCAAATGTGTTGCTGGTATAAATGACTAAGCATGAGTAATTTTTTTATGCAGCAACAGAAAATAACATTAATGTGGAGTTTGAGAATGCAGGCAGATACTCATGGTATAAAATACACACACACACACAAATACACGTACACACAAGCATTCCTATGATTTAATGTCACTGCTGTAGTGATTTAGCCTCACTGGAGCACTATGGCAGGGAAGGACAGTAAACCAAGGACAGACATTTAGAAGCAAATAGTAACAATCTTCTCCATAGTAATGAAGTATTGGGGGCGAGGGGATTATAGTTTCCTGTGGCATTTCATCAAACAAGTAACAACCAAACGTTTTGTTTTCAATTTATTTTCAAATTAGGTAAGTCAGCCTTTCTGGAAACCAAATTGGGCAAGAGATTTTGTCAAGGTCCAAGTTCTCTTGCCAAATTGAATTACCTTATGGGCATGATGGGAAATCTCTTGGGACTCAGTTATGGGAAAGGTTCACAAATCAGACGCCCAGATTGGACAGTGAACATGCAACTTAGTTCAAGTTAAATCAACTGATCCAAACCAGGAGGTCAAGATGTGGGTTCTGAGTTCATTTCCTATTTAAATACTACAATTTTCCAGTTCCTCTCACAAACAGACACTAACATCCTTGAGCCACTTGCTCAGGGCTCCCACAGTGACATCCCCTTCTAGTTTATCAGTAACTCCATTTAAACTTCTGACCTTACATTCTTCATCAGTCTGGGGCCTTCTTAAACATTTTCCACAGAAGCAGGAAATTTAAAAAGTAAGATAGTTCCCTGGAGATCATCTAAGTCCCATTGTCAAATTTTACCAGAGAAGTTGGGAGGTCCATGAATTCAAATGACTGGCTCAAGTTTAAAAGCTGAATCTTTTTAGCACCTTTAACTCTTCTTGAGAACAGAGAGAAGAGTACATTTCTCTCTTCATCTTTTCCTGCACCTGTCTGTTCAGATGTCTGCAGCTTCTGCTAAGCACCCCCTTTGCCAGGGGAGCATTTCTGTGAAGTACCAACTATGAATGGAAGAGATCTCAAGTAACTGCTTGAGGTCATACGGTCTGGGGTGACATCCATCGCCCACGAAGTTTCTGCCATGGCTGTCAATCCCCAGGAGATTTCAGCCAAGTCATGGCAACAAAAATAAATGATCTGCCCCAGTGCTTAAGTGAGGAGCTAAGGCACAACATAATCACACTATTCCATGCAGATTCACCAACTGCAGCTTGAGGGGAAAGACAGGAAGGAAACCTACTCATTCAAACTTAACAAATATTTACAGAGGTACTGCCTACATTTCTCTATGACTTGTTTTATTTATCTACTTAACAAACGCTGAGTATCACTCATGTGCTAGCCACATCACTACCAGGAATGAAAAGATGATGTAAAACAGTCTCTGCCCCTCAAGGAGTTTACAGTCTAGTGAGGAGGTCAAAATTTAGTAATTACTGCAGTAACAGGGAACTTTTACTGAGCACTTTCTACATGCCAGGCTGATCTGAAGTGCCTCAGTTCTCAATGCAACTCGATGAGGTGGGCTCTGGTTTTACTTCTCATTTTACTCACAAGAAAATGAAGCACAAAAAAAGCTGTTACTATCCCTAAGTTTATGCAGTCATTGTTTCAATAAACATTCACCTACTGTGTTCTGGGTGCTGCCCTGGGTGCTGGGGCACATCGATGAACAAAAGACAAAAATCCCTGTTCCCACGGAGTTTACATAATAGAGGAAGGAGAGAAATATTAAGCAAAAAACAACGAGCATCAGACACTCTCTCGTCAGAGAGTAACGAGTCCTAGACAGAAAAACAAAGCAGTGAAGGGACCACAGAAGGGCCGTTTGGAGGGCGTCGGGTAGTTTTTATTTTGAAAACAGTGGCCTGTGACGACCTCATGAATAAGGCGTCACTTCAGCAGAGACCAGACTGGACCGGGAGCACCAGAGTGCTGGCTGCCAAGCCCAGGTGCAAGCCCCCTACACTTCCTGTGTCTCTTTCCCAGAATGCCGCAAGAAAGAGTAAGCGAGTGGAATTCCAACTTCCCTTCTATTAACCTCTTTAAAATAACTTTATTTTCTCTTCTTATGACAAGACTAACATGTTCTGAATTTAAAAAGTAGGTTTTAAATTGGGTTTTACAGAAACTTCATGGAGGTTCATCACCTAAAAACATCAGAGTGGTTCTTCAGGCCTGACACTGGAAAGTGGGAGAGGGCACTGTGTACAGTAAATAGCCCTAAATGAGGATTCCAGAAACGTGGGTTCTCGTCTTAGCTCTGCCGCTAACCAAAATGTGTTTCTGAAGGCCTGTTACCTCATCTTCCCAGGCCTCGAACTACAAAGCCCGTCCTAATGTTCCACGAGTCGTTGCTTAGGAAGAAGACAGATTATCACTAGTAATGTGGGAAAGGGCGACTGAACATGCTCAGGGCTGCTGACCATGAGATCCCCAAGCTCCTTGAGCTCCCGGCCAGGTTAGAGGTCAAAGAGAATGGCAGAGGTTCCTCACAATCCCGCAGATGTCCCGACGCGCCAGCACTGAAGGAAGAGCGATGAGGAGGAGGTGCCAGGAGGACACGAGCACCCTCTACCCGGCTACTAGCTAAGGACAGCACGAAGGTGAGAGCTGGAAACCCCTCAAAATCTCACTGCCCATTTTTGGAGAACTAGCAGATGAGAAAAGTAGTTAAGAAAAGACAGCTTTGCTGGTCTTGAGTCCCACTGACTGACTTAGTCCCTCTCCCTCTAGCTTGCACCATTAGTACTCTCTCCATTTCAGTCCCCTGGGCAGGCCTGTGACACAACTGACTTCGGTGGGGTTACCCAGAACCCAGTGGGAGCAGACAGAGCCCAGGGCAAACACCAGGGCCTGGCAGGAAGGGTTCTAACATCTGATCAAAGGATTCCAACTGCTTCAAAGCAAGGGCCGTGGGGGCTGTCGTTCCCTTTACCACAGAACTCCTCTCTCCGGCGTTCTCCACGCTCTTCCATCCCTGTCTGCCCACACCCTCCACTTCATTATTTAACTCTGAAAATGCTATTTACATGAGGTGGAGAAATCTCTAATTCAATTCATTAGAAATCTGTTCATATCACAGCAACTTTCTTAAGAGTTCTTTGAACTTGGGCTAGATACGTTAATATCATAAAAAGGAAGGACAATATATCTTCAGTTCATGACAGATCAGTCGGACATGTAAGAAAATGCCAGAAAATTAAGTGTTTCCAATGGGTTTCCCATTTCCAATGGGAAAGCATCCTTTCGCAGACTTCCGGAAAAAATCAGTATCCAAGTTACGGAGGATATACACTAGGGGACAGATACCACCATTACATGACCATTGCCCCAATTAATCTTTTTAAATCACACGATGATCTAAGGAAAGAAAAGAATTGTAATAAAATGACACATAATGAATGTCAAGCCAATTTTCTCCTAGATTTTTGACTACAGGAAAAATGACATGTCCAAGGAGAAAGAAACCTCTTATTTCACACGCCAGTGGGGATACATCTTTTACAGACAGAGATGGAACAACCACATGCAAAAGTATGTGTAGATAAATGATTATGACTCTGCAGAGCTAAATACATGAAAGCAGAGAGAAGGCTGTAACAAACACAGACACAGTAACCAGGTGGAAAAGAGTTTTCACTGGGAAAGTTTTGTAGGGAAGGAGATTTTTTAAAGCACTGTTTTGAAAGTGAAAAAGCCATGTTTAGGCAGAGAGGTGCCTGGTCTATATACAACCATCATCCAATTTAACATCTGATATTAAAAATGTACTGAGCATTATAGAAGACAGCCCATTTGGTTTCAAGATGGTCAAGTTGACTCTACAAAAAGCTATTATAAAATATTTTACATACATTACACCTCATGTAACCCTTACAATAACCCAGTATAAGAGATATAAGTATTAGTGGCCCATTTTTTGGCTGAGGAAACTCAGCCTTAGAGGTTAAATAATATGCCAAAAGTTCTAGAGCTAAAGACTGGCGGAGTTCAAACACAGGCAGGTCTATCAAACTTAAAGGCTGTGTTCTGAACCACTGTGCAAGGTAGGTATAAGGATACAAAGAAATTAGACCTCTCATAAGACAAACCTGAAATAAAGACTTGAAAAAGTCATCCACAATACAACACTCTATTATGCTGTGGCATGATAAAATGTGTTTCTCTACCGCCATCCATTCCCCCCCAAATTTATTTGGTATAACTCCATCCAATCTTCCCAAGTGTATGTGTCTGCATGTGTGGAGCTGTGTAATCTCTCTAGTTAGAGGGAGAATTGGCCACAGAGGACTAGCCGTTTTCTCTGAAAAGAGAGATGCCTGCTGTCCACCAGCCCCCTCTGGTACTCTTCCCCAAAATCATGGCTCCCTCTGCCAGCCACAGAGTGTCTGAGAACAGATGGTCAGGGATGGGTGCGGGTGATGCCATCATCCTTGTAGCTCCCCCAGTGCTTCATCACTGGAAAGCAGCTGGGGGGCAGAGGCATGGCAGAGAGAGAGAGAGAGAGAGAGAGAGAGAGAGAGAGAGAGAACAAACTACAGCTGAAAGGCACCAGCAGTAAGAGGTGCACTTTTCCCAGCATGAACTTTTTCTGACCCTGCAGTAGAGTTAGCCTGGTCTAGTCCTTGGAGAGAAAAACACTATTCCTTGACCACAGACTGAACTCTACTATCCACGCAAACAGGATGACAAGGACCAGAGGTCATCGGGATCTTCCCCCTGCTGTAGGTACCTGGTCAGGCCGGCCTTCCACATGGATAGGGGAAGGGTCCGTCAGATTTGCCGCTAAGTACTAAGGACCCATATGACCAGTTGTGGGATTGAGGTTGGGAATAAGTGAAAATGACTTTGGTCTATCTGCAATCCTCGAAACTGAAGAAACTCACAAAAACACAAGCGCATTTGATTTCTCATCTGCCTTCATTTCATGGCATGCACGTCATGTTCTAGTCAAAACCAACCACTTGCCAGGGCCTGAATGTGCCATGCTCTCATGAGCCTCTAGCTTCCCTGAAATAGTCTACCCCGTCCACCTGCCTAATCTATCTTGTGAACTCTTACTCATTCTCCAAATATCAGATCTACCATGTTATCCCCCTCCAACCCCAAGCAGTCTTCTCTCCCAGGGGAAGGTAAGCACCCTTTCTCTGTGATCTAAGTGTCACAGCACACAGCATTACACATTATGACTCTCAGTTTGCACAACCCTCTCCCCACTAGATAGGAAATTCTTTAAGGGAAAGAACTATGCTGTGTTAAGATGACATCTGCCTGGCTCATGGTAGGTACCAGACAATCTGATTCAAAGAACTGACCCGATTAGACATAAGGAAGCACAGAAAAGACCAGTTTCATAGGGAACATTATCTTACCTTCAAAGAATTTAAAGTAAGATGAAGTCAACAAGCATTGACTGCACTGAAGCCATGTATAAAGAAAGAGCTTCCTGTGTGCCCAGAATTGTTCCAAGCACTGGGTAGGACTGGGAAGATGGTGGGAGGTACAAGCATTGTAAAAATAAGATGGTGTCTTGTCTCCTGTGAAGTTTATAAGCTACTTCTTCACACCAACTGAAATAAAAAGCACTGGGGATTTATCTTCATCGTGCTTCTCACCAACGTTCCTCTGGCTCAGAGCACTACATTGCTGGTTTCCAAAACATGAAGTCACATACACAAAACAGTCCCCTGCACATGGACAACTGACTACATGTACAAGCATATTTGTAGCAAACATGCTTCTTGTAGCTGGAATCCTAGCACCAACCTGCATGCCCATTAATGGGAGGGTGAATTAATAAACTGAGTGTAATTGCACAGTGGAACATTATACAGCGGATGAAGCAAATGAACTGCAATGATGACGTGTAGCAATAGAGGTGAACAATAGCAGTAAAAACATTAAGTAAAAAAGGAAGTCCCAAAAGATTATATATAGTCTGATACCTTTCTTATAAAGTTAAAAAAAAAACTACAATATCCACCTGTATAGATGCATACCTTTTGGGTATATGTTTTACGTTTGTATGTAGTCCATTTTAGGACTGCGTTTAGGTGAGAGCATGTAGAAAGGAAAGTAAGAGAACAATGGACACAGGATTCAGATGATGGTTACCTTGGGCAGGGACGGGGGCAGGATGTGGAGGACCATCATCTGGTCAGATGTAAGTTACTTTCCAGGTCTTAGCCTTTGTTGTAGGGATGGATTTATGGTTGCTTACTTTGAATAAGTAAAAAATATAAAGAAAGTGTGCCATAAAGTAAGGATTATAATGAATCCAATTCTTGGCATATAAAGTCCAATATCAAAACAAAAAAAAATGAAGTTATAAGAATGTTGTAACATGATGCCTGAATGTATGCAAAAGGAACAGGTACCCTTTCAGGGAGTGAGGAAGGTCTGGAGAGGACAGCTCATGCACATTCTGCCACTAACTGACTTCCATCAGCCAGCCTATGTCTACATTACCAACAGAAAGGAGGCAAGAAATGGGCATCCGCCCATCCCAGTGTCAATCCACGGAGTCCTCTTTTTCCTCCTGGCATTTGCTGGAGAAACTTGAGCTCTGGAGAACACCAGATACATTTTCATTACCCCAGTATCACAAAGCACTCGTGGACCAGCATTAATCTCATCTTCCCATATTCTGACCCTTTTCAAATTGCATCATAAATTCATGCTGTGACACTGAGTACACAGAGCTTCTGGCAAGAACATCACTGTATTTGCGAATGAAAATCAATCAATTCCATCTTCTTCTGGAAGTTATACCAAGCAGACAAAGCTTTCTCTGGATGGTTTGGACCATATGCCCTGGAGAAAGTGTACCGCAGATGTCTGAGAGATAGACGAAGGGGAGGGAGAGAAGAGTCTCCCGGTGGGAGACAAATGATTCTGGAGAGAACGCGCCCCAGGGGAAACGTGGCCGGCCAGGACACGGAACCATGTCCAATGTCCACAAAAGACATGGCAAAGAGCTCCCACTGCTCCAAACACCCTCAAGCCAAGCCCCTAACCTGAAATTTCAGCCGATGGCAGTTTATTTTTTCTTTTATAAAAAGCAAGGGAGTGAAACGTTGGAACCAGAAAGGGAAATTTTTTTCTGCTCACCTAAGTCTGCCCATTGGCATAACGGTGGACGTTTTTATGCCAGCATGACTACAAACAATCAAGTTTTCTTCCTTGTCAAGACTGCAGAGGAGCTAGCCGTAGTTTAAAATAAAATAAAACAGAAAGTCAAAGTACTGTGTCGTGTCTTTAACTAGTCAAATCATGAATAATGAGAAGAATTAAGGTTTGAGCTCTATACCCCTCTTCATGACCTGAAGTCTGATCTCTAAATTTCAAGCAGGCTCTTTATTCCAGCTTTTGCTGGGGTTCTTCAAAGCACAAAACCATGTCATGGTACTCTCCATACCCCCAGAAGACCCCCACTTTCTTCTTCTTCCTCAACCCCAGCAAAACACCCCACATTTTCCTGCCTGACTGAGTCCTGGGCCTCTTTCCCAGTAAATAATCTTGGTGAGATCTTGCCAAAACATTTCTTAATCACATACTTTCTTTGTCTAAAAAGAGTTATAGATGTAGTAAGTAACCTTTGTTCCCAGTTCTTCCCACATTTTCAAGGGCCCCATCATTTATTGTTAAGCTTGGTTTGCCTCTTTCAGCTACCACTGCTTATACTTTATTTTGGAGCCTGTATTTAAACCCTAGATTAATCAGCATGGAGCAGAAAATTGTGGTTACTCCCCCTAACCTTGCCCTCTAAACATAGGCAGTCTTAACGAGGTGATCACAAAGGATTCTTCTAATTAGCCCCTGGGGACCCAGTGCCAAGCCTCCAGGGACAGCTGGGGCTTTGGTTCTTCTGCAAGAGTCCCTTCCAACCACCATTCTCCTTTTGAGTTTCCAAGGTTGCTGTGAAATGTGGTTTTGAATTCTTTGGCCCCAAATCAAGAGAATAGTAAAGGGATCCCCGAGGGGGAATGACACCATGTGGATTTACCTTTTTGCATCTGAGATGGCAGGTTACACACTAGCACTTAGGCCCAGTGTGAGTTGTTGGGAAGACTAGTAGGCCAGTGAGCTCAATACTGTCCGATGACTAAGATTTTATAGTTTTTGATCCTGCAAAGCTAAGGGAGAAAGGGTTAATGGAACATGAGACAAACCACTGGACAGCCACAGAGCTGAAGCAGAAATGATTAGAAAGCCCAAACTCGAACCATAGTGGTTGCCCAGCAACACCTTCCACGTTCCTCTGTGAGACCCATCCTCCCAGATTGTTGGGTACCTCCTACCTCCTTGGTCAGTTCATTCACTGGTTCTCCACCATCTTCCTGATTGAGTCCCAATGCATTTAACCTGTGCTGAAGGCCTTTTCAATATGACCCTGAAACCTCATCTCTCACCCTTCCCTGTCTACACCAGCAGCCTCTGTGAAGTGGTATGGGGCTTTTGTCCAAAAGGCTGGCTTCCCCCTCTCCTTCACTCAGGCTTTCCCAGAGCACCCTGGAATGGATGAGACTGTGGTTCTGCAGTCAGGCAGCCCAGAAGCTAATGTGGGCCCCACCATTTCCTTAGCATGTGACCCTGGGCAATCAGCAAACCCTGCCTCAGCTTCCTGATTTTTAAAAGAAAAATAATACTAGAAATGCCTACCACATGGCTGACATGAAGATTAAATGAGTGACTATCTGTTAAATCTAGAACAGTACCTTGTACATGGTAAGCATTCAACATGTGGTTAGTCATTATTTGGCTGCTGTTATTACCATTATTCTAGTTGTAATGAACTCTCTCCCTCTTTTAAACCCCTTTAGCACATATTTGCACTTGGTATTGATTGCATACTGGTATGGTTTTTCCATACCACTTATCTTCTTATACATATATCTTATCTCAATTAGGCCACAAGCTCCTTAAAGGTAAAGACTATATAGCTCATGTGCTTTCCTTTCCCTACAATACTTGAAAGTATCTTAAATGCAGGGACACAATAAATGCTTTCTGTTAACAACAACAAAATAATTCTTCCTGAGTTCTACGCTGGCCACAATTGTGCTAAGTCCTTCACACGCATTAGCTCACTTAATGAATTCATTTCTCACACTCAGTGATCTTGACTAAATGGCTAAGCTCTAAGGGATGTTTCTACCCATTTTCTTACTGAAAAAAATTATTGCCAAAGAAACTTAAATTTTAAGAAAGCAGATACCACAGAGCACTGAGAAATCACAGCAGATTAAGTTGTTGAGATGCAACCTCTGTACAACACAAAAATATCCCAGACCTTTTCTGACAGGATATGCAGAATCATATCCAAAGGGCATAAAAGCTTATAAAAAAGAAAACAGTGAATTCCTGACAGGTGTAAACGACAACTTCCTGGTTCGCCTTTGACAGCTGCAGCCCCTGAAGAGTGGCTGAGTAAATAAAGACAAACTGAATCTACCATAAACTCTCTATCCCACCTACTGGTACCCCACATACTAGGACGAAAAATACCAAAGTTAGGCCCTGGTGAACACAAGGGCATTGATATTTGACAGATGAAGAAGACAAAAGAGTAAGAGTAATAATTTCATAAAAATTGCAAAACTATCCACAGACTTTAATGTAGCTGATGGGTAAGCCTAAAAGACCAGAACCTTTTTCAGCAGTGACGGTGACAGAACTTTCTAGGTTAAATCAAAGATAACATTTTAAGCTGTTTTACAACACAATGGAATCTTACTTTGGATTAAATCCAGTGAATAGGAACCTTGAAGATTTCCTTGTAAAAAGGAAAATATGTGAATCAACAAATATCCCCACCATGGACTAAATGAAATGTCTACCAATGTTTAGTCTGACTGTGGCTGGCTGTGTTTGAAGACAGGCTGAAGAACTCTTTGTATGTACATGCAAGGACTATTTCTCTCAAATTCTCCTTTTAATGGCTGAGAAAAAAAGGCTGAAATCATTCACTTTTACTCAATCTTAGGAACATTATACCCCATTTTATCTTCATTACAAAAAAGACTAGAACAAGAATGTACTCTGATTTGCGATTACATTTCAATCAAATCTGATAGGCTATTTTCTCTAAGCAATCTTTCCTCCCTTCCTATCACCCACGTGTGTATGTGTGTGTGTGTGTGTGTGTATTCATATATACATGAAAATACGTGTGTGTGTATTATTGGTTTCTATACATTCATTTCCCACTTCCTGGTTTTTACTCAGTGAAGAAGAAGTATTAAAAAGTCATAAGGAAAAATAAAAGAAGTTGTCACTTTTATTTCACTCAGAAAAAATCAGGAAGTGCCCAAAATCTCAAGAGGGAACCTGCCCTACAGAAATTAGAGCTCTATTATTACACAGATACGGTTCTGTGCCCTTAGGAGTTTGCATATTTCTAAGGGTCTTTAAGTAGCCTAAATTTTCAGTGTCATTTTTTTTCTGGAATGTCCAGGGGCAATTAAGCAGAGCCAATAAACAAATCCTCATAAAGTTCAGTATCAGTGTACTTTTAATGGTTCTATTTACCCTGCTGAAAAGTTAGATGCTGAAAAGTTACACATTCCAGATGACTATAACTACACCCAACATTAACAGTAGAAGAAAAAAACCTCCTTGTTTAGATGACTCTCCCCAAAACCACCAAACTTAGGGCCCTGGCAAGTCCCTCCCAGTGCCTGGAAGCTGTTCCCAGCTCCTTCTCTTCCTCCACTCTCAGCTCCCATGATCCTTAGGACTTCCCCAACCACCCTGCCTGGAACAGCCCTTCCCCCCACCTGGGTCATTCTCCTTCCTATCATTAGAAAAAATGATTTTGTTTTTATTTTATTTATTTTTTTTGCAGGTCTCCTTGCATGAGAACAGTGGCAAGTGGATATCAAAACCTTTTAGGCCTTTCTTTTAAAGGCGGTATCCTCAGTGCCTACAACACTAGGTATGTTTGAACTCCAGCTATAATTATATAATATGAAGGAACTACTATTAGCTTTGTTAGGTGTGATAATGACATTTTGTTTTTTTTTCCAAGTCTGTTAAAGCATACACTTAGGTATTTATTGATGAAATTATGTGAGGAATTTATACTTCAAAATAAGTGGGAAAGTAGTCAGAAGTGTGGTAGATTATAAAGAGAACAAGATTGATCATGTGTTGATTGAAATTGTTGACAGTTGGTGATGAAACATATATAGTTCATTACACTGTTCTCTTCTGAGTAGGTGTGGAAACTGTTCTAATAAAATCCTAAATCCTAAATGAAAAACAAACAGGTAACATTCCACATATTTAGCTGAATATTTATTTGACTTTAGGAGAAAGAATGTCTTTCTAAGTAAAATTTCAAAAGAAAAAAACAAAAAAAAAAAAAGGGTTTTTAAAAAGCTACATACATAAATCTGGAGGGTCCCTCAGTTTATCAAGTTAGTGATGTCGCAAAGCATGCCACCGATCAGTAGCATCTGCAACACACAGATTTACCTGCCACTAAGGAAAGCATGCTTTATCATCTATATTATTTTGCACTTTTTGAAAGAACTTTTAGATGTACACGTGACATTCACTTTCATCTTGTGCAAATAGCAAGAGAAAAATAAGTGACTCAAATTGGCCACGGTGTCCCTAAAACTTCCTATATGCAGGGCCAACAGGGCCAACTCCCTTGAATCACTTCTGACTCAGTTGTCAATGTCTGTGACAAATGACCATCCTTATCCTCTACCCACGTGGCAACACACATCTGTGGAACTAACTTTATAACAGGGTTTAGGAAGGTCAGGCCTTTGTCTTTATGCACAGGCTCATACAGTAATTAAAGGAATACGTCTTCCCAAACAGGAGCTAAGAGGGGGAAGTTTGGGAGGCAACTTTATGAAGTACATACTACTATATGAAATCCCACAAGAAAACTGGTAACATAAGAAAAAAAGAGTAACAATTCTTTAGGTAATTTTTCACTGGGCAATTTGTTTTTGAGTGCACATTCTGATGACATTCCTAGGAAGACAAACTTTAAATTCAGGCTCACAGTTTGCCCTTTGTTACTTGAGACATGAGAGTTACAGAAAGTAATGGATTTACAAAGTAGTCTAAGGGAGAGCTAAAGTTCCCTTTCCTCTTTCCATTCCTGATACTCAAACATACATAACCTGTACATAAGTTGGAAAGTAATACAGCCTAGTGGTATACACATCACAGCTAAAAGTAAATCCATGAATGCATTAATAAATTAATAAAGAAATTTCTCAAGAAAAAAATGAATGAATTCATTTACTTGAGTTCTTTTTACATGTTTAATTTATCTTAGTTGCATTGTAATTTAAACATCTTATCTATAATGGAGGTATGAGTTTGAAAAGTTTGGCTAAGTCAATGTGTTACCTGTGAAATGTGAAATCAAAGCAGTCTTGGAGAAATTCAAACAAATTTCATGCGTTTATGTCTAGTGGGAATTACTAATCTAATCAAGGCAGAATCTTAAAATTAAAAATATTTGCTTTGACAATCTAAGTGTAAAAAAAAAAAGCCATATAGATATTCGCTGAACTGTGGCCTTTAGCCAGGGATAAAAATGAACATTACACTTACAGTCAGAAACTTTCACTCCTAACTTCAGTCTCACACCTGATTTTCTGCATTATTCCACGCAAGTCTATGGACTTTGTGGTTTATAATAAAAAATACAAGAAACTCACTAGAAAGGGGCACAAAATTTCCTCAGGAGTGTTAAGAGGTAACTTTAACTATGTTAATGACCATGGAAGGCCACAGAACTCAAATAGCACGTTACGACAGAAACAAAAAGTGGGGTTGTGTCTACTACTCATTACATGAACCCAACAAATATTATCCTAAAAAAACAACCCAGTGGACTCGATGGTGCTTTCAGCCACTCTGTAACCCAGATACATGTGGCTCACAGCTACCTTGGCATGGCAGAGATCATCTATCTGTGTGGCAAGTATACCAGTCAGACAGAAATTAAGTCTAGGCTCAGTGAGATGCAGAGAAGAGAGGCTGGCCTAGCGGGCTTCCAGAGTAAGGTCAGCTTTGCTCCTGTGCTGCCAGAGAGTATGGACCAGTCCTGGAGGGCCTTAAAGTCACCTGACACCCTATGCTTGACATTCAGGACGATGCCATTTTCCACTCTAGGACCCAAAAGGAAAGAAGATTTTGAAAAGCAGAAAGTAATGAGCACCATGAAGGATTTAAAAACAAAAACAAAACACCTTTTAAAACAACACCTGAAATAAGAGGTCTGAGGTTCACTTGAAGGAACAAACCTCTTTCTCAGCATTCTTCTACTTGAGGGAGGCAGGCTAGAAAGATGGGGAGATGGGCAGCTGCTTTATGGCCAGGCCCTGACACGTGGTGCAACTGGCTAAGAGACCACAGGAGTGTTCAAATTATAGCCGGGAGGAGAAGCAGATCATGAACACCATTGGGGAAATGCTCTAATTAGTTTCCAAGCAGATCATTTTGCTACCGGAAGGTGAAATAAGGACAGTCCAACATTTTCACAAACACTTTGCTGTCTGTTCTTCCCCTCACACGAGTCTTCAATGGAGGGAGTTCATCCCTGGCTGCAAGAAAATCAAAGTGTTCAGGTCAAGTCAATTCTGCCAGAGATGCTTGCCCTGATGCAGTCCCTGTCCCAGCTGGACATGTAGTATGGACCACTCGGGATGAAGTCAGCTACAGCATCACTATTATGGGGCAAAAGAGTTCTCAACCATAAGATACAAAGGAAGCATAATACTCCGCCATCAAAAGTAGCTTTGAATTTTTTTTGTAAATGTAAACATTGGTGATATTAAATAATGTGCATGGGTCAATTTTACAATTTGCTTTCTAGTTTATTGTCAATAGACCTGAAATAAATTGACTGCCCCCAACAACTGTAGGGTTTCTATTTCTAGCAGCTACCATCTGAAGCAGCCAGTGCAGTTCCCTTTAGTTCTCATGAAAACACAGGATTTTTTAAATCATCACTCAGATGGCTGACCAAAATGCTCCAGAAAGCATGAGATCTGAACATTGAAATCCCACCTGTATCTTTTCAGCCTTCGGAGGTCAAAATGCCCTTACTGCCAGAGAACCGTCAAGCTGGATGTCTCAACTTTTACAGAAGAGAAAACTACAAACCAGGATTGATGAGAGTCTTATCTAGGGGAACAGCTAGTCCTAGCTCCCAGCCAAGTGCTGGTCCTACTACATCATGATGCCACACTAAAAAGAAATCAGTAGGAAGAGATCTGTAAACTTGAGAGAAGAAATATGATGGGAAGATATGTGAAACTTAGAGGATGTCGTAATGATGGATGTCAACAGGAGTGTGGTCAGTCTCCTCGAGTGCTCACAGACCCTAGAACAAGCATATTTGAAAGTAAGGAACTATGAATTTCTCTAGCTCTGATACCAAGAGAGAGACATGCATGGTCTGTGAAAGACACAAACCATTGAATATTACCAATGAGGGAAAATTCTTCCTAAATCCATTTCCCTGTGAGAGAAGAGGAGAACAAGAGTGATAAGAATAAATACAGTCAAAGCCCATGAAGGTCCTGTTTTAAAGTATTTATTTATAGATTGGAAGGACAGCAAGATCACTGAACATACCCTAAGTGAACTTTGTGGCAGTCCCACAGGAAGGAGGAAAAAAGGTCACTCTATCACCCCAGTCTGCAGAAACTAGGGAGGGATGAAAGGGTATTCTGTGGGAAGAATTACCAAACTTCACTCAGAAATACTTGCTCTGAAAAATGCAACAATCCACCCATTCACTCATTCATTCATCAAGTACCAAGAACCTACTCTACCTAGAACACTGTACACAACTGCTACAAGTGGCTATTTCTTTTCCAACAACAATCTGACCTGACTTTGAATTCAATGCTGAGAGCCAAAAGGCGGTAAAGGAGAAAAAGTAATCCTTCAAGGCATGATCTCTTCCCAAAAGTGCTTACCCCTTATTTCCTACATGTTCTAACTGTGTTGAAGATTTTTATAGCCCCCCAAAATGGATGTAACATTTCTTTTCAACCCAAATGTCTTAATGGTCCAAACTAATGATCTAATTTATATAGATAACAACAACAAAAATGTCTGGTCGGAGCAGAAAAAAGGCAATTTCAAGAAGAGAAGAGTCATAACTTCTTTCTGGGAGGGGAAGAAGGTACCACCATGTGAATTATGTAGAACAAGGCATAAAGCAATCAGAATGAGCCTCTTACTGCCAACCACCCAGATCTGGTAGTTTTGTTAACTAATGACACATTTTCTAACCTCCAGATTAAACACACAAGTAGACTTCCTCCCTGACCTCAAGAAGGTTCTCTACCTTCATGTCTGAGCAAAAAGACTTGGGTAGTTTCTCAGTGTCCATGATAAAACGCAGCACACATTTACAACCTTAAAATAGGAGTTAGTACGTCAGGGTCTTTCAACTTTCAGAGCCTCAAAGCACTCTCTTCTTGTTCTATTTTCTTGCCCAGACTTCTAATAGCAATAAAATGGTAAGTGTGGTAGTTGGTCATTCATAAACTTTGTTCTTCGATTTATTCAGGAGCAAATATGTATCAAGTGTCACGTGCTGGGCTCTGGGATTACAGAGATGGGCACAATATGGCTCTTCAGCAAGAAGAGTCTTGCCCAGGTAGAGGCACCAAAGCAAACGATGCTTACAGTGGGGAGCAAAGTGCCCAGCAGATTGCACAAGGGGCTGGGGAGTACTGAGGGGAGTGCCTCCTCTGCCACTGGGGGGTCGGGAAGGGTTGGGTAACTACACTGAGAGACGTCGAGAATGAACAGGTGTTTGTCATGTAGAAATGGGCAAACACTAATACAGTAGATGCTCTTAGCAGCCCTATAAACACGTGTTACCATCCTCACAGCAACCCTATGTAGGTGTCACTGTCCTGATTTTACAGTGAAGATATCAGAAGTTTAAAGAGGTAAATGATTTGTCCCCTAAAGTTACAGAGTAAGTAGCACTAGACTGGCCCTATTACATATCATAGGTGTTCAGTATTTATTCAGTTAATCCAAGTGATCGGACTCCATATCCTATGCATGCTATCTATGTTAGCTCCATCCCAGTAAATTAACCAAGACAGATTCAGAAAAACTTCAGTCTAGCTGTCCCCCTTCCTACGGGAAAGAAACAGGTCTTCATGCAGGACCATCACATCAGGTCCAAGGCAGATGCATGGGTGTGCACACATACATATGCACACATGTATGCAGGGGCAGGCAGACGTAGGGTTACGGTTGTAATACAAATAAAGAATACAGGAATGAATAAATAGTACAAGAATAAACTCTGTTTCATGTATTCACAACTAGAAACCTACTTTTTCCCACCCCTATATTTCCAAGTAGTCTAGATATATATGTTATGCTCTCTTACACAGAGCCAAGAAAGAACTTGGATTCTTAGTGGCACTTCAGTTCAGCTTTGTAGTTACTGGCAGAGAAAGGGTGGGGGGCGGGGGCAGGGGGAAAGGTTCCTCACAAAGCCAGACCCATCTATCTTCCTCTTTTTTCAGAGGCAGCAACTAGAATTGATCTGTGATAGGTTTTCCTGTCTTTCAGGAACATCCAAGCAAACCACATTGTCTTCATAGGGAGGAGAAAACGACAAGGAGATCTTCCTTTTGCTGATTTGGTTTACATTTAATAATAAGCAGAAACTCAATTTAAAAACCAAAGCACTGCTGCTCACATATGACTGAAGATTCTGAATTGACAACTACAAGTATAAACTCCGTGTTGTTCTCCAGATAAGCAAACTTCTTAACAACCTGACTTCATCTGACAATGCTGCAGATCCACACTACCCTCAGCCAACAGTCGGACTGCAGTATCAGACGCTGAGCCAAACACAGAATTAATCAAAGACCACATTCAGTTTTCTACACGTTCCTCCATTCAACAAGTATTTGTGGAGCACCAACTCTATGCCCAGCACTGTGGTCCAGGCCACAAAACCAAGGTGGGCCCTAACTTAATGGGCTTATTGCCAAGGGATGGATATAAACAGGCAATTACAAGATCACATGACAGAAGTTTCAAAATGGGTTTTATGAGGGTACAGGAGAGGCTTCAGAAGAGGGACATCTCATCCAGACTCTGGAAGAGGCTCCTGGGGGCCACGCCTGAGGGCGAGTAGGAGAAGGAAGGTGGCTGGGAGAAGGAAGATGCGTTTCAGGAACAGGGAATGGCATATGCAACGACTGGGAGGTGGAAGGATGGCGCCTTCAGAGAGTTCTGAGGCACTGGTTTCGGTAAAGGGAGTCTGGAGGTAAGAGACCAGGGACAGGGCCAGAGAAGGAAGCAAGGCCGGATCACACAGGGCGTCACAGCCTCGCCAGGGTCAGCTGGGCTTTCACCTGAGAACAACAGGCAGCAGTTATTGGAGCAGTTTGGGAAAGATGATGACTGGGGGCAGGGAGAGGCCGACGGAGCTCCTGCATTTCCAAGCTAAGAGTAGACTAAGAAAAAGGCAGAGAACTCGCATGCTCCATCACATCGCTTTGTTGGACCTGAAGTCACTACTGAGTGTCTGCAGTCATCTGCCAAGCCATCGCCCGGCCTGAACCCAGTGCAAACTAACGAGGAAAGCAACATGAACACGGCCATTGACTATGGCAAGGAACACAGGGCAAGGAACGAGAATAGGAACCTTTAAGTTGCCTTCAAGGACTTTTTCTTTACAGTATTATTTAACCATTTCTAGGTATACATAGTTCTGCCTTACCTACTTTTTTCTAAAAAAGAAAGAAGTCCCATGTATTAGCTTCAAATTATCATTTCCTTTGAATGTACAAGATGCGCTGACTTTAGAAGACTGTATCATGACTTTGGGATGGTGAGTTTTTCAAAGGTCTGAAATGTACAGATGCCCCAGTTAGTAATTTATAATACTTTTCAAATATATATTACTATGAGTAAAGGACTTCCAAGGGCCTTTTGTTTATTTGCTTGCTTTATTTCTGCCCATTAGAGCAGAAGTACAAATTGTGATGTCTACAAAGTCCTCTCTAAATGCCTTCTGGGTAATTCTGAGATCAATCAACCTGGGAGCTACAGGTGCTTTGGGGTGAAAAACATCCTGATGGTAATATATTTCTGCAGGTTAGAGAAGTAGGCTTACCGCTGAAGCAACTGTTAGGTTTATTACAATGAATAAATATATGCATGCAGCCCTGACTGGGTGGCTCAGTCAGTTGGAGCATCTTCCTGTACAACAAAGGGTTGCGGGTTCGGTCCCAGTCAGGGCACATATGGGAGACAACAGATCAATGTTTCTTTCTCACATCAGTATTTCTCTCTCGTCCTCACTGTCTCTTCCTCTCTTCCTCTCTCTCTCTCTCTCTCTCTCTCTCTCTGAAACCAATAAACATGTCCTCAGGAGAGGATTAAAAAATAATAATATTAAATAGATATGTGAAGAATGGGGAACCCTTTTGCACTGTTGGTGGGAATGCAGACTGATGCAGCCACTTTGGAAAACAGTATGGAGTTTCCTCAAAAAATGAAAAATGGATCTGCCTTTTGACCCAGCAATCCCACTTCTGGCAATATATCCAAAGGAACCCAAAACACTAATTTGAAAGAACATAAGCACCCCTATGTTCACTGCAGCATTATTTACAATTGCCAAGATATGGAAGCAGCCCAAGTGTCCATCAATAGATGAGTGGATAAAACAACTATGAGACACTTACATAATGGAATACTACTCGGCCATAAGAAAGAAGGAAGTGTTACCCTTTGCGACAGTATGGATAGGCCTGGAGAACATTATGCTAAGTGAAATAAGCCAGTCAGAGAAAGATAAATACCATACGATTTCACTCATATGTGGAATCGAATGAGCGAACTGAACTAAGCAAAACAGAGACAGACTCATAGGTAGAGAGTTGGATGACAGCTAAGGTGGGGGAGGTTAGGGGATGGAGGAACTGAGCAAAAAGGAAAAAGGACTCATGGACATGGACAACAATGTGGTAATTGCTGGGGGAAGGAGGGCACAGAGGAACTAAATGGTAATGGAAAAAAGATAATACAAAAATTTATACATAAATAAATAAATGTGTGCAAAGAGGTAAGGCCTATCCTACGGAACTGAATGAAGGCCCAGCAACACCTACACAGCCCATAATGCAATCAGAGCCTTCTGTAAGTGTTGACTGGGGGCTGTAGCTTCCCCCCAACCTTAGGAGGGCTATGGCTCTCATTACATTACCACCAGGTTCCCCACCATGCTTAGCGAAGCAAGGACATGGCCATCAGGACTTGGCTCCTGACTCCTGGAGGACGTGGAAGCAATGACAGCCAAGTTGTCTCCCTCCCTACCCCCTCAAGTCCATCATCACTCCAGGAGGATGGACATTCATGCTCTCCTGGAAAAGAGGAGCAGGAAGCAGCTGGCTTCCAAATGCAGGGTTGCACAACCAGGTCATCGTGGGGAAAACATCAAAAACAAACCTAAAAAATTCCCCTAGGCCCTGAGCCACAGCACACACTTCAGCCGGGCCACAGAAGGTGCCAAACCAAAGGGTGTCTCCATTCTCTCTGGCTGTTTTCTGCACACTGTTGTAACGTTAAAAACACTGTCTCCTCTTCGGATTGTAAACCCTAGAGGGAAGGCACCTAGGACCATTTTTGGAACTCTCCAACTTGGAGAACTGGCATCACTTCATGAAAACCATGCACAAAAGAAATTACTCTTTTTCATTTTTAAAAGCCTGAGCATCCCTTCCTAGGTCACCGGCCGGCCATCTGCTCTCTGGCCCAGAATTCCTGCTTTCCCTCTTCCTCCACAAGCCCTTTTGAACATCCTCTGGCATTTTACATGGCTACGTCCCCTGGCCTATGGAATTAGCAAGCAAGGACTTCCCAAAAATCAGGCGAAAAAGGAAGGAAGCTAATGATCTGGCCACGTGCGAGCACACTCTTTATTGTTTGCTGGATTCCGAGCATTGTCCTTACAAGACCCCCAAGGTAAACAATATCTAAATACCCATAACCGTTAACTTGTACCTTTTAGAGGAAGGGGATATGGAGGCCATTCCTTCCAGGTACAGAAAAATTCTCCGAGATGGAGTTGCATTAGTAGAGGAATAAACACGATGCTCGCTTCAACCAAAGTTCACAGCATGGCCATTCCATTCCTGAGTTTTATTACTGAAGTGCGCTCACAACAGCAGTGAATCACTGCCAGCTCCCAGTTTGGAGACCATGGGACATCAGCTGACTGGGCTGGGAAAAAGGAAAAAGACCATTCTAACAATAGCCACTGGCATAATCTTGCCAGAATCAAAAATGGGACATTAAGCAAAAAAAAAAAAACCCAAAAAAACAAAAACAAACAAACAAAAAAACCAATTGAAAATGGTATGGTGATAAAATGAGACAAGCTTTCCTATGGAACAGATAAACTGATGTATTTGGGGTAACTACAACTATAACATTTGAAGGGCTCGAGTGGAAAAAATATTGATTTTTGAAGGAATGAGTTTATGCATCCAACATACTTTTTCTCTAACCATTACTCCTCAAACATCCCATATTTGAACCTTATATGACTAAAAAGTTCAAGGTTTAGACTTGATTTAACTGCCATTTAGAAATATGTTGAACTCCTCTAGGTCTTCCCTCAGCCATTAGGCAGCCAAAGGTTTCAAATCCTAACAGTGGCTTCCTTTCGATACTGAGACAGCCTTTCTTTTCTTCAGCAGGCAGTACTAGCTGCTCTCCGGCATCAGCCCAGTCTCTACAGCCACCTAGATTTCTTCCCTCACAGACCTCCCCAGAGCGCTCCTTAGCACTGAAAACTCAGGTCACATCCTGCCCCGCCACGGCCCTTCTCACTTACCGCCCACCTGCTCAGAAAGTTGCCCCTTCCACAGTCTGGATCAACACCCTCTCCTGTGCACACCATCACAGCGCCACAGCTTGGCTCCGTCAGAGCCACACAAATACCCAGCTCTCGCAGCTGAAACACTCCCTTTCCCTTCTGTCGCTGGATGTTCAAGTTCAAAGTTAGTGAGAAGTGCCAAATTTTAAAGTCTGATCGTCCTTCAGTCAGGGAAAAGGCGAAGGGAATGGAAAGGACTTCCACATCGCACAGCCTTCCCACAGCAGTAACATGGCAATCACTTTCCCCCCTGGCTAATTCGGGGCTGCCCCCAAAGCAACGGCTATGGACTCAACCAGGCTCCTGAGTGGATCTGCTGACCACCTTCTGTCCTTCACCCTGAGGACATCTGACTTCCAATCTGAAGCTCGATACTGCTGACTGGTCCCTTTCCTTAAGACAGGGCAACTCGGTGACAGTGAACATTTCATACCCAGGATGCCCGTGGTTAACGTGTGGCGCGGGTCAGTGAGATTTCAATAAGGCGGCTGTCTGCTACGGGTGGCATGGTTTATGGGCTACTCTGCTGCTTCCCTCTTAACTCTCCTTCACTCTGCATTTTGGTAAATAGCACTGTATATTACAGGCAAGCTTTGTTTCACCCCATTAACAGAGGACAATTGTATTAGCCATATGAATCTGAGTTCCCATGTTACTTAATTGCCACACTGCTGTGTTAACGAAGTTCGGAGGGGGTTTGGCAAGAGCGTAGATCACCTTCATGTACAGATATTTGTGGTTTTATTTTTCCTTTTGCCAGCTTGCCTCTCAGTTTCAATTGCCTACCATCTGCCTTTGAACAATCTAAGTGCGAGCAGATAGATTTTTTTTGGAGAATGAAATGCTTTGAGCTCCTCCTAGAAAAGCATTTTCATACACTGGTTTTCAGGGCATTCGCTGTTTAATAGGATCTCAGAGGCGATTCAGTTTGGGTTGGAAGTTGGTTCCTTTTCATAGTCCAAGTGCATTGTAAAATAAAAACTTTGTGATCCTAGTTTTTTACCAGAAGGAAAGAGAGTAGTCGGGGCCAGAACTAACCTCTCACCTTAATATGACCTCTGAAACACCCACAGAGTGGGCAGGTGGTGGGACGGGGGAGCCAAGGGCCTGTCATGTATATGGTCTACTTCCTACTCTGCCATCCTTAATTCGTTTTCAGTTTTTTAAAAGATCCAAACATGATGCATTCAAGACCTTCTGAATTTGTGGTTTTCTTTACATGACCAAAAGCACCTGACCGAAAAGTACATGTGTTCACTCAGTTCACCTGCCTGATTGAAAAACAAAACAAAACGAAATAAATTGGAAGGTTTTGATTTAAACTGATCTGCTATTTTGAAAATACAGCTGAAAGTAAATAAAACCAACTACTGACTCAAAAATCATCAAGTTAGCTGGGAATTAGAAGCCCTGGGTTCTAGTTAGGGCCTTAGTCTGAAATTCCTGTAGCTGTGCATGTCTAAATTCTAGTTAGTTAGTTATTCTAATGACTATCTCCTGAATTACAAGTGTTCAGCAGTCACAACTGACTGGACAGACATCATGGATGCTTCCTGTTCAGATCCGTTATCACTGTGACCGGAGACTCAGAGCCCTGTACAGCACACTGAGCTTTAATGAAAGAGTCAAAGACACAAAGCTTCAGACCCAGGCCCCTCCTTAAAAAACTCTCAGACTACAGCAGTCTGGAGCTGGAATCCCAGCCACTAAACCCCACTGGACGCCCATGCTGAATTGATGAGTCCTCGTTGTTTTGGAATTGCTGTAGAGGCTAACGCTGAGTTAAAAAAAAAGATCAACGGCTCTCTCCTTTCCTCCTCTGCAGAAACACAGGGATACAAGCCAGGGGTAGAGGATCCCTGTTCTGGGAAAGAGAGATGCACAATAACCTTTAAGGTTCCAGTTGTTCTCATCACTTCTTAAGAGCAAATACATAAGGAAAGCAAGAACAACCCACGGACCCTGCTCCCTCCACCCATCCCACTCCAAAAAGTCTACAGAATTTTAATAAAATGTTAGTGACTCTTTGTTACATCATAAATGATTAAAGTCCTGAAAGGAACATGTTTTGAACCCTACAAGGCAAATTTTGAAGTGTAACACTTATAAAGTGTCATGCTTTAGGTGGCGTAAAATTTCACCTACTTGCCTGACCACATTAAAGCTACTAAAGCCTACTTCTCATTTATGAAGAGGGAATTAGTATGCATGTCTGGCCAGGTCATACAACTGATCCCATGAGCCATCTCCCTAAATCTTCTCCCCATTATTTTTAGAAGAGTGGGAAGTTCTCAGCCTTCATTCCTAAGTGATGTTGCTCTTTGGTGGGGTATGAGTCAAACAGAATTCCCTCCATCTATTCCAAGAACATGGTATATTACCCAGAATATGGTAAACAGGACGAAACTGCCCTTTTACAGAAAAATCTTACACATGGGTAGTAATAAAGGGTCAAAGAATTTGGCTATCTCAGTAAAAGTCTGAATAGAAAAGCCTATTTAAAGGAATGCAATTTCACTACGTAAATATAGCACAGCACATATTACAAACTCTGCTATAAAATGAGAAAATTATATTGCCAATAGACTAATATTGCATAGTAACATATCAGAAACATTAGAAGTTTTAACATACAGAAATTATTAGTTGTTGAAATTAAAACAATAATTGTAAGTTCTAAGGCTACTGTCTAAAATAGTCAGACATTTAAACTGGGTTGCTTACCCAAGCTCAGCAGGACATACATAAATAACAAAGAAAAGAGTAACTTTTAAGCTTTTACACTATAATAAGCACATGGACATTCTTCAATTATTATAAATTGGAATTATCAACATATCAAAAGCTGCCAAAAATTTACTTTCCTTCCCCTATTTCCAATGGGTGTACTTGATATAAGTAAGTACTGAATACTATTATGTCCACTTAGCAAATTTAGGTAATGAGAATTGCTATAATCTTTAATTAACAGGAATATCAGCATACCCCCAAGAACAAGAAAAACTTAAATGTCAGAAGGAAGCAATAAAGTACAAAATGAAAAGCAAGGTTAATCATTAAGTACTAAGTCATTTGGGGAAGGAATGTAATTGCAGCAGCATAACAGAAAGCAGAGAGAAAGGCAAGAATTGGTGTGAAAAGGAGCACGTAGCAGCTGGGGTATCAGAGCCCACAGCCCTGCGGCCAGAGCAAGTGTGTTGTTGGAGACTCACTTCAGGACATCTTACTTTAAAGGTGCAGCCAGACACTATGTGCTAAAGGGCAATGGTTTCTATTTGGGCACCATGAATGAGTACATGATGACATGAAGGAGAAACAAATTAATTTTCTGTTAATATAAAAAGGGAAAGGTTCCCCCAAATACGTTTACACAGGAGAAAGGAAAAGAAAAATGAGGAGGAAACTAAGGAGAGGTCTAGAAGTGAACGGTAAGGCTAAGTAGGCTAATAAGAATAGAGACAGAAGGAAGTTGTGCACCACAGGAGACAGAGACGCAAAGGAAGAAAAGCAGGCAGGTAAGCCTGGGATCGCTGGTAATAATCTTACTGCGCAAGAGGTGGCACAGGCAGAGCCTTGAGGAAGGAAGAGAGGGAGGGAGGGGGGGAGGGAGGAAGGGGAAACGGAAACGGGGAAAGAGAGAAGGCAAGAGAGAGAAAGCAAGGGGGCAGGGAGGGAGAGAAATGAAGAAGGAGGGGGAGGGAGGAGGGGAGAAAGAGAGAGAGAGAAAGAAAGATAGTTAAGTCCATCAGCCCCCTTCCCAACTTCTATTAGATCAGACTTCGAAGTCACTTACAACACAAAGTTGAGAGTGGCAGCTGCGAGCCTTCTGTTACAGAGTTCTACTATTAGTTGTGAACAGCATTTTGATGTTCTGGGAATGCATATGGGTTTGATGTAGTGTGGGAACTAAAGTAAAGCCCAGCAAATGGGAAGTGAGTTTACAAAAAATCCTTTAAAGACGCGTGCGCATGCTTGTGTGGGTGTGTATCCGCGTAGACCCAGTGTCACATCTCCCACAAAGCGAGGACTGCAAAGAATTACAGGGTTTGAAGACACGGCTCTGAGTTCAACACAGAGCGCCTGGAGGAAAGCCAAGTGCAGGAGCTGCCTTCCATCTCAGAGTGCAGGACTTGCCAAAGGGATTAGGCTACTGGCCCAGGAGGTCTTACATCCTGCTCTGAAGATGGCCAGGGAGGAGGCGTGTGCTCCTGTGTGTGTGTTTGTTTAACACAGGGAGCACACCTGGCTGGGCAGCTGTGCAATCCGATACCACAGGGGGGAAATTTCTTCCCGACCTCAAATTGTGATCAGATTCTGCCCTGAAGCATAAGGCTTAAGTGTCCTTGCAACTTTTATCCAGAAAAAAAGACAAATATACTAAGGAGTCCTTCTTCAACACCAGCCAGGAGTCAGAAAAATGGAGGAAGTTCAGAAAAAACCCAGGGTCTGGTCGCCTCCGCTACACCGAAGACTGGTTAGAACCAAGGTTATTCCTCACCAACCCTGATTTCATGGAATTTTATTTTCAATAAAAGTAATTGCTAATATATAACAGCACACCCCCCCTTTCTTTTTTGGTAATGCTTGCCACGTAAATAAAGAACAGTGAAAAGTCCTTTATCAGATCGCACATTACAATGTAGGGTTTGGAAAATATGATAAACTTCTGCACAGACACTTATTATTCCACTCCTATTTACATTCAACAGCTCGTTAAGAAATGTTCTCCTAGGAGGGTCAGTTTTTAAACAACTTCAAGTGAAAACAATGACTGATAGCCCTAATAGAGTCATCGAGCTTCAAATTTTGTTCTTAAGCAGGTTCCTAGAACTAGGATCATAATTCCTCCCAGAACTAAATGGGGGCAATCCCAAAATTAAATTGTGATACGCCAATTGTCAGGAACCTTAATTCCCATCAGTACTAAGCCCGCATGTTCCCTGAACAGTCAGCTTATCACTGGATCTGGTAAGGCAGGAAGAGAGAGAGAGAGGAAGCGGACAGGGAAGGAAATGGCCTCTATACCAACAGTGTTGGCAGTGGACATGCTGGGCAAGGACAGCAACAGTGGGAGGAAATCTGACAACAGCACGTTGTCCAAGTATGAGGTATATGAGCTGAGTTCATAAGAGGGCACACCCTTAGCGGCCACCCCCGCCTCACAGCAGTTTCATCAGTGTGTACTTTCACTGGGAATATGGGGACCTATGCTTGGCTGTCCCCCTCGATGGCTTACATTAGCATTCCTGTAACAACTCCCAACTTGCCACACAACCCGTCTTGGATCCTATCTGAGAGGGGCAAGGGTAACCTTGGCTCCCTGAGAAGACAGAAAGGACTACAGTAAAGCAGTGTGGGGACAACCCACCTGCAGCCAAGATGACATCAAGGCCAGCAGGGCCACCAGGCAGCTATAGTGTGGGTCTGGACAAGACAGCCCCTGGCAGATGGCCAGGAAAATCTGGCAGATGTCAGTTTAGGGAGAATTGTAAAAAATCCCTCACTGGGTCTGATTGGGTTCAGGAAGTTAAAACTTCATACATCCTGATGTTCCATATCCCTGCTCGACATCAACAGCAACAAGAGTAAGGCAAGAAAATGAGCCATTGGGGTTTACGTGAAAGGTCCAGGTATATCTGCTTCTATCTCAAAATACCTGACTTCTCCCGATTGGCCCATTGCACACTTACCAGGTGGTTCATAACCCCAATACACTCTCCCAATAGTCTCCTCTTTAAGCAAATAGCATTGAGTTGTCCACTGTACACAGAAATGGTAAGGCAGCCATACCATCCACTAGATGTGACTCTGAGTTGTGTTTCTAGTCCTGTGGTATGCTCATTCTCACTCTTTTAGTCCTCCAGGGCAAGACCCTGGGAGTGGAATAAGAAGTCCAAGGAGATCATCACTGCACATAAGGACAGAAGAGAGCATGGGGTTTGAAGGAGAAGGCTGAAAAGAGGTGACCCACATGAAAAGTAATCACTGACTTGGAAAGGCCATTGCGGATGTCGAAGAAGGCTCAGAAAGCTGTGCTGCTCTTGCAGGTTATCTCTACCAATCGGCTAGCAGAGGAACGAGGTAGGGGAACAAGTGATAGTCCCACTCCGTGGTGACAGGCCACTGGTTCCCAGAGTCACCCAGCTAGCAATGCTCAAACTGCACACGGCTGCAACATACAGCCACCAGCTCTCTCTCCCTCATGTAGGAAGCCTCTTGAGCCAAGCCAAGAGGAAGATGGACACATGATGAAGTTCATTCATTTTAGGCTGTTATGCTTCTTATATATCTGGCTTAAAGGTTCTCAAGCCTTTTCTCCAGCTTTCTGTGTTCCTCTCTGGAAGGAGGGCAATCAAGCAGTAAAGAATGAGTGGGTGTTATGTGTGCACATGTATATTCAGTGCTTGAGTCCACAGGAACACCTCAGTGTTGGGGGTGGCAGTATGGTTAGCCCTGACATGTCATCCTGACATGGCAACAACGAGGTGTTTCTTCCTTTGCCTTTCTTCCTTTCTCTATCTTCCAAGGGCATTTGCCCAGGATTTCAACTGTGTGAGGTCTTTATCTTACACTTTTCTTAAAAGAAAAAAGATTTTATTTATTTATTTTTAGAGAGGGGAAGGGAAGGAGAAAGAGAGAGAAAGAAAGATCAATGTGTGGTTGCGTCTCGAGCACCCACAACCAGGGACTTGGCCCACAACCCAAGTATGTGCCCTGACTGGGAATCGAACTGGCGACCCTTTGGATCACAGTCTGGCACTCAATCCACTGAGCTATACCAGCCAGGGCTCACTTTTCTTACCTATCACAGAGTCTAGCACCTACTGATCCCATACCGGAAACTTAATAAATACTTGCTGATATAAAAACTTCTATTCAACTAACATACACTGGACCTTCTCTGTGCCAGGCACTGTGCTGGACACTGAAAATATAAAAATGAATCCAACAGAATCCTGCTCTCAGTGGACATTCAACTCTAGTTAGAGGATGATAAACAATCAAACTATACCAGGATCATTCCAAATAACAAAGGCATGTTCAACACAGCATGTTCAACACTGTGCCTGTCAGCAACAAGGAAGGCTTCAGATGACAAATTGGCTACAGGGCAGAAAAAGGATCAGGCGAAGATTCCAGGCATAAAAGTTCATTATGCGGCTTGGGAGAACAGCAGGTTGTTGGTGGGAACATAACATGGAGGGGGAGGTTGGAGATGATTCTAGAAAGGCAGGCTATGCAGGGCTTTGCATGCCGTGATAAAGAGCTCGATTTTACCCTGAACTGCAGTGTCAGAAAGAAACTGGTGTGACAAAGTTTTATTTGCAAAAAGAATCATTCTGGGCTGGATCGGAGAGTGCATGAATGGAGCTAAGACAATTAGATGAGAGCGAGCTGAAGAGCCTCGGGTCAGAAGGAAGACAGCGCAAGTTGGGATGGAGAAGAAAGAACGGCATACGAGATACTGGGTGTGGGTCCAAGAAGAGAGTACATCTGTCCTCAAGAAGCCTACGACCCAGTGGCCTAACGGAGCAACGGTGGCTGAGACTATCAGTGAGCTGTGGACCAGAGAATGGCCATCACTCACTCTCCTTAGTCCTGGATGGCTGTTGTGGCAGTGCTGGCTTTAAGCTGGCCTTTGAAGAATGACAGAGAGGTGACTTGGCAGAACTATTCATTTACTCTCCTTCTTTTGGCTATTCTCCCCTGAGATTCGTGGCCTGAACAGTTTTATTTAGCTCCATCTTTATGGTGTAAGACTCTTAGATGGATTCTCTTAACAGAACCCTCCACCCCAGAAACAGTTGCCATCTTCTCTCACCTCAATGCTGCTCATCAACACCTCTCGACAGTATCTGACCTAAGTGGGACAAAATAAATAAATAAAAACAATACTAATAAGGCTCCGCCAGGCTGGCAAACTGATCCAGTAAGAGGATTAGACAAGATACTTGTTTTTGTTGTTGTTGTTGTTGTTGTTGTTGTTTTAACACAGCAGCTGCAAACGCAGTAGAAGCATGGCATCCTAGTTACAAGAGAGTTCTCATTAAAATCCAATAGCAGCAGAAACTGATATGAACCAATTTTCAGCTACATCACCTGAATGTAAAAAGAAGTTCAAGTTAGATTAAACACATAACCCTGCTTTGCTGAACTTGGGAACAAGAATGCTAGTTTGCTTATGGGGAGGTGATTATCTCTTCATCCAAGTATTCTAAATCCTTAAAGCATCTATTATATTCTTAGGGTACCCTCATAAACAGACTGAAGCTTTCTGAAGCATGCTTGATTTGTGCCCTGTGGTTGACCAAACACCTCTTCATTTGAGCCAGCTTAAAAAACAAACCAGGATATAGTCCAATGTAGAATGTGGATACTACTGAAGGAGCAAATAAACAACACTTAAAATTAGTTTTTCAGTTCATTGGTTACTGCAGATACATACACACATAAGCTACCAACTTACAAACACCACAGGCAAACTATTTCATAGCTGCAATGTCCACATTACCTTCCCAGACCAGACCAGGCAGACACCCGTGGAAGCTGCTTGTTAATAGCCCCTCGCATTGCTATTTAACAATCCACTTATAGCCCAACAGAAAGCCAACCCTCCAAGGAGATATATTTTATATCTCTATGTAAGATTTATTCACCACAAGGCTGGGTTTTGTGCAATCTTCCAGTCTATAAGCCAGAAATTACCTTATAACAAAGTTTCTGTGACTTACAATCCTGTAAGCATGCCATGTCTGGGCACATATGCAAAGAGAGTCACAAGAACAAACCCCTGGAATAAAAGCAGAATGATGCCCAAGAAAGCACACGTCATATCATACAGTCCTGACCGGGACTAAAAATAGCACATCAAGGCATGGTGTCAGCTACCCTCTCACTGTTCTCACTAGACATGCTAATTCTAACCTCCAGTGTCGATTCTTAAGCTTGAGCCTTCAATAACTACCTAGGAACCTTACCCCAACCCGAAGAAGCTCTTTTCTAGGCTTTGGAGTGTGGAGCAATCTTTCAATGCACTTCAAGTATGAGGCCAAGAATGCACACAAATGCAAGCAGAGAGTGAACCTTAAATTGTTGTTCACCACCCCCCAGCAAAGCCTAACATTTGTGCCCGGGGGACACTAGGACCAGCAGAGAGACTGCCTTTCTGGAAAATGGTATACTAAAACCCCTGACGTGCTAGGCACGGTCAACTGCCCAACATGCACCCACCCAGACTAACGCATGCCTCACCCTGCCTGGAGAAGTAAGCAGCCAGACCTCCCCAAGTAGCAGAATCTTGTCAACACAGGCCCCATTCGGAGTCCCAAAAAGATTAGAGAAGTAAAGCCTAGGAATGCAAGACCCTAAGAAGAACCACAGACACCACCAATCTGCGGGGCTGGAGCTGGGAGGTGAATTCTTTCCAATAACCCCTTTGGCACTTAGCCCGGCAGTCCACAAACATGTGCTTCAAGGCAGAGTCACTGAACTTGCCTTGGGTTCCGAGGATCATCCTACACTGCATCCAAATAAGAAACAGGACATGTTGTGAACTTGCTGTCACCTATAACCTAGATAGAAATGAACTGAGAGGCAAGAAGCCTACCCTCTCATCCACCCACGCCGACTCCACGGCGGACCTTTAAATACCACAGCTGAAATGGAAATGTGCACGGAACCGTCTTTCCCTTAAATCGGACTGCTCCACATGATGGCTAACCACAAAAGCACCCACAGGCCTTCCCCCTACCTTAGAGAACCACCACTTGGCCACTTTCCCAAAATTCTCAAGATAGACAAATTCTCGGAAGAACCGGCTAACGTGAATAGTGACTGGGCCCCAGGTCCACCTCTTCCATCTCTGCTAGAATCACAAGGCCTTCCAGTGGGCCCCACAGGGCTCTGTGCCTTTTTTCCTTCTTACGTTTTCAAGGTTCTTTTCCCTCGAGGCCTTTTCCCACATGTCTCCAAGCTCTGCACGCTGCCTTGCACCCAGAATATAATGAAAAAATATCATGCTGTTGATATCAGTGCCTCCTTGTTCATTTTCTAGGGTAGTCAGCTTAGAAAAGCCACAATGCCAGGAAGGGTGGGAGCACGGGAGACAGGTACATTAACAGGTGCCCTACTTGAGACGTAACCGAACACCTAGGTCCCTTTGCCTGTTGCCCTGCCTGTCTGGGTGAAAGTTAGATACCTTTACAGCATGCTGAAAACGATTAGAGGATCATCACTCCAGCCTTCCTGTGCTCGCCAACATTCCCCCTGGATTCCATCGTGTGCAAACGCTGGGTCTGACCTCCAGCTGACTTCTGCCTGCAGAGCAGTGCACACTCGCCATCTAAGGCACGCCCTGCCAAAAGCACAGAGCCTCACAGGCACAAAAAGGCAGAATGCAAAATTCAGAAAGTGACCCTTCGTTTTTCTGGTTCTCAGAAGCTAAAGACTCTGAGCCTTCTGAATGGTATGGTCTCTATTTTCACCCTACAGTATTGGAGTCAGCAGACCAAGGGAAGCACTAAATGGCCCGAAGTCAAGTAAGGAGTTGGCACCTTTCCAGGGGATTTGAGACGTAGTCAGCCAAATCAGGTCATTCAGGTCTCTGAATCAGGAGAAGAGGAGACGTACTCAGCCTTAGGGAATCTACAGTACTCGGACTTCATTCCCAAAATGACAGCTCTCCCACCTGGCTTACCTCACTTGGAATATAGACGAGATCAAAGGGCGCAAAGTGACAGTGACTCCTGACCTGCTGTCCCCACCTATCACTGGACACTACTTTCAGGACTCGTGCGTCAGGAGAGCCCCAGGTATCAACAATGCAAGGCACCGGTCAAGTGAATTCATAACATGCATTTTTAAAATCTCCAAGACAGCTACTAAACACACCAGGGGTCTGATCTTTGGAATTTTCCATTTCCCAAAGCCAGGGGTGCCAACTCTGGCAGGAAGTTGGGCAAGGGCACACAAAGAGGCCCAAAGAGAATTCACTTCTGTCCCTTTGGGTGCCGGCCTTTGATCACAAAATCGACATACAAAAATGCGTAGTTGGTCCGTATGGCTGAGTGAGGAGACACTCCAGTCTGGTTTGTCCTGTCAGGAGTCTGACTGGATGGTTAAGGAGAGTCTGGGAAAGACAAATGGTCCAGAAGCCACATGAATAATGAAGGAACTAGTGTGGAGAAGTTTCCTTCCTTTGTCTGAACTCCTCAGAGCAGTCCAGCAAAGAGCTTGGCAAACTCCCGCTCCCCTTTCATAAAGTCCATACTACATTTCCTCTTGCCCACTCCAGTGTGGATCTATTCATCCAACTATTCAAAATTAGGCTGGAACAATCCTAATTCCAAATTGTCTCTTGACCTGGGTTCTTTGTTAGAGTCCCCAATACTGTTCCTAACCACACCCATAGCAAGGGGGATACCCGAGCCCTCCCTCCCCCTCTCATCACTCAGCAGGGCCACACCGGCCACACCGGCCACACCTAGACCCACACTTCCGAAAGGGAACAAGGGGAAGTGCTGGGAAATGGGCAACTTCAGAGACAAACAGGCTGCTCTTTGGGGTTGGATTTTTTTTTTAATTGCAAGGCTGATTTCTATCTGTAGCTCATTTCTTCCAGGAAATACTTTACAGTCAGCACCGCATCTTTGGTTTCTGCTCTCTCATGTACAGGGGATGTGAGTGAAGTAGGATTACTGACCTCATTGTACAGATAAGTCTTCAGAAAGACAAAGTTACACAGCCTGTCACAGGGCACTGGAGAGGGGACAAGGCAGCCGAGAAGACATCACAAACTTTCACTGTGTTTTCCAGGAGGAGTGCAGAGGAACGATGTCTCTCTAAACCTAACAAGCTTTTTCTTCTCATCCATGCCTGCTTCCATGGGGTCAGCAGAAGAGGCAGCTAACGTTCTCTCCACTACTTTTCAAAAAGGGTCATTCTGCAGTGTACATTTCACCTTCTCATTTAACTTGCATATACAAAGGAAAACTCAGGAATGCATTTTTGCTGCCTAGCAAAGAGATTATAGCTGATCAAAACGGATATGTCAGTCCCTTAACATCTACTAAAAACAAAGGTCCCCGCATGCCCCAGAGTAAAAAACTTGGCTTTTTCCAGCTCTTCTGTATAAACTTTCACTAAGAACCATCTATTCCCTGCTCTTGAAACTGGAAATTCACCACCCACAGCAAACAGTGTCTGTGCTGTGGTCAGACAGACATGGGACTGCCTGTTAAACAAAAGCAGACTGAAGAATTGATGCTCTCTTTCAAGACTCGCCCCAGTCGCAAATAATAAGCAACTGTATGAACAAGCAGATCCCTGAATAGGTTCGAATGCTTGAGTTCTGAGTAATAATGCCAGTTAGAGTCACTGTACAGTACTTCCAGGCTTAGGTTTTTTTTCCCTTTCTTTCATCTCTGGGAACTTATTCAGAACCATACTAGCTATTCCCCCAAAACTTTACTGTAAGATGCAAAAGGCATTTATTATCCTGTAATTGCAGTTGGCTCATCTCTCCTGCTGTTGAGGCGAGTATTCAATTAAAGCTAGAATAAGAGCTTTTCTGAGCATTGACTGAGTGACCCCAGCCCTAGGAGAAACTCAATGGAATAGTGACAAGCTTACTTGCTGGGAGTGAGCCAATTTGAGAGGCCTGGGTTTTAGTTCAGGCAGGGCCATGAACCAGCCATGTGAACTTGAGCATGGCCATTAATATCTCTGGCCTCCGTATTATCAACTGTATAATGTAGGAAAAGGACTAGAAAATCTCTAGGGCCAGGCCCTTCTAGATCTATACGATATGGAGGGTTATAAAAAGGAAGATGAACTTTTTTTAAAATCCTCTTCCAAGAACATTTTTTCATTGCTTTTAGAGAGAGAGGAAAAGAGAGAGAAAGAAAACCATCTATGTGAAAAGGAAACATCAATTGGTTGCCTTCTCGTATGTGCCCTGATTGGGGATTGAACCCGCAACCTGGGTATATGCCCTGACCGGGAATCAAACCCATGAACAAAACTCCAACCAACTGAGCCATACCGGCCAAGGAAGGACTAACTTAAAAAAAAAAAAAATCATAAGACACTGGATTAGAGAATTTACATATCCCTACAGCCCTAAGAGATAAGCCTTTTTATTACCAGCTCAGATGAGTTAACTGGTTCAAGGTGAAGATGAACAAGTTCAAGTTCAAGAACCAGAATTCACAATCAGTTTTGTCTACTGTGGTCTCTGTGTTCTTCCCCTAGAAGCATTCGACAGTATGGCAATGACCTGATGCCTCTTCTCAGCAACTCATAATCCCCATAAGGGAAATTGACTTCACAGATAAGAACGAAAGAACATCATCAAACAGAATAAAATACAAACCAAAATCTGAAGTTGACGTGATTGGCATTACACTGTGGTAACACACATTACTGAGCACGTTCGCCCACAGCACTCACACCAGCAGGGTAACACATCCTTTTCAGGTCACTCAGGAAATGCGATCATTTTCCGTACATCTGACTCCCACATACCAAGGGAAAACACCCCTGAGGAGAACGCAAGGCCTGGTGAGCCTGCAGATTTATTGAATACTTCTTTCCTGACTTCACTGGAGAGTGAAGTATTTTTCTCAAGTCATTTGTCCAGATAACAGAAGTGTAGCCTTTTCAAGCTTAACTTTATTTTATGCCAACCATTTTTTGTTGGAGAGCTTTCCAAAATGTATGACATTATTTCCTCACTTCCTAAATCCTGTAATTGACAGTTTGTCTTTAACTAGGATGTCATTATTATGATCACGTATATCATCAGTCATTGTGTGGTGCCATACAGCAGGGTTTAACTCTCTGTATGTGCATCCTTCCGATGAAGCTATGCTTTCAGGATTCTTGTCGTTTTTTATCAGTTTTCCTTGGCCACACTGTTAGAGAGACATGGCCTGAGGACAGAACACCTGAATGCGACTCTGGCTCAGACACAATGGACAATGTGACCTCGGGCACACTATTTAAAAGCCTGGGGACTCAGTTTCATCATCCATTCCACGAGAAATTTGGGTTATTCTTCCTTAGTCCACTCTTATTACCTCCACAGCACACCTATCTCTCTGCTTCCTTCTCTATATCTGCTCTGAAAACGTGCTTCGTTATAGCTGTCCAAATCCAGAAATGAATGAAGTAAAAGCCAAAATTCTCTCTTTGTTCAAGTAAATGAAAACAACGCCAGTATGGTCACACTATCAGGTGAAAAGAAAAGAAGAAAGATTATTCCTTTGGTAGTGGGGGATAATCAGGGAACACCTAAAAACACTGCAAATAGATTCTTAGAAATCACAGTTTTAAAGACGTACATGAATGATGGTTTTTTTAAAAAAGTCACAGCATTATGTTCATGGATGGTTTAAAAAGTTTTAAAGGAAACAAAAAGTTGTGGAAGGAAAAGAGACCAACCAAGGAGTGATACAGGTGAGGTGTGTACCCCTGAGGTTGGACGGGACAAGGATCTAGCCTCAACCTGTCACCTACTCAACTAAGGAGTAATTAGGCACTCGGAGAAAGAAGACAGACAGAGAGAGAAAAAAAAATGTTTCTTAGAAAAACACGAAGGGCTCAAAATGAAGCCCACTGAAAGACAAAGTATGACTAGAGAACATCAGGTTGGTATAAAAATGGAGCATCTGAACATTTGTTCCAAGGTAGATAGCACGGCGTGACCACCTGGCTGTCCCTACTATGACAGTAATGCCTAGAACAACCCGGCTTCAAAGGAGACCAGAGAGGGAGCCAAAATCAGGACTTCAATAAACATCTCTACCCGCTCCATTCCTGCCTCTCAGCTTGGCTTACCTGAAGCCCTACCATCTCCCCATCACTCTTAGTTCCCCGGTTTTCTTCATAGCCATGGCTGCCCTTGAGAACAGCATTGTGGAAAATGCTTTGGAACTGTAGTCCCGTGATGTAGATTCTGGCCCTGCAGTTGCAGGTACAGCCAATGAGATCTCAGACCAATACATTGCCTAGCCGCTCTGCGCTCCACGTTCCTCACTTGCAAAATGGAGAGAAAAACTGCATCCCCGAAAGAGTTGTTAAGAGTAAATGAGAGATAATGTAATAAAACACTTAACGCAAGGACCATTCACTAAATGATGTGGGTGATGATGATGGAGGAGAAGGAAAAGGAGGAACTGTGGAAACAATGGCCACGAAAACAGCACACAAACCCCTTTGATTACATAGAAAGGATAAAGCTCTCAAAATGCAAGTGTTCTACAGCTTTCCATAAGCATGGTCCTCAGGACTGAGTGAGCAGGTATGCGCACCTGGAAGTGCACAGCGATCAAACACAAGCTAATGTCTTCCTTAGTCAGCCCCCTTCCCTGCCCATACTCTGAAAATGCCACCTCATTTAGACAAAGATCAGGCTGAACTGTATATTTTCACAATCTAAGAAGGAAGGGTTATCAAGCAAATAACATATATTTGCCATAATGTGCGTATTTTGACACTGTAGGAACAGTTTCAAACACACAGTAGCACTCGTTCCAACAGATGATGCTAGTCATTTTTGCCTGTTCGCTGAGGTGCACCCTGAGATGCCCCAGTAGGCAAGCTTTTATTAGTCTGGTTCCCATGTGTTCAAAAATCAATAAAAACGTGTTTGTTTTGGTAACAGGCTATAATTCTAACTTCTCCCTAATTTAGTCTACTGTTTTTCTCGCCAAATACTAGGTTTTTGAACAGTCTTTAAGCTGGGCCCCTTTGGGCGTGGGAACCCCGAGTACTCTCACATGCATTCTGTTCAACAAATACACACAGAGAGTGTGGATTCTTAAACACATCGAAAAACAAATACAGCCGTGAAGGACTCTGCCAGAAAACAAACTCCAGTGTTCTTTCTAAAGTAGCATTCACAGAGAAAAATATGTCATCTGTATACCCCACACCCTGGGGGGCTACATTCGACACTGATTCACTCAGCTGGGAGATCCCACACCAAAGGGCAACTTTGGAAAATCGGTAATAAAAGGCAACTGCTCTTCAGGTCAGTCCCAAAAAGCCCTTGCCCCCTCTCCCGCAACCTTCGTCAGTATAAATGCAGCTCAACTCTGATTTACAGAATTTGGTTCTTCCTCTGGAGCCCCTGCTGGGAGTATTTTTTCCACTGGACTTGCCTATGCTGAGGAGGCGGTAAGCTACTTCTCTAGGACCAGCTGCCATGTTTTTGGCTGCTACTGTCTGAAGCAGGGAGCTTACCACACATAAAGTGTTGTACGAGCGTGGCTGCCCCTGGATAAAAGAGCCTATGGTCCACTCAAGGATTCCTTCAAAAAAGTCTTAATAACATGTCCAGTGCCCTCAGCTCAAAGCAGAAGTACCAGTCCCTCACACACTGAGGGGGAAAAAAAAAAAAAGCAGGGAGTCTTCGGATAGCTGGTTCTGCAGTCCCCAGGACCATCCTCCTGTCCTCAGGCATGGCTTGTGTGGGTCTGGTGGCCAACGACATGAACCTCAAACCTGGGAGTGCATTCAAGTGCGGGGCAAGGTGGCCCTTGGCACCAAAGGCTTCACACTGAACCGGGGCACAGATGGCAACAGTCTGTACCTGTACTTCCATTCTTGCTTCAAAATACACGAGGGCATCAACAAAACTGTGTAACAGCAAGAACGCAGGGGTGCAGGGGAAGGAGCATCGAGAGTCTGTCTTCCCCTTCTAGCCTGGAAGTGTCGCAGAGGTGTGCATCACCTTCAACAAGGTAGAGCTGACCATCAAGCTGCCAGATGGATACACGTTCAAGTTCCCCAACCACCTCAACCTGGAGACCATCTATTACATGGGAGCAGAAGGCAACTTCAAGGCCAAGTGTGTGACCTTTGAATGAAGCCAGCCAAAAACCCATAACCCCCAATAAAAGTAGCCACCTCTGAACCACCAAAAAAAAAGGTATTGTTGCTCCTACCCCTCCGGCATTGGGTATGTGAACAGCTATTTGCACACTCACGTTCACCACAACTTCATTCACAACAACCAGGAGATGGAAGTACACCAATGTCCATCAACAGATGAATGGATGAAGAAGATGAGGCATCTACATTAATTGGAATATTGCACAGCCTTAAAGAAAAAGAAGGAAACCCTGTTGCATGCTATAATACTGATGAGCCTCAAGGATATTACGCTAAGTGAAATAAAAACAATGTATGATTGCACTCATGTGAAGTATCTAAAGTAGTCAAAATCAAGGGCTGGGAAGAAAGGAGGGAAAACTAATGTTTGGTGGGTACAGAATTTCAGGGTTGCCAGATGAAAAAGTTCTACGTATCTGTTGCACAACAATGTGAATATACTTAACACTACTGAACTGTACACTTAAAAGTAGTTAAGATGGCTCTGACCGGTGTGGTTCAGTTGGTTGGATACTGTCCCACAAAGCGAAACGTTACTGGTTCAGTTCCTGGTCAGAGCACAAACCTAGGTTGCTGGTTTAGTCCCCAGTTGGGGTGCATGCAAGGGGCAACCAAGTAATGTTTCTCTCTCACATCAATGTTTCTCTTCTTCTTCTTCTCACTCCCTTCTGCCCTCTCTAGAAATAACTAAATTTTTTTAAAATTTAAAAATGGCTAAGATGGTAAATTTAATGTTATATGTTTTGTACCATAATACAAAAATTACTGCTGCAAATGGTACAAATCCATCAAGCCCTTCTTTCTTCATCCCCCACTCCTACTCCTTCTTCTCACATCTAACAATATATCCTTTCTGCCCCACGTGCCCCCCACTCACCATCCTCCTTTGGCATGTACCTCTGTGCCCTCATACCAGCTGGCTTGTGATTAAAATGGACCACGCTAGGAAGTGCCACAGAGATTGCGACCTATTGTATCGAATTTCCTTGGCCTTTTATAGGGCTGGGAACCAGGAGGCCTGTGTGGCTCTAAACCTGGCTCAGTCACCAATCAGCTGAAGCAAACCATTTAGCTCTCTGGACCTCCTCTCTACAAAAATAGGACGCTGGCCCAGTGATCTCTGAGATCTTTCAGCTCTGAGAGTCTAAAAGTTCCCTGATTCGACTGACAAGAAACTGAGGAAAGCACAGAAGCCTGCTAATCTGAACCTTCTAAAGTGACTCCTGAACTCCCTTTGTTGTATCTTTGATTCGATTTCCTTTTTGTTTGTTTGTTTGTTTGTTTAGACACGAAAGCAGTTCTTGAAAATTTTATCAAAATAATACCAAAATTCTACTGATGATAATTTGGGGGCAGACCCAGGGTCTGAGACAGCAGCGTAACCCTATTAAATACTTTGTGCAAACTAGTAGACGAAGGTGTTAAATCACCCTGAGGTGCACAGGCACAAACACAGGAAAGGGCTAAGACCTCACCCCAGGCCTCGCTTCAAATCAGCAAACATCACTGAGAAACATTTCTGCGCCATGTGCCAAGCTAGGTACTAGAACACAAAGTTAACCACCATTAAACTCAAGGAGCTCAGAGTCCAACAGGTGAAACCCAGAGAGTCTTCCAGTTAGTAGCAAAATAAAAAGAGATTTCATCTGTGAAGAAAGCCAACCAGGACAGAGGGCAGGGAAAGGGGGACCAGGGAAATTATATGACTAGGTTTTGTTTTCTGGATAGCCCTCCCAACTACAGCGCCGTGCCAAGCCTTACAGAGCACTGTGTCTACTGGGCCATAACCACTTTCCGCTGCAACTTGGCTGAACTTAAAACTGAACAGGTGACTTGAAGGTGAAGGCTGATGATGGAAAAGACAGCCTCTTCCTTCCTCCTTCGACCAGTACAGTCAGCCACTAAATCCTCTGAAAAAACAAAAATCATTGGGTCTTTTATGTAGTTAGCTGTCCCTGTCCTTAAATTTAACCAACTCCAAATGGTCAGAAACGGAAGCATTTAACCTCTCCTGAGGAGAGGGCCGATACTCATGCGGGCAGCCCAATGCAGAGATTCAGGGGGGCTTGGTGATAGTTTAGGTGACCTTGAGCTAGTCGACCTGTCATCTGTAAAATGCGGGTCTGATACTAACTTCCCTAGGTGAGGGGAACATGCTTAGAAAGCACAAAAAGAACATAAAAGCCACTATCATGCACATCTTGGCAACGAGCACCATATAAACGACACTTATAAAAGTGACACTGATTGACTCAGAAACTTTCACCTTGGAAATTCCACCTACATGGTACAATACTCAGAAGTAAACAAAGTCCTTCCTAAGGAACTGACTGCCTGCTGACCAGCTGCTGGTAAGGAATGAGAACAAGGGAGGAAAGTTTCAGGAGCAGAAAGGAGTGAGGGAAATCTCTTCACATGCAGAGAGCTTTCCATGTGACATGTCTCCAGCACATCTGATTCATCAGCTCATCCTTGAAAGCTTCCAACATCCCTTCTCCACTCCACAGAAAAGTGCATTGTTTACCGGACTAGAAGCAATCCCAGTACTTGCTTGGGGGTTACCAGCAAACATATTTATTATGCACTGTACCGCATCCCAAGGACTAAATGAAACACTGCACCCACCAGCAGAACATTTTCAGATGACCCGGAATAATCCCACTCCTTGATCTCCAGTGCTTATTATTGGAACATTGTGAATTAAACGAACTCCTCGGAAAAAATACACCTCACATATGCGCACTGAAAGAGCAAGTCTGTAAGTCTGGATACTTGATCCATAAAGAACAATCCAAAAGAAGATACTTCTACTACTAGTGAAGAACCTTAAATTTATTTTTGAATTAGGTAGAAATACAGAGTCATGAAAAGAGGCACCTAAAAAGAAATCAGAGGCTAAGTAATGAGGAAAGGAACGATAGGCAAACTATGGCTTCAAAGTGTTTTGTCAGGGTTTGTGATTGGTTCTGCATGTGCACAGGTACAGAAAGGGGTTGCTGCGCCCTTTTCCCACTAAAACACACAGTGAAACTAACCACTTGGTAGCACTTCTGCCTGCAGCACACAAACAGAAGCCTATCAGAACAGTGGGGGTAATAGTCTCTTTAGAGGAGGCATCGAGAAAAATCACGGGAAGATTTTTCTGTTGTTGTTTCACCCTAAAATTACTGCCCATCGTTGGCCCAGGTTTTCCTGGTGTCAGATTTACTGGCAAGCTAAATACAATTTACTGATTTAATACCCTATTATTTAGTTACCTCTGTTTGCGTTATGAAGTGTCAAATAAATTAGATTTTCTGTACCGTAAGATTTTCTGAACTTGTTGGAGTGTTTAATTTACACAGCAAAAGAAACTGGTTTGGGAAGTATCAAAGTACCCTAAGTTCTTTACTCTGACACCCCCTTCACCACAGAAGTACTGCTAGCCCCCAGATATGTACGATCACAGAAGCCTGAAAGTTCCATTGGGCATTATTGTAAGGCAAAAACAAGGAAACCCAACCAACTTTTCCAGTTCACATCAAACCCATGAAAATCTTTCCTGGTAAGAAACTAAAATCTGAGTGTATGTATGAAAACTTAGTAAGCCAACCTGATAAAATACTACGTTTCCTCTAAAAAGATCCTAATGGAAAAGCAGTGTTCAAACAGGACTGGTTTCCCTAATTCCACACAGATGAAGAAAACAGGTTATTTGTTCATTGTTTCTGCGGTGTCTGCTCAATAAACACACACTAAATAGGCCAAACCAAAACCAAACAAACTTCAGCAGTTTCAGCCTCTCACAGAAGCCGAAGGCTTTTCCACCTGGCTACTAATGGAACAGTGAAATAAATAAAGTACACAAGAAATGCAGTCATGTGAAAAATAATTGGGGGAGATGGACAAATCATTCTGCCTCCTCATGGTGACAAACTTTACAACAACTTCTGAGAAGCAACAAACCGAAGTACCACCAGCCTAGATTAGAGATAGATAGATAGATATGCACAAACAACAACACTACTTGGAAGCCAAGCACGGTGTTTGCAAATATCCAGCACCTTGCATTTGCAATACTGCAAAACATGGCCAGAAAGCCGGGAGATTTCTACTCTTAGATACCCTCCCTGCACTGTCAAACAGGGAAGGTCATTTTGCCTGCTCACGCAGATAATTCCTTCTCTCCCTGCATCAGAGGAGTCTTCTACTTTGAGATTGCTCAACTTTCACATGCATCGGAGTAAAATAACCATTCAGCAACTTTATTTACCTTAGTTAAAAGGAAAAAGGGGAGAGAGAGAAAGAAAGAGAAAGACATTCATTGTGCAATGCCCAAGAAAAGCTGACACCAGGACTGTCTCTACGACAAGCGCTAGCAATTACCGACGCGGGCGCGGGAGGGGGGGGGGCGTTGGGGGTGGGGGGTGAATCCTGTCTGATTAGAACTAGGGAGTCCTTAAAAAAAGAAATGATTCCATCCCAGTAGGGGCCGGAGAACTTTTTTTTCTAAGGAGACCACCCCTCGGGAACAAAAGTTACATTTCAGTCACATGGTGGGAGTAGGAGTAAGGAGCAGTATTTTGTTTTTGTTTTGTTTTTTTAAGCGCACTAATTACAGGGGTGTTTTACTGTTCTGGAGACCACTCAGGCTCCTCCTGACCAATTGTGACGGGCATTTCATTGTCAAAAAGAAAGGGGGTGGCGTGGGGACGACGGAGCCGACAGGGGGCTCAGCCGGAGGAGTAGCAAGGTTACACTAAAGGGTACAAACAGCCGCCGCGAGCTTCATCTCCTTCCCTGGCACCCCAAATAATTTACTGCGATGAGAACGACTGCAACAGCCCCCTCTGAAGAGCCCAGCACGACTACCCTGGCCGGCGCAGCTCAAGGTTTCCGATCACGGAGAAGGAGGGGGAGAAGATCTTTACCTTAATGCTACACTGAGCAGGAGTCTCAGACATGTCTCACAGCGAGAAAGATCAGGAAGTTCTCAGTTTTTTTCCACTTTCCTTTCCTCTCCCCAACCCAGAAACGCTCCACGGCCAGTCGGACGCGGTCATTTAAGAAGTTTCTTCAGCATCTCTCCCGGCAGCCGCCCCGGGGGTCTGCGAGCGCGCGGGGCGGGCGGGGCGGCCGGCGGAGTTGGGTGCGCTGGGCGGCGGGGGCGTGGGAGCCGAGCCCCAGCGCAGCACGGGGTCTGCAGGTCGCGGCGCGGCGCGGCGACCGGGGGCGCAGCCCGGCCGGCCTCCCGCTCTCTCCTCCCACCCGCGGCCGGCGCCCCCGCCCCCCGCCCTCCCGCCGCTCTCCCTCGCTTGCTCTCTCGAATGTTTTCCTTCCTGGAAGAGAGAAACTGAAAGGCAGAACTGAGAAAGCTCTCTGCTCATTGATCTTGAGAGTTTCAGTGCAGAAACTGACGCGAATTCCCAGCACTGAGCACTGTCTCTTAAAGGAGCCACCAGGAAATAAAAGCTCGGGTTACAGCCCGGCATCAGGGAAATAAAAGCTGGCCGGGGGGAGGGGCGCCGTCAGGGGTGCAGGCGGAGGAAACCCGGGAAGCGGGGCTGAGCGAGGCCGGGCCGGCTAGGCGGGCGGCACAGCCCACCCACCGCAGCACTGCCCAGACGCGGGCGCCCGCCCTCCCGCCGCGCCCCTCTGCCGGCCGGGGAGCTGCGTTTCCTAGGCTGAGCCAAACAATTGCCTCGCTCAAGGAAGACACGGTTAAAAAACGTTACACCGGGACCCAGGAAACCACGAAACAGGTTTATTAAACGCCTCCCATCTTCCCCAGCTCTGTCTCTTTGATGCACAAGGTTTCCCCCCCACAAAGCACAGAAAATTATATAGGAAGGGACATTCCAGTAAGGACGCAGAACCCAAAGGAGGAAATAAAACAATAGCCTTTGTTCTGCTTCTCGACCGCGGCCTCTTTAAGAGAATCCACCAGGAAATGGGAGATCGGATTACAGCCTGCACACCGGGAAATGTGGGAAGAGCGAGCGCCGGAGCGCGACGCCGGAGACAAAGCCCCAGTGGCCGCGCTGCAGCCGCAGCAGGACGCCGGGGTGGGGGGATTCCCTGCGAAGGTGGGCTCCCCGAAAAGAGGACGCACAGCCCGCGCCAGTCTGGGGTTGCGGCCGCCACCGGCGCTTCCTCCACCGAGCACGCGTTCTAGGGAAGGGAAGGCTGCTGGGCAGTTATCAAAGACAGTTGAGTTCCTTTTCCTGACCACCACCACCCCTTCCTCCCCGTTTCGGAATACTCTGTCCATTTAAAGAAATAGCGGTCGCTACCAACCGAAATAGGTGACTAGACTGCAAAGTTCACAGGACGTGTTCCTGAAAATAAAAGCCCTCCCCAGGACCACTGCACTGAAACCGTCCTCGGCCGATTGAAGGACTTTGCGACCCTGCCAGGGGAGCAATAAATGATTGGAAAAACAATTGAGGGGGAAATGAAATCTGTAGGGCTGAGGGTTCTAGCCTAGGGTATGTATAAGTGATCTGATTATTTTTTATTATTATTTATTGTTTCTTTAAGCGCTGTTAAGTATCCACTTCTGAAGACTGAAAACATTATAATTATATTTAAATCCCAAACTTTGCTAATACATACATAGAAGCTGAACGTGTGGAATGTGTGTTATGTTGCAGATGTACAGATACAGATATAAAAATATAGTGTGTGTGTGTTTATACTTAGAGACCAGGACAGATTTCCCAGACTCTCCCCATCCTACCTGCTGTCCTTCACTTCTCCAGAAGTTCAGGCTTTTTCACGTGCTCATCAGAACACTCTGAACCAGAATTTATTAAAGGGATTGGGGTGGAAGAGTCCTGTTGCTGGGAAGTGGGAATAACAAGTATTTGTAAGCGTCCAGGGACCTCAGCAGTCTTTGTCACCTGGTAGTCCTGTCCTCCGCAAGAGAGCTCATGTCCACAGCAACTCCTCTTGGATCACCTGCTGCCTCCCCACCCCAGCAGTTATCTATCTGCCTTCGATCCCTGGGCTGATGTTGCAAATGTTGGTTCTGATGTCCTGTTGCTGGGTTAAATCCTAGAAACCTCGGTTTCACATACTTATCAATTTAATAGTTGGCAACTCACTCTCAGCTTCTATAAATAGGGATGCAGAATAGTATCTAAGATTCTTATGAGTATTAAATGAGCAAATATACATGAAGTGTTCAATTACCTAAATGCTTGTTACATACTATATGTGCTCAACCAATGTTGGCTTCAATTATTTAACCTTATTACTGAAACAACTCTCAACTTCTCTTTCCATCTATCTCCTTATCTTCTCCAAGTGACCCACTGAAGTAGCAGTTTGCATTAGATTACATTGTGTAGTGCCAAAGCAAAATACACAGTAGTAACTATGGCAAAAAATGCTTTTAGACTAGGGATCGGCAATCTCTTTTTGCGAAGGGGGCAATAATAAATATTTTAGGCTTTGTGCACAGAGGTAAAATTGAGGACATTGAGTAGATACTTACATAACAGGAGAGAAAACAAATATCCACAATTTTTTATTGACAAAAATGTAAATTCTAGTAGTAATAACAATTGTAATACAGGTCCAATGATGAGAGGAATGGAATCTTTTTGGGGGGGTGTGGGGGGTAGGTAGCGTTTCACTTAAACCCCAATTCAAAGTTTTCTCTATCATCAAAACTAATTGTAAATACTTATCTGTTAATACTGATCTATAATGAGATTTTTACAGATTTCATTTAAAAAAATAACCTTATCACCGAGGTAGGTACTGTCAAATATATCAATCCATCAGCATAGGATTTTTTGACCATATTCATTGCTTAGAAGGCATTATACAATCTATTAGAATTCTGTAAATTCTCCTGGTATTTCCCTTTTAGCATGCCATTACATTGCAGACTAATCGCTTCCAATTGAAGGTTAGGCGGAAGCACCAAAGTTGCATGGTTACATGGTTTTTAAATATGAAAATTTCCTGCATCAGAATCCACAAACCACTGTTGGAACTGTAGTTTGAGTTGATAAAAAATTAAATGCTCCAAATTTGTGTCTGACTGGAAATCTTGATTCTTGTTTTAACTTTTGACAGCATGGGAAGTATATATAACAGATTAATATTATTTGTGGTTCAAACAATGTTAGTTGTATTAAAGTGACTTAATTGCAACATAAGCTTCACACATAGCTCTTTTGCCTTGTAGTTCTAGGTTGAATTCATGAAAACCATTATCATGTCTATAGCAAAAGCTAATTTCCAAAGCCATTCAGGGTTCAGTAATAGTCACTGAGGGAAGTTCTTTTCATTAATTTATTCCCATTTGTCAATTGTTTCCTCTATGCCTTGTTTCCTTGACTTCTTTTGGATAAATTGGGTGTCTTTTTCATATTTTGTTTAAATTCCTAGGTTGTCTTTCTAGCTTTTCTTCTGTATATTAAATATAGTGGTCATTCTTGACATTACAATTTGCATCTTTAATGATCACAGTTTATCTTCAACTAATATTATTTTATTTTATGACTATAAGAAATTTACCACAGCATGTTTTCATTTGTCCCTCTCCTACCCTTTGTATTGTCTTATATTTTATTTCCACATGTTATACATTGTAGGGTTTTTTGACATTTAAAAATTGTGAACATACGTGTTTAATGAAGATAATAAAATATGTGTCTCTTGTTAATTTGCCCAAATAGTTGTCCTTTCTGGTACTTTTTTTTATTACTTCTTGCAGACCAGCTAACATTTTCCTTTGGCCTCAAGAACTTTTTACAACATTTCTTGTAGTGTAGTTTGTTGAATGAACATGAAGTCTCTCAGCTTTTGTCTGCATGAGGATGTCTTTATTTCACACTCATTTTTGAAGGATAATTTTCACTGTACATAAAATTTTAGGTTGACAGGTCCCCCCCCCTTTTGGCACTTTAAATATGTCATTCTATTTCTGTCTCCATTGTTTTCTGACTAAAAGTCATTTGTAGTTCACATTTTAGCTCCGTGTGTGCCGTGAATTTTTTTTTCTGGATACTTTGAACATCTGCTCTCTAAACGTGGTTTACAGAATTTTGACTGTGATGTGTCTAGGTATACTTTTCTTTCTGTTTACTCCACTTGATGTTGGCTGCCATTCTTGGAACTGTAACTTGGTATTTTTCACTATATTTGGAAAATTCTCGTCTATTATCTCTTTAAATATTGTTTCTGCTCATTCTCTGTCTCCTCTCCTTTTATTACTCTAATAACACAGATGTGTGACATTGTTCCATAGGTCTCAAATACTCTGTTTTTAAAATAATTTTTTTCTTTTTGTGTTTCAGTTTGGATGTTTTCTATTTATCTCTTCTCAGATTTCTTTCCTTTGTGTTATCCATCTTACTGTTAGGCCCAGTTTTCTAATATTTTACTTCTAATATTATTTCTAGCATCTCCATTTTTCTATATTCTCCATCACTTTTCCAATGTTGCCCATGTCTTCATACTTGGTTTCCACGTTTTATTTTAAGTCTTTTGGCACTTTTGTCATGCTATAATTTTAACATCTGGAGCTATTTCTTGATTAACTTCTGTTGGTGGCTAACTTTCTAGACAATGGGTTACATTTTCCTGCTTCTGTGTGTCTTAATTTTTAATTTATGTAAAAATATAGTAGACAATGAATTAAATTATATTTTTCTCTAAAAAGGGCACTAGAACTGAGGCTGAGTAAGTAATCATCCAAATTATATTTATGCTATATTTATATTATAGTTGAGCTGGATTTGGGCTATGTTGTAATTTTTTAGTTTGATTCAATTCACCACTGGCCTCAAATATTTTCAAGTCACCATCAGGATTTTCCCAACAAACAAGTATCATTTCAGAGCTATTATTCTCAGCTTTTCTGCTCTTCTCAATATCTTCCCTAGTTTCTAGGTTTGGGAGAGAAGATCTCACTTTTCGGCTCCCGGCCCCTATCTTTCGTATCTGAAGGTCTGCAGAGCCAGGGGTTTTCACTCAGCCCTTCTACCCTGCAAGTCTTTCTTAGCTTGAAAGTCCAATATGTCTCTGAGATATAATATATATATATATCTGAGCTCTTCTTCATCGCCTCTGTTTTTGTGGTCCTGCCCTAGCAGTAAGGGAATATCAGTAGGAAAGAGTTGTGAAGTAGTACAGTTTGGCTCTGTGCCCGGGACTCCTCTGGATTCTAACCTGTCACATCAGCCCACACACTGCCATTGAAATTTGTTAGGAGTTAGGCTGATCTCTCCTTACCGTTGTCTATGGTGCATTCCTCTTCTCTACGCTTTAGTCAGGGCTAAGAACTACTGTGGATCTTTTCTCTCGTATGAAGGATTGTCATTTTCTGAAATTTCGTTCACTTAGCTTTCTCTGCGCTCTCATCTCTTTGATGTTTTTTTAAAAACTATAATTATGTAGATTATCTGGTTTGTTTTGGGTGTTAGGGAACGAACCATGGTCTCCTGTGACTTTCTACATATAAACTAAAAGAGGAACTTAAATGTCTAATCTTTATCATCCAAAAGAGTGATGGGGAGGGGCAAAGAGTGGGGAAGAATGGACAGTTAAGAATGTGTGGAAGTGGATGCGTTTAATTGAAAAACCTATAGCTGTTACCATAGTATAATGTTATAATTTAAAAAATCAAAAGATAACATTTTAAACAATATAAGCTACAATAAGAAACGGCATCCATATATCTCTATTGAACCATAATTCCTTAACCTAATGGGGCATGCTTCTTTAAGAGGGGTCTGTCATAACCGAGAGTGGGAAAGAAGCAGGGAAATGTTTATGCTTAACCAAATAAAACATGGATTTTGAAATACTGAGAAACACTCTCCTAAACTCTATGTTTTCTTTGTTATATCAGGGTACAGTCAGAGAAGCAGAATCGTGTGTGTGTGTGTGTAATATATATATATGTACGTAGTGATTTTGCTTCTCTGAAGCCATGCTGACTGATACAGGAAAGAAAATGTGTATATAGGGCAGGCAGTTGAGAAGAGCAGATGGATGTAAAGTGGGTAACATCAAGAAGAAGCTACAACTCAAAAGCATGAGCTGGAATCCATGAGGATACACTAAAATACCTGTCAGTTCTCATTGCATCTGACCTAGATGGCCTGGGTGTCCGACACAAGCTGGGGTCCTTTGTCATAGAACTAAACAAACACACATTCCTGACTGAGGAGTTGCAGAAGCTCTACTAGTATCTGGGAGAATGAGGATGAGTCACCAGCTCACACACCAACAAGGTAAGGTAACAGACAAATGACAATACATGCAAACTACAAAATAACTGCTGTTTTATTTATTTATTTTACCAACTCACACAAGTCTCTTGTGGCCCGCCCTAACTGGAAACACAAAGAGGAGAACTCTGGGAATGTAGCTTAACCTAGACAAGTTGTCAAATTACAAAATCATTACATATAATCAACTTTTGCAAAAAATTTTTATTTAATCTGTATTGTATTTTTTCCATGATCATGTAGTTCCCTTATACCCCTCTCCCTCCAGCAATCACCACATTGTTGTCCATGTCCATGAGTCCTTTTTCCTTTTTGCTCAGTCCTTCCACTCCCTCAACTCCCCCTCCTTAGCTGTCATCCTACTCTCCACCTATAAGTCTGTCCCCATTTTCCTTGTTAGTTCAGTTTGTTCATTAGATTCCACATATGAGTGAAATCATATGGTATTTGTCTTTCTCAGACTGGTTTATTTTACTTAGCATAATGTTCTCCAGGTCCATCCACACTATCGCAGGTGTAAAACTTTCTTTTTTTTTTCTTTTTTTCTTTTTTTTACGACCAAGTAGTATTCCACTGTGTAAATGTCCCATAGGTGTTTTATGCACTCATCTATGGATGGACACTTGGGCTGCTTCCATATCTTGGCAATTGTAAATAATGCTCCTATGAACATAGGAGTGCTTATGTTCAAATTAGTATTTTGGGTTCCTTTGGATATATTCCAGATTCATTTTTCATTTTTTGAGGTATATCCATACTTCTTTCCACAGTGGCTACACCAATCTGCATTGCCACCAATAGTGGAAAAGGGTTCCCCTTTTCCCACATCCTCACCAGCACTTGTTGTTTGTTGATTTATTGATAGTAGCCATTCTGACAGGTGTGAGGTGATAGCTCACTGTGGTTTTAATTTGCATCTCTCTGATGACTAGTGACATTGAGCATCTTTTCATGTGTCTATTGACCATTCCTATGTCCTCTTTGGAGAAGTCTCTGTTCAGGCTCTTTGCCAATCTTTTAATTGGGTTGTTTGCTTTTTTGGTGTTGAATTTTGTAAGTTCTTTATAAATTTTGGATATTAACCCCTTATCAGATGCATTGGCAAATATGTTCTCCCATTTGTGGGTTGTCTTTTTATTTTGCTGATGATTTCCTTTGCTGTGCAGAAACTTTTTAGTTTGATGTAGTCCCATTTGTTTATTTTTCCTTTTGTTTCCCTTGCCTGGGGAAATATATCCAATAAGATATTGCTACCAGCAATGTCCAAGATTTTGCTGCCTATGTTTTCTTCTACAATTTTTATGGTTTTGGGTCTAACATTTAAGTCTTTGATCCATTTTGAATTTATCCTTGTGTGGTGTAAGGAGGTAGTCTGATTTCACTTTTCTGCATGTATCTGTCCAATTTTCCTAACACCATTTATTGAATAGACTATCTTTAATCCATTGTATGTGCTTGCTTCCTTTGTCGAATATTAATTGACTAGATAGGTGTGGCTTTATTTCTGGGCTCTCTGTTCTGTTCCATTGATCTGTGTGTCTGTTTTTATGCCAGTACCAGGCTGTTTTAATTACTGTGGCCTTATATTATAGTTTCATATTAGGTAGCATGATTCCTCCAACTTTGTTCTTTCTCGGGATCTCTGTTGCTATGTGAGGCCTTCTGGGGTTCCATATAAATTTTTGAAATATTTGTTCTACTTTTGCCAAATACATCATTGGGATCTTGATAGGAATTGCATTGAATCTATAGACTGCTTCCGGTAGTACGGACATTTTCATGATGTTAATTTTTCCTATCTATGAACAAGGTATGTGCTTCCACTTATTTGTGTCTTCTATTTCTTTCTTCAGTGTCTTATAGTTTTCTCAAGCACAGGTCTTTTACATCTTTGGTTATTCCTAAGTATTTTATGCTTTTTGAAGCAATTGTAAATGAGATTTTTTTTAAAAAAAAATTCCCTTTCTTTCAGTTTGTTATTGGCATATAAAAATGCAACTAATTTCAGAATATTAACTTTGTATCCTGCTACTTTGCTGAATTCATTTATCAGTTGTAGGAGGTTCTTAGTGGAATCTTTGGGGTTCTATATATACAGTACCATGTCATCTGCAAATAATGACATTTTTACTTCTTCTTTTCCGATGTGGATGCCTTTTATTTCTTCTACTTATCTGATTGCTGTGGCTAGGACTTCCAGTACTATGTTGAAAAAGAGAGTAAAAGTGGACATACCTGTCTTATTCCCTATCTTAAGGGGAATGCTTGTAGTTTTTCCAGTTGAGTATGATGCTGGCAGTGCGTTTGTGATGCATGGCCTTTTCTATGTTTAGGTATGTTCCCTCTATTCCCACTTTGCTGAGAGTTTTTTTTTTTTTAATCATAAATGGGTGCTGGCTTTTATCAAATGCTTTCTCTGTATCTATTGTTATGATCATGTGGATTTTATCCTTCATTTTGTTTATGTGGTGTATCATATTTATTGATTTGAGAATGTTGTACCAACCTTGCATTCCCAGAGTAAATCCCACTCAATCATGGTGTATGATCTTTTTAATGCATTGCTGTATTTGGTTTGCTGATATTTTGCTGAGGATTTTAGTGTCTATGTTCATTAGGGATATTAACCTATAATTTTCTTTCTTTGTAGTATCTTTATCTGATTTTAGAATTAGGATAATGCTGGCCTTGTAAAATAAGTTTGGGAGCCTTCCCTCCTCTTGAATTTTATGAACTAGTTTGAGAAGGAGAGGTGTCAGTTCTCAGAATGTTTGGTAAAATTCACCTGTGAAGCTGTCTGGTCCACGGCTTTTGTTTATTGGGATTTTTGTTTATTACTGCTTCAATTTCACTAGGTGTAATCTGTCTATTCAGTTTCTCTGATTCTTCCTGATTTAGTTTTGGAAAATTGTAGCCTTCTATGTATGAATTTATCCATTTTGTCCAGGTTGTCCCATTTGTTGCCATATAGTTGTTCATAATATTTTCTTACAATCTTTGTATTTCCTTGGTGTGAGTTGTTATTTCTCCTCTTTCATTTCTGATTTTATTTACTTGGGTTCTCTCTCTTTTTTTCTTGATGAATCTGGTTAAAGGTTTGTCCATCGTGTTTATCTTTTCAAAGAACCAGCTCTTGGATTCATTGATCTTTTGTATCATTTTTTTTAAAACTCTATTTTGTTTATTTCTTCTCTGATCATTATTATTTCCTGACTTCTATTCACTTTGGGCTTTGCATGTTGTTTTTTTTCAAGTTCCTTTAAGTGTGAAATTAGATTGTGTATTTGAGCTTTTTCTTGTTTTTTTTTGCTTTTTTTTGTTTTTTTTATTTTGAGATAGGCCTGCAATGCTATCAATTTCCCTCTTAGGACTGCTTTACCAGTGTCCCACAAATTTTTCATTGTTATGTCCTCATTTTCATTTGTTTCAAGGTATCTTTTGATTTCTTTCTTGATCTCTTAGTTGACCCATTCATTGTTTAATAGCATGTTATTTAGCTTCCATGTCTTTGCATGTTTTTCAGGGTTCTTCTTGTGATTGATTTCTAGTTTCATAGCATTGTGATCAGAGAAGGTGCTTGCTATGGTTTCAATCATCTTAAATTTATCGAGACTTGTTTTGTGTCCTAACATGTTGTCTATCCTAGAAAACCTTCCATGTGCACTTGAAAAGTAGGTATATTCTGCTGCTTTGGGGTGAAATGCTCTGAAGATATCAATTAAACCCATTTGATCTAGTGTGTCATCATTTATGTCACTGTCCCTTTGTTGATTTTCTGTCTGGAAGATCTATCCATTGAAGTCAATGGGGTGTTAAAATCCCTGACTATAACTGCATTTCTGTCGATCTTTCCCTTTGTGTCCATCAAGATTTTCTTCACATATTTAGGTGCTCCCATGTTGGGTGCATAAATGTTTACTAGGGTTATATCCTCTTGTTGGATTATTCCCTTTATCATTATGTAGTATCCTTCTTTGTCTCTTACTATAGACTTGATTTTAAAGTCTATTTTGTGGAATATAAATACTACTACCCCAGCTTTTTTTTCCCTTTCCGTTTGCATGAAATATCTTATTCCACTATTTTACTTTTAGTCTGTGTGTATCTTTCAATCTGAGATGTCTCCTGGAGGCAGCATATACGTGGGTCTTGTTTTCTTATCCATTCAGCTACTCTATGTCCTTTAGTTAGAGTATTTAAGCCATTTACATTTAAGGTGATTATTGACAGATATGTATTTAGTGCCATTTTATTATTAAACTATTTTACTCTTTCCTTTTTCTTTTTCTTCTTCTTAAAGCAAGCCCTTTAAAATTCGTTGCAGTACTGGTTTGGTGTTAACAAGTACCTTTAGCTTTTTCTTATCTGGGAATCTCCTTATTTCTCCTTCACTTTTAAATGATAGTCTTGCTGGGTAAAGTAGATGATAATAAGCTTTTGATAAGTCCCCTCTGACAGTTACATTCTTAGAATTTTTCAGTACTCTATCACATCTTTTTCCGTCTAACCTTCAAGGTATTGTATTCCATATGCCTTTTCCCTCTTTCCCCATCTTTCTTACTTATGCCACATGTTATCAATTTCCAACTTAATGACCCCCAAAATAATTTTTGACATGCTGCTTTCTTTTATGCCATGTGTATTGTTTATTCCCAAATCTTTCTGTTTTGTCTACAGATTCTCCTCTATCTTTCCAGAAGTCACAACTCCATTTTGGATTATTGCCACTTCCCTTTTTTCCAGCACCAAACTTCCATAGTTCATCTCTGATCACTACCAGATCTTTCTTCTCTGCTCAGATCTCTTACTTCATTACTCCCATTTCTTTTCAAGACCTTGTCCCATGTTACTCAAAACTCTACCCATACTCACAAACTATGGAATTGTATGTTTTCTGTCAAGAAGTACCAGAAAACCACCTCTTTTGTAAATCTATCTCACACTATATAAATGGAAATTGTCTAAAAGATAAGGGATTGAAATGCTGGCGTGGATTTATTATCTAAGAACTGGGAGTGTTCAGAAGACACTCCCTTCATCTGCATCCCTGTTGAGTTCTGTAGTAACCATTTTCTGTAAGCCAGTAGTAATACTATCATTAAACTGGGGATAATGGGATATTGGAGTGACAGGCGCTGAGTGACATCAGTTAACTATCTGAACTACCAGAGAAAAGGAAGGCATGGTTGTCATAATGGACAGAGCTAAAGTGATGGTCAGAATGGTTTGATCTTTGATGTTGCCTGATTTATTGTGACCTCCTTAGGATTCAAATGTATATACACCCTACTAATGTGTTACTTGATTTTTATCTGCACAAGAGCTCTAGGTCTAGAGTAAAGAATTCTGACTTGAATCCCAGAACAGATGGCCCTGGATCCTCAAGTGATTCTCAGTCTTAATTCAGTCCAGATCAAGTGGATGCAGAGCCTCTTAATTTAAGCAGATCTCTTTGAGAAAGAGCCAAAGTGTATAGTGTAAATCTTCTACCCACCCTTCCGTAAAGGCACTTACCAGTGTAAATGTGCATTGCTGGAGGAAAAAATAACTAAAATTTGGTAGGGGGCAATAATTGCACACTAGTTCTGAATTAACACTAATTCCTAGAAACCCAACATGTCACTTTGGCTTGCCAATCAGAGTACGGCCTAAGAAGTCAGGGAATAAGTGCAGTTCTGGCTTTAGCCCAACTCACTGTGGGCCTGGTGGATACCCAAACCCACCCCATGGTTATTTTTCTAGTTCTGAATGCAGAATTGGAATTTACATATTCAGCAAATGGCAGAACCTCCACACTGTTCCCCAAATTGTGGAGGAGAGCTTTATAATAGAAAAGGCCAGGAAGAAGTTCCTAGAACTATGTTTACTTGCTAAAATAATAAACCATAGGCCATTTAGCATTCTTGGAGGGATTACAAAGAACAGTGCCACAATAAAGGCTTTAAAGGATGGGGAAATGGTGATTTCTACTACATTCTCATTTATTTCACCAATTTGGCCTGTGAAGAAGAGAGAGAGATCTTGGAGAATGTTGATAAATTATGGTGAACTTAATCCGGTCATGATTCCAGTTGCAACTGGTATTCCAAATGAGCTTTCTTTATTGGAGCAAACAAATACAATCCTTGGTACTTAGCATGCAGCTCTTGATCTGGTTAATACTTCTATCCCTCATAGTAAAGACTACAAAAATTAAAAAAAACAAAAAACAGTTTCCTTTCATTTGGTAGGGTTAGCATTATACTTCACTATCTTATCTCAAGCCTTTATCAACTCTATAGCCCTCTAGCATAATCTAGTTCAAAATGTTGATTGCTTCTTCATTCCACAAATATCATTTCGGTCCATTATAATAACAATAGCATGTTAATTGGATCTCAGGAGAAGAAAGGAGCAAATATCCAGAGGTTAAGAAATAAATTTCACAAAAGTTTATGGGTCTTCCACCTTCATGACTGCCTCTGCTGATCTGGGGCATGGTCAAGATATCTCTTCTAAGTTGCTGCATCTAGCCCTTCCTACTCCACAGAAAGACACATAACATCTAGTGGGCTTCCGGTTTTCAGTGGAGTCCATATAAGTGAAGTCTCTGCAATAGGTCCAAGGTGTGTGCCAGCTCTTCTGCCCCTTGAGCCTTTTCATCCAGAAAACCCACTGATATTTGGAATGTCTATGATGAGAAACTTTTATGGGGCCCTTGGCAGGATCCTATAGGTGAATTACAGTGGAGACCTTCAGGATTTAAGAGCAAAGCTGTGCCATATTCTAAACATAAACATTTTCCTTTTAAGAAATAGTTTCTTGTTTGTTTCTGGGCCCTGCACAAGACTGAATGCTTGACTTTGAACTACCAAGTTATCATAGAGCCTGAACTGCCTGATATGAACTAGGTATTGTTTGACCACTAAGTCATTATGTTGGGCATGCACAGTGTCACTCCAACATGAGTGGAAGTCACATATATGAGGTTGGACTTAAGCAGCTCCTGAAGGCACAAGTCAGTTGCATGAGCCACTGGCTCAGAATCCTGTGGCTCTTATTATGAAATTTTGTCCTCTCTCTCAAACCATACCTGTGGCCTCATGGGAAGTTTTCTGTGTGAACTATACTAAGGAAGAATAAGTTCAGGTCTGAGTACAGAGGGTGTGGGGGCCTAAGCCGATATCACCCTAGAGTGGAGTACTACAGCTACCACCCTACTCGGGAGTTAACCTAAAAAAAAAACAAAAAACAAAAAAACCCCAGTGGCTATAGAAAATGCTTCCAGTGGTCAGAACTGGATATGGATTTGCCTCTTTTGCCTGCCAAATTTCTGGAAAGACTATTTTTTGTGGACTTAAAAACACCTTATTCTTCCTTGTAGTATTCCACACAGCTTTGCTTCTAGGCAGGAAACTGATTTCATATTAAAGAAATCATAGCAATGGGCTCACACTCATGGAATGCACTGAGCTGATCATTTTGAAGCGGTTGACCTGATAGGATAATGGGATGGTCCTTTGCAGACTCAGATGTGGGGCCAGCTGGATGACAACACTTTGCAGAGCCAGAATAAATTCTTTCAGGATGCAATATATGCACTACGTAAGCAACTGCCGTAGGGTGCCTTTTCTCTCAGTTCCAAGAATTAAGAGGTGGAAATGGGATTGGCTCCTTGTATTACTAATCCTAATGGTCCACTAGCAAAAACGGTGCTTCCTGTCCTTTCAACTGCGTGCTCAGTTGGTTTATAGGTCTTAGCTCCCAAAGGAAGAACGTTTTCACTGGAGGCACAATGGCTCCATCCAACTGGAAGCTGAGACTACAACCTGGCCATTTGGAGTTTCTCATCCCACTGAAACAACTGGCAAATAAAGTAGCTTACTATATTAGCTCGTGTGATTGATCCTGATTCTCAAGGGGAAATTGGGCTGTCACTACACAATAGGGCAGGGAGGAGCATCTCCGCAATTCAACAGATCCTCTGGGGATCCCTCTTTATACTCTTATGTCACCGGTGGCAAACACACTGCCTGTGGGTGAATCCGGCCCTCCACCTTATTTTATCCGGCCCAGCACCTTGTTTCTATCCGGTGGCAGCACTGAGCTCTCGCTTCACTATTAAGGAGTAGTTACATTTATACAGTCCTAAAATTACATTCAGCCCTTTGAAGGCAACCGTGAGGCTGATGTGGCTCCTGGTGAAAATGAGTTTGACACCCCAGTCCTACGTACTGTGGAAAAAGTTGATAGGAAACTATAATATAACAACCCAAGACAGCAGGATTGCAAAGGGCACAGATCCTTCGGGAATGAAGGTTTGGGTCACCCTCCAGGAAACCTGTGGAGCTTGATGAGAGCAAAGAATAACGACTGGAGAGTGGGGAAAAGGAGGTTATAAATACGAGTATTTTTTCTTTAAAATGAATATATTCATACATGTGTATGTGTGTATGTGTACGTACACACACACATCATCCCCGCCCCCTGGTCCTCTACTATCTAACTAAGACATCAACCTTATACATGAGTATTTAAGTTACAGGATATCAGAGGAGTGAGACCCAGCTGTGACACACATGGACATCATCCAGTGGTGAATCTCACTGGTGTACCCTTTGAGGGAGAAAATCAGGGCCTTTTTGGTGGTATGAAGGGTAGTTACACCTTCTTAGGTGGAAAATGATTTCACCATTATTTTTGTTTGGAAGTGGTTAAAAGAAGGTGTACAGCTGCCACACTGAACAACAGCAGGCAACCCTGAATCATGCTGCTTTTTTCCAGAATTCCCTTTCCCTCATCGTTCTGAGTTAGAATTGGCCAAAAAAGAACAAAAAAGCCTACATAAACTCTGAAAGGCAGACGTGAAGTAGTGGCCTCTGCTTTTTGAAGTTTGTTGCGTCAGATACGGTGAGCTCCCCTTTGGGCCCAAGCTTGTCTTTGTTTCCCATAAATTCCAGGATCAGCCCACAGAGACAACAGCTTCCCCTATTTGGGCATCTGGACACAATTGGCCTCTTGGGTTTCCCTGCAAGTTTCCACTTGCCCACCTGTGCCAGTGTTTCCTCTTGACAGACTATTGGTGCAGCTCATTGGTACAGTCGATGTAGGAAAGACATAATAAATGCTTCATTGTTGTCTCTTTATTCACCCGTTCTCAACATAATGTATGATTCTTGATCATCTTTCCAAGGTGACCCACCAGCTTTTTCCCAAGTATTTAAACTTATGGATTTAAACATATTTGATCTGCTTTAATGCATTGCATTAGTGATATCAAATTGTCTATCCTGGACCATCTATCAAGTTCTAATATAGTAGTTTCATTATAATTTACCATATAGCATTCTAAAATTCCCATTATTTTTCTTCTTTCACCTGTGCAATTTTAAATCCTTTAAAATTTGCAAGAGCATAGAATTTTCAAATTTTAATTGATTTTTTGACATCTTAATTGCATTGTAATTGACATCTTAATTGCATTGTGATTCAAAGACTGTTGTCATTTGATACTGATATCCTGAAATTTGCTGAGATGTCTCGTGTTCATGTACAGAGGTCTACAAACTTTTTCTGTAAAAGTCCAGATAGTAAATACTTTAAGCTTTTGAGCATATTCTCTCTTCCCTTTATCAATTTTCACTTCATATTATTGGATACTATTTTCTTAGGTGTACATAAGGTTAGAATTTTTCTATCTTCTTGGTGAATTGGGTTTTTAAAAAATTAGTATGAGTTTCTCCTTTTTTACTTAATTTTTTAGTCTTAATATCTATTATTTTAATAAAATATAGCCATATCAGCTTTATTTTTGTTCATATTTGCCTGTTATATCATTGTTTGTCCTTTTATCTTAAAGCTTTGTTTGTTTGTAACACTTTTTGGTGGGCCCCTTCTGAACGTAATGTGACCAGATCCCAATAACCCTGTCTGACATGCCCTGCTTTTCTACTTATGAGTATATTTCAATTGTGTATTGTGCATATAGATTTATCTGGACTTTTTTATGCTCTGCCACTTAAAATTGCTATTTGTCTTAGCTTTTCTCTGTTTCTTTAATCTCCTTTTATGTCAGAGATAGCCAATCAGCAAATACTCCATGTGCTACCCTAAGTTAGGAGAAGCAACAGGCGTAAACCTGAGCAATATGAATGAAACTGACATGCCACTTCTGGTCCGAAGCTGGAAAAGGTGGGTTTGAGTTCTCCATGTTCTCTTATTGTGCTGCAACAACTTGCAATAAGCCGACGGCAAAGCCTTCATCAATCAAGTCCTTCAATGACTGCAGAGCAGTCTCCTGCCAATCTGCATTGGTGTGCAGCAAGAATGTCAGGAAGATATTGAAGTTAATTTATTTTCATAGCATCAAGTAGCCTATTACAACTAATAAGTTATATTGAAATTGTTGGGCTGATTGTTTTAATTTTCTTCCCTGCCCCCATTTTTTTCCTTTGGTTTGGAATGTTTGGTCTATTTCTATTTATTTTGTATTTAGATTGTGCTTATTTATGAGGAAGATTTCCATTGCTGCTTTGGAATGCAGCATGGCCTTAAAAGTATGTTTTATTCAAGATCCGGTTGTTTTTATTTGTATTGCCGGACCCTTCAGGATGTCTGGAGCGCCGTACTATTACAGGTGGAATCACTTCTCTTTTCTTGCAAATACGCAGATGCCCTCCACGAGTCTCCTCTCACACGTCACAGGTTTGTAGTCTCTAGGCCAAAATTCTTTGTCCAGATGTGTTTCTGAATTTAGGTATCTTGGTTTTAGAAAGGTAATAGAGTGCACCTCCAAGTCAAAGATTAAAATAATTCAGCAGCCAAATATGTGAATGTTCAGAAAAATAAGATAAATACAGAAAATCAAATAGCCACCTGCGGTTCATATCAGAGCCTGTCACCAAATCAGTTATGAAAAAATTATTTTTCATCATTTTGGGGGATTATTAATAAGATATTCTTGACCAGTATGTCTTTATTAGACTACAAAATAACTGCTTAACTTATTGATTTATTAGCAACATTCTAGTTCTAAGGATATATTCTGGCTACTTTAGTAAAATTAGTGTTTTCCAAGGCTCTTCAGCAACAGTGCTTTTCATGGTAGTTTTTACAGGCAATATTGATATTACCAAGTAGAGGTTATTTCATGGTGACTCCATAAACTGTAATTTCGAATAAGAAATGTTAAGGTTATTTATCTCATCAACATGCTTTCATAGAAGGTCAAGTAAAATAGTGAAAAGTTTGGGGAACTATAGCATATGAAGGATATTTGAATAAACCAAGTGTGTTATGGAGTAGAAAGCCAAAGAAAATATCAAGTAGATTAAAGACATTTCAGAAGGAAGTTTAGAGGCCTCTTATTCTGACTTTCTATCCAATATAAGAACCCTATCCTAAAGACTTCCAAGTAGGTAATCACTGCTCTCTTTTGGAGCAAGTGAGTGCACTGGTTTTTAAGGCAAGTCTCCACATTATTTAATTGCTAAACAAATAGTCAGTTTTCTCTTATACTGAGAAGTTTATTGCTCTTGCCCATAATTCATCTAGGACACACACACACACACACACATACACACACACTTACACACTTTGTTTTCTCTGAGATAAATTCACCCAGTTCCCTCAAAATATACAAGGACAAAAATGTTCAAATTGCAAATTTCAAAATAAATATCCAAAAGTAGAGGTGAAAAAATGACAAGAACAAGACTCACAATAAGATAGAATTTTCTGTCCTGACTGGTGTGGTTTAGTGAGTTGGGCATTGTCCTGCAAACCTAAAAGTTGCCGATTGGATTTTTGGTGAGGGCACATGCCTGGGTTGCAGGCCAGGTCCCAGACTGGGAGTGCAGGATAAGTAACCAATGGATGTTTCTCTCACACTTGATGTTTCTCTCTGTCTCTATCTCCGTCCCTTCCCTTCTCTCCAAAAATAAATAAATATAATCTTTAAAAATTTTTTTTCCTGATTCTGCTGATCTGGAAGAAGAAAGAAATATCTATGTTGTGAACTGTCTGTGGGAAGGAATGGCCTCCAGTAGCCAAGGGCCTCGGTCTTACAATCACAGAGAACTGAATTCTGCCGGCACCCAGCAGAGTTGGGAAGAAGTCTCCGAGGCTCCGATGAGATCTCAGCCGCAGCTCACGCAGCAGTTACAGCCTGTGAGACCCAGAGTGGTGCCTAGACTCACAGAGGACACAGACCCACGCAAACTGTGAGGAATAAATTGATGTTCTTTTCAGATGCTAAATTTTAGTAATTTGTTACACTTTTTAAAAGAAAGAATTTTCTAAATTGAGCTTTTCAATATTGAAGCATACTCTGTCCAGTGTGGGGACATCTCATTTCGGGTGGTAATAAAACACGGTGGGAGTTCACTTGATCTTAACCATGGCAGAAATTTCTGCCATGAAGGAGAAGGCATAACCTGTGTGCCTCAAAGCTTCTCCACAGTTCCAGAACTGCACATAATTCTTTGCTTCCAGATGGATGGGGGATGATGAAATAAAACCTCTTTTCCAGTCTTCTTCCTTCGACCTTAATGAATAACTAACCTTACGTTGAATCACCCTTCCTAAGAGAAGTTCTGAGTTTGTTATACCCAATTGTCTTGTAGTCAGCTTGAACTCAAAAGACAATTTTTACAAAATTCCCAGCAGAGGTGCCAAATACTGATTTATGGTTGCCGGGTGGAATGTGTGTCCTGTTCTAGTCTGTAATGCATCTCATAAAGTTAAATTGGATTCAAAAAGACGTTTAAAAATATTTTGACTTGGTAGAGATATGATGATTATATGGTTCTTACTGAGAATGACTCTTTTCTCATGTGAGACATTATTTATTGTTTGTTGTCAAAACACTGTTAGCAATTTTAAGAAAGACCTTAAAATGAAAAATACTTTTAGCGAAGGCAGATATACTTTGTAGCAGGGGGTCCCCACCCCCCAGGGCCATGGACTGGTACAGGTCCGCTGCCTGTTAGGAGCCTGGCCGCCAGCGAAGCTCGCCTGAGCTCCACCTTCTGCGCGGCCCCCCGCCCCCCAGTCCGAGCTTCCTCAAAACTGGTCTCTGTGCCAAAAAGGTTGGGGACCGCTGTTCTATAGCACACTTAAAGTTGTGTGGAAAGGTACCCCTAAGGGTAAGCAGCTACTACCCACGAATCTCATTAGGCTTAAACAAAATTCTGTAGAAACCTTACATGGCAACATCTGTACTGCATATTCATTGACAGTTGATTAATTGAACAAAAATTGATTAAAATATTGATAAAATTGATTAAAAGTCATTTCTTAAGCATGTGTTTTACCTTAAAACATGTAAATATATATTTTAAAATATTCCACCAAATCTTTTAAAAAAATATTTTAAAATTATTTTCTGTTTTTAACACGGGTCTGCAGGCACATCTTTCCTTCGTAAACTACACCCATAATTCATGGTCTGCGATTTGCAGGTTGAGTTTCTGCAAGGTGCACCGAGGACTTTAAATCACACAGAAAGTGATTGAGTGCAGAATCTTAGATTTTGCATTTTTCTCTTGCCAATCTTTATTGGCTGCCTCCCCACAACTAACTCAACAGCTATGCCAAGTACTTACCCCTTTCCAATCTTTGCAAAGTGTTAAACTTAGTTTTCACAGAAACCACAACCCTCTCTCTTTTTATGCCATGTCATCAGTTTGTTCAACATTTAATTGATCTGGATCATTACAACAGCAAGTACAACTGGTGGAGACCGTTCTGGGAACCAGTCGGGGTGACTGACACACCAGAGAACATAACCGGAGGGAGCGGATGTGCCCAGGGCTGCTAGAGAGCATCCCCCAGCTGCTGGCCTGGTGTGGCACGGCCCTTGGCCGTGTGCTTTGCAGAGGGAACGAGAAGCATGGGTTAATCTAGAGAATATGATAAGAGAAATTTCTTTAAAAACCCTACTGTAAAGTCAGATGTGCCCAAAAATACAATGCAGGGGTTACTGACGTGGTTGCGGTGAGCTTGTAGCGTCCTTCGTGTGAATTTAAAAAGGCTCTCCCCTCCTGGCTGGTGTGGCTCAGTGGACTGAGTGCTGGCCTGTGAACTAAAAAGGCACTCCCCTAACACAGGGTTTGGTGAGAAAAGCATGGACCAGATTTTAGTCTCCATCTGCCTCCCTGACATGGCACCACTTTGGTGGGCCCTTTTGTGTAAGGTTTCAGTCTACACAACTAACACAGCAGCCCTGGCTCCTGGGACAGAGCTGGATTATGAGTAGAGGGAGGGGGCAGGAGCTGATCTGTGCTCATGCATGAAAAGGTGGGCAAACAAGCAGGAAGGATGGGAAAGATCTGACCTGTGGGATAGGAAGACTTCAGTCCTGAAAAGACTCCATACAGATCTCGTGACGACTGATGCAGACTGTCTGACTAGCCCACCTGCAGATTGCCCATCTGAGGGAGAACGTTCTTTAGCAAAGAGGACCGTATAGTCACTATTCATTTTACCACAGGCTCCTGGACTGCTCCCTTCCTCTCCACCCCTCCTGCTACTCCACCTCCCCTGCTACTCTACTTCCCTTGGATACTCTACTTCCTCTACTATCACTGCTCCCAATTACACTAAAAAGATCTCTAAGATTGAGTTTCAGAGCTCTCCTTATTGACCTTGGAGGCTTTCCTGCTTGACTCAGAAATGTTCCTACTTATGGGTGATACCTGTTCCTCCTTTTACCAATGACAGGACCTTTCATTCCAGAATTTATTATGAAAAACAAAATGAAAAGGCGTGGTTGACATAGCACAACATGAAGTTCATTCTTACCAAAGTATTAAGAGTCAATGAAATAACAAACATATATGACTGACAAGGAAGTGAAATTAAAGTGCTTGTCCCAGAAAAGTGAAGGGGGAAGACCCCGAAGGGGATGCTATAGAGAGCAAACTAAAATCTCAGTTTTGCAGCCTTATTCATCTGTAACCAGGCCAGGAAAGAAAGCAGTTGGTTTTTCTTGTTTAATTTGCTCCCTTGCTTGTGTGTTTTGCTTTGCTTAGCTTTGCTTTTTGGTATTAGAGCTCAACCTCTGAGCTTTATGATTCTGCAGAACTTCCAATGAGCCTTGAAGATTTTATTTTTGTAAACATAAGCAGCACTACTATAAAATAGCTAAGGTAGTTCATTAACTGAGTTATAAGTGTACTTTTTAACTATAGAATTTAAACATTAAAAGGGAGGGATTTCCTTCCTTCCTTCCTTCCTTCCTTCCTTCCTTCCTTCCTTCCTTCCTTCCTTCCTTCCTTCTTCTTTCTTTCGCTACCTGCACACTGAACTCATCCTGATATGTATGTACCCTAATAGGGAGATTACTACCAATGACTGTCCTTGTCTTCCCACCTGTATGGTCTTAAACTTTGCTTCATTTCATTGTTGGAATGCTCCTTGCCTGTTGGTTGTTCGCACACCTCATAAAATCAAATGGGTAACCAAACATTTGTGTAATTCAAAATAAATAATCATGTCTCATCCCATTGAATATCTTTTTAAAAATCTTTTATGCCAGTTAGTGGGGTAACCCAGACTCTTTCATTTTTTGCTTAGAATTAGAGTGTTTACAGCTCTAAGGAATGCAGAGAAGATCATCTCCACATTGGCTTACTCAGTGCCTTTCTCACCCAGAGGTCTTATTAATCACAAAGGAGATTGCAGAGTCTTACCCTGTTTCTGACTCAGTAGGTTTGGGATGGGGACTAAGAATTTGTGTTTCTAAGAAGTTCTCCTGTGAGGTTGATGCTGCTCATCTGGGGATAACACTTGGAGAGTCAGCTCAAGCCCTTCATTTCACAGCTGAAGAAACCGAGCCTTAGAAAATTGAAGTGTTTGGCCCAAAGTGACACAACCCATCTGAGGCAGAGACAAGACTAGCACCCAGGCCTCTGACTTTCACGTGCTAATTATCCATTGTTTCTTTTAAGGCTTAATCAACTATCTCCATTACCCATCTCCTTCTGCTTTGGCACCACTCAGGGTCTCAAATGTCATTTTGCTACATCTCTCTATTAAGATTTACAGTGAATTCACACAACAGTGTTTGGTATGAATTCTGTTGTCTTCCAGCAGGACCAGTCCTGAGACCCTTCCTCTCTCTAAGAAAAAGAGTCCTGTGCCACAGTCTTGATTCATTTTTCTTCCAGAAAAACTTCTGCTGAACCTTAAACAGCAAATTCTTGGTAAAATTCCCCACTTTACATTTTGGTTTAGGAAGATTCTTTTTCTTTTTCTTTCTATTCTATCCTTGGCTTCCTTCCTCCCTTCTTCCCTCCCACCCTTCCTTCCTACCTTCCTTCCTTCCTTCCCTTCCTTCCTTCCCTCCCTCCTTCCTCCTTCTCTTCCTTCCTTCCTTTTGCAGATCATTGTCTTGACCTCCTTCTGCTAATAACTTCTCAGGCAACCCTGAGAAGCTTTCTCTGCTTTTCTTCACAGATCTTTATTTTTTCAAAATAAATAAACCTGAAGAGGAAATCTTGTATAATATCTAGCCATTTTTCTGATCAGTTTTGATTTTACAGTCTCTTTGTCAGCCCCTTCTTTCTGTCACCTGCTGCTCTCCCTCAAGGCTGACATCTCCACAGGAGCAGACCACTTCACTGCCTCTGTGGCTCCTTTTCCTCACCTTATCTTAGCTCCTCGCATGTGCTTCTCTCATTTGTTATTATTTTACACCTAATCTCTCTTCACCTGTCACTTCCTCCCATCAATAACTTCCTGTCCAGGCCTCTTGGGTTCTGGTAGTGACCCTCTAACTTTTCTCTGGTTGACATTGTCTTTGCCTCTTCCCACTTTGAACATGGTTTCTTCAGACTGTATGCTTACTTTCCACATCTATTAGGGATGGAGAAAGGAATGAATGGAAAGAGCGCCAATGTGTGCATTATATTAGAAAAAGTGGTATGGACGAACTAGTCACTTGGCCTCTTCCAGCCTTACTTCATTAACCATAAGACACGAACAGGTTGGTCTAGCAAGGGCTGCAAACTCAAAACCTGCCCACAGAATCCAGGCAGGTTATGCAAACAAACTTGAAGCAGGGACTGTGGGAAACTGGGGAATGCATGCCCATCCAAGGGACGTAATTGCTGAGAGCTCTAGTTACAACAGCGGGGAAAGACTTGTCAGATCTTCTGATTTTTCAAGAGCCATCAGGAATCTAGATTTTTAAAAAAATGTGAACTGTTCTTGTTTTAAATGTGAACAACTAATTCAAATAATGAACCAGGCAATGAACATCCCACCGGTGGGCCAAATTTGGCAGAGGCTGCCAGTTTGTGACCATTAAATGAGATGGGACCTTCAAGTTCCTTGCAAATCTAAAATTTCATAACTCTAGGGAGATAGAAGAAGGTGAAGAGGAGATAAATGGTGATGGACAGAGATGGGGTGGTGATCACACAATACAATATACGAGGATGTATTTTAGAATTGTACACCTGAGACCTATATAATTTCATTAAACAATGTCATCCCAATAAATTCAATAAAAAAGTAAAAAAATAAAAATAAAATTTCATAATTCTTCAGTAATGTGTTTTAAAACCAACGAGCTCTCCCTGGGTGCATTCCTTCAATTGGTTCCTTGTCCTTTGTGTCCATTTGGCTGTCAGTCTCCTATGTGAACACTTTGGAGTTTGTTGTAAGAAGAAGGTACAACCTCTTCCCCCGCCTCTAACATAAAGTAACTAAGTGTTTTGCTACCAGACTCAGCATCGGGATCAGTGGAGCACACAGGCTCTCCTGCAACAGCTGACGCTGATGTGTGGATTGGTCCTGGGGTAGGCAGCCCCTGTGCAGTGTAAAGTTTGCTCCTCTGTTCCTTAGTCTGGAGGCAAAATTTTAGTCTTTCCATGTACTCTATGTAATGTTAATTTATAGGCTAGTCTAACTAGGAGAAAGTTCAACTATCAAAGAAAGGCTTGAGGTTCAGAAGCCCGGGGAAAGGAATGGATGCTAAAGAGTAAGAAAGTGGGGGGAGTGCCATAAAAGGACAGCAGAGCCAAACGCTATTCACAAGATCCTGCCTTATCCCATTTCACATCTTTCTTAGAAATTTCGTGCACAAGAGAGCCTTTGGCCATTCGCCTCAGGCCTGTCTTCCCTGGACCAGCACTCCTCTGTCAGCGTTCCTCTCTGTCTTTCCTCCAGGAACTGTCACAATTTTTTCTGCTTAAATCTTGGCTGGCTGGCTGGCTGGCATTCTTTCTCTTGCCACCCTAGGTCACTCATAGGTAGGCTCTATCATTTCCTCCCTGTAACTGGATCTGGAGAATCTTCACCTTTCAGTGTTTCAGTGGAAATAACTTTGCTGCTTTAAATTCACAATGATATTTTAGAAAGAAAATAAGGATCAAGGATCCATGATATTAACAAGGAGGAAAAAAACCCTCCCAGCCAGTTAGAGTTTCTGTACGATAGCAGCAGAAAGTGTTACTGATCAAGTTAGGTATCCACACATTATGGAGTTCGGAAATATTTCTCAGACTGTGAGTTCTCTATAAGAATCTTCAACTTTAGAATTTTTGATGACATAAAATGCATGTATCCATTTTTACAAGCGTGCTCTGAATCACTCGATAACCTTTTAACCAGGAACTGGCATGTACGTAGTTTCAGGTAACTTATTTATATTTATGTTATGGTTGCATCATCATTAACTTCTAATTCAGTACTTCTCAAATATTTTTTTCCAGAAATCCTAGGCATTTATACATTTTTAAGTTGGAAAAATAACTGATGCATGTATAGAAACTAGGTCCTGGAATGAGGAACTTCTAGGTGTTATTTATCTCAGCAGGTTATTTAACCTAAGCTTCTAGGTCCATAAAATTGAGCAAATGTTAGTGAAATTTAAATAAAATCATACTTGAAAAGAGTAAAACACAGTGCCTGATATATCTAAACCACTAAAAAAAAATTTAAAAACCAGCTGCTCCTACTATATGGTTATTATTACCATTGTTGGCTACTTTAAAAATTATATCATCTATTCTTGCTTTTGATTCCATTTTTGTCACAGATATTTTATCATCTATTTCAAAATAACAGGCACACACTTGGAAGACAGAGTTAGTGGTTATGATATGTAAGGATCTGAGGCACCCTATGAAGACCTTCTTAATAATCTTATTTACATTTCTTCCTTGCAACTAAACTTATTTCATTCAAGATTGAATCCTCATCTTCTTGTATCAGCAACAGCCAACTATCTGCCAAAGTCCATGCTTCTCCTTCAGAGACTTGAGCTGTCCCTGGGAGCTCCCAGGTGAGGACTATCATGTGAATTGGTGGGATGCGAGCAGACATACTATGCGGCAATTTCTGGTCAAGATTTAAGAAACAGGTATATGTTCTCCATCATCTTTCTCCCTCCAGCAGCTGGATTCATTTGAAGAGGAGGCCCTAGGGGAAGACTAAACCACAAGATGGAAGAACCCTGGATCCTTGAACTACAGCATGGAGGAAAGCCACCCATTAACTAGGAACACTTACCATAGGTGGTTAAATAAATGAGAAATAAACCTCTATTATGTTTGTGCCATATATATATGTATACATGTATACATATGTATACATGTAGATATTTGTATACATACATATATACACATATGTATGTCTATATATACACATGCGTGTATGTATATAGTCTGTCCGGGAAAAGTCCAGCCATTGTTAATATAAAAAGGACAGTTTGTGTGACATTGATGTAATTTGGCAGACAAGGAGAGTGGACTGGAATGCACATGCATGAACAGTGATGACTTCGCTGTACCAGTCAGTGGGGGCAGCAGACACCCTTGAGTGATTATATGTACTATGTGGCTGTCACATTCAAAATGATTAAGCTAGTAGAACAACAAATCTGCATCAAATTTTGCATTAAGCTTGAACATTCCTCCATAAAAACTATTCAGATGATTCAGAAGGCCGCAGCTATGGGCAACTGGTGACTGGCAGCTTCATCGCAACGACATGCCTGCTCATGTATCACATCCTGTGCAGAGTTTTCTGGCAAAACATCAAATCACCCAGGTGACTCAACCCCTCCAAAGCCCAGATTTGGCACCCTATAACTTCTGGCTTGTCCCAAAACTAAAATCACCTTTCAAAGGGGAGAGATTTCAGACCATTGATGAGATTCAGGAAAAGACTATAGGGCAGCTGATGGTGATTGGGAGAACAGGGTGAGGTCTCAGGGAACTGTCTGAGGGAACTGAGGGAACTTTGAAGGGAAATGCGGTGTCATTGTCCTGTGCACAATGTTTCTCATATCTTGTATATTTTTCAGTGAGTCACTCTCTCTCTCTATGTGTGTACACACACACACACAAACACACTGGGGACTATTTTTGGGGGGAGAGGGGGACTATTATTTACTGCCCCTAGCATTATGCTAGTTAATATAGAAGTTGATGCTTTGAAGGAAATGCTGCTATAATAAAAGCCTGAAGTAAATGTATTTGGCTGAACATTTGGGCAGCAGGTGGCAAAGAAACAGATATTGGGTGCTAGAAAGATGGAGACATTACATGTTGGCAAAGCATTTTAAAAACTATGTCTATGATAACTTAAGAAGCTGAGTTCATTACTAAGGTGGACCAGCAACTGTGACATTTTCCCAGTTCTTCTCTTTCTTAATAGAAGTTTTTATTATGATTATCTTGTCTCTGTTTTACCATCCTATAAAGAGAGATGCAGATAACTTCTCTATATGTTTGTGTATCATAATACTGAGATGAGCTGTAGATGAGAAGACTTCAGATCACCCAATGATGTCGGGCTTGGAGCCATGTGCTTGAACTGGATTGGACTATAATGTGCATCCTGGGAGTGAGAAAAATAAAAAGATGTGCATGAATATTTGGTCCCATGAATGGTAAACTGAGTTAGTTCCCTTTTCCATATTATACACCAAATTTTATCAATGCTAGGATTTCAGTGAGTCAAACACACAACTTTATGTATTACTGAGATAGAAAAATGCTGCCAAATAAATATGAATTTACACTGAATATTTGTCCTTGCTCAAACAGTGCATTCTTATCAAAGGGATGTTAAATGATGAAAAAATTGTGTAGATTAGGAGTAATGAAAAAATTATTTTTTTCTGATGACTATCTCATCTGAGACAATATTTCTTTATCTCTTTTGCATCGAGCTGTTACCTTGAGACTAGTTCTTACCAATGAAGTATGGCATGTGGAAGTGAGGCATGTCCCTTCTGGCCAGAATCTTCGCTATGTACGTGCCTTGTCCATAGTCTCTTTTTTCTTTTGTGGCTAAAGGCAGATGACGGAGATCTAGGAGATGGCAGAGCCTCAAAGGAAAAAGGAAAACCTGGTTTCTTGAATCATCAAATGGAAAAAAGCCACCCACAGACCAGGGATATACTTACTGGCTTGTGATGTGAGGGAGAAATAAACTTTAATTTTGTTTAATGTATGTATTTTCAGCATTTATTCATTACCACACTTAATATGACCCTAATTAACAGCTCTCTTACATAGGTTGTTGCAATGATTAAAGAAATTATTATATGTAAAGCCCTTAGAAGACTGGCATATAAGAAGCACTAAATGCATGTTAACTGTTATTTTTTAGAATACTCTTTAAAAGTGCAAATAGCTTCAACTTTTATTTTTTGAAGTGAGAAAGAGACACTAGAAAATAACTTAGGAGTCAATTAATCCAAGCTCTGTCACTTTAGAGATAAGTAAATAAAGTCACTGGTAAGATGAATGGCTTGTTGTAAAGTCACTTTATCAGTCATAAGCACTTTAGTATAAACTGGTTGTTCTGTTTCAGCCAGGAAAGAGCAAGCTGCTATAGGAATGAGACTGCGAATGGAGAGAAGAAGTGCAGATGCTTTTGGAGTTGGGTTACTACCTGTGAAGAAAAGCCTGGGACTGGGGCTCTTGGCAGCCAAAGCAAAAACAACAGGACATTGGGCGAGGCAAGGAGAACTACACAATAGCATTTTCATCCCATTACTAAGCATAACAATATGTTCAAAGTTGCTTAGTAGAATAATTCATATATTTTGGATACTTGTTAGCACAGAGTCCCTTTCTCTGGAATGTCACTCAGAAAAGCCTCTGTAGAAGAGGTGAGGGTGGGTGGCATGTGAATACAATGCATCCTGGCTCCTCTCCCATGGCAGCCTGGACCAGGGATGTTGGCCTCACCCAAGCTGAGACATCAGTGGCTTCTCTTGGAACCAATGTGGAATTGGATCTCTGAGAATTAGATGTGTAAGCTGTGGGAGCCTATCTGTTATATGTAACATTGGGCCTGGAGTCATTTTTAAGGCCTAGAAAAAGCCATACGCAGGCCAAAATCATAGAAAAACAGATATTATGAATAAGTGAAAGGGTCTGGTCTGTGGAGATAAGAATGGGGCAGATATTCAGAAAATAACAAAGAAGAGAGGCCATGTGCTTCTAGGTTTTATGACCTCCAGCCCGACAGCTTCCCCATTCCCATCTTCTGCTCCCGTAAGTCTGGACTGAATAGTGTTTTCATGAGTTCTCTCTGTCCTTAAAAATAAAACCACTCAAATAAAATCTGCATTGAGTTAGTGTCTATTCTTCCAATCAAGGAATTGGTAATAACATAGTGAATGACTAAATCAATTAAAATTAAAATCTTCTAAACATACTCAATTACAAATTGTCACGTAACAACAATAAAAGTTCACCCTGGCCCAGAGCAAAGGGATTATGAAAGCCAGCAGTAGCACTAGAACTACGTCCTGGAGGTTCCACTTCTAAGAGTCTGACTTTGATGCTCCTCTGAAGAGTCTAATATTTTAGAGATTATCTTAGTAATGTTTTGAATTGGTGGGATCAAGTGTTTCCTAGTTATGCCACAACAGATCAAATAAGCCAAATTTTTAGATGATATTTGGAGGAGGAAGAGCGGTGGAGAGGAAATTTTTATTCATTATAGTAGTAATACATGTTCATTGTAGAAACTTCTTTTTAATTTTTTTTAAATCCTCACCCAAGGACATGCTCATTGGTTTTTAGAGAGAGGGGCAGGAAGGGAGAGAGAGAGAGGGAGAGAAACATGATGTGAGAGAGAAACATTGATTGATCACCTCCTGTACGTGCCCTAAGTGGGGACCTAGCCCGCATTCTAGGCATGTGCTAGAATCTAAGAAACCAAGAATCTAACCGCGATCTCTCAGTTTATGGGATGACGCTCCAACCAACTGAGCCACACCAGCCAGGGCCCTTGTAGAAACTTTTGATAATATAAATAAGTAAAAGAAAAATTCTGAAAACATCAGTTTTATCATTAACCATTAGTAATTTTTAGGACAAAGCCCCCAACAATAATAAAAATACAATAACATCAGTATTGTGAATCTTGAAAGAAAAATTGACACCTACTAAGAAGGGCCCCTGGTGGCTAACTGGGCTCAAATAAAATATCTGATCTTAGAAAATGAATAGGGGCCTCTTATGCCAACTGCATATTCCTAGAGAAGCCTCTGTGCCACTAAACTGCCTGCCTGCACTGTGCTACTGCCACCTGAACCAGCCCATATAAAAGAGTTCCCGAGGTCCTATTTCAGCCAATAGGACTGAGGCTCTCCCCATCCAATTGTAGCTGCACAGCTCTGACCAATCAGAGCAGCTCTATTCTGACCAATCAGGATAGCGCCATTGAACCAATCAAACTGCGATTCAGAGTGCTCATGGGACCAGGGGTGGGCACTTCTGTCCATACAGGCCAGATGCCCTGCAGCTCCAGAGTGCATTTTCCACTGAAAACTGTTTTTCCCTGGCGGAGTTGAAACACCAGAACACTTGCCAGAACAGAGTGAAGCAGACCATCACAGAGTGGAGTAGACCAGCACAGTGCACAACACAGAACAGAGCTGTCCAGCCTCCTGGCCCCAGAACTATTCTACAGCTATGCTGTATCACAATTAAGCTGTTTTGCACTGAATAAAGTTTTCTTCCTCACTGCACCCCCAGTTTGGGATTCTTGTTGGTGTGTTGAACGTCAATGACGATCGGTTGATAGTATCTTGAATTGCCCTCAAGAATACATGTAATTTTACTGGTTATATTTCTTCATGTGCTCATAGACATTTATTTTTTTCAGAGCTCATGAAAGACTAGAATTTGAATCACTGGGAAACAGTTTGGGAAATCAGACTTCCTTATTTATTTATTTATTTTTTTGGTGAACGATAAATTCATTTACTTTCATTGTTCTTTAAGAAATGAAAATAAATCATTATCTAATTGAGATATCCTGTATGTCATAGAGACAAGGAGATTTAAACCATGTTCCAAGTTTTTTATATTCCCTCACCTGCTTTTTATAAGCAATTTAATGGAAGCATATTTTTTATTTGCTAGCTGTCCACTTGTGTTTCCTGTTAAGGCACTGAATCTAAAATGACTTCAATTCCAGAAGGGTCTGCTTGGCCACTCTAGAATCACGATCTGTTTTACGCCCTTCTTATTTTGGGCTTTCACTGGGTTTGTCTCTGTTCATTTTCTAACATCAGATATTTCATTCTTTTTCCATTTGATGCTAACATTTATGATCTTTTCTTCTCTTATCATTTTCTCTTGTTAGATTTAATTGACCCTCTTGTTTTGTTTATCATATTTAGAAAATGAATTATCCTAATTCCATGTTACTGCTCCTAACATCAAGGGTGTATTGCCGTAGTGAAATACTGCTCTTCTAACAACCAAAGTAGAAATAAAAGTGTTAGAGGTACTCTGCTTTCTTTCACACATATGATTTTTGCTATTAGCTCTAGTCATCTCTGTTTTCCACTAATAAAGGAGATACAATTAAAATGCTAAATTTTCTAAAACCTGGTAACTCCCCACTGTGGTTTTCTGGGTTCTTTTTATTTTTAATTCCAAAGTTTTGGGGTGGGATCATTTTAGGAGGACAACTTTCTCTTGATTGACTGCCCCAGGCTTCACAGGGTGTTGCAACACAGGGTGTTAGTATCTATGACTAGAGCAAGCACAGTGTTAGAGAACAGAGGAGGCTAGAGAAAGATCTGATCAGATTGCTGGGGAGGCGTGGGGAAAGGCCCTAGGAGGAGGTTTTCTGGGGCAATGGTACCAAGCCTAGGATGGGACTGTCTGAGAAGCTAGCCACCTCTGGAGTGCATAGAATTATGGGCCAGAAGATTGAAAATAAAGGAGGGGCAGAGACTGGCTTTCAGGCTCTCTTCTTCAAGGATGCCTGGATGATGGTGTTGCAGCTGCCTGCATTTCCCAAAGGACAGTATTTTGGATGGGAGAGGAAACTCTGGGTGCAGCCCAGGATTGGCCTAGCCTGGCAGAGGGTGGCAGGGTTATTCTTCTTTGGCTATTCTAGAGGGGACAAGCTCTGAGGCAGAAGCCTGTCATTTTTCCAAAACCGTGCAGCTGCTGTGTCATATGTTGTTTTAGTTTGTAAACTAATCCTATAGAAATAAGATAATAAAAAACTAACAGCAGGAATAATAGGAGAACTCAGGAGTTTAAGATTTTAGCTTTAACTGCTAGGCTTAAATGACTAATGTGTGTGGAAAGCTGTTACTCCAAAATTGTGTAGCTCTTGGATAAAAACTCCTTTCTTTTATCATTAAACCTTTGCTTCTGGAATTTTGCCTGGAGGGTGGCTGCAGGAAGCAAGCAGCAGGACCCCATTTGCTGTTTGGTAGCAATAGGATGAATGTACTGAGCTTCAAGGACTAGAAGAGGTAAGGAGAGGGGAGAGTATTCTAGAAAGATAAGAGAACTGAAAAAAAAATTAGAGGCTGGAGAAGGGAGATTTGGAGATCTCCAAGGACTTGGTGTAACGAACGATGTTGTGTGAGCATTGGGAGTATGAACGTTGTTGGGAAAATAGAGGAAGATATGATGAGATTATGGATGGTTTGTGTGTCATGCTGAAAAATTTGCACATAACCCTGGAGATGCTGAGAAGTCCTTGAAAAATTTTAAGCAGACATTTAATGATCAGATTTGTGATTTAGAATGAGTGCTTTAGCAGTGGGGGATGCTAATATGGGGCAGAGGTCCTTTTTTAGATGTACAGAGGGTATTTCTCATATAAAGAGCCTAGAAGCAGTGGGGGTGAGAGGGATCAGGACCACCCACCAGCACCTGAATATTTGCCTTTTTTCTCCTTTTCCTCCCCCTTTCTTCTCTTTCTTGCTGCTGCCTCAGCCTCCTCCTTCTCTCAAAAATTCTCTGAAGAAGCTCTTAAAACTTGAACAGTTTATGGGCAGTTAAAACAATGGCAGTGAATTACTTTCCAATTTAGTTGTGAATGTCTTCAGTCTTTTTCTCTATAGTCAATGTTTAATTATTTGCTGGCTGAATTTCCTTTCACACATGCTCAAAGCTCCTACTTTCTCTTTTGCTACCTGTAATTCTTTATCACTATTATTATCACCTTCAACACAGGAAGGGGAAAAGTAGATATTTAAGTAAATTGATTTTACTGTTGACTTGCGGTTGACTTGACTTAGTATAGAGAGTTTATGAGTAGAATGTGAAAACTTCAAGTGACCCATGTGTAAGTCACAAACCAATTTAATAGGTCATAACTTGCATTAAAAAGAAAGAAGGCATAATCATTAGAATAAAATAGCACTCAGATGAGTGTGCTGAATTGACAGTATCAATATTGTTTTATGAAGCTTTTGTTTCATTTATAGGCATATGTTTATTCATGTAGATAATATAAAATATATATCTCACTATGGATGGTAATCAAAAAATTAAAATTAGAAAGTAAAAAACAAATTTTTAAACATTTGAAAAACCCTGCTCAAGATCAACATTTTCAAATTGTTTTAGTTTGAATAAAAAATAGCTATTTAAAAAATTATAGCTTATTTTTTAAAAATTCTGAGTGGATCAAACACCGTGTTTCATGTTGAGGATATAATGATGAATAAGACAGACATTGCCATTTCCTCAAGAGGCTTCTATTCTGACAAAAAGAAATTACCAGAAAAAATTAATAAAGTAACTTTAAACTGTGGTTAAGCGTTATGAAAGAAATACTCATGGTTTGGAGAATTACAGGGAAAAATCTTTTTTATGTAGATTAGTCAGGGAGATTTCTCTGGAAATATGACACTTTAGCTGTGACTAAAAGATAAAGTGTTTGCAGGTAAAAAAGGAAGAGAAGATGTTTGTGTGCTAAGGTCTCACAGGAAAGGATGATATGTGGTTTTGTTACGGAAAGAACAATTCGATGCAAGAATGTCTGAACCTATAGAAAATTTTATGAGTTTATTTGAACCAAACTGAGGACATGAACAGAAGCAAGATCTTAAAATGCTCCATGGAATGGCAGTTTTACAGTTCTTTGTATATATTTGGAATCAAAGGAGGGACCATAAAGAAGATTACATGAAATGCATCGGTGGTAGATTAAAGAGGTAGAGAAAGCAAGCCAGGGAAATCCCTGTGTTTGGATAAAAAGTAAAATAGAAAGGTACACCTCTTTGACATTGGTGCGTATAAGCTAGTTAATATTTAACATTTATAGTGAATAAGCGTGGCATATAAGCAAAAGATCATGTATTCTCTTGAGGGTGGTTATGCCTCTGAGGGGTCTGAAAAAGAGGATTTTTCTGGCATTTCACAGATGTGTTAACCTAGATGCAGAAGAACAATGGACAGGTCTTGCCTAAGGCAAAAATAAACCTTTTACTAAAGAAGTTATATACCTACATACCATGACCTGCCTTGTTAGGAATTTATGATCAGATTTCCTTGAGAGGTTACTTTTGGTCACTGACCTTGCCTGATTTATTACATAACCCCTTTTCGTTCACAACAATGTGCCTGGAACTTAGTAAGTGAGAAAAGGAATGATGCAAAATGGAGCTGGACTAGTGGTGGGGGCCAGTTATGTAGGGCATTGTAGGACGTGGTGTGGGATTTGGGTTTTGTTCTGTAAGCCTGGCCTCAAAGTCCATACATTTCATTCAATCTATTTAGTACTTACTATCATTATACATTGGCCACTTTTGTGCACTATTTCAGATCTCCTGGCCTCATTCATGTCCAGAGACTTTGGCTATGAAGGGAAGAAAGACCTTTTTTCCTCTACCTTCCCAGGTTCACTGGCTGGGCCCTCCAATTAAACTGATAAAAAGCCAGATTAACAAGAGAGAAAAAAACAGATTTAGTTACATATACACCTGGCGGTGGAGGGTTCACAAAGAAATAAAAGCCCGAGGAGGTGCCCAGATGATTGAAGTTTATATATCATTTAGGCTAGACAAAGGAAAAGGGGTTTTGAGTTTCTAGGCAGAAGAGGTAAATTATGGAATGGCCAGGGGAGGGACTGTCCAATAAAGAAGGGTTATCTTGCTATGCAGGTAAGAGCTTTTCAGGTGACAAGAGTTGCCTCTGGGTGTAGCTTTCTCCCAAGTAAGAGACACCTTTACAAATGAAAATTTCCTTTTTAAATGTAAATTTCTTTTCCAAAAGAGGAAATTTATACTCTATTTTTAAGCAGTTGAAGGTAAAGATCTTTTCCTGCATTTGCTGATTCTCAATTGCCTTTAGCTCAAAATAACCCTTATGCCAAATAGGCATATTTTGGGGTGACATATCCTGATATCCTTTATTCTACCCTTTGAAACTTTTTTTTTTTTCCAAAAAGAGGAATTTCCATGGAAACAAAAGAAAAAACAAAGGTTAATGGATAAAGTAAACTGTAAACCCAGTTTTGGAGACAAGAAGGAAGTCAGACAAAAAAGACTTCTGGATGTCAGGCTCAAAGCATTTTCGGACGACAGAGTGTGAATGGCAGTGACAGTCCAACTTCAATTTCCCGATTTACAGTTTGAATGTCTTTGATCATGGCATGTATGCCGACGTCACAGTCACGGTTCAGAGAAAAGAGGAAAAGTGTTCTTTAATCTGGAAAATACAGCTTTAAAGAACAAGCAATGTTTCAAACAAAAACATACAAAAATTGTAATTATTCTCATGAGTTCGTTCAGTCCCATGAAATTAATTCTCGTTTTGCTTGATATTGGTTTGGCAGTTTTATGAATCCATCAGTTTCTGCATTTAGACTTTTGGAAATCTTTACCCATTCTGGTGGCATGATCTTAAAGTTATTAGAAACCTGCACTACCAGAGTCTTTTCCATGAACTTGCCCAAGATGAAAACATTTTTCACTTGCAATTGATTGCGAAAGATTTCAGAAAAAAATCAGAGCAAAGCATTAGCTGTGTGAATGACAAAAGACTTAAATGTGGCCGGTTAAAGATCTGATGAGAGTCCATGATAGCACAATTAACAAATAAATTAGGTTATTTCTGCAACATACAACATTTTATAGTAAATAGGATTATGACTGATAAAATGCTATGACATATTATGAATAACAAAGATGTTGACAAACTTCTAGGAACTTCATGCAGTGTCTGAAACACATATTAATCACACATATCCATGCAAGTGTAACTTGAAGAAGGTTAAGCATCACTTCTTACATGACAATGCTTCCCATATAATTTAATACATCAAATAAACTGAATTAGTTTAATATCTCTCTTTTACAAAGTGATTCAACAAATTTATTTTCAGAAAAAAAGAAAAGACCCCATTTAGAATCTGATTTTCAGGAATTTGTCATAATGTCAAAAATTTTGAACACTTTGCCCTGGCTAGTGTGGCTTAGTTGGTTGGAGTATTGTTCCGTAAACCGAAAGGCGGTGGTTTGGATTCCTGGTCGGGGCACATGCCTAGGTTGTGGGTTCAGTCCCCATTTGGGGCATGTATGAGAGGCAGCCCCTTGATGTTTCTTTCTTGCCCTGGTGTTTCTCTCCCTTTCTCTCTCCCTCCCTTCCCCGCTCTCTAAAATCAATAAGCATGTTCTTAGGTGAAGATATTAAAAAGTTTGAACACTTGATTAAATAGGATCACAGGTCAGTATGAAATAATACTTAGTTATCTATTTAACCAAAGTGACAATAAAAGGTTTTATGACCATAAAAAATAAACCTTGGCAGTTTTAATAGTAAAAAGGCTCAGTTTTCTTAAGTAATCAAAGACATTATAAAGACAATACAAAACACAAGAAATTATTTTGATAAGACACAGAATCTTTGTTTCCTAGGTGGATTACTCAACAGGTAAAGAAAAACTTTTTGCAATCTCTAATTAAAAATGGAGCAGTAATCAAGACTCCAGTTTTGTGTCAATGTTACCAGCATGGGGTCCTTGTGTTCCCCAAGATAGCGATCAAGAGGAAAGCCCAGGGAAATTTCCAGACAGATTTTATTTAGCTTATGTTTGAGCAGGAGGGAGACAGCACAGAGGAAAGGAAGGTCCTCTGAATAGGCTCAGGGGCTGGGTCTGCCTGGCTGCTTTTATAAGCTAGGGACAAAGGTAGGCTTTTGGGAAAAGGTGGGTTTTTTTGAGAAAGGCAGGTTTGCAAAATTTTCCACCTAACTGTTGAGTGACTTTTTTCCAGCTGCGTTGCCTGGTAACTATGTCCATGCCTACGCCAGGGGGCAAGATGGCAGAGTGCCCATTACTGCAACCCTAGGAAGGCTGTGTAGCAGTCTGGCCTTGGTCCACTGTGCATGCAGGTCAGTAGAAGCAGGTATTTAGAAGGGAGATAAAATTAGCTATCTCTCTGGTTTTGAGGAGAGATTGAAGGGATAGTGACATGTCGTTTCGGTCAGCTAATCCCTAGTTCCTTCGAACCTCTTAGTCTTAACTTGGTTTCTTGGTCACCAGGTATTCTTCATTCCCCAGGACCATATGCTGTCTCAAGTACTCTGTTACTATTAAAGTTCATTTAACACCCTTATGATAAATTTAATTTTAGCCAACTTGACCACATGAGACAACTTTTTTTCTTTCTTCTTTTACAATTTCTTATATCCATCTTGGGTTTTGTCCTTTATTTTCCTCTTTTGCATCTGAAACTACCTTTAAATAACTTTAAACCACTTTAGGACAAAATTACTCTTCTTTTTCTTAACAATAACACATCCTTCATATCTTATACCTTGCCTTACAAAAATGCATTTTATTTTATTTGCATACTTTTCATACAGAATTTCCCCTTCACCCTTATTATTCTTAGTGATTTATTTACATATATTGAATAGAATTCATAACCCTTAGTAGCCTTAATTTCCAGTGAAAACAAGGCAGTAGGCAATTGTGAACTGTTGCAGATACCAGCATTCCGTAGTAGATAAGCAGATTTATGAATATACTAATATTATTTTTAGAGGCATGTTTCTGCATAGGACAAATTTCAACATGGTAAAAGAATATTTACTAGCACACCCAAATTTTTTAGTCTCTCTGTAATACCAGTCCAAAAGTAGATAAATTTATGTTTAGCAATTAATATTTCAGTATTTTCTCATATTTGGAAATACTCTAGATAGTCAATGAATATCCATCATTTAACTTAACTAAGTATAACTTTGAAGTTTTGTTACCAAAAAAAAGTTCTGGAAACTTTTTAAGTGGAAAGGATCACATAAACTTTTATCCCATCTGCATCCATGTACTTCATGTGTTCTTAACCATTATGCTGGGATTGTTCATAAAAAATTTCATGAGACTTTAAACAAAGCTAGCCATAATTTAAAGTAACTTTGGTAACAAATTTTGTAACATCATATATTTAGGTAAACATTAAAAATAACAGAAACGAAAAACTTAAAGTTAAACATATGATTTAGGTGAATTTATAATTTTATAATCTTAAACAGCTAGTAGAGATAATGTTAACTTATTTGACTAATTAACTAAAGTAGAATAAAATTGTATCTGTATTATATGTAATGTTGACAACTTTGAAGATATATCTAGTTTTACTTAACTAAGAATATTAAGAAAGTGTTATTACCAAAGATTATCCTAGATCATGTAGATTTAAAAAAAAAATTTGGGGTTAGTTTCTATTTTTCTGACAGGTTTAGGAATACTTTATATATAAGTACTAATTCTTTCTAAACTAATTAAAGCAGAGGTCTTTTATGAATTTTGGCAATATCATCTGAAGGTAGAAAAATGCTACATATAAAATCTTATATATAGACATACATAAATGTACAGACATTCACAAATAGATCTTAGAACCTTCATTTTAAAATTTTAATCATGAGTCACATACTCCCAGTCATGATGGAGATATAGGTAAACGTGCCTTGCTTCCTTGCACAACTACAGCAAAAATTACAACAAGACTACAAACAAATATCCCCCCGAATTGTCAGAGAAATGGAGCTGTATGGAAGTCCAACAACCAAGGATTTAAAGAAGCCGTATTCATCCCCACTGGTAGGAGGAGCAGAGATGAGGAAATGTATGGAGAGCTGTGGAGAGGTGGAGAGGTGCAGAGAGGCTCAGAGACATGGAATGAGTGGTCCTACATCCATGGGTGGTGGAAAAAAATCAAGACAGATACCTTGGGAGTGAGGGATCCCAGCCCCTGTCCAGGAAGCCCCAGGGTTCCAGTACCAGGAAGGTAAGTCCCCAAAACTTCTGGCTATGAAAACCAGTAGAGGTTGGGATGGTGGAAGAAACTGTGGGATTCTCAGGAGATTCTTTTAAAGGGCCCACAACAGATTTAGAACATGTGTAGACTCACTCCCTCTGGGATTCATCACCAGGGCAATAGCTGGAAGGGCACCAGTGGCATATAGGGAGAAATTGAAGTGACTGGCAACAGGGAAAGTGCCAGGAGACAGCTTCCTCCTGGGCAAAATTCCAGAGGCCAAGCAGTGGCATTATCCCTCTCCAAGCCCTCTCCCATCACAGAGCCACATAGCCACACAGCAGTGACACGGGCTGCCCTACCCTGGTGATTACTTAAGGCTCCACCCTATACAACTTACAGGTACACTTTTCTACAATAGACCATGCTACTAAGACAGGGAATCAAAGCAGCTCTATGTAAGATAGGGAGAAAGAGCAACTCTATGCAATAGACAGAAACAAACACAAGGAGGCTGCCAAATTGAGAAGACAAAGAAATAGGGCACAAATGAAAGAATAGAACAAAACTTCAGGAAAAAAAAAATAAACAAAATGGTGATAAGCAACCTATCAGATACAGAGTTCAAAAAACTGGTTATCAGGATGCTCAAGGAACTTGTTGGGTACTTCAACAGCATAAAAAAAGACCCAGGCAAAAAAAAATAAATAAATAAAGGTTATATTAAGTGAAATAAAGAAAAACCTAAAAGGAACCAATAGTGGAGGGGATGAAGTCAAGAATCAAATCAATGATTTGGACAACAAGGAAGGAAAAAGCATTCAATCAGAACAACAGGAAGAAAAAATAATTTAAAAAAATGAGGATAGGCTAAGGAGCCTCTGTGACATCTCAAATGTACCAATGTCCAAATAATAGGGGGGCCAGGAAGAAGAGGAAGAGCAAGAAAACTTACTTGAAAAAATAATGAAAGAAAACTTCTCTAATTTTGGTGAATGAGATAGATATACAAGTCCAGGAAGCACAGAGAGTCCTAAACAAGATTGATCTAAAGAATACCACACCAAGATACATTATAATTAAAATGCCAAAGATTAAGCATAAAGAGAGAATCTTAAAAGCAGAAAGAAAAAAGCAGATAGTAACCCACAAAAGAGTTCCCATAAGACTGTCAGCTGATTTCTTAAAAGAAACTTTGCAAGCTAGAAGGGACTGGCAAGAACTATTCAAAGTGATAAAAAGCAAGGACCTACAACCAAGGTTACTTTATCCAGCAAAGCTATCATTTAGGATGGAAGTGTAGATAAAAGTGCTTCCCAGACAAGGTAAAACTAAAGGAGTTCATCATCACCAAGCCATTATTATAGGAAATGTTAAAGGGAATTATATAAGAAAAAGATCAAAATATGAACATTAAAGTGGCAATAAATTCACAACTATCAACAACTGAATCAAAAAACAAACTAATCAAACAAGTAGAACAGGAACAGAATCATAGATACGGAGATCTTTTGGAGGGTTATCAGTTGGAAGGGGGAAGGGGAAGAATGGAGGAAAAGGTACAGGGATTAAGAAGTACAGATTGGTAGGTACAAAGTAGATACAGGGATGTCAAGAACAGTATAGGAATTGGAGTAGCTAAAGAACTTATATGCATGACCCATGGACACAAACTAAGTGGGGGGATTGCTGGAGGGAATGGGGGTACCAGGTGGAGGGGGGCAAAGGAGGAAAATTGGGACAACTAAAAGCATAACCAATAAAATATATTTTAAAATTTTACTCATGAGTCAGGCCCAATAACACAAAACTCACTAGTTTGTGTATTAAATTGTGTTTCTGGCAGAACAAGTGAAGGTTACCTACTTAATAGGTGGCTACAACTTTTAAAGAATATTTCTGGAGAAGACTTTTAAGATTTTTATTTGCTCTTGATAAGTAATCTTATAAGGACTGTACACTAAATTTTGGATGCAGGATTCTTTGTAAATATCTAGCAGTTTGTTTCCAAAAGCTTCTTTTATTTTTTTTCAGTCTCAGGCAGTTGTAGGTAGTTGCTATAGCTGAAAGTTATCTTTTGGATGTTTACACTTTAAGGGAGTGATAAGATTTACACCTCCAAGGCACAGAGAAAGTATGTAACTTTTCTTTAAGAAGGAGTTCAGAGGCATATTTGCTTAAATCTAGGGCAATTACTACTTAAGGCTTTTTTTTTTTTTTTAATTTAGTGTAGGGCAGTCCAAGAATTATTTATGGCGGAAGTCCAAAATACTTTCACAAAGGTCTTTGCTTAGAAAGTCCTGGAGCTGATGGGATCTGATTACACAGCAAGGAACAGTAAGTACATCAGCCTTGCTGTATGTTCTCAGGACCTTTGTTAAGGCTATTTCCTGCCCATCAGTATTTATATAAGTCTCACAAAGACTGACTTTGCAGTTCTTAACATTTTTTTTAGTCTGATCTCTAGCTCCTAATCTTTCTAATAGAGTTTTGTTTTGTTTTTATACATCAGCCAAAGCACTCTCCAGTTCTTTGCAATTTGTTTTTTCCCCATAGGTACTAATAGGATATTTGTTTTAGGGTGAGAGCTTTCTTTACAAAATCCTAAAGGCCATATTTGACAAGCCCACAGCTAACCTCAAACTCAATAATGGAAAACTGAAAGCTTCTTCAGCTAAGATCAGGAATAGGACAATAATCCCAAGTTTCACCACTTCTATTTGACATGGTACTAGCAGTCTTAGCAAGAGCAGTTAGGCAAGAAAAATAAATAAAAGACATCCAAATCATAAAAGAAAGAAAACTGTCTCTATTTGCAGACGACATGATATTACACATGGAAAACCCAAAAGGCACCACCCTAAAACCATTAGAACTAATAAACAGATTCAATAAAGTTGCAGGATACAAAATCAATGTAAAAAAGTCTGTTGCATTTCTATGCAGTAATAAAAAACTATCAGAAAGAGAAATTAAGAAAATAATCCCATTTAAATTTTAAATTTTTGAAAAAGATTTTGTTTATTTATTTTCAGAGACAGGGGAAGGAAAGGGGAAAGAGAGGGAGAGAAACATCAATGTGATTGGTTGCCTCTTTCACACCCTCAACTAGGGACCTGGCCCACAACCCAGGCACATGCCCTGATTGGGAATCAAACTGGTGACCCCTCAGTTTGTAGGCCAGTGCTCAGTCCACTGAGCCACACCAACCAGGGTGAAAATAATCCCATTTAAAACTACAACGAAAAGAACAGAATCCTAGGAATAAATTTAACCAAGTAGATGGAAGACCTATACATTGAAAACTATAAGACATTGGTGAAAGAAATTGAAGAAGACACAAATAAAAAAGATATTCTGTATTCATGGACTGGAAGAACCAATAGTGTTAAAATGTCCAAACTATCAAGAGAATCAATATGATCCCTTTTGAAGTTCCAGTGGCATCGAAACTTTAGGAATAGAAATAGGACAAACCATCTTAAAACTTGTATCACACCACAAAGGACCCTAAGTAGTCAAAGCAATCCTGAGAAGAACAAAGCTGTAGACATCACACTTTCTGATTCCAAAGTATATTAAAAAGTTACAGCAATCAAAATAGTTGAACCCCTTACTCTCTCAAGCACACTAGGCATGTTCCCAACTCAGGACCTTCCATTTATTGCACCGTTAGACAGACAGGTGATGGCCCCAGATCTCCACGTGGATGGCTCCTTCCCCTGCCTCAGGCCTTTGCTCAGATGCTACGTTCTCTGTGACATCTCCCTGACCTCTCCCCATCCCTGCCAACTATAGCCCATGCTCTTTCCCTTTCTGATGTTACTTTTCTCCAGGACACATCCTATCATACAGAGTCCGGCAGAAGTAAGGGTTGCTTGAGTGTGGTAATAATGTGAGTGTAATAATTTGTAGTTTTAATTTGAATATTTTACCTTAAATGTCACATGGTGTGCTTGAGTGTGATGTTGTTATGTTACAGAATTACATGCTTAGGATTTTGTAATAAAAGATTTTAGAATAAGGGGCATTGTTTGTGTCAGACCCTGTATTACATACATTAACCCCAGATATAAGGCACCGGGCTCTCAGCCTCTGCCTGGGCCCCTATTCTCAGCTCATCACCATCTTAAGTTCTTCTGGGTAGGGGCAAAGCAGAGGTGGGAAGGAATGCAGAATTGTGTCCCTCCTAATAATGGGGGATTTTCTCAGCTCAATTTCTATCGATTGTGTGTATAGCTTGTGTTGTTGTCTTTATATTCTCAACTAAAAATATAATTCTACATTAACTGACAATAATGTAACCACAAATTCACACAAGTGAATTTTTGCAGCTCTCCTTTGTTTGCACTAGTTTGTTGATTGTCTCTATCCTGTCCACGAGGACCCGAATTCTTATTGGCTTTTTTTCTTACAGCTGTATCTCCAGCACTTCAAATTCTTCTGGTACATAGTATGTCATCAATAAACATTTGGATTAGTGTCTAATTAGTGAATGGCTCACCCTCTTCATACATATACTGGGCATGACTCCCCTGCTCTCAGAAACTAATAGACACCATTTGCTTAATCAAAATATTAACAAGACCATAGCCTAAGATTCATAACACTTTACATTTACGGAACACTTTAGCACCATTAAAATACTTTCAGATACATTATCTCATTTAATTCTCACAACTACTTTCTAGTCCAATTTTTCACAGGATGCCAAATCTGAGAGAAATAGTGTTTTTGTTCAAGGTCACAGGAAACTGAATCTTGGAGAAACTGAATGGTTTGCTCAAAGTCCACACAACACAATTGAGATTCAAATTCATGTTGTCCTGACCACAGATTTAATGTGATTTCTACTCTAATATTCCAAGTCTGAAATTCTTTCCTGGATCAATTGCCCATGTATTCCTTGATTCTGTATCAGTAATATCTGTTTCCTCTCCTTGGACAGCCAGGCTCAGGACTCATAATCCAGTTGTTCAGTCCTTATTGACTGTGCTAACCTTGCAAAACTGGGGCTGGCTGAATGGCTCTGCCTGGTTGTAAAACCAGGATTAGGGAGTCTAAAAATGCATATCCTCAATACAGCTCATCTGCAAAAATATAGATAAAGATTCAGGATGTAAATACCCAGGACCAAAGACTCTCTAAAACTCAGCTTATGTAGAATTGAATGCAGATAAGAACTTAACCAAGTTACAGTCAGACCATTTAAATATGTCATCCTATAGCTTTAAAAATACCATGCCCCTTTCAAAGACATACTTTTTTTCTTATTACTTCTAACTTCTAGGAAAGAAAGCCTATCTTTTAAGCACTGTCCAAAAATCCTTATATAAGTGCTTATTAAATACCTACTATATATGTAAAAAGTATAATGCTATTTCTTCCCTTCCTGTTCATTCATAAGCAAATATTTAGCTTCCTTTATAAACTTTCATCGCGCTTAGTCATTCATCTTCATTCTTCTTCTCTTCTATCTTTCACAACCCACTCCCACTCACAGAAAATTCATTATTATTAGGGGTCCACCCTGCCTTTTCCTTCCTTGTGGCTTCCCCACTTCAACTATAGTCAGCAGAGAGTTCAAATCCATTTCTTTGTACTACCCCAGATTGTAGATGTTCAAAAGCTGGTGGCTTAGTGAAGGTAGAGGAGCCCCATTCATGATTTGAACCAGAGAAGGGGAGCTTATCAGATGCCCCATTTTAATGGCATACAAATAACGTGACTCAGACTGGTCTGGGTGCAGTCTGCATACATCGGAGAGGAGGAGGTGGACTGCTGACTTGGCAAAGGGTTGTAAATAAAAGCAGACTCTGGTTTGGCACCTGTAATTACACCTAAGCCATAGCTTGAATTTTGATTGTTTCTCAGAAAGAAAAAAGAAGGAAGGAAGGAAGGAAGGATGGAAGGAAACACAAAGAACAAATTTTGTTTTTTACTAATGGGAGGAAGGAAGGAAGGAAGGAAACACAAAGATCAAATTTTGTTTTTTACTAATGGGATAGACTCAGATTTTCAGTGTTTTTATAGAATTGATTTTAAACTAGGACTTCTCTTACAGGGGACAGCCATGAGAATATCCAGTAGAATAAAAAGCAGTATAATCATCTAGACATCCATAACAGTCTCACAGATTCCATAGAAAGCATTAATTCCAAGGCTGAATTAAAGTTTGAAATCATTAGAACAGAAACAATCCCTCTTCCCAAATCTACATGTCAGAGCTAGATCAGTTTAACAGGTATTTGGTGAAAACTTACTAGGTAGAAAATACTGTGTTCAGTGCAGCAGGGGAGGAAAATCTTTTTTTCTTCTACCTTCTTAGGTTCACAGCCTGCTCCCATCCCCAATCAAATAGATAAGAAACAGATTCACAAAAGAAAGTTTTAAATTAGGATTGTGTAAATGACAGAAGCCCAAGTTGATTTCTCTAAAAAGTAAAAAGGGGGAATTTATTTGCAAAATTAGGTTACTAACCTAACTTTGGGGAGAACAGAGATAAAGTCAGGTAGGCATGATTGAATTTGGGCTTCAGATATCATTCTTCTTCCACATCCTGTCTTTGAAGGTAGCCTTCATAATTTCATATGATACAAAAGCTCTCTCCATGCTTGAGGATCATTGCCGTAGCCAGTTCTTCTGGTGTCCACCTCTGAAAAAGCTAGAATTTGTGCAGAGATCACACCAATGGATGAACATGGGTCATATATCCATCCCTTGGATCGGTCACTACACCTGATATATGAGGTGTGGTTTTTGGCAGCTCCCACCAGAAACTCCTCGTTGGGTAGGGGTAAGGGAAGGTATGACAGCATGGCCACAGGGGGACTCCTGTGGGTCATGGAGCCGTCTCAGCTTTCCCAATGAAGGCACAGTAAAGAGGACAGAATACTACAAAGTGTGACTGGGATTCTGGGCCACTATGTTTGGGAGGATGGTGATGCCTTTCACAAATAGAGAAATGGTTTGGGTAATGTGATGAATTTTATTTCAGGCATCTTATTTTTAAGGTTTATCCAGCTTTATATGTAGTATTATGTTGGAGGATCTTAGAAATTGGGGTCTTTAATTTTTGGGCAAAGTTGCTTTTAAAACCATCACTTGGGAGTTATTAGCATATAGATTATGATGAAATGAAATGGATAAGGCTGCTCAAGGAGGGTATGTTCAGAGAAGAGTGTGGAGGGCAGAATCTGGGAAACTGATACAATTTGAATGGTGAGCCTAAAAGGGTAAAATGGAAAAGCAGACTGAGAAGAAGCTGTCAAATAACAATATCCAAGAGAGGAAGATGGGTAAGAAAGTGTAAAAAAATCACTGAGTGCTTTGTAGGTTCCTTTTTACCTTCTTTATCAAGTCAACAAGTCCTCTCCGGAGTACCTATGATAATCATTGCACTTTGATAGGGCACTAGGGGAGCTAGAAAAGAAAAAGAAGGCTCCGATCTTTCCCTGAAGTGAAGACAACTTGCCAGCTATTAAGGACGGGGTGAGGTAATGGTGGGCTGTTTGAGATTGTGCTGAGGTAGGGACCAACTCAGTCTTGACCGGCCAGCACACTGATGATAATTTGGCCTATTTGACACCTTTGGCGTGTGTGCCAGAAATGGCAATAAGAGAATAAGGGGAGAACTGAACGTGATAACCTGTGGAGGCATTTGCTTGTTAGTTTGTTGTAACAGAAAATTACATGTGGGACACAGTGCCTGCTGAAGAAGTGGGTGATTTCAAAGTGCTCTCCTGGCTCAGAACAAGGCCAGGTTTAAAAAGAGCATGTAATAATTTTCACTATTTTAAAGAAAGGAATCCCCTTAGTTTGGGCTGTTGTTGTTATTATTATTATTATTTTGGTTTATATATATTTTTCCAGTTGCATTCCTTTAGTAAACAATAATAGATTGGTAAGAGTGGCATCATGTGGCAGAAAGATCGCCGTGTGAGAAGGCAGGGAACCGGGATGGCACTCTCCCCTCCCCACCACGCATACAAACTGTATGCTCCTGTTTCACAGCCTGAAATAAACCACTTAGTCTCTATGTTTCAGTTGCTTCAACTAATAAAAAGAGAATGCTAATACTCCACTGGCCTCAGGGCAGGGACTGTATGGATGATTTTCTTGAGTTTCCTTCTGCTATGATTTTGATCATTCATCCATGTGACCTGGGTGCTAGGGCTCCGAAGCTCAAAGGATTGGTTCCTGCCTTGAGTCTGCCCTTGGAAACAGGAAATGTGTGATTTAACACTTAAGTGCTGTGGTGGAGGCAAATGAGACAGACATAGGGCATACAAAGACCAGGGTCTCACATCATTCCAGGGAATTTCGGGGACTTCCTCAGGGGAACTAACACTTGAGCTGAGCCTGAAAGGAGTTTCCATAGCAATAAAGAGAACAGAGGTTCCAGGCAAAGAGAACAGCACATGTTTTAAAGAGGAGACACATTTTGAGGAAGAACTAAAAGTAGTTCACAGTAATGGCATATAAAGAACAAAGTATGACGTTATGAAACCTTGGGGCTGGATGGGTGGTCAGGCATTACTCAAAAGAGTTATGGAGCACTCCCTGGCTGAGGGACAGTGTGCTGGAGGCTGGGCCGAGAGCGAGGATGGGATCCTGGAGAATGACTTAGGATGGCTTCGAACCAGAATTAACAAAGACTAGAAATGTCTTTTCCCATGATCTGGACCAAGAGTATATGTGCAAACACACTGGAAAGAACAAAGGTGTGTGGCAACTGAAGTCCACACAGATCCTTTCTCCTCAGTCTGATCCATTCTGAAATCCGGTGGATACCCTGAACAGCAACCTCCCTGGTGATTTTTCTAACATCTGACCTCCCAAACTGCCCAGGTACTCTAGATCCTCTGTTGACACCTTGCAGGCCAGCCATGGCTGCTGGCTGTTTGAATGAGCACAAAGAAAAAGAAAAAGAAAAAAAGAAAAGAAAAAGAAAAAGAAAAAGAAATGAAGCTGTTGAGAGAATTCAGGAAAGATAATAAAGGACAGTGGCTGTGGGGAAGGAGCGATATTTATGAGGCTGAATCAGCCCTTAGTTTATCGGATGAGGCATAAACAGAAGGGAACAATGAAGGATCACTTCCAACTTCCTGGCTTGGGAAACTGGGTGGATGATGGTGGCATTCACTGAGATAAGAGGCCGAAGGTTGGTGGAGATACATGACGTGTTGGCATTCGTAGATTTTATCCTGTCTTTGTTTCATGGACGCAATACCATTCTTAATCTTTCTGAAGATATTAAAATACTTTGGTTTTCTCAGGCTCTTGCTTTCTGTAGAATTTGGAGTCTGAAAATTGAGAGTGTTTCTGGGTTCATTCTGGGCAGTACGACTCCTTCATTGGCTGTGTCTCATTTTCATGTGTTCTAAGGTGTAGATCAGTAGTCCCCAACCTTTTTGGCACCAGGGACCCACTGACAGGAGTGGGGCTGTGGGACAGTAGGCAGAGCTCGGGTAGGTTTCCTTCTCTGCCACTTCCTAACAGGCCACTGACCTGTACAGACCTGTGGCCCTGCGGTTGGGCACCCCTGGTATAGATTATTTCCCTCTGATCATCGGTTATCCCTCCTCATCCATCTCTTGACTTCTTTGTTGGAATCTCCACTCCTCTCCATTCTCGTTTTTGGGTGTGGTTGGTCATGCCCACACCTCTTTCTTTCTTCGCCCTGATTTTAATGTGGTTTTTGAAAAAAAAAGATAAATCGATGTGCTCAATCTGCTGTCTTAAACGAGAGGTTCCCAGTTTTGACCTTTGATGTGATATATTTAAAGTAGCTATGGAATGTCTAGGCTGAGATGTGCAGCAGGCAATTAGCTGTATGTATGGACTTGGAATCAAGAGACAGATCTACATTACAGGTTAAGATCTGGAGTTACTGGTATAGAAATGATGGGTGGGGATGAGATTGCCTAGGGAGAGCATGCAGAATAAGAGACTAGGAATTAAGCCAGACGCCAGGCACCATCTCTATTTCAGGTCATTGTTTGTAGGTTCCAATATTCCTCTAGCGTTAGGGAGACTAATAATAACTCAGAAGTTTCCCCTTATGGATAGAAAGGACTCAGATGGGCTCTTTGAGTTCGGGAAAGGTGCATTTAAGATACAGGGTGGGGTAAACGTAAGTTTACAGCTTTTTTTGGTATGGAAAATAATACAGTGATTCATAAGAATAAACTTTGTGTTTCAGGTACTCATGACTGTAAGCCCAGTGTTGCTCCACCTGCATAATAAAGCTGTGAAAGCAGTAGTAAAATAATTAGGTGTAACAACATTGAACAGAGTAGGGACAGGAGTTCTGAAGATGAGATAATTAAGGGTGTCATCATTTCCAGGTGATGCTATCTGACTTTTTTTTTTTTTTTTTTTTTGGTTCTGAGCCCATTTTTATGTGGAATGCTGGCTCTCATAATCTGCTCTCCTATTTTCTACACTGAGAACGTGGCTCTGATTCAAGGACCATTGTTCAGTGAGATGTGTTCTGATAGTCTCCACATATTCAGTAAATATTATTGAGGCCCTGAAATGTGCCAGACTCTGGGTGAGGTGCCAGGGATATGAAAATATATAAGATAACATTCTTGCTCTCAAAAAACCCATACATATGCATCAGCGTCCCCCACCCCCACGCTCAACCCAGGGGTGCTCGCTGTCATTTTATTAGCAAAGTTCTTGTCATGGGCTTTCAGGGAGGTTGGCTATCCCTCATTCTGATAAGTAAATACGAGGGTCTTATTTTGCTGCCCAATGTGGCCATTTTGCGCTCCTTTTTAAGCAAAAAGATGAGGATCTTTTTGAACACTGGCTTAAGAGTGATAGTTGTCACCCTACCACAATACAGACAGTGCCTGGTGCATAGTGAACCATACATTAGATTATTTAGTCTTTTTATTTCTATTACCGCAAATTATTATTATTAATCAAAGATTCTAAAAAGGCACTAGCCACAGCATAATAGCATCTTTTAAAGAAGGACGATGAAAGCAAAGCTTTTTTAAAGAGTAAATTTAAAATAATTATAGTTGGCCAACAAGTCATTGGTTAAAAAAAAAATAGAGCTGATCAAATAATGACTATCTATTGCTTTTCTTATAAACATCAACATCCAGACATAGATGAATTATTTTAAACATGGAATTTTAGCTGTTGTGTCTCTAATCTCAGGTTTTTAAAAAAACCCATGATTTTTTAAAGTCTCCAAAAGAGATAGGGAAGTTTTAATTAAGTAAAGAATAAGGATGTAGGCTGCCACAGGGGTGAGTAGAGAATTAATCTAGTATATAGTGTGTTATTATTGTTACTAAAACTAATTAAATTTGTAATTAACATGACAATAGTAGTGATGGGATAAGAAGTAGAGAACAGGACCTCTTCAAATGATGGCTTTTTCTAGTTTAGGTGGATTTTCAAAATGTCTTCATTCATTCATTCAATTAATTGATCCACTCACTCAACAAATATACCCAGCAAGTGCCAGGCACTGTGCTAGGTACTCAGAATGCAGAGATGAGCTCAAGGCCTCTTCCTTCTCATGAAGATGGTCTCCACAGCTGAATGAGATCCCACCCCAGAAAGTCGCAGTGCAGACTGAATACGCAAGATGAACTGGAGAGGGGCCTGGCAGCCTTATTTTACTCAGGTGATCTGGTGCTGCCACCTGCCGGGTACTTTCTTTTTCACAGCGTTTAACTGTAGGCTTGGACAGAGAAACCAGAATTTCCTCGGTGGGCAAGGCTTCCATTTCCAGCTTTGCGTGCAGGACCTTGCACTTTTTCTTCACTTTTTCTTTTTCTTCTCGCGGGAGAGGAAGAGGAACACCTTTCCTCTTCCTCTCCCGCAGCACCACGTGGCACCAAGCCTAACTCCTCCAGAATTGCAAGCTCCTTTCTGTCAGGTGTGTTGAGTCACCTGTGCAGTGTGCCCAGGGCAATGGCCTCATTTCTCTCCCTCCCACAGAGTTTTGCTGCGAGTCTCTGTTTGAAGGCTTTGGTCTTTGGTTTCCTTCCCGCTCTTGGGAGAGTTAGAGTTTCTTGCCAGGACACTGGTAGTGTGTGCCAGAGTAGCTTGACACGGGCAGGAAGAGGCCGAAGGCCTTTGCTGCAAATACTTCTGTTCAGGGGAGCAGGGTCGTGAGTGGGGGTAGTTTGCTTACATCCTCTGGGCTGCTTCAGAATGCTGAGCAGAAGTCAGGGCTCAGGAGATTAAGCACTAAATAGGTCATCTGCTTTGCATGATCAGTTCCTGAAGTGAGTCAAATGGCTTCAGGCAGGGTGTCATCCCTGAAGAGGAGCCCAATAGCACCAAGTCCACCAGTGATTGCGTGACTTCCTGCTTCATTTGGCCCTGCTTCCAGCCAAGGGCTTCCCTTGAATTGCTAATGTTTGGCCTGGAAAACATTAACCTACTTGGTTAGTAGACTACTTGGACACAAAATCATAGAAACTATGATTATTCTGGATTTTAGTAGATAAGAATGATTATCGAAATATTAAAATATTTTTAAATGCAATATTTTATTATTATTTTTTAAATCCTAAATTAAATCATGAAGTGGAAATATATTAAGGCATAAATGTATGTATACATTTATTTCTACCTGGTGGTCTGGCCCCCCAAAAGTCCTTTGGGAAACTAAGCTTATTCTTCTTGACTGTGAACTTTTAAAAACATATCCTCAGCTCAGTGCCCTGCATTGAACCACGAGGAAGGCCAGAGTGGGCACAGTATTAAATTAATTGCCGAATCTCTTTTCTGACACTATTCCTTGGTTGTTTCTTTCCTCGTTTAGCTTGACAAACCATCTCATCAACTCCTTGAGCTCTCTCTCTCCGCGTTCTGATCTTTTCTCCGGCTCTAATTTGTATGCTTCTATGTCCCCCCTCCCTGCGGAAATCAGTGGCAGTACGGACCGCCTTCCGCACAGCCTGTGACGCTCCATACCTATATTGTTCTTGGACACAGCACAGCTCAGCCAGCTGTGCCCCATTTCTTCATCCCATTTCTGAGAATAAAGGGATTTTTGTGAAAAAGTGGTGTGGAACATGGGTCCGCATGCCCTCGATGGTCTGTCCAATAGACTCACGCTCCCCACAGTGAGTTACGATGTCCGGTGTGTCCTTGAGGACAAAGGAAGACACAGAGGAGAGGGAATGAGGAAACAGGGAGGGGGCAGCAATAAGAGATTAGGTCAGAAACAAGGAGACCTGAGGATGCGAATGTGGGTCATATGGGAAAGAGGAAGCCAGGAGATGCGGTGGAGAGGAAGGATGAGACTGGGGGAAAGCGGAGCATGTCAAAGGTGAAGGGACATTATCAGAGAAGAAAGGAATCAGCTGCCCGAGCTGAAAGTGGCTCTTGAAAGATTAGGACTCAGAAACAGTCAAGGTCAAATTCTAATTCTTCAATATATTCCATAATGTGAACGGTTGATTTTAACTGCCCCCTCCATTGCCCCCCCGCCCCATTCCACATTTCATCACTTTCGGGGAGGTGCGGAGTCAGGACAGGCAGAAGGAAAGTGGAAGTTTAATTTTTCAAATCACTTTTTATTGATGCTTTTGAGAGTATCATTTGAAACTTATCGCTAAACTGACATACATTTTTTCTTTTCACATTTTTATTTTATTTCTTAAAATATTATAACATTTGAACAGGTTCTTGGTTTCAAGTCAGAAATATTGAAATACATAAGCAAAAAAAGGCGGTCTCTCCTTCTTCCAAAACCACCCATTCAAGAGCTCACATTAACAGTTTGATGAGTCTTTTTATGTTTTTATGACATGTATAAAAACCCTTTTTTTTTACAAAAAAAGAGATAATATATACACTCACACTGTAACTTACTTTTTCATTTAATAATATATATCAACATATTAATAGCTACATAATACTTCAAGCAATGGATATACAGTTCTTTATTCATCCCATTCTACTGATAGATAGTAAAGATAGACAAGCAGTTTTGGCAGCACAAATATTGTCAAAATAAAAATATTTATACACACCTCCTTGTATCCTGGCTCATAAGAGAGGTTCTTAAAATTGAGATTGCTGGGTCAAAGGCTTTGTGCATTTTTAATTTTAGTAGTTACTGCCAGGTAACACTCCCAAAAGATTTGGGAGTGCAAACTTTGCATTGTCACAAAAGGGTTTATATAAAACTTCAGCAATTTCTCTATAACTGAACTCAGCTTAGTACACAAGCTTCTATTTTCACTTGTTTTCTGATAACTTCATTTACTCTCAGTCTTTTACGAGGAACTCAAATTAACTATCCAGCCTTATTGTTCTAGTTCTTTTGCTCCCGCAAGGCCTCTGAATTTGAGGAAGGCTTGTCTGATGCGGTGGCATTAGGGCCAGGGGTGTGAGTTTGGGTCACGGATGTCTCTGTCTGTGCTGACCTGCGCAGCTCAGTCCTTCTGGTCTTGAGCGCTGCTCTCTGCTCTTACCGAATGCTGCCATGGTCCCCTGTTGTCACGGCAAAAAGCTGTACCTCCTGTGTCCTCATCCCAAAGGGGCATCTGGTGCACTCAGCTAGTCCAACACCCACTTGGGGAGCCTGGCAGTTCCAGCTCCTTTCTCTGCACCAGGCTGGGGTGTAAGAGCCTCTGTAAGAACCGGAGGGTCTATGCCCAGCCCTCGCCCCGATCCTTGCAGATCATTGTCCTGCTCCAGTGCACTCAGGCTGCTGTCTGAGGTTGACGGTCCCTCAGGTTGTCTGGGAAGGCAGGCAATGGTTCTATTTGCTCTGGAATGCCACAAGCTTATCTCAGCTTACTAGACCTTTGCTAAGATTTGGCCTTGAAGGAGGGTGCAGAAAGGAGCAGGAGGCCCCACAACTAAGGCCTCGGCACAGCCCCCACAATCCTATGAGAATTAGTGTAGGGCAGACACACAGCCTCCCACCACTACCAGTGTCCAAGGTAGACCTTTTGGCTCGCACACTCTTAGCATGTAGCTTCTATCTTTTTGGTTTCAAAATGACTGCTGCATCTCCTGGCTGTTCACGCAGGAAACAGGCAGAATCTGGGGAGCGCACCTGAGAGTGACTTTCAGATCCACAAGAAATGGTGGAAATCAAAGTTTGGCTTTTGTCTCCTCCCTAGTAGAGTCAGGTGAGGGAGAAACATGTTGCAAATGATGACTGAGTTCACAAAAATAGAGTATCAGCCATATAATATGGCACAGAATAGAGACAGAAAATGGACAGCATAAGAAATGAAAAGATGTAAAATCATCTGAAAATAATAGACCTCAGTAATAATCATGGCAATTTATGAAAAGCTGTTGGGCAGTATCAAAAATTCTTTATCTTTTGACCCATTAGTTTTTATTCTGGGGCTCCGTCCTAAGGAAATAACTCAAAACTCAGACAAAAATGCATCTCCTAGGCTGTTCATCACAGTACCTGCATTAACAAAATTGGATTTGACCTAAGTATTTATCTAGGCCAGTTTGCTTCTTGTAGGCTTTGAGGCTGCCTCAGTTGATGGCCGGTGTTTTAGGAACATAGAAAAAGCAGAGAAAGAACAAACTAATCTTATCAGCCACAGAGCCAAGGAATAGGACACACAGGCCTGACAGACCACTAAAAAGCCCTGGTGATAAGAGGCAGCCTTGTCGATCTTGTTATCTCGTCCCATAGAAGTAGACATCTGCTGCCCTTTACGCAAGGCTCTGCCATTAGAATGACTCAGCTTCTTGTTTCGGTGGCTTCTGCTTCTCTTCTCTTTCCCTGCTGGCTCAGAGTTTCTAGAGCAACTGTTCGCTCTTTGCAGCCCTCTCCACCTCATTGGTGTTTGCTTGCTTTTGCTTTTTGGTCTCCTGATACGTTCCTGATCATTAGGCACTCTCGATGCAGAGGCTGTGTGCAGCCAGCATAGGAAAGAGATTGAAATTAAACACGGACCACATCAAAGTGCTTACAACAGAGTTTCTGTAAGTATGAATGTTCTTGAAAGTACAGCTCAGATTTTATGCTGCTATCTTAAGGTCTTTTACAATTTTATTTCAAGTTTTTCTTGAAGAAGCAAGCCATGCTAATTAGAGACCACTTGGGAAATACAAAAAATATCTGAGAGAACAAAATGACCCATAGTACACAATTCAAAAATAATCATTATTGATAGCTTGTCTTTCTTAGGGCCCTTTTTATGTGGAGCAGGTTTTTTTTTTTTCCTTTTTCTCCACAATATGAGGAGGAAAATTTCTGTTACTTGAGTAACCAAAGATTAGAGTATTTATGACCAAACATAAAAATGAACTAACTGAATTCTCAGAGAAACGTTAAGGAAGTCATTCAAACTCTCTGGCCCATTATAGCTTCATCTGTAAAGTTTAGGAATAACAAATGATCTTCAATTTTCTTCAACCTTAGCAAGTAACCTTGGTTCTTACTCACCAAGAAAAGAGACGTTTTCAGGCAATAAGATTCCAATTTCCTGTTTCTAAATCCACATATTTAGCTGCATCAACCAAACCTCTCCCGTTACACCTCTCTGTGGGTTCCACCAAAATAAATAAGTAAAACTGGAACGGAAAGGCATGCAATTGGAATGAAATCCAGCAAATCCTTGTAGGATTGCAAAAAGGCAGCAAACACAAGGTTAGACCTTCAAATGCCAGCTAAATTCTAAGAATGCATCCCCCACTGTTTTATGAAAATCATACCCTTGGAAACACTACCCACATTAAATAAAATATTGTAATTGAAGAATGATTACAGATAAATTATGTCTGTAAGCACATATTAATCATTGTGATTAAGCATCTTTGTCCTAAAACCCCCCAGCTGCATGTTATTAGAACAGAACTAGCTACTGAGTGTATGAATTAACAAAGAAATGATTATGGTTGATTTGCTTGAAGCTCTTTTTTATCTATTACCCGACTGCAGCTCTAAATTAAACAGATCTGAATGCTGTCTCATTTAGTACAGTCATTTGTAGCTCAAAGCAATATAGCCATCCACCAAATTTTCTCAGTTTTAAATAGTGGAATTATTATTCTACTGATTTTGTGTGTAAGACCTTGTGTAATGTTTTGATTTAGATTAAACGGTCCAAAACTGGCTGGTGTGGCTCAGTGCATTGAGTGCCAGCCTGTGAACTGAAAGGTCCCCCATTCGATTCCCAGTCAGGGCACATGCCTGGGTTGCAGGCCAGGTCCCTTGTTGGGTGTGTGTGAGAGACAACTGACTGATACATACTAATACATCACATTGATGTTTCTCTCCCTCTCATTCTCCCTCCTTTCCCATTTCTCTAAAAAATAGGTAAATAAAATGTTTAAAAAACTCCACACAGCTCTACCTTTTAAGTACACAGCAAAATCACAACCACTGAATCAGAAGTTCAAGGTTGGAAAGAACATGGAAGAATCATTTACTGTCCCTTCCTTGTTATACAAAGAAGAAAATTGTGCTTCAGATCCATCTAGATTGGTTTTAGTGACTTATCCAAATGCAGTGAACTACTCCCTTCAGTCAAAGAAGTGAATCTGCTAAAGGAGAGTTGGGAAACCTGCTAGGATGATATAAATCCGATTGCCCCGCATGGTGGGTGAGAGGAACACCAGGTGGCAGTTTGATGAGGATGTACATAGTTCTCTCCAGATAAAGAGACAGTGGAGGACACTCTCAAATGTACTAGAAGAAAAAAAAGAGGGAGAAGCTCCAGTGTCTGGCCACAAAGATGGGGTGGGCAAGAGCTCTTGAGCTGTACATACTGCCAAAGTCAAAAGCATGGAGAAACATCTGGAAAGCAGGTTGTAACCACAGGGGCAGATTAACAATGAGTGCACAGGGGAGAATCAATTACGAAGTGAGGCCATGACTGCATGACATCAATCAGTTTTAATTAATTTTTTTTATTTTTGACTTACCAGCATTTGGAAGTTCTTACATTTGGGTATTTCTAATTACATGAATTGTGGCCTTTAGAAGCTAAAAATTCTAAGTATTCTTTACCAGCCCTGCGACAGTTAGGATGCAGATTCATGTCACTGCTCTTTTTGGTATTTTTTAAAGTATATCTCTTTATAAAAGGTACATCAGCAAAATTCAGGGTTGAGAGTACAAATGGATGAGGGGGTTGCTTGTGCTTGCCCACGGGTGTTATAATTCCTCACCTATGGCAAAGCTGTTCTCCAGTTCCCCGTGGATTGAGAGGGCCACGGCTTTCCTCACTACATCCGGAGGGATTTTTCTAAAATAAGTTGCCAGTCTCTCTCTGACTCTGCATGGGCTCCTCTTCTAGAGATGGCTGTCTGTAGAGAGTATGCATTCTCACTAGCTCTTGGCCATGCTCCAAACCTGTGGTCCAGGCTCGGTCTCTCTGAGTCTGGTTTGTCATTTTAGAAAGTTAATTCCTCTCATTCAATTCCAACGAGCATTAGCAACCCCACTTTTATGGCCCGTATTTAATGCACCTTCTCTAAATACCTTTATCAGTATTAACTATGATAGTTTAGCCTCTATACACTTTACTCTTATATCTTAATTTGTTTTGAATTTGGACAAAGAAAAGATGTGTTATGTGCTGCCCCACTAAAATCCCTAACCCATTGTATTATCTGAAAGCATTTAAAGTTAGAACCTCACACAAAATGCCTTTTAGGATTTACGTCTTGCTACCCAGTAATGTGTTTCTCAGTTCAACCTGCAGGCAATAAGTTTTGAACTACAAAGACAGTCCCAGTCTAAGTATGCTCTAGCTTTGCTAAGTATGATCAAGTACTAGTGACATGCTGGGGAGCTTATCAGAAAAGCAGAGCCCCAGATCTACGGAACCAAAATTGGCATCTTAACAAGTCCCCTGGTTGATTTGTGTCCACATTAAAGTTTAAGAAGCATGGTACTGTAGAACATTTTGTGTGAGTTCTTCCACGCAGACTATTCACAGAGACTAATTCTTCAGTCAGTTCAAACTCTGCATTGACTCCTCGGATAAACAACTGAGCAGTATTTGTAACATCTGTTGACTCATCAAGAGCCAAGGAAAACCACTCAAATCATTTGTCTGTTTTTTAATTGACTTTTGATGTTGCTCCCAATGTCCTCAACTCTGCCAGCAACTGTTAATAGTCTTGAAGAAATTTCTTTTCTCTGGACACATTTCCTTGGCTGTTGCAAACAAATACGATTTAATTAACTCACCACCAGTGACCGGCTTTTCTCACTTGGCTAACGAATCTGCCACTCAGAAACTTACTTTGATTGAAGTCTCATTACCATGTTTAATTTTGGGACACAATTCTACTGTGATAAGAAATTCCATTATAAAGTTTTAATTTTTTTCTGATCATTGCTTTCCTGTGAATTGGAAATACTATGATGAGAGCTTAGCTGGATAATGTCAGTGTATAGGGTATTCTTTTAGCACAGCTCTAATGTCATACTAAACACAATGCCAACCAACACAAGAACAAAATAATCTTCACTTCACTATGCCTTACAAATGTGCCATTCAAAGCCATACTTTATCAACCTTGGAATCGACTCTTGAGTTGTGCCTATGGATGGTCTAGCAGTAATGGGAAGAGGGGAAGCTAGCTTTTCCTCTCTGTTGGGGTTGTGATAAGACCAATAGTGGGAATGGAGGGAGGTGCATGAGAGCAGAAATTGTGGTTTGGTTTACTCTCTCCTAGCTTTGGTCCAGAGCTGAGAAGCAATAGCTTAGAAGGTGTGACTAAGGACAGAGTGGGGTCTAGCCTCACATCATCAACTACTTGCATGTTTTCACCTTCCGCATCCTTACTTACTCCTATTTGAGGATGCTACCTGTCATGTTGCCTTGTGCTGAATTGAGGGGCAGCCATGCCAAAGCCAGCTTGTTGATATAGTTGGCTTTGGCATGGCTGCCCCTCAATTAGACAGAGGGAGATCCTGAGGTTTTACCTTCATGTACTGCCATACATGTCCATGCTACACAGATCAGACTCAGGTAGAATCAACCAAGCCAAAAGAAAACAGATCATGTGTTCACCAGTCATAGATCTAAGCATCAGATCCCTGCAAGGTACCAGTGACCAGATGGACAGGGGTCAATGCCCCAGAGAAAAGCTGATGCCAGCCAGCTCATATCAAGGACTGTCATGAAACCAGGGGCTCCTTGCTTCTCTCCCCAAAGCTATATTGTGACTGATAATTTTCTATAGAGATTGTTTAAGTTACTAGAGCAAACTAAACTTTAAATCAGAATCTCACATCCCCATATCCACCGATCGGGGAGCAAGTACATGTGAAGGGAACCAGAATAGATCAAATCAAATTAAATTATTTTATTACCTTGAGAGGATTACTGTAATTCAAGATCTGTGACTTTGTTTATGGACTATCTTTACTAGGTTGATATTCACCTGGAAGACTCTCTTTCTGATCCTTTAGAAAAGCTTCTTTAAAGCATATACTGTGTTCATGGATTGGAAGAATTAATATCATTAAAATGTCCATACTACCCAAAGCAAGCTATAGATTCAACACAGTTCCTATTAAAATACCAATGGCATATTTCACACATCTAGAACAAATAATTCAAAAATTTATATGGAACCAAAAAAGATCCTGAATAGCTTCAGCAATCTTGAGAAGAAAAGAACAAAGCAGGAAGGACCACAATACCTGATATCAAACTATACTGCAAGACTACTATAATCAAAACAGTCTGGTATTACATAAGAACAGACACATAGATCGATGGAACAGAATAGAGAGCACAGAAATAAACCCATGCTTCTATGATCAATTAATATTTAACAAGGGGGGCAATAGCATACATTGGAGTAAAAATAGCCTCTTCAACAAGTGGTGTTGGGAGAACTGGCCTGGTACTTGCAAATAAAATGAAACTAGACCATCAACTTATACTATACACCAGATTAAACTAAAAATGGATAAAAGACTTAATATAAGTCATGACACCATAAAAGTCCTAGAGGAGAGCATAGGCAGTAAAATTTCAGATATTCCACATAGCAATATTTTTGCCAATATATCTCCTAGGCAAGGGAAATAAAGGAAACAATAAACAAATGTACTACAGCAAATTTAAAAGCTTCTGCACAGCTAAAGAAACCATCATCAAGGTGGAAAGGGTACCTAAAATATGGGAGAACATATTTGGAAATGATAACATCAGACAAGGGTTTGATCTCCAAAATACATAAAGAACTCATCTGACACCACAAAGACTAACAATCTAATTAAAATATGGGCAAAGGACATGAATAGACACTTCTCCAAAGAGGACAGACAGATGGCCAATAGACATATGAAAAGATGCTTGACATCACTAGCCATTAGAGAGTTGCTAATTAAACCACAATGAGAAACCACCTCATACCAGTCAGAATGTCCATCTTTAATAAATCAACATACAACAAGTGCTGGCAAGGATGTGGAGAAAAGGGAACCCTAGTGCACTGTTGGTGGAAATGCAGACTGGTAGAGCCACTGTGGAAAACAGTAAGGAATTTCCTCAGAAAACTAAAAATGGAACTGCCTTTTGACCCAGCAATTCCACTGCTGGGAATATACCCTAAGAATTCCAAAACACCAATTCAAATGAACTTATGCACCCCTATGTTCATAGCAGTGCTATTTACAATAGCCAAGTACTAGAAATGGCCTGAGTGCCCATCAGTAAATGAATTAATCAAAAAACTGTGATACATTTATACAAAGGAATACTACACAGCAGAAAGAAAGAAGGAACTCCTACCTTTTGCAACAGCAACTGGTTGCAACTGGAGGATATTTTGCTAAGTGAAATGAGCCAGTTTGTGAAAGACAAATACTGTATGATCTCACCTGTAAGAGGAACCTAATCGACAAAAATTAACTAATGATCAAAATAGAACCAGAGGCATGGAGACATGGGACAGACTGACAGTGACCGGAGGAGAGAGTGGAGGGGACAATGGTGGAAAGAAAGGGAAGGGTCTAGTTAAAGAACACGTATGAACGACCCATGGACATGGACAACAGTGTGGGGATTGACTGTGAGGGTGGGGGTGCGAGGGGCAGAGGAGAGCAAAAGGGGAAATGTGAGACAACTATAATAGAATTACAATAAAAAGTTAGAAAAAATAAAAAAGCTTCCTTATTGTCCCCTTCCCATTCAGTGAAATTTGTGGAGGTCCAGACTTTCCAAACATGTGAGGCCTGCTCTCTTCTGTGCCTCCATGGTGATATACAGTCTCCGTGTTACATACACAGACTGTCCTGGCATCTTTGTCACTATAACAAGAACAAAGACACATAACTTCCCAGCAATTGCATTCACAGACATTTATCCAAGTGAACAAAATACTCACATTCATCCAAAAATATGTATGCAAATATTTATAGCAGTTTTGTTCATAATTGCTAAATCCAGGAAGCAACCAAAATGTCCTTCAACAGGTGAATGGATAAACAAATTGTGGCATATCCACAAATAAAATACTGTTCAGCTGTGAAAAACAATGAGTTATTGATTCACATAACAACACAGATCGATCTTCAATGCATTTTGCTAAGTGAAGGAAGCCAGACCCAAAAAGCTACAAATGTATGATTCCATTTATATGACACTCTAGAAAAGGCAACACTGTAAGGATGGAAAACAGATGCCAGGAGTTGGTGATGGGGCAGTGGTTGATGACAAAGAAGACTCATGGGAGAATTTTAGAGTAATGGAGTGTTCTCTGTTACTGGGATGGTGAATAAATGACTCTGCATTTGTCAAAATCCGTAGAATTCTGCAACACAAAGAATGAACTTAATGTATTTAGTTTAAAAAAATCCAGCAGGATGTTGGGGGATCCCAGGATGAAATGCAGACTTTGACAAATGAATCTAACTGTATTATAAATATATGATATAACACCATGAATAGGATGGAGGAAAAGAAGATCATCTTGTCCTGGCTGGTGCGGCTCAGTTGGTTGGAGCATGGTCCTGTAAATCGAAGGGTCACGGGTTCAACTTCGGTCAGGGCACAAGCCTGGGTTGCAGATTTGGTCCCTGGCTGGGATGCATAGAAGAGGCAACCTAATCTCATGTTGATGTTTCTTTACCTCTCTCTCCCCCTCCCTTCCCCTCTCCTCTCTAAAATCATTCTGTCCTCTGGTGAGGATAAAAAAAGTAGAGGATGAAGAAGATGACAGCAATGACTTTGGAAACAGCTGTCTGGACTTGGAATTGTAGGACTAAAGACTACAGAAGCTGTCTGTAAACACTATACTCTCATTGGTAAATTTGTTTCTCATGGGTTTACACGTTAATAATTCTGAAACCGTTTCACATATAAAATAAGTAACAATGGACAAATAAGTAAATGTATGGTGGATAGTGGGGCCAGGTTTCTCACTGCTGGAGAGTGAAGTTGTAGGTGAGCAAAGGAGGAACACTAGAAGGAACCTATGGTGCTAGATTAGAGTCTGGAACATTAGTATAGACTCATACTTAAAATATGTTTAATATATACATTCATATTTAAGTTATAAATAAATATAGCATACATCAGTATGAACTCATAGGTAAAATATATATTAAATATTTAAATATGTATTTGTATGTGTGCTATATAGTCATAGGTTAAATTTGAATGTACACTTTGATAAGTTAAATGAGTTCATACTGATGTATGCCATAATGATATATATTTGCACACATAGATATAAATATAATAGATGTTTATATAATCATGTTAGTGTATTTTATATTATTTATATATTATGCATTATAGTACATATAGAAATAATAAATGTGTGTCTATATGAGGTCTGTCCAGGAAAAATCTAGCCATTGTTAATATAATGAGAACTGTTTGCATGACATCAATGTAACCTGGCAGCCAAGGAGAGTGGACTGGAATGAGCATGTGTGAACATTGACAACTTCACTATACTAGTCAGTGGGGGCGGTAGATGCCATCGAGTGAGCATGTGTACCATGCGGCTGTTGCATTCAAAATGACTGAGCTAGCAGAGCAAAGAATCTGCATCGAATTTTGCATTAAGCTTGAACCTTCCTCCACAGAAACTATTTGGATGATTTAGGAGGCCGCGGCTATGGGCAACTGGTGATTGGTAGCTTCATCATGATAGTGCACCTGTTCACGCATCACGTCTCATACAGAGTTTTTTGGTGAAACATCAAATCACCCAGGTGACTCAGCCCCACTATAGCCCAGATTTGGCACCCTATGACATCTGGCTTTTCCCAAAACTAACACCACCTTTGAAAGGGAAAAGATTTCAGACCATCAATGAGATTCAGAAATATACAACAGGGCAGCTGATGGCAATTGGGAGAACTGCTTGAGGTCCCAAGGTGCCTGCTTTGAAGGGGACTGAGGTGTCATTGTCCTATGTACAATGTTTCTTGTAACTTCTCCAATAAATGTCTCTATTTTTCATAGTACATGGCTGGATAGCTTCTGGACAGACCTCTTGTGTCTTACCTCTGTTCTGGAGAGGACCTAGAAGCATTGTCACCAATAATAGGATTGCCAGATAAAGTACAGGGTGCCCAATTAAATTTGAATTCCAGATAAATGATGAGTGCACGCACACAAACCTGTAACTGAGTGAAATATCTTCGGAAGGGTATACATACAAGAAAACTGGAGCTGGGGGCAGAGGACTGAGGTGGAGGAAGGTAATTTTTCACTATGTATCCTTTTACCACGTGCAGGCATTCCCTCTTCGCAAAGTAAATTGAACAAAAAATAAACAAGCAAAACCATGTAGGTAACTTAGCAGACAAATACAATTTCTAGGAATTGGGAAAAAAATGACTGTTTAACTTTTAAAAATTTCACTGTTTAGGGAAACCACTTAAGCCTTGCACCATAGGTTTATGAGCCCTAGAGCCCCCCTTTCTCTGTGAGCAGATCTTCTCTGCCTTCTGCAGTGGGCTGGTGGTCTGAGGAGATGTGATCTTTCCTTCCTATAACCCTTCTTCCTGCTGCAGGGGAAGGGAGACTGGCTGCAGATCTGGGCGAGGAGGCAAACAAGGCACGTTCCCTGGGATAATGGCCATTTCTCACCCTAATCGGTCTCCATTGGAGTTAGAGATGTGAGACTGTTATTCTCAGCTGTTGACACATGAAAATCCTTTCATTAAACACAGCCTGGATATCTGTGCCAATCATCTCAAGCCATTGACCAGGCAACAAGCTTCAAATAATGTAGAGGTGACTTTTTTTTTTAATTGAGGGAATAATTAACCTGAGCAATTCACGGTTACAGACTCTCACAGAGATCAGGTAGTTTATAAAAAATAAAAGCCAGCTTTCAGCCTTAATCTGGATGAGACTGGCCTCCACAGGGACACAGGGTGCCAGGAGGCCACTTTTCAGGTCTCTAGAGGCTTATGGTAATTGTCAGAAAGGAATGCTGAGGACAAGGAATTTCCTCCCACTGAGCAAGCACAAAACAGAGTTTCGAAGAAACGCACGTGGGAGGGGACCTTCGGCCAGAAACAGGCTGCAGGGACCGTGCTGAGTCAAAGATATCATAAGAGAAAGGAAGTAAATATGCAACACAATCTTCTCTTTGGGTTCAGCCTTAACAAAATAAAAGGGCCTGCCACGACTTGGTGAGCAGGCTGGGGCTAACAGTGGACCTGCTTTCTCTGCTGACCTGGGAACTGAATAGGGCTGGGAAGTCATTGGGAAATGCAATCTATCAGCCCAGCTCTCTCTTCTACCTCCAGGTTAGCAGACTGTGGAGCATGGACCACGGACCAAGCTTTCCTCCTAGATGTAGGAACCCACCTCTTCTTGTGAGAGACTTTTGTTGGGAGGACAGTTCCTTCAGTGCGACGTGGAAGTTATAGGGCTGACAAGTAGAGTTCATAATTCCTTTACTTATGTCTGGTTTCATGAACTGCAGAAAGTAACGAAAGACTCCCGCTTTATGAAGACCTGGAGGAAATTTTAGATATTATCCTCCACATTCTTATTCCCTTTCTTTGCTCTCTTAAGTGATGGGAGAGCTTCCTGATAAAGCGCTCAGATCTAGCTGGCTTGATAGGATTGGCTGGAACGAATCCTGCACGAGTTTGTGGGTAGGAAGAAAAGCTCTTAAAGAAAACCCTCACCCCATGTAGCTCAGAGTATTCACTGTCTGCACTACCTCTTTAAAACAACAAAAACAAAATCAGGTCTTGGGTGCTGGGGTGGGAGTCAGCCTAAGAAGTCCCAAAGACCCTTTCCTTCCTCTGCTTTGGGTGGGGAAGAGTGGACCTTACGGACCCTTTAGCAATTGTATTGCTTTCCTTGTGTTGCTATTTGTCAGTGTTTTTAAGTGATTTTGTCCTCATTTGGTGACTAGTCAGATTAAATAGCATTGAGCTATTTTTGACAAGTGACTGCATGTGTTATTGTGCAGTCCCCTACCAGATTCTTCTGTGGTGGGTGAAAAAAAAAAAATTGTAAAAAGGGGGAACACAAAGAGAACAGCTCTAAGGATGGAGGAAATTGTTCCCTAGCTTCACGATTGATTACTCACCTGTGAAGTTAACCTTCTGTGTTAAGTTTCAGGTAATGAATCCTCCTCTTCACCTCGGTGTGTTAGGAACAACTGGGCTGGAAATCCAGAGACCCTGGTTTGAATTCTGGCTTTGCAATTTGTATCATTAATACAAAATACCAAACATCTCTAAGATTTCTTCATCACCTATAAAATGGCATTAAAACAGCCATTGACAAAAATGTTGTAAGAAATAAAGGAATTACAAAGAAGCATAATATAACCAAAGACACTGAAATTGAGAAAAGTCTGACAGTGACCAGAGGGGAGAGGGGAGGGAATTTCAGGGGAAAAGGGGAACGGTTTAGAGCAACAAGTATAAAGGACACATGGACAAAAACTATGGGGGCGGAAAATGGGAGGGAGGTGGGGAGGGCTGGGGCGGTGGGCTGGCAGGGGGGAGTAAAAGACAGAAAACTGTACAAGATCAATAATTTTAAAAAATACAAAAAAATCCCCCATCTTCACTCTCCTTCCCAAGGATAACCAGTAATCTGAGTCCAAACACTATAGATCTGGATTCAAAATTTATATAAATGGAATCATACAGTAAGAAAAAAAAAAGAAATAAAGGAATTAAAATCCCTGCCAAATATTTTTTCATTAAATGCGTGTTGAATCTGAGTGATATTGAACGTAGTTTTACCATCATTCAGCATTCTGAAAATCTTGATTTGGTCTTCCCAAAGACAGAGCTTTTCGGGACAGTTAAAAGTTCACAGTGGGAGGAAATACCCCTCCACCCCCAGAGACACTGAAGCTAGTTTACCAAGAATTTTGAGCTATTCAGCTGGAAAGGTCAGTGGTAAAAGAAAGGATTATTCAGGGGAGCACATGCTATGTCACTTCTTCTGTACATGACTTATAAACACTTACTAAAGAATCAGTCAAACTATAGTGAAGGGAACAAAATTCTGCCACTTTGAAGTTGCTACTGGGAATGTGAATTTTAAGCTGTTTATTAAGAAACAAAAGACTCAGAAAGATTCTTTGATCCTTTCTCCTTTCTTGCCCAAGAGATTGAGGCAGAGACAGGTGCTTCATTCAGGAGGGAGAGTTTAGGATGCCCACCTTTGCCTAATTTGAATTAGCTATGGTAAGTAGAGGGCTGCAGGCAAATGCCTGTTAGCTAGGCACCCTCTGCGTCCCACTGTTTCTGAGGTGCCTAGCAAGGATTTCCCTGCCATGTATCTTCCCCTCTTCCTCAACTGCCTGTAAATCGCTCATTCTCACTTTTAAAATCTAATGTCCCATTTGTTTCCTCCTTTCTCTTTTGCCCAGGAATGTCTTACATACCCAATGCTGCCTCAATGTTTTGGAGTATTCAGGAAATTATCGTGCCTGTGTGAATTCCTCATGCGCATGTATTAAACTTTGATTTCCTCCGGTTAGTCTGCCTCCATTAATTTGATAATTAGCCCAGCCAGAAGAATGTAGAAGGTGGGAGGGATAGCATTAATATTTTGTTAGCCCCCACCATAGCTTTCAATACTTCTGTCTTCAAGGTTAACAGAGTCGATTCACTGGTATACAAACATGGCACGAAAATAGGTTTTTCTACTTGCTTATATAGCTTGATAGTTTTTAAAACATTCTCATCCATTTGATGAATCTCATAGAACTTTTACTTTCAAGTTGTAAAAATCTATTTTTTCCAACATGCTTTAGCGCCTTTCACATTGTTACTGAGACCCTGTTGTTAGAGTCCGCCTGCCTGAATGCCCTGGCCCAGAGCAATGCACGAGCAAGCGTTTGCTGTATAGAGAGAAAAACGGTTTAGTATTGAATTGGCCAGTCTGGAGATGGGGAGCGTATGCTGTAAAGACCCGACTCCAGGATGGCGTGTAAGTCGGAGAGTACATAGGGCAAAGTCACAGGACACTGTGGGTTAGGGGCTCCAGGCTGTGTTGGGAGCTGATTGGTTAGAGGTGAGGTAAAGGTAATGAATCGTTTCTTCAGGTCTTGAGGGCAGTTCTGAGGTCCGCTGCCAGGTCCCTCTGTCCGGTTTCATGGGAAAGTAGCCAGGGGTTTTTCTACCTTAGGGCTCAGGAGCTGAAACATAACAACCATCTTGACTTAACAAGATGGTATCTTTAGCCTGCCAGAGGTCTGAGCCTGTGACCATTAGTCAGGTCTGCTGCCTGGGGGTTCCTGATTATGGGGGGCAGGGTGAGGGGAGAAGGCTGCATCTCTGAGGGGAGAGGTGATTTCTAGAGCTAAGATTTAAAGTCATAAGGACTCTTGTTTTCAACATAATTGACTGACATCCTCTTTCTTGCAAGACGATATTCATTTGAACATATTTGACTAAAAACCTGTGGGACTCTAAATAAGTTTCACTTCAGATAATACAGAAAATCATACAGGATTTGCATACTTCAAGAGCCTTGGGATTTAGTAAAGAGGAAAACAAAAAATGTGTACGATTGCACTTTGGCCTGACTTCCTCCGATCTCTGATTTTCTCGTCGGGATGGTAAAGACACAAGAACACTATTGCCAGGGGACTGACTTCTTTTGCTCTCTCGGCATCAACCACAGGACCACCTCTCCACCGGTACTTTCTGGGCTTCCTGCTGCCACACGGCCTCTCCTGGTAGCCGAAGTAAGGACATGGGTTCATGGCTTCCATCTAGTGGGTATACAAATAATCTAAAAGTTACAGGGGAATTATGACATTGAATTCACTGCTTGTTTTGACATATGGGGAAACCTAGACCTAAAGAAGTGAAGCAAAGAATTCTTGGGCCATCACTGGTTATGGCAGAGCTAGGGCTAGAACCCAAGCTCCTGACTCCAGCTCGAACTCTCAGCCCCATTCGCTGTGTTCCCCACCTGTGCCTTCTCCCCCGATTTTACCCAAGTAGGCATGGCACGATGCTGTTTAACAATATTTCACTCTCCAGGAACTTACATGTCTTGACATTCAGTTCTAATGTAAAAAATAAACAGGAAATATGAAAGGACACTTACAATGATTATAAATACAGCAATAGAAAAAATTATACACTTCCATTGTATGTATTGTAAGGTTAGTATAATTTAACATGCAGCAATAAGATTTGTTGAAGGACTGAAAGACAGCAGATTTCAGTGTAGGAAGACTTCCTGGAGGAGATGGAAATCCCTTATCTTCTTGAATGTGAGGGAGAATAAGATGGAGGAAATTTCTTTGAAGCGCATTCCAGGAACGTGGAGGAGCATGACAAAAAAGTGTTCCTATGATGAAGAGGTTGGTTGGAGTCCTTAAGCAGATACCAAGAATTTTAAAGATAATTTTCTTATTATTTTAGTTTTTAATAGATTTTTAAAGTGTACAGTATAAATTTGACAGTGTGTTTATGCCAGGAAAGCCACAATCAAGATAGTAGTCATCTCCATGGAGCCCCGAAGTTCCCTTGTACCCCTTTGTAATCTGAATTCTTCCCTCTGGCCCCTCCCCACTCAAACAACCAGTGATCTGCTTTCTGTCAGTACAGATGAGTTTGCATTTCTTACAATATTAACACATTTAAAATGTTTTATTTTAAAATGCTCTCAATCTTAATTGAAAAATTGCAAGAATAACACAAGAGTTTCCATATATTCTTCATTGAGATTCTCCAATTGTTAATGTTTTACTGTCTTTATCCTATCTCTCTATCTATATACTTATACATATTATCGTTATTATTTTTTCTGAACCAGTTGAGAACAATGATGCCCCATTACATTTTATTACTTTGGTGTGATCTCGTTATAATATGAACGCACATAACCAGAGTGAAACCCTGAAGATCAGGACATGAATCTTGCTGTGATACTGCCATCTAATCCACATAATACAATTGACATCCAACCCCATCGACTTCCAACAGTTGTCTCAATGACATCCCTCATAATTTCGGAATCCAACCCAGGATGCTATGTTGTATTTAGTCATCATGTCTTTGCTTGTCTCCCTGAACCTGGAACATTTCCTCATTCTTCCCTTGTTTTTACAGCTTTGACATTTTCTAAAAGGGAGCAGCAGGCTAATTACTATGTAGAATGTCCTTCACCTTGGGTTTCTGATGTTTTCTCATTGTTAGATTTGGGTGATGTGTTTTGGCAGAATTTCATGGAAGTTATGCTGTTTTCTCAGTATCAGGAGTAACTTAATGCTGATTTATTCTGTTACTGATAATGTTACATTTTGTCACTTAATTAAGGTGGTGTTGCTAAGTTTGTCCATTTCAACCTTAATTAGGTTGAATAAAGATTTTGTTTTTATTAATTAATAAGCAGGTAAATATTTGGGGGAATTATTTTGAGACTGTCTCTATATCCTTTTCCAATGTTCACTTACTAGTTTTAGCATCTAATGACAATTCTATATAATTCAGTTGTTACTATGATGGTTGCCAAGTAATGGTTTTCTAATTTCATCATTCTTCATCTATTAGTTGGCATTTTACTAAAAGGTAAAGCTTTCTCTTCTCCCTCATATTTATTTATGCATGTATTTATATTAGTATAAACTCACCAATTTTGATTTTTTCAATGGGTTAGAACAAGTTAGTCTCATTATTTATTTTGATGCTCAAATCACTCCAGATTTGGCCAGTGGGATCCCCTTTAAGCTGACTCCTGTTCCCTTTGGGCACGTCCTCATAGTTTTCTGAGTGCTTCTTTATTTTCTGGCACAACAAAAGTCCCAGACTCATCTTGTTCTTTTCCTACCCGAGCTCTGGATTCAGACATTTCTCCAAGAAACCAGAAGCTGAGATTTGGATCCTGGGATGCTCTTTGGAACAGGGGTGTTACTCCTTTTAAGCCTTCTTGGTGCACACAACTAGGAAATATTACACACCTATACATTTTTATCTATAGCTCTCTATTATCTATCTATCTATCTATCTATCTATCTATCTATCTATCTATTAACTCATACTTCCAATTCTAATCTAACACCACAGTTTTTCCTTTCCACATTTGTATTGCTTTTCTCTAATAGTGGAAAATTGTTCTCTTACCTTCTTCCATATATTTACTTACTTGCTTAATACTCTTGCATCAAACCAATCTGTCAGCTACGCCAGGCTGTCCCCAGTCCTATTGCTACCAGGTGTACCATTTGAGTCACCCAACTCAGAAAAACGGGAAGGTGAGAGAGGAAATTACTTGCAGTTTTATCTTTCCTCATTCTCTACATGTACATTATTATTTTCTCTTCTAAACATTGCTCAAATCCATTCTGTCCTTTCCAGCTCCACTTCCTGAGTTCAAGCTGTTAACAGGTGCTACTGCTCCTGGTTTTGCTATGACAGTTTCTGTCCTTTGCTATATACTTAATAAATATTTATTGAACTGAGACTATTTTTTGGGCATAGAAAGAGTAGGGAGAATGATGTGGTAAAGAAGAAGTTAGGGGTGTGGCAGAATAGTTTAACAACCTGTTACTTTGCATTTTTATGTATAAAAGCACCCTAAAACATAATGGCTTAAAACAACAATTGTTTATTATTTCATATGATTCTGTGGGTGGACTGGGAAGTTCTGCTTCATGTGGTGTCCCCTGGGCACCGGGTAGCTCAGAGATTTAAATGGTCTCATTCCTGTGGCTGGACCTTGGTGCTGGTCACTGGAACTCAGCTGGTGCTGTCAGCCAGGGGTCTCGGACTTCCTCTATGTGGGCCTCTTTGTGCTTGAGCAGGGGCCTGGGTTTCAACCAGGAGCATTCCAAGAGGACAAGTTCCAGAGGACATGCAAGCTTATCAAGAATCCATGGTGTCATGCCTGCTAATATCCCCATTGCCAAAGCCAGTCACATGGCTAAACCCACTGTCAACATGAAAGGGGACTCCACAAGGACATCATACTGAGAGGTGTGGTTTATCAGGAAAAAAATAAAAGCAACACTTTACTATTAGGGGACTGTAGATCCTTTTACATATTAATAAAAGGCATTAAGTTGCGGAGGAGGATTTTAAATGTGAGAAAATAATGAAATAGGAACTCAGTGCAGTATCTTGAAAAGATAATTATCTTGGGTCAAATATAATGGACTCTCTCCAAATACAATGACTGGCCCCCAGGTCTGACACTCTTTCAACAGATTCAGTTTATGATGCAGCTATTAGAGTCAACGAAGTGTAATATATTGAATATATTTAGAATGATGAGAGGTGCTGGATGAGGGGAGCAAAGGGTGAAAAATCAGGACAACTGTAATAACATAATCAATAAAATATAATTAAAAAATAAAATGAGTTATCTAATCCAGTATTCAATAAAAATAATGGTAGACCTCTTATTTCAAATAGATTCTTATAGTTAAAAAAACCGGAATCAAAGCAAATTTCTCATGGTAATTTTATTTAATTAAAGTTGGTGTGTTTTGGGTACTCTATTTTCATTTATTCTTAACAATTTTAATAATAAAAAGCAAATAATATATAAATTCAAAAACCATTTTATAAAGTAAGACTTTATAAGAGAAACATATGAGGAAAGGTTTAAAACTTTGCTACTCTATTCTCTCTCACGACGGTCTCCTGATACCCCGTCTGCTGGCATCTCTTAGATGCCTCTGAGGATGTCAGGGCAAACACAGATCATAGTTTTGAAAACTATTGACTATGTTGACTAGAAGATGCCCAAGAGGATACCAGGCATGTAATTTTGGTATGGTCCAGGTAATATTGATTGAAACACTAAGTAGAATCGGTGGTCTGTGATGGATACTGTCATATAAGAGGTGACCAGGAAAATGGGCTGATTAAATAAATAGTTCTTTGAATTGGCATATGCAGTAACTCATTGATATCTCAAACTACACCGTATTAGTTTTCTGGGGCTGCTTGTAAGCCACCAACTGGGTGGCTTAAAACAACAGGAATTTAACAGTTCTGGAGGCTGGAAGTCTGGGATCTAAGTGTTGGCAGGGTTTGTTCCTTCTAGGGGCTCTGTGAGAGAATTAATTTCGTTCTCTCTCCTCATTCCTGTTTGCTGACCACCCTTTGCTCTCCTTGGCTTATAGATGCGTCACTCCAACTCTGTCTCTTTTGTAACAGGATACGCTCCCTGTGTGTCTGTGTCTCTCCCCTAAGCACACCAGTCATATTGGATCAGCGGCCCACCCTAATCCAGTATGACCTTCTCTTAACTCGATTATCTGCAAAGACCCTATTTCCAAATAACGTCACAGTCAGAATATCCCCAGAAATGGACTGGGACCAAGGTGGGTTTGCCAGACACGGTTTGAAATGTGCGGGCTCTTGAATTGGTGCAGGAAAGATACCAAACACTGGTCCAGGTGATTTTTAGAGTATGTTTATTAAAGCTGGGAACAATGAAACAAAGGAAGGACTTAAAATAGAAAAGGCAAAATCATAGCAACAGGAGAGAGCTTAGGTGGAGCTACTTTGGCCTTTTGGAAACATGAAGAAGAGCTGAGCTTAAGTGAGGCTGCCTTGACCCTTCAGGAAAAAACCACAGAGGCAGAAAAAGTGAGCCAGCTGGGCTGCATGGACTCAAGAAACAAGTTACAGGGGCAAAGGGGCCCTTGGACATAGGTTCAGGGGGTTGGCCTGGGACTAGAAGCCGTTGCTCACTGTTGCCCTGATGATAAGTGTCCTGGGAACCCTTAGAGCTTAGGAGAAAGAAAGCGAAGACTCATGCCTGGGGAAAGAAGGAGGAAAGGTGTGGGCATGCTCTAGGGAAAGCATGCACTGGGTCCTTTGTCTTAAGACTTTTTATCTATTTTCTAAAGGTGGAAATTTTAGGGGAGGTCTCCAGGGAGGATCTCAAAAGAATATTATTCTTTAGCTTTGCATGTGTATCCTTTAATACACTGATTCATCAAAATGAGCTTGTAGAGGGATCAGTGCCATTCACTGGTCAGTTTCACCTTCCAGGAATGTCAGGGAAGAGGGACCAAGATGGGCCAAGGTGGGTCTGCCCTGGCGCAGTCTGGAACGTGTACACTATTTGCACCTAAGCGTCCTTGGTTAGGGGAAATAAGACCTTGCAATTTATTATCTGGTTATACATTGCTTAGCTATTTAACTATGTGTCTCACTTTCCCTATTCCACTTGTCAAGGAATTTTTCTAGCTTCTCACTGTCTTGCCTCAACAGGTTCCAGGTCGCTATGGAGTTTGGAGGGACACTATTCCACTCAGCACACATACCTGTCACGGAAGACAATGGAGCGTTTATTTGCTCAGGGTGCCTTCCTCTCTCACCTCCTGTATCAGGCCTCCCTGGTCACTGAACACTTCATGGCCCTGACCATCACTTTCCTACCTTCTCACACAGAAGGGAGTGCTTTCAAACATAGTGTTTGAGAATCATTTCCAATGATTTAGTACTATCACAATGTAATAAAAGAAATTTCTTTTAAGTGATTGTTTAGTTAGAATGGAAGTCCCACTGAAGTTTAGCTGTGGATATTTTAGTAGTATCAGTAAGATGGCAGTTAGACACAGTGTTAGGTACTGTAGCAACCTTCAGCCCAGATGGGACAATCTTTCTAGGGGTGTCAGACTCATTTTCAGCAGGGTCCACATCAGCCTTGTGGTTGCCTTCAGAGGACTGAATGTAATTTTAGGACTGTGTAAATATAACTACTCCTTAACTGTTAAGTGAGAGCTTGGCATTGCCTCTGGGTAGAAACAAGGTGCTGGGTGGGATAAAATAAGGTGGAGGGCCGGATTCTGCCCTAGGGTCTTGTGTTTGCCACTTGTGCTTTAGGCATTGAATAAATTAGCATTCTTAAACAATTTGTTTAGACACTAGGACTGAATATATTTACAGCCTACTCCATCAGCCAGCATACCCCAGAGTGCTGAAGTCACAGAGTTCTTGATGAATTGCACTCAGCATGGATTCTTCCTTGGCCCTGGAGTCATCCTTGACCTTAAAACACTGGTCCATCTGAATCCCCTAAGGGTATTTTGTCTCCTGTTCACAATCCAGACAGTGACTTTTAGTCTGTCAGGCTGCTGCTTTAAGAGGCAGAAATCTGTTACTACCTGGCTTTCTGGAAAGGTACTGCTATGCGGACAAGGCAGGAGGATCTGGGGGCAAGGTGAAGTTCATGGAAGATGGCAGCTCTGCATCCTCTATGCACCTCCAACCTGGCCGTGGCCCAGGAGTGACTGACTGCTATATGCTGCTCACTGCTACCAAGAACACAGGAAATGGGGGTGGGTAACTTCTGATTTTTGACTGAGCATGTGGAAAGTCATGCTGCAAGGATCAAAAGTAGAGAATTTTCTAAGCCGTTTGTGAACTGCATTCCCAAGGCATTTGCTAAATGGATTCCAGGAGCAGCAGCAGCAGCAGCAGCAGCAGCAGCAGCAGCAGCAGCAGCAGCAGCAGCAGCAGCCCACAGAAAAATCCAGAGAAGCATTAGTCTGTGCAATGTTAACACCTGTCCTGTGCACACTTCCCTAAAGAAGGCTCGAGGCAAGTGGCTCCCCACCAAGGGCACTGAGCTGTAGGGAGAGGCAGGGTGCAGAGCCTTGCTTTGTGCATTGCTTGCTTACCAAGACTCCTTCTGTTTCCTGCCTGAAGGAAGCCATGCGGTCTCCCTGGGGCTCAACTTAATTCTTGTTCATCATTGAGTTATTGCTAGATCTATTCATTTCACCACTTTTTTGTTTGGTGTGTGTTTTACTATGTTCTGGCCTCCATGTTTAATCTTTAAGGGCTGATAGAGGGGAGTAAGTCTGTCTTTGTCCTGAAAATGCTCACAGTCTGCCGTGTGGTTCAGATCAATGCCGGCAGAGTACAGACTAGACTCACTAAACAGGCACTTGGAGAACTAGAAAAGCGGAGGAACAAAAGTATTTTTTGTTTTCCTTTGTTTAAAAGAATGACATATTTTCCTCCCAAAGAACAAAAGTCTTAATTATAGAAACTACAAATGTTATTATTTAATTTTTAGTAGATCATAATATTTTAAGATTTGTAGGTTTCAACCTGGCTCTGTAGCCAGCATAAAAAATACGTACACAGATAACTCTAACATAAACTGAATGTGATTGACATGAAGTGCCGAAGTGCCAATGTGTTGAGAGACAGAAAGACCACCGAATGTGAATGGAGGAGGCACTGCTGAAGTGGACTTCGATCGTTAGGTAGGAGGGGTTGGAGCATGTGATCTCTAAATCTATTTGAACTCTAACACCGATTTGCGATATGGAAGTGGGTAAGGTGGGCAAAGATCCTGCAGGCAAAAAGATTATCTTGGCAGCCCAGAGGCATGCTGGGGGAATTACGAGCTTCCTCTTGTTCCTGGAGAAAAAGGGATATGGGAGGTCAAGGATCTCAGGGCCCAGGCTGGTCGAGTTTCTGCAGCAGAGAGGAAGGGTTCCTCAGACTTCCTTTACTCTCCTCAATCCCTGGCATTGCTTCCAATAGGAATGTCAGGAGAGATGGCTTTCCTTTTCACAGGGCAGACTGCCCAGGGGCAAAGGTCAGACTTGTCCTGTCTGTATGTGACCCTGCTCAGGGTACAGGGGCGGCTTTTTTGTTTGATGTGCCTAGTGCCCAGCTCAACTATCTGTGCTCCTAGACTGCACCTGTTTACTTAGACTTGACCTTTAAAGGATGACATTTGAGCATGCAGAGCCAAACTTCCTGTGCAAAGTATGAGTTCATGAATGTGTGAAGAGCTACAAACATTCCTTTTTGTCTGTGAGCTGCATGACTAACGTGCTTGGCCTCTTTAAGAATGATGTGGGGACATGGGAACGTTTTCAAGGCATCAACTAGTGCTGCTTGGACAGAGGAGGGCCGCCACGTGAAAATACCCCAAAGCTTCCTCCTGGGGCAGGGCAGGCCAGGCTCCAAATGTGCCCTTGTCCTCAGCACCTCCCTGACACACCCTTTATGCATCCTGTGCTGACAGGAAGTACCCTTTTGGACAACACCTGTGTCTGCCCTTGTGCCCTTACACATTACTGAAACTTCCATGTGCATTTTATTCACAAGGTTATGATGGTTTTTTCCTATGCAAATTTATTTCCTCCTTGATCTTGTTCCTTTTGCCCAGTTTCCATCTAGTGTGAAAACCCATATTATTAACATAGGGACATTGATGTAACTTTAGGGCTACAGTTCTAGGAGCCATCCAACCTGCTGACAGTTCTATGTAGTCAAAGAAAGGGAAGTATGTGTAAACATACCACAACAAACTCAACAGAGCCATTTAAAGATGAAGATGAATAACGTTACGGATAAGAAGTTCACAAGCAGAACATTTGCAAATTTAAAACATACTCACACACCTCTTCCTCTTTGGGACTTGCAAACATAGGTTTGCATAATAACTCGAGCTGCAGTTAGCACAGGAAGACAGTGCTAGATGTTAAAAACGGTTAACTGCTCATGGGCCAACATAAACTGAGTCGTAGGGAGGAGGGTCTTTTACGTTAGCTATGTTTCTTATCTCCACTGCTCCCCTGAACATGCGGATTTACTCTAGATTGATATTTGAGATTACCCAACACTTGTATGTGAATGCAGAGACTAGGGAAGAAGAGCTTGAGTTGGTAACAAGAAGCTAGCTGTGTGACCACGGGAAATTCGACACCTTTCAATATGTGTTTTCTCGCTTTTAGAATGAGGAGGTTGAACTACGTGTCCTTCCCTCTTTAACCATAGGTGGTTAACAGAAGAAAACACTGTACAGAATAGTAAAGACTGTCTCAGGATTCAGTATTGGTTTTGATCCTTACAGTTGTGTGGTCTGAACACCAAAATTTCTTCTCTCTGGACCTCGCTTCATCTGTAACATTGTGGGATGGGCCTCTGTGTTCTTTATTGTCCCATTGGACCCTAACATTTAGTACTTTTCCTCAGGGTACAGATCTTATCCTTCCCGTTTTTGTGTTCTATTCCCACGTTGGGAGGAAAGAGGTGGGGTTTGGGAGGAACCTGATATTCATTGTCATTAATTTTCTCTCAGTTTCTCTCTCTGTTTTATCTTCTGTCTCTCTCTTTTTTTTTTCTTTCTCTCCCCTCATCCACCCTCCCCAACTTTCTCTCTTGTTGTTCTTCTAGATAACTGGGGAAGTTTTCTCATAACTGAATTTGCACACCCAGCTTTCTCCTGAAAGGTAGCTCTGGGTCAGGGCAGAAGGGGCAGAAATCCTTAGGTCTCTTACCTTGTTGGTTTTTAAGATGGTTTATCTTCAGTCCTTTGGCTTGCAGGGAATCAGGCTCTCTAGGCTGCCAACACTTTGAGTCCTGTATTGCTTAGGAATAGATTTCCCTGAGAATGATATAGAAAATCTAAAAGCAACAGTGACTTTCAGAAATAGTTTCCTCTTCCTTCTTAAGCAATAGTCCAAAATTTTTCTCCCAAGGCTTGTATGTCAGCTCTGAGCCATGAAGTCCTTGGGGTCCCAAGCTCCTTTGGCTTTTCTACCCCCTCATCCATGGTCTGTAGCCCTCCACCTATTGCTTCAGGCTGGATAATGAGGAGGGAGAGGGGGTTTGGGAAGTGCCACCCTGCCCTTATATTTACATCCCATGGTCTAGGCTCTCAGTCACATGACCACACCCAGCCACAAGGGAGGCTGGGAATTGAAGTTTCTTCTGGGAGGCCATGGATCCAGGCAAAAATTGAGGAGCCCATTGTCTTGCAAGAAAGGAAGAATGGGTACTTGGAACAGCTAGCCATGTCTGCTACTGTCTCAATTTGGTTAGTGGATATGTTTTTTCAGTTGTTAGAAACCAGAGGGGAGGAGGGAATCCTAGAACCTCCAATATCCAGCATCCTCTTCTTTCTCTTCATTCTTTCTTATCTGAAAAGACTCCTCGACACTCCTATTAAGCACTGCTGTCTCCCAAGAACTCCAAACCATTCATGTATTTGCTCATCTATGAATGTTTGCTGAATGCATGCTATACAGTTGTACCAAACAAAAGAACCGGAAAGGTAAATGAGGTAGGTCCTTTCCCTAAGGAGCCCATAGTCCAGCAGAGAAGCAGACATATAGATCAACTGCCCTGAACTGTTATGAAAGTGCTGATAGACACTTGAACTAGGTATACTATGGTCTAAGAAAAATGGTTAATTCTAACTTCAAAAACAGATGGGGAAGGGGTAAGGAAATGCTTTGTAAAAAGAAGTTGCCATTAAACTGAGTGTCTAAAGTTGAATTCCTCGGATGAAGGAGACAGGGCAGGGTGTCTGCCCTTTCTCTTCCTTTTTTACTTCCTCCTCCATGACTAACGTTTTGCTTATAATCACTTGCATGTAAACAGATCAACTTGGCTTCTGTTCAATTAAAAAATATAGTATCCTTGGCTAAGCTCAAGTTACCAACTTGCATGTTTGTATACATGGTGATTCCTGTAACCTTGTCTCTTAGAAAACTAGACAAAATAAAGTCAATTATTGAAGGCAATGAACTACAGAAATGCCTTAATTCTAGGTACAGGTTACAGAATGTGGGACCATGGGGACCCTGATGGGAGTCTATAAAAGAGGCAAAGCAACTGTTTCTACATGGAGGAATTACTACATTCTGTACAGTGCAGTTGTGAGGTAAGACAATGGAATATGGCTCCACATTTACTAAATTGTTGAGCCATTGTTTAAAGAGATTCCCCCCTCTAGTTTTATAGAGGAAAATAAAATGGAAACTGAGAAATGTATGAGCAATAAAACTTGATGTTTAGAAGTATATTACTTATCTATAGTGTACAACTGAAAAGAATTAAAAATATTCAATTCACCACAAAAATTCAAGATCACTTAAATTCTTTCAGTTAGACCAGCCAAGGGCAGACTTTCCAGTTCTTACAAATTCTTCCTTCCCATAAATTCTTGTCTACTAAGTCAGCCGAAAATTCTTCATTTTTTTCTAAGATTTCAAAATATGCATTTTTCCATATACAAGTCTTATCTGCATACGTTTTACTTTCCAATTTAAATTCTTTAGAGAATTTTTTTCAAGTATAAAATTTAATTTTATAATAGGTATTCATTATTTAATAAAGCAAGATGAACTACATAAAGCAGAGGTCTGCTAATTTTTTCAGTAGAAGATCAGAGAGTAAATACTTTAAACTTTGCAGTTCCCATGCAGTCTTTGTTGCATATTTATCTTTGTTTACTCTTTTTAAGCAACCCTTAAAAATGTAAAAATCATTCTTCGCTTGTGGGCCATACAAAAACAGGCTTCTTTTGACCTGTAAGGTTTAGTTTGCCAACCTCTGAAAGCCTTTGAGATATTAATTTTAAGCTGTTTATTAAGACACAAAAGACTCAGAAAGAACCTTTGACCCTCCCCCTCTTCCTGCCCAAGAGATTCAGACAGAGAGACCTGCTGTGGGAAGGAGATCTCAGGAGTTTTCTTGTCAGGTGTGCCCCTCTTCCTCAGCTACCTGCAAACCGCCCATTCTCACTGCTAAAACCCAACACTCCATTAGCCCCACCCCCTTCTCCTTTGTCCACAATGATGCCCAAGGATGCCTCACTGTCTTTGGAATTTTCATGCTTATATGTGAATTTTCTGTGTACATGTATTAAACTTTGATTTTTCTCCTGTTAATCTGTCTGTTAATTAGCCCACTCAGAAGAACACTGTATGTGGGAGGAACAGTATTAATACTTCTTAGCCCCACACCTTGATTTCAAAACCATACATGCGTATAAATAACTATAAGACAAAGCTGATACGTTAATGCTGTATAAGAGCAGCACATGTGTGGATATGCGGAATTTGGCTCTCTCCCAGTGTTCTTGTTCCTAGCAATGGTCTCATTTATTACCCATAATGTTATGAAGTCAGAGACCTTCCCATCCTGAAGTTGACCCTTTTCCTTTCCCTCACTCTTTGTATTTAATCTACCACCAAGTTCTGTCCATTTTAACTGCTAAACATCTCTCAAACTGATCCACTTGATCTCACTGTCCCACGCCTGTAGAACTGTCACCAGTCTTAACTTGGAATACATGATTCTTAGTTGTGAATGGTGTCTCTGACCCAACCCCATCTATTTTGCTTCCTATTAAAAATGTATGTCTCCTTCCTATTTCTCTTCTACTTTCCTCTCTTTTTTCTCCTTCCCCTCTCCTCACCCTCCTTTCCCATCCCTTCCTGAACAATTCAGTCCTAAACCATCTGCAGTGGGAGGAAGTGGGGAGATTGAGTGGCCCAGTGTATGTCTGATCCCAAACTGGATGCAGACTGTCCGTGTGAGGCAAGATGGCAAGGCTGTCCTGATGTGGGCACAAGAGTCCAAGCAAGTCAAGGAGACACCCCAGGGGAGGGTGGCCTGGATTGGTGTTTAGGGAAGGAGCAGGGAGGAAGTGTCAGTGAAGATGGGTGAATATATTTAGGATACTAGAAGCCAGGTTTTCCACTACCTGAGAAGGAAATTGCACATATTGAAAGAGGAAACTAGAAAGATCCCCGTGATCCGCGGTGTTAGACTGGAATTGGAGGTATCAGTGAATTTATGGTTTTCAATATGGCAAATGTGATTGTGTGTGTGGCTGTGTATTTATTTATATGTATCTGTGTGCATGTGGGTTCTAGACTGTGGGGAAAGTTCTACAGAACAAACAATCAGTTTTATCAATTCAAGTAGAAAAGCAAGAAACTATAGACAAAAGGGGGAATCTACAGATAAAAAGAGATTTAAGAGCTATACCAATTCATCACAAAGTTTGGGCCTTATTTTGATCAACATTCAAACAAATAAAAAACATTTTATGAGAATCAGAAATGTGAGCACTAACTGCTTAATGACATTAAGGAATTATTAATAGTTTAGGGGTGGTGAGAGCAAAAGTCAGTAGGACTCTTGTGTTTCATCAATCTAATTTGTCAATATTATACTATATTGGTTACTATAGCTTTATTTTATTTAACAACGAACACAAAAAAATCCAAATTCTTGAGCGATAAGTTTGACAGCTTTCCTTGTAGCTCTTGGGTTGCTTGATGGGTCTGTGCTCATAGGTTAATCTAAGGCTCTACCCTCAGTCCTTTTTTAGTCTCAAGCTTCAAGTTCTCCTCCGAGGATGTAATTCTCTTCCACAGTTTCCATTACCACCAATCTGCTGTGAATTATCAAATCCATCTGCCTGGTGTCAAGAACCAAATACCTGACCAATTACTAGCATCCCCACTGGAATGTCACACAGACCCTGACGTAATACATATACTTCCCGTTGTATTCCTTATTTGAGTGATGGCTCAAAGATCAACCCCATCATCAAAGTCAGACAATTGAGATTCATCTATATATCTCCTCCTTTTCTCTTATCCCCTCCGTTCAATCAGGTCCAAATCCTAGGGCGTCTGACTCCTTTACATTTTAAAACATTTGCTCCCATCCAGATTTATACTTTCTTGTTCTGGTCCCTTTTATCTCTTACACAGATGATTAAAATATTTTTCCACTTACTTTATCTGCCTGTAGTGGGCATTTCAGTTTTATGCTTTGACCTTTCCAGAATCTAGCTCCCCACTCCCTATTTGGGGGATGCTCCAGTTGTTCCCCCAATATACGTTTCCTTTCTTACATAGTAAGAGAATTTTAAGTGACCACATGGCCACATGGTATCCTGGCTACAGTTGTCAGGTTTTCTTGCAGCTAGGGGTGGCCGTGTCACCAAGTTCTGGACATTGGCTTGTAAATGGAAGTGAAATATGCAACTCCCAGCTTGTGCTCTTAAAAGAAAGAAGCATGCTCTCTTTCTCTTTTTTCCTACTTCTTTCTGTGGCTAGAATGGCAAGGTGGTGGTGGGAATTAGGGCAGTTATCTTGGGCCACCAAATGGAAACTATGTGTGGGGGATTGCAGAGTAAAAATCCATGGGGGTTGGGTCAGTGCTGGTTTCACACAGAAGAGCTGCCCGACTAACCTGTGCCTTTCCATGAAGAGAAATGAATATTATTCAAGTCATTATGAATTTTGATCTTTGTTACTGCAGCCAAATGGGTACCCTAAGTAATACTTCATTTAAGAAGTCACAACTACCTAGCAACCAAAGCGTGGGCAGATGGTTGGCAGTCATATGCTCCCACTGGGGTGACTAGGCATAATTCAGGACAACAGTGGCAGTGATGTCCTCCTGCAACCAAATCTTCTTGCAGACTGTGCCAAAAGTATGAGACAACTCCTGTACCTCCTCCAGACTGCCTTTACTCCTGTTCCTTCTGAGCATGCTCTTCCAACCTCTGGAGACTGGTGTACGCCTGCTATCCTTCCAATAAAGTCCCTCTTTTAATTTAAGTGAGTAGATTGGATTCGTGTGACTTGCAACAGCAACAATAAATTTTCAGATCAATGCACTGAATTCCAATTTCCCTTTCTTTCAAAGCAAATGTACTGCTGCAGGTGTGGTATTTGTAAACAGAGGTCTAATCCCGTATTTTCTCTGCTTAACACCTACCAAGAGTTCTGCAGTTGTTTCCTGCAGGATAATCTCCACAGTGTGGCACGTTAAGTCTCCCAGGATCCCCCGCCAGCTTTCTCTCTTGGTGCCTGTCTTTACACCCTGCATTACCAGGCTCAGCCGTACTAAATCACATGGCAGGCTCTTACCTCTCCTTCTGCCTGGAACTCCCAGCTCTTCCTCAAACCTGCTCATCAACTTACTTTTAGGAGATTTCCTTGGGTTTCCTCGCCTCAGTACAGTTTTCCTAACTTCCCCTAACCTGGTCTCCCCGAGTTGATGGTATACTCTGTCCTTCCGGCTGCACGCCATACTTCCGCCGCGACCCAGGATCTCTTTGGGCTCCCCTGTCTTCAAGATGCCGCCTCCACTGTGTGCTATTTTTCTATTTTTAGCATCTCTTATGTGGTTGGTGCTTAGTATACTTGATAAATGAAAGTAAACCACCTTTCTGCAAAATATTTGAAAAGTTTAAAAATAAATCAGTAGGTGGCACCCAAGTCTTCTGCTAAAACCAATGATTGCACTTTTTTTCTATAACCAAGGTGAGCCAGCAGGTGGCACTCACTGACAGAAAAATCCTTTCTCTCCCACGGAGTCCCTCCTCTTACCTTTCCCCCACTCCCTGCTTCTTTAGGGAAAGAGTGGATGCATGCTATATATATATCATTATAGGGTCATGCACCGCGTAATGACATTTTGGTCAACCACGGACACAGATGGCATAAACAATGGTGGTCCCAGAAGATCAGAATGGAAAATTCTGATCAGATAGGAAAATTCCTATCACCGGATGACGTTGTAGCCATCTGACCCGCACATGGCTGGCAGGTTAGTGGTGACGCTGGTGCAAACAAACCCAGTACACTGCCAGTCATATAAAAGTATAGCACACACAGTTATGAAGAGTGCATTATCCTTGTACTATGTTATACTTTTATCATTATTTAGAGTGTTCTTTTTCTACTTATAAAAAGTTTACTCTAGAAGGGTGTGCTGTGTTGCATCAGCAGCAGCCTCACACACTTGGTGTTTACCGCATGTCTCGGCTGCATCCTTTTCTCTGTGCTTGATTTAATCTCATGTTGTTTTGTCCAGTGAAATGCTGTACAAGCTGTAGCCTAGGAGCAGTGGACTGCACTGTATGTCGAGGTGTGTAGCAGGCTACGTCATCCAGGTTTGCGTAAGTGCACTCTGTGGTGTTCACACAATGACAAAAATACTTGATGCATTTCTCAGAATGTCTCCACTGTTAAACAACATACATGTGCACGTCTGTATTAGAATCCAAAACTATTTATACCTACTCAGTTTACTCTCAGCAAGACTTTACTATTCACTGTCCTCATCAGTAAGCTTTTGCTATTCCAGGGAACTTTTGCCCAGGAAGATAAATGTTGCAAAATCATACTGTTTGACCTAGTAGGTAACATCAAACTCTGGAATCCCTTGCTGCCCACCAATCCTTAATTATTATAGCATCTTTACCCCAACCTCACCAATTTACTGCATTGAAAGACACCCCAAACCAAAACCCCAAACATCATATATGTGTCCAGCTTTCTTAAAGAAATTATATTTTATTGATTATGCATTAGAATTGTCCTAATTTTGCCCTCTTTGTCCCCCTCCACCGAGCATCCCCCACTCCCTTGGGCAATCCCCACACCACTGTTCATGTCCATGGGTCATGCACATGAGTTCTTTGGCTACTCCATTTCCTGTACTGTACTTTATATCCCCATGGCTACTCTGTAATTACCTATTTGTACTTCTTAATCCCCTCACCTCTTCACCTATTCCCCCACACTCCTTGTCCCATAAACCTCCCTCCAGTTTTGAGATGCTGCTAGGACTTAATCTAGGCAGTTATGTCCATTATGACAGTAAGGAATCAACTCAGCTTTGCCTGGTCAACAGACTGTTTTATTGGTAAATAGGGGGAGCCAGCACTTGACAGTTACACATACACCTGATCATGCAGGTGCATCTTGGGCTTTGTTCCTCAAAATGCACAGTCTGTTAGAATGCAGAGCCTTGGGCCTTGTCCCAGTCCTATAGCTTCCGAATCCGCACTTCAGCGGGATGCCCAGGTGGTCCTGAAGTGTGCTGTTCTTGGGGCATGACCTCAGTTTCATAAGAAATGAGTGCAGACTGAGTTTATACTTTAAAAAACATTTTTGTCATTTTAAATTGAAGTTTATCTGGCAACAAAATACAAGAAAGATTTGGATTTAAGCTTCTGCCTAATTAGGAAATATTTTAATTTTGTTTCAGACCAACCTTTCTTAAGAGGACAGGTGGGATTTTTTGAGTATTTGGGAAAACATTCTACTGAATTTATTTACATTATTTAAAAAACTGCAGTGTTTCCTAGGAGACCCCTGTGTGGCAGTGGGTACATCATGTATCATAATATCTGGGGCCACAGGCCTTCACTTTGCAGACACAGTGCTGAGTCCACAGGTACAGTGCACACTCGGTAACACTGAGGTAGCTGTTGATATAATTGTTTGAAAGTATTTTTATTAACTTATTTAAAGTATTTTATTAAATAAAAAACCAATGTATTAGGGCGGCATTGATTAATAACATTATGTAAGTCTCAGATGTTCAAGTTTAATCGCATCATCTATACATTGCCTATGTGTTCACCACCCGAAGTCGCATCTCCTTCTTCACTGTGAATGTGACCCCCTGCAGTCCCTTCATCCTCTTCCTACCCCTGCCCCTCTGGCAGCCACCCTTCTGTTGTCTGTGTCTGTGAGTTCGTTTGTTTGCTCATTTGTTCTTTTCTGTTTTATTGCCACATATGAGTGAAATTCAATGGTTCTCATCCCTTTCCATTTGACTAATTTCACATGGTATTCATTCATGTTGTCGCACATGGCAATATTGCATTTTTTTATTACTGAGTAGTATTCCATTCTGTATTGTACCACATCTTTATCCAATCAATGAACACTTAGCTTGTTTCCATGTCTTGGCTATTGTAAATAATGCTGCAGTAAACAAAGGGGTACATGTATCTTTATGAATATTTTTGCATGTTTTTAGTAAATACGCAGAAGAAGAATTGCTGCATCACATGGTAGCTTTATTCTTAACTTTTCGAGGAACCTTCACACTGTTTGTGTTCATTCATGTTTTCCACCAACAGTGTACAGGGTTTCCTTTCCCCCACATACTCCCCAACACATTAGTTCTGTCTTTTCGCTAATCGTCATTCTAACAACATAAGGTGGTATCCCATTGTGGGTTTGACTTGCATTTCCCTAATAACTAGTGATATGGAACATCTTTATATGTCTGTTGGCCATCTGTGTGTCTTCTTGGGAAAGTGTCTGTTCTGGTGTCTGCCCACTTTTTAATCAGATGTTGTTGTTGTTGTTGTTGTTGTTGTTGTGTGAGCTCTTTGTATATTTTAGGCATTAGCCCCGTACTGGAGGTATTATTTGCAGATATCTCTCCCCACTCAGTTGATTGTTTTTTAAAAAAGTACTTTTATTCTGGATTTGTTATTCAGACCATACTCTTTCACATGTGGTGTTAGCCCATTTTTTGAGATTTGAGCCCCTTTTCCTACAGATTTCTGCTGATATATCAAAGAGATGTAATGGAAAGAATATGGTTTTTGACATCAGAAGACAGATTAAAATCACGGTTCTGCCACTTCCTGCCTGTGTGGTTTAGGGCTATTCCCTTAACCTTGCTAAGCCTCACTTTGCTTATCCTAAAATAGGAAAAATGTTATTTGTGTATAAAAACTGATTTGGGGACAAAGGGAGATAAAATTTTTGATCAAAGATCTATAAACCAATCATTGCACTTGTGGTCATTTATCTTTTTTTATTTTTATTTTTATTTTTTTAATTTTTTTTAAAGATTTTATTTATTTATCTGTAGAGGGGAAGGGAAGAAGAGATGGAGAGAAATATCAATGTATGGTTGCCTCTCGTGTGTCTCCTGCTGGGAACTGTTGCTGGAAACTGTCCTGCAACCCAGGCATGTGCCCTGACTGGGAATCGAACCGCAATCCTTTGGTTCGCAGGCCCACACTTAATCCACTGAGCTACACCAGCCAGGGCCATTTATCTTTTTTTAAAAAATATTTTACTTATTTATTTTTAGAGAGAGGAGAAGGAAGAGAGAAAGAGAGAGAGAGAAACACCAATGCGTGGTTGCCTCTCACATGGCCCCCACTGGGCACCTGGCCCACAACCCAGGCACGTGCCCTGACTGGGAATCGAACCAGTGACCTTTGGTTCACAGATCATGCTCAATCCACTGAGCTACACCAGCCAGGGAATGGTCATCTATCTTAAACACACTGCTAGTATCCACATATTACTAGGTGTTACAATAATGGATGTTAATTAATCAATTAATGTGCCACATCATTTTAATAGGGATAGAAGAGGAAGGCCAGAGTGTCTAGAGACAATGGCTTACTGATCAAAAAGCTTTTTGTAATAGTGGTAAATATGCATATATATGGCCCAGTAAATCTCAATTTAATTCTAGGAGATCCAGATCCCCAACTATTACACCATTCAAATTTACCAAAAAGTACAAGACATTCTATAAGGGGAAGGAGACCAGCTGGTTGTGACCAAGTATTTAAAATTTTTATTTTATTTTTAAAATTGAAAATATTTTAATTTTTAAATTACACTTGGCATTCAATATTGTATTAATTTTAGGTGTACAATGTAGGGGTTACTTTTATATAACTTATGAGATGATGCCCCTGATAAGTCTAGTACGTACCTGGCACCATATGTAACTATTACAGCAACCAAGTACTTTTTAGAGATAATTGAAGTATTAACTCTCTTTTAGCAGTTTCTTTATGTCAAGAGTTTAAGTATATGTTAACATCCAAAGCACATGTGAATGAATGATCCATTACCCAATTTTCCTGCTATGTTATCTTACTGCCAACTGCAAGAATGATGCTTGGTGAGTTTATGTACTAGGCACTTCCTAAATTACTTCATAATTTCAAAACTATCTTATCAGAGTTTGGGACATAACAAAACTACTATTGATACGTAGTTTACTGGCAAGAAAATCTTTGCAGTGGGCTACATGGAGGCCTCTCAAAAGATTGGCCCACGCGTGATGCGGACACCAGCTAGCAGTGTCCGCGTCATTATGGATGAAATAAAACATACACACGGACTACCGAGTCCGGTGGAAGAAAAAGGACGACAGCGTGGCTTTTTTCTCAAGGGGAGCAAAAGCCACAGCCTCTGCCATGACAGGCCTTTATTTTATTTCTCCTCACATTACAAGATGGTCCTCACTCACCATCCCCAGTTACAACAAAGGAGACAATGCTCCTAATCACATCACAGAAGAAGGATATTAGCAAATGAAAAGGCAAAAGTGGTTGAGCTGGTTACACCGGTCCCTGCAAGGTTTAGCATGGATTTTAGGAAGTCACAGTAAAAGCAAGGCTCAAAACAGCCTAGGTATATTGCAAATCTGATTCCCCACGAGAGAACCTATCTGTGGGCATGGGTCCTGTGCATCTCCGAGTGGGAGCTGAGCCCACGCCACGCAGAAGGGTCTGCCACATGTCCACATTTCTGGAACCTGTAAATGTGGCCGTATTTGATAAAAGGGTCTTTGTAGGTTTAATTAAGTTATGGATCTTAAAAATGAGATCATCCTGGATTGTTGACATGAGACTTACACCTGGTGACAAGTGTTCTTAGACACACAGGAAAAGGCAAAGATTGGAGTGATGCTGCTGCAAGCTGAGGCCACCCAGGGCCACAGGGACAGGTGGAGCAAGGGAGGACTCTCCCCTGGGACTGTTAGAGAGGGCACAGCCCCGCCCCCCCATGCTGATTTCAGAATTCTGGGTCCCCAGGACGGTGAGAGAATGAATTTCTATTGTTCTCAGCCACCCAGTTTGAACGAATTTCTATTGTTCTCAGCCACCCAGTTTGTGGTTCTTCGTTACAGTATCCTTTGGCGATCCACCTCATCCTTCCTCTGCAAAGAAGAGTTTAAGAGTGTAAATGGTAGTAAAGGAAATGAATGCAAGGAAGAAATTTTAAAAGTTGTGAAGAATACTTTCTTTTCTTCAAATATTAAAATAAAAAGCAAACAAGAACACTATATCCATTGGAAATCACTCAGCCAGGAGGGAAAATCTGTTTGGTCCATTTCTAAGGTCACTATTTTTGAAGTTTAATATAATAAAACATGCTAGATATATTAAGACAGGATAGGTGGTAGAAAAAGGAGCGGTTTCACTGGTGCTACTTTTTTTCTGCCAGAATTAAAGTGGTGGCCAGACAATAATTGAATGATGTGATGTAACTGAAGTATTTCTCTCACAGGGAAGCAAGGAAGACCTCACAGAGGGTTGACATCCACACTGGTTCTTAAAGCCTGAATAGGAGTTTCTCAGGCAGAGAATAGAGTGAAGTCTGGGCAGTTGACCATTTCACAGAAAATGTGGCACGTACAAAGGCGCGGAGATGGAAACGTATATCATGTACTTGGGAATAATACCTGGTTCCCTGCAATTGGTCCCTCAAGTGCACAGGTGGTTATGGTAAAAAATAAATTAGCAAAAGTAGGTAGGGACTGGATTGAGATGGGTCTGTAAAGCTTTTCTGGCAATGGAAAGCCATTTAAGAGAGGGGGTGCCATGATTCAATTTATTAGACATGCAGATAAAATAGCAGTCCTTCAACACTGGAACTTTGGATGAGGTGCTGAGGATGCTGGGGCAGTACAATCTCCCAGTGAGCCTGGAGCTTAGGAAAGGCCTTGTCCCTGCTTAGGTATTCTTGCCACCTATGCTTAAGGACACTGAAACACTATTTGGAGGAGGAGTAAGTAGTTGGTGACGCATGCTGGGGTAAGCATGGTCTTTCTTAATGGAGACAACGAAATACCCACACATGGAAAATAGTTCTGAACTGGTACAAAAGTTAGATATCACACACATACACACACATAAGCATGTATGTTTATATGTAGTATTTTAAAAATATGTTTATATGTAGTATTTTTTTTTCTTTTAGATTTTATTTATTTATCTTTAGAGGGGAAGGGAAGGAGAGAGGGAGAGAAACATCAATGTGTGGTTGCCTCTTGTATGTCCCCTGCTGGGAACTGGCCTGGCAACCTAGGCATGTGCCCTGACTGGGAATCGAAGCGCAATCCTTTGGTTCGCAGGCCCACGCTCAATCCACTGAGCTACACCAGCCAGGGCCTATATGTAGTATTTTTAAAATATCACTTTATTTTTCTTCTATGCTTAGAACCTTTCAAAGATCCCCTTAGTCTAGCCATTGTTATCAAACTTTATTTAAGAATCACCTGGGGAGGCTGGTAAAAACATGTAGATTCCTAGGTCCTACTCTTTGGAGCAGGGCCCAGAAACCCCTTCAGTTATCAAGTTACTCTGTGGATCTGAAGTAAGGGGTATTGGCCTATGGGGTCACAGGATGGAGCCCAAGGTTCCTAGCAAGACATTCAAGGCCCCTTATCTCTCTCCAGTTTCCCAGCACACCTTCAGTTCTGAAATGCATGCCTTAGTTTCACCAAACTCACCACTTTGTTTTAATCCATTTTGCTTTATCGTGTTCCCAACGTTCTCCCCGTCAGTCTTCTATAGTCATCCCATTCCTTACTAGCAAATCCCCTCTCTGTGAAATGTCTCAGACTCTCCTCAGGATCTGTCTTCGCTCAACCCAGTAGTAACTTCATTTTCACATTCTGCCTCCATGAAGTTCATTCAGGCTTGCATTCTTGCTCATGGTACGTTACGTGCCATTATTTCTCTGTAAGCCTCTCTCTCTCATGAGTCTGAAATCTTGAAAGGGAGGATTCACATATTTTAAATCTTTTTATGAGCATTGTTCAGCACATAAAAATGCTCATAAAAAGATGTACTACATGACATATAGTACATGCTCAGGAAATGATCGATGAGTGAGGGTTGGGAAAGGTGGACCTGGAGTCAGATGGAAAGTGGTTGGAAAGAAATAATTTCTTTTCTGTATCTTGGATGGAAGAACCACAACAAAACTTTTCTTTTTTCTCTAAGTAGGAACAATTACATAAAGAATTCCCATCTTATGGCCTCAAGGAAGCATAAGGACTCCTTATCCTTGCAGTGTCCTCTCTTAAGGGGAATTAGGGAAGAGATGAACAGGGGCAGACCACTTCCCACCCAGAGGCTAATTAGTCATCTTTTCTTAGTGGTTTGACATTAATGGAAGGTGAAACACGGCTTCAGGATCAGAATGCCTTTTCCATCTCTGATCTCCTACCCTTGAAAGTTCAAACTAAATTCTGTCTTCTCCAAAACAAGCTTCTCAATTCCTGATTTTAGCCACTTGTCCTCATAAGCTCTCATAGCATTGTTTCTTCATCTCCTTCTCCTCCTTCTCCTCCTCCTTCTTTGTATACCTGCCTCCTAAATTAGGTTATAAAATCAAGGAAGGCCTAGGACCCTGTATTTCTTCTCATTTTTCCTCTCAAATGAGAATGGGAGGAACCTTCATAGGAGGAGACTACCCTTTCCTGTTAATTTCACATATAATAAGTACTTAATGAACATTTCTCTGCAGGGAGCAATTATGTGCAGTATTTTGTGTTGTATTTGTCTGCTTCTAGACTTAGGAATGACCATTATTGTACAAAGCTGGACTTGTTACTGAATCAAACTAGGAAGGATTCTTGGTATTAATGGTTTTGTTACCAGACCACTTCCATGCAAGAGGCTGACCCTGCCCCTACATGGTCCAGGAACTTGCACTTGTTAGGCAACCTCCAGGTTCTTGACTCGTCCAGGAAAATTTCAAGACACAAGTCCAGGTGAAAGTGAGAGTAAGTTTATTAAAGCTTGGGACAGGGAGGCAAAGGAAGTGCCCCTGGGGACAGGTCCAGGGGGTAAGCCTGAGATGAGCTGCCATTGCCCCTTGCTCCCCTGGGTGCAAGTCTTGCTGGGCTCTTAGAGCTTAGGGTAGAAGAATCAAGGGGGGTGCCAGTGTGCTTGAAGAAGAATCTGCACTGCTGTCCTTTGTCTTGAGGGTTTTACCTGTTTTCTATAGGGGGGAATTATAGGGGAGGTCTCAGGGGAGAATCTCAACAGAATATTTGTTAGATGTCCAGGTGTGTCGTTTAGTATGCTGTTGTATCAAAATGACTGTGTAGTGAGTGATATCGGGGGTTATTCTCTTAGTTTCACCTCTATCTTGGATTAGACTGACTTTTATTGGCTTTTTTTGTGATCTATCTCTCTGACTAGGGTAATTTAGAACACCTGCTGTTGGATATTATTGGTTAGGGAGGATAGAGTCTTGTGCTTTATTAGCTGGCCATTAATTGCTCAGCTATTCTAGCCATTTGGTTCAGCCATTTGTCTCAGTTTCCTCATTTCACTTGTCAAGGAATTTTCTTGTTTCTTACTAACCTGCTTCAGTTTATTTGTTGCTACTTTCAGCAGAAGAGGTATGAAGAATTACTAAACCAAGGAATGTGTTACCAGTGAAAGCTAGTAGTAAGCCAGTGGAAATCCATAGTTAATGTCAAATGGAGATGACTCTGGACACAAATGGAGTAGATTATAGGATCTTTTTGAATAATGATATCCATGGAATTGCTACTACTGGTATTTAATTATTAATACAAGAAAGGGGAGCAAAGGGACTTAGACTTTGAGCTTAATAAACTGGGTAATATAATCCTGCTTACTTAGCCAGAAAGCTACAGCTTCACACTCCAGGGAATTACAGCATTGCTCCACCAAGGAGAGTAACACTTCTTCCCCCCTCCAGTATGGGGGATCGTTGGGGAAGGGGGTGTTGGGAGTGGTGCTGGGCCATGGAGGCCTGTCAATCTAACTAAGGGGTGGGCTGTTAAAAAGCCTGTGAAAGCTTGGGAACGGATTGGTTCTTTTGAAACGGCACCTGGTCTGTCCTAAACCCAAACTAATATAATCCCAGGGGGAAAAAGACACACACACACACACACACACACACACACACACACACTCTGTCTCTCTCTTGCCTGATGCCAATGGCCTGCACTCGGACCATGTACTCATGCATCCTTCCTCCATAGCCACATGACCAATGGCATGCACACTCCACATGTGGGCTCCAGGTGGGAGCCTGAACACCTCTGCACAGCAATGGCCATGGGTGGGAACACAAGCTAAACTAGCCAGAGGCTGAACTGGATTGGACTTTAATACAGAGCAGAAACTCTGTCTTGGCAATGCTAAAGACAAGATCGGACCTTTCCCATGGCCAGACAGAGGAGATGGGACACTGGGAAGTCAGGAGGGGAACTCCCTTAACTTTACATCATCAGTCAATTTACCACAGAACCCCACCCTCCCATGCAGGTCTCAAAAAATTCTTTCCCTTGTGACACCTTGTGAATTCTTTTCCACTGTTATCAGTGGAAAGCATTTGTTTTCCACTGATAACAGTATGAGTTTAGCATTGCTGCTCATACTCTGAGTCTTTTCCAGTGATTCTGGAACATTCTTCTTACATTTTTGTATCTGCTCTTTGATGTTTTCCCGGTAGCATTCCTTCACGGCCTTCTCTGACTATTTCTCCTCAGCCTTGATGAGCGCACGTAGCTTTCTCCCTCAGCTTCATTTAGCCTGTTCTTCAGCTTGCCTCAAAAACTCTGAAAAATACTTAATAAATTAGTCAATGACTACAGTAATATTTGCTTCCTGTTGTTACCATTTTGGGTCTTAGTTGTTTGCATTAACACTTACCTGCTCTCTTCATTCACGAGGGTTGTGTCTCACCTTTCTTTGTGGTTTCCACAGTACCTGGCCCAGCAATGCACAAAGCAATTCACAACAATACTTGTCATGTGAGAGAACAAGTCAGAACTCGCCTGGGCAGATGGTTCTTATGAAAAACGAACATATAGCATTGGTGCTATCAGACTGATTCTCTCGGACACTTGATCGCCCTGATTTTGCTCATAAGCAGAGCTGGGGCTCCTGCCCAACCAAAGGCGTTTATCTTTTGTATCTAAGTAACTAAGAGCAGTGGGGCTGGGAGAAGTGAAGACCTATCCACTGGATTAGAACAGTAACATTCACAGGTCTCTAAGAGTATGCATGCTATAAAAAACTGGCTTCCTAAGTACTAAAGGCCCCACACACCCTGCCAGGAATTTTGTTTTTCTATTCTCTTTAAGCAAAGATGAGATTTATAGATTTAGATATTTAGTCATAAACAATGGCCAGCACAAGCACATTGTGTTGAAAAAGACTCGTTTAGGAATGAAAACGCTTGATGCCTGGCTTTGGGCCATTCATTCTGCATCTCTAAAATCAGGGTATGTGACAAGATTTCTAAAGTCATTTCAGGTTTTAACATTGTGTGATTCTACGTCATCTTTGTTTTCTTTTGACATTTATTCTACATGGGTTTCCTTTGTTGTGGCCATGGAAGCAGTGCGTTCAAAGTTTGACCCTAGACGTCAAACACCATGGGTTTGCGTGCCAGGCCCAGCCAGTCACTGACCGTGTGACCTCAGACAAGTGGTCTGACTTTTCCTTCTGTTTTAAATTGGGAATAATAGCATCTACTTTGTAGAGTTGCTGTGGAGATAACACTGTTTTATTTATATAAATTGTACATATTCATATATAAATTATTATATATAAATTATTTATATTAATTCCTTGGAACTGTGATTGGCACAGAGTAAATGTTCAGTAGATGTTAGCTGTTATTCTCACAAACTTGATTCCTTAATTATGGTTTGCTTAAGCTAAGCATACTGTGGGTTGGCATTCCTTGAGTATATACATGCCAGTTGCTCTGTGTAAAAGGAGGGAATAACATAGAACATGGTCTTAAATTGAGTTGAAGAACATTGTGGCTGTTTTGAAATTATGATCTTTATTTCCCAATCTTAAGTCATATTGAAACATCAGTTTTGATATAGGAAAGATCATCTATGTGTTCCTTTTTTTTTTTTTTTTGATTCACCTGAATTCTTTGTAAATCCTTGTAGGTTCTGTGGCTCCTCCCCACCAACACACACAGTCCCCACCCCTCTTCTCTGCCTTGCTTTTCTTCTTAGCACTTGCACTGTGTACAGCATGCAAAGTATTTTTTACTTCTTTAACTTGCAAGTGGTTCCCTCTACAATGTTATGCTTCATTATGGCCAGGAACACTGTTTTGGACTTTGCTTGGGCCCTAACACTTAGAACAGTGCTTGGTATCTTACAGGTACTCCACAAATATTTGCTGAATAAATTAAGTCTGGTATTTATATATATTTAACTCATGAAAATTTCTCTTTGGTGGTTCTTGATTTTACTCATATGATATTGGGAAAAGACTTGACAACAGAGCATGAAGAAAATTTACTGATTTCACGTCTCCTCAGGGCCTTTGCACTTACCGTTCTTGCTGTCAGGAACACTCTCAAGATAGCATATGTCTCTCTCCCTCACGTTGTTGAGAACCCTTCTCAGAGCCTCTAAATAAAATAGCACACCTGTTAACTTCCTTCAGAGCTTCCACGCCAACACTATTTGTAATCTTTCTGTGTTGATTTTTTCCATACTACTTATCCCATCTAATTTATTTATATTTACTTATTTATTATGGATGTTTCTCTTCCTTCACCATGATAGCAGGGACTAACCCTATTTTACTTTCTAGTTGTACTTAGAACAATGTTTGATACTCAATATATATTTGTTAAATATTAGAACATGTAAAAAGAATGGAAGTACTATATTTTCTTTAAATAATTGTTATCCCTTATTATAAAGAGTATCTTGTTCATGCAATAAAATTATTAGTCAAACGAATGAGAAACATCCAGAATTTTATTATACAAGTAGAATCACACACTTGGTAACTTGATAGTGTTTCCATCACAGACTTTTATATATGCCTATTATGCCCTGTTTTTTTAAATTCAGTTATAGGCAAGTTGTATATATAGTTTTGCATTTTGCTTCTCTCCCCCCATTACAGATCATTGTATTATAGGTGTTGACCATTTTGCTTTTAAAATCAGGGTGGTATATTTCCAATGCAACTTTAAAGTGCAATTCAAAAACTCTTTATTTTGTCTGTGTCTTCTCCGCCAATTTTTCATGAATGTAAATTCTTTTTTGTCCATGAACTTCATGGTACATATGAGGTATAACCATATCTTGTTTTATGGCACTTTACTTTCTTGCACTTCATAGATATTGTGGTTTTTACAAATTGTAGGTTTGTGGCAACCCTGTATTGAACGAGGCTGTGGGTGCCCTTTTTCTAATGGCATTTGCTCTCTTCTGTCTCTGTGTCACATTTTGGTTATTTTTGCAGTATTTCAGACATTTTCATCATTGTTATATTTGTTATGGTGAGCTGCGATCAATGGTCTTTGATGTTGTTATTGTAAGTGTTTTGAAGGGCCATGAACTGCAACCATATAAGACAGCAAACTCAATTGATAAATCTGTTTGTTATGATAGGTCTGCCAATAGTCCCCATGTCTTGCCTTCTCTTCTCAAGCCTCCTTATTTTCTGTGACATAATAATATTTAAATCAGGCCAATTAATACCCCTACAATGGTCTCTAAGTGTTCACGTAAAAAAGAAAAGTTGCATGTCTTCACTTGAAATCTGAAGCTGGAAATGATTAAAATTAGCGAGGAAGGCATGCCAAAAGCCAAAAATAGGGGAAAAGCTAGGACTCTCGCATTAGCCAAGTTGTGAATTGAAAGAAAATATTCTTGAACAAAATTAAAAGTGGTATTTCAACAAACACACAGAAGATAAGAAAGGAAAACACCCTTATTGCTGATATGGAGGAAGTTTTAGTGGTCGGGATAGAAGACCAAACCAGGCAGAATATTCTCTTAAGCTGAAGCCTGACCCAGAGCAAGTACCTGGCTCTCTGCGATTCTCTGAAGGCTGAGAGAGGGGAGGAAGCTGCAGAAGAAAAGTTGGAAGCTGGCAGAGGGTGGCTCATGAGGTTGAAGGGAAGCAGCCGTCTCTATAACATAAACGTACAAGGTGAAGCAGCAAGTGCTGATACAGAAGCTGCAGAAAGTCATCCAGAAGGTGTAGCTAAGACAGCTGATGAAGGTGCTACACTAAATAGATTTTCGATGTAGATGAGACAGACTTAAATTGGAAGAAGAGGCAGTCTAAGATTTTTATAGGTAGAGAGAAGTTAATGCCTGTCTTCAAAACTTCAAAGGAGGGTCTGACTTTCTTGTTAGGGACTAATGCACCTGATGACTTAAAGTGGAAGCCCATCGCCCTAGGGCCCCTGATAATTAGGCTAAATCGACTCTGCCTGTGCTCTACAAATGAACAACAAAATCTGGATGGTAGCACATCTGCTTACAACATGGTTTGCTGAATATTTTAAGCCCACTGTTGAGGCCTTCTATTCAAAAAAATATTTTTTTCCCAAATATTACTGCCCATTTACAATGCATGTGGTCACTCAAGAGCTCTGATGGAGAAGTACAATGAGATTCATATTGTTTTCATACTGACACAACACCCATTCTGTAGCTCGATGAATCAAAGAATAATTTTGACTTTTTAAGAGATACCTTTCATAAGGCTATCGCCGCCATACATAGCCATGTCTCTGATGTACATGCACACAGTAAACCGAAACCCTCTGGAAAGGATTCACCATTCTAGATGTCGTGAAGGACATTGATGATTCACGGGAAGGGATCAACATACCAACCTTAACAGGAGTTTGGAAGAAGTGGATTTTAACTCTCAGGGATGACTTGGAGGGGAGGAAGACTTCGGTGGAGGAAGTGACTGTAGATGTGGTGGAAATAGCAAGAGACCTAGAAATAGAAGTGGAGCCTTAAGATGTGACTGAATTGATGCAACTTCACAATAAAACTTGAACTGATGACGAGTTGTTTCTTACAGATGAAGAAAGAAAGTAGTTTACTGAGATGGAATCTTTCCTGGTGAAGATGCTAAAAAGATTGTTGAAGTTATAATGAAGGATTTAGACTATTATGTAAAATGAGGTGAAAAGGATTTGAGAAGATTGACTCCAATTCTGAAAGAAGTTCTACTGTGGATAAAATGCTATCAAACAATATCACATGTTACAGAGACATCATTCATGAAAAGAGGAGTCAATTCACATGCCAAACTTTATTGTCGTCTTATTTTAAGAAATCGCCACAGCCACCCCAACCTTCAGCAGCCGCCACTCTGGTCAGTCAGCAGCCATCAACACTGAGGCAAGACCCCCCACCAGCAAAAAGATCATGACTCCGTGAAGGCTCAGATGGTAGTTAGCATATTTTAGCAGTAAAGTGTTTTTAAATTAAGGTATGCACATTGTTTTTCAGATTGCACACTTAATAGAATATAGTATTGTGTAAGCATAACTTCCATATGCACCGGAAAACCAAAAAACTTGTGTGACTTGCTTATTGTGATATTCACTTTATTGCAGTGGTCTGCAGCCAAACTTGCTATATCTCTGAGCAACTGCCTGTAAATACACAGTTCTAGAAAAGAGACTGAAAAAGAGGGATTTGCCTTTTTTTCTTTAACTAGGAGCTTCTCCCTACAACACTTATCCCCTTTACAGGGCAACGCTCACCCTTTGGATTTCATGTCTTCATGCCTTCCCCTTAACAAATAGCATTGCGATTAGCTACTTCCTTGCTTTGCTTCTCCTCTGGATTGCAAAATCCCTAATGGCAATGATTATGTCTAATGCACTGTGGTATGCTTGACAGATACCACATGGCTTGACATATGTAATACTCAGGTGATTTTTGTTGAGTAACTGAATGAAAGGCCATAATGAACATGCATCATTTTATTTCTTAGACATCCACTCCCTTGGGCGAATCCGGTTTCTACTATAGATTAAAACATGGGAAACAAGAATTACTTTTAATGCCTTTGGCACCTCAAAGAGAGCAAAAGAGCTTCTCCCACAGAAACTGATAATGCCCTGTGGTGAAAAGAATACTGGGTTTACAGTCAGATTTAGTCCCAGCTCTTCTATGGGTGCTTGGTAGATGATGATCCTGGTGTTGGCTATTCATTGAGTACTTTCTAGGTGCTCAGTACTTAACAAGTGCAGTCATTACTTTAATCCTCACCACAACCCTACTGGGTAAGTATCTTTATTTCCATATTACATATAGAAAAAAACTGAGGTATGGAGATATTAAGGAATTTGCTAAGAGGCAATGCTGGGATTAGAACCCAGACAATCTTATCTAATCTTTCTGTACCTCAGTTTCCTTCTCATTAGAATGAAGGTAATGGGCCATAAGGTCTTTGAATTTATTTCTATTTCAAATGATTCGGTGAGGTTTTACAGATGGGGATCCTACCAGGACAACTGCAGGATGCTTTAGTTTCTTGTAGTAATCAGGAAAAGTAAGGTTGGGGGCCCTGGAGAGCTGCTTTTATCAGGACTGCGGATGTTCTTTTTCTTTCTTTCTTTTTTGTTTTTTAGAGCATGAAAGTGGAATTAATAGAGACAAAGGAATCAATATCTGTTCCTTAAAGGGAAGCATAAATCCACCCATTTTTCTCACTTTTAAAGAGCAAGTATCAATTCTTGAAGATAATCAATAAAATAAGAATCACACCTGCCCCACAGGGCTCCCCTGATACTCAAATAAGATAATGCTTGAGAACTCTCCTGTAACTTGTCGAATTCTATATAAATGCAAGGAATTATTAGTATTGTCTTATAACATTGATTCACAGTTAGAAACCAGCGGACTGGTTTTTCCACTTGAATTCCATGCAAATTGCTTTTGGGAAGCTTAACGTACATTCTGTCTGCTCAGATTTGTGCCTGTGACAATTACAGGGCAAGGTACACCCAGCTTTGCTTTAGCTTTTCTAGGGTCAAACCACAACAATCTCCACAAACAAACCTCTGGGCGGTTTGGTCGCTAGTCAGAGTTCACAAGCCCACCATGCCATTGCATTTTCCATTAAATTTCCTTAACCAGTGAAAAATAAAAATTGTAAGTAGGGCAAAATTCCTGCTGGTTTCACTTAAAATGCTGTTTGAGTAGTGACTTTAGAATTCTACTGGATTCATATACCAATCCTCATCTCTCATCTTTACATTCTTGGGTGGAAAAGCTGGATACATCCTTGAATTTCTTCTGCTGTTATTTCTGGCTTCCTGGGTCTTTGGGCCTGTGTTCTACACATTTTTCTTTTCTTTAATTTGGTTGACCCGTTGCTAAGTCACACAGAATGGATGCCCTAGGATGGTCCAATGTACTGAGAATGGAGAATATTTAAAATTGTCTTGAAAACATCAATTTGTTTATACATTGGCTTATTTATTCAATGAGTATTTATTTTATTGACCTCCCATTATGTGAAGGACATCATTGGGGATAGGGAATAAAGGGTTACCTCATGGGGCACACTGGGGCTCCTTGCTGGCTGCTGGGGGTTTGGAGGAAACACAGCAAATATTTCTAATCACTGATGTTGAGTAACTGCTCAGAAGGCCCCTGGCATCCAGCACCCTAATCATAATTATGAAACCCAGGGAGGTAAAACACCTCTCTGGCTCCCTTTCCAGAATATTTCCTATGATTCAGCTTCAGTGGATTCCTGATGTAGGTATTAAAAATATTTTTTTATAGTTAGCCTTTCTGTGCCTTAAGCAAGAGAACTTGTAAATTTTCATGCTTACACTAGGACTTGTTAGCTAAATGTAGTGAATAAAGATGAACAAACTGATTGTTGTGTTGTGGATGGGCTGCCACAGGGGGAATAAGTTGAGAATATATTGATCTTAATTACTTGGAAACAAATTAGAAATTTTTTTGCCTTTCACTATTTACTACTGTAGGTATAAAATAAACTAGCGAAATGTGCTTGTATGTATTTTTCCATAAGTGATGGTGAAAAAAATGCCAGTTATGGGACATCTTGGTTTTCAAAGAAAAAAAAATGAGGAATTGGATGCCTCCCAGTATTTCTCCCAGTATGGGTTGACTGAGGCTCTTCAGAAGTTATTGTCCATCAAGTCTGGCATGATTAAAGGTGGAAGGAATTCTAGAGGCTTTTGTTCTACCTTTTGGCATTGCACTAACTAGCTGTGACCTTGAGCAAGTCGCTTACGGTCTTTGATTTCCTTGATATTTAGCTATTTATGGAGGCATTTACTATTTAGCTATTTATGGAGGCACTTAGTATTTAGCTATTTATGGAGGCAGCAATGTACTGGGTGCTCTCTTTTAGAGTGATATTAGTATGCACTCTGTCAATGACTTAGGATTGGTATCAGTAGATCTGGATTTGAAAATTCTTTAAAACATTTGTAAGCCTCATGCATCTCAGAATAAAAGACTGCAAATCAAAGAAGGAAATTCTTGCCTCATTTAAGACTGGACTTGTGATAATAATAAAGCCTTTCACTAAATGAACAGCAAAGTGGAGCTCGATCAAACTGGAGATTTTCATCATAGCAGGCCTGACTTTGTACAAAGAAATGGAAACACAGGGAAACGAAACTACGTGCTTATGACTCAGTCACACCAAAATTTCTTTAACTTCCTATCATATCATTTTCAATGTCTCCTTATGGATACACACCTTATAAATCTTTTCCTTCCTCTCCTTCCATCTTAAGGAAGCAACTAACAGGAGCACTGCAAGGTGCCAGGTGTGGATTAGTCTGGGCTACTTGGCTACACGAACAGTGTACCCCACAGCAACACCACATCAGCCCTGCCTCACACAGGATGAAGTTTATTTCTCTGGCCTGGTATGGTGGCTCTGTTTTTGCAACTATGAGAGGAATGCAGGACCTTTTCTTTTCATCTTCTCTGCCATCCCTGCAATGTTACCCTCATCCAGATGGTTCAAGATGATTAACCGCCATACCCACATACCATAGAGCAGAGCAGAGGAACGTGGGGGTGAAGGAGAGGCGTCTTCATTTTGAGGACTATGCCAAGAGGCTGCACACATTAGTTCTGTTTTATCCTCTGGGAAATGCCGTCTTCATGGTGCTCTCCATAGTTTCCTCTGGGAAAGGCCCTCTGTACACAGGGATTCTGTCACTCTGGGTGAAAAGGGGAGAATGGGTATCAGGGATAAGGAGTAATTTCTCTCTGGGGTGCGAATATGAAAGCTTTTGGTTCCTTCCTAACAGTTGCTTACTTTGGTGGAAGAAAACAGAAGTGTAAATGGGAAATTAAGCATATTTTGGCAACTATGTGCTGTTAATTAGCCCAACACTTTTACCATCCAATACTTTCACTCCCTTGCTCCCTTTTGTCCCCTTTTCCTCTGCCTAAACTATGCTCTTCTCAACTGCTAAAAAACAAAATTCAACTAATTTTTAAAGATCTTGTTGCAAGTGTCTTCTTGCCTACAAAGTTTCTTTTGAGAAATCAACTGATAGGCTTATGGGAACTCCTTTGTATGTAACTATCTGCTTTTCTCTTGCCGCTTTTAAGATTCTCTCTTTATATTTAACCTTTGGCATTTTAATCGTGATGTGTCCTGGTGTGGTCCTGTTTGGGTCCAACTTGTTTGGGACTTTCTGTGCTTCATGGATTTGTATGCCTATTTCCTTCACCAGATTAGGGAAGTTTTCTTTCATTATTTTTTCAAATAAGTTTTCAATTTCTTGCTCTTCCTCTTCTCCTTCTGGCATCCCTATAATTCAGATGTTGGCACTTTTGGAAATGGCCCAGAGGCTCCTTATACTATCCTCATTTTTTTTGGAATTCTTGTTTCTTCTCCCTGTTCTGATTGAATATTTATTTCTTCCTTATGTTCCAAATTGTTGATTTGAATCCTGGCTTCCTTTTCTTCCTGTTGGCTCCCTGTAGATTTTTCTTTACTTCACATAGGGTAACCTTCATTTTTTTTCCTTTGTGTTGTTGCCATACTCAGTGAGTTCTTTGAGCTTCCTGATCACCGGTGTTCTGTACTCTGCATTTGATCCAAGTTGACTATCTCTGTTTTGTTTAGTTCTTTTTCTGGAGTTTTGTTCTGTTCTTTCATGTGGGCCATATTTCTTTGTCTCCTCAATTTGGCAATCTCCTTGTGTTTGTTTCTGTGTATTAGATAGAGCTGCTTTGACTCCCTATCTTAGTAGCATGGCCTATTGTAAACAAGGCACACCTAAATTGTGTGGAGAAGAACCTTAGGTACTTGCTAGGGTGGGGCAACCTGCCTCACTGTTTTGTGGCTATATGTTGGCAGGGGAGGGCTTGGAGAGAGGACAATGTTGCTACCTAGCTTCTGGAGGTTTGCTGGGCACTTGCCCCATTTCCAGTCACTTCGCCTACTTCCTGTATGTGACTGGTGCCTTTTCAGCTGCTGCTCTGGTGGTAAATCCCAGAGTGGGTGGGTTCGAGTACATTCTAAACTTGTGTGGGTCCTTCAAGCGGTGGAAATCTGGCAGTTCTTCTGGCAAGAAGTATTCGAAGTGATTAAGAACAAGGATCTACAACTTAGATTACTCTATCCAGCAAAGCTAATGGAAGGGCAGATAAAGTGCTTCCCATACAAAGTAAAGCTAAAGGAGTTCATCATCACCAAGCCATTATTATTATTTTTTTAATGGTTATAGATTTTCAGTTTTATTTTATTTTATTTTATTTATTTATTTTTTTAATCAGTATTTTTTAATTGTTGATATTGTACAGTTTTCTGTCTTTTACCCTGCCCCAGCCCACCACCCCAGCCCTCCCCACCTTCCTCCCACTTCCACCCCCCATAGTTTTTGTCCATGAGTCCCTTATACTTGTTGCTCTAAACCGTTCCCCTTTTCCCCTGAAATTCCCTCCCCTCCCCCTCTGGACACTGTCAGACTGTTCTCAAATTCAGTGTCTTTGTTTATATTATACTTGTTTGTTTGTTTTGTTGATTAGCTTCCTGTTAAAGGTGAGATCACATGGTATTTGTCTTTCACTGCCTGGCTTATTTCGCTCAGCATGATACTCTCCAATTCCTTCCATGCTGTCGCAAAGGGTAGTAGCTCCTTCTTTCTTTCTGCTGCATAGAATTCCATTGTGTAAATGTACCACAGTTTTTTGATCCATTCATTAACTGATGGGCACCTAGGTTGCTTCCAGCACTTGGCTATTGTAAATTGTGCTGCTATGAACATAGGGGTGCATAGATTCTTTTGGATTGGTGTTTCAGGATTCTTACCAAGCCATTATTACATGAAATGTTAAAGGGACTTATTTAAGAAAAAGAAGATCAAAACCATGAACATTAAAAAGGCAACAAATTCACAACTATCAATAACTGAATCTAAAACAAAACAAAAACCCCAAATAAGCAAACAACAAGAACAGGAACAGAATCATAGGTAGGGAGATCATTTGGAGAGTTATCAGCTGGGAGGGGGAAGGGAAAAACAGGGGAAAAATGGAACAGGGATTAAGAAGCATAATTGGTAGGTACAAAATAGTTAAGGATGGTATAGTAAATGGAGAACCAAAGAACTTATGTGCATGACCCATGGACATGAACTAAGTTGGGGATTGCTAGAGGGAAGAGGGGTACTGGGTAAAGGGGGGCAGAAGGGATAAAAAATTTGGACAACTGTAATAGTATAATCAATAAAATATACTCAAAAATATCTTACTGCTTTTATTCAATGACTTATGAATTGGGCAGCACCCAATCTAGCCTGTAGAAAGGAGCTCTGAAGAGATGTATGAGATGAAAGACTTTTATAGGCAGAAGGGAGCAGGAACAAAGGAGTTGTAACAGGCGGAAAAGTGGGCTGGTTATTGCAAGGATACTTTCCTTTAGGGTGCAGCAGGGATCTATCAAGCAGAATACCTAACTACCAGGACATTTCTGATGGACTGGTTGAAGATTCCATTTCTGGGACAGCTGAAACTGTAATTAAGTCCTGGTCTGGTGACATGGACCCTAGCATAAGTAACTCCATTTTGGGCCTGTTGTCTTGTTTTTAACACTCCTTACCTAAAAAAACAAAATAACTGCACTCCACCCCCGCAAAAAAACAAAAACCAAAAAACAACCTTACTGCAGTTTCTCTTGATCTTTTTTCTCTCTGCGTGTACGCGCTATTTTTATTTTCTGGGGGGCCTCTCTCAGCTGTATCTAATGCTGCTGACTAATTATCTCCTTGTCTTCTGTGTCCATGTCACAGTTTGGTTCTCTACTGCTCTAACTGCTCTATTTTTCTTTGCTGACTTCTCCTGCATCCCCCTGAATGAAAGAATTCCCCTGCACCAGGGTTCTGCCTGGCCCTCCTGTCTTTCCGAATCTCTCTTGGACCTGTATCCACCAGCTGGTCACAGTCATCACTTCAAAGAAAATCAATCACACATCTCTACTGAAGGGGATAGAGTTTGCCAACCCAGAATATGCCCTTTTGGGATATTGATTAAGCTAGTTAATTTTAAGAAACAAAAGACTCAGGACAAACCTCTGACCTTCTCCTAACTACCTAAAAGAATTCAGAGAGAGGACCTGCTCCAGGAAGGGAGATACCATCACAGGTAACTCTAGTTTAGTATGAACCAGCATGTGATAGGGAGATAGCCAGCAAGGCCGGTTTGGTCAAAGTCCTCTGTGTCCCATTGTTTTAAAATGGTCCAACAAACATTTGTTTACTAAATATTAACTCCTCATCTCCTCGTAAATTGCCTTCTTGCCTGAGGAAGCACCAACTTCTCCCCCTGCCGCCCCACTGAGTGCAGGACGACACGTAAGCCTGAACTGCCCAACCTGTCCTTGGGTCTCATCGTCTTTTGGCACCCCTGTGTGTACATGTTTGATCAGTTTGGTTATTTTCTCCTGTCAATCTGTCTTGTGTCAATCTGACTATTAGCCCAGCCAGAAGAACTTAGAAAAGTAGGAGAAATACTTATTTTTCTGCCTGTACGATTTTAGCGAGGGAGCTGGGAGAAAAGAAAATGTACTGGCTGGAGCCCCACATGTTCCACCTACGGGACAGCAGATGCAGTCCTGGGGGCATCTAACACAGGCTGGAAGAAGGTAACGGTTCTTACCATGTGGGCACACCCCCACGTCTCTGCCTGTGGGATCCAGTGGAAGCCAAAGTTTTGAGCATTTTTTTCCTTTCTAAATTTAGATGGGCAGGAAGGAATATTGGTGAAACTAGTTTCTTGGGCAAACGAGACTGGAGTGAAGATCTGGGTTGAATCTCTTGTTTTCTGTTGATCCCATCCCCTGCAGAGATGGTCATCATCTCTGCCAGCTGAGGATGCCTATGCATCTGGTGGGCTGTGGATCCAAGTTTAGGGAATCTAAAACCTTATTCTGTTTAAAGGAAGGAAAACATGTGATTCCCTGTGCTTTGGAACAGCTGTTTAAAGACAGGGCCCTAATCTTTCTAGACTACTACAGAGTGAACTTTTTCTTTTAAAGATTTTATTTATTTGTTTTTTAGAGAGGGGAAATGAGAGAGAAAGAGAGGGAGAGAAACAGCAATGTGTAGTTGCCTCTCGTGAGCCCCCTGCTAGGAACTTGGCCTGCAACCTAGGCATGTGCCCTAGACCTCGAATTGAACCAGCAACCCTTTAATTTGCAGGCCATTACTCAAGCACTGAGCCACACCATCCAGGGCTGGAGTGAACTTTTGCATTTGTGAGGGCTGTAACCTTCCCACTCTCTTGTGGAAGCCTCCCTGCTTCCTTAGGTCATAAAAGGATTACTGGTCTGAGTCACTGTAGATCTTACCATTAATGGAGAGACAATAGATCCTCTGAACTAGTAAAACTTCTCAGTCAAAATTTTTTTTGAAGAAAGCTCTCACATTGGTATGATGATTAGCCATTAAAACTCCCTTAATAAGATGGAAGGACAGAAATTAGAACAAAACTCAAAGTCCACTCAGACCCATTCCTATTTGCCATCAGATATTTATAGATATTATAAAAAATCAGGACAGTCAATATATAATTGTCTAGCATTTAAGAGAAAAAAAGAAGAAAAATATGACAAAAATCTTGCTAAAGACAACCTAAAAGTTTTTTTCCCATTTCAAGTTTTTAATGAAAATTGTGTATAAGATTACATTATTTCTGCATCTTCTCAATTGTTTCTCCTTTGTAATTGCCCCTTTCTTTCCCATTTGGCAAGCATTTGCTTTATGTTCAAGGACTTTTTTGTGGTCTTTGTCCAGTTTTACTGTAGCAATGACCACCTTGCTGGGGTGAGCGCCCACATGGACAGTTGTCCCATCAGCTTCTCCCGTCGCACTCATTCAATGTAGAGGACACATTTCTTCCTGTAAACTGGACTACTTTGCCAATTTGCTGTCCTTTGCGATGTCCTCCCACAGCCTGCATTTCATCATCCTTTCGGATGGGCACGGATCAAACACTGTTGCAGCTCTTTGCAAAGAGGAGACATAATCTTCCTGCCAGTGTGAGAAGGCACATTGAAATGCCTTTTATGGCTCCTGTTCTGGTCAGAAGTCACAAAGGGATTGAACTTCATTTTGACTGCTGGCACCTCGGCGATGGCCCAAATGGGAGGAGCGACAACCTAAAAGTTTTATGTCCGAAGGACTTGGCTGGGTAATCAAGCTGCAAGCCCCCAAATGTGGCCAGACAGAAATGTGGGCCAAAGTTCATTTTCAGCTAGGGTCTTACCAAACTGCTGTTGGCCCTCGGGGAAATTAGAACCTCAGTCCTTGGTCTAAGGGCAATCTAAGCGCCATAATTAATTTTTTTTTTTTTTTTAAGGCCAGGGAGGATCCTTGAAAGTTTATCCATGTTTCCAGAGCCCAAGGAAAGGTGGAAATAAAATTTCACATTGCCCCTTCCTTCCCAATCCAGACCAATCGGTTGTTGATCCTTTTTCTCCCAGGGGCAGCTATGTATGCCTGTGTCTTAAGAACTTGGCATTAGCTTTCTGCCCGCCTGGGACATGTTCCTTTGACTGTCAGAGGGAATGACTCTGGAAGGTAATAAACTTTACACACCATCGAGTCCATAAAATTGTTGAACATTGCCAGAAATAATTACTGTTTGTCCTAGCTGAAACCTGAAAGGATATTTTAAAAGAATATAATAACCCCACGATGAGAAATTTGGCAAAATTGGAAGCTCGGTTTTCAAAGTCTGATAGGAAAGTTTTTAAGCCTCCTTGGCAATTCCCCGTTCCCTTTTGTGGACGATCAGGAATGTAAACAGCCCACAACTGCCCGAGACCAAATAAGTCAAAGGGAAAAAAAGGAACAGAGAACTTTTAAAAAGCACAAGCTGCTGAAAAGTCTCCCATGCCCAAGCCCAGTCCCCCACTCACCCAGCTCCTTTAAAAATTGTTTGTCAAATAAACTGATCGTGACTATAATTTTAATAACTTTTTGTTTTGAATATTGCTGATTTAAAAAATATATTTTGTTTTCCACGTTTAAGAAAACTTGTTTCTCTTAAATGACCTAGGACCTAGAGCACTGTGGTAAATTATACCGTTGTGAGCAGAATTGTAACATTTATTTTGTTCACCCTACTTAACCCCTCCAGATTTTAGAAACATTCAGTGAATATTCTTATTTTCATGGCAATATAGTTATTTGTATAAGTTCAGTAAGAATCTGTTTTTCTTACAGCAAGACACAATTGGAAAGTGGTTATATACCAAGGCTTTGACAGGAATGTCATGTGTGAGAGAGGCATGCATAGAATCAGGTATGACTAGACAGCTTTAAGGAATTAAGACGGACTTATGGAAGCCCCTTGGAAATATTGGCCTGGTACCTTGCTTACCAGGTTCCCAACGACTTTACCAGCTGAGTAAGAAAGGTCACTGCCTGATAGGTATAGGAACATTGGGATATTTTGAGAACCTCAAGAAGAGAGAAATTACTCCAGATCTAAGTGTACTGTAGGCAAAATCCGATAGTGAGTACACAGCTTGTCCTTTTAGCTTCGAGACGCTGTCAAAAGTTTGACCTGGCCCAGGCCGGGTAGCTTACGTGGTTCGAGTGTCATCTGATACGCCAAGGTGGCAGGCTTCCAACAGATCAACACCTCTCTCTCTCTTTCCTTCCCTCGCTCTCTGTCTCTCGTATCAATAAGTAAAAAAATTTTTTAAAAAGTTTAACCTGGAGATTCCTTATGAAAACTTTTAGCAAACTAGACTTAAAAAAAAAGCCCATGTGATCGATGGTGATTCTTGCTGTACTTAACCAGTCAGGCCACATTTTTGAAAACTAGACTTATTTTGCCAATAAATTAGTCTTAATTGTGCTATATTTGGTAAAAGTGAGGGTGATTTAGAGAAGAAAAACTATGTTTCAATAGTATCTATAACGCACACTCATGGATATTAGACACTAGTTCAGTTAATTGTCTTTGAGGTTTTGTTTTTCACCAGAAAACTGGACTGGATTCTGACTTTTCCTAGTTTTCTCAAATATTTGGCTGTAGTTCTTCAAACTAACATTTTCAATTTTCTCCTATCCTTTGACTTGGAATCACTGAGAACTCAAATGCCATTTTTTCCTGAAGTCAAACAAACTACAGCTTGATGATTGGATATGAACCTCAGAAAGTCTCCATGACAACCTGAGCTTAGGCTACATCCATGCCTGAAGTTGTGTAAGTCACTTAAAAGGTTTTCCCAGCACTGGATGATGTCATTAGCGACATTTCAAGTGCAGTGTATATGCCAAGTCTGACGTCTAGAAATCTGGCAGCCCTCCAGGCTCAGAAACCATATTTTTAATTTGATCTAAACACTAACCTTTGTTTGTTTCACTAGAAATGTCTCTTCTTCAATACCTGATTGTTTCAGGTATTGAAACAGGTACTCAATGTAGACCTACTTTGGGGGCCCACCTGCATCACCAGCTCCTGAAGTGAGACAAAACTATTTAACTGAATTGATCTGCCTTCAGGACAAAGTGCTTGTTCAATAAAACGTGGAGCAAGGTACCTACGAACTTTGCTTCTGAACTGTACAACTTCTTATTTGAACTTAAAAAGATAGATGGAAATTTATATTTTTCTAGCCTCACATTATGCCTAGAGCAAAAATTATGATCGTAAACCAAAACCTCATGGACTTCAGCCTTGTTTTCTGCTGCCTGTGGTATATTTCTATCCGGATTCTCTCAGCACTGACTTCCCACTAGGCAAGCTCATCTCACCTGGGCCTTCGCCCTGGGTGGAACTCTCCTCTTCACCTACTTTCTGCTCTTCTCACTACCGCTCAGAAACTGGCTCCTGGTCTGACTCCCCCGTGTCTTTCACTGGAACATTTTGCTCTTTAAAACTTTTTAAAATTATTATTTTCAAAAGTTGTTTTTGTACTTCACTTAACTTTTTATTTTAAATATCTTTTCTGAGGTTTAATCAACATACAATAAAGCACACACATTTAAAGTGTACAATTTGATAAGCTTTGATATATGCATGCATATGTGCGACCATCACCACAGTTAAGGGAAGGAACATATCCATCACCTCCAAAAGACTCCTAGTGTCCCTTCGTAATCATCCCCACTTCTCCCTCCTTCTCTCCTTCCCAGCCCCGTGCCACCCCACCTTCCCCAAACATCCTGATACCCTTTCTGTCACCAGAGATCAATTTGCTTTGTCTATGGTTTTATAAAAATGAAACATGTGCTACGAACTTTTTTACAACATAGCAATAAGACATTTATATAACTTATGATGTGATCACTCTGGTAAATCTGGTACCCATCTGACACCATCCATAGTTATTACAGTATTATTGACTATACTCCCTTTGCTAAACTTTACATGTCAGTGACTATTCTGTAACTACCAATTTGTACTCCTTAATCCTTCACCTTTTCCACCCATCTCCCAACCTGCCTCCCATCTGGCAACAGTCAAAATGTTCTCTATAACTGAGTTTTTGTTTCTGTTGTGTTTGCTTACTTATTTTGTTTTGTTTTAGACTCCACATTTAAATGAAATCATCTGGCATTTGTCTTCTTGTGTCTGACTTAGTTCACTCAGCACAATACCCTCTAGGTACATCCACGTTTTCGCAGATGGCAAGATTTTATTCTTTTCTATGGCCGAGTCATAGTCTATTGTATGTGTATATATGCACCACTTCTTTGTTGTTGTTGTTGTTGTTTTAAGTAACCATTTTTATATTTAAAAATAAATAGAAAAGGTAGTCTTTTACAGTAACAGATATATTAACCATTTCTGCTAAAATTTCTTCCTAAAGAGCAAATTTCTCTATGGTGCCCTTTCTCTATAGTCTGAAAACCTTTCTTCAACATATCTTTTTTTTTTTTTTTTTTTTGATGGACACTTAGGTTGCTTCCATATCTTGGTTATCATAAATAATGCATATGATGCATATGTCTTTTCAAATTAGTGTTTTGGTTTCTTTGGATAAATATGCAGAAGTGGATCACTTAGTATTTTAGTATCTTGGTATAAACTGCCTTTCTCTAACCCTAGAAGACTGGGCTGGTTCCTCTCTGAGACCCACTATGTCAATTACCTAATAAATATTGATTCTTAGGTGGTGAGAAAGAGCAACAGATCTTCATGAAGGGACACCAAATTGCTCCCACATTTCAATATAGAGGTCATGAGGCAGCAGCTCTTTCTCTGACCCTGGGGCAAGCTGAGGCACAAAAAATGGTACCAGGATCTTTGGTACTGTCTAAAGTGGTGTGTACTATATTTTTAGGTGGTTGAGCTGCGAAGCAAAACTTCTCTAGAGGAAGTTGTCATTTCTGCCCCTTTGATACCTTACCTCCTAAGACCAGCCCTCCTCTGAGTTCAGAGATTCTACACTGCACATTTGAAGGTTCATTCTTGTACTTTTCTGGCGTAGGAAACATTCTCATATTGTGACCGTGTGGATAAAATTCCCCCTGCTTCCACTGGCCCATGACTTACTCTATTATCATCTCGTTCGAGTTCTGTTGTTTGCTCATGTTTTCTGCCTGCCAGTTTTTCATGAGCTTCTTGCTTCCCAAACTCCTGACTATTGTGTGTGGGTTACACTCTATTGCATGAGGCTTGCCAGGGAAATTCCGTTTCCAGTAAAACAAAATGTTTTCTAATGTGTGTGTTTTCCCATGGATTTTTTTTTTAGTGTGACAAATTTATTGGTATTTTAATAAAGACATTCATCTCACTTGTTTCTTTCTCTCTTCCTGACCATAAGTTAATATTTGAGTCAAGAAAAGAATATGCAGGAGATGGATGCTATTTTAACATAAACAGTAAAATGGACAAAAATGAAAAGTTTGCTTACATTAATGCAAGTTAAATTCATGTATCTTGATGTGATTAAATCCTATAAGGAAGAACTAATCGTTCTCTGCACATTTCCATTGTTTTACTTGGGGCTTACTCTAAACTTAAATGCAAATGAACACAGTGTTAGGAGTACATACAGGCTGCTTCTCTGGAGGTATTACTTATTAAAAGAGCTGAGTGAGTAGTTACCACCATTAAGATGGTCTGAAGCTGCCTGCAAATTTAACATTGGAGTTTTCAAGGGAATCATTAGACTGCACTTTTTTTAAATTTATGATTGTGCCTTAAAAATGTGTTTAACTGTCACATTAAAAAAGAATTCACACACAATACAAAAATACAACCCCTCCCGCAACACATAGCTCTGACAAAGGATGTGTGGTCATGATAGTCTTATACCAGTCTTTAAAAAGGAAAGTGTTCCTTTTCACTTTACACCCACCCCACACCCTGATTTCAAAACGCATCTCTTAATTGTCTTGGCCGTGGGCATTTCCAAGATGAGATTTTGTATTTCTCTCCCATAGCTTCTGGTTACCGGAAATCCATGCTTCCCTTTATTGAAGGAGTGTGGTCTTGCTGATGTTGGTGTATCCCTTCCGATATTCTTCACCATCATCTTTGCTTCTGGAGGCATTTCCTCTGGTTTGCTATCTTTGTCTTTATTAAACGCTGCTGCTACTCAAAAGGTTTTTGGAGCAAGAGTTGAAAGAGTTTCCTTAGGTTTACTTGACTCAAATTTGACGGCTATGACTGAGGTTTTCTTTGTCATCTATCTATGGGAAACCCAGACACGGAGATCTTTGTAGGCTTTGCTGGGAGGTCTGAAACTTCTTCTTCAGCTGATCAGTTCTCAGTGTGGCAATGGAAACTTTCCCTGCCATTACTAGAAGACACCGTCTTTTTATTTTATTTTATTTATTCTGTTTGTTTGTTTGTTTATTTATTTATTTATTTATTTATAGACACAAGGGAAGGGTGGGAGAAAGAGAAGGAGAGAAATCAATGTGTGGTTGCCTCTTGCACAACCCCTACTGGGGACCTGGCCCACAACCCAGGCATGTGCCCTAGACTGGGAATCAAACCAGCAACACTTTGGTTTGCAGGCTGGCACTTGGTCTACTACTGAACCACATCAGCCAGGGTCTGTCTGTCTTAATTTTTACAGGTGTTTCTGCTTCCTCAGGCTTCTCCTCTCCCACCTTCCTGTCCTTCTTTTCCCCACCATGGCCTCTCTGCAGCTGCCCTAGCCCTGCCTTTAGGTCGAAATATGCACAGCACCACACTTCGCAGAACAAAGCGGGTGGTGAGGAGGTCAGGGAGATAACTGGGTTCAGGGGAGAAACAGTTCAGTGGCTGAGAGCAGAGGCTTGAGCATTGCAATGCCCACTGGTATCCTTCTTGATTCTACCACACTTACTGGGTGATGTTCTGCTCGTTCCCTAAATTTCCTGTGCCGTGGTTGCCTTATCTAAAAAAGGAGACTAATAAGATTACCTATTAGGGTTGGTATTGGGTAAAATAATGTATACCTGTGGCACCCAGTTAAGCACATTATAAATGCTGGCTGTTATTATTGCTGAGAAGTTTCTTGCAATGATGTTGCCAGCCCTGTGGGTTTGGAGCTATAAGAATCAGCAGAAAACTGGCCTAAAGGACTCATGGGAGTTTAACTTTGTGATGGGAGTTGTGTGTATATGTTAAACACCTGCTTTCCAGGCAATGGCTGGGACTCTTAATTGAACTCTGAGGCTCATTTATGTGAGCTAGTCCCTCTTGCATATTCTCAGTCTGTTTTACATCCACTGTGAAGATTAGAGTCTGTGTGTCAACCAAGGATGCACTGCAGCTTGATCCTGGCCCCCTAGAGGACTGGGGGCGTCACTAGCAGGAGCCAAGTCTCCACAGCCAAGAAGTACTTTGTGTTAATGCAGAACATGAAAATCTTCAGGTGAGTCTGGAGCCATTGAATCTCTTGGCCTAGGTTCCTCATCAGACAAATGGGGTAACAATGACTCCCTTATAGGATCGTGGTGAAAATCAAACACGACAGTAGCACAGGTAAAATCTTATCAGTTTAGATATATCTGCTTTATTGTAGTACTAACAGTAGGAGTAATTATTCTCTTCAACAATTCTCTTTGAGAGAGACCAGCTTGGGTTCGAAGACTGCTTGCCATAGGACTCTCCCTTACAGTCCAAGTAGCCAGTGGAGTCTGACCACCATTCTTACTTGGTGACACAAAGTAGCATTTTAGAAGCTCAGTATGTAAAAGCAATATTTGGCTCCAGCCTAGATGACAAACTTGCAACCTAAGGCTAGGAAAGGAGCTCTCTGTTAGCTAGTGGAACTAGAATTTCTCCCCTGTGCTTTGAAAAGCGGATAATAGGTGCTAATGGCAACGCAGCCTAGGACCTTATCAGAGTTTTCCTCCAAACTCCTCCTTTCTTCTCCCTCCTCCAGGTCCTTGCTCCAGGGGCATTCTCATTGTGTACGGGCAGGTGAGGCTTGCCTTTTTTTTTTTTTTTCCTCGTAATCACCTGGGAATGCTGCCTTCAGGAACCTAAGGCTGAGTGTTCTATAAAAGCTGAGCGGAGCTCTCAGTTCAGTACACTGAGGACCTGCGACCTGCCTGCTCACCTTCTCCCGTGTCCTGCGCTCCACTGCCTGCACCATGATCAGGGAGGCCCTAGTCCTCTCCACCTGGTTCATCCTGGCTGGGGCTCTCCCCTTAACACTCCCAGGTAAGTGGACCACTGGGAAGTCTTTTGGAGAATGGGGCTAAAATCCTCTCATGGTGTGTGTGCCTGTGTAGGGGGTGGTAGTGGAGAGAGAGAAAGATATGCAATGAACACTGTAATGTGAAATGGTTAAACGCTTTAGTGACTTGGTGGGGATAGGAGGCTGAACTCTGAGGCCTTGGGTAGTTGAGTGGCTAAGCTCAGATTTGGGTTGTGTGTTTGAATTGACATCATAAAGGTTAAAAAGGCTGAGCCAGATGTGATTAGGGTGAGTGATTAGAGAGCTACGGAGGATTATCTGTGTTCTCCTTCACTATTGGGTGCTAAAGATGCTTTAGTTAATGCATGTTAAAAGCTCTTAGGATGTATCCTCATTTCACAGCAGAGTAGATTTCAAAGTGCTTTAGTATCCAGCTGGGTCACACGCAATGGAGACCAGTGGGTCTGGAATGGAAATTTGTGAATCACATTGGCAAAGGGAAGAAGGTGTCTTCCTGGACCAGAGAAAGGAAGCTCCCCCCCACCCCCACCCCAAAGGCTTTCTTTTCTAGTCCTTCCTGTTCAGTTCTTAGGAGGAAAGCTGTTCACTCATTTGCTTTAAAATGGTTACTTTCCCCATTCTCCTCCTTCCTCTCCCTCTGGTAGCTCTCAATCTGTCAGTGACTAGGGTTGGGTTCTTTAATGTATGTGAATGAATAGTAAAGTAAAGTGACTAACTTAGAGAGCTGATGACTCTGGCCAGGTTGGCAGGATGCCCATAACCTGCTGAACCAGGCCGCCATGATGACCGTATCTTCCACTGTCGCCCAAGGAGCCCCTGGCTGTACCCTCCTCAGGCCTGCATGGTTAGGTGCTTATATGGTCAGCAAGTACCCAACTGTCTGGACTGGGCAATTAATGGGACACTGTGGAAGATGAAATCCTGGGTATTTAATGAACAAATGATAGGAGGAGCCCATTATAGAGTCCATTTCATTCTTTTTTTTTTTTTAATTGAATTTATTAGGGTGACAACAGTTAATAAAATGATACAGGTTTCAGGTACACTGTTCCATAATACACCATCTGTGGATTGTATTTACCACCCCAGTCAAGCCTTTCCACCACCGTGGGTCCCCCTTTCACCTCTTCAACCTCCTCGGCCCTCTGTGACATTCTTGATAGGTGCCTTGGGAATAGCTTCTCTCCTTGTTTCTTGTTCCTCTTTGCTTTTAAGTTTTCAGAAACCTTGGAAGGATTATATAGGAGGAGTCTTTGGAATGTTTATTCTGTTCTAGTCTGTCTAGTTTACATTTAAAGACACACTATCAAATGTTTCTTCCTAAACTGACCCTTCAGGGAGGGTGACAAGGGGACACCCAGCATCCTCCTGGTGGCAGTGTTCTGGACTTTCTAGCAGTTGGTGAAAGAGAGACTTGTGGTGAGACCACATCTGATTCACTATATGAAGTTATGGCTGTGTTTTCCTCAGAGATCTCATTGGGAATGGGAAGGGTGTGGAGGTAGTGGAGATATTCTTGCTTTTTAGTGTTTGAGCTGTTTTTTTCTCCCCCCCCAGACATCATCGATGATACATACATTTTCAGTGACTCCAAGTTACAGGCTGAACTAAAGCCAACTGCTGATCCAGAGTCAACCACTGACCTCGACCCCACTGATGTTGTAGAGTTGGTTATTGACCTTGGCCCCCCTGGTGTTGTATTATCTCCCACTGTCCTTGACCCCACTGATGCTCTTGAGTTGAACACTGGCCTTCACTTGACTGGTGCTAAAGTGCCAACTGCTGAACTTGACCCCGCTGATCTTCTTGAGTTGACCACTGGCCTTCACGTCACTGGTAATGCAGTGTCAACTGATGACCTTGACTCCACTTCTACTGTAGAGTTGCCCATGGAGCTGCACCCCGTTGGTGCTATGAAGTGGACCAGTGATGTTAATTTGGGGATTACACAAGCTTTGAGTAAGTAAGGGTTCTGACTTCAGAGGACTCCTGGGCAGGAGTTGGTGGGCTCCCCTCTTTTGCATGTCTGGGGGAAAGGCTGTTTTCTTTCAGCATACTGAGTTCCCAGCATAAGGTGTGACCATGCCCCCTTCCCATTTTATTTTCCTAGAATTTTTTACTGATGTGGAATCAAATATCGCCAGCTTTTTGGAAGAAACCACTGATGGGGCCACAGGTAAAAATTCATGTCTTCAAAAATGCTGAAATTTCTCCCTGCCTCCATATCCTTATTCATAGCTTATTGCACAGGAATGTCTTCTGATAACTTACACATTTGGAGATACTTTGTTGCTTTGTTCTGTGAGGTGAACTAAACTTTGCCAAAAGTTCTTTGAAACTTGAGGAAAATTGAAGCATTTTCTGAGTGTCAGGAGATGGAACTATTTGAATTCCAACAAGTTCCAGCTAGGTGGCCGCCCTGCTGTGGTTTCCAGGACCATTCTACTGGGCTTCTTTAAAGAGGGTGAGCTTCCTGTGTCTCCAAGGGGTTGATGGATGTGGTGGTGAGAAGGGGATTGGCAGTTTCCTTTTCTTTTCCAGTTGATTACAATTCAATTTACACAGGGAACTTTATGAATGAAGATTATGTAAGTGTGCATCTTATTTGAATTTAGGCTGAACAGAAGGAAAAGGGATTTAAAAGCTTCATAAATGAAGCATTGGTCCTATCTCTGTCCATCTCTCTGTGAGGCCTTCATCGTCTTTCATTTTTCTGCCTGTCCCTTAGCCACAGAGTCAAGATTTCAATGCCTCTGCCACGATCAACAAAACCCAATAAATCATGGGGGTGCCTTTATTTTTGCTAAGAATGTGCCCTGGGCCTTACCTACAAAAACAAATTTGAAACAATCTGATTCTTACATCTACAAATAATAGCTAACATTTGTGGAGATTTGCTACATTCCAGCACTGCCCTAAATGTATTGGGGAAATGTAGGTAGTAGTTGCAGGAATCTAGAAATTGTATTTTAGTGGTGGCTGTGGAGCCTATTAAAAGAAGAGTTGGTTCCCTGGCTTCAAATTCTTTTCCACTACTTTTATCTTCCTCACAAAATGTACCTCATTTGCTAAATGAAGCTCTGTGTCAGTGCTGTGCCCCCACTGCCCATCTTGTAGTTGTTGATTAATAAGTTAATATAAGCTAATGCTATCTCTCATCCTAACCCTCCCATCCTTACCCCCATCCCTTGCAGCACTAGGAAAATTCTCACGTTTGACTATAAGAGCAAGACGCAGCCTTATGGTCCAGATCCATCTTGTCATTTCTGCTAATTAAAAGAGCTGGACCCCAGCTCTAAATAAAAGAGCTAATTAAAAGTACTGGACCCCGCAGCCTGCTCATTAAGAGAGGATTTCTGGCCGTGGCAATTACCAATGAACTGTGAAGTGTTTTTTTGTTTGTTTGTACTTTATTATAATGCATTTGTTTATTCCAGTTTTATTGAAGTATAATTGACCTATAACATTGTATATGTTTAAGGTGTACAATGTATGATCTGATAATATGTTTAGATTGAGAAGCTTTGGTATTTAATAGGAAGAGAAAATTCATGGAGGTTTTAACCTTTAAAATTAAGAAAATGACGTCCTTATTTCTAGCAAGTGGCACTGGTGATTATTTGGAAGAGCCCATGACTGGAGAGTTAGGTAAGAACAAAGATCTTTGAATTTTTTTCCCTATTTTTGGTCTTTGAGGGATTTTTTTTCCTTCCAGGCTTTCTAGGACAGAGTCAACAAGTGGGGATCTGGTGGGGGTTCCTCTGCCCAGTTACACCCCTCTTGGTAGGCACATGCTAGCTTAGCTGCATCCACTGTTGGGGACTGTTGCACACGAAGATATGACTGGTCCATGTGTTCCTCTCAGGGACTGTCAAGTGTGAGTGGGGACCAGCCCTTTACCCAAATGCTCCTGGAGTATGTTTGCGTTGTATTCCCACAGGCAGGACTTCAGGCCTGGCAGAGGGCATGGTGGGTAGGAGAAGGGTGGTTTTGCTGCCACAGACTTGGTAGAGGCCCTGTTTACTAGGGCTGCTTGAGGCTGTTGGCTGAATGCTAGACACACTGTGAGTGGTACTTACTGCAAATGAATAAAAACCATTTATTTTCTTAATTGCAGAGGAGCCCAACACCTCTAGAGAAGGCGACAAGTTCATCTCAAAGCTTAGTTGTAAGTGTTTTCTCTCCTGCCCGTGATATCTTATTAAGGATTTGACATGACTTTCAATGCTGGTTTCGGGCCACTGGTTAAGAAGAATTCCAAACTTAAAAGCCTTCCAGGATGCTGAGACCAGCTACAAAATCTAATAATGAAGGTCAAAGACAAGCGCTTGTCCCTCTGATGTTAAGCTTCCCAATCTAATTGTCTGGGTTTTTAGTAATCAAATAGGCATAGGATACACAATTTCTCTCCCTCGATTTTTCTGGGATTTCTCCCTTCCCATCTCTCTAGGATGTAGATTCCAGTCCAACCCATGGGATCTCTTAAAGGGAGAGCCTGCAGAAAAGGCATCAGATTTCCCCAGGCACAGAACATACAATTTAGTTAAAAACTGGAAAGCCTAGGAGCTCTGACTCAGGAGGTGCCAGTTTTGATGCTTAATTTCACTCTTGTTTTTTTTGGGATTCACTAACATGTTTTTTTTGTGCAGTCAAATAGATAACTAGACCGTGTAGAAATATCTCACTTAAGGCAAAAGGAGAAAGAGGGAGAAGAAGCAATTAAACCTTACAGGAATTTAGTCACATGCCCAAGGTCATAGAGGGAAGAGGGGAAGATGAGCCTCATCTTTTGAGCACCAGGTTCTCTTCTTTCTGTTATGTCTTCTTTCTGAAATGCCTGTTTTCTCAATTTTATTTTTTATTTTAGAAAATGAAGCAGATTCTCCATCGACTATGATCTTTACTCTGTTAACCACAGCTTTCTCAGAAGAGTAAGAGCTTCTGCAGAAGCCTACTATTCCATCAAAGGAGTTTGAATAATTGGGAAATACTAGTGAGCCATAGAATATACCCGGCTGAGGACGCACGCAGTGGCGAGAACCGTCCACAGACAGAGGGTACGCGTTTCCTAACCGCGTCCCGTTGAACACAGGATCAATAAATACTCATTCAGAATGAATTTGGAGACGGGTATTTATTTCACGAGACCACAGACTACTTCGTTGCCTTGTGTTAGTACCAGTAATCCTATTATTCCTCTTTGACGGAGACTTTCTAACCAGGCTCCCTCCAAAGCTTCATGGGCATAGGAAAGCATGAAATGAACCTACGGAAAGTATATTAGTTTTTCTAGGTCTGCAATAACAGTTTTCCACAAGTTGAGGAGCTTAAGACAACGCAGACGTGTTATTTTTAGAGTTTTGTATTTCAGAAGATTGAAAGGCATCTCGCTGGGTTAAAAACCTTGTGTCAGCAGGGCCGAGTTTCCTCGTGGGAGGCTTTGTGGAAAAATCCATTTTCCGTCCCTTTTTCCTTGACTTCCTTTCATCTTCAAAGCCAGCAATGGCTGGTTGATTCTCACATTATATCACAGAGCCACTGACACGGACTCCACTACCTCCCTCTTCCGCACGCAAGGACATTTGGCCAGTGCCTGGATAATCCAGGATAATCTCTATCAGGGGTGTCTGGCCTGCAGCCTGCAGGCTGCGTGCAGCTCAGGACGGCTGTGAATGCAGCCCAACACAAAATCGTAAATTTATTTAAAATATTATGAGATTTTTTTTGTGTGTGTGATTACATGTTGCAATGTATTTAATGTGTGGCTCAAGACAACTCTTCTTTCCGTGTGGTCCAGAGGTGCCAAAAGATTGGATACCCCTGCTTCAAGGGCAATTGATTGGCAACTTTAATTCCCCTTTGCTATGCAATTTAACATATTCACTGTTTCTGGAAATTAGTAGGCAAGATAAACTTTTTCTATATAAAAATCAGAATGACGATGCTTTTCTTTCACTTCTTAAAAAAGACTGTACCACTTCCTGCTGTCTTTCACGTTGGATGTTTTCCCCTGTCATTTGTATTGTTTCCCTCTGGAAATACGTTATTTTTCTCACTGTTTTCCAGATCTTTCCTCTGTTTTTATTATCAGATATTTAATTGTCATGTGTCTTGATGTGAATTTCTTTGAATTTATTTTTGTTGGACTTTGCTTGTCTTTTTAAATCTTAAGGTTTATGTATTCATTTATTTTTTTACCAGGGTGGGGACATTTTCAGTCAGTATTTCTTTGAGTTGTTTCTCAGGTCTGTCCTGTTCCTCATCTCCTCAGATGACACACCTATTAGGCCTTCGTTGTAGTCTCACGGGACCCTGAGCTCTGTTCGTTTCCCCCTCACCCATTTTCTCTCTCTATTGCTTGGATTGGGTAATTTCTATTTTTCTGTCTTCAAATTCATCAGTCTTTCTCCATCTGCTGTTGATTCCATCCATTAAGTTTTAAAATTTTGATTATTATAATTTTCAGTTCTAAAATTTTCTTTTGTTTTATTTTATACATTTCAGTTTTTCCTGACACTTTTTCTTGCTGAGATTTTCTATTTTTTTTCATTTGTTTTAAGCATGCTTCTAATTGCTCATGGAAGCATTTTTATGAGGACTGCTTTAAAATCTTTGCAGATAATCCTAACATCTCTGTTATTTTCATTCTGGCATCTACTGATTATTTTTTCATTCAAGTTGAGATTTTCCTGATTCTTGGTTTGACAAGTGAATATTTTCAATGAATGAGGATTTTTTTGTATTGCGAGTGGCTGTATTTTATGTAGATCTTCTGGTTTAGCTGGCTTCCTCTGACACCACTCCAGCAGGAGACAGGTGGGGGCGCTGTGATCCTGCTGGGTGGGGCAGAAATACACATCTCCTCTTTGACAGGGAGGGATTCCTCATTGTTGCTGGGTGAGGACGGGAATCCTGGCACCCTACTAGATCTCTTCGGATCCTAGTCTGTCTGGGAAGAGTAAGAGTGGCTTGTTATTGCTTCTCATGTGATCTAAATTGGTATCACCCTGGTGTAGGAAGGAGAGTGGTTCTTCATTGATTTATGGGGGGTGAGGTACAGACTCCTCTTCTAGTCTCCACGGATGCCGTGGGTTAGGGAGGCTCCAGCCCCTGGGTGAAGATGAAAGCTCCAGTTCCCACTTGATCCTCTCTGGCACTACTCTGGCAGAGGATTGGGGCACCTTGTTACATACAGCCTGGCAAATGTGGAAATCTTACTTCCCCACTTGGGTCACAGTTTTTTCTGTGGTGTTTGACTAGTAGAGTGGCTATTGTCTAAATGTTTTCTGTCTTGCTAGGCTATTGCTGGGTCATTTGGCAAGAGAGAATAGGCTTTCGTTGGGGCTTTTTTCATTTGTGTCTGTTGGTATTTCTGTGTTGCTGCATTTTTCAGCTATAAGTCAGAGGTTTATAAACTAACCCCACCCTGCCGCAAACAAAAAGAAAAAAAAAATCTAGAGAACTTGCCATTGGGTCGTTTCTGGGTCCCTGGGTCCCTTCCTATCTCAACTGTCTTATTCTCTCCAGCTTTCACAGCCTTCTTATGTCTGGGGCTCTTAGTTGTATGTAGTGGAAAGAGTAGGAAAAAGTGTGCATGCTCCATCTTTCTGGAAGTGACACTTGGTTTATTTTAGATATAGATAAAGAAGAAGCTGGTGATTTTTAGGAGAAACTGGGCTTTATTTCCCATGTTGGAACATCTTAGGGAAGATTGCTTGGATATACTACTCCTCATTGTATAGGCAGAGAGCAGAGTGAGCCTTGAGTATATCAAGGTGCAGAATTATTGGCATTTAAATGAAGAAGGAGACTTAGATATCATTAATATTCACAAGCCATCAGATGATATATTATGATAGATACACCATTAGCATTCCTTTTAGATGGACTTTCTGCTTTCGCTACTTGTGAAAAGAGCAGCTACTTGTGAAATTATCTATTTTTTGGATAACTCATTTTTAGATGGTTGTCATGAGGGAGAAAGAACAAAACCACCTCTTTGAATAAAAGAATAAATGGAGGAGTTTGCATTTGTTGCACTTCATTGCCATACACCACAATAGGTCATTTTACATACATTATGCACTTAATTCATAAATAATCCTGTCATGTTATCTGACAACTTGGGTTAAAGTGTAAAACTTATACAAATACTTAAACTTTTTCATATAAATCAATTTTTTGATTAGGACAGGAAGACATTTTTCAATGTAGAAAACTTGGATTAGTGTGACTAAAACATAATTTTAAATTTTATTTAATTTTAATTAATTTAGATTTAGACAACTGCATGTGGCTTGTGAGTACTGTGTTAGTGTAGATCTAAAGAAAATGGGACTATAAATCAAATAAACACGTTAATGACTGTGTAATTACAAGAATTTAGAAGGAAATGAACATGATTCCATGCAAGTTTATAACAAAGGGGTCTGGGTAGGCATTAACTAGGCAAAGAGAAGGTGGCGAGTGGAGAACATGCTACAGCGTGGAAGAGAGTACATGCTCCGGAGGGAAGGAGCAGGAAGGACAGACAGAAGCAATTCTGCAGTAGGGAACAAAGGGGAGAGTGAGATATGAGATGCATCTGGAGAGGGAGGAGGGGACCAGGTCATGCCAGCCTTGATGGCCACCTGCAGAATTCTAGTCTCGATGGTAGGAGCTCTTCGGAGTTTTAAAGCTGAGGCTGGCAGAAGATTATTATATCATCACCAATATGGTTCAAAAAGCTTACTTGGACTGCAGACTCGGCTCAGAGAAGGATTTGGAGGGAAAGGCAGAATAATTACAGATCACCAGGTGGGAGATTGTAGCGTGCAGGTGAGCATGGCGATGGAGATAGAGAACAGTAGATAAAGCGGAGAAAACTTTAGAAAATTAGAAAAGGGGACAAAAGTTGGTGATGGATTTTTTATGTCGACTGAGACAGAGCCAAAGCTATAGATTCTGTATTACACTCATGGTTGAATGGTAGTCCCCAAAGTTAGGGCTACCAGATTAATTTGTTTTGGGAATATTGAATGATGCCTTTAAAATATTCAAATGAAGATGTTAAGTAGATGTAAAACTCAGTAGAGGTCTTGGCAAGAGATATAATTTTGCATTATTGTATATAGGTGATAAATGAAGTTTTATTGAGGTATAATTAACAAAACTGTATATTTAAAGTATGCAATGTGATGATTTGATGTACACATATATTATGAAGTGATTACCACAATCAAGTTAATTAACATATGCATCACCTCACATAGTGACATTTTTTTTAGCATGAGTTTTTTTTTTTAAAAGATTTTATTTTTAGAGAGGTGAAGGCAGAAAGAAAGAGAGGGAGAGAAACATCAATGTGTGGTTGCTCTTTGCACACCCACCTACTAGGGACCTGGCCTGCAACCCAGACATGTGCCCTAGACTGGGAATCGAACCAGCGACCCTTTGATCCACAGGATGGCACTCAACCACTGAGCCATACCAGCCAGAGCTAGAATGAGTTTTTTAAGGAGATAGTGGATAGTGAGAAGAAACAAGAATTTAAAACAATCTGGAGGAATTTTATAATTTCATGGCTAAATGGAGGCAGGTGTCTCTGCAAAAAACACACAAGGCTTTAGCTCCTAGATGGTGGCAACTGTGACTTTGTATTAATCATAACACCCTAAACTCCTAACAAAATAACTGGCATAGAGAAGAAAACCAATGAATACTTTATAAATGCAATAAGTAATGAGGAACAACCTGAGAGAATATAAAATAGGTACATATAGTATCAAAGGAAGAGTATGTTTTATTTATCTTTTAAAATATTTTATTTATTTATTTTTAGAGGAGGGGAAGGGAGGAAGAAAGAGAGGGAGAGAAACATCAATGTGTGATTGCCTCTTGCACACCCCAAACTGGACACCTGGTCTTCAATCCAGATGTGTGCTCTGACTGGGAATCAAACTGGCAACTCTTTGGTTCACAGGCCTGCACTCAATCCACTGAGCTACACCAGTCAGAGTGGAAGAGAGTGTTTTAAATTAGAATTATAAACAATGTCTATTGTTGCTGAAAGCAAGTTAAGATAGAGATTGAAGAATGTCCATTGATTTTTCCAATTGATTCCAGCAACCTGGAAATGATTGGTTACCTAGTATTAGCTATTTAAGTGGAGTTATACAAATGGAAGTTTTGGTTTACAAGCCTTTGGCAGCCTTCTGTTTTGACTTATTAGCATGTTGCTAAAGTTGTTTCCTAGAATATAATTGAGAGTGACATATAGTTTTGTTGTGAAAACATTTTTTATCCTCTTTCTCCTTAAAGACCATCCCCAAACAAAAACAACAAGAAACAGAAATGCAAACATCACGTTTGATAAAGCTTATAGGACAAATATTAGCCATAATGCATTGAAGACTGAAAACAGATAGAATGGTTAATAATGTAACAGAAAGGATAAAATACTCAAGTACCCGTGGAAGTCTGATTTGGGGTGAGTGACACTAAATAGAAGCATGCTGGTTGATCTTACAAATCCTTGGCAGGGCTCAAGGGTTATAGACATCAGGTGCTGTGATGATTAGATTAGAGGAGAAGTAATGATGGTGGTGAGACAGGTAACACAAAACAGGTTTGTATCCTCCATTATTTCAGCAAGATAGAGTAGGTTTATGTTCTAGAAAACTGAACCAGAGAGGTGCTGGACGTTGGGGCAACTGTCCTGAAGAGGATACTAGAGAAATGTTGTTCCGAAAAAAAGCAAGATGTAGTCCCATTTGTTTATTTTTTTCTTTTGTTTCACTTGTGTGGGGAGATATATCTAATAAAAGATTGTTAGGAGCAATGCCCAAGATTTTGCTTCCTGTGTTGTCTTCCAGGATTTTTATGGTTTAAGGTCTAGCCATAAGTCTTTGATCCATTTTGAATTTATTCTTGTGTGTGGTGTAAGAAGGTGGTCTAGTTTCATTTTTCTCTATGTATCTGTCCAATTTTCCCAATTTCATTTATCGAATATACCATTTTAGCCCATTGTATGTGCTTGCTTCCTCTGTTGAATATTAATTTACTATAAATTTGTGGGTTTATTTCTGGGCTCTCTATTCTGTTCTTCTGATCTATGTGTCTGTTTTATGCCAGTACCATGTTGTTTTGATTACTATGGCCTGATAGTATAGTTTGATATTAGATAGTGTGATCCCTCCAACTTTGTTCTTCTTTGTCATGATTGCTGTTGCTATGTGGGCCCTTTTGTGGTTCCATGTAAATCAAACTAAACAGCTTTTGCACAGTAAAGTAAATCATCAACAAAATAAAAAGACAACCCACAGAATGGGAGAACATATTTGCTGATGCATCTGATAAGCGATTAATATCCAAAATTTATAAAGGACTTATAAAACTCAACACCAAAAAAACAAACGACCCAATTATAAAATGAGCAAAGGACCTGAGCAGACACTTTTCCACGGAGGATATACAGATGACCAGTAGACATGAAAAGATGCTCAACGTCACTAATCATCAAAGAATGCAAATTAAAACCAACAAGCTAGCATCTTATACCTGTCAGAATTTGCACTAATGCAAATTAAAACCACAACAAGATAGCATCTTACACCTGTCAGAATGGCTATCATTAATAAATCAACAAACAAGTGTTGGTGAGATGTGAAGAGAAGGGAACCCTTTTGCATTGTGGGTGGAAACACTTTTGCATTGTTAGTGGTGCAGCCACTGTGGAAAGCAGTGTAGAGATACCTCAAAAATGAAAAATGGATCTGCCTTTTGACCCAGCAATCCCACTTCTGAGAATATACCCAAAGGAACCCAAAACACTAATTTAAAAGAACATAAACACCATTATTTACAATTGCCAAGATATGGAAGCTGCCCAAGTGTTCATCAGTTCATGAGTGGATAAAACAACTGTGGAACATTTACACAATGGAATACTACTTGGCCATAAAAAGAACATTTTACCCTTTGTGACAGTGTGGATGGATTTGGAGAATATTATGCTAAGTGAAATAAACCAATCAGAGAAAGGTAAATACCATACGATTTCACCCATATGCGGAATCTAATGAACAAACTGAACTAACAAGCAAGGCAGAAACAAACTCATAGATAGAGAGTAAGATGACAGCTAAGTGGGGGAGGTTAGAGGGTGAAGGGATGGAGGAAAAAAGACTCATGGACATAGACAACAGGGTGGTAGTTGCTAGGGGGAGGTGGGTGTAACAAGACTAAATAGCAATGGAAAAAATACAGTAAAGATTAAATGAAAAAATAAAAGGAACAGGACAATGAAATGAAAGCCTATAAAATGAATGGAGAGGTCCCCAATCTCTATCTTGGCCAGCTCCAAAGTGCCAGCAGTGACAATTATGCTTGTCAAGCAGGAGGTAGGAAGATTTGAGGCTCAGAGACAGCATCTAGAGACATCTTCAACAAAATAGGTATCAGGCCACCCAATCTTCCTGTGATTCTACAAATCTCTTGCAATGCACATAGAGTTTTTTGATTGCCTTACCATTGACATCGTCCATATAAACAGAGAGCAAACCATCAGCAGTTGAAAATCTTCCTCAAATAAGGCTGAAGAAACAGTAAAAAGGAAATTCAGAGAAAAGGTAGTCAATATGAGGAGCAGAAGAAATCTTTAAGACACTCTAATTAATACATTTGGAGGGATATTGCATCTTTGAAATACGAATAGGACACTATTAATTATCAACCAGAAAATAAAAAGAAATATTGGCTATTATTAAGCTGAATAAAGTTAAGTTGAAGTAAAAAGTTAAGGAGTTCCCCCATAAAATAGAACAAAAAGGCAAAGAGAAAAAGAAAAAAAAAGAAAGAAATTCAACTAACACAAATTTCAAAGGAAACAGAATGTATTAGGAAAGAAATTATCAGTGAAAGACTACAAAACACTTCTCAGGACTCTCCATACGGAGAGTGTCCAACAGTTATCCACAGGCCCACATTTGCAGAGCCCAGTACAGAACTACAAAAGGAAGCTGGTGTACTGTATCTCTAAATACTTGCAGGTGATAACTGAGCTCGAACTGAGGTTCAGATCATGTTTCCACCAAGTGCTTCAGCCTGTTCCTTGAAGAGTGCCTTTTTGCCCAAGCCCAGAGACTAAAGGAGCAATGTTGCCCTGTACCAACCTGCACCCTCCAAGCTGAGAAGTGGTGCAGGGGACAGGATATCTGCGGGAGTAACAGCAGGTTAAAAGCTGGTCTGGACCCAGGACTGACCTGGTGAATTTCTTGTTCAAGTCTGCTAGGAAAGTTTTCCTCCCTCGTGCCTCACTTCTGATTTAGGATTTCCAGAAACTTCCAAGCACCTCCCCAGACTACTCCACTAAGCATAGGAGTGATAGGAAACTCAGTTATGTGGTGGGTGCAAGAACTTGTTTGCTTAGATATGCTTTTGGTTGATTTGGGGTAACTAGGTTTATACAAAAGTGGTCATTTTTTTCCTCTGGTGCCCTAGGCAGAAGCAGTGCATTTATTGTTTGCACATTCCTAATCCTTAGGCCTAAAGCTCTCCAGTTCAGCCTGAACTCCTTTCCCATAATTCCTGCTTATTTTATTTGTTAACTTTTAAAATATTTCTAATGAGACCAAAAGGGAAATTAAAACAATGCCTTTGGTTTTGGTGTTTGTGTGGGGCTCCTTCTAAAGTGCAGGCCTTGGCCAGTGGCCTCCCTTGGAATCCTGAGTGCCCAGTACAATAAATGGAAAGAAAAAGTCCACATCAATTTATATCTAATTAAGTTGTAGGGATTAAAGTGATCCTAAAACTTTTATCAAGAAAAATAGTCATATGCAAAGAATTGAGAGTCAGAATGACAGTGGAACATCAGTAGAAATCAGAAAACAGAGGAAAAATATTGTAAAAATTCTGAGCAAAAATAATTTCCAAACTAGAATCTAATATCCAGTGAGATTATCCACTGAGCATGAGCCTAGAAGACAGTCATTCTCAGACATGAAAGATCTCAAATTATTTTGCACTCGTTAGCGAGAAGATATGGTAGGCTGTGTTCTACCAAACAAGGAAGAAAACCAAGTTAGAGGAAGGTATTAACTCAAGATGTACATCATCCCACTTAAGAGGGAGCAAAGAAAATTTTCAGCACAAAAGCAAATGATTTGAGAGGGTGAGGAAAGTTGTATTGAGAAGGATAATTTTATATCATACTTACCTGCATGGCAAACATTTGTTTACTGAACATTAGTACTTCTCATCTTCCTGTGAATCGTCTTCCTCCCCTTTGAAGCCCCAGATCCCTGCCTCCTTCTCCTTAGCTCAGAATGGCATATAAACCCCAATGACCTGATTGCCTTTTAGTCTCATGTCTGTGGGGGCCTGCCACAACATAATTAAGTTTGTTTTTCTCTTGTTAATCTGTCTTATGTCAATTTAATTATCAGACCAACCAAGGCACCTGGAAGGAAAGAAGAAAAAAATTTTCCTCGCAATCAGTAGAAATAACTGATAAGCAGGACTTCATTAAGATTAAAAACTTTTGCTCTTTAAAGATAATGTCAAGAGAACTAGAAGAACTATTACATACTGGGAGAAAATATTTGCCAAAGGCACAGCTGATAAAGGACTGTTATCCAAACTATTCGAAGAACTCTTAAAACTCAACAATAAGAAGAAAATAAACAACCCAATTTAAAAAAATGGGCCAAAGACCTTCACTGACATCTCATCAAAAAAAGTATACATAAGCCTGTGAAAAGATGCTCTACATCATACACCATCAGAAAATTTGAAATTAAAGCAAAATACCACTATATTTCTTTTATGTTTTTTTCTATTCAACTTTTCCAAAGCATTTTGAGTCAAATTTGGTAATTGATATTATACAATAGCAATTTTATTTTTATGCCAGAACAGAGTTTTACATGTTAGCCTAGTTTAAAAAATCTATTATGACAGGCCTATCCCTCTGGGTCTCTCTTAGTGTCCCATGCCAGAGCAAACGGTGGCCTTGCCTGGCCTCTGCCCATAGGCTGCAGGCACTGAAGTGGGTTACACAGTGAGAAAAAAATCTAAATGCCTGAGATTAACTTAACCTTCTCATTACTGACGTTCACATTGTTTTCTGTTTTTTTCTTTATTAGAATTATAAGAAGTTTGTCTCTTACTGTTTTGAGTTTAAGAAACAGCCAGCTATTGAATCTGTTATAAATTAGTTTTTTTTCTGTTTTCATATTATAGATTCTTTAATTTGGTCAGTGTGTAAACTTTAACATTCTGTTGGCAATACTTCATTATATTAACACATTCCTGATTGGTAGCAGTTTAAGAAGACTGCATTTCAAACTGTCATGAATCACACTTTAATATTAAAAGTATACAAAACACACCAGGTCTTTACTTAAAAAAACCCCCAAAACCTAAGACTTTAGAGATCACTTTATAGTTTATGCCAGGTGGCCCCAGATAGTACACAGGCAGTGGCTGGCTCTGGACTGTACTATCTGGGAAGCCTCAGGACCTGCATACCCAGTGGATAGTTACAGACCACATCAGAGCACAACCACCCAACCACCTCCTCAAGCCACGGAGGGTGGTGGTTGGTGGCAAGTGGGCGCAGCCAGTCTTATTAGCTATCTGGTCTGTAAATCCCTCCCATTGGCCTGCTGACAGCAATCAAGACTCAACTACAAGAGGAGGGAATACTCAACCCATCTGGAGGGTGCACATCGAGTAACCAGTGTTGTGCCCTTCAGGACACCTATGATATTAGGCCACCAAGATATGGAGTCAGAGCAGCTGCCAGGATGAGGAGACAAAGAAATATGGTCCAAATTTTTACCCGGAATGCCCTTTTGTCCTGGTTCTGCTCAATTTCGATGACCCTGTCAGCAGTTTCTCCTCGCTGTGGGGCTCTGCCTGTAAGGAACCTGATGTGGCGGTTGTTTTGAGTCTGCGTAGGACACCTACTGCTTCCGCCCCTTCACATCTCCCTTAGGACCCTAGCACCCAGCGGTTACTGGAGCAAACAAAATCCCTCTGTTTCCGCTGCTTTTCTTCCTCTGGTCCTCTGCTTGTTCTGGCCATTACCGGTTGGCTCTAGTTCAAGAAGCAGCTTCCCTCTGCTTCCTATACACAGCCACTGACCATGCAGTTCTTGATGCTCTTGGTTGTTTGTTCCCGCTCACTTGTATTTTAGGTTCTTGTAGAACCTTGCCCCAAGCTTCCTGGTAAATGTTTCCCATGGGTTTGGGGCTTTGTTTTCTAGTTGCTGAGGCAAGTTATACGTGGGAGTTTGAAAATATTCAAAAAAATAAACCTCTGTTGCCACTATCCAAAATTTTGTAACTTCATTTTTTATAAAATAAGGAATTGATTTTTTTCCAGCTTTATTGGGATATAATTGACGTACAACATTGTGTGAGTTTAAGGTGTACAGGGAGATGACTTCATATGCATATATTGTGAAGTGATTACCATAATAAGGTTAGTTCACACATTCTTTGCCTCAAATAATTACCATTTTTTGGCTGTTGTTATTGCGAGGATATTTAAGATCTAATCCTTTAGCAACTGTCAAATGTACAATGCACTATTGTTACCTATAATCATCGTGCTGTACATACAGATTCTTAGAACTTATCCTTCCTGTAACTGGAAGCCTTTACTTTGACCAACATCTCCTTATTTTCCACTCCCCCCAAACCCCTGGCGAGCACAGATCTACTCTGTCTCTATGGCTTGGCTTTTTATATTATACATATAGGGTGTGGGAAAAGTAAGTTTATAGTTGTTTGCATGGAAAATAATACAATAATGAACTCTGTGTTTCATGTACTCACAGGTGTAAAACTACTTTTGCTCCACCCTGTATAAGTGAGATCATACAGTATTTATCTTTCTATGTCTGATTTATTTCACTTAGTATAATGCCCTCAAGGATCGTCCATGTTGTCCCAAATGGTGCGGAGATACACACACACACACACACACCCAGCTACATACTATGAAAAATAGAGACATTTATTGAAGAAGATACAAGAAACATTGCATATAGGACAATGACACCTCAGTTCCTTTCAAAGTAGGCACCTTGGGAACTCACACAGTTCTCTTAAGAGCCACCAGCTGCCCCATCCTCTTTTCCTGAATCTCATCACAGTCTGAAATCTCTTCCCTTTCAAAGGTGATTTTTAGTTTGGGGAAAAGCCAGAAGTCACAGGGCACCAAATCTGGGCTCTAGGAAGCTGAGTCACCTGGGGGATTTGATGTTTTGCAAAAAAAACTGCACAATATGTGATGCATGAGTGGGTGCATTGTCGTGATGAAGCTGCCAATCACCAGTTGTCCATAGCTGTGGCCTTCTGAGTCATCCAAATAGTTTCCATAGAGCTTAAAGCAGAATTTAATACAGATTCATTGCTCTACTAGCTCAGTCATTTTGAATGCAACAGCCACACAGTGCACATACTCACTCAACAACGTCTACTGCCCCCGCTGACTAGTACAGTAAAGTCGTCATTGCTTATGCATGTGCATTCCAGTCCACTCTCACTGGCTGCCAGGTTACATGAATATCGCACAAGCTATTCTTGTTATGTCAATGATGGCTGGACTTTTTCTGGACCGACCTCATATATATCTCACAACTTGTTATTTATTCGTCTTCTATGAACTCATAGGTCATTTCCATGTCTTGGCTATTGCAAATAATGTTACACTGAACATGGCGGTGCAGATAGCTCTTCGAGATAGTAATTTCATTCAATCAAGTAGTGGGATTGCTGGACTGCATGGTAATTCTATTTTAATTTCTTGAGGAACCTCTATACCAATTTCCCTAGTGGCTGCACCAATTTACATTCCCACCAACAGTGCACGGAGGGTTCCCTTTTCTCTACACCCTCACCAGCATTTGTTATCTCTTGTATTTTTGATAATAGCCATTCTAGCAGATGTAAGGTGATATCTCATGGTTTGTGTTTATTTATTCATTCACCTATTGAAGGACATCTTGATTGATTCTAGCTTTGGCAATCATGAATAATGCTGCTATAAATATTTGTATGTAGATTTTTGCATGCATATAATTTTTAAACCACTTGGGTAAATACCCAAGAGCTAAACTGCTAGACTGTGTGGTCAAACTGGTAAGTTACCTATGAAACTGCCAAGCTGCCGTCCAGAGTGCTTCAATCATTTTGTGTTTCCTCCAGCAACTTTGCTCTACATCCTCAGTAGAGCTCAGTGTGGTAAGTTGTTTGGATTTTAGCCTTTGTAGCACATGTGTAGTGGAATCTCACTGTTGTTTAAATTCCCAATTCCTTGATGGCATGATGTTGAGTATCTTTTCATATGCTTATTTTCCTTCTTTATATCTTCAGTGTTGAGATGTATTTTTAGATCTTTCACTCATTTTTAATAGTGTCATTTGTTTTCATATGGTTGAATTTAAAGATACTTTGTGTATTTTGAATACAAGTCCTTTATCAGATGTGTTTTGCAACTATTATTTTTGATCTGTAGCTTGTCTTCAGATCTTTTAATAGAACAAAAGTTTTTAATTTTTACAAGGTCCAACTTATCAATTTCTTCTTTTTACAGATTATGCTTTTGGTGTTGTATCAAAAATATATCACCTAGGCTACCTAGATTTTCTCTTATGTTCTCTTCCACAAGTTTTATATATTTGCACTTTGCATTTAATTTATGATCTATTTTGAGTTAATTTTTGTGAATAGTTTGTGTTTAAGATTTTTTTCATATGAACTTCTAGTTGTTTCAGCACCATTTTTTTTGAAAGAGTATCATTTTTTCATTGAATTCTTTTGTTCCTTTGTCAAAAATCAGTTGACAATATTTGTGTGGCTCTGTTCCAGGGATCTCTATTCTGTTCCAATGTATGTATTCTTTTTTCAATACCATGCTATCTTGATTACTATAGTCTTTTATTGTAAGTCTTAAAATTAGGTAGCATAAGTCTTCCAACTTTGTTCTCCTTCAGTATTGTGTCAGTCTAGATCTTTTGACCTCTATAAAAATGTAGAATGTGTTTGTTAATATCTACAAAATAGATTCATGAGAAATTGATTGGTATTGCCTTGAATCTATATATCAAGTCGGAAAGAATTAAAATCTTATCAATAGTGAGCCCTGGCTGGCGTAGCTCAGTGGATTGAGCGCAGGCTGCGAACCAAAGGGTCGCAGGTTCGATTCCCAGTCAGGGCACATGCCTGGGTTACAGGCCAGGCCCCTAGTGGGGGCCACGTGAGAGGCAACCACACATTGATGTTTCTCTCCCTCTCTTTCTCCCTCTCTTCCCCTCTCTAAAAATAAATAAATAAAATCTTAAAAAAAAATAAAATGGGAATAACAATTGCACACTCATCTTAAAGATTAAAAAAAAAATCTTATCAATAGTGAATCTTTCAATCCGTGAACATGAAGTATCTTTCCATTTATATTTAGATGGTCTTTGATTTCTTTTATGGAGTTTGGTAGTACTCTGCATATCTAGCTACCTTTCCATGTAAAGTTTTGGCTTGTGGTCCTCCTAAGAAACATCAAAGTCATTCTGATGACTTTGTAAAGTCATTCTGTCTGCTCAAAGCTCATGGAGACACTAAAATTGTACTCTTCTTGTCGTAGGATTCATTGGAACTAAAGTGTTATTTTCCTAACATTAAATTCCTTTCCCAAAACCTATGAAGTCCAAAAACTAAGCCTCAGTGAGTCGGATTAAAGCCATGCACAGTGGTCACATACTAGTCACTGGGGATCACATACCAGGGTCCTAGAAACTTTCCCCTTTAAGGCCATAGAGGTTCTCATTAAAGCCATAGAGATCTCTTACCAAGTCCCAAATGTCTCACTCAGCCTCTTGGGTCTTATGTGCTTCTTGGTTTAGAAACTCAAGAACTTTCATTGGGTTTCTAAACCAAGTTTCTAAACCAAGAACTTTCTAAAACAACTTTCACTCCCAAGCAGATTTTTCAAATTTCAACAGATAAAAATTATAGTTTGCTTAGGAATGTGCTCTCATCATTGGAATACAGTGAAAAAAATCACTGGATTATCTCATGTTGTTCTTTATGCCTTACCTCTTAGTTCGCCTGTAATAATTTCTGGTTTATGACAATGGGAAGGTAAACAAGCCCACGGAATTTTTTAATTTGTTGATTAGTTCTTAATCTTTAACCCAGTATTAATCTGTGCTCATTTCTGTTCTAATGATCTCATGGTAGATAGAAATAATTATTACCTAATTCATGGTTTTGGACTCAAGTAGTAATGACTGCTAATGGTAAGTAATATTTGCATATAGTTTAAAAGTTTACAAACATTTTTACATCTTTTTTGTCTTTAATTTTGTGACTTAGGAACTATTTCCTTCATTTAACACAGAATGTCCACAAAACCCATTAATATGCTAAGTACTAAATGCACTTTACCTTGCATAAGGGAAGAAGCTGAGACTCAGAAAAATGGATCAGCAATGAGGAAGCTGGTTTCAATTCCAGGCACCACCCAATGCTTTCCATGGAACTATACCTTCTGCCCTGCCTTTTCCCTCTGATGTCTTTGAATGGGGAAATGACATCAAAGTCCCCAAAGGAGGAGGGGATAACTCCAAATGCCAGCAGAAATCAAGATCTGGTGCCTCTGAGGGAGATGCAGGTGCTGGAACACAAAACACAATAGGTTGTTAGGCACAGAGACTGCCTGTTCCCCAGCCAGAAAGAAAGAAATGAATACATTGTTCCGAATATCTGCATTTGGTCAAGATTTTAGGTCCCTGTGGAATATAAAGAAAAAATAATATCCAAAGAGTCTTACTGAACCATGAAAAGTGGTACAACACAGGTATCAAGAGCTGAGATTCTGGAGCCAGATGGTCCGGGTTTGAAACCCAGCTTTGTGACTGACTTTCTTGATCACCAGTTCTGATGTGGGAGGGTTTCTTCCTACACCACCACGCAATTTTCAAACAGTTTAACTCTGTTTAAACACTATCCACCCAGAGCTGGCATCGGATTCCACAGGTTAAGGACTCACATCCACAAGATTGGCCCCCACTTCAGATGGTGTTACCGGACTAAAGGGGTCCTTTCGGCTGCACATGTCAGAATCCAGTAAGACATAAACAGGAGCTTGCAGCAAAGCAAGTAAACAAGGTGTATTTATAGAAAGTGGCCCACACCGGGAGACTGGTGAGCTCATGCTCAAAAACCTGGCTCCCTGACAGCTTCCGGGGGGGGGGGGGTTATATAAAGAAAAAAATCATTAATTATGGTGACTAAGAGAGTTAGGCTCATGGTGTCTCCTGATTGGTCAGTGCTGGGGCAGGCGGTAGTTGATCAGCTCACCTGGTCCTGATGTCAGTCATGGTGTTGCTTTGTCTGCTTGCCCTGATTTTCTGGGCCTGGAGCTGAAGCACAGCTGAGTCCTAGATGTTCTTTAGCTTGATCCAGCTCTGTCTCTGGGTCCTTAGGTCCGAGACTTTGTTTCTAAGACTATTTGATGGCTGGTAGAACCTCAGGTCCTGAGGGCTGAATGATTAAGAGAGTGGGCGTGCAAGGGGGGAGGCAGGTGGGTCAGGCCATTGGATGAGGCCAGTTTCCATCAAAAGGATAGGAAGGAGAATACGTGGTATCAAAGTAATGAAGTTTCTGAGTGGTTACAATGGCAACTGAAAGTCCCGGTTGTTACTTGAGGTTCTGACAGATTTAGCTACCAATCAGAGGTTCCCACAACCCTCCTGGGGTTCAATTAATTTACTAGAGTGGCTCACAGAACTCAGCAAACCAGTTTACTCACTACATTCCTGGTTTATTACAAAGGATACCAAAGGATACAAATCACCAGCCAGATGAAAGGATACATAGAGTGAGGTCCCAAAAGGAGCTTCTATGCTTGTGAAGTTTGGGGGCCTTGCATAGTGGCACATGGAACTGTTTGATTCCCCAATTTAGAAGCTCTCTGAACTCCCTCCCTTTGTTTTTCTTATGGAGGCTTCATTATGTAGGCATGATTTATTAACTCATTGTTTTTGGTGACCCATTCAACCTCCAGCCCGGCTTCTCCTCCCTCCCGCAAAAGGTCAGAGAGGTGCAACTGAAAATTCCAATCCCCTGGAGTATGCGAATGAGTCTATAAATGCTATAGGTTCCTGGCTAAGCAAGCAGGCTTATGGTCCCTAGTTCATTAAACTTAATGTTTGCTTCCCTTTGTTTCCTTCTTTATTAATAATTAGCTAACTATTTACAGTAACATTGGGACCTACAACATAGAGGCTGCCCCAGTGACCCGGCCCATATTCCAAATCTGAACCTAAGTCAGCCGGTACTTACAGGAAACACCTGTCAAGGAAACCTAACATCCACCAGTTGGAACCCTCCAACTCAGCTTTAGATAGTTTACCTGTGTAGCCTTTACTCAGGTTCACTAATTAACATTTTGCCCCCAAATACAAACAATGTTGTAATGATTAGCCTTGTTCACATTTATTTTCTTGTTGGAAGTGCGTCTTCAGGGTGAATTCCTAGGAGAGAAAATGCTGGATCAAAATATAAGTGCATATATAGTTCTATTAGATATCACTGAACTCTTCAGCCTCTCTGGGTGTTACACCCATTGGCACCCCTACCAGCAACGGATATTTCTGTTTCGCTACAGCCTCACCGACGGCATATGTTGACAAGCTTTTAAAACTTTTTGCTGATCTGATAAGTGACACACATTTTCAAGTTACATTTTTCTTATAGTGAATTCAAATATCTTTTCATATGTTTAAGGGCTACACAATCTGTTTATAATAACTCAGAAGAATAACATCTTTTTACTCCACACAGGAAGACAGACTATCAGCCCCCATTCATCAAGTTTTGTTTTTTACATGCTACTTAAAATTTTTTCTTCTCTTTTTTTAGTTTTTTAATATATTTTATTGATTATGCTATTACAGTTGTCCCGTTTCTCCCCCGTCATTCCCCCCACCCTGCACACCCTCTCCCACCCACATTCCCCCCTTTAGTTCATGTCCCTGTGTCATAAGTTCTTTAGCTTCTACATTTCCCACACTATTCTTGCCCCCCCACCCTGTCTATTTTCTACCCATCTATGCTACTTATTCTCTGTACCTTCCTCTCCTCCTCCCACTCCCCTGTTGCTAACCCTCTACGTGATCTCCATTTCTGTGGTTCTGTTCCTGTTCTAGCTGTTTGCTTAGTTTGCTTTTGTTTTAGATGTGGTTCTTAATAGCTGTGAGTTTGCTGTCTTTTCACTGTCATATTTTTATCTTCTTTTTCTTAGATAAGTCCCTGTAACATTTCATAGAGTAAGGGCTTGGTGATGATGAACTCCTTGAACTTGACCTTATCTGAGAAGCACTTTAGGGAAGGGAAGGCAAAAAAATTCTTTTCAAATAGAGTTTACATTCAATATAGTGTTGTATTAGTTTCAGGTGTACAGCACAGTGTTAGACAGTCATATACATCACAAAGTGTGTCTCCTGATATTTCCAGTACCCGCCTGGAACCATGTATGGTCATTTCAGTGTCATTGACTGTATTCCCTCTGCTGTACTTTACATCTCCATGACTATTTTGTAACTACTATGTTGAGTTTGTACTTCTTAATCCTTTTGCCTTTACATGCTACTTTTATTCTTATTTACCGATTGACTCCTAGTCTACTCAAAGGTTGGGTTAATGTTTGTTGTGGTTCTTTTTTTGGAAAGGAAAGCATGATACTTTGACAAAAATCCTGAAGTCATGCTATTTAAAAAACCAGCATATTAAAGTCGGAGTTTTGCCACACTTTCCAACCTAAAGCACAATATTTTTGCTGTTTTTTTTTTTTTATTGGATTGCTTAACGTGTTAAGTAATGTCAGTATCAGAATCATTTGGGTATCTTAAGCAAAATAAAAATTTCAGGCTCTGCTGCTAGAGATTCTGACTTACTGGATCAACAGGTTGGGCCTTATAATCTGTATTTTTAATAAGGCAGCGATTCTGCCAGGAGCTGTGTTTGGATGTTTGAGAATCACTGTTCTGCTGTGTGCCTTGAAAATACACTTGAGCAAATGGTAAATGGATTTAGTGATTCTATATAAGTATATGCCAACAAAACAAGCTTAAGTAATCCCAAATTTTATATGATATAAAAATGTATGATACGTAAAGTAAATTTATGTTGGTTTAAGACACTAAATTTATAGCAGTTCGTTTCAGCAGCAACAAGAGACTGATAGACTGGCCAAACACGTGAGCCCATATTCAGTGTGTCTAGTGGTCTGACTGATTTTCAAAGACCACTGAGAGATGGGAAGTACCGATTACTCATCGTTAATGTTCATGACTTCCTACCCATCTCTCTTTACCGTAGCCTGTCTTCCTCTCTTGCTGCTGAGAACTCCTCTGCTGTCACATGCAGAGAAAGCCCAGACCCTCCATTCATCCTGGCTCCAGCCCCTGAGCTGTGGGTAGGGCTATCCAAAACCATCTGGCCACAGCCGAGCTGGCCTGGATGGGAATTGCCCAGCCAACTCAAAGAATCATGAAAAACAGTACATGTGTGTTGTTTTAAGCTGGTAAGATTTCGTGTGGCTTGTTATTCAATAACTGTTATTAATACATCCTCCCTTCAAAGAGGCCTTCTCTGACCATTCTAAATGAAAACCTTCTGGCTGTTAGATTCAGCGGGTCCAATTATTGTGCTTTGTTTTCTCCAAAGCCCTTATCTTTCTCTGAAAGTTATTTTTAATTTATTTCTTTAGTTATTTTATCTACGCCCCACAAAGGATGGGGACTCCCCAAGAGCAGGGACCTCATCTTGTGCACCGTCACGCCTCCACCACCTAGAAGAGTTCCTGGCACTTAGCAGGTGCTCAGAAAATAGTTGTTTAATAAGCGTCTGAATTTTAAAAAATGTATTCTACCTCTTTCCAAATACCTTCTATTTAATAAGCAGAAAGCTGAGTCCACACTACATTGCATTATTAAAACAATGAATTAGCCTTATAATGAATAAAACTTCCTTCCAGATTTTTGCAGTTGGTTTAAGCTAGTGTTGATATTTGTAATTTGTGATTTTTTGTTGACAACAAATTTGCTAAAGGCTGGGAAAAACTATATCAAGAGTTGTTTGGAAGTTATAATTTTAAAGTAGAAATTTAATTATGACTTGTTTGCAAATATGTATGGTAGCCTTATTCATAATTATAAAGTTTACATAATTATGACTTAATACTTGAGATAGATTATCTCATCATTCACTTAGTTTTGTAGATTCAACCTTGGAATTAATTCCTGTCCTTGAAAGCTATTCCTGAACTTAAAAATGTTGCCAATAGGTGGCACTGCTGACCCACAATCTATTAGTCTGAATTGAAATAAGCTATGGCATATATATATTTTAAAAAATTCAGCTTTGTTGAGGTATAATTGCTATATAAAATTGTAAAGTACTGAAAATACACATTGTGATGATTTGCTGCACATACACGTTCTGAAAGGATCCACCCCGTCTAGTTAATGAATACAACCATCACCTCGCCGAGTGATGCGCTTGTTTTAGTAACAGCAGCAGCTCCTCTCGCAGCAAATTTCAGCTACACAATGGCGTGGTATCAGGTACAATCACCATGTTTTACATTAGATCTTTAGACTGTACTCATTTAATAGCTGAATGTGTTTTTTACCAACTTCTCCCCATTTCTCCCCCCGCCGCCCCCCTCGGGCCCCCAGCCACTGGCAACCAGTTTTCTACTCTGTTTCTATAAGTTTGGCTTAAAAAAAAAGATTTCACTAATAAGTGATACCAGGCGGTCTCTGTCTTTCATACTGCTTTTTCCCCTCGGCAGTTCTCCGAGCTTAATGCCAGCTGCTCGCTCTGCACATCCGGTCCAAGCAAGCCTTCCTTGCTCGGCAGTCTGCAGTCTTGCTCCTGAGTCCACCCGCCCTGCAGACCTTGGGGTTTTATGTGGTTTCAAATTTCATTTAAATGCATCAGCAAATAAATGAGTCAGTTAGTAGTAGTCTGGAACTAAATTCCAGATATTTTGAGCAAAATCTGTGATCCAGGAAGGACTCAGGGAAAATAAAATGCAACAAGAAGGCTCCTCTTTTTGGAGTAGAAGCATTGGAATAGTTCTTGTTAAATATTTATATGTGGCACAGGACTCCAAAATCTATCAAAGCGTAAAATTCCTAGAAAAAATGTTAAATTATATAAGAGACAAAGCTCTCATGTTTTTATATATAAAAAGTACTTGCAGATAAATATGAAGAATGAGCATCTATTTAAAATGGAAAAAATATGTAGTTCACAAATACATATATGACTAATACCTATTTGAAAAGTTTCAAATTATCATTAACAATCAATAAAAAAATGAAAATATTAATGAAATTAGCAAGGAGATAGGGCACCTGGTACTTCCAGTCGTAGATGGTGGGAGTGTAGATTGTTATAGTCATGTAATCGGTCACCAAGTCCCGTCACTGCGTTTGGGTTCACAGAGACACTCACACAATTTATCATCAGAGTTCGAATTAAGCAGCCGTGGAATCACACAGGCACAGTTCTTTATCATTTTTTATGATGCTGATTTGCTCCTATCTGTGACCACGTTTCCAGTTGGTCTCCTTCTGCCCACTACAGTCATGTTATCAGATAGGGTGCAGTGGTTTCCCACAGGCCTTTTCAATTCTGGTCATCATTGCAGTAGATATTTTGTAACTTTCAAACAGCTATTGTTACAGGATTAATTTTTGCCTGTGTGATGATGCCTGACATGGTAACTTCTCATTTACTAACTAGCAAATTAGGGACTGATACACAATTTTGGATATTTTGGGGGACAAGTTTATATCCAGGATACTAGTCGTGAACTAATGTGTCAAATTCTTGAAGAATAGAAAATGAAGACAAAGACTAACTTTAGAGGTGAAGCTTTATCACCTTTATGACTACAGACTTAGGTCATTAAATCAAAGAAAGAAAAGGAAAAACAAGTAACAACAATAACAACAGCCAACTCCAGAGATCAGATCCATGCCTCCCATCATGGAGCAGGCGTGGATGTATGCTGGAATCCCACAGAGTAACTGCAGGGACTTATAGGTGGTCTCTTTTGATAATTCCAGCCTGCATTCACACTGCGCATTCCTAACACCATGCACACTGAAAAAAACCCATATGTTGGGTGCATGGGTCAAAGAGAAAAAGAAAAAATGGCACCAATGGCTTAATCATCCAGTCTCCATCTTTGCCCTGACTCCCAGAGCTGAGGGTCACCCTTGGGATAGACATAGTTTAAAGACGACACAGTTTTAAATGGCTCCATGAGGACCACGTGTGAAGTGTTTTGGACCCATAGCCTTTTAATCTCTGGGAGAACCATAAGAGTAGGGGTAGATTTCAGAGTTTCATTTTAAAGAAGTTGTTTTAACATCAACTGTGTTACACTCAGTGAACAGGGCTCTTCCCACCTCCATTTGCTTCTATGGAAACCAAACCAGCTCTTCTCTGGTGCCTTTGTTTATGGCATAAGGAAGAAGGTCTAATTACTTTTGGCTCAAGGAGCCATACTGAATAAATCAAACATTTATTTTTCTGGCTGAGTCATACAAAATTAACCTGCGCACAGTTAATTTTCATTAATTAAAAAAATCAAGCCAACTTATACCCATTATTCAAATTTATCTATTTTCCATGCAAACCAAGGTACTGCAGAAGAAAATTCCATTTGTATAGGCCAATGCCCTCTTTACTTTTTTCTCATCTTAACCAAATCTTGATAACCATAAACAGAATTTTGAAAATTATCTTTATGAGTTTAAATGAAGAGTATAAAATTATACTCTGGGTGTAGGAGATTAAAAAAAATCTTTAGTAGCACTTATTTGGAAAATTCATTCAGAACGAGGGCTCTTTAAAACAAGACTTGGACCTGTGACTGAGTGCTCAGCACGTGAGAGGCACAGTGCCAGGCATTTCACGCCTGATCTCATTGATCATCAGAACAAACCTTCAAAGTAATGTCGTTAGCTGCTGTACAGAAGAGAAGCAACTGTGCCAGGACCACAGAAGCTCACTTGATGTCCCTTTCTAATCGCCGTCACCACCTATCTTCTCAAAGAGAGACACTACCCTGATTTCGAACGCCATAGTTAGTTTTGCCTCTTTGTAAAATGGATATGTAAACTTTTGTGTGTTTGTGAGCTTCATCCACATTTCACTTAATTAAAGTTTTTTATTTTCAATGTTTTAAAGTGCAAACACTAATATAAATATTCCTACATATGTTCTTAGGTAATATGTGCATGAATGCAAGTAAATCATTTTACCCACACATAAAGAGTTCTATAAATGCTGCCTATCAGTTTTACTGTTACTATGATTTTTATAATTAGTAAAATACATGACTGAAACTGTTTATAGTTTCCCCACGAGACATTGAGTTCTTCTCTACTAATTTCTTGGCTCACTTCCAAAATCATTCTGATATTAAAAAAAAAAAAGACATACCCTTACAAGTGGACACACATATCAGTTACTACTCCAAATCTTAACAAGAACCACTCTAGTTAGTACGAGTGTTCTTTATGCTAGCATAGGAATGGCAAGTTCTGGCAAACTGCACTTCCTTTGCGGTTCACTTCTTAGGCTAACAGACGAGACAGTGGTGTGCATGTTTTACACCTTGACTCCAGCAGTACTTCAGATACACATTCTCCGGATTCTTGTGGATGGGACAAAGAACAGGAACTATAGATCGGTGCAACTGGGTACATTTGTAAATGGTGAAATAACCGTGCTTAATGGCAGATGACAGGGCACGATGGACCTTGTTCAGGTACTGGACCAACTTCTGATCAATATTTTTCTCACATACTTGGATAAAGATACATTCAGGCTGACTTCTAACATTTACAATCTGCAAATTCTAGCTTTGATCATCTTCCACAGCTACAGATATAGATGCAAATTTGTTAGGCAAAGAAAATGCAAAATAGTGATAGAATATCAGTCTATATTTGCAAATTAGCAAATAAGAGATTATCTTGTCATCTACTACCTCACCTGTAAACTGGATTCTATAATTATGGCAAAAAGAAAAAAGAGAACAAGTTTCTGGACTGGGTGAAAGGAACAGGGCTGTTTTCCATGGAGTAGAGATGGGCAATATTGCATTAGAAGTGGTGGCTTTTAGACTTGCAACAAATCCATGAACTAGATACCAAGTAGGAAAATTTAATATATTCCACAGTTCAGTCAGAGAATTTAATGTCTTTGGATAACATACTTAACATGGGAAAATGTGTTTGATAATGGTTTAAAATTTTTTAAATCTACAGAGTTGGATTTTATCTAGTATGTGTTGATTACAGGCTACTAATATAATTAGTCATATAACTAAAAAATGCTAAGGCCATTTAAGACATTTTAATATTCTCCATAAATGTTTTATATACTGTATGTGTGTGTGATTTATCATTACATACTTAATATTTGTTGAGGTTAATTTCATCTTTTAAAAGAATATTTCATTTGACTATAAGAAGTGGGACAAATTTTTGCACATTTATGTCGTATATAGAAATCTTGCTAAATGACAATATTTTAACGTATTTAAGAATACTTTTGTATTTTCTATGTAATCCCAATCATAATCTGCAAATAATGGCAGTTTGTTTTGTATTTTGCAATCTTGTATCTTCCACGTCATTTTCTTGAATTGTTTTATTGGTGAAAACATCCAAAAATAGATATCATTAAATGTTTATGGCTTATTTTTCCCAAACTCAAGGGGAATAATCTCAATGTTTTATAGATTAGTATAGTATTTGCTCTAGGTTATTGCAAATAATTTTTTATCATGAAAAAAGACTATTTAATTCTATTCTCAGTTTGGTAAAAATACTTATGAGTAGGTGTAGAATTGCATCAAATTTCTTTTCCTTTGGTGTGTTTCTTTTGATCTGTTAATGTGTTATTACATTAATTGATTTTCTAATGCATCATCACTGGGATCTCATTGACTAATCTACGGCAATTTGGCTTTGATTCACTTAAACTGTTTTTGCTGTTTACAAACGGCCTCCTTAGTATCGCCTTGCAATTGCCCTTTTATTAATATCAGGAAGTATTCATTACTTCCTCTTTGTACCACTCCTTGCTTTTAGTTGCTTTGAAACCCTTGGCTCTTGGTTTTCCTCCTCCATCTGACTGCTTTCTAGCCTTTTCTTTGATTTCTTCATCCTCTGGTGTTTCTCAGGACCTTAGGACCTCATCTATGTTATCAAGTATGTGCTGATGATCAACAAATCTTTGCTTGCAGTTCAAATTCCTCTTCTGAGGTGTAGTAACAAACACTCAAGTGCCCAATCCATCTTTTCACTCAGATGATTTACAGACATTCCCAAATGTTCAAAACAGAACCGATCATCATCTAACTCTTCTTTCTCCTACGCCTTGGCTCCTAAACCTGCTCTCCGTCCAGTAAGTCCCCCAGGCTACAGTACTTGATGCATCCAGGTGCAAAAGAAGCCTTCATGTCATTGCAGGCTGCTCTGCTTTTTTATCGCCCTCAAAGCCATCTCCAAGACTTACTGACTCTGCCGCCTAAATGCTTCTCATAGCCAAGAATTTCTTTCTACCTGTAGACATTAATGTAGTCAAAGCTATTATTCTCCTCTCAAAAATACTACCAATTTTCTTTATTTCATTTAGCCTGGCTCTAAAAATCTCCTTCCTTCCTCTTTCCCTCCCTCTTTCCTTTTTTATCTTCAACTAAGGACATTTTTTTTCATTGCTTTTAGAGAGAGAGGAAGGGAGAGAAACATGGTGGGAGAGAAACATGGTATGAGAGAGAAGCATCGATTGGGTGCCTCCCCTACTCGCCAAGACGGGGACTCATAATGGGCACGTAGACACCTGGGGATTGAGGATGTAACCCACAACTAGGTGTGTGCACAACAGTTTGGTTATGGGGCAACCAACTGAGCCACACTGGTCAGGGCCTTCATTGCTCTTTTATTTTCTTCCTATAACTTCAATTACTTGTCCTAAATTAAAATTAAAAAAATAATTTACCAATAGTTCATTACACATAATTGTTCTTGAAATATACACTTTTAAAAATTAATAGCATTTAGTTAAGGAGTGTGACAGATACATTGAAAAGGACCAAGTTTTTTGATGATTTCATTCCTCTTTTTTCGATGTGGTTTGGCAACACTTGAACAGTTAACACTAACAATAGAATATTTCTTTGCTGACACACCAAGGCACAAAGTCTGTAACTCTGAGTTCATGTCTGATGCATTAATGGCTTTTGTCAAAATCATTGTTCTTAGAATGTAGAACAGATACTTTTGTTTACTATTTTCTTATTTTATCTGAAATGATTTTCTACCTATTTTCTGTCTGTTAAGGCCAAAGCGACAGCATTATGCTGGCCAAAACAAACAGAACAAATACAAACATAAAGAGCAAAACTGGGGAAAATGTTTAATTGTGAATATGTTATTCTGTGGTACCTGAGGAACATTTAATTGAAATTATAGTAAATTATCAGGTAGAAGACTTTAATTTCAGTATAGCAGTTTGGTTTTGTTTTTTAAAAATATTATTTGATCAGTCCAAAATATGACTTGCCAGTTTCCTCATGAAATTCTAAGTACCTTCAAAACCCAAGGGGAATATCACATCCCTTTCTCTCCCAAACGGTAATGTTTATAGTTACTTTTTCTCTGGTCACATTTTATCTCATTGTTTCTTTCTGTGTTTTCACTATTTTATAGATTTCCTAATGCTTGCTTTTTTTTGTAGTAACTTATATTGCATATAGAAAAAGTTCTAGCGCATAGCAGAATGTATTTAATGAATAATAACTAAAGTATTTAGATCATCTCTAGAGCTGTCTTTGAAAAACAACTAAAGTATTTGGATCCAAATAGTACAATATTCCAGGTGAAGAGTAAAGTACAAATCAATGCAAAAGAATCTGACCAATATTTGCATGACGACATATTTGACTTGCACCTTTCATTCATTACCATGAGTAGAACATTTCCACCCATGCCAACAATAAGTGGAATCACAAACTGGTTTAGAAATTAGTAGCACTTTCAAAGAAATAAAAACATTTTCACAAAAGTATGTGAGACTATATTTTAGCAGATCTTTCTAGATTAAGATTGGAATTACAATAAAAGATTTGCTTAAGTATATCTGAGACTGCATGGAACAGCAGGAGGTTCTACTTAAGACCAGAATTGCAAACAGAAGCAACGAAGATAAGTATCGGAAATGGATGCTAGTCTTCAACAGTTATTTGATTATTAATTTATCACAGAGATGTAGTATTAGAAATTTGGATTTTCTTTCCTGTTGAAATGCTCACTGGATGGGATGCAATCTTTCTGATACTGTCAATAGCAGAATTCATAATTGGAATGTTGGTGAATGTGTTCATCGGACTGGTAAACTGCTCTGAATGGGTCAGGAACCAAAACATCTCTTTAGCTGACTTCATCTTCACCTGCTTGGCTATCTCCAGAACCATGCAGTTGTTGCTGGTGTTGTCTAACTCATTTTTAATGGGACTATCTCCACTGCAACATCACACTTATAAACTAAACAAGTCTATTACTTTACTTTGGAGAATTATTAATCACTTGAGTAACTCTCTTGCTACCTGCCTAAGCATTTTCTACCTCCTTAAGATAGCTCACTTCTCCCATTCCCTTTTCCTGTGGCTTAAGTGGAGAATGAACAAAGTGGTTCTTGCAGTTCTTGCATTTTCTTTGCTCTTTCTGATTTTTGACTTTCTATTGCTAGAATCTTTTAATGATCTCTTATTGAATGCAAGTAATTTTACTTTATATATAGAGGAAAGTAAAACTCTCTATGTTGAAACCATGACTCTTCTGAGCTTGACCTGTCTGTTTCCTGTGGCTCTGTCCCTGGCCTCAGTGCTGCTTTTAGTTCTGTCCTTGGCAAGACATATCAGAAATCTGCAGCTCAACTGCATGGGCTCCCGGGACTCGCGCACAGAGGCCCATAAAAGGGCCATAAAAATGGTGATGTCTTTCCTCCTCCTCTTCGTCGTTCATTTTTTTGCCACACAAGTGGCAAACTGGATACTTCTTATGTTTGTGAACCACACGTCTGCAAAATTTACCCTGTTGGCATTATATATCTTTCCCTCAGGCCACTCATTTCTCTTGATTCTGGGAAACAGCAAGCTCAGAGAGACAGCCTTGAAGGTACTGTGGCATCTTGAAAGCTTCTTGAAAAGAAAAAACCTGTTACAGCTTTACCGATAAGGTTTCCAGAGTCTTTTCAAAGATAATAACTTAATGAGGAGACTTTGAGGATCAATTTTCACTTGACGGTTTTTTCTTCCCTACTGGGTTCCTTTAAGAATTGTTAAGCATAATCGAATTTTCCCTTCGAATAGGTGGCTTTTGATAGAATAATTCACAAATGGCCAGCCAATGTAATTTTGAAAGTAATAATTTTTGTTGAAAACATAGTTGCCCGTATTTTAAAATCTCAAATATTTTTAAAGTGAATCTAATTATTTAATTTTATATGTAAGAGATCTATGTAAATTCAACTCATGTGAGGAATGAGGTATACAGTTCTTTAGAAATCAAGATGAATTATGAATTTGACTAGGTAGAAGACCTATAAAATGTTGATAAAAAGTTAATTGGGCAACTGGTGTCACGGGTGGGAAAAACATGACCTCATATCTTAAAGGTCTTTTTACTGAGTGAAAAAGCATTGCATTCACGTATTATAGGTCTTATTGAAAACAAGGGAATGAGATGTTTAAGAATACAAATAATATTTGTAGTGCAAAAAAATCTTTAAGGAGAAACTGTAAACACATGCTTGTGATGTTAATCTTAATTTGAAATTCCCAATCATAAATATTTTTGATGTATCTAAGCATTTATCAATTTTGCTAAATTCCAGGATATGTAATATACATTTTTAGAGTGACAAAAATGAATATTTCTACCATGTTATATAATAGACTTAAAATATATAGAAGAATTATTCCTTAATTCAAAATCACATCCATATTGTTACTATAAAGATATCATAATTATAGTTTCAGAATGATTATGTTTGTATCTGTGTACATATATTTTGTTGTAATCTGATCACTAGACTTTTTGAGAACCAATTAGAAACAGGTTAATAGGGAAGGCATTGAAAGCAATATTTATAACAGAACACTACACTGTAAATTTTGGAGATGCCTAAGTACATACAGTGCTGATGTACTAGTACTGGACATTCATATAAGGTAGCTACACATTGTAAAAAAGGTTAAGGGTGGGGAAGTGTGCTATCAAAATTCAAATTTGAAGGTATGGATTATAATATTGTACAGGTGCTATACATGTATAGATAATGCAAGTCTTTAAAAATGAATTCTTTTTTAATATATTTTATTGATTATGTTATTACAGTTGTCCCATTTCCCCCCTTCATTCCCCTCCACCATGCACACCCCCTCCCACCCACATTCTCCCCTTTTAGTTCATGTCTATGTGTCGTAAGTTCTTTAGCTTCTACATTTCCCACACCTTTCTTGCCCTCCCCTTATCTATTTTCTCTCTACCGTCTATGCTACTTATTCTCTGTACCTTTCCCCCCCTCTCTCCTCCTCCCACTCCCCTGTTGCTAACCCTCATGTGATCTCCATTTCTGTGTTTCTGTTCCTGTTCTAGTTGTTTGCTTAGTATGCTTCTGTTTTAGGTGTGGATGTTAATATCTGTGAGTTTGCTGTCTTTTTACTGTCATATTTTTTATCTTCTTTTTCTTAGATAAGTCCCTTTAACATTTCATAGAATAAGGGCTTGGTGATGATGAACTCCCTTAACTTGACCTTATCTGAGAAGTACTTTATCTTCCCTTCTATTCTTAAATGATAGCTTTGCTGCATAGAGCAATCTTGGCTGTAGGTCCTTGCCTTTCATGACTTGGAATACTTCTTTCCAGCCCCTTCTTGCCTGGAAGGTCTCTTTTGAGAAATCAGCTGACAGTCTGATGGGAACTCCTTTGTAAGTGACTGTCCCCTTATCTCTAGCTGCTTCTAGAATTCTCTCCTTCATTTGAATCTTGGCTAATGCCATTATGATGTACTTTGGTGTATTCTTCCTTGGGTCCAACTTCTTTGGGACTCTCTGAGCTTCCTGGACTTCCTGGTAGTCTATTTCCTTTGCCAGATTGGGGAAGTTCTCCTTTATTATTTGTTCAAATAAGTTTTCCACTTGTTGCTCTTCCTCTTCCCCTTCTGGTACCCCTATCATTTGGATGTTGGAACGTTTAAAGATGTCCTGGAGGTTCCTAAGCCTCTCCTCATTTTTTTGAATTCTTGTTTCTTCCTTCCTTTCTGTTTGGTTGTTTCTTTCTTCTTTCTGGTCCACTCCATTGATTTGAGTTCCAGTTTTCTTCTCATCACTATTGGTTCCCTGTGTGTTTTCCTTCATTTCACTTATTGTAGCCTTCATTTGTTCATCTAATTTGCACCCAAATTCAACCAATTCTGTGAGCATCCTGATCACCAGTGCTTTGAACTGTGCATCTGATAGGTGGCTGTCTCTTGGTCGCTTAAAGGTATTGGCTCTGATGCTTTGATTTGTTCTTTTGTTTCAGCCATTTTTTTTTCTTTATTTTTGGTCTGGTCACACCTGTTATGCCTGTCATGCCTGTCACGTATGAGGGGCGGAGCCTTAGGTGTTCACCAGGGTGGTGCAACCCAGTTGCTGGGTTGTGACACTGTATGCGGGGGCGGGGTCAGAGAGAGAACAATGGTGCTTGCTCTGCTCTCTCTCGGATTTCAGTCCCCTCTGTGAGGCTGAAGTCTCCGTGAGTCCCTGCTGTGAGTCTCTCCCAGCACCTCAAACCTGGCAAGTGTTTTCAATTGGTGCTTTTAGGCTTTATTTCCTGGAGCTGAGGCCCAGGGTTGCGCAGTTAGTTTCGCTGCCCGTTTTTGCCTGGGTTATCTGCACGCGAATGTGTGACCTCGGTCAGCTGCCTTGCTTGCCTCGCTGGGTCTGCTCATTGCCTCCCCGCACCCGGGGTCTGCTAACTGCTGCCTGTGCGCCTGGGGTGTGCCAACGGTTGCCTGTGTGTTCGGGACCACTAGCCACTGCTTTTTCTTGCTGCAATCCCTCTCCACCAGCCGCCAACTCTGCCCCTCTTACCGGTCTGAGTGAATTGTTGTCAGACTTCTGTACAATTCAATTTTCTATCTGTTCGGGTTGGTTTTTTGTTTCTAAATTTTTGTTGTCCTTAAATTTGGTTGTGAGAGGAGGCACAGTGTGTCCATCTATGCTTCCATCTTGGCCAGAAGTCAAAATGAATAATTCTTTTTTATGGTTTAGCTTTGATGTGTTTTTTAAATTGTGTTAGAGTAAACAACCCCCCCTCCGCCCCCCACAGTTAAATGGCGATAAATACGTGGGTTGTAAGTTAATACTAATGGGGCCAAGCAAGAGCACCGCTCGAGGGCTGCTCCTTGGGGCTGGGACTGATCATAGAATTAGCATTTTCCCTGTCCTCCCGCACCACATGCCACAAACTAAACAGCAAGCGTGTCTAGGCTACATGGTACTCCTGGGTATCAATAACAATAATGATATCGATAATGGTTTTAATGATAAGAATCTAGTTTCTATTTTACTAAGTAATTCACATTTTATAAAATAAAATGTACATGTATTATTTTGGACACCAATTTAGCATTTAACAAAGATTGTCATTGTCATTATCTTGCCTTGGTACAAGGTGATATGCAAAACAAGTTGAATACATTTAGATTTAGATATTGAGTTTGTTGGATATTCTTTCATGTAAATACCTTGAAGATAATCTTGTACTTTTCGTGATTATAACTGAAAACATTATTTAGTTTTTAGTGTTACTGAACTTTTCTTTAGTAAGCGAGCTAAAGCAATTGAGCCAATTTATGTACAACTCTTGTTTCTAATAAACGGGCCTTAGGCATAAAAGAGTAAATGTGTAACTAGGAGTAAGTCCATACTTATGCAACAAACTTGGGGACATGGGACTATAAAGAACAGGATCCTATTTTTGACAAAGAAGTACAACAGACTAGTACAAGAAGACTAAGCCATAGGTTGGGGCTTTTGCAACTGATGTATTATAATCTGTATATTTGAATAATAGGCGAGATCAAGCTCTGCACCTCCACTTTCTCCATAACACGAGCCTTTGTGGGGGACTCAACAGCAGACAAGCCATAATCCAAGAAGAGCCACTCCCAACACATGCGTTGCCAGTCCCATACACCCAGGAGAAGAACGCCTGCCATGACCATGTCCTAAGCTGAGACCAAAGTGTTGGAGAAAAGGAGATATTATCACTGATTCCTTGTTAACTACCCTCTTGCTCACCAAATAAATGTTCATTTAAAAAAATCTGTGTGTAATCATTGTTTATTTCAATTTGTCTACCCAGGGGATTTATAGGAGAGGAACAAATATCTCATTTCTATTGATGAAATAGTCGTATCTCTGATCCTTAGGTTTAGTGCTGACGATATCAGATAAGACATGTATCAAGCACAGCAAGGCACCTTTTCCTGTACCCTAGTGCATGTATATATCGCATAGAAACTCATACCTATATTCATCGCTGGGAAAGAGACATGCCATTTTCCTCAACGTCTCAGGTGGTTTATTCGTTCCCCATTGGTAGGTAGCTTCTTGCCAAATCTTGATTAGACCCTATTTCCTCTAAGCCAGGAACACCCTCTAAGGGCTACTTGCATCATCGCACAGTCATTTTCAGCTCCATCACTTGGACACTGGGTACGTTGTCTACTGTAATCTATGTACTATTCAGGACCTTAGGACCAATATTCACAAGAACAGATTGATCTGAAGTGTTTGTTTGATGAATCTGAGAAACATATGTAGGCAAAGTTTTTTTGTCTCCTTGTATACCAAATCCCATGTTACAGACTATAGCTTTTCAAATTTTACTTTTTGAAAAATATCAACATAAATGCAGCCTTAGAAGACTAAAGAAATGTCTAATTTTGCGTATGAGACTCTAATGTTTATCAGTGTTGGGGTTGGTGTTAGTAAGTTAGACAGGCCTGTCTTAGGTCTTTCCTGAGGAAAAGCCAGTTTGCCCTCTAGGGCTATTGAGGGGGGAGGGGAAAGTAGCCCTCAGCTGTGAAAATTAAAAGAGTATGCTAGATGAAACAAAGATCTACAATGAATGTTCACTGATAGAAGTGATTTAGCTGGGCAAATATCCTCCATTTGTGAAAGACAAAATCCATGTCCCTTCAAGCTGTTGCCGTGGCCTCAGCTATTTGTTTCTTGGGCTGGGTATAGTCAAAGAAACAGGAAAGGTCTCTTTTACTTAAATAAACACCAAGGACAGTACTTGAATGACAATCAAAGGAGTCTTGCATGACAGTTCCAAGTTGTGATTCAAAAAGAACCAGGAGAATTCCTTTCCTGGCAAAGAAATGGAAAAGCTTGCTATTGATGGGATCAGAGAGATCATCACAACTAGGGGAACATTTGTTTGCATGCCTTTCTGAGACTACTGGGAAATCTATAAAGGTGGGCTTGGAGAGGGAAAGGACAATGGAAAGAGTCAAAGATAAAGCTCATGTATGTTATTTCACTGGAGACGTCACAGACACAGGGAGGAAACAGGAAGACTTCGAGCCTGAAAAGGTAGTATTAATGAGAGGAGCTTATAGGAGCTTCAGCTGAATCACCTTATTTACATTCACATAAAGTACTTCATCACTATACAAGTATATACTCAATATCACTCCTGAAGTCAGGATTTTTTTTTTTTTTAAATTAAGGCAAAGTAGACTTCTGAATGCATTTTCTCACTATTTCTTGGAAGAAATGATTCTTTCTACTGATTATTATAAATTCGAAGTTCACAAATTTTCTTATTTTAATTATGTTTATAAGTTTAGATTAATTATTTTGGACTGTCTGTACAGCATAAATTGAATTAATTGTTATTGGCCCAACTGTTTTATAATAATCTACTTTATATATATAATAATGCTTTTTCATGATAAATATATAGTCCAACCATTTTAAGAATGAAGCATGTACGTGTTGGACCACTTGGAGTTGTCCCAGAGGCTGCTTATACTATCTTCATTTTTTTGGATTCTTTTTTCTTATTCTTGTTCTGATTGGTTGTTTTTTGCTTCCCTATGTTCCAAATCACCAATCTGGTTCTTGGCTTCATCCACTCTACTGTTGTTTCCCTGTAACTTGTTCTTTATTTCAACTAGTGTATTTTTCATTTCTTACTGGGCCATTTTATGCTGTTGAGGTCTTCACTAAGTTCCTTGAGCATCACTGTAACCAGTGTTTTGGACTTTGCATCTGATAGATTGCTTATTTCCATTTCATTTAGCTCTTTTTTTATAGTTTTGATTTGTTCTTTCATATGGGCTGTTTCTTTGTCTCCTTGTTTTGGCAGCTTCCCTGTGTTTGTTTTTATGTATTAGGCAGAGCTGCTTTGACTCCATATCTTTCTAGTGTGGCCTAACGTAGTAGGTGTCCTATGGGGCCCAGTGGCACAGCCTCCCCTATCACCTAAACTGCGTACTCTTGGTATGAGCCGAGTATACCTTCCTCTTGTAGTTGAGCCTTGGTTGCTGTTGGCCAGATCAATGGGAGGGATTTACTCGGGCCAGTCAGATGCAAGGACTGGCTGTGACCACTGACCACCAACCTCTGACCTCTGTGGAAGTTCAGCTGTGCAGGGGCAGGGTGGTGGTGCCCTAGGGTGGTGGTGGGGTCTGTAGTTGTCTGTTGGGTGCACTGGCTCTGAGGTTTTCCAGGCGGTGCAGGCCAAGGTCAGCTCTCACCTGTGTTTTGCCCAGGGCCACCCTGCCAGAACTATAAAACAACCTGAGATGGCTGCTACTTGGGCTGGGCTTGGATTTTCCCAGGCAAAGCCAAGCTATGAATCTAGGCTGGTTGCTACTAGTGCCAGGCCTGGGGCTCATTGAGGCCAACTGTTGCTTGTTTGAGAGGATTTAGGAAGTTGTGAAGCTTGAGCCAAGACCAGCCATTCATATGGAAAAGCAGCTTGGATGGGCCAGCAAGTTGGATGGGGCAGTCTCTGGGGATCCCCAAGCAGTTCAAACAGTGTTAGCCAGATTGACAGAGTCTCAGAATGGCACCAGCTTGCCATCTCTTTTGGGGGAAGGTTCAGTAAAGGGACAATGGCCTTTGCTCTCCTCAATACCAGACCTTTCCACATTTGCATCATAGGGGTGACAGAAAGAGAAGAGAAAGAGCAAGAAATTGGAAATCTACTTGAAAAAAATAATGAAAGAAAACCTCCCTAATTTGGTGAAGGAAATAGACATGCAAGTCCAGAAAGCACAGAAAGTCCCAAACAAGATGAATGCAAAGAGGCCCGCTCCAAGACAGATCATAATTAAAATGCTGAAGGTTAAAGATAAAGAGAGAATCTTAAAAACAGCAAGAGAAAAGAAGTTAGTTACCTACAGGGGGGTTCCCATAAGACTGTTGGATGATTTCTCAAAAGAAACTTTGCAGGCTAGAAGGGATTGGCAAGAAATATTCAAAGTCATGAAAAGCAGGGACAACATTGCTCTATCCAGCAAAGGTATCATTCAGAATCAAAGGGCAGATAAAGAGCTTCCCAGACAAGAGAAAACTAAAGGAGTTCATCATCACCAAACCATTATTTTTTTAAAAGATTTTACTTATTTATTTTGAGAGTGGAGGAGAAAAAGAGAGGGAGAGAAACATTAATGTATGATTGCCTCTTGTGTGCCCCCTACTGGGACCTGGCCTGCAACCCAGGCATGTGCCCTAGACTGGGAATTGAACCAGTGACCTTTTGATTTGCAGGCCGACACTCAATACACTGAGCCACACCAGCCAGGGCCCAAACCATTATTATATGAAATGTTAAAGGGACTTATTTAAGAAAAAGTAGATCAAAACTATGAACAATAAAATAGTAAAAATACGCATCTTTCAACAACTGAATCTAAAAAACAAAGTGAGCACACCAGAAGAAGAGAGACAGAATCATGGATACTGAGAATGTTTTGATGGTTGCCAGATGGGAGATGGGTGTTGGGCAATAGGTGAAGAGGTGAGAGGATTAAGAGGTACAAATAGGTGGTTACAGAATAGCCATTGGATGTAAAGTGCAGTAGAGAAAATGGAGTAGCTGAAGAACTTATATGCCTGACCAATGGACATGAACAATGGTGGGGGCATTGTTTGAGGGAGAGGGGGTTGCTGGGTAGAGGGGGACAAAAGGGGAAAATTCAGGATGACTGTAATAGCATAATCGATAAAATATAATTTACTTTCCTGATTTCTGTTTCTGATATTTCATTGTTGGTGCACAAAAATAAATGCTTTTGAGTTCTGAATTTGACTTTGTATTTCGCAAAACAACCAAATTCACTTATTATGCTGAATAATTTTTGGTGGAGTCTATAGAGTTTTCTATGTATACTATCATGTCACATGCAACCAATGACAGTTTTACCTCCTCCTTTCCAATTTGGATACCTTTTATTTCTTTTTCTTGTCTGATCACTGTGGCTAGGACTTCCAATACTATGTTGAATAGAAATGGTGAAAGCAGACATCCTTGTCTTATTCCTGATCTCAGTGGGAAAACTTTTAGTTTTTGCACTAGTACACTGTTAGTGGGAATGCAGACTGGTGCAGCCACTGTGGAAAACAGTGTGGAATTTCCTGAAAAAACTAAAAATGGAACTGCATTTTGACCTGGAAATTCCACTGCTGGAATTGTACCCTAAAAATCCTGAAACACCAATTCAAAGAACCTATACACCCCAATGTCCATAGTAGTGCAATTTACAATAGCCAAGTGCCATGAGTAAATGAGTAGATCAAAAAACTAACTGTGTGTTAGTTCATCAAAATGAAACTGTGTGTTTCATTTACACAATGGAATACTACACAGCGGAAGAAAAGGAGGAGCTCTGACCCTTCACAACAGCATGGGTAGATCTGGAGAGTATTATGCTAAGTGAAATAAACCAGGCAGTAAAAGACAAATACCATACGACCTCACCTATAAGTGGAACTTAATCAACAAAACCAACAAGCAAGCAAAATATAACTAGAGACATCGAAATAAAGAACAAACTGACAGTAACCAGTAGAGGTGGGGAGGAACAAGGGAAAGAAGGGGAAGGGATGTCAAGGAACATGTATAAAGAACTCATGGACAAAGACAAGGGGGGTGGGGTAGGATCGAGGGTTCTAGGTGGGGGGTGGTTGGAGCAGGGGAGAGTGGTGGGAAGAAAATGGGGACAACTGTAGTTGAACAACAATAAAAAAACTGAATTAAATTAAAAAATATAATTAAAAAAAAATTTTTAAAAATGAAGCACATAGGGCAGTCCAACCCAGGAGCTGAGACAGATACGCAGTTATTACAAGTTTTTAGAAATGTGATTATTAGCTTGGGCTTTGAATCCCACTCATAGCATATGATGCTTGTGGGTTTTATTCTTGTCATTACATCTTTTAGGTTGGGTTTCTTCTTCAGTGTAACTATGACTCAAGTATTCTTTAATGACTAAGCATCTCCTGGTTGACTTGTTGCTATCTGGCTTTTATCAGCTGCTGAACCATGCCTACCAGTGGAGTCCTCATCTTTGGGAGCCTTCTCCACCATTTTAGAGCATGTCTAAAAACATCAGAGATCTCTAGGGCCTTCCCACTCCACTGCCCCAATATCTAGAGTTTCCTACTCACCTCTAACTCCCTGGGCTGGAAGTAGTTCTCTTTCATAATGAAAAGGATCCCACATCTTGCTAGACCTTCCAGTACTTATGATTCTGTGTAACTTCTTGTCAGGGGCAAAAAGACTAGAGAGTGGTGTTGGTTATGTCAGTATCAGTACAGCAATTTTTCATGAGTTCATACACAAGTTGTTAAATTTCCTCTAGTTTTAAGGAGTTACTTTCTTTTCTTGCTTTTATACTTGTTTCACTAGTCAAGTCTTATTCATCTTCTTTTTCTGTTTTCAATAGGATTACCAACTAAGTTAGCACTCATTCCTTTAGCAAATATTTATAGAGGGCCTACTATTTGCCAAGCCCTCCCTGTTTTAGGAATTGGAAATAGATCAGTAATTAAGAATAAAACTAACCCTTCCCTCATGGAGCTTCTATGGTTGCCAAGGTTATGTAGGGTAAGTACCTGATATTAAGTTTTTCATTGTTGAGGCATTGCTTTCAAAGACATCCATCTTGAACAAACATATTGCCAGCTGTATGACAGAGCTATGAGTGAAGCACTTAGAGGAATCCAGGTCTCTCTCACCCACAAAGTTCCCCATGTAGAGAGTTTTGGGTGACTAACCTAGGTAACTGACAACTTCAGTGACTTCACTTAGCCCTTCCTGGGTCCTAATTCCTGCTTGTATGTTTTTTTATTTTATTGTTTAAGTACAGTTGTCTGCCTTTTCCCCCCTCCTCTCCCTTCCACCCCAGCCATCCCCACTTCCCTTCTCTGCTTCCACCACCCCTTGGTTTTGTCCATGGGTCCTTTATAGTTGTTCCTGAAAATCCTTCACCCTTTCCCCTCCATTAACCCCTCCCACCTCCCCTCTGGCTACTGTCAGTTTGTTTTTAATTTCAATGTCTCTGGTTATATTTTGCTTGTTTGTTTGTTTTGTAGATTAGGTTCCACTTAAAGGCGAGATCATATGCTTTTGTCTTTCACTGCCTGGCTTAGATTAATGCTCTCCAGTCCCATCCATGCTGCTGCAAAGGGTAGGAGCTCCTTTTTTCTTTCTGCTGCATAGTATTCCATCATGTAAATGTATCAGAGTTTTTTGATCCATTCATTTACTGATGGGCACTTAGGTTGCTTCCAGCACTTGGCTATTGTAAATTGTGCTGCTACCAACATTGGGGTGCATAGGTTCTTTTGGATTGGTGTTTCAGGGTTCTTAGGATATAATCCCAGCAGTGGAATTGCCAGGTCAAAAGGCAGTTCCATTTTTAGTTTTCTGAATTCACCAATAAAGAGCAAACCTGAGAAACCCTTGCTACCCCACACTCAGTCCCAATAAAGGCAGCACCCCAAGTCTGCATTCTCTCTCTTTCTCTACTTGTGACTTCCTTGTGCGGACACTGCAGGACTTGGAAGTAATAAATCTTGTTCTTTACATTCCCTGATGGCTGTTGCTTAGGTGGGTCTTGCAATCGTAAGAACCACAAGGGCTGGTCCAGACACAGCACTGGTTCTGCCGAAGAAATGCCTGGGGGGTTCCTACCAGTAGTATGGGTGCAAGTGAGTGCCTCAGGCACCAAAACATCGCGATCAGATGGCTGAGACCAACGTGAAAGGTTATTTGTCAACCAGAGTCCAAATTGGCTGAATTGGGAACACATTTAAGAGGACCAATGTGCAAAATCCTGCCTTGTTCCTGAAGAATCTTCATGGATTTGCAGCTTGTGGGTAGAAAGACATTTTCCCTGGGGTTAGGTGTTGTAAAGCATGCATTAACCTCTCAGTGAATGCCAACAATATATTCCAGACCAATTAAGTGAGGATCTCCGTGGGTAGCTCCTAGGCAGTATACAGGATATAAACTTACAGCTCCCTAGGTAATTCCAATTTGCAGACAAGGTTGAAAAATCACTGTATTAGAGTTACTTGTTTGTTGAAGCAAAGGAAACTAAACTATATTTTACTTTAAATTAATTTTTATAGGACAATGGGTTTTACCAAAAGCATAATTAATAAAAAGGAGAAACTCCTTCCCACCCTTGTTCTCTTTTTTGTTCTTTTAAACCTTATATTTTTCTTACTCTCAGGTAATAATAGCTTTTTCAGAATTCTATAGGTAGTAATTTATTGAAAACACAGCTGAAAAAGTCATGGTAAAATCCTAAAGAAAGGTCTGATTTTTGTACCCTTGCATATGCTTTTATATCATTCTGAAAAATCATTTCTCTTTTTATGTATTTCTTTGAGAAATACTAAAAAGCTTCCAGACCCAAGCTAGTTGTCATTAGCTGCATGACACTAGAATTAACTATTGACTGTAGGTTTCCATGGCACCCTCCTCCGTATGACACTTGCATTTCGGTCAAACTGCTGTCACATTCAATAGAAACAGTTTATCTAATGTTGCTTTTCACACTACTCTGTGAGCTCCTTTATGTTGCTCCCCTTTATGACACTTATTTCATGTATTATAGTGTCTACAAAAAATGGATTTCATTATGTGACATTAATGAATAATACCTTTATTGTAGAGATTATTTTTAGAGAAATCTATTAAAATTAAGAAACTTGAATCCAAGCAGCATTGCGTTTCAACTGAAAAGGCAAGTGCAAATCAGTGTAAGGAAGTCTGTCTCATATTTGCATGTTTGCATACCTGCCTTTACTTTTCCAGACGTCCTCACAAGCAGAAGACAGCTGCCAGTGCCGGTGATGAGTGGGCACATTTATGGTTCAGTTTGGAACTCAGTAGCTGATTGAAAGTATGTTAAAGTTTCTCATTAAGATCTGTGAGGTGGGATCTCCTTGCTTGCATTCAGACCTACAGCTGGAACAAAAGAGAAATCTCTCAGAAGATAAGTGAGACAGTATCTGAAAAGTATGGAATTGGATATTATTCTATAATCTTTGACAACATAACAATCAGTGAAAGATAATATCAACTTTCTGGATTCTTTTTTTACAGAAATGCCATCTGGAACTGAAAATATTCTTCTGATAGCTGTAGTAGGAGAATTAATAACTGGAATTTTGGGGAATGGGTTCATTGTACTCGTTAACTGCATTGACTGGGTGAAGGGTCAAAATCTTTCATTGGCTGACCGCATCCTCACCAGCCTGGCTCTCTCCAGAATCACTGTTCTTTGGATAACAGTATTTGATTCATTTATAACAGTGTTGTGGCCACATCTATACGCAGTATAGATGAAAAACTAGCAAACTGTATTGTCATTTTTTGGACACTATCCAATCACCTGGCTGCCTGGCTTGCCACCTCCCTAAGCATTTTCTACTTCTTTAGAATAGACAATTTCTCCCACCCCTGCTTTGCCTGGCTGAGGTGGAGAATTAGCAAAGTGCTACTTGTGCTTCCACTGGCGTCTTCGTTTCCTCTGTTTTTCAGTCATCACTCAATAGATTTACTCCATCGTTTCTGGATTACTTAATCTCTACAAGACACGAAATAAACTCAACATGGTCTTCAGATGTAATTAAAACTCTGTATGTTAAGAGCTTGATTGTTTCTAATTTTATCTACTTAATTCCCTTTCTTCCGTCGCTGACTTCACTGCTGCTTTTATTTCTCTCCTTGAGGAGACACGCCAGGAACGTGCAGATGATCTCCGGCTCCAGGGACGTCAGCACCGAAGCCCATGAAAAGGCCATGAAAATGGTGACGTCTTTCCTCCTCCTCTTCCTACTTCATTTTTTGTCCTTTGTGTTGACGGGCTGGTGTTTCCTTACAGTGAGGAAACAGGAGGCCAGTCTGGTTATCACGTTGACATTGATCGCTTTTCCTTCGGGCCACTCATTTATCCTAATTTTGGGAAACAGCAAGCTGAGACAAGCAGCCCTGGGACTGCTGTGGCATCTTAACTGCCACTTGAAAAGGGTGAAACCTTTAGCTTCATAGACTTTTCCAGAATTTGCTATACTCCAAGAGAATTAAATCAACGAGGAGACACTGACGAGCCATTTTAACTGCAGTTTTTCTCACTGGATTCTTTCAGATACTAGTGAGCATCACAACTTTCCCTAGAATGACCTACAACTAACTAACAATCTACTCAATGTTTTTAAAAGAGCAAAAAAAAAATGTATCGTTGTCATTATAACACTTGCTAATAACAAAAAATATTTGAGACAATATGAATACAAATTATATAATGTAATGTGTATTAATTTTATATGTCCTGATAAATATTTATTATGTTTATATGTGAGAAAGACAAATGATTATTTAGAAATAAAAATCCCTTTGCTGGAGCAAGTGAAATATTTTTACAATATTAAGTTAAAAATCTCATGACAGCAGACATAACTTTTAAAATGAAGAAGCAGACTATCATTAGGAATCCAAGCTAGAATAGATATTATTGTTGGAGAGTAAATCTGTTGCGTTTATAAAAGGAAATTGAATAATTATTGCTCTGTGTATAATAACACTTATATGTTTCCTCTACAGGGATTGAAATCATACCTAGGCACCGAGTTTGTGTAGGGTGCATGTACGTGTACAAATTGTATGGAATACTAGTGTCCCTTGTTGAAGAGGACAAACATAACCAACTAACCCAGGACAAAAACAGAAAGTTTATAAGAAAATTCCCATATTTGTATAAGTTTTAGAAATGTTCGTGTGTATATATTGTGCTGAGTTGACTTTTATAATAAAATAATTGGCATGAATCAAAGTAGCTGAAAATGTAATCATAAGGCCAGCAGGTAGTAAAATTCTGCTTGCTAATGATACTACAATTTTGAATGTGTTTACAATATAATAATTTTAAAGACTATAATTGCAAACATATTTAAAAACTATCAATAATGGAGAAATCTTTGCTGGGGTTTACTGTTGTCATGATTTTTCAGTGGTGGAAGCAAACAAAGAAAAACTGGAAAATATCAATAAATGTTGACTATTGTGTGGGTTATAAGTTAATTTGGATGGGCCTGTAGGTCACATCTGATGCTGCGAAGAGCACGAAAACCGTAAGGATTTTGTAAAGTGTGCTCTTACCCCATGGAACTATGCTCTGGGGTGCTCCCATGTATCTATGATGATAGTGACGACAACACATGTATCTCCAGACCTAGACAAAGACTCAAATTTTTAGACTGTATTCATTATGTTGGAAACTATGTAAGAAATTTCCTGGGTGGGGGCGGAGGAATTGGATGAACGTGGTCAAAACCTATAAACTTCCAGTCATAAGATAAATAAGTACTGGGATGTAATGTACAACACAATTAGTATAATTAACACTGCTTTATGGTATATATGAAAGTTTCTAGGAGAGTGGATTCTAACATTCTCACCTTGTGAGGCGAAAGAGGTTTTTTTGTTTCTATATGAGATGATGGATGTCAGCTGATTGTGGATAAGTCAAGTCATTATGCTATATACCTTAAATTTATACAGTGCTGTATGGTAATTATATCTTATAAAAGTGACAGAAAAAAATAAAAAGAAACTTCCTGATGACTGTAACTGGGATTATCTTACTTTAGGAAAGCTGAAATTCCTATCACACTGGCTATAATTAGGTTCACATGTTGAGGATAGTGTGGTTTAGAAAGTATCCTTTTCAGAAAAAAAGATTAAAGATGACCTTTTATTTAATAGAAGCAAGCACATTTACAGTTAATATCTACATTTTAACGTAACTAAAGTTTTCTTTCTAATGACTAAGATTTTAAAGACGTTCTCACTAACCACAGACAGCTCTTGCTCCTTACGACTGGGATTTTGCAGGACCTGTCTCATCAGGAGCAAGCCTTCGCTTCTCCTGCGCTAGTTTTGGAGACACGAAGCTCTAAGAAGCAGAGGCCTATTCCTGATAATAGCACAGGAAATGACTATTAAAGGGTGAAGCCTTTAACAGGCTGGTCAGTGCCTACCAATGTAGTACATTCTCCCTAAAAAGACTGTAATTTTGAGACTAAGCCCTGTGCCTCCCCTTTCCATCGGGAGGGCCTGTGTTAGAGACCTCACGATGCTCACCAAGCTCCTGCTATCACATCCACAGCTAGTCCCATGCAGTCTGGAAAAAATCGTATGCTATTCCGAGACCAAATTGTTGGAAAAATGATGGTCGTAGGTTTTTTGTCAGTTACTTCTTCCAAAATAAACTTTTTTATAGTCTTGAAATGGTGAATTTTATTATTTTTTTCAGTTTGCCCTCACCTGAGGACAGGAGAGTTGCAATCACTGGTTTCTAATGTCAGAAGAGGTTTATGCCTGAGCCGTGACCCACACCTAGAACTTCACCTGACAAGATACTTTAGCGTTTAGGCCATGTTGTCTTGAACTTCACTGAAAGAAAAGGTTTTGGTGGGAACATAGATGGTTCAGTACAGATTTCAAAGAGTGTAATGCTCATAGCTCAGGTGTTTTGTCAGCTGCTGTTGATTAACCCTCATGTCCTCTGAGCCAAGGGCTTCCTTCACTGAAGTACAGACACAAGGGGGCCGTCTGCAAAACCTGTACTTACACCGTCCACTCATTTGTGGCAGTGGTTAATGCTGTCTATAGAGATCTATGTTGTGCTGGATTGCCCAGAAAAAACCATTAAAAAAGCCCAATCAAACAGCAAGTGTTGGAGAGGTTGTGGAGAAAAGAGGACCCTAGTGCACTGTTGGTGGGAGTGCAGATTGGTACAACCACTATGGAAAACAGTATGGAATTTTCTAAGAAAACTAAAAATGGATCTACCTTTTGACCCAGCAATTCTACTGCTTGGATTATATCCTAAGAACCCTGAAACACCAATCCAAAAGAACCTATGTGCCCCTATGTTCACAGCAGCACAATTTACAATAGCCGAGTGCTGGAAGCAACCTAGGTGCCCATCAGTAAATGAATGGATCAAAAAACTGTGGTACATTTACACAATGGAATTCTATGCAGCAGAAAGAAAGAAGGAGCTCCTATCCTTTGCAACAGCATGGATGGAACTGGAGAGCATCATGCTATGCAAAATAAGCCAGGCAGTGAAAGACAAATACCATATGATCTCACCTTTAACAGGAACCTAGTCAACAAAACAAACAAACAAGCAAAACATAACCAAAGTTAGACACCGAAATTGAGAACAGGCTGACAGTGACCAGAGGGGAGAGGGGAGGGAATTTCAGGGGAAAAGAGGAAGGGTTTAGAGCAACAAGTATAAAGGACACATGGACAAAAACTATGGGGGGTGGAAATGGGAGGGAGGTGGGGAGGGCTGGGGTGGTGGGCTGGGATGGGAGTAAAAGACAGAAAAATGTACGAGATCAACAATTAAAATAAAAATTAAAAAAAAGAAAAAAAAACCCCGATCAGATAGTTGGTTTGATACATTCGGAAAAAAATTAGACCATATGTTTTTTGGAAGGGGGTGCTTATTTTCTGAAATAAAAATCAGAGGTGACAGATAGGCTATTTTTAGTTTTAGCAATTTTGGGGGACCCAATGTAGATAAAGCTTCATAAAGCAGAAGCACTATCTTAACTTGTAGATTGGCACCTCCATTCCTTAGCCCCATGTTTAGTTTTAAAAATAATTGATTTTCCTGTTTATATAAAGCTAATCTGACCTTTGACTTTTAAGGCCTTTATTAATTACATTCCTGTTCGACTTCAGTTTAAGATGCTTTCAGAGTTTTCTTTTTCTCAATTAAAAAGCTAAAAGTTTTCTGAAAAAATCAGCTCTATTTGCAAATTAAATATTTTTGTTTATTCATTGGTTATAGTCTCTATTACTGTGCCTATGATTTCACAGCCAAGACATTCCTGGTACAGTGTGTCATCAGTGACTTTTGCCTTTTGGTTTTGCAGTTTACTTTTTCTCACTTTGGTTCTTATAAAAAGGTACATCCAATCTACTTCACTCAATACATGAATAAGCTATATGCCGCTTTAATGTTCATTGATGCACTCCAATACCTCACTGTGAAGAAATCTACGTACTTGAAAAGCATTTAAGAATGGTCAAGAATTTTGTGTTTGCTGCAGGACCCTAGTTTCGGCAGAAACTGGAAGGGATATCCTCAGAACTGCAAATGAAACTACTAAGAATTCCATAGTATCTTCTTTTCATTTGTTGTAGGCACTCAATAATGTTCTTTGGCCTTTCAATTATCCCAAGAGCACTGCTGAGATTTCTATTTGTGGGGATTAAGAGTGAGAAGGCATTGACTTCAACTGCAAAGATTCGTGACATGGCCTGGTGGTAATTCTACTGCACAACAGGCTACCACGTGTTTTTGTAAAAATTACAAGGAAATTCCACACCCATGATAATCCAAGAAGTGGACTGATGTGACTCAATCAAACCCAAATGTTGGGGATTCTGACAGTCACTGCAGGGGTTCTTTCCTTGATCAACTCGCCTGGGAACTTCTAAGTCTTCTCTTCAGACTACTTTCCAGGTTCAAAGTTTCTGGAATTACATTTTTCTCTCCCTCTCCTTTTGCCCCTATATCCCTAAACCAGGGGTGTCCAACCTTTTGGCATCTCTAGGCCACACTAGAAGGAGTTGTCTTGGTCCACACATTAAATACATTGTGACACGTTATCATAACAAAAAATCTCATCATGTTTTAAGTGAATTTACGATTTTGTGTTGGGCTGCATTCTTAGCCATCCTGAGCCTCATACAGCCTGCAGGCTGAAGTTGGGACACCCCTGAAAACTTTCCATTCCCATCCCTTTCCGTCTCCTGGTGTAAGTCCTGTTTTCTTCTCGACTCTATCAAGTGCTACTGATGCTCCACCAAGAAAAGCCTCCACTGAGATACAGCTGCAAGATTTTGTAATAAAATTTAGTCAGGCCTCCTCAGGGCAGTGACAGGCACAGCTTCGACATTCATGATTACCTGATCTCTACTCCTTTCCATCCCACAGAAAGTGCCCTTTTCCGTCTCCCCCATCCCCTTCCTTCCTCTCCCTCTCAGAAAGGCCAAATGACTTTAGGTAGCATAGTATAAAATACTTAAATTTACACATCAAGTCATATTGAATATTTATAGTCTAATACATATAACCCTCAATAATTAAGATACTATTACCTAGGTACTACTTCTGTTTGAAAATCTGAGAAAAGAAACAGGATTATTCAGAATTACTTAAATTAAAAAAAAATGAACCCCCAGTCAAATATATGTTTAGGAATAAATGTGAGATTTAATTGCAGTTTGGCCAGTCCCTGAGACCTTGTGAAAGTTATTTAACCTCTTTATGTTCCAGTTTCCTTCTCTGAAAAATAAAGTTGAAACTGTCTTCTTTATAGGGTACATAGGAGAATTATGGATATTTTAAATATAAATAACTTTTCATAGTTCCTGGTATAAAAACCTCAATAAGTTTAAAAATGCTGATAGTGATATGCTCTTTTAGCCAAGTAATTATATGTGTTCTCACTCTCAATTTTAACAAATTGTTATTCCCTAACCTTTAAGTTATGTTCCTATGATCAGCATTTCCCTTTTATAGTCAAAACTGTTACCAGTTACTACTTCCCATCATGCTTATCACTTATACTTCATAAACAAGATTTTCTTTATTGATCAGAATTACACCACCTCTTTGCTTTGTCATGCTTGAAAAATCCCTGGACCAATCAATATTCACGATGGACTGAAAAATCTCAATTTATGGACAATTAAGTGGACCACCTTAATATCAGGGGCAAATACATCTTTACTTCCTTTACTGACTAATAACTATTTGTGGAAAAACCAACTAATTTGGCATTCATTCAACAATATTTATTATGTATTTTGCAATAGACAATGTTCTAGGGGAGATTGCAATGAACAAACAAAATCTTTGGCTTCACAGACGTTACCTAAAAGGATGCCAAGAAGAATGAAATTACTCATAAATTAGAATTGGTTTAGTCAGGGCAAGAATATTGCTATCTCCCATGGGAAACTTCATTAAGTTGTATCATGTGGGAAGAAAAATACACATCTAGGTTTAAGAACAATTGTGAAGAATAAATGTTAAATCAAGGAGCTTTCATTCAGCTCCTACTATTTATTTGCTGATACTCCAGGCTGTACAATACAGCGTTAGCTTCTTCAGTGTAACACAAGACAGAGCTGAAGAAAAAACATGGAAGGGGGGAGCATCTCTGTATCTGACCATACCAGGATGAATGGCAATCTCGTTCTTTTGTTACAAACTGAGACATTAGTGCATCTAGAGAATAGTGAGGCCCAACATGTTAAGTCCCTTGGCATCAAATTACATTTGTGATATTTTAGACAAAATACCTTCCTTCCTGCACTCTAGCACAGCAATATGTAATTACCAAGATTTTAGAAATGTCTTACTTCATATTAAAAAATCTGATAATTAATGATTAGGCAAAAATAAGGCAACCTATGACAGTGGCATAGGTTGATATTAACACAACCCTTAGAGAGAGTAAAAGAAACAAACTCTCTAATCTAGTCAGAGGTATCTGGGAAAAACTTGATGGAAGAAGTGACATCTAAGCTTAGCCTTAAAACACAGGCAGCGTAACCGTGGAGGGTGTGGGAGGGAAGGGTAGGGAAGGCAGAAGGAAGTTTAAGTAGAAAGAGAAGGATATGCTCAATAGTGTGGCTGCGGATGAGGAGTAAAGGGTAGGAAGAACAATTACTAATATCCAGACATGGTGCCGGGTGGGGTGCTTATTTTATAACCCTAGAGTGTGGTTGTTTGTTTGTTGGACATAATCAGTGAATATATAGAACATTGCAAGTAGTTTAAATCTTTACCTTGGTAGATAATAGCTCCTTTCAGCTCAAAGGTCTCACCAAAATCTTCTTGGAGGCTCTTCCTCACACCCCTAGGGCTACTACTCTACCTATCTTCTTAAGGACTGAAAATCTGCACTGGAAAAGCAGGCATTCCATGAGTGAGTTTTTAGTTTTATTCATATACTGAGATACTCTGTTACAACAAATAGCATTTATTGTGCATGTATCAAGCACTAAAGCAGGCTTATTTTTAATTCTCAGACTGACTGGTCAAGGTGGCTACTTTACCCATATTTAATAGATAAGGAAACTGGGGCTGAGGCAGATGAATGGACTCACCTAAGACCACAAAATTAGAGTTTGCATTTTAACAGGGGTCTACTAACTTAAAAACCCAATCCTTTCAACCTGGTGGCTCTTAGCCCATGGTGTACATTTAAATTACATTAAAAATTAACTTAAATAAATTTCATTTAAGTGAAATAACTAATCAAATAACTATAGACAGTTAAGAGAAATCAAAATAATACTGTCAGACTGGTGGGAAACAGCAACCCTCTGCTTTTTCTCTACCCATCTCTGTTTTCTCCAGACAACCAACTTTTAACTCTTAGCTGTTTCTTATTGCAGTTTAAAAAAAAAATAGCATGTTCAATACTGCTTTTTGTCTGGTTCTCCCCCATGACACACACCTCTCCTCTCCAGCACCCCACGTTACATAATCATTTGTTTTGTCTGTGTTTGATGTTCACATACCCATGACTGACTTTATGACTAGTAGTATTCGCAGTTGAGGTATGCAGTGTAGTAGTTATTTTAACAATTTTTAATTTTTCCTGGGGTTCATAACGCCCTCAGCTTTATTTTTTAAAAACGTGCAGACCACTATCTAGACTCCCTGAAACACTGAAAATCTCTTGACTCTATATTCAAACATGCCAGGTAGTCTCAGTTTTTCTTTTTGAGACTCTACCTGACTCTCCATCTTTAGGCATTTAACTGACTTCCTGCTGTTCTCTTCCACTCTCCTCTCTGATCAATATAGTTACATTGCTGTTTTAGCGGCTTTATGGCTACTCTCTAATAAAACACCATTTTCCTCATCCCTAAGGCTGTATCTTTCAACTTCCCCCTTTATAAGGACACCACTCGCATTCCATTTCTTTCCCCTCCTCCTTTTAACATCCCCACTTGAAAATTGCACTTTCGCAGTATCAATGCTGACAGTTCGTAACCATAATTGCATTCTAGTTCGTAACCATAATTAAGTATTCTCTTAAAAGAAAAAGACCACACACAACATTTATATAAATTATTATGATTATTTAAATGTTATTCATTAAATAGCCAAGATTTGTGCTGTAACTGGAGTTTCTTCTCTTTGGCACCACGGTCTTGAACCATGCTACTCACAGGAACACTGAGATAGAGTCCATTTTCTTACACTCCAACCCTCTGTTCAAAACCCTGCAGCATTTTACGTTTGGTATTAGAAGGATGCTTTTCCAGTAGGTTTTTTTTCCAAATTTCTGAAATGAAAATTTCTGATGGTCAGTTTTTTCCTGTGGGATGAATATATGGCTTCCCCATCAAAGCTTTAAGATCTTTAGCTTCTTATTCAATATCTTGCTTTCAATCCAATCCAATATTCCCGAAACGTATGATCTTATTTTAATCTCAACCACGAACTCGTATTTTACATCTTTTTCCTGAAAAATTTAGTAGCCTCCCTTCTTTATAAAACATCTCGTTCGTCCTTTTTGAGAATGCATAGCTTTTTAAATACTGTCCGTAGGCTTTAATTAAAGTCTTCACTGTTCCTGGAAAATCCGGCACGTCCTCTCGCGTTACAGCAGGATTTCTGCGACCTCCTGGGGAGCTTGGCTGAGAGCGCCGACCGGCCACCGCAGAGGGGGACTCTCGCGAGACGGAAGAGGCCCTGACCGCAGCTCCGCTCCGCTCCGCTTCGCAGCCGGGCCTCCCGGGAGTCCGCCATAGCGCCGGCTCACAGACCGTTAGCGTAGCTGCGGCTCTAAAAATGTACCTGCAAGCGGATGTTGAGGATCACCGAGCCCGCGACGTAGAAATACGGGAAATTCGTGCGCAGCTGCCAGGCTAGCTCAAAGAAGGCGAGCAGGGTGCGGGAGAGCCCCTTGCAGAATACCCCGTAGGAGGTGGGGGCCGCGGCCGGGCTCGAGACCCCGAGGACCAAGGAAGACGGAGCCGCCGCGATGGCCATGGTGTCGCTGCTTGGTGCCGAGGGTCACCGCAGGCCCCGCAGACCCCGACCAGCGGCCGGCCGGCGAAGGGCGGGGACAGTAAGCGGTGGCTAGTCTCCCTCTGCGCCTAGGTCTATAGCCGCTTCCTCCCCGTGTGGCTCCGCCCCTTCCTGTCTGCAGCTCTTAATAATAATTAGCATTTAGAGTTTAACCTGTGGTAGTTCAAGACAGTTATTTATATATATGCCATACACGTTATTTCGCATAGCACCTAGGGACAGCTATACAGATATAATTTAAACTTTAAAATGATAGTAAGCTTAAAAGGGGAAATACAAAATAAGTGCGTTAATGTTTGGGAGTTAAAAACATCTATTCCTATGTTCTCTTTTTGGACTTTTTATATTTTAAAACATATCCTGGAATCGAATTTTTCCTGTATCTCTCAAAATAAATATATACGTATTTACAATTACAATTTACAACGCATTTATAATTTTGCAATGTTACCATAAAATCAATGCAATTTTCAGTGCCACCAGAAAACATCACAAACTATTGTTCTTCCAGAATTGTTCATTAACTGTGCTTATCACTTATTGTTATTTACAGAAAATTTTGCTCGTAAATTAGGAAAACTTAAAAAGGGCAATCCTGGGGTGGGTGGGGGGAATAGACTGAGAACAATAGACAAAATTTCTCAGTTGCAAAATATTTGTGTTTACAGAATCCAACAATATTAATTTTAATCCTTTCTCCTCCCTCCCTCCCTCCCTCTCTCCCACCCAGCCTTCCGTCCTTCCTTCCTCCTTTTGTCCCCTTCTTTCCTTCCTTTCAGTAGAGGTGAAATTCCTATAGTAAGATCTGAAACCTATAACATGTAGGTTGTGTTCTTAATGCTGTAATTGGTTTTTATTTTTTCAGGTTTTCCTCTGTATAGAGTTATGTGAGTATTTCTTTATAACTTCACTTGCAGTTATAAAGAAGCATTCCCCTTACTTTGACCTAGAGAACGTTGAAAGGGGCGGCTGTCTTTAAAGTTATATGGATGGGTATAGTAATATTGTTGAGAAAAATAAAAATGGAAGATGTAAAGATTCAAATCAAGGCTACTCTGTGGGACATTCTATCAGGAAATATTTAAAAGGTGGTTTAAATGTACTTTTTTCCATAAATTTAATCCATCTTTTCAGAAAAATTTTTGCCACAGTTTTTATCTAGGGAGTTACCCTGGGTATATGGCAAAACAAAAATAACATTGAATATATTTACTTAATAAACTTTTGATATCTGTTATACTTTGTTAATGTAAACATTCTTGCATGCAATATTGAATATTTTTATGAACATTTGACTTAATATAATGACATAAGTATTTTGACATAAAAATGTTTATGAACATTTTATGAACATTGTGACCTACCTACTATAATGATAAAAAATGTCAGATTTTTAAAAACAGCTAAATCAAATTATAGCTTCATTAATTGCAGAAACTGACAATTTTTTTTAGGTTTTCATAGAACAAACAGGAGTTAGATTATTTTTCCTCAATCATGAACAGGCAGCATTAGAAGAAACTGTATTATTACTCCTCCTTAGGTAATGTTATTTTAATGATAGGAGCTGGCAACCCCCCTTATTTGAGCTTATAATATGTAGAAGGCATTTATTTAGGGATAAGCATTTTTCTCAATAAAGCCTCAGAGTTATCCCCCCTCAGAGTATTTATTATTTGTCTCTAATAGACACAAAATTTAGAGGAATAGATAGTTAAAATGACTTCAAGGCTAGCACAGTTGTATCTGAAAAAAAAAAAAAAAAGCTAAACTAATGAAACTAAAAGGAATAGATCTTTACTAAGATGAAACGCAGTTCAAAACAAAATAAAACCAAAGTGAAAAACATGTCTAAAGTGGGATTACTTTGAAATGTAAGGTACACATTTTAATCTATTTTTAAGGCTTCATTTATAGGTTTAAAACAGGACATGTGTACATATGACTAAACAGCACAGCCGACACAGACCAAGCGTGCACTGGTGTGCTCTGGAGAACGCTTCAATATGCTGAGAGTAGTACTGGTGCAGGCAGACAGTAAGAGTAAGTAACAGTGCTCTTTGGGGAGAGCAGAAGTGATCAGTAGGGTTGGTAACAAAGGAGTCTTGTGGCCACTAAAGCGGGAACAACTCCCCAGTACTGACATGCAAAGTTCCAGATCTCCATGACAGAAATGGCCCAACTCATCACAACAGCCTCCCAACTTGGCTGGCAACTGCAGGTGGCATACTGGACACAGGGGTGGGGGTACTGGACCCGGTGAAAAGCTGTGAAGAAATCAGTTCAGGCAACCATATGTGTTTATACACATACACCCCAACAAAGGGCATTGGTCTGACCATGGCCAAAGGGTCTAAACATGGTTGTGAATATGGTATTATCTTAGTTGGAGTTCTTATATGAAGAAACAAAACAGCTCTTGTCTGTTTTAGATAACACGTTAAAGAAGATTGAATAACTTGGAGAATCTATAGTCTGGCCGCAGAATGAGGTCATCAGGCTCTAAAATCATCCACAATACCAAAACCACTGCAGTTTGAGAGAGTGAAGTTTACACTGATGCCCCATTGCAGAGAGAACCAACAGGCTGCCCTGCAGACAGTGTAGACAGTTAATAATAATTTCACCAATGTGGTGGCACTTCTTTGCTAGACTGGATTCAGTATGGTCCCTGTTTCTTTGCCTACAGGATTCTATTTGATAGAGCATTGGTCATATTCCCACATATAATTTCAAGGGTGCCTGGGAAAGTGAATGTCTCATTTCCACCACCCTCAAATTGGTGTGATAGCCTTAAATTGGCTTCTAATGATTCTGCCTCCTGGTTTCATGCCCTTATATAACATATAATCTTGATTATGAACTGGACTTAGTAACTTCTAGTGAACAAAATACAGCAAACGTGAAGGGGTGTTACATTACATCATACATACATTTGCTTATTAACAGCTGAATTATTTCATCCCTCCATACTCACATGTCAAAGCCCTAATTCCCAGTAACTTAGAATGTGACCATTGTAGACATGGCTTTTTAGAGGTAATTAAGTTAAAATGGTGTCATTAGGGTGGGCCCTAATTTGATACGATAGGTGTTTTTATTTATAAGAAGAGATTAGGACACAGACAACACAAAGAGTCTCAATCATGTGAGGACACAATGAGGAGATGGCCATTTGCCAGCCAAGGAGAGAGGCCTCTGAAGAAAACAAGCTTGCTGACACCTTGATCTTGGACTTCTAGTTTCTGGAATTATGAGAAAATCAAATTCTGTTTTTTCAGCCACCAAGCCTGTGGCATTTTGTTATGGTAGCCCTAGCAAGCTAACAGAGTGCCCTTTCTTGCTCTTTGTTTCCTTGCTCTGAGGGAATCCAGCTGCCATATTATGAGCTGTTCATGGAGGAGCCCATGTAGCAAGAAACGTGTTCTATGGCCAACAGCCAATGAATACTTGAAGTTTGCCAACAGCCAAGTTCAAGGGTTTGGAATCAACAGCCAACTTCAAGGCCTCCAACTCGAATCTTGAGAGGACTGCAATCCTGGCTCATTCTTTGATTTCAGCCAGTAAGAGAACCTGAACCAGTGGCATGTAGCTAAGTTGTCCCAGATTCCTGACCCACAGGAATGGCAACATAATAAATACTTGTTTTAAGCTGCCAAGGTTTCGGGGGGTAATACAGCAATACATAATACAATGGAGACAGATCTCACAATGTGTGCTTATCAGTCAGAGTTGAACCAAAGAAGTAGAACCACTAGAATTTATTACCGCAAGTTATCTTACATGAGTGTTGAGGCTGGCTGATCAGTCTTTTTCTGCAAGGCTGTCTAATATTTGAACCTGAAGCCAATAGTCTGGCAATTAGGAAGAGAAGGTCATGAATGGACTAGAACACTACAAGCATAAGCTAGAACCCCACAAGGATGGACTGGATAATGTCTATCCTTGTTGCTGCTGACCTTGGTGACTAAGGTGTCCTGAAGAAGCCAAGGACATTTGTTGTGAAATTGAATGTACACAGCTGGCCCAGGAGTTATGAAAACTAAAGTGGATCTGGAGTGTAGGAAGAGCAGTTGTAGGCACAGCTGCTGCTTTATGTTAATGAGGCGAATGAGCAGATCAACAACAAAGTAAGTGCTGAAGTTTCAAATGTAGACATATTTTACAGGTTTCTGTTTACTTCCGCTGCTTGGAGTCTCAACCTCAAGGATGGCCCAGTACCTCCTTACAGAACTTCCACATGATTAAGTTGGGCCTATCCCACATAATCTCCCTTCAGATTAGCTTGAAATCAACTGATTTGAGACCTTAATTATATCTGAAAAGCCCTTTCCAGCAGTACCTCAACTATGATAACTTGATAACTATGATAACTGGAATGGATAACTTGGAAAAGGTGTGAGTATGCTACAAATTGGCTGTCACTTCCCTTCTGCCCTTCAGCTGTCCTGAGAGATTCTCTCTTGTAGGACATTTTATGCAGGAACATACTAGAAAGGGAATTCTAAAGACTGCAGCTCATCCTAGCCTAATCAGCATGTCAAAAAGCCATTTCAGTGGCTTTCATAATTTCACAGGAGTCTGGGAAAATATTTCAATTTAGTTTTCTAAAATGAGTGGTCTACTAAAAAGCATGTTTCAAGGATTCATTTGTGAAGTGACTAAAAATAATGACAATTGTCCAATATAATCTGCTTCTTCACGTTAACATTCACCTTTTACTCTACATTTAAAATTTACAAAACATCTAACAAAAGAAGCTACTCCCCACAAATTAAGTGTCTATTTTGCATGAAAAATCACATCAAGACTTAGCATCTTAAAACAGCAGTAATCACCATGATCTCTCATGGTTCCTAAGTCAGGAATTCAGAAATGAGTTGGGTGATTTGGCTCTGAATCTCTTATAAGGTTACAGTCAAACAGTGGTTGGAGTGCATCTTGAAGGCTTCTACCAAGTGCCTGTGTGTGCTAGGAAGACTTGAATAGCTGGGACCTGGAAGACCTTAGTTATCTCAATTCTATTTCTATTTGGTTCTCCACATGGTATCTCAGCATTGTTATTCAGGTTTCCAAAGGCAGATGTCCCAAGAAGAATTAGCTGTTCAACTTAGTCTAAGAAGTTAGTTACTCAGTGCCTATGATCTCTATTGAAGGGTAGGGGCATTAGACTCCACCTATTTAAGCTGTGTCAAAGCATTTGGTCATATTTCCAACCACAAAAATCATAGATCTAAAAATATACTCACTTTTCCAATTTTATCCTCATTCAAATCCATCATCTCTGGACAATGCCATTTGTCCACTATTTGCATCATGATCCTTCCTCCACAGTTTATAATCTATAGACTATACTGTAAAACTAATTATCACCAAAGAGCTTACATGAAATAATGGGAAAAAGAAAAAGGAAAACATGAAAAGTAGTAAAAATGTACACACAACATATTTCATTTAGAGTAATGATCAAACAGCTCCAACAGTTCCACAAATATTATTTATAAACTAGATAAAATATAAAAAGCAACTATTTGAAAGTACTGGAGAATGATCCAGGAAGCAGATACTGGGGAGGGGCCAACACTTGGAAGAAGGGGACAGAAGGAAGTGGGTTTCCTGTTTTTATCATTGGCCCCAGTTTGCACTATGCAAGGCGGCTAATATTTTAGCAGGAAACCTATAGACTTACTGGGTTGAAGAAACAGAGTACAGAGTTCAGGGTAACAAGAGCAGCAGGATCTCAGGGGAACATCTGAGAAAGAAAATGGTGAGAGAAGGGTAGCTCCACTTCTCAGTTTGAACTAGCACTAATCTTTTGCTGATCCACATACTATGTATGGGGCAGACTCCAAGAAGGACAGCTAAACTGCCGTAACTGTACTGACATTTCAGCCCTCATCAATTACATAAAAGACAGAGCAAGAAGATTTCATACTGTAGGACAAAATTACTCTCTTTTTTCTTGAAAGCCAAAAATACATTTCATTATTTTACCTTACAGTGATATTCCTTGTCTATTCTTGTGCCCAGCCCTGCTTGAATTAATTTTAAAATTCCAATTTTAAGAGTTTCAATCAAGACGGTGGCATAGGTAAATGTAGTCCCCTAATCCCCCCTCAACCACATCAAAATTACAACTAAACTCTAGAACACCTATCATTCAAAACTGTGTGAAATCTAGCTGAACAGAAATCCTACAACTAAGGATATAAAGAAGAAGCCACATCAAGACTGGTCAGAGGGACAGAGACTCACAATGGGCCTCCTTAAGGGCGAGGGGTCATAGCCCCAAACTAGGCACCCCCTCCACCCCAGTCCAGGGTTCCAGTGCCAGGAAGAGATATTTCCATAACTTTTGGTTGTAAAAACCAGATTAGATTATGGCTGAATGAGACAGAGGGCATCTGGAGCCCAGATGTTCCTCTTAAAGGGCCCACATGTGGACTTCGTTGAACTCACTTACTCTGAGTTCCAGTGCTAGGGCACTGGAATATATGGATAGGAACTGAGTAGTCTGGTATTTGGATGAGAGCTGCAGAGGTAGCTTTCTTCCAGACAGAAGTGCTGGCAGAGGTCATTGTTACTTGATTGGGCCCTCCTTCTACAGAGGCCTATGTTGGGCACCATATCTGAGTCTCCATCAACCTGGCTAATACTGTTTACCCCACTCTGGTGATTCCCCAAGACCCTGCCCCACCCAACTTTCAGGCCCAACCCAAGTAATTTTCAGTGGCTTTTCCCTATAAACAGCATCTCTTGTACATGCTTCAGACTTTCCTAAAATCTCTCAAATAAGCAGCATCTGGCCTCAGTATACTCCATATCACTTGCTAAGTTACCCTAGGCCCAGCACTAGCTGAAGTCATCCTTGGGTCACAGCTTGACCTGTCCTGGGCACCTCCAAGCCCATCACAGTAGCAGCCATCTGCAGGTTACATTGTAGCTCATGCCAGGTGGCCCTGGACAGAGCACAGGTATTTTCTGAGCTTGGCCTGCACCTCCCAGGAGAACCCAGAGCTAGTGTACCCAATGGATAGCTTCAGACTATGTCAAAGCACCACCTATCTCCTCCACAAGGGACACACTCACAGAGCAGACTTAGCAGGCTCCAAAGCATTGCTGAAGTAAGTCCTACTTTGGGGGTCAGACCCTGCACAGCTCATCGTCCACATGGTCACAGCCAGTCCTTGCAACCAGTCAGTCTGTGGGTAAATTTCTCCAACTGAGGTGCTAAAATCAATCAAGGCTCAACAACAACAGGAGGAAATACACAGTGCACAAAGGGGGCACACCTGGTGTGCCCAGCTCAGGTGATCCATGATACAGGACCTTATAGGACACCTACTATGTAATACCATGCTACGAAACCCCACAGGTATAGCAGCTTTACCTAATACATAGAAACAAACACAGGGAAACTGCAAAAATGAGGAGACAAAGAAACATGTCCTGAATGAAAGAACAGAACAAAACTCCAGGAAAAAACCTAAACAAAATAGACATAAGCAATGTATTAGATGCAGAGTTCAAAATGCTCATAAAAATGCTCAATGAACTTTGGGAAGAGTAGATAAACTTAGTGAAAACTTCAACCAAGAAATAGGAAATGTAAAAACAAAGATAGAAAATATTTTAAAAAGCCAGTCAGAAATGAGGATACATTAACTGAAATGAAGACTATATTACAGGTGATCAAAGTAGAGTAGATTAAGCTGGGAATCAAATCAGTGATTTGTAATTAAGGAAGCAAAAACACCCAATCAGAAGAGCAAAAATAAAAAAATAAAAATTGAGAATAGTGTAAGGAGCCTCTGGGACAACATTTGCATCACAGGTATGCCAGAAGGAGGAGAGAGGCAGCAAAAAATTGAAAACCTATTTGAAAAAAATGATGAAAAACCTCCCTAACTTGGGGGAAAAACAGACATACAAGTCTGAGAAGCACAGATAGTACCAAACAAGATGAACCAAAAGAGACCCACATTAAGACACAACATAATTAAAATGCAAAAGGTTAAAGATAAAGACAGAATCTTAAAAGCAGCAAGAGAAAAGCAGTTAGTTACCTACAAAGGAGCTTCCATAAGACTGTCAGTTGATTTCTCAACAGAAACTTTGCAGGCCAAAAGGGATTGACAAGAAATACTCAAGACAATGCAAAGTAAGGGCCTACAACTAAGATTACTCTACCTAGCAAAGCCATCTTTTAGAACCAAATGACAGATAAAGAGCTTCCCAGACACCCCCCACCCCAAAAAAGCTAAAAGAGTTCATCATCACCAAACCAGTACTATATGAAATGTTAAAAGGTCTTCTTTAAGAAGAAGAAGATCAAAACTATGAACAAAAAAAATGGCAATAAATACATATTCATCAACAACTGAATCTAAAAATCAAACTCAGAAGCAGAATAGAAACAGAATCATAGGTACAGAGAACATTTTGACAGTTGTCCGAAGAGAGGACTAGGGAGATAGGTAAAAAAAAGTTAAGGGATTAGGAAGTACAAATTGGTTGTTAGAATAGTTGTGAAGATGAAAGTACAGCATAGGGAATATAGTCAATAATACTCTAATAACTGTATGGTATCAGCTGCGTGTGAGATATATTGGGATGATCACTAAGTTATGTAATGTCTTATCATTGAGGTGTACACATAAAACTAGTAAAAGTATGCCAACTATAATTTAAAAATTAAAAAATGATTTAAAAATAAACTAATCATGATGATGAGTGTTAATATCAGAATTTCAACTGTGTTTCATTCATATATATGTCTGTGGTTAGTCTAATAGTACCCTATCTTTATTAATATAGCTTTGTAGCAAACTTTGAAATTAGAAACTATAATCCTCCAGTTTTGTTCTTTAAAATTTTTTTTTAGCTATTGTGAGTGCTTTCATTCCCATGTACATTTAAGGAATAATATGCACTTTCCACAAAAATAGCCTTCTGGGATTTGATAGGGATTGTGTTAAATGAATAGATCACATATCTGTTCATCTAAAAAGTTCCCTCTTAACTAGACTTTAGTTCACTGGTCCTCCTTCCTTATACAGCTCTGCGATGCATTGAAAGCATGATTTTGACAATTTATTCCCCTTGGTTGCTTTAGCAGGAAATCTCATCTTATTCTACTGCTACTTGTACTCCTAAGTGGAAGTTCTCCCAAGTTAACTTAGAAGCATCATTTAATACAAGATCAAATGGGTAAAAATCCTCAGTGCCTGTTGTCTGTACCAGACAGGCACATGAAAGCACTCTACTCAAACAGTATACTTCCTCCTCACAAAGACCACCAGAAAACTTATGGTTACCCGATTTTTTTACTGGTGATTATACTGTGGCAGAGAGTGGTTTTAAATGAGAGTCCGAGATCACAGATATACACTGCAGAGAATTTTAATATTCCTTTGTGGCAGTCCAGTTCTAAGCTTACTCTCTAAAACAATACATATAAAATCTGAAAAAAATAACTGATTTTAACATTTATTAATCATAAAATATTAAATAGTCAGAAATAAATTAAACAGAAAAAATAAACTGAATTTTTGTATACAGAGAAGTCTAGACTCTTCAATGGAAACCAGATGTTCTTTTGAAGTTTCCAAAGAATATTTATAATATTTCTGAAATTTTTAACTGAATAATTAATATTTAAATGTTAAATAGACACAAAAGAGAAGCTTCATCGAGGCCCTAACATGAGAGGTATGTTTGACTGACATCTATTAATAATAGGCTGAAAAGCCTGAATGAAATAAAATGGATTTCAACTTAGATGACTTCTCTAAGATTCATTTTTTTTATTCAGAAAATTATGGAACAATAATTCCTTCCATGCATGAAATGTGCAAATGTGTGTGTACATGTTTGGGTGCTTATGAGATTATAGACATGAAATTATACTTAAATGTTAGTTATTAGCAACCAAATCTTAGTGAACATTGGCCATGCTGAGGTAGGTACTCAAGAAAACCTTAGACTCTTTCTTCACAAAACTGACATTAAAAACAGAAACACAAAAAGGAAAGGGATAAATGGAGATGGAGACTTGATTTTAAGTGGTGAACACAAAATACAATATTACAGATGATGTGTTATAGAATTGTACCCTTGAAACCTTTACAATTTTATTAACCAATGTTACCCCACTAAATTAAATAAAAAATTTTAAAAAATCCATAGTAATCATGATCTTATTGATGACCAAGCTATATTGAACAATTTATCCTTCAGTGTATATTCAATGTATTGGGTTGTTAAATTTAAAATTTAAGAGAGGTTAAACAAGAAAACTGCAAAACAATGAAAGAGAGTACATCTACATTTGCATGAGATCAAACGAGAATTCAGCTTTCACAATAACATCAGTTATGAAATATTCCAGTCTACAGTAAGGACATAAAGAATTTGAATATGAGCTAATTTGAGCTGCTTGGGGCACCACAATGTTTTTCATAAAAAAAAGCATAGTGCTCTTTCATCAGCATGCTCTGGTGCTTTCCTGCTTGACACTGGAGAGTTTTAAAACAACAAAAATTTTATATACATTCAAGATTAGTTGCAAATAGAACTTAAGGTCAGGATATTAAGGGAATCATGACCAGTGATATCAGACTTGGCCTTTTTTTCCTAGACATGATAAGATGATTACCAAGCATTCTTTCTATCCTAGTAATAGCTGAATCTGTTCTAGGAAATTTTGCCAGTGTCTTTATAGCCCTGGTGGATGGCATTGATCAAGTCAAGGAACAAAAGACCTCCTGCGCTGATTGAATTCTAACCGCCCTGGTGGTCTCCAGGATTGGGTTTGCTCTGGGTAATGTTGTTAAATTGGTATGAAACTGTGTTTAATCCAGGTTTCTATAGTTCAGAAATAAGAGCTATTGTCTGTATTGCCTGGGCAGTAAGCAACAATTTTAGCCACTGATTATAGCCTTTGACTAGCCTCAGCATACTTTATTTGCTCAAGATGGCCCATTTCTCCAGCATTTTCTTTCTTCACCTAAAATGGAAAGCTAGAAGACTGTTTCTCAGGATACTGTTGGGCACAGAGTCAACAGGGCGAACCTTATGCTTTTCTTGGGGTCTTTTTTCTTATTGCCTGTTAAGCTCTTAATGCAGGATGCTCTTAGTGAGTTGTGGATGAATACCTATAGAGTTCATGAGAGAAACATGACTTTGCCTTTAAATGTAAATAAAATGTTCTATATTAAAAGTCTTCTTCTTAGTTTAACCTATGTTAATCCCTTTCTCCTGTCCCTGAGCCCTTTGCTCCTTTTTATTTCTGTCCTTGGTGAGACACACCAAGAATTTGCAGCTCAACTTTATGGGCTCCAGGGACTCTGGCACAGAGGCCCATAGAAGGGCCATGAAAATGGTGACCACCTTCCTCCTCCTCTTCATCATTTCTACTCCAACAGCAAGTTGGAGCTTCATTCAGGTACTGGGAAATCAGGCCATGATGGTCGTCATGGTGATTTCCACTCTCTTTCCTTCAGGCCACTCTTTCACTATAACTTTGGGGAATAGGAAGCTAAGACTTATCTCTGGGAGACTACTGTGGCATCTTAAATTGTCTGAGGAAAGCAAAACCACTAACTTTATAGACAGAATTTGAAAGAACTTTCTGTATTCTATGGGGAAATCTCAATAAAAAAACTTACAGGTTCTCTTTCAATTTCAACATTGTGCTTCATCAGGTTCTTTCCCATTTTGTTAAACAGCACTAAAATTTCCCTTACAGTATGCTTTTAAGTAAGTATATTTTCTCAAAGCTATGTGATATAATATTAGATTAAGGGAAATATCTCTTCTATAAAAGCCCTTTCTAGTAACAAAAGAGTATTTGAGACATGAAGAAGAATGGTTATAAAACTATATAATTAAATATTTATAAATTTATAAAAATATGCAATGCAATATGAATGATTATGAAATACAGTCACAGAAGGGGAAACAGTAATTCAAGTTTTTCTAACTAAAGATAAATTTAAAAGAAGAACTGAAAAAGGATTGTGAAATTTTCAGTGTAATAATAATTTACATAAATATAAAAATAAATATTAGTTCCATGCTTCTAATTTTTGGAGTGACCTGAAACAATGAGAATTTTCATACTTTTTTCTAAGATTATGAATTGGTAAAACAACTTTGCACCACAGTATGGCATTATTTTTATTAAGGTGAATTTACATAATCTAATACCCATTAATTGCACTCTTAACTTTTGTACTAGAGAATTCTTGGTATATGTGCATAAGGCTATATATACAAAAATGCGCATGTTCTACTGTTCTTACTGGCTGAAATTGGTAACTCATATAAATACCCATCAGTTACAAAATGGACAAATAAACTTTGGAATAGAATATAATACAAAAATTAAAATGAGGATGTATAAATTAAGAAATGTATAAATTTCTTAATATCTTGATAAAGGCAATAAGGCAGCATAGAAAGGTAAATTTGTTAGAGCAAAATACACATTTAGTGTAATGTTTGCATACGTTCGTGTGTATGTAGTGCTACTTTGACTAAATAAAATAACTGAGATTAATGGCAGTAGTAGGGCTTGCAAATAGGCAGACAAGAGAAATTTGCTTGTGAATAATGTTATTAAAATATGAATAAGAGTTTACATACTGTACTTTTATATAAAGATTATGTACATGTCTATATGAATGTGCTGCAAAAGCAGAGTACTACTTGTTTCAGTTCACTATTGTCATAACTTTTAGAATGTACTAAATACTAGCAAATAAATTGTCAGAAATATTTTGTTTTTAAGTTACTATCGACAAAGTTTTAGGTGAAGTTGTTCTTTCAAGCTTGCCCTAGTGCTGAGACTGATGTAGGCATCATTAGGTCATGGAGAAGGTCAGAACTGTTCTTATATTACAGTGATCTCTGCCACTTAGAAACCTGGAGGAAGTCACAACCATACGAGAACGCTCATTTAGCTGCCATCATCATCACCACCACCATCATCAATCTCCTTTAATGATTTATATTTCAAATGTTTTACATACATAAGTTGGACAATGTCTAAGTACTTTCTTCAAGATCATTGTGGGTAACTTACTTTAGAAAATAGCAAAGTTCAAGTTAAGCTGAAAACTTTAGAAATGGCGTGTCTTCATTTTCAACGTATTACTTGACAAAATTATTTATGGATGATCTTAAAATCATAGATTTAGCTGAAGAGCCCCATTTCTAATGTCACAAAGTGAAGGTAAAAGGGCTACTGAAAAATATAAGTTAAGAAACAGGATGTTGCTCTGTGGTTGATATGTTAATATTTGTTTATTTGAATGCATTTGGAGACCAAGTCCCCCTTTTTCAGTTTCACTTTAATGAGAGCCAGCAGTAGACAGGCTGCCATCTAAGAAAAGCCCATCACGTTACACCTATTACCAGTTTCTTTCAACATTGTGAAGTGTGACTAGACCATGATTCTGTCTGTTCTGTGACCAATGTTTGGGGAAAAAGGACATTGTTACCATTTTGTTTTTAACACTAATAAAAATGCAAAGGCATTCTTTAAGAGGTTCGTGTTATGAGTATCTTATTCAGTTTGTCCATAGAAGATGATTTATAGAAGAACAAAATAGTATTTCTAACGTGAATCATAGGGCATGTTAGTACAAAGAGACCACCTAAGGGAGTGGTGTTCAATTTCTCCTTGTTAGTCAAGATCAATAAAACAAATTATGGAGAGGTTAAACAAAGAAAATTGCAAAATGATGAAAGACAATATATCTATGTTTGCATGATAACAAATGAGAATTCAGCTTTCACAACAACATCAGTTATGAAATATTTCAGCCTACAGCCAGGGCATAAAATATTTGAATAGGAGTTAATTTGAGCTGTGTGGGGCGTAACAGTGTTTTTCATAAAAAAAGCATTGAACTCTTTTATTACCATACATTGGTGCTTTCATATTTGACACTGGTCATAGATGTTAAAAATACACAATTTTACACATTCAAGATCAGCTACGAATAGAACTTAAGATCAGGATATTAAAGGAATCACAACCAGTGGTATTAGATTGGCCTTTTCTATTGGAGACATGATAAGTTTGTTACTGATCATTCTTTCTATCTTACTGATAGCAGAATTTGTTCTAGGAAATTTTGCCAATGTCTTCATAGCCCTGGTGAATGGCATCGACTGGGTCAAGGGGCAAAAGCTCTCTTGTGCTGATCGAATTCTCACTGCCCTGGCGGTCTCCAGGATTGCTTTGCTCTGGGTAATATTATTAAATTTATATGCAACTGTGTATAATCCAGCTTTCTATAGTTCAGGAGTAAGAACTATTGTTTATACTGCCTGGGTAGTAAGCAACCATTTTAGCCTCTGGTTTGCTGTTAGCCTCAACATACTTTACTTGCTCAAGATAGCCAATTTCTCCAGCCTTTTCTTTCTTCACCTGAAATGGAAAGCTAAAAGAGTGGTTCTGATGGTGCTGTTGGGCTCTTTGGTCTTCTTGGTTTGTCATGTTGTGGTGGTAAGTTTAGACACAAAAATGGGGATGATTGAATATGAAGGAAACATCACTTGGGAGACCAACTTGCGGCACATTGCACACCTCTCAAATGAGACAGTGTTCACGATTGTGCACATCATACCCTTTACCATGTCCCTGATGGCTTTACTGCTGTTACTCTTTTCCCTGTGGAAACATCTCAGGAAGATGCAGCTCAGTGGCAAAGGATCCCAAGATGCCAGCACCAAGGTCCACGTAAGAGCCATGCAGACTGTCATCTCCTTTCTCTTGTTGTTTTTCATTTACTTCCTGTCTCAAATCATCTCAATGTGGAGTTCTACTACTCCACAGAATAATTCAGGTGACATATTGTGTCGGATTTTTGGAAGCCTCTCTTCTTCATGCCACTCATTCATCCTGCTTTGGGGTAACAAGAAGCTAAGAGAGGCCATCCTGTCATTTCTGTGGCAGCTGAAGTGCTGGTTGAAAGAAAGGAAGTAAGTGGGGAACCATGTGTCTTCTGGCAGAAAACAAACTGATGGAGTCTATAACATTTTGTAGTTCCTGCTGCCTTCATCAATGTGTACAGAGTTGGATACAGTATACCTAAAAAAGCTTTTACTTCAGATTATCACAAAAATATATGTGTCCATGCTTGTGAAAAATACAAGATTTTAAAATTATACAACTACATTTTTATGCAAGCAATATAATTTTACAAAATAGTATAATAGATCCCTTATTATTATGAAGCCATGGTTATTTACATACATATTCTATGTTACGATATTGCAATTGAAGTATTTATGATCTATATTTATGCATATTTAAAGACTGAAAACTAATATCAGGAAATCATTCCTGTTTCTGTTGTAATTAATACCATACATAGGTACCGGAGTGTGTTTAGAATTTTTTGTTTGAACCTGCAATCTTTTGACTGTCAAGACTATTTATTCTAAATTACACATTGAAGATGGATATTTGGAATAGAAATTATTCCATTGAATTCATACTTGATGGTTGTTAGTAATCATAACTGTTAAGAAAAATGTGCATAATGAAATTAAGAAGAGATTTAGATATTTAAAATGTATTTTATATACATGCACAATGAACAGTACTGGAGATTATTATATTTAATACAAGCAGGTTAAAGCTTAGAAAAAATCAAGTTCTACAGCAGTGATGAAGAAGAAAGTGAAAGATCATCACTTTTGAAAAATACTTCTATAGTTCAACAGGTGGTTAGGAAAGACATTTCCTACAATTTTTCAATTTGGAGAACTATTGTGAAGTCGAAAACTGATCAATTTATTTTTTTACCCCTAAACCATGTTCAGGTTTCTGAATTGACTGTCATCTTCTTTATCTTATGACTTAAAATTTCCTTTAAAACTTCACAGATAGCTTCAAATGTTCCTATCTAGAATATATGCTTGATATATGAATAGTAAAAAATTATGGAACTTAAGTCAATGATCTTTTTGCATATATGAATATTGATACCTATAATGTCTATGTAATAATTATAAAAAAGTGTTCAGGACCTTTTAATTAAAATCTTGTGGAAAATGATAAAATAGGAAGTGTGTTGACATAAATTGGTAGCAATGTCTATTATAAGGAAAAATGTATTCTTCTTCAACAACTGAATTTACATGTCTATATTATTCTTAGTACTAAGAAATTTTAACAACATTATCTATATCTTAAGATAAATCTTTCCCATATCTGATTCATTTGATTTGTTTTAATTACCTGTCTGCACCAGTGGAACAGAACCTTATAATATGGGATGATGTCTATCCTGTTTCCTATTGACTCTTCAGGACACAAAAACAGCCCATGAAAAGAATCAAAATGATATTCTAAAGACTACATCAATAGATGAATAAACTGTTTTAAGCCTGGAAAACCAATGACAGCATAATCTACCACAAAATCTGGAGGTGACTTGAATTTCCTTCTTTTGTTTCTGCACCCTTCACATGCCTCCAAATAAATCTGCACATGCTCAGTTGCAGTTGCTGTCTTAAACTGGGGAAAGGAATGCTGTCACATACAGCCCCCAAAACATAAAACATTGGATCCATACATAATATGATTTTAGTATTGTGTTTCTAACAGTCCTGATGTGCCTGAGGAGCCTCTGTATGCAGTTGCCTGGGAATCAGGCTGATGGCAACCACGCCATCTTGAACATGGGGTTTCCAAGATTGCCTTGGAGTCATCCCCATGCCAGACAGGAGGAAGGAAAGATGTGTGGAGGAGCACTTGTGGGAGACTTTGGGGGGATGGGCCTGTAAATGATGCACATAATTTTCACTCACAAGACATTGATCGGATTCAGTCATATTGCCACACTACCTCTGAAGGAGGCTGAAAAGTACAGTCGCTGTGCAGCCCAGAAAGAAGATGAAAGCCCTGAATTTAGGACAGAGATGTTGGAGGGTGCTTAGTAACATTTCAATTGAAAAATCAATACGTTATGGTGACACAAAGGAGTCTCTTTGTTTAGAAGGGGCAAGAGTTTATTCACGCCATTTTGATACTTTGACATGTCTTTACATCAGTCTTGAATTTTTCTCTCTGTCTTCATAAATTCTAAATAATTCAAGGTCCTGCTAAATATTCCTATCTTCATAAAACCATAATGAATTCTACATTGAAGCTTCATCATGTACATTCCCAGTATATTTTTTTCATAAATTCTGATTAGCTTCTACGATGTTTATTTCTTTTTTTTTTTTTTTTAAGATTTATTTATTTATTTATTTATCTTTAGAGGGGAAGGGTAGGAGAGAGGGAGAGGGAGAGAAATATCAATGTACGGTTGCCTCTCATGAGTCCCCTGCTGAGAACTGGCCTGCAACCCAGGCATGTGCCCTGACTGGGAATCGAACCGCGATCCTCTGGTTCGCAGGCCCGTGCTCAATCCACTGAGCTACACCAGCCAGGGCCGATGTTTATTTCTAATAATATTTAGTTATTTGTTTGTTGATTGATTGTGGCCTTGAACAAAATATAATTGTAAAAACATTTCTATAAATCAAATTGCAACAAAAATAATTGATATGTAGAAGGATGTTATTTTTGAGTAACAAATAGTGACTGAATTAAATAAAGTTTCTTTTTCTTAGCAATAGTTATTCAAAATTTAAAATATTCACATTTACATTTAAATGCATGGCTCCGGAAGATGAATGTGCAAAGTTTTAGAAAATAATCTCTCTCACTTTGCGTGTTTACATACTTGTCTTCACTCTTTTAGTCAGTGGCACAAATGGAAATTTGCAGATGGTGCTAAGGCAAGTCGACATTGTTTGCATTTATCCTGGAGATTATACAGTATCTGACAGTATGAAATATGATGGATATTCATGAAACATTGTGTCTTTTAATGGAACTGTTCTGTTTAGCACTATATTTACAATATAAATAGAACGAAGTATCCTTTTTGAAGATCTCTGGAACTCTACCACAACGTAGAATTTGGGTTGTACTTTCTGGAATTATGAAGACAATATTTACAGAAAGCATCATAAATGGATGTCCATCTGCAAACGTTTCACTATAAAGCTGTCAGCAAGGCACAACATTAGGAACTTTCTTATACGGATGTCAGCTGGAATGAAGGTCACATTTCTGGTAGTGGCAGCAGGAGAACTCATCTTAGGAATGCTGGGAAATGGGTTCACTGGACTGGTGACCTGCATCTACTGGGTCAAGAATGGGAAGATTTCCTCAGCCAATGTCATCCTCACCAGCTTGGCTATGGCCAGAATCATTGAACTGTGGGTAACACTAGTGGATTCATTCACAATGGAGCTAGCTCCACATCTGTGTGGTACTGGTGAACTAGCAAAAGTGGTCACTATTCTTTGGGCATTAACTAATCACTTAACTACCTGCTTAGCCACCAATCTAAGCATTTTCTATTTCCTTAAGGTAACCAATTTCTCCCACTTCTTTTTCATCTGGCTGAAGTGGAGAGTCAACAGGTGAACCTTATGCTTTTCCTGGGGTCTTTTTTCTTATTGCCTGTTAAGCTCTTAATGCAGGATGCTCTTAGTGAGTTGTGGATGAATACCTATAGAGTTCATGAGAGAAACATGACTTTGCCTTTAAATGTAAATAAAATGTTCTATCTTAAAAGTCTTCTTCTTAGTTTAACCTATGTTATTCCCTTTCTCCTGTCCCTGAGCCCTTTGCTCCTTTTTATTTCTGTCCTTGGTGAGACACACCAAGAATTTGCAGCTCAACCTTATGGGCTCCAGGGACTCTGGCACAGAGGCCCATAGAAGGGCCATGAAACTGGTGACCACCTTCCTCCTCCTCTTCATCATTTCTACTCCAACAGCAAGTTGGAGCTTCATTCAGGTACTGGGAAATCAGGCCATGATGGTCGTCATGGTGATTTCCACTCTCTTTCCTTCAGGCCACTCTTTCACTATAACTTTGGGGAATAGGAAGCTAAGACTTATCTCTGGGAGACTACTGTGGCATTTTAAATTGTCTGAGGAAAGCAAAACCACTAACTTTATAGACAAAATTTGAAAGAACTTTCTGTATTCTATGGGGAAATCTCAATAAAAAAACTTACAGGTTCTCTTTCAATTTCAACATTGTGCTTCATCAGGTTCTTTCCCATTTTGTTAAACAGCACTAAAATTTCCCTTACAGTATGCTTTTAAGTAAGTATATTTTCTCAAAGTGATACGACAATATTAGATGAAGGGAAATATTTCTGCTTTAATATAATTTTCTGATAACAGAAGTAGCTGAATAGAAAGTTTATAAAATTATATTTTGAAACAGTCATAAATGTGTATATGATATGCAATTCAATATGGATAAATGTATAAAAATTAGTCACAGAAAGGAAAAAAGTAATGCAAATTTTTCTACTTATGGACGAATTTGAATTAAGAATAGAAAAAGGACTGTAAAATGTTCAGTGTAATGATAATTTACATAAATTAAATGTGTAAATATTAGTCTAATGCTTCTAATTTTCGAAAGAATGTAGAATGATGGAATTTTATACTATATTCTTAGAATTATTAAATGATAAAACAATGTTTTTTAAAGTTTTTTATTTATTTATTTTTAGAGAGGGGGAGGGAGAGAGAAAGGGAGAGAAACATCAATGTGCGGTTGCCTCTCACACGCCCCCAAATGGTGACCTGGTCTGCAACCCAGGCATGTGCCCTAGACTGGGAATCAAACCTGCAACTCTTTGGTTTGCAGGTCAGCACTCAGTCCACTGAGCCACACCAGCCAAGGCTAAATGATAAAACAATTTTGTGTAATTGTATGACATTAAGTTATTAAGGTGAAGAAAGACCTATTAATTGTACTGGTCTTTCTCGTACTAGGGGATTTCTGTACATGTGCAGAAAGATATATATGCAAAAATGTGTGTGTTCTTATGTCTTTTTAATATTTATTTATTTATTTTAAGTATATTTTATTGATTATACTATTACAATTGTCCCATTTTTCCCCTTTGTCCCCCTCCACCCTGTATCCCTCATCCCTCCAGCATTCCCCCCTTAATTAATGTCCATGGGTTATACATTAGGTTCATTGTTTCTCCATTCCCTGTACTATTCTTAACCTCCCGCTGTCTATTTTGTATCTATTAATAATGTTTCTCATTCCCTGTACCTTTCCCTTTCTCTCCCCTCATCCCCTGCCCACTGATATCTCTCCATGTGATCACAATTTCTGTGATTTTTGTTCCTTTTCTAGTTGTTTTCTTAGCTTGTGTTTTTTTAGGTTCAATTGTTGATAGTTGTGAGTTTGTTTTCATTTTACGGTTCATAGTTTTGATCTTCGTCTTTTTCTTTGATAAGTTTCTTTAACATTTCATATAATAAGGGCTTGGTGATAATGAACTCCTTTAACTTGACCTTATCTGGGAAGCACGTTATCTGCCCTTCCATTCTAAATGATAGGTTTCCTCTACAGGGTAATCTTGGATGTAGGTCCTTGCCTTTCATGACTTTGAATACTTCTTTCAAGCCAATTCTTGCCTGTAAGGTTTCTTTTGAGAAATCAGCTGATAGTCTCATGGGAATTCCTTTGTAGGTGACTATTTCCTTCTCTCTTGCTACTTTTAAGATTCTCTCCTTATCTTTAATCTTGGGTAAAGTAGTTATGATGTGCCTTGGTGTGTGGTTCCTTGGGTCCAAATTCTTTGGGACTCTGAGCGTCCTGGACTTCCTGAAAGTCTATTTCTGTTGCCAGATCGGGGAGGTTCTCCTTCATTATTTGTTCAAATAAGTTTTCAGTTTCTTGCTCTTCCTCTTCTCCTTCTGGTACCCCTATAATTTGGATGTTAGAATGTTTAAAGATGTCCTAGAGGTTCCTAAGACTCTCCTCATTTTTTTAAATTCTTGCTTCTTCATTCTTTGCTGTTTGGTTGTTTCTTTCTTCCTTGTGGTCCACTCCATTGATTTGACTCCCAGTTTCCTTCCCAACACTACTGGTTCCCTGTACATTTTCCTTTATTTCACTTAGTGTAGCCTTCATTTTTTCATCTAATTTGCGACCAAATTCAACCAATTCTATGAGCACCCTGATTACCAATGTTTTGAACTGTGCATCTGATAGGTTGGCTATTTCTCTGTCGCTTAGTTGTATTTTTTCTGGAGCTTTGATCTGTTCTTTCATTTGGGCCATTTTTTTTTTTTCTTAGAGCAGCTGTTATGCAGTAAGAGGTAGAACTTTAGGTGTTCACCAGGGTGGGGTTCCCCACATCGCTGTGTTGTGATGCTGTATGTGGGGGAGGGGTCCCAGTTGGAACAGTGGGGCTTGCTCTACTCTCTGCTGGATTTCAGTCACTTCACATGCTACCCACAATCAAACTGGGCCCTTCTGGTGCAGATTCCCTGTGGGTGGGCCTGTGTACATTCTAGGACCCTCGGGGTCTCTCCAATGAACTCTCCTGTGAGGCTGGGAGTTTCTCCCGCTGCCGCCTCAACACCCACGGGTGTTTTCAGTCCGAGATTTGAAACTTTATTTCTCCATGCTGGGGCCCTGTGTTGTGTAGTCTGTCTCGCTCCCCAGCTATTCCTCCTGGTTTATCTGCTCTTGAATGTGGGACAGCCTGTTCCACCAGTCACCGCCTCGGGTCCGCCAGCTGCAGCTGCAGCCTTGCCTGCCCCAGTCCTCCAGCCACAGCTTTGCTGCCAGTCCTCTCTTTCTGGCTGCCCATCTCTGCCCCTCCTACCCATCTGGGTGAATGTTTCTTCTTTAACTCCTTGGTTGTTGGACTTCCATACAGTTTGACTTTTCTGTAGGTTCTGATTGTTTTTTTGTTTTTAAATTGTTGTCCTTCTTTTGCTTGTGCTAGGAGGCACAGTATGTCTCTCTATGCCTCCATCTTGGCTGGAAGAAGTTGAGTTGTCAGAAATATTTTGTTTTTAAGTTACTCTTGATGAAATTTTAGGTGAAGTTGTTCTTTCAAGCTAGCCCAGAAGCCGAGACTGATACTGCTAAGTATCATAAGGTCATGGAAAAGGTCAGAGTGTTTTTACATCACATTGAACACTGCCACTTAAAAAACTGTATGAAGGCACAACGATCAGTTAGAGACCTCCAGTTTAGCTGCCCTCATCACGATCATCACCACCACCATCATCATCATCATGATTTATCTCCTTTAATAATTTATGTTTCAAATATTTACATACATAAGTTGGACAACATCTAAGTATTTTCTTAAAGATTATTGTGGGTAACTTACCTCAGTAAACAGCAAAGTATAAGTCGATTTGAATACTTTTAGAAATGGAGTGGTTTTTATAGATTCCAATTTATTACTAGATCAAGTTATTTATAGGTGACCTTAAAACCATAGAATTAGCCCCATTTAAACATCAGAATTAGAGTAAATGTAAAAGGAGTATGGGGAAAGTAAGTCATGTATTTGGGTGATGTCCCTGTGATTGATGTATTTATATTTTGTTTATTTGAATATATTTTGATATCAAGTTCTGCTCCTTCTCTTTCTATTTAATGAGAGCTTCTGGTAATGATCCAGCAGTAGACAGGCTGTCATCCAAGAAAAGCTCATCATGTTACATCCATGACAGGTTTCTTTCAACATTGTGAAGTGTGACTAGATCATGACTATAACTGTTCTGTGACTGAAGTTTGGGAAAAGAAGGTCATTGTGACCATTTTGTTGTGAACACTAATAAAAATGCAAAGGCATTCTTTAAGAGCTTGTGTTATGGGTATTTTATTCAGTTTCTCTATAGAAGATGATTTATAGAAGAACAGAAATTTGTTTCTAAAATGAATCAAAGGATATGATAATAATAAGAGACCACCTAATGGGGTGGTGTTCAATTTCCCCTTGGTAGGCAAGATCAATTACCCCAGCCAGCAGTGTATTTATCCTCTTTATCAGTTATTTTAGAGGATGAGTAGTCTATAGTTGCTGGAAGGTGGTCTTAAATTCCAGTTCAATGGAATTATTGTTGTGTCTCCTGATAGAAGTGTTCCTCTCTTTGTACAATGACCTCCAGGCCTGCAGAACATAAGGTTGTGGGAGGAATAAACAGAAATTTTGATGTTGGGTTACTAGGGGTAATAGTGAGGGGTGGTGGTAACACTCCCATTTCTAGTTCTTGTTTCCTGCATTTGTGAATCCTGGCAACTGGAGAAACAGCACCATTACTACATGCTGACTTCAAGCATATGTGACCTTCTGGAGAATCTTCCCCAGCACTGCAAGCTATTACCACCTGCTGGCGTTGTAAGCGAGTCTTCAGTAGGCCATCTTGCAAGCCAGCTACAATAGGCATTCTCTCAAGCCAACTACTTCAGGATGGTGGGGAACATGGTACAATGAGTGAATTCCATGAGAATGTGCCCATTACCTCAGTTTCCTTGCAATGAGTTTGGTTTCTTAAATAGAAAGAATCAAGATTGTGTGCAGTACATTGATGATGGATAGGGCATTCTGTAAGTGCAGGGATAGTAGTTTTAGCAGAGGCATTACATTCTGGGAAAGCAAATCCATATCCAGAGTATGACACTTTGCCCCTTCCATTAGGAAAATAGTCCAGTGTCATCAGCCTGCCCTGTGGTAACTGGCTGATCACCCTGTGAATGGTGCCTTACCTGGGACTCAACATTGGTCTCCATGACTGGCAGATTGGGCATTCATCTGTGGCCACTTTGCTCCTGCCTCTGTGGTCATGTTGCTCATGGAGCACACTGGGTGATGGGAGGGATGGCTGGGGAAAGACTGTTAACCATAGAATAGGTCACCTTGTCTACTTGTTTATTAACATTCTGCTTTGTTGAGGTCATCCCTAGGGGAACACTCATACGGCACCCAAATATCTTCACAATTTTTTGCCCACTCAGAGAAGTCTGTCCCCAACTCACATTCTCAATTTGTCTTGTCACTAATTTTCCAGTCATGTTCCTTCCAAACTGCTGAACATTTTGCCAAATCATCGGCCACAAGACATGAGTCAGTATGCAATTACATCTCTACCCATTTCTTCTTCTAAGCCAAGTGAACAACCATGTACAAAGATGAGAAATCTGTCCACTAGGAGGGTTTCCCATCAGCACTGTCCTTCGAGGATGTCCCAGAAAGGGGCTGCAGTGCTGCTGCAGGTGTGCGCTTGGGACGGCACCTGCATGTTGTGCAGAACCAGCTGTAAGTCAGGCCCACGTCTTCCCTTCCTCTGTCACATGATTGCGGGGAACTCCCCATGAAGCCAATGGTGCAGGCTGAAAGAGAAAAGGCAGTGCAGCAGGACTGCGGACTATGGGCTTTTTTTGTCACTTCTTCATGCAGCTTCCTAGTACACTAGGGCCTGCTTGGGCCTGATCTTGTAGACAGCACTTGCATCTGATGATTGCACATACCCAACTTTATAGCTCTGTGGGTCACATAACGTTCAGTTCATAAGAAGCAGCTCAGGTAACTTGGTACCCCATTGTTAAAAGTTTGCCTCGTATGGACCTGTATCAGGGTAAGAGCTGATTCTCTAGCTACAGAGGATGGGATGGCTTTGCTTCACCATCCTAAAGATGTGCACTGTGATTCACCTATAGAGGCCTGCCAGAAGCTCCATACAGCATTTCTCTCTGTCACTGATACTGTGTATAAAATACTATAGGATCTATTGTATTAATGTTCTCCAGGATAGGCAAAGATTTAATACTCACACAAAATAGAGGAAGGCTTTTGTTAATTGTTTATGGACATACAGATAGCTTACTGTTGTGATTTTCAACTTCAGCATCAGCTCACGATAAATACACATAACAGCAATTCGGTAGTACAGATCTAAAAGCACCGTAACCCTTTCCAGAAGAAGGATATTCTTACACAGACAAATAGACAAACCCAAGACTAGCAAAGCAAATTCTGGGGCTTTTCTCACCAGGTAGAGAAAAGATTATTCTCTGCAAAATTGACCAAAAGTAAACCTCCAATTTTTGCTGTAGTATTCATTTGCTATTGCAACACAGAGCAACACAAATTTAACAGAGCAACACAAATTGTGTTTAACAAAGCAACACAAATTTGGTGGCTAAAACCCCGAAACACATATTTATGATTTCAGTTTATTGAATCAGGAGTCTGGACAAGGCTTATGGGTGTTCTCTGCTTCTGGGCCTTCCCAAGCTGCCGTCAGAGTTTTCATTACACTGCCTTCTCAACTTCAGGTTTGACTGGAGAGGAATTCACTTACAAGCTCACGCTAGCTCTTGACAGAACTCATTAGCAGCTGTCTCCATAGACACTTCATAACATGGCCGCTTACTTCTTCAAGGTCAGAGGGAATCTCTCTCACTCTGAAGAGTGTGAGCCACTCTTGAAAACTTTACCTGATTACATCAGGTCTGTAGGGACCAATATATTTTGATTAACTAAAAATTAGTTGATTTTGGATCTTAATTGTATGAAAAACCCCTTCAGGTTTGCCATGTTTTGCAAGGAACAAGAAACTCAGAGGTCCTGCCCACACTAAAGGGGAGGAAATTTCATGAGGCATGAACGTCAGGGAGGAGTAATCATTGAGACCCCTGTAGGGTCCACACAGCACAGCTGCCGCAGATGAGGACTAGTGTCTTGGCAGCGCACAAAGTGAAACCAGAACGAGCTTGGCCATATGAATGTTCACGAAAAGCCCCTCTGTACTAGAGTGACGGCTGTGAGTCTCACCAGCGATTTTAGTTCTGCAGAGCATCGTGGAAAGGGCTGACTTTTTGGGAGGGTTGAAACTGTCCCATTTTGTAATCCTCAAAAAAATTTTACATATATGTATATGTAAATATATATATGTGTAAATATATATACATACATACACACACACAGCCCCCTCCACTCTATGGGTAAGATTTTAATTTTCTTGATATTATCTTTCCACAAAGTCAAATTTATTTCTTTTTTGTTGTTTATCATGTGTGTGTGTTTGTCTTTGCTATATAATCTTTGCGTATGCCCAGCTCACAGAAGCATTATACATTTTTTCTAGGTTTATTTTATTATCTTTTATATTTACATCTCTGATGACCTGAAATAAATTTTATTGTATGGTCTATGAAATAAGTGTTAGGTAGGATAGGTAGTAAAGGAAGGCAGGGAGGAGGAGGGAGACGTGTCTCACCGGTTGACTCAGCAGTTCTAAGCCCAGTCTGATAAGATTGCGGGGGGTTCTGAACATCAGAGGCAGGGATAGCAGGAAGGGGGGAGTCCTTGAGACCCTGTGCTGGGAAAGGGTCCCTTAATTTCACTAAGACAGAGAGCCTTTACTACCTGTGAAGGAAAGCCTCTGTAGCTGTACATTATTTCCAAAGTTTAGAAGCCAGAGAAAGAGGGGTACCTAGAAAAAGACTAAAGTATATAACCCTTGAACCCCCATAGTAGGCACAGATTAGCTGAGTGCCTATTTGTAGCCTTGTCCCAAGTGTACAGAACATACTAAGAAACTTACAGTTTTATTTGCTCTACACATCGGGCATCTAGACTAGCTGGGTGCCTTTTGCAACTTTGTGCTTATATGTGTTTTATAAATAAACTGCCATCTTATTTCTACCATGAGTGTTGGCTCTTGCTCAGGTTTGTCTGTTGCAGTGGGAAAAGAACTGAGATGCAAGCTGGAGGTACTCGTGCTCTCTGACTCCGGTCTCCCCCATGACATAAGAATCGAAGTATATTTTTATAATGTCATTCACTTTCCCAGTGTCACTTATTGAAGAGAATTTTATTTCCCATTGAATTGTTTTAGTTTCTTGGTTGAAAATGAACTGACCACACATGTGTGGGTCTATTATTAAACATTCTGTTCTATCCATTAATCTATTTGTATAACCACCAACCAAATCACATTGAGTTAATTACTATAGCTCTACATTTTTGAAATCAGAGATTTATATCACTGAGCAAAATTTTCCATTTTTTATGTATTTTAATTTTTTGTTTTAAATTGCATTCATCATGCTTTTGGTGTTATTTTTAATGGTAGACCTAACCCAAGTTTACAAAACTTTTATCCTATGTTTTACTCTAAAAGTTTTATTGGTTTTTCTCTTCCATTTAGATGTCTGATCAATTTTAAATTAATATTTGCATACAGTATAAAATAAAGGGCTAAACTGAACTTCAGGTGTGTGGATATTCAATTTTGCCAGCATCATTTGTTGGGAAAATGAAAGACATCATTTCCCCATTGAATTGCCTTGGTACCTTTTTAATGGCCATCTTACCATGGTGGTGAGTGTTAATAGCTAAACTTCAATCATGTTTCATTGGTAAACATCAATAATTTTCAACCAGTGTGGTGCAAGAATATTTAAAAGAGTGACATGTGACAATTTAGTCATTGCCATTACCTTTTTTTATCTTAGATTGTCAAATAGAGATAAGATGTTAGCTGTCCAATGGGAATGAATCAGAATTTTACCTGTTTTGTCAGGTCAGAAAAAATGTGTATTTTATTGTGGTGCAGAATTTTAGTAATTAATTTATGTGTTCCATGAGATAAAACAAGGTTGAAAATTGCTAATATATATAATATGTCTATCATTGTTCAAGTAGTATACTATCTTGGTTAAAGAGCTTTGTGGCAAGTTTTAAAATAAGGAACTATAATTCTTTAAGTTTGTTTTTAAAAAATTCTTTTGGCTATTGTGAGTGCTCTGCATTTCCACAAACACTTCAGAATGTTTCACTTTCTGGAACATAGACTTCTGACATTAACAGCGATGCGTTGAATGTACAGATTATCTGTTCAACTAAATACTCCCCTTTAACCTGGATTTTAGTTCACTGGTCCGCCTTCCTTACACAGCTCTGTGATGCAGTTAGAACACAATTTTGACAATTTATTCCCTATGTCTTGGCTGTTACAGGAGGAAATGCGGCCTTTTACTACTGTTACGACGTCATACTCATAAGCAGAAGTTCTCCCAGGTTAACTGTGAAGAACCAAATATTACGGGACGAAATGTGAAACAATCCTCTGCGCCTGGTGTGCGTACCAGACAGGCACAACTGAGACCCTCTACTCAGACAGTATACTCTTCCTCACAAAGACCACAGGAAGCTTGTCATGGTTGTCCGATATTTTACTGATGATTATGGTGACAGAGAGTGGTTGTAAAGGAGGGTCCAGGATCAGAGATGCGCAGAGCAGAGCATCTGGGCTTTCCTTCATGGCAGTCCAATTTTAAGGATGTCTTTTAAAAATTATTATGTTATAAAAACTGAAACAAAAAATGCGAGGGTAGTGGTGGATTTTACATTTATTTATTTTAATATATTAAATAGTAAGGATTGAACAAAAAGGGAAAAGGACTCGTGGACATTGGCAGCATTATGCTGATTGCTGGCGGGGAGAGGTATAAGGGGGCTAAATGGTAAAAGAAAACGATATAATAAAATTATATAAAAATATATATTCAGTAGACAGAAGTGAGTTGAACAGAGAAAATAAACATGAATTTTAGTATACAGAGAAGTCTAGACTTTCCAATGGAAACCGAATGTACTTTTTTTCATAAATTTCTTTTTTAAAGATGTTATTTATTCATTTTTAGAGAGAGGAGAAGGGCAGGAGACAGAGAGAAACATCATTGTGTGATAACAAAGCAGTACCTCTCACATGCCCCCCACCCAGACATGGCCCACAACCCAGGCACGTGTCCTAAGTGGGAAATGAAATAATGAAATAAGATGGACTTAAACTTAGAGGACCATATTCAGACTCATTTTCCATTTTGAAACTTATGGGACAATAATTCCTTCCATCCATTAGGTAGGTGTGTGCCTGTGTTTGTTAGCTTATACCTTTATAAACAACAAAATTACGCTTAAACATTAGTTATCAGCAACCAGAACTTAGTGAGCATTGGCCTTGCTGAGATAATCAAGAAAACCTGGATGCTTTAATAGAGAAAACCAGAATTCTTTCTTCATAAGTCTGACACGAAAAGCAAACACCAAAAATGTGGGATCAATGGTGATGGAGGGAGACTTGACTTTGGGTGGTGTACACACAATGCGATATGTAGATGGTAATAATAGAATTATATTCTTGAAACCTATATAATTATATTAACCAATGTCACCCCAATAAATTCAGGAAAGAGTAAAAATGCCATAGTGATGATGATCCTAACAATGACCAAGCTCTATTGAACAATTTAGCATTTACTATATCAATGTATTCGGACATTAAATATCACTAAGAACGAAGTTGATGAACACAAATTATGGAGAGGTTAAACAAAGAAAATTTCATCATGGTTAAAGAGAACATGTCTATATTTGCATGATAGCAAATGAGAATTCACCTTTCACAACAACATCAGCTGTGAAATATTCCAGGCTACAGTCAGGGCATAAACTATTTGAATAGGAGTTAATTTGAGCTATGTGGGGCGTAACAATGTTTTTCATAAAATAACACTGAGCTCTTTCATTACCATATGTTGGTGCTTTCATGCTTGACATTGGTCACAGAGTAAAAAAAAAAAACAAGAATTTTATACCCATTCAAGACCAGCTGCAACTAGAAATTAAGGTCAGAATATTAAAGGAATCACAGCCGGTGATATCAGATGTGGCCTCTTTTTTACTAGACATGTTAAGTTTATTACTGAGTGTTCTTTCTACCCTAGTGATAGCAGAATTTGTTCTAGGAAATTTTGCCAATGTCTTCATAGCCCTGGTGAACGGCATCGACTGGGTCAAGGGGCAAAAGCTCTCCTGTGCTGATCGAATTCTCACTGCCCTGGCAGTCTCCAGGATTGCTTTGCTCTGGGTAATATTATTAAATTCATACGCAACTGTGTATAATCCAGCTTTCTATAGTTCAGAAGTAAGAACTATTGTTTATATTACCTGGGTAGTGAGCAACCATTTTGGCCTCTGGTTTGCTGTTAGCCTCAACACACTTTATTTGCTCAGGATAGCCAATTTCTCCAGCCATTTTTTTCTTCACCTAAAATGGAAAGCTAAAAGAGTGGTTCTGATGGTGCTGTTGGGCTCTTTGGTCTTCTTGGTTTGTCACCTTGCAGTGGTGAGCCTAAATTTAAAAATGGGGATGATTGAATATGAAGGAAACATCACTTGGGTGACCAACTTGCGGCACATTGCACACCTCTCAGGTATGACTGTATTCACAATTGTGCACGTCATACCCTTTACCATGTCCCTGATGGCTTTACTGCTGTTACTCTTTTCCCTGTGGAAACATCTCAGGAAGATGCAGCTCAGTGGCAAAGGATCCCAAGATGCCAGCACCAAGGTCCATGTAAGAGCCATGCAGACTGTCATCTCCTTTCTCTTGTTGTTTTTCATTTACTTCCTGTCTCGGATCACCTCAGTGTGGAATTCTAATGATCTGAAGAACAATTCAGTTGCCATGTTTTGTCAGGTCCTTGAACTCCTGTATTGCTCATTCCACTCGTTTGTCCTGATTTGGGGGAATAAGAAGCTAAGACAGGCCATTCTGTCATTTCTGTCACAGCTGAAGAGCTGGCTGAAAGAAAATAAGTGATCCACCATGTGTGTTCTGGCAGAAAAATGAACTGAAGAAGTGTAACATTTTGTGGTTCCCTGTACATAAACTTGGGTAAGATATTCCTAAACAAACATTTACCTCAGCCTATCACAAAAATTCATATGTGTGCATGTTTGTGAGAAATACAAGGAGGATTATAAAATGATAATGTTATTGTTTCATGTAGGTAATTTTATTTTTCATAATAATGTAAGTAATTGCTCTTAATTATGAAGTTATGCATATTTCATATACATATTCTATGTTACCATCTTTCAATTATTTTCTTATTTTTATCTTGTAATAAGTACTACACATAGGTCCCAGAGTATGTTTGGATATGTTTATTAGAACCTCCAATATTTTGGATGGTAAAAATATTCATTCTAAATCACACAATGAGTATGGATGATTGGGATCAAAATTATTCCATCATGAATTCTTACTTCTTGGTTAATAGCAATCAGTACTGTTAAGAAAAGATACACATAATGGCAATGAGGAGTGATACGGGCATTAGAATATATGTTATATATGTGAACAATAAACAGTACTAGAGATTATTAGATTTCATGCAAGCAAGTGAAAGCTTAGAAAAGATTTCTATGATAGGGATGAAGAAGAAACCAAAGCTGTCATGACATTTCAGTGCTGCTGTGGTTCCACATGCAGGTAGAGAAGACACTTCTTATAGTGTTTGAACTCAGAAGGCCTTTTTTGAAGTTGGACACTGATGTCAGTTTCTTCATTTTACCCCTAAACCACCTTAAGGCCTCTGAAGTCCCAGTGATCTTCTCCATCTTGTGACCTAAAAATGCTTTTTAAACTTGACAGGTACATTCAAATCTTCCCTACTTTAAAATATGCTTGGTATATAATGGAAAAAATTATGGAATTTAAGTCAGGGGCCTTTCTGGATATATGAAAAATTTTACATATAATGTTATGTTATAATTGTAAAAATATCTTCACGATCTGTTTTTAGTAAAATCTTATGGAAAATCATAAAATAGGAAGAGCATTGACAAAAATTTGGTAGCCATGTCTATTACATGAAGGAAATGTATAATTTTTTTCAACAACTGAATTTACATGTCTATATTATTGTGAGTATCAAGAAATTTTAATAACATTATCTATACTTTAAAATAAATCTTCCCCACATGTGAATTTTTCATTGTTTTAGTCATCTGTCTGCCCCAGGAGAATGTAAGCTGTAATGTGGGATGACGTCTACCTTGTTTCCTGCTGACTCCTCAGGACATAAAAGCCAGCCCATGGGACAGTTCATGAAAATGATATTCTAAAGACTAAGCCAATGGATGAATAAACTGTGTTAGTGCTGGAAAACCAATGACAACAAAACCCATCACAAAATCTGCAGGTGGTTTACTTCTTAGTTTTGTTTCTTCACCCTGTAAATACCTGTAACAAATCTGCACATGCTCAGTTCCAATCCCTGCCTAAGACTGGGGAAATGAACTGTAGTCACATATATGCTCCAAAACACAAAGTGACTCCTACATAGCGTGACTTTAATATTGCTTTTCTAACAGTCCTGATGTGTCTAAGGAACCTGTGTGTGCAGTTACCTGGGAATCAGGCTGATGGCAAGCATGCCATCTTGAACATGGGGTTTCCAAGATTGCCTTGGAGTCATCGCCATTCCAGACAGGAGGAGGGGAAAGATGTGTGGAGGAGCACATGTGGGAGACTTTGGGGAGATGGGTCTGTAAATGCTGCTCATAATTTTCACTCACATGACATGACATTGATCAGTCACATTGCCACACCATCTGTAAGGGAAGCTGAAACATACAATCACTGTGTAGCCAGAAAGAAGGTGAAAACCCTGAATTTAGGGAAGATGTGTTGGAGGGTGCTTAGTGACATTTCTATTGAAAAGCCAACTAGTTATTGTAACACAAAGGAAGTTCCTTTGTTTAGAAGGGTGCCATAGCTTGTTTATGTTACTTGGAAAATTAGACATACCTTTACATCAGTCTTGAATTTTTCTCTCTGTCTTCATAAGTTCTATGTTGCGGACCGTTCAGCCTGGTTTCAGGAGTTGTAACCCTCACCCCATGGTGGGCTGTATAAGAGCCAAGGGACCCACTTCATCTGGGTCTGTTTTGTCAAGAGGATGTGACCTATTAAGGAGACAAAGTTTATCGCCCTGGCAGGAGCACTGCTTCTGCCTCATCCATCTCTGGCCTCAATGCTTGGTTGGTTAGTCAATGACAGGTAAGACTCCTCATGGGAGGGGCAACCTAAGCCAGACACAACCACTTGGGAGGCCCTCATGGAAGGACTTAGGGGGCTGCAGCAAAGAGGGGGTGATGGACCCTCGCCTTTCGGCTATTCTGATGTAGCCTGAGTCCTCATTTCCATCTGGGAGATGTCTTCTGCTTCCTAATCGGCTTAAAGCCTGAAACTATGAGGGCAAGTGGTGCAGCTCTGTGCTGGCCAGGATGGTTCCCCTGGGCAATCAGGCATAAGAAAGGATTCCTAAAGTCCTGTGAAACCTGCTTTGCTAAGAGTACTCTCATTTAATTGATAAGGGTCCCAGGAGGAAATGGGTATGTCTCCTAAAGTTTTGCAACCCCCTTTCCGGACAGACATTGATTCAGATTAAGCCCTCAGATTTCTTTGAAATGTTAAACCTGAATTCCGGTGTATTGGAACCCAATAAAAGCCTAGTGAGGAAGGGGCTCTGGGTCATTCTCCTCCGAGAGTTTGACCACCTTTCCTCCCCAAGCAGATCATGTCTTGGTAGTTTTTATTTTCATCCATGACGGAGGGATGGGGCTCTGCGGGCAGAGCCCCCCTACATTTGGCTCCCAGGACAGGGGCCCCCACAGTTCTAAATAATTCAAGTTCCACTACATATTCCTGTCTTCATAAAATGATAATCAACTCTGAACTGTGGCATTTGTAGCTTCCTCATGTGACTACCCAGTCTGATTTGCTTAGAACTTCTGATTGAGCTTCTAAAATATGTCTTATCATTTATATTCAGTTATTTGTTTTTTGATTGGTTGTGGCCTTGAACTAAAAATAATTTCAATTGAATAAATTACATCAACAAACATACTTGACTTGTAGAAGGATGTTAGTGATGAATAACAAATAGTACTGAATTTTATAAAACTGTTTTCTGAGCAATTACTATTTAAAATTTAAAATACGTGCATTATTGTTTGTTGATTTGTTTATGATGGCCATTCAGACCACTGTGAAGTGGTATCTCATGTGGTATACAATGACATACCACTTCACAGTGGTGAGAATGACCATCATAAACAAATCAACGAACAGCAAGTACTGGCGAGGTTGTGGAGAAAAGGGAACCTTAGTACATTGTTGGTGGGAATGCAGACTGGTGCAGCCACTGTGGAAAACTGTGTGGAATTTCCTAAAAAAACTAACAACAGAACTGCCTTTTGATCCAGTAATTCAAGTCTGGGATTGTGCACTAAGAATTGTGAAACACTAATTGAAAAGAACCTATGCACCCCAATGTTCACAGAAGCACAATTTAAATAGCCAACTGCAGGAAGCAAACTAGGTGCCCATCAGTAAACGAGTGGATTCCAAAACTATGGTACATTTACGCAATGGAATACTACTGAGCAGAAAGAAAGAAGGAGCTCCTACCCTTCACCACAGCATGGATGGAACTGGAGAGCATTATGCTAAGCAAAATAAGCCAGGTGGTGAGGGACAAATACCATATGATCTACCTGTAAGTGGAACTTAACAAAACAAACAAGTGAGCAAAATATTATGAGATACATTGAAATGAAGAACAAAATGACAGTAACCAGAGGGGAGGGTGGAGGAAATAATGGGAGGAAAAAGGGAAGGGTTGTTAAGGAACGTGTATAAAGGACCCATGGACAAAGCCAAAGGGGGTAAGGATTGAGGGTGGAAGTGGAAGGTGGGTGTGAGGATGGCGGAAAATGGTGGCTGGAAAATGGAGACAACCCCACTTGAACAACAATAAAAAAGATTTGCATTTAAATGTATTGTTCAGGGAGATGAAAGTGCAAAGTGATGGAAAACAATCTCTCTCATCTTTATATGTTTATATACTTGACTTAACAGTTTAGGTCATTGACACAAATGAACATTTGAAGCTGTGCTAAGATAAGTGGGTACAGTTTTTATTTATTCTGGAAATTATATAGCTAACCCCACCTCAAGAGGCCACCATTACTAAAGCACAAGGACATACAGATGTGGCTGGTAGCACAGTAATTTTTTATTGGATACTGGGGCCACCTACTCTGGCCTTACTCCCTTCTTTAGACCCCTCTCCTCACGATCCTGCACCATACTATGAGTGGCAGGAAGGTTTACAGCCAGAACTTTTTCCTTGCTTTTAAATAGACAGATTCACAAACACATAAGCAACAACTAACATGCACTGTCCAACTTCAGGGATTTAGAGACAGCCCTCCTTTGTTCAGATAAGCATCAGCAGGGACTTAAGGGACCTGTCACTTGAAGGGAGTAGGCTAGTAATCCAATATGTAAATGACCTACCTATCTATCCCCCACAGAGGAACTGGCCATAAACATTGAATACAAACCCTAAATTTTCTTGTACCGTTAATCTAGGGCAGGTACAAAAAAATAGCACAGAAATACAGAAACAAACTTAAGTCTACAACACAAACAAGTTAAACCACGGACACAGTCTATGTAAGAGTTTGGAGGAACCATTCCCACAGTTTTCATCTATAGCCCTCACTGAAAGGACCCCTCCCTATTCCCACACATTCACCAACGGCCATCAAGGTCCTTGTCATCTCCTGCTGGATGCATCACTCTCCAGTCAAACCCTGGAAGGATCCAACTCCCTCAAGATTTCTGAAACAGTGGGATAATCCCATTACTCCTGCAGGCTGGCAGAGGACCTCAAATTCCTCTTCAAAAAACAAAAACCTGTCACAGATGAGTAACACAACAACTAGTCGTTAATACAATGGTCTCTCTCATATTTCTACCAGCTTGTCAATATGCTCAGCCTCCTCTCTCAGGAAGGAATTTTTGTATCCCTGTTGGATTTAACACTTATCAGATAGTGACCCGTGGCCATCGATCCACTAAGCTTCCTGTCAAATTTGTCACCCTCAAGACACAACAATCACCATCTACCCTTAGGACCCCAGGCTTTGGACATCTATCAGGGACTAATGGACAGGCATTTCCCTCCACTCCCTCCAACTCCTCTGACTAACAATTAGCCAAGGGTTGGAACCCAAAGAAGTATTAACATCCCTTTTACAGCAGGAAGCAGCCAGGGCAGTCTTCTCCCAAAGTCCCCAAAGATTTGGGTTCTAATTGCTTGAGGGGTGATGTTAGGTAGGATAGGTGTTAAACTAAGGCTGGGAGGGGAGGGAGACATGTTTCACCCATTGACTCAGCAGTTCTGAGCCTGGTCCCATAAAATTGCCAGGCTCTCTGAACATCGGAGGCAGGGATAGCAGGAGGAGGGGAGTCCTTGAGACTCTGTGCTGGGAAAGGGAACCTTGGTAGCATTTTCAACAACTAAGACAAAGATCCTCTAAGAGCTGAAAGAAAAGCCTCTGTAGCTGTACATTATTCCCCAGGTTTGGAGCCAGAGGACAAGTGGTACCTACAAGGGGACTGAAGTATGTAATCTGTGAACCTCCACTGTAGGCACACTGAGATGAACTTAGTGCTCACTTGTATCTTTGGCTCAAGTGTATAGAGCAAACTGACTAAGAAACTTACTACAACGTTATTGCCTGTATACACAGGGCATCTAGACTAGCTGGGAGCTTGCTTGCAGCTTTGTGCTCATCATATGTGTTTCATAAATAAACTTGCTATCTCATTTCCACTATATGCATTGTCTCCACTTGAATTCATGTCCTTCAGCAGGAACAGAATGGAGGAATGATCTGCAGGTGGGAGGTGGTGGGGTGGTTCCTTGACTTGGGTTGCTCTCTGTAACATAAGAATTGAAATTCATTATTTATACTGTTATTCACTTTTCCAGAGTCATTTATGAAGAGCACTTTATTTCCCATTGAATTGTTCCAGTTCCTTCATTGAAAATGAACTGACCACCCATGTGTGGGTCTATTATTAAACATTCTGTTCTATCCATTAATCTATCTATGTAACCACCAACCATGTCACATTGAGTTAATTACTATAGCTCTACATTTCTGAAATCAGAGATTTATATCACTGAGCAAAAATTTTCAATTTATGTAGTTTAATTTATTGTTTTAAATTTTATTTATCATGCCTTTGGTGTTGTTTTTAATTGTAGACCTAATCCAAGTTCACACAGCATTTCTCCTATGTTTTACTCTAAAAGTTTTATTGGTTTTTCTCTTCCATTTAGATGTCTGATCAATTTTAAATTAATATTTGTATACAGTATAAAATAAAGGGCTAAACTGAACTTCAGGTGTGTGGATATTCAATTTTGCCAGCATCATTTGTTGGGAAAATGAAAGACATCATTTCCCCATTGAATTGCCTCTGTACCATTTTAATGGCCGTCTTACCATGGTGGTGAGTGTTAATATCTAAACTTCAATCATATTTCATTGGTAAACATTGATAATTTTCAACCAGTGTGGTGCAAGAATATTTAAAAGAGTGACACGTGACAATTTAGTCATTGCCATTACCTCTTTTATCTTAGATTGTCAAATAGAGATAAGATGTTAGCTGTCCAATGGGAATGAATCAGAATTTTACCTGTTTTGTCAGGTCAGAAAAAATATGTATTTCATTGTGGTGCAGAATTTTAGTAATTAGTTTATGTGTTCCATGAGATAAAATGACGTTGAAAATCGCTGATATATATTTCTATCATTGTTGAAGTAGTATACTATGGGGTTTAAGAGCTTTGTGGCATGTTTTAAAATTAGGAACTGTAATTCTTTAACTTTGTTCTTTTAAAAAATTCTTTTGGCTATTGTGAGTGCTCTGCATTTCCACAAACACTTCAGAATGTTTCACTTTCAGCAACATAGCCTTCTGATATTGACAGTGATGCACTGAATGTATAGATCATCTGTTCATCCAAATACCTTTTACGTGGATTCTCGTTCACTGGTTCTCCTTCCTTACTCATCTCTGTGATGCAGTTAGAACATAATTTTGACAATTTATTCCCCATCTTGGTTTTTGCTGGTGGAAATCCCACTTTTTTCTGCTGCTACATCGTACTCATAAGCAGAAGTTCGTCCAGGTTAACTTTGAAGAACCAAATATCACAGGATCAAAAGAGAAACAAGCCTCTATGCCTGTTGTCTGTGCCAGACAGGCCCAACTGAAGGTCCTCCACTCAGACACTATACTCCTCCTCACAAAGACCATGGGAAGCTTGTCATGATTGTCCAATATTTTACTGATGATTATGGTGACAGAGAGTGGTTGTAAAGGAGGGTCCAGGATCAGAGATGCACAGCGCAGAGCATCTGGGCTTTCCTTCATGGCAGTCCAGCTCTAAGCTCATCCTCTAAAAACAATTGTATTGTAAAAACTGAGTCATAAAATCTAGGGTAGTGGCTGATTTTAACATTTACTAATCTTAATGTATTAAGGAGTCAGAAATGAGTTAAACAGAGAAAATGAACTTAATTTTCATGTACAGAGAAGTCTAGATTCTCCCATGGAAACAACATGGGCATTTTTAAAGATAAATTTCTTCTTTCAAAAAGATTGTATTTATTTCTGTTTAGAGAGAGGGGAATGGAAGGAGACAGAGAGAAACATTGCTGTATGAGAGCAAAACAGCTGCCTGTCCACGCTCCCACCAGGGGATGTGGTGTGCAACCCTGGCATGAGCCCTGATCTGGAATGGAACCAGTGACCACAGGGCTTCGCAGGCAGGGCTCAGTCCACCCAACCACAGCAGCAAGGGGTAGAAACCACATGTAAATTGGAAGTTTTCACAGAGTATTTATAAGATTTATTAACATTTTGATTAAATAATTAATATTTAAATGTGAAATAGACTCAAAAGAGAAACTTCATCAAAGCCCTAACATGAGAAATGTGTTTGATATCTGTTAACAATGAAATAATGAAATAAAAGACGGTCTTAAACAAGAGATCTTATTGACACTCATTTTCCATTTTGAAACTTATGGGACAATAAATCCTTCCACCATAAGGTGTGTGTGTGTGCATGTTTGTGTCCCAATGCTTTACAAAGAATTAAATTATACTTCAGTTTAAGTTATCAGGAACCAGATCATAGTGAGCATTGGCCTTGCTGAGGCCCTCGAGAAAACCTTGATGCTTTAATTGGAAAAGCCAGAATTCTTTCTTCATAAATCTGACATGAAAAGCAAACACCAAAAATGTGGGATCAATGGTGATGGAGGGAGACTTGACTTTGGGTGGTGTACACACAATGCGACATGTAGATGGTAATAATAGAATTATATTCTTGAAACCTATATAATTATATTAACCAATGTCACCCCAATAAATTCAGGAAAGAGTAAAAATGCCATAGTGATGATGATCCTAACAATGACCAAGCTCTATTGAACAATTTAGCATTTATTGTATCAATGTATTCGGACATTAAATATCACTAAGAACGAAGTTGATGAACACAAATTATGGAGAGGTTAAACAAAGAAAATTCCATCATGGTTAAAGAGAACATGTCTATATTTGCATGATAGCAAATGAGAATTCACCTTTCACAACAACATCAGCTGTGAAATATTCCAGGCTACAGCCAGGGCATAAACTATTTGAATAGGAGTTAATTTGAGCTATGTGGGGCGTAAGAATGTTTTTCATAAAATAACACTGAGCTCTTTCATTACCATATGTTGGTGCTTTCATGCTTGACATTGGTCACAGAGTAAAAAAAAAAAAACAAGAATTCTATACCCATTCAAGACCAGCTGCAACTAGAAATTAAGGTCAGAATATTAAAGGAATCACAGCCGGTGATATCAGATGTGGCCTCTTTTTTACTAGACATGTTAAGTTTATTACTGAGTGTTCTTTCTACCCTAGTGATAGCAGAATTTGTTCTAGGAAATTTTGCCAATGTCTTCATAGCCCTGGTGAACGGCATCGACTGGGTCAAGGGGCAAAAGCTCTCCTGTGCTGATCGAATTCTCACTGCCCTGGCAGTCTCCAGGATTGCTTTGCTCTGGGTAATATTATTAAATTCATACGCAACTGTGTATAATCCAGCTTTCTATAGTTCAGAAGTAAGAACTATTGTTTATATTACCTGGGTAGTGAGCAACCATTTTAGCCTCTGGTTTGCTGTTAGCCTCAGCATACTTTATTTGCTCAGGATAGCCAATTTCTCCAGCCATTTTTTTCTTCACCTAAAATGGAAAGCTAAAAGAGTGGTTCTGATGGTGCTGTTGGGCTCTTTGGTCTTCTTGGTTTGTCACCTTGCAGTGGTGAGCCTAAATTTAAAAATGGGGATGATTGAAGATGAAGGAAACATCACTTGGGTGACCAAATTGCGGCACATTGCACACCTCTCAGATAAGACAGCATTCATGATTGTGCACATCATACCCTTTACCATGTCCCTGATGGCTTTACTGCTGTTACTCTTTTCCCTGTGGAAACATCTCAGGAAGATGCAGCTCAGTGGCAAAGGATCCCAAGATGCCAGCACCAAGGTCCACGTAAGAGCCATGCAGACTGTCATCTCCTTTCTCTTGTTGTTTTTCATTTACTTCCTGTCTCGGATCACCTCAGTGTGGAATTCTAATACTCTGAAGAACAATTCAGTTGCCATGTTTTGTCGGGTCCTTGGACTCCTGTATTGCTCATTCCACTCGTTTGTCCTGATTTGGGGGAATAAGAAGCTAAGACAGGCCATTCTGTCATTTCTATCACAGCTGAAGTGCTGGCTGAAAGAAAATAAGTGATCCACCATGTGTGTTCTGGCAGAAAAATGAACTGAAGAAGTGTAACATTTTGTGGTTCCCTGTACATAAACTTGGGTAAGATATTCCTAAACAAACATTTACCTCAGCCTATCACAAAAATTCATATGTGTGCATGTTTGTGAGAAATACAAGGAAGATTATAAAAGTAAAAAATTATTTTTTATGTAATTTTATTTCTCACAATAATGGAAAAGTTGCTATTAATTATGAAGCCATGAATATTTCACATATATATTCTATGTCACCATCTTTTAATTAAAAATTTAAGATCTATGTTTAGTATTTTTAAAGACCTACAACTGATTGCAGAAAATAATTCTTATTTTCTCTCATGATAAGTACTACACATAGGTCCTAGAGTATGTTTAGATATTTTTGTTAGAACCTCCAATTTTTAGAATGGTAAAATTATTCATTCTAAATCACACAATTAGGATGGATGTTCGGGATCGACATTATTCCATCATGAGTTCTTACTTCTTGGTTAATAGCAATAGCATTGTTAAGAAAAGATATACATAATGCAATCGAGGAGCGATGCAGGCATTAGAATATATGTTATACATGTAAACAATAAACAGTACTAGAGATTATTAGATTTCATACAAGCGGATGAAAGCTTAGAAAAAGTTCCTACAATAGGGATGAAGAAGAAACCAAAGTGATCCAAGTTTTTAATGCTGTTGTGGTTCCACATGCAGATGAAGAAGTCATTTCTTACACTTTTTAAATTCAGAAGACCTGTTTCAAAGTTGGAAACTGATGTCAGTTTCTTCATTTTACCCCTAAACCACCTTCAGGCCTCTGAAGTCCCAGTGATCTTCTCCATCTTGTGACCTAAAAATGCTTTTTAAACTTGACAGGTACATTCAAATCTTCCCTACTTTAAAATATGCTTGGTATATAATAGAAAAAATATGGAATTTAACTCAGTGACATTTCTGGAAATATGAAAAATTTTACATGTAATGTCTATGTTGTAATTATAAAAATGTCTTCAAGATCTGTTTTTAGTAAAATTGTGTGGAAATGATAAAATAGAAAGTGTATTGATATAAATATGGTAGCAATGTCTATTACATGAAGGAAATGTATAAGTTTCTTCAACAACTGAACTTACATGTCTATATTATTATGAATATCAAGATTTTAACATTATCTATACTTTAAAATAAATCTTCCCCACATGTGAATTTTTCATTGTTTTAGTCATCTGTCTGCCCCAAGAGAATGTAAGCTGTAATGTGGGATGATGTCTACCTTGTTTCCTGCTGACTTCTCAGGACATAAAAGCCAGCCCATGGGACAGTTCATGAAAATGATATTCTAAAGACTAAGCCAATGGATGAATAAACTGTGTTAGTGCTGGAAAACCAATGACAACAAAACCCATCACAAAATCTGCAGGTGGTTTACTTCCTAGTTTTGTTTCTTCACCCTGTAAATACCTGTAACAAATCTGCACATGCTCAGTTCCAATCCCTGCCTAAGACTGGGGAAATGAACTGCAGTCACATATATGCTCCAAAACACAAAGTGACTCCTACATAGCGTGACTTTAATATTGCTTTTCTAACAGTCCTGATGTGTCTGAGGAGCCTGTGTATGCAGTTACCTGGGAATCAGGCTGATGGCAAGCATGCCATCTTGAACATGGGGTTTCCAAGATTGTCTTGGAGTCATCGCCATTCCAGTTAGCAGGGAGGGGAAAGACACACGGAGAAGAATGTGTGGAAAAATTTTGAGGACAGGCTTGTAAGCGATGCACATAATTTTAGCTCACAAGACATTTATCAGATTCAGTCACATTGCATAGTGTCAGTAAAGGAGGCTGAAAAATACAGTCACCATATAACCCACAAAGAAGATGAAAACCCTGAATTTAGGAATGAGATGTTGGAGGGTGCTTAGTAACATTTCAATTGAAAAGTCAGTAAGTTATCGTAACACAAAAGAAGTCCCTTTGTTTAGAAGAGTGCCAGAGTTTATTCATTCCACTTTGATAACTTGACATGCCCTTACATTAGTCTTAAGTTTGTTTCTCTCTTTCTTCATAAATTCTAAATAATTCAAGTTCCTACTAAATATTCCTATCTTCATAAAACTATAATCAACTCTGCATTGTAGCATTTGTAGCTTCCTCATGTGATTTCCCAGCTTGATTTGCTTATAACTTCTGATTTATTTTCTACAACATTTCTTACTAATTATATTTAGTTATTTGTTCATGGATTGGTTGTGGCCTTGAGCTAAAAATAATTGCCAAAATTACTTCTATAAATCAAATTGTAACAAAAATAATTGATATATAGAATGATCTTAATTATGAGTAAAAATAGTGACTAAATTATATGAAGTTGCTTTCTTTTAGCAATTAATATTCAAAATTTAAAATATTTGCATTTAAATGTATGGCTGAAAGAGATGAGAGTACAAAGTTGTGGATAATAATCTCTGTTGTATTTGCATGTTTATATACTTGACTTCACTGTTTTGGTCAGTAGTGCAAATGTAAATTTGTAGCTGGTGCCAAGACAAGTGGACATTTTTGTTTAATATAGAAATTATATTGTAGCTGATGGTAAGTAATGCAATAGGTACTTATATATTGTGTTTCTTAATTGAACTGTTCTGTTTAATGCTGGATGTACAATATATATTGAATGTATTATTCTTTGTGAAGATCTCTGGAACTCTACCACAATGTAGAATTTGGGTTGTACTTTCTGGAATTATGATGACAATATTTAAAGAAAGCATCATAAATGGATGTCCATCTGCAACTGTTTCTTTATAAAGTTGTCAGCGAGACACAACACTAGAAACTTTCTTACACAGATGTCAGTTGGAATGAAGGTCGCCTTTCTGGTAGTGGCGGCAGGAGAACTCATCTTAGGAATGCTGAGAAATGGGTTCATTGGACTGGTGACCTGCATTGAATGAGTCAAGAATGGGAAGCTTTCCTCAGCTGATGTCATCCTCACCAGCTTGGCTATGGCCAGAATCATTCAACTATGGATTCATTCGTAATGGGGCTAGCTCCACATCTGTATGGTACTGATAAACTAGCAAAAGTGGTCACCATTCTTTGGGCACTAACTAATCACAACTACCTGGTTAGTCATCTGCCCGAGAATGGTCCTTACATGGGACCCAATGTTGGTCTCTGCTACTGGCAGATCAGGCATTCAGCAGTGGTCATTTTGTCCTTCCAGCTCAAAGCATGTAGTTCATGAGCTCATTTGGTGATGACACGGGTGGCCGGGGAAGGACTGTTATCCACAGAATATGTCATCTTATCTGCTTGTTTATGAAAATTCTTCTGTGTCAATGACAGACGTCCTTTGGGGAACAATCACATGGTACACAAATATATTCACAGTTTATGCCCATTCAGTGAAGTCTGTCCACACACCTCTTTCTCAAATTGTGTTTTCACTAATTTTCCAGTCATGTTTCATCCAAGTTGCTGACCATCCAGCCAAACTACTGGCCACAGTCCTTAAGTCAGTATGTATTAATAAACCTCTACCAATTTCTCCTTCTAAGCAAAGTGGACAACTGGATATGGTGGTCAGAATTCTGTCCACTAGGAGGGTTTCCCGTCAGCACTGTCCCTCGAGGATGTCCCAGAAAGGGGCTGCAGTGCTGCTGCAGGTGTGCGCTTGGGACGGCACCTGCATGTTGTGCAGAACCAGCTGTAAGTCAGGCCCACGTCTTCCCTTCCTCTGTTAACTGATTGAAGGGAACTACCCAAGAGGTCAGTGGTGCAGGCTGGAAGAAAAAGACAGTCAGCAGAAGTGGGGACCACGGGCATTTGAGTCACTTTTCATGCTACTTACTAGTATTATCAAGGCCTTCTAGGGCCTGATCATGTCTACACCACTTCTATTTGAGGATGGCACATGCCCAATTTTATTCCTCAGTGGGTCAGATAACACCAAGTTCACAATGGGAAGCTCAAGTCACATGGTAACTTGGTGGACCATGGTTTAGGGTTTCATCTTGTAAAGACTCGTGGCAAGCTAGGACATATTTCTCTAGCTGCAGAGTATGGGAAGGCTTTGCATCACCATCCTAAGGACCTGCACCGTGAATCACCTATCCCCATATGTCACTGAGACTGTGTGTGAGAGACAATAGAACCTATTGTACTAATGCTCTCCAGAGGTAGGTAAAGTTTTAATACTCAATAATAGGTGAAGGCTTTTGTTAATTGTATACAAACATACAGAAAACTTGCTGCTTTGATGGTACAGCTTCAGCTTCAGCGGAGGATAAATATAGGTAACAAAAATTCACTAGACAGACCTAAATGCATTATAATCCTTTCCAGAAGAAGGATATTCTTACACAGACACATAGGCAACCCCAAGACTAGCAAACCAAATTCCTGGTCAGATAGAGAGGAGTTTTTTCACTACCAAATAGACCGAAACTAAATTTGCAGTGATTACTGCTGTATTCATTTGCAATCACTGTTTAACAGATTAACAGAAATTTAGTGGTTAAACCCCACAAACGCACAAATAATATTATTTCAGTTTATTGGGTCAGGAGTCCGGGCAAGGCTTAGGACTGTTCTCTGCTTCTGGGTCTTGCCAAGCTGCCATCAGAGTTTTCATTGCACTGCCTTCTCATCTTCAGGTTTGACTGGAGAAAAATCCACTTCCAAGCTTATGCAAGTTCTTGGCAAAATTCATGAGCAACTCTCTCCATAGACACTTCATAACATGGCTGCTTACTTCTTCAAGGTCAGAGGGAATCTCTCTCACTCAGGCGAGTCCCAGCCAGTCTTTTGAAAGTTTTACCTGATTTTGTCAGGTCAATGGAGGACAATCTTTCTTTGATTAGCTCAAAATCAGTTGATTTTGGATCTTAATTGTATGAAAAATTCCTTCAGGGTTTGCCACATTTTTGCAAGGTAGAAGAAACTCATAGGTCCTGCCCACACTAAAGGGGAGGAAATTTCACGGGGTGTGAACGTCAGGGAGGAGTAATCATTGAGACCCCTGTAGGGTCCACACAGCACAGCTGCCGCAGATGAGGACTAGTGTCTTGGCAGCGCACAAAGTGAAACCAGAACGAGCTTGGCCATGTGAATGTTCACGAAAAGCCCCTCTGTACTAGAGTGACAGTTGCGAGTCTCACCAGGGGTTTTAGTTCTGCAGAGCATTGAGGGCAGGTCTTTTCAGAGGATTGAAATGGCCTCACATTGTAATGCTTATTTATGTCTTTTTATGAAGTTTAATTCATTATTTTGTTTTGTTTAGAGTCTTTGTGTGTGTGCTGTGTGTACATCCTATCTAAAAATTGTTGCCTATTCCCCGGGTCACAAAAACACATTTCTAGAAACTTTATTTTATTATCTTTTATATTTAGGTCTATGATCACCTCAAATAAATTTTTGTTTGGTATAAAATAAGAATTGAAGTTCATTTTTTTACACTGCTGTTCATTTTCCCAGGATCCCTTATTGAAGAGAATTTTATTTTCCATTGAATTGTTTTAGTTCCTTGGCTGAAAATGAACTGACCAAACGTGTGCATCTGTTATTAAACATTATGTTCTATTCATTGATCTACTTGTGTAAGTAAAAAACAATATCACATAGACTTAATTACTGTAGTTCTACATTCTTGAAATCAGGTATTTATTTCACAGAGCAAAAGTCTTTAATTTTTGTGTTGTTCAATTTATTCAGTTTTAAATTTTATTTAGTTTTAATCTAATATTTAGCTGAGTATGAAACTGTAATTGTCCCAAAGACACAAGTACAGTTCCAAGACAGCTCCAAGAGAAAGGTGAGCGGATGTCACAAACTAGCAGAATCACAGATGCATTCAGTATCAGTGGACTTCAAGATAGGTCATATAATAGAGAACTTGAGGCTCAGCACTTTTTCTATGCCAATATTTCAATTGTATTTGCCATCATGCAAATAGATCAATAGATTGATATAACTCAAATTTACAAAACTTTTCTTCTAGGTTTTATTCTAAAAGTTTTATTAGTTTAGCTCTTTCATGTAGGTCTCTGGTAAAGTTAAACATAATTGTTGTGTATGGTATAAAGTAAAGGACCCAGTTCAACTTTATGTGGACATTTAATTTTGCCAGCATGGTTTGTTTAAAAAACATATATTTCTACATTGAATTGACATAATACTTTTTAAAAAATCATCTGACCATGATGGTAAGTGGTAACATCTGAACTTCAATTGTGTCACATTGATATACATGAGTGATTTTCAAACACTGTGCTGCAAGAATTTTTAAAACATGCAACAGCTAACAATTTAGCCATTGCTGCTGACCTCTATTTATCTAAAGACTTCCCTTTAACTGGGAGTTTAGTTCATTGGTCCTCCTTACCTACTCAGCTTCATGAAGCAGTTAAAACATAATTTTGTATTTTTATTCTGAAACTGACATTAGATTGTCAATAAAAAGGTCACAGCAAATAACACAACAGCCATCCAATAGAAACGAATCAAAATTTTTCCTGTTTTTCATCAGCAAGAAAAACTATGTTTTTTTTTGTTGTGCCACTGAATTTTAGTAATTACTTTTGTGTGCCATGAGATAAAAAAACATTGAAACTTGCTGACATATATATCTATTGTCACTCAAGCAGTACACTCTCTTGATTAATGTGGCTTTGTAGCAAACTTTAAAATTAGGAACTGTAATTCTCCAACTTTGGTCTCCTTAAAAATTTCTCTTGGCTATTCTTACTGTTTTGAATTTCCATGAACACTTTAGAAATAGTTTCATTTTCTGAAATATAGCCTTCTGATGTCGATAGTGATGCACTGAATATACAGATCATCTGTTTATCTAAAGACTTCCCTTTGACTGGGAGTTTAGTTCATTGGTTCTCCTTACCTACTCAGCTTCATGAAGCAGTTAAAACATAATTTTGTATTTTTATCATGGTTGTTGCAGGGGGAGATCTCCCCTTTTTCTACCGCTATGTTGTATTCATAAGCAGAAGTTCTCTCAGGTTAACTGTGAAGAACCAAATATCACAGGATCAAATGAGAAACAATCCTCTGTGCCTGTTGTCTGTACCAGACAGGCCCAACTGAAGGTCCTCCACTCAGACACTATACTCCTCCTCACAAAGACCACTGGAAGCTTGTCATGATTGTCCAATATTTTACTGATGATTGTGGTGACAGAGAGTGGTTGTAAAGGAGGGTCCAGGATCAGAGATGCACAGCTCAGAGCATCTGGGCTTTCCTTCATGGCAGTCCAGCTCTAAGCTCATCCTCTAAATAAAATTGTATTGTAAAACTGACTCAATAAAATCTAGGGTAGTGGTTGATTTTAACATTTATTAATCTTAATATATTAAGTAATCTGAAATGAGTTAAACAGAAAATAAAACTGAATTTTTGTATACTGAGAACTCTATCCTCCAATGGTCTTTTTGCATTTTCTAAGTAATATTTGTAAGTAATATTTATAAGAACATGCTCTTTTGCATTTTCTAAGTAATATTTATAAGATTTCTGGACAGTTTAATTCAACAATTAATATTTAAATGTTAAATAGACTCAAAAGAGAAACTTCACCAAAGCCCTGACATGAGAGATTTATTTGATATCTATTAATAATAGGTTGAAAGCCCTGAATGAAATGAAAGATATTATTTTCACCTCAATGACCTGATTGAGGCTCATTTTTCTTTCTGAAAACTATGGGACAAGAATTCTTCCATGGGTGACATGTGTGCGGTGTGTGTGTGCTTATGCATTTACAAACAATAAAATTATGCGTAAAAGTTAGTTATCAGCAACCAGATCTTAGTGGGCATTGCCTTTCTGTGGTACTCAATAAAACCTTGATGCTTTAATAGGAAAAGCTTGGATTCTTTCTTCATAAATCTGACCTTAAAAACTAAAACCCAAAAGGGTGGATAAATGGTGATCAAAGGAGACTTGACTTTAAGTGGTGGACACACAGTACAATATACAGATGATGTGTTATAGAACTGTACTTCTGAAACTGATACAATTTTGTTAACCAATGTCACCCAGTATGTTCAATAAAAAATAAAAAAATTCATAGTGATGATGATCCTACTAATGGCCACAAATTTTTGAAAATTTAGCATTTGCTATATAGTCAACATATTGGGTTATTAAATTTCACTATTGACAAAGTTCACTATGAACACAAATTATGGAGAAGTTAAACAAAAAATGTTGCAAAACATTGAAAGAGAATATCTCTATATTTGCATACTAGCAAATGAGAACTCGGATTTCACATCAGTTGTGCAATATTCCAGCCAACAGCAAAGACATAAAGTGTATGAGCAGGAATTAATTTGAGCTGTTTGGGACATAACAATGTTTTTATATAGAAAGCACTGAGCCCTTCTATTAACACACTATACTTTTCTGCTTGACATTGGTCATAGAATTTAATAGAAACAAGAGTTATATGCACATTCAAGATCGGGGCAAATTGAACTTAAGATCAGAGTATTAAAAGAATAAAGGCCAGGGGTATTAGACTTGGCCTTTTTATTTCTAGACATGATAAGTTTATTACAGAGCATTCTTTCTACCCTAGTGATAGCAAAATTTGTTCTAGGAAATTTTGCCAATGTCTTCATAGCTCTGGTGAATGGCATTGATTGGGTCAAGAAACAAAAGCTATCCTCTGCTGATCAAATTCTCACTGTCTTGGTGGTCTCTAGGATTGGTTTGCTCTGGATAATGTTATCAAATTGGTATGCAACTGTGTTTAATCCAGCTTTCTATAGTTCAGAAGTAAGAACTATTTTTTATATTGCCTGGACAGTAAGCAACCATTTTAGCCTCTGGCTTTCTGCTAATCTCAGCATACTTTATTTGCTCAAGATAGCCAGTTTCTCCAGCCTTTTCTTTCTTCACCTAAAATGGAAAGCTAGAAGAGTGGTTCTCATGAACCACTGTTGGGTGGGCTCTTTGGTCTTCTTGGTTTTTCATCTTGCAGTGGTGAACTTAGGTGAAAAAATGCAGATGAATACATATGAAGGAAACCTCACTTGGAAGACCAAGTTGAAAGACATTGTACATCTTTCAAATATGACTGCATTCAGTCTTGCAAACTTCATACCATTTACTATGTCCCTGATGGCTTTTCTGCTGTTGATCTTTTCCCTGTGGGAACATCTCAAGAAGATGTAGCTCAGTGGCAAAGGATCCCAAGGTGCCAGCACCAAGGTCCACGTAAGAGCCATGCAAATTGTCATCTCCTTTCTTTTGCTGTTTTGCATTTACTTCCTGACTCTACTCATCTCAGTTTGGAGTCTTCATAATGAACCAGTCTTCCAGTGTGGCTAAGTCCTTGCAATTCTCTATTCTTCAAACCATTCATTTATCCTAATTTGGGGAAACAAGAAAATAAATCAGAACTGTCTTTCTGTTTTATGTCAGGTGAGATGCTGGCTGAAAGAAAGGAAACCTTCAACAGCACAAATCAATAAGAAGGGAATAATTTGTGTTCTAGCAGAAACAAAGTGATGGAGCCTGTAACATTTTATACCTCTTACTGGTGTTACCATAGCGTATGTAACTGAAAAATTTTCAAAGTTTTACCTAGAAAATTCTTATCTAAGTTTATCACATAAAACATATGGGTATATGAAAGATGTGAAGAAACTGGAAAAAACTTATTCTTAATAATCTTTTTCAGATAAATAATATAATTATACAAAATATTGAAATTCCTCAGAATTATAAAGCCATGTGTATTTCACATACATATTCTATGCTATCATGTTCCAATTGAAGAATTTATGAACTACATATATGAATTTTTAGGAACTGATAACTTCTTTCAGGAAATCATTGTTATTTTTAACTATAATTTGCACCCAAGTGTGTTTAGATTTCAGTGTTGGGAACTCTAATCTTTTGTATGGTATGGATATTCAATTCTAAATCATACAGTGGGGTTGTTCATTTTGGACAAATTTTATCCCATCATGAATTCTTAATTGTCTTTTGGCACATTAGTTTTTTGATAAAATTTCTGATGTTATTCAAGTTGATTTTCTCCACTTGAAAATCACCTCTCTTTATTTTGTAGCTGCTTTCTAAATTTCAATATTCTTTTGATGGTTGCAATTTTATTAGATTATATAAATATGAATATGTATATGATAACTCACTGATCTAGAATGTATGGGCCAGAACACATACCATTGCTTTATGTACCATGATTAACATGTATTATTGTTTTAATTAGTTAAGAAAAGAGAAATATATGATCAGTCTAAACTAACAAAATGCATTTAATATTTTATGCAGGTTTTATTAGAGTACCATTCACAAAAAGATAGGAGAGAATGATTTTTTAAGATGATTTTTAAAAGTATTTACCCCAAAGTTTAAGGCAGTATTATATTTATTGGTGATACTCTCCATTTTTAAACAAATATGCCAGTCAATAGGATGGTTACTTCATATTTTAAAAGTTTGAGCCATTTCATAAAACAAGCCAACACACAATTATAAATAATTAAAAAGAGGAAGTAAAATAATCATTACATGCAGATGATATCATTTTCTATCTGCAGCAGACAAGAGAATGAGCTTTTAGTATGTATGCTGTCAGAGTGAGCACTAGAGTATCAGCTTTTAGAATTCGTATGTGAGGCTCTGGCCAGTGTGGCTCAGTTGGCTGGAGTATTGTCCTGTAATGGAAAGGGTAAGGGTTTGATTCCTGGTAAGGGCACATAGTACCTAGATTATGGGTTCTGTCCCTGGTCTGGGTGTGAATGGCATCAATGTTTTTCTCTCTCTTCCTTCTTCTGTCTCTAAAGATAATGAAAAAATGCCCTCATGTGAAGATAAAAAAATAATAAAAAAAGTAAAAACCACACATGAGCACTTATGACCAGATGGTGGTGTAAGTTAATGGGGTACTGAAATCTTCTCACAACTATTTCAAAATTACAACTAAACTACAGAAAAACCATCATACAGAACCATCTGAAATCTAGCTGAGTGGAAAGTCTTACAACTAGGGATTTAAAGATGAAGCCACATCAACACTGGTTGTGTAACAAGGGAACCCTGCCTTGGAAATGGGGAAGGGGTTTGGAAGCACCAAGAACTACACATAATTGCATTGCCCTGGCAACCAGAGTAAGGCACCATGACTCAGCAGAAAGGGGTATGTAGGACCTAGGTGTTGGCCTACAAAGGAATTTCGAGAGCAGCCTAATATTGGCCTGACCTGGCAGAGGATAGCAGGGTTATTTTTCTTTGGATATTTTAGAAGGAATGGTCTTTGAGGTAGAACACTGCCTTTATTTTAAATTCTATGGTCATTAAATAAATGGTTCCTGTTCCTTTCCACCAAACTCTGTCATTAGAATTTTACCTGTTTGGCAGCCAGCGGTAGAACCCTCACTGGCTGGTTTCAGTAATAATAGGAGGGGCAGAGACATGACACATAATGAGCTGGTCTCACACCTATGTGTGGCCAATAAAAATATGAAATATATCTCTGTTGGCCCTGCAGAGGTACCCCTGAAAATTGAGGGATCCCAGACCAACATTAGCACCCCTCAGCCCAACATCAGGTCCCCCAGATCAGGGTTCCAGTGCCAGAAAGAGAAGTCTCCATACCTTCTGTCTATAACTATAATTCCAATTGTTTGGCTAAACATTCATTCTGAATTAAATTGTATCATTTCAAAATAAAAAAGAATTGAGCTATTTTCTACAACATGTGTCCTCACTGAAAATGCTGCCAATATATCTACTTCAGTTATACTGTTATGGACTAAATTGTGCTCCCCAACCCCAAATCTACAAATTGAAACTCTAACCCCCAAATTAACTATATTTGGAGATGGGGCCTTTAAGGTGGCCATAAAGGTTAAATGAAGTCATAAGTGTGGGTCCTAATCCAATAAGATTGGTGTCTATATTAGAAGAGGAAAATACACCAAGAGTCTCAGAGGAAAGACCATATGAAGACATAGTGAGAAAGCAGAGATCTGCAAACCAGGAAGATAAGCCTCTTCAGAAACCAACCCTGATGGCCCCTTGATCTTGGACTTCCATTCTTCAGAGCCATTAGGGAATACATTTGTGTTGTTTAAGCCACCATTTGTGGTGTTTAGTTATGGCAGCCCAAACAGACTAATACAAAAACAAAAAATAAATTAAAAGGAAAACTTTAGGATAGAAGGAGCAATGCTGAACAAATAAAATGTTAACATAGGCTGAGGAAATCAGAAAGCATTGGCTGTGTAAGTTGTAACAAAACTGATATTTTGTAGTTTAAAGCAAGTTAGTGTTAGATTCTATATAATGTGAACTGTGCATTGTAATTACTAAATTTTATTCTATATAAATTACATACCTCAACAAAGCTAGTTAATAAACCAAAAAATATATACATATATTATAAGAAGTGGCAAGTACAAAATGATTTTAACATATGCTAGTGCATTTGCCTGTATTGAAAAGAGACAGTGTTTAATTTAGACATGATTATAAAAAGAAACATGGTAAACATATTAAGGAGTGTATTTTACTTAATAAAAAATATGAAAAGTAAATAAACTCCTAAAGAAGTAATAGGGAAAAGGAATTCCAACAGATTCATCAAATCACAAGAGAGCAAAGAAAATTAGAAAAGAAATGAGGAAGTATGACTGAAAACAACAAGTAGAACCTTAGAAATGTGTCCAAAATGATCAAAAACACTAAATGAATTGTTAGTCATTAAAAGGTAGACTATCTCAAACTTTAGGTTAGCAAATATATATTATATATGGTATAATGTTAATATTTTATAGAATGAAATCATATGTTTATGTATTTTATATTCACTTATATATTTTATACATACTTTTGCATTTTATTTTATATTTAAGACATATTTAGAAGAAAGAAATGAAAAAAGACTGAAAATACACAGATAAAGCAGTAAGAATATAGGCCCCTGCTGGTGTGGCTCATTGGATTGAGCACCAGCCTGTGAACCAAAGGGTCACTGGTTCAATTCCCAGTCAGGGCACATGCCTGAGTTGAGGACCAGGTCCCTAGTAGGGGGCACACTAGAGGCAAATACACATTGATATTTCTCTCCCTCTCTTTCTCCCACCCTTCCTCTCTGTCTAAAAATAAATAAACAAAATCTTTTTAAAAAAAGAAGTAAGAATATAGATAATCAGAGGATTGAAAGATGCTTTCCAATATTCAATCTTCCTGTCTTAGTTAGTGACAGAACTCTAATACTATCTCGTGCATTTTGTTTTTCAAACTACTTAACTTTGTACACTTCTGTTAGATGAGAGAGAAATCTCCATCTAATTAAATCACTAAAGTTGAAATCTGAACTAATGCACTAGGTAAAGTAAAGGTAGTAGAGTAATGCGAATATCAAATTAAATAATTTTTAAGAAGAAATTAATCAATATTTGAAGAAAATATTTAAACTAATAAAAATAACAATAATAAAGAGACAATAACTACAGATATGACTGTTTTTTAAAATGTAGTAGCAAATTAAGTGAATTAATTTTTAAAAATGAACAAAGTATTAATATATAGTGATAATTTTAAATAGTTCATGAGCTGATAGATAAGTACACTTAATAATTACAAAAAGGATAATACAATAAATTTAATGTGATATATATAGAGTCCTGTAACAGAGCATACACAATTATTTCAAAGAAACATTTAACTTTGCAAACATAAATCATGTGTTAGACTAAAAATTATCAATAAACAAAAAAGAATATCACACAAAATATACTCTTCTATTACCACATTTCTATAATAGTTTAATGAAAAATACTACTACTAATAATGTTATTTCATAATTTGGAAGTAAATTACTCATTAATTCAATCATAGATAAAACAAAACAAAACATGTTGCCAGTTAATCCAAAATTTAGAACTGAATAAGAACAGAAGCACTACCTAAATTAAAGCTTGAAAATTTCAGCCAGTACTGGGCAATTCTTATCTATGAATGCACTTACTTAAAAAAAAGTTTAAAAATATCAATTGGCCAGTTATTTAACTCATGAAAATAGAAATGCTAACAATTTAATTAGTGTCTATGGGATCAAGCCAAATGTTATCACACAATGAATAAGAAAAGCAAATGCAAATGAACATGAAGCAATAAAGAAGAAATAGATTCTTTTAGTTTTTATTTTTATTTATTATTTTAAAAATTTATTGTTATTCAAGTACAGTTGTCTCTATTTTCTCCCACCCAGATTTTTAATGAATATATTTGAGAACAAATACATCACTGCAAATTCTCAAACACTGGACTATGTATAAGATATCATCCTAGAAGTCTTCTCTGAATGCACTTTGATCTTAATGATACAAGAGATTACATGTAAATCTGATGCCACATTCCAAACCTTGGTCAAAATAGAATTTTTTAAATAATATGCAAAATATTAGTGACCGATATAAGATCATTTTTACTCCCTATGCTCACCGAATTTACATAAAATGTAAATAAGCAGTAAAAATAGAAATGAATGACAAAATAATCTTCAAAAATATAAAGAAGTTAGGAATAGAATATTTACCTAGCTTTGTTGTATATAAAAAATGATTTCAGTGCTCTACCAGTATTATCGCATTTAACCTTGAAAACAATTAGACTACACTTGGTATGGAAGGGAACTGAAGAATAAAAAAGGTTAATACATTGTCCAAAGTCACACTAGAAAATGGAAGAAAAATCAAAACGTTAGCACCAGCAATCTGATTCCCAAGCTTTCATTCTTTACTCCTTTGTAATCTGCATATAATAATACATGAAGAAATCAATGACATAGAATACTAAAACAAAATATACATGAGGGTAAAAATCAAAGGATTTTTTGTGAAAATCAATGAACAGACAAAAATCAAATACATGTAATATTAGAAACGTAGTAACTGTATATAATTTAAAAACTAAAGGTATATAACCCACTTTTTCATCAAAAAATTAAAAATTCAGGTAATCTGCATATTTTGTGGTGCTTGACTCATAGCCCAGCAGCCTCTCCCGTGCAGGGCGCTGTCGTGGTGCATGCTGACGAGCAGCTCCATCTTCCCAGCATGCCCCTTGAGCTGGTTTACTGCAGAGCACTTCTGACAAGGACATTTCTTAGTGAACAGCTTTCCCAACCCCCAGGAGGTAGATTTCTGGCACGATCTAAACAATGGGTTTCCAGCATTTTCTGGTGGTGCAGCTCAGTGAGCCATAGCTGTGCCCTCTTCAACAAGGCCTGGTTCTTAGCCTTGGATGAGTGGGTTAAGTTTCTGTGGAGGCTGTGCTTTGGGGGCATATCTGCGCCCTAAGGTAACGACTGTTCCTCGTATCTGCTATTGCTGTCATTCGTAGTTCTCTTTACTACTTTCTAGCCAAGCCCTCATTACTGCAATCCTCTGTTAAATTAATAAATCTCTATGTTAAACGTTTCTCACCAAACCTCTGTGTGCTGCATTTCTTTAGTGAACTCTCAATGCTGAAATATTTTTAGACCAAAATTTTCACTGAACCAATATATGTGGAAGAAAATGACTGTAAATGGATAAAAGATGTACACTAAAGCACACAGGAAAATTATGCTTAATGGTAAAATGTGGACTCTTTCACAGTGATGCTAGGATTAAGAAAAACTTTGTGTTAGCAGTATTAGCCAATACAATAAGAAAAGAGAAATAAATCCTATGAGAATTTGAATGAAAATGACAAAAAACAATTTTTCTTGCAGACAACAGGTTTACCAATGGATAGTCCAAAGTAACCCACAAAAAATAAGTAATAAATTTATCTAATAAAATAAGTGTATTTACAAAATTGCCAAATAAGACATTCTTCTATACCTATTCACCAATAATAATGAATTAGATTATGATATTTGAAACTGAACTTTTTTTACAGTGGTGACAAAAACTATAAGGTGTGTGGAAGTTACTCTCAGACATAATATACTGTATTTTATTGAACTGTTTATTAAGTTGTATTAAAAATCGTAAAAGAAGATTTGAAGAACTGTAGATGTGGCTCACGTTCATAAGCAGATAGAATCACCTTCCAAAGGTGGCATTTGTGTCCAGATCCTTGCAGCAAATGCAATTCCAATCAAAATGGCAATAGAGTTTCAAAATATTTATAAAATTGCTGAATATTTTAGTTACATAGACTCAAGAGAGAAACCTTTATAAAAGAACTAAGTATGAGAAATATGCTTGATAAATATTATAAAGTATGGGCTAAAAAAAAGCCTGATATAAGAGAAAGGGATTTAAATCTAAAAAAACTACCATGGAATTTATTTTTCATTTTGGAAATTACAGGACAATAATTTGTATCTTCCAGTTTCCCAGAATTTCTCAGGAGAACAAATGAAATGTATAGGTGGTGTGTGTGTGTGTGTGTGTGTGTGTGTGTGTGTGTGTGTAAGCTTTTAAATAAAGAAACTATTTATAAATACTAGTTATCAGCACCCAGTTTAGGGAGTATCAGCCTTCCTGGGGGTCCTAGGGAAACTGGAAAGTTTTTGAAAGGGAACACTTGAAAAACCAATAGATAATTTTTTTTAAGTCTTTCTGCATGGATCCAATGTTTTCGTTAAAATAAATCCTCCTCAGCAATAATGAGCCATTATGGTCATTACCAGATGATGAAGATCCAATGACCAATTTAGACATATACCACAGGTTGTACGTTCTAGATTTTTAAATTTTACTAGCTAACATTTCAGCCTGCTTAATTCAAATTATGTAAAAGTAAGACAAAGCAAATAATTGTAAAACAATGAAAGACAATCTGTCTTTATTTGCATGTTAACAAATTAGAATGCAGTTCTGATTTCGATATGATCTATGAAATATTCTGTCTATGGTAAGTGCCACAGTGTATGAAAAATAATTCATTTAAACCATTGGGGTAATGTTTTTACTAAAAACAGCTTGAACCCATATCTTACCATACCTTGGTGTTTTCTGCTTGGCGTTGATCTCAGAATTTAAGAGAAAAGAACATTACTGCACATTTAGAAACCAGGTAGGTGTAGGTGGAACTTTAAGATATTAAGGAATCACGATCATTGATAATTAGGTTTGGTATTTTTTGTTTTGTTTTCCAGGCTTGGTTCCCCCCACTCTCTCAGACATGATAAGTTTATTACAAAACATTTGTTCCATACTAATAATGACAGACTTTGTTCTAGGAAATTTTGCTAATGTCTTCATAGCCCTGGTGAATGGCATTGATTGGATCAAGAAACAAAAGATCTCCTCTGCTGATCAAATTCTCACTGCCCTGGCGGTCTCCAGGATTGCTTTGCTCTGGGTATTAGTATTAGATTGGTATGCAACTGTGTTTAATCCAGCTTTCTATAGTTCAGGAGTAAGAGCTATTATATATACTGCCTGGGTAGTAAGCAACCATTTTAGCCTCTGGTTTGCTACTAGCCTCAGCATACTTTATTTGCTCAAGATAGCCAACTTCTCCAGCCTTTTCTTTCTTCACCTAAAATGGAAAGCTAAGAGAATGGTTCTGATGGTGCTGTTGGGCTCTTTGGTCTTCTTGGTTTTTCACCTTGCAGTGCTGAACTTAGATAGAAAAATGCAGATGAATACGTATGAAGGAAACCTCACTTGGAAGACCAAGTTGAAAGACATTGTACATCTTTCAAATATGACTGCATTCACTCTTGCAAACTTCATACCCTTCACCATGTCCCTGACGGCTTTACTGCTGTTACTCTTTTCCCTGTGGAAACATCACAAGAAGATGCAGCTCAGAGGTAATGGATCTCAAGATGCCAGCACCAAGGTCCACGTAAGAGCCATGCAAACTGTCATCTCCTTTCTCTTGCTATTTGTCATTTATTTCCTGGTTCAAATCCTCACAGTGTGGAATTCTTATATTTTGAAGAACAATTCAGTTGACATTTTTTATGATGCTCTTGGATTCCTGTATCCTTCAAGTCACTCTTTTATCCTGATTTGGGGTAACAAGAAGCTAAGACAGGCCATTGCGTCATTTCTGGGGCAACTGAGGTGCTGGCTGAAAAAAGGAAAGAAAGTGGGCAACCATGTGTCATCTGGCAGAAAACTGTGAGTCTTGGTAAATGTAGTGTATGTGTGAAGACAATACTGATTTGATGGCACAAATAAGGAAGATTAACTTTAATATAAATAAGTAGAAAGCTTAGAATATTCAAGTAATATAAAAAAATGAAGAAAAAACACAAAGAAGAAAAACCATAGCCATGACCTGAGATTACTGATGTTACAAGTTTCTTTCTTATGTAATTCTTATTAGGGAAAACACATAAATTTGAAAGTGAAGATTTATTTAAGACTTACTTTTGTAAAGAAATTTTTATAACTTGAGAGCTTTTCCTTTAGTGTGATTTAATATAATTTCCCAGCACTACTTTCATTCAGATTCATTTATTTGGAGACATTAAAATGGGAAACATTTAAAATATGAAATATTAATAAATGTACATTTATGTAAAATTTAGTTACTATGCAGAAAAGTTATCTTTTTATTTGTATCACATACTTCCTTATTTGTTAATACTCGGATGAGTATTAAAATACTTTCTTGATCATGTTCTTTTTAAACAGTATGTCAGTACTAACTTCCAGTTTGGAAACACTTTACTGAATAAGTCAATTAAAATGACACACTGGATTTTTACGGAGAATCATCTGGAATAGATATCACGAATTATTAAAATTGTGAAATACTTCCAATGGAGATTTTAAAAATGATGCTTATGTAGATCAGATCCATCTATAAGAATACTCATAACAACATTATTATGAGCATATTCCATCCACAGTAGGATGCACCAGTAAAATATAAAGTCATCCAGTTGAATAGAATAATTCAACAACTAAAGTAAACTATAATTACATACCACCACATGGACGATCGTTTCACATAAATATAATTTTAAATAAAAGGAACTAGACCTCCCCCTCAACCAAAAAAAAAAAAAAACCCCAATTAAAAAAACCCATGCAAATTATTACAATATCCTAAAACTCAATTGCAGGCAAAACTGCACTATAATATCTAAAAATCATATGTAGACACTAAAACAACAAAGATGAGTATAAAAATTACTTTCACAAAGCACAGTGGGTTCTGTTTGGGAGTCAAATAAGTGGTGTGACAGGAAGGAACATGCAGTGAGCTTCATGACTTTGTAACCTGGGGGGTGTTAACATCAGTGTCCAATTTAGAAGAATTTATTAAACTCTACATCCTCTTCCTTTTTATTATATTCTGTCTCAAAGTGTTGTCACTACTATTAGTTACTTTATTCTAGAAAAGTGTTTTATTTTATTTTTTGCATATAGTAAAACTTCATGTTATTATCTCAAAACAGTTACCTTTTAAAAATTTAAATGAAAAGAGAACATTATTATGTATTTATCCATGTAGTTACAGTATCTAATGCTGTCTATGCCTTTGTGTAGATATTGTTATTTCCATCTGGCATCATTTTCTTTTCTGCCTGGAGAATGTCCTTTGAGATTCCTTATAGTGTGGACCTGCTGGTGTGAATTCTTTTTTATCTAAGGAGGTCCTTATTTCTCCTTCAGTCTTGAAAAATATTTTGTCTGGATATTTTAGGTTGAGAGGTTTTCTTTTCTCAGTTATTTAACGATGTTGCTACAGTAGACTTTTGTTTACAATATTTCTGAAGAGAAATATTCTAAGGTCCTTATTTGTCCCTTGGACATAACATATTTTTCTCTAGCTATTATTGATATTTTCCTTTTAAAACTACTTTTCAGAAATTTGATTATGGTGTGTCTTGGTGAAGTTTTCGTTTTGTTTTACTTTGTACTTGGAGTATACTAATTTCCTTGGATCTACAGGTTTATAGTTTTCATCATATTTGGAAAAAATTTGTCCATTATTTCTTCTACCAAGCCCAGCTTTTTAGGCTACTCTACATATTTTTAGGCCCCTTGATGTTTTCCAAAGTTCAATGATGCTTTTTATTTTTAAAAAAATTTACTTTCTTGTTTCATTTTGGATAGTTCCTATTTCTATGTCTTCAAGCTCACCAATGTTTTCTTCTGTACCGTCTGACTGGGCGTTAATACCATCTAGTGCCTTTTTTCATCTCAGATATTGTAGTTTTAATCCCTAGAAGTTCAATTTGGGTCTTTGTTGTACCCTTTTTGGATCTTAACATTTTGGACACCTGCAATGCAATTATTATAATAGCTATTTTAATGTCCTCATTAGTTAATTCTAATATATATGCCAGTTCTAGTTTGGCTTTGTTTGATTTTTCTTATTTTGGGTATTATTTTAACATTTCTTTGTAAGTAATCTTTGATCGGATGTAGGATCATGAATTGTATTTTGCTGAAAGTTGGATATTTTTGTATTCCTATAGATACTCATGAACTTTGTTCTGGGGTGCAGTTAAATTACTTGGACATTGTTTAATCCTTTGGGTCTTGCTCTTAAGATTTGTTAGGCAGGACCAAAATAGTGTTAGTGAAGAGCCAATTATTCTCTACCACTGAAGCAAGACTTTCCTATGTGAATACTATCTGAATACTTTTCTATACATCCTGCAAAATATGAGATTTTTCAGAATTTATTCCATTGAGGTTGCTTTAACAACAACAACAACAACAACAACAACAACAAAACCTCATGGACTGGGTGGCTTATAAACAACAGAAATCTATTTTTCAAAATTCTAGATTGAATGTCCAATCTCAAGGAGCTGGCAGATTTGGTGTCTGATGAGATCCCACTTACTGGTTCGTAGACAGCCATCTTGCTGCCTATGACACCACGTATTCTCACATGGCAGAAGAGGCAAGGGAGGTCTTTGGGGTCTTTTTAAAAAATAAGGGTGCTAATTCCATTCATGAGTGCTCCACAGTCATAACCTAATCACCTCCCAAAGGTCCCCCCTCCAATACACATTGTGAGTGAGGATTCAATCTATGAATTTGAGGGGATGCAGAGCAATAGCACCTGGTCTTACTGGTGGGTACAAACGCTGTTCTGTACCTTTTGCATTCTGCGCACTGTTTCCTATTATCCTCTCGGATGACTCTTTCTGAGCCCTGGGTAGTTTCCTCATAGGCATGTGTCTGTTATTTCTCTGCTGAATACTTGATGAGAATCGCCTCCACCCCATAGATCTGTGGAATAATTTCTTCTTTCTGGTACTCTGTGCTGCAAATTCTAGCATGCTTGGTCTTCTAGATTCTCAGCTTCTTCTCTACAACTTGGGAAGTTCATTGCTAGGTTCTCATAGCTAGGTTCCCATCCCTCCATCATGGCCTGAAAACTTTTTCAAAGCCATCATGTGGGCAATCATAGGCTCACCACATGTGTTTTCCATCCAGCGATTCCATCAAATCACTGTCCTTCATTGTCTGATGTTTAATATCTGGAAATCTGTTGTTTCATTATTTTGTTCAGTTTTCATGTTTTCAGACAGGAGGCTAATCCTTGTCTAAATTATTCACTCAGAAGTGAAGATGTCTAAGCAAAAGATTTTTTGAATAACTTAATTTTATTTGACTAGTTTTCTTTTTATTTATTTATTTATTTATTTATTTATTTATTTATTTATTTTTCCAGTATTTTTTAATTGTTGATATTGTACAGTTTTCTGTCTTTTACCCCACCCCAGCCCACCACCCCAGCCCTCCCCACCTTCCTCCCATTTCCACCCCCCATAGTTTTTGTCCATGAGTCAATGGAATTCTATGCAGCAGAAAGAAAGAAGGAGCTCCTACCCTTTGCGACAGCATGGAAGGAATTGGAGAGTATCATGCTAAGCGAAATAAGCCAGGCAGTGAAAGACAAATACCATATGATCTCACCTTTAACAGGAAGCTAATCAACAAAACAAACAAACAAGCATAATATAAACAAAGACACTGAATTTGAGAACAGTCTGACAGTGTCCAGAGTGGGAGGGGAGGGAATTTCAGGGGAAAAGGGGAACGGTTTAGAGCAACAAGTATAAAGGACTTATTTGACTAGTTTTCTTTTTAAAAGACAAATCATATTTCAAGTTTAGTGGAGTTCCTTTTTAATCCATTAATAATAGTTATTTTGTCATAAGACACTTCCTTAGAGACAAAATTCTTTGCCAGATTATTTCTTGTTCTATTTAGGATTTAGGAGGTAGTAAAAATAAAGCTACTATGAATATTTGCATCAAGTGTTTGCATGGGCGTATGTTTTCATTTCTCCTGGGTAAATAACAGAGAATGGAATGTCAGGGTCACACAATAGGTGTTTGTTTAACTTTTTAAAGAAACTTATGTATCTTTTCTTCAAGGTAGCTGTGTCATTTTATATTCCCATCAACCCATATGTTCATCAGCAAGTGAATGGATAAATGCATTTTGATGTTTTCATACAATGGAGTACTATGCAGTAATAAAAATGAACTATTGATATCTGCAACAACATTTATGTATCTTGTATTTTATAAAATGTCAAGTGAAAGATGCTAGACAGTTACAAGGTATGATTTCTTTTACATAACATTCTAGAATACAGAAACCAATCTATAATTTACACAGGGGTATGATAAAATTTGGGGGGTAATGTATGTTTGTTTTCTTGATTAAGATGATGGTTTCACAAATACATAAATATGTCATATTCACAAAATTATACAATTGAAATATCTACCTATTATTTGTATATCAATTCTACTGCAATTAGTATATTAAAAACAGTTCAGGAGGAAGCTACACACAACTATGCATTCATAGAAATCTTGTCTTTGCAGCTTTAGAGAAATCCAATCTCTTTACTCCCAATTCCTTTTGTCTATGGGGATTCAAGACCTTGAATTGTGATACAATGTGGAAGCTTTCTCCTTGTGTTCTACCTACCTCAGGTGGAACTGGTTTGTCTTTTCACAAGGGCTGCTTTTTGAATGCAGAGCGCTGCAGCTGTGTGTGCACGTATGCACCTGTGTATTTATGGATGTCTGTGAATGGGGGATCAGAGAGTAGGAACAGAGAGCTCCCTTGGGGTGAGTCCTATTTTTACTGGAACCTAGGTGATATTTCATCTTCTAAAGTCTCATGAAAGTTCAGTTTCAGATCCCATTTTATTATCTTTGCTCACAATTTTGTGGGAGTTGGTGTGTTCCTCGAATTCAGCTCAGTGCCCTGGAAGATGCCAAGCCTGGAATACCCATCCTACCTCTGTGGCGTGTTGGATTTCTACCCTTGAAACATGTGACTTAAAATTTCCCGTTTTGACTCTTCAACTTAGAATCTGGATTCCTCTAAATTGAAGGATAATATTGACAATGATAGAGGACTTTGTGGATTGGGTTTACTGTTTCTATATTGCGTTCTAAAATTTTTTGAAGACACGAGTACATGTATTATGATTTCACTCAACCATCTTGTTTAAGAAACTTGTAATTCTTACATTGGTGTTTAACAGAGTACAGAGATTCCTGGGAAGATGTAAGAACAAACTGAGTAAAACCTAAAAGCCTTTGCTGACTGTCGGAAGATGGGTATTACAGAGTGGTGGAGAGGCATGAATGGGGACAATTCATGCTCTGCGGATGAGCCTCTCTATATTGCCTATATCTGGCTTTAACTCAGAGACTGGTTTGTTTAAAAAAGATGGAGTTCCATCATTTCTCACAAGCCCTGTAAATAGTTACCAAAGTTTGCTGAATATTTATAGTTAAGTATGAAATAGTGTCAAGAGTAATCATGTTTTTAAAATATCTTGATGTATAGTATATTTTTAACACCAAGAAAAGCTTAATAAATATTAAGGAATGAATACAAACCTGCATTATTAGAGAGAAAAATAAATGGTTTTGAATCCTGATGATTTTGGATTTTCCAAGTCTCACTTCCTTATTGATGTAAAGAAGACAGTCATTCCTGGGCAATAATCTCATAAGGTGTTATTGGGATTGCAAGCTGTGTGTGTTTGGGCACTTGCAAGCAATTTATTAGTAGAAAAATAAATATAAATTGTGAGCATCTATCATTCAGGAGTTTGGCTTTTCTGGGTTCATTCAGGAAACTTGAATGCTTTTGAAAGACAAAGACTTTGGATAAACTATGGAAATGTCCTGTCAGTCTTCCTGTATTGCACCTCAGTGGTGATGATTTTTGTGCTCACCAATCTCCATCTACTAATGTAGACATTTGCTGTATGTAAGATTTCTAGGCATTGAGTTTTTAATAGCATGATAACAACTGAAATTGGTAAACAAATTGGGTAGGGATGAAATAAAACAAGCATTGCAAAATAATGAAAGAGAATATGTCTTTATTTGCATGTTAGCAAATGAGAGTTCAGTTTTTCTGTCACCATCAAGTATGAGAAACTTCATTTTATGTTGAGAGCATGTTATAAACCTGGCATAGAATGCAGCTAACTCTCTGGGAGGAAATGATTTTTCTATGGAGAGCTATGTGCCTGCCCATTAGCACAACTTAGTGCTTTCTGACTTGATATTGGGCCTATGATTTTTAAAAAGAAATTAACTGAGCATACAAGGAATAAGTATACATACTATTTCAAGGTTGTAAATCAAGACATTGTTAACATTGCAATTAGACATTGAAGCTCTTTCTTTGCAGACATGGGAAGTGCCTCGCATAGCTTATTCGTCATTTTAGTAAATGCAGAATTTATAATTGGCATTGTGGGGAATGGATTTATATATAATACTGGTGAACTGCATTGACTAGCTCAAGAAACAAAAGATCTCCTCAGCTGATCGAATCCTCGCTGCTTTGGCGATCTCCAGAATTTGTCTGATTTGGGTGGAAATGATGACTTGGTTTGCAAAGGATTTTTATCCATCTTCACATATGAATAAAAAGGAAATCATACTTGTTATTCTGGGGGTGATAGGCAGTCATTTGAGTAACTGGTTTGCTACAGGCCTCAGCCTCTTTTATTTTCTCAAGATAGCTAATTTCTCAAATCCTGTTTTTCTTTGCCAAAAGCGCAGAGTTAAAACGATAGTTCAGGTAATGTTGCTGGGAACATTAGTGTTCTTGTCTTTGAATCTTACTATGGCAAGTATGTATATTAACATCCAGATACATCCATATGAAGGAAATATGACTTCTAGTTTCAAAAGGAGTAATATTGAAAACTTTTCAAAACTGATCGTATTAACAGTGGGAGCCATCTACCCTTTTTAATATCCCTGAATTTCTTTATCCTATTAATCATCTCCCTGTGGAAACCTCTTAAGAATATGAAGCACAGTGCAAAGGGATTCAGAGACCCCGCCTCAAGGCCCATATAAGAGCCATGAAAAGTGTGATATCTTTTCTCTTACTGGTGGTTGTTCACATCCTGTCTATTTTCATAACAGTTTTCTGTTCTGAGGTGATGCAGAACACACTGGTCTTGTTGCTTGATCAGGGTATCACGAATCTTTATCCTTCAGTTCACTCGTTTATCCCGATTCTGGGCAATGGTAAGCTAAGAAAGGCTTCACTTGCAGGGCTGCAGCCGCTGAAGTGCTGTTGGAGAGCATTGTATGCAACCTAGAAGGAAAACAATTAAGAAGCTTTTGTATGGTATTTCGCCCTTCTTCGGGGTTCTGCTGTAATTTGTAATATTAAATAATTTTAAATGTTTATTTGGAGAAGATTCTTTCCTATGTTTACCCAATGTTAGTTACATGTGTACAGGTATGCATATATTTAACATATTTATACAAATGAAAAAGTAAATGGATTATCTAATTATAAGAGTTTTTGTCAGCAACAAATGATAAAAACAGTATTTCAGTTCTCATTTCTTTGGAAAATTTTAATAAAAATGTTAAAAATATACATGGTAGATATATATTTACTAAAATGTGAAAGTTAAACTTTTGTGCATGCCAATTTTCCAATTGTAAGAATAAATTTATAAATATTTGTTAACAGTGTTTCAGAAGCAAGAAAGAACCTGTATATCACTCACTCATTTCACTTTATTACCTTTTCATTTAATGATTCACAATACATAGATTTATATATTATCAGGAAACTGCAAATTTTTTTCTATTCAATATTTTGTGTAAACTGTCATATTAAACTACCATTATTTGAACATATCTCTTATGAAACCACTTACATCCAGCACCTTTTGGGAAGAGTCAATGCTCTGTTAAATATCAGAATTTTTATTTAGATTTTAAGAACTTTAACATGTGTTTCATATATTTTAATGTCATTTTGTATATCATAAGTCATTTTGTATTTTATATCTGTATAAACCAATTTTTATTTTTAGAATGTAGAAAAAATGTCTTCTCTTTTCAAACACATTTTTGGGGCTTTAGCTGGTTATTTCTAAGATGGTCTATTTGTTTCCTTTTGCAATTTAAGAATTTAAAAGACTTTAGTTAATTTTATTGTATTTTTAAGAAGTTATTGTTAGTCCCAAATACATGAGTCCTTTCTTTTCATCCACTTAATATTACTTTTATTGTTTTAATTAATTTTTGTTTCTTCTCTTGGTTTTATTTCTCCTTTTCTAATTACTTGAGTTTATTTCTTAATTTATTTTCAGTAACTCATCATTGTGTTATAAAATCATCTGTTTAAAATGTCTTCTACTTATTATGTCAACCAAAGCACATTAGTTTTCACATGTATACTTATAATATTTTATTTTCAAAATATGGATAAACTTGTTTCCTGTCTAACCAAATATAATGTATATATGTTAAATAAATATTTCAAGAATAACAAGTGGTTTGATTTGTATTTGATTTCCACTTTTAAATTATTTTCAAGGTTATGATAATCTGACTTATAAAAGTATACTGTATAATTTCATTTTATTTTATTTACTTCATTTCCTTTGAATTTAAGAAAAAATGTATCTTTTGCTTTAGGTTGCAAAATTTGACATATATAAGTATAGTATTAAGTATATTTATTATATTATTCAAAATATTAGTTCTCTTATTTTTGTCTCATCTGTTAAAGAAAAATATCTTTGAAACTTCTTCAATTATGATATGTTCATCATCTTCTGTAATTTCCAATATTTTTTGTTAACTATTTCTTCAAGTCTTATTTGACATATAATTCTCCACAGGGACAAGCTTCAAATATTGAAACAATTGTAGAATTGATGGTTGGGGTGGAGGGGAGTGGTGGGAGGAAAATGGAGACAAGTATACTTGAATAACAATAAAAAAAGGAGAAAAAAGAAAAATACCTGAGAAGATTAATTACAACTGGTTACTAAGGAATTAGTTATGATTGGAGGAAAATAGAAAATTGGGAATATATTTTGCTTTTATAAAATAAGAGAAAGGGTTGTATTTTAACAAGTTTGAATAACTTGAGTAAATAAGAAAGGAAGGTATAAGTCTGAAAATTATAGATGGTATAGTGGATTAAAATGGTTACAATTTCTTTGATGTTTCTCCACTGATGAGGGGGGCTATTTCCTCTGTTTGAATCTGGCAGGTGCTGTGAATGCTTTGAACAGTAGAATGTGGTATGAGTGATGCTGTGCCAGCTTCTAGGCAGAGCTTTATGATACTGGTATCGTTCATTCCCTGCCTTTTTGGACATTCACTTTTGGAACCCCAGCCACCATATTGTGAGAAGCCAAACCACAGGAAGAAGCCACTGCACGTATCTCAATGAACAACCCCTGCTGAGCTCCTCACTGAAAATCAGCACCAACTGCCAGCTCCCAGACTGAACTATCTTAGGTGTCCAGCCCATCTGAGCCTTCAGATGACTCTGCTCCCAGCCACCATCTGATAACAATGAAAGGAAAAACCACCATAAGAACTGCCTGGCCGAGCCCAGGTGACCCACAGAACCAGCTGTTTTAAGCAGTTGTTTTAATCCATTAATTTTTAGGAAGGTTTGTGAGATATGAATAGACACTTAGAGTAGGTGCAGAAAGGAGTAAAAACAATTCTATAATATAATTCCAAAGTATGTGCAATATGCAGATGATGTTTTATTGAGTTGTACACTTGAACCCTGCATGGTTTTATAAATTGTCACCCCAATAAATTCAATAAAAATAATAAATAAATAAACACCTGTATGATACCCCTCTTCCCAAATTGCAAAGCAAGAAAAGAGAAAAGAAAATAAAGAAAATGATAACTAGTAGAACTCTGTTTTTAGTGGTAAAAACAAATCCAATGTTATCAAAAGTTGTCATAAATTTAAATAAATTTATTTTCTATTGAAAGACAGAGTTTCATATTAAATAAGAAAAAAATGCAATTATACTGTTTCCAAGAGGTACACCTATGGCAGAAAACCACAATGGTTGGAAATAAATGGATAAAAATGCATCATATTCTCATAATCACAATGACTGCTGCTTATGTTTCAATATCTATCATCCTATCTTTTGGTAGTGACAGAATCTCACTACTCTCTTGAACATATTTGTGCCACACATGCTTATCTTTTTATTTTTAGTTAGTGACAGGAGAGATAGGTACTCTACAATATGGTTAAGCTACTAACATTTAATTGCTTGTTTGCTTATATTTGTCATATCTAGTTGAATTATAGCTAACACACTATCCAAACAAAAGTGTCAGACAAGCTAACACTTAAAGCAAACAGAACAAATGGTTAGAGAAGTGTTATTTTAAAATGTCTAATAATAGGAGACATCTATGGAAAAGATGGAATAATCATGAATTTGAACACACCTAACAATGCGTTATCTAGATGGATAAAACAAAACTAAGAGCGTGGCAACAAAAACTGATGAATCCACAGTGAGAATTTTTTAAAACATTTATTTCTTTTATTCAGTCTAGACAGAGGGTAAGAGAGGGAGAAAGAGAAGAGAGGGAGAGAAACATCAATGCGAGAAACATCGATCGGTTGCCTCTTGCACAAATATGACTGGGGGCTGGACCCATACCCTTTGCAACCAACTGAGCCACACCAGCCAGGGCCATAAATAGTGAGAATTGAACACACATTTCATAAACTGATGAATCAAACAGAATTAATAATGACAAAAATCTGAATAACATAATTAGCAAAACTGGTCAAATACTTTTATGTGAACTCTGTACCAAGAGAAATCTATACACAGTCCTTTCAAAAATACAGGAGACAGTTGGAGCATGCATACTTTAACAAAGAGTGTCTCAACAAGTTCTGTAGAACAGATATAAAATATAATGCAAAAAATGTTAAAAATTAGATTTGGAAATGAAACTACTCTCTATTAATTAGGTTTCTAAGTAAAAGATGATATTTGAAATTCAAAAACAAAAAAATCTGTATAGTCAAATGAGAAAATCGGCTAAAGCTAAAAATTCACATTCATTGGTTCATATAGTAGGAAGAACTTTCTAAACAAATGAGTCACATATTCAACTCAAGAACTAAAAAGAAATGCAAATCAGGGTGACCCTCTCAAAAGTGTAAAGAAGTCAAAACAAAGCTGCATGGCTTTTTAAGGCTTAGCTTCCAAATTCCTATAGTGTCATTTCTGTTACTTTTATTAGTTGAAGTAGTCACGAACTGTCCCAGGTTCAAGAAGAGGGGACATGTACAGCTTTCCCCAGCTACCCAAAAGAAAACAGTCATTGGAAATCGTATAAACCTATAATAGTGCAGCTACAATCAATTAGTCAATGGCATACTTATGGCAGAGATTTCCTATCAACGGACGTGTCAAGCACTCTGGAGACCCTGCTTGCGAGCTATCATTTCTGTAGTGGAATCCATAGTAGGGATTTTGGGGAATGGATTCATTGTGTGGTAAACAGGATTGACCAGATCAGGAACTGGAAGTTCTCTCAGATTTATTTTATTGTTACCTGTTTGGCCATCTCCAGGATGTGATTTCTGTGGGCATACAAGGATCATGCATAAAAGACCCACAGATTCAAAGCCAAAGGGGGGAAGGGTTGAGGAATTGGGGGTGGTGTGGTGGGGGGAAGCGATGATGGGAAAATGGAGAGTACAACTGTACTCGAACGAGAATAAAAAAATTAAAAAAAAAAAAAGGAAGTGAATGGGATTTCATGTAATAATAGAAATAGAATACAGATTCTCATTTGATGAGAGTCCCAAAACAAAGAACAATAAATGTTTCAAAGAAAAACAAAATAGGGACAATGACTCAGATTGCAGAACTATATTTAATAAGAAACATTCCTCTTAAAAATATGTAATTAGAAAACAGGTCAAAAATACCAAGACAAAGGAAAAGCACAGAGCCTTGGAATTTGAAATAAAGTAGTCCTCTTGGTCAGAGGACAGATCTGTTTAAAGATAGAGCTTCCTCCTCTCTTCAGAGACATTTGTTTTACTTTCCAATGTCAAGATATGGTATCATTCTTATTCCAGAAGGGAAGATGGATAGGTCACCCACAATAATCAGAATTTATAGGATCAGAATTTCCTAATTTTATGATATTTTATTAAAGGGATAGAGAAGTAGATAAAGTTTCCACACTTGGCTTGAAATGGCAAAATGCCAGCACTATTAAACGGTGTTAAGTTAGGCACAGAAAGTGTGATGCCTGGGCAACAACTGGGAAAGCTACAGGAAGAGATACACTCAAAACCACTGTAAGTCAACTAAAGTGGAATTCTAAGAAAGTTAAAGCAATCCACAGGGATGCAGAAAATAGAAACAGGGAGTCAAAAAACAGTATAAACAGAAAACAAAAAAATAAATAAAATGACAGACTTAAGCTTTAGCATAACATTACATTAAATGCAAATGGCCTAAAGTAAACCATATGCTTTAAAATTGGGATGTTTCTGGATTACAGGAAGAGATCAGTTTATACCATTATTAAAAATTACCTAATTTTTATAAAACTTAAGAACAACCCATGTAAAATTCTCATCTCAGTCCGTGTTTTTGGCACAAGGAAGCCTTCCATGGTAGCTGCTATTATGAGGACAGTCACCTGGTGGGGTTCCTTATCATTTGCCTGTTCCATGGATCAGGTCTCTATAGGGTTGTCATAAGTGCCTCATTCCCCTAATACATTCTGAAATGACCTCATCTCAACCCATAACTTCAAATGGTATTTATTCCAGGCTCAAAAAACACATGGCACACGTGGTTCAGCTCTGCCGTCAGCCAATCCCCAGAGTTGGCACCAACATCATTATCTGTTGGGCATGCATCCGTTGTTGATCCACTGGAACTTGAAATAAAATTGTTTTCCATTCTGGATAAATATCGAGTGTGTATTTTGAGTCCCCTGACATTTTTTCCTGGCTAACCTTTGTTAATCATCCTAATGGTCTAGCATAAAATTTCATGCTAAAATGTGCTAGAAATTAAGAAGAAAATGGAAAGAGAAATTGGAAAAATAGGGACTGGAAGAACAGTAGTTTTGTAGTTTTAACAGAGATTAAATGGAGGCCTTGGAATTACTTTCCTACGCAAGAGAAAAGCTCCCAACACTGATTGTTTGTTGAAATACATATACTTAGGAGCAAAAAAAAAAAAAAACCAAAAAAACCCCCCCAAAAAACCAATACAAATTGATTTGGCATAACTGTCTCATTTTATGAGAAGAAGCTAAGGTTTGCAAGTGATTAATCCACAGTAAGCAGCAGAACTAGTCCTAGAAATCTCCAAAAGATGACCACACACTAAATCCCAGGACCTGTAAAAACATTTAATTACAAGGGAACAAGGAATTAAAGTTGCTGATAAATTGAACTTAAAAATAGAGAAATTATCCTGGCTTATCCATCTGGGACTGATGTAATGAATCACCACGGCCCTTCAATGTAAAAGAGGAGGCAGAAGAGTCAGTGAGAGTGAAATGATGGGAGGAAAATTCAACCAGTCTTTGCTGTCTGTGAAGATGGGGGGCTGTGAGCCCAAGTGTGTGGGCAAACCTCTGGACACTGGAAAAGACAAAGAAACAAATTTTTCCCTTAGAGTTTCTAGTAAAAAAAAAAAAAAAATCCTGCTGACCCCTCAACGTCTGCCCAGTGAAACCTATTTTCAACTTCTAAACTGAAGAAATGCAAGGTAATATATTTACCCTGTAAATATTCGTATTGGTTTGTTACAGCAGTAACAGATAAAGATACTGCCCACAGACCCTTTTGATGCTTTCCTGTGGCCCCTGTCAAAATTTGGAGACTGGTTATTCAATATCTTCCTACTAGATGGGAATAAAATTATTATTGGCACTATCCAAAGCAACAAAGCAATCTGTATTGTTGTGAAATAAAAACCATCTCAAAATTCAAAGATGTGAAAGCAGAGTATCTAAAGCTTGACTATGCCCGAGGTAGAAAAAAAATATCCATCCCAAATGTGAAAATACTAAAAACAAAACAAAACACCCAAAACCTGGCAGCAAGGCCTACATGGAAGGGAGTTTGATGTGTGCAGAGTCTCACAAAGATCACTTCTGGGAGAGGAGGGGGAAACAAGGAAAGTATAAGGGCCCCAGGGAAGCTGGGCAGCAAAAGAAAAAGAAGCTGGAAGGGGAAATTTAGTACCCTGAGAGACAAATGGGAAATCAAAAAATTGAACAATGCACAACTCCTCCTGCTACTGCCTCGAAGAAAGGTTTCCAGGCCTTTACTTTGTAGCAGTGAGAATAAATAACAACAATTATACGCAAATATTTAGAGGACTATTACAGACAGTTGAATGCAGGAAACTAAATTTACAGACTCTATGAATCCTTGTATATAAACACAAAAAATTGGAGAGGGTGGGGCTGTGACTGGAAGGGGTAGAGCTTGGCTTCTGGGGAGATGGTCACATCTGCTTCTCGATTTGGGTGCTGGTTCTATCAAGCTCTCCACTGAATTTTTGTGTCCTTTCCTCTATGAATTTTTTTCAATTAAAAGCATTTTTTAAAAAGTAATAGAGCCATCTGTATTAGTTTTCCTTGTCTGTTGTAAATAACTTGATGGCTTAAAACACACACACAGAGTTTTACTCTCTCACAGTTCTGGAGGTGAGAAGTTTGAGACCAAGGGGTCAGTACTCCCCCTGAAGGCTCTATGGAAGAATCCTTCTTTGCCCCTTCTGACTTCTGGTGTGCTCATGTGTTCCTTGGATGGTAGTGACATCACTGTAATTTATAACTTTAGCCTCACATGGCCTTCTTCGGGGGGTCAGATCTCCCTCTCCCTTCTAAGGACACAAGTCATTAGATTTAGGGCCCACTTCAATCCAGGATGATTCCATCAGCAGAGATGCCTTTTCCTCATCAGGATACATTCACGTTGACTCCTCTCTCCGTGGGGACACAGGTTAATCTCCCATGGTTCCTAGTAAGGATTAGAGCTTTACAAGGAAGGAGCAAATAGAGCCAATGCTTTCTTTCTTGAGGTGTATTCCCTTGTTCCAATAATTCTAATCTACTCAGGTAAGACCTGAGGAAGTCATCAGTTTTGAATGTTAGTAAGACCAGGACAGGATGTATCAGAAAGAAAAAAGGGCCTGAAGAGACAAATGCCATTCTCCTGTTTTTCTCCTCATATGTTTTGGACATAGCATCTTAGTTGAATGAGACTATTGTGGCCTAGGAATGAGAAGGCTTGTAACTTAGGCCTGGTGGGGTCTTTCCGTAGGCCTGAGCTACAAAGGAAACATTCATAAATGCTGTGCATGGTGTTTATATCCCTTAAGGATCCTGAGGTTAAAGTTGTAAATAGTTAGGAATTCAGGATCCTGGCCATGTTTAATTTCAGGAGTCAGAATTTACAAGGAAACACAAAAATTTTAGTTGGAATTTGTTATTTTGAATTTCTACATGAAGCCATTGAAACTACTCGAAGAGGAAGAAAGTATAAAACAATATCATAGAATCATCTCCTTATTTGCCTGCAAGCAAACACAAGCCCAGCTTTCGGTTGACCTCATAAACGAAAATTTCAGCCAGTAACAATGGCATAAAGATGCAATTAGTCCTCGAGTTGATTTTTATGACGATTGCTGTTTGGAGTGTTTTCACATCTGGAACTGCTTTTTAGGAAGCTACCAATAGCATTTTCTCACACCAGGGTTGGATATTTTTTGTGGTCTGAAACAGACTCCAAAATAAAACCTTAAAGAGGAGCATTCACCACAGCTGTATCATTTTCAAAAAGTAGTTTGGAAAACAATCTCTCAGCAGTGAGAGAAGGAACTGAGAGTTTGACTTCTGCAGATATGTCAAGTGCAATTGAAAAAGCTTTTGTGATCATTGAACTTCTGGAATTCATAACAGGTATTCGGGGAAATGGATTCATTTTATTAGCAACCTGTGCTGACTGGGTCAAAACCAAGAAAATCTCCTTGTTTGACGTCATCTTTATGTGCTTGGCCATCTCCAGGATTGGTGTGATATGCATAATTCTTACAGATAGCCTTAGAATAGTGTTCTATCTAGAAATATATGAAAATCACCACGTAATAATAACAATTGTTGATCTTCTCTGGAATCTGCACAATTCCTTAAGTTTTTGGTGTGCCACCGGCCTCAATGTCTTCTGTTTCCTCAAGCTATCCAATTCTTCTCACCCTTTCTTCCTTTGGCTGAAGTGGAGAAGAGATAGAGTTGTTTTCACCATTCTGTCAGGGTTCTTTCTTTCTTTCTTTGTGAATCTTCTGAACATCAAATTTGATTTTTTTTTGTATCCAGCAGCTATTTAAAAATGGAAAGAAAGTTGACTTGGAAAGAATATTTGCATAAAAGCCAATATGTTAGCAATCAAATTCCTCTCAACCTGGGATTCCTCATTCCCATGGCTGTGTTGCTCATCTCATTTTTCCTATTAATCTTCTCCTTATGGAGAAATACCAGGCAAATGCTGCACCATGCCAAAGGACCTGGAGACCTCAGCACAGTGGTTCATGTGAGAGCCAGAAACACTCTGATTTCTTTCCTCATTTTCTTAGTTGTACACTATCTGGCCACTCTCTTGGCAATGTTGTCCTACTCCACCTCAGAACATTCATTAAGTGTGATTATCCTTGAGACTGCAGCATTGCTGTATCCTTTAATTCACCCTATCAATATAATTCTGAGGAACAGAAAACTGAGACAGACTTCTGTGAATTTGCTAAGGCAAACTGAGTCCTGTATCAAGGGACTAGAATCCCTCACAACATGGAGGGGCTGAGGAGAACTGTTGATGCTCTGTGGAAAAACAACTCATTGAGGGTCCCCTGGGTTCTATCGTGACTTTCATTTTGTGTCCAATACATTTTTTATGTTTTAAATTTTTATAAAAGCTTTAATTAAAAGTATTGAGATAATATCATTTAATAACATTATATAACCTTCAAGCATACAGTTTTATCAGTATACTCCATTGCATGTTCACCAACCAAAGTCCAGTCATGAGGCCTCATACCCTCTTCATCCTCCCTCCATCCCCTTCCCCTCTGGTAACCACCCTTCTGTTTTCTGTATCTGTGAGGCTGTTAAAATCTCCATAGACCAGGCTACTGACATAAGAAAAAAGTCTCCTGGATTCCATGACACATTCTAGGCAATTTGACATAGTTCTTTAATTTAATCCTCACAAAGGCTGTATAAAATATTTGTTATTGTTATTTTCTAGGATAAAAATACTGAGGCTTACCACATGTGACTTCACTGTAAAGTATAAATGTTAAGATTCAAACTCAAACCTTCTGACTTGAAACGAAAAAAGAGTGGATGAAAAAGAAGTAATTAAACTGCCTTATTAGCTCTTGATTCAGTTATTTAACAACAGCATCAAAATCAGTTGATCTAGTGAGGCACACCACTTTATGAGACTTTTTATTAATTAAAAGTAAGAGTTTAATTATGGAGGAAAATATAGAGTAAAAAAGGTAAATTTTAAATTAACTGGTAGGAGACTTTTTTATTAAAAAGAAAGTTCCAAGAACTTTTAAAAAGTGTATAATTTCTAAGTGTAGCAGGAACACAAAAGATACATTTTCTTGATTTTTTTACCTAGTAACAAGGACAACATTTCTGAAAGTGACCATGGGGACCTGGGACCACAAGTGAAGTACATTAAATCACTCCAAAACAATATTGATAAAAACTATTAAATAACTATCACAATGAAAAAACTAAAAATACATTGTACTATGAATTAAGAGAAAACTGTGAGCATTTGGAGAATTTAAACCCATACATGAGTTGATGGCATCCCAAGCAACATAGGTTGCTACCCACCAACTGTGTCCCCGTCTCAGTAAGTGGCTACTGCGTGCTTCAGCCCGTAGGCCCCAGCCCTTTATCCTCCACAACCCTGGACACATACATGGTCTAGACATTCATGCTGCCATGCATGTAATCTCTGCCTCCTCCGTGACCCTCCTATGAGATATTTTAGAATATCACACTACCTTTAGGAATATAAAGTCCTTTAGGAACAGGCCAAAGCCTGAATTCATATTGAACACTGCCGTGGAAACACATCCAAGTGTTTGATGGCAAAGCCATTGCAGCCTGGGAGCCCTGGCCTTGGAAGAGCAAGAGCTGAATGAAGGGGCAGCTTCGCACCAGCTTTTTTATTGCTACAAATTAAGGAATTCTAAATCATTGGTAGTGGCTTTGTGTCTGTCAGGAGCTCAGGGTGTGTCAGTCAATAGCAAACCTGTGGAGGTGATGATGGAGAAATGACCAAGGTACCAAGCTAGCAAGCCAAGGGTGGTTGACTGAGCAAATGGTGTGAAGACTCCGTAGTCAATGCTACAGAAACTCTGGATGCGATAAGGTGCTTGGCCTAAGCTGTACTATTCTAAATTAATGCTATACATTGATGGGGAAAAAGCTACTCCCCCAGGGAAAAAACAAAAACAAAAACAAAAAAGGATCTGTATGTCTAGAAGATAATCAGCTACATTTAATCTGGCTCCTGTCGTGCACACCTGGGAAGCTCCTGAAACCCACAGAGATAATGTGGAGAAGTTCCCCTATTGGAATTGTCAGTAGAACCAAGTCTTCCTGCTCTCCTTGACTGCGCGGAGACACTTAAAGAGTTCCAGTATGTCCAGCTTGAGAATAGATACTGGGATAATTTAAATCCATGTAAACATTAAAAATAAAATAATCCAAGAATTCACTCCTTTGTTTCAGGGGGAAATTGCAAACTCTGGTTCGAATGCTTACTTGATTGAGTAAATCACTGTAGGAGACAAAGGTTGATATTGGATAACATCTACTAAATATTCTTCATCAAATTCAAGAAAGCACTACTGTAAAAGAAGAGAAAATATAAGAAAGGAAATTGCGAAGAAGCAAACCAAAAAAATAAAGAAGCTGAATATAATAGGAGAGGATTTATGAAACTAAACACAAAAGAATTTTTAAATAATACATTATGGTATATAATTATTGATATTATAGATCAAGGTTTAGAAAATAAGTATAGTTATATAGGACCTTAACTTAAGATAAATAAAGGAGAATTGTTAGACATGTGGTAGCAATTAAACATATGAAATTTCTCCAGATTTTTAAAAATATGCAAAAATATTAAAAAATAATAATCAGTTACCAACCTACAAAGCAAAACCAGACCTTTACCTTCCACCTTCCCCCAAACACAGAAATGTTAAGAATACATTCTCTGATAGTAACATTGTAGAAATCAATTGAATAAAACATGCACATGGGCATTTGTGTATACTTTTAATTCAAGTACATTTTATATTTCAATAAAGCCTTGATTAAAATCTTTGTTGACTGAAATTTTGTCGGATAGTATAATCTTTTCTTTAATTCTATTTATAATTCTTTAAAAGACAATGTTTGAAAATATACTTAATCTATAAATATTTGAGAATATATTTACATTATTTACAAGTTTTTATTTTGCCATTTAGAAAGACATTATTTCTGATCTCTTATTCAAAACTTCCATTTATCTCCCAGTTGGATCTTCTAAATTTAAATAAGTAATTTTTAGGCTAGTCATTCATTTGCATTTTTTCTGTTTTATTCTCTTTTCGTGTACATAGAAAATATTGTTCTACTTTATTTTTTATATCTAATTACTCAGCAACATTGAGAGTATGGTTTGCATGTGGATCTCCCAAAATTCATCAGGATTTCCTTTTTTGACATAGTGCATACTTAATTTTAATCTCCATTTCACTTGTACCAGAATTATTCTTTCATTTTGGAAAGCAAACATATATGTTGTTTTATAAGGTGGATATAATTTGCTCGAGATATGTATAGTTTTCACCGATTGACAACTTTTTTAGCTCATAAGTTTTTACTTATTGCAACATGCTTTAATGTAAAGAAAGCAACATAAAATTTTCAAACACACATACATGCAATTGTTAATCAACATAGGAATTAAAATAGTGTATCCGTGGTTCTTAACTATGGTCAAGTTTGACTCCCTGGGGACATTTGTCAATGTCTAAAGACATTTTTAGTGGTCACAACTGGGGAGGTGCTGCTGGCATCTTGTGGGTAGAGACCAGGGAGGCTGTTAAACAACCTACAATTAAAACAAAGAATTATCCAACCCAAAGCATCAACGTCTGAGGTTGAAAAGCCCCATATCACACAACTGGAAACATCTTCAACTTCAAGAGAAGGGGAATTATTAAGGTGTCAAAGTCAAAATTATGGACTCTATTAAACAATCATGATAGAGAAAAGTAGTAATATGAGAAATTGGCACTTATATGTTTCTTAGTCAGAAATTATTCCAGAACAGTGTGTTCCATGTATTTCTCACAAAATACATGTCTTCAAAGTTGCACGACAAAATGTTGACACTGGTTCTTTTAGAAAAGCTTTTTGGTTATATTATGCTTGTTCATGGAAATTGGGAACATGCTGAAAGTCACCAGAGGGGAGAGGGGAGGGAATTTCAGGGGAAAAGGGGAAGGATTTACAGGAACAAGTATAAAGGACACATGGACAAAAACTATGGGGGGGGGGTGGAAATGGGAGGGAGGTGGGGAGGGTTGGGGTGGCGGGTTCGGGTGAGAATAAAAGACAGAAAACTGTACAAGATCAACAATGAAAATAAAAATTAAAAAAAAAAGAAAAGCTTTTTGGATGATTTCCAAGTTTCTGCATAAATCATGACTCTATTGAATATTTTAGAAGTTACTTACTTTAAAATTTTCCTTTCCAAAGTAGTTTTCTGATGCCTGACATTTATTTACCATGAAAGCGTTATCCACCTTGTATAAAATTTTGTTTCTTGGGAAATGAAAATTCTCTTTATGCCACTGTGTGTGTGGTATTTGCATCTTAGTTTGTGTGGTAACACTGGAAGTGAGAGTTCTTTGAAAAGAGAATAGAAATAATTGGAGGGCTTTGGTAAAGATGTTAAAATAAATTTTTCATTAACCAAGAAAAAAATGATATTACTTAAATTAATGAATACAAATTATTAAAGATACACAAATCCAAAAATCCTCTGTGATCTTCCTAAGTTAGGTTTTTTCTCTAATTTCAATAACAGAAAGTTGTTATTGAAATTTTTCAAGCTTTATTGAGATATTATTGAAATGTTATTGCTATACGACATAAATATAAGGTATATAATGTCATGATTAGATACATGTTTATACTGCCAAATGATTACCACAATACAGATTAGTAAATATCTCCATCCTTTCACATAGTAATTGTGTGTGTCTGTGTATACAGGGTATAACACAGTATTGTTACTTATAGTCATTATTCAGTACATTAGATTCCCAGAAGTTAATCATCTTATAACAGAAAATTTGTACCCCTTTACTAATAACATCTCTCTATTCAACGCCCCCCCGCCCCCATCCCCTCCAGCCTCTGAAAACTACCATTCTACTCTGCATTTCTATGAGTTTGGCTATTTTAGATTCCAAATACAAGTGAAAACATATAGTTATTTGGCTTTCTCTGGCTGACTTATTTTACTTAGCAAATGTCCTCAAGGTCTATCTATATTGTTGTACAATGCCAGATTTCCTTCTTTCTCATAGTCGAATGACATTATATATTGCATTTTCTTTATCCACTCATCTGGTGGCAGATATTTAAGTTGTCTCTACTATGAATAATGCTGCAGTGGACATAGACACAAACAGCTCTCCTGCATAGTATTTTCATTTCCTTTGGATAAATACACAAAAGTGGGACTGCTGGGTCATATGGTAACTCTATTCCGTACTGTTTTCCATAGTAGCTGTACCAATTTACATTCCCAGCAACAGTGTACAAGGGTTCCTTTTTCTCTACATCCTCACTACCATTTGTCATCCTTGTCTTTTTGATAATAGCCATTCTAACAAGCATGGGGTGATATCTCATTGTGGTTTCTATTTGCATTTTGCTGATAATTAGTGATGTCGGTGATCAAATTTTATTTTATTTCTTTGTAGTTAGGGAACATCTTCTGAAAGTTTTTATTCATTTAACATTTGTGGAATTTTCTTTAGCTTCACATATGGTCAATTTTGGTAAAAAATAGTCTATGTGAAAGAATATGAATTATTCCATTGTCAGATGTATTAAGTTTGTTAATTCAGATATTCTCTATTTTTGTTAATTTTCAGTCCATGTGCATTATAAACTATTGAGTTATATGTTTGAAATGATGTTATATGATTATAGATTTGCCTTTTCTCTTTTTAGTTCTGTATTGTTTGCTACATTATTTGGTGCATAAATTTAGAATAGTGATATAATCATATTGAATTGAGCATTTTATCTTTAAAGTACCCTGCATCTTTTTTCTGTAATATTGAAAAAATTTACATAATTTTTAGGTAAAAAATAATTTTACCTAAAATCTACTTTATATGATATTATTATAACTATACCAGATTTCTTTTGGATAATGTTTGTGTAGTCTATTTTTTCATAATTTTATTCCAAGCTTTGTGTGTCTTAATATTTGTTATATTTCTTATAACAAGTATATTGCTGGAGTTTTAAAATTCTGGCTGTCAATATTAAGTGTTTTACTTGGAGTTATTTAGCCCATTTTCATTGAATATAATTATTCTTTTTATTTCTATAAGTTTTTTCCCAAATTTCCCATTTCTTTTTGACAATCTTTTATTGCTAGCTTTCTCTGAAGTTACATCTTTGATTTTTTTTAAAGCAGGTCATACATAGGTGTTATATCTACAGATATTCTTATCTGTCAATTTCAATATTTGCAGTCCATGTGACATCATCTGTGCTTGCTGCTTGCTTATGTTTGTTTTGCCATGGTGACTATCACTCATTGTCTATTTCTATGTTGATGGTATTTCATTGTGAGGCCATTGTGTGACTTTATTCATGGGAGTCATGTCAATGTAAGTTGGAAAAGTTCTTTTCTCTAAAGATCAGTTTATTCTTTTTAAAAATGAAGAAAATAATAGTACGTATTTTAAAGGTCTGTTGTGATGTTGAAATGAGTAAATAACCATAAAGTGTTTAGTACAATTCTGGGAACATAATAAAGTCTTAATAAATTTAGATTTATTTATTTTTAATTTTTAAAATTTAAATTGTTAAACAACATATTGATTTCCGTGATTTTTTTCTGGCTGGAGATTAGAATATAAATTAAGTGAATCACATAAGCTTTGAGATTTTGTGTACCATTATATTCATCATATTCTCTCAGTGTCTAGAGGAGAGCTTGGTATATTTAGACACTCAGTGAAATACTTGTAGGATAAATGGATGAATGGATGTCATCACAGTGAAGCAGTCTAAATAAAGAGATTATTTCTGAGAACCTTTTACATTGGGTAGTCAACCTACATTCATGAATGAAATAACTAGGAGTATAAAAACACAGCAACAATTTCGTGAGATTATTTGGAAACTTTTCTATACCCAGTTGAGCATAAATTAAAAAAATAAAATACAAATATAAAAGTTGTCTTCTGGCCAAGATGGAGGCATAGGTGGACACACTGTGCCTCCTCTCACAACCAAAATTAAGGACAACAAAAATTTAGAACCCAAAAAACAACCAGAATGGATAGAAAATTGAAATGTACGGAAGTCCGACAACAATTTACCCAGACTGGTAAGAGGGGCGGAGTCGGCGGCCGGCAGAGAGGGATCATGGCAGGAAAAAGCAGTGGCTAGTGGTCCTGGACATGCAGGTGGAGGTTGGCACACCCTACGTGCACAGGTGGTGGTTACTGGGTGTGGGGAGGCAATGAGCAGACCCAGCGAGGCACACAAGGTGGCTGACCATGCTCACACATTCGTGCATAGATAAACCAGGAGAAAATGGGCAGCAAGACAGACTGCACAACCCAGGGCCCCAGTACTGGGAAATAAAGCCTAAAAGCACGAATTGAAAACACTTGTGGGGGTTGAAGTGCCAGGAGAGACTCCCAGCCTCACAGGAGAGTTTGTTGGAGAGACCCACAGGGTCCTAGAATGTACACAAGCCCACCCACATGCAAATCAGCACCAGAAGGGCCCAATTTGCTTGGGGAATATGGCGGAAGGGACTGGAATTCAAGAGTGTGGAGCAAGCACCATTGTTCCCTCTCCGCCCCCGCCCCCACATACAGCGTCACAATCCAGCTATTGGGCTGCCTGCCCTGGGAAACACCTAAGGCTCTGCCCCTCCCTACATAACAGCTGTGACCAGACCCCCCCCCAAAAAACAAAACAAAACAAAACAAGAAATGGCTCAAATGGGAAAACAGATCAAAGCCCCAGAACCAATCCATCTAAGTGGCGAAGAGATAGCCAACCTACCAAATGCACAGTTCAAAGCCCTGGTGATCAGGATGCTCACAGAACTGGTTGATTTTGGTTGCAAATTAGATGAACAAATGAAGGCTACAATAAATGAAATGAAGGAAAATGCACAGGGAACCAATAGTGATGGGAGGAAAACTGGAACTCAAATCAATGGAGTGCACCAGAAGGCAGAAAGAAACAAACAAACAGAAAAGAATGAAGAAACAAGGATTTAAAAAAAAAATGAGGAGAGTCTTAGGAACCTCCAGGACATCTTTAAACGTCCCAACATTTGAATTATAGGGGTACCAGAAGGGGAAGTGGAAGAGCAACAAGTGGAAAACTTATTTGAACAAATAATAAAGGAGAACTTCCCCAATCTGGCAAAGGAAATAGACTACCAGGAAGTCCAGGAAGCTCAGAGAGTCCCAAAGAAGTTGGACCCAAGGAAGAATACACCAAAGTACATCATAATGGCATTAGCCAAGATTCAAATGAAGGAGAGAATTCTAGAAGCAGGTAGAGATAAGGGGACAGTCACTTACAAAGGAGTTCCCATCAGACTGTCAGCTGATTTCTCAAAAGAGACCTTGCAGGCAAGAAGGGGCTGGAAAGAAGTATTCCAAGTCATGAAAGGCAAGGACCTACAGCTAAGATCGCTCTATGCAGCAAAGCTATCATTTAGAATGGAAGGGAAGATAAAGTACTTCTCAGATAAGGTCAAGTTAAGGGAGTTCATCATCACCAAGCCCTTATTCTATGAAATGTTAAAGGGACTTATCTAAGAAAAAGAAGATAAAAAATATGACAGTAAAAAGACAGCAAACTCACAGATATTAACATCCACACCTAAAACAGAAGCATACTAAGCAAACAACTAGAACAGGAACAGAAACACAGAAATGGAGATCACATGGAGGGTTAGCAACAGGGGAGTGGGAGGAGGAGAGAGGGGGGAAAAGGTACAGAGAATAAGTAGCATAGACGGTAGAGAGAAAATAGACAGGGGGAGGGCAAGAAAGGTATGGGAAATGTAGAAGCTAAAGAACTTACGACACATGGACATGAACTAAAGGGGAGAATGTGAGTGGGAGGGGGTGTGCAGGGTGGAGGGGAATGATGAGGGAGAAATGGGACAACTGTAATAACATAATCAATAAAATATATTAAAAAATAAAAAATAAAAAAATGAAAAAATATAAAAGTTAAAAGATAAAATACATTGAACAATACAACAAAATGGTTTTTAGTACCTACCTTAACACAAAGTGCCGATTGTTCAGTATTTCTATGTAATTGAGTCACAATCTATTTTCCTGTGTACATTATCACTTGAAGTGTTCCCTGCCTGAATTAACTCACACAAATGATGATGCTAACATTGATACTGAAAAAGATGAAAAATTTCAACTTTGTTTCTGTTGTGTTTTGTTTCTTAGAGATATGTATTTGGTACTCCTCCACAACTCAGGTTAACAAATGCAAAATAGCCTCAGGGGGACAAGTAAAATCCATGAAACAAACTTTCATTTGCATGTTAACAAATTGTATGCTGGCATTCAGGCCAGACATGTGTTCTGTAGCCTAGCTAAGTTATATATATATAACGTAGTTAAATATATTTATATATGTATGTGGAGGGGTCCTGGTGCAGATATTTTGGATTCCATATAAGGGCATTAACTGGGGCACTTTTATTTTTTTCTTTTTTAATGACTTTATGCAGTAATTTTAAATCTTTATATGCTGAAAGAAAAGAAAATCATTCTTCCAACACGCAGCCAATATATGCCTCACCCTGCAGCAGGTAATCCGAAATACACGTAACAGAAACAATATTAGAGCTTGGCAAGGATGCTAAGTGTAGTGGAAGGCCTCTTGATTGTCATAGCAGTTATTGAATCAATACTGGGGACTTTAGGGAATGGATTTATTGGTCTTGTGAACTGTATTGACTGTGTTAAGAACAAGAAGTGTTCTGTAATTGGCTTGATTCTCATGGGCTTAGCTACTTCAAGAATTTTTCTGATATGGATAATAATTACTGATGGATTTATAAGAATACTCTCTCCAGATATATATTCCTCTTGGAGCCTAACTGAATGTATGTCCTATTTATGGATAATTATCAATCACTCAAGTGTCTGGTTTGCCACCAGCCTCAGCATCCTCTATTTCCTGAAGATAGCCAATTTTTCCCACCATATTTTTCTCTGGTTGAAGCATAGAATCAATAAAGTACTTTCCCTTCTGATAGGTTTGTTGCTCATTTCATGGTTACTTAGTTTCCCACTAGTTGTGAAGATTATTAATGATTATAAAGTGAAAACTAGAAACAGAACCGGGCATTTCATGGTCCCCACAAGCGAATACTTAACTTACCAGGCTGTGCTCAATCTGGGAGTCATTTTCCTCTTTACACTGTCCCTGGTTACATGTATCTTGTTAATCATTTCCCTTTGGAGACACAACAGGCACATGCAATTGAATGTCCTGGGTGTCAGAGACCCCAGCTCAGAGGCACATGTGAGAGCAATGAAAGTTTTGCTATCTTTTATCATCCTCTTTACCTTGAATTTTATAGGCATTGCCATAGGAATAACATGTTTTATTATGCCAGAAAAGAAATGGCTAATTATTTTTGGTATGACAACCTCAGTCCTCTATCCCTGGGGTCACTCATTTATCCTAATTCTAGGAAACAGCAAGCTAAAACAAGCATCTTTGAAGTTACTACAGCTTTTAAAGTGCTGTGGGAAAGAGAAACCTCTGAGAACTGCATAGACAGGCATGGGGAGAAAAGGATGTTCTATGAGAATAACTGAGTGAAGGAACGCCTGAAGATATTTTACTGGCACCACGTTACTGCGCTGATTTTAATTGTGTTCTAGAGCATCACTAAAATCTTCCCTAATTATTCTGATGACATCTGAGAGAACTTCATTCTTCAAGGAGCTTGTAATCTCACATATAAATCCTGTGGCTCTGTCAGCTTCCCGACCCTGCAATTTCTTTCTACACATCTCCCAGAGGGAGGAAGAACAGCTTGGAGATGATTCACTGTGAAGATGATGGTGGTGGGACTAAGCATCTAAAACTAGACTTTCCATTGTGCTTTACCTGACTTCTCTGAAACACTGGCAGCCTTTCACCACGAAGACCCAAAGGAAAAGAAGCAAAAGTAAAGTGATGGTCAATCTTGACATTTAGAACATGGAAGTGAGAGACAGAGACAGAGGTGCTTCTTTTAAATTTTCAATTTTAGTTCTTTAAAAGGTTGTTTTATTTTCACTGTTTAAATCCTACTGTCTTTTTTTTTTTTTAAACGGGTGAGTGTTTGATGTAGTAACAGTAGTCATACTAGCAGATGTAGTTCTGTGAAAAGGAGCTTAGTCTGCAAGAGGGAAAGGGGATCAGAGCACTGATAAAATCAGGTTTTGTATTCTTCAAATCCACTGATCTGATGTGAAACAAAATCATGAACCAATTAGAATGAAATAAAGATTTTGCTGGAAGAACACATCTGAAGGACTCCACATGGTCACCGAGTTACGACAAGGACACGAACTGGCCCAGGATGGAATCAATGTGAAGGATGAACTGTTCTGCTCTAGGGTTTCATACAACACACTTATATTCATTCACACACATAAACTTGCACTCACAGACGTATTTCAAATGCTGGTTTTTAAACTGAATATTTATATCCAACCTAAGATGTGAACTGAGTAACTTATTTTAGCAATTTGCTAAAGTGCATTGCCTTATACTTACAGCTTGGAAAATTTCTAAGTATAGAGGCTTTATTCATTTAATAAATATTTTTGAACACTAACTCTGTTAGATGCTGAAGATATAGTACTAAACAATATCCCAGTACAATGGATAAGGTATTCTAGTAGAAAAACAAATAAGTAGCAAACAATCATCTAATTGTATTTAGTTTGGGGAGAGAAAAACTAAAGGATGCTAAACAAATAAACTGACTTGATCTTGGGAGTAGAGATGATATCACTGAGGCTGAGGTAGTTTGGTTTGGGGTCTGAAAATCGCATAAGAGTGTGGTGGTCCGAGCAGGAGAGATTCGGGATGGGAAAGCAGCACTCGTGTGGGTCTTCGGGCGAGAAGGGGCATACAGCATTCCAGGAACTGAAGCATCCCGTGTGACTACTACATAGAAAGTGCGGTGTTTTAAACTATTTTTAGAGAAATTCCAATAAGGGGGAATTTCATAAATTCCTTCCAGAACTGATAAAGTGCTCTGCAGAAATAGTAAGCTAGTGTTTCAGTCATGGAAAAACATCAGTTCTCTTCCAATCTTGAAACTGTTCAAACTATGTTTAATGTCATTGCTTTGATTACAAAAACATTGTTTTAATTTTCATCTATTTTATTACTAGTGAGGTTAAGAATTTTATAAAATTATGAACAAATGATGTAAATTTTGGAAATTACTCATTGTCTTTTTTATTTTTTCATGCTTGTAGTTCTTATCAATTTTGTGAACTTATTTGTTAACATGCCACATATGCATTATGATCTTTATCTTGATTTGTTGTTATGTAAATAACTTAGTTCATGGTTTTTGGGAAAACAAAGTGGTAATTTATATAAACTCAAATCTATATGTTTCCCTATGATTTCATCTACTAGTATGAATTCACCTACTGCTATTTTTGTAAGTTTTGGCTTAGTTTTATTATTACATGTTTCTTATCAATAACTCCATTTTTTTCCTGATAAAATAGTATAGTTTTATCACACCTAAAATTAAGAAACACAGAAAGGGCTGAAGGAGAAGTTATATATGTTTGTAACACTCGACTAACTGTTAACATGTATCTACACTGATTTCAAAATAAATTTGAAGATAGATAGATATTGGTAGGTATGGTGCTTAAAAATCTGTTTTTATTATATTCATATATAAGTTGGATGGGTGGATTTATCTATAGACAGTAAAAGTATTGAAGATTTTTATTTTCTTCTTTTAGTTTTCTGTGAATTTCTAAATGTTCTATAACATTTATGTTTATTTATGCAATAACCATTGTAATCAGGACAATAGATTAAATAAAAGACAAGATACATGAATAAAACTGTTTGGTTAACTTTTCTTGAGCAAAGAAGAAAACTCCTCAGCATTTTCATAAACTGTAATTGTTAACTCTGCTGGTCTAATGTCTAAGTTTATTTAGTTTATCAGTGCTGACTCTTGGTTGACTTTTGGTTGTCTTGTAGTTTGTGATTCTATTTGGAACTCAGTTTCATTAAACTTTATCTGTGGAAGTTCTTTGAGGTCAAGTTTCTAGCGTACTTTGCCACAAAGGATTGAACACTGTTTTTTAGGCTGACTGGGGACTCCACCAGTTTTGGATTTCTTTAAATTAAATTTTCAGTTTATAATTTTACTACAAAGGTAGTAAAGGCTGCATAGGTAGTACAAATTCTGGTCCTCAAGATACATATGCGCAAGACTATTATTAGAAATTCTCAGAACAACAATTGTCCTTTACAATTTCCTTTCAACTCAGTGTCATGGTTGACAGGTAAGTACCCCTAATTTAACCTTTTGCTGGGCATATATTGTTTTCTTGTTGGGCTTTAAGGAATTACATTTCAGAGGTCTTGGTTTATTGATATTATCTAGATATCTTATCTTACAGACACGTGGTTCCTTTAAAACATAAGCTGCAGTTTAAAAGGAAATTAAAAAATGCCCCAAAGCTTCCATGTTTAGCACGTTTTGTTTCTCTCTCAAAATTTGTACTTTCCCACCATTTTTGGCATCTGAAGATTTAAAAAAAAAATTTCCTGACAGCTGGGCCATGAACTTAAAGACTTGTTTTTCCATATTTTATGTATTTTGAATTGGAAAGATTTCTCCAGACATTTGTTTTGCTATATTCTTAAAAGCAAATGTTGGTTTTTTTTTAAGCTTCTTTTTTGTCATTTTTTTCATATGGGTATTCAAAATTATATATTTTCTACCTAAATATTGATTTAGATACATTCCACAATGTTGACACATAGTTCAGCTCAAAAAATTTCAAAATATACTTTGTAATTCTTTTAGCACAAGGGTTATTAAACAGAGTGATTTTCTATGTGTATGTTATATGTGAAGGCAATTTTTTATATTAAATTTTGTTTTATTAAAATTGGATCAGACAATGTATCTGTATGATAGTTGGTATAGGATACAATTTATTTGGACTAATATATAATTTAATTTTTGTGAATGGCCCAGGCTTTTTAAAAAGAAATTTAATGATACTAAATTTAAATTATATACATTAGATAGACCATATTAATTACATTTACTTTCTTTATCCATGTTTATTATGTGATAATTTGAAATCAATATCAATAAACATACATTCAGTTATTTATCTTTGCTCATAATTTTTTATTTGTAGTTGTATTTAACTTGAAGCAATATTGATCATTGTGATTTGCTGGTTATTATTTTTATTATTGTTATTTTCTTTACTTATATTAAAATCCCTCTTTGTACTCATGCAGGTTTTTGCTCTAAATTTTATTTTGTCCATGTTAAAAATCACTAATTTTGTTAGTTTTCTTCATATATGATTATGTGATCTCTGTGTATTTTACACATTTCCACATCTTTCTTTTGTCTCCTATAGAAAACAAATATCTGATTTTTAATACTTTATTTAAAATTTGAATCTCAAAATTATGGTTGTTGGGTAAATATTTTTATACTATTGTAATCTCAGGTATATTAATTTTCTATCTTCACATTGCTCTTTTTCTATTTTTCATGCTTCTAGTTTTTTCTACTTCTTTCCTATCTCCTATTGGTATCAAATATGTATTTTAATCTATATGGATTCTTATGAAATTCCATGTATTTTTATTTTATCCATTAAAAAACATTATTCTGAGGAAATCAGTCATCACCAGACTGCCAAAGTATTCCACTGTACAAAAAAGTTTAAGATGCTGAGTTCAAACATGAAAAGCAAAATGAACCAGCAGAAAAATGGATTAGAATATAAGGTTTTTGCTGATGATTTACTGTGAAGTCAGTGATTGTTTAAAATATAAATTGTAGAGCAAAAAGGAAAAGGACTCATGGACACGGACAACAGTGTGGGGACTGTGGGGCTGGAAGGGGTGTAAGGGGCATAAACGGTAATGGAAAAACATATGATAAGAATAAATTGTAAAAATACATAAAATAAATTGAACAACATGAATTATCTGGAATCCAAAGGACAAACAACGTAAGAAATTATTCAGTGGGGAAAAATCACTGGAGGTCATTTGCATTTCATTTCTAGTGAAGAAAGGTAAACAAGAATCCATTTTAGTAAGCATAGGCCCCTAGGTAACTATGTTCATGTGCCATAGCTTATTTTCATTCCCATTTGAACATAAGCAGAACACCTTCCCCAAACTCATCCATATTTCACTTATGGTTAAAGTAAAGAAATAGGGATATAAAGAAAAAAGACCAGGAATCAGAAGGCAAAGCAGAGTTCTCTGAGATTACCAAGAAATTCAACAATGCTAGTAGTTACTAATCATCCACATACATGATTTATTTTTGTCTTCATCTTTTCTGGACCTTACAAATTGAACCCAGAATACTTCTACTTCCTAGTGATAACCTTCAACCACTAATTCAAAGTTTACCATTCATTTTTTTATTGTTCAGTTATAGTTGTTCCATTATTTCCCCAATTGCTCTCTTCTTTGCCTCCCCCTCCCTCATCCAATCCCCACCCTGTTGTCCATTACCATGGGTCCTGTATACATATTCCTTGACTAGACCCTTCCCCTTCTTTCCCCCTGCTTTCCTTCTCTCCCCTCCCCTCTGGTCACTGCCAGTTTGTCCCTTATTTCCATGTATCTGGTTCTATTTTGCTCATTTGTTTGTTTTGTTGATTAGGTTCCACTGATAGCTGAGATCATATGGTATTTGTCTTTTGTTGCCCGGCTTATTTTACTTCGCATAGTACTCTCCAGCTACATAAACCCTATTAGGCCATATTTAAGCATGGTCTGGTCATGTCTGTAGTTAATATGCAAATCAATTTCATTACTCAAGTTCTTCTCAGAGTATTGCCCTTTTTATGGCTTTGGTCATGGCAAGCACAGTGTGTGCTTTTGGGGTGTGTAATCTGATGATTCTTCAGAAACAAAGCACAGAGAATCATAAAAGGAACCCCAAATCTCACTTAACAGATTGACCCTAGCCCTTTGCGTTCTCATAAAAACATGAAAATTTAATTTTTAACTCTTTTTTTGTGTCTAAAAGTGTTTTATCACATGAACAGAAACAGATAAAGCATTACCTCATTAAATATTTTATGATACTAAATGGTGATGGAAGGAGACCTGACTTGGGGTGGTAAACACACAATATGGTGTAATATGGTATATTATGTAATATGATATATACAGATGAATATATTATAGAATTGTATACTTAAAGTCTGTATACAATATTTTTATGAAATTTATTGGTTAATAAAATCATGATTTTATTAACCAATGTCATTCCAATAAATTTCATAAAAATATTTTATGATGTTATTGTTTTAGTTTGTTTAATAGGTAATATTTAACATCATTTTTTTAAATTCTAGAAGCTGGATATTGGTATATGTGTTTGTTCACTTGTATGTGTGCCCTATCATTTATATACTAGTTGATCTTTGTAATAATATACCTCTTGCAAATTATATAGCTAAAAAATTCATCACTCATTACAGGTGGCACAGTCTCACATATCAATCAGAATTTGCAGCTTTCTAGATCTTTCCTTATCCTCCCCACAGCTCAGACTGGTTTCTTTTCCCTGTCTCTTTAACAAAAAGAGACTGACATTTTGACTGATTTTTCTACATACTCAGGCTACCCTCAGGTACGAAGCAAAAAACACTCTAAGGAACTCTAACATCTTGAGCAGAGTTCTCTGGGTCTCATTTACTGATATTATTACACTTTACTGTCTATCTCTCCTTATTTCCTTGTAGAATTACCTCTTTTTTCTTTTATAGACATCCATTAATGAAGATTTCTCATAGCTACTTAGATGTCAAATAAAACTGCATTTGCTTGTGCTTTCTGAAACATATTTTAAATTTCTCTTTTCTGATACTAGAACAGCATATATAGCCTATGCATCTGCTTTGATTTCTTCAGCAAAGTAAACAGATACACAATTGCATCAGTCCTTTCCTCTTGTGGTAGAAACCAGCAGAAACCAAAGAGAAAACAGAAAATATTCATGAAACCAGGAAACCTATATTATATGCATATTTCAAAATACCTGCAAGATCTGCCAAAAGCAGCTACATTTGGACTAAAGTTGCATAGAAGAAGTACAAAAAGAGGAAAGAGAAGGAGAGGGAGAGCAAGAAGGAGGAGGAAGAGGTGAAGGGAGAGGAGGAGGGGGAGGTTGAAATCGAGGAGAAGGTTGTAAATCTCAGAAATCAATTACCAAAGTAGACAATACTTCCTGAGTCTGAGGGGTGTGTGCTGAAATGCAAAAACTATATATCCCTTATTTGCAACACTGGCTGCAGGAACTAGGGTAGAACTACTGACAAAAACTCCCCTAACCTGGTTTGATTAAGAGTAATAGAGAAGGTGAAATATGCAAAACATTATTTAAATCAATTCTATTGGTAGAAAGGAGCCAGTCTACTTCTGGGGAAAAAAAAAAAACACCAGAAAAAAAAGGCAATTTTTAGATCACAAACAAAATTTATAGGAAAACATGCAAATATCTACTCCAAGAAAATGCAACTCATTCAATTACTGGTAATCTTGTCACATCATCTAAATAAAGATAATTTTCTTAAAAATGAAGGGAAAACTCTGAATAACATTAACAAGTGTCAAATAGAAGAGAAATAAAGACATGGAATAGATGAATTTTGACTATAAAGTTTTTTAAATGAGTGAAGCAATCATTTCTATGAAGAAATACAGCTATAATTCAAGAACTAACCCTTAACTGATAGAACTCAGGAAAGAGAAGAAAAGAACAGAACCATCACAGAATAAAATATGATAGGACAATGAGTGCAAACATACAGTGGAAAACACACAGAAAATATAGAGTAGAAATTAGACAAGTAATAAAATGAAGCAGAGATAAGAAAAGAGCCCAGAGGAGTCAGGTAAAACTATTAGGTATCTAACCTAGGCAAGAGATTCACAATATAGATAATCAATAATTAGAATTTCCAAAGCTGAAAAACAAAGCAATTGAAAGTGACAAATATTTAAATGTATATTTTAACAAGTAATTTTCATTTTTTCTTTTTTTATTGTTGTTCAACTACAGTTGTCCGCATTTCCCCCCCATCACTGTCCCCTGCCCTACCCACTCCCACCTCCCACATCAAATCCTTCCTCCCCATTGGCTTTCTCCATGGGACTTTTATACATGGTCCTTGACAAGACTCTTCCTCTTCTTTCCCCAGTTATCCCCCTGTCCCTCCCTTCCTGTTACTGAAGGGAGGGATAGTTTCTTCATTCTTTAAATGTCTCTGGTTATATTTTGCTTGCTTGTTTGTTTTGTTGATTAGGTTCCACTTATCGGTGAGATCATATGGTATTTCTCTTTCACCGCCTGGATTATTTCACTTAATATAATGCTCTTCAGTAAAAAAATTCTTGTGTCTATAAAATATATGTTAAAATACCATACTACCAGGTATAATAGACCCTGAATGGTCAATACTTATATGTATACCAATAAGAGAATTTTTTGGTCAGCCAGACTAAAAGATCAAATCATTTATCAGGATTTAAAGATATGATAAATCTTGGATTAATTAACTGGAATACATTTTTTCAAATATTAAGTATTAAAATATTTTTAAAGCTGAGTGTTTTAAATGGGGGTTCATTATACTATTCTGATTACTTTCTATGTGTTTGAATTTTTCCATAATGAATGTTAAAAAATTATTTTATGTTAGTGGTTTTATTTGTTTTATTTTTTAATTGGGAGCATACTTTTATTTTTATTATTATTTTAAAAATATTTAATATCCCCTTCACTCATTTTTTTCTACCCCCATGCCTCACCTCTAGCCACCACCAGTCTGTTCTCCGGATCTAACAGCTTGATTTTTTTCTTGTTTTGTTCTTCAGTTTTTTTTTTTATTTCACATGCAGTAGATATGAAACAGTATTTGTCTTTCTCTAACTGACTTATTTCACTTAGCACTATGCCCTCAGCTTTCTTCCATATTATCACAAATGGCAAGGTTCATTCTTTATAATTGAATAATATTCCATATTGTATTTATATGCATATATACACAATAAAATATTACACATAAAAATAAAAATTGCATTTTCTTTATCCATTCATCTGTCAATGGACACTTAGGTTATTTCCATATCTTGGCTATTGTAAAAAATGCTGTGATGAACACAGGGATTGTTTTCTTTGGATAAATACCCAGAAGTAGAATTGCGGAATAATATGATAGTTCTGTTTTTAATTTTTTGAGGAACCTCCACACTCTTTTTTATAGTGGCTGCACCAATTTACATACCAACCGACAGTGCACAAAATTTCCCTTTTCACCACATTCTCTCCAACATTTGTTATTTCTTATCTTTTTCGATAACAGCTGTTCTAACAGGTGTGAGGTGGTAGCTTGTGGTTTTGACTTGCATTTTCCTCATGATGAGTGATGTTGAATGTCTATTCATGTATGTGTTGGCCATCTGTGTGTCTTCTTTGGAAAACTATCTATTTATATTCGCCCATTTTTAAACAACTATTTTACTATTGTGTTATCTGATTTCTTTTTTGTTTAAAATCAGTTCTTTACACATTTTGGAGGATCGGGCCTTTCCTTCAGTGTTCCGGACTGTTCAGCCTGGTCTCAGGAGCTGTAACTGCACCCCATAGCTAGGCTGAGTAAGAGCCAAGGGATCCACTTCATCTGGGTCTGTTCTGTTAAGAGGACATGAGCTACTAAGGAGACAAAGCTTATCTCCCTGGCAGGAGCACTGCTTCTGCCTCATCCATCTCTGGCCTCAATGCTTGGTTGGTTAGTCAATGACAGGTAAGACTCCTCACGGGAGGGGCAATCTAAGCCAAACATGACCACTTGGAAGGCCCTCATGGAAGGACTCGGGGGGTTGCAGCAAAGACAGGGTGATGGACCCTTGCCCCCCCCCCCGCCCCGCCCCCCGCTATTCTGACATAGCCCGAGTCATCATTTCTGTCTGGAAGATGCTTCCTGGCTCTAATCCGCTTAAGTCTGAAACTATGACTGTGGGTGGTGCAGCCCTGTGCCAGCAGGAGTGGTTTCCCGGGTGATCCAGCATAAGAAAGAATTTGTAAAGTCCTGTGAAACCAGCTTTGTTTGCTAAGAGTGCTCTCATTTAAATGATAAGGGTCCAAGGAGGAAATGAGTATGTCTCTCAAAGTTTTGCAACCCCCTTTTCTGACAGACACTGACTCAGATTAAGCCCTCAGATTTCTTTGAAATGTTAACCATTGTTTGATCCTTGCTGCCTGACTTATCTGATTCCTGTGTATTTGAACCGAATAAAAGCCCAGTAAGGAAGGGGCTCTGGGTCATTCTCCTTTGAGAGTTCCGCCACCTCTCCTCCCCAAGCAGATCGTGTCTTGGTATTTTTATTTTCATCCGTGATGGAGGGATGGGGCTCTGCGGGAGGAGCCCCCCCCCCCGCCCCCGCTTCAGGCAAGGGGCTCTGAATTTGTAAATTGGTTTAAGATGGGAAATCAGGTGAAATCCATGCCTTTCCCTTATGGCAACTCAAGTCAGTTTGTTGGTGTCCACATGCAGAAGTTCTCTTGTTACAAAGATCAAGTAGGATTATAATAGGGTACCCTTTCTTTCATTATTAAAGACATTATGATCAATTAGAGATCACCAAAAGTAGTTGAGGGTTAAAGTATTCTAATCACCGCTGGGTCCTTGCAGTTCAGTGTAGCATTTGTGTCCATTTTGCATCTATAGTTTAGGCACCAGTCCTTCAGGATTGTGTCATCCTCATCGAAACTGGGAAACCCCTCTCAAACATCTACCATTATCACACCTTTTGTTGAGAAGACAGATTCTACAGAGCTTTTCAAAGATATTGGTAATTCCCTCAATAGTGTATTTCTCATTGCCCTAGTAAATTACATGTACTTTGGATCCTTTCAGATCATAGAATGGGAAGAAGATGTAAAGTTACATATGCTAAATTCACTTTAATATTCCTGTCTTCTTAAATTGTTAGATTCTGTCCTCTATATTCTGCCAGTTCTGTCCTTAAATCTCATTTAATATGAATAAGAATGTATTTCAAGCTTTAGACAACCAAGCAAGTTAACTGTTAAAGGTGGCCACAAACTAACACATTAAACACAGAATCTATGAAGGGGCAGCTTTATCCATACATTGCCCCAGGTTCAGTATTAAATTCTATCCTCTTTGTTCTCAGTCTTTTAGAGCCCATTCTCACAGGTATTCTTCCAGTGACTGTCATTAAAATTACAATTGAGCAAAGGCTTGCAATTCTTTTGGAGAACAAATGTTTTGTTTTTTAGTGGACTTTGTAACTGCCCTCCTTCCCTTCCTTCTTTCCCTATTGCCTGGAGCATGCTAAAGTGTGACTTTGGTAAAGGGTCTAGGGTCAATTAGTGGGGGTTGAAGTGGATCTTGAAGAAAATAAACATCCCTTTACACAGCAAGTTTCCAAGGTGAGGTTACTGTTGGGTCTTCAGGCAAAGGGAGGTCAATTCCTCTGACGTGCATTGCTAGACCGCTTTAATTACAAAAAAAGCTTAAAGTTCTTAGCTTTATTTATCCAAGTCCACATACATTTTGTCATGCCCAGTGTTAAGGTCCTACTGTTTCCCCATCATTGCTCTAAGCTTTATTTGATGAGACTTGATGAGTCTGCGAATATATTTTATATAGCAATTCTCTTATGTACACGATTAACTTTTAGATCTGACTTACAGCTGTAAAAAGGCAAGAGAATTTTTTAGGACCACCATAGAAGACCATCGATTTTCTGCCATTAGCTGACTACTTAAAATCTCAAACTGTCATAAGTTCTCCTCTGCAGTTAGAAGTAGACACACCACTCACAGCCCTTTTAGTGATGACTACAACCAGGGTCAAGAGCAACAGTCCCTGGATTCACAGGTACATAAGGAAAACTATTATTTAAATAAAGGTTGTATCTCAAAGCAAGGGGAACAAGATAAACTAGCAAGTTGGGATAAGTAGACAGCCATCTATAGCAAAATAAAGTTGGATCCATACTTGACTATATATATATATATAAATACAGTATATACATATATTTTTTTAAAAAAGCAAACCATGAGAGCAATAGAAAAAATTACAGGAAGATTTAATAAAAAAGACTTTTCTAACTAGAGATTAAAACCCAGAAGTCATAAGAAAAGAGACTGATAAATAAAACTATACAAAATTTTATGACTTCTGTTTGCATTTAGAAAGTACAAGAAAAAGCCAAAGACAAATAATGAACTGGGAAAATGTTGTCAATTCACAACACAGAAAAAGTGCCAATCTTTCTAAGATATAAAAACCTAGAAATTCATAAAAAGGTGGGAAAATGAGCAAAGAATATGAACAACTCACAAAAAATAAATTCAAATGGCTCTTAAATATATGAAAAGATACTTGACTCCTAATGCCACCTAATAGGTGGGACTTTTTACCTCAATTTCCTATACTAACTGTCTGTTACTACCAATATTCTTAAAATACATGTGCAAATGATGTGAGACATTTGCTTGAGGTCATCAAATCAAATGCTTTCCCTCTGACAGGGCAGCACCTCCAGTTAAAGCAAAACCTTAAAGACTCCAGCTTGTATGTTAAGTTGGTGAAATATTGGGTTAGCCTAAAAGTTCATTTGTTTGTTTTCCTTAAGATGTCTCTAGTAGCGCTTAGTTGTCTTTTAACTTTATTAAATGGCAACAATTTTGTTAGATTGTATTGTGACAGCTGTCATATCAGTGTGCCTTTTAAAAACACATTAAAATTGGTGATTTTTAAAAAAAATGTACTTGTTTATTTATTTTTAGAGAGTGAAGAGGGGAGGGAGAGAAGTATCAATGTGTGGTTGCCTCTCATTCGTCCCCTACTGGGGACCTGGCCTGTAACCCAGGCGCGGCACGTGCTCTGACTGGGAATTGAACCAGACACCCTTTGGTTCTCAGGCCAGAGCTCAATTTGCTGAGCCACACCAGCCAGGGCAAAATTGGTGAATTTTTGTGTAGCCATTTTAATATTGAAGATAGAAGAAAATATAAAACATTTTTGACATATTATGCTTTTTATTTCAAGAAAGGTAAAAATGTAACTAACATGTAACAAAAGATTTGTGCAGCGTATGGAGAAGGTGCTGTGACTGATCAAATGTGTCAAAAGTGGTTAGTGAAGTTTCACGCTGGAGACTTCTTATTGGATGATGCTCCACGGTTGGGCAGACCAGTTAAAGTTGATAGTGATCAAGTTAAAACATTAGTTGAGAATGATTAATGTTACAACTCATGAGAGATAGCCAATATACTCAAAATATCCAAATCAATAAAGTTACTGGTGAAAATTAAAAGTATGTCTTTAATTTTATGGAAAAAAACATGGACTTTTCAGCCAACACAATGCAAGAGAATGCTGGTATAGTTTGCATTATTGTTTTTATGCATCTAGATGCTATGTATTTTAAACCATGAAACCAGAAGTAAGGTATACAAATAATAAAAATCTGATCAAATGTGTTATGTCTTTGAAATGGGTACTCATTATTATAAAAGTATTATAAACAAGATAACACTCATATTTTAAGCATAAAATGTGACATACAAATACGTATTCTGAGGTCAAATGTAATAATAATGGGCACAACTAGAGTATCCTCAGTCCTCCACATGACAAGGTGATAGAGGTAGAAGTCAAGTAGCTGCCTTTTCCAGAAATTTGAAAACCCCTAGTATTCTACCTGAGTGATCCTAATTAATAGTCAATATTTTGAGGCTAAAATTACTCATATTTGTTAACTGTCTATACTTTAAATTCACAGTTTTTTGTAAGTTCCAAAACCTGCATTTGTACAAAATGGACCAAAATTTGGGAGTGCTTTGCAAGTGTTTAGAGATGGTAATCATGCCACATTTCCAAATTAAATTTTAGCCTTAATTTTCCAAAGAATTGATTCCTTCTTGAAGTTTCTGGTCAACAGCTTGCTTAGACTGATGAACTGAAAATATGCCAAGCTTAAAATGAGAAAGACTGCAAATCCAACAAATCAGATCCATTCCTATTTGCATCTTAAAGCCTTTCAATCATCACTTCACATAATGAAATCACTGGCCTCCATCAGTGAATTCTTAGGCAGTTCTACCTTAGAGCGGAACTCTCCTTGACCTGGATCACAGCTGAAAAAGAAGATAGATAAAGACAGCTGCGGCATGTCCTAAGTGGCAGACACATACCATTCTTCACTGTTCAGCTGAAACTCGATTCATCATCAGTGATATTCAAAATGAGAACTCTCTGCTGACATGCCAAGCACAATGAAGGCAACATATATGATTTTGATTGCTGGTGAACTGACCGTAGGAATTTGAGGAAATGGATTTTTTTTGTACTGGTTAACTGCACTGGCTTAGAAGGAAAGATAGCTCTTGGATTGACATCATCCTGGTCAGCGTAGCCCTCTCCAGAATCTGTTTGTTGTGTGTAATATTTTTAGATGGCTTCGTTATGCTGCTTTCTCCAGATTCATATGCCCATGGTGAGCTAATGAACACTTTGGATGTTTTATGTGTTCATTCATATCATTCACGTGTCTGGTTTATCTCTCACCTCAACATCTTCTATTTACTCAGGATAGTGGATATATCACACCCATTTTTCCACTGGCTAAAGCTAAAGATCAACAATCATCCTTGGGATTCTTCTGATTTCCTTTCTCATCTCTTTAATTATAAGTGCTTCATTGACTGAGGATTCCTGCTATCACTTCAAGGTCAATTATGAAGAAAATATAACTTGGGAATTCAAAGTGAGTAAAATCCCAAATCCTTTCAAAGAGATTACCCTGAATCTGGGGAGCTATAGCTCCCTTTATTCTTTACCTGATGTCATTTCTCTTGTTACTTTGCTCCTTCTTAAGATACTAGGCAGATGAAACTTCATGCCGTAGGGAGCAGGGATGCCAGCGCAGAGGCCCGCATGTGGACCCTAAAAGGCAGTGATCATCTTTCTGCTGCTCTTTATTACGCACCACACCGTCTTTCTTGTCACAACCTATCGCTTTCTGATTCCTCAGACAAAACTTGTGGTGATTTTTGTTTGCATAATTACTGTCATTTTTCCACGAAGGCATCCACTGATCCTGATAATGGGGAACAGTAAGCTGAGGAGGCTTTTCTTTTTAAAAAAATATTATTTATTTATTTTTAGACAGAAAGGTAAGGGAGGGAGAAAGAGAGGGAGAGAAATATTAATGTGTGGTTGCTTCTCACACACCCCCTACTGGGGACCTGGTCCCCAACCCAGGTATGTTCCCTAACTGGGAATCAAATGGTCGACCCTTTTGTTTGCAGGCTGGTACTCAATCCACTAAGCTATACCAGCCAGGGTGAAGCTTTTCTGAAGGTGCTAAGGATTATGAAAGATTTTCACAAAAGAAGGCAATCTTTTGTTCCATTGAGAATCCTGAATACAAGGAATAAAATGGCAACAAATACTCTCTTCTCCCAATTGATGGTATCCACTTTTTATTATATGCTGTTAGAAATAATATCTGTCATTATTCTAAATTTTTCTTTGTGTTTCTTCATATTTTGTCTTGTTTGATTTCAAATCCATCATCAAACCACAGGTGTTTCTTTGTCTTTTCAAAAAAACTGAGCCTGAATCCCATATTAACATTGCCTACATACGAAAAGGTTCTATTTCTTCCTGCCATGTACAGGTAAACACTTTGAACTCAGTAACAGATAATTTCAAGCCAACACGCTGTGGGGAAGAAATTTTTAAAACACACCAGCCCTTCCTATGAAATCAATCATGCAAAAAAAAAAAAAAAAAAAAAAAAAAAAAAACCTGCTTAATTTGTCAGAACTGAAAGTCAGTCCCTAACTTTTCCACCCTATCATCACCTCTATTTCTGGAATGGTTCATCCTTATCAGAATGGGGGAGGTGCTCTTTGGAGAGATTCTGCCTAGGGTGGAATATAATGTAGGAAAAGAGGTGTGACCTCAAGAATGAAGGTTTGACCAGGAAAGGGGGAGGTTGCATAGTTAGGAATGTGTAAACCAGAACAATCTTGAGAAAATTAAACCCTAAATAAGTAAGTAAATCCTAAGTAAACCCTAGCTGGTGATGCCAATTTAAGGAGTCAATTCTCAAACATTCTTTGAAATGTTCTCTCTACCTTCCTAGATTTAAGGATCTTTGACATGTTTTTTTTCTTCCTTAGCATCATTCTCTGTTCTATTTTGTTTCAGTCAGTATTTTATGGATAATTTTATTAAATTACTAATTTCATGATTTCCCATTATGCATCATACACAGGTAAGAAATAGGGGAAATGCTACATATGATGTTTACAGTGCAAAATACTTAAATACAAGAAGAGGAACTCTCATTTGTGTGATTTGTAAACCTAGATTAAAATTTATTGTGAGCTGTCATGTTTCCCAAATACAAATTAAATTTAATAGTAGAATTGGTTTTATTTCCTAGAATTACTGTTTTTTATAAAAAAAATTTAAAGTGATTGTCCATCTAGAGAAATGACTAAAGTGCAGAATGTGAGATCATAAATCTTATAAAAGTTGTCAGTTGTAACTAGGATGACTTAAAGTGTGAATTTCTTAATTTTAGATGAAAATATTTATTATCCAAGAGACACTGCAGAAAGTAAATTGTCATAGACAGCATTTTCCATATGAAATAAAACTAAAGATAACAAAATTTTAACTGGCATGTTTTACTTGTAATAAACATAGAGAGTAAATTCTTAGTAAATGTTGCCATGTGACTGTCTAATAACACTATTTATAATTCAGTGCTATTTGTAATTCAGTTCGTATCATATCCTTCCCTAATTAACCACTTATATTAAAACAAAAATCTTAAAGGCAACAAGGGAGAAACAACTAGTAAGATACAAAGGAGCTCTGATAAGGCTATCAGCTGATTTCTCAACAGAAACACTATAAACCAGAAGAGACTGGCATGAAATATTCCAAGTAATGAAAATCAAGGACCTGCAACAAAGACTACACTGTCTAGCAAGGCTCTCATTTAAAATGGAAGGCAAGATAAAGAGCTTCCCAGACAAAAGAATGCTAAAAGAGTACATCTCCACCAATCTAGTACTGCAAGAGATGCTAAAGGCTCTTCTTTAAGAAGAAATAGAGAGAAAATGGCAATGAATAAGTACCTATCAATAGTAACCTCAAATGTATATGGAATAAATGCTCCAATCAAAATGTATAATGTAGCTGAATGGATAAGAAAATATGACCTGCATAAATGCTGTCTACAAGAGACTCACCTCAGAACAAAAGATATACACAGGCTGAAAGTGAAGGGATGGAAAAAATATTCCATGCAAATGGACCTGAAAAAAAGCTGTGATAGTAATATTAGAAAAAATAGACTTCAGCCCTGGCTGGTGTAGCTCAGTGGATTGAGCGCGGGCCTGCGAACCGAAGGATCGCGGTTCGATTCCCAGTCAGGGCACATGCCTGGGTTGCCAGGCCAGTTCCCGGCAGGGGACATACAAGAGGCAACCGCACATTGATGTTTCTCTCCCTCTCTCCTTCCCTTCCCCTCTAAAGATAAATAAATAAAATCTAAAAGAAAAAAAAATTAAAAAAAAATAGACTTCAAGTCAAAGGCCATAACAAGACAAAGAAGGTCACTAAATAAGGGAGTAGTCCACCAAGAGGATAGAACTCTTGCAAACATATATGCATCCAATGCAGATGCACCTAAATAAAAAAGAAAATATTGGAGGACTTTAAGAAAGAGACCAGAGTACAATCATTATAGGGGATTTTAACACCCAGCTTTCAACAACAGATAGATCTTCCAATTAGAAAATCAACAAATATATTGCAGAATTGAATGGCACTGTAGCTCAAATGAACTTAACTGATATTTATAGAACATTTCATCCCAAAGAAGCAAAATACACATTCTTCTCAAGTGCACATGGATCATTCTCAAAAACAGTCCACATGATAGGACACAAACCAAGCCTTAACAAACTCAAGAAAATTGAAATCATTAAGTAAAAATAGCCTCTTCAATAAATGGTGGTAGGAGAACTCAATAGGTACATGCAAAAAATAAAACAACCACTGAATCACACCATACACCAGAATAAACTCAAAATAGATAAAAGACTTAAACATAGTCATGATACCATAAAAGTCCTAGTGGAAAACATAGGCAGTAAAATTTCAGATAACCTACTAAACAATATTTTTGATGATATATCTCCTAGAGTAAGGGAAATAAAGGAAAAAATAACCAAATGGATCTACATCAAATAAAAACCTTCTGCACAGCTAAAGAAACTATCATCAAAATGAAAGGGCAACTGACCATATGGGAAAACATAGGTGTCAATGATACCTCAGACAAGGGTTTGATCTCCAAAATATATAAAGAACTCATACGACTCAACACCAGGACAACAAATAATCCAAATTTAAAATGGGCAAAGGACCTGAAGAAACACTTCTGTAAGGAGGACGTACAGAGGGCCCATAGACATATGAAAAGGTGCTCAACATCACTAGCCATTAGAGAGATGCAAATTAAAACCACAGTGAGATACCACCTTATACAGGTAAGAATGGCCATCAACAAATAACAAGTGCAGGTAAGGATGTGGAGAAAAGGGAACCCTAGTGCACTGTTGGTGGGAATGCAGACTGGTGCAGCCACTGTGGAAAACAGTATGGAATTTCCTCAAAAAACTAAAAATGGAACTGCCTTTTGGCTCAGCCATTCTGCTGGGATTATACCCTAAGAATTCAGAAACACCAATTCAAAAGAACTTATGTGCTCTTATGTTCATAGAAGCCTTGTTTACAATAGCCAAGTGCTGGAAGCAGCCTAAGTGCCCATTAGTAAATGAGTGGGTCAAAAAACTGTGCTACATTTACACTATGGAATACTATGCAGCAGAAAGAAAGAAGGAACTCCTACCTTTTGTGACAGTATGGATGGAACTGGAGAGCATTATGCTAAGTGAAATAAGCCAGGCTGTGAAATACAAATACCGTATGATCTCACCTTTAAGTGGAACATAATCAACAAAACAAACAAGCAAGCAAAATAGAACCAGAAACATGGAAATATGGAACAGACTGACAGATGCCAGAGGAAAGCGGGGAGAGGAGGGATGATGGAAAGAATAGAAAGGGATTAGTCAAGGAACATGTATAAATGACCCATAGACATAGACAACGGTGTGGGGACAGACTGTGTGAGCTGGGAGGGGGTGGTGGCTGGACAGAGGAGGATAAAGGGAGAAAAATTGGGGCAAATGTAATAAACAAGGAATAAAAAACCAACAGCAATGAAAAGAAAGTTTGAGAGAATTGCATTCCCAAAGAAGGAATGAGTATCCCAAAATTGTTCTATGAAAATGGTAGGTAGTGAAGTGTTTCTCAGCAACTTGAATTAGAGAAGCTATTTCAAAACAAGAGTTAGTTTGTACAAATGAGATAAATTTAATCATCAGTCTCCTGCTTAACAGGTTAGAAGGGTTAAAGATCTAGATACTCAGATGCTACTTGGTAGGGAGGAGGGTGGAGAGTTGAATGGAACCCAGGATTTTGCTCTCTTCCCTCTTGTTTAACTGCCCTTGGGAACATTTTAAATGAAGGGGAAAAATCTAAAGGTAATCGATACTCTTCTTTATTATGGCTCCATATATATATAGTTTGTCATGTATACAAAGTAAATGACCATTAAATGTCACTTGATTAATAAGACAAAACATTATTTTAAGCAACATTGTGCCATATAATTTTTCATCTGAACAACCAAGATAAAATGAGCTAAAATATTTTTTAGAACCAAGTAATTTATATTTAGTGTTAATCTTTTAAATTCCTGGAAGAATATAGGTCTCAATGTTAAACCAAACTTTGGATTTGTAGCAGTAATTAATACTATTATTCAACAAAATGAAGAATTCTCTACAAATTTCAACTTCTGACCATTTTCTAACTGCCAGAAATGCCTGAGGTTTAGGCTTACCAGATAAAATACAGGACATTCGCTTAAATTTGAATTTCAGTACCTCTTGGAAGTAGTTATGCCATGCATTTAGGACATACACTAAAAAAATATAGGGTCTGGCCCAAACAACACTCCTTTTTATTACAAAATCTTTTATTACAAAATCATAAGCATGTAATTCTGTAACATAACAATATCACACTCAAGCACGCCATATGACATTTTAAGTGAAATGTTCAAATTAAAACTAGAAATTATTACAGCCATATTACCCTACCAAACACACTCAAGCAGGCCTTACTTCTGCAGGACGTTGTGTTTATTGTCGTATTTGGAGTTCAAATTTAGCTGGGTGTCCTGTGATTTTATTTGCTAAATCTGGCATGCCTGTTGAGATTACTGGCATGCAGCACAGAGTAATAAATACAAACTTTGCAAAATGTAACCTGAGACAGTGTGGGCCCTTGAAAGGGAATTGGCCTAATTTGCATCTGGGCAAACTGCAGCTCAACCTAAATTAACGATATGTGGAAAAGTAAAGCTTGCTGGGAAGGTAAACGAGTATACAACAACCAGGTAAGGATTTGCCAACCACATTGTTTGTCAAGACTAATTAGGATTTAATGAAGAGAGCTTCGATCTTCATTTGCCATTCCAGTCTCCATCATAAGACAGAGACTACAATTAAAGAGGTGAAGAAAATAACAGCAAAATCTAAGAAGTAGGTGTAGATACCATACTACACCAGTCCAAATAGACGCAAATTGGATATTTCTCTGTTTAACATGTCAGATAAGGCAAACAGCACCTTAATGATCATAGCAGTCGGAGAGTTTTCAGTGGGGATTTTAGGAAATACATTTATTGGATTGGTAAACTGCATGGACTGGATCAAGAATAAGAAGATTGCTTCCATTGATTTAATCCTGACAAGTCTGGCCATATCCAGAATTTGTCTGTTGTGTGTAATACTATTAGATTATTTTATATTGGTGCTGTACCCAGATATCTATGCCACTGGTAAACAAATGAGAATCATTGACTTCTTCTGGACACTAACCAACCATGTCAGCGTCTGGTTTGCCACCTGCCTCAGCACTTTCTATTTCTTCAAGATAGCTAATTTCTGCCATCCTTTTTTCCTCTGGATGAAGTGGAGAATTGACAGGGTGATTCCTGGGATCTTGCTGGTGTGCTCGGCTCTGTCTGTGTTTGTTAGCCTTCCTGTCACTGAGAATTTGAATGATGATTTCAGGCTTTGTGTCAAGACAAAGGTGAAAAGAAACCTAACTTTGAGATGCTGGGAAAATAAATCTCAATATGCTTCCATCAAGGTATATATCAACCTGTTGACGCTGTTCCCCTTTTCTGTGTCCCTGGTCTCATTTCTCCTCTTGATCCTCTCCCTATGGGGACACATCAGGCAGATGCAGCTCAACGCCACAGGGTGCAGAGACCCCAGCACAGACGCCCATGTGGGAGCGGTGAAAGCTGTAATCTCCTTCCTTCTCCTTTTCATTGTCTACTCTTTGTCCTTTCTCGTAGCCACCTCCAGTTACTTCATTCCAGAAACTGAATTAGCTGTGATGATTGGTGAGTTGGTAGCTCTAATCTATCCCTCAAGCCATTCATTTATCTTAATTTTGGGGAACAATAAATTAAGACAAGTATCTCAAAGGGTGCTATGTAAAGTAGCTCATGCACTAAAAAGAAGAAATTTCTGACAACATAAACAGATCTGAAGATAAACTGTCATTTTCTAGGACAAAGGAAGAAAATCTTTCTTAATTACTTTCAGTTCTTACATTAATGTTGGTTTCTCATGGTTGATTACCTTAAAATGTATTTGTATATTTATAACTTAGGAAATCTCATGTAGAGCTTATTTTGTCTCTTTATCTGTCTGTCTCTTTCCCTTTTTGTCCCTCTTCCTCTTTGTTTAGCTTCTCTCTCTCCCTTCCATCAGAATTTTTTAACATGTTTTAAAACAAATAGACATTAATATCCTAATATCATTAACTGTGTGAGGAGAAAATATTTTCATGGTTAGTTCTAAATCATTTCTCCAGATGCAAATTGTATGACTAATTCAGAACAATTGTGATAGATCTTGCTGTTATTTGCATCCCTATGAAAAGCAGCTGGCTCATCCTCATGGATCTGGCTAGATTGTTCTCAGGTCATCCAACTAAACTTCACCTTTGGAAAAGAGTCAACAAGGTTACAATTCTTAATAAAATGCTGTACAATTTTATGAATATAACAGGAATTAATACTGATTATAATAATAAATAAAACATAAATTGTGATTAAAGTAAATATTGTCAGGATTCAGAAATTATTTTAGGATCATAGATTAATGAAAAAAAGATACTCTGTAAGCATGAGGAAAAGACAGTTTATGTAGAAAGTTTCTATAAAATAAGGATGGCTAAACAAGGAGCCTAAAGAACTATTTATTGCTTATTGAAGGATATTTCTTACATGAAAGATATGTGTAAATTTGCTTTTAGCAAACTAGGACTACACCAAGCATTGATTGTCAAGCATTGACAAACTAGGACTACACCAACCATTGACTGATACCCTGATAAAATGAGACCTTCCATAAAAAATTTATGTTTGAGTTGGGAAAATGTCAAAACATCAAAGGAGACATTGATTCAATACAGATCATCTGTATACACCAGGAGAATATTATTTGGATTATACATAAGTTATCTATGAGATATTTATTTGGGAGATTCTATCAAAAGCACATCATTTATGCTGTGACACAGATATTTTAAAGTGACTGACTCTGTTACTAACCAGCCTAGAGCAGCCATGGACTTTGTGTGCAGAAGAAACGTTTATGAATATTTTGATCAATAAATTTGGTAAAAATCAAAATTACTTTTATACTTCACATGTTAAATTTCATTAGCTCACTTTTCTTCTCTGAATCTGATGGTGCAAAAGATACACATTGATTAAACTGACAAATTTAAAAATATTTACTAAGTGCCTTATAATTTAAAGAAGCAATGGAAATTTAGGTGCATAGACTGAAACTTAGTTCTTTTAAATAATGTCTTAAAGAATACCTGTCTCTGCCTCACAGCTAAGCAGAGGCCAGTTTATGTGGATTTGTTAGGCATGGGAACAAAAGAACCATGAGGGCTAATGGGAATCTCGAAAGCTCCATATTTAATGTCTTCATGTTGCGGACTATAGAAGCTTGATTATCTACTTATGTTACAAACATAGCGCCTCAACATTCAGTTTCTCTGCAGACTGCAGCCAGGCAAAGGATGCTGAGGTAGAAACAGAAGCCATGACGAAGACCTCCTACTGTACATAATTCTTTTTATTGGCAATCTGGGATGAAAGCAATATAGCCAGTTAAGTGGTTTATCTTCTGAGATTTTATTAATTTTGAGAAATCGTGCAAAAATTATTATCACTTAAGGTTGAAGGAAGCATTTATACTCTTTCTTTTATTCCCAGTATTTGGAGTAGAATTGTCAAGCTTTCTCTAAGAGAACGTAGTTAAAGGGTTACAGAGAATGCAAGCAGATTTATCTCTGTTTTTTAAATCCTTATTTAATTAATAGATATTCACTCATACATCAAATGTCTGAATGTTAGGCACCCTACTGAGTGCTTAAAGTATAAGTGAAATGTGACTAAGTCCAGGCTTTCATGTGCAGCTCTGGAAAAGTTGTGGAAGACAGGTAACAATCAAGGAAAGAACCAAATAGTTACAAGGCATGATTAATGCAACTGAGAAAAACTGGAAATGAGGAATAGCTTTAAACAGCCTAGTCAGGATAGACCTACCTAAGAAAGTAGGATTTCAAGCTGAGACTTGAATCACAAATATAACCCAGTCATGAAATCAATATTATGCACAAATATAATTCCCAAAGGGAGGCAAAGCAAATGTCAGTGCTCTGAAGAATAGATGTTTGAGGAAGAACAGTAAGGTCTGAGTGACTGAAGCATGGTGAGCAAAGGGTGACTTGCAAGATCATGAAAGGCCTTGTAGGTCCCAAGAGGGAATTTACATTTAAGTTCAGTCTGAATACATTAAAGGAATTGAAGCCATGCACAACATAGTTTGATCTGCATGCAGATTTAAGTTGATTTTGGTAATAAGAAGAATGGATATTTTATGTGTTGGGGTAGGGAAAAGTACAATTAAGGGGACTATCTGGTACATTACTAGAGTAAGTAGTGTTTATGAGAAATCATGGTGGCTGATTTGTTCAGTGGCAATAGAGTTAGGGAATTTTTTAATGGATGAATTCTGTATGTTGTGTGGGTAAAACTAGTAAGATCTTATTACTTGATCAGAGGAAGGCAGGGGATTAAAGAAAAAGGAAACTAAAAAAACTTTTACATGGTTTTTACTTTAGAAATTGAAAGTACACTGCTATCTAAGGTTGAGAAGAAACTATCATAATTGAGGGGTAGGAAAATAGAAATAAAAAATTCTACTTTTTACATATATGTTTGAGAGATCTATGAAATAACCAAGCAAGAATGTCAAATAGATCATTGGATGCATAAATCTGTAACTAAATGTAGAGAAAAGAGATATGAATTTGGAAGTCATCAACATATAAATGGGGTTACCTAAAGATGTATATAGAGAGATGTATATACACAGATCTGAGCCCTGAGATGTTCAAATCTTCAGAAGTAAAATGGAGGAGAAAAACATCAGCAAAAGGGAAACAAGAAAGAGCTCCTAGGGCAAAAAGAGTAAAGCGAGGAAAGTGTGGTGAGTGGAAACAAAAGATGTCATTGTGTTACAAGGAGAGACAGATCAACTTTCAAATGCTGCTGAGCAAAACAGTAAAACTAATACAGCAAAATAACCATTGGGCTTGGCAACGTGCATATACACAGACTTCAGCCCAAGATGGTTCAACTTACGGTTTTTTGACTTTATGACGATGTGGAAGCACTATGTTTTAAGCAGAAACCATACTTCACATTTTGATGTTTGATCTTTTCCTTGCCTAGCGATATGTGGTACAGTACTTTCTCATGATGCTGGGCGGCAGATCCCAGGCAGCCACGTGATCACAGGGGTAAACAACCAATACCCTACAGCACAGGTGGCAAACCCAAGGCCCGTGGGCCCAATCCAGCCCTCCACCTTGTTTTATTCCATCCGGCACCTTGTTTCTACCCAGCGGCAGCACCGAGCTCTTGCTTAACTGTTAAGGAGTAGGTACATTTATACAGTCCTAAAATTACATTCGGCTCTTTGAAGGCAACCGAGAGGCTGATGTGACCCCAGGTAAAAATGAGTTTTACACCCCAGCCTACAGTGTGCTAAGTTGCCCATGTTTCTTGGGTATTGTACCTTGTGTTTTCCCATCCCATCAGGTCTACAGCACACCCATGCCTATCACCTGTTTCTGGTGAGGAGGGGAAGGCAATTACTCTTGAAATAAAACTCAAAATAATTGTCCAATTAATGGGTGTTCTGTAGGTGTTCTGACTATGTTTAAGGTAGGCTAAGCTATGATTTTGGGCACATGAGGTAAACTAAATGGGTTTTCAACTTGGGATATTTTCAACTTATGATGGGTTTATCAGCATATAACCTCATTGTTAGTGGAGAAGTGTCTGTAAATGGTGACCCTAACAAAAGCAATGTTAAGAAACTGTAGGTGTAGAAACTAGGTCCAGTAGGGAAGGTTAAGGGAAAAAATGTGAGAAAGCAGAGGCATGCTGAAAATACCATATTTAAGTAAATTTTGTTATTAAGCAGAGTAGAGAATGGAGCATGAAAACAAGGTAAAATTTTAGTGTTTGCAGTGGTTCTGTTTTTAAATTGGATGATATTCTGAGTGCATGCAAACTGAAATGATTCAATAGAGAGGAAGGTAATGATATAGGATGGGGTAGTAATTGATAGAGCCATGGTGTTAAAATCATGGCCCTGACATAAAAAGATTGAACCCTCAGACCTGAAATACAGATATTTAGGTGGATGAGGCTGAACATTTGGAGCCTCCAGATTCCATGGAAGGTTCAGGACCCCCAGGGGCAGAGCCCTACCACTTAAAGAGCAGAAGAGCCTCCCCACTCCCAGAAACTGTTCGGTTACTCAGTCTGGGACAGGTTAATGTCTGTTCTCCTCACGATATATCCTACCACTCCTCACTGCTTCGGGACAAGGTTTAAGCACAGCTCAATCAGGTATAAGTACAGTTATGTCCCCAAAGAAAATAGCTCCACGCTAATATTAGTACATATTGTTAACATATCCATGGGAATAAGAGAACACGCTAGAAATGGGTTCTGAGGGTGGTAGATCAAGGAGTTCTCTTAACTTGGATATGGACAATTTATTGGCATGGAGGACCTCAATAGTGACTTGGGACTCAATATTTTTGGCAAGGGAACATAAATTCAGTCCTAAAACTCTGTTGGGGCAGCTCCATGAAGCTTGGACACATGGGGACCTGGTATATAAGATGGAGTTGCTGCAATTTTCTTGTTATACTATTATGAAGGATTAGAAAGGCCAGAGATATGATAGTATCAGGAAGGACTGACTGCACAGATATAGAAACCCACCACCTAACTATGTTTCCCAGGAACACAGGAAGATAAAGATGGAGATAGCAGTTAGTTCCACATTGTGAAGGATGTTGTGAATAGCAAACTGACTTGCAGTTTACTCTACGGGTTACAGAGATTTTTGGAGAGCAAAGCAGCATGGTCGTTTCTTTACTAATACTTTAGGCAGAGATATAAATTGGTTGATATAAAATGTTGTCTTGCCCTGGCTGGTGTAGCTCAGTGGATTGAGCACGGGCCTGCGAACCAGAGGATCGCGGTTCGATTCCCAGTCAGGACACATGCCTGGGTTGCAGGCCAGTTCCCAGCAGGGGACGCATGAGAGGCAACCGTACACTGATATTTCTCTCCCTCTCCCTCTCTCCTACCCTTCCCCTCTAAAGATAAATAAATAAATAAATCTTTAAAAAAAAATGTTGTCTTAAAGGCTTTAAAGATACCTCTTTATTAAGAGATTTATTTTAATGTGAGCAAGCTGGGAGTTTTCTCTGGTGGGCCAGAGGATAGCTCTTTTGGATGATATTAGGAAAGAAGAAATGGGGAATAGAGCTCTGAAATCAAGATAATGTTGCTAGCCATGCCATTTTTAACCAGAAAAGCCAAGTTTTGGTATCTCTTTCTAAAAATAAAGCATGACATTAAGTGGCTCATTTATGAATGTCCTTGACTATTGACAAGGCTTTTATTATGCAAAACTGTGTTGATTTGGGTATGAGACCATGGGCTTTGCTGTACAGTATTTTGATGGAAATGATAGTAACCCATTATTTAGTAAGTTATTGTCATTTATCTGTAATGTTTATTGTTATTACAAGGTTTGCTGGTTTTTATTTTTATTTTTTACCTTTCCTCCCCTATGCTTTTAATAAATAATGGGAAATTGAGAAAAATAGCAACTGAGGCCCCTAATCTGTTTGTGTGGTAAAGAGTAAGCTGCTAATTTTTTTCTTGATTCCTCACCTGAGTCATTTTCAAATGTTCGTACCCCCAGGGTTTTTATATTTTCATACAGTTTGCACTATGAAGTGTACCCAAGTTCATCCACTGAATGGTGACATTATTTCAGAAACTGGATGGAAAGTCAGTAAGGGCACCAAGAAAGCCAGGGCAACCAGAGACTAATTCTGTTTCCAAGAAAAGGCCAGTTCTTGATCTCATTCCAGAATTGAACCTTGCAGTGAACATGGGAATAAAGAGTATTAAACATGTTCATTTCTGTTTCTGTTATCTTAACCTGTAAATTATTCTTCATTAATACTAATACTAAATTGAACATGTTTCTATCAAGCTACTTATATCCTTGATAGAAATGTCCATTAGAACCTTCATTTTCAGCCTCACCTAATTTCACTGTCAATCTTCTAGGGCTGACAGCGTTCACATGTGTGACTCCTGTAGGTATAACCAAATTTCGACACTCAGAGACACAAGGAGCTTCCAGGGTAGGCCCAACTTCTGGCCTGACTGCACTGAGCCCAGCACCTAAGGGTGTTTCACACCTCTCTCCGTTAATCTTCAGTCAGAGGCTTTGGAAGTAGATGGAATAAATGTGTTGAAATTAGTCTGTGTATGCTCATTCATTAAAAAAACTGGTAAGTAAGTTTTCTCACTGTGTTAGTTTTCCAGGGTTTCTGTAACAACACACTACAAACTGAGTGCTTCAACAGAAATTCATTTTATCACAGTCCTGGAGACTAGCAGTCCAAGATCAAGGTGTTCATTCAGCTTGAGGACTGTGAGTAAAAGTCTGTCCAGGCTGTTAGCTTCTGCTACACCACCCCAGTCTCTGTCTTCGTCTTCACATGGTGTTCTCCATGTATACATGTCTATATCCAAATTTCCGTTTCATATAAGGATACCAGTCTCGCTGGATTAGGCGCCCACCCTACTCTATAAATGAATTCATCTTAACTAATTACTACATCAGCAGCAACCCTTGTTCCAAATAAGGTCACATTCTGAGATACTAGAGTTAGGGCTTGAACACGTAAATTTGGGGGAGACATAATTCAGCTCATAGCACTCACTTTCTGTTACACCTTCTTTAGCTGTGGCAGGCTTTACCTCACACCGTATATGCAAGAAAAATAATAAGTTGAGTCAACATGCATGAGCAAATGCAGTGCACAAGGTATATCTGTATGTCTCTGAACCAAGAGGAAGCCTGTCTGATTGACAGCTAGATAATGAGGCTGCCTCCAGTAGGGCATGACAAGGGCAAACAGGTCCTGGAGGCCCTTCTGGATCCCGGATGTAAACAGAAATGTAATAATCTGGTACATATGCATGGGAAGACTGTGTTTAAATGGAGAAAAGTGTGTGTGTATTGATAATGTGAACTTGTGAACTTGGCAAACTCTCTTACTGGTCTCCAGAATATATATATATTTTGCTTTGGAATATTGGTGCTAGTTAAGCCCTCAAAAAATTATTAAAATCTGAGCTACCTATCAAGTTGCACAGTACAGAACATTTGGAGTCCAATCAGGACTCTGCCCTCCCAGCCTGCCCTTCTTGTCCCTTGACTGAGGACCATGGCCCTAAAAGGAAAACAAGAGCCAGCGTGTAATGCTTATGATTTTATTGATGATTGAAAGTCAGAAAAAGGCCACATTCACACCACTGAAAAGTCCATGGTCACCAGCTGATCTATCAGTTCTGAAACAGAGAGAAAAATTTTAAACACAAGTAATAACTTAGCCTGAGCATCTCTACTACTAAGTAGTCTCATTATAAGACAATACAGGAAGTTAAGAAAGAGGAGAAGAAGGAGGAGGAGGGAGGTGAAGGTGGAAAGGGGAGGCCAGGAGAGGGGCAAGGGAAGGAAGAAAGGAGAAGAAGAGAAGTGGAGGGGATGAGAGGTAGAACCTGGGAAGGTTGCAGGCTAATAAAAGAAAAGCGAGTCAAATAAAACCTCACAGTAGAAGTAACACTTGCTCTTAAAAGAATAGAGGAAATTTTCTATTTGTAAGTTTGAGGCAAGGAGAATCATGACAAAGACAAATCTGGACAAACAATAAAGTCAAGAATAAAAACAAGAGAAATAAACAGAAACAAAAAAAATTAAGAATTCAGAGAAATTCACTAGGTGACTAGATAAAGGTACAATTAATACCTATGGAATTACTGGAAGTCATCTTTAGTTGGTTTTCCTTGTCATTGGCCACCATGCTGACCACGCTGTCCACCTCTTTCACGTCGGCTTCTCTGGCTACCAGGGCCACCCTGGCCCCCTTGACCGCCTTGGCCACCTTCTCTGTCTCTGCTCCGTGACCTTTCCTGGCTTCCTTGGACATTCTGGCTGTGAAGCTCACCCTGCTGACCATGGTCTTCGTTTTCATTTTCGCCCTTTTCTTCATGCTGACCTCCATCTTCTTCTTGAGAATTGACTTGTAATTCCTCTGAGGATTCTTCAACTTCTTCATGATCTTCTTGAGAGGAAATTCAGAAAGAAATAAGGAAAGAGAAAGGTTAGCCACAAACTTTAATGAGGCAAGTAAGAAATTTACCATTGCCTTAATTTAGTTAGAAGTATTACATTCCTCTCCTCTCCTTTTACGTTTCTGCCACCTAGTCTATATTGCCATCTATTCTCACTTTGCCGTGATATACATAAAACTGTCCGTAAACCACCAGATAGCTCATGATGTCTGAGAGAAACCACCAGGTGGAGTGCCCGTGTCTGCCTATAGATATACATGATATTTTGGCACAAATCTATTGAACAGGGGAAATTATCACCCACCCCACCCTTCCCAACAGCATAGCCATCATATAACACCCGCTCTTCCCTCTCTTCTGTCAACTGTTAAGTGTGCAGACAAACAGAAAATGTACACAAAGCCCAACCTGTATTTTTCCCTTTTGCACATTCCTGGTACTTTTAGTTGCGACCCAGCCCTCACCATCTGTTGCATTAACTTTCAATCATCTCTTCATGATCTCATGGTCATCACTGTTTTTTTTAATCAATAGTATATTTACAATTTTTTACATTCAATATTTATCTTGTATTAGTTTCAGATGTCCAGCATAGTGGTTAGACAACATTTCGTGTTCCCAATATTTCCAGTACCCACCTGTCACCATACACAGTTATTAGAGTATCACTGACTGTATTCTGTATGCTGAACTTTACATCCTGTGACTACTCCGTAACTACCAATCTGTCATGGCATCACTCTTACAATCTTTCCCTTGTGGACTCAATGTATACTTTATTGCATGCCCATTGTGCCTTACATCAGACACTAAGATTCTAAGCTTAAAAAACACAGTCTGTGCTCTCAAGTTGCTTACTCTTCATTGCTGTCAGATCAACAAATGACTTTCTGTCTCACTCCCCTATTCAAAACTCTTTTTGTGGCCCACAGAATAAATTACAAATTCAGTTTGGCATTCATAGCATCTTTTACAATTTGAAATGAACCCACATCTCCAGCTTTATCTTTCTATTCATTTCAACCTTGCTGGATTATTTGGTGTTCCTAGACCGCTGAAGTGTTATGTTATATGCACAGATTTAGCCATGCATTTAACTCTGCTTTACTCTACTCTCCAAGATCCAGAGCTCACGTGGGAGGCCTTTTCTTTTCTTCCCTGTGCTGAGCTGCCATAATGTCTTTTTTGGCCACTTCTCTAAAAGTGATCATCTTTATGTCTAAGCTAAATCTTCCATTAGGCCCTGAGTTCCTTAAGGAGAGGATCAATGTTTCATTTTCCTTTGCATCCTTGTTACTAAGAATAGGATTCGACCATGATTATGAAGTATTAAATTTTATTTAATTTATGTTGAGGTAGACAATGTAAATAATCAAAGCATCATTCTCAAGAATCCCTACAGTCATGCTGTTACAGGGCCAGTTGACTTAGACAAGGAGAAAAATCAGAAGGCGAGCGGTGACTATATTCTCTAGACCAAGATAACTCAAATCTAAAGCTAATGGCTTTCTTTTTTTTTCTTTTCTGCTCCTGTCCACATGGCCGGAGCAGGGTGCTACACAGAACATTCCAGCGTGAACAGGAAGGAGACAGGCCATATCTAACAATAAGACTGAAGACTACTAAAACTTAGGCTTTTGTCATTCTTTTTTGCCTCTCTCTAGACTCAATTTTGAGAGTTTTCAAAAGACAAACCCTATGCCTAAAAAAAAAAAGTGTGATAGGTTCTGAAGACAAAAAGAAAAGAACACATCCATGAATAAGGAATTACCTGGCAAGTTTTCATGATCAGCACCTAAAATTTAAAAAGAAAAAGAAGATAAATTTAAAATATGACTTGATAATACCCCAGCTACACATTTGTAGAAAGACAAGTGGTGTTAGATTTAAGAAGTTAGAAAATTCTTAAGAAAACTAAGAATGAAAATACTAGTAATAACAACATGTTTGCATACAATAGATCCACTTTTCTAAGGTACAATAGCTGATCATTGCTTCTGAAGCAGAGATTAATAGGGAGTCAAATATTTTATAAATTCTACATTACATGTAATGAAATGGAAAGCCATAATGATTGTAGACAAGACACATTATGAGGCCTCTACAACAGAGAAAATTTGAGAATTGAAAGCATCTATAGCCATGTAGCTTACTGTCTACATTAGCATGACTCTGTTATTCCAAAAAATTCTTGCTCCAAAAGATAAATGTTTCAAATTATTATTGGTTACTTCAGGAACTTGCCCACAACCCATTTAAACAAACATTAATTTGTTCAGTTTTTAAAATGGCATCAATTTTTTACTCTCCAAGATTCAGAACTCTTTACTCCTAAACTCCTGCTAATGATGTAAGCTCTGCAAAGTATTTAAACTCCAAAGTTATGGTTCAAATGTAAAATATGGGTATATCTACTTTGAATTGTCACAGTGAATAATCAATGACAAGATATATGTGTGAGACCAGGCAAAAACAAAATTCCCAATACATACTTAAAGAAGAAATCTTTCCTCAGAATTTTACAATTCCCCACTTAATATCCAAACTGTCACAAGTAAGACTCAAAAAATTTTATTATAAAATACCCTTTTATAGATGTTTATTAAAACTTATACACCATTCAGAAAACCCCAAATTACCACTTTAGTATTACCTTCCCATAAGCACTAACTTTGTTTCAAAGGTTTAAGACTCAAATACTTTATTAGAATTTCATGTATTTGTATAATGTTCCTATTTTGTTAACTTAGGCTGTTTTTAAATAATGAAAAACATTTAATAAGAAAACAGAATATTGTAATATTGTTCTAACTTTTAATTGTTTGAAGAAGTCTGATACCTGAATGCTTGCATTATCTGGAATTTGACTTGGTATATGGATATTTGGTACTATTAAGATATGTTATCTTTCTTCTCCGAAAGAGCCACAGATTGACAAAGAATTAACCTTCCTTTTTTATTATAAATATATTTCTCCATTATTACCCTGAATTATTCATTTTTAGGAATCCCTGGATTTACTATTAATGCATGCCTGGCAAGCAGTTACATGATTAGACCTGTGAGAATTTAAAAAGAGTAAGTAATGCAGTAGAAAAAAATACATAGTATCTATCTTATGTCAAAATGTTGATGAAATAGTCCTTGGCAACGTGACTCAGTGGGTTGGGCGACATCCTGCAAAATGAAAGTTTGCTTGGGTTTGACTCCCAGTCAGGGCACGTGCCTGGGTTGCGGGCCAGGTCCCTGGTTGCGGGTGTGCGAGAGGCAACTGATAGATGTTTCTCTCACACATTGAGATTTCTTTGCTTCTCTTCCTCCCTCCCTTCCCCCTCTCTAAAAATAAATAAATAAAATATTTTAAAAATGTTGATGATATAAAATTTAATCAAAATTCTCACTCTGAATGTTTAAGAGTTTGATGTCAAGGAAATGGGGTATCTGGAGAATGTTTGCTCAATTTAGATGAACCATTGCACACAGAGAATAACTGAAAGTTCCTAAGTCTAAAAATAGCAGATGTCACACCCTGAAGATGCTTGCATGGGACTTAGGTCCAGGATATCCGAGAGATGTTTGCAATCAGTGGAAAATAGAAACTAATGTCACCTCTTCTTCTATTGCCCCACTCTCTGAAAATAAAGTACTTAATTTTCAAGAAGGTTCAGTTCAACTCTGTTCCATGAACTGTAACCCTGTCATCACTTGGATAATCCCCATCTCCCCCGTTAACATTACCAGTATTCTGAGCTGAGCTCAGGGTCAGCAAGGCCACTGAGAGCAGGAGCAGAAGCATCTTGGTAGAAGCCATGGCGTCTTTCTCTTGATGCTGAAGGACCCTCGGATGCACTGCTTTATAAAACCAAGGAGAACAATGTTACCTTTGAAGTCATGAGCTGGACACTGCCACCATATCTGATTTGCTATTTGGGCCTCAGCCCACCTGTTGGGTTTAAGGACTGGTCATGCTCTTCAGTGGAAAACCCTAAGTTGGTCAGGTTCTTTAAAAAATTGTTTATCCTCCTCAAGTATTAGTTATAAGCATTAATAATTGTCTTCTGTTTTGTTAACATTTAGTTCATAACTGTGGTTCTTTGTTGGACCACATACTCAACATTGTTCAAGCTGAACAAATGTCAACTATTTCAGCTTCTTTCTTACAGAACAAGCCAGCAGAATCATTGTGAAATGAAAGGCTAAAATAACGGAAATAAAATCCCAAGATGAAAGAACAACAAGGGGTCAAGAAAGATTAGTATGTCTTTTTTTTTAATCAGTTTTGGGAAGAGAGAAAAAGGGGGAAGAGGGAGAGAGAAACACTGATTCATTGTTCCATTATTTATGCATTCACTGGTTGATTCTTGTATGTGCCCTGACTGGGGATCAAATAAGTTATTCTAATATGGCTTGAAAAGTGAAAGCAGTTTATAATTTGAATGGACTGTAGAACCTTAAAATTAAAAATGATCAGAATAATGACTGAGTTAAAAAATATTGTGCAAGAAATCATTGAGTGGATTAAGAGTGCTCATCTTAGAAAGAGAAGAGCAAGAGTAAGCATGTTAATTTTACTGTTAAGTGGAATGAAGAACAATGCTTGTAATTAGAGTTCTGGAAGAACTTTAGAGCTATTGATTTAAAAAAGAAGGGTATTTTTCAGATAATATAAAATAATGTAAAATAATTTCTTATAATTATTTAAATGATTTTAGGTAACCTTACATTTAATTTCAAATTATCTTAGATAAATTTTAATTATATTAGATTAACAAAAATACATTTCTTGAATTTACTAAACCTTGAAAAAATAGATTGAGTTTTTTCAGGCGAAAGTTAGTTTTTTTAAATTACTAGATGTTCTCAGGCACTAAGGGATCTATAACTGAATGTTAAAAAAAAACCTAAAACAAAACAAAACCCTGAATATTTATTGGGGCAGAATAATTTGTGACCAACTATCTCTTTAAAATGCCGCTGGTGGAGGAAAGGCTTCTACTTCCTTTGGATAAAAATTTAAGAAATATGAGTTTTCTGATCACTCTTAGATAGTAAAATATAGTAATTACTTTTCACAAAACAGTCTTGACTCAATGTATTAATGTACCCAACCCCACAAAAGGGTCATGGTTTTGATATTCATTCTAAGTTATAAGCTATTTTCCTTCCATCCAGCTAAGGCACTGTCTAGGCAAATCACCTGACTCCTGACCGGCCAGAAAGTGCACTCAGCTACTTTTTTCGTTTTTGCCTGTTTGTCTATTTCCCCACTGAATTGTGGCTCTTTTTGACACTTCCTAGGATGGAGCTAAATAAGGGACATAATAAGAGAAGGGGAACTGAGAAGCTCATATTTGATTAGCATTGACGTAAGCAGGCCCTATATTCTCTAGGCCTGGCAAATATCTAGAGATGACTGTCAGTGGAGTGAGTACATTCATGCCTTCTTTGAAGACCTCAAATTATTGCTACTATATTACCTATAAATCCCTTAATGAAAACAAATATATTCCTGATTTGCTTAATTACAATCCATGATGCTTCTTGGTCCTGATATTCCATCACTTCTCCAGTTCATGTTATTAGACACAATCTGAGATGATCCCTCACAGGCTGCCTCTCATGCCTAATTCACATCTGGTTTATGGAAAACACCTTCATTTGCCTGACAACCTCTGGCGTGCAGGACAATTCCACCTCAGCCAACTCTGCATCACTCATCCATGAGCAGTTACCAGTCTACTATCATAACTGCCTTTAGCTACTCAGAGGATTCAGACACTAGTTCAATGTGCCCAGCACACCTAGGGTCATTGTTACTCCACATAGGACCTTGTGCAAATGAGAAGACATCCCCTTTGGGCATATACAGTCTTGCTGTTTCACAGTTTAGCAGGCTCACTGATGGGGGGATTTCTACCACTGCTTGCTCCCTTAGCCAGTTTTCCTCATGCAAAACACAACTTGCTTCCCATGTATGGTGGCCCCAAGTTTATACATCCCTACCCAATTTTAGGGAACCTGTTAAGAGCTCTTGAGTAATCTCCCTTAATGCCTTCTCTCTTGACTTGAGGTGAAGAAAGACATGAACCAAGGCATTCTCTGCTGATGGTAGAGAAGAAGGGATGGGCAAAGATATTCACAGAACAGCTCTGTACAAAAAATCCTTCTCATAGATCAGCCTCTCAATCTCTTTTCTCCACACCTAGATCAAAGTGAATGATAGGGTTAAAAGATGAGTAACTAGCTTCTGTTTTCTCTTTTTTGAAAGTCCTTCAGGGCATCTTATTTTGTAACTCAGTTTGGTATCTAATAGCTACTCTATACTTGTTGCCTTAGTTGGAATTTCAATGAACAATATGCTGTGTATCTGCTGACTCTATTAAACTCAAGGTGGAGAGATTATTTCTCTGTACCAGTTTTAGCTGAGGACATCCATCAGACCTTCTTTAGCAGTTGTATGAGAGGTAAAGAGTTCCACCAGGGGCTATACTGATGCTTCCTTAAACTGCCATCTGTGTTAGTCCATTCAGGCTTCTATAACAAAATATCATACACAGGGTGGCTTAACAACAACAGAAATGCATTTCTCACAGCTCTGGAGGTTGAGAAGTCCAAGATAGAGGCGCCAGCAGATTTAGTGTCTATTGAGAGAATGCTTTATCATTCACAGGTGTCCGTCCATCTTCTCTCTGGGTCCTCACACAAGGAAAGGGACAAAGGAACCCTCTGGGCTCTCTTTTATAAGGGTGTTCATTTCATTTATGAAGGCTTCATCCTCATGACCTATCACCTCCCAAAGGCCCTATCTCTTAATACCCCCATAACTGGGGATTATGTTTCAAAATTTGAATTTGGGGGGGCATAGCCCTGGCCAGTGTAGGCCAGTTGGTTGGTTGGAGCATTGTTCCATAGACCGAAAGGTCACAGGTTCAATTCCTGGTTAGGGCACGTGTCCAGGTTGCAGGTGTGGTTTCCATGGGGGGGGGGTATATATGAGAAGACAATCGATGTTTCTCTCTCACATCAATGTCTCTCTTTCTTCCTCTCTCCCTTCTTCTCTCTCTAAAAAGGCAATGAAAAAATGTTTCCAGGTGAGGATTAAAAGAACAAAAAAATAATAATGAGGGGGACACAATTATTATTTGTGGCACCATCAGAAAAGCTCTTTATTCCTCAGAGAATCGCCTTGTCTCGGGACTTCTCTATGCTGCATTCAAAATAAATAAAATGTATTTTATTAAAAATTTTTAATTGATAGCTAAACAAATTTAAACTTTTCACTAGTGTCATCATCCTACCCCTCAAAATTCAAGAGATCTAAGGCCCACCATGTCTAGTGCCCATTAGAGACTAGAAGCAAGATTAGCCTCATCTCATCAGCTCACAGGAGGTCAGCTCTCACTTCAGTGCCACAGGAATGCAAGGCTCTCTCTCCTGATTGACTCATAAGAGCAAAATCAGAATTGCAGCTTTGCAGGGAAGTATGTTAAAAGAAAGTCTTGAACAGTATAGCACAATGCTGACCTATATGCTAAGTCTGGCCACTAACTTTTACACAACTTTCTTTCTCTGTTTCTCTCTCTTGTTTTCTTATCTGGTAAGTACTTATTAAGCATAGAGATTTTCTTTTTTTTAGAATTTAAAGTTTTCCTCTAAAAAGCATGAAAGAAACATACTAACAGATATTTATTCGCAATTCCTCTTTCTAGAGTTATTTCTTCCCCACTGTTAGGTAAAATATAAAACAAATTAGAACATTTGCCAGGCTAGTCAGCTATGGTTCATACCAGAGAGCTCTTTGTTCTCTGAATGCATACAAGTTACTCTTCATATGAATGATACATTTTCATGCCATATTACAGAGAATGTCTGTGAGAACGGTAGGTGTTTATTTAATATTTCTTAATTAATGAGTGTCAAATTACACAAATGGGAAAAATTCATCATACTGAAGTCGACTTCATAATGGATGACCTTCATGGATCTCATAAATTTATTACATGATTTAACTTAGGCAAATTAATAAATGTCAGTGCCTTGGATTTCTTCCATATATTTCCCAAGGCAAACATTAAAAGATTAAATCAATAGAAGATGAAAGAGTAAAGTAATAACAATTACATCAGAAGATAAAACAGGGGAAAAAAAACAACCTGCATATCATGTGAACTTTCAGAATTATTTACAGGATTTCAGTGATCAAATTGAAATTTGTGTGCCATCCAGAAATGTCCCCAAATTGCTTAGATTTTATAGTCTACAGATACTTAAAGAACCACAACTTGTTCCCCAGGACCCCCTTCTGGGTAGCAGAAACCATATGCTTTGCAGTCTAGTCACTCTCAGTACCTACAAAACCAAAAAATAATTAAAACAATAAATCAAACATAAGATTCAAACACAGATGACACTAAGCTTTTAATGACACATAGATTTTAAGAACACTTGAACGAATAATATTTTGGCACTTGCTTCTGAACCCATTTCTCCAGCCAATATCTTGCGGGGGGGGGGGGCAATCAGAGGAAGAAATAATTCAACCAAGAGTTGAAAACTGACCTCAAAATCTCAAATGGGATCAGATTTATGTTGTCTTCGAAAAGGAAGGAGAGCAGTAGAGATAGTAAAAGAAAGAAAAAGTTCAGGTTGCTTCGTGAAGGATAACATTGCTAAAATTATCAACTGCATCAGTAAATTGGTTGCATCTGTCTATCAACATATTCCCAGTGCCTAGCATATCGAGGGCATTCAGTAAAAGTTAGTTGAATGAGTGAAAGAAAAAGTCAGGTGAAGTATACATAGAATTTTCTTCCAAGTTAGCATGCCCTTTTAGATATCATGGAGAAAATGCCCTGGCTGGTGTAGCTCAGTAGACTGAGTTCAGGCCTGTGAACCAAAGGGTCACCAGTTCAATTCCCAGTCAGGGCACATGCCTGGGTTGTGGGCCAGGTCCCCAGTAGTGGGGTGCATGAGAGGCAACCATATATTGATGTTTCCCTCCCTCTCTTTCCCCCTCCCTTCCTCTCAAATAAAATCTTTAAAAATAAATAAAGATCATGGAGAAAGTGATCTAAATCTATACCAATCTAACCATAAATTGTATCCTAAAGTTACAATTGTATTGGATATAAAATATGAATCTGGATATAGGTTGGAAGAAAATATGGGTTGGAAGAATATAAGACAAAAGACTCAGAAAGTGTTTTAAAATGAGAGCGTTAAAGATGAGGGAGTCATGTCACCTGAAAGTTACTATGCTTTAGATTGTTGAGGTGAGTTGAAAATTTTAGGGTCACTAAAGAGGGTGTGTGCACCTCAGGCCACACCTAGAGGCACAACAGTTTTTCATAGCACCTTTGCAGTCATTATCTTTTTTTATACAAGGATCCTCAGAACAATACATGCAAAGACTGGGTTGTCATTTACATTGCTGTTCGCCAGGACGGGCTCTAAATTTGGGTTGACTCGAGTCTTGACTGTCACTCTGTGGGTTTGTCTCAAAAGACTCTGTATATCCAGGGCACATACCCAGCAGCTCTTCATCTGTAAGAAATAAAAATAAAAAAGTAACAGAGATTTTTACCTTTCCTGTATTTCTACAAGGAACTTAATGAAAGATATGTCCATTGTTACCTTAATTATTCTCTTCTGTTAGCTCATTTCTCTTCTTTTTTTTTTTTTTTAAAGATTTTATTTATTTATTTATTTTTAGAGAGGGGAAGGGAGGGAGAAAGAGAGGGAGAGAAACATCAATGTGTGGTTGCCTCTCACGTGGCCCCCACTAGGGGCCTGGCCTGCAACCTAGGCATGTGCCCTGACTGGGAATCGAACCTGCGACCCTTTGGTTCGCAGCCTGCGCTCAATCCACTGAGCTACGCCAGCCAGGGCTCATTTCTCTTCTTAACTCATGTCTTCAAAGTGCTATAAAGCACTACAGAAGTAATTATCATCAGTAATTAATGAAGGGCAGATGAAGAACTTCCCAGACAGAAAAACCTAATGGAGTTCATCATCACCAAACCACTGTTATATGAAATGTTAAAAGGACTTATTAAGAATCAAAACTATGAATAAAAATGGCAATAAATACATATCTATCAACAATTGAATCTAAAAAAAATCTATAGATTCAATGCAATCCATATTAAAATACCAATGACATATTTCACAGACCTAGAACAAATACTTCAAAAAGTTATATGAAACCAAGAACAACCCTGAATAGTCTCAACAATCTTGAGAAAAAAGAACAAAGTAGGAGGGATCACAATACTTGATATCAAAACACATTACAAGGCCACTGTAATTGAAACAGTCTGGTACTGGGATAAGAACAGACACATAGATTAATGGAACAGAATAGATAGCACACAATTAAACCCATGCTTCTATGGTCAATGAATATTTGACAAAGAGGGCAGGAGCAAACAATGGAGTAAAAATAGCCTCTTCAACAATTGGTCTTGGGAGAAGTGGACAGGTACATGCAAAAGAAAGAAAGAAAGAAAGAAAGAAAGAAAGAAAGAAAGAAAGAAAGAAAGAAAGAAAGAAAGAAAGAAAGAAAGAAAGAAAGAAAGAAAGAAAGAAAAGGAAGGAAGGAAGGAAGGAAGGAAGGAAGGAAGGAAGGAAGGAAGGAAGGAAGGAAGGAAGGAGACCACCAACTTATACCATACACCAGAGTAAGCTCAAAGTGGATGACTTACATATAAGTTGTCACACCATAAAAGTCCTAGAGAAAAATACAGGTGGTAAAATTTCAGACATCCCACATAGCAATATTTTTGCCAATGTATCTTCTAGGGTAAGAGAAATAAAGGAAGAATAAACAAATGGAACTACATCAAATTAAAAAGCTTCTGCACAGCTAAAAAAAATCATCAAAATGAAAAAGGAACTGGCCAAATGGGAAAACATATTTGCCAATGATACCTCGGAAAAGGTTTGATCTCCAAAATATATAAAGAATTCACACAACTCAACAACAGGAAGACAAACAATCCAGTTAAAAAATGAGCAAAGGAGACACTTCTCCAAGGATGACATACAGAGGGCCCATAGATACATGAAAGGATACTCAAGATCACTAGCCATCAGAGAGATGCAAATTAAAACCACAATGAAATACCACTTCACACTGGTCCGAATGGCCATCATTAATAAATCAACAAACAACAAGTGCTGGTGAGGATGTGGAGAAAAGGGGACCCTGGTGCACTGTTGGTGGGAATGCAGACTGGTGTAGCCACTGTGGAAAACAGTATGAAATTTCCTCAAAAAACTAAAAATGGAACTTCCTTTTGATCCAGCAATTCTGCTGGGATTATACCCTAAGAATCCTGAAACACCAATTCAAAAGAATCTATGCACCCCAATGTTCATAGCAGCACAATTTACAATAGCCAAGTACTGGAAACAGCCTAAGTGCCCATCAGTAAATGAATGGATCAAAAAACTGTGGTATATTTACACAATGGAATACTATGCGGCAAGAATAAAGAAGGAGCTCCTATCTTTCTCAACAGCATGGATGGAACTGAGGAATATTATGCTAAGTGAAATAAGCCAGGTGGTGAAAGACAAATACCATATGATGTCACCTATGAAAGGACCCTAATGAACAAAACAAATGAACAAACAAACAAGCAAAATAGAACTAGAGGTATGGAAATGAGTAACAGACTGACAGCTACCAGAGGGGAGGGGGATAAGGATGGAAAGAAGGGGAAGGGACTAGTAAGGTACATGTATGAATGACCCATGGACATGGACAACAGTGTGGGGATTGACTGTGGGAGTGGGCAGTAGGCTGAGTGGAGAGAAAAGGAAAAAATGGGGACCGCTGTTATAGAATAACAATAAAATATTTTTTTAAAAAAACTAAGCAAACAAGAACAGGAACAAAATCATGAATGCAGAGGCGTTCTGATGTTTGCCAAATGGGAGGGGTGGTATAGGGGATTGGGTAAAGACATGAAGGGATTAAGAAGTACAAATATGTAGTTACGGAATAGCCATGGGGGTTTAAAGTACACCATATGAAACGGAGCAGTCAAAGAACTTGTACGCATGACCCACAGACAGGAACAATGGTGTGGGGGTGGCCTGAGAGAGTAGCGGATAGAGGAGGCAAAGGGAGAAAAATCAGGACAACTGTAATAGCATAATCAATAAAACTCAATTTTACTTACATAATAAATAAATTTTAAAATCCGACTTAAGATAATACCTCACTTTGAGTTCTCTTTTTCTTTATAGTCCCTCCCTACCTCCACAGGTAGAATCTAAAGATCTTTTCTCCCCTCATCCAACAGCAGAAACCAAAATGATCACTTACAGACGCCAGACATAGGAAGAGGCAGTGGGGGCCAGGGAAAGAGTTAAAAACACTGAGGGCTGTGGATGTGCCTGGGAAAGAGCATCCAGAAGAAGCCCTCTGCCCTCTCATCTGTTCTCTGAGCACCTGGAATGAAGACCTTAAATTGTGGATAGAACTCTGGGACACAGACCCCATTATCTGACAAAATCGTTATTGGCTGGATTGTGTCCCTTGAACTTGAAGTAAAAGATTGATGGAACGTGTGTCTTCTCTGGGCTTTTGTATATAAGACTTGGCTAGATGACAACCTTCCAGCTGCAAAATTCTGGAGGATGTGACCATTGGCTCAGGAAGAACTAGTACAGTGACTAAACGCACAGTGCCTAACACTGAGAACAAACTTAGAAAAGAGTGATATTACCAAACTGAAGCAAAAAAGAGTTTCCAAAAGAAGGGAATGAATAATAGTGTCAAATACAAACTCATTTTGAGGCTTATTGAAAGCTAGTTTTAACAGATGGCTCTGGAAACCAAATTGCTATTGCTTGAAGCAAAGTGGATTCTACAAATGAAGAATATTTGTTCAAGAAGTTAGTGAGCAAATACATATAGATAAGGCAGAGTTAGCATTTTCTTTTCTTTTTTCTTGTTTTGTTTGTTTCTTTTTGGATAAGGGAAAGTTTGCCCAGGAAGGGTTAAAGATCAGTTGCCAAGGGAAGTGTAAAAGTAGATTTGAGTCAGGAAAAATCAAATAACTTTGCATAATATTTAAGCCGTGGTTTCTTTTCTTTTCTTTTTAAAAAAGATTTTATTTATTTATTTTTAGAGAGAGGGGAAGGGAAGGAGAGAGGGAAACATCAATGTGTGATTGCCTCTCACGCCCCCTACTGGGGAACTGGCCCACAAGAACCTTTGATTCATAGGCTGGCACTCAATCCACTGAGCCACACCAGCCTGGGCTAATCCTTGGTTTCTTTTGATGACTTCCTTTGGTGGGGGGTGGAAAAAGAACATACAATCATTTGAGCTAGATTTGATGATGTGATTATGCTTTTTGATGTAGTTTTATGATGTCATGCATGAGACTAGGGTGCCACACTGTGGTCATTGTTAGTATAGCTTTCGCACTATCTCCTTTATATATGGTTATATTTCTAGATAAAAATTACGGCCATTTTCGTGGTCCCTTTATTTTTTAGTTAACACGGCTTCCTATTTTAAGTTTCTTTTTTAGTAATACATAACATTAAAAAAGTAAGGCCAAATAAACAATGCAACATACCAACAGGACTTGGGCTGAAGTATTAAGACTCAAAAAGTGGGTTATTAGAGCTAAGTAGTTGATTTTAAAATTTAGTTGAAAACTTTGTAATGACAAATGAGATAAACTTGTAAGTAGGTGGACTTTTAAATTACGTAACACTGTATCGATGTTTAAAAAGTTATATGACCTTTTAAAATAATAAAATTCATAGGATAGATTCAAGTAATATACTACATTAGCTATTATCAATATAATTCAAAGCACTAATCTTTCATTACTCATTCTGATAGTACACATACTATAATAATTTCAAATATAGCTATGGAGGAATTATCCAATCAAATATATTCCATTCTTGCTCATTTCACCTGGCCCCTTTTAATATCTTTGTATTTGATTTGAACAACTAATAACTGCCTTAGTACTCCATCCAGGGCCATGGAGATGGGTACCACTTGTTTGTCTCACATAGTTCAGCAGTGAAATGGTGAATTTAGTTTATAATTACACACCACCTTACCAAATGCAGTCATGCCTTCCTCTCCCTTGAAGCTTGTTCCTTAAGGACAATCACATATTTCTGTTGTGTCTTCTATATAAGTACATCTTTAATTTAAAGTTAAATAGATGGAAGAAGGCTGTATTTCTAAAATTCTTTAAAATTATTTGATCAAATTAATATATAAGATGGTATAAACTTGTTTTTATTAACCAAAGAGAAAAGCATATCAACAAAAGAATTGCCTTTGATTAATTCAATTACCTATTAGAAATACTGTTCAAACTAAATCAAATTTCTCCCTAAAATGTCAGTACCACATAAGGTACAACTCTTTGGAGAGGGGAAGGGAAAATTCTGTACTGCTTGTCGTTCTGTAGTGGTGATTGAAGTAATTAGCCATGCCGAGTAGTTGATAGACAGGTCAATGGACTTAAAGAACAAACATGAAATAAAATCATAATTTTTAACAAGTTATCTGTTGAATAAATTGCTAGTAGTGAGTTGTTCTTTTGGAATTGGGGTTTATATATTAATCTAGTTCTGTCACTTCTTGTTCTCTGTTTTAGGAAAAAAGAAAGCAAAAAAAATGACTGAGGATAGTTTACTCATCAAAACATTGCCATACCTTTTATCATATTGGACTTACCACTCTTAGTGTGAACTTTTTGCTAGAATATACTCAAAGTCAGCAGGGTAACTAAAAGGAAAGGGACAGCATCCTTAGATCAGATTATATTCTCCTGTCTTCTGGAGAAGTTTGGGGTTTCTCACTTACGCAGTTTATAAAGAACAATATGCTTTGCTACTACACAGGAAGGATGTGTCTTTCATCTGATGGGTCACTTCATCCAGAACATTTTCTTCATATGATTTATTTATCAATCTCACCGTGTTCCTATTATTAAAATTGTCAAGAGATAATAGGGCTTCTGCTGTCTTCCTTAACTGTGATGAGAATCATAAAGGATGAAAGATTAAGAAAATGCAAATGTAATTGCTTGATGACCCAGGAACTACTTTGGGGGAGGATTTAGGAAGAACTTTCTGATTGGTCTGTAGAACCACAGGAATTGCTAAGTAGTGCCAGAGCAAGAGTGTGTAAAGGAAAGACCCACTTTAATATACTATATCTAATCAAGGATTAATTTAGCCCGTAGGAAATTGACAAGAAGGAAAGATAAGATTTATGACATCAAATTCCCTTAGCAAAAGTATTGGAATCAGAGAGTTGGAAGTTGTGGAGAGGGTCACTTGGTGAGGAATGGCACTTTTCACAGGAACTTGGAAGGGAATTTAAGACAAGATTGGCTTCAATGGAATGGCCTTAAGGAGTTAAAAAAAAGTTAATTTTCTTGCACAAACATGAAGGGTTAAGTATAATGATTTCCATGAACTCAGGACTTGGCTTCTCCATTTACAATCTCTTTGACCTTGGGCAATCAAAGTGAAAGAGCTGAACTAAATACTTCTAGAAACATGTTTATCTTACAGGCTGAAAATCTGAACAGAGTTTTTAAGGATAGAAACTGCTATGTTATCAATTTTTTATGAAAAGTTAAAAAACAAAAAAGTCTATCTTATAAGTAGTAGGAAAGTGTTTGATGGAAAGAACAGACTTAATAAAGAAAACTTTCTTTTGGGTTCTAAAGAAAAGAATATAAGCATTCAGCGCTTGCGCCCTGAAGTCAGATGTGGTTTAATATCTGTCTTCATCACTTATGAGTTGTGTAATTTGGGCAAACTAATTAACCTCTCTAGGCTTCATTCTCTTTACTTATAAAAGAGAAAGAGTATTAACTAACTCATAACATTTTGTGAAAATTAAGAGAGATGACACAAATAAAGTGCTTTTCCCACAGTATTGTACATGTTCAATAAATATGAGCTCTGTCCAGAAAAAGTCCAGCCATTATTAATGAAATGAGAACAGTTTGTGCAACATTAATGTAACCTGGCAGCCAAGGAGAATGGACTGGAATGCACATTTGTGAACAATGATGACTTCACTGTACAAGTCAGTGGGGGCAGTAGATGTCACTGAGTAAGCATGTGCACTGTGTGGCCATTGCCTTCAAAATGACTTAGTGAGTAGAGCAATGAATCTGCATCACATTTTTCATTAAGCCTGAAAATTCTTTCACGGAAACTATTCAGATGATTCAGAAGGCTTTCTGGGATGATGCAAGGAATGCAGCACAAATAAAAGTGTGGCACAAATGCTTCAAAGATGGTCAAGAATGTTGAAAGTGATCCACATTCTGGAAGGCCTGCAACAAGCAGAACATCTGAGAATGTTGAATCGGTACAGGCTGAAATCAATAAAGATCAACAACTGACAGTGCAAGAACTAGGAGCTGATCTGGGGATTTCAAAAAGCACGGTCTGAGATTTTGATGTAGGAACCTGGAAATGAAACATGTCATGGCAAAATTTGTCCTATAGCTTCTGCTACCAGCAGAAGGAACATCGTGCTGCAGTTGCTAATGACTCGATTCAAACTGCTTCCAATGAACCAGATTTCCTCAAGAAGGTCATAACCGGAGATGAATCGTGGGTCTACAGCTATGATCTGGAAACAAAGGTCCAGTCATTCCAATGGAAGTCACCTGGTTCTCCACACCCAAAGAAGGTAAAGTCACAGCAAGATCAACACCATGTTAACTGTGATTTTTGATAGGGAAGATGTTGTCCATCACCAATATGCCCCTGTAGGCCAAACAATTAACAAGGTGTACTACCTCAGTGTTCTTTGTTTCTTGAGATACACAACACGATGAAAATGGCCACAGCCATGGGCAACTGGTGATTGGCAGCTTCATTACAACAGCATGCCCTCTCATGCATTACGTCTTGTGCAGAGTTTTTTGGCAAAACATCAAATCACCAAGGTGACTCAACCCCCTTACTACCCAGATTTGGTGCCCTGTGACTTCTGGCTTTTCCCAAAACCAAAATCACCTTTTTTAAAAATTTTTTTTATTTATTTTTTTAATCAGTATTTTTTTTAATTGTTGATATTGTACAGTTTTCTGTCTTTTACCCTGCCCCCAGGCCCCCACCCCAACCCTCCCCACCTTCCTCCCATTTCCACCCCCCATAGTTTTTGTCCATGTGTCCTTTATACTTGTTCCTGTAAACCCTTCCCCTTTTCCCCTGAAATACCCTCCCCTCCCCCTCTGGTCACTGTCAGACTGTTCTCAAATTCAGTGTCATTGTTTATATTATGCTTGTTTGTTTGTTTTGTTGATTAGGTTCCTGTTAAAGGTGAGATCATATGGTATTTGTCATCACCTTTGAAAGGGAAGAGATTTCAGACCATCTATGAGATTCAGGAAAATAACAACAGGGCAGCTAATGGCAATTGGGAGAACTGTGTGAGGTCCCAAGGTGCCTACGCTGAAGGGGCCTGAGGCATCATTGTCCTATGTACAATGTTTCTTGTATCTTGTATCTTCTTCAATAAATGTCTCTATTTTTCATAATGCATGCTGGATACTTTCTGGACAGACCTAGTATTACTAATGAGGAAGATGATGATAATGATGTTCCTAGGATGCACAAATTCTTTCTTTTGGGTGTTTAAGGCTGGATGAAAGAGGGTTACCTCCCATTTACTGACAGGTATTGTGGGATGGGTGGGAAAGGGAGGAGCTGAGTAGGTCAGAAAGCTAAGGAGAAAGTTGAAACAAGAGACAGAAGTCAAGGCAGTGGGGACAATGTGTTGTGTGGCCCAGGCATCGGCAGAGAAGAATCAGAACTAACATGGAGAAAAGGTAATGTTTCAGCCAACTGTCTTTTTATTTCTATCTTTTATATGAGTTAAGGGCAGAAATTAGAAAACAAATGGGGTAGACTGTGTTGAGAAAGGAGTTGAGAACACTAACGTGTTAGGTGTGAGAGGGGCGGCTGGTGATGGGGTGCAGGGGCACATTGCAGGGGTGAGCAGGGCCTAGTTAGGGAGCAGTGGCCAGCCGAACATGCTGGTATCTTTACAAGTAATGCAAAAGTAGTCTTATCGGGTAACAGAGCAACAGTTATCACAAATGTGGGCCAATTCCACATTGTAGTTCCTCTACAGTCTTCTGTTAAATCCTGGATTCTCACATTGATGTAGTTCTTCAGGTGAATTTCTGCAGCTATCTTAACACTTAGTCCAAATATCTATTTCAATGTTTTCATATTCTCCACTGTTTTAAATGGTAACATTTACTGAGCATTCACATGTGGCCTGAACTGTGCTAAATACTTTATAAACCTATCTCATTCAATCCCCACAAAAATCTATTATTATTATTATTATTCCCATTTTGCAAATGAGACCACTAAGACTTCTCCAAGGGTCGGTAGGATTCATACTCAGGAAGCCTGACTTCAAAATCCCCAACTTCTTAGCTCATATTTTGATTATGATGGGTATTTGAATTACTTAACAATGGGCATAAAACAAGCTGGAAAAGGAGAGAAGGAAAGAAAATTGGCATTAATTCAGCAGCTGTTACAAACAAGGCACTGCAATCTCATTTAATCAATCTCATGTTAATCTCATTTAAACAAAGCACTCAACCTCATTTTCATGCCAAAAGCATGAAAGCTGGGTGAGATTTTCCCCATTTAATGGGCAAGGCAACTGAACCTCAGAGTTGACCAAAGGTATATTGTGCTAATCCACTGCGAGGAGTGTTCTAAAAGAACACTGTATCATTCAAACTTTACTGAGCTGGGGTCTGTGTTAGATTTCTGCAGTAAAAGGAAACTATCCAGGCTACCTATGACTTGTTAAACTTTAGCAAGTGCCTTTAACTACAAGAGATCTGATTTCTATAGGTTTTTATGGGATTGGAGTCTTCTAATTCAAATCTGAACCCTCAAATGCTACTATTCTTCAAGGTCTTCATCTAATGGTGCACATTAGATTCTGTCCTTTGAGAAAGGACAGAAGGTTTTGTCCATGGACGATCAAACATGTATGTGTCTACAGACTGACTTCTACCATTTGCGTTATGCTTACAAAATAGTATTAATAGTGTCAGATATGCATAAATACATATACCTCTGACATAATTAAAACCAGTTGTCTCCCACTAGATGCAGTTCTTTCATTTGCTCATTTAAAACCTGGATATTTACTAGTCAGCTTCATACATCTACATTTGATCTTGAAATGATGAAGCTAAAATAGTACCAGAGAATAGGATCCCTAAATTTTTAATTTTAAGGTGAAGAAAATGAAGGAAAACCCAACGTGTTTTAATGACTTTTCCATGTTCATATTACTCAGCATGGGAAAAGAATTAGAACGAAAACTTAGGTCTCAACTGCCAAGATTGCTTTCTTCTGCGTCACAGGTGTTACTACAGATGACTTCGGAGGCCTTTTGCCCTCCCTGAGTGCTTCCTTGAACTTAAAGGCTTATAACTTTGATCTGTCTTTTCATTTAAAAATGCTAAGTCTCAGAGCAACAAGTATAAAGGACACATGGACAAAAACGAGGGGGGTGGGAATGGGAGGGAGGTGGGGAGGGTCTGGGGCGGTGGGCTGGGATGGGAGTAAAAGACAGAAAACTGTACAGGAACAACAATTAAAATAAAAATTAAAATTAAAATGCTAAGCCTCCATCGCAGTCCTCTGGGAACTGGTGTGTGTACAGAAATAATCAGTGAACTGTTACCTATTTCTGAACACTGAACTGAGTCCAAAAACATGAGAACGAAGAGATAAAGTTACAGCAATATCATTCCTATTATTTTACTGTCAGGTTATTCACGGTTGATCGATAGCCTCATTCTCAGTGATGTGCAATGCTTCCTTATTATGAAGGTTTTCCAACTCGGGATTTAGCAAAGCCTTCTCATTCAGATTTCCCTAGGTTGTTGAGATGTGCTGCAGAGAGAGCTCTGTCAGGACAGGTGAAAGTACAAGAAGCAGTAACACCAGGTGGAGCAGTGAGAGAACCACTACCAGTCTCTTGGCTATCTGATATTCTTTTTTTTTTTTTTGTATTTTCTTTAGATCAAAGTCTTTGTTGGACATTAAATTTCTTTTCTTTTTTTAAATATATTTTATTGATTATGCTATTACAGTTGTCCCATTTCTCCCCCATCATTCCCCCCACCCTGCACACCCCCTCCCACCCACATTCCCCCTTTAGTTCATATCCATGTGACATAAGTTCTTTAGCTTCTACATTTCCCACACTATTCTTGCCCTCCCCCTGTCTATTTTCTACCCACCGTCTATGCTACTTATTCTCTGTACATTTTCCCCCTCTCTCCTCCTCCCACTCCCCTGTTGCTAACCCTCCATATGATCTCCATTTCTGTGGTTCTGTTCCTGTTCTAGCTGTTTGCTTAGTTTGCTTTTCAGAGAGGAGTGTTCTAAAAGAACACGGTATCGTTCAGACTTCACTGAGCTGAGGTCTGTGTTAGGTTTCTGTCTCTCCGTAAAGGAGTAGATTAGCCCAGTTCACCTTGTATTTTCATCACTTCATGCTTAGACTGCACAGAGCTTCTGCAAGTGTGTTCAAAGCCAACCACTATATTCCTCCATCAAGAAAATAGAAAGCAAAGGGACTGTCATTATTTTTGCTGATTAACAAAATGTGCAGCTAAAAAAGGTTAAAATTTTGAGAATAAACGCAATTCTCTTTATTCAGGCCAATATCCATGTAAATTAGATATGTTGAGCTCCCCAATATGTGTTCCCAGTTTATGTTGTTGTTTTTTAAAACAGCTACTTAATCTAAAGGTCTAGAGCCTTATTCCTAGGAAGTTACAGTTCTTCTTCGAATAAAAAAAACTTAGCTTCAAAGATATGAAAGAACAATGCAAGAGTGCCCTGTGGTCTATTCCTTGCTTCAAAATGGTTATATTCCTGCATGCTGACTCAGATATATTAATTCAGCATTATGACATATAAATACATAGCTTTCTCACTTTTCTGTATTCCAGAATGAACAACCTTCATTATGGCACAATTCTCAGATTATTTATCTATCATCAATTCTTTATAATGCCATTATGAGGTTTAATTTTAAAAATTGTGTGTACTGTTCACATATTACATTTTGAGCAGAACGCAGCTTACTGTGATAGCCAAGGGATCTATTGTTTTATTTTTCATTTTTCATTTTTCATGTTTCATTTTTCACTGTGATACCTGAATCAGCTTATCTGACCTAATAGAAGTGACCCTTTATGTATGGTGAGGAAGAGGGAGAGCCTGATATTGGAGCGAATTATTGGTTATTCAATAGAATAATCAAAAACTAGGGCAAAAGGGAAATGAAAAAGATTCTATCTGGAACACCTTGGCTCTAAGAACCAAGTTTGCTCAAAAACTTGAAAAAGTAAGAAGGGAAAAGAAGGAAGGCGGCTGTCCTACTCATGCCAAGAGTTCACCCAATCCCTCTGCTGCTTTTGCTCCCTAGGTCCAAGGAAAACTGTGCTCTCCAGTCCTCTGGTCATTGGCTAGAGCATGCAACCAATTCCAGGCAATGAGTATGAGCAGAAGCGACATGCACCTTTGCTGCTTTCGGATGAGCAAAAGGAAGCCCTCGGTGATTCACCAGGCATATGTGGAGCCCTTGTGTCCCACTGATGGAGCCATTAGATCAGAGAAGCTGGAATCACAGGGTAACTGCCCAGAAGGCAGAGAGGCATTCAGACTCACAGTGGGCTTTCCATTGAGAGGAGGGGCAGGGGTGGGGATGGGGAGAGGGGTACACAAACACAAAAGAAAACAAAAAAACTTCTTCCTGTGAGACACCAAAATTTGAAATTTGTTGCAGAATAAAACCAAGAATAAAAAAGTCTTTAAAGGAAAAATTTGAGAACTGAGAAACAAGACTGAACAAATATGAAAGAGAAAGGGAGCTTCATACCTGTACCTACTGGCTTTTAAATATTGGACTTAAAAATAAGAAAGACTTAATTGTTGATAGCTCAAGATTGATTTAGTAGAGAATGAAGGGAAAGATTCCACAAAGTAGAAGCATTTTGTCAGTAGTAGCTGGTTTCAGACATTATTGAAAAGTGGCCTCTAAAAGTATAATACTAAATCATAAAGTCAGCGATTGAAAGCACACCAAAAGTGCTAACCATAAAATAAAAAATGAAGATATATGCATCACATGACGTTGAGGAGGGCTTGTATCCAAAAATTAGAAAGAACCCTTTTAAATTAGTAAGTGAGAAAACCTCTACAATAATAGATAAAGCATTTGAATAGGCATTCACAAAACAGTAAATCCAGAAATGATGCTCAACCTCATTTAGTTATCATGGAAATGCAATTAGAATAAGTTAGATATGCTGAAGAAAAAAAAAAAAACAACAGAGGTTAGCTTAAAAAAAAAAATGGAATGGTAGAGGCCTGATCCAGTTTGCCAGGACAGGAGCTGGAATACAGAGATACTTCTGTTTCTCTTGAGGTTGTGCAATGTACTTGCAGCCTGAAAAGTCCAGACACTAGAAGATAGTATGCTTGGGAAAAGGAGCTTACAGAAGAAAACACTGTTCTTCCCCTGCACCTGGGGGCATTGACTTCACTCCCAAAACATCAAGAGCTCAATTCAAGAATAAGCTGACAAAACTGTTCTTTATCTTGATCTGGGAGGTAGTTACGCAGTATATTCATATATATAATTTCATCAGCTATAGAATTGCCATCTATATACTGTATGCAAATTAGCCTCAATAAAGAAAAAACTTAATTAAAAGCATAAGAGAAGAGTGATTTTCCAGTTGAAGTGATCTTGAGGGCAAGAAAAAAAGACTGTTTTGGGGAACAGGATTCATAGGCATGAAGAATTTCATCACAGGAGGCAAAGGGCATGAAAGGTTTGGTGGTCCTGCTGGGGACACAGACCTGGTCTTCTGAAGCAGAGGACTTGATTGAAGGTTAAGGTTGTTTATACTTCCTTCCTACAAATAAGGGTGCCCTGCTTTAAAAGAATACTGCTAAAGAACTCATACTCCATTTAACATGTTTGCTAGGAATATGAGATGCAAAAAGAAAAGAAAAATTCAGAGGTTTCTCATAAGCTAATAGGGAGAATTCCTTAAGTAAACTACAGACAATGTTTATAAAAACTTAAAGAAGACCTGGCTGATGTGGCACAGTGGGTTGAGCGCTGGCCTGTGAACTGAAGGGTTGCTGGTTCAATTTCCAGTCAGGGTCCATGCCTCAGTTGCAGACCAGGTCCACAACTGGGAATGTGCAAGAGGCAACTGATCGATGTTTCTCAAGCATATCAATGTTTTCTCCTTCTCTTTCTCCCTCTCTTCCTTTTTCTCTAAAAAATAAATAAAATCTTAAAAAAATAAAAATTTAAAGAAGACACAGTTTCACATTCTGTCCTCTGATAGAGGTAAGACATAAAATCACAATTAGCTTCTTGAAGGTCATATTTCTTTGAGTCATGTTTTAGCTCACAATTTGTGGTCTATGGACATCTGGTAGAAATTTACTGATCACTTAAGTTGAAAGCAATTTTTTCTTTTTTTCTTTTCCTACCTCTCTAATAGTAATAGTAATGAGGGAATGTTGGTTTTTTTTTTTTTCTTTCATTAAATGGTACTGTTCAAGGTAAATCTTCCAAACTTAAATAAAGAAATCTTTTTGTAATATTCTTTTACATGCAAGTATCCTTTTTGTTCTTTGGAAATTTGGACACGTAAGATACTGGGTACAAAGCAAGTGGATATTTTTCAACGTTGGAGATTCAAGGACTTATAATTACCCAAGTGAAAGATGGCTCAAGTTCAGTTACAATGAAAGGAAAACAGAATCTAACTAGATGATGGCATGGCTTGGATAAGATGAGTTGAAGATGAAATTAGAGAGCAGAGTATTTTGGAATTTAGTCTTTTTTAAATTTTAATTTATAAGACATGGGAATGTCTTTGAAAAAGTAACAATAGGAGGCATTTTTCCTTTGGTGGTTTGTTCACTGTAAACTTTGGGTTCATTCTGTAACTACAGGACTGTGGGTTTACAGCAGGGGACTTCTGTGGAGAGGGGTTTATTTACCTTTCTCCATACACTGCTGTCCTCCTTTCCGTGTTTCCAGTCCTTCCTCCCACTCTTTCTCCTCTCCGCCCACCTCCTTTTCTGCTCTCCCAGGAGGGAAGCATTTGCTAATCTGCTTGTTCAGAATCAAGAACAGTAGGATATTACCTGGGTGATACTTAGGGGGAGGTTTGCTTTTTTCAAAATCATGAGAGTACACTCTCTTGTCCATCTACTTCCTGAGAGAACACTCTCTTTCTATTTCCTGGAGCAAACTGTAGCTTGGCTCACTGCCTTGAAGCAGACTGATGGCTCTCTCCTCTGCCCATCATTTGGCCAGGTCAATAAGTAGGCGAAGGTCCCTCCTAGAGGCCTCCCTTAGACCTCCAGTTTATACCAGGTAGTCCTGCATTACCCAGTGCTTATGCAGATAATTTCAAATATTATAAAGAAACTGCCTATACACACATTTAACTTACTGAAATACTGTGTATACATCGATCATATATAATCAAGCTGAAAAGAGTCAATGTGTATTATTAGCAAATCTAAGGAAATAATATGCAATTGATTAAAAAATTTTTTGAGATTAAAAAAAAGAAGAAGAGGAAGAGAAATGAATGGTTCATGTGGCCAGACATGTGAGTTGTGATTTACTTGTCAATATTCTTGAGAGACTGAAGAATTAACTAAGGGCACAAAACACAGTGACTAACAAAAGGTTACAAGTCCTGCTACATATTTATTAAAAAAAAAAAAACAGGTGCCAAGTATTTTAACTTGGAGGCAATTACAGGATTATCATGAGTAATTCTATCATACACAATTTTTCACCTTTTGTTCTGACTTTGGTTGTTAATTAACTTTGTATTAGATGTATCTCCACTACAGTGCTTTTTGTTTTGTTTTGTTTTGTTTTTGTCCACTGTTCTTTTCATACAAGCTCCTTAGTCAGGAACACTGAGGCAAAAATCTGAGTGGCAGGATTGTAGGTGACTGTTTTTATTGTCTAAAGCTAGCAAATCTCACTCTGTCTTCCAGTAGTACTCCCTCACAAGCGTTCCTTTCCCCATCTATCATATTGGCTTCAACTCCCATGACTCTATAACATTAGTCTGGGAAATGCACCCTTTCTCTCCACAAGCCCTGAAAGTTCTGCCTGCACAGATGGCTTGTGCTGCTTGGGATGGTTAGTGACTGCCTGAACAATGTACCTGGCTGCAAGTTATACTTGAGCTCACAAGGATAGCTGCTTGTTAAGGGGTAAAGTGTGAAGGTATAGTCAGGTCAACAAACATCACTGAAGCAAACAAGAGGAACATCTCTGAGGCCCTTTCCCTTGACTGGAGCTTGCTTAATTTTCCCTCAGTTCTATAATCGAAGCAGAGTGATGTGCCTCTTCCACCTCTCTCCACACAGACAGGCTATGCGGAGAATGGTTGATATTGTCTGTTGAGTTATTTTAAAAGTACCTTGGGTCAGAGATCTCTATGTCTTTTGCTCACTAACATGCCTCAAATGCTTAGAAATGTGCCTAGGCCATGGTAGGCAGTCAGGAAATAGTGGACAAGCAGGACACTATTTCTTACTGACTCAACTGCAAGTAAAACAGACTAATGCCACACACAAGTAATGAAAGAATTTTTGCATTCAGCAATCCCTGATAAACACATAGGAAGTTTTTACTTTGGTGTGTCTTAGTCCATTTGGGCTGCTATAACAAAATACCATAGACTGGGTAACAGAGACAACAGAAATTTATTTCTCATAGTGATGGGGGCTCGAAGTTCAAGATCAGGGTGTGTGCTAGCATGGTTGGACAAGGGCCCTCCTTAGGGTTGCGGATCACCAGTTTCTTGCTGTGTCCTCACATGGTGGAATAGTCTAGGGATCTCTGTGATGTCTCTTTTATAAGAACACTAATTCTATTTATAAAGGCTCTTCCCCTGTGACTTGAGCACCTCTCAAAGGACCCACCTACTATAAACATTGTCTTTGGCTTTAGGATTTCAACATATGAACTTGGTGCAGGGAGGGGGGCACACACTCAATCCATAGTCAGTTCCTACTATACTACTTGCAAACCATGAACCCACTGATGCATATTTTCTACTTTAGTCATTTCCCCAAGGACCTTGCAACACCACCACCACCACCAACAGCAAAAACAACAGTAAACCTGCCCTATTCACGATGAAGCACCTGTCTCCAAAGACCTGAATGATTCTACCTGTCAGATTCTTTGTTTCCCTCACTTAAATAGTAAAAGACAAAAATGATAAGGCTTTGTTTTCAATTATTTGGAATAATGGATAGAAGCCATGTTAATTCTGCCACAACATTTTAAGAAGCCATTGTTTCTCAGACACGCCTGCAGGGAGATAAAATTCTGGTTATCGTAACTGAATGTGAGTATTTTTAAGTTTTTTGAGTAGTGCATTACCAAATGATTTCTTGCTTTAAAGTCCTTAGTACAATAACCAGTTCTTTAATATCTGTCTCTTCTTCTGGCAGGTAAGCTTAAAGGGAGATGGGAGTATCTTTCCTATTCAACTCCATTTTCCTGACATACAGGGTGGGGCACAAGTCGTTTACAGTTGTTCATATGGAAATTAATATAATAGTTAATAAATAATACAAGAGTAAACCCTGCTTCATGTACTCACAATGGTAAACCTACTTTGCCCTGCCCTGTATTTTGTGTTGTCTGGGACCTAGGAAGCACCAGGTTGAGCCACCAGTGAAAATGGCCAGATAATACTTTTATGTATGAGTGCGTATGTGTGTTGTGTGTATTTAAACTTTTGTTAAGTTCTGTTGTTTTTTACCTGTGACCTTATCTCTAAATTCCAAAGACCTTTAAAACTGGCCTTACATACAATGATATAATGTGGTAAAAGATGTTGGATATGAGTTCAGATTTAGCAATGATAGTAATATGACAATTACTATTAATCGTGTGCATATTATGTGGTTAGAACTGTTCTAAGCTCTTTAGATCTAATCTTGACTATAATATTTTGAGGGTAGTACTATAATTAATAACATTATCCAGGTTAGAAACTAAGATATGGGGTAATTAAATAATTTTCAAAAGTGACATATCAGTTGGTAATTGAGGTAAATTTGAACCTAGACTGGCTGGCTGTGATTTTGTGCTTTTTACAGCAATGCTAGTCAGGGCATTGAGTATTTCTCTGTTGCATACTAATAGTGTGAAACTTGTTAATCCTTGGACATGTTTTCTCAACTTGAAATTATAATGATCTCAGACTATGGAGAAAATTTGGTGGTATAATTTATGAATGTTTTAGGAAATGCAAGATGATATTAATTTAGGTAGGCTTAGGATGACAATTTTTATTCAATTCAATGTTTGATCAATGTATTGATCAGAGAATGTTGAATATAAATATTCTTTCATAAATGATATTGTTGATATATGTTTTACCAGAAATTGAACCTATAATAAATAGCTAGATATAAGAAAATGATTAATATGTAGGCATTGATCATTAATAAGTGGGTATTAGTAACAGAATGGGAAAATGACACAAACTTAACCTCACAACAAATCCTTGAAAATGAATTTAAAAATAAGGGATAAGGATTTCAGGTTAAGATGGTGGTGTAAGCAGACATGGCTCACCTCCTTACAGAATTACATCAAAATTACAAGTAAAATATAGAACAACCATCACTCAGAACCATCGGAAATTTAGTTGAATGGAAAGTGTGACAACTACGAAATTAAAGAAACCACATCCATCTAGACTGGTAGTAGGGGTGCAGATGCAAGACGGGCTGATCCCACAGCCACATAGAATACATCAGGAGGGATATCTCAGGAGTGAGGAGTCCCAGCCCCACACCAGGACCACCCAGCCTAGGGTTCCGGTGCCAGGAAGATAAATCCCTAAAATTTCTGGCTGAAAAAACTGGCAGGGATGGAGACTGTGGAAGAAACTGTTGGAATCGCAAGCAGTTCCTCTTAAATAACCTATACACGAACTTACTCAGACTCACTCCCTCTGAGCTCCAGCACCAAGGTAGCAGCTTAAAGAGCACCAGTGGCATACAGGGAGGAACTGAAGGGTCTGGTGTCAAGGCAAGAAGAGGCTGTCCCTTTTCTGAATCCTGTGGACAGAGCCAGAGCCACAAAGCCACAGAGCCACAGGCTAGTGCCATATGTGAGACTCCATCTACCTGGCTAACACTCTTTGCTCTGCTCTGGAAATCCCCTGAGACTTGTCCCACCAAACTTATGGGCCCACCCAAGCTGCTTTTCTACATAAAAGGTTGGTCTCAGTTCATGCTTCACAACTTCCTAAATCCTCTCAAACAAGCAACAGCCAGCCTCAGTGAGCTCCCAGCACCCCCATACCTCTTGCTAAATGGCCCCAGGCCAGGCACTAGCAGCAGCCAGCCTATATGCACAGCTTGGTTCCACCTGGAAATCTCCAAGAACACACAAGTAGCAGCCATCTCAGATTGCTTTATAGTTCAGGCTGGATGGCCCCAGGCAAAACACATGTTGGAGCTGAACTTGACCAGCACCACTTGGGAAACCCCAGAGCCTGTGCACCCAGTGGACAGTGACAGATCACATCAGAGCACCACCACCCTGCCCCTGCACAGCTGATCCTCATGGAGGGCCAAGGTTGGTGATAAGTGGTCACAGTCAGTCCTTGCAGCTCACTGGCCTGGGTAAATCCCTCCCATTGAAATGCCAACTGTAACCCAGGCTTGAGGGTGTATGCAGCCCACAAGAAGGGAGCACCTTGAGTACCCAGCTTGGGTGATAAGGGAGGCTGTGCCATTGGACCCTATGAGACATCTACTATATTAGGCCACTCTACTAAGACACAGAGTCAAAGCACCTCTACCTAATACATAGAAATAAACAGAAAGAGGCAGCTGAAACAAGGAGACAAAGAAACATGGCCCAAATGAAAGAACAGATCAAAACTCCAGAAAAAGAGCTAAATGAAATGGAGATAAGCAATCTGTCAGAGGCAGGATTTAAAACACTGGTTATAATGATGCCCAAGAAACTTAGTGAAGACTTCAGCAGCATAAAAATGATCCAGTCATAAAAGGATACACTAATTGAGATAAAGAACAATTTACAGAGAAGCAACAGTAGAGTGGATGAAGCCAAGAATCAAATCAATGATTTGGAAAATAAGGAAGCAAATAACAAATAATCAGAACAACAAAAAAGAGAATTAAAAAAAAACACAGATAGTATAAGTAGCCTCTGGGACAACTTCAAGTGGTCTAACATTTGCATCATAGGAGTGCCAGAAAGGAGAAGAGAAAGAGTAAGAAATTGGAAATCTATTTGAAAAAAATAATGAAAGAAAAATTCCCTAATTTGGTGAAGAAAATAGACATACAAGTCCAGGAAGGACAGAGAGACCCAGTTATGATAGATGCCAAAAGGTCCACTCTAAGACACATCATAAATAAAATATCAGTGATTAGAAATAAAGAGAGAATCTTAGAAGCAGAAAGAGAAAAGAAGAAAGTTACCTACAGGAGAGTTCCCATAGGACTGTCAGCTGATTTCTCAAAGAAACTTTGAGAAACTTTGCAGGTGAGAAGGAGATGGAAAGTATTCAAAGTCATGAAAGGCAAGGACCTACATCCAAGATTACTCTATCCAGCAAAGCTATCATTTAGAATGGAAGGGAAGATAAAGTGCTTCCCTGATAAGGTAAAGGTAAAGGAATTCATCATCACCAAGTCCTAATTATATGAAATGTTAAACGGATTTATCTAAGAAAAAGAAGATCGAAACTATGAAAAGTAAAATGACAACAAACTCATGACGATCAACAATTGAACCTAAAAATAAACCAAAAACCCACTACCAAAAACAAACTAAGCAAACAACTAGAACAGGAACAGATTCATAGAAATAGAGATCACATGGAGAGTTATCAGTGGGGAGGGAGAGGGGGGAGAATGAATTGGGGCAAAGGTACAGGGAATATGAAGCATAAATGGTAGGTAGAAAATAGACAGGGGGAGGTTAAGAATAGTATAGAAAATGGAGAAGGCAAAGAACTTATATGTATGACCCATGGACATGAACTAAGGTGGGGAATGCTGGAGGGAATGGGGGTACCAGGAAGAGGGGAATAAAGGAGAGAAAAAAATGGGACAACTGGAATAGCATAATCAATAAAACATACTTAAAAAAAGAAATATTCAAAGCCATGAAAAGCAGGACCTATAGCCAACATTGCTCTATCCAGCAAAGCTGTCATTTAGAATCTAAAGGCAGATAAAGAGCTTCCCAGACCAAAGAAAACTGAAGGAGGTCATCATCACCAAACCATTATTATATAAAATGTTAAACAGGCATATTTAAAAAGAAGAAAAACATCAAAACTATGAACAATAAAATGGCAATAAATACATATCTATTAGCAACTGAATCTAAAAAACAAACTAAGCAAACAAGAACAGAGACAGAATCATGGATGTGGATTGGGGGTGAGGGTGCTGGATAGAGGGGAGGAAGGGAGGAAAAATTGGGACAACTGTAGTAGCATAATCAATTAAACATAATTTAAAAAATAAAAATAAGGGCTAAAACCTGAACCGTACTGGGAAAAAGGAAGGAATATCATTAGAATATGGAAAATGTTTATATATATGTCTTAGAGACAGAAATATGACAGGATTAACTTGAGTGAGGAAATTTGGCTCCAAGATAGACACCACACAAAATGTGAGATTACTTCTTAAGACTCTCTGACTCATAATTAATGAAAATGAAGAGGTATAGGGAGCCAAGAACGATCATTAGGACAACTGCTTAGACTGGAATGTAAAGCAGTCAGGCAGGCTGGCCCTGCCTCCACACCTAGAGAAACACAAACATTCTCTCTCTCTCTCTCTCTCTCTCTCTCTCTCTCTCTCTCTCTCTCACTTTCACTCTCTCTCACACACACACACTCTCTCTCACACACACACACACACACACACACACACACACACACAGAGTCAAGCAGTAAGCACTTCAACACCTGCTTCCAGACCAGAGACACCGGCATGAGTAATAACTGGCTCAGGGGCAATGCAGAGTCCCAGGGGGCTGGCACCACCCAAAAGAAGTGGAAAATCCTCATGAGAACGACAGCACGACTCTGTCAACTGCCTCCCCTTCAACAGTAAACTGAGAAAGTGTCCACAGTCAGGGAAAGAGGAATTCTCAAATGTAAGCATAAGCTTACACTCAAGACTAATAAGATACACTAATAAAATAAAAGGAAAAAACATTCATTAAAGAGAAGCACCAAATAAAACAGCAACAAGAAAAAATAAACAATAAAAGGCACAGATATTAAAAATAAAACAAGGATAGATGAGAAGCTAGTTGTGTCACTTTTGAAAATTATTTAATTGTCCTATCACTTGGTTTGTCATCTACACAATGTTACTAATTATAGCACCGCCCTCAAAATATTGTCGTGAAGATTACATTAAAAGAGCTTAGAACTTGCAAAATAAGTCAAGTGACAGACTATTCAAATTAATAAACAAGTTCATAAGGTAAATTACTAAAAAAATTTAAATAGTGCCCAGCACATAATAAGTACTATGTAAGTCTTAGCTATTTATACAGCAATGATAGGTAGAAAATGAAAATTAAAAAAAGTTTACAAGCCCTCCATGCAAGAGCTTTGAAAGGAAAACATAAATGTTACTGAAGGACATAACAAAGATGTCAATAAATGGAATGATAAACCATGTTTAAGAAGGAGAAGGACAAATATTAAATAAAGGTAATAGGTTTTCCTAAATTGTTAGATGAAATCCCAAAACCAAAATCATAACCGAGTTGTTCCGCGCAATTCACAGATTGATTCTAAATTGTATCTAAAGGATTGAGTAAGTGACCGTTGACCCCATCAAGGACAGCCGTCCCAATTCAAATGACTGAGAATTCTGGACTCAACTTGGAAAAAACACTATTCAATGCATGGCTGAACTAGCAAAAAATCAAAGAATATGCTTAGAGATTTAACGAAACAAAGTAAAACCAAAAATCCAGGGAGGAAAGTAAAGCTTGAAGTCGGGCCTTCCCTAAGGGAATCTGTGGAACCAGGATAACCTTGAGCTTCCGTTTCATAGCCCACGAGGAAAAAGGGCAGATACAAAAATGAGCATTCCCTCACGTTCACTAGGAAGGAGTCATCAGTGAGGCTGGAGACTAACTAACGGAAACCTCCACCCCCTCACACACACGCGCGTGTGCACACACACACACACCTGGAATCCAAGAAGGCTATCCTCTCATTGTCAGGGTGCACTACAGACAAATTTAAAAAGAAAAAATGAAGACCTCTCTTTGGAAAACAGAAGAAAAAAATTTCAACCCTGGAATTAAGGCAAGCGTGAGGGGAAATGGTCTCTGCTGAGGATTTATAACTATGAAGCAAACTTCAAACATGTTTGCAACATTTAATCCCCAAAATCTCAACCTGAGAATGTCTTAAAGTGATGCCATCAGTTGCTCCTAAGAAGTAATGAAGAAAACTTTCGTAAAAGAAAGCAACTTGAACACAGGTCCCCAGGAATACCCACAGGTCAGTGGCTAGGAACTGGAAGTTATGGGGGAGACCACACACACACTCAGCAGGCACACGTGTGTGCAAATTAGAAAACAGGTTTGTCATGAGTAAAAATCAGTAGAAACAAAAAGCAATCTTCTGCTACTATGTAAATAGACCATACTTTTGTTTGGTTGTTGCTTCTGCTTGCTGAGAAAAATGGAAACATGACAGAAAAAGAAAGCAAAAGTAGGGATGCCCGTAATGGATCAGGAAACACATATTAATCATGTACCTGTATATTGGGGGTTCCAGTGCCCTTAAGACACAGTCTTTGCTCTCTGAGAGATCATAGTCTAGCTAGAGAAATAATGACATGCACATTACAGTAACTCACAGAAGTCAGTGATATGAGCCCCAAAAGAGGTACCATGAGCCACTGTGACTTGAAAGGCTCAGAAGTAGTGGAACTTCAGTGTGCCTAAAAGAAAGAGTATTTTGCATAAGATTAGAGAAGTGGAAGAACAGTTTAGGAAGCAGGAGGAATACACGAAGGTGGGAATTCCCAAGACATCTTCAGTGAATAGGGACAGGCTACTGAACTATATCACCCAACACTTTCACCAAAAAAAAAAAAAAAAAAAAAAAAAGAATGACTATCAAATTTCTAAAGGAAGAAAATTGGCATAGACTAGAAGAGAGTAGGATCACATGTAAATACAGTGCAATAAAGCAAATTAATCAATCAATCAACTATGCCTATAAAATAAGTATGTAATGAAAAATAACCATCAATTAATTGTAAATACAACTGTCTATTATCCAATTGTGTAAATGGGAAGTATGTTCAACTGGAAGTCAGGAGACCTGAATTCATATTCTGTGGGATTCAGTTTTTATATTTGAAAACTGGGTAGGAGGGAGGTCTGGGAAGGAGGGCGGATGAACTAGTGATCTTATTCATGCTCTCAGCACTCAGCAGGGCGTTCAAACTTTACAAACCAATGCTGAGAAGAGGGTTCCCACGAAGACCACTGAAACTTACTGAAGAAACGGTATGCCCTTTTTGAATGTCTCAGTCTGAGTTTCATTCCCCAAGAAACCCTCAAGGTGGCGGTAACAGTGAAGTAAAAGTAAATTCTGAGCTGGATTCCAAGAAACAGGCTCCTTCAATGAGCAATGTTCACCGGTTTCCCTGCCCTTGCTTTCATGAGGTCACCGAGGCCAGAGTAGCTGGGAGAACACAGGCTATGCGTGCAGCAGCGGGTGAGGACACCCCTCCCCCCCAGGAGGACCAGCTGTGGTCTAGACCCTTGGCAATCCTCACAGTCATGCAAAGGAGACGTTACCATCCTCTTCTCATTTTACAGAAGAAACAAGGAACACAGAAATCAGGTAAGTTATCCACGATAAGAGAAGCAGTAAGCAATAGTGCCAGAATTCAACACTTAGTGCTTCTGGTCAGTGCCCTCTCTCTTCTCGCCACATTTGCTAGGAAGTAGGAAGAAAACCCATTCGACTAACGTGAAGTGACCTTCCTTCCTAACCTCCCTCCTCAGCGATACAGAAATCAGACGTTTGCTATTTTCTGTATAACTGAACGGATGTTTAAAAGATTTGATTTATTTTTTAGCACGGGACAATATAAATAACTTTCCTAGACACTATTAAATAGTGGTTTGGTCACTGGTAGCAATGTCAATTTTAAGATTTATTTCAGGGCCACTCATTTCTCTCCTGCCACTTAAATGAAGCGAGAACATTTCTTCATTGGTGGTTGTCTTAATCAAGGCACTTTATTTTGAATGAAATAACATAATTTCATTCAAACTTGGTTAAAGAAAAAAGGGATGGTTTCTCAATGAAATAAAAATTCATTTTGAAGAACCCAAAGATGAGAAGTTCTTTTGGGTGACGCAGAAAATTAGAATAAAGAGCTGAGAAACCATTAGGACTTATGGCAATTGCTCATACTTATTCTTTCTTTGTCTGTATGTTCTCTAGTGCAGGGTTCTCTTGGCATGTCTGGGCTCTTGCCTCTTCCAATAACTGGTTTTCTTCGCTAGATCCCACAGCTCCTGAATTCACACAACCCCTGCTGCAGTGACTAGCAGGTTCCTACCCTCTACGTTCAGGTTCCTAACCTCTGAGAGAAAGAATCCCCCATGGTCTGGCTACAGTCATAGAGTAACTAAGCACAAACAAGGGTAACAATTTTCAAAGAAGGACGTTCTAAGCCAGTAGACAACCCAGAAAATGTATGTTATGACTGGCTGAATATCATTCTAGGAAATTAGACAAGTCCTTAGAAAGGCCATCAGGATGAAATTGTAAACCACTGGGCAAGTCCACATTTCCCCCTATGTTGCTGGTGAGACCTGTCAAACTATAATTTGGGACAAAGATTTTGATAATTTTTTCAGAACAAAGTTAGGCCAAAATTAGAAAATTTTGAATTTATATTTACAAGACCTGTATCTCAGATAATTTATTTTAATATAAATTATACAAATAGAAACCTGCTAAGGCAGATTTTGACAGGTCAAGCAGCAACACACCAAAAATCACAAAAGATTGTGTAGAACCCACAATACTGTACACAATGATGTCCTACAGAACTGTGCACCCAAAACCTCTGTAATTTTATGAACCAATGTCAACCCAATCAATTCAGTTAAAAATTAAATCATAAAACACTAATTTAAGTGGCATGCAGAAAGATGTTGACTAAGGCTGGGGTTGTGGAAACAGGTTATTGTCTGCAGTGGACACTCCTCTCCCGGAAATCAGCTGTTAAATAATAAAGCAGCTCTAGCAAAGGATGTTTAACGTCCTGATTAAAACCAGGTCAGTGAATTTTTTTAGTGACACTCTTCAATGGTTATAATGAACATTTATTCTATTTAGCAAAAAGAAAATGTAAAAGTTACCACCATATTATAAATGCAAGCTCTGTCAAAAGCCTGAGTTACATGCCACTTCAACCCTCCATCAATGATTTTCGAACTCTAGTGCACTTCAGAATTGCCTGGACATCTTGCTAAAACACACAAATTGATGCCTGCCCCACGCCATCACACCCCTCAGGGTTCTGATTCTGTAGGTCTGGTTGGAGTCTAATAAATTGCAATTTGCATGTCTAACAAGTTCCCACATAGCACTGGTGCTGCTGGTCTGGGGATGGCACTTATTAACATTTTACCCCATTTGCTTTGTTATTCTCTCTTTTTGCCTGAACTATATGAGGGCAAGTTACTTAAATCATGGTCTTTTACACCCAAATGTTTCAGTGTATATTTCTTAAGGATCATGATAATCTCTTACATACCCTTAGTACAGTTAGCAACATCAATACATTTAACATTGATATAATAATTTTATCTAATCTTTCTGAATTCCAATTTTGTGAATTAAGCCAACAACGTTTTTATAGCATTTATTTTTTTCTACTCCAGCACAAAGATCCAATCTGGTACTGACTGCATTTAGTTGTCATGTCTTTTTAGCCTCTTTCAATCTGGAATATTTCCACAGCTTTTTTTTTTTTTTTTTTTTTTGCCTCTTATAACATTGGCACTTTTACAAAATAGTGTCTCCCCCCCATTTAATATGACATTCCTTATTTTGGGTTTGTCTGCTATTTTCTTATTATTAGATTCAAATTAGGCCTTTGCAGCTAGAATACTATCCAGGTGATGCTGTGTCCTTCACAGGATAGCTCATCTAGAGACATAAGATAGCCACCTGCTTCTTGCAGGTGATATTAATTCTGATCACTTGGTCAAGGTGTTCTTTATTCTCCACTGTATCACCACTTATTTTTTCAAAAAATATAGATCTAAGGTTCCCATGACCCCCTCCTTGGGTTTGATTAATTTGCTACACTAGATTAAAGCACTCAAAAAAACAGTTTTCATACTAGGTTGCCAGTTTATTATAAAGGATATCAAGGGATATGAATGAACAGCCAGATGAAGAGACACATAGAACAAAGTCTGGAAGAGTCCCCAGCACAGAAGTATCTGTTCCCTTGGAGTTTGGGGTGCACCACTTTCCAGCATTTTTGCTCACCAAACCAGAAACTTTCCACAACCCATTTTTGGGAGGTTTTATGGAGGCGTCATTACGTAAATGTTATTGATTACATCATTGGCCAATTGGTGATTGAACTCAGTTTCTCCTCTTTCTCCCCCAGAGGTCTAGGGTGGGGTTGACTACACTTTATTTTCTTTGTGAATTATTTCACAGCCCATGTCACCAACCACTCTAACATTTTAGTGGCCTGTGCAGGGACATTCTCTATTTCTCCCTCTCCTCCAGTCTCCTGAGACTTGTGAACAGGTGAGCAGTGGGCAGCAGAAGCTTGACCCAGGCTAACTCCCAAACTCTGTCTCTGTGAGGTTGGAAGAGAGGATCCTTTTTTTTAGAGTTACCAAAATTGTTTAATTTGTCCCTCCTCTTTTAACATACATGAAGTGCATGTATAGAAAAAGGCAAGAGGAAAATATTAATCCTTCTCCATCTTTCCAGACTCTGCTGACAACCTCCTCCTCAACTACTTTCACAGCCAGTGATCAAAGCTCCCTCTAGAAATAGGTGAAGGAGATACAGGTAGTGTCACCAGAAGTTGGACTACCTACCCTGGGACCTTGGGCTGATAAAAAACCAGAGATGGATCCAGAAAGAAGTCAGGAGCATACATGATGCAGCAGGAGTTGTAAATATCAGCCAGCCAGCTGGAGGGGAGAACCCACCAATGAAGGAGCCATTAACAAGCAAAGCCCAAATACAATAAGAGAGCCCATACAAACAGAAAAAAGGGCAACCCTAGAGCATCCAGATCAGGAGATGAAAGAGACTGCACCACTGAATTCCACAGAACTCCTGCCACAGAAGTCCACCCCACAAAGTCATACAGGCAAAGCAGAGCATCCTGAGACACAGAAACAAAAAAAGAGTCTCCTAAAATAGGGAGACAAAGAAAGAACCCCCAATCAAAAGGAATGGAGGAAACCCCAGAAAAAGAGTTAAATGAAATTGAGAAAATCAATCTATCAGACATAGAATTTTAAAAAAATGGTTATAAGGAAGCTCAAGGAATTCAGTGACAACTACAAGGAACTGAGTGGGAACTACAGCAGCATGAAAAATAAAGTAGAAACTATAAACAAGAATCAGGAAGAAACACAGAATACAATATCTGAAATTAAAAATACACTAGAAGGAATTACAAGCAAGTTGGATGAAGCAGAGGATCAAATCAGCATGCTGGAAGACAAGGTAGAAAGAAATAACCAGGCAGAGCAATAAAACAAAAAGACTCAAAAATACAAGGATAGCTTAAGGGAACATCAGGACAACATGAAATGTAAAAGCATTTGCATCACAGGAATATCAGAAGGAGAAGAAAAAGAGCAAGGGATAGAAAACCTGTTTGAGAAAATAATGACAGAAAACTTCCCTAACTTGGTGAGGGGAAAAATCTCTCAAGTTCAGGAAACAGAGAGGGTCCCAGTTAAGAAGAACCCAAAGTGGCACACTCCAAGACACATCAGAATTAAAATGCCAGATCTTAAAGACAAAGAAAGAATCTTAAAGGCAGCAAGGGAAAAACAGGAAGAAACATACAAGAGAGCTCTGATAAGACTAGCAGCTGATTTCTCAGCAGAAACATACAAGCCAGAAAGGAATGGCAAGAAATATTCCAAGTAATGAAAAGCAAAGGCCTGCAACCAAGACTATTATACGCAGCAAGGCTCTCAATTAACATGGAAGGTGAAATAAGGAGTTTCCCAGACAAAAGAGGACTACAAGAATATACCTCTACCAAACCAGCACTGCAGGAGATGTTAAAGGGACTGCTGTAAGAAGATAAAGGCATAGAGTGAGAAAAAGAGGAACAGACCTACAAAGTGGAAAAATGGCAATGAATGAGTACCTATCAATAATAACCTTAAATGTAGCTCCTATCAAAAGACATAAGGTAGCTGAATGGGTAAGAAAAGATGACCCACATATCTGTTGTCTACAAGAGACCCACCTCAGAACAAAAGACCTACACAGACTGAAAGTGAAGGGTTGGAAAGCAAACAGACAGGAAAAAAGCCAGGGTAGTAATATTTATATCAGAAACAATAGATTGCAAAATGAAGGCCATAAGAAAAGGACACAGAAGGACATTTCATAATATTGAAGGGTGGAATTCATCAAGAAGATATAAACATTGTAAATATATATGCATCCAACATAGGAGCACCCAAATATATAAAGAAAATCTTGGTGGACTTCAAGGAAGAGATAGACACAACCCACTTATAGTAGGGGATTTTAACACCTCACTGTCAACAAGGATAGATCTTCCAAACAAAGAATCCACAAGGATGTTGTGGTACTGAACAACATGCTAGATCAAATGGACTTAGCTGATATATACAGAACCTTTTTAAATGCTCATGGAACATTTTCAAAGATAGACTACATGATAGGACATAAAACAATCCTCAACAAATTCAAGAACATTTAACATACATCAAGCATTTTCTCAGATTGAAACCAACCTCAAGGAAAAAACTCAAAAACAATCAAATCCATAACAGAATAACATGTTATTAAACAATGAATGGGTTAAAAATAAGATCAAGGAAGAAATCAAAATGTTTCTGGAAACAAATGAAAATGAACACACAACAACCCAGAACCTATGGGACACAGTGAAGGCAGTCCTGAGAGGGAAGTTCACACCAGTACAGGCCTAAATTAAAAATAATAATAATAAAATAGAAAAATTTCAAATAAACAATCTAATGCTGCAGCTACAAGAACTAGAGGAATAACAACAACAACAACAAAAAAAAGCCCAGAGCAAGTACAAGGAAGGAAATAATCAAGATCAGAATAGAATGAAATGACATAGAGACTAAAAGAACAATTCAAAGAACCAATAAATCCAGGAGCTGGTTCTTCAAAAAGATAACAAAATTGACAAGCCTTTAACCAGACTTATCATGAAAAAAAGAGAGAGGACCCAAATAAATAGAATCAGAAATTGAAGAGGAGTAATTACAACTGATACCACAGAAATACAAAGGATTGTAAGATATTACTACTAACAACCATATGCCAAGAAATTTGAAAACCTGTGTGAAATGAACAAATCTATATATATATAATTCCTCTGGAACTGAGTGAAGAAGAGGCAGAAAGCCTGAATAGACCATAACAGCTAGTGAAATTGAAGCAATAATTAAAAAAACCCAGGTACACGAAAGCCGTGGACTGGACAGTTTCACAGGAGAATTTTACCAAACATTTAGGGAAGATCTAACCCCCATCCTTTTCAAACTATTCCAAAAAATCCAGAAAGAGGGAAGACTTCCAAACTCTTTTTATGAGGCCAGCATTATCTTGATCCTCAAACTAGATAAAGGCACAACAAAGAAAGACAATCAACAGGCCAATATCGCTGATGAAAACAGATGTTAAAATCCTCAACAAAATATTGGCAAACCAGATCCAGCAAAACATTAAAAACTGCATATAGCATGATCAAGTAGGATTCATTCCAGGGATGCAAAGATGGTACAATATATGTACATAAATAAATGTAATACATCACATTAACAAAATGAAAGATGAAACCACATGATTATACCAATTTATGATAAAACACTCAGCAAAGTTGAAGTAGAGGGAGCATACTTCAACATAATAAAGGCCATACATGAGAAACCTGCAGCCAACATCATACTCAATAGGCAAAAACTAAAAGCTTTCCGCCTAAGATCAGGAATAAGACAAGTGTTTCTGCTTCCACCACTTCTATTCAGTATGGTATTAGAATTTCTAACCACAGCAATTATACAACAAAAGAAAATAAAAGGCATCCAAATTGGAAAGGAGGAAGTAAAACTGTCCTTGTTTGCAGATGACAAGATAGTATACATAGAAAACCCTATATACTTGTTCCTCTAAACACTTCCCCTTTTGCCCCGAAATTCCCTCCCCTCTCTTCTCTGGTGACTGTCAGCTTGTTCTCAATTTCAGTGTCTTTAGTTATATTTTGTTTGTTTGTTTGTTTTGTTGATTAGGTTCCTGTTAAAGGTAAGATCATATGGTATTTGTTTTTCACTGCCTGGCTTATTTCACTTAGCATAATGCTCTCCAGTTCTATCCATGCTGTAGTGAAGGGTAGGAGCTCCTTCTTTCTTTCTGCTACATAGAATTCCATTGTGTAAATGTACGATAGTTTTATGATCCATTCATTTACTAATGGGCACCCAGGTTGCTTCCAACACTTGACTCTTGTAAATTGTACAAGAACAACAATTAAAATAAAATTTAAAAAAATAAAAAAATAAAACAAAGATTGGAAAAAAAAAAAGAAAAAGAAAACCCTATAGACTCTACCATATACCAAAAACTACCTAATAAGTAAATTTGGCAAAACCGCAGGATACAAAGTCAATATTCAGAAATTGAAGGCATTTTTGTATACTGACAATGAGATATCAGAAACATAAATTAGGGGGGGAATCTCATTTACTATAACAACAAGAAAATGAAAATACCTAGGAATAAACTTAAACAAGGAGGTAAAAAACAAACAAACAAACAAACTGTACTCAGAAAACTACAGAATACTGAAGAAAGAAGTTAAGGAAGACACAAATAAATGAAAGCATATACCATGTTTGTAGACTAGAATAACTAACATCATTAAGATGTCCATGCAAACCAAGGCAATCTATAAATTCAACACAACTCCTATCAAAATACCAATGACATATTTCATAGATATAGAATACATATTGCAAAAATCATATGGAACTATAAATGACCCTGAATAGCCTCAGCAACTCTGACAAAGAAGAACGATGCAGGAGGGATCACAATAACCTGATATCAAACTATATTACAATGCCACTATAATCAAAACGGTGGTATTGGCATAAGAACAGACACATAGACCAATGAAACAGAATAGAGAGCCCAGAAATAAACCCATGCCTCTATGGTTAATTAATATTTGACAAAGTGGGCAGGAGTATAAAATGGAATAAAAATAGCCTCTTCAACAAATGGTGTTGGACGATCTGGACAGCTGTATGCAAAAAAAATGAAACTCAATCAACAACTTATACCATACACCAAAACAAACTGAAGATGGATAAAAGACTTAGATATAAGTTGTGACACCATAAAAGTCCTAGGGAAGATCATAGGCAGGAAAATTTCAGATATCCCACACAGTAATATTTTTATGGATACACCCCCTAAGGCAAGGAATAGAAAGGAAAAAGTAAACTAATGGATTACATTAAATTAAAAAGCTTCTGCACAACTAAAGAAAACATCATCAAAATGAAAAGGGAACTGACCATATGGGAAAACATATTTGCAGATGATCCCTCAGACAAGGGTTTGATCTCCAAAATATATAAAGAACTCATACAACTCAACACCAGGAAGACAGACAATACAGTTAAAAAATGGGCAAAGGACCTGAACAGACACTTCTCCAAGGAGGATATACAGAGGGCCCATAGACATATGAAAGGATCACTAGCCATCAGAGAGATGCAAATTAAAACTACAATGAGATACCACTTCACCGGTCAGAATGGCCATCATTAACAGATCAACAATCAAGTGCTAGTGAGGTTGTGAAGAAAACTGAACCCTGGTGCACTGTTGGTGGAATGCAGACTGCTGGTGCAGCCACTGTGGACAACAGTATGGAATTTCCTCAGAAAACTAAAGATGGAATTGCCTTTTGATCCAGTGATTACACTACTGGGAATATACCCTAAGAATCCTGAAACACCAATTTTAAAGAACCAATGCACCCCAATATTCATAACAGCATTATTTACAATAGCCAAATACTGGAAACAGTCTAAGTGCCCATTAGTAAATGAGTGGATCAAAAAACAGTGGTACATTTACACAATGGAATACTATGCAGCTCAAAGAAAGAAGGAGCTCATACCCTTCAAGATGACATGGATGAAACTGGAGAGCATTGTGCTATGTGAAATAAGCCAGATGAGGAAAGACAAATACCATATAATCTCACCTATATATGGAACCTAATCAACAAAACAATCAGATGAGCAAAATAGAACCAGAGACATGGAAATAAAGTACAAACTGACAGTGACCAGAGGGGAGGGGAAGGGGGGTATGGGGAAAAGAAGGGAAGGGCACAAGTCAGGGAACATGTATAAAGGACCCATGGGCATGAACAATGGGATGGGGATTGATGGTGGGAGCTGGGGCGGGGTTGGCGGGGTAGAAGAGAGCAATGGGGAAAAAGTGGGACAACTATAATTGAATAACAATTAAAAAAGTGGGACTGAATGATCCAATACTATAATAACATGATAGGATTCACGGGCAACCAGCCCTCCTCCTGAGGTTACCAATGAGCTTTTCAAAAGGCACCTCATTAACATAAACTTCAGTGTGGTTGAAGGGGCTTGTTATGAAGAGCAAAAGGCAGCTTTATTGCTCTTATTACTTAGAAAGTTGCAAGAGTTTTAGGAGCTGTCTGCCAGGGATAGGGAGGAAAACCAAATATATATTTATTATTATAAATGACACTATCACAGCAATATTTTCCCCAACAGCTAAATATATTAGCTAAGCACAGGGGACATTTCCTGCCTGTCCCTTTCAGGAACTGGGCCCTCTTGGAAAAATGTCTTCCTCTCAGAATAGCCCCAGATCTTTGCAGTGACAGAGCTGGGGGAGAGTCTGTATTAGCCTCAGATAATTTGAAGTATCAGATGATAAGGCAGCTGTGTGGGGTGTTAAAAGATAAACTGAGGTGTATTAAAAAATTTGAGAGTTTATTTGAGCAAAAGTCCATTTGAATCAGGCAGAGCCAAACCAGAAGGGATTAGAAGTGCTACATGGACAGGAGCGAAGCAGGGGTGTCCAACCTTTTGGTGTCTGGGCCACACTGGAAGAAGAAGAGTTGTCTTGGGCCACACGTTAAATACACAAGCACTAAAGAAAACTGATGAGAAAAAAATGGCGTTAAGTAAATTTACAGTCTTGTGTTGGGCCACATTCATAGCCATCTTAGGTCACCTGTGCAGCCCGTGGGCCACAGGTTGGACACCTCTGAAAGGAAGACATTTACAGGGAAGATGTGAAAGCAAAGCAAGGACATTGACTTATTCTGTTGGAGAGTTTGGGCCAACTGAGTGAAAAGTACCCATGTTTTTGAACTTCACCTCCCTGCCATTGAAGGAAACAGCTTCTTCTTCCTTTTCACCAGCTTCACTATTTGGGAGAAAGTTGAAAGGAGTTGAATTCAGTCAGTTAAGGTTTGCACAGGGAAAGATGCTGATCCTTGCTCTTGCTCACACATGTGCTAAGTGAGTCACTCTTCTCCCGGATGTGAGGGCAGGTTCTTTGTAACAAAGTCTCTAACCTTACTGTCATACAGTAGTTCCCCTTATCTGTGGGGATACGTTCCAAGACCACCACTGATGGCCTTAACCACAGATAGTACCGAATGCTATATAGACTATGTTTTTCCTATGTACACATACCTATGATAAAGTTTATCACGCACAGTAAGTGATTAACAACAATAACTAATGATAAAAATAGAACAATTATAATAATATACTACAATAAAAGTTATGTGGATGTGGTTTCTCCCTTTCTCTGATAAACAGGATATGCTGGACAAAGGGATGATTCACATTCTGGGTGGGACAAAGCGGGTTGTTGCAAAATTTCATCATGCTACTCAGAACATCATGCGATATATACTTATGAATTGTTTATTTCTGGAATCTTCCATTTAATAATTTCAGACTGCAGTTAACTGCAAGGTAATTGAGTGTGGAAAGCAAAATGGCAAGTAATGGAAGACGACGGTACAGTCAGCTTTTCCTAACTCTGGCAACAGTTGGGAGTCCTACCTACCATATTCTCTCATCTAAGCTCCTGGAACCAGCCCCCTCAGTTCCTCCCACCATGGCCATGGGAATGCTCTACTTGGGATCACTGGTGGCCTCTTCAGGCGGACTTCTTCAGACATTCCATAGAGCACGCTCTTTCCCTCAGCTCCCTGCCATCTCAAATTAGCCTTATTCAATATAGAACTGTCTTTTCTCTTGGGATGGAAATTGTATCTCCTAAAAACACTCTCAGTTTCTGGTAACCATATCCATCTCCAGCTAAGTGAGCTTTTCCTAGCTTGGTCATCTGTTTCAACGTGTCAAGCTATGCCTCTGATGTCAGGTCTGGACGTGAGGAATAATTTTCACCTTGTACCCAGGATTCTGACAACGCTGCTCCTCCATCTTCAAGCAGGGCTTTAATTTTTAACAATTCATTCTGAAATAAGGGTCTCATATCCATGCCCCACTAAAAAGCATTTTGAAACAATTATTCAGAAGGGTTGCATTTATTCTAATTTCCTTCATCTCCTTCTGGACAATCTCATATGTAGAGTTGTATATTAATTTTCAAACTCTGTCTCATCATACTCCACTGGACAGAAGTCAGTAGGGCTTTCTTTGCATACACACCCAACTCTACACCAGAGTTACAACTAGGTTGATCAATCATTCGATTTGCCTGGGATGGAGGTGTTTCCCAGGATATGGCACTTTCAGTGCTAAAATCTCAAAATGATTTGGCTTCAGTACTAGGAGTTCTAATCTACTTATAGCGCTTGATGTGGACTGAACAAGGAGTTTTGGTAATTCCAAGAGGGGGAAATAGCACATATGGGCTTATGAATCCATAAACCTTGGTGCGAAAAAATAAAAATCCATATAATGCATTAGTCAGGATCCTGGCAAGACAAAGATGGCAAAATAGAAAGTAATTAATTGAGGAGGATTTAACAAAGAAATTCCCTAAAAGGTGTGGTTAAGATCAAAGGAAATCAATTAGGAATAGTACAGCTCCCTCACCCCCACCCAAAGCTAACAACAATGGGGAAGTTTCTAAAGATTTTACACTTGGGAGGGCAGGAGAGGGAACGGTTAACAGAACCCAGCCCAGAGAGAGTAACTACAAGGGAGGGCCACCAGGCAGGATCTGCTGCATTCAGTAGAAAGACCCAGTCAACCCATGGGAGGGACCCTTAGCAATAAACATCCCACTTCATTCTCCTCTCTTCCTCTGATCTCCTGCCAGTGCCTCCCAATGGTTGGATGCAACTGGAATCCAGAAAGCGGGGAGGTCTATAGCAGCCATCCAAAAAGGTGAGCCCCTTGGGGCACAGAGCAGAGAAGAAAAACTGGAGAACAGACCTAAGAGACAAACAAAAAAAAGTCAGTTTACATTATTCTTTTAAACTTAAAGTTAATTCTATTTGGAGAACCTAACCCACCAAAATTGTAAAAAATTCAGTCATTAATAGAACTCTGTCTCCATTCCTCACTCACGTCCATCCCACATAAGACCTTTATTCTACAGAGCAAACTTTTTTCTACACTGTATTCACACTTGCTGCTGAGATGGGCATTGCCCAAGCTTACAAGAACATCCAAGTCTGGTGGTCCTGTGGCTTTGTGCGATGGCATTCATGGAGCTTTCACCAGAGTCGAGAACACTGAGGAATGTGATGCTGCCCAGATACACCATGCAGACGTCCCCCGCAGCACAAAGTCCTTCCAGGGGCCACTACGGGGAGCAGACCGCAATCCCAGTTACTCAAAGTAAGCTAATGTCCCTTTCCTAGGCTTGAGAATCTTCTTGCCTTGGCTTCTGCGTTTGCACGTCTACTTACAAAGCCACCAGCTCTTCTCCCCTTCCACTTGAAATGCCCTAGCACACTATCTTTAGTGGGCTTGGATTTTCACACCATAAAGAGGGGTCTTCTTGAGTCAGTTTTGGCTTTCAGTCCCATAGACTACCACGTGCCAATATCTTGGCTTTCTTTTTGGAATAAGAAAAATAGAAAATTATAGAAACAAATTCAGAATTCTCTGTTATTCTTCTATTACAGTGTAAATAACATGTAATTAAATCTGCATACATCAAATTAGAAATTTATATGGTATTAGGATACTATAGCAGAAGGGGAAATTGAGATTAATTCTAGCATGTAAGACAGGAACAGTTATATATATGTATATATATATTAGTATTTGTATTTATATATGAAAATCAGTATATAAAAAGAAAAAAATAGCAATAGACTCATCACTTATTATACTCCACATGTATCTTTTTCCCCTCCTCACTTTTGCTTGCATGTGTCTGAACTCCTGAGTTTGATAGAAGTGGAGGGACCTGAGAAGAGGAGGAAGGTAACTACACCACAATATGGTTTCATCTACAATTTGCAGACAAGTAACCTAGTAAATGCTAGGTTCCTTTCCAGAGCTGGTATCCTTCCATAATCCATATGGATAAGAGCCATTGGAAGCATCATTGCAGAGTTGAATAGATGGTCCTGGCTTGGACCTTGGAAGACCATAACTACTCTGTTATCTCCTCTGTAAAATTAGGATAATGACGCCACTCTTGCAGAGCTGGTGTAAGGATTAGGAATGATAAATATGAGGCCCCTGTTTAGTACCTAGAGCATGACACATACCAGATCAATGATGCCTCCTGTCAGTGTTCAAATAGTGGTGCCACCCTCACTAATACAGAAAACAATACAAGACAGAAAGATCTGAGAATCTGGTGGATTCAGAAACAAACTAGACTAGGGTTGAGAACAAATGAAATAATAAAAATGCTAAAGAAATGGGTCAACTGAACAGAATGAAGTCCTTATGTTGGAGATGTTTTTATCTCTCTTTTCCATTTTTTGTTTGAGAGGGGGATGAGAGAGGTCCTCTGATTACAAAATGTACTCTCAATACGAGTTTGGTCCCCTTCTGGAGGAAAAGGCGTCAGTAGTCCCAATCCAGCATTGTCTTGACAGACTTCCATTTCAAACAGCACTCTGGCCTATTTCTGTAGGTATGTACAGCTTGCTTAAGAGTTTCAGTCATAATAGAGGTCAGGAAAGTGCCAACTTATCTTGAAGGACCTGAATATATTGAGATCAGATACTAGGGCTAAGGTGTGCCCAGTTATACCTGTTGAGTGGCCATAGTGAATCTTATTTCCTAAGCTATGAAAGAGAGTTGAGTGACACTGTGAAGTGTGTATCGCTCTCCAGAGCAGATCCCTGATCCTGGTGGATCTGGGTAATAAAACTCCCATTAAGCACATCACTGTGGCCTTTTATTTGAAGTTAAGACTACATCCAACTACCAACATCTTGCCCACAAAGATCGTCTTTAGAACCTTCTCAAACAGGGACACATTGAAATCATTTTGCCACATGAATTTCTCACCATCTCACAGTTAGAGATCCTTTTTGGTACAACTTGTGTTCTTTTGGTTTACTCTTGCTCAAGATAACAAAATAGCTGGCTAGAATTATTCTACATCACTGAAATTCAAATAAAAGGGCCTCCTTCTTTCTTGGACCCCAGTGTGCCTTCTAGGTCCCTTTAAATATCAGATTCCACACTTTAACTTTAGGACAATATTTCATTTCACTATATTTATAGATTATAAACCTTGAATCTGAATAGAAATTCATGAAACTGAGATGCAGGAGAATAGGAGGGGCGACAGTCAAACAGTGAAATGTGTCTCTACTATCACGTGTGTATGTTATGTGCTATTGAGTCGGCTGCAGCTGCAGCAGCCCTATGAGTGAGGGACGTACGTCTACAGTGTCCTGTCCTCCACAGCCCTGCTCAGCTGCTGTCAACTCGTGCCTATGGCTTCCTTTATGGAGTCAGTACATCTCATTTTTTCTCTTCTTCTTTTCTTCTACTGTAACATACATCTTTATATTGTCCATCATCCTGAAGACACGTTTTTAGCCTTGTGGGATTTAATAATAATAGCATAACATGTGCACACACACACACACACACACAAAATTCACCCCCAACAACCACCAAAACAAAGTAATTGCCTCAAAACAAATCAAACCATTCCACTTGATTCTTGCAATCCTGTTTTTTAACATTAGCCTTTCTTAGTTCAAATTTTTCCTGTCAACATTTCACAACTCTAAAGTTTTTCATTTTCCATGGAAACTCTTACTATGGGATATAGTTTTAGACTCCAACGCCTTTACTTTCTCCTTTAAAAATTCTCAAGTTCTTCCATATTCAACAAACAAACTATTCTTTTATTACTACTTTTACCTTAAGTGGCATATAAAGCCAAAGAGAAGAAAAAACTGACTTGAAATTCAAGATGTTGAAAATTACTAAAAGTTTTCTAAACAGAAATACAAATAAAGAAAAAAGTATTTTACTAAAGCAATTTTGAACCTATATTTCATGCCTCAAAGCAAAGCATATGTAGGTGGATATATATTTGGAAATTTACAAGTTTATCTGTAATTGTAAACTATCACCTCAAGGACACAAGTTATCCTATCATAATATTTACTTTTGCTCAAACTCTGCCACCCCAAATTTATTCTTATTAAAAGACCAACATCAATAGTGATAAATGCATGGGATTCAGGTAAAGGCAGAATAAGAGAAAGAGAAGTAGCAATACTTTGCTCACACTGCAGTAAGATTTCTGGAGTCCTAAACACTTGGAAGAGGTAGATATTACTCCTTGTTCTTATTTGGTTCAAACATCAAAATAAATACACACTCAGATTTACACTGGCAAATATTGCTACTTTGATACTTTTTGTATATTCACATGTATTTTTTCTTCAACATTGTGACCTTACCATCTAGAAGTCAAAACTCTGATGGCACTTGACTGATCTTTCTCTCTTGCAATTTTATTAGGAGCGAGGTCTTCCTTACCCTCCCAAACTTTTCCATTCTCAATTTCTACTCCAAAGTTTCCATGTTAGGAAACTAACAAAATCAAATGAAACAGGTATCTCCTTAAAATGAGTCCTGAATAGATTATTACAGCGAACAATTAGGGATGCTAATAGTGATCAAGTGAAAGTCTGACTAAGAGGCAGAATTCAAACTAAAGAGAAAGAATATTTATTTTATTATTTAATTAAAGTTTTTTAAAATTGTTGTTCAGTTGCAGTTGTCCCCAATTTTCCCCTATTGCTCTTCCCTGCCCACCTCCTCTCCAGAGGAGAATTTTGAAGAGAAAAAAAATGAAGAAGAAATCTATTGGATGCTTTTCCTTTAGTCTTTTTTGTTGTTGTTTTTGAGGATCTATTTTCCAGAATTATCATACTACCCAAAAAATCAGACATTAGATCTTCTACACAAGAATTCAGATTATATACCACATGGGATTTTCCTAAACAAGTGAGGACATAAAAGGAAGTAATGAAGAAGAAGAACATAAACAGAGAAAGTGAATTAAAACAGGGAGAAAAAGAGACATAATCTATGCAGAGAGAGACAGAAGAATGCTTTTTCAGGAAGAAGAGAGTGCATTTTATTAATTGTTTCAGAGAGTTAGTTCCAAAGTGCTATAAAACAAAATTTCACACAGCTGTTTGGTTTCTTCTCCAAGGGCCCTAATTGGAAAGATATGAACATCTTACAGTGGCCAGAGAGCCTTGCTCATTTGACTTATTTCTGAGGTGAGTTCAGAGTGTTTACAAATTTCTCTGAATGTTTTTTACATTTTACCAAGTTCCAATTATATACTTAATTAAAGAGGAGAGTTCAAGAGCCATAAGACTCAATGCCAGAGCGTGGGAATTTTTTCGAACAGAATTGTGTAGGACAAAGAGCACTGGACTGAGAGTGTAAGGAGACTCAGGGTTGGCTCTAGCTCTGCCAATGAATTGATGCATTAGTTTAAGAAACTTGGAGACCTTCCTGATTCTCACTTGTAAAATGAATAGGGTTGAAATGGATACTTTCTAAGATTTCTTTCCAGTTCTTATTTATCTATTATACAATCTTTTCAAGTTCTTCAACCAAAAGTAAGCCAGTCTGCTAGTCTTTAAAGAAACATCAAGAATTTATCTAAATAGTTTAGATGAAAACAATAGAAGCAAAATTAATATAACAAAGTCTTTCAGAAGCTGAAACTTTTATATAAAAATCAACATATGCTGAAATAATCAGGTTTTTAAAAATCTTCGGTGCATTTTTAAAACATCTCAGTAATTGCTCTCCCCTCTGAATAATCTCAGACCTAGAGGGGCAACATTTTCCAAATCCTAAATCCAGCTTCCCATAGAAGATGGCAGAGTCACAGGCAACCCCCCATCTTACTCTTAGTTTTCTTAATGAAAATAAAGGAAACCCATATTATAGCTGCACTTTGGTATAGCATTGTATATACAGGGTCCGGCAGAAGTAAAGCCTGCATGAGTGTGGTTGGTACAGTAACAATATGGATGTAATAATTTATAGTTTTAATTTGAACATTTCACCTAAAATGTCATATGATGTGCTGAAGTGTGATACTGTTATATTATAGAATTTCACGCATATGACTTTGTAATAAAAAAGCAGCTTTGTTTGTGCTGGACCCTGCATTAAAGATAATAAAGGAAAGAGTATGTCTGCAAAAGCAGTGGTAGCATAGAATAGATATTGTAAATTAACTTTATTTCTATACCCTAAAACTTATTAGTGATACCATCGTATTCACAGATTGATGTGCGATCCAAATTAAAGGACCAGAACTTTTCTACAATGGGCTTCTAGAAAATCATTCAGTATAAACTTCCAGTTGCCTAGGAGACTTGTGCAACTCACATGGTAGTCACTAACCATATGGAGCACTTTAAATGTGGCAAGTCCAAAATGAGATGTGCTATAAGTTTAAAATATACAACAGAGTTTGAAGACAGTACAGAAAAAAAAGGAATGGAAAATATACCATTAATAATTTTATATTGATTAAATATTAAAATGGTAATATGTATTTTGGATATATGGTGTTAAGTAAAATGTATTAAAATTAATTTAATTTATTTCTTTTTACTTGTTTATTTTGGCTGCCAGAAGTATTTTTAAAAGATTTTATTTATTTTTGGAGAGAAGGGGAGGGAGAAAGAGAGAGAGAAACATTGATCAGTTGGTTGCCAGAAATTTTAAAATTAGATATGTGGGTCATATTTGGGATTCAAATTATATTTCATTTATACAGTGCTGGTCTGGACCATAAGCTCCTTGAATAATAGGGTTTTCTGGTCTTGATTCATATGCTGTTCTTAACAGCTAATGTGATCAATAAATGTGTTGAAAGCATTGTTAGGGAATGCCAAAGAGAGTCTTATAATCAGGGTACCCTCTCCCCTGAACATCACAGAGACCATGGAAAAATCTTTTGCTTTCTTACTCCTCTACTTTTGTATTTCCAACTGACCAGTTCCTTTCTGTGTTGTTTTAGCAACAAGCAGATTTAGATTAATTACTTCACCGTTTTCCAGTTTCAGATGTGCTAATAGAGCGATGCTTCCATACTTTAAGTTCTAGTCACTTGAATGGATTAAAGTCTCCTCAATCTTGCTGGTCTACTAATTGCATTTTTTTTTTCCTTAGGGAGATATGCTGGGCAGTCCTTTCTCAACTCAGCATCAACCTTAGCCTCCTCAAAAGCAAGAACTACATTTCCTAGAATCGCCTTCCCTCTGTGGTTCTAAGCCTGAGTCTATAAATGAGAGGCACTTGCTTAAGAGTTAGAAGACAGAAGACAAGGAGACCATTGTCTTCCAGAGTCAGTTACAGAAAGATATGTGTGTAGATGAAGGTTCATCACTGCTTCCAGATACATTTCTTGAAGAACTCTTGCATTTATGTTGCTGACTGAGACTGCTGATGTGGGTGGACTCACAGTGAAGCTAATGAAGTTTAAACTTGAGAGCTCCTTTCTTGCATGGATACTTTCTAGGATTCTGGAAGTGGTTTTTATACACATAGTTTTATTAACTTCTCATTAAAGAGAGCTCTCTAAATTGTATAGGCTATAAGGGTCACAAAACTTGGCTGTAGTCCAGAAAGGTTAAGAGCCTTCCAGAGATCTTGTCATTCCAGTGGCTTGAAGATGCTCCTGAGAGATGCCGGCGTTGGGGCTGGAGTTAGAAATCTTAGTGGAGCCTCTGACTTTCTCTTCCCCTGCTTGCCCTTCCCAGCAGTGGTGGAAGTTCTCACTCCAAAAGCCACTAGGAACTGTGGCTTTTATCTGCATGAGCATATCAGTCATTGCTTAAAATGACTGCTGTGATACCACTGGTGCCTTTCAAGCTGCGACCCCGGTGCTGGAGCTCAGAGGGGGTGAGTCTGAGTAGCTGGAGATACAGATGACCCACCAAAAATTAGTCAAAACCCTGTTATCAGTAGGAATGGAGCCATGAGTGGTGGCACAACAACACAGAAAACATGGAGGATAAGATGAGTTGGCTCTTGGAGGCAACCTTTCAGTTTACTACACAGCTCACATGTAGAGTGCTTGAGCAGACCAAGTGAGTCAGTCCTTAGCCCTCTGTGTTTGGTGTGAAATCTGCCATGGAAGATTATGGCGATGCCACACTTCAATTCAGGAAGACCATTCCAAAAAAGCATAGGATTCTTTCTCTAGTGCAATGCTAAATCTGATTCCATGTTATATAGTTTAAATGATGCAATTATAAATCCACACATAGTCTAATGCATTGGAAGCCAAATTTGATCAGCCTTTTTTTGTATTTTGAAATTTGTTTTGGAATTTCCTTGTGGCTTGTAAATAATGTTTTGATTTTAAGTTAGACTAAATACATTCCTCTCTTTAAAACTCACTGCTAGGTACTATATCCAAACTAGGAAAGGTATATATATTTTTCTTGCAAATGAAAAACTAAAGCTCCGGTTTAGGACTTTTAGTCAAGATGGTGACATAGGCAGACATGGCTAACATTTTTGCATAAACACATCAAAATTACAACTAAAATATAGAACCATCACTCGGAACCATCAGAAATTGGGTTGAATGGAAGTCTGACAACTACAGAATTGAAGAAACTACTTCCATCCAGACTGGTAGGAGGGGCGTGGAGGCAGAATGGGCTGGCCCCACACCTATGTAGGTACAAATTTGGGAAGGATATCTCAGGAGCAAGAAGTCCCAGACCCACACCAGGCCCCCAGCCCAGATTTCCAGTGCCAGGAAGGTAAGTACCCACAACGTCTGACTGTGAAAACCAGCAGGGATTGAGTTGGTGGAGGAGGCTGATGGACCCCTAAACAGTTTCTCTTGGGGAACCCACACATGGACTCACCTTCTTGGACTCAGTCTCTCTGAACTCTAGCACCAGGGTGGCAGCTTGAAGGGCACTAGTGGTGTACAGGGAGAAACTGAAGTGTCTGGCATCAGAGCAAGGAGAGGCCATTGTCCTTTTGCTGAGCCCTCCCCTCATAGCACTGGTAGGTTCAACGTGCCATATCAGAGACACTGTCAACCTGGTTAACACTGTGGAGATCCACAGAGGCTCTAACCCACCAACTTAAGGGCCCACCCAAGTTGCCTTTCCATAGAAATGGCTGGCCTTGGCTCCTAAATACTATCAAACAAGCAACAGCTGGCTTCAGTGAGCCATGGAGGCAGCCAGATTACAGTCACAGCTTGGCTTCATCTGGGAATCTCCAAGCCCAGCACAAGTGGCAGCCATCTCAGATTGCTTTACAGCTCAGGCAGGGTGCCCCAGGCAAAACACAGGTCAGGGCTGACCTTGGCCTGCACCACCCTGGAAACCCTAAGACCAACATACCCAGTGGACAGCTACAGACCATGTCAGAGCACAACCACCCTGCCCCTGCCCAGCTGATCCTCAATGGAGGGTGGGGATTGGCAGTCAGTAGTCATAGTCAATCCTTGTAGCTGACTGGCCTGGGTAAATCCCTCCCATTGAAATGCCAACAGTAACCAAGGCTTAACTATAAGAGGAGGGTGTTTGCAGCCCACATGAAGGGAGCAACTCAAGTACCCAGCTTGAGTGATAAGGGAGACTGTGCCACTAGACTCTACAGGACACCAAGTACATTAGGCCACACTACGAAGACACAGAGTGAAAGAATCTCTACCTAATACATAGAAACAAACACAAGGAGGCTGCCCAAATGAGGAGACAATGAATCACAGCCCAAATGAAAGAACGGATCAAAACTTCAGAAAAAGAGCTAAATGAAATGGAGATAAGTAATCTATCAGATGCAGAGTTCAAAACGATTATAAGGATGCTCAAGGAACTTGGTACCTCAGCAAACCTAAAAAAGACCCAGTCAGAAACAAAGGACACACTAATTGAAACAAAGAACAATTTACAGGGAAACAACAGTAGAGTGGATGAAGCTGAGAATCAAATCAATGATTTGGAACATAAGGAAGTGAAAAACAACCACACATAACAAGAAGAAAAAAGAATTAAAAAATGAGGATAGTATAAACAACCTCTGGGACAACTTTAAGAGGTCCAAAAATCACCTTATAGGGGTGCCAGAAGGAGAAGAAAAAAGCAAGTAATTGGAAATCTACCTGAAAAAATAGTGAAGAAAACTTCCCTAATTTGGTGAAGGAAATAGATGTGCAAGTCCAGAAAGCACAGCGAGTCCCAATTATGATGGATGCCAAGAGACCCACTCCAAGACACATCATTATTAAAAAGCCCAAAGGTTAAAGACAAAGAGAGACTCTTAAAAGAAAGAGAAAAGAAATTATTTTTCAGAAGGTTGACAGATGGGAGGGAGAGGGGGAGAATGGGTGAAGAGGTGAAAAAATTAACAAGTATAAATTGGTAGTGACAGAATAGCCATGGGGATGTAAAGTACCGTATAGGAAATGGAGTAGCCAAAGAACTTATACGCACAACCCATGGACATGAACAATGGTGGCCTGAGGGAGTGGGGGGCTGCTGGGTGGAGGGAGGCAAAGGGGGAAAAATCAGGAAAACTGTAATAGCATAATCAATATATTATAAAAAATGACTGCTGTCAGTTATTATATTGTGATTCTTCTTTTGTTGCACTTAATCTCCAATTTAATAAATAACATTTCTTTACACTGGAAATGATAGAAAAACATCACATGAAAAAAGCCTTAGACTAAGCTTGATCTTGATCAACATTGGACACTCACCATGCACTGCTTTGTCCGGCACATGGTGTGTACTTCGTAAACATGTGCTAATGAGCACGTGTGTGAATTAGTGAGTGAAGGAATGGATGACTTTATGAGTATCCACGTTGTTCCCTACTTATGATTATTAAAACAATATAGACCATGTTTGTTCTAACTAATTCTCTCTAGATTTATTTAGCACAGTATCAAGAACTCCCAGCTGCTCCCTGCTTTTTTTGGATGAAAATAAGTAGATTCGGGAGCCATTCCAGGACAAATTCTAGGAAATTCCAGGATGCATCTGTAATTATTTTAGGGCCTTCCAGAGGTTGGAGGCCACACATGTTAGTTATGACTTATTTTCCAAGGGGGAATATTGGTACATATATATGTATATATTCAAAGGGCTTGAATATTGGACCAGAGTTTTAAAAGAATTCAAGCTCTCTCTGTTTTTCTTGCAATCCAATTCTGCACAGTAAATAGCAATGATAATCATTTTGTTGGATAGGAAAGTCAGTGGCAAGTCCTCACCAGAATAAATCATGATTCTAATTTAATTTTACAACTCTAATCTTTAAAAAAATCAAGCAATAATTTAACCATGTTTATAATTAGACCAGTGTTTCTTTATTTAAAACACATTTTAGACTAGCATTTTTAAAAGATTTTATTTATTTATTTTTAGAGCGAGGAGAAGAAAGGGAGAGAGGGAGAGCAACAATTGATCAGTTGCCTCTTGGATGTACACGTCCTGACCAGGGACCAAACATGCAACCCAGGCACGTGCCCAGACTGAGAATCGAACCAGTGACCCTTCGCTTTGCAGGGTGACACCCAACCAACTGAGCCACGCTGATGAGGGCTAAACCAATATTTTTCTTAACTACTCACATATAAGAGGTCTGTCTAGAAAAAGTCCAGCCATTGTTAATATAATGAGAATGGTTTGTTCGACAGCGATGTAACCTGACAGCCAAGGAGAGTGGACTGGAATGCTCACGCATGAACAATGGTGACTACACTGTCCTAGTCAGTGGAGCGGGGGTAGATGCCATTGAGTGCCGTGCATACTGTGTGGCCATTGCATTAAAAATGACTGAGCAAGTAGAGCAATGAATCTGCATCAAATTTTGCAGTAAGCTTGAACCTTCCTCTACAGAAACTATTCGGATGATTCAGAAGACCATAGCTATGGGCAACTTGTGATTGGCAGCTTCATCATGACAAAGCGCCTGCTCAAGCTCCATGTTTTGTGCAGAGTTTTTTTTGGCAAAACATCAAATCACCCAGGTGATTCAGACCCCGTGCAGCCCAGATTTGGCACCCTGTAACTTCTGGCTTTTCCCCAAACTAAAATCACCTTTGGAAGGGAAGAGATTTCAGACCATTGATGAGATTCAGGACAATACTACAGGGCAGCTGATGGTGTTTGGGAGAACTGTGCGAGGTCCTAAGGCGCCTTCTTTGAAGGGGACTGAGGCATCGTTGTCCTATGTACGTTCCTTGTATCTTGTATGTTCTTCAGTAAATGTCTCTACTTTTCATACAACATGGCTGGATACCTTGTGGACAGACCTTGTACATAACATTTCCGTATGCTCTGTGTAGCAGTCAAACTGAAATATGACTCTAACATTTAAGAGTATGTAATTTTTTAAAATATTGATGAAATACATGGAAAAGTCAAAAATCCCGTATTTTGATATTTTTTCTAAGACCTAATTAATTTCCTTTAATTGGTAGCTTTCATGACTGGCATGAGAAAGTAATAATGCAGGCTGGTTTCATAATTACTGCCAATGAAGGCATTGGTAAGTAATTAAGACCGGAAAATTTTGGTCCTTCTGTTTTCATTTAGTAAACATTTACTGTGTACCAAGTCTATACTAGGTGCGGTGCTAACCAGAGGAAATATAGTGAGTTATACTTGACAGTTACCCTCCTGATGTGGAGCACACAGCCCCATAACATAACTCCAGGAAAAAACAAAAACAAAAACAGGTAAATGGTTTGGGCAAATAGGGAATGAAAAAAAGGAGCTTTTGTGAGGCCAGACACTGGAGTAACATGTGATAATATCATCTACTTTCCATGGCACCTTTATGAAACTCTCGCAAAGGAGGAAGCTGATTCTGCAACACTGAGTATGCAGCCCGGGTTAACTCGGTGAACAAACAGCGGCACTAGAAATTTATACCTACGTTTGCTTGGACCCTAGAGGCAAAGGAGACCACATAGTTCTGTGTTCCAGATAGTTCTTCGGTACAAGTCACACTCCCTCCGGCATGTGTTTATCATAACACAGTTCATTCTCTAAAGGCCACTTGGGCTCCTTCAACTGGGAATAACGTTTATTGGGCGCTGTTTCTCTGTATCTGTCATCCCTGAGGCTAGGAGGGCTCAGTTGCTTAAGCTTTCACCAGGTGGCCTAGGCTATTAGAGCAAAAGGTAGGCGGTGGATTTATTTCAACTAAAGTATTAAGAATACATTAACAGCCCATTATTTGTTCTGTTAAATGGGTGTAAACTCTGATACAATAATTCTCTGCGGGTTGGATTTCAATTTCCTCACCTGTTGGTTACAGATGAAATTACCCACAAATTATCTTTCAAGAGTAAGTTGCCAGATGGTCTTAAGATTTTATCATTTCAATTCTTAACTGCTGTATTAAATGGTTTCTGCTGCTTGATAGATGTTGCATAAATACAAGTGTTTGGGGGAGAGAAGCGCAGCGTAATTTGGATGCCCTATTTTCCTCTGCTAAAGGTCAGTCTCAGGTGTCCTCGAGATTGTGAGGGACAGATCCCTCTGTTCCTCTCCAACAAAGAGACAGTAGACTTCTCAAACACTCCAGAGTGCAGTGCAAACTTCAAACTCACCCTTGCTTTCTCTAATCCCCACCTCGGCCCCTGCGCTCCAGTCTCGGGAGGATGCGTGGGTTAGAAAGGGCACCAGGCTCCTTTAAATGCTAATAGAGTCGATGCCCAACTCCGAAGCCAACTTTCTCCACCCTCTTCCCTCGCCCGCCCTTCCCTCCCCGGCCCGTGCGCCGCCTAGAAAAACTTGTGCGGGGCCATTTTTGGGGCAGTAAGATCCAGCGAGGAGCCCAAGAGCAAGCGCGCAGCCCGAGAGCTCGAGCCGCCTCCGCCGCGAGACCCCACCCCGGCCGCCGCCGCCTCCCGCGCCGCGAGATCCGCACCGGCCTCCCAGAGAGCGAGCCCGGCCGTCGCGACCACCAGCCGCGCTAACCGCCGACCAACCGCCACCGAGGTGCCCGAGTGAGAGCAAAGGAGGCGGCATGAGCGAGGCCACCACCACCACCACCACCGCCGCCGCCACCGCCCTCCCGCAGGCTCCGGCGGAGGCGGCCGCCGCGGTCCCCCAGGACTCCGCGCCCAAGAGCCCGGCGGGCGGCGGCGCGCCCCAGGCCGCTGCCACGGCGCCCGCTGCCCTCGTCGCGGGAAACCCGGGTGGGGACGCAACCCCCACAGGCCCCGCAGCCCCGGCCTCTTCAGCCCCCGCCAGCAGTGAAGACGCGGAGAAAAAAGTTCTCGGTGAGTCAGTCCCGGGAGTTTAGGGGCTGCCCGGGGCGGGGCGGGCAGCAGCCAGAAGCCGAGCACGTGTGGGCATCGCCAGTTGCATTTCTCCCTGATGTGGGGAGCGCCTTTTGGGGTCCCCAAGGGCATCGGTGCCCAGCACCGGGGCTGCAGCCCGCTGGTGCTGCAGGCGCTCCCAGGTGAGCGCGTGGCGCCCTGCGCTCCTCGCCGTCTGGTGCGCATTTCTCTTGGTCCTGGGCCAGCAAGTTAGGTCTTACTTTGGTCACTGTCACACATTCCCCTTGATTTGACGCAAAGAGAAAAGGAGCGGCAGTCTGAAAAAGGACCCAGGGTGGGGATGAAGGTGGATGTAGGGGAGGAACAGACACGTGGGATGGCGACTTTGGAGTCACTGCGTAGGATCTGGGTGGTGACAGGATTTCCTTTGGGGAAGAATGAGGCGCTAGTAGGAGCCGGGAAAGGAAAGGTGGAAAGGCTTCTTGCGGGGGAGGCTCAGGTGTCTGTCCCTAACGCCCTTCCCACATTGGCACGGGAAAGGCGCCACGCTTCTGTCGGCCACAGGCTAGGAAAGCGATGTTGCAATCCTCCTGGGTCTTGGTCCCCCGTGCTCCTCCCTCCCCGTGCCCACTGCTGCGCAGAACCTGTTTCACTGTTTACCAATCGCTACACGTTTTCTTCTTCCTGGACTGTGGGAACGCACTTGGTGCAGCAGCTGGAAAAACTTAGTGGGAAATGTGGGTTTGACGTTTGTTCGATACATCGTTATCTTAGTGAGTTGCAACTTTGGAAATAGGCGGTAAGACGTTCAGGTTTTGGGGGGAGCAGAGCGTCAGAAAGGGTTTCTGTGGTCGTTGTTGGTTTTGTCACGTACTGCAGCCTTCTCTCAAGTAACGCCCTGTGTCCCCGCGCGAGACCTTAAACAGGCTTACAAAGCACGTGGGTGGTGAATAAGCTTTCTCATGGGTGTGTGCCTGTATCATGCACTGTCTTTTAAACAGGAAAGTTAAGAGATGAGGTAGGATGCTTCAAAGAAATTTTCGGTATTTTGGATAGGGCGTGTTTGATCTCTCAGAGCCTTTCCAATTTTCTAGGAAGAAAATTAAGAGATTAATGTGAAGAAAGTAATATGATTCCATGTCGCCTACCTTGAGAGGCCTGTCTCCCGCCTCCCCCACCCCCTTCCACCCCAGGGGTTTTATTCAGTTAATGCCGACAACGTGCTAAATGTAGTCTGTGTAGGTTAAGAAATAAAATAGCTGGCATTTTGCTGGACTAAAAGTTGCTTAAGTCTAGTTCATATTGAAGTGTGATATTTCCAGCAAGCGTTTCTTGGAATGCTTCATGCAGAATGTCTGAGAGGGACAACCTTGAGTTATCCAAAGTGGTGTTTGGATATATCCTTTTTAAAATTTTTTCGTGTAAAGGGAATTTTGCAGTTTTTCACTGAATCCTTCTACCCTTTTGGATCTAAAGTAACTTCCGGATTTTCAAGCAGGCATTGGTAAGGATGAAGGAAACATAAAGTTAGTTTTTGTCCATCACCAACTGCTGTTAAGCCTCTACCACATCCTGGTGAGGAGTCTGGAAGTCTTTTGCCTTTCCACTACAACTCCAGCTCTCAGAGTGAAGGACAGCCTGCCGCAGGGCATTTCAGCACTAGCTGCCCCTGTCCGCTGTGTTCTGCCACCTCCTCTCCTTTGCCCAGCAAACATATGGGGGCCTGAACTGTGCCAGGCACAGCGCTGACTGAAATGGAGTTCAGGTTTTGGGTTCTCCCATTTTGGTTTTTACAAATGGTCTTTCACCTTCAGTGTGGATACCACCACAGGGCAGGAAAAGCAGTTTACCTGAGTGAAACAACACTTCTGATGAACGTGACGGAAATCACATGGTCTTCCTCTGTCTCCCCTTCTCTCTTTGTATATGTGGAATGAGTTTATGGTTTTAAAGCACAAAGTGTGGGCAAATGTGTTTGGCCACATGAAGTGATGGGAAATATGTGTGGGATTAGGAAAAAAAATTTAAATTACATTGGGGGAGTAAAAATTTGCTTCAGCTTTGGCTGAAGTTAGACTTGAAAATCATTCTTTATCTTTTCCCCTATTATCATGTTGCCTTTCTAATCAAGGTTGTTCCTTTGACAGTGGTAGACATTAACTTACAGAAAATGAGTCAAAAACAGTTCCTTTATATTTTCCCAGGATGTTAATTAGGGCAAATGACAAGAGTCACAAATGGCAAATCATTTGAAATAATGTATGACTTAAAAGCGTATGATTTATCAAAAACAGGCTACTTTTGTGTACATTTGGGTATAAAACATAGGTTTTTTTTCTTCTTTGCCCTAATGCTGTAATTAGAAAAACCTAAAACTGAAGATTCCAATGGTTTAACCTCTTCATTGGAGAGATCTTCATTACTTGGTGTCAAAGAGTTGGAGATTGCTCAGGCAATAGTAGGCTAAATGACTTGAGAGCATAAAGAATTGTTTTTTTCATTTTACTAAGAGAGCTAAAGTATTTCCTCAAGCATGTCAGTCTAGCAACACTCAGAATTAACCCTGCTCACAGCAAAACAAGTTCTAATTACTATTTTAGTCTTGAGTTTAAAAACTGAATCCTTATTGTTTATCCTTGGAAATTATAAATTTTGTATCTCAGAGAGGCAGCATGGATTAATGTTAATTGTTACTTTCATTCTCTACTAAGTTTTTTTTTTTAAGGCACTCTATTGTCAGATTTCCTGTTTCATTGAGTCTTGATAATTGCTTTATGCACTTCCTGAATTTAGACATAGGCAATTCATAGAGGTACTGAATTTGGCATTCACAATTGATTTAAAGGAGTCACCTCAAATCTTACTTGATGGATGAAATAATTATGAATTTATGAAGTACAAGTTATATAACCACACTCTGTTTTATGTTAAAATGTGGTGTACAGAAACAGTCCTACTCACGATGGAAAGTAAAGACCATAATCAAGTTTAACAGGGGGATTTTATCGAAAATGCTGAGTTTGATTCCTGCCAACTGCAGAGAGTAGGGTAAACAGTGACACAGAAGCCCAAGTGCATCACTGTGGTTTGAAAAGTCTTGTTACATCATCTCTCAGGGTGGTGAGTACAGAGCTGGATTGAGGCAGCATCAGTTCTATTATTACTCTTGACTCCTCTGATAGGCCACCATGCGGTAACAAGACAAGTTACTTTATGTTATATCTTTGTAGATTAACTATCAACAAGGAGCTACTATTTCACTTAATAAAGTTTGCCAATATTCCAAAGCGTGAAAGTGATGGGTTAGGGTCGTTTGTATTTGCCTCAATTCCCCTATCTGTGTTCTCTTTCACTGTGAGCCTTCTTTTGCACTTATAACATTTTTTGTTGTTTAAAGAACTTTTTTGTTGTTTTTCCTTCAACACTGTTTCTCAGTTTTAATTATTGCAGAATTGAATAGATTTGTGGCCACTCCTTATCTGAGGACTTTACCAGAAAGTTTAACAGGGAAGAAAGGTTTAGTCTGAGAAGTATTCCCCTATAATGTCTTCACTTGTTCCATTTTCTTTTTCTAACATATTTTGGAATTAAGCTTTTAATGGTTTCTTCAGGTATGTTTAGGCTTTATATAATACTATCATGACCTTAGAGGATATGAGGTTTATCTCATTGTATTGTCAGTATCTAATTTATCTGCTTAATCCTATTTCAGCCACCAAAGTCCTTGGCACTGTCAAATGGTTCAACGTCAGAAATGGATATGGATTTATTAATCGGTATGTGTGTGTGCATCTCTGCGTGTCTTAAATACATACTTCTGTTGTGGTACCAGTAGTTATAAATTCTTTACCATACTTTATCAGTGACTTGTATAAGTTTTAAGGTTTGTAAGCAATGTAAATATTCTCATTTCTCAGCTACTTGCCATTAAATATTAATTAAAATACATTTCCAGAACATTAGATAAGTAACTTATTTTATAAAATCTGGCCATTAAAAGGAAAAAAAAGGGGGGAATAATTCAGAAATAGGAAGGACCTGGGATAATCGAGCCCATGCCCATGATTTCAGAGGTGGAGAAATGGAGCCTTAGACTGGTTAAGCAACTTTCCTAAGGCCACTTCAACTAGTGTGTGACTGGAACTGTCACCCAGGTCTGCTCCAAGTCCTGTGTGGGAACTAGTGTTTTCTTTAAACCGTGGTAACTTCTAACCATATAGGAATGAGAATATAAGTGCAAGCTATTAGGAGTATTATGTATTTATATGATGTTATAATTTTCTTTGCTCCCCCACCCCCCACCCCTTTCTTTAAAAATTCCTCCAGTTTCTTCCTTGTCTGTTTTGCTGATGGGGGGCGGGCGGTGAGTTAGGGTGGGGTGGTGGTGGTAGGGACTGTTTTTGGTTTCAGTGTAAGGAGAGCCTGGTTCACAGCTGTGCCCTGTCCTTTTAACCGGCTTGCTTTGCTTTTGCTGGGAGGGAAATCTGGGGCTCTGATTACACACCATGTGACCTAGAGAGGGATGAGAAGGAAGGGACGAGTCTGTGTTGCATCTGTACACTTGGATCTAAGCACTGGGGGAATGTGGAGGAGCGAGGTGGGTGTCTCGAGGGGTTAGAGGTTTTCAGTGGGGACTGAGTCCAGGCATCTGAGTTGAGTTTAGAGGATAGACAAAAATTTTTGATGTGCTTTAAAGCCTTGGGATCTAAACTTGAGTTTCTTCGTTTTTGTCTTCCAACAGAAATGACACCAAAGAAGATGTGTTTGTACATCAGGTAAGACGGGTAATAAATGTTACATTTGACATGTGAAGAGAGAGGTGTCAGTAACCTGCTTTTGTACCATTCCCCAATGTAGTCCTGTGCACCATTGTTCCACCCCAAACTCCCTCGGTGACTTTATTTTGGCAAAGAAGCCCGGTTCCACATTTTAAGATTGGCAGGTGAGCACTCTGTCCCATCACAGCCACTGTTTTCAAATGGTTTTTATTTTTGAGTGGCAGGAAGTAATATGCAGTTCGTCCACTTTTTAATTTTTAAAGCCTTTGAGTCCTGAGCAAAAAGCCTGTTTCCTGTTGATGCCCTGCTCCCCTGACTCCACAGTTCCCCTCAGAGCGTGGCGGGAGCACCCCTGGCTTTTGGCCTGGGTGGGGACTGGTTAGAGCCCCTGTAACTTGCAGTCAGCGCACAGTGGAGCAGGTGGTTGGGGTATGTCTGTAGGACAGAGAAAACTGCCCGTGCCCAGGACAGTCCTCACTCCCGTTGGAGGCAGGCGCAGTGAGCACATGGCCAGGTCGAAAGGCCCACGCTGCCTTAGATTTAAAGCAAAAGTAGAAAATGGGTAAAACATGCAAAATAAGGGCTTTTCTGCTACAGGATCTCAGCCTTTCTTTACATTATTAGCGTAGGATGTTGTTGATTCTATTACCATGTATCCTGGACTTACTTCACAAAATAAGTTAAAAGAAAAAAACACCTATCCTTACTGTTCTTTTTTGTATATTGTTTTCAATGCGTTGTCTCAAATGTGTGGGTAGTTCTGAGTGAGTAACAACAGGGAAGCACAGAGGCAGGTAGTGTTACCAGCACATTTACCTGCTGGGCTCTGCCAAGCATTTGGTTTTCAGTGGTTTTAATGCCTTCTGTTGAGGAGTGTGTGTGTGTGTGTGTGTGTGTGTGTGTGTTGGGGTGGGGTGACTGGCAATAGTGACAGCTAAGAATAAACTCTCTATTTGTGGTTCCTATTGTTTATAATTCTGCTTGAGTGGATATATTTCTGTTGTATCTAGATAATTTGCATAGGTTAACTTTTAAAGTCCTAACAGACTGACAGGAAGTGTTGCTTATGATAAATACCAAGGGGTTGGCAGACAGTTTGGGGTAAGAACTGCACGTTTGGTGGCGGCAAGAGTAAAAGGGCCTCACAAGTGTCTGCACTGGTGGCTGGCTTTGTGAGCCTGCGAGCGAGTGTGTGACCTGATTCCAGTCCCTATGTGGCTGTGGGGTGAGTCACCGCACTATGTTGAGGCCTGCCCAGTTTAACAGGAAAAAGCGAAGGAGCCGGCAGGGAGGGGCTGGCTTTGGAATGGCTGAGTGCTCAAGCTGTGTGCGCGTATATCCTGTCCCAAACTGCCTTTTTCCTCTGTGGGTGAAGTCTCGGCTCTGTTGGCTCATTCTTTTATTTTTTTTCCTTCCTCCTACTCAGAGTAAGGGAAGGGCTAGATTACACATGCCTAATCGCTTTATAAAATAAGGTTGACCTAATTCCATAGAAACTCAGAGCCCCTTTAACTATTTAGAGATACCAGCTAAAGAAATGGAAATTCATTGCAGGAATGATTGCACTTCTTTCTATGGGGTTGAAGAAGAAAGGTCTAATTGTAGGCAGATATTTAGATGCAGATGTTTAATGCAGGAGAACATCTGCGTTAACCTTTTAATGTACTGTCAGGGACAAAGCTTGGTGTGATGGGGAAAATACTGAATAGATATATAGACTCAGTACAGGGATATGAATTTCCCCACCCACCCCCGCCAACATCTTTAATATGGCCTCAGATACACATCGCTTATCAGCCTCATGCTTCCTCATCCATAAAATGGGTGGTGGGGGTGGGAGATAAGCCAGATTATAAGTAATGTTCTGATTCCTGAGGTAGTTTTGTGTATTCTCTCAGAAATACTTATCCCTTGGCATTTTCTAATTCCTTTTTCTTATTCATCATCCCTACTCCCCTTCACACATTCTTTAATACCTTTTGAGGTAAGCACTTTCTCTTGTCTGCAGAAACCTTTATACCTAAAATATGTGTGCGTGTGTGTGTATAAGATTTCACAAAGACATCCCCACCCTTGCTGATGGAGCTGCAGTCTGAGTCTCAGATGATGGCTCGTTCGAGGGCACTAGTAAATCGTATCAGGACTAGGTGACCAGGCTGTGAACGGAGGTGTGACCGCACATTCTCTTTAATCCACCTGCCCAGATGAGTGTCGAAGGATGACGTCCATCACAAAAGTAATGTGGAACAGTTTTTATACTGCATTTTGCTTGTTCTGTTTCAGAGATTCGTGTTAGTAGGAGAATGATAAATTTAAAAAGTATGAATAACAATAGGTCAACAGTCTCTTCAGTATCCCCAGTAAACTTGAAAGCAATGGAAAGTTACCAATACTGACGTAAACTTCAGTTTGTATTTTCTCTTCTCTTTACAGACCGCCATCAAGAAGAATAACCCAAGGAAATACCTGCGCAGTGTAGGAGATGGAGAAACTGTCGAGTTCGATGTGGTCGAAGGAGAGAAGGTGAGAGCAGGTTGTGACTGGGTGTCTGTCGGAGTGTGCTGGCGCTTGTTTTTTTCGCAGAGTCGAGAAGGTGGTCTGTCAGCCTCTTATGAATTCATATTTGTTTTTGGATGACAGGAAGAAGTGGCTTTTAAGTAGAAATATTTTTGATATTGGGTGTCATAAATATATTTTGATACGGATTATGAAAGACAATTTAATGTCTCATTTAATAAATGATAAGCCCTATTATGGAAGGAAGAACTAATTTTTCAGGATTTAAAATGACATTTTAAGTAGATTAAAATTTAACTTGTTATGTATATATAAAACTTTCAAGCTGTGATTTTTAATAGCATCAGTAATACACAGTGAAGAATGTTTCAATCTCAATAAAAGAAGATTCAAATAGAATATAATCATTGTATTTTCGGCTTGGATTTTGGAAAGCCAAAGCCTTCTTAGGCATCTTAATGGACTGTGTCTTTGTTTGGATGAAGTTACTCAATCACCTAGAATGTATCTCCAGATGGTTTGTAATGCTGTTATATATTTAATTCCCATATTAGCAATGTCCCTAATGTTTTGTTTTTAGTCAACAGTGGACTTCAGATGGCAGTAAAGCAACATAGCAGTAAGCAAACATTTTAAAACTCTATACGGTGCAGCCGCCGTGGCAGTTAGCCGTGGCAGTTAGCCGTGGCCACTGAATTGTAAACTGAGCACGTGACTGGTTAACCTCCATGCATGTGCCTGATACACACACCCCACCCTAGCCTTCTACAGTCTGAATTCTTGGTGGCCCCCAAACTGTTCTGTTTTAGATGAAAAATGCTTTATTTCATTTACTATAGTGATTTAAATGATGCCTGTACCGATGCGACCCCCAGGGTATCTTGCAGATGTCTTGGAGATTCAAATCCCCCACCAGCCAATGCTGGCCCGCAATGATCTCCAGTATCTTGTTTTGTCAGGTTAATTGGACCTCCGTATGTTTCACCGTGTATTTCACCTCTGTGTTTTCAGAACTGGAGGTTTCACAAATGGATACAGGGTGTGAAACACTCTTTTGAGTCACCTTTGAATTTTTTTTGTATGTTTGAAGTGTTTCATTCATTTGCTCTTATGAGAGTAAGAATGCCAGGTCTGTTTCAAGGGTAAGAGGAAGGACTGAAGAGGGGCAGTGTGTGCGGAAGCTCCCTGTTACTGAATCCAGGGTCCTTCACGCCCGTTGCTGCCAAGTTTCTCTCTTGGTCATTGCTGGACAGAGTCGCGTGAGCCCGTGAATAGGGGTTTCTTTGGTGAGAGTCGTATGGAAGTCAACATTTTCCAGGAAAAGACCATTATCTCAGTTATTTTCCACTGAGGAATATCCTTCTTGGTCTTGTATTACTTCTTTTTCAGTTGTATGATATTTACCAGTGTATGTGCTTCAAAGCACATAGTGTGTATTGCTTTTGGACTTAGTAAGACCAGACAAGGAGGCAGAGCTTAGGCTGCATGAACAAACGAGCTGTGTACATTTCAATCAGGACATCAAATACCTTGCTCACCTTATTAAAACGTGGGTGTATTTTTGAGGTCTAACAATGGGAATGGCCAGTCTTGAACACTCTGACTGCTGACAGCTGTTTTTGGGGGGTTGGTGTCTTTTAAATTTTGAGGCTGTTCTTCTTTCCGGTGTCAGGGTGCTGAAGCAGCCAACGTGACTGGCCCAGACGGAGTTCCTGTAGAAGGGAGCCGCTATGCTGCCGATCGGCGCCGTTACAGACGAGGCTACTATGGCAGACGCCGTGGACCTCCCCGGAACGTATGTTGCTCTCTCTTTTGAATCAGTGATTGAGGAAATGTCCACATCTCAAATTAAGTGTCCGTACTTAGAGCTGATAAATATCGTATCTTCTCCTGGAGATACAAAATGGTTTCTTCTTATTTGATGGGAAACTTTTAGTGCCTAGAATTTATCCATAGCTGCTAGTCTCACTAGAAACTTGCCATTGAAACATTATGTCAGTTTGTATGTATTTGGCTGCAAGGAACAGACATTTTGTTATCTTGTAACAAGAAAGCTTAATTAAGGCAGGCCGTGCCAGGGTAGTCAATCAAAAAGGCAGTCTCTTCATTGGGCCAGAACCTAGTCTTAGGGTATTCGCTAGTAAAGGGGAATGATATCTCCACAACAGGCTCAAACCTGTTCTTTCATCCCTTGGCACTGGCATTGTTGACCTCTAAGAAAATCAGCATTTGGTTGGCCAGGAAGAACGGGGAATAGCTTGGGAATAGGCAATAAACAGTGCTAGGCACAGAAATATTACATTTACCTCGAGTAAGTGGCTGTTTTATTTAGCATAACATTTATTTTATTTTAAAGTAGAGTAGTAAGTAATTCTCTGGATTTTTAGTTTTTTAAAAATATTTCTGTATGTATGTATTTATTTGTTTATTTACTTTAGAGAGAAGGGGAAGGAATTGGGAGAGGGGGAGAGAAACATTGATCAGTTGCCTCTCACATGCACCTTGTCTGGGGACCGGGCCTGTAACCCAGGCATGTGCCCTGACCAGGAATCAGACCAGTGACCTTATGTTTTGCAGGCTGGTGCCCAACCAACTGAGCCACACCAGCCAGTGCTGGCTTTTTAGTTCTTTAGATTTATACCAATCCAGTTGAAAGGCTTTACAACCAAGTCTGGCTAGAGCTCTCTTAGGAGGTTCAATAGAAATACTATCAAAGCACCCAAATAGAATCCCATTCATTTGTGGTCATGAGGATTCTATAGATTTGAGTCAGTTTTTGATGTTTCTAGAATTAGTGCCTGGGATTGGCACCATAGAATAAACTCAAGATACTTTGTAAGCACAGGATTGTGGCTGTCAGTCATCCAAGGAAAACTTGAAAAGTCTCACCAGAATTCAATACCTGCAGATTGAGTGATTTATCTCCATGCCTCTGATAGATTTACATCTTTGTGCATAGCAGAGTGCTTTCCTTCTTCATTCTCTCGTCTTCATACCCTGCCCAGATCGATTTTTATCATATTGTTTATGACATCATGTTTTCTGTTTCTGTATTTTTCTTATCCATGTTTTGCTTATCCCGTTTGATTTTTAATAAGAAGCTGTGCAGGGGATGGAGGTGGGAATGAGCTACTTACTGCATTTACTTACTATGTCCGATCAACTTAAGTCCCTTGGATTCACCGATCTCCAGTCGTGATTATGTTGATTCCTAGATTAATTCAGAAGTAAAAGTGATAGGAAACCTTTAGTGAAAAATTTCCCTTTAAAAGACTTTTCAGCTCAGCTGGAAATTGTGAAGTCATGCATGTAAAAGGTATTTAGAAATGTCAATTCTGAAAGTGTACATAAAGGTTTTCTGTTCTAATGTTTTTAAGGCCTTACAGCTCAAAAGTATGTTTGCCAATGGTGCTGCCATTATTTTTATTTTGTAAAAATGAAAGATTTGGTTGTCTACCACTCAGAAAGATATGGAAAAGCCTACTAAAAAGAAAAACAGTTTATGAAGTCTCACACTTAGTATTTTGGTGAACACTTTCTATGCTGCTTGATGTAATTGGGGGTCATATCTGAAACAGGTTTTACGAAGAGTAGAATGGCTTGACAGGACTGAAATCCGACTAGCTCAGCCTCTTGTTGAAGCTTTTCCAGTTGGGGAATGTGGTTGCCCGTGTGGGCTTGATCGGGAGGGTTCTGAATCTGAAATACCCTCCCCGCTCCAGAAGAAATGGGCATCACACCCTCAACCTTGGCGTATCAGGGTGATGCTCTAACAAACTGAGCTACCCCGCCAGGGCTAATTTATTTATTTTTATTAACTGTATTTACTTACCGTAAGACTGCCTTTGGCGTTTGCACATCCCCTTTTAAAGTAAGATTTGAAATAAATTCTTTGAGGGATGTTTGGCTGTTTGTTTTTAGTTTTAAGTATAAGGTAGTACTATATGATATAGTAATATAACTACAGGACAAAGTATAAAATAAGTCAGTAATTCCTTTTATTTCTAAGGCCTATATTTAGAAACTACCTGTGTATATTACTTAACTACCATCTGATAAAATGCAAGGAAAACTAACTGTATTACTAAGTAAATAAAGAAAATCGTGCCATAAGTTAGTGATTTTCAGACTTTTTGGTTTTTGGACCCATTTGTATGCTTAAATATTATTGAGGATCCCAGAGTCTTTATTTATTAAAATTTATTATATTAGAAATTAAAGTTTAAAAAATATTCACTTTGATGTAAAACAAACTCATTACATGTAAATGTAAATAACATTTTTATGAAAACTATATATTTTTAAATTGATCGAGAAGAGTGGCATCGCTTGATGCATTTGCAAATCTCTTATGCTTGGTTTAATAGAAGACATCTGGGTCCCCCCATCTCCGGCATTTAGTCCGGGAGAGGTCGCTGTGGCCCTGTGGGACCCCACCCCACAGCCCTGCGATGAGATGGGAATAGGCAAATAGCGTCTCCATCTCTACCTGTGAGAGCAGTTCCGCAAGGACAGCCCCCTGCCCCCGCAGGGTCCCGGAGACCCCCCCACACTTCGAGAGCAGCTGCGGGGAGCAGGCTCTGTGGAACTGTGGGTAGTGCCATGAAGTGTATTTTTTCTTGGCTGCCCTGGCTTTGTCCCAGGGGGTGGCAGATGTTGGGAGACACACTTTTGGCTGGGCTAAATATTATAAACATTGTAAATATATAAACATTGTAAATATATAAGCATTGTAAATGCCGTTTGGGCGGTTGGTTAGATGACTGTTAAAATTAAGTAGATTGGTTGCTTTTGCTTTTCTGCTTCTTGGTATTTTATCTGCATAGATCTCCTTTAATCTTAATGTAGTTTATCCCAGGTAATCACATGGTGATCTGGGTTAAATGCATTTTGTCTGTATGAAAAAGGATCGTTACTCCTTTTGAGGAGGAAATATTTTTTCTTTTGGCGATACTCATCCTAAATGGTATTCTTGGTTCTGTCCTTGCTGAAACTTCCTCTGAACCTCTGTTTCTTTGCTTCGCTAGTACGCTGGGGAGGAGGAGGAGGAAGGGAGCGGCAGCAGTGACGGATTTGACCCCCCTGCCGCTGACGGGCAGTTCTCTGGGGCCAGGAGTCGGCTGCGCCGCCCCCAGTACCGCCCTCAGTACCGCCCTCAGTACCTGCGGCGGTTCCCGCCTTACCACGTGGGACAGACCTTTGACCGTCGCTCACGGGTCTTTCCCCATCCCAACAGAATGCAGGTAAAATTGCACCTGGGACTTCTCTTCAGCAGTCCTCACCCCTCCGTCCTTCCTCTGCCTCCTCTTCCTCCTCCTCCTCCAACACCAGCTGCCGGAAACAAAACCTTGCTTGTGGCTTCTTTGTGCTACAAAAGCTGAGGCAAGGCCTTGAGTCTTTCATGCTAGTAACCTTTCTAAGAGCACAACCACACGAGCCATGCCTGTAATTGAGGACCCTGGTGGACAGGGTGCCGCCTCTAGTTTATGGAAGAATAAAAGTAGAGAGACGATATGCTTAAGAGCTTAAACTCTGAAGTCAGGCAGGCAGGCAGGCCTGGATTTGAATCTTGTCTCTGCTACTTATTATCTGTGAGCTCTTGAGAAAACCAAGCTTTAAAGGGATTAACTTGTTCATCCATTAAATGGCTTTAATAACATGCCTCTACTATGGGGTTTATGATGATTAAATCATAGATAAAGACTGGAGCACAGTGCCTCCGGATAGCTAGCATCTCCAAAGTCCTTAATTTAGATGGGGTGGTGTTGACTGTTAGGAAACCCTACCAGGGAGTGGAGATTGCCGATTGATTCTCCTTTTTTTAACTACAAAGTATTGATACAGCTGTTGTGAACTTGGCTTGTAATTTAACAAGCCTTATACCAACTTTTAAGTCTCCAGAAACTTGGAAAACTTAGGACAGGACATCACTTTTATTATCACCAGCTACAAATTTTTCCTCTTAGCGTCTTTGGGTTGTTTTGCCACCAAGTGTTTTGACTGAACATTATGTTCAGTCTGTTCTTTGCTACCCTTCTCCTGTCCCATCATGCATGACGGTGTTCTTTCTACACTGCTTCTTGTTTTTATCTGCCACTCTTTAACAGCTGTCCCTGACCAGTGTGCTAAAAATAACAAGTAGACTCACGCATTTGGAGAGACCGGGTGCATGGGGCATAGTAGGTTTCTTCAGGGCAGCACTTCGGGCTTCTAGGAAATGAGGACAGGAAGAGGCAGTGAGATGGTAATACACGGTTATTTTTAGAGTGTTAGGAGTACCTTCCTGAAATAATCATTTATGGTATTTAGCGCACACACGTGTCATTTTTTGAGGACATGATGATTCTTTTTCATATTGTTTGAAATAAAGTATATTTCACCTTAGGACTTGAGAGCATGTTCACGGAGTCAGAGGTTGGCCTAAGCTAACCAATGCCATCAAGTGAAGATTCCGAAAACTTCCATGTAACTTCCAGGATGTCAGTGTCGTGACTGAAAATTATAGAGAGAGATCTCCAGATAATAAAAATTACTGAGGTCAAATAAAAAAGTCTTTCCAACATTTTCTACTCTATTCAAAGCTGTGAAATTCATTGGACACAACAGGGAAAAAAGTAATCTGCAGGCCAACAGTATTTCCCTTACGTACAAAGGACACAATATAGCATGGCCAGTGACCAGACAACTTCCATTTTTTAAAGAAAATAATTCTCTGTGTTTGGAATTAAGTAGAACTGGTTACTGGGCTAATATCAACTATTTACAGTCTTTGAGAAAAGAAGTTTATGATAGAGGAAAGGGAGCAACGTTGTTTGGCATCTGCCAAGTAGTCAACATTTGAAATCAGTTCTTCAGCTTCCCTACAGCATTGTGAAGGTGACAGTGCGTCCCATACTGTTGTTGTTACAAATGAAGAGATGTGGGTATTTTGAGAAGTTAACAACTTTTACTTGAGGCTATGTGGGCAAGAAGTGCTAGAGCTTCAATCGACTTTTCCCATGCTGTCATTCTAGTAAACTCTCATCCTCTAGTCAAGTTCACTGTTCTTTCTATCTGTTCCACCCCGCCCCCCCCCCCCCCCAATTAAAGTCCCTGAGACAGAAGTAGCTTTGCTTGTTCAGACAAGTACAGGGAGGCCGGCATGGTTGGGATGGCATGAGTGGAGAGGAGAGGGCTAGCAGGTGGGACTAGGGTGATATCTTAGAGCAGACCAGACATGCCTGGCAGACTGTGGTAGGGACTGTTGACAGACTCCAAATGTGATGAAAAGGAGTAAAGGAATCTGTACAGGGAAGAAGCATTGAAGAGATCACTGGGCTGTTTTTAGAGGCTGGACTGCTGGAGGCCACAAGTAGGGAGACAAGTTAACTGTAATCTCCCTGTGGAGAGATGGTCGTGGGCTGGAGGAGAGTGCTCGCAGTGGAGGTCTGATAAGTGGTCAGATTCAGGAAGTGTTTTCAACATCAAAGTGACAGCATTTGGTACTGGAGTGAATGTGTGATGTGAGGAGTAAAGGATACCTCTTTTTTTTTTTTTAATTTAAACAAACATAGGAAGACTGAAGAAAGATTAGATTTAGGGGGGAGGTGTAAATTATTTGGAGGTCTTTCCCCCATATTACATTTTGCATCCAAGTGGAGATGCCCGGTAGGCAAAATAAAGAAAGAAATTAATAAATAAATAAAACAAAACAGAGTCAAAAGGTAGGAAGTGGCACGAGTTAAGAAGGTGTCCCTTTAGGTAAGGTGGCTGGCAAAGTGTTTGGTGCTGTGTTGGAGAAGAGACCTAAGGAAACAAGGGAGCGAGTTATTCGGGTACTGGGAGTGGCATGCATGGCGGAGGGGCTGGCAAGTACAGAGGCCAAAAGGAACCTGAAGGGGACAGATGAGATTGTAGACAGAACCTCGGAGACATGGAAACATGGCGAAAGGCACGGTGTAGGGTGAGACTGACTGTAAAATGTGTGAGGCAGAGAATTGACCCTGGGACTGAGTTCCGGGGCACACCAACAACCGAAGGTTAGGAAGATGAAGAGCCTAACAAATGGCAATGAGAAGGGACAGATAGAAAAAGTATGTTTTGAGAAGGAAATACTGTGTTAAATGCTGCCGAAAAGGAAGAGGGCGTTAGGTTGAGAATTGATTACTGGGTTTGGTCACTTGGAGGTTAATGATATGGTGAGGACAAAAATATGATTAGGATGAATTCAAGAGAGCACCAAGGTGGAGGAAGAAGAATATTTGCTTCCCCTTCGAGGTTGTTTCTGTGGTCATGGTGATGGGTTTCCTTCAGGGTATGTGTCTGTAAAGGAGCCCAAAGACATGGAGCAGTGTCTGGAGGGGAATGAGGTTAGGGCAAGGTTTTGGTTTGATTTGATTTTGTTTGTACATTGAGTGAGTTCTGTGCTGGTCCCCCTTACCCCTGCCCTCGCCAACACTTGCTCATGATGTCATTAGATGGGCAGGTCTAATGCCCCCTGCCCCAACATACAATTGTTTATACGTGTGTGGTTTATGGTGTGTGTGTGCATACACATTGTGTGTGTGTTCCTTATTTCTGTTCACTGAAATGGTCTGAAATCAGTGATACCTTAATAGCACTGGGCTTTCTGAATACCATTCTTCACTAAAAGGAAGCTCCTTTGGAGAAATGGCTGATTTCAGATCTGGACCAGATCTGAAAGTACAATATGAACTTGGAACATCTTGTTGTGCCAGAAAGCAAGGAAGTACGCAAAGAATGTTGGAGACAGGTCAAAAGGACATGAGCCCACTTGAATGGGTTCCCATTGGCCAGTAATGACAGTAGCAGATTATAACTCATTGAATAAAATAGAAAACCATGTGTCTGTAGAGATACGAACAAATGAATGAATGTACAGAGAATTTGATGAGAAATCACATGCTTACAGACTTTGAAAGTACGTCTTCAAAATCCTCCTGAGTTACAAAGGGACAAGAGTGAACTACGTTAGCTCCTGCTCCATGCGAGCGCTGCCCGTCGGGGTACGGGTTGAAACTGTGCTGCACCTGACGGGACGCAGCGAGGAGAACGCAGTGGCACTGCTGTGGCTTCCCTGCCATCTGCACGTCAACCAAGGCATGGGAAGCACCAAGCAGCCGCGCTGAGGGGTATTTTAAAATATCTGGCCGGCAATATCTCCCCTCCCCACCCCACCCCTCCACCCCCCAGCCTGTAAGTGTCATGGTCATGGAAACCGAGCAGCGATTCAGTACGTGGTTCTAAGTGGCTTTTGTTTGTTCCTTTGTTTGTTTTTGCTGTAAAGGGCATTATTGGTGAGACTTGAATGGGGTCTGAGGATTAGATTCTGTGCACCCAACTTTTCTGCGTGTGATTATTTCAAAATAAAATAATTGAAAACGGTGGCTGCCACTTCAGCATGTTTATGTGCCTGGGCGGAAGTGATGGAGTAGCAAAGGGAGGCAGTGCACAGTGAACGGGGGATAAAGGGGAAGCTCTTCTAGTAGGCAAGAGAGGCGGTTGGCTTTGGATACGATGGACCACTTATCCAGTGTAACGAGAGAGAAGAATGTTAATACAAATGCCGATGGCTTGGTAACCTGTAGAAACTAGTTTCTGATTGCTCTTTTCTTAGTGAATGTGGAGAAGGATGGGATGTTAGTTTGGAGGGTGGGCGGGGGGGGGGAGGGGAGAAGGTTGAGACTGTGGCTGTAATGTCATGATTTTGAGAGGTTGTCAGTGGGCTTATTGTTTTTGTCTTTAGTTATTCTTTCTCCCCCTGGAAGTTCTACAATAAAATTATTTTATTCCCACAGCTTAAAATAAATGTATCATCAAGAAAGTGTGTTTTACTTTTAAAAATGTTATACTTAAATAAGTAGTGCAAACAGATGCAAGGAGGAAATTGTGAAAGGAAGAAATTGGAGGCGGAGTCATAGTTAAGAGGTGTGGGAGATGCTGTGACTGTAGAAACCGTTAAATACTGAAGGCATATCCAGTCTGTACAGTTAGTGGGTCTGAGTTTGAAAAAGAGTTTCATTGCTCAAATGTAGTGTAACAGTGCGTTTCCTTCCATACTGTAGGCTTTCTTTCAAAAGATACATGGAACATGTCAGAATGTTAAATTAACATTGTGAAAAAATTAGTTACTCTGGAGTAAGGCAGAAGAAGACTCTTGTAGTGGGAGCGAGTTTTTCTTTCTTTTCTGTCATTCACAAAGATCCAGTCAGTGAATAGTTAGTTCACCGTTGATTGAGAGTTCCCAGCTTTGTAAGGAAGCATTTTATCTGTTACTTTTCAACAAAACCCTGAGTGCAGCTGTGTGCTCTGTGTCTCCTACATCTGGTAGCATGACGCTCATTCCCAGCCCTGTTCCCTTCTCCTAGGCCGGTGAGATTGGGGAGATGAAGGACGGCGTCCCCGAGGGAGCGCAGCTTCAGGGACCCGTTCACCGGAATCCGACTTACCGCCCCAGGTACCGCAGGTGTGTGGCGTTTTGCTCTAACTCATGAGCAGCTGAAGGACCTGTGACGGGTGGTAGAACGGACGAGGGTATTGTGGGTCTTGTTTTGTGGGTTTATCATGAAGTAGAAGATGTGGCTGCTCTGTCCGTATGTCCAAGTTTGGGTGGGACTTTGCTGTGCATGTTTTCAGATGGCCTGTGGCATTTTCCCCACTACCTAGACAATTAGAATTTTTAGGGTTTTTTCGTATCACAGCATTATTTGTAATGCTCATGATATACATTATTACTTTTTTATTTTTAATGAAATAAGCAGAAATTAATGGATGGGTAATTCAATGGTAGAGCTACACATAGAGGAAGAATGAGTGCCAGAGATATTTGGGATTCTGCATAGTCTGTTAACTGAGCCAGTCTAGTAGAAAGGTTAAATCAGGACATGGATCAAACTGTCTATTTAAATTCCTGCCCTGCAATTAGTAGCTGTAACTCCTTTGGCAAGTTTGTGAATTCTTAAAGCCAGTCACCAGGTCTGTAAAGTGGACATTGAGGAATGTTCTACAGTTGTCAGTAGATTTAAATGTATAATGCATCTAAGATAATTAGTAATGTGCTTGGTATAGTAATCACTCAATAAATGCTAAATATTTACTGAGTGAGTAAATATTAAATATTATTACTACCTATGATGTTAATATTAGTGGAGTGGGTTCTTTATTGTTTGTTCTTCATCCCTGTGAAGACTGCAAATTGAGCTAGACCCCCTAAGATCCTTTTTCAGCTTTTTATATTATAAGGTTTACTGTTTATTTACCCTATCCTTGAGGGTAAGTAAAAGGAAAAATAAAGCAAAAAACAAAAAACAAAAAAAACCCCACAACTTCATTCACACCTTGAAGTTTGGCGATGTGAGTTCATTGAAGGGAGTATAAGCGTATTATTTAGGGCAAGGATTTGTACCCCTTTTGTATCCTTTTACTTCCCAAGATTCACTCCAGTTTTTAGATGTAATCACTAATGATTAACTACTCAGGGCTTTCAAATAAAAGGGACTTCATAGAAATGTCTTAATAAAAATCGAGGACCCAGGACAACATGTGGGTCCCAGCTGTGTCATCCTGGCAAAGGTGTCGTGGGCCTTTTCGGCCTATAAAACCAGCAGTCCTGTATGGCTCAAACAGTATTTATTCTCTCTGAACCGCGTGGATTTGTCACTATAAATCTAACTCACCAAGTGGGTATTAAAATTAAATGATTTAACACGAAACCCCCCAGCACAGACTCTGGCCCATGTTTAATCTTGGTCTCCACAAAACTCCGTGGAGGGCAGACACCAGACCACTTTTCTTTACTCTCCTGTCCTCAGTGCCCATCTGAGTGACTGGCAGGGTCATAGTACGAGCTCAGTACATGTTTGTTCACGAAAATAGGTATTCAGAGGAAAGGAGAAAATGCCGGGGGAAAACTTTTTTTTTTTTTTCCACCAAAACTGTGTTCCATTTGCTGCATTAGCCTGTGTATAATTCTAACAATACATGCCCGATCACTTGACTTTTTAATCTTGAAAAAAATGACTAAAACCCATGTTCTTGAGGACCCTTGCCACATTGCATTTTTCTCTTTTTTGTCTTGTGCTCTGCTCTAGGGGGCCCCCTCGCCCGCGACCTGCCCCAGCGGTGGGAGAGGCTGAAGATAAAGAAAATCAGCAAGCGACCACTGGTCCAAACCAGCCATCTGCTCGCCGTGGGTACCGGCGCCCGTACAACTATCGGCGTCGCCCCCGCCCTCCGAATGCTCCTTCACAAGATGGCAAAGAGGTAAATCCAGTCCGCCGGCAGGGACGATGCCAGATTAGCTTTAATCATGTCAGACTTTAGTGTTCTATTCAAGGGTGGGTTATAGTCTAATGACTGACACAGCTATACATACTTATGTATAATAGTTTATGGAAAATATTACAAATACCATATATAATTATCATATATAAATACCATGTATACCATTTATAACGGTACATAATTTATAAATACCATATATAATTATAAGTAATATTGGGTATGTTCACATATTTTATATGCATTTATATGTATATTAACATTACACTTAAGGTCTGTATGTATAGAGAGAGAGTATGCCCTGTACTTAATACAAACCAAATATTTGAATTTAATTAAATCAAATTCTCCAAAAGAATGATCCATACTGTGGGGATTTGGAGCTAATATATTTAGGGCTGTCCAATCAAAGCACAGCTTTTACAGAGAGGACCCTGCCTCTGAGTGTGCAGAAAGGAATCGCACGTCATGGGCTTTTTGTTATGGAGAGTGGTGGTATTTAGTTACTATTTGGAAGTTGTCCTTGTGGTACTAATTTTTGACTTTGAGAATAAATAAAATTTCGCTCAGTGATTTGCCTTCAGAGGCAAGAAGATTCCACCTTTTGAGGCCTTTCAGTCTTGAGCTTTCCATTGTCACCTGAATTGATTCATCTCTGGTTTGTGGTTCTGTTTTGTGCTTTAGACCAAGGCAGGTGAAGTGCCATCTGAGAACCCTGCTCCAGCCACCGAGCAGAGCAGTGCTGAGTAACACCAGGCTCCCCAGGCACCTTCACCATCGGCAGGTAAGAGCGTGGGCCGCCCAGGCTGCAGGTGATGTTTCCTTTTCAATGGCAGTGATTTCTCAACAGTAGCACAGATCAGTCTACCGGAGCTCTGTGATTCACCTGGACTCTCCCTCATCTCCATTGGGAGTTTGAAGAAGAAAGCGGTTTTGGTGTTGAGATATCTCCGAGATTGCCTTTTTTTTTTTTTTTTTTTTTCTTTTTGCTAGGCTTTCAGTGCATAAACATTCATACAATTAATGAGAGTCCAATTCTTTTTTCTAGACAGACAGTTTTTAATTATTATAGTATTAACATAGTAATCCCAGGTAAGAGCACTTGAAAGTTTTACTTTTGTGACACCTAGTGGCCAATGTGATCATTTTAAGGTGCCTGACCAGGCCTCTTTTTAGTAACGGGAGACTGATGTGTAGAAAAACTGGAGTGGTTTTCTCATTTCCCCTTTCCCTTTGATGAGGAATACGGATTTGGAGGCAGCGCAGTCCAGTGGGTCTGCGACCCCAGGGCAGTGTCTGCTGCTCGTTTGCCAGGCGACCTTGAGAAGTTTTCACTTATTTACCCTCTGCCTCAGTGATAGCCACTGCTGGTAGAGCGCGAACACTCACTAGCCTTAGCCACTGAGGTCCTCGCACATGTTTAGTGAGATAACACCTATGAAATCATTAAACAGGGAACGGTAAAGCGTAACCTCTTTGTACAGGTTAGCTTGTTACCTTCGTTGTGGTTTCACTTTTGTGTACTGACTGTTCTGGTTTATAAAAATAGTTCATGCAAAACAGCTTTAAATCAGTGCATTAAATCAGTGCATGATGAGAATGATGCACAAATGTTGAGAAAGATACACGTGCCGATTTTGTTTAGAGCTTTTAAAATAGTGTATTTTGAAATACATGAAGAATAGTATTTTTGCCTTTGTAGTCTTTAATTCCTGGTTATTCTGTTACTCTTTATAAGTTTGATTTTAATTTTTTCCAGGTGACCTAAAGAATTAATGATCATTCAAAAAATAAAACAAAAGCAGACCACGACCTTACCAACACCAAAGAAACATCCAAGCAATAAAGTGGAAGACTGATACCCCAAATGTGGACATTGGAATGTTTACAATTATTCTTTACAAAACGAATAAGCACAAAAGGAGAATGTCAGCCAATGTTTCCAGCGATTTTTCTGGGAATGCCTGCACAGAAGACGAGAGAGCACCTCCCCAGTTTCAGCACCCACTAGGTTTATATTTTTTTTCCTGGTTTTACTGTTTTGGTGATATGAATTGAAAGAAGAAATATTAATACCACATGGGGAAAACCCCAAAGAAATCTGAAATATATATAGTAAATGCTTTTTTTTCCCTTTTCTGTTCATTTTGGATGCTGGTGCTAAACTTTCAAGTATCGTGATTAAAAAAGGAATTTTATGCCCTGCTTATTTATTTCTAGGATGAGGGGAGGATAACATTTTTGCTTTCTTATGTGACTCTCTTCAAAAATGTGCAGCATGAAGTTCATCGAAAATAAAATTTTTACCCTTGAAAGGAAAATGTAAAACTGGAGTGTGTTTTCCTGTCTTTTGTCTGTTTCCCCACTTTATTCACTTGACTTAATAGTAAACTGAAAGCCACATGTAAAGGTGCATTAGTGCTGTTTAATAAATGCAGGTGTATGAGTTTGAGATGGTGGAAAATGGAATTCCCTTTGGGAGGTGCACCTCGGAAGGAACAAGTTTGTGTCTGAGTTCAGCAACAGGCATGCTTTGTTTTGTGTGGTCCTCTGTGTCTTTTGAGTAATCTCTGAGTAATCTCCAGTGAGGTAACTGGACGGCATTTACGCTAAACAGCTTCCTTTAGATTGATGAAAGAGTTCATAGTTCTCACTTCCTTGAACTTCCAGCCTGAGGTTGTATTGTATGTTTATATGTGTATCTTTCAGAAAGAGGAAGGGAGGCTCTTTGCAACCATATTACAGATTTCTTCCCCCTAGGAAGTAGAATGGTGCCCCCAAGTTGAGAAACCATGGCACACATCAGTGCTGTGTTAAGTAACTTCTCAGACCCACCGCACCTTTCAAATTATTCGTACTTGACTCAAGTACATAGGAGCCTAGGTCTGTGCCAGGCACCCTGCTAATGGCTAGGAGGAAGAAATGAACGAAAGACTCTGGTCTGAATGAGCTATTTCAGTAAGTGAATGTAGAGAACAAACAAATATGTAAACAAGCATGAAATTTAATTTCAGAGGGCAATACATGTTATAAGGGAAAATAAACATGGTAAAGGGATAGAAATGGACATAATTTTGGGTGGTATGTTTATTTTAACTAGGGGAGGAGTGTCTCATAAATGGTTAGAGAATATGTACACCGAGCCCTGGCGTGGCGGATCAGTAGCCACTTGAGCATCTTGAGCGTTGCTGGCACGGGGAGCAGATGCAAAGGCTGTAAGGAAGCACCGCACTTGGCCTGTTCAAGAAATGGCAAGCAGGAGAAAGTGGATTGATTGTTCAAGAACCTCATGTTGCCTTGCACGTTTAAAAAGAAATCAAAATTAGTAATACCAGGCAAAAGTACTGAAAGGCAAGAAGTATTTTATTTAAAAAAATTTCCAATTTCAGGCCTGATGCTCTCATGGTAACCAATTAGCATGTTTTTCTTTTCTTAAATATGTCTATATCAGGTATTATGTTCGTATGTGTGTGTGAAAGAGAGATTGGTAAACTGATCCAAAAATTGATCCAAATTCAGGGAGAGGGAAGGGATTTTAACTGCAGTTACCCTAACAATTTAACAAACATTAGAAATAACTTTTTAGAATTCTGTGGGTAATTTCACTGTCCAACTGGTCCTTGCTTAAAACGGCTTAAAAATGTATTATATACTGTTTGGCACTGATGTATTTTTTCATCTAATATTTTTATTTTTACTGTTTTTCTATTTGTGTGGAGTATGCTCATCATTTGTACTGGTTGTATGACATTTAATTATAGCTTTCCATAATCTTGTCCTCTATTATTGGATATTGAAGGTTTAAAAATTGCTATTATAAACACTTCATTCCAACACCCTTGCTTCTAAATGCCACCTGTTTCAGGGTTCCAGCTATTTTCTCAGAAAAGGAAATGAACAATGTGGGGTTGGGAACAGCAATCTCAGCTTTGGTAGTGGACATTGTACAACCTGAAAACACTCTGGTTGAAAGCACAGAAGAAAGAAGACAAATTGGCTGTGATTTGAGGATGGGCCTGAAATAAGTTCTTTCACAGCAGGCGGTCAGGGACTTGGACTGTTTTACCGAGAGACACAGGCTACCCAGTGAGAGCATAGCCAGGGACAGGCCAGAAGGCTGGCACAGTGTGACCGCACATGAGCCATGAGTGGTATTTAAAGCTGTGAGTTTTGCACATTTGATGGAACAGATGGGTCCACACCTACTCGGAAAGTAGCCGTACACCAGAGCACCTGCTATTTGCCAGGAGTGATCTGGGAGCATTCATGTTGCGGATTCCCCAACCACAACAGCATCACGGGTCCTGTGTGTGTTGCAAAGAGGCAATGTTTGAAAGTGCTTTCACTCCTAGTGAAGTGGAAAAATGTACTTACAGGGGCTAATATTTTGAGATTTGAAGTAATGAAGTAAGTTCTTTAAGTCTTAGAGCTGACACAGATTAAAGCTTCCAGGAGCAAGTACTTGGTTTCAGCTGAAAGGGGCAGGGGGCAACCTCTTGACTACATAAGAGTGATTATTGTACATTCTGGTGTAAGTGTTTAATAGGAAAAATCTAGAAAGGAAACTGGTACTGATAATAAATCTCTGAAAATAAGGTGATCTTTTTAAAATTTAATCTTTATTGTTTTTTTCACTACCATTTAGACCCTTTTACCCTCCTCCCCCCAGCAATCACCACACTTGTCCATGTCCATCGGTCCTTTTTCCTCTTTGCTCAATCCCTTCACCCCTTAACCTCTGCCCCACCCCATGCTGTCATCCTGTTCTTCATCTATGAGTCTGTCCCCATTTTCCTTATTAGTTGAGTTTGTTCACTAGATTCCACATATAAGTGAAATCATATGGTATTTGTCTTTCTCTGGCTTATTTCACCTAGCATACTTTTCTCCAAGTCCATTCATACTGTCTCAGAGGGTGAACTTTTTCTTTTTTATGGCTGAGTAGTATTCCACTATGTAAATGTCCCATAGTTGTTTTATCCACTCATAAGATGGTCTTGTCAGTGGCAAGGATAAGACTTCATCAGCTTTATCTTTCCCCATGGTTTCATCTGGTAAACCAGAATCACCCAGATTTTCAGAATAGGGATGGGAAGCTGTACAGTACAATAAAACATATATGTTCTTCACAATATCCTGTGTGCCTCATAAACCTCTTCCAGGGATCAAACAAGATGATGAATCTGAAAGTACATTGAGACTACAGTTTAAGACCATCACTTTTTTCTGATCTGCTTTCCATATTTGACAAGCACATGCCAGGCACTTTGCTAGGGTCTAGATGTAGTGATAAATGGTAGTCTCTGCCCTAAGGGAAAAATATAGCCTAAAAGAAGACACAGACAAACTTCCACAAATGAGAAGCACTCTAGCTGCTCAGAAAACAAGGCAGTCTGTGTAGGAGATGTCTGAAAGGGAAGATCAGGGAACACTTGGAGGTGAATTCTAAAGAATCAGGAGGAATTGGGTAAATTAGGAGGGGCAGGATCACAGGCACAGGGAACAGGATGCAAATGCTTATGGAAGGCAAGGGCTTGCTTATTACTTCACGTGTATTTTTTGTTGTTACTGTGGTAGGGGATATGAATAGTGTGATGAAGATGATGAGGCATAGAAAGAAATAAGGTGTTTATGGAGATGTGCAGTCATTAAGAGATTTTACTCTGCAATAATTTATAGATTTAAAAAATCTTTACATGGTAGGACTTGCTTTTGGAGATGTTCTGGCAGCAATGTGAAAGAGGAGCGGGACAGTGAGGCTGAGGAATGGAGGCCAGTTAGAAGCCTATTACCAAAGTTCGGGCAAGAAAAGAGGCAGTGAACTCAATGAGGGAAAAGAGGAAAGAGGGATAATATGGATTTAAAAGGTAAAAGGATTTCCTAAAAAAACTAAAGATGGAACTGCCTTTTAATCCAGCGATACCACTGCTGGGATTATACCCTAAGAGTCCTGAATCACCAATTCAAAGAACCTATGCACCCCAATGTTCATAGCACAATTTACAATAGCAAAGTGCTGGAAGCAGCCTAAGTGCCTATCCGTGCACGAGTGGATAAAAAAACTGGTAAATTTACACAATGGAAAACTACACAACAGAAAGAAAGAAGGAGGTACTATCCTTCATGACAGCATGGATGGAACTGGATAGCATTATGCTAAGGGAAATAAGTCAGGCAGTGAAAGACAAATACCATATGATCTCACCTGTAAGTGGAACCTAATCAATGAAACAAACAAATGAGCAGAGTAAAACCAGAGACTTAGGAATAAAGAACAAACTGTCAGTGACCAGAGGGGTGGAGGGAGGGGCAAGCAAAGGAACAGGAACAGAGGACGCCTGGCGCGGACAAGGGGGAGGAGAGACTGGAGTGGGGGGACGGGGTTGGGGTGAGCAGTGGGGAAAAAGGTGGGACAACTGTAACTGAACAACAAATTTTTAAAAAGTAAAAAGGACTATAGTTGTTGCCATTTGATGGGGTGGAATGGGCTGAAAAAAGTATGATCGCAACATTTTGAAGCTTTCTAATTTGCAATTACCCAAGCTGTGGTACTCAGCTTGAAGCTTACCGCTCCTTAGGGAGATAAGTAACTTGTTGGAAAATCATATTCAGAGAGTGTTTATGAATTAATTAATATCAATCTTTACAGAATTATTTAATGGCATTTAGTAAAATCCTCTTCTTTTTACAATTATCAATGAGGTAGGTAGAATTTTTAAAAATTAACTTGTAGTTGAACTTATCTCAATAATTTTGCCAGAAATGTATGTCAGAGGTTTGACTCAGGATGATTTTTAATGTTATGCCCTAAGGGGACTGGAATATGAAAGCTATTAAAAGATAAATTTATAACCTACCATACATTGTGCAAGTATACACAAATAAGATTATTAACAATATTAGATAATAATAATATGGCTTTTTGAGAAGTACTTCAAGTTTATGATTTGAACTACTCAGCCACTTTCTGAGGTAGATATTTTTCATCTCCATTTCACAAATGAATAAACTTGAGTTAGAGTTGTTAAGTTACACCTTTTACTTAGTACAAGCAAAAACTTCTGGCAATCAGCTGTATGAATAAAGTGACTGCCTGGCGGTAGGTCTTAGGCGCTGATAAAGTTGAGACAGAGCTGATGTCTGCCTGCCAGCGGTGTCCTGCTGTGGGAAGTGGCTCCAGGAGGCATGACCTGGGGCCAGATGAGTTCTTTGTGTTCAAGGATTGGAGAATCAGGGGATGTGAAGCTTGACAAGGATCTGGGGCTAATTGACCCCACCCTCTTTCTTTTACGAGTGAGAACCTGAGGCCCAGCAAGGGCGATATGTCCATGTTGATGTAAGCTGTGGAAACTAAAGGTGGGTCAGTAGTTTCTAAATTTTAGTCAATGGTTCTGAGAATCTTGAAGAAGGGAGAAAAAGGGGAAAGAAATTAGTGAAGCATATGGTTGGCATAATATCCCCCAACATGACATTTTTGATAATATTGTATATTTTAAACCACCAAGTTGGTCATAACTTGTATCAGCAACAGGAAACCGATTCACAATGTAAAACAAAAGAAACAACAAATACATGGAAAGTTATATACCCATAATCGGCAATCCTTCAGGCCGGAGTAAACGTGAGGGCGGTCTGAGAGGGATAGTCCATGTTCTCTTGTCTCTGCCTTTAGCTGGTTGCAGAACCTCTAGTTTCTTTGAAAAACCCTTTCCCCAACTGTCCCTGGGAGTCCTCAAGGCAGTGGCATACCTCATGGATTTTCACCCACCCGAATCCCAGGTCTTACACGGAGTTCACCAATTCCTGCTCTGCTGCTGTCTACTGTTCTCCCAGTGCCTAACCAGCCCCGTTTAGGTGCCAGGCATTGCTGCTGACTCTACTTACAGCCTCCGTCAAGGTCGTTCTGTTTCCCGGTGCCATGAAGCCTTGCAGGTAGGCCCAGCACCCTGTGGTGGAGCCCCTGCTGCCCACCTGTGGGGAAGCTGAGCTGTGTTTTCAGATAAAGTTGGAAGAATCATCTGCCTCCTATTTGTGGTACATTCCTTTGGAATAGTTCTAAAGCAATGCTACCCAAGGTTTAATGTAGGGTTTTTTTGTTCCTTTGTTTGTTTTTGGCTTATTGGGTTTTTGTGTGTGGAATAACTCTACCAGTTGTACTTATAGTCTCCTTTTCTTAGGACTCAGTTATAGATCATGAGGCCTTGGCCAAAGCACTTTAAGAGGCAGACACAACGCTGAACACCGAGCTATCCTTGTTATTGGGCAAAGCCTTCAAGGTCTGTCTCTCTCTCTTTTTTTTTTTTTTTTTTTGCTTTATAAAAAATGATTTCCAAGGAGTTTCTCCATGACTCATATAAATAGATCTTAGGACTATTCACTCCACCAGACTTCAAGCTAGGATCCCTTACAAATGCAGAATTGTATAAGAGAAATTAAATAACATGTGAGTGATGGCTGTTACAGGAGTTTAGAGGAAAGCAGGATCTAGTAAAGGTTCGTGTGGAGGAAACTGTAGAATGAAGGGATCCGCAGTGTATATTTCAGTGAGACTTCCTGCTGTTCAGTACTTACCATGAGCAGAGCAGAGAATGAGCACTCTTAAATGCCTATTGAATTAGTACTAAAGCAGAAATAACCATCTGACAGGGATGGTGGGGCTGAAACATGCCTGGAAATTAGTCAGAGGACCAGAAATTTGGACAGAGATAATAGTTGAAATTATAAGGGAATGAACACTTGGGGAGAAAAGAAAAATATCAGATTTCCAAACACCTTATCCATGAGTGTAATGAGTGTTTACATCTTCTGTTCAACTAGCACTCTATTGAGCATGTACTTAGCTATTTCTGTATCTTGCTGTTTCCAGGGTTTTCTCTATCAGAAATTATAAAGTCCTTAAGTCCTAGAGGTTGTAGCTTATAATGGCTCCTTAATAACAACAAGATTTTTTTAGCAGAATTCTGTGTATCATCAGAATGGGTATCTAGCAATAAGCTAGGATATTGTAGGATACAAAAATGAATAAGTCACAATCTCTGCCCTCAAGGTTAGGGTGCTTGGAAGAGTAGAGTGGGAGATTACATAGTGCAGTTTCAACCCATTCATTTGGCTTTTATTAATCAACTATGACATACAGGATGGGAAGAGCAATTGACTGATGAAATGTCATTATTTTAAAAAAATTGCAGGAAGCCCTAACTGGTGTGGCTCTGTTGGTTGGGCATTGTTCCACAAAGCAAAAGGTCACCAGCTCAATTCCCAGTCAGGGGACCTGCCTGGGTTGGCAGGTCAGCACATATGAGAGGCAACTGACCGATGTTCCTCCTTCATGTGGATGTTTCTCTCCCTGTCTTTCTCCCTCTCATCCCCTCTCCCTAAAAGTAAAAAATTATACGAGAAAGTTAACCACTAATCCTTTAAAAATGTACAGTTCAGCAACATCTAGTACATTTTATTCAATTTAAAAATAGTGCTGAAAGAAATAAAAATTTTAGTCATTCTAGAAGACTGGAGAACTGTAGTACCCGAGTTTCTAAATACTCCACATTCCAGTGGCCGCTAACTCCTGTTCTAACGGATGCGCCTTCTGGCTTGCTATGCTATCAACGCTGAACGAGCTGGTCATCTATTTGGGTTATCGATGACCTATATATTTCTTTAATTGAACTTGCTTTAGGTGTTAATATCTAATTTGGAATTCCTTCATTTTCTTTTCTTTAGTGTTTCCTACGATTGCAAATTCCACGTGGGCAGGTAAGATAACTCCTGTGCTCACCTCTGTGTTCCTAGAGGAGAGCCCAGTGTGTATTTAGAAGGCACATGCTGAAGATTGGTTACCTAGTTCTGGGATTTTTTAAAAGATATTATTTATTTCTTTTTAGGAAGGGGAAGGGAGGGAGAGAAACACCCATCAGTTGTCTCTTGCATGCACCCCAACCGGGGACCTGGCCCACAACCCAGGCGTGTTCCCTGACCAGGAATTGAACCAGTGACCTAGAGTTTTGCAGGAAGACACCTAACCAGCTGAGCCACCCTGGTCAGGGTTCTAGTTCTGGGACTTTTTATTTCCACCTATTGCTTATCAATTTCCTTATGTCCTAGCCGTGGTCAAACTACCTGGTACGACCAGCAAAAACTCCGTGTTCTGATTTTCCCCAGGTGGGACTAACCAAGTTAAGTGTCAAAGCCTGACCATTTTCAGCGCCAATGAAGGCTGCTGCGATGGGGTCGGACTTGAGGTGGCGCTGTTGCACTTTATCAGGAGTGACTCCATTTTTCACCTGGACTGACATTGCCTGTATATCCGATCATCTACCAATCAATCCCTGGGGAAGGGAGTGAGTAGGTAGAGGAGCAACACGTCCAGCTTTCACAGCTGCAGCAGAGGTTTCCGGCTGGCTACTGTGTGGTGAGCCCCGGAAACCTCAGTGCCCACAGACTTCTCTTGTGGGGAAGCCCGCCCAAACTCCATCCTTTGCAGGCAGCCACGCCCCACAGGAAGGACTGAAAAGTATTTCCTTGAGGCTGGCACACCTTGCCCTACCCAAACCGGTCATTTTCTTCTTTCTTTCTAGCCCGGCCAGTTCCATCTGAAACCAGAGTGACTGGAAGAGGGACACAGTAGTGAATGGAGGTTTGGGGGCACAAAGTTGGGTGAAGGGGGAAGGGATGATGCAGCTAGGGGTGGACTTTGGCCTTAGGGAAGCGAAAGAGGGAGGAGGTGGAGAGTGGGATGGTGGCAAGCAGCTGTTTGTATTTCATGTGAGCAAACAACAATCGCCAGGTGAACGAATCTGTATTTCTTCGTAACAAGCATCTTGTGGGTTTTGCCTTCAATGTTTTTATAACAAGAGACTAAACTTGCCTCAGTGATTTTGACAAAGAGCAGCAGCAACAGGAAAGCCCAGTCATGGGGGGGCCTCTGTGTACACCTGGAGAGGGAGCAATGGGGTGGAGGAAGGCAGAGACCAGCAGGGTGCAGGAATTGCATCGCATAGGACTGCAGAGTCATTCAGGTGTGTGGCCTTGGGCTCACTGCTCTCAGCTTCAGCTTTCTCCTCTGTAGAGTCGTGATACTTACAAGTGAGATGCTTAAAAACTGTACAGTGTGATATGCTCTTCCTTGTTGATTGAATTTCTGTGTTCTCTTAATCTGTCTTTTCTCTCTTTCCTTTTCTCATGATCAGTCCCTCAACCTCAGTCCCATTTTGTCACTTTCTTTGCATTTCATTTCTGATTGTGGCCGCCTTCTGTTACGAATCCTTTCCCCATCATAGTTTCTCCTGTATTTCACATCAAGCTTTCTTCCCACTTGGGAAGAGCCATCAGTTGTTGTAGAAACAAAGGCTGCTATCCTGGGTAGCACACCCATCCTGAACTGCAGCTGGAAACAGGGCTTTGTGGGTTCAGTCTTTTTTCCCCTCCTTAGTATCCCAGACTCTACACTCATAGCCAGCGAGGGGCCATCCAGGTCTTTCAGTGCGACCTGACAAAGTTTTTGCTTCGTTGAGAACCATATACTCGGTGCAGTGCCTTCATCCTGCATTGGTGTGCTAGGGCTGCCCTACAAAGTACCACAAACTCAGTGGCTTAGACAACAGAAATTTGTTACCTCACAGTTCTGGAGGTCAAGATTTTGGTAGGATTGTGAGGAAAGGATCTGCCTCAGGACTCTTTCTTTGGTTTGTAGATGGATCTCTTTGTGTTCAAATGATTTGTGTCTGTCTTCCAACTTCCCCCCTTCGTAAAGACACCAATCATATTGGATTAAGGCCTCCCCTCAGGACCTAGTTACTTCCACTACCTCCCTTATCTTTCAATTCCCAAATAAAGTGGCAGGCTGAAGTACTGGAAGCTAGGACTTTCAACACGAATTTGGGGGCAGCACACGGGACCCATGGCAATGACTAGCTCTCTAATTGTGCTCACACTCACAGTTAGTTGAACACCACGTCTATTTCAGTTCTCTTTCTTCTGCAGACACTGAATTTTCCCACCTCTCCCAACCCCTCCCAAGCAGCTCCTATAAGCAGGTGCTCCAAACTTCCACAGGGATTTACAGGATTCTGCAGCTCTGCTTTGTTTTAACCCAAGTATGTTACTTTCCTATTGCTGCATTAACAAATTACTGCAAACTTAGTGGCTTCAAACAGCACAGATTTTTATCTTACAGTTCTGGGGGTCAGAAGTCTGAAATGGGTAGGCAGGTCTGTGTTCCTTCTGGAGGCCATACAGGAGAATCTCTCTCTCTCTCTCTCTCTCTCTCTCTCTCTCTCTCTCTCTCTCTCTCTCTCTCTCTCTCTCTCTCTCTCTCACCTTTTCCAGCTTCCAGAGAGTGCTTACATTCCCTGGTTCATGACTCCCTCCATCTTCAGGCCATCTCAAGTCTTTCTCCCCTCCCACATGCTGACAGCAACACTTCTGCCTTCTTCCACATTTCAGGCTCCTTGTGGTGATGTTGGACTCAATGAATAGTCTAGGATAACCTTCCTATTTTAAGGTCAGTTCATTAATCTGTCTGCAACCTTAATTCCCTCGTGCTAGTTTAACACTATTAAAATCTTACATAGTCATAGTTCTGGAGATTTTGAACACAGACATCTTTGGGGAGGGGAGGCATTATCTGCCTGCCACGCCGAGCTTTCAATGCCTGGGTTTTCTTTAATGGGTTTATTGTTCTGTTTTCACTCTGAGGGATCAATGTTTTGCTTGCTATATGTAGTAAAAACTTTGTATTCCTTTTATAGAGAAAACCAGCATCCTGCCTAGTGATAGAACTAAAAATGTTCCCCCATAGAGCAGAAAACTGGGTACCTGCTACACTTAAAATTACTCCCCCATTCCCACTTATACTTTTAGTATTAAAGTTTAATCCTTCATACCTAATTAATTTTTATGTTATTTTTCTATAAAAATGTATTTCGGGTCCAATGCTATTTTTTTTTATGAGTTAATTTAGCTATTTACTTATTGAACAAGCATAGAAATCTTGATATGGGCCAGATGCTAGTCCCCCTAGGTGCTAAGGATATGGCAACGAAGAAAGAATACAGTGATGAAGAAAATAGCCATAGTCCCCAACTTCTGGTTCTCACTAACAGATCATGCTGTTTCTTCTAGCATCTTATTTTTTTAATTTGTTTTTAGAGAGGGGAAGGGAGGGAGAAAGAGAGAGAGAGAGAGACACATCAATGTGTGGTTGCCTCTTGCGTGGCCCCCACTGGGGACCTGGCCCACAACCCAGGCATATGCCCTGACTGGGAATCGAACCTGCGACACTTGGCTTCGCAGCCCGCGCTCAATCCACTGAGCTACACCAGCCAGGTTATGCTGTTTCTTCTAACTCGGTCACTTCATTTTTGCTTTCCCCACCAACCTAGGCTGAGGGGTCTCTGCTCCCCAACATGCCATCTGACTTCAGATGTGGCTACTGCTCTGTGCCTACTTCTTGGCTCTGCTCATAAAGGACCTAAAGAAGCTGACTGTGATCTTTAGGAAATAACTGTCTGGTTGGGAAGAAACAGATAATAACAGGCAAGCTAATTAAGTACTGAGTACATAGGTTGGGCAGTCAACGCTCAACTATCATAGCATTTCTTGGATACAGTTTCTAACTGGGGAAATGGAAAGTAGAAGCAGCTAATTGCCCAGACACCAGTGTAGAATAGAGAGTCCTGTCCTGAGTCCAGGACCTGCAGTCTCTTTAAAGCTCTGGCACTCTTTTTGTGAGCAAAGAACAGGCACATACCTCAGCGTCCTTAGTTATTTTATACATTGTTTATTTTAGAAAAGGAAGGGTTGAGATAGACTGGGACATTGGTAATGATAGACAGCCTATCTGGACTGTGGGGAGCAGGCTGAGGGCAGGGAACTGGAGGAGCCGCCAGGGGAAATAGAGCTATGCGGTGGGAATGGGGCCTGGGAGCCACGCCCTACAGGTTGTTTGATTACTGAGGGCGTGGTGTGCAGCTGAGCCAGGTTGCGCTTCTGTGGGTCTGTGAGGCCGCATTACCCAAGTAACTCAGCACGAGCCTTGGGGGCACTCTGCCTGCCTCCCAGGCAGAGGTCCTACTCCTGCCTGCAGATGCCCAGCCCTCCTGCAAGGCCACCATCAGCTTGAGAGGCTGTGTGAGGTTTCCAGGGTCCCTTTACTTCAGCTTTTGGTTTGGTTGCTCTCTGGGATCCCCGACGGTTGGCAACTCACCGAGTGCAGGGACTAGGGTGTGGCAGGGCAGGGTGCAGAGGTGATGGAGTGCGGGGAGTGTCCCTGCCCCCAGCCAAGATGGCAGCAGTGGAAAGTTCTTACAGTGAACATGTGTAAGCTTAGCAAGCTAATTGATAGAGGAAACAACCCTTCTACCCCTTTCTGGTACTAGATTGGGATGAGACCAGGGGAAGGCAGGCACGTGTGCCACAGAAGTCAACATGGTGGCAAGGGAGGTACTGAAGCAAAGAGGCCTGCCAGGCTAGCCTGGGGAAAGAGGGGTTGGTTGGGAGGTGGGCCTACCTGAAGTGTGCAAAAATTTGGGAAGTTCATTCTGAGAAAGCACCTGCCCTGTCCCACATCCAAAACAAATACCATTCCAGGGGAACACTGAAGTGCTCCCTTGCTTGTCTCTTGCTATTTGGGACCTGCGCTGGCCTGTCCTCTCTATGGGTCACATGGCCTTAGCAGTCACAAGGCTTCTGGGGGGTGATCTCTCTTTCTCTCACTTCCACACCAGGTGAAACATTCACCCATGTGTTCACACATTTTCCCGTCTGGGAGCACGTGATCTTGTGGCCCTGGCAGCCTCATGGCCATGGCTGCTTGGGCTCCACACACAGCCTCCAGGATAGAGCCTGAAGCTGTACAGCAGCTGGGGACAAGCTAAGCCACCTGGATGACTGCTTAACAGCTGCCAGCTGTCTCCGAAGGAGGGTACTTTAAAATGGAGCAGGGACTCTGGGCCCTGCCTTTTGTTTGCGTCTTGTTGAGCATAGCTGGGTTTTGCTGCAGTTTGTGGAGGAGATGAGCTTTGAGATGGGGCGTCCCTCATTCTCCCAGAGCACTCAGAACCTGATAAAAACTCTCTATCCTATCCTCATCAGCCTCTGCCTCTTGAGTTTGCCTTTTGTGTCAGTGAGCAGATGAACCCTCTTTTCAGTTTGATAATGAAATCTGGGGAGTCTTCCAGGCTTAAGAAAAATTGAGTATTTTATTTTTCAGCTTCTCATAGTAGCTCTGAGTTTCCTAACTAGAATAGAAATGAGGAGGTAGGTTAGAGTTTAGTCACCTCTGGATATGGAAAGGAAAATGGGGATGGAGCGAAGTAGCTCCTAGCCATCCCTAGACTTGAGCTTCTTTTCGTGAATTTACTCTTAGCTCACGTGGCCTTCTCCACTACGTCCCTGCAACTCCAGCCGACTTGGGCAGTGCAGATGCTGGCTTCATCATGCTGTGAACACCACCTCCCAAGGCTGAGTCTTTAGGAAATAGGCTACGCTACTGTACTTCTGTGGACTAAATTACTGGCAAGAATTGTAAGTGAAAAGAAAACCCATTTTAATGTTTCCTTCTACAGAAGTTAATATCTGATAGACTCAGCCATGATAAACAGACCCAGCTTTGTGTATCTAACAGCGGCTCTTAAAGTTGTCAGGTAACAAACATATGGTGCTATTTCTAGAACATTGATCTGAATTAAAATGACTATATATATATATATACACACACACATATATATGTATATACATACATATATTATTATAGCAGATGCTAAAGGTTAAGAAAAAAAATGTTTCAAAAGGTACATAGTGGCCATAGGAAAATCTCAATAGTACACATGTAATATTCATATTTTAAGCCAGGTTACTTTTGAAAGTTTCAAAATTCTTAGGTTTTGTCTTATAATCAGTTGTTGAGTGATTTATTGGGTAAGTGCAGAGGATTATGTCATGCAACTCGAGGAGGTACCATTCATGCTATATTCATACTTTGCTATCAACTGAATGATGAAAAATATTTGCCCAAGATGATAATTTGGGGTTTTGAGAAGATGATTCTAAGTACTTTTTTCCTGATAATAATCAGCTATCAGAATCAATTATTTGTTGGAGCCATGCCTATTTTCTTTCATTAGAATGAACTTTTCCAAAGTACCTGTAAAATCAGATGGGACTGAATGTACCCAGATGGGGACAGGCCCTGTCAATCCTTGTCTCAGTGCTCAGTGACGTCCTTCGGCCTGGGCCCAGATCGAGTGCTGCCACCGGCCAGTTAGAGGGGAGGACTTGCTTATCTGAGTAGTAGAAGTGACAGGCTTGGTTTGTTCAAGGAAGGATGAGGGGGACTAAGGGAATGCTCAAAATCTACTTGACTGCCTTGTTTTCCATCGGATTTATAAGCAGATGCCACAAATCTAGTCAGTCTGGTCTGGACCTGCCCTGCTTTCTATGTCTGTGGTCTTTCCCTGTAGGTCTCATTGCCTGCCCCCTTTAGCGTCCTTTGGGGCTGATGGTTTAGTATGAGTCAAAATGAGTTCCAATGGAGGAAAAAGAAAAGCAGAGTAGTTACTAGAATATTCTTAGTGCTCTGCAATGCCAGCAATGAAAATGCACCTGAAATGTGTATATGTCTCTGGTCTTCAACCTTGGTCATATACAGGGTAGATTTCCAGAGGCTTGTCTAGACACAATTTCAGCCCAAAGGCCTGGCAGGCAGAATAAACTGTAAAAGTATATGCACATTAGAATTTCAAGGACTAATGTCTTTCTCTTTATCCTCATTCCTACAAAACTTAACTGAAAAAAAAGAAACCAAATACCTAATCTGTCTACTGAGTGATGTAAAATGGTAGTGAAAGAGCACCAGACAGATATTCAAGACACACAGTACTAGTAGTACTAGTCTCAGTGTGAGTACTAATTAGCTGTTGGAAGACACCTAAATTCTGTGACTCAGTTTCCTCATCAATAAGTCATGGAGGTTAGTTAGATTTTTTGGTTGCTTTCAAAGGGCTCTCTGTTTGTTCACAGAATTCCATGGTATTTGTGGAGCATGCATTGCATTTCATAGTATCCTTGTCAGGCAGAATAACAAGCAGAAGCCAGGGTTGCTGTTTTTATTGCTTCTTTAGCAGGGAGGTTTGACTGCAGTGGCACAGAAGATGCAGCTACTTCATTTACAGTGTGGGAAGATAATGTCTTTTTGACACTGGGAATAGAATTTGCTATCTTTGCATCCCTTCTTGAAGTCCAAGCAGCTTTCATAACACCAAGTGACTTCAATTTCACTCCCTTTCTTGTCCTCACCCATGTTCCACTCTTAGGATGGTCTAATAATGGACTCATAATCGGGAGGTTCCACATCTGCTTAGATCTCTGATTTATTTTCTGACCTTGGGCAAGTCACCTTTTCACTTAGATCTTAGTTTCCATATGTAATATGAGGTCTGTAAAACAGCTGTGGATTATTCTCAAGTGGCTTTCCATTACATTGAATTTAAAAAACTTTGAAGAATAATTCAATTTTGCAAGATTGGAAAATAAAGAAATATAGATAAACCAAATGTGATTTTATAACTACCTATAAATCACCTCCCCTTCACCTCTGCCACATTTACCTTTCTGAGTCTATTTTTCTTGGATTGATATTAAAATTAATGATTTTTAATTCACTGAGTTAACATGGACTGAGAAACAGAGGCAAGCTGACTTTAAAATAAAAGTATGAGCTTAGGTTATTTGCAAACTGATAAGCAATAAAGATATGATAGTATCAGCAAGGCCACAGGTTGGGAGTTTTTAGATATTCAAAAAGTGTGTGAGACAAATCACTCAGAAAAAGAAGTTCAGTACACCCTGAATAGGACCCTCTGTGCTGAAGGAAATCTCCATATCTTTATACCTGAGTTCTGGGATTCAAAATTGATACTGGGGGCTGGACCTTCTTGGTTTTTATTTACACCTAAATCAAACATATTTTGGGTGTCCAGGGAGTAGTGGTCTCTGAAGATTTGTAGGTTAGGTATGTAGAAGCATTTATGTTGATAACAATTTTGAGCTGTGATGCTTTGGATGCTCTTTCTAGTTCCACCAATTCATGGCAACCTGAGAAATTTAGACCAGTTCAGGACTGTTAAAGAAAATAAACTCGGTTCTGATGCTCAGAGCTGCAGAATGTGGTGCTTTGGGTACCTAACCAGATATGAGAAGGGTCAGTGTGAACTTATGCAATGTCATGGCACTAGATAAAGACAGCATGTTTGGCAGCGATAGGGGGCATGTACTGTCCAAGCTGTTCTAGAACTGACTTTCTTAGAGACAGAACAGTCTGTGATATCACCAAATCGAATACAAATTTTCATTTAGCTTTTAGAGGCCATGGAATTGTAAATATTATCATAAAAAACAAATGAAACTTGTACACTGAAGTTTAAAGAAAATCTTTGCCATGTATAATGTGCACTCATATTTTTGGCCCAAACTTTCAGAAAAAAATGTTTTGTTTTAATTTTTTAATTCAATTATTTATTTATCTATATTTACTTATTTTTGTATTATGAAGGAACTTTAGCATTTCTTTTTGAACATATTATGGTACAAGAAATTTCATGTAACAGATCACAAAACACAAGAATAGATACAAGGCATTTCATGGGATACAAGGCTCATGTATAATGTGCATCCTTATTTTTCCCTCAAAAATATGGGCAAAAAGTGCACATTATGCATGGTGAATATGGTAAATAAATGGGAAGACATCCTGTGTTCTTACATAGGAAAAAAAATATTCTTAAGATGATACTACTCCCCAAATTGATCTCTGTATATAATCTCTACCAAAATACCAGATGACTCCCCCCACCCCGAAATCATCAAGCTGATTCTAAAATTCATATAGAAACACAAGGGATTGAGAATATCCAAAACAGTCTTCAAAAGGAAGTCAAACTTGGAAGGCTCATACTGAATGATTTTGAAACTCACTACAAAGCCATATAGTAATGAAGACTGTGCTGTTGGCATAAGGATACACATGCAGAACAATGGAATAGAATTGAGAGTCCTGAAAGAAATGCATATGTGTATGGCTGTCTGATTTTTGGACAAGTACAAATATCACCCAGAATTGTCAGAAAATCAAGCTGTGTAGAAGTCCGACAACCAAGGATTTAAAGGAGCCACATTCATCCAGACAAGGAGGAGGGACAGGGATGCAGAGAGGCGTGGAGATAGGAATGGTTGGTCCCACATCCATGTGTGGTAGGTAAAAAATGAGAGGAATGCCTCAGGAGTGAGGGATTCCAGCTCCAGTCCAGACCACCCAGCCCAGGATTCCAGCGTCAGGAGGATAAGTCCTCTAAGGGGGGTTGGGGTGGTGGAAGAAACCACATCCTCTTAAAGGGCTCACAGTGGACTTAGGACTCACACAGACCCACCACCTCTGGGATTCAGCACCAGGGCAACAGCTGGAAGGGCACCAGTGGCATGTAGGGAGAAAGTGAAGTGCCAGTGGAGAGACAGCTTACTCCAGGGCAAACTCCAGAGGCCAGGTAGTGGCACTGTCCCCTCTGTGAGCCCTCCTCAAACAGAACGGCAGGGTGGTGGCATGAGTTATCCTGTCCTCGTGATTACCTAATGCTCCATCCCTTACAACTTAACAAGTGAGCTAAGACAGGGAGTCAAAGCAGCTCTACCTAATACACAGAAACAAACACAGGGAGGCTGCCAAAACAGAGAGACAAAGAAATATTGCCCAAATGAGAGAACAGAACAAAATTCCAGAAAAAGAAGCAAATGAAATGCAGATCAGCAACCTATCAGCTGTACAGTTCAAAACCCTGGCTATCAGGTTGCTCCAGGAATTCATTGGGTATTTCAACACTGTAAAAAAGACCCAGGCAGAAATGAAGGTTGCATTAAGTGAAATAAAGAAAAATCTATAGGGAACCGACAGTGGAGAGGATGAAGCCAAGAATCAAATCAATGGTTTGGAACACAAGGAAGGTAAAAGCATTCAATCAGAACAGCAGGAAGGAAAAATAAGGAGAGGCTTAGGAACCTCTGGGACAACTTTAAGTGTACCAATATCCAAATCATAGGGGTATCAGAAGGAGAAGAGGAGAGCAAGAAATTGAACACTTATTTGAAAAAATAATGAAAGAAAACTTCCCTAATTTGGTGAGGGAAATAGACATACAAGTCCAGGAAGCAAAGAGAATCCAAAATAAAATGAACACAAAGAGGACCACACCAAGACACATCATAATTAAAATACCAAAGGTTAAAGATAAAGAGTGAATCATAAAAGCAGCAAGAGAAAAGTAAAGAATTACCCACAAAGGAGTTTCCATAAGACTATTAGCTGATTTCTCAAAATAAGCTTTGCAGATTAGAAGGGACTGGCAAGAAGTATTCAAAGTGATGAAAAGCAAGGACCTATAACCTAGATTACTCTATCCAGCAAAGCTCTCATTTAGAATGGAAGGGCAGATAAAACTAAAGGAGTTCATCATCACCAAGCCATTATTATATGAAATGCTAAAGGGAATTATATAAGGAAAAGAAGACCAAAATTATGAACATTAAAATAGCAATAAATTCACAACTATCAATAATTGAATCTAAATAAGAAACTAAGGAAACAAGCAGAACAGGAACAGAATCATAGATAGTGGAGATCATTTGAAGGGTTATCACTTGGGAAGGGGAAGGGGGAAAATGAGAGGAAAGGTGCAGGGGTTACGAAGCACAGATTGGTAGGTACAGAATAGATGGGGATGTTGAGAACAGTATAAGAAATGGAGAAGCCAACGAACTTATATGCATGTCCCATGGACATGAACTAAGGAGTGGGTGATGCTGGAGGAAATGGGGGGATACTGGGTGGAGGAAGCAAAGGGGGAAAATCGGGACAACTATAATAGCATAATCAGTAAAAGATGTTTTAGAAAAAGAAAGGGAGTCACCACAGTCTTTACCCATGGGTTTGTGTCATGAGCCATATTATAAGTGAAAAATGATTAAAAATAAAAAACAATTAAAATGAAAAAAGATAAGAAGGCTGCTTCAGTAGAATCACAACCTTCTATTTAAGAAAATACTTGCCCGTATACCTCACACACACATAGCCACATCCATACATATGCACACTGGTCTGCACTTTTTGCTCATTGAATTTGTTTTCCAACTATTTATGTTACAAGGAAAGGGATTTTGCCCACATTTATGCCGATGCTTAAGGAAAGCCACATTCCCTTATGACCATCGCGGTGGGGGCGGTCACAGTTAGAGTTAGAGAGCCTCAAGTACAACATAATATTCAGAAAGACCGAGTTCGAACCCGTGGTCTGAAATGTAACTATGGTACACAAGTGAATTGTTGCCAGAAGAGCAATGTGTAACTGTTACCAGGGAAGAACATATTTACATTCTCACTCTCTCCAGGATCCTTTGAGGTAAGTGGGCATGATTATCTTAGTTGTGCAAATTAGGGAACTGAGGCTTTACAAGGTTAAGATAAATCCATCCTGCTTCTCTGACTCTGGTCCCTGTGTTCTTTTCGCTGCCACAGTTTGACGGAGATGATACGCTAACTTTGTTTCTGACGGTTCCAACTTGGCTCTCCCCCAGATAGGAAAGACAATGCCTTTATCAAGCAACAGGAAAAACTTAAAGTCCAGGTCTTCCCTTGACTGTAGGGCCAGAGAACCTTCAACAAAGCCATACATTTTGATTTAGTGATTCTCCCTCATCTTTAATTCTGATCACTAGGTCTTCGGGATGACTTTTTCCCCCTTCTGTATTATCTATCACTTTTATTAGCCAATTTCTTTTTTTGATGTTTCTGCTTTCAGATTGTCTGACTTCTAGCCCTCTTTTCCATTTCCTTATTATAAAATAATTAAGGCTCAATTCGACCATACCTGACTGATACAGTTATATGACTACCTCCAAATCTGGGAGACCCGTGAAGCAGGGGAGGGGGAAGGGAGAGAGTGATGCGTATTGTCTGTAATGGGCCTGGCACTGTGTTAGGTAGTTTACATGAATTATTCCATGTAATTTTTGTGGACCAAAAAAAAAAAAAGGATTCTGGATTCTATGCAAAGGAGCCTTACAGGGTGATTTGATCATAAATTTCTAATTGAGTGGGTCATGATGAGTAGTCTTGCCCCAAGTATAAAACTTTTTTAGTAGCAGGTTCATCTTTTCTTCAATCAAGCCCTTTCCATTGTTCATGTGCAGCTAGGTTACATACCTTTGAAATAACCACCCTCCAGAGAACACATAATCTCTTTGACTGTTCCGTGATCCAATTCCTGCCTTGCTTTCTGCCACCACTTTAGTTTCTAATGCGTAAAAGCAGCTGCAAAACTGTTAGTGTCTGGAGCATTTTAGATATATTATCAGTTTCGCTCATATAAACTCTTAAAACAATTCTCTCCAGGTGTGGATGCTTTTTTCACATCAACTATTTCAGCAGTCTTGGGTGGTAGGCGGTGTTGTCTCTACTTTACAAATGGAAAAACAGAGGCTTCAAAGTTTAGAGTACTTTGTACATGTTGAGTGGTGGAACTGAGATTCACATAGAAGCCCAACTCCAAATCTCCTTCCCTTACCAGTCCCCCTTAGGAGATTACAGTCAGGGTAGGAATAGGACCGGAAATGTATGAGGTTCTGGGCTACCATGACATGAGTAGGAAGGAGAAGGTCCAAGGGAGCCTTCGGAATTTGAGAGAGGTGGAGTTGAGGGGAGTTGGCCTGACCACTTCGCCTGTGATTCACTTCCTGAGGCTCTCTGTAGTTCTTCACTGCCCTCAAGAGAATGTCCTGGTCCTTAAAGTAGGAAGGAGAGGGATGACAAGGTCAGGTGGTGTGCCTCCAGATGATGAGTTACTTACCAAACTGGAACTAGAATTTCAAACCTCTGACTCGGTTGTAGCACCAGGTTGGTGCTGATTCCGCTCCTCCAACTCCGCAGGGCGCCCAGCTCCGACTCTTGGAAGCAGCTCACGCACTCTTAAGGGGGCACCTGCCATTTGCTCTTTGCTGTGCAGAATGAAGTGGTTAAGTGTCCCCAGAAATGTCTTTTTTAAGACCTTGCCAGGGATTTGTTTTTGTTTACCTGGGACTACAGTTCATGTTTGGAATCAGTACAGTGACACACCCTATGTGACGTAGCACTGAGTTAAACAGCAGCTGAGTGGATTTCCTGATTGTGAAATCTCCTGGCCACTTGTCTCTCAGCCAGCCTGGGTCTGGCACTCATTTATCAGAGAAGGAGAAACTGTGTGCATGTGCCCTGGAATGCGTGCCTGTGAGTGTGTGTGAGTGTGTGTGCTCCTGAAATCCTCTGCAGACTGTCTTCTATCCTCCTCAGCTGGGCTCTTCTCTGCAGAGGGCCGTGTGTGCTAGAATAGGCTGGAGGAGAGGCCAGAATACAAAACTGGTCTCCTTACTTATGAGGGGAAACACCAAAAGATTTTTAATGTGCCAGAGGTGCCCCCTTTAGAAGAAAAAGCCAAGCAGAATGAGTTGCAAGAGGGACACTGATTCTTGAAAATACAATGTGACTGACAACAGTAGGAGCAAGGTGTTTGAAAGAAGCCTGGGAGCAGCATGCGCAGGCGTCTTCTGGAGTGTTAATCAGGTAGGAGAAAGAAGATACAGATGGACCAGAAGCAAATCTGTGTTTACAGGGGGATGCCCTTTGTATGTTCTTGACTTTCCTCTCTTCTTAATAGCCCTTATTCTGGGCTGGGGTAATTGCTGTTGATTTGTAATCCAAGGAAGAGAAAATAATCAGAGGGAGAATATCTAATTTAAGATATATTATTTCCGAGTCAGACAGAGAAAGACAAATCTCGTATGATTTCCTTATATGCGGAATCTTAACAAAATAAAAGAACAAATAAAACAGAAACAAACTCATAGATAAAGAGAACATTTTGATTATTATCTGTTGAGAGGGAGTGTTGGGGGAGGTGGATGAAAAAGGGGAAGAAGTTGCGATGTACAAATTACCAGTTATAGAAATAGTCATGGGAATGTAAGGTACAGCACAGGGAATATAGTCTGTAATATTTTAATGTCAGAAGGGTAATAGATTTAACCAGGGTGATCACTTCACAAGTTACATAAATGTCTAATCACTAAGTTGTACACCTTAAACTAATGTCATATTGTATGTCAACTGTGATTAAAATATTTTTTAAATTCAGAAAAACTGAGCCTCCCCTCCCCTTCGCCCCCAACAAAAAGGAAACCATTTCTTGACAGTTTGGGGGAATTCCAACCCATCTGAGAATCTCAGGAAAGCTAAAGAACACCTGCTTCAGAAACATGGGGGAGGGGAAGTGGTGGGGAGTACGGCCAGACAACTGTACGTGAACAACAATAAAATTTTAAAAAGTTATGTAATAGTCGTAAGTTGTCTGTCCTTTTCCATATGAACAACTGTTAACCTACTTTTGCTTACCCCTGTAGATAAAGTAAAAAAAGAAATAAATTCCTTTCCTTGTGATGAGGGAAAAGAGAAGAAACATGAAAAATGTACATAAGGGCTGAAGGTTAATGTTTCGATAAACGCTATTTTGATGACAAAAATACACCAACAAATAAAACTAACTAAAAAAGGATATATTGTTTTAGGATTTTGGAGGTTTGAATATAGTAGACAGGGAATTATAGAATGGGAACACAGTAACTGGAATGATCATTATAATAAAAATTAAATGTCTTGAATTCGTATAACACCTCAAAAGAAAGGACACATGTTCGTCTGCGTGATCGTAGCTAAAACCTGACGCTGCTTGTGATGTTAGGGAGTGCTGCCCTTCTCCTCTATGCATTATGGGGGCTGTCTTGCAATCTCTTTGCTCCTTCACAGAGCAAGCTTTTCGGGAGGATCCAAGATACAAATTGGCCTTCCTCATCTCTACTGTGTATCACTTGTGTTTCCTGCAGACTGGTGAAAATAAGAAGCAGGAAAAGCTGATAATGTTCAGTCTTATTGTTGAAAGATCTTTTCTGAACGGTGTCAGGGCTCCAGCCCCCATGGCAGAGCCTGTTTTCCAACCCTTTCAAATGTGCATTTTAGGGCCTGGGTCTCTAGGAAGGTAGGGCAGAACAGTCGCGGTCCCCCTGGATAATCTCCTCCCTTTTTGCCTCCTGAACATTAGGAGATAACACCAGGCAGGAGGCAAGGTATCTACACAAGTCTGATTCTCTGGATTTGAAGAAGCTCACCTCTTCACTGTGTCCTTCCAGTCATTCTGTCCTCTCTCGAGTTTGCTTTAGTAGAAAGGTGGAGCCTGGGCCACTGCAAGGTGGCCCTAGTTCCTAGGTCAGTGCTCCCATCCTCTGGGACTTCAGGCCCCTTCCTAACTTTCAGGCTCACAGTGGCAGATTGCTAGTCCTGGAAACTAGGCCCTTTCCTGCAAAAAGCAGGAGATAGAAAATAGGACTGGGATCAGATCCAGGAAAGTGAGCAAAGAAAATGACCCAAGATTTCATAATCTGGTGAGTACTGGAAAAAAATTTCTGATTCTCCTCTTTTTATCTTTCTTTTTCTTTTCCTTCCTTCCTTCCTTCCTTCCTTCCTTCCTTCCTTCCTTCCTTCCTTCCTTTTTTGATTCTACTCTTATCTTCAGAGTACATTTGGAAGACAGACATGCAGGCATCATCTGCCCCTCTATATAAGACCTTAGAGAACACACTTACAGTCAGATTCTGCTCATCTGTTCTTTCCAGTTTACGGTATTTTGGTCAGCATTATGGTTTCCATGGTTCTTTTGGATTCTGACATGAATCTTTCTCACCACTATTGATCTTGTTCATTTGAGTGACAAGTACGTATGTGTAGTAAGGTAGTTTAAGTAACATTAGGTTTGTAATTAAAAGTCTGGGGTATGGTCCTGGCTGATGTGGTTTAGTGGATTGAATGCCAGCCTGAGAACCAAAAGGTTGCTGGTTCGATTCCCAGTCAGAGAACGTGGCTGGGTTTTAGGCCAGGTCCCCAGTTGAGGGTGTGCAAGAGGCAACTGATAAATGTATCTCTCCCGCATCGATGTTTCTCTCCCTCTTTCCTCCTCCCTTCCCCTCCCTCTAAAAATAAATAAATAAAATTTTTAAAAAAGTAAAAGACTGGTGTATGGAACCTTGCTCTGCTCTTTACTTGCTTTAAAAAAAAACAAAAAAACCCCAAAACCTGGCAATTTCAGACCTTACTGTCTCTGAATCTCAGTGTCCGCCTGGCAAAATACCTAGCATATTGAAGTTGTTCTGTGTATGTTTATTGGATGGGAAAACACAGACAGCTTATTTTCAGAATGTCGTAATTCTAGAACCTCTAATCTGAGCATTTCTCTATCTTAACATGTTTATTTCATTAGGTTTTTGTTTGTTTTTATTTCTTTTGCTAGATAGCTTATGGGTAAGGATGAAACGGGGAGGAGAAGGGAAGGCTGAGTGATTGAGTTAGAAGGAAGACCCTCAGTTTGGGGGCTGCTATCTCCATATATGTTATCCCTTTCACTTTACATCTTTGCATCCTCTGCTGTAAAGTTCATAGATCTTAGTAACTACTTTAACCTGGAGTAGCATCCATCTAGGAAGGTCGGTCACTTTTCTATATAAAAAAGAATGTGGCTGGCAGATCCACTTGTGTTGATATGCAGGTAGTAAGGTTGAAGGTGAGGCTAGCATAGCATATTTAATCTCACTTTACTGAACGGTTCCAGATGTTCTGCAGAGGTCAGTCAAGGAGTTTCTCACAACACGTATGCAGACAGTATACGGGAGAATGGATTTAATTTTTTAAGTTTTTTTGTAGGTATATTTTGGTAAGAAGAGTTTCTTTTGAACAGTCCTGGATAAATTGCTAGACTACAATTTATGCTGATTATGTTAGACTACAATGTGCTAATTGAACGGAAATGTCACTAGTGAGAGTTACATCATTGTTGCAGAGAGAACTGTCTTTGTGTGTAAACCAAATGTAGAGATGCAGTGTGGTGTTGTGCTTGGATTGTGAAGATTTGTAAGAATTTGGAGAGTTAATATTAATATTTAGTTCAATTATGATTGTAATTATTAACTTCTGTGGTCTCCAGACTACACATCTGCTAAGATTTGGTTTCCCCACTTCACTCTCATTCTATTCCTGTCTGAATCTCCTTCTTCATTGTCTACTCCCCACTATATTCTCCCCGGGAGGGGGGCTAACCTTTTACATGTGCTAACAGAAAGTCAGAAGCAACTGAGTGAAAATACGAAGTAACAATTATAAGTGAGGCAATAGGACTGTTTTAGTTACAGCCCTGCCTGAAGAGATTTGGCAATGTAGTTTTATGTAAACTGCAGGCAAGCTATGTACATATTTTCCGACTATCAAATGTAGTTACCAGAACAAACAATTTTACAGCTTCACTCTATTCTTAATTCCAGCATCCAGAATTTCATAATATATGGCACTAAAGTGAGAACTTAAAATCTGCCAACTTTTTATTCATTGTCTTGATTAACAGTGCATAAAAATGAAATGAAATAATTCTGTTTAAAAATTAATGATGCACGGCAAGAGAAAATTAGACCTGTAAAAGGACCATAGGTGAAGTAGATCTGTCCCTCATAATCCATGGACCACAACTGCCTGACAGGTGCTGTGACCATATACTTGAGCACTAGAACAGGAGTCTGGAGTAGGAGGAAAGCCTTCAATAATACCTCAAGAAACAATGGCAAGAATGGATAAGGCATGTGGGATTATGTTTTATATGCTTAAGGATTTAACAGTCCAGTTAAGAGAAGAAGCAGTGGCCAATGTAGGTGGTTGTTTTTTGTTTGTTTGTTTGTTTGTTTGTTTTGTTTTTTTAACACAGTGGGGGACTATCTGGCCGTAATTGAAGGGGACAGAAAATTGGTCATATTGTAGAGAAATGTTGGTCAGCACCATTCTAATAATAGTCAGATGGGTTAGAATCTAATCCTGGGAAACTCATCTTAGGTTTTAGCATCAAGGCATGCCTTCTCATAGCTTGGCACACAGTGGGCAGGCAAAGTCTGTGGCAATCCAATATTAGTTGCAGGAAGAAAAACAATGTAGAGAGGAATATTGTTACAAGCAAATATGAGCATCTTTTGATAGAGCACTTTGGTGGGCTCTTCGAGGTAAGTTGGCTTCTTGCGTGGGCTTCCATGGATATGTGGATATGCCTGGTGTGCATATATTGAAATTTCTAGATTTACTTGGTGTATTCCATTTGCCTCTAAGACAAGCTGTAACCATTGGAAAGAGTTGGAAAAGCTATTTACCGACTGGATTCCACCACACTATGTATTTATTTCCTTGCTCCAATTTCGTTGGGCGGCTAGGTGTTTTAAGACTAACTCTGTAAACTATCTATGCACAAATAAGACTGATGTTGAGAATGTTTTCAGGAAATGCAATAAAAGATCACATCGTGTGCAAAGGTGGGTACTCTGTAGTAAAAGTGCCATCCAGGTGCAGGAGTATAAACATGGACGTGAGACTCTGGGTGTAGGTCTGTGGCCACATGCTTATAGTTGAGAGTGGCCCAGCATGAATAGCTCTGTGAGGGCACACACGTGCACACTGGGCTTCAAATGACTTCCCTCAGTACGTGTTAGTCTGTGCGTAGTTTGGTTTCAGGGCAGAGCTCACAAGTTTGACCTGGCTGCTGAGCGACCTTTCTTCCACTTGTGCTATTGTAAGACATTACGCACACAGGACCTGTTCCTCAGAGAGGTGAACTCATTAACTGGCTGCTCCCTGAATGAAAATAATTACATTTGATAATGCACTGAAAAGGAAGTAAGAAGAAAGGAAAACAAGAATGTGAAAGGCAGTGAGAAATTTTCAAACAGCTTTTGAATTCTCCTGGTTGGACTCATGTTTACTTGTAAGACCTTCTCCATCATTTTGCTCTCTCAAGGCCCTCTGTTTTGTGTCCTGTTATTAGTGCTTTTCTGCCTACGTGGTCTTAGGGAATGGTGGAAATTCTCTTGACTACATTTCACCTTACCGTTTTGACTTCCAAATGGAATGAAATGGGCTTTGCTGTCTTATTATTCATTGACTTCACAGATCCCTGGCAATGTACCCACTCACGGGTAAGAATTTACTTTTCCTCTCTGTAATTTTCCTCCTTGAGGCTGCTACTCTGTGTACTTGGGCTTCCATCAACTGACCACACACTTGTCTGTCTTCTAATCTGTAAGGAAATCATTTAACGCTTATCTCCCCAAGCTCATGAAGCTCCAGGAATAATAGAAATGGGGCTTGGCTGGAGCTGGGAACATTTTTATTATTTTATCTTAGAGATAAATAAAGAGAGAAATATAAATCTGTTGTTCTACTTATTTATGCATTCCTTGATTGATTCTTGTATATGCACTGTCTGGGCATTGAACCTGCAAGCTTGGCATGTAAAGATAATGCTGTAATTAACTCAACAACCTAGGCCATGTCAAGAAACTTCTTTATATGTGTTTTTTAGGCACTAAAAAACTCTCCGACTCAATAGATAGCACTGTGGTTATTAATATCAATAATAAAAACAACATGTAATGTAATATGGCTAATGTAACGTGTAGTATAGTATATCGCATAAGCTACAATTCTAATTTTTAAAATTATACCTTGCTCTCAAATGACTACAAAAGTAGATAACATATTTAGGATTACCTAGACAGTGGAAAATGACCAGATTTTGTGATTTTAATTCTGAATCAGCTCAATTCAGAATTAATTAAGTGGGCTCTGCAGACCACAGAGCCAGGCGAGACTCTTGTTAACAAAAGTAAAGCTAGTAGCTACATGGACAGGTGGTAACCACCAGTGTGCTTCAGAAAGAATGATCCAGGATTTAGGACGTGTCATTTCAGACATATACTTATTGTAGAGAATTGAAAGTGATTCACATAAAGTAAATCTATAGTAAGTATAACCTACTTGAAGGAAAACCGGGAGCTGGACAAATGGAGAAGGATGGGTTGAAAGAAATATTTTCATGGTATATCATCTTACATTTTTACTTTTGAACCATATGAATATATTTCCTTTTTGTTTAAGAGAGAGAAAGAGAAGATGGCTTGATTCCGGTACTCCCTTTAGTCGATATACTGGTAGGAATGAGTGTCTGTATGTGTGTGTATGTAACAGGCAGGAGAAGCTTCTTGGAACTCTGGGAGCTGAAGAGTCAAATAGCCTTATTGCTAAGTGCTGTCTGTTCACTGATGGTGAAGCTGCAGTGGGAGGATGTTTCTGAGAAAGAAAGCAAGTGTATAACTCATTTCCCTTGAAAGTTACCAACTATTTATTCATTGTCTCCATAGCTTCGTAAAAAACTGAAATGAAATACAGGGTGGGGCAAAAGAAGGTTCTGCGTACATGAAACACAGAGTTATTCTTGTATTATCACTTATTAGTTATTGTATTATTTTCCATATGGACCACTATAAAGATACTGTTTCCCCATCCTGTATTTTGTTTTCCCCACAACAAAATAAAATCAGACCTGTCTAAGGAAAATAGGTAAATCTTTCCCACATAACCCATGGACCACAATTGCTCAGACAGATACTATGAAAATGTACTTGAGCACTGGAGCAGGGCTCCTGGGTAGGAAAGGAGCCTTTAAAAATACTTCAATTTAATAAAAAAAGAAAATAGAAAAAATACTTTAAGAAACAATGGCATGAAAGGGTAAGACCAAATCAGGGCTGTACTGGCTGTATAAAAGAGAAAAATGCCAGGAAAAGAATAAAGCTCTTCCAGCCTGAACATCAGGTAGATGGAAAGAGATTAACATATGACTCAAAATTTCAGGCAGCTATGTATTTCATATCCAGGGGTCTGTGGATGTGTTTCAGAGTGCCTGATTCTCTGGGCTCTCCATTTCATTTTCTTCAGGACAACTCGATCCTTGGGAATTCTCAGCCGTGCTCAGTGCACTCTCTGCGGATCAAGCACGGACGTGGACAGCTGTGTGGTGATGGGAGACGAGAAGGGCATGGCACGAATGCTACTGGAATGCAGTCTCAGTGACAAGTTGTGTAGTAAGTACAGATGTCTGTGTTCTGGCCTTAGGATAAGGAAGACCAAGATCTGGATAAATTCTAGGAGGAGGATAATTTGATTTGTAGTAGATGTAAAGACTGTATTGATAAAGAAATGGGCACTAGAGGCTGTTGTTTTTGAAAAGTGGCAAGTGCCAATCAGAGATCTAGATGTTGCTTTCTTCATCTCAGTTGGAAGAATAAGAGAAGAGCCACAGAGCACACTTTTGGGTTAAGAAAGAGGGACATTGATGTTTCCAATTAGAGAGTTGCTCCCCATAGGGTTTCCTTGGAATGGGAGAGGAAGAAAGAAGAGATAACTATTTCAGTATGATGAGCTGAGGACTGGTGGGTAAAGGAACTTGTGTGGACATCAGGTTAGGCTTCTTCTTTAACCTCTCATCTTCCTGTTTAATTTCCTACCCAGTTATCTGGCAGCACCAGTATGAAATCATCATCATCCCAGCCCTTCTGGTTGGCATCTTTCTCATCATTCTTGGGATCATTTTGTGGCTTTTTATCAGAGGAAAAAGAGCTCAACAACAGTCTCCTGGACCCCAAGGTAAAGCTCAAACTGGGGCTGGACAGATGCTCAGGGAAGATGGAGATTGCAGAAAAATAAAACCAAGTCTCAATGGGTCCCACTATAGAGGACTACGTCCCTGCAATGGAGGATGAGGCATGGGTCCCCTCTTTTGGAATCGAGAGAGGGGTGAGCTCTTCTCTAGGTAGCGGAGAACTCATGAGTAGAAATTCCATGTATGCTTGGTAGCTGAAACCAGAATAGGTCAGAGAGGCCTCACGTGACCTGTTTCTGTCCTCTTGGTCTAACTGTACCATCAAATATTTGACTTTATGAATGTCTGAAGATCTGGGAGGAAGACCTACTAGGGAAAGCCCAAGGCTTTGTTACCAGCTTTGAAGCATGGCATATTACTCAGTAATGCATTTCCACCCTACTCTATGCCCCTGGGCTATATGATGAAAAGGGGTAGCTTTCATTCACAACCTTTGAAGTGTTAGGTGGGAGGTGATAACATGCTGTTCTGGAGCATCACTGCATTTGTAATGAAAGACAACCAGCTAGTACATGAAACTAAGAGTAAAAAGAAGGGAAAAAATCTGAAAGTAATATGAAACTTTATAGTGGCTGATCCTTAATCCCTCTCTAAATTTTATTCCAATTCTCTTATAATTCACTCTTGTAAAAAAAAAAAACTTCTCAAAGAAGTTGTTTAAACTTACTTTCACTACTACTTGTCACATTTTCTTTTCAATATACTACAAAAAAAGGTTTTAACCCTAAAACTACTACTGTCCGAGATCACCAAAACTACTCTGTCTAAGATCACAATGACAGTTATGTTGAGTTCTCATCTTATTTGACCTGTCAAAAGCATTCAAAACAATTTTGCATTTCTTTCTTCTCGAAACAATTTTTCTTCTTTAAATCTCCAGTCACTTTCTAAAGTATCTCATTTTAAGCCTATAGATCCAAATGCTTTCTCTAGTCTAATTATAATCCCCCCTTGAACTCCAGATTCTTCTATTAAACCACTGGCTTTGCAGTTGGGATTTAATACATTTTTCACATGTAATATATCCAAAGCAAAGGCACTGAGATTCCCTCACAAATATCCTCTGCCAATAGTTTTCTCAATCTTAGTAAAAGGCAAATCAAGCTATGTATTCAGCCCAAAAAGTAAAGCTGCTCTTGAGTCCTCTGTCTCTCACACTTCATATCCAACTCATGAGCAAATCTTGTTAACTCTATCTTCACAATTAACTCACACCACTCTTACCTCGTCGATTATTGTAAGACACTCCCAACTCATTTTCTTGCTTCTGCTTCTATCCCTTTATGGTGTCTTCTCCTCAGAGTAGCAGAATGATTCTTTTAAAGTGTCAGTCGGTCCTGTCAATTCTCTGCTTGATAATCCCCAGGCGTTTCCCGTTTTAGAATGAAAAGAAACAAAATTCTTTCAATGGTGTAACATGATCTGCTCCCCTGCCTCCTCTCCTATAATTTCCCAGTTATTGCACTTGATTCCAGCTGTACTGACTTCATGACTCGTCCTCAAATATGCCAAGTATGCTCCTTATTCAATACCTCCGTACTTCTTGTTTGTTTTGTCTATAATATGCTTTCCAATACCATATGGTTTACTCTCTAATTGCTTCCAGGCATTTCTCAAATGTCATCACAAAGGCCTTTCCTGACCTTCATACATGAAATAGTATCATTGATGCTTCTTATTCCCCTCTTTCCCCCCAGAACACTCATCACCTGGCATATTATTATCTGTTTCCTCTCTCCTACCACTAGAAAGTAATTTTCATAAGAATCTGAACTATGCCTATTCCCAACACCTAGAATAGTGTTTGGCATGTAGAAGGTGATATTTGTTGAATAAATTGATAAATTATTGAATGAATAGGGATTTAATACAAAGAAAGAATATCTCTATTCCAATGGAGAAAAGTTGGCTCAGGAAGGGAGAGAGTACCAAAAGACTTTTTGAATGAAACTCTAAGAAATGTGGAATGTTTTGACCATGGGGACAATTTGAAGGAGTTAGAAGAACCGTAGCTTAGAGCTGAGTGGTTATACACACCTCCTCATGACATTTGGGGACCATTTGATGGACTTAAGTGATAGTCTCTACTGGGAGTTACCACCCCCTTTAGGTATCTGTGGTCTGAATACTTATTCAGAAACTTCCTCAGCTTGTCTCCATACTCTATTAATACTGAACTGTGATCCTGAGAAACACAGAAAGGAAGTGCCATTACCGCTTTTCAGAGGTCATCTTAAGTTGTCTTAGAAGTAATGGAATTATTATACAAGTTCTAGACAGTTGGTATTGATGCTGGTTCACAGAGAAGCATCAGAAGTTATTGCCACAATGGCTGGAGAAAAAAAATGGTTAAAGGAACTTTCTTGCCAGTTTTTCCCAAGTTCTGCTTTTCTGGAGTCGAGGGCAGGAAAAAAGCTGTTTGGTATCATCTCTTTGTTCTAGGCACTGCCCCTGTGCCCTCTAGGAGCCTAAATGGGCAAGTAGGAGCACAGGGGGGAGGCGTGCTTGTGCCGCTTAAGGAGACATCGGTGGAAAGCCTTCTGAAAACTTCCACGCAGGCCCTGGCTGAGCTGCAGGTGCCCCGGGAGCAGCTCTCTGAAGTTCTGGAGCAGATCTACAATGGTAGTTGTGGGGCCATCTATCGAACCAAGATGCACACTGGAGACCCTGCTAAGTCCAAGATTATTGTCCTCAAGGCTTTAAAAGGTAAGTGGAGAAGTGTTAGACTTCCTTTTCCCTTTTTAGTTTTCTCCTGTGAACCCCCCTAACAGTAAATGCTAACAGACTTTGCAGACATTAAGATGTTAATCGATAGATATGATCACAATTGTGCAGAATAAGAAGGGATTAGCAAGTGAAAACTCAAGACAGAAATGTTCTTCCTAGGCCCTGGCCAGGTAGCTCAGCTGGGTAGAGTGTCGTCCTGATATGCCAAGGTTGTGGGTTCGATCCTAGGTCAGGTCAGGGCACATACAGGAATCAACCAATGAATGCATAAATAAGTGGAACAACAAATCAATATTTCTCACTTTCTCTCTCAAAAAAATCAGTAACAAAAAATACTCTCAGGTCCTACCTATGAGGCACATCTGGAGTGATACCTATTCCTTGGTCCTGGAGAAACTGTTTATAAAGGAAAAAGAAAAAGGAATGTCTTTCCTTAGCTTACCCTTGCCTATGAAGGCTGTTCAAACTGATTTTAATGTCTGCTATTACTTAGATGAGGATGTTGAGGTTGATTCTTTAATTTTCTTCATTATTTGATATCTTTTCTTTATATATATGTATTTTTTTGCCGATGCTCATAATATGGGCCAGTAATGGTTGATGCGTAGAAAAACATAGGATAAGCAAGAACGTTAATTAAAAGGCCTAGGCCATGATAACATTTTAATATGAAGAGAACACTTGCCTCTTTAGGCAGATGAAAACCTGCCTAGTTGTAAGACTTATGATTCCATGTTACCTTTGCCAGAAGATCAGTGAGTATCATCTTCTAATTTGTTCCCTTCCTATTTCCTTTTTGTCAATATTCACTCCGCTTCAGGGCTTTGAGAATTATCATCTGAGGTTGCCTCCTGCCTCAAATTTCCCATTTTATCCAAGACGTTCTGACTGTTCACAGCCCACGGCTCTTCTCTTCTTCACAGAACCAGCTGGGCTCCAGGAGGTACAGGATTTCTTAGGGCGAATCCAATTCCATCAGTACCTGGGGAAGCATCAGAACCTGGTACAGCTGGATGGCTGCTGCACAGAACAAGAGCCACTTTATATGGTGTTGGAGGATGTGGCCCAGGGGGACCTGCTCAGCTTTCTCTGGACCTGTCGCCGGGTGAGCAGTAGGGTGGAGGTGTTAGAAAGGAAAGGCTTTACCTGGCTGGTTAGCTGTTCACATGTCAATTAGCCTGTCAAGTGATAAAGTAGAAAAATAGTATAATAGCATACAGAGTAATTAAGTGTCGCCATCCAATAGAACTTCTTATGATGATATCAATGTTTTATATCTGCACTGTCCGATATGGTAGCCATTAATCCCATGTGGCTGTAGAACACTTGAAATGTGGCTGATGTGACTGAGTACCTGAAGTTTTACTTTCATTTCATTTTAAATAATTCACATTTAAGTAGCCACAGGTGTCCAGTGGCTGCTACCACACTGGGCAGTGCAGATTTGGAGTACAAACTTCAGGCTCCATCTCTACTAGCTATGTGCATTTGGGCCAGTCACCTCTCTTAGCCTGAGTTTTCTGAATCTGTAAAATGGGAGTAATAATAAATTATTATGAACATTAAAAGAAATTACATATGTAAAAACATAGCAGTCATTGGTAATAGCAAACACTCAAAATAATAGCTGTTATAATGACAATTACATAACAACATAACTATCACTGATTGCTGTTATTGTTAAGTGTATTTTCCATTCTGTAACATCACCCTAGTATGCCAGGGCGGAGTTGAGGAGGAATTTATCTTTTAAGCTTTTGTACTTCAAACTCATACATTAAAAAATTAATTTCCATCAAAAGTGCAAATCTTTTTCCTTACCGTTCCTTACCCTACTTTGCTATATATCCCTCTTTCTGAAGCACTATGTGTTTCCTTACTTCTTTACTTGCCAGTGAGAAAGTTGGATATTAAACAGGCCTCCTCAGTATGTTGATTCTTTTACTACTCAATGTGCACCAAAAGGGGCCTGGCTGATGTCTTCCACCTAGTGACGCAAATGGGACTGTGCGCGGGTCTCTAGGTGCTTTAATCCTTTTAAAGAGCTTAGCCATCTGTAACTTGTTCTGTGCTCTAGCGTCACTAGCTTTTTTCTGTTTTTCAGTGTTACTATGCTTCTGTATTTTAGATTATCTTTGCAGGCTTTTTCTCATTACACAAGACTTCTCCCCTCTCTTCATTGTGTAGACAATGCCCACTCATCCCTCCAATCTCATCAAAGGCTTTTCTTGTTCACCAACTGAATTGGCTCTCCTTCCCTTACCATCATATACTGTCTTTTACATCCCCTTCATGGTACTTATAGATATGTAATTGTACACTTGCATATGATTATTCGATTTTGAGTCATATGTGTTTGCCATACTATAAACTCCAGGAGCCAGCAGACATATTTATTTTGTTTAATCTTATGTTGTGTTCCTAAGATGGAATCTGGCACATAGTAGGCATTCAATAAAAATGTGTTGTTACTGCACCTAATTAAACACACACACACACACACACACACACACACACACATACACACTCTACCCCAGGAAAATTGATGCTTTATCCAATGCTTTCTTACCTGCTATTCTGTAAGAAATTCTTCCTTCATTCTGCTATTCACCTACATTCTTTATATTTTTCTCCAGTCCAATAAATCATTGTATTCCTTTACATATCTGAGACTCTCTAATATCAGTCTGTCCTTGAATCTTACAGTTCTATTTTAGTATCTTTTTCTTAGTTTTTATATCTGCATTTAAGAATATCTCTGCCCATATTAATTTTTCAAATCTGTTCATGTAATTTTGATATAATGCCTTTCTCTGTCTCTTTAGGATGTAATGACCATGGATGGGTTTCTCTATGACATCACAGAAAAACAAGTGTATCACATTGGGAAGCAGGTCCTCTCAGCTTTGGTAAGCTGGGCCGAATGACAACAGACCTTAGGGATTTTCCTTGTTAGTCTGGCACTTGATGTCATATTTATATTCCTAAATGGAGCATATATTATAAGGAAAATCAGATGGAAGTGAGAAGGCAGAAGCTGAAGCACTGAAAAATTATTTTCAGTTCTTTCTTTATGAAATGGTTTAGATAACATACTACAAGATTGATAATTCTAGGTGGAAAGTAGTTAATTTAGGGTTTTTAGAAAGAACAGGAAGGGTTTTAAAAGGTTTCTCAGTCTTAAACTTTGAAAACCAGGGCCCAGAGCTTCATACCCTTACTTCCCCATACATATTAATATTAATAGATGTAAAAAGGGCAAATAGGGAAACAGATTGGGAGAAGATATGAGAAGATAAACTAAATGGGCAAAAGGCTACAGAACCAGAGGGAAGTATACCATTTTAGACCTGAGAAACAAGAAATACTAGTTCAGAACATGTTTGGTTGGAGAGCTGCTTTGGTACTGAATGTGATAGGGATCCATATAATAGAAGGGATCCCCATTACAAAGAAGGAACAAATGGAAGAGCAGGAATAAGCAGGGGTAATAGTGAGGTCATTCCTTTTTTTAAACCAACTTAAATAAAGAGGTAAGAGAAAGAAGAACTCAGGGTTTAAGAGAAAAATCTCTGAGGAAATTTAGATGACTATGTCTATAAAATTATTCAGAGAATTGTATTTAAAACAGCATTTGTTATAGAAAATGAGGGCTCTGTGAAGCTTCTACTTCAAGTGTTCTGCCATCTGGAGGTATGAAATATACTGGGGATCTAAATGGAATAAGGGGAAACTTAGAAAAAAAGAAGTAGTGAGATGAGAAAAGAGCAGTAGTTCGAGTTGAAGTTCCCGTAGGGCAGGGGAGAGAGCACATCACATTACTGAATATTATCTCTGGGGTTTGAAGGACCTAGTTGATACATTTCCTTGATAAAGTGAGGGTGGCAGCATGCCACCTTCCTTGTATTCTGAACCATAAATGCAGAGGTGTCCTGTTGGGATGAGTTGATTCCATGGATGCTTTCGCTGGGGCCCTAAGTTACCAGTTATAAGATGATATCATACTATTTTTTCTTACTTTTCACAGCCCCAAAGTTACTACATTATTTAATTCTTTTCATTATAGTATAATTTATTTGTTCTAAAACTGCACCAGAGAGAGAAAATTGTTAGTCACTGTTTCCTTCATCATCAGTGAATGAAAATTACCATCTTAATCTTTATTTTTTCATATCATGTTGTCTGGTAATCGTAGGCCTCAATCTTTAGCTCTTTGGTCATGCTTAGCTTTCCAGTTCCTGCGTATGCCTTGCATGACTTGATGTTGGGGCCAGTGATTCCAGCAACCCAGTGTCGTGCAGGTGCAAAGGTTCTCAAATGCCTTGTTGATTGTGCTTCGTATCACTTAAATATTTATTAAAAATATAGAGACCAGGTCCCTTTGCCTAGATTTCATTTAAGTAAATGTGGAGTAAAAATCTTGTATTTTTAGAAAGCTCTCAGGCAGTTCTGATTTTCAGCCAGGCTGAAATCTAAAAGATACTTCCTTAGTTCATCGCGCCTTGTTATTTTAGGAATAAAATGAAGTGAGGTGAAACTTCATATGATGTATTATTATGGCACTCAATTTCTCTATGTACACACTACCTTGTTTTGGGGACTGCTGCTAGAAAACTGACAGCCACTCCCTTTTCCGGTTGCTAGCGGGATCCTCTCTGAGAGAGAGAGATGAAGTCAGGCAGGGGTTAGGGCTGGACGCCCAGTGGGTGAGTAGACATTCCGAATCCAGTATTAGTGTTACTTGGATTATTTGCTCTGTTTGGTAATCCTAAACAATTTGATAGCTAAAACACACACACACACACACACACACACACACACACGAGAAATGCTGGTTCAGAACATGTTTGGTTGGAGAATTGCAAAATGTTTGGTTCACTATTATGGCTTGGATGTTGTATGCATATATATGCCACACTAGCCAGGACAGATATATATATATATATATATATATATATATATATATATATATATATATATATATATATATATATATAGCAGTGTTAATGAGACTTGTTTGGAATAGCAAATGTTCTTGTCTTTTTGCTGATTCTTAGCACTGCTTCTCCTTGTGTGAGATCCAAGCCATGGCCTCAGACAGCTGGTCTATCTTTGATCTCACGTTGACAGGAATTTCTTCAGGATAAACATCTGTTCCATGGGGATGTGGCAGCCCGCAATATTCTGATCCAATGTGACCTTACGGCTAAGCTCTGTGGACTGGGCCTGGCTTACGAAGTCCACACCCAAGGGGCTATCTCCTCTGCTCGCACCATACCTCTCAAGTGGCTCGCCCCAGAACGGCTACTGCTGAGGCCAGCTGGCATCCAAGGAGACATGTACGGCTTGTTCCTTCCCTTTGGATTTCTCCCCTTCTTGACCTGTGTGCCCTCTGGTTCCCGCCCATGGCAGCATCTGTTGCCAATTATGTCTACAAATGAAATCTCCACTTAGAAGTCAGACAGACTCTCAAGCAGAAATGCGTGTTATGGACTGAGCTCATGTTTGGCATCTGGCTGCAACCCTTTTTAGTGCCTTTGAAATATTCCTTCTGTATCGGATTAGCAGCCTTAATTAAGAAAGCAAAAAGAAAAATGAAAAGATTATTCACAGTGATATCTATAAAGTCCTTTTTATTTGAAGGATGTGGGTCCAATTAATTGAAAGTCTAGTTAAACCAGGAATTATTAAAATAAAGAGAAACACACATATGTCAAATAATTTAACTGAAAACATATAGATGAATATTTATTTATTGATCCTGTGGAGGAGGGCCAAGGGCTTTTTTTTTTTTTTTTTGAGGATGGACCTGCAAAATGGTGTTATATGTTGTTTCTTGAATGTATCCATAGTGAATTATTTTTACATTTTGGATTGGGATGATTCTGAGTGAGAAAACCTGAAAACAGATGTGAAGCAATTTGACCACACATTTATTGTTATTTTTCCTATTTTTTTACAATTGTGTCAACCACACAATTTGATACCACTTTGTTTTTAGCAGCTTATTTTTACAGAATATTTTCAAAGTATTTAACTTACTTTCCAGGGAGCTAATATGGTTTTAAATTTATATTGAATTAGCATGCATAATAAACATTTAATTGATTACATAATTCCATGTACGATTGGCATAAACAGGACTGTAAAGAATCACAGTTAACTTTTGGGAACCATGTAACTCACGTGGTTGGAGAATGCGTAGATGGGACACACACTCTGTTTTACTAGCTGTGAATGTCGTAAGTGGCAGAGAAAATTTAGAATGTCAGTTTATACGGTTAAGAGACTTCCATTGCTGCCTCACCAATGCCTGCTTGTCAACAGACATCTGGGAGTGCTAAGGTTAACCGGGAAATAGTGTTCATGTAATGATGATGTCATAGAGTAGTGAAATATACATCTCTCAAACTATATTGCTTAGGGAAATATGTGTTCCAAGTATGTGTAAATCTCGTTCTGTTAATATTGATTCTAGGTTTGGGCTATTAGATCTCCGGAGGGAATAGTAGGTAAATTATAACTCTCCCTTGGCCTTGTGCTAAGAATAAAGTTTAGCATTTCAGCAGGAAGGAATAAAAAGGATGAAAGCTGTGCAGAGGGGAATTTATGTTTGGGTGAATGTGTTTGTGTGTTTGTGTAAACACACCCACAATTTACTCAATAATAGTAAACATCTATTACTATGAAATATACAAAAAAGGAGACATAAATCCTGTCCTCAGAGAGATCGCACACCGCGGGGACCAGACAGAAATGCTTTCTAATGGCACTAGTACTTGGGTTATTTTATCAGACACCCTCGTGCCCTTTCATTGCCTTCTTTATAGCGCTCTTCCTGAAGGCCTCTGATATTTAACTGGGCTCTCTTTAGGAAAGGCGGAAGTAGAAATGAAGTAAACGGCTTTGTTTCTTTTACAGATGGTCCTTTGGGATCCTGCTGTACGAAATGGTGACTCTAGGTATGTACCTGTATGCAATATGTTTATTTGAGTGATGGCTGACATGTTTATTTGGAAGGGGTTTCAGTACAATCTCTGAGGTTTGAACTGGGCTGACGTGAAATCCTCCTTTTAACTTGCTTTTGCTTGCTTTCTCTTTTTCTTCCCTCAACACTTTACCAAGTCCAAGGATGTTTTAAAATACAAAAGGTAATTCCAAGAGTGATCTTCAATAACATAACAATGTTGTCTTCAGATTTATTAACCCATTTGATTGAGAAACTGTAGTACCTTCCCTCATTTGGGGAGTGGATAGCAGGTATTATTCTTTACTTTGCTTTATCTTGTTAACTTTCCTAAAGCCTCAACATTGTCCTGAATTATCAGTTTTTCCCTCAAACACCTTCCCCCTACCAAATGTCTCTAAGCTATCTCTATACTTGATCACCATGGAGCCAACTATATTATATCTAGTATTTTTCTTATGGTTTATATTTACTTACCTTTTGCAGGCAGTTGGCCCAGGTAGATGGAGAGTAGGGTTAGTTATAGCTCCTAGGCTAGGGGACCTAAAGTTCTCTCACTACTCCGATTCTTTCCATACCAACAGGGGCACCACCGTATCCTGAAGTCCCTCCCGTCAGCATTCTACAGCATCTCCAAAGAGGGGAAGTCATGAAGAGACCCAGTAGTTGCACACACCTCATGTAAGTGGCTTGTAAGGCGTACTCTTCTCATTCCAAATCTCTTTTGCTCCCTATCAATCATGCTCTTTTCAGGTATCCTCGCTAGCTGTCTTTTCTGCGCTAATGTACATCCCTACCCCAAACCTGTGCTGTAAAAACACATCTGCTCATATGTCATATACCACATATACCTGAGTATAATGTATATGTGCATGTATATACTCACACACAACATGCAACCACCGAGATCTATGTTAGGAATCTAAGTCTGATAAAGCTCAGTTCTTCTAGAAGCTTCTAAAATAGGTAAGAAGCAGACCAAATGCAGTGCATGTACAGTAGTCTTTTATTTGTCTGAATGTCTATCTCAGACATTTGTCTAAATGTCAACTGCCAGCCTCAGCTCTAATACAGCTGTCATAAAATCCGTTGCATTGGAGTTATTCATTGGCTCTTATTTAGTATTTAACTTTCAGAAATGATTGACTATCTGATTTTGGAGCTCTGAGCACATTAGAAGCCAACTGGAAGAAGGAGGTAGGAAGAAATTGTAAGGACAGAAGAAGTACAAAAGAGATGGTGACAGAACATAAGAAACTATTAAATTATTTATGAGAAGGTAGTAGAGACTATAATATATTATTAAATATTTCTATTGAAATTGTTGCTATTTTGTAAATCTTTCAGCATTGAAGGGGTACATTTCAAGGTGGGTCGCCATACAATAAACACTTACTATATCAACCAGATTGTAAATGTTAACTGTTGTAACTATAAATACACCTAGCGTAGTGATTGATGCTGGCTAGGCATTCTAGAATCAAACTGCTGACAAGTATTTCTTGCAAGCTTTCTATGTATAAAAGACTGTCCTTGATACTGGGGGAGATACTTAACTGATAAAGTAGCTAATCTTGAAAAACTTAACATCAGATGAGGAGATATCTGAAACAACATGAAAATAATCATAAAATGTCAGGCAATAAATAGAATGGTTAAAAGCTCAGATTCATCTCAGAGTCGAAAAGACATACATTCAGTTCTAGTCCTGCTACTTTACTATATATTGTTTTCCTATTTTAAAATAGGTACAATGGTAATCCTACCTCAAAGTTATTGTGAAGCTACAATGAAATAATGGGTGTTAAGCTCCACTTCCATGCCTTACGCACTAAGTTTAAACATTAGCAGTACTATTCAAGGAGCATCTTTTACAAAGTCTTATTGCACAATGCTTGTGAGCGTGGGAAACATGGTGAGGGGCTGAGGTTTACAAGGGAAGGTTTCACAGAGGAATTGAGATTTAAAACCATCCTGAAGGTCAGAGAGGACATTCGAGGGACTGGGCACAGCACGAGCAAAGACAGAATTGGGTGTCAACAACCACATCCAGGGCATAGCAAGACTCTGACTTGGCTTTCAGCCAAGAGAAGGCTTCACTTAGGCAAGGCCTATGTGGTTGAGGAGGTAGCGGGTAGGCTGTGGACTTCGTACGGTAGGTAGTGGGAAACCTCTGTGGGTTCTGCAGCAGGGATGGGGTGTGATGAAAGTGAAAACAGCATTACACATGCTCTAAACTGGACTGAAGAAAGGCTAGATTAAAGGTGGTAAATGCCTTTATTTAGATTAAAGTGATTTCTGGAAGAAGGTTAATTACAAAAGGGGGGAAATGACCTGGATTAATGGAAGGAAAAACCTAATTACCTTATCCAAAATTAATATGAATAATCTTCCATAACTTCTTATAAGTTTTTAATTTTTTTAAATTTTTCAATTACAGTTGATGTACAATACATTAGTTTCAGGGGGACAACATAGTGATCAGACATTTACATAACTTATGAAGTGCGCACCTCAGTGAGTTTAGTGCCGGTCTCATAACCATACATAGTTATTACAGTATCATTGACTGCATTCCCTGTGCTGTACCATAACTTCTTATTTTCCTGGCTGTCATGTATCTTTTACTGGTAGATAAGTTCTAGCAACTGTCTGGAATGCTGCAAGTTAGTAACATCTAAATATGAGAGCACAACTTCTGAAATTGCTTTTGTCAATAGAATGGGGGGAAAACTGCTGTTATTCTGACTGTAGCCTGAAAAATCTTCCGCCATCCCTGTGATAAAAAGGGCTCTGTTGAGAAGATGATGTGAAGAGACTTAGTATTAAGGGGATGCGATGAATATCAATCTCTGGGAAGAATATAGTAGTCAGGACAATGAGAAGTAGATTAAAGAACTGCAGGGTGTTTTGTTGAGGTTCGTTAGGTGAGGAGACGTGCTCCTCATACGTTTGCCTTGCCAAGCAAGTCAGTTTTTCTGGGTTCCCTTTCAGGTATAGTCTTATGAAGTCCTGCTGGCGCTGGAGAGAGAACAGCCGCCCCTCACTTAAAGAGCTCTGCTCACGCCTAAACACTGCTGCTCAAACTGCGGATGACAAAGTTGTGTTGCAAGTACCAGAGCTGGTGGTTCCTGAACTGTATGCAGCTGTGGCAGGCATCAGCGTGGAGAGTCTCTCCCACAGCTATAGCATCCTTTGAAGGCTCTGGGGCGCGAACATTTATATGTGATCATATACTCGAGGAACCAATTCCTCTGAGAACAGAGGATGGACTTTCTAGTGGGACATAAAGGGAGAAGTGTCACATGGAGCCTGGATGTCCCCCTGTACATTTCCCTAGATGGGTGAAATGATGCTGGGTGAGATGCTACACACCTCATACCCTTAAGGTTGACAAAATACAGTTTCCTGTACGCTGTCCCAGTCCTAAAGACTCAGGGTAGAAGTGGCGCACAGTGTGGCTACTAAGGAGGTTTTAGAAACCTGCCATTTTGGATGTCATGGCACAAACAAGCTGGTCCCTCTCACCACAGGCTAGTTTCCTCTTGACGTATGTTTTTTTCTAGACCATTATAAGGTCCAAGGAAATTAGAATCAAATGAGGAAATAGCCAAAAAAAGGAGTTGATGAGAAAGAAAACGAAAGGTTCTATTTGCTCAGGGATATAGATGTGGACCAAGGTCATCCTTCAAAGACACGTTGGAGGAAAGACGTGAAGTTCCACGTAATGGTCCCTTCAGGCAGGGCTGGAGGAGAACCAGGAGGGAAAATTTCTGAGTTTCCCCCAGGCATGGGTAAGAGAAAGATGGTCCCCCTTTCCCTAATGCTGAGGCAGGTGAACCCTGTTGATACTATGTTTAACTAGAAGCTAGAGAGGTCATTGTATGATTAAGAACATTTCAACATGTTTTTTTTTGTTTTTTGTTTTTTTTTTAAATCAGGCTAGCTTCTTGGTCCCTATAAGACTAAGGACACTGAGTCCAGTGAGGCTGATGATTAAAATACGGTGCGTGTTTAATAAATAGGAAAGGCAGAAACCAAGCAAGAATGTTTAGTAGGCCAGAAGGTCTTTAACAAGGCCTAGCGATGGATACCCTAGAAAGAAGGATGGTAGCTTCCTATTTTCAATCATCCATTTGTGTACTGTGAAACTTATTTCATTAAATTAATATTTATTGAGTGAAAGTGGGTTTTCAGGTATACAGCTGCTAAAATCTCTACAGTAGGGAGGATAAAAGTAAATAAATGGAAGTTAATGTTGACAGAAAAATTCAAGAGATAATCTACATTGCCAGAAAATGGATAAAATGGGTATAATACTTATCTCACAGGGTTGTTGTGAGGACTGAATGAGAGTATTTGTATAGTATCTGGCACATAATATGTGCTCAATAAATGTTAATTTATTTTCTTTCCCCTTTCCTATCCTAGAATCTTTTATGCCTTTTTCATTTAAAATCTAATCTGGCCAAGAAGAAAACCTTGGTCATCAGTCACACATGCCTAAAGGCAATGGTATGATTCAGGTGCCACAGGACTAAAAGGTTGAAGTCATCATTTTCGTGTGACCTTCTGGGTGACGACAGTAGTCTACTACTGCAAAATACTGAAACTACGATGATGGCAATTCAGCTGAACATGTGGTCTGTGATTTTAAAGACTACTCACTCGGGGCACTCTAGGAAGGACATCTAAGCCTGCTGTAGGAAAGGTGACTGGCAGCTGAATTATTTTGTAGAAGTTAAGATCCTGACAGAGTCATGATGAGTCATCCAACTAAATAATGATTCTTACACCTGCAGGAATACCACAATGACTCGTCAGAATTTAAATGGGTAGTAAGTGGCAGTAGAGCAAAGGGAGGTTGAGTGGCTTGGCACAAAATGATAAAGTCTCAGGGAATCTTGTTATTGCTTATGGGTTGTTCATTTGAGTCAAATTTACACAGTATCTGTTTATTCAACTATTTTTTTAAAACTGAGTGTTAAGGACAACACCACCAGATATTGTACTAGGTATTGAATAAAAAAAATAGCTTTTGATCACAGTCTACAAAGTAAGACATTATACACAGATTTGTATGAATATGTGTAAATTACGCATTGTAGTTAAGTGCTATGAAGAAGTGCGTAGGATAGTAGAAGGGAGTATAAAATAGAGGAGCTGTCTGAAGAGATGGCATTTAAACCAAGACCGTAGGGATGGGTGAGTAAGCCTGACAGGCTGAAGAGAGACTTCCAGGACTACACGTGTGAAAATTCTGAGACCGGAAACTGTAGAACTGACAAGAGGCAAGTGGGATGGGAGCATAGTGAGGTAAGAGGAAATTGGGACATGATGAAATTGTTCTTTCATACCATGTGTTAATATTTGTTTTGGAAGAGGGAAAGAAGCAGATAATTGCTATATTAAATTTTTACCCATAATTCTGTTTTTCTGGATTCAGGTCTGGAACACTGGATACACTAAATTATTTGTTCTCAGAAAACTGGGTCTTGGACATGGACAATGATGTGGGGATTGACTGTAGAAGTGAGGGAAAGGCTGGGTGGAGGAGGACGAAGGGGGAAAATTGGGGCAACTGTAATGGCGTAAAAAATAAAATGTACACACACACACACACACACACACACACTTGTAACAAAAAAGAAAATCAGGTCTTTACCTCACTTGGCCAGGCTTTCTCCAAAAGGGATATTATGTGTCTGGCATCTTTGATTTATCAGCTATACCACGTATTTCTGGGATTCAATCTATTAAGTGTCACTTTCTATTAAGTGTCTAACCAGTTCTGGCACATAGGAAGACCTTCTATAAAGCTCATTGTATAATGCTTTCTAAGTTTTAAATCATTTTACACGCATTATGTTATTTTATGCTCTCAATAATTCTATGAGCTTGGCAAAGCTGATTGTAATACATTCATTTGGTTGATGAACAAATAAGCTTAGAGACAGTGCCTTAATGGAGGTTAGGTACAGGTAAGTGCTGGGAGCGAACCCCAGGTCTTTGGACTGCCACTCTTTTTACTGAATCCCACTGAAGGCTAAAGGTCATCAACAGAGAGGTTTACTCTGTATGTTGGTAAAAGAAGGATAATCAATAGTAGATGAAACATAGACTTTCTGTAAAAGCTCACCTTATTCTTCACTGTCCTTCAAAACCCATCCCACACAGGAGCATTCTTTACTTCCCCAGTTTAATTCTGTCTGGTAAGAAACATGAGCTGAACTATTTGATCTTTTTTTTATATTCAAAATATCAAAATTTGTATTTGTTAAAAATTTTTATTGTATTTTTCCCCTACCACTTAACCCCCTTATACCCCCCTTCTCACTGCATTCACTACACTACACTGTTGTGCATGTCCATGAGTCCTTTTTCTTTTTTGCTCAGTCCCTTCACCTCCTAACCTCCCCACCTCTAGCTGTCATCATGCTTTCTATCTAAGAGTGTCTCTAGTTTGCTTGTTATTTGAGTTTGTTCATTAGATTCCACATATGAATGAAATCATATGGTGTTTGTCTTTCTCTGACTGGCTTATTTCACTTAGCATAATGTTCTCCAGGTCCATTCATGTTACCACAAGGATAAAATTTTCTTCTTTTTCACTGCCAAGTAGTATTCCATTGTGTAAAATGTCCCATAGTTGTTTTATCCACTCATCTATTGATGGACAACTGGACTGCTTCCATATCTTGGCAATTGTAAATAATGCTGCAATGAACTTACGGGTGCTTATGTTCTTTTGAATTAGCATTTTGGGTTTCTTTGTATGTATTACCAGAAGTGGGATAGCTGGGTCAAAAGGCAGATCCATTTTTCATTTTTTGAGGTTTTTCCATACTGCTTTCCACAGTGATTACACCAGTCTGCATTCCCACCAATAGCTCAAAAGGGTTCCCATTTCTCCACATCCCTTCCAGCATTTGTTGTTTGTTGATTTATTGATGATAGCCATTCTGAAAAGTGTGAGGTAGTATCTCATTGTGGTTTTAATTTGCATCTCTCTGAGGATTAGTGACATTGAGCCTCTTTTCACATGTCTGTTGGCCATCTATACAATCTCTTTGGAGGAGTGTCTATTCAGGTCTTTTGACCATTTTTAAATTGGATTTATTACTTTTTTGTGGGGCTGTTGAATTTTATAAGTTCTTTATAAATTTTAGATATTAATCCCTTATCAGATGTATTGGTGAATTTGTTTCCCCATTCCTGGGTTGTCTTTTTATTTTGTTGTTTTCTTTTGCTGTCCAAAACTTTTTAGTTTGATGTAGTTCCATTTACTTATTTTTTCCTTTATTTCCCTTATCTGGGGAGATATGTGGGATAAAAAATTGCTATGAGCGATGTCTGAGATTTTACTGCCTATATATTCTTCTAAGATTTTTATGGTTTTGGGACTAACATTTAAGTCTTTAATCCATTTTGAATTTATTCTTGTGTGTGGTGTAAGAGGGCAGTGTAGTTTCATTTTTCTGCATGTATCTGTCCAATTTTCCCAACACCACTTACTGAATAAACTTTCTTTAGCCCACTGTATGTCTTGCTTCCTCTGTCAAATGTTGGCTATAAAGGTGTGGGTTTATTTCTGGGCTCTCTATTCTGTTTCTTTGATCCGTATATCTGTTCATCAGCCAGTACATGCCGTTTTGAGTAGGCCTTATTGTATAGTTTGCTATCAAGCAGCATGATTCCTCCAACCTTGTTTTTTCTTCCTCAGGATCACTGTTGGTATTAGGGTCTTTTGTGGTTCCACATAAATTTTTGAAATATTTGTTCAAGTTCTGTGAAATATGACACTGGAATCTTTTGATCTTGTTACTGCCGCAACTCCACAGGGCACTAAAGCTTAACCCTTACTGAAAGAAAGAAGTTTTACTATTACAAAACAAAATAAAAACCTCTTTATCTACCAGAACTGTTGGGATTTCCATTTTCCATGTGTTCAAAATTTCAGCCCTCTTGTTTGATGGATTCTTTCTACTTTGTCTGTTACTTAAAGGTTTCAAGTTGCCGATTAACTGGGGTGGCCCACAGGGGAAAGCCCTGTGTTAGGAACCTAGCCGGAGGAAGACTCGTATTCAGGTCTAACATTCCCACTCCCGGTTTTAGCTTCACTGATCCCACCAGCTAGAGCGGAGTAATGCTGCACCCAACTCTCAAAAGGCCGCAAGAATGACACCCGAAAAGTAAATCGACTTGCAAACCCTAGTTCTCACCTTATAAAAAAAGTTATCCTACTTTCAGGATTCCAAGCTTTGCTAATATAATAAATATAATATAATGGAATTATAATTAATATAATATATAATATAATAATAAATTTACTTAATTTGGAAAATAACACGCTTTAATCCTCGGCAACGCAAAGTTCAAGTCCCTGCCGCCCTTTCTCCTGCGTGTTCAGCACTCAAAAACCCAGCCCCCCTCCCCGCTTTTCCCTGGGGGCCAGGGAGGCGGGAGATGCTCGCCCCTGTGACGCAATCATCCTGAGCCACTGACGTCACTTCTAGGCGCCGGGCGGCACGTTGGCCGAGCCTTCGGCGGGCTTTCGGCGGAGAGCAATGGCTTTGGCCAGCGATTTCTATTTGCGCTACTATGTGGGGCACAAGGGCAAGTTTGGACACGAGTTTCTGGAGTTCGAGTTCCGGCCGGACGGTGAGCGGAGGAGGCGGGGTGGGGCGAGCGGCCCCCGGGGGCGTGCGAGTGTTCCACGGGGGCTGCGGCCACTGCTTCTGGACGCATAAATAGGAGCTTGAGGATACAGGGGGCGTGGATTGGTTTTGCGAATGAAAGGGAGTTAATCGGTGGACATTAATTCGGAAAAGCTAATCCTGGCAGATAAAAGGTGAATCCACAGTAATTAGCATCCCAGCGTCAGCCCACGGGGAGGCCCTTAAAGGACTAGTTTATCGACCTACTAATAGGACATTTTAAAGAATATCCCCAACATGTGGTGGTCTAATGGATACTAAAAATCATCCGGTGGTCAGCAGTCTTCGGACTACCCATTTCACCCATCATTCATTCAGACGTTGTACGTGAGGCAGCGTAAACGAGTAAGACCCGCCCTGAAGGGGGGAGCCCAGTATGTGGAAACAGGAGTGTAAGGATCCGTTTTGGGTGCTGAAATACAGCTGTTCTCTCTAGCATGCATTAAGAATACAAAAAAAGGGATGCGGTTAGTTCTGCATGAAGGAGTGAGGAAAACTTCCTAGAGAAGGTAGCCGACAGTTGAAATGACTCTTGAAATAGATATTTTCTTAGCTGGGGAGCAGACGTTTCTTTTTTGAATGCATTTTATGTGTTGGGCAACATGTAAATACAAAAACCGAGGATATAGTAATGAATGAGACTCTTTAATTTCCCACAATGAATTATGTCTTAGTGGGTCACACAGTCATGAAACTAACCGTAAATCATTATGTATATTATGTATTAAGTGTCACATCCATGTTTTGGACAAAGTTCTATGAGAGCTTGAAGGAAAAATTAGGGGAGGATCACATATTAGGGAAGGGGAAGAGGATCAGACATTTCAGCCAGAGCTCAAGGTAAGGACAGCATTGCAATCATTTAGAAACTAATCGCCTTATTCTCCATTGTTTTCCCTATGTTTCTCTCTAAATTAGTTAAGGAAACAATTTTTATGAATTTTCCATCTTTTTTTATGTGATACTGTTTTCAGTGCCTTTGCCTATGAATAGTTTCAGCTCTTAGCCATTAGCATAAATTAAGTAGTCTAATATTATCAGGGAACTTTCATGCCAGAACTGTGGTTCTCATCTGTTTATCTGCCACCACCCCATCCACACACTTCATCGATAACAGTGAGTCACAAAGGCAGTGATTCCTCAGGGGCTCATCTCATTAGGTTTACCTGTCCTTTTAGAGTATCAGGACCAGGTTACTTGTGCCTCTGGCTAACTGACTTGAGGAGAAGCATCCATCAGGGAGTACAAAGTCATGATGGATTAAAATTAAATATAAACAAACTGGCCAACTTTTATCTAGAAGCAGCACATAGTTCATATGCTTCCTAATCACAATTCTAAAATGTTAGCATTGCCGTAGTATTATACATACATTAATTTGAAGAAAAATAATTAGAACATTTTGGAGTAATGGGGCAACGTGAGTATTGAAAGAAGGTAGACCTAGAGCTGAATCTTGTGTGACCCTGGGCGAGTTACTTAACTCTGTTTTCTCAACTATGAGTGAGTGGGAGAATAAAACCATCCTTTTAGGTTCGTGTAAGTGATTAGATTAAATGCTCTGGGCTAATCAGATCGCACCAATGCAGACATACAACATAAACTTTAAAAGAAATTTTTTTTCCTTTTTCAGGTCCCCTGTCTAGTTCAGGACATAGCTTAAGAAAATGAGTCTTAAAAATGGCCTTCCCATTATATTGAAGGCATGGAATATTGAAAAATTATATTGAATGTTTAAAAATTATATCAAAGGCATGGAGTATTTTAAAAGTTGCCTAACTTCAACTGCGGCCAATTTACCAGCACTATTTTGAGTGTCAACATTCTAGGATTGGTCTTGTGCTAGCTAGGAGGGGAGAAATATTAAAAGTAGTATATAAAATGGAATTTATCTTCAAAATTGCTTACGATGTCATTTCTTTTATTTTTTTAGCAGTTTTTGCTGTTATAGATTGAATTTTTTTCCACTCCCCACAGGAAAGCTTAGATATGCCAACAATAGCAACTATAAAAATGATGTCATGATCAGAAAAGAGGTAAGTTCTTTTGGAATGTCTAATTTTTTACAGATATCCATTTTTCTCATGTCTGTACTGAATTCACAAAAGTACATATAAGGCTGTATTATAAAGAGGAAGCCAATTTATAAATTGAAAAGGGAATTCACTTAAATTAGATATAATTGTAGCATCAATAACAACAAAAGAAGCAATCTGAATATAAGTCATAGTCCCACATTTGACAATATCATTTAATTCATTTTGTAATTAATTTGTCTTTTTACTCTGTTCACTATTTAAAATGGTAATCATGATTTAAGAATGGTATGAATTTTAATCAAAGGCTTAAAAGTTAGGAATAAGAAAAAGTTCAGATCACTCTGATGTGTACTTGGATTTGTCTCTGTTCACTTCATAAATTTTTTGGTCGTTACTATTAACCACGGGGAGAGATTTGAGTCCCATGTTACCAAGGCAGGGTTTAAAAAGGGGGCTAAGTGATGCGAAGAGGGAGAAATATTTATTAAAAGAAAGGGCAAGAGAGTGAAGAAGAATCATAAGATGGATGAGTGGTTCTCTCCCATTTTTTACTTTGGCATCAGAATTAAATTTTTCTGTGATACTCTCTTTGGACGTTTGGAGTTCGTAACTGTTTAATCATGTTATTCCGAGTTGTGAGAAGGAATAGAGAGGCGCTCTGAAATTTTTATTGTAACTTATTTTTAGGCGTATGTACACAAGAGTGTGATGGAAGAACTGAAGAGGATTATTGATGACAGCGAAATTACAAAAGAAGATGATGCTTTGTGGCCTCCCCCTGACAGGGTTGGCCGGCAGGTTTGTAATTAGTGATTCCTTAAATGCATAAATATTAAAATTGTTAATATCATTGTTATGTTTTTCTTATTTATTTACAATGGGTATTCATTGATTCTTTAGTTTTCTGTTAGTAGGTATCTGGTAAATAGTTTTTTTTCCTGAGCCTTATGCTCCCTTCTAGTAGCAAAGGAGTTGATGCTTAGCTCTAAATTTAGCTATCTTCCCGAACAATCTGTTGTGGCCACTCAGCCAAGGTTAGGATGTTTTCACATTGATGTAGTTTCTATTATACGTTAATTAATTTTATTAAGAACAAATATAGATACCTATTAAATTTGAGACTTAAGATTCTCATTGATTATGCACAATTTACTTTCTCCAAATTTATAACTTTGAAAACTCTTATTTGCATCTCTTGCTCCAGAGAAGGATTTGCTTGGTTTCTTTGTTCAAACTGACCCCTGCCCTTGCCTCTCATATTTCCCTCAGAGTAATTGATGTGTCTTAGAGGCTTCTGAGAGCTCCAAAGGCAGATTTCCTTCAATAGAAAGACAGTTTGATTTCTGAATTGGTCCTTTTGAACTCTGGGAGAAAGGAGCTATGACCCCTGGAGAAAGAAACATGTAATTTCACGTTTGTTTGCCCTGAGGATTATACTTTGTAACACCTTTGACTAGAAGAAAACAGGGAACAAACAGATGTTGACCTTCTGTAGCAGTAACTTAACTCTTGTGTTTAAAGAAACATTATTTGTGAAGTCAAAGGTAATACATAACATTATTTATGCCTTGCAAATGCTTTTAAAAGTAAGTTTAGATCTGTTAGTTTTGCGTACATACACATATGTACTGAAAAAACTCCAGAGAATCCAGTATTTCATCTACTCACTTGATGATGTGGTTGTGTGTTTTGCTTATTAGGGAGGGTTAGGCATGCTCCAGAAATTGTTTGTTGGTCTTTAAGTCAAAGATTTTATGTTTGTTTGAGAACTTTAGTTAGTTTTGAATTTTGTGTGTGCCATAAACTGTGCATAATTAGGTCTTCTGATCAGTTGTGTATATAAGACTATCTTGAATAGCATCTGTTATTTAACCTGAAAAATTACTGCAGATATAGCCTCTTAATTGTTGTGTTTAGATTTGCAGGTAAATATAGAGAAAAATTACACAATAAGTATGGCACACTGGGAACATCTACATTATGTTATGTTTATTTTAATAGTTCTTAATTTTAATGTCTTATGAAGTCACAGTGTAACACTCTTTCAGTCTTACAGTCCAGGATTCAAATATCAACACAATCACTAACTGGTGGTTGTAAATATAAACAAGTTTTGTCCTGTGCTTTCTGAGTCTTGAGTTTCACAGTTGTAAAAGTAGGCTAATAAAGTCTATTTGACAAGCATATTTTAGGGAATTACAGATAATGTTTGTAAATTTCCTAGCAGGTTTTGACACATAGTAGGTATTAAAGTGGCACTATTATTAATGTTACACATTTTATTTTTGGAGCCTGGTAAAAAGGATAGTGTGTTTTATTTTATTAAAAGTGGCTTATTCACATATATAAGAGTGATGCCTTTAGTTTTTACTGATATTATAAGAAACATTTGTGTGTCACTCTTAAGCATGCCATTTGTTTTATAGAATCTTTATGAGATCGCTGGAGAGTAATTTTGGTTAGCCTTAATACTGGGGACTCCTGTGCAGGCGATGATGGTTTTATTTTTTTATTTCATAGACACAGTTTATGTCTAACAGGTTCCCCCCGCTGTTCCCCGGTCCTCTATTACTGTTAGAAAACCTGCAGCTAAAATTGGGACCTCTTGGTAGCAAGGGTAGTGATACCTTTGGGGTGGATTTTTATATTAACTACATTTCTCTGTTTTATTTTCTTTAGGAGCTTGAAATTGTAATTGGAGATGAACATATTTCCTTTACTACATCAAAAATAGGTTCTCTGATTGATGTAAATCAGTCAAAGTGAGTATGTTAAAGCATTTTTATTAAATTGATCAAATTTATTAGAGCGGTTCATTTTAGAGCTCTAGGCAGTGTGCTAAGCTGATTTCATTGGCATCCTATCATTTTATTATGCAGGCGTAATTCAGATTTTTATGTCATTAAAGACTTGCTGCCAAAAAAGGTAGCGGTGTATTTATTGATTCCCAAAACAAAAAAAATCTGACAACTATGAATAATAATGCCCACGTTTTATCAGCTACTTTTTATAAGAATCTGGGCACTGTCACAAAATTTAAAAGAAATCCGTGCTGGATACCAGCCTCATTAGCCCCGCATTATCTTCCTCCTGCTTGGGCTGGTCTTCAGTGAAGGGAGGAATCCCGCAGAGCTTTAGCTGCCTACGTCTGCTCAAGTTCTGTGTCCCTGTGGCGCCTGCCTTTGTCTCTTCTGCAAAACCTCTCTGCGTCCAGTTACTTCTTTCCACTCTTTCCCTCTAAAATATCCCCATGGTGTTCTTTTACTATCACTAAATTTTAATAACTGGTTTGCTTTACTGGTTTGAATATAAACTCCATGAGAACCTTGTGTATCTCCAAAATTAGCAGTGTGCCTGGCACACAGCAGATGCTTTTTGAATATTTATTAGAGGAAAGGAGAGAGGAATGAATGTCTAATAACTATTGGATATAAAAGGCTATGCTCATAAAGACAGACCAGATACTTTTAAATTATCAAAGTTGTTTTCCCACAGTTGATGAGGATGTGGCATTCATGCCCTACGGGGATTATAAATTGGTACAATATTTTTTTTTCTTATTTTTTAAAAGATTTTACTTATTTATTTTTAGAGAGGGGGAAGGGAAGGAGAAAGAGAGGGAGAGAAACATCAATGTGTGGTTGCCTCTCACACCTCTCCTACTGGGGCCTGGCCCACAACCCAGGCACGTGCCCTGATTTGGAATTAAACCCACGACCCTTTGGTTTGCTGGCTGGCTCTCTCTGAATCCACTGAGCTCACCAGCAAGGGCCAGGTACAATGTGTTTTTGAAAGTAGTTTGATAATTTGCCTCAAAAGCTATCAACATTTCATTAATCTTTTCACTTATTTTCACCATGGTAATTTTTTTCTGAGTGTCTGTGGAAATAGTCTCAAATAATGAAAAAGCTTTATTATTTAAATAGATAGTCATTAAAACCTTACTTACAATTGGAAAAATATCCAAATGTCTAACAAGGAGAGAACTTTTAAATTAACTAAGAATTACTTGTGGATTTTTTTCTTAATATAATAAAAAAGCTAATGTTATAAAGGGCCCAGGGAATAATTTTAATTATTAAAAAAAAAAAATAGAGAAACACCAAAATGTTTATAGTTATTCTGTGAGAAGTGACTTTATATAGTATGATGAATATAATTTTTTCTACTTTATAATTTTATCTGCTTTATACATTTTTGTGATGCATAGCTACTTATAAGAAAGTAAACACTTTAAATATGAGATGAATACTGGTAAAGAAAATTTATAAATTTTTTTTACAGAGAAGATAGAGATGATAATTATGGACTACTTTAACTTAATTGTTTTAGAGTTTTGTTTTAGGAATTAATTTATAGAATTATATTACAAAAAAGTAACTTTTACCTTTTTAAATTTCAGGGATCCCGAAGGCCTTCGAGTATTTTACTACTTGGTACAGGACCTGAAATGTTTAGTTTTCAGTCTTATTGGATTACATTTCAAGATTAAACCAATCTAAATTATATGTTTTTTGAAGCTGTTTTTATATTTAATTAAGGGATTGGTAAAGGGGGGTTATTTGTCATTTACATTATCAGGATTTTTATGTATGTGAAGCAAACTCATTTTTTTGTATGCAAATTGAAAATAAGAAAATATATAAACAGGCTTAATGGTTATCTTCCCTTTTGTCCAAGTGGGTTGGACAGTGCCCACACTTAGTCACTTCTGTACATAAGACACCTTTTGTTGATATTTTGCTCCAATAAAACTTACCAAAGCCTGGGTGGAGAGTGCTTTTTCCAGGAGGCTACGTCTCTCATCACTTTAAAGATAATAAAAAATTGTTGTAAGAGGTACATGCTATGGCAGAAATTCTTTCAGGTACAAATATGTAGCTAGAATAAAGGCAATTATTTCTTTCATACCTGATGGGATTTGGGTTTTTGGTAATTATAAAGGTTGATAATAGAAGGTTCTGGATTTTTTACATTTATCACAAATTCCTTAGGAATTATTTACATTGAAATGTTTTTGGTATAAGCAGTGATTTCCTGAAGGATGACAAGTAAAATCGGTACCCCAAGTTAGGCACACTTTTTATTGTGCCCTTATTCCTTATTTCACAAATACATATTTGTGTATCTTTTGGAACTAAGTGAGCTCTCAGCTTAAAATTACTTAAAATTTAGACTTAAGTGTGTGTGTATCTGTATGTTTATATTTTAACTCCTACTGAGCACAGGTCCCACTCATATTTCTCAGTTCCCTTCAACCCCTGATAGACTTGACCTTTCATTACTTCTGTTACTCTTCAACCTGAACCCCACTCTTTAAACATGTGCAGTCCTGGTGGTATAATCCACTTGCATCAGGGACCAGTCAGGTGTGACTTTAGGGTGAAAGAATTAGTCTCTGCAGTCTTGACTCTTGAGCAGCTAGACTAGAGAAACTCTGACCAGTAATCTGATATTGTAGAAGGTTCTGTGTCTGCAGTCCAAAAGGGTAGCCACTAGCTACTACCTGTGGATACTGAGTACTTAAGATCTGTCTAGTGTAACTGAGTTGAATAGTCCTATGTAATTAGAAAACATTTTTCCAACATTGTTGTGAAAAATTTCAAACAATTGTAAAATGAACATCCATATGCCAATCTAGATTCTGTAATTGACTTTTTTTTTTTTACTATAATCTGTCTTAAATCATATCCTGTTGATTTTTCACTTAAGGGTAGAATAACTACTGTGATTGGTGCCAATAGACCACTTTTTTTAGTAATATTTAGTTTTGATTAAATTTAGGTAGTCACATGTGGCTTGTGGCTTCCCTTTGGACCATGCAGCTCCAGAGCATGGCGTGGTAGCCTGTTTGCCGTGGAGCGCTAACTGGTCCTTTACACTGCATGGAAATGCGTTGCCATCCTCTCACAGATGCCGTGGAAAGTCACCTGGTCTCCGCTGCGCAAGACTATACTGTCATCACCTTCAGGTCCCTTACTGAAAACAAACATTTATGTTCAAATTGTAGACCTTGATGGATGTGCCATATAAAATCATGTTAATTTTCTTGCACTTAGATATTAGGAAAAGACAGTCACCCTTGGAACTTCCTATGGGCCCACAATTTTTGGTTGCTCCTCAAAATAACTTTTAGTCTGTGGCTCCTGTTGAATAAGATGATCCACTCAAGACTGAGCATGGTTGGGGAGAAATAATTCTCAGATGAAAAAATCTTAAAGATCTTAACTCTGTCCCCATTTGTAACTTCCCTGTAGTGCTGATCGACTTATGCTTCATCTCCACTGCCTACCAAGTTCTTACATTCAAACAGGATGAGTTATTAGGATAAATGTTTTATATTGTCTCTGATTTCTTACACCTTTGTTTGAGCTGGCTCTTGATTGTAAGCTGCTAGTAGACAATAATCATTAAAAATTAAATTTTGTGCAGCACTAGTTTTATGAGAAACGTTTTTTTAAAGATTTTTATTTCTAGACAAAAGAAGGGAGGGAGAAACGGAGGTAAATATCAATGTGTGGTTGCTCTCTTGTGCCCCCTACTGGAGACCTGGCCTGCAATCCAGATATGTACCTTGGCTGGGAAACAAACCAATGACCCCTTGGTTCATAGGCTGGTGTTCAATCCACTGAGCCACACCAACCAGGGCCGTGAGAACTGATTTTGATAGCACTCAGGTCCGTGGATACATGTACCTGCCCCCATGTCCCATAATAAAGAGACCACTTGCAATAAACATCTATTCCAAATGTTGGTTCAGGACCCCATCCCTCTTGCCCCTTCATGGGATAGAGTGTCACTACCCAGCACTAGCACAGTCTTCCATATCATAGGTTCTTTGTAAAAGTTTATTCAACTGGTTGTCTTGTAGTTACTGCCTTCAGATTATTTGTCTTTGTGACTTAGACAGAAGATACTCATTTCTGTTGCTATGGAAACCTTTCAAGTACCACGAATTTTGTGTATGTGCCTACTCATATTGCAAGTTGTATATTTGCACACATTGGCTACGGCTGTGTCTTGAATATGGCCCAACGGTGGTCCTGATTGCTCACGTGTAGTCTGAGTAGAACACTTCAACCTTGATCAACCTGAAAACAGGAGTTGTGGTACAGGTTCAACTGCTGATCCATGTGAAGTTTAAAAAAAGACTTAGAGCAGTTTCAGGTTCACAGTAAAATTGAGAGATTTACCACAATTTACAAAATTGAGAGTGACGCAGAGCATCTTTTGCGGGGAGCTGGTGGATGCTGGTGGCATGCTTTACTTCAGCGTAGGACAGGAAGAACAGCACGATGCTGTGAAATGATAAACAACTGGGGTTTGAAGCTGTGGGCAGAAGACATGAAGGTGTGACTGTAAGCGATGTGCTAAGCTTCTAGCTGACAAAGTTAGTATTGTCAGGAAAGAATGTGTAAGATGGGTGGTTTCCCAAATGAAAAAAAGCTTTGCAGCACAGCAGCCATTAAGTAAATAAGTGAATGCTTTATGTATTTCTATTATGCTTGTATAAGTGTGTTTTGCACAAAAGTGAATTTGGAAGTAAAGAATATAATTTAAATGCTTATAATATATTCTTTACATTTATCATCTTTCTGTTTTATTAACAGTGGTTGTGATGAAGTTTGCTGCTTCCAATTTTGTGCATTTAATCAAAGGCCATGCTAGGAGTTTCGGTCTCATCTGAAGTTACTACTGTCCTTTCTTTTTTAAAAATTTTTATTGTCCAAATACAGTTGTCTGCCTTTTACCCCCACATCTCCCCCTCCACCCAACCATCCCTACCTCCCTCCCCTGATTCCACCTGCCCTTGGCTTTGTCCATGTGTCTTTTATAGTTGTTCCTGAAAACCCTTCACCCTTTTCCCCTCCTACCCCCCTTCTGGTAACTGTCAGTTTGTTCTTAATTTAAATGTCTCTGGTTATATTTTGCTGGCTTGTTTGTTTTGTTGACTAGATTCCACTTAAAGGTGAGATCATATGGTATGCACTGTTGGTGGGAATGCAGACTGATGCAGCCACTGTGGAAAACAGTGTGGAATTTCCTCAGAAAACTAAAAATGGATCTGCCTTTTGACCCAGCAATTCCCTGCTAGGATTATATCCTAAGAGCCCTGAAACACCAATCCAAAAGAACCTATGCACCCCAATGTTCATAGCAGCACAATTTACAATAGCCAAGTGCTGGAAGCAACCTAGGTGCCCATCAGTAAATGAATGGATCAAGAAACTGTGGTACATTTACACAATGGAATTCTATGCAGCAGAAAGAAAGAAGGAGCTCCTACCCTTCGCTACAACATGGGTGGAACGGGAGAGCATTATGCTAAGTGAAATAAGCCAGGCAGTGAAAGACAAATACCATATGAAGTTACTACTGTTCTGATGCTGATTGTCTTCTCATCTAGGAAGAGATCTACTTTTTCTAGAAATTATAGCTTAGGAAAACAAACCAACCAAAAATCAACTAGAGCTTGGAGCAGCTACACAATTTGGCTTTTTAGTCATTAATCTCATTCTATTTCACCCTAAAACTATGCAGTATCTATATGTGGTGATCAGCTCCTCTTCCCTGAACCGCCTCGTTCATCAAGTGGGTGTGTAGGCGTTGTGTCTTCTCTACGTGCGGCACTGACAACCACAGACAAGATGACGTGGCGCTCACCCCTCGCAGTTTGTACAGACGACTGTGTACCTGTAAAAAGTGTTCCGCACCTGTGTGGTCTCCATTGTGAGACCCACCCACCTTCTCTTCAGCTTTAAGTATATAAATTAGAAGAAAGGCTCAACATCACCAATATCTCCAAGGGCAGTAAGAGGTAAATAACCAGATCTCAGGTCACAGTATGGTTTTTCTGAGCAGTAATCAGTATGCTGCCATATGTTTCCCAGCTCCTATATTGTATTAACATGCCCACCTCCATCCTCACCTCCCACAAAACACTCTCAAGTGCCTGCACTCCAAACCCAATGGGATAGAGAACCTAGCTCAGTGTCAAGATTTCTGGATTGTAGTCCTGCCTTGGGGGAGAAAGAAAAAAAGAGCATTTGCTTATTTTGAGGTCTGAGAAATCCTATCTGAAATGCTAATCTCATTAAATTATTCCCTAGTCCAGGGAGTACTACTCTTACTGAACATATGAGAAAACTGAGGCTTTGAGATTTGGAGTGACCCATAGAAATTTTTGTGGCTAGGCAGTATTTGAATCTTGGACTTCTGATAATCATATTTCATACTTAATGAGAGCCTACTGTGTATTTGCCAGGTCTGCTTACACTCTTCATGTGATCCATCTCAGTTAATTCCCACAGCATCCTCAGGAGGTAAATATTTTGGTGCTTTACTGCGGTGAATCTGAGGGTGTAGAGAAGTGAGTGATTCGCTTCAAGTTACACGTGGAAACTGGGGCTGGCACTTCAAGCCAGAACTTTCTGGTTCTAGAATTCATGCTTTTGGCAAAAGGTTTATTGAAAATCCAGGCCCTTCTAAATTCCTATTCTGTGCTCTATGCGGTCAATCAGGCCTGCTATTAAACAGGGTTCAAGAACAAGCAGTAATGCAGGGTGTCAAACTCATTTTCACCGGAGCCCACATCAGCCTCATGGTTGCCTTCAAAGGGCCGAATGTAATTTTAGGACTGCATAAATGTAACTACCCCTCAACAGTTAAGCGAGAGCTCAGCGCTGCCACCAGGTAGAAACAAGGTGCAGGGCCAGATAAAACAAGGTGAAGGGCTGGATTCGGCCCATGGGCCTTATGTTTGCCACCTGTGCAATAACGTGTCCTTTGGCAGTCAGTAACCTCTGACTGATTTCTTCATTTGTAAAATGGGTGCAGTAAGAATAGCTGTGGGTCAGCTTTGGGAGGTTTCAGTATGCTTATACACACAGTAGGTCCTCCAACAAATGAGTGTCTGTCTCTGCCACCTTTCCACAATCATTAGTACTTCTCTCTTCCTAACTCCTTGTCTCCCTTCAGCAGAATTATGTATTTGTTTGTTTGTTTGTTTATTTTCCTATTTATGGCATAGAAGGTTGTGGATCTTCTTTCTCTGTCTTGAGATTGATGAAGCCAATCCAGGGTTAAAGAGAGAAGAAGACGCCCAGCAGCGAGCATTCCTGACGTGCCCAGGCTCTACCCAGAAAACTTTGCTTCCATTATCGAGTGCAATTAGCCCCTGGGAGGTATTGCAGCTGCCTGCAGCACGTGACGTCACCTGGACGACTGCAGTAGTGATTCAGAGATTGAGGACTGCACTGGACGACAGAAGTAGGCCCACTGAGGGCCATGCCACAGGCAGCAGAGCCTAAACTGGGTCCTAGGGGCCAGTACAATCAGTAGATGGCGTCTGCCGTTAGTTTGGAGGAGGGTGAGAGAATGAGCAAGCTGAGCAGTGGAGAGGCTGCCTCAAGCATGATGTGTGGTGGTGGCTGGAGGTGGTAAGGGAAGAAAAGAACAAGCAAAGGTTGTCAGAGCCTGTTGAAATAGGGGTGGCTTTGTTTCTGCGTAATTAATACCCCCGTCGGCTCCCCACCTCACTCCTCTGCCCCCACCCTCCATATTAACCACCATAACACGAGTTGAAAAGCAACTTAAACTGGTTCCACAGAACTCTACGTCAGAAGGTTGACAAGGCCTATATGAAATGCAAGCGACTGCCTGGCTCATAGAAACCACTGAAGAAGTGTGTTTTATGTGGTTGGTTGTAGAGAGATATTCACAAAGTAAGATTTGTGGACAAAACTCAAGTATAGGAATAACTCAGCAGTATCTCTTCTTAAATGGTCAAAGGTGAACATTTTCACACCCAAGTGGTGTATAAATAGAACAACTTTTTTAGAGAGCATTTGGTAGAATGTATCAAAGTTCTTTAATTTATATACCCTCTGCTCCCCCTAATTTCGTGTTTAAAACTTTCCCTAAGAAAATATTCAAAAGTACAGGCTAAATGTTTTTCTGGTAGCAAAACACTGGAAACAACCTGAACGGCCCACAGTGGGGGACCATGAAGGTAATGGGGACATAGCCCATGTGTGGGTGATAATTCCATGGTTTTAGAAATGGTACATTTTAGACACATTTTTTGAATGAAACCTTTATTAGAAAAAAATAGATTAAAAAATCTGCGTGAAATGACACCAACACTGATAGTAAACGGGTAAAACATACACTTTGATGACATATAGATAAAAAAAACTAGAAGAAATACACCAACATTTTTTACAGTGGAATTACAGATGTTTTGGGATAATTTCTAAATGCATTTATCTGCTATAAACATAATGGGAAAAAGAAATAATCTTTTATTTCCCAAATAGTAATATACAAGAGAAAGTTTCTGACAGGCTATTTAAGAGTTAAAGAACTTAGTCATGATATTTTTTATGTATATCTATATATACTTATCATACATTTACATTTTAGTCATTTGTTTTTACTACTAGTTTTTTTTAGGTATGCTAGGTGGGTTTTTTTTTTTTTTTTTTGAAAGATATTAGTTCTTGGTTTCTTGACAGCTGTCTTTCTGGTCCTCAGTGCTGATTTTAAGTGCAGTCCTGCAGGGCACCAAGTAGCTCTTTCGTGGAGGTGGAGGAGCACACAGCTCAAGACCATCTTTCCATCTCCGTCATCACCAGCTTTCATCATTCAATTTCCTTTCACCGCTCTGGTCACAGGGAGGGGCAGAAAATTTTGATGGAGGGGGAGAACTCTTCAGAGACAATCCGTTTCTGCCTTCTGTCTTCATGCACCCAATGGATCCAGGATTGGAAAGGCCAAGTGCTCCCACCTCATTTTTGGATCAGCTTGCTCCACCTGCATCACTGCATGGTGCAGATACAGGTATCAGTTGCTATTATTCACTCATATCTTTGTACCTGAGTACAAGGAAATGGCTCTAAAAATATTTTAGGAATATGGTATTTTGTTAATTACAAATGACCAGGCATGAGTATGGGATTGATAGGGAAGCATTCTCGATTGATTGCTTCAGAACCCCATTAACTCTGAAGGGAATGTGAAACTTTAGTTCAGCATTCATGGAAAGTTATTTTCTTTTATAATGTGCTATGATTTGTGCTTGATGTTATCAAAATAAAGTAGAGGGATTTAGGGGGTTAATCACTTTTAATTCGGACTTAATGATTTGCATGTCATTGATCTGTAAGGATTCTGTAATAGAAAAGACTACTTTTATTTAGGAAATTGGAGAAAATGTGAATAGTAAAGCTTAGAAAATTTTGTAAATTAAAATAAAATTTCAAAAGAACAGAGTTATGTGTGCAATGTGTTTTTCATATTTTCTGTTTCTTGTATATCATATTACATTGATTACTGTAAGAAGCAAGGTATGTTTTGAATATTTATTATTTAATAATTTATTTTTATGTTGATATCCATTAATAAATTGCATTTTAATAGATATTACCTAATGATTGCTTTTAAAAATTTTATTTTAACATAGATATTTCTGGCAACCATACGCAGAAAGATTATTTCTAAAATTTTAAGGTACATTTTTGGTATTAAAAATGCAGGTGTTTGGCTCCAATCTGAGATTTTTATTAAGTACATCTTGCAGGGGGCACTGGACTTTGGAATGTTGACCAATCTGCAATGTGGACCCTCAAATAATTCTTTTGCAGATGATGTATGGGATACATTTTGGGAAACACTCTGGTTGAGTCATTTTATAATAGAAAAGAATTAATGAACTCTTTAGTATATGTAGAGTTGAACATACATTTTTTATGTCAGATATTTATTTTTTCTGAATTTCAAAAATGTAGAATTTATATTTTTTGAATTGATGTTTTAGTCATTTAGAATGGTACCGATTTTGCCTAACATTTGTATGTGTATATTGGACATTTTGACCTAGATTGGCTAAGTGAATAGGACCCAGACAATTCAGTGTGTTGGTAGATATTTAAAAAAATTATTTTCATAGTTTCTAATAATCATGGGCAAAATATAAGTTTCTTATATAAATCCGTCTCAGTCCAAGTGCTTTAGGCATTCAAAGTAGTGAATGAACACACATTCATGTCACAGGCAGATATACAACGTATCTCTCATTTCTGATGTGTTTCTATAGACTAAAATTTTAAATTTTCTTTAGACAGAAATCATCCTGCTGCAAGGTTTTAATGCAAAACATTTTTTTCTTCATTCTCTAGAGATGAGTGATCAGGAAGTAATTTATTTAACCCCAACTGATCTTCGGTTTACTTCGATGTCACCAAAGAGAAGAGGGCCTGGTGGTACCCAAAGGCCTGGGAAAAGTGATGGCAAAGGTATATGTTTGAGCATCTGGGTTCACCTGCCTCTTAGGGATTGTCACACTCTTGAAGTTAAAAAAAAAAAGTTTTTATCTGTACTGCAGGTTCACCGATGATAATACCCAACCATAAGGGGGGTAGTAGTAGAACAATTGTTTTTAAGTTTGTGAGAATGGAAAAATTAACAAATTCTTTAAATTTGAGAAACTAATGAATGTTTTCATTCAAATTTCATCACAGGAATTTTTTAGGCCTTTAAAAGTAAAGAATAGATTAGAATCTCAAGAAAACATTGCATTTTTTTGAGAAATAAAAGCCTAAGGGAATGTTTAAGAGATAAAAAATATGATTTTATTCAGACAAAAGATATTTTAGATGTCTTAAATGTTTACTGGCCCTTGATGGCAATGAAGCTGTAAAAGTGTTCAAATCAAAGAGGCATTCTAGTTTTTCTGTTGTCTCTCTCTCCTTTCAAATATTGTCACAACTAAACTCTAAATTGAGAATAACTTTTACTAAGACTATACTTTCAGGGATCATTTCTATAGTTCGTTACTTTTACTATTTTAATATAGTGACGATAAGGCACACAGCTTTCAGCTACTGAGAACACAAACAGAGGAGGCTAAAGACAGCATTGCCTAGTGAAAACTAGAATTGGTGAGAAAGGAAAGTAGACCGCCAGAAACACCTTTAAGGATAGACCCCGATCACACTCACTGTGCCCGAATATCCAAGATTGGACACTGTTTTCTCAAGATTTTTGACGGCTTTTTCTTTCCTCTTCATGATTAGTTGTGATCACAACAAGGAAGGAATACACACAACAATGTGGCTGCTGATAAGTGTGTGCTATGCCTATTGTCATCTGTGCCTTTCTAAGGGGATGCGGGTGTGAAATCCTGCAGAACTGCTATTGTGTGTAGGATTTCTCCAATGGGTGTGCATCAGTCAAAAATCTGAAACTTTAAAACTGTAACTACTGGATTACAAATTTAGGTCAATTTTGTATGATAAAATTTGGTAAAATTTTTAGAGAACCTTTGTTGCTGTGTTTCAAATGGTGTCCCAGGGAAGGTTAGTAGTGGGCTAGGCTCTATCCCTGATGATTATTATTTTTTTCTTTATTTAAAGAGTTTGCAGCACCCTGGCATCTCATTGCAGTGACTCTTGGGATCCTTTGTTTACTTCTATTGATTACGGTCATAGTGTTGGGAATAATGAGTAAGTAATTGGAATATGTCCTTTAAGTCTGAGTAGTAGCACTAATCACCAGTTTTGCAGGTACTAAGAACACTCCATCAATTTTTCCCTGGCTGTAATAAGGGAATGTTCCAAGTGGCTCTTTCTGGTGATTTTCCCCCAGTAACGTCATGGTGTTATTTTCATGTCACTTACCTATTTCTATGACTCTGCAGCTGTAATGAGCTCCCTCATTCTTTATAATACATGGTGATATTCTTTTTGATGCAGGACTTAGACCATTCTGCATTCCGAGTTTATTTTAGATCATTGTGAATCTTAGATAAACATTCTTTGAGAAACAACTGCTCAAAAGAAATTATTCTCTCCTAATTTTCTAAGAATACAATGAAGAAATGATTTAGTAAAAAGAGCAATTCTGTACAAGGACATTAGAATCGTGAATTTATCAACTTTTATCTTTTATTTGAATTCCTTGATATCTTTAGAGAAAATCACTAATATATCACACTCAGATAAAATGACATAGTTGGATCATCCTCCTTTCTCTGCCAATAATAATGATACTATTTCTTCATGTTTCTTAGTGCAGATTTTCATACTCAGAAGATGTGTTGCTAAATGTTAATTGACTGATTTTTACCTATTTTAAATAATGTGCTGTTAAAATGAGTCTAAACTGAATGGTAAAGTGTTGCCATCATAATTTTATTTGGATCTCTTATGTTATTTATTCTACACTTAAGTTGCTGATAGTGAGAAGTTTGATGTTTCCATTTCTATGGTCAATATACCAAGGTGTTACTTTCTAAATGTCAAATTGCTAATTAAGGTAATTAAATGAGTTGATCGTGAAAAGGATATTTTTCTCTTTAATTTCAACACTTAAGCATTATGAGTACAATTCTGTATAATATCTATTCTGTTAATTTTAGTTTTTCAGTGTATTCAAGAAAAACATCAACAGGATGAAATTCTACAAAACCTCAGGCTAAAGTACCACATTATGCAAAATGACAACTTCACGAAGCAACTTTTGACAAATAAGACTTTAGAATCTGACATTCTTAAAAATAAAATGCTTCAGCAGATAAAGAAACCAGTCTCACTCTTACTAGAAAAGAACAGCTGTCATAGAAAAAAGATGGTCTTTTCAAAATCTACGCAAAATACAGGTATGAAGGAAATCTTTATGAGAGATTGCATAATTTTTCATTACTTTTCCTGCAAAAGCTTCGAAGTTAATAACAGGCTTCTGATATATGCTAGTTATCTAGGTCTATTGAAAATTTTTAATTTATGTTTCTTAGAAATAATATGAATATTTGGGATTGCTCATTTCAAATATGGGTTCAAGGTCCCAGGAGCCATATTTGCATGAGTAGACCTCTGTATTTCCCAAAATTTGATGGCAATTCTCACATTCCTACCGACCCCAGAAGGTAAAACAGTCTGTTAGCGCCCCTTAAAACTCAGATCATTTCGCACTTGTGGGCAAATTAGTCACTTTTACTTTGTTGCTGACATTAAACATGAATGCTATGAGAATATAGCCTTATTTTTAAGGCTGAATCATTCTTCAAGTATGTATAGAACACACTTCTTTTCATCCATTCATCTGTTGATGGACATTGGGGTTGTTTCCGTATCTTGGCTATTGTGAATAATGCTGCATTGAACACGGGAGTGTGGATGTCTCTTGGCATTCCAGGACCTTGATGAACCTCATGTCATTACTGATATAGCTGCTGAGATTTCACTTAGTTATGGAAGACTGGTAAATATATACGTATAAAAATACATAATTATATAGTCATACACAAACATACATAGTATAAATGTATTCATATAAATTATAATTACATATAAATGCAATAATTCATAATATAAACTATATTTAATACAATAGTTTATATAAATATAAAATATATCTGATATAATTTATATAAATAATATATTCAATACAATGATTTATAATAATGTAAATAATATACAAAATATTTTATAAATAATATAATAATTTTATTACATAATTACTATATAAACATTATATGTTATCTATACATTTGTGTACTTAATTCATATGTTATATAGTAATTTATATAATATGTAAATTTTGTTACTGGAATCTGTCTTATGATATATAATTAGATGTTATATATCAATAATTATACATAATAATATATATTCTATTCTATTCTATTATTATAATATAATTATATTATATTCTTACCATATTTTATATATCATATATAGTAACATACAATACATCATATAACATAAAAATACATGATATATAATAATATATAACACACCATATATTATACCCAATAACATAATATGATATAAATTATATAATAATATATATAATATATTATACATTTTATATTTTATTATGGCATATGTCATATCATATATAATGACATATAATACATTATATATAGCACAACATAATATATGAGACATAATATAATATATATTTGTATAATATAATATAATATAATATAATATACATCATGTTATTACATTATTATATTGTTATGATATGTTATATGTAGTTATATTATATATTTATATATAATATATTATTACATATAATTATTATATAAATGAATATAAGTATAAATGCATATTTTTTCCATATATATCTCTGCTTAACAGAATGCCAGATAACAAAATTGAATGTTTTACATGCTATGTTGTAGGAAAACTCGGTGAGGAACACTGGTCCTGTTGTGGAGAAAACTGTTACTTGTTTATTGATAGAGATAAAAACTGGAACGGATGTAAACAGGCTTGCCAAAGTTATGGATTATCTCTTTTGAAGATAGATGATGAAGATGAACTGGTATCATGGATGATTATATTCACTTTTATTCTCCTGTATTCTGTCTCACACCCTCAGACCCAAGATACTGGGCACTGGGGGAGGGGCCCAGAAAAAGGGACCTTCCGCTATTTGTGTTATGTCTGTTGAGTGGGCAAAAATCATACAGTTAAGAGTCTCTCAGGAGACTCTGCCCCCTGATAGGGACATTGTCTTGTATTTACTAAGCGTTCAAAACATATTATCTATCATGACCATTATCATGTCCAAAGTGGAAACCCCTTTGAGGATGCAGTTTGAGTCTTTGCAATCATTCCTTCTAAGGAATCTGCAAAGAAACCACTCACAGAGAAAGATGCCTTTCCTGTGGGATGCCTTTCCTGTTTGAGGGAGTACTTAGTTGTTTGGTAAACACAGGCTGGAGCCAGTAGTTATTTCTCCCAATAAGGTGTTAACTAAAATCTTGGAGTAACATGGTCAAGAGTCACTACAAGGAATCCAGGAGTCAGGCTGCCTGCAGTCAAGTCCAGCTCTGGCACTTACTGGTTGAGCGACCTTTGGTAAATTACTTAACCTCTCCCAGCTGCAGTTTCCCCAACTGCGAAATGGAGATGACGAGAAACATAAAACTGGCAACAGTTTTACAATTTAGCCTCTTGATGATTTTCGTTGTATTTGGAAGCAACATATACTCGATCATTATTCCTATATATGATATCAAGATGTATATCTTTCAAAAAGAATTGTAAAGGGGTAAAATAGTGACACAATATCCAAATTATCTATTCAATTTATTACTAAAGCAAACAATCCACATGCACACAATGTATTTTTAAAGAGAAAAGCTTGCAAAGATCAGCCTTGAAATATATATTTATCATTTAGGGAAACAACACAAAATTTATACAAAAATGTAATAGATATTTTAATAATACAGAAGAATTTGTGTTGTCATAAAATATTAAAAACAGTTCATTTTAAACCTACATTTTAGAACACATTCATTTAATCAGACATTGTGTAATACGTCACTTTGATAAATTACATTTTTGGACTCATAAACATTTCTAAATCCAGCCCCTTTTTTCTTTGCCCCTTCCAACCACTGAACCACAGCAAGGCTTTCTCTTATGAGGCTGACGGTGCCAATGTACACCTCCCACCTGCGCTTGTTATTTTAATATACTTGTTCTGAAGATTCCCCCTTTCACTTAATTATTTAATAATTATTTTCTACATCCTTAAATATTTTTCTGGGGCATGATTTTAAATTGGTTCATGAAGTATGATACATTACTATTTAGGTGCTATTGTTTGATATTTTGATTCCCCCCCCCACCCACACACACACACATTTTAAATAATCTATGACACTGGCAGCCATTTTTGACATAAGTGATCCACTAGGAGAAAATTCTGTTGGGAAATGAATACACAGGGGTTCAGGGTAGAAAGGGCTTCCTGGAGGAGGTGCGCAGGCTGGCGTGGAGAGCCCAGAGCTCCGGCCAGCGAAACAGCTGCCGCTTTTCCCATCCTCTTCATTCGCCTGACAGATGGAACTTCAGTCACGTGATATGTTTTGATTTTTTTTTTTTTTTTTTTTTTTTTGATAGGCCTTCCTTCAAGAGCAGACTTATAAAAATAACTACTGGATTGGATTATCATATAGTGAAGGGAAAAGTAAATGGGATTGGATCAGCAGTGGCACACCTGGAATGTAAGTCTCTGGAATGCATTTAAACTTGAGCATTGCTGTTGGGGTTGGAGGTATTATGTCTAAAAAGTATCTTCTCTCATTTCACACAGCTTAACTCATTTCCAGGTAGAGGTGATTGTTAAGAATAAGTAGAATGATTAAGAAAGTGTTTTGGGAAATATAGTTGAAAAGGAAGAGAAGTGTCATATGGAGTTACTACTAATAAAATTGTGATGCTAAACACATGCTTGGAAGAATATGTGTTATTAGGCACACAAAATTAAACACAACCGTGAAGTGACTGGCTCATCCTGATTTAGCCATAGTGGCCCCTCCCATAATCACAAATGAGTATTCTGAGCATCCCAAACTCCTCTGAAACTCCTCATCTGAAACTCCTTTATTAGTTTACATACATGTTTATATATTATTTATAAATATTTGTACCTTTACTAAGTCTTATTAGAAGTATAGTATTTTGTAAACTCTTAGGTTTACATGAAGAATAATCTGCTATTAAACTGTTTGATGATTTTTAAAAAATCTTAACTTATATTTTTACTTCTAGGAATTCTGTTTTCAAATCTCCATGCTGTTTACCCATTTTTTCAAGATGTTTTTTATTTCCTTGATAATAGTAAACATACTTATTTTATACTTGGTATGTAAAATTCTAGTATTTTAAGTTTTGTGGGTCTAATCTATTGTTTCTGCTGGGTTTTGTTCATAATGCCATTTTCTTTGTAGCGTTCAGTGATATTTTTTCCTTTTTGAGCTGCTGTGGAAATTATTTGAGAACTGAGATGAAGGCGACTTCCTCAAGAAAGAATTTGCTTTTGTTGGAGGCCTTGAGAGGCACTACGAACGAACATGGGCCACTTTAATTCCAAATTTGGGCCCTGCAACTCATGTAGTTCTGGGCTGCAAACCTATACAAGACGTGACGCAGGAAATTACCTTGACGTACTCATAGCCTGTGAGTGCACTTCAGGCAACTGTCTCAGAGGTCACAGAGTGGAAAGGTCATGGGTCATTGTAAGATGCTCAGGTTTTTTTGAAATGATAATGTTATAATATTTACTGAGTGTTCACTACATGCCAGGCAGAGTTAATGCATTCCCATGAACTGACTTAACGCTTACAAACACTAGACAATGTAGGTACTATTATTACACCCATCTACCGATGAGGAGACTGAGTGAGACACTAAGTATTTTGCTCAACATCATATTCAAGAGTCTGCCTTTTAACCAGTTTGAGAATTAGAAAAGGAGATGCTCAAATTTTATGGTAAATTAAATCAATTTAAAACATATCATACTCTGCCAGGGGAAAGAAATGAGACAGCGTATCGCACTGGGGTGGGGTGTGAGAGGTTGCCACACTAGGATAAGGTGCAAGTACATGAAAGGATCACTTGCATCCTGGGTTCTACATGAGAAGACCCAACTCTACTTGCTGCAAAACTCTTTCCTGATCTGACGATGGTGTGGTTTCTAAAACCAGACTTGGCCTTTGAGTAACAGGCAGAAGAGAAGGTTCTTGTGGCCAGCGCACACCTTTTCTGTACCGGGGAGACGCAGGAGCATGTTAAGCCTGGCCACAGCTGCAGCTTTCCAATTAACCTAAGGAGCAGCTATGGATCTTATTTGTGTTTCTTGGGCAGAGGGCCGGCATGTGTTGCCAATGATGACAAGCTTAAGACTTCCTGAATGTTGAGTACCTATGTGCTTGATGTATATTTTGTGTATGATAGTTGGTCTTGGTTCTTCCTTTTCTATGTTCAGCACACACGAGATGTAGTTACTGTATCTATACCTTATCACGTCTCCTGGTTACTTACCCATATTTAACTTACGTGTTTCGCCACACCTCACAAGCTGTTTAGTTTCATTTATCTTGTTCATTTTCCTTTTTTCCTGTACCAGATTTGAATATTCTTAAATAGGACAGCAAATGCAAATTACATGAGGGATGGTTTATGATTTTGGATTCTTTTGTGAGATTATTCTTTTGCTCTTCTGCTTAAATCTTGGGTTCAAGACAGTTCTAGGGTGTTTATACTGAAGATATATCCCTTTGGCCTCAACCCTACGTACTTGTCTCCTATTTAGGATAGTGGGTGAAATTACTTATTCAGCCTCCACAACCAGTTAAGGGAAAACTGGCTACAGCTCTCCACTTAGCCTCCTGGGTTCCCACCTTTACTCAATCACCCTTAGCCTGAGTGTGAATGTGCTTCTTGTCTGCCAGTTTATACATTTATTCAAGAAGGTTTAAATTTTTTTTGTATTCAACATTTCTCATTGTTTTTAATACAAAGGTTTCTGGTACCTAATCCACCATGTTTCTGAAATAGAAGTCTTGCTTTTAGATATTTTTCAATAGATTGCCATGTTTTAGTTAACAGTTATGGGATTGAGATGAAAAAGAAACAAAACAAATAAAAAGATTGATTAAACAGCTTCATTTCTGACTATATTCCAATTCTACTTTTTTCTCCATAGAGTATATACACATGTGACCTGGTTATCTGTTTTACAGAAATTCAGTTCTTGTCTTTTTAATCTCTTGCTTGTATTGAAAAGAACAGCGTAAGAAAACATGTTTGCTATGTCATAATCCCATAGCAATATTGCAAGTAATTTTGCCTTCTGGCCAAAAATTTCCAGTGTGGAATAAAATGGGAGATTACGGGTGTAATTAAGAGGCTATGTGAGATTCTATCTGATAGGCTAAAAGCCCAAGACAATCTTTTAGTGATGAAGTTATGATTACTTTTACTTATTTCTGATCTTTAGGCAACTGATTTAACTCATGACTCATGACTCATTATGACTCATGTTATTGTGAGCTTCAGAATGAAACAGACTGTACCTATTTTCTGTTTTACAGTAATCTTGCATTGTCCTCTGGGATAGGACAATGTGCATTTTTATCCTCAACGAGGATAGCAACCATTGAGTGCTCTAAAACCTACAATTGCATCTGTGAGCAGAGCATTTTCCCTGCTTTTAATGCGCTAAGAAGAAAAGGTAAAGTGGAGTTTTGTCATTTTTAGTGTTTCCTGTAATAATATGTGGTTACTTAACAAAGTAATGTTCTTGACTGCAGGACAGTCCAATTAAAACACAGATGAGCAGGATGATGAGGAAATCCTCTTCTGGATAATGATTTGAGATATCAGACATCCTCGGTCTTCTCGGAGAAGAGGAGATTTTGCCTTTGGAGAGCTGATACCCTTCTCTTTAATGGGCCCGTGGAATTATTCTCTCTTTCTCTTTCCCTCACTGCCCACAGAACCAATTAGAAAACTCATAAATACCTGGGTCTTCTCCTTATTTTTAGGATAAACCATTTCAATAGTCTCCAGCTTTGAGAGAGAGCACAATTAAGAACACTAGCACAATTAAAAATATAGGTATCATTTTCCCCCATCTAGCTGCTTACTTCTCATCTTAAAAATATATTTGCTATAGTTTCAAACTTGCTGAGTAGTTCAAACAACACTTTAAGGAACTCTCATATAACCTTTACCCATAGTTAGCATTTGTTTATATTTTACTATCTGCACTTTCTTGAATTCTCTCTCTCTCCCCCACTGCTGATTCATTTGATAATTAATTGAGAATATCATGTCTCTTTGTCTAAATATTTTACTAGAACAAGGACTTAGTCTTGTATAACCACAGCAAAATTATGAAAATCAGGACACTTAGCACTGATGTAGTACCATGCTTTGGTCTGTAGCCCTTATTTAAATTTTGTCAACTGTCTCAGTGATGCTATTCACAGGTGTTTGTCCTCCATACTCAGGATCATGCAGTGTATGCAGTCCTGATGTCTCCCTAGTCTCCTTGAAGCTGGAACAGTTCTTCATGCTTTTGAAGACTTTCTTGATCTTCCCATTTAAAAGAATCAACTTTACGGAGTTATACTTTGCATGCAAGAGAAAATCAAATTTCAGTGGGTTCCTCATTTCACAGGAGAGGGAATTCACACTGAATTAAAAATATAAGCAGGTTGTTTGACAAGTGGGAATGGATTTAGGAAAAACAGGGCGGAGAGGTCAGAATGATTTGTTTTTATCATGCGGGCATTACAGCATACAGAGAATAATATGCTGTGCTATGGAATAAGATGGTTTAGGATTAAAAACAAAACAAGACAAAACAAACAGGAAACCTTTTGATTTGTAGCTTCAAAATAAAAGGGTCTTGCTCTGGTCAGGTCGCTCAGGTGGTTAAAGTGTTATCCTGATACACTAAGGTTGCTGGTTCTATCCCTGGTCAGGGCACATACATGAATCAACCAACAAATAAATCAGTAAGTGGGAAAGCAAATCAACTTTTCTCTCTCTCTGTTTCCTCTCCTCCCTCCCCCATCCTCTCCCTTTAAAATCAATAAATAAAAATTTTTGAAAAAGGGCTTTAAATCTCTCAGGCGGTCACACTGCAGCTTCTCAGCTGACCTTTTGCTTACAGCTCTGCTTTTACATATTCTGACCTATTATTTTAATTTTTCTAATCACACTAGGAGGGTAACCTCTTCAATAGGATCATCTTTCATGTTAACACTTTATAGGTTCGTTCCCTACAAATTAAACAATTTCTTCATCTGTCATTGGCACATCCATCGAGCTTACAGCAGACTCCAACACAGACTTCACTTAAGAAGGACTTTCAAAGGAATTCTCACACAAGAGGAAGAACAGCCCTGGCTAGTGTAGCTCAGTGGATTGAGCATGGGCCTATGAAGCAAAGGGTCACTGGTTCGATTCCCAGTCAGGGCACATACATGGGTTGTAGGCCAAGGTCCCCAGTGGGGGACACATGAGAGACAACCACACATTGATGTTTCTCTCCCTCTCTTTCTCCTTCCCTTCCCCTCTCTCTAAAAATAAATAAATAAAATCTTAAAAAAAGGAAGAACATTTACTCAAATATGATTTTTATTGACAACTAATTCTCACATGTTATATGGGATGTTTAAATTGTTGTTATTTTTTACTTAAACCATAATGGAGAGGGCTTTCCTTCCCCCATATCTTATCTCGATATATTTCTCTGCTTCCCAGAAATGACTGAGGCAGGTATTTACATGCAAGTAAATGTCCTCTCGACAAAAGGAAGAAAATATAATCCAGGACTTCCGACAGGAAATATGAGTTTGGTAAGCATCTATTTTCACAAAATAGACAAAGATTAATAGACAAAACCATAGATTTCAGCAGGACCTGTACAGGTTTCACAGTCACACTGTTCATGAATTTCTCCCTGCAACGTCCCTGCCAGGCAGTTATCTACCGTGTTTGAACACCGTCAGGAAAATATTACTCATTTCTTTCCTAAGGCAGTCAATCACAGACTTCAACTGCTCCTGGAATATGTTTCTTCATTCTGAATCAAGATTTCCTTCTTGCATCTGATGCGAACAAACACTACCTGTACATCTTTAGCTGGTGAAGAAGAAGAAATTCTTCTGCTATGCCCACTGACTTTGGAGGCTGGGCCCAGCGTCTCCAAGAAGCAGATCATCATCTCTTCCTGAGTCTGTGAATTAATTACATTTGAGAAAATACAGGACAGATCATCTTGTTTTATTTGACGTAGAGTTAATATATATCTGCTATTTATAAGCTTTTTGTTATTCAGGGAGGTTCATACTAATGCCAACACGTTGCACAGTGCTGCTTGGGCCTGTACCACCGTTCCTCCAAGGGCTCTCCTCCTACTGCCCTTCACAGCGAGCCGAGTGGGTGCTGTGTGTAGGCTCATTTCCCACATCTACAGTGGCCTTCCCAGTGGAAGGGCTGAAAGAAAAGATCTTGGCTTTCATGGGTTTGGAGAGCTTCTGGAAGCTCCTTGCTTATAAAGCTCTGATTTATAATTATTTTTGCTTTTGTAGATAATAGCAGTTATAAAATAATGTCAAAGAAACTAAAACCAAGTGCTGTCATTTGCTGCCAGTGGCATTTGGAAGTGGAACTTACAACCAACTTGAATAATTTCCTAATACTTTAAGGATTTATTAAATGTTACAATTTTGTACACTAGCCACTTATTCTTAGATATTTCATGAAGTCATTATTTGTTGACAGATACTTATATATATATATATATATATATATATATATATATATATATATATATATATATATATATATATATTGAGGGTAGATACGTCCATTAAGTAACCCTGAGGCAGATACTGCAACACATTCATAGCAGGTTTCATGAAGAGAGTTTCTTAAACTCATCTTTTTCAGTGTCTTGAGTGAGCAGTGTTCCACATCACGCTGCATCATCTCCAAGAATTTTACGCTTTTCTGTTTTTTGACCCATATAACTAATATTCATTTGTTTTGGAACACTGCTGCATTAATATTTTAAATTTATATGTGAATTTCTTCATTTGGTTTAGCATCCCAATCTGCTCTTACTTTCATCTAATCACAAGTTGGTTGTTGCAGGTCGACCATGTTCCATGTGCTATGCTGTCGATGACACCCAAAGGGCATTGTGTTTTGCTTGTTGTTGTTGTTTATTGCAGTGCTTCCTTCCACTAAATTAAAAAAATACTCAAAAAGGGGAATTATGATCACATACTTATCTCAGTGCGTTTGAGATCTCAAGGGAGGCCAGTGTGAAAGGCCATTGCGGATAGTGGGGCGAGTGACAGACAATGACCATGGAAATGTGGTCAGAGGACAGATAATGAGATAATGTTGGATGTTCATCTTCAGTTCAAAAAGAAGTCATTACCAGCTTTTTATGGAAGAAGGAAAGAGCCAGGGCTCTTGGGAATTTAGGCGATTTCACTTTTTGAAGGGGGACCAGGAATGTCTCCCTGTTTTCAGCACACGAGGAAGCATTGAAGATGAGGTACATGGAAGTCAGCTTGAAGGGCTTTTCTGGGGGCAAGTTGTGACACTCCGAGCGTTTACAATAATAATTAATTAATTAAAGTGAATGAGCATTTTACCTGATGTGTTTATAATGACACTTAAAAAAGTGTAGATATAGGTGGTTGTAATCTGAAAGCCAAACTATAATAGATTATATTTTTAAATGTTTTTTATAATAAGCTAATAATTTTATTAAGTGTGTTGATGCAGCTAAATAAATTTGTTTCTTGTTTTTAAATATATGTGTGTTTATAAATTATAGAGCAGTATTTGTTTTAGGAGCATAAACAAAGGAAAATATTGGGAACTGTAAGTCAAATAGTCCAGAAAAAGCAGGATGATCATATACAATAAAAAAGTAGGAAGAGGGAAAGAGTACAATTTTGTGTCTTAAAATAATAATTTAGCCAAGAGCCTTAAACAGGGAGCTAAATGTAAAACTTTGATGCGCGTTTTTTCTGCCCATCCGGAGTCTTTCAGCAATGTTTCCTCCCACGTGAACCAAGGACCGGGACCTGCACAGGCTCGCCATGGTTCGTCTTTAAAGTGTATGTAAGTGGGATGTTTGATAAAATGAGGGGAAATGGGCTTATGAGCATTTTTTTATGAGACCCCATTTTAATAGGCTTTTGCAAACTAGCAGATGCTCAAGATGTGACGGGCCTGCTGGTACAGGTGTGGCATTTGTTACCACCTGTTTCTCCTCAGCCCTACTTTTCTGTTTCTGTTGTTATTTTTTAACCCCCAGAACACTGTGATGTAGTGGACTGGAGGGCTCTCTCCCACTGACAGCTTGGCCATCTTTGGGACCTGGGCGGCATCTGAAAACGGAGCTGAGGATCCCCTGGGCTTTTCTTCCCCCGCTTTTTGCCTGATGCCATTTTGACAGCATATGTGCTTTCGAATGAACCCTTTGCATTTCAGGAAGATCAAGAACTGTGGTCAACCCTATCTACAACGACCTGAGCCTTCTCTTCGGTAGTCTCGGCAGCAGCCCAGCCTTCGCAGGGCCGGGGTCCTGGCTGCCGCCCCCTGTATGGCTTTCTGGATGGGTGACCTTTTTGAGAGCATAGTACCAACCGTGGGTCAGCTGGGTTTTGGCCAGGAAATTATCCTCGTGGGTTCCACTCAATGGCTTAGTAGAGGACTTAAGAAAACACACATAATTCAGTTTAACTAATGAAACCGAAGTATTTATTGGATTTATTCAAGTATTCAAGTATTTATTGACTAAATGAAATAAAATAAGGATGATTCAAATTACAAAATGAGTAAATATTATTTTCCATTCACAAAAGCCTTTGGTCAAGTTAGCAGTGATAAGTGTGCTTTTCTGTAACCCTGAGGTCAACATTGTACTCATCTCAGGCTTCCGCCCTAGGTAGAATAGTCACCAGGTGAGAGGTGCCCCAGAAATTCAGTGAATGAATGACTATCACTTAAAACAGTTTGTAAGCTTTACTTTATATGGCTACTGAGAATTTTTAGAAATCCAAGAAGCAAGAGTGCTTTCTGAAAATTTACACATCTGTGAAATTCCACCTTACAAATTTAATTTTGCTTAGGGGATTCCAAAGGATCTTTTTCAATCCCGATTTTGTAATTTTGTACTATGGCCACCAGATGGCATCAACACACAAACCAAGCTCTAAAACCAAGGCTCATGTTTAAAAATGTCTTGCTGGTGAGAGGACAAAGTAATACATATATTCTCATAAACTGCTACTTTATGAAGAAATGTCGGTATACATTTACTGTAAATACATTTAGCAAACTATATTTGTAGTCTTAAGGAGGAAATATTCTCTCCCTTTTATTGAGTGTATTGGGGTGACGCTGGTTCCAAAATTACCCGGGTGTCAGGCGCACAGCTCCACAGCACGTCACCCGGGCACCGTGCGCTGCGCTCACCGCCAGTCAAGTCTCCCACGTCTAGAGACCTATCTTCGGAAAGTCACACATGCGGACACACTGCTGCACGCTTCGATTTTTACTTCGCATTATTTGCATTGCCAAATACCAGAGAAAATCTTGGTTCCAACTATAGTGGAAGAATGAAATACAGATACAACCACACAAATGGAAACTATAAAACTTTAAATTTATTTTAATAAAGTAATCAATAATAGAAATGCTTCTCATGTTATTGTCATAACATTAATGTGATGACATACAGCTGTCATAACATTAATTGAAACATTTGGATTGTAAATAATGTATTATTCCTGCTATGTAAAATATATATAGAATTGGTGGAAAGGAGACACATGGATGTGATTCGATAAGGTGATTTTAAGGGGTCCCCCCCTCTCAGGTGTTTTGTGTTTTCTCAATTGTCAACAATGAGTAGCTGGAAATAACATCATGTGTTATTAATAAGAAGAAATCAAGTATAAAAACAACAAAGGGAATGCAAGCATTTTGTGCTTACCATAATTTAAAATTCTTTGTCTTCTACCATGTTCAACCACAAAATATTTATTTATTCAGTAGATATCTAGTTTTCTTATATGTGAAATATTGCACTGGGTGTTGGTTATACAAAAGTGAATGAGAGAAAATTTCTGCCTTTACTAAATGTGTAGTCAGCTTGGAGGTATACACATATATGTAAGCAGGTATTTTGTAATGTAATTTGACAGATGCAAATCCAAGGACTCATAATGGTATAACAATATATTTTTTATCCCACGGAATAATTTCAGTTCTCCCAATCTGAACTCTTAACTATTGATGGTTTATGACCGTGGTATACTGAACATTGTTACATATTGTTCATTGTTTAAGGATGTCCAAGAGCAAACATGATACATTGATATATATAATACTTACATTATTTATCCAGTAGTTACATGCACTTGTCTGTTGGTGAAGGAATTATCTACGGGTGAGAAATGGATTCTTGATGCTGCTATTAAGGTAGATTATGGTATAGAACCCAGTTAGTAAAAACTCTTGGATTGGGGCCTGAAATGAGTTTTACTAAGATGCATTTCCACAAGACTTTTGTTCCCGGAACCGTGTGGTTTAGCACAGCAGAATGCACTCGTGAGAAAAGAGAACGTGGGGGCAGCTCTTTTTGGAAAGGAGTTACCGTCGCAAAGTTGCCTTTGGGGATGTTTCTCCTGTTTCTAGGAGCAGATGATGAATCACTACAAACAAACACGGACTGTGGACCTGAGAGCATGTTAGAGAGATTAGGAAATCCTTCCTCCTAATAACAGAAGGGTTCCTGTTGAAGGTCTGGCCCATGGCCCTCTGCTTCCTAAACATTTCAGAAGTAACTGTGAGGAGGGAGAGACACTGACCAATCATTTGGAAAGCTGAAAGGTGAATGAAAATGCTTTCAGTAAAGCAGTAAGAATGAACACCTTCCTTATTTAGGCTGCACATGGTGCTCGAGCTTGGTGGCTCCTTCCTCAGACCCCACAGGTCCTCAGAAAAGGCCCCGAGCCCCTACTTCTGGGCTCTTGAACTCCCTGCTTCTTTCGTGTTCCTTCCTTTCCTGGTATCACCGCGAGCGCATCGCCGCCATCCGGAGGCAGAAACCTGGCCTGCCTGGTTTTGTCTCCCATAATTAAATTTTGTGCGTGAACGCAAAAATGCTTGGAAGGTCAAAAACAAAATGATTTTGTGGAAAGTTCCATTTTTAAAGAAATTGACAAAACATTTTCTGACTTATAGATGGGATTAATAATGGACGCATACTTATTACGTGGACGCGAATGGGTACATCTTTCATTCTCTTATTCCTTACCTACAGAAGCGTAAATGAGTAATTTATATGCCCTTCTGTGTGTATGCAACGCACCGAAACCTGGGCTTCCTCATCTATGAAATGAGGATAACAACCTATCACACAGTTTGCTGAGGATTAGATGACCTGATGGACATGGAAGAGCAGCAGTAAGAACAAAACCAAAAAGCCCAAACCCCCCAAGTCTGTGCCTGACAAAGGAGTTCCCTAAACTCATCGGCTTCCTTGAGCTCCTAAACAATGAAATAGTAATGCCAGAGCAAAGAACTAGCCCTGAGGCACTCATGTCTGGGAGAGTGAAACTATTACGCGGCAACAATAACAGGAAATGCTGGGCCCAAATATGACGTTTCCAATGGTCGGACACTTTGAAACATTCTCACGTGAATGTCTGTTATTGTGACTCCACTTGAAAAATCCATACCCAGAGGGCTAATGTAATATTAGCCAAGGATTTAAAGGTGACTCTTGAATTAATGTTGTTTTACAAACTTACCTTTGGGCTTGTTTCTAGACCTTGCCCGAAAGTGAGGACAGAGCGGGGCCCTGCCTCGCCCAGCGCCGAGCTCCTGGCTCCCGGCCGTGGTGTCCCGAAAGTTCCTCGATTTTGAGGTTTCCTGTGTGGTTTTAGCTCCCACGCCTGAGGTGGTTCTAGCTACTTTTCTTCCTCTGCTGGGCTAGGTAGGTTGATACCTCTCAGGAAGTATGTATGTATTTTTCAAACAGAAACCCCAGAGACAGTGAAATTATGAACGAACTGAGGGTAATCAGAGGGAAGGTGGCAGAGGGAATAAAGGATGGAAAAGGGGGAGGGGTTTTCAGGAGCAGGTGTTAAGGACACACGGACAACACCGAAGGGGGAAAATGAAGACAACTGTACTTGAACAACAATTAAAAAATGAATAAAAAAGAAAATAAACTAAAGAAGAAGATACTTTGCAACATATTTTAAGATAAAAATATTATTACAGATTAAAAATGAATTGACTTATTTACAGCTTAATTTAAACAATTGTTTGAATTCAGCATAGAATTAGTCACTGCTGTAGAGTGAATGCGTAGTTCATATTGTTGGAATAGCATTATTACAGTGGTTCAGGTTTCAGGAGTTGAATGTACAGGTCATTACAATTTAAAAAAAAAATTGGAAACCAAAAAATAAAAATAAAAATAAAGCAACAAACAGAAAAGAAACACCAGGCAGGATCTATTTTTATGTTTTATTTTCATAGAGCATTTTATTGTGTTTTTTTTATAAGGGACTTTCAGTTAGTCTCATGGTGAGTGTTGAGTTGGCATGGAAAATAGCAGGTGATCTAAAACTCATTTACTTGTTATTTAATTATATTTTATATTTTGTTCACCTACAGCACACACACATAATACCTGGTAGCTGCTTAACAAAAATTAAAAAAATTCTCAATATGGATGTTAATAGTTTTATAGGTTTTACAAATATATATAGGTAAACATTTTGGGTTTCAAGGATGTGTTGCCTCATCTAAGTCACATAGTTATGCAATATTAGGCTGTATTTATTCTCACTGCCTAGTCTTCACTATCTAGCAAAGCACGTTCTGGACCACCAAGGAGTATGTGGCACCTGGAAACAGTTTGAAGTGCGTTGGATTGGGCTCAGTGTAAAGTTTTTTCAGTTTTTCATAATACGTTTTTTATGATACATGGAATCAGAGAGTTTAGAATTATAAATAATGTTGGCGATCAGATTAATATTTTTTTTACAGATGCTAAATAAACTAAGACCGTCCTAACGACTATGAACAGATGAGATAAATTTAGTCCGAGGTCACCTACATCCCTGGATTCGGCCCTTTTTTATACCACAGTAGTATCTGGAGTGACTTTTCTGTGCTATAATAAATTTTTATTCGAAATCTGCAGTTTTTCACATGACATATAGGTTTTATATTTATCCATATTTTCATGTCATACTTGTTATCTGGATTGCCTTAACTCCACTCTTCGCCTGGTTAGGTCCTATTTAATAATTAGTAGATAATTAGATCATTCACTGCGTACACCTATCTAATTTTTTATAAATCATGGGCCGATTTCTGGGTAGTGGCTGGGCACGCCGTGGAAAGCAGGGCGGACAGCGTCCCTCCTCACAGAGCGCGTGGCGTGCATTTCTTTCACGCTCAGCATGAGTATTACCACGTCCAGGCAGCTTTCCCCGGCAGCCTCTTTCCCCTTGAATGAGGCAGCAGCCATCCCCTGCATTCAACGAGTGTGTGAGTGTGTCGTTCTCTCGGAAGGTGAATCCTTCCAGGACAGGGTTAAATTTTCTCTGTGTATTTTAGGGCCTTGCGATATGGTGGCGCTCTAGGAATGTTTGTCAAGTGAATCAAGAAACAGAGAAATAGCTCAGCGTATAAATGTTTTTCCTGTCTACGGTAGATTATCTAGGACTTACAGCGGATCCTGAGGCTGTTGTGCTTTCTATTCATGAACAGAGTCACGGTGTTCAGATACAGACAACTGTGTGTAGACCACAGCAACTGAAGCGACGCCCACGCCCGGCACCGGACAGTTTTTCTTTATTTGTGAGCGAATTATACTAATTTTGATCTCCTATTGGGTGGGGATAAATGAAGTAATGAACAATTTTCGTATCTACACTTTACCTGCATGATGCAGGTAAATGCTTTGTGCTCTTGACTTTGCTATATTTGTGAGGTTACTTGCCTGTGTATGAGAACTTGTAATTTGATGTCTATATTTTGAGTGTCAGAGTTTCATCTGCATGGGGAAAGGGTTAGTGAGTAGCTTCTTTGACTTGATAACAAATTGAATTTAATTTTGATGGAAGAATAAATATTATTATTTAGAAACTATTAATTATATTCCTTTTCCCTCTATTTTAGCTGGATTCCTTGCAACATATTGTATCCCTTATATATTTTGTGAATAAATGACAAATAATTTGAGTTATTTTTGAACTGATGTTCAGAAAATGCACATTCTGAAATCCACATGGTTCATGACGTGACTACTCACGTACGTATTTTATTTTTCTGGGAAGTATACTAGTACTGTCAGACAGAGTAAGGGTCAATCCCATGACTTTCATTTTATTATTCTTAGTTTTCAAAAATTTTCACAAGTAATATAAGAATTAATAGTTGAAAAATAAAAATAATACAGAAGCACATTGAATACAAACTGACTCCTCAATCCCTTCTAATATCTTCATCTCTTCAGTGTACCCTGTTAACGAATTGGTTTGTATGTTCCCATATTTTTTCTAGAATTTTCTACAAATAATGCTACATGAAACTTCATTCTGTATATATCTCTGTGAGTATATTTGAATATTTCTATTAAGTAGAAGTCTAGAAGAGAAACTGCTATGTCAAATAGAATACAACATTAAGATCTTGAAATATAAACAAATGTTTATCTTCTACGAATGTTGTCAACTAGCACTAATAGCTACAATGCACGTGTGCCTATTTTCCAAACCCTTACCAATATTTTACATGATCAATTTTTAAATAGGCACAAGTGTTCTTTTATTGCTGTTTCAACCAATGTGTCCAGTATTTACTTCGCATTATTTGTCTGCACTGGCCCAGGGAGAAGCAGAAGGATGTGGTTTCACTTTTGAGATGAAGAAGACCTTAAAAGAGGTGTGTGGGAGGAAGAAACTTTCTTTTACCCTTCAAGATACTTTTGTCTGGTCAAATAAGTCTACATGAAACAGATTAGCAAGAGAAAATAACCAAATTTAATTACATACATATGTATGGGAAGACCCCACAAATGTGAGAGGTTCAGAGAGAGACAGCTAAGATGAGGTCTCTGCGGCATTCTAAGCTAAGGATGAGGTAAGGCTCTTTGCATCTCAGAGGAAAGGTCATTCGCAGGAAGTTCATTGGAGCAGATGTTCAGTAATCAGAAGTTTGCCCTGCCCCTATAAATAGATCATAAAAAGTTATCACTGGTGGTAAATTTTATTATGGGCCAGGCCCCTGATTTAAATTCTTTAAGGGAGAGGTTGAAGTTTCTGGTGAGTCTGCAGGGTCTCAATTGCCCTTAGCTCAAAATAACCCACATACCACAGAGACACATCTTGGGGTGACTGATTCAGAACCCCTACAGAGGCATGTAAGCATTTCACAGAGCGGACCTCTGTAGACGACATTCGGGAGGAAGCTGCGAATGAGGAGGAGCAGACATGCTCTTGAAGCAGATGGTTTGAGGACTCATGTCAAGTTGATGATGATAATACTTTGGCTTTGGGGCTCTTGAAAGGCAAAGAAGACGAAAGTAGGACTCCGGTGCAGTGTGGGCTAGGGGCTGAGCCATGCCTCATGGGGCATGAAGCAAAAATTTTATGTAGTTTTAAATGGCACTTTTAAGAAGTGATTTTATTTGTTTATTTTTAGAGAGAGGGGAAAGTAAGGAGAAAAAGAGGGAGAGAAGCATCAATGTGTGGCCAGAGTCAGGGCCAGAGTGTGCAAGGCCTGGAGGCTGTGTTGGTGGACTGCATTATATGCAAGGGTGGTTCCTAGGGGCAGGCAGACAAGGTGCCATTGACCCTTTAGAAGCCTATGGTTCAGAAGGAATTCAGGTTATCAGAGACAAAGACTAGGAGAGAGCATTGTAGTCAAGGAATAAGGCACAACTGTGTGAGTGGAGGGGCTAATCTCTCCTGCAGGCCCGTGAGGCCTCTCTGTTATCCTGGGGAACCAGAGTTTAGGGATTTTTCAGGTAACCCTTTCCAGGACTTCCCTGAATCCATGTGCTGCCCTCTGCTGGGACATCTGAGTATTACATCCAATGACTTTGGGTGGGACCAACTCCAAAGCATCCCTGAGAACTTCACGGAACATCCCTGGGATCCAGGCTCCTCAGGGTCCCTGCTAGATCCTTGCTTCCTTAGCCTCAGGGTCAGGGAGCTCACTTCCTTTTGATGCAGTCTGTATAGATCCTGAACAGTTCAGATCAGCTTGACACCAGGAAGAATTGCACTTGGCTTCCTCCTGGTCTCAGCTTTGCCCTCTGGGTCTCAGGACTGCCGGCAGGACGTGGAAGCACTGACCCTCCCTCAGCCGCCTGCGCAGGAGGAGCAAGGGGTGCAGGGACTTGGCGGCTCCCAAGCCTGCGAGGCCCGTCTCAGTTCCCAGAGCACAAACGAATGCACACCTGTGGTTAGAAGAGCCTGTGATTTGAAAATTCCTCAGCAAAGAGTCTGTTTTAGAGATTCTATGACTTGGTGACCCTAGCGCGATGCCTGATGGGAAAACAAGAGTTGCCGTGAACAGCCAGCCCCATAATTCCATGTATGTAAAGTTTAAAAACATGCACAAGTGTTCATGCCATTTGGGGGTACCTGTCTACATAGGAAAACTGCAAAGGAAAGTTTGTTATGGGGCAAATGCACTGCGATTACGTGAGGAGGGGAGTGGGGTGAGGGGACAGAACAGAGGTGGTGACAGCTCTTCACCAGGTTCGTGATGTTCTAATTCTCAGCAGAGTTCACTGTATTCATCTTCATGCCTTTTGAGGAATTTAAATGTTCATTTAATTTCACAACAATATGGTATCAGTTTTTAGGGTCCATGCAATACTTTCTATTTTCTATAGGAATACTTTATATTTTCTATTCCTACAGAAAATATGCATTTAGCATAGCAAAAATATAAATATATTATTTAAAAATATAAATTTAAAAATATATTTTTAAATTTAAAGTATTTTCTATGCTAAGTGCATAGAAAAAGTTCTGGAAGATACACTGCAGATTACAGCTGATTACCTCTGCAGAGATAGGAGAAGGTAGTACGATTTAGAGGTATAGGCAAAAGAGGCTTTTTTATGTTTTTAAAGAGATTTTCATGTTATTTGTGCAATTAAGATTTTGTTTTCTTAAAATGTTAAGCTTAAGAAAAAAAATCCATGGCCTGAAGGATTTGTAATCCTGAGGTTTGAAAAGTTAGAATGTTAAGGTTCTGCATTTCACAGTTAGCACAGTCAGCAATCTGAGGAGCAGGAAGGGGGAGTTCTCCTTTCTGTCCCCCCTTCCTGTCCTGACAAGATGCGCAGTGTCTGGGACTCCACAGCCAAAGGCCTGGAGAGTCCATGATCTGACTGCATGCTCCCCCTCTCCGTCCGTCCCCTACCTGAGGCCGTTGTGCTCCCTTCCCACCGAGGACACACGAGAGCACGCTGGCCTCAGGTTGCAGGAGAGAGACGCCCTCTGCGTGAATGTGCTGTTCAGCCTGCAGGTTGACCTGTGTCAGGCAGGAAGGGGAGTCCTGGATTTTGGATGTTTCTCCAACTCTCACCCAAGCCCTTTCATTGGCTTCTTCCTCCTTCCAGCTGATGTTGCTTCCAGGGGTCCACAGTGCCAAGGGGGGCAGGGCGAATACAGATATTTCCAGAATGACTCAGAGAGTGTGTGTTGGGGTGAAGGGCTTTTCCAACACTGGTTTTCCTTGTTCCCAGTCCCAGACCTGCAGAAGTTGGGAGGTGAGCCTGGACCGACACCCCAAAACGCTGGCTGCCATCCCTTCTCCACCTCAGGCATCTAATAACAGCAGGGGAACTAAAATTCAAACTCAGGTTAAGTAAAATAAAATAATAAAAATTTTCTGACACAATAACTAAAATTACGAAAGAACAAACTGATTGCATTTCATCAAATCAATAATTTCTGCTCTTCTAAACTTCTAAAACCTTGTTCTAAAGACAAAATCAAGAGAAGGAAGGATAAAAATGAAAGACTGGAAAACAATATTTACAAAATGCATGTCTAATTAATCTAAGATTCAAGATACATAAAGATCTGTCATAAGTAAATAATAAGAAAAGAACCAACTAAAAACATATAGGCAAAATATATTCATGAATATATAGAAAATATGTGGTTGACTGAAAAACATATGAAACAGGGTGAGCATTATTTATTCACTAGGGAAATACAAATTAAAACCACCAGTAAATTATACTACCTTAAAATAACATTATTAAAACGGGTTTTAAAACTGATAATATTGAATTTTGGAAATATGCAAACAAATGGAACTTTAATACACTGCTTATGATGTAGTCGTTTTGCAAAAACAGTTTGGTCGTTTACCTATGAATACAGAAACTAGGAGTCTGAAGTCTGGACTTGCCAGAGAACCCATTTTAGATGTGGAGCAGATCTCAAACTCACATCTAATTCAAGATACTCTTCTCTTTCCCGTGTACTCTAATATTTTTCTCTTAAAATGTTAGAAATCAAACAGAAGTGCATACAGAATTCATACAGAACGACTTCAATGATTGATGGCATTAATTTCCAGCCCCAGGGGGCATAGCAGTGACTGAAGTTTGCAGGATTATTTGCTAAATCTGTGTGAGTTGCAGGAACAGAGTGTAGAGACTTTGCTTGCTAATCCCCATCACAAGAACTCTTTCACTCCGTCAGCCTGTGCTCATACTTGAGGTAATTTGGCAGTCTTCACGTGACAGGGCAGACGTGGAGGGTCTGAGATATCTCATCGTGATGTACCCAATATTCCAGCCTTATCTCACGCAGAGGCTAGAATACTGGTAGAGCCCATAAAAACACAAGGATATTCCGAAATGACACAGAGACTCTAGAACTCCCAAGAGTCTGAGTTTTTACGAGGGAAAATTATCATATATGTCTTCTGTTGTTTTTGTGTTCTCATTATTTGGTAGCAAGACACGCACTTTACTTCCGACAGATATAGTACGCGGATTTGGAACACTGAGAAGCAACCATCTTCCCGGCTGTCATCCTTGCACAGTTTCCACTCTTTGTCTCTTGCCAGTCGCTTAACATAGAAGAGAAGCATATAGGTGATGTCGAATATTCATTCACTGTTGCATACACAACAAGAGATGTTGGTCCACAATTAAGATAGTAGGTTTCTCTTACTTTATAGAAACTATCCCTTGGAGCCCTAGGCTTTCCTAAAGAGGACCTCATGAGGAATACAGGCTTAGAGATGAAAAACTCCCTCTCTCTGTGTGCTCATTACTGAACTTAAGTCCTTTTGTTGTGTAGTATATATATGTGTAAGAATATAAATGTTTGTATATACGTATGCATTTTTCATATAGTTTTTCACAAATGTAAACCAGAATCTGTAAATATAAGACTTCTTAGTTTGTTTCTGTGCTAGACACTTACATTTTAAACAAGGGTGGTGAGTTGTCTGCCCACATCCAGGAACTGTTCACTTCTTTACGGGACAGTCCAATCCAATGGAGAGAGGGCAGTTGGCTTTCAAGGAACCTCTGTCACAAAAAAGACTTATTCTATGAGTAAAAACCTCTTCATATTTCTGCAAAGAATTAAAAGTCTTTTAATATTTTTATTATTGTGAATAAAAAGTGTATAGAGATCAACTTCATTCTGATTCTATTCAAACTATAAAGTAATGTGATCTTGGTTTTAGTATTTTATTAAGTACAGAGGCATAGTTGGGAAGAATAAAGCTCTCTTAGTTTAGGTATTTTTATTTAGACCTAAGAATGAAATCTCTTAATTTATTTTCAAAACTCATACCTGAGGCTCAAAGATGAATTCTGAGCAAAGTCTGACTTCTTCTTTGGGCTCCTGGTGTGAAAGCTGTGAGATTTCTACTAATGTTGTTTTCTATTTTTGCTCCATAAGAACTGTGGGTATTTCTTACAAAATGGGCATTATGATGTGGTGTCTCCATAGATGACTGTTATTTGATAAGCATTAAAGTGTCCGGTATTCATCTTGTACTTTAATTTTGCAGAGCATATGCACATATATTCTCTCATTTGATCTTCCAAAATATGCTGGAAAGAACATACTCCCAGTTTTCCAGAGGAAAACTTGTTTCCTATACCTTCCAGAGGGTGAGGACAGCTTAGTTTTTCTACTCAGAAAAAGAATTCATATATATCTCTAGACATAAATTTTACCTTTGAATTTCAGCATTTTCACAGGTGTCTTTATTTCTCACTAAGGTACCCTAAAGGAAAAGTAGGACTTCTAGGCTCTGAAACTTATCTTGGATCCTCTGTACATCCATGGACTCCCAAGTTGAGATTTCTTAACCCAAAAGATGCATTAAGAGGACTACCGAATATAGTATCCCTTAGAGAGCTATTCTGAAATTCTGTAAGTCTATGAAAAGGTTGAGGGGTAAACAAACTAAATTAAGAAACAGACTTTCATAGGAAAAGCCAAATTTCCATAAGCTAAAAATTTTCACTTCTTTGCTAATGTTTCTGTAAAAATTCAGAGTGGTATGAGTGTACACAGATATTTCCGAAAATCTGGTCACTATTCACTTAAATCCTACAGTGCTTATCTAAGAAAACTATAAAAGATTTTTTCACTAAAGCATCATTATGAGTTTATGATGAACAGTGATAGATATCAAGATACCACAGTCTCTCCCATACCTGGCCACTTTTTAACATATTATATTTTCGTATAGGCTCTTTACCTTGTCTGTGAACAAAGTAGGCTGCAAAAAATGTATTCTGTCAACAATAATGGCTATTTTCTTTTTTTAAAGTTGAGATGCAATTGATATATGAGATTGTATTAGTTTCAAGTATACAACATCATGATTTGCTCTTCATATACATGTGAAGTGATCTCCACGTTAAGTCTACTTACCATCCATTACCATACAAGTAGTTTTCTGTTGGAGTAAAGATGGGGTAAATCAGACTGCAAATGTTTGCTTTCTGGAGTCAAATTTTACTTTTATGGTTTTTAAGTTCCTATTTTTCCATAGTGACTTTTGAGTAGTTCAAAGCTAAGCACATGGATAACTGGCCCAGCACAAAAACATGATTATAAGTGTTTATTAACCAAGTTTTTAGGGATTATTATAAGATTATCCTTCACTTTGAATGTTAGGATATATTAATGTTTTGCAGAAATAATGGTAAATTAATTCTGTATTCAAAGCAAACATAATGATAAAAATCATGAAATATTCAGTTTAGTTTTCTTTGGAAACTGGTATAAGTTAAATTTTAATATGATTTAGAAATAATTGACCTTCAAATTTATATAAAGTTCTTTTAACCTCAAATTCAATGGTAATGCTGTATTTCTTAATTTTCTTAGGGGTATAATGATTTTTTTCCAGAAAGTCGGAAGGTAAATTTCTATAAATTTATCAATATAGGACATATAATTATTCTTGATAAAATAATATACTGTAAGGAATAATTTTTTGTAATTATTTCATGTTCACCTTTCTCATGAAAATTCTAAATGTGGATGACTTGGATGAATGAAGTAAAAATCTAAATTAATTTCCACTTGTATTTCTGACTTTACCACAAGCGCTGTCTGGATCTGAGTGACTTTACAGATGTGAGCAGTGCTAAGAATCTCAAGTATCGTTTAGCATTAAGATTTGACCAATAACTCATGATCAGATAGATAAAGTAGTGGGTAAAAGGAGATGTAGATTTGTGAGTACATAAAACTGTTTATTCTTGTATTATTCATTTGTAGTACAGCTGTAAACCTACTTTTGCCCACCCCATACTGTGTGAGCTGGAAAACAGAAAATATACATCACCAGTTCTTTTTCATCGTCTATCTTAAGAAGTGCAGAGTTCATTTCATGGCAGGATCTCTTACTCTCTTCAAAGCTCTTCAATTCATGTGAAAAATAGTAACACTTCTCTCCACAGCATGACCATTTCCTCTCACATGTGCTGCTCTTGCTTCCTTGAAAACAAAGATATTCCCAAGATCACTCAGTGTGTATCCTGAAAGGGAAGTCTGTGGTTCACATACTGAGAAATCCTTCCTGGTCCTTCTAAAGACATTTATCTAATGAGACTGACGGCTTCACTTCAGCCTTCTAAGGAGTGCCCTGGCCTGAGAAGAGGGTCCTGTTACTTACGTTTCTCCAAGTTCATGCATTATATTATTAAAATGTCCTCAGCCAAATTTCTAAGAAAATTAACATTTTTCTCACAACTTAAACTGAATGGACTCAACAATGGGAAGAGGCTTCTCTGTATTCCCTACAACATCAATTTTCAACCAGTGCACTGGCACAGTTGTGTACCCAAGAATTTTTAAAACATGTCACACCTGACTATTTAGAGGGGCACTGATCTTGTTTTATGTTAGATTGTTGAAAAAAAAATAGCAGCCCACACAACTATTGCTGTCAGGTGTGAATGAATCAAAATTACACCTATAGTTTTTGGTCTGGTCAGTTGGCAACAAATACATATTTTGGTGTGCTGGAGAAGTTTAATATTTTGTTTATGTGTGCCATGCTATGAAAAAGGTTGACAATTGCAGCTCTAGGCTTAGTAAAATCTATAGCTACAGAGAGATAATAAACTTAGTACCTGATCTACATACCTGTATTCCAGGATATAAAATAATGATTAGAGAATCTGACAAGGTGACATAGGTTATTTGTTCATTTATTTGTTTTTCTGTAGAAAATGTATTACTTTGAAAACTAGTAACTAATCAATGAACAAGTGCTGGAGAGGTTGTGGAGAAAAGTTAACCTTAGTACACTGTTGGTGGGAATGCAGACTGGTGCAGCCACTGGGGGAAACAGTGTAGAATTTCCTCAGAAAACTAAAAATGGAACTGCCTTTTGACCCAGCAATTCCACTGCTAGGATTATATCTTAAGATTCCTGAAACACTAATCCGAAAGAACTTATGCACCCCAATGTTCATAGCAGCACGATTCACAAGAGCCAAGTGCTGGAAGCAACCTAAGTGCCCACCAGTAAATAAGTGCATAAAAAAACTATGGTATATTTACACAATGGAATACTGTGCAGCAGAAAGAAAGAAGGAGCTCCTACCCTTTGTGGCAGCCTGAATGGAACTGGAGAGCATTATGCTAAGTGAAATAAGCCAGGCAGTGAAACACAAATACCTTATGATTTCCTTCATGAGTGTAATCTAAATGAGAAAACAAACAAGCAAGCAAAACATAAACAGAAACATTGAAATAAACAACTATCTGACAGTAACCAGAAAGGAGGGAGGAAAAGGATAATGGGGGAAAGTAGGGGAAGGGCCATCAAGGAACATGTATAAAGGACACATGGACAAAGTCAAAGGGGGTAGGTTAGATGGTGGGGGAGCACGATGGGGTGAAAATAGAAACAACTATACTTGAACAACAATAAAAAAATAGTAACTAAAATAAAACATATAATACCATGCCATGCCTACAGAAAAATCTAACCTCTGGTAAAGATCAATATATTTTTCTTGTTCAATTAAATAAAAGTGAAAGTTGGTTTCTACAATTGGTTTAATCTAAAAAAAGTCAAATTTGAGGATATTTGGTGACTAAGGAAAGAGCGAAATAACTTATTGGTCTCAGTGGTCAATAGATTTATCTGCATACCTGTGTTAAGTGGTTCCTCTGTGACAGACATGTTTTTCAACACGGAATTGTCTTCCTGTTTTACATTGTCCAGTGGCAGTTCCTGTGGTTGGCATTTGTGATGACCCTGGAAAACTTTACTCAACATCATTAGCTCAAGGAGAACATAGCATGGGACTATAAAAAGTACAATTTTAATGTTAAAATGTCAGTTAAAGATCAAGAGTAAGCACCATCTTTAATCATGTCCACTTTAGGTACTTCTCTTCATAGGATTTATATACTCACATCTCACTTGATAAAATACATTAATTAATGACAACACAGCTTAGTCAACCTGATGATGCAGCAATTAAAAATGCGAAAGTTCTATTCTCAAGGAACTCACTCACTGCAATGGGAAGAGTGCAGATACTATATGATGGGTGATATGAAAGTAATTAAGCTTTGCTGGTAGAACTCAGCAGAGAGCTGGCTGACTGAATGTAAGCTCTAGAATAGTGAGATGTGCTAGCAAGACTTCACAGATTAGTGTGCATCTTACATTTGTTCTTTGTGGACAAAAAAGAGGTAGGAAAGTGACAAAGATAATACAATTCTAGATTGCTGCAATTAGTTTTGCAAAGTAAACAAATGGAGAAAATATGACATATTAAGGTAATCCAAAGTTAATCAAATGATAGGTTGTATATAAGGGGTTTTAGCGAGATAAGACTGGAAACACAAACAAAAATCACATCTTCAAAAAGAACAGATTTAAAATTCTAAAGGCCATATCGCAATGTACATAGAATACTGTCCCTTCCAGAATGGTGGCATGATAAGCTCAGCAAAACAGCCATATTAAAACTGTCATATTATGAAGAATATGACATTTTAAAATCTTTAAAACTGATCTTAAGGATATGTTTTTAATGAGGAAAGTCTATCAGTTCTTGAGAGGAGTAACAGTCTGAAAAACTGAATCACAACCTGTTCACTGTGCCCACCTGAGGTCAGCATCATGGACCATCCAGTATAAGTGGGTGTTGGCAGGAAGAGGAAGCTCCTTCTCCCTGCAGATCCCAGTCTGTGTATCTCTACCTAGACATCATAGGCTAAGGCCATGTTATCCCTCCCGGAGGAGCAGGTCACCAGTGATTCTTCTCCCTCCTAGCTCCATATTGCACAAGTTAAATTCCAGGCAGTGGTGGCTACGTGGTTGGGGCTCCTCTCCCCGACCTGTCCCATACTCATAGAGTAGAAGCACTCCCTCAGTTGACAAAGGTCAAGAATATTGGAGAATCGACTGTCTCATTGCTTCTCACAATGCAGCTTACCTCCCAGTAGGGGAGAGGCAAGCCAAGAAAACCAGCGGTTACTATTTCAGTCTCCCATGACTAAGTTCATGAAACAAGGGTGTTACTCTACTCAGAAAAGTGGGCCACTGTCTGTGTTCCAAGCTCCAGAGAAGTGCCTCAGAGATTTTTGTCCGGGAAAAAGAACACTATAAGAACAAAGAACTCCAAATCTTTTCCCACAGAGCTGACTATTTGATTAAGGAAATTCAAGCCTAAGGATGCTCTTGAATACAATGGGGGTGTGGAAGGGTTGGGAAGGGTTGGTAAGCAATTGAGAGGACATGTGTAGCTCAATGAAAGCAATAATTTTAACCATAGATGGGTCAGTTTCCCAGAGGGAACCAAAGGAAGACATAGCCAAGAAACACCTTCTTGGGTTTAGTACAAATATCTGAGATTGACCTCAAAACTACCCCTGAAAAAAGGGCCCAAATCAAATTGGATTAGACCTTGGAAAAGTTTGTTCACCAACACATTGCCAAAACCAGAGAGGCCATCAGCTAGCGATTAGTAGAATCTAATAGATGAGTGTGATACCAACAGAGCAGATATCTTAAGCATTTTAAGATTGACCTGGGAAAGAGAAAGCCAAAGGAAACCCTGCTAAAATCATGGTCAGGTCTGGTGATTGTGCACATGCCTGAGGCTGCATCTTCTGCTGCAAGGCTGAATGCTCCCTCCTAAGATCAGGCACAAGTGGCCAATGTGCACCATCACTGCTTCTGTCCAACACTGTACTTGAAGTGCTAGTCAGTTAAATTATCCAGGATATGGCACAACACTATCCACATATTTCACATGGAAAATATAAAGGAATCCGCTCAAAACCACTAGAACCAATGAACTAGTATTAGAGCAATATACAAAAATCAACTGTATTTCTCTACAGTAACAACTATGTGAAAATAAAATTAAGGAAAGTGCAATTTATATTAGCATCAGAAATAGTAAAGTTCTCAGGAATAAACAGTAAGGTAGTGTGAAATACGTACTCTAAATACTAAAAGGCATTTCTGCAAAATAAAAAACCCAAAGAAATGTAAGATATCTCATATTTACAACACTTACAAAAGTGAATTCAAAATGGATAAATTGTGAGACTGTAAAAGATAAAATTATAAAATTCTCACTAGATAACATAGGTGTAAACTCTTGAAGTAGGCCATGGTTTCTTAGGTATGACACCCAAAGTACAAGCAACCAAAGCTAAAGCAGATAAACTGAACTTTATCAAGTTACAAGCATTTGTGCATCAAAGGTTATTATCAAGACAGTAAAAAGGTAACCAAAAGGATGGGAGAAAATATTTGCAAATCTCATATCTGATAAGAGATTAATATGCAGATAAGTTATATCCATGCAATAAAATACTTTTTCTGTCAATTTAAAGCATTTGCCATACTGATACAGTCCATCATGAATGAACCATGGAAACTTTGTGTTAAGTGAAAGAAGCCAGTCTCAAAAGACAAAATGTTACATGATTCCTTTTTATACAATGTTCAGAATAGGAAAATCAATGGAGATAGGAGGTAGATGAGTAATTGTTTCAGGCTGGCTGGCTTGAAGGGAAATGGCAAGCAACTGCTAATGAGGTTAGGGATTCTTTTGGGGTGACAAAATATTGTGATGCTGATTATAGTTTTGGTTGTACAAACTATGAATATAATGAAGCCATTAAATTTTATACTGTACATGGATGAATTGTATAAGAAGATTATATCTAAATATATGTCACTCACACACACACATATCAAAGACACTGGTTTGTGAACCAGGAACCTTAAAGTCATGGTCATTAAACAAGATGGTATTCTTTAAAAAATGTACACAGAGAAATGTAAACACTCCGCTGGTTGAAATGGACTATAACTGCTTTAAATGTAAGACTCGTTGGCTTACTTATTTTTGCATCACACATAGTGTCTGACATAAGAGGAAAATGATCCAGAGCAGTGGTCCTCAACTGGGGATGATCTGACTCTGTAGGGTGCATTGGCCATATCTGGAAGTGTTTGGACGTAGCTATCATCATCTAGTGAGTAGAGGGGAATGTGGTTGTTAAATATCCTATAATGCTCAAAATAGCCTCCCTAACAAAGCATTACCCCACCAAAACATCAGGAATGCTGAGGTTCAGAAACCCCAATCTAGGGGAAAATTGCATGACAAAAAAGATAAAAGGTAATAAAGTGGGTTTTAGAAAGAGAAAATTAATATCTGGTTAGGGAGTTAGAAAATAATCATGGGGGATGTAGAAAAGTCACTTATATTTTATACAGTGGTTTGAGGACTGGGCGTGGTCTCCACTGGCAGAGACAGGCTGCAGGTGGAGGGCTGTCCAGGAGAAGGGAAGGGCAGACACACGGATGTGCTGGGACAGAGAAACTCAGAGGGTAACACAGTGATCTGGAATTACCTGAAGCTAATTTGGACATGGGAATTTCTTAAAATATATTTTATTTTATTATGCTATTACAGTTGTCCCATTTTCCTCCCTTTATTCCCCTCTGCCCTGCACCCCCCTCTCATCTGCATCCCTCCCCTCCTTTAGCTCATGTCCATGGGTCATACATATAAGTTCCTTGGCTTCTCCATTTCTTATACTGTTCTTAACCTCCCCCTGTTTATTTTCTACCTACGATTTATGGTACTTATTCCCTATACCTTTTCTCCCTCTATACCCATCCTGTTCCCCCGCAGATAACCCTCCACGTGATCTCCATTTCTGTGATTCTGTTCCTGTTCTATTGTTTGCTTAGTTTGTTTTTGCATTCTTTAGGTTCTGTTGTTAACAGTTGTGAGTTTGTTGTCATTTAACTGTTCATAGTTTTCATCTTCTTTTTCTTAGATAAGTCCCTTTAGCATTTCATATAATAAGGGCTTGGTGATGATGAACTCCTTTAACTTGACCTTATTTGGGAAGCACTTATCTTCCCTTCCATTCTAAATGACAGCTTTGCTGGATAGAGCAATCTTGGATGTAGGTCCTCGCCTTTTAAACTTAAAATTATTTGATTGAAATAAGATTAAGATTATGAAAGCAATCATAAGTAGGGGAGTTTTAACATAACTCACTAGATAATGAGAAATTGCTAATGATTTTTTGTGTTTTTTTTAAACATTTTACTTTTTAGGGAGGTGAAGCAGAGAGAAAGAGAGGGAGAGATGCATCAATGTGTGGTCGTCTCTCATGCTCCTTCTACTGGGGACCTGGCCTACAACCCAGGCGTGTGCCCTAGATTGAAATCGAACTGGTGACCCTTTGGTTTGCAGGCCAGCGCTCAATCCACTGAAACATATCAGCCAGGGCAAGTTCTTGGTGTTTTGATAACATGATCAGAAATATATTTGGAGAAGAATATTTGGTAATTTCAATAGGATTTTGAAGTCTGTTGAGTGTAGGATAATTTAGGAGGGAACTTCATAGTATAGAGGAAAAATATCGTGGTGTTGTGGTGGGCCTTTACAAGAATAAGCAACTTAAAAAAGTAAATTTGAGCTGCACACTGAAGATTCAAAGGTAAAAGCAAGCGCACTTGACAGCCTATTGAAAGACAGTGTCAGAGAGGAGAGTGAAAATCAATGTACACACAACATAATCGATCATCAACAAAACCTCAGTGTAGCTTTTCTAGCATTATCCTGAATATGACACAGCATTTTTGAATAAAGGAGATGTCAGAAGTTTTGAAGAACTTTGAAAAGCCCAAGTGATTGCTTTAGGGCTGAAGGTGGAAGGGTTTCCTGGGTCGAAATGGCGATCACAGCAATGGAACTAGTAGGAAAGAAATATTAGTAGAGAAGGTAAGTGCTAAGGGAAGAGATATTTAGTTCAGTCCACTGGGCTGGTTGAACTTACCCATGAGTCCCAAAATTCCAGTTGTTACAAGGAGAAGGAAACAGAAGATTCCAAGGATCACTAGAGTGAGACACCAGGTAAATGGAACTGAAGATGCTGCTCAGAGAGAAAAAAGAGAGATTGAGTACCTCAGCAAAGAAAAGGCTGAAATAAGGAACAGAGGTTAGAATGAAACTTTCTAGAAATTCAAGTTCCTAACTCTTAAATGTCTTCAAACTTGGAATTATCAATTAAAAGGGATACTGACCAATTTGAAAAAAACAATGAATGGATAATTGGATGCATGGATTTTGCTCCTTATTCTGTTACTCTGTTTCTCTTGGGGAAGTCACTTATTCTGCCTTTACAAGAATAATCCCTGCATCAACTCAATGATTCATGAATAGAAAGTGGAATATTAGATATATAGATGGTTTTAAAACTGTGAATATGCTTCTAAAATATATCTGTATACATCACTTTTGTTGATCCACCATTAGATGATTTTTCTTATTTTGGATGTATCATAAGCTTGCATACATGAAACAGTTTTCTTATGGAGCTGCCCTTACTACTGTTCTTAATTTTCCATTTTTTAAAAAGATTTAATTCTTTTTTATTTTTAAAATGATCACACAATAAAAAGGAACTTTTTCAGCTACATTAGGATTAACCACAGCTACTGCACAGAGGAAATTCTAATCACAAACACATATCAAATGATGTTCATCAAATATTGTTGTTTGCAACTTTGTAGAATGAGTGACAGTGACATCAGGAGATTCACAATTGTTTCCAAACAAGTTGAAGAAAAATAATTTTCCTGCCTGACTTGCTCAGTTATGCACATGTGTACACAACACCCTAAACTACATTAATTCCCTGGAATATACTAAATGTGGATATTTTATTTTCCTCTCTGTTTTTTTCGAAGCAGTATAGTATAAAACATGGTTTTAAAAACCTCGTGAAAATGGGCAGACTAACTCAGTTCTTCAGAGCAGTGGTTTCTGCCTGATCTCACTTGAATTATATACACGTAGGCTACACAGTTAGAGGACACATAGTTAGGCCCTCTTCATAAACTTTACCTTTTCTTTTAGATGATTTTTTTCTTGTTATCTTTGTCTGATTGGAGTTTGAAGTAGTGTTTTTCACTTCCGAGTAAATTGGTGGCCCTTTTATCTCTGGAAGTTAAAACAGAGATGTGGTTACTTCTTTATATTCACATTATTTCTTACAAAACCTGTCAGCTATTAAGATGTGTGAAGAGAGTTGACAGAATAAGATTTTTACCAAATAAAAGAAATCTATGGAATTGTTTTCTTCCTACTAGTTGAAGTTCATCAGGTACATCTTTCAAATGACAAAATCTTGAAAATAAGTTAGACATGTGTCCTGTGCTAAATTATAAGGAAATCTTTAATGAAATTATTTAACAAGGTAGAAAAAATAATAACAGAATTTAATAAGGATTGGGAAAAATACTCACTGTCTTTTGGCATGTGCTTTTCAGAAGGAAGATGTTTCAAATATATGTATGTTGTATTCTTTTCATTCATCTGAAAAATTTTGATATACAATTCTAAAAGAGACAATTTGACAATTTTTTTAAAACCTTAGTTTTCGGGTTCTGTCCTTTCTAGGCCGTGTGTATAATTAAAATCAGTATATTTATCTACTGATGAATGATTTACTTCTGAAATTTTTTCCAAGAAAGATTTTTGCCTTAGATTACCTTTTTCCCCTCCTTAAAATTATCAGTTACCATTTTTCTTTACATAATGGGGTATTGTCATTTTATCATATATGCCTGGGACTCTACTAATGTGGCAATTAATTTAATTTAAAAGGCTAACAATGCTATGATCAATGAAATATTTATACTACATTTAAAATCATCCGTACCCAGAAAATTCCAACAAAATTTTTATGAGTCAATTGTATTTTAGAAATGTATGGTGTCACATAATGGATTGTTAGAAAGTATATCCTTCATGATCTCTCCTAATATTTTCTTCCTATTCATCTTTACTTTTATTAATGACTCAAAGACATTTGCTTCCTATAAATCGTAAGAGATTGTTGCCATCTCTTCCAACATGGTATTAAAAATGAATGTCCTACAATTAGGACACAAGTTGGTTAATCCATACTCCTATAGTGTGAGTTGTTTTATGCCCACAAAACATGAAAGCATACATTAAAAAGTAACTAATCCTGCTTGAAATAATAATTTTCCTAGCAAAAGTTAAAAATTTATTTAACTTGTTTCAAGTATTTTAAATATTATTGAAATAATCAAACAAAGAAATTTACATGGAATAGAATTCTAATTACAGAAAATAATGAAAAATGCTCACTAATTTCTCAGTGTACCATCAACTTAAACACTTTTTGCATATTTTTATTTCCTCGGCGTAATGCTCTAGTTTTCTTTTACAATATGATTAAAAATGTAAGCCTCTGTGTGCTCATAATCTTCAGTTATGACATTTCATTTTTCCCCACAAGATAAGTTCTCATGAAAAATCTGATTGTACAGAAATATATTTATAATGTTTTTTAAAATTTTTTACCAAGTCTGGAATATATCAGAAATGTGGACCTATATCGCACAAATTAACAAAATCTAGAGGAGGATGTGAACTAAAGGAACTTATTACTACAGAAACAAGTAAAATTAAAAAAATATAAATTATTTTATTACTCATATCCTGTCCCAATTAATATGACCATTTGCTCTATTAATACATTTGATTAATCCAACAGATATATTGAAATATTTACTAAGAAACAATCAGTTATATTCAATGCTAAATCAAGAAAACTTTATAGGAGGTAACGCACTTGCAAAGTTATTTTTAAACATGTATTGTTCCACTCCTTTGCCTGCAAGATTGAATGGATTGATTATTTAAAAAAACAATCTATTCTCTGTGCTCTGTATAGGCAAATCAAGTGACAGGAATAACAGTGATACTCGCTGAAAGCCACAGCTATAGATATAGTTGGTGATACCTGTGTCAGTGCAATAGAGTTTTCCCTCCAGTGGAGTCTGGTCCGAATGGAAAAGGTGAGCCCCTGCAGGTGGATGGACTAAATGTGCGAGTTCTGGAGAAGAAGGAGGTTCTTCTGGGCTCCCTATGTTATCTGCCCTTGTTACCCAAGAGCCTTCAGTACTGCTCAGCTACACATGAAGACGTGAGAAAATAGTTCACATTTAAGCCTCAGGTTTCACTATCTGCATCCTTTATCACAGAGGCAAGCAGTTTCTTCTTTCTATCTTTTTTTTTTTTAACAGAGGAGATTAGTGGGAAAAATAATTTAAAGAGCCATGCCTATTTTTCACAGAATACAAAGCACACTTAAAAAAAAAAGATCACTATCACCACTTATGATGACCAACACCAAATAGTAAGATTCTAAATATATTCTGTATAACAGAAGCTAATGTTTTGGGCTCTAAATGGAAATTGTACTTAATGAGAAATTTACATTTATCTCGTTAACTGCTATAATATTTAAGTGAAAATACATTTACACTAATAGTCTCCTTACATTTACCTGAAGGAGAGTTTGAGTAATAAAGTGTTAAGGCCTTAAACTGTATTAGAGTGAGAGCTACTCACTCCCTGGTTCTTTAAAAATACATTCAAATTCAACGGCTTTATTCTTTGAAACATTTTTCCGTAACATAGTCTTTATATAGTGTGCTTTTCAGTTTATTCCAGCATAAATGGAGTATATTTGTTCAAAACTTCAGGGTTTGATAATTTTTGCTTTCTTTCCCTTGTAGTTGTACTGTAGTTATATAAAAAATATATATGTATATGTATTAGCTCCCTCCTTAGTAGTCTGACGTAGCATAGCCCACGGTGTACTGGGTAAACAGTGACAATGCAGTTGAAATATACAGGTCCCAGCTCAGTAGAAAAAGATGGAAAGAGTTTTACTTGTTTTCAATGTTTAATAATAAACACAGTAAAAGAACACATTTCAATTGTGGATTTAACTTATACAAAAAACATTTGTATAAGTGGCACATTTGAAAAAAATTTTTCATTGAGTTTTAGAATGGAGAAATGATTAATGGAAAACAGATTTTAATACAAAAGCAAGTCTTTACAGAAATTATCAAACAGAATGTGTGTAATGAAAGGATAACCGTACGTAACCTGTGAAAGACGAGTATTTTCAACTCTGGATATATATATATTTTTTGGTTTTGAAATAGTCAATGTCTCATTTTTGTTCTGTTCTCCCCAACTGCCATAGACTTCATCCAAACAGCCAGATGGCAAGCTCAACACTCAACAGGCCTGCACACCCCTGAGTTGCTCATCCAGAGTCAGTGCCTGGCACGTGAAGGTGCTCCGGGGTGTTTGTAGAATGAATGAGTGGATGAATGAATGAATGGAGACAACAGCTGGACCAGAAATTCTCCCTGCCCTAGGACATGACCAGCATAAAAAATAACATCTGTACATGTGTGCAGCTACTGTGTGGAAAGTCCTCCCGAACCCTGTGACGTTGCTATGCTATCTCATTTGGCAGTGGCATAAATCAAGCCTCCTGGAAATTAAGCAGCTGACCCAAAGTTTCCTGACTCCTAGGAGGCAGACCCAGTCTTAGAATCAGTTCCATGGGACCCAGGGAGTCTAGGACCTGCACCCTGTGGCTGGACCGTTGCAATGCAAAAGGCAGAGAAGCCCCCCTAGTAACCCTATTGCCAAGCATTCTGTTGGCAGCGCCTGCCTATTAACAATAGATGTCCAGGTTTCCAGTACTGGCTTGAAAGAAGCCAGTGCAACCACCAAGGCCTCGTGATTGCTCTGTGGGTGGAGGGTTGTCCTACTGGGTAGGTTGTCCCAGGGCAGCCATGTCTGTTGCTGTAGTTGCCATGTGACGAGTGCCTCCACGATTGGGTCAGGGCTGACAGTTGGCATTGCTCCCAGGACACCAAGGACAAGGGGTGATGGAGGGGAATGGGGATGAAGGGAAGAGAGAGGGGAGTTCTGGTGCATGCTCCCTCAGCCTTCCCCTGCTTCTTCTCTGCACCCAGACACCCTCGATGTGCAGGAAAAGAAAAGCCCAATATGGCTCATTAGCAGGGAGGCTCATTGTCTTTGCAGGCCCCTAAGGATGCTGTGAGCCCTGAGTAATGGTGGCCCCTGAGACCCCTCTGCTGCCACCCCTTCATCGTGCCCCATCCTCCTTGGAGGAGCACTGCACTGCCCCCCAGCACCCCTTTCCTCCAACTAAGCAGAGCCTTCCCAACTGGAGAGAGAGAGATAGAGAAAGAGAGGGAAAGGAAAAACTGCATCCCAGGATGGTTTGTAAAAGACATTATTTGTGAGTATATATGGTAGGTTTATGCCTGAATTTGGGCCAGAGGTCAGGGGGGACACAGCTGATCTTGGAACTGAAGAGAATGGCTTATGGCGAGTAGGGCCGATTTTGAGCAGGTAGCCTGCACAGGCAGCTGGCCACCCAACAGAAATGCAGGTCTCCATTGGACTCTAATTCCCTGTCCCTGAGGGCTCTCTCCACCCCAAATCTATATACAGGCTCCCCAAACCCACTGCTACCAGTTTGGCTTTTGGCACAGCTCTCAATATGTCTTTTTGAAGAAAGTTTCCTGTGCCCAGCTCAGCTGTGACCGACACTTAAGCCATAACTGATGGAAGACTGGGGTAAAGACAGGATGCTGTGCCCTCCACAGACAGGTGCGAGTGCAGCCCTCTGTCAGGAGCAGAGACATCAGTGCCCCCCTTGCCATCCAGGTGTTCTGTAGGCCAGGGTCGGAGGTTGTTTAAGTCTGCACAGGGCAGTGATGCCAGAGGACTGGTATTTGTGGAAACCGAAGGTCTACCAATTTTGACTTAAAGTCTGTTTTGTCTGATACAAAGAGAGCCAGGCTTGCTCTCTTTCGATGTTCACTTGTGCGTAGTATCTTTTCTCATTTCTTCTGTTTGAACCTGTGTCTGTCCTTAAAGTGATGTGAGTCTCCAGTACCCAACATATACTTGGATCTTAGGGTTTTTTAAATCCACCCAGCCACTTTGTGTGTTTTGATTGGCAAGTTTAATCCACTTACTCTTAGTATTTTTTGATGTATAAGGACCTACTAATGCCATATTATTGTTTTCTTGCTGTTTTGTAATTATCTTGTTCTTCTCTTGCTCTTGTTCTTTGCTAATTGGTGATTTTTCAGGGTCATATGCTCTGATTTCCTTCACTTTATCTTTCATGAATTTTCTACAGATTTTTTACATTGTGGTCACCATGAGTATTACATAAATCCACTTAGAGATGTAAGTCTATAATATGCTGAAACAACTCAACTTTGATCGCATACAAAACTCAGTCCTTCCACTCAATCCCTTTATATCCAACACTGCAATTTACTTCTTTTTATATCATCTACTCATTAAAAATTATGGTTGTTTTATTTAATTTTATACTCTTGTCTTTTAACATTTAAGATAGAGTTAAGTGGTTAATATACCATTACATTATTTTACACAATTATTTCTCTAAATCTGAGTGTGTGTTTACATGTATTAGTGTGTTGTGTATTTTCATATGTTTTCATGTTACTAATCTCTTTATTTCTGCTTGGATTGCTCTCAGCATTTGTTGCAACTCAGGGGTAGTGAGGATGAGCTCCCTTAGTTTTTGTTTGTATGAAAATCTTTATGTTTTCTTGATTTCTGAAGGATAAGCTTGGTAATAGATTATACTTAGTTGCATTTTTTTCTTTCATCACTTTGAATATAAATCATCTAAATGTCTTCTGGCTTGCAAGGTTTTTGCTGAAAAAATCCACCAAAATCCTAATGGGAGTTCCTTCATAGGTTGCTGTCTTTTTTCTTTTGCTGCCTTAGAATTTTCCCTTTGTCATTGATTTTAGATGATTTTATTATAGTTGGTCTTAAGGAAGAGTGATTTGGATTAAAATAATGGAGTGATTTTTCAGCTTTATGAACTTCAATGTCCACACTTTCCCCAGGTTTGGAAAGTTCTCTGCCATTGTTTCTGCAATGACGTTTCTGTGCCGTCTCCACCCGAGCTGAGGAAGCACTCCTTTGTCTGGAAGGCCGGCGGTAGGCTCTCTCACTTTCTCATTCTGTCTTAGTTTTTGTTGTTGTTGTTCTCCTCTTGCTGTGATATTTCAAAGTTTCTGTCTATAGGTCATGGATAATTTCTTCTATTTGGTCTATTGTGATATTGATGCTCTCTATGGCACTTTTTATTTAATTCATAGAATTCTTCAGCACCAGAGTTTGTGTTGGTTTCTATTTATTTCTTTTTAATGGCATCTATCTCTTTGTTAATTTTCTCATCTTGACAACGCACTGCTCTGGGATATTGTTTTCCTGTTTGAACTGTCTTTCTCTGTTTTCTTTCAACAATTCAAATTTTCTTAATTAGCCAATTTGAAAATGTTTGGTGATTCAATCATACATCTCATGTCTTTGTGTTGGGTACTGGAAAGTTGTTGTGAACTTTTGGTGATGTCATGTTTCTTTGATTTTTCATGTTCTTTGGAGTTTATGTTGCTGTTTTTACATTTGAAGTAGCAGTTACTGCCTCCAACCTTGACTGCTTTCAGAAAAGAAATACCCTTTGTCGCTCCTGCTGTTGACTCTGAGGCTTACCAAGACCTAGTATCATTTCACTGCTCCATGCTTCTTATTGCCCCTTTTGACAGAATCCTTAAGCCTGTGTATCTTCTATCATGCTGTGCATTAAGTAGGTTGCTGATAGCCTCTTTTCTTTTCCTGAACGTGGTATTACAATTCAAGTTTGTGGTTTCTCCCTTGCCTTGAGGCTTTTGCGCTGTTTTTGTTGTGCACCCTGTCTTCCAGAGCATACATATGCCTCTGTCCTTGGAGTGCACACGAGAGCCATGGGAGAGAGCCATGGGAGAGCGGAGGAGGTTTATGGGGCAGATGGTGTATTTGTAGGAGACCATTCTGTGTGGCGTGGGCCCAGCTCCCACTCAGAGATGCACAGGACCCATGCTCACGGATAGGTTCTCCCAAGCAAAATCAGGCTTGCAATGTGCCTAGGCTGCTTTCAGTCTTGCTTTTACTAAAAGCTCCCTCACCCTGATTTGCAGCAAACATTTACTGCAAAATAACTTTCTAAAATCCATGCTAAACCTTTCAAGGACCAGTGTAACTGGTTCAACCACTTTTGCCTTTTCATTTGCAAATGTCCTTCTTTTGTGACATGATTAGCAGCATTGGCTCCTTTGTTTTCTGTAAAGGTAACCATCTAAAGTGAACCTGTGCTTAGTTAATGAAGACCTTCATGTACTGTGCCCAGTAAGACAATAAAAGCTCATCAAAGCAAAGGCCACGGCTTTTGCTCCCCCTGAGAGAAAAGCTATGCTGTCCCTTTTCCTCCACTGGACTTGGTAGTCCATGTGAATGTCTCATTTCATCCATAATGACACGGTCACTGAGGGCTGGTGTCTACATCAATATTGAAGGTGCCCATTGTTCCACTGATGCTGTGCAAATGTTATTTTCCACATGGATCATAAGCGGGCTTTGATGCATTAAAAAATGCATTTAGCAAAACAACATATTTTTAATGATCTCTGAGAATCTTTTCTGGCTTTTAAAAAATCTTTTCCTTACATAGGTCATGAAACTAATTGGTTTAATACCCTGGGATCTGCTGAAGAAATTGAGTCCTTGGCAGCACTCCGTATAGGTGGAGAAGCCAGGTGTTCACTTATTATTACTCCTTTTTTCCCACAAGAAAAAGTCCTCAAACCACGAACCAAGAAGATTTCATTTTTATACTAAGATGTGCTGTTTGAGACTCGGGGTAATTCTGGTACAGTCAAGTTGCTTTTGTTACTTTCTCCAAAGCATCTAAACTTTTTTTCTTTTCTCTACAGCATACTAGAACCTTTCTTCAGAAACCTGGAGTTCCACAAAGACTGCCTCATCCGGAGGTGACTGCCCATGTTGGTGTTCTCCAGGTGCTTCCAAACTGTGGCTGAGAGGGGCTAAAACTGGTCCACATGCTCCAGCAGGTTCCACATCCAGTAACAATGTCTGTTGGCCTATTACTCAGTGTTCTGTTTGACAAGACTTCTCTCAAGTCACTTGGTGTATGGTGCTGGATGCCATGACTGCTGCTTAGGGAATTAATTTGCGTGTTAAAGGATGTCGAAATTTTGTAGTTGGGTGAGGGAGAAAATGAAGGACATCTGATGCCACCATCATGCTGACAACACTTTGCATACTTTTTTTTAATGGTGAGACTATAGAAATGCCAAAGATATCAGTGGTTATTTGTGGTTAGAGACAGGGTGAAGGGTAGCTTAAGAAAATTTCTTGTTTTGACAAAATAGTTCTATTTCTTGCTTGTGATGTAGGCTATATAACTATATAAATGTGGTAAAATTGCATAAAACTATATACTCATGCAAATACACAAATGAGTGCATGTAAAAATTAATGAAGGACTGAGGTCAGCGGTCCTTCATCAATATGGCTTAGTAGAAATCTCCAGGCCCTCGTTTTCCCTATATAATCATTGAATATACAACAACATATCAATCAAAATGGCTTTACAACAACTGGAGTAATTGCAAGCAAAGTAGATTGTAAGACAAACATTATGCAAGAGGCCATGGTGGACATTCTATAATGCCATAAGTGTCAATTCACTAAGAGAATACAATAATTATAAATATATGAGAACTCCTAATGTATGAGGCAATCATTAGCAAAAACTGAAGGGAAAAAATAAACATACACAGAATAATAGTAGGAGACTGATTCCTTTATCCATTATTGAATGTAAGGTATGGAAGTTCTTTCATAGATACAATAATTAAAAGAGGTATACTATGGAACTGGCTAAAGACAGGCATGCAGATCAAGGGAATATTATATAGAATCCAGAAATAAACCCTTTTATACAGGGTCAACTGATTTTCAACAAGTGTGCCAAGACAATTCAATGGGGGAAAGGACAGTTTCTCAACAGACGGTCTGGAAAAACTGTATATTCATAAGCAAAGAATGAACCTTAACCCTAATATTGTACCATACACAAAAATTAACTTGAAATTGATGGAACCTAAATGTATGATATATTATAAAAACCTTGCAAGGAAACAGAAGAATCTTCATAACATTGGTTTTTGCAATGATTTTTTTAGATATGACACCAAAGCACAGACAAAACAGTTAAAATAAATCAATTGGACTATATCAATATTTAAAAAATCTCTGCATCAAAGACATAATCAACACAATGAAACGGTATTCTATAGAATGGAGAGGATGAAATGTCATGTACATGATAAGGAGTTGTATCAAGAATATATGGAGAATTTTTACAACTCAGCAGAACAACCAAAAAACCCAAAACCTGATTATCAAATGAGAAGAGAACTGGAACAGGCAGTTGCCAAGGGTATGTGTGTATATATATATGTGTGTGTGTGTGTGTGTGTGTGTGTGTGTGTGTGTATAACTGTATACATATACAGTTAATAGGCATATGAAAAGATGCTTAACATCACTAATAACTGAAGATGTGTAAATCAAAGCTTTAGTAAGATATTCTCTCACACCATTCTGATGGCTACAAAAAAGGGGGGCCAAGGGTGGGGATGATAGATTTGGATGAAAGTGATTAGGAGGTACAAACTTACATTTATAAGGTAAATAGGTACTAGAGTCCTATGTACAATATAACTATAATTGACATTGTTATATGGTATATTTCAAAGTGGTTAACAGAGTCAGTCTTAAGAATAATCTTTGCAACAGCATGGATGGAACTGGAAAGCATTATGCTAAGTGAAATAAGCCAGGCAGTGAAAGACAAATACCATATGATCTCACCTATAACAGGAACCTAATCAACAAAACAAACAAGCAAGCAAAATATAACCAAAGACGCTGAAACTGAGAACAGGCTTACAATGAGCAAAGGGAAGAAGGGAGGGAATTTCATGGGAAAAGGATGAAGGGTTTGCAGGAACAACTATAAAGGACACATGGACAATGACAAGAAAGGGGTGGAAACGGGGGAGGGTGGTGGGATGGCTGGGGTATTAGGTTGGAGTGGGGTGAAAAGGCAGAAAACTGTACTTGAACAACAATAAAAAATTAAAAAAAGAATAATCATCACAAGGAAAAAATCTTTTTCTTTTTTCTTTTTCTTTTTTTGTGTCTGTATGTGATGATGGATGCAACCAAAACTTACTGTAGTAATCATTTTCAGTATAAGTCAAATCATTCTATACACCTTAAACTTTCACAGTTTGGCATGTCAATTATAACTCAATAAGACTGGGAAAAAAGTACAAAGGAAACAAACGAAACAAGAAAACTACAACTTAATGAGTGTTGGCAAGGATGTGGAGAGTTCAGAACCATTGTGCACTGTTGATGGAATATATAGTGGTATAGCTGGTATGAAACACAATATGATGTTCCTCAAAATAATAAAAACAGAACTAACTTATGAGTCAGCCATTCCTTTATGGATACATCTCCACAGGAATCGAAGAACAGTCTTGAGTAGACGTTTGTACACCGTGTTCACAGCAACATTGGACATATTAGCCAAGAATTGGAGGCAACCCAAGTGTTCATTTGTTGATGAATGTGTAGGCAAAGAGGAGTGTGTAAATACAATGAATTATTATTCAGCCTTAAATAGGAAGGAAATTCTGACACATGCTACAATGTGGATAAAACTCAAGAACATTATGTTATGTGAAATATACCAGTCACAAACAGAGAAATATTATTATTTAGCCATCTACATGAAGTATCTATAGTAGTCAAATTCAGAAAGAAGGAATGTAGAATGTTGGTTTCCAGGAACTTTGGGGAGGGGAAATGAGGAACTATCATTTAATGTGGTTATAGAATTTCAGTCTTGCAAAATAAAATTATGGAGACTTGTTGAGCAAGAATGTGAATATGGAGAACATTACAGAAAGGTAGCAAATATAGGTAACTATGTACTTAAAAGTAGCAAATATGATGAATTTAATGTTATGTGTAGTTGACCACAATTAAAAATTTAAAAAAGAAACAAAATTGGTGAAATCTAAATATGGTTCCGTGATGGTACCAATATCAATTTCCTGGTTTTTAAATTGAGGTACCTCTACCTGTAAGACATTTTACAAATGTTCAAAGCTACATAAGATATTACCTTTGTGGAAATTTTGGTGTAAGGATAATTGTGATTTCTCTGTACTATTTTGCAAGTTTCTGTGTGTATAACTATTTCAAATCAAAAGTTAAAAAAATACACACACAACAAAAAGCCACCAAAGAGTTGAATAATTGTCTGCATTATATGAAATGGAAACAATAAAAGAGCTATATTCAGAATTTTTAAGTAACTTGTTCAGCGGAATTAAAAAAAGGCAACTTCAATGTACAAAATGATAACTATATGAACAGGCCATTCCACTTGTTGACAGAGATATTTAGTACAGCACTATTGGTAGAGATAACTGAGAAACACTTCAGATGTCCCAGAGCAGAGAAATAAATGAGAGAGCTGTCTTGTATGTCATATGATGGAATTCTGAACTGGCATTTAAATGAAGTTCTCAACTCACTTGGCTCAATATGGGGAGAAGCTGGAAGACATTGGTGAATAAAATTCCAGTGCAGAACATGTATAGTGGTGATGCCATTTATGTATACTTCCACTTTGCTATTGTTAGCAAAAATGTCATTTATAAATCAGTACATAGTGGTATATATGTAGCCATAGAAAATATAAGAGTTGTCAGTATGTACTGAAATATAAAATCGTGAACAAAGGTAAGCATAAACTTCAAGATAAGAGTTGTACATATAGAGGAAACTGAGTGGGTTTAGGAAGGAGTACAATGTCCTTCCCAGTTATATCTGGATATGAAACAAATAGACAAAATATCAGTATTTATTACATCTTTAAAATTAGTACCTGTGTCTGGTATAAGACTCTTTAGAAATAGTTAGAAATATTTCTAAAATATAATGAGATAAAACTGTGATAGAACTGAAAAGGGAAGTAGAGAAATTTGTAATAACTGAAGCCTTAAACACCCCTGTAGTTATCAATAGAATATGTAATCATAAAATCAGTTTGAATATTGAAGACTTGAACAAGTTAATAATCTCAGTTTCCCCATTGAGAAACTGGAATGAGAAAAAAAAACCTAAATCAAGATAAGTGAGCAGCTAATAAAATAAGAAGAGAAAATAGTGAAACAGGAAATAAAAAGATAAAGAAAATCAACATAACATTAAGTTTTTAAGAAGTGAGGAGTTCTGCCCCACTTCCTTAAGGCAGAAGTATGTACGTGATGTGGAATTTTTCTGCATGGATTTTTCTCATGTCCCTTATTAATTTATTTACCTACTTATAATTCAATCATTTCATACTATTATAGATTCATAGATATTTATTTAATATTTTAATATAATTCAATAATCTTTTATTTTGTGGCCCAAATAGTTTCTGCTATGACCCCTAGGAATTCTTTTTACCTGGTTTCTGTGTCCCTCTGACATACCCCCATCATTTTAAGCACTTCCCTACTTTCCAGTACTACAAATGCTCCAGGCTCATCTTGTACATTTCCTACCCCTGTCTTACAATCAGCCTTTTCTCCAGGAGCCTTAGTTCCTTTTACAGGGGAATGGAATTACAATCAAAATATGGCCACTATGTGAATTTCTTTTTTTTTGCAAAAAATCAAAACAATTTTGAGAAAGGACAAAGTAGAACTCACATTGCATCAAGACTTATAATAAACTATACTGTATACCTGGAGCTGAAACAAAATAATGTCAAATATAAAGTGTAAATTAAAAATAAAAAGGGACTTATGATAAAGTAATGGAAATATTGGTGAAATAAGATAGGTACTTACATAAATAAAATGGGATAGAGATTTGAAATAGATCTACACATAACTGGTCAACTGACTATTTTGAAAAGTGCCATGATAATTCAATAGAAGAAGAGTGTTTTGAGAAGTGGTGCTGAGATAGTTGATCATTTATATATAAAAATTTCATAAAAAGAACTCAACTGACCTTTTTCACCTTATACAAAACTTAACATGAAATGAAATCTAGAATTTAATGTAAATTAAAGTTCTAGAAAAAAAGCATAAAGGAAAAAATTTCAACCTCAGTTTAATTTAAAATAAAAACAGAATTTTTTAGGGTACAAAAATTTAAAATCATGGCTGAAATAAACTCATTCAACATTATCAAATTACGAATTGTGCCTCTCTAAACTTCAAACCTTGTTCTAAGACAATATTAAGAGAATAAAATATAAAATGAAAGATTGGAAGACAATGTTTACAAAACACATGCCTGATAAAATACTAGAATTCTAGACATATAGAGAACTATCATAACTGAATAAGAAAACAAAAAACCCAAAGAAATAGGCAAAATATTCCCATCGGTACTTTAATATAATGGGTGTATGGTTGACAAAAACATGAATAAGGGTTATTGGTATTTATTCATTTGGAAAATACAACTTCATTTTAATACTGTTTTCTTTAGCCATGCAGAAGGTTTTTTTTTAATTTTGATGAGATCTCATTTGTTTATTCTTTCCTTTATGTCCCTTGCTCTAGGGGACATATCAATAAAAATGTTGCTGAGTGAAATATCTGAGATTTTCCTGCCTATGTTCTCCTCTAGGACCTTAATGGTGTCACAGTTTATATTTAAACCTTTTATCCGCCTTGAATTTATTTTTGTGTATGGTGTAAGTTGGTGCTCAAGTTTCATTTTTTTACACGTAGCTGTCCAGTTCTCCCTACACCACTTGTTGAAGAGAACTGACTGTATGGGAAAACATATTTGCCACTGATATCTAAGACAAGGGTTTAATCTCCAAAATATATAAAGAACTTACACCACTCCACTCTAAGAAGACAAGCAACCCAATTAGGGGTCCCAAAAGGGGAAGAAGAACAGCAACGAGTGGAAAACTTATTTGAACAAATAATAAAGGAGAACTTCCCCAATCTGGCAAAGGAAATAGACTACCAAGATGTCCAGGAAGCTCAGAGAGTCCCAAAGAAGTTGGACCCAAGGAGGAACACACCAAGGCACATTGTAATTACATTAGCCAAGATTAAAATGAAGCAGAGAATTCTAGAAGCAGCAAGGGATAAGGGGACAGTCACCTACAAGGGAGTTCCCATCAGACTGTCAGCTGATTTCTCAAAAGAGACCTTCCAGGCAAGAAGGGGCTGGAAAGAAATATTTGAAATCTTGAAAAGCAGGGACCTACATCCAAAATTGCTCTATCCAGCAAAGCTGTCATTTAGAATGGAAGGGAAGATAAAGTGCTTCTCAGATAAGGTCAAGTTCAAGGAGTTCATCATCACCAAGCCCTTATTATATGAAATGTTAAAGGGACTTATCTAAGAAAAAGAAGATAAAACTATGACAGTGAAAAGACAACAAACTCATAGCTATCAAGAACCACACCTAAAACAAAAGCAAACTAAGCAAACAGCTAGAACAGGAACAGAACCACAGAAATGGAGATCATATGGAGGGTTAGCAACAGGGGCGTGGGAGGAGGAGAGAGGGGGAAAAGATACAGAGAATGAGTAGCATAGATAATGGGAAAAAAATAGGCAGGGGGAGGGCAAGAATAGTATGGGAAATGTAGAAGCTAGAAAACTTATGACCCATGGACATGAACTAAAGGGGGGAATGTGGGTGGGAGAGGGTGGGTAGGGTGGAGGGGAATGATGGGGGAGAAATGGGACAACTGTAATAGCATAATCAATAAAATATATTAAAAAAAAATGGGCAAAGGACTTGAACAGACACTTCTCCAAGGAGGACATACAGAGGATCCAGAGACACATGAAAAGATGCTCAGTATTGCTAGCTATCAGAGAAATGCAAATTAAAACCACAATGAGATACCACTTCACACTGGTCAGAGTGGCCATCATAAACAAAGCAACAATCAACAAGTGTTGGAGAGGTTGTGGAGAAAAGGGGACCCTAGTGCACTGCTGGTGGGATTGGAGACTGGTACAATCACTATGGAAAACACTGGAATTTTCTAAGAAAACTAAAAATGGATCTACCTTTTGACCCAGCAATTCCACTGCTAGGATTATATCCTAAGAACCCTGAAACACCAATCCAAAAGAACCTATGCACCCCAATGTTCACAGCAGCACAATTTACAATAGCTAAGTTTTGGAAGCAACCTAGGTGCCCATCAGTAAATGAATGGATCAAAAACTATGGTGCATTTACACAATGGAATTCTATGCAGCAGAAAGAAAGAAGGAGCTCCTACCTTTTGCAACAGTATGGATGGAACTGGAAAGCATTATGCTAAGTGAAATAAGCCAGGCAGTGAAAGACAAATACCATATGATCTCACCTATAACAGGAACCTAACCAACAAAACAAACAAGCAAAATATAACCAAAGACACTGAAATTGAGAACAGGCTGACAGCCACCAGAAGGAATAGGAGAGAGAATTTCAGGGGGAAAAGGGGAAGGGTTTATAAGAACAAGTATAAAGGATGCATGGATAAAAACTAGGGGCAGGGGGGTGGAAATGGGAGGGAGTGGGGAGGGGTGGGGCAGTGGGCTAGGATGGGAGTAAAAGACAGAAAACTGTACAAGAACAAAAATTAAAATAACATTAAAAAATACAACTTCAAACCACCTTAAATTATACTATACCCTTATTAAAATGGTTTTTCAGACCAACAATATTGAATTTTGAAAATATGCAAGCAAATAGAATTTTAATACACTACTAATGGTCCAGTCACTTTGCAACAACAGTTTGGTCGTTTACCTACTAATAAGAAAACTAAGAGTCAGTAGTTTGAACGTACCAGAGAGTATATTTTAGCTGGGGTACAGATTTTAAATCCATATCTAAGGCATGATACGCTTCTCTTTCCAGTATACTCTACTGGTTTTCTCTCAAAAAGCAAAAAGTCAAACAGAAATGCATACACTATTCATACAGTGAGGGGGACTCTGTCCTGAGTGCCAGATGTAGGGGGGCTCTGCCCGAAGAGCCCCATCCCTCCGTCACAGATGAAAATAAAAACTACCAAGACATCTTCTGCTTGGGGAGGAAAGGGGTCAAACTCTCAGAGGAGAATGACCTAGAGCCCCATCTTCACTAGGCTTTCATTGGGCTCAAATACCCGGGAATACAGGTATGTCAGGCGACAAGGATCAAACAATGGTTAACATTTCAAAGCAATCTGAGGGCTTAATCTGAGCCAGTGTTTGTCAGGAAAGGGGGTTGCCAGACTTTGGGAGACATACTCATTTCCTCCTGGGACACTTATCACCTAAGGAAGAGCACTCTTAGCAAAGCAGGTTTCATAGGACTTTAGGAATTCTTTCTTATGTCCGGATCACCCAGGGAGCCGTCCTGGCCAGAACAGGGCTGCACCACTCACCCCCACAGTTTCAGGCTTTAAGGCAATTAGGAAGCAGGAGACATCTCCCAGATGGAAATGAGGACTCGGGCTATGTCAGAATAGCCGGGGGGCGAGGGTCCATCACATCCTCTTTGCTGCAGCCCCCTGAGTCCTTCCATGAGGCCTCCCAAGTGGTTGCGTCTGGCTTAGGATGCCCCTCCTATGAGGAGTCTTACGGGTCATTGACTGCCAACCAAGCATTGGGGCCAGAGATGGGTAAGGCAGAAGCAGCACTCCTGCCAGGGAGATAAGCTTTGTCTCTTTAGTAGGTCACGTCCTTGTGACAGAACAGACCCAGATGAAGTGGGTCCCTTGGGCTCTTACACAGCCCACCATGGGGTGAGGGTTACAACTCCTGAAACCAGGCTGAACAGTCTGCAACAATACAGGAAATACCTTCAGTGACTGATGGCAATACTTCCCAGCCCCAATGTGCACACAGTGACTGGAGTTTGCAGGACCACTTGCTAAATCTGTGTGAATTGCAGGAACAGAGTGTACAAAACTCGGCTTCCTAATCTCCATCAGAAGCACTCATACTCTTTCACTCCATACCCTGTGCTCATACTCGTGGTAATAGTTTGGCAATCTGCAGTGACAGGGCCGAAGTGGAGGGTTTGGTGTATCTCATTGTGATGTACCCAATATTCCAGACTTGTCTCATGCAGAGGCTAGAATATTGGTAGAGCCCGTTTAAAACAAACAAACAAACAAACAAAAACCAAAGAAACAAGGATATTCTGAAATGAAACAGAGACCCTAGGACTTCCAAGAATCTGAGTTTTTGGAACGAAAATTTTCTGTACTTGTCTTCTGTGGTTGCTTTTTTGTTCTCATTATTAGGTAGCATGACCAGCATTCTTCTTTTCACAAACATAGTATAAGAGTCTGGAACAGTCAGAAATATCTATCTTCCTTGCTGCCATCTTCACACAGTTTCCAGTCTTTGTCTGTTGCCTGTCGGTTAACATAGAATAAAAACACATAGATGGAGGAAAATATTCATTTAGTGTTGTAGACCCAATAAGTGATATTGTGCCACAGTTATGGTGGTAGGTTTTTCCTAATTTATAGAAACTATCGCTTGGAGCTCTAGGTTTTCTTAAAGAATAACTCATGAAGGATATAGGCATAAATTCAAAAACTCCATCTCTCCATGTGCTCATCTGCTGAAGTTAAGTGCTATTGTTGTGTGTGCTTGCATGTGTGTGTACATGTACATGCATGTACATATGCCTATATACGTATGGATGGGTTTTTCCTATACACTTTCAGGAATATAAACCAGCATCTATGATTATAGACCTTCTTTCTTTGCTTTTATTCTAGAGACTTACTTTGTGACAAAGAACAGTGAGGGTAATGAGGGTGGTGAGTTATCTTCCCATGTCCAGAAAAGGCTGGCCTCCTTGCGGGACAATCCAATCCAAGAGTAATAGGACTTAGAGGACAGTTGGCTTTGAATGAACTTCTGTCATAAGAGAAACATATTCTATGAATAAGAATGTTTTTATGTTATTTTTGTGAATAACTAAAAGTATAGAGATCAGCTACCTCCTGATTTCATTCTGATTATAAAATAATGTAATCTCAGTTTTTGGTATTTTATCAAATTGCTTAACACAGAATGAAACACATGGGTGATGTAAAATAATCATTTACTAAATATTAAATATAAAGACATATTTGAGACAACAAACCACTCACTTTATCCATGTTTGTTGAGACTCATGTCTGAAATTTTGTCCTTTTGAAATTTATTTGTGTAACTCAAAGATGAGTTCTGATCAAAGTCCGATTTCTATGTTGGGCTCTAGGCGTCAGAGTTATGAAATTACTATGAACCTTGTTGTCTATTTTTGTTCCACAAGGAGTGTGGTTATTTCCTGCAAAATGAGCACCTTGAGGAAACATCCCTTACTCATCAGATGAGGTGTCTATATATAATGGCTGGCTGTAAGTTATTCCATAAGTAAAAAAGTAAAGGATGTTCATCTGGCACTTTAATTTTTACAGAGTATATGCACATATATTCTCTCACTTGACCATCCTAAATATGGTGGAAAGGAAATGCACCCGGTTTTGTTTTCATTTCCCACATCTTGGAGAAGATGTCAAAAGCTTAGTTCCTCTACCCAGAGGCGGAAAAACACATATATGTGTCTAGAGCCAGAAAAAAAATTCATATATGAGTCTAGACATAAAATTTAGCATTCATTGTCAGGGTTTTTACCGGTGTCTTTATTTAACAAGTAAGCTACTCTTTTGGAAAATCAGGACCCCTAGACTCTGAAACTCATTCTTGGAACCTCTGTATATCCATGGAACCCCTAGTTGAGATTTATTTTGTGAAATGATGCCTTAACAGTGGAAAATCGATGAGGATTATTGAATACAGCATGGTTCAGAATGTATTTTGAAATTCTATAAGTCTATAAAAAAGGTTGAAGGTAAACAAACTCAGTTATGGTATAGAGTCTCCTAAAATCCCAAGTTCCATAGCAAACACTTTGCTAATATTTCTGTAACAATTCATGGTTGTATGAGTAAAGTTTTGTAAATATTTCTGAAAATCTGGTCATCACCCATTAAAATTCTATAGTTCATATAGAAGAAAACTATAAATATTTTTCTCACTAAAATGTCATGATTTATTTATGTAAATCAGATAGATATCAAGATATCCCATTAGCTCCCTTACCTGGCCAATACTCAACATTTTAATGTAAGCTCTTTACCTTGTCAGTAATAACTAGGACATCTAAAATTTATTCTATGAATGACAATTACAATTTTCTGTTTTTGGAAATTGACATATGAGATTATATTAGTTTCAGGTATACAACATCATGATTTGCTCTTAGTATATGTTCAAAATGATCACTGCATTAAGTTTAGTAAACTTGCATTATCATACATGTAGTTTTCTGTTGGTCTACAAAAGAGGTGAATTCAGACTTTGTAATTTTTTTCTTTCTGGATTCAAGTTCTTCTTTGTTTTCTTGATGGTTTTCAATTTCATATATTTTACAGTGCCTTTTGAGTTGCTGAAAACCAAGTAAGTGCATAATTGGACTAGTACAGAACACAGAATGATTCTTAATGTCTGTTATTGTATTACAGAGAATATTCAAAATAATTCTTAACCTGGAATGTTAGGATATGTTATTTTTTGCAAAGATAATGGTAAGTTAATTCTGTATTCAAAGGAAGATAGAATGATAAAAATCATGAAATATTCAGTTCAGGTTTATTTGGAGGCTAATATGAGTTAAAATTTAATGAGTTAAATTTATTTCTGAAATTTAGAAGTAATTGACCTCTAACTTCAATTCATATTGAGTTTTTTTTTCACCTCAATTCAGTGGCAATACTGTATTTCTTGATTTTGCTGGAAATGCAATGATTTTTTTTCAGAGAGGCTGAATGCTCATTTTTATAAATAATTGATATAAGACATGCAATTACCCTTGAAAAAAATATATTGGAAGGGGAGATTTGTCCTCATTGGTTTATGTTTGACTTTACATTTGCAATCTTGTGGAAATTTCCATTGTGGATGGATTAGATGAATTAAATAAAATTCTAATTTAATTTGCATGAGCCTTTCTGACTGTAGCATGAGCACTGCCTGAACCTGAGTTCCTTAACCACTGTAAACAGTGCAGAGCAACTCAAGTATTTTGGAGCATAATATTTAGCCAGTAATGACTAGATAAATTCTGTATGATGTGAGCTGGAAAACAGAAAACAGACAGCCCTGACAGGTGTGGCTCAGTGGTTTGGGCATCATTCTGCAAACCGAAAGTTCACTGGCTCAATCCCCCATAAGAGCACCATCCTGGGTTGTGGGACAGGTCTCTGGTTGGAGGCGTGTGAGAGGCAGCTGATCAATATTTGTCCCGCACATCCATGTTTCTCTCTCTTTCTCTCCCTCCTTCCTCTTTCTCTAAAATTAAGTAAATAAAATATTAAAAATAAACAGAAAATATACATCACCAGTTCTGTTTCGTCTTCTATCTTAAGAAGTTTATAGTGCATTTTCTTGCAGGATTTCTTACTGTCTTCATAGGTCTTCAATTCACATGAAAAATAATAACACTTCTCTCCACTGCATCGCCATTTCTTCTCACATGGGCGGTTCTTACTTCCTTGAAAAGAAAAGATATTCCCCAGACCACTCAGTGTGTATCCTTAAAGGGAAGTCTGAGGATAAGACACTGAGAAATCCTTCCTAGTCCTTCTAAAAACATTCATTTAATGAGATTGATGGGCTTCACTTCAGATTTCTAAATAAAATCTCTGGCCTGGGAAGTGTTATATTACTTAAAATTTTCACTGATTCTATGCATAATATTTTTAACTTTTCTAAGAAGAATTTCTAAGAAGATGGACATTTTCCCTGCAACTTTAACAAAAAGACTTGACAATGGAAAGCAACTTCTTTGAATTCTCTAGACTGAGTAAAATCTGTAGGTACAGAGACAGTCTGAACTTATTCCCTGACTGCATACCCAAATGGTGAGGTGTAATAATGATTAGAAAATCTGATAATGAGACTTTGGTTTTTATTTGTTTGCTTGTTTTTCTGTAGAAAAAGCATTTTTTGAGAACTGGTAAGTAATTTGAAAAAGTGTAATATTGTACAAACAATAAAACTTAATCTCTGGGAAAGGTAGATATTTTTCCTTGTTCAAATAAGTAAAAATTAAATTAGGATCTCACAATTACTTACCCATAAACATTCAATTTGAACAGGGTTCAGGTGACTGAGGAAAGCAGAGAAGAGACTTATTGGTATCAGTCTTGAAGTTACTTATCTGCATACCTGTGTTAAGTCGTTCCTCTGTGAAAGTTACATTTTCCAAAATGGAATTGTCTTCCTGTGTAAGGTTGTCCAGTGGTGTTTTCTGTGGCTGGTATTCGTGATGACCCTGGAAAACTTTTCTGGACATCATTAGCTCAAGGAGAACAAAACATAGGACTGAATAATATGTATGATTTTAATTTTAATATGTTAGTTCATGTTCAGGACTAAGGATAATTTCTATTTCTGTCCACTTCAGGCATCTCTTCTCTGCATATGATTTACACATTTATATATCATTTGTTCAAAAAACATTAAGTTAATGATAGCACATCTTAGTGGACCTTGAATACAACAATGAAAATTGCAAAGGTTCTGTTTTCAAGAAACTCATTTGCTGCGATGAGAAAACTCTCGGGTACTACGTGACGGGTGACCGAAGTACTTAAGTGTTGCTGCTGAACCCAGCAGAGACTGGCTGACAATGTGAGCTCTAGAATAGTGTGACACACCAGTAAGACTTCAAATTCACGAACTGTAGTGCATTAAAAGTTAATGTCAAGAGAGTGAAAAGATGACTGAAAGGATGGGAGAGAACATTTGAAAATGTATTATCTGATAAGAATAATGTACATAATATTATATCCTCACCATACAATAGAATGCTTTTGGATGTTTAACGCAAAGGCATAATGATACATTCCACCATCCAAGAACCTTGGGAACATCACAATAATTGAAATAACCCAGTCTGAAAAGATAATGTATTATATGATTGCATTTTATAAGATGTTCAGAATAGGAAAATCAGTGGATATAGAAGGTAGATTAGAGATTGTATCAGGCTGGCAAATTTGAAAGGAAATGGGAAACAAGTGTTAATGCATATAGGGTTGCTTTTGGGGAGATAAAAATATTCTATATTGACTACTGTTATGATTTTATAATTTGAATATATTAGAAGCTATTGAAAAATATCTATGAAGTGGTGAATTGTATAGGCAAATTATATGTCAATAAATTTCACACACACGCACACGCACACACAAATCAAAGAGCTTGATTTCCAAACCAGGAACCTTAGAGTCAAGGCCATTAAACAGGGTGGTACTCTTTACAAAATATGCACAGAGAATTATATACACTGTATATGACTATAACTGCCTTAAGACAAGACTTGTTGGTTACTCCTTGTTGAGTCACTCACAGTGTCTAACATGAGAAGGAAATGATGCAGAGCAGTGGTTCTCAAGGGGGGATAATTCTACCCTCCAGGGTGCACTGGCCATATCTGAAGGCATTTTGGATGTAACTACTATCCTCTAGTGAGTAGTGGACAAGGATGCTGCTAATGTCGTATAATTCACAAAACAGCATCCCTCCCTAACAAAGAATTGTCCCACCAAAATGTCGATAGTGCTGAAGTTCGGGAACCCTAATCAAGAGTAAGAATTACAAGATGAAAATAAGAAAAGGTGAAAAAAACGAGTCTTTGAATGAGAGAATTAACACTTGGTTAGGTAAGTATGCAGTAATTATGGAAAATTGAGAAAAGCTTTCAATACTATATAAAATGCGTCTGAGGACTGGGTGTGGTCTCCACTGGCAGAGACAGGCTGCAGGCGGAAGGCTGTCCAGGAGAAGGGAAGGGCAGACACACGGATGTGCTGGGACAGAGAAACTCAGAGAATGTGAGGGGACGAGCAAGGGAGCAAGAGTTACTTGAAACTCAGGACATAAGAATTTAAACTTAAAATTATTTGACTGAAAAAGATGAAAATTATGAAAGCAACCATAAGTAGTGGAGTTTTAACATAATTCAGTAGAGAATGAAATATCTCTAGTGCTTTGTTGGCATTTTGATACATGGTCAGAGATATTTGGAGAAGAGTGTTTCGAAGTCTGTTGACTTTAGGATAATTTAGGAGGCGATTTCAATGGTATAGAGGACATATATTGTTGTGTTGTAGCAGGTCTTTACAAGAATAAACTGTTTTAAAAGCAAATTTGAGCGGCAGACTGAAGAGTCAATGGTGAAACCAGGGACGATTGACAGTTTATTGTAAAAAGGCCTCAGAGAGGAGAGTGAAAATTACTGTGCACACAGCATGATCGACCATCGCAAAAACCTCAACAGAGTTTTCCTGGCAATAACCTGAATATGACCCAGTATTTTTGAGTAAAGAAGATGTCAGAAGTTTTAAAGAACTTTGAAATGGCCAAATGATTTCTTTAGTGGTGAAGGTGGAAGGGTTTCTTGTTTAGAAATGGTGATCATAATAATGGAACTAGTAGGAAAGAACTGCTAGTAGAGAAGTAAGTCCTAAGGGATGAACTACACAGTTCAGGTGGCAGGGCTGGCGGAACTTACCCATGAGTCCCCAAATTCCAGTTGTTACAAGGAGAAAGAAACCAAAGATTCCAAGGATCACTACAGTGAGACACCAGGTAAATGGAAATGAAGGTGCTGCTCAGAGATAAAAAAAAGAGAGAGAGAAAGAGAGATTGAAAACTCAGCAAAACAAGACTGAGTTTAAAAGCAGAGTTCAGTGGGACTCTTTTCAGAAATTGAGGACCCTACCTCTTGAATTTCTTCAAACTTGAAATTAGCAATTGACTGTGCTACTGAATGATTGGAAACAACATGAATGGAGAATTGGACGCCTGCATTCTGCTCCTTATTCTGTTTGTTGTGCTTCTCTTGGCGAAGTCACATATTCTAACTTCACCAAAATTATCCCCTGCATCATCCAAATGATTTCTGAATACAAAGTGGAGTATTAGATATACAGACTTGGTTTAAAACCTACAAATACACTTCTAAAACCTACAAATACACTTCTAAAAATACATCACTTTTATTGATCCACTATCAGAAGATATTTCTTATTTTGGTAATATCAAAAGCTTTCAAACTTATTATACTGTCTCATTAGAGCCTTAGTTACTACTGTTCTTCAACATTAGGTTTAACCTCAGCTACTGCACAGAAGAAACTATAATCACAAACACGTATCAAATAATGTTCATCAAAATTATTTCTTCCAACATTGTAGAATGAGTGGTAGTGACATCAGGAGATTCACAATTGTTTCCATACAAGTTGAAAGAAATAATGTTCCTACCTGACTTGCTCAGTTATGCCCATGAGTACACAGCCCCCAAAGTACATTAATTCCCTGGAATATACTAAAGGTGGATTTAATTTTCCACACTGCTTTTTCTGAAGGAGTATAGATATAAAATACAGTTTAAAAAGCCTCATGAAACTGGACAGGCTAACTCAGTTACACTGAGCAGTGGTTTGGGACTACTGGTAGTTGAATTACATTCACACGGGCTACACAATTAGTGAACATGTAAGCTGCGTCCTCTACACAAATTTTACCTTTTTTTGTGGATGATTTATTCTTTGATATCTTTGTCTGCCTGGAGTTTGAAGTTGATATGTTCACTTCTGCGTAAATTATCGTCTCTTTTATCTCTGGAACTGAAAGAGAGGTGTGGTTATTGCTTCGTATTTACAGTATTCTCACACACACGGAGGTTATTAAGATGTGTGAGGTGGTCGACTAAGAGTTTTTCCAAATAAAAAAAATGTTTGTAATTGTTTTCTTCTGACTAGGTAAAGTCCATCAGCTAAATCTTTTAAGTGGTAAAATCTTGAACAGATGTTAGACGTCAAGTGTCACATGGTAAATTATGAAGAAAATCCTTAGCAAAATTATTTAAGAATTTTAAAGAAATTATTTAAGAATTATTTAGAGAAAATAATAAGAAATTTCAATAGGGATTGGGAAAAATACTCACTTTCTTTCTGCAGGTGCTTTTTGGAAGGAAGGTGTTTCAAGTCTACATATGTTGTATTCTCTTCACTCATCTCTGAAAAATTTTGAGATACAGTTCTAAGAGTCAAAAGTTGGTAATTTTTAAAATTAGTTTTCAGTTTCTGTCATTTCTAGGTTGTCCATGTATAATTAAAATCAGTATTTCACCCCATTTAACTACTTGTGAATGATTTTCCTTTGCAATATTTTCCCAAGAGAGATTTTTACCTTGGATAATTTTTTTTCCCTTTCTGAAAATCATCAGTTACCATTTTTCTTTACATACTTGGGTACTGTCATTTTACCAACTATGCCCGGACTTATTCAAATATAATATTTAATTTAATGCAAAGGTTAACAATGCTAAGGCCAATAAAATATGTATAAAGCACTAAAAAATTTTCCCTATTTCCAAAAATTTCAAGAAAAATTTTATGAGTCATTTGTATTTTAAAAATATATCGTGTTACATGGTGTTGTTAGCATATATCTCCATGATTTCTCTTAATATTATTTCTGTTTATCTTTATTTTTTTTAGTGACTCAAAGACAATTTGACTCCTATAATGTCGTAAGAGATTGTTGTCATCACTTCCAATGTGGTATTAAAAGTGAATGTCCTACAATTAGGTCTCAGGTTGACTCCCATGTGCTGAGTGGTTTTATGTCCATATTATTTGAAGGCAAGTAATATTACTTGAAATAGCAATTTTACTTGCAAATGTTAAAAAATTAATTTGTTTCAAGTATTTTAAATATTATCTCAGTAATCAACAAAGAAATGTATACAAACATAATTCTATTATAGAAAAAATGTTAAATTCTTAATCTCACCAGTTTCCCAGTGTACCATCAACTTAAACACTTTTTGCTTAGTTTTATTTTCTCATCATTATGCTCCACTTATTGTTTATGATATTACTAAAAATATATAGGCCTCTGTGTGTTCATAATATTCACCGTGCCATTTGAATATTTCCCACAAGATAACATCTCATAAGAAAACTCGATTTACAGACATACATTTATAATGCCTTTAAATTTTTTTGCCAAGTCTGGACTATATCAGTAATGTGAACATATATCACATAAATTAGCAAAGTCCAGAGGTAGATGTGAAATAGAAAAACATCTTACTATATAGACAAGAAAAATTAGTAATTAGTTAAATATTTACTTAATTTCTCATATCTTGTCCTCATTGATACGACCATTTACTCTATTGATGTATTTGGTTAAATTCAACAGATATACTAAGAAATTATCAGTTATGTTCCATGTTAAACTAAGAAAACTGTATAGGAGGTAATTCACTTGTAAAGTAATTTTAAGCTTAAAAGGTTCAGCTCATTTGCCTACAAGATTGAATGTACTGATTATTTTAAAAAGCAATCTATTCTCTGTGCTCTGTATAGGCAATCAAGATGCAGTATTAACAATGATACCCACTGAGAGTCAAGGCTATAGATATAGTTGACTATACCTGTGTCAGTGCAGTAGAGTTTTCCCTCCAGTGGAGTCTGGTCCGAATGGAAAAGGTGAGCCCCTGCAGGTGGATGGACTAAATGTGCGAGTTCTGGAGAAGAAGGAGGTTCTTCTGGGCTCCCTATGTTATCTGCCCTTGTTACCCAAGAGCCTTCAGTACTGCTCAGCTACACATGAAGACGTGAGAAAATAGTTCACATTTAAGCCTCAGGTTTCACTATTTGCATCCTTTATCACAGAGACATTGGTTCCTTTATGTCTTTTTCTTTTTAACAGAGATGAGAAAAAGAGATGAGAAAAATTACGAGAAACGTAATTTAAAGGCCCATGGTTATTTTGCACAGAATATAAAGTAAACCTTAGCAAAAAATGACCACTATTACCACTGATGACCACCACCAAAGAGTGAGATTCTAAATATATTCTCTATAGCAGACACTAATGTTTTGTGCTCCAAAAGGAAATTATACCTAATGAGAAATTTATATTCATCTTGTAAACTACTATAATATCAGCTACATGAAAATACATAAACATTCACAGAGTCCACATTTTTATCTGAATGAGAGTTTGATTAGTAAGGTTTTATGAACTTAAATTGTATTGGAGTGAGAGTGACTCAATCCCTGGTTCTTTAAAAAAAAATCTAAATCCAATGCTTTTATTCTCTGAAGCATTTTTCCACAAAAGGTTTTTTACGTTCTGTTTTTCTGTGTATTCCAGCATGAATAAGGTATACTTTGACAAAACTTGAGGTTTTGTTGAGTTTTAATTCAGTTCCCCTCTACTCAGTACTGTAGTTATAAAATACAGAAATGTGTTAGCTCCCTCCTTAGTAGTCTGATGTAGCCCACAGTGTGCTGGGTAAACAATGACAATGCTGTTGAAATATCTGGACCCTACCTAGCTCAGTAGAAAAAGATTGAGTTTCACCTGTTCACACCATACATCAATGGAACATGCATCCCAAAAGTAAACCCACAACTTTAGAGTCAATTTATTTTCAACAGAGGAAGCATGCACATACAATGGACTAAGGATAGTATATTCAATAAATGGTGTTGGGAAAATTGGACAGATACCTGCAGCAAAATGAAACTAGATCACCTTCTCACATTCCACACAAGAATAAATTCAAAATGGATCAAAACCTTAAATGTTAGATCCCAAACTACAAAAATCTTAGAAGCGGGCATAGGCAGCAAAATCTCAGATATTGCTTGTCAAATTTATTTTTGCATTTTTAATATATTTTATTGGTTACGTTATTACAGTTGCCCCATGTTCCCCCCTTCACTCCCCTCCACCCTGCACACTGCCTCCCACTCACATTCTCTCCCTTTAGTTCGTGTCCTTGGGTCATACATATAAGTTCTTTGGCTTCTACATTTCCTAGAGTACTTTTACCCTCCCCCCCCATTTTTTCTACCTACAATTTGTGCTACTTATTCTCTGTACCCTTTCCCCCTCTATCCCCCTCTCATTCCCTTAGTCCCTTGTTGATAACCCTCCTTGTGATCCCCATTTCTGTGTTTCCATTCCTGTTCTAGTTTGCTTAGTTTGCCTTTGTTTTTGTTTGAGGTGTGGTTGTTAATGATTGTGACTTTTCTGTCATTTTATTGGTCATATTTTTTATCTTCTTTTTCTTAGATAAGTCTCTTTAACATTTCATATAATAAGGGCTTGGTGGTGATGAACTCTTTTAGCTTGACCTTATCTGAGAAGCACTTTATCTGCCCTTCCATTTTAATGAAAACTGCTAGATGGAGTAATCTTGGATGGAGGTCCTTGCCTTTCATGACTTGAAATGATTCTTTCCAGCCCCTTCTTGCCTGCAAGGTCTCCTCTGAGAAAAACAGCTGACAGTCTGATGGGAACACTTTTGTAGGTGACTGTCCCTTATCCCTTGCTGCTTCTAGGATTCTCTCCTTCATTTTAATTTTGACTAATGTGATGATGATTTGCCTTGGTGTGTTCCTCCTCGGGTCCAAGTTCTTTGGGACTCTCTGAGCTTCTTGGACTTCCTGGAAGTGTATTTCCTTTGCCAGATCGGGGAAGTTCTCCTTCATTATTTGTTCAAATAAGTTTTCCACTTGTTGCTCTTCTTCTTCCCCTTCTGGTATTCCTATAATTTGGATGTTGGAACGTTTAAAGATGTCCTGGAAGTTCCTAAGCCTCTCCTCATTTTTTCGAATTCTTGTTTCTTCATTCTTTTCTGGTTGGATGTTTCTTTCTTCCTTCTGGTCCACACCATTGATTTGAGTCCCAGTTTCCTTCCCATTACTATTGGTTCCCTGTACATTTTCCTTTATTTCACTTAGCATAGCCTTCATTTTTTCATCTAATTTGCAACTGAATTCAACTAATTCTGTGAGCATCCTGATTACCAGTGTTTTCAACTGTGCACCTGATAGCTTGGCTATCTCTTCATCGCTTAGCTGTATTTGTTCTAGAGCTTTGATCTCTTCTTTCATTTGGGCCATTTTTTTAACCTTCACAGCCTGTTATGTAGTGAGGGGCGGAGCCTTAGGTGTTCCCCAGGGTGGGGTAATCCCCATTGCTGCATTGTCACACTGTATGTGGGGGAGGGGTCAGAGAGGGAACAATAGCACTTGCTCCACTCTCTGCCAGATTTCAGTCACTTCCCCTGCTTCCTACAAGCAAATTGGGCCCTTCTGGTGCTGATTCCCATGTGGGTGGGGTTGTGCAATCTCTGGGCCCCTGTGGGTCTCTCCAACAAACTCTCCTGTGAGGCTGGGAGTTTCTTCCAGCACCTGAGCCCCCACAGGTGTTTTCAATTAATGATTTGAGGCTCTATTTCCCTGTGCTGATATCCCGGGTCGTGCCTGCGGTCTGTCCCACTCCCCAGTTTTAACTGGTTTATCTTTGCATCAATGTGGGGCTGCCTGGTCAGCAACCCACCACCTTTCCAGGTCCGCCAGCAGCCACCTTGCCCTGATTTCTCTCTGCCCTGCTGCCCTACTCCGCCCCTCCTACTGGTCTGGATGAGTGTGTCTTCTTTAACTCTTTGTTGTCCAACATCCATACAGTTTAGTTTTCTGCCAGTTCTGGTTTTTTTTTTGTTTTTAAATTGTTGATTTCCTTTTGGTTGTTCAAAGAGGCATAGTGTATTTGCCTATGCTTCCATCTTAGCTGGAAGTTGTCAAAAATTTTTATGAGATATATCTCCCTAGGCAAGGGAAACAAAAGGAAAAAAGCAGATGGAAGTACATCAAACTAAAACATTTTTGGAAGGCAAAGAAAACATCAACAAAATAAAAAGACAACCCACAGAATGGGAGATCATATTTTCCAATGCATCTGAGATGGGGTTAACATTCAAAATTTATATAGTACTTCCAGAACTCTACACCAGAGAAAACAGCCCAATTCAAAGTGTGCAAAGGACATGAATAGAAACTTCTTCAAAGAGGACATACAGATGACCAATAGACATATGAAAAGATGCTCAACAAAACTAATCATCAGAGAAATGCAAATTAAAACCACAATGAGACACCATCTTATACCTGTTGGAATGCCTGTCATGAATAAATCAACAAACAAGTGCTATCAAGGATGTGGAGAAATGGGAAAGTTTTGCACTGTTGGTGTGGATGCAGACCAATGCAGCTCTGTGGAAAACAGGGTGACAATACCTCAAAAAGTTAAAAATGGATCTGTGTTTTGACCCAGAGATTCCACTTCTGAGATTATATCTGAAGGAATCTGAAACGCTAACTCAGAAGAACGTAAGCCCTGCTGTGTTCACTGCAGTCTTATTTACAGTGGCCAAGATATGGAAGCAGCCCAAGTGTCCATCATGAGATGAATAGATAAAACAACTATGGGAGGGACATTTACAAAATGGAATTCTTCTCAGCCATTAAAAAGAGGAAAATTTTACCTTTTGCAACACCCTGGATGGATCTGGAGAACATTATGCTATTAAGTAAGCCAGTCAGGGAAAGACAAATACCATATGATTTCACCCATATGTGGAATTTACTGAACAAACTGAATGAGGAAGCAAAACAGAGACAGACTCACAGATGGTGAGTAGATGACAGCTAATCAGGGTTGATGAATTTAAGGAGTGGAGGGTCTGATCAAAAAGGAGAAAGGACTGATGGACAACAGTGTGGTGATTGCAGGCAGGCTGAGGTTGGTATAAGGGGAATAAATGGTAATGGAAAAAATACAATGAAGTTTAAATTTTTAAAGAACCCAGTAAAGATTTCAATGGTGAACTTAATTTATTAGAAAACATTTGGGTGTGACAGATTAGAAATTTTTTTCATTGAGTTCCAGAATGGAGAAATGATTAATGGAAAACTGATTTTGACATAAGACAAGTCTTTACAGAGATTATCAAACAATGCATGTAATCAAAGGACAACCCTAGGTAGTCTATGAAAGAGGAATGTTTTTACTGGGTGTTGTGGCTCTACGTTCCTTTTGGTTTTATAATAGTTATGTCTCATTTTTGTTTTGTTCTGCCCAACTGCTATAGACTTCATCCAAATAGCTCACTGGCAAACTCAATACTCAGAGTCATTGTAATTGGATTGTTAGACCTTGAAATTATTTGTTTGGACCTCAACTTCTTTTTATTTTGAGTTTTTAATTATTATTTATTGTTATCCTATTATAGTTGTCCCAATTTCCCCACTTAACCCTCCTCCACCAATCCTTCCCCCATATCCACAGTGAGTTCCCACACTCTTATCTGTGTCATTCCTACATGTTTTTTGTCTAGTTCCTTTCTCTTCTTTCCACCATTATCTCTGTACCACCTCCCCTAGGTCACTTTCCATCAGTTCCATGTTTCCATGCCTGTGAGTCTATTTTGTTCATTAATTTATTGTGTTCATTCAATTCCTCTTATAGGTGAGATCATATGATATTTGCATTTCACTGACTAGCTTATTTCACTTACCATAACATTCTCCAGTTCCGTCCATGCTGTTAAAACAGGAGTTCCTTCCTTCTTCTTGGTGTGTAGTATTTCATTGTCTAACATATAAAAGTACCACGTTTTTTTTGTTCCACTCATTTACTGATGGGCACTTAGACTATATTCAGCACTTGGCTTGAAAATAGCACTACCAAGAATAAAGAGATGCATGAGTTGTCTTGAATTGGTGGCTCGGGATCCTTATAGTTTATTCCCAGCAGCTGAATCATGGATTCAAAAGGTGGTTCCATTTTTAGTTTTCTAAGGAAATTCCACACTGTTTTTCATTGGCTGTATCAGTCTACATTCCCACCAACAGTGCACTAGGGTTCCCTTTTGTCCACATCCTTAGTAGTACTTGTTTATGATGGTCATTCTGACTGGCAAGAGGTGGTATCTCATTGTGATTTTAATTTGCATCTCTCTGATGACTAGTGATGTTGAGTATCTATTCATATGTCTATGGGCCATGTGTATGTCCTCCTTGGAGAAGTGTCTATTTAGATCCTTTGCCCATTTTTAATTGGATTGTTTGTCTTCCTGTTGTTCAGTTGTATGATTTGTTTATATATTTTGGATATCAAACTCTTGTCGGATGTATCATTGCTAAATATGTTTTCCCATACAGTCAGTCCCATTTCATTTTTAAAAAATTTTATTGTTGTCCAATTACAGTTGTTCCCATCCCCCCCCCCACTACTCTCCCCTGCCCTACAACCCCCACACCTCATATTCCATCTTCTCCCACCATTGTCTTTGTCTATGGGCCCTTCATACATACTGTTTCATTTTGATGATGGTTTCTTTAGCCATGCAAAAGCTTTTGAGTTTGATATAGTTCAATTTGTTTGTATTTTCCTTTATTTCCCTTGCCTTATGAGATCTCTTGGCAAAAGTATTGGTACGCAGGATATCTGAAATTTTCCTGTCTGTGTTTTCCTTTAGGATTTTTATGATGTCGTGACTTATCTTGAAGACTTCCATGCATTTTGAGTTTATTCTGGTGTATGGTGGAAGTTGTTGGTCTACTTTCATGATTTTTGTATTTACTAGTCCATTTCTCCCAACACCATTTATTGAAGAGGACTTCTGTACTCCATTGTATGCTCATGCCCCCTTTGTCAAATATTCATTGACCATAGAGAGTTTAGTTTATTTCTCTATTGGGTTCTCTATTGTGTTCCACTCATCTACGTGTCTGTTCTTATGCCAGTACCAGCCTGTTTTGATTTCAGTGGTGTGGCAGACCCTTCTGCGTGGTGTGAGCCCAGCTCCCACTCAGAGATGCACAGGACCCACGCCCACAGATAGGTTTTCCCGTGGAAAATGAGGCTTGCAATGTGCCTAGGATACTTTGGGTCTTTTTACCAAAAAACCCCTTTACCCTGACTTGCAGCAAACATCTATTGCAAAATAACTTCCTAAAATCCATGCTAAACCTTCCAAGGATCAGAGTAACTGGTTGAACCACTTTTGCCTTTTCATTTGCAAATATCCCTTTTCAGTGATGTGATTACTGGCATCTTCTTCTTTGTTTTCTGTATGAGGCTACCCCCTAAAGTGAACCTGTGCATAGTTAATGAGAACCTTCTTGTAATGTGTCCAGCAAGACAATAAAAGCTTGTTAAAGCAAAGGCCAAGGATTTTGCTCCTGAAAGGAGCCACTCACCCTTTTTTCCCATAGGATTCCATAGTCCCTGTGAATTTCTTTTGTTTTAGCTACAAGGCCGTGGACCCCATGAGCTGGGATCCACATCACAGTGGCTTTGTAGTATAATTTGACATCAGGTATTGTGATCCCTCCTTCTTTGTTCTTCTTTCTTAAGATTGCTAACAACATTCTATATTACATAAACTAAATGAAGAACAAAAATCACATGATCACATCAATGCTTGCTGACAAAGCCCTTAGTAAAACCAATCACCAATAAATGATAAAAACAAGCAGCAAAGTGGCAATAGAGGGAGCATACCTCAACATAATAAAAGCCATACAAGAGAAACCTGTAGCCAGAATCATACTCAGTGGGAAACAACAAAAATCTTTTTCCCTAAAATCAGTAACAGAAAGAAGGTGTCTGCTCTCACCATTTTATTAGAAAACGAAGAATCAATAGTTTGAACTTGCCAGAGAGTATATTTTAGTTGTGGTGCAGATCTGAAATTGATATCTAATTCATGATACTATTCTGTTTCCAGTATACTGTACTGGTTTTCTCTTAAAAAGCAAAAAAATCACACAGAAAATGCATACACAATTTATAGAGGAAATACTTTCAATGACTGATGGCAATACTTCCCAGCCTCAATGTGCACACAGTGACTGGAGTTTGCAGGACCACTTGCTAAATCTGTGTGAGTTGCAGGAACAGAACACACAAATCTCTGCTTCCTAATCTCCATGAGAAGCACTCATACTCTTTCACTCCATCACCCTGTGCTCATACTCGTGGTAATAGTTTGGCAATCTGCAGTGACAGGGCCAAAGTGGAGGGTTTGGTGTATCTCATTGTGATGTACCCAATATTCCAGACTTATCTCATGCAGAGGCTAGAATACTGGTAGAGCCCATTTAAAACAAACAAACAAACAAAAACCAAAGAAACAAGGATATTCTGAAATGAAACAGAGACCCTAGGACTTCCAAGAATCTGAGTTTTTGGAACGAAAATTTTCTGTACTTGTCTTCTGTGGTTGCTTTTTTGTTCTCATTATTAGGTAGCATGACCAGCATTCTTCTTTTCACAAACATAGTATGAGAGTCTGGAACAGTCAGAAATATCTATCTTCCTTGCTGCCATCCTCACACAGTTTCCAGTCTTTGTCTGTTGCCTGTCGGTTAACATAGAATAAAAACACATAGGTGGAGGAAAAATATTCATTTAGTGTTGTAGACCCAATAAGTGATATTGTGCCACAGTTATGGTGGTAGGTTTTTCCTAATTTATAGAAACTATCGCTTGGAGCTCTAGGTTTTCTTAAAGAATAACTCATGAAGGATATAGGCATAAATTCAAAAACTCCATCTCTCCATGTGCTCATCTGCTGAAGTTAAGTGCTATTGTTGTGTGTGCTTGCATGTGTGTGTACATGTACATGCATGTACATATGCCTATATACGTATGGATGGGTTTTTCCTATACACTTTCAGGAATATAAACCAGCATCTATGATTATAGACCTTCTTTCTTTGCTTTTATTCTAGAGACTTACTTTGTGACAAAGAACAGTGAGGGTAATGAGGGTGGTGAGTTATCTTCCCATGTCCAGAAAAGGCTGGCCTCCTTGTGGGACAATCCAATCCAAGAGTAATAGGACTTAGAGGACAGTTGGCTTTGAATGAACTTCTGTCATAAGAGAAACATATTCTATGAATAAGAATGTTTTTAATGTTATTTTTGTGAATAACTAAAAGTATAGAGATCAGCTACCTCCTGATTTCATTCTGATTATAAAATAATGTAATCTCAGTTTTTGGTATTTTATCAAATTGCTTAACACAGAATGAAACACATGGGTGATGTAAAATATTCATTTATTAAATATTAAATATAAAGACATATTTGAGACAACAAACCACTCACTTTATCCATGTTTGTTGAGACTCATGTCTGAAATTTCTTCCTTTTGAAACTCATTTGTGTAACTCAAAGATGAGTTCTGATCAAAGTCTGATTTCTACATTGGGCTCTAGGCGTCAGAGTTATGAAATTACTATGAACCTTGTTGTCTAGTTTTGCTCCACAAGGAGTGTGGTTATTTCCTGCAAAATGAGCACCTTGAGGAAACATCCCTTACTCATCAGATGAGGTGTCTATATATAATGGCTGGCTGTAAGTTATTCCATAAGTAAAAAAGTAAAGGATGTTCATCTTGCACTTTAATTTTTATAGAGCATATGCACATATATTCTCTCACTTGATCTTTCTAAATATGGTGGAAAGAAAACACACCCAGTTTTGTTTTTGTTTCCCACATCTCGGAGAAGATGGCAAAAGCTTAGTTCCTCTACCCACAGGCAAGAGAACACATATATGTGTCTAGATCCAGAAAAAAAATTCATATATGAGTCTAGACATAAAATTTAGCATTCATTGTCAGGGTTTTTACCGGTGTCTTTATTTAACAAGTAAGCTACTGTTTTGGAAAATTAGGACCCCTAGACTCTAAAACTCATTCTTAGAAAACTCATTCCTGTATATCTATGGAACCCTAAGTTAAGATTTCTTTTACAAAATGAGGCATTAACAGTGGAAAATTGATGAGGATTATTGAATACATCAGTGTTCAAAATGTATTTTGAAATTCTATAAGTCTATAAAAAAGGTTGAAGGTAAACAAACTAAGTTACGGTATAGACTCTCTTCAAATATCGAAGTTCCATGGTCAAACACTTTTCACTTTACTAATGTTTCTGTAATAATACATGGTTGTAGGAGTATAGTTATGTAAATATTTCTGAAACTCTGGTCACCACCCATTTAAATTCTATAGTTCTTATTGAAGAAAACTATAAATATTTTCCTTACTAAAATGTCATGTTTATTTATGTAAATCAGATAGATATCAAGATATCACATTAGCTTCGTTACGTGGCCAATATTCAACATTTTCATGTAAGTCTTTACCTTGTCAGTAATAAATAGGACATCTACAATTCTTTCTATCAATGACAATTGCAATTTTCTGTTTTTGGAAATTGACATATGAGATTATATTAATTTCAGGTATACAACATCATGATTTGCTCTTAAAATGATCACTACATTAAGTCTAGATAACTTCCATGATCATACATGTAGTTTTCTGTTGGAGTAAAAAAGAGGTGAATTCAGACTTTGTAATTTTTTTCTTTCTGGATTCAAGTTTTTCTTTATTTTCTTGATGGCTTTCAATTTCATGTATTTTGCAGTATCTTTAGAGTTGTTGAAAACCAAGTAAATGGATAATTGGACTAGTATAGAACACAGACTCTTAATGTCTGTTACTGTATTATTGAGAGAATATTCAAAATAATTCTTAACCTGGAATGTTAGGATATGTTATTTTTTGCAAAGATAATGGTAAGCTAATTCTGTATTCAAAGGAAGATAGAATGATAAAAATCATGAAATACTCAGTTCAGGTTTATCTGGAGGCTAAAATGAGTTAAAATTTAATGTGGTTTTGAAATAATTGACCTTCAACCTGAATTCATATAGAGTTTTTCTTTTCACCTCAACTCAGCGACAACACTGTATTTCTTGGTTTTGCTGGAAGTACAATGATTTTTTTTCAGAGAGGCTGAATGCCCATTTTTATAAATAATTGATATAAGACATACAATTACTTTTGAAGAAATATCTTGTAAGGATAGATTTGCCCTCATTGTTTTATGTTTGACTTTACATTTGCAATCTTGTGGAAATTTTCATTGTAGATTGATTAGATGAATTAAATAAAATTCTAATTTAATTTCCATTAGTATTTCTTACTGTAGCATGAGCACTGCCTGAATCTGAGTCCCTTAACCACTGTAAACAGTGCAGAGAAACTCAAGTATTTCGGAGCATAATATTTAGCCAGTAATGACTAGATAAATTCTGTATGGTGTGAGCTGGAAAACAGAAAATAGACAGCCCTGACAGGTGTGGCTCAGTGGTTTGGGTATCACTCCACAAACTGAAAGTTCACTGGCTCAATCCCCCATAAGGGCACCATCCTGGGTTGTGGGACAGGTCTCTGGTTGGAGGCGTGTGAGAGGCAGCTGATCAATATTTGTCCCGCACATCCATGTTTCTCTCTCTTTCTCTCCCTCCTTCCTCTTTCTCTAAAATTAAGTAAATAAAATATTAAAAACAAACAGAAAATATACATCACCAGTTCTGTTTCATCTTCTATCTTAAGAAGTTTATAGTCCATTTTCTTGCAGGATTTCTTACTGTCTTCATAGGTCTTTAATTCACATGAAATATAATAACACTTCTCTTCACTGCCTGGCCGTTTCTTCCCACAGAAGAATGGGCTGCTCTTACTTCCTTGAAAAGAAAAGATATTCCCCAGACCACTCAGTGTGTATCCTCAAAGGGAAGTCTGAGGATGAGACACTGAGAAATCCTTCCTAGTCCTTCTAAAAACATTCATTTAATGAGATTGATGGGCTTCACTTCAGATTTCTAAATAAAATTTCTGGCCTGGGAAGAGTTATATTACTTAAATTTTTCCCTGATTCGATGCATAATATTTTTAAATTTTGTAAGAAGAATTTCTAAGAAGATGGACATTTTCCCTACAACTTCAACAAAAAGACTTGACAATGGAAAGCAACTTCTTTGAATTCTCTAGACTGAGTAAAATCTGTAGGTACAGAGACAGTCTGAACTTATTCCCTGACTGCATACCCATATGGCGAGGTGCAACAATGATTAGAAAATCTGATAATGAGACTTTGTTTTTTTTTATCTGTTTGCTTGTTTTTCTGTAGAAAAAGCATTTTTTTGAGAACTGGTAACTAACTTGAAAAAGTGTAATATTGTACAAACAATAAAACTTAATCTCTGGGAAAGGTAGATATTTTTCTTGTTCAAATAAGTAAAAATAAAATTAGGACCTCACAATTATTTATGCATAAACGTCCAATTTGAACAGGGTATCAGGTGACTGAGGAAAGCAGAGAAGAGACTTATTGGTCTCAGTCTTGAAGTTACTTATCTGCATACCTGTGTTAAGTGGTTCCTCTGTGGAAGTTACGTTTTTCAACATGGAATTGTCTTCCTGTGTAAGATTGTCCAGTGGTGTTTTCTGTGGCTGGTATTCGTGATGACCCTGGAAAACTTTACTCAACGTCATTAGCTCAAGGAGAACATAACATGAGACTGATAAACACTACAATTTTAATGTAAATATATTAGTTAAAGTTCAAGAGTTAGGACTGTTTTTATTTCTGTCCACTTAGGTACTTCTCTGCATGTGATTTACATGCTTATATCTCATTTGTTGAAAATACATTCATTAGTGATGACATAGCTTAGTCAACCTGATGATACAGCAATGAGAAATGCAAAGGTTCTGCTCTCAAGAACTCACTCACTGCAGGGGGAAGAGTACAGATACTACATGATGGGTGATATGAAAGTAATTAAAGTTTGCTAGTAGAACTCAGCAGAGAGCTGGCTGACTGAATGTAAGATCTAGAATAGTGAGATGTGCTAGCAAGACTTCACAGATTAGTGTCCATCTTAAATTTGTTGTTTTTCTGTGGATGAAAAAGAGGTAGGCAAGTGGAAAAGATAAACAATAACATTCTAAATTGCTGCAATCGGTATCCCTCAGTAAAGAAATGGAGAAACCATGACATATTAAGGTAACCCAAAGTTAATCAGTGCACTCAGAAGATAGGTTGTATGTAAGGGATTTAGAAAGATAAAACTGGAAAGACAAACAGAAATCATATCATCATAAAGAATAGATTTAAAATTCTAAAGGGCATATTGCAAACGTACATAGAGTAGTGTCCCTTCCAGAATGGCAGCATGATAAGCTCAGCGAAACAGCCATGTGAAAATGAAACACTTTTAAAATCTTTGAAACTTGTTTTTATGTATATTTTAATGAAGAAAATCTGTTAAGTCTTGATAAGAGCAGCAACAGTTTGAAAAGTTGAGTCACAACCTGTTCACCGTTCCCACCTGAGGTCAGCATCATGGACCATCCAGTATAAGTGGGTGTTGGCAGGAAGAGGAAGCTCCTTCTCCCTCCAGGTCCCAGCCTGTGTATCTCTACCTAGACATTGTAGGCGAAGGTCATGTTATCCCTCCAGGAGGAGGAGGTTTCCAGTGATTCTTCTCCCTCTTAGCACCATATTGCACAAGTTAAATTCCAGGCAGTGGTGGCTACGTGGTTGGGGATCCTCTCCCTGACCCATCCCATACTCATAGAGTAGAGGCACTCCCTCAGTTGAAGAAGGTCAAGAATATTAGGGAATTGATTGTCCTCATTGCTGCTCACGTTCCAACTTACCTCTCACTAGGGGAGAGGCAAGCCAAGAAAACCAGAGGTTACTATCCCCTCCTCCTATGACCAGGCTCATAAAACAAGAGCATTATTCAGAAAAATGGGCCACTGTCTGTGTTCCAAACTCCAAGGAAGTGTCTCAGAGATTTTGTTCAGGGAAAAAGAATGCCATAAGAACAGAGAACTCCAATCTTTTCCCAAAGAACTGGCTTTATTTGATGAGGGAAATTCAAGCCTACAGATGCTCTTGAACACAATGGGAGTGGGGAGTGGGAGTGTTAGGAAGGGTTGGTGTGCAGTTAAGAGAAGTTTTGTTGCTCCAGAAAGCAATAATTTTAACCCTAGGTGGTTCTGTTTAGTATAGTGAACCAAAGAAAGACAGCCAAGAAAGGCCTCTGGGAGTTAGTACAAATGTCAAAGATTGACCTCAAAACTATTCCTGAAAAAAGGGCCCAAGTCAAATTAGGTTAGACTGTGGAAAAGTTTATTCCCCAGGTCATTGTCAAATACTGGAGAGGCCATCAGCCAGCAATTAGTAGAGGTAACAGATTGATGTGATACTAACAGAAGCAGGTATTCTAGCATCTCAAGAGTGATGAGGGAAAGAGAGAGCCAAGGAAAACACTGCTAAATTCATTGTCATGAATGAGTGATCATGCACATGCCCAAGGCTGCATCCCCTGCTGCCCTTTCCCCCTAACATCAGGAACAAGATGACGATGTGCACTATCACCACTTCTGTCTAATGCTCTACTTGAGGTGCTAGTTATTTAGATTATTCATGATATGACATAATACTATTCACATACTGTATGTAGAAAATATGAAGGAATCCACTGAAAACCACTTAAAACTAACGAACTAGAGTGTGGCATGGTATGAGAGCCAAACACAAAAATCAGTTGTATTTCTCTACACTAACACTGAACAATATGAAAATAAAATTAAGAAATGATTCTATTTATAATAGCATCGAGAAGAATAAAATCCTCAGGAATAAATTTAGCAAAATAGTATAAAATATGTGCTCTAAAAACTAAAAGACACTATTGAAAAATGAAAGACCCAAAATAATAAAGAGAGATCTCATGTTCACCTTTCATGACTTATAAAAATGAACTCAAAATGGGTCAAGAACAGAAACTTAAAAGATAATACTATAACATTTTTAGAGGATAACACACATTTGAACTCTTATGATCTGAAATAGGCAATGGTTTCTTAGATATGACTCCCAAAGTAAATGTAACCAAAGCACAAAGAGATAAACAGAGCTCATCAGGATTACAAACTTTTGTTCATCAAAGATTACTATTAAGGGATTGAAATGTAACCTGAAGGAATAGGACAAAATATTTGCAAACCATATATCTCCTAAGAGATTAGTATAAAGATTATTTATATGCACAGAATAGAATATTTTTGGTAATTTACAGCAATGTCATACTGATACATTCCATCATGAATGAACCATGGAAACTTCATATTAAGTGAAATAAGCTAGCCTCAAAAGGCATTCTGTTATATGACTGCATTTTTATAAAATGTGGAGAAATAGGAAAATCCACAGAGACAGAAGGTAGATTAGTAATTGTTTCAAGCTGGCTGATTTGAAGGGAAATGGGAAGCAAATGCTAATGGGATTACAGTATCTTTATGAGGTGATTAAATGTTCTAATATTGATTATAGTTATGGTGTTTGAACTCTGAATATATTAGAAGCCATTACATTTTACACTGCAAATGTGTGAATTGTATCAGAGAATCATATGGCAATAAAGGTTATACAGCACACCCACACATCAAAGAGCTTGGTCTGCCCACCAGGAATCTTAGAGCCACAGTCATTAAACAAGACGGTGTTCTTTAAAAAATATACACAGAGCAATGTAGTTACTCAAATGACTGCAACCGACTATAATTGCCTTTAATGCAACACTTATTTGTTACTTATTTTGGAATCACCCGAAGTGCCTACATGAGAGAAAATGGTCCAGAGCAGTGGTTCCCAACTGTGGATGACTTTACCCTCCAGGGTGCATTGGCCATATCTGGAGGGATTTTGGATGTAACTACTATCCTCTAGTGAGTAGAGGGCAGGTTGCTGCTAAATATCCATGATACATAAAACAGCATATCTAAAAAAAAGAATTACCTCACCAAAATGTCAATAGTGCCAAGGTTCACAAACCCTAATCCAGGGTAAATATTGGAAGATGAAAGTATGAAAAGGTGATAAAATGGGTCTTAGAAAGAGAATATTAACACCTGTTTAGAGAATTAGAAAGTATCATGGAGGATTTACCTAAAACACCAATTCAAAAGGACTTATGCACCCCAATGTTCAAAGCAGTGTTATTTACAAGAGCCTAGTGTTGGAGATAGCCTAAGTGCCCATCAGTAAGTGAGTGGATCAAAAACTGTGGTACAATGTAGAACACTAAGCAGCAGAGAGAAACAAGGAGTTCCAACCCTTCACTGACAGCATGGATGGAACTGGAGAGCATTATGCTAAGTGAAATAAGCTAGACGAGGAAAGACAAATAGCGTATTATCTCACCTCTAAGTGGAACCTAATCAACAAAACAAACAAATGAACAAAGTAGAACGAGAGACTTGAAATAAAGAACAAACTCTGACCAGATTGCAGGGGGAGGTGGACAATGGGGAAAGAAAGGAAAGAGTCAGGTCTGGGACCATGAATGAAGGACACATGGGCACGGAACAGGGTGGGGATGTACTGTGGGAGCGTGGGCGTGGGCAGTGCAGGGGGCAGCAATGGCTGAAAATGGGGGACAGCTGTAACTGAACAACAATAAAAAATAATAATCATGGAGGGTTTAGAGATGTCATCTATGTTTTATTAAATGGGTTTGAGGAACAGGAATGATCTTCACCAGCAGAGAGAGGCTACAGGCCGAAGGGTGTCCACAGGAAGGGACAGAATACAGATGTGCTGAGACAGAGAAACTTAGTGGTTGTGAGGGTAACAGCAAAAGATCTAGAATTATTTGAAACTAATTTGGACATATGAAGTAAAACTTAAAATTATTTGATTGAAATAAGATCAAGATTATGAAAACAAACATACATAGTGGAGTTTTAACATAGTTCAGTAGAGAATGAAAAACTGCTAATGATTTCTTGGCAGTTTTATAACATGATCAGAAATATTTGAGGAAGAGTATTTTGAAGGCTGCTGACTTTAGGATAATTTAGGGGGTGATTTCAACAATATAGAAGAAAATATTGTTGGGTTGTATTAGGCATTTACAAGAATAAAGTATTTAAAAGGTAAATTTGAGCTGCAGGATGAAGATTTGAAAGTAGAACCAACAGGACTTCAGAGTTTACTGAAAGTAGGTGCCTACCTCTCTGGAGTGCTCAGCTGGTTGCAGTGTTCTCCTATATACTGTGATGACTGTCTCTGTCTCTGGTGTCTTTCTCCTGTCTCCTCTCTCTACTCTCTCCTTCTCCCTCTTTCCCCTCTTTCCCTTCCACTCTCTTGCTCTCTCTCTAGAATAAAATCAATAAATATATACTTAAATGGGGATTTAAAAATGTACAAGAGAGGAGAAAGATATTTAATGTGCACAGCAGGATCAACCATCGATACAGATTTCCTGGCTATATCCTGAATGTGATCCAGGTTTTATTAGTAAAGAAGACATCAGACTTTTAAAGAACATTGAAATGGCCAAGTGATTACATTAGTGTCGAGGGTGGAAGGGTTTCCTGGGTAGAGTGGAGATCGTAACTAGGGAACTAGTAGGAAATAAATATTAGTAAAAATAGTAACTCCTAAGGGAGTTATTTTGATCAGGCCACAGGTCTTGTTTAACTTACCCATGAATCCCAAGATTGTAGCTGTTATAAGGAGAAAGGAACAGAAGATTCCAAGAATGACTGCATAGAGACACCAGGTGGGTGGAACTGAAGATGCTGCCCAGAGAGAAAAAAGAGAGATTGAGTAGCTCAGCAAAAAACAAACAAACAAACAAAAAACAAAAACTGAAAAAAGATGCAGAGTTTAGAGGGAAACTTCTCAGAAGTTCAAGACCCTAACTCTTGAATATCTTCCTACTTGAAATGATCAATTCAAAGGGGTGCTGACCCATGTGAAACAATGATGGATGGAGAATTGGATGCCTGGGTTTTGGTCCTTATTCTGTTACTGTGTTTCTCTTGGGGAAGTCACTTATTTAGCCTTTACCAAAATAATCCCTTGTATCATCTCAATGACTTATGAATATAAATTGGAATATTAAATTTATAAAGTTTATTTTAAAAATGTAAATACACTTCTAAAATATATCACTTAGATAATTTAGTTCTTGCTATCTTCGATTGGAGTTTGAAGTAGATGCTTTCACTTCTTAGTAAATCGGTGACTCTTTTATCTCTGAGATTAAAACAGTTGTGGTTACTGTTTCATAGTCACACTGTTTCTCACAAAGCGTGCAGGCTACTAATATGTGTGAAGAGAGCTGACAGAATAAGATATTTTGCCAAATAAAAGAAGGGTGATTTTTTCTTCCTTACTAGTTAAAATCTAACAGGTAAATGTTTTAAATGACAAAATTTTGAAAATAATCTAGGCATAATGTGTCATGTGATAAACTATAATGAACATCTCTAGAGAATTTAACAAGGAACATAAATAATATTAGAATTCAATAGGGATTGGGAAAAATACTCACTTTCTTTTTGCATGTGCTTCTGGGAAAGAAGATCATTCAAATCTACATAAGTTGTACTTTTTTCATTCATCTCTGAAAAATTTTAAGATACAATTCTAAATGGCATACATTGACAGTCTTTAAAAAAAAAAACTTTAAGTTTTCAGTTTGTACCCTTTCTAGGTTATCTGTATATAATTAAAACCAGGATTTCATAACTCATGATAAATGACTTTCTTTTTGCCGCAAGAAAGATTTTTGCCATAGATTAATTTTTCCCTCCTAAATATTATCAGCTACTACCTTTCTTTAACATTCTTGGTATTGTCATTTTATCTACTATTCCTGGACTTCTCTACATGTGGTATTTAATTTAACTTAAAAGGTTAACAACACTATGATTTATGAAATATTTTTACTTCACTTAAAAATTGTCCATATTCAGAAAAATACCAGAAAATTTTTACAAGTCATTTGTATTGTAAAGATAGATTGTGTTACATAATGTTATTATAAAGTATCTCCCTCACTGTCTTAATATTTTTCTATTGATCTTTACTTTTTTACTTAATATTTTTCTATTGATCTTTACTTTTTTATTAATAACTCAAACAGGATTTGCTTCCAATAATCTCCTGAAAGACTATGAAATTTCTTCTCACATGGTATTAATAATGAATGCCATACAATTAGGATTAACTCCTAATTAGGCTATACTCCTAAGGGGTTAGTTGTTTTATGCCCATAATATTTGAAAGCATAGGCTAAATGCAACTAATTCTCTTTGAAATATTAATATTACTTGCAATTTTTAACAAATTTAACTAACTTGTTCAAATATTTAAAATATTATTTTAATAAAGAAAGAAATATACCATGAAGTATATTAAATAGGATTCTGTTTATGGAACAAATTTAAAATTCTTTAGCCTACTAGTTTCACAGTGTTCATCAACTTAAACACTTTTTGCATATTTTATATCCTCAGCATTATGCTCCAGTTATCTTTTATAATATGACTAAAACATGTAGGCCTCTGTGGGTTCACAATATTCACTTATGAAATTTCTTGCCCTGGCTGGTGTAGCTCAGTGGATTGAGCGTGGGCCTGTGAACCAGAGGATCGCGGTTCGATTCCCAGTCAGGGCACATGCCTGGGTTGCAGGTCAGTTCCCGGCAGGGGACACACGAGAGGCAACCGTACATTGATATTTCTCTCCCTGTCCTTCTCTCCTACCCTTCCCCTCTAAAAGATAAATAAATAATAAATTAAAAAAAAATTTTCCCACAAGACAACTTTTCATAAGAAAACCTTATTTTACAGAAATATGCTTATAGTACCTTTGAAAGTCCTTTACCAATCTGTAATATATCAAAAATGTAGACCTATATCACTGAAATCAGCAATGTCTGATGTGAAACAGAGAAAAAATTGTTATACAAGAAAAATTAATAATTAGTTTCTTAATTACTTACATATTGTCCTCATTGACATGACCATATACTCTATTAATGCATTTGGTTAATTTAACAGATATATAGAAATATTTACTAAGAAACTACAGTTATATTCATGTTAAACCAAGAAAACTTTACAGGAGGTAATTCACTTATAAAGTAATTTTCATACATGAAATGGTCAGCTCATTTGCCTGCAAGATTGAATGTCTTGGGTTTAAAAAATCTATTGTCTGCGCTCTGTACAAACAATCAAGTGCCAGTAATAACAATGAAGTGCGCTGAGAGCCACAGCTATAGTTGTAGTTGGTGATACCTGTGTCAGTGCAGTAGAGATTTTGCTCCAGTGGAGTCTGGTCCAAATAGAAGAGGTGAGCCCCTGCAGGTAGATGGACTAGATATGTGGATGCTGGAACACAAGGCGATTCTTCTAGGCTCCCTTTGATATCTGCCCTTCTAATCCACAAGCTTCAGTATTGGTCAGTTACACATGAAGACATGAAAAAGCAGTTCACATTTAAGCTTCAGGTTTCACTACCTGCATCCTTTATCACAGAGACTAGTGGTTTCTTTCTTTTTTTCTTTTTTTCAATATATTTTATTGTTTATGCTATTACAGTTGTCCCATTTCCCCCCTTCATTTTCCTTTACCCTGCACACCCTCTCCCCCCCACATTCCCCCTCTTTAGTTCATGTCCATGTGTCATAAATTCTTTAACTTCTACAATTCCCATACTATTCTTGCCTTCCTCCTATTTTTTACCTACTGTCTATGCTTCTTATTCTCTGTACCTTTCCCCCTCTCTCCTCCTCCCACTCCCCTGTTGCTTACCTTTCATATGATCTTCATTTCTGTGGTTCTGTTCCTGTTCTACTTGTTTGTTTAGTTTGCTTTTGTTTTAGGTGTGGTTGTTAATAATTGTGACTCTGCTGTCATTATATTATACAGGTTTTTATCTTCTTTTTCTTAGATAAGTCCTTTTAACATTTCATGTAATAAGGGCTTGGTGATGATGAACTCCTTTAATTTGACCTTATCTGAGAAGCGCTTTATCTACCCTTCCATTCTAAATGAAAGCTTTGCTGGATAGAGCAATCTTGGATGTTGGTCTTTGCCTTTACAGCCCCCTTCTTGCCTGGAAGCTCTCTTTTGAGAAATCAGCTGACAGTCTGATGGGAACTCCTTTGTAGGTTACTGTCTCCTTATCTCTTGCTGCTTCTAGGATTCTCTCCTTCATTTGAATCTTGGGTAATGTAATTGTGATGTGCCTTGGTGAGTTTCTCCTTGGGTCCAACTTCTTTGGGACTCTCTGAGCTTTCTGGACTTCCTGGAAGTCTATTTTTGTTGCCAGATTGGGGAAGTTCTCCTTCATTATTTGTTCAAATAAGTTTTTAATTTCTTGCTCTTCCTCTTCTTCTTCTGGTACCCCTATAATTTGGATGTTGGAATGTTTAAAGATGTCCTAGAGGTTCCTAAGCCTCTCCTCATTTTTTTGAATTCTTGTTTCTTCATTCTTTTCTGTTTGGTTGTTTCTTTCTTCCTTCTGGCCCACTCCATTTTTTTTTTTCACTCCATTGATTTGAGTCCCAGTTTTCTTCCCATCACTATTGTTTCCCTGTGCATTTTTCTTCATTTCACTTGGCATAGCCTTCATTTGTTCATCTAATTTGCGAGCAAAATCAACCAATTCTGTGAGCATCCTGATAACCAGTGCTTTGAACCTTGCATCTGATAGGTTGGCTATCTCTTTGTCACTTAGTTGTATTTGCTCTGAAGCTTTGATCTGTTCTTCCATTCGGGCCTTATGGTTTTTTTTTTTTTTTGTTTGTTTGTTTGTTTGTTTTTTTGTCATATTGTTGCACATGTTATGTATGAGGGGCAGAGCCTTAGGTGTTCACCAGGGTGAGGCAACTCAGTTGCTGGGTTGTGATGCTGTTTGTGGGGCCGGAGTCTGAGAGTGAACAATGGCGCTTGCCCCGCTCTGTGTTAGATTTCAGTCCTTTCCGCACTTCCCCCAAGCAAACTGGGCCTTTTTGGTACTGATTCCCTGGTGGGTGGCTTGTGTACATTCTAGGACCCTGTGGGTCTCTCCAACAAACTCTCCTGTGAGGCTGGGAGTCTCTCCCGGCACCTCAACCCCCACACATGTTTTCAATCAGTATTTTAAAGCTTTATTTCCCACAGCTGGGACCCTGGGTCATGAGGTCTGTTTTACTCCCCAGTTTCGCCTGGTTTATCTGCCTGAGACTGTGGGACTGCCTGGTCAGCCAGCCGCCTTGTGTGTGGAGCCTGTCTCACAATCGCTGCCTCGCTAGGTCTGCTCGTTGCCACCCCACACCTAGGGTCTGCCAGCCACTGCCTGCGCTCAGGGTCTGCCTGCTGCTGTCTTGCATCTTGTGGGACTGGGGTTTGTCAGCTGCTGCCTCGTGCGCCCGGCGCCACCACTTTTTTTTGCCTCTAACCCTCTCTGCCCAGCCGCCTGACTCCACCCCTGCTACTGGTATAGATGAGTGTATCTATTTTAACTCCTTGGTTGTTGGCCTTCCATACAGTTCAATTTTCTGCCATTTCTGATTGTTATTTTGTTTCCAAATTGTTGTTGTCCTTATTTTGGTTGTGCGAGGAGGCACAGTGTGTCTACCTATGCCTCTATCTTGGCTAGAAGTCTCGGTTTCTATTTCCTTCCTTCCTTCCTTCCTTCCTTCCTTCCTTCCTTCCTTCCTTCCCTCCTTCCTTCCTTCCTCTTCCCTTCCTTCCTAAGAGAGGAGATAATTGGGAGAAATAATTTAAAGAGTCATGTCTATTTTGCACAGAATACAAAATGCACATTAAAAAAAAAGACCACTGACACCACTATGACAATCAAATGGTAAGATTCTAAATATATTCTCCATAACTGACACTAATGTTTTGGGCTCTAAATGGAAATTATACTTAATGAGAAATTTATATTCATCTTATAAACTACTATAATTTTGGCTAAGTGAAAATACATGAACACTAAGAGTCTACATACATTTGTCTGAAGGAGAGTTTGAGTAATAAAGCATTAAGGTTTGAAATGTATTAGAGTGAGAGCCACTCAATCCCTGGTTCTTTAAAAATACATCTAAATTCAATGGCTTTACTCTTTGGAGGTTTTCCAGAACATAGTCTTTATACAATGTGTTTTTTCAGCTTATTCCAGCACAAATAGGGTGTATTCAATCAAAACTTCAGGTTTTGATGAGTTTTGGTTCCCTTCCGCTGTACTCAGTACTATAATTATAAAATACAGAAATGTGTTAACTCCCTCCTTAGTAGTTTGATGTAGCTTTGCCCGTGGTGTACTGGGCAAGCAATGGTAATGACGTTCAAATATATGGATCCTAGCTCAGTAGAAAAAGATGGAAATAGTTTTACGTGTTTCCACCATTTAACAGTAAAAACAGTAAAAATACCTTTCAATTGTTGGTTTAATGTATGTGAAAAACCCTTGGGTGTTATACATTTGCAAAAACTTTTCATGGAGAGATCCAGAATGGAGAAATGATGAGTAAAGGCAAGAGATTTTTGTATAAAAACAACTTTTTATGGAAATTATCAGACATAATGAATGTAATTGAAGAACAACCATAGGTAGTCTGTGAAAGAGGAATGTTTTTATATTCTAGGTATTTGTCCTTTTTGGCTTTGTAATAGCCATTTCTCATTTTTGTTCTGCTCTCCCCAACTGCTATTGACTTCATCCAAATAGCCCGCTGGCAAGCTCAATGCTCAGTGTCATTGTGATTGGATTATTAGACCTTGGAATTATTTGCTTAGACCTTCACTTCTCACGCTTGCAAGCCCTTCTAATGATTTTTTTCCTAATACTACTTTTTCCACTTAATCAAAAAGTCAAGAGCCTGACTCACTTCCTGACCATTTTTTTCATTAGACCCTTTTATAGCACTTTACTTGTTTTTTTAACCAATGATACAGTGCAATAATTATTTTCATCTTAAAACACAGCTGCCCCATTAGTCTAAATATTTCAATAATTTATACATCTTTCAATTGAACAGAGTTCACTACAATTATGTATCACTATAAAAATTACCTTGTCCAATTTTTAGACATTTAATTTACCAGATTACTGAACACCTGCAAGATGTCAGCATTGTACTAAGCATTTGGAGATATTACCTCATTTGAACTTTAAATAAGTTGAAATTTATAAGAAATTAATATTATTTTTTATAATTAGTAATACAACTAATAGACATTGTTGGCTTTCTGTTGGTTATTAAAATCTCTCTTAATTTCAAGAATACACACCTGTAGATAAACACAAAAACATCAAAACTTACAGTACATCCAAGAGTCTTTTATGTAATGTAAGCCTCAGATAGCCTTCAATTAATATCCAGGGAAAAAATTTTTTTTAAAGTATTCATATTATTCTATATTCAAAATATGGAAAAGAGGGAAATGTTAATAATATTTTAGGGTTGGGACACAATGTTTATCATCTATTTAACATGGGGGACATCTGTAATAGTGTCAACAATTAAAAAAGGAAAGGAGGGAAAATAGTGTGGGTGGTATCACATTTTTCAAAATATTCTTTATGTTATATTTCCCTGATTATAAAATTAAGAATCACTTTGTATTTTCCAACTTTTCTCATCCAGTAAATAAAAGTTTATGTGTGATTATTTTTTATACTATCATCAATATAAGATGAAGGTTATGGGAAGGAGCATATTAGAATGACTACCTCCAACATGAGAAATGGACTATGTTTAGATGAAAAAACTAAAAGCAGATGAATCAAAATGCATTTCTCAGTATAAACTTTAGGACAAGCCAGCAATGAAAAATTAAAGACTTATGATCCTTGAAATACACACTGCTAATCATTAACAACTTTTCACTCAGGGGAGTCCTGACATATTGCTGTTGCTCACTATATTTTCTAAGGCAATATATGTTGCTAAGTGCATACAGAAAGTTCTGAGAGGATAAGATCCTAACAGCTGATTAGATCTGTAGAGGTGAGAGAGGAGAATAAGATTTAGGGGAGTAGGCAAAGGGGGCTTCATTATATATTTTTCCCTTTCCTTTTTTAAATTGTATTTTTTCCATAACCATTTTACTCCTTGTATACAGCCCACCTCCCTGCAATCACCACACTGTTGTCCATGATCGTGAGTCCTTTTTCCTTGATCCCTCTACCCTCTAAACTGCCCTCCACTAAAAGCTGTCATCTTGCTTTCTATCTATGAGTCTGTCTGTATTTTACTGTTAGTTCACTTTGTTTGTTAGATTCCACATATGACTAAAATCCTGTGGTACTTGTTTTTCTCTGACTGGCTTATTTCACTTAGCATAATGTTCTGCAGGCCCATCCATGCTGTCCCAAAGGGTAAAACTTTTTTTTACTGTCAAGTAGTATTCCATTGTGTAAATGTCCCATAGTTGTTTCATCTGTTCATCTAGTAATGGACACTTGGGGCTTTATTATATATTTTTTAAAGAGCAGAAATACTCATGTTATTTGTGCAATTAAGATTTCATTATTTTAAAATGTTTATCTTAAGAAAAGGGGAAAATTCCAGGACTTACATGATTTCTGACCCCAAGGTTTGGAGAGTCAGAATGTTAAGGTTCTGTCTTTCACAGTTACACAATCAGGAACCTGAGAAGCAGGAAGGGGGCGGAGCCCAGTTATGCTCCCCGCTGCCCCTCCTCCAATCCTGACAAGATACTCAGGTCCTGGTGCTTCACAGCCAATGGCTGGAGAGTCCATGACCTGGGGATCTGCTTTCAGCTTGCTCCCCCTCTCTGTCCATCCCCTACCTGAGGTCTTGTGCTCCCTTCACACTGAGGACACATGAGAGCACGCTGGCCTCAGGTTGCAGGGGAGGGACGCCCTCTGCGTGAATGTGCTGGTCAGCCTGCAGGTTGACCTGTGTCAGGCAGGAAGAGGAGTCTTGGGTTTTGGATGTTTCTCCCACTCGCACCCAAGTCCTTTCATCAGCTTCTTCCTCCTTCTAGTTGATGTTGCTTCCAGGGGTTCACAGTGACAAGGGGGGCAGGTTAAACATGCATTTCCAGAATGACTGAAAGAGTGAGTGATTGTTGGGGTGAAGGGCCTTTCCTATACTGACTCCTGCTGTGTTCAGGCCCAGGCCTGCAGAGGCGGGTAGGTGACCCTGCAACTATACACCCTGAATGGCAGGCTGCCACCCTTTCCCCACCTCAGGTGTCTGATAACAGTTGGGGAAGTCCCATCATTTCAGTCCAAAGTTCTGAAGGGCCACTTCTTAACTGTTTTCCTTAGGCCCTCTTCTGACCCCAGGCTTCAGGTCTGGAAAGTGGAGTTAACAAACGGACTCTGGGACAGTGATGATGAGGACTTGGTGTGATACAGTTGAATCCAGGCACAAGCCTAGTTTTTGTGGATATTGCCCCTTGCTGAGTACAGAAACTCACTTATGTGGGTTTTCAAGTCAGAGACCACAGTTGGAATCTCAGATGCATAATTTTGGTGACTCCTCTGTGCCTGATCCTGTGTTGGACACCCATCATCAAAAATCAAAACAGCCCAAGTGTGCTATATGCCACCCCCCAGGTGTGCTGTATACATGCTATTGGCATTTAGGTCTCAATGCCAGGGTTTTTGCCATTTGCCCTGTTTCAAAGTAACAGCATAACACACAGGAGATATAACTGTAAATGGAAAAGGAGGAAGTATTAGAAAGCAATGAATGTGCAGGTGGTTTTAGTTCCCTCCTCTGTAAAATAATAATTATATAACCCAATGGGTTGTCCTAGGATTATAATACATGTAATATTACACATGTATATGCATATGAGATGGGTGTGGATTTCCTGATTTATAGATGAGGAAACAGACTCTGGTCAGCTAAGCATCAGGTAAGAAGAGAGAGAAGGTCCTGTGAATGAAAGGAAAGTGAATCTGACAGGAGAGGGAGGCTGTGACCTTCTCACCTTCACCTTCCTGTGTCTCACTCACTCCAGCTTTGCTGGCCTCCTGGCTTTATTCAAAGTCACTCACATACATTAAGCCTGTTTGTGCCTCAGGGCCTGGACATTAGCTCTGCCCTCTGCCTGCAACGTTCTTCCCCTAGATCTGCTGTCCGTCAGTCTCAGCCTACAGGCTCCCTCTTAGAGAACCCTTCCTGTCCCTGTTGGACATGGCTTTCCTCTATGTCAGGTCTTCTTCTTTCTCCCTTCCCTTTATGCTTGATTTTTATCCTGACATATTACCATGAAGAATTATACATTTAACTACATGCTGATCTCCTACTTGTCCCTTAGAATGGAAACACTATGAGGGCAGGCACTTAACCCTATACACCTCTGAGTTGCTGGTCCCAAATCATACCTGGCACATGGAAGGTGCTCTGGGGTCTTTGTAAAATGAATGAATGGGTGAATGAATGAATGAAAGGGCACCACAGCTAGACCAGAAATTCTCCCTGCCTCAGGACATGACCAGAACAAATATAAAGAACATGTGTATTTGCAGAGCTACAGTTTGGAAAGCCCTCCTGAACCTGGTGACATAGCTAGTATATCTCATTTTTAGTAGTATAAATTGAATCAAGTCTCCCAGAAGAAAAGCAGTTTTCCCAAGGTTCTTGCATCTTAGGAGTTAGAGCCAGTGTTGGAATTAGTCCCATGGTTCCAGGGAAGCATTACCTGAACTCTGTGGACCACCTCTTTCAGTGCCAAAGGCAGAGAAGCCTAGAAAAGAGCAGCATTGCAGGCTCAGTGGCAGTGTGTGCAACAAGTTGGCCAAGTCAATTTAATGAGAGAAAACACGGTCTCTTCAACAAGTGGTTCTGGAAAAACTGGACATTCACAAGCAAAAGTATGCATCATAACACTAACATTAAACCATACAAAAAATTAACTCAAAATGGATGAGACCTAACTGTATGATATATTATAAAAATCTTAGAAGAAAACAGAACATCTTAATGACATTAGATCTGGCAATGATTTCTTAGATATGACACCAAAACACAGAAAACAAAAGTTAAAATAAATTAATTGGACTACTTTAAAATTTTTTTCATTAATATTTTAAAATTCTCTGTATCAAAAGATAATCAACAGAGATAAAGGCCAATCTACAGAATGGAGAAGGTGGCAGGTCATATTTCTGATAAGGAGTTACATCTAGAATATGTGGATGATTCTTAAATCTCAATGACAACAACCAAAACAAATGATTTGATTAAAAAATAAGCAGAGAACTTGAATAAACATTTTGCAAGGAAATATATACAAATAGCCTACACGATACAAAAAGTGGCTCAGCATCACTGATCACTGAGGAAGTGCTCATCAAAGCCGTAGCAAGTTATTCTCTCACACCAATCAGCATGGCTACAAAAAGAAAAGTGCCAAAGGCAGGAAGGGAGATTTAGTTGAAGGTGGTCAAATGCTACAAACTTACATTTAAAAGTTAAACTAAAAAAATAAATAAAAGTTTAATAAGCACTAGAGGTATATGTACGACATGATGCCTATCTTTGACACTGTTGTATGATGTATTGGAAAGTAGTTAACAGAGTAAATTCAAATGTTTTATCATCACAAGATAAGTATCTTTTTTTATTTTTCATTTTTTGTATCCATATGAAATAATGATTGTTACCAAAACTTATTGTGATAATCACTTTACAGTATAAGTCAAATCATTATTCTGTACACCTTAAATGTACACAGTTCAAAATGTCAACTATATTGCAATAACATTGAATTAAAAAAAAATCCCAGAAGGTAATGAGTGTTGGCAAGGATGTAGAGAAATTGGAACCATTGTGCATTGATGATGGAATATGGTGAGGTACAGCTGCTGTGCAAAAGAGTATGTTGTTTCCTCAAAATAAAAAAGAACAGAACTACCATACGATCCAGCAATTCCCTCATGGATATATATCCAAAGGAATCAAAGCACATTCTGGAATCAATGTTTGTACACTACGTTCATAGCAACATTGTTTACATTCACCAAGAAGTGGAGGCAACCCAGGTAACCATTTGTTGATGAATGGTAAGCAGATAGGAGTGTGTAAATACAATGAATTATTATTCCCCCTTAAGTAAGAAAGAGATTCTAACATATGCTATAATGTGGATAAAACTGGAGGACATTATGTCATGTGAAATAAACCAGTCACAAACAAGTATTATTATATATCCACTTACATGAAGTATTTGCTCTAGCCAAATTCAGAGAGAAAGAAAATAGAATGGTGGTTTCCCAGGACCGTGGAAAAGTGAAAGGAGGGAATATTGCTTAACAGGTATAGAGCTTCCGTCTTGCAAGATAAAAGACCTGGTGGTTATTTGCACAACTATATAACTAAAAGTAGCAAAGATGCTGAATTTTATGTTATGTGTATTTTACCACAATTAAAAATTAAACAAAAAATCCCCAAACTTGTGAAATATGAATAAGGTCCATCTAATGATGGTACCAATGTCAATTTCCTGTTTTTATATTACATTGTAGTACATTTTATATGTAAGCAGTTATGAAAGTGTTCAATGGAAATTTGAGTGTAAGATACAAGGGATTTCTCTATATTATTTTTGCAAATTCCTGTAAGTATGTGATTATGTCAAAACAAAAAGTGGGGAAAAAATCCACCAAGGAATTGAAGAACCTGTTTCCATTACATGAAATAAAAACAATAAAAGACTCATATTCAAAATTTTCAGTAACTTTTTCAATGGAATAAAAAAAGACAATCTGAATATGGAAAAAAGAACGAAAGAAAAGGGCAGTTGCATGAATAGCAATTCTACTTATTGACAGAGATGATTACTGCAGCATTATTGGTAGAGAAAAATAAGAAGTATTTGAGATGTCTCAGAACAGAGAAATAGATGAGAGAGTTTTCATTATGCCATACAATGGAATTCTGAACTGAGGTTAAAATTAAGTTCTCAATTCAACTGCATCAGTATGAGTAGAAGCTGGAAGACATAATGCTGAATGAAATAACATGCATAGTGATACTGCTTTTTAGGTATATTTCCACTTTGTATAGTGTTTGTTCCTAATTATTTCACATATAAATCAGTATAGAGTAGTACTGATGTACTCTGTAGTCATATAAAATATAAAAGCTGTCAATGCGTATGCAAATATAAAATTATGAACAAACACACACAAACTTCAAGATAAGTGTTGGACATATAAAGAAAAGGGAATGGTCTTGGGAAGGAGTGTAATGTTCTTCCCAACTATACCTGGATCTGAAGCAAATAGACAAAATGTCAGTTTTTATATCAGTATTTATACAATGTTAGTACCTGTGTCTATTATAATGTTCTTTGTACTTTAGAAACATATCTAAAATATATCTGTATTTATACATCAATATCATATAATAAAATATAACCTTGAAAGAAATGAAAGAGAAATAGGGAAATCCACAATAGCTTAAGTCTTAAAAATCTCCTTTTGTAACCAATAGAATATTTGTCATAAAATCAGTAAAGATATTGAAAACTTGAACAAATGAATAATCTCAGCCTCCACATTGACAAACTAGAACAACAACAACAACAAAAAAACCCAAGTCAAGCAAAGTGAGGAAATAACTAAATTAAGATAATAAAATTGTGCAATTGGAAATAAGAAGATAAAGAAAAGAAATGTAAAAATAATTTTTTAAAAACAAGAATTTTTTCCTTACTTCTATGTGGCAGAAGTATGCACATGATTTAGATTTTTCTGCACAAGAGATTTGTCTCATTTCCTTCATATTTTAAAATTTATTCAACTATGGTACACTCTTATGGGTTCTTAAAGACACTCAATCTATATTTTCAGTTATAATCCAATAATACTTGTTGCTCAAATTGTTTCAGCTTTGGCCATTGGGGATTCTTTCACCTGGTACTCGTATGCCCTTAACACACCCCATCATTTTAAGCACTTCCCTACTTTCCACCATCACAAATGCTCCAGGCTCATCTTGTATGTTTCCTGTCCCTGTCTTACAAGCAGCCTTTTCTCCAGCAGCCCTGGTTCCTTTAACCATGGAATGGAATTGTAATCAAAATATGGCCACTAAGTAAAATTTTTCTTTTTTGCAAAAAAAGGTCAAAACAATTTTGAGAAAAGGCAAAGTGGAACTCATGTTACTTCAAGACTAACTTTAAACCGTGCTGTACAACTGAGACTAATACAAAATAATGTTGAATGAAATATGACAGTGCAAAGACAGAAAACTCACAGCTATTAACAACCACACCTAAAACAAAAGCAAACCAAGCAAACAACTAGAACAGGAACAGAACCACAGAAATGGAGATCACGTGGAGGGTTAGCAACAGGGAATTGGGAAGAGAGGGTGGGGAAAAGGTACAGAGAATAAGTAGCATAGACGGTGGGTAGAAAATAGACATGGGGAGGGCAAGAATAGTGTGGGAAATGTAGATGCTAAAGAACTTTTGACACATGGACATGAACTAAAGGGGGGGAACATGGGTGGGAGAGGATGTGCAGGGTGGATGGGAATGGTGGGGGAGAAATGGGACAACTGTAATAGCATAATCAATAAAATATATTTAAAAAATAAAATAAAAATAAATAAAAGAAAACAATAAAAAAATTAAAAGACTAACTTTAAAGTCACAATAACCAAGATATTGTGAAAGAAGATAGAGATTCAGGTTGATGAAATGGGATAGAGATTAAAAATAGATCTACATATAAATGGCCAATTGATTTTTGAGAAAAGTGCCATGATGTTTCAAAAGAAGAATAGTATTTTGAAAAAGTGATGCTGAGATAATTAGTCATCAGTATGTAAAAACTTTGAAAAAGAAACTCAACTCACACTTTTCACCTTACATGAAAATTAATGTGAAATGGAGTATAGAATTTAAGATAAACTTAAAGTTCTAGAAGAATGCACTGGAGAAAAAGTTTTAACCTCAGATTAATTTAAAGTATCTTAGAATACAAAAAACTTAAGTCATGAATGAAATAATTGATTACACTTCATCAAAATGACATCTACTTTTCTAAACTTCTAAAACCTTGCTCTAAAGATAATATTAAATGAAGGAAAGATAAAAAGGAAAGAATGGAAAATAATATCAATAAAACACATGCCTGATAAAATACCAGTATTCGGGATATATAATGAATGGTCATAACACAATAATAAGAAAATAAACAGCCCAATACAAATAGGCAAAATATATCAATCAATACTTTATTACAGGAGATGTATGGTTGACAAACACATGAAAAGAGGATTAACATTATTTATTCATTAGGTAAAGACAAATTAAAACCACCTTAAATTATACTATACCCTTATTGAAATGTTTTTAAAACTGACAATATTGAATTTTGGAACTTTTATATACTGTCCAGTAACTTTGCAAAAACAGTTTGGTTACTTATCCAACTAATAGTGAAACTAAGTGTCAGAAATTTGAACTTGCTGGAGAACACATATTAATTGTGGTGCAGATCTCAAACTCATATGTAACTCAAGATACTATTCTCTTTCTAGCATGGGCAAATGTTTTTCTCTTAAAAGGTAAGAAATCAAACAGAAATGCACACATAATTCCTACAGAATAATAACTTTAATGACTGATGGCAGTACTTCCCAGCCTCAATGTGCACACAGTGACTAGAGTTTGCAGGACTACTTGCTAAATCTGTGTGAGTTGCAGGAACAGAGTGTACAAAACTCTGCTTCCTAATCTCCATCAGAATCACTCATAGTCTTTCACTCCATCACACTGTGCTCATACTCATGGTAATTTGGCAGTCTTCACGTGACAGGGCCGAAGTGGGTGGTGGGATATATCTCATCATGATATACCCAATATTCTAGCCTCATCTCAGAGGCTAGAAAACTAGGAGAGCCCATAAAAAACAAGGATTTCTGAAATGAGACAGAGACTCTAGAACTTCCAAGAGTCTCGGTTTTTATAAGGAAAAATTGTTGCACTTGTCTTCTGTTGCTGCTTTTCTTTTCTCATTATTTGATAGCAAGGGCATCAATTTTCTTTTCACAAACATAATTTGAGGATTTGGAACATTCAAAAGGAGCTATATATCTTTCTGTTATCCTTGCACAGCTTCCAATCTTTGTCTGTTGCCAGTCGCTTAACATAGAAGAGAAGCATATAGGTGATGTCAAATATTCATTCACTATCGCATACACAATTCTCTAATTGTGTCCAAAATTAGGATGGTAGGTTTTTCTTACTTTATAGAAACCATCCTTCATTGACCTAGGCTTTCCTGGAGAGGACCTTATAAAGAATATAGGCATAAATTTGAAAAAAAACTCCCTCTCTCCATGTGCTCACTTACTCAACTTAAACCCTTTGCTGTGTATGTGTGTACATGTGTAGGTACATATATAGGTATGTATATATGCTTATAGATTATATGTCTGCCTTTTTCCATACACTTTCACAAAGGTAAACCAGGATCTGTAATTATAGGATTTATTAATTGAGATTCTAGAGACTTACATTTTAACCAGGAATTGTGAGTCATCTTCCCACGTCCAGGAGCTGCTTGCTCCTTTACGGGACAATCCAATCCAATGGAGAGAGGAAAGTTGGCTTTGAATGAACTTCTGCTGTAAAAGAAGCATATTCTATGAGTAAAAAATCTTATGTTTCTGAAGTAAGGTAATAATCTTGTTAATATTTTAATTCTTGTGAATAACAAGAAACAGAATATCAACTTCACCCTGCTTCTACTAAAACTACAAAATAATGGGGTATCAGTTTTTGCTATTTTGTGAAATACAAAGGCATAATTGAGACAAAAGCCACTCTCTTATTTTAGCTGTGTTTACTTAGCCTTAGGACTGAAATCTCTTAACCTCTTTTCAAAGCTTATGCCTGTGCCTCAGGGATGAGTTCTGAGCAAGGATTTCGTCTTTGGGTTCTTCCAGGTGTGAAAGCACTGAGGTTTCTACTAGTGTTGTGTTCCATTTTTGCTGTGCAAGTGCTGTAGATATTTCTTGCAAAATGGACATCTTGAGGAAATAGACCCTTTCCTAACAGTTGAAGTATATACACAGCTGGGCTATATGTTATTTAATAAGTATAAAAGTATCTGACATTCATCTTGCACTTCAATTATACAGAGCATATACACATGTATTCTCTCACTCGATCATCCTAAACATGGTGGAAAAAATATACCCAGTTTTCTTTTTGTTTCCTATGTCTTTAAGATGATGAGGACAGCTTAGTTCCTCTACCTGGAAAAATAAATGACATGTGTCTCCAGACATAAAATTTACCATTCCATTTCAGCATTTCCACAGGTGTCCTTATTTCTCAATAAGGTACCCTAAAGGAAACCAGGACTTCTATGCTCTGAAACCCATTCTTTGACCTCTGTACATCTGTGGACCCCCAAGGAAAGATTTCTTATGTCAAAAGATCAATAAACAGTTGATAAGTTAATAAAAAATTATCAAATATTCTATCTTTTATAATGTTATTCTGAAATTCTTTAAGTCTATGAAAAGACTGGGGGTAAACAAACTAAATTGTAGTATAGACTCTCATCGGAAAAGCTAAAGTTGCATGAACTAAAATTTTCACTTCTTTTCTAATGTTGCTGTGATAATTCATGTTCTGGTCACCATCCATTTATTAATAAATCCTATAGTTCTTATCTAAGACAACAATAAAACATTTTCTCACTAAAATGTCATTACTAATTTTTAACAAAGATACTTATCAAGATATCACATTCCCTCCCATACCTGTTCATTATTTAATATATTTTCATATAATCTCTTTTACCTTTTCTACAAACAAAATGGACTTTTAAAAATTTATACTATCAATAATAATGGCAATTTTGTTTTATAAATATTGAGATATAATTAGCATATGAAATTATATTAGTTTTAGGTATAGAATATAATGATTACCTCTTTGTATATATGTGGAATGATCACCATGTTAAGTTTAATTAACATTCATTACCATAAATGCAGTTTTCTGTTAGAATAAGAATGAGGTTACTCGAGTCTTTGAAATTTTTTCTTTCCTGATTCATATTTTGTTTTGTTTTCTTGATGGTTTTCAAATTCATAATTTTTATCATGACTTTCGAGTTGTTCAAAGCTAAGCATAACTGGACTAGTACAGAAAACAGAGTGATTCTCAGCGTCTATTAATCTATCTTTGAAAGAATATTAAAATGTTATGAAATTAAAAACAAACTGATAGTAATCAGAGGGGAGAGGGGAGGGGATTACAGGGGAAAAGGGTGAAGGGTTTGCAGGAACAACTATAAAGGACACATGGACAATAACAAGGAGGGGTGGAAACAGGGGAGGGAGGTGGGGAGGGCTGGGGTGGTGGGGAGGGGTGGGGGGAAAGGCAGAAAACTGTACTTGAACAACAATAAAATTTTAAAGTATATAATTTAAAAAACCCCTAAAGCTAACTCCATACATTAAAAAAAGAGATTATGCTTAACTTGGAATATTAGGACATATTAACTTTTTGCAGAAATAATGGTAAATTAATTCGGTGTTCAAAGCCAATACAATGATAAAAATCATGAAATATTCAGTACAGTTATCTTTGGAAGCTAGTATGAGTTAAAATTTAGTATGATTTAGAAATGATTGACCCTCTAACTCATATAGAGTTTGAGGATTTTTTAACCTCAAACTCAGTAGTAATGCTGTATTTCTTGATATTCTTAGCTGTATAATAATTTATATTCAGAAAAGCTGAAGCTTATTTCTGTAAAATTATCGATATAAAATATGCAATTATCCTTGATAAAATAATGTGTTTTAAGGATAAATCTTTTCTAATTGATTCATGCGTGACTTTTTCGTGAAAATTCTAACTGTGGATAACTTGGATGAATGAAGTAAAATTACAAATTAATTTCCACTTGTATTTCTGACTTTACCACAAGCACTGTCTGGATCCGAGTCACTTTACAGATGTGAGCAGTGCTAAGAATCTCAAGTATCGTTTAGCATTAAGATTTGACCAATAACTCATGATCAGATAGATAAAGTAGTGGGTAAAAGGAGATGTAGATTTGTGAGTACATAAAACTGTTTATTCTTGTATTATTCATTTGTAGTACAGCTGTAAACCTACTTTTGCCCACCCCATACTGTGTGAGCTGGAAAACAGAAAATATACATCACCAGTTCTTTTTCATCTTCTATTTTAAGAAGTGCAGAGTCCATTTCATGGCAGGATCTCTTACTCTCTTCAAAGCTCTTCAATTCATGTGAAAAATAGTAACACTTCTCTCCACAGCATGACCATTTCCTCTCACATGTGTTGCTCTTGCTTCCTTGAAAACAAAGATATTCCCAAGATCACTCAGTGTGTATCCTGAAAGAGAAGTCCGTGGTTCACATACCGAGAAATCCTTCCTGGTCCTTCTAAAGACATTTATCTAATGAGACTGACGGCTTCACTTCAGCCTTCTAAGGAGTGCCCTGGCCTGAGAAGAGGGTCCTATTACTTACGTTTCTCCAAGTTCATGCATTATATTTTTAAAATGTCCTAAACAAAATTTCTAAGAAAATTGATATTTTTTTCTCACAACTTAAACTGAATGGACTTAACAATGGGAAGAAGCTTCTCTGCATTCCCTAGAACAGCAGTTTTCAACCAGCATGCTGACACAGTCATGTGATGAAGAATTTTTTTTAAAAATTGCAACACCTGATTATTTAGTCAGGGGCACTGATTTTTTTTATCTTAGATTGTCAAAGAAAAAAATGATAATAGCCCACACAACATATTGCTGTCCAATATGAATGAATCAAAATTACACCTATTATTTTGGTCTGGCCAGTTGGCAAAAAATATATTTTTTGGTGTACTGCAGAATTTTAATAATTAATTTATGTGTGCCATTAGATGAAAAAGATTGAAAATTGCAGCTGCTCTAGACTTAGTAAAATCTACAGCTACAGAGATATTCAGACTTAGTGCCTGACTGATATACCCACGTTCAGTGGTAGAAAATAATGATTAGAAAATCTGACAAGGAGACCTAGGTTTTTTGTTTGCTTATTTGTTTTTCTGTAGAATGTGTATTAGTTTGAGAACTACTAACTAATGTGAAAAAATAATGCCATGCATACAGAAAAATCTAACCACTGGAAAAGACCAATATTTTTTCTTTTCCAATTAAATAAAAGTGAAAGTTGGTCTCTACGATTTGTTTAATTTGACTTCTTTTTTGATTAAACAAATTGTAGAGACCAACTTTCACTTTTATTTAATTGGAAAAGAAAAAATATCAGCCTTTTCCAGTGGTTAGATTTTTCTGTATGCATGGCATTATAGAGGGGGAAAAGGTACAGAGAATAAGTAGCATAGATGGTAGGTAGAAAATAGACAAGGGAAGGGTAAAAATAGTATGGGAAATGTAGAAGCTAAGGAATTTATAAGTATGACACATGGATGTGAACTAAAGGGGGGAATGTGGGTGGGAGAGGGTATGTAGAGTGGAGGGGAGTGAAGGGGGGGAAATAGGACAACTGTAAAAGCATAATCAATAAAATATATTAAAAATAAATAAATAAATAAATAAATAAATAAATAAATAAATAAAATAAGTCAAATTTGAGAAGGACATCTGGTGACTAAGGAAACAGAGAAGCAACTTGTTGGTCTCAGTGTTCGATTGACTTATCTGCATACCTGTGTTAAGTGGTTCCTTTATGACAGGTATGTTTTCCAACATGGAATTATCTTCCTGGGTTACATTGTCCAGTGGCAGTTTCTGTGGTTGGCATTTGTGATGACCCTGGAAAACTTTACTCAACATCATTAGCTCAAGGAAAACATAACATGGGACTATAAAAAGTACAATTTTAAAGTAAATATGTCAGTTAAAGTTCAAAAGTACAGACCATTTTTAATCTGTCCACTTTAGGCACTTCTCTGCATGTGATTTATACACTCATATCTCATTTGATGAAATACATTAATTAATGACAGCACATCTCAATGGACCTGATGATACAGCAATGAAAAATACAAAGGTTCTCTTCTCAAGGAACTCACTACAATAGGAAGAGTACAGATACTATATGATGGGTAATATCAAAGTAATTAAGCTTTGCTGGTAGAACTCAGCAGAAAGCTGACTGACTAAATATAACATCTGGAATAGTGTGATGCATCAGCAAGACTTAACAGATTAGTGTCCATCTTAAATTTGTTCTTTGTCTGTGGATGAAATAGAGGTAGGCAAATGAAAAAGATAAATATACAATTCTAAATTGCTGCAATCAGTTTTCCAAAGTAATGAAATGGAGAAACCATGACATATTAAAGTAACTGAAAGTTAATCAGTACACTCAGAAGATAGGTTGTGTATAAGGGATTTTAGGGAGATAAGATTGGAAAGACAAACAAAAATTGCATCATCAAAAAGAATAGATTTAAAATTCTAAAGAGCATATTGCAAATGTACAGAGTAGTGTCCCTTTCAGAATGGAAGCATGATAAGCTCAGCAAAATAGTCATGTGAAAAATGAAACACTTTTACAATCTTTGAAACTTGTCTTAATGCACATTTTTAATGAAGAAAATCTATTAATTCTTGATAAGAGCAGTAACAGTCTGAAAACTTGAGTCATAACCTGTTCACTGTCCCCACCTGAGGTCAGCATCATGGACCATCTACTATAAGTGGGTGTTGGCAGGAAGAGGAAGCTCCTTCTCCCTCCAGGTCTCAGTCTGTGTATCTATGATATCTATGTAGATATCATAGGCTAAGGTGATGTTATCCCTCCAGGAGAAGAGGTCATCACCATTTCCTACCCCTCCTAGCTCCATATCACACAAACTGAATTGTAGTCAATTGTGGTTATGTGGTTGGTACTTCTCTGCCCAGCCTGTATTCATAGAGTAGAGGCAGTCCCTTAGTTGAAACAGGCCAAGAATATTAGGGTATTGATTGCTCTCACTGAGGCTCGTATTCTAGCTTTCTCCCAGAGGAGAGGCAAGCAAAGAAAAACAGAGGTAAGTATCCCCTCCTTCCATAACCAGGCCCATAAAAGAAGGGTGCTACTCAGAAAAGTGGGCCACTGTCTGTGTTCCAAGCTCCAGAGAAGTGTCTCAGAGATTTTTGTCCAGGGAAAAGGAACATCATTAGATCAGAAAGCTCCAAATCTTTATTTGGTCAGGGAAATTCAAGGCTAAGGATGCTCATGAAGACAATGGCAGTGTTGCATGGAAGGGTTGGAAGGATTGAGAAAGGCTGGTAAGCCATTTAAAGGACATTTATAGGTCCATGAAAGCAATAATTTTAACCATAGATGGGTCAGTTTATCTGAAAGAACCAAAGAAAAAAATAGCCAAGAAAAGCCTGCATGGGGTTATTACAAATATAAAAGATTGGTCTCAAAAACTACCCCTGGAAAAAAAGCCCAAATCAAATTTGGATTAGATTGTGGAAAAGTTTATTCTCCAGGGCATTGCCAAAGACTGAAAAGGCCATCAGTTAACATTTAGTAGGATGTAAAAGATGGGTGTGGTACCGGCAGAAGCAGGTATCCTCAGCAACTTAAGATTGATCAGGGAAAGAGAGAACAAAAGAAAACCCTGTTAAAATTGCTGTCAGTTATGGTGATTGTGCACAATGCCAAGGCTGTGTCTTCTGCTGAAAGGCTGAATGCTTCCCCCTAAGATGAGGAACAAGAGGAGGATGTCCACTTTTTAAAGTTTAATCCTTGTACTTATTCTGTTACCATACAATGCACACTATTACCAGTTCTATTCTACACTCTGCTTGAGGTGCTAGATAGTTAAATTATCCAAGCTATGACATAACACTATCCACATATTTCATGTAGAAAATATGAAGTAATCCATTGAAAACCTCATCATTAATGAACTACAGAATGGCATGGTATGAGAGTCAAACACAAAAATGAACTGTATATATATATTTTTTAGATAAGTGATATTTAACAGATATGTTGTGAATCATATATGGGATTTTGAGTTTTTCTTCTTTTTTGAAAAACTGTTGTTCTATTAAAGTTGTCCCAATTTCCCCCATTGTTCTCCCCTGCACCACCTACCCCCAGGTTCCCACAGTCAATCCCCACCCTGTTGTCCATGCCCATGGGTCATTTATACTTGTTCTTTAACCAGGCCCTCTCTACACTAAAAAACAAACAAAAAAAATACAAAAATCAAGTTAAGAAAGAATTTTATTTACAATAGCATCAAAAAAAGAATAAAATTCTCAGGAATAAATTTAACAAAATAGTGTAAAATATCCACTCTAAAAACTAAAAGACATTGCTGAAAAATTAAAGACCCAAATAAATAGATATCTCACATCTACCTTACATAACTTTCAAAACTGAACTCGAAATGGGTGAAACACAGAAATGTAAGAGCTAAAACTAATATTTTTGAAGATAAAGTAGGTGTAAATTGTTGTGATCCTGAATTAGGCAATGGTTTCTAAGATATGACAGCAAAAGTACAAACAATTGAAGCAAAAATTAATTAACCAGAGACATTGAAATAAAGAACAAACTAGCAGTGACCAGAGGGGAGGGGGAAGGATGCTGATGGGGGGGAAAAGGGGAAGGGTCCACTGGGGGACATGTATAAAGGACCCATGGACAAAGCCAAAGAAGTATAGGGTTGAGGGTGGCAGGTGAGGGTGGGTGGTGCGGGGGAGGGTGGTGGGGGAAACTAGAGACAACTGTGCTTGAACAATAATAAAAAAAATAAAAAGTATTAAAAATAAAAGAAAACGAAAAATATTGTTGGGTTGTATTAGGCATTCAAAAGAAGAAAGAAGGAACTCCTACCCTTTGTGACAACATGGATGGAACTGGAAAGCATTATGCTAAGCAAAATAAGCCAGGCAGTGAAAGACAAATACCATATGATCTCACCTTTAACAGGAACCTAATCAACAAAACAAACGAACAAGCAAAATATAACCAAAGACACCGAAATAGAGAACAGGCTGACAGTGACCAGAGGGGAGAGGGGAGGGAATTTCAGGGGAGAAGGGGGAGGGTTTGCAGGAACAAGTATAAAGGACACATGTACAAAAACTAGGGGGCAGTGGAAATGGGAGGGAGGTGGGGAGGGCTGGGGTTGGGTTGGGATGGGGGTAAAAGACAGAAAACTGTACTTGAGCAACAGATAAAATTTAAAAAAAGAATAAAAAATTTAAAAAGGAAGTTTGAGCTGCACACTGAAGATTCAAAGGTAAAAGCAAGTGCATTTGACAGTTTGTTGAAAGAAGGTGTCAGAGAGGAGAGTGAAAATTAATGTGCACACAGGCACACTCGACCATTAACAAAACCTCAATATAGCTTTTTTGGCAATATCCTGAATATGACCCAGTGTTTATGAATAAAGGAGACATAAAATGTGTTAAAGAACTTTGAAATGGCTAAGTGATTACTTTAGGGCTGAAGGTTGGAAGGGTTTCCTGTGTAGAAATGGAGATCATAACTATGGAATTGGTAGAAAATACTAATAGAGAAGGTAAATCCTATGGGAAGGTGGGCCATTTGGTTCATCCCACAGGTCTTGTTGAACTTACCCATGAATCCCAAAATTCCAGTTGTTACAAGGAGAGAGAAACAGAAGATTCCAAGAATCACTACAGAGAGACACCAGGTAAATGGAATTGAAGACACTGCCCAGAGAGAAAAAAAAGAGAAATTGAGTAACTAGGCAAAGAAAAGACTGAATGAAAGAACAGAGTTTAGAGGGACACCTTCTATAAATTCAAGACTCTAAATCTTGATTGTCATCAAACTTGATATTATCAATTAACAGGGATACTGAACAATTAGAAGCAATAATGGATGGAGAATTGGATGTCTGGATTCTTCTCCTTATTTTGTTACTGTGTTTCTTTGGAGGAAGTCACTTACTCTAACTTTACCAAAATAATCCCTTGTATCATCTCAATGGTTTATGAATACAAAGTGAAATATTAGATATACAGACTTGGTTTTAAAAATGTAAATATACTTCCAAATTTTATCTGTACATGTCACTTTTATTGACTCACAATAAGAAGATATTTCTTATTTTGGAGGTTTCATAAACACACAACAATTTTCTCTTTGGAGCCTTCCTTACTACCCTTCTTCAAAATTAGGATTAACTATAGCAACTGCAAAGAAGCAATTATAACCACAAGCATGTAGCAAATAATGTTCATCAAATATCATTCTTTGCAACTTTGTAGAATGAGTGATTGTGACATCAGGAGACTCACAGTTGTTTCCACAGAAGCTGAAAAGAAATAATTTTCACACCTGACTTGCTGAGTTATGCACATGCGTACACAGTACCCAAACTACATTAATTCCCTGGAATATACTAAAAGTGGATATTTTATTTTCCATTGTTCTTTTTCTGAGGGAGTATAGATATAAAATAAAGTTTAAAAAACCTCATGAAACCCTTCAGGCTAACTCATTCTTCTGAGCAGTGGTTTCTGCCTGACCTTACTTGAATTATGTACACATAGGCTACGCAGTTAGAGGACACATAAGCTAGGCCCTCTTCATAAACATTACCGTTTCTTTTAGATGATTTATTTCTTGTTATCTTCGTCTGATTAGAGTTTGAAGTAGTGTTTTTCACTTCTGAGTAAATTGGTGGCCCTTTTATCTCTGGAGATTAAAACAGAGGTATGGTTACTTCTTCATATTCACACTGTTTTTTACCAAGCACATAGACTATTAATACACGTGAAGAGAATTGCCAGAATAAGATTTTTTGCCAAGTAAAAAAGAAATCTATGGAACTGTTTTCTTCTTGTTGGTAAAGTCCATTAGGTGAATCTCTTTTTCATTCTTGTTCAATTACACTTGTCCCCATTTTCCTCTCACTACTCTCCCCTGCTCTACCTCCCCTCCCCTCCCACATTCAATCCTCCCTCCCATCGTCTTTGTCCATGGGTCCTTTATACATGCTCCTTGACAACCCTTCCCCTTCTTTCTCCCAATACCCCCCTCCTCTCTCCCCTCTGGTTACTGTCAGTGTGTTTTTTATTTTCTTTTCCTTGTTAAATAATGTCTCTAAGGATTATCATTATAATTTAGCACATAACACTTTATGTCTAATTTATTTTCAGGATTGTGTCTAGTCCATCAGGTAAAACTTTTAAATAAAAGTTAGAAATAAGTTAGACATAAAGTGTGCTAAATTATAATGAAAATCTTTAGAGAAATTATTTAACAAGGAAAAGAAAATAATAGCACTTCAATAAGGGCAGAGAAAAATACTCACTTTCTCTTTGCATCTGCTTCTTGGAAGGAAGATGTTTCAAATCTACATATGTTGTATTTGCTTTATTCATATCTGAAAAATTGTGAGATAAATTCTAAAAGACAAAAAAAGACAATTTTTTTTAAAAAACAAAGTTTTATGTGTCTGTTCTTATGCCAGTACCAAGCTGTTTTGATTACAGTGGCCCTGTAATACAGTTTCATATCAGTTATTGTCACCACTCCTACTTCGTTCTTCTTTCTGAAAATTGCTGCAGCTATTTGGGGTTGCTTATAGTTCCATATAAATTATTGAAATGTTTGTTCTATATCTGTGAAATATGCCATTGCTACTTTAATAGGTATTGCATTGAATCTATAAATTGCTTTGGGTAGTATGGACATTTTGATGATGCTAATTCTTCCAATCCATGAGCATGGTACATGCTTCCATTTGTTTGTTCAACTTCTTTCTCTAGTGTTTTGTAGTTTTCTGAGTACAAGTCTTTTACATCCTTGGTTAGTTTTATTCCTAGGTACTTTATTTTTCTTGTTGCTATATCAAATGGGATTGCTTCCTGATTTCTTTTTCTTGTATTTCATTGTTGTTGTACAAAAATGCCTTTGATTTCTGAATATTGACTTTGTATCCTGTTATTTTGTCAAATGAGACAGAAAAGAGAGCCTGGAAATAAACCCAAGTCTCTATGGTCAATTAATATTTGACAAATGGGGCAGAAGCATAAATAGAGTAAAAATAGCCTGTTCAACAAAAGGTGTTGGGAGAGCTGGACAGCTACATGCAAAAAAATGAAATTCAACCACCAACTTACACCATACACAAAAATGAATTCAAGGTGGACAAAAGACTGAAATATGTCGTGACACCATAAAAGTCCTAGAAAGAAACATAGGCAGGAAAATCTCAGACATTCCATGCAGCTATATTTTCACCAATATGTTGCCTACAGCCAGGGACATAAAGGAAAAAGTAAACAAATGGAACCTTACCAAATTAAAAAGCTTCTGCATGACTAAAGAAAACAGTATTAAAATAAAAAGGGAAGCAACTATATGGGAAGACATATTTGCCAATGATATTTTGGACAAGGGTTTGATTTCCAAAATATATAAAGAACTCACATGACTCCACTCCAGGAAGAAAAATAACCCAATTAAAAAATGGGCAAAAGACTTGAACAGACACTTCTCCAAGGAGGACATACAAAGGGCCCAGAGACATGAAAAGATGCTCAGCATCACTAGTCCTCAGAGAGATACAAATTAAAACCACAATGAGATACCACTTCACACCAGTCAGAATGGCCATCACAAACAAATAAACAGCAAGTGTTGGAGAGCCTGTGGAGAAAAGGGGACCCTAGTGTACTGCTGGTGGGAATGCAGACTGGTACAACCACTGTGGAAAAGAGTATGGAAGTTCCTCAGAAAACTAAACATGGAACTGCCTTTTGACCCAGCAATTCCCCTGCTGAGATTGTATCCTAAGAACCCTGAAACACCAATTCAAGAGAATCTATGCACCCCAATGTTCATAGCAGCATTATTTACAATAGCCAAGTGCTGGAAGCAAAATAAGTGCCCACCAGGAAATGAATGGATCAAAAAACTGTGGTACATTTACATAATGGAATCCTATGCGGCAGAAAGAAAGAAGGAGCTCCTACCCTTCATGATAGCATGGATAGAACTGGAGAGAATTATGCTAAGTGAAATAAGCCAAGCAGTGAGGGAAAAATACCATATGATCTCACCTTTAAGTGGAACCTAATCAACAAAAGAAACAAGCAAGCAAAATGTAACCAGAGACATTGAAATTGAGAACAATCTAACAATAACCAGAGGGGAGATGGGAGGCAATAATGGGGGGAGAAGGGAAAGGGTTTACAGGAACAACTATAAAGGACACATGGACAAAACCATGGGGGAGTGGAAGCAGGGAAGTGAGGTGGGGATAGCTGGGGTAGCGGGGAGTGGTTGGGGGTAAATGCAGACAACTGTACTTGAACAACAATAAAATAATTTTAAAAAGACATTAGAGAATAAATAAATAAATAAAACCAGAAAAACATAAAAAGTCCAAAGTTTTCAGTTTCTATCATTTCTAGGTTGTCTGTGTATAATTAAAATCAATTATTTCATTCCCTTTACTAATGATGAGTAATTTTACTTTTAAATTTTGTTCCAGGAAGAAATTTGCCTTAGATTATTTTCTCTCTCCTCAAAATTATGTTACCATCTTACTTTAGATATATGGGCACTGTCATTTTACCTACTATGCCTGGACTATTCCAAATGTGGTATTTAATTTAATTTTAAAAAGTTAACAATGTTATAATTTATTAAATATTTATAGTACACTTATAAATAATCCCTATCCAAAATATTTCCAAAAAATTTTATGAGTGATTTGCATTTTAAAGATATATCTTATTATATAGTGGGTCATTAGAAAATATCTCCTTCATGATCTACCCTAATATTTTTTCTATTTATTTTTACTCTTTATTAATGACTCAAAGACAATTTGCTTCCCATAACTCTGAAGAGACTGTTGCCATTTCCTTCAACATGGCATTAAAAATGAATGTCCTACAATTAGGACACAAGTTGACTGAGCTGTACTTCCATGTGGTGGGTTGTTTTATGTCCATAATATTTGAAGGTATCAGTTAAAAGCAACTAATGCTGCTTGAAATAATAATTTTGCTTGCACATGTTAAAAATGTAATTAACTTGTTTAAATATTTTAAGTATTATTTAAATAATCAAACAAAGCAATTTATAGGGAATAAAATTCTCATTACAGAAAAAATTTAAATTCTTCTGCTTACCAGTCTCCCAGTGTATCATCAAGGTAAGCACTTTTGGATATTTTTATTTTCTCAGCATTATGCTCCAATGATCTTTTACAATATGATTAAAAATATAAGCCACTGTGTGCTCATAATTTGCACTTAAGACATTTAGTTATTTTTCACATGGGAACTTTCATAAAAAAACTGATTTACAGAAATACATTTATAATGCCTTTAAAAATCCTTTACCAAGTCTGGGATATATCAGGAAAGTAGACTCGTATCACATAAATTAGTGAAGTCTAGAGGTAGATGTGAAGTACAGATACATATTACTAGATAGACAAAAAAATAATGATTAATTAAATAATTACTTATATACTCATATTCTGTCCTCATTGATATGACCATTTCCTCTATTGACGCATTTGGTTAATTCAACAGATATATTGAAATTGCTAACAAAACTATCAGTTATATTCAATATTAAATGAAGAAAACTTTAGAGGAAGTAATTCACTTGCAAAATAATTTTTAAAACTGAATTGTACAGCTCGTTTGTCTGTAAGATTGAATGTATTGGATTAAAAAATAATGTATTCTTTTTGTTCTGTATATGAATCAAGTGGCAGTAATAACAGTGGTACTTGCTGAGGGTCACAGCTATAGATATAGTTGGCAATACCTGTGTCAGTGCAGTGGAGTTTTGCTGGCGGTGGTCTGGTCCAAATAGAAGAGGTGAATCCCTGGGGGTGGACGGACTAGATGTGCATGTTCTGGAGAAGAAGGTGATTCTTCTGGGCTCCCTATGTTATCTGCCCTTGTTTCCCAAGAGCCTTCAGTACTGCTCAGCTACACTTGAAGATGAGAGACAAATAATTGATATTTAAGCTTCGGGTTTCATTATCTGCATCCTTTATCACAGAGAGTTGTATGGTATTTTTTTTTTTTAACAGAGGAGATGAGTGGGAAAAATAATTTAAATAGTCATGCCTATTTTGCACAGAATACAAAATACACATTAGAAAAAAGAGACCACTATTACCACTGTGATGACCACCACAAAAAGTATGATTCTAAATATATTCTCCATAACTGACACTAATGGTTTGGGCTCCATTTGGAAATATACTTAATGAGAAATTTACATTCATGTGTAAACCACTATAATATTAGTTTAGTGAAAATATGTGAACGCTAATATTCTACACACATTTATCTGAAGGAGAGTTTGAGTAATAAAGTGTTAAGGTCTTAAATTGTATTGGAGTGAGAGCCACTCAATTCCTGGTTAGTTTAAAATACATCTAAATTCATTGGCTTTATTCCTTGAAATTTTTTTCCATAACATAGTCCTTATACAATGTGTTTCTCAGTTTATTCCAGCATAAATAGAGTAGATTTGTTCAAAACTTCAGGCTTTGATATTTTTGGTTCCCTTCCCTTGTAGTCTATATGGTAATTATAAAAAGAAAAAAAAAAACAACTCAGAAATGCGTTAGCTCCCTCTTTAGTAGTCTGGTGTAGTTTTGCCCACAGTGTACTGGGTAAACAATGACAATGCAGTTGAAATACATGGATCCTAGCTCAGTAGAAAAAGATGAAAATAGCTTTACCTGTTTTCACCATTTAATATTAAAAACACAGTAAAGAATACCTTTCAATTGTAGATTTAACTTAGTCAAAAACATTTGAAATGCATTTATTCAAAAAACTTAGACATGTTTGCAAATTTTTTTTCATTGAATGGAGAAAAGATGACTAACAGAAAATCAATTTTTATTAAAAACAAGTCTTTACAGAAATAATCAAAGAATGCAGGTAATCAAAGAATAACTATAGATAGTCTGTGATAGATGTAATGTTTTTATACTCTGGCTATATGTTCTCTTTGGTTTTATAATAGTCATTTCTCATTTTTGTTCTGCTTTCTCCAACTGTTGTAGACTTCATTCAAAAAGCCGGCTGGCAAGCTCAACACTCAACCATTATGATTGGATTATTAGAGCTTGAAATTATTTGCTTGGACCTTCACTTCTCACCTTTGCAAGCCCATCTAATGATTTTCTTTTTCCTAGTACCACTTTCTCCACTTGGTCAAAAAGGCAAGTCTCTGACTCACTTCTGAATCAATTTTTATTATTATATCTTTTCACACCAATTTATCTTTTTACCAAGTGATACAGTATAATTATTTTCATCTTAAAACACATGTGACCCATTATTCTAAATATTTCATAATTTTTACATATTTCAATTGAAGAGTTCACTATAATTATGTGCCACTGTACAAATTACCTTCTCTAGTTTTTAGATGTTTATTTGCCATATTACTGAACACTTTGCAAGATGTCAGCATTGTGCTAAGCATTTGTAGATATTATTTAATCCTGAAATAATTTGAAATTTATAAAAAATTAATATCACATCTTTGATTATTAGGTTATAATACAACCAACTGGCTTTTTATCTCTCATAATTTCAAGAATTCACACCAGTGGATAAACGCAAAACATCAAAACTTACAGTACATTGAAGAGCTTGTTATTTCACTCAAGCTTCAGTTAACCTTTAATTAGCATCAAGAGCAAAAAACAAACTTAAAGTTTCAGAATTCAAAATATGGAAAAGTGGACAATGTTAAGAGTACTTTAGCATTGGAAAAATATTTATCATCCATCAAATATTGGAGATATCTGTGACAGTTCAACAATAAAAAAGGAAAGGAGGAAAAAGAAACAAAGTCTTGGTGGTGTTATATTTTTCAAAATATTCTTTTTGTTCTATTTCAGTGACTACAAAAATTAAGAATCAATTTGTATTTTCCCATTTTCCTTATACACTAAATACTAAAAAATATAAGTGTATTTTACTTGCAGTCTCAGTTTTTTTTTTTTTTAATTTTTAAGGATTTATTTATTAGAGACGGGGGAAAGGAAGGAGAAAGAGAGGGAGAGAACATCAATGTGTGGTTGCCTCTTGCACACCCCCTACTGGTGACCTGACCTGCAACCCACACATGTGCCCTGACTGGGAATTGGCCCCATGACCCTTTGTTTCTCAGGCCAGTCCTCAATCCACTGAGCCACACCAGCCAGGGCTAATATTTTATTGATGATAGTCATTCTGACTGGTGTGAGGTGATATCTCATTGTGGTTTTAACTTGCATTTCTCTGATGATTAGTGATGTTCAACATCTTTTCACATGCCTATTGGTCCCCCCTGTATGTTCTCTTTTGAGAAGTGACTATCAGGTCATTTGACTATTTTTAAAATATATTTTATTGATTTTGCTATTACAGTTGTCCCATTTTTTCCCTTTGCCCCTTTCTACCCAGTACCCCCATTTCCTCCAGCAATCCCCTTTCTGAGTTCCCTTTCTGAGTCCCTGGGTCATGAATATAAGTTCTTTGACCACTCTATTTCCTATACTGTTCTTAACATCACCCTGTATATTTTGTACCTACCAATTTGTACTTCTTAATCCCTGCACTTTTTCTAAATCTTATTTTATTTCTCAATAAAATATAATTGATTATTATTAATTAATAAAATAATATTTTATTTCTCAAAAAACTAATATTTCCTAGATTTTATAGTTTCAATAATTGTTTTCAAGTTCACCAATTCTTTCTTCTGCCTTTTCATCTGTGTTGAACATTTCTAGGTTATTTCCCATTTTAGCTATTTGAATTCCAGTTCCAGAATAATACTTTGGTTTCATATCATAATTTTCTCTTTTTATTAATGTTCTCATATTTCATTTATACTTTTTAATTTATTTTAGTTTTTTGTTATCCTTCTTGTTTCTGTCTCTTGACCATATTTAAGGCAGTGGTATTAGAATCTTTTCCTATTAAATTTGATTTCTCAACTTCCTCAGGGACTGTTTCTGCCAACATATTTAGTTCTTATTGATGACCATGTTTCCCTGTCTCATTGTTTGCCCTGTGATTTTTTGTTGTTGAAAATAGAGCATTGGATTATCACAATATGGCACCTTTAAAAATTATATTTTTCCCTTCTTCAGGGTTTGCTATTTTTAAAAAATTATTACTGAAGGTAAAGAGGTCCATTTTTTAACAACTTTTCCAAACTATTTTTTCCAAAAAATTCTTTGTCATAGCTGGTTACTGAATTCCCTGTCAACTTAGTTTGTGTCAGTTAATGTTCTGAAAGGATTTCCTTCAATGCCACAAACTAAAGAAACAAGCAAGACAACCCACAAACATATTCAAGAAAGAAGACAAATGAACAAAATTAACGAAATATCTCTTAGTCTTTGCAGATTAGTTTTGTGTCAGGAAACTCCCCAAATACTTGGTAATGATTGCTCTGAGCTGGGGATTAGGCTAAATTAAATGTTTAAGGTCTTCTTGGTTTTCTTCTAAGTACATGTCTTTTCCTGAGCATTCACATGCTTTTCTAAATTTCCCTACTTAATGATTGGTTTTCAATAGCACAATTTTCCAAAGAATCTTACCCTAGCTTTTCTAATAGGTCTTAAGTGTTCTATTGTATGTCTTGATTGTGGTATCTTATCCCAGGGTCAGTGGTTTTTAGTCCACCATATAGATTTTATAAATAGTGACCAATGCTTTTCCTGCCTAGTTCTGAGTAAGATAAAACAGAGATGAGTGCCTTGCATCACTCTGTCAAGTATTCCCCAGATAGGTTGGGACAGTTGTGCATAATAATTTACAAGTAAAGTCTGCTCTCCTTCTGGTGTGAGAGAAGCAGCTAGTAACTAGGCTGCCACCATTTCAAGATCAAGACAATGGGTGTACCAGGAAGAGGGTGGAATCCGGGCAAGTAAAAGTGTATAACCTTTCCTTTGACTTTGAAAGTGGCCTTTTCATGATTAGTCATTGGCTTGATTGCTGTAAAAACTGACTCTTCCAGAGCTCCAACCAAAATGGATCTGCCGGAGTCTGCCTGTTCTTCAGAGCTTCTGTTGTGGAATGAGAGCCATGGAACTTCCTCATTTACTTTAGATCATCACCTTTTGATGCTGAATTGTATTCCATTGGGCAGATTTTGTCTAATCATAATCACTGAATTAAAATTGAATTTGGGCAATGTATATCTCTTCTGTTTCTTATTCAGTTCTTAAAATACATAGTGGAAACTATGTATGGCATAATTATAGCAAGTTCCATGTTTGCTAGAAGAATTCAAGAGTCAAAGTTTCCTCTGTTTCCTAGTTCCTTTCCTCTCCTCTTTCTCTCCAGATTCATTTCATATTTTCATGCCCACTTGTGGAGGAAATCCACTCAGTGGCCCATTCTAGAATCTCAGATATTAAGTTTAGTTGAAACTGAGTGGCATATGCAGATTTAGCATTGCATGCTGGTTGCAGTTCTAGTCAGTATCACGTTCCTGCTTGTGGTGCTAGACACTGAAAGAAAATATATTTTAAAAATTACATCACCCATATTTATGATATTGGTTTTCAAGTCAGAATTTCACAATACCTGGCCCCTAATAAAAAATTATATAATTTTGCAATAAATTATATATAAATCTCATAAGAATATAATATAAGAGAACAAGAATGGGTCAATCTATTCTATTATTTGTTTGAGACAAAATTTCTAAGCAATGATCCTTGACTATAGTAATCTCAAAAATATGATTAGGGTTGTTTTGATGCATACGTGTGTGTGTCTATGTGTGTGTATTTAAATTGGAGGCAGGAATTCATGTTAAATGCAGCTTCAGTGTGTTATGTATAATTATAATGAGACACCTGTTTGTAGAGTTTAATACACCATAATTTTTAAGATGAAGTGAAACCAACAAAAAGGAACTATGTACATGTGTATACAATTTTGATATTGAAGTTAGTATTATGATATAAAAATAATATGTGAGAAGTGTCCTCGAAGACAGTTTCATTTGTATTATATTCACCTAATATACAAACTGTTCCTAGTAGAGAGAGCAAAATTAGAATTATTGCATTTTAAAAGATAAACACACCTATTTAGTATTTACAAGTGACAATTGACTTACAGAACCAGATCTTTCAATGCTATAGAGCTTGGATGATAATCCAACTTTGCTGACTCCTGGTATATTGACTCCAACACAGGTTTTATGAAACTATACAGTGTTTTTTTTTTTTTTAATTATTCATTCCTCAATTTAGTTCAGTCAAGAAAGCCTTAGATTTTTCAATCAGAAGTGAAGGAATTCTACTGTAAGATTTAGGACTCTATATAATGTCAACAAATGGATTCATAGAGATGACATTCTTAAATGACATTCTTTAGCAATTATTAAATTAAAAAAGGTTAAGTAGGGAACAAGAACATGTTTGTTATGTTGCTATGATTTCTAAACGAAAAGGGAAAATACATTAACAAGAAAAATTGCAAAATAACATCTGCATGGATATGAAAATGAAAGATTATGTAGAAGATATGATAATTTTCTATTTTATTTAATAATTTTAAGCATTATCAAGTTTTTATATTCTTATAAATATAAAGTGTACTCCCTATAGAACAGTTTTTAAAAATACATTAGAATACAAAGAAGAAAAATCATCAGTGGCCATGATAGACTTCACAGTGGCATCTACTGGCATTTTAAAGTATACTCGTCCATTTCCTTTCTCTCATGATTTCAAGTTGCACACTTCTATTTGTTCAGCTTTTTATTGAAGTATAATTGACAAATAGAATTGTAGGGTATTTAGAGTATACATTGTGATGATTTGATATGGTGAAAGGATACTTCCCATCTACTAGTTGCTACTTCCATCACTATATATGTGTGTGCGAGTGCGTGTATGTGTATATACACACAAACACGGGGGAATGAGAACGTTTAAGTTCTACTCTCAGCAAATTTCAACTATACGACACAATGTTATCAACTATATTTAGGGCGTTAAGACCCTCAGACTTTATTCAGCTATCTTGTAGTTAAAAGTTTGTATCTTTTTACCAATCTCTCTATTTTTTCCACACCCCCCCAAACTCATGGCAACCACTTTCCTACTGTTTTTATGAATTTGACTTCTTTAAAAAAAGATTTTTCCTAAGTAATACAAGCAGCGTTTGTCTTTCTTTTCTGGGCTTATTTCATACTTAGCATTATGGGGTGATCCACCCATGTTGTCACAAATGGCAGATTTTCTTCTTTCAAATGGCTAATATTGCTCTTTATTCCTTTATCTCTTGACAGATACTCAGGTTATTTCCATTTCTCCGATAGTGTGAATAACATTTCAATGAACATGGGAGTGCAGATATATGTGGGAGATCTTCCTTACATTTCCTTTGAATATATACCCCAAAGTGGAATTGTTGGATCATATGGTAGAACTATTTTCAATTTTCTTAGGAATACCCATACTGTTCTCCTGAGTGGCTGCACTAATTTACCTTCCCATAAAAAGTGTAAAAGAGTTTCTTTTCATCCAAACTCTTGCTTGCACTTGTTATCTCTCTTCTTCTTGTTAATAATCATTCTAGCAGGGGTGAGGTGAAGTCTCACTGTGGTTTTGATTTGCCTTTCCTAGATGGTGACTGCTATGAAGTTTTGAGTACCTCTCCGTGCACCATTGACATTTGTACATCTTCTCTCAGAATGTCTATTCAGTTCCTCTGCCATCATGCTACTCAGACTTATTTTGCTATTGAGCTGTATGAGCCTTTTAAACATCTATTTTGAAAATTAAACCTTTATCAGATATATAATTTTTAAATATTTTCTTACTTTATTGGTTCGTTTTTCATATGTTGATGATTTCTGTTGTTCAGCTTTTTAGTGGGATATGGGCTTTTTATTGAATTTAATTTGTTTACATGAACTTATGCCTATGTCACAAAGTAAATTTCAATGTAGTGATTTATTGGATGTATACTATTTCATTGTATTAATGGTGAATTAACCAACCCCTCATTTATGGACACACATAATTTCTAGTAGTCTGGTCCTTGGTTATAATATTGTCATGAGCATTCTCTATGATAAATTTTTCCTATAATTAGAATTTTTCTTTATGCTGAATCATTGTCTTTGCTTTTACTTTTCTATCTCTATTAGAATTCTTTAAAATTGCTAAATGTATATCATATATACATTACATATAATATAAACCTAATGATGAATGAAATATGAATAACCTTTTCCTCTCCTATACAGTCCTACTTGCCTGTGATCACCAACATAAAAATATTCTATGCTCATATGAATCAAATAAACATATTTGTATATATTTTTTTCTTGTTGTTTTTCACATACCCTTTCTCTTGTTCTTGTTTCTTCTCATTTTCCTTCCTCTTTTCCTTTTTTACATGCTACTATAAGTGTCCACTACTTTGCAATTTGTTTTTTCTCTAAACAACAAAACAGCTAGAATTTTCTTTTTAGGTCATTTTTTAAAGGATTCTGTTTTTGAAATGCACAGGTACATAACTACTCAAGTGAAGAAGTGCTTAAATTGCAAGGCTTCACAGTACAATAAGTTTATTTCATTCTCTAGAAAGGATGCAGCCATAAATGGGATACTGTATATTTCCATACACTAATTCTCCATGTATGAATATTATAAGTGATGTTCAAGCAGTAATGATTAATGCTTCCCTCCTTGTCTGAATCCTGACCCAATTCAATGAAGTTGGATGTTAAAATGTCATAAATATCAGAAACTCAACAAAATAAAAATTATTTACAATACAGGCAGAAAAATCCTGGCTCTCTTTATTCCTGACTTTACTGAGATCTTGGTGAGCAGTAATGTTATTATTCTTTTAAGTCAACCAACCTTGTATTTCATATGTTAAAATACAAAATGTGATATATTTTATGATTATCTGTAAGACCAGTTGATCTGAACTGGATATAAACAGATGAAAATCTTGTGACAGCTGTCTATATCTGTGGTATCTTGTGTGGTCAACCAGACTGGCTCAAATATACATTAGTTTCTGTGCGGTTATGACCCCAATGAAAAAGTCATATGTCTATTTCTGTTTATGTACAATATCTATTTTTACCCACTGCAAATACTGAGCATTTTTCACGTGAGTCCAATGAAGAGCAAATGGCAGACTGTTGGTGGCTACCCACGCGTATTCCTGTAAATAGAACTGGTTTTCACTTGAAAAAAAGTCGAGGAGTGGTGGTGTTACCAATAAACTTAAGCCAAATTTTTAATAGTTGGATATATTAATTTTATAATGGGTTTTTAATATTCAAATGCCATTTCTTTACATCCACCTTTGATTAACAGGTGTCAGTTCCTTCTAGTATTACTTCTTTTCTTATATACCTGGTTACCTAGACTCTTAGTTTCCATATACTTTATGCCTTTCTTCACTATGTTGTCAATTCTCATGTGAATTTTCACTCTAGACTACTTATAATTTTTTAATAGCGTGGCTGTTCCTGATTTGTTTCCAGAGTGATAAAGTATTACTAGTACATAATAGATGCTTTTAAGAGGCTTTTTGTGTACAATTTTTATTTTTACAAACCTATTAGAAATATATATCCAGTTATTGATCCACATGACCTCTGTGGTTTTTACCAATGTAAGTTAATGTCATACAACCTTATGTAGTTACTCCACCTTAGGTCAGGCTTGAACTTCTCATCAACTCTAGGGGGATAGTGGCAGAAACACATCTTCATTCACCTCCCAATACCTCTGTGGGCTCCCCTTCACTATTCAGACAAAGAAATCATCCAAAGGCTCCATAATGTCAAATTCTTCAGGCTCTGATCAACCTCCAGGTATTTTTTAATCCAAATATCCTATGCTATTTTACTAACTAAATATTTGTTTAAATAACTAAAATAAAATTTTAACTAAAATAAAATTTTAGTTATTTTTATCATTGCTACTGCTTAGGATTATAGTAGGGTCATAAATTACATGTATTTTCTTTAGTATTTCCTAGCTATACCTAAAAGATTACTTTTACATACAGTTAACAGAAATAATTATGTATTTCTTGGTTGATCCAAAGTGTAATTAAAGAATTTAAGTATTTTTAGGAGAGTTGGATGGGCTGTTGGGTGGAAATGTGATTTGTGTGTCTTGCACTTTACTACTACTATTTATGTATTTCTATCAATTTTTCAAAATAGTAGTAATCTCTTAATTTAAATTTCAATCTCATTTGCTCAACAAGGTTGTAAATTCGTTATATATTTTCTGTGTTAAAGAATTTACAGAGCAGACAGAGATAATTCCAGTTGTGGACTTGGAATCTCCTCTTGCTTTTCCTCCTCCTCCTTCTCCTCCAGAGGATGAATTGGGCCAAATTCCTGAGTACACCAACACGAATGGTAAAGTACATGCATTAGAGTTTATTAATTTAAGTTCCTTCTGTGTTATCTTTTTATGGAAGGTATTCATCTTTATTTTTAGGATATGGGAATTAAATTTGTTCAAGAGTATATAATTACTTTACATTTTCTTACAGAGAAAATGTCAAACATACATGGGATTAGAAAGCATAGGATAATGAACCCACATATAGCCCTTACTCAGCTTCAACAGTTATCAATCCATGAGCTACCTTGTTACCATTCCTGCATCCCTCCCACCTCATTCCACATTTCTTAATATTGCTGTTCAATTACAGTTGTTCCATCTTTTCTCCCCTTGCTCTCCCCTGCCCCATCCCCACGCTGCCCCTGGTTCTCACCATCAATCCCCACTCCTTTGTTCATGCCCATGGGTCCTTTATACATGTTCCTTGGATTTGCCCTTCCCCTTCCTTCTCCCATTAACCCCCTCCCCGATCCCCTCTGGTCACTGCCAGTTTGTTCTTTATTTCAGTGTCTCTGATTCTATTTTGCTTGCTTGTTTCTTTTGCTGATTAGGTTCCACTTATAGGTGAGATCATATGGCATTTGTCTTTCACTGTCTGGCTTATTTTACTTAGCATAATTCTTTCCGGTTCCATCCATGCTGTTGCAAAGGGTAGGAGCTCCTTCTTTCTTCCTGCTGCATAGTATTCCATTGTGTAAATGTACCATATTTACCTCTTCCCTTGATTTTACTTTTCTCTAAGTTGTTACTATTTGGGCGTTTTAAAATTTAGAGAAAATACAGAGATTAAAAAATTTTCAAAACATATTCGGAAGTAAAACAAAGCCGTATTTTCTCATAAAGATTTTTGAAATTTTCATATATTAAGAAACATATTTAAAGATAAAAGAAGCCATTTGTCCAAATTTGAACTTGTTTCCTCATATGAAACTGAGAAACTTAAACATGATTCGAGTTTAAATTTCAACAGGATTCTTAGGGTATAATCCCAGCAGTGGAATTGCCACATCAAAAGGCAACTGGAGAGCATTATGCTAAGTGAAATAAGTTGGGTGGTGAAAGACAAATACCATATGATCTCACCTGTAAGTGGAACATAATCAATAAAACAAACAAGCAAGCAAAATAGAACCAGAGACATTTAAATAAAGAACAAAATGACAGTAAGCAGAGGGGAGGAGGGACAGGGATAATGGGGGAAAGAAGGGGAAGTGTCATTAAAAAACACATGTAAAGGATCCATTGACAAAGTGGGGTAGGATTAAGGGTGGGAGGAGGCAGTGAGTGGGGTGGGGGAGGGTAATGGAGGGAAATGGGGACAACCGTAATTGCACAATAAAAATGTTTAAATTTTAACAAAATTGTAAAAAGACAGAAAATAGGTAGAACCCTACTACATGATTGTTTCCTTTTGATCATAATTAAACTTAATATCATTTAGTAGAGAAAGGTTTCTCAATTCAGCACCATTGATGCTTTGGGCTAGCTAGTTCTTTGGTGGGGGGGGGGGACTGCCCCATGATTGTAGGATGTTTAGCGCCATTGCAGACTTCTACCCACTGGATGCCAACAGCATGTACCCATTAGTTATGACACTGAGAATGTTTCCAGACATTTACAGTGTCTCCTGGGGGACAAAATTACCTCTGGTTGGTAATCGCTGTTATGTTTTTCAGTAAGTTAACAAGTGATTTAGGCTTTAATTATGTATATAACCATCCTCTTTGGTGGGAGCTTTTCACTTCGTTCCAAAACTATAAGGAAATGCTTTTTTTACACTAGTGCTTATACATTTATTTCAGAGGAAAATAAACATACCAAGAGAAAGGACTATTAACAATGATGTCTAAAAGTTTGGATTCTAGAATGTGCAGGGTAACATATTCTTTTCATGAAACTGAATAAAGTATAGATGTTGTTAGGCCTAGCCAAATTATTCAGTTAAAACATTACCTAAGATTTACAGTAATTCTTTATGAGGAGAATATACTACTGGTCATCAATTTTTTTAAATTCTTCTTTTATTGTATTTTCCCCATTATCACTCTGTGCTCTAGTCATCAATTTCTAATGAAGAATATTATCTTTAAAAAAATTATTTTTTAAAATTATTTGTGTATTTATTTTTAGAGAGAAGAAGGGAGGGTGAAAGAGAATGAGAGAGAAACATCAATGTGTGGTTGCCTCTTGAATGGCCCCTACCTGGGTCTTGGCCTGCAACCAGGCAGGTGCCCTGACTGGGAATGGAACTGGCAACCCCTGGTTCACAGTCTGGTGCTCAATTAACTGAGCCACACCAGCCAGGGCAAGAATTCTCCCTTAACAATAATAGATTTAAAGGAACTAAGCATTTCCCACCTGATCGTATTAGTGAGGATAACATAATCTGAAATTTTACACTTGGTGTTTAAGGATATTTAATAATTCCTGTATGTAAAATTTCTATCTGTACTGGAAATCCTGAAGATCACGCTTAAGTTTGGTGAATCTCTAGAAGAACACATAGAACTTGGTATACAGTTGTACTTACAGCTTCGATTAAGGACAGTGAAAGTACAAAAGCCAAATCACCAAAAAGAAAGATACGTGAAGTATGAGGGAGACCAGGCTCAAGGTGTCAAGGATCCTCTCCCAGTAGAGTCACACAGGTCCCGTGAATTTCCCCCAGTAACAAGTTTTCGAATCACACGTCAAATGTTGCCAACCAGGAACACTCAGTAGAGAATCGGTGTCCAGTTTCTTGACTGGGGACTGATCACATATACAGCCTCTGGTTGGCATGTAACAAAAGTGGCAAATTCCAGAACCAAAGCAAGTGTTTGGCACAAATTATATTGTTTGCAGAAAAGAGTTTAGCCACAGTAGGCCACTCTTACCCATGAATGGTAGTGAGAATGCTCCTGAAATGTAAGTTTCCAGATACCAGCCAAGGTCATCGTGTAAACAGCCCTTGCAGGACACTGGGCAGGACTCCTATGTTAATTCTTTTCTGTATATCCTCTTAAATAGTTTTTTTTTTATAACTTATTCAGCCTAATAGTTCATAGTAATTCATGCATTGGACATTATCCTTCAGAAAATAAGGATATTTTAAAAACAATAAATGAAAAATAATGACACTAATCCTTCCAATAAAAGGAGCTGACGTTATCTCTGATTATCACTGTGTTTCCCAGCCTCTGCCATTCCCTTTACTCTGTATGGAATAATGCCAGTGATCCTGGGAATCTTCAGTCTGCTGCTCTTGGTGTTATGTGGATTCTTTGGTTATCAGTGTAAGTTTGGTTATTGAGGAAAAAGAAATAATAGCCTATTTGTCAAATTATCACATTTCTTTAAACAATTTTCAGATACTAGTTTTTGGTAAATGTATCATTGTCATGCTGAACAGAGTACAGGAAAAAATGACATGAAATTATCACAACTGTTTACTATATGAATGAATTTAATCTTGTAAGGTCTCAACTGTGCATTTTTTCTAGAGAGGATATATTATTGCAAGACTGCATAAGATATTAATAGTAATGATTATTATTATATTGAAAATTACAACTTACTAGGAAATTTAGTTTAATGAATTTGCAATTGTCTTCACTATGAGAATACAAATATTCTTTGACAATTTGTTCAAATTGTGCATGTCACCAGCAGCTTACATTAGAAATGTTGTTTTACATTTTTATTTATTTTATTTTATTTTTTATTGATGTTCAATTACAGTTGTCCCAATTTCCCCCCATTATTTTCCTCTGCTTTAGCTACCCTTACTTTTATATTTTTCTATTAAAATTATTTGCCATCTGTTATTTAAAAAGAGTAGTTTGTCCTTGATAACATTAGTTGGAAACTCAAAATTCTGTACTTGTGTTTAGCAAGTGAAATTCTGCACTAAATCAACCAGTTGTGATGCCAAAAGATTTGACAGAATAGTAGTTGTTTTTGTCTGTTTTAATTGATTTGAACTATTTTTCTATTGACAGAAATATATTCAAACATAAGAAATTAAGATGTTTTAGATTTAAACTAAATCAGAAGTAATAGTGAGTGAATTAAAATACACTTAGCTGAATATATTTATACTTTTTGAAAACATATATGGGGGAACTTATTACAGAGAAAATTGTAAAAATCAACTTCATAATCTAATACACTTCTGATTCCTAGTTGAACATATGGCTTTATACATATCTGGAATTCTTATTCTTAGACTTTGAAAGTATTCAGGCATTCGAGAGCAAGATGAAGAACCTCAACCAATGGATTGAGTCTTTCCAAAACAAAGCAGAAAACTTTTCTCAGGTCCCAAACAATCTGGGTGAAATTAAAGGTAATATCACAACTACAACAAACTCTCTTTACAGAATGCTGCATTGCTATTTTTCTCGCTGCAGCCCTAAGATGGTCGGTTGCATTATGCACAGAGAACTCTCCCATACAGCAGGATGGGCGTTATGATGGCTTCTTGCTTCTTTAAGTCTTCACTCCATCTTCTCAAACTGAGCCTCACTTTTACCAAAAATAGCTTCTTATATTAATTAATTAGCTCATTAACTCATTTATTTATCACATTTATTCAATGCACACTGGTTGTTTGCCACTAGGCTGGAGAACAAAAACAAATATAATATGAACCCTGCCCTTGGGAGGCTGAGGCTTGTGCAGGATGTTCAGAGACATGAAAATGGAAGAACTTAAATATATGAAAAGCGATAGTGTTTCCATCGTGTGTTCATTTTTTCCAAATGCCTCCTAAGGAAAGGAATTTAAAATACTGGAGTAATCAGAAAACATCTTTTATGCTAACTAGATAGTAATATAAATGTAGTCTATGTTTATGATAAATAAATATTTTGCAAAGGCCTTGCATTAAAATGTTATTTTTTTCTTGTGATGTATCAAACCTATATTGAATAATTAAGTGAACCATTTGTGAGTTCTTTACTGGCTAGTCATGTTAAAAGACTGGTTTCTTTTTTGTTTTAACTGAGATAAGATTGACGTATAATGTGCAAACCTGAGGGGTACAATGTGTTGGTTTGATACTTTTATATATTGCAATATATAAAAATATATAAATAAATACAAATATATAAGTGTTAGCTAGCACCTTTATTATGTCATATAATTATCATTTCCTTTCTGTTGAGAACAATTAAGATCTGGTCTTTTAGCAACTTCAAGTTTATAGCACGGTATCATTTCTTACAATCACCAAGTTGTGCATTTTAAAAGGCTGGTTTCTAAGCAACCGATTATTTCAGTCAGAGATAAAACTAATTCAGTAGGGAAGGGAACTGGACTGAAATTATTTGCATATTTTGTCACCTGATCATTATCATTATTATGACTCAAAATAGTAAAAAAGTCTGATATAATGTATGTTCTTGTCTAATGTTAAGTCTTTTTCCATATAGAAATCCTAGTTCGGCTCCAAAGGCAGAATGAGCAGCTCAATGAGACTTCACAAGAACTAAATGCAAAACAAGGTAATTTGGAAGTGACATACTTCTGAGTTTATGATAATTCTTATCAACAGCCTCATTCTTTAGGGGACACATCAGTAAAAATGTTGCGTGAAATAGCTGAGATTTTCCTGCCTATGTTCTCCTCTAGGGCTTTAATGGTGTCAGGGCTTATATTTAAATCTTTTATCCACCTCGAATTTATTTTTGTGTATGGTGTAAGTTGGTACTCGAGTTTCATTTTTTTGCACGTAGCTGTCCAGTTCTCCCAACATCACTTGTTGAAGAGACTATTTTTACTCCATTTTATGTTGTTGCTCCCTTTGTCAAATATTAATTGACCATAGAGACTTGGGTTTATTTCTGGGTTCTCTGTTCTATTCCACTGGTCTGCGTGCCTGTTTATGGTATATTTACACAATGGAATTCTATGCAGCAGAAAGAAAGAAGGTGCTCCTACCCTTTGCAACAGCATGGATGGAACTGGAGAGCATTATGCTAAAGGAAATAAGCCAGGCCATGAAAAGACAAATACCATATGATCTCACCTTTAACAGGAACCTAATCAACAAAACAAACAAATAAGCATAATATAACCAAAGACACTGAAATTGAGAACAGGCTGACAGTGACCAGAGGGGAGAGGGGAGGGAATTTCAGGGGAAAAGGGGAAGGGTTTACAGGAACAAGTATAAAGGACACATGGACAAAAACTATGAGGGGTGGAAATGGGAGGGAGGTAGGGAGGGCTGGGGTGGTGGGCGGGGGTGGGAGTAAAAGACAGAAAACTGTACAAGAACAACAATTAAAATTAAAAACAAACAAACAAACAAACAAACAAACAAAGCCTCATTCTTTTAAAAGGGAAAAGCTACGAAGCAGTTAGGCCTTGTTTCTGAGGGTCTGCAGGCGCCGAGTCATGATTATTCTCTTTCCTAGGAGGCCAGCGTGGACCTCCTCTGCATGGCTGGGTGAGATACGGACACTACTACTACCAGCAAAGCAGGGAAAAGGCTTCTTGGTCAAAGTGTTCTGATGTTTGTGCCTCTTTAAATGCTACATTTTTAACAACAGAAAGGAATGGATTGATGGTGAGATTGTATTTCATTCTTCATCTCCGAATACGAACAAACAGTGGGTACCAGTCAAAGGAAGGGCTCAGTTGCAGATCTAAAACCAGGGAAAAGGACAGGTTCCTGTTTGATTTTTTACGAGTCTTTCCTGGTGTGCTACATTTCAGCACGCCTTTCTTTTTCATCACACCACACACGGTCTCCCTGCAGAAACCTTGCACTTGTGTTCCCTCTGCCTGCATCGTTCTTTCAGCTATAACCATGGCCAACAACTTCACCTCCCTCAAATATTTATTCACTTGTCACTTCCTTAACCAGAACTAACTCAGCAGTCCCATTGGATTGTAACCTGTGTATCTCATCCATCCCCCAAACCAGTCGCCCTTCTTTGTGCGTTTCTTATCCTGCTCTATTTTTTTATAGCACTTGTAAGCTTTTTACATACCAGACTATTCATAGGTTTGATTTTTTTCTATCTGGCCCATCCTCCACACTGAAGCAGGGATATTTCTCATTTTTTTCAATGATATATCTCAAGATCAAAGAGTGGGCACCTAGTTGAATAAATAAGGACATGAGTTAAAAATTCATTTTTGAGTCCTCTTAAATATAAAACTTTTCTATTAGTTATTTTGTTTCTCCTTTTTATTTAATTCCTGGTTTGATAAGGTACAGATACTACAGCGCTGAAATATTTGTTGATGTTTCATTTATCAGTGGGCATGCACAGACTGCGTGATTTTTATTTTTATAATAATTTTTTTCTCACTTGACACAAGTTTTTTGTTTTCAACTCTAATGCAATTTTTCTGTTAATACCTTTGTGTATTTTGGCTCCATGCAGAATATCACGGCATTATTTCCATTGGCTCAGACTTGGCTTGGCCTCTCTTACAATAAAACAGACAATAGATGGGAGTGGGAGGATGGCTCCTCCCCCTCTTTTGACCTGTAAGTATGGGATTCAATTCCTCATTCCCTATTCAAGCCTTTCACCTAAAGAACTGAACAAAATATGGCTGATGATGACTGGGGACAGGATTTAGACCTTTTTATCTCTTGCTTGCATTATTTCATATTATACTGTCAGCAATTTTAAAAATTATGAAGTCATTTATATGTTTCATAATTTGTGTAAATATACCTCTAACATTGGATGCTCTGATTGATTACTATTGAGATAATGAATGTAATATAGGGAAGAACCTCGATTATATATGAATTTTGGAACATTTTAGTATTTTATTCAGAAGAAGCCAAGAATTGTTATTTCTCAGCCAAAGAATCTGGGACTTTATATGGTTTCTAGTATATGTTACTAAGTTGCTACCCAGAAATATTGCACTAGACAACTATGACAATATGCATTATAGATTAACACCCTTTGTCATCACTCTGTGACATCCATATTTAATATTTCAAAATTTTGATAATTTTGATAGCTGATAATTTTACTTTTGTTCTCTTAGGTTATCTTCTGATGTTTAGTGAAGCTGTTTTTCTTATATATTGTACAGGGGTGAGCAAAAGTAGTTTTATAGTTGTTTGTGTGGAAAAAAGCAAGTTATTACAATCTCTTTAGTAAATCTGTTTCATGTACTTAAAATTTTAAGCCTACTTTTGCCCACCCTGTATGTTATAAATACACACACAAACATATATAACATTCTAAACTTCATGGGTGATTTTGTCTGACTTTTATATCTAAGGCAATGTATTGATAAGCAAAATATCCCGTCTTCAATTGCAGCTGCACAAGCATAGTTGAGTTGTTTCTATCATGCTAATCTGTAGTTAGACATAATTTTATAGCCATATTTTGTCAAATTCTTTATTATGTGTCATATGTTCTTTCATGCTACTGCTATAATTTTCCAACCAGCCTATTCTCTTCCTCTTTATACAGGCATGCATTTTCCTACTTATAAATAATTATCCTATTTTGTGAAGCTTATCTATTACTACTTGCCTACCTTATCTCTTCTATAAATATATAAGTTCTGTGGAGAGAGGAAGAGTGCCTCTGTTTCTGTGAGCTCCCCACGGCACCTGGTGTAATATGCTGCACATAGTAGGTTCTTAAACAATGCTATTTAATTTGAATACAGCGAGTATGGCCAGTGACTTGCATATTCTAAATTTCTCAGGAGTCCACCAAATCCAAGTCTGGGTTTCCAGGGCATGTGTGTGTATGTAAATACGTGCAACATTGGGACTGCCAACTGCGCCACACCCTCTTCATGCATGTGTGAGAAGCCTGGCCTCTAATACGCTGGAAGAAGAGTGTGAAAGAAAAGCTGAGGCTTGGATCCCAACATTCCAGATTCAAGACCTGTCTGCCTTTAGTTCGTTGTTACTTCATGTTATTCACAATTCTTTTTTTCATGGAGGAAAGAGGTGAATGATTTTATGATGGAAGGACACAGTATACGGTTACAGCAAAAAATATCATGGTAGCCCAGAAAACTAGAAATTTCAGAGCCTTTTTGATTTTGTGAAAATTGTGTAACAGTTAATAAACAAGCCATTTATCATCAGTGAGTTTGGGGTCTTTTTATATTTCAAATTTTATTTATTTATTTATTTAGAATTGTGACTTCATGGAAACAAACCTTTATAACAAATGCAATGAGTGGTATAAGTAATTAATTTCACATTTACAAAAATGGTAATCATAAAAATATTAATAGTTTCGTGAAGCAAACCCCCCACAAATTTAATTAAAATATATTTCTTTTTTTAAGATATTTTATTAATTATGCTATTACAGTTTTCCCATCCCCCCCCCGTTTATCCCCTCTCCTCAGTGCATCCCCCAACCCTCTAGCATTCCCCCCTTCTTGAGTTCATGTCCATGGGTTTACATATAAGTTCTTTTGAGTTCTCTGTTTCCTGTACCATTTTTTGCCTCTCCCCATCTATTTTATACCTACCAATTATGCTTCTTCTTCCCTGTACCTTTCCCCCCCATTCCTCCCTTCCCCCTCTCCACTGAAAACCCTCCATGTGATCTCCATTTCTCTGATTCTGTTCCTGTTCTAGCTGTTTGCTTAGTTGTTGTTTTTCTTTTCTAGGCTCATTTGTTGATGGTTGTGAGTTTGTTCTCTTTTTACTATTCATATTTTTATCTTATTTTTCTTAGGTAAATTCCTTTAACATTTCATATAGTAATGTCTTGGTGATGATGAACTCCTTGAACTTGACCTTATCTGGGAAGCACTTTATCTTCCCTTCCATTCTAAATGAAAGCTTTGCTGGATAGAGTAATCTTGGATGGAGGTCCTTGCCTTTCATGACTTCAAATACTTTTTTCCAGCCTCTTCTTGCCTGCAGTTTCTTTTGAGAAATTGGCTGATAGTCTAATGGCCACTCCTTTGTAGGTAACTCTTTCCTTTCCTCTTGCTGCTTTTAAAACTCTCTCCTTATCTTCAATCATAGGTAACTTAACGGTGATGTGCTTTGGTGTGCCCATTTGAAAGTGGGGCTAGAGAGGAGCAGGGGAGCTGCATTGTTCCCTCTCTGGCTTCTCCCCCACAGGCAGCACCGAAGCACAGCAAAGAGGGTTGCCCTGCCCTGGTGAATACCTAAGGCCCCACCCCCTTACAACTTAACAGGTGCCCCAAGATAAAACATACTTCTGAATCAATTTATTAAGTTGCTTGCTGAAGTCTTCCTAGTAGATTTTAAATATGTCAGTTTCACTTACATCTGTAATTCCTTGCTTTTCATCTTAGTGGAAAAGATATTTCCTGTCAGTGGTTACTTTTGAATGGACTCTAATCCATTCCCCCTTCACTTTGTTTAGTTTTTATGACACAAATTACCCCCTTCACGTATAAGTGCATGCAACCACTTTGATTTAAAATGCTTTACCTTCAAGACACAAACATGCCTAACATCTTTCTCCATCCCAGTAAACTCATGTCCTTTTCTAATCACTCCTTTTTTGACTTTCTCTTCCAATTAAATGTACTTGAGCAAAGAATCTATACTGGTTATGTACTTTCTCACTTTCCAGTATTACACATCTTATCTCTTTTCCTCTTTTTTTTGAGACTGCTTTTGTGTAAGACAGTAATGATCTATGTATCATTCATTCATTCATTCATTCACTCATATCTGTTTCTGTTTGAGACAGGAAGTTTAGATCATGCATTCAATTTATGTTAATGCTTATGTTATTTAATCTATCAACAGCTTTCTATTGGATTACCTACTTCATTTTTGGCATTATTGTTATCATCATCATTATTGTCCCCATCTTTGGACATAATATTATTTTGCTTTCAACAGTTTGTCTTTCTTGGTTTTCTTCTTACCATTTTCATCTTATAGCCTGTATTCTTTATAAAATTTTCTGTAATTGCTTTCTAATGTTTTTTAGATTAAACGCTTCATTAGGGAACATTTAGTTTATTTAGAATGATGTTTCATTTATTGGCCCAGGTTCAACAGAAAGACATTTGGAGTATAAGAGACCAACCCCAGCTCAAATATCTTCTATTACACTTCCTATTTATTTAGCATTCTACAAGTTATTCTACATCTATGAGTCTCAGTTTCCTAATTCATAAGGTTGGGGTGATAATAGCTGTAACTCATAGTTGTCTGCAAATTAATTAGGATCAGATGTCAGAAGCATGTAGAAGAATGACTAGACCAGAATAAGTGTTCAATGATGGTACAATGTAGAAATCCTAGTGATTGAAGGCATGCTATTTATACATGTCAAATTAACTTCCTTACATCTTTAATTTACTTTCCTCTTTATGGTTTTTATTCCTACCTATTCTCCTATTTTTTCATTCCAATTATCTATACTTCTTTCTTTGTTTACTATCTTCCTTTATTTTACCTATTCTATATGTCAGGTAGATTTTATTGATTACAAGTGACATAAACAGGATTCAATCTAGCGTGGGCATAATTGGAAAGTTTGGAAATATAATTAGTTATTATATAAAATTAAAGGACACTTTGAATAAACAAGCCATAACAGAGATAATAACACAGCTTAACCAGAGGGAAAACTGGAGCTAAGAATTGGAACTCTACCAGCATTCTCTATTGCTTATCTCTGCTTCTTTCTTTCAGTGTCAGCTCTATATTTTTTGGAGATAGTTATCTTTATTTCATAGGAAACTTGGACAACAACTATTCTCAGTCCTCCAAATTTATAGCTTCTACTGATAAGAAAGATCCTTCTCATTAAAATCACTTGAAAAGATAATAAATAATACCATGTTTAGCCCCCATGTTTAGAAAGAGTTTAGCCCCCCAAAACATGCCCATATCTGCCATAATCATTTGTTATTAGAAGGTGAGACATTCTCAGGGGAAAGTTTGTATGCTTATGGACAGTAGCATAAATATCCCTTTAAAATTATATTCTATTTTTCCTATATACACAAATGGTGCCAAAAATGAAATTATTCCTAAAAGAATTCCATAAAATTTTTAAAGATTATTTTTATTTATTTGTAGAGAGAAGGGAAGGGAGGGAGAAAGAGAGGGAGAGAAACATCAATTGGTTGCCTTTTGCACGCCCCTAACTGGGGACCTGAACCAAAGCCCAGGCATGTGCCTTGACCAGGAATCGAATCCATGACCTTTCAGTTGGTGGGACATTGCCCAACCCACTGAGCTACTCCAGTCAGAGCAAGCTTAGAAATTTTAAGAAAAAGTAAATACAATAATATTGAATATTTATTTAAAATGTACTGTGTCAAGTGTGGTTATAAGTGATTTTCATGTATTAATAAATTTGATTCTCAAGATAATCTTGTGTAAACTATATTGCATTATTGTGCAGAAGAGAGAAGTGGTTAAATTTACTTTTCCAAGATTATAGAACTTGTTAGTAACAGAGCTAGAATTTGAACTCACAAATCTTAATACCATTGTCCATGCCCTGAAACACACTACCATGTGTATCTTCTCATACACCTACCCAAAGAACCATTAACGTAAGTATAAAATGTCACTTAATGACAGTTAAGATTATACTGAATGCCTTAGGAAACAAAAGGAAACAATAAATAAAAATGTTTAGTGATTTCTCATTCAATAAAAATAGAGGTGAACCTAGAAGACTATTCAGGGTTTTACAGTTTTTCAGAATTGTAGTGATAGTCAAAAACATGTTCTCTGGGAGCACAGACAAGGGATACAACTCAGACTAAAGAGTGAACTAGGACAGGCATTCTAGAAGATTTTATGCCTAGAAATATACCTTGATCTATAGCAGAAGTCTCAACTTGTTTTTTAAATATGTGGCAAATCATATTCCTAGAAAAATATTATTTGAGGCAGAGGTTGTTTTTATTAAAAGTCCTCTTGACATCAACACTTTGTGGGAGAGGACAGCATTAGACAGAATAAACTGGGATGAACTCACTACTGAGCCTCAACCAACATCAGAGGGATCTCCGGGACTAGTGAAATCCTTCGGAATAATATGAAATTGGGGTGTGGGCTATGTCTTTATACCTCTTGCATCACCTAGGCATGGGTTGCAGGTGGACACAAGAAGAGTAATGACCTTGGGTGAGGTAGATGTTTTAAGCTGAGGACAATGTCTCTGAGTTGCAACTTAAGAGCTGTCAGACATCAACATTCCCAGAATCTGTGGAAGTTAGTGTTATAGTCCAGGAGGGTAATCAGGGTACAGCACAGTATTTATGACACAATAATTTAAAAAACCCTCCGACCTGAAGGATTGAGTTGGAATGAGGCAAAAGAAAGTCAGTTTTATGAATAAGGAATTTTCTGTAGAGAAAACTGCATATGTAAATAACATAAGGAAGAGAATGGACCCATTTCACCTGAAATACAGTATAAGGAAAGTCTGAAAAGAATTGAAGAACTATTTATGGTGGAAAGAAGGGGAAGGGACTGGTCAAAGAACATGTTTGAATAACCCACAGACATGGACAACAGTGTGGAGATTGACTGTGGGACTGGGGAGTAGGTTGGGTGGAGGAGGGTGAAGGGGGAAAATTGGGACAACAGTAATAGAATAACAATAACTTAAAAAAAAAACCATTTATGTCTTCATTCTGTTTAGCCCTGTTAAGGGATTTGTAGTTAACTTGGTTTGAACCTACTCAAGTGTCTTAGGCAGAAGAATATTTAATCAAATTTGTGTGGTAGCCCACCTCAATTGCTGTGACATGAGCAATAAATAGCCTAGGATTGATGTTCGAGACTGAGAGTAGTAAAGAATGCATTACAATGATCAAAAAGAGAGTTGTTGGTCATGTGGCAGCAATAGAGGACAATTATGAAGTAACTTTGCAGGAGGGAAAATTATATTCTAGGGTGCCGAGACACTGCTTATTGCATAGAAAGGGACACTCAGTAACCATTCAATTCCTGAGTGAGAGGGAGTAGAATAAACATGCACATTCTTTGTTGTTTTGATTCAGCTATTTAGATTCATGGATTCAGTCCAATGACATGTATGGACAGCCCATTGGCTGATGATTCCATTCAAGAGGGAACGCAGTAGAAAAGAAGGTTTATAAAAGTCCAGGATGGTAAGATTTAGGCATAGTAAAATTGATATATCTGTGAACTATCCAGCTGATTATACATTCTGTAAAAAGAGCCTGGTTTGCTTCATGAACATAGAAAGCTCAGACCATCTTATTTTATAAACTCCTGCTTTTCAACTGACATGTATATAATCAACAACAAACACGTATAGCTAGGACGAAATGCTCAAAGTACATTTTGTACAGCAATCACACTTTATTTTCACCAGTAAAGAGAGAGTTTTTAACATACACCTGAATGAAATAGAAGCAAATGAGAAAAAGGCACTTTTGAAAAGTCTTCTCCTTCTAACATATTCAGCCTGCCTCTCCATGCTTCTCCATGCCTTCATGCCTCGCAGCCTGTTTGAGTGCCGAACAGGTTTTGTTTTAAAGAAGAAATGGCAAGGAATTTCTAAAGACATAAAGAAGAGAGATATAATTTATTTCATCTTTGGATAGTGACAATGCTTTGAAAAAATTCAAACTGCACAGCATTTTGAAAGTGACTTTAACCTCATATTGTTTATTTGCAGGAGGAGCAACCCACTTGGGTGAGCATTTCTGTCATTTTATTCCTGTTATCTCCCAGTAGCTGTAGTGACAAAACATCCATAGCGCAACATCAAAAATGAGGGAAAGTTTACACACCATCACTAAATAGACACAAAAGGTAAAGAGATCTAGAATACTTAAAAACCACACAGAATGTTGGTGTTGAGATAATAATCTATGTTTTAAAAATAATCTGCATTTGCTAGGGAAGCTCTGAAAGTTTCAGTTTCATGAAATAAAGTGTTTGCCCACATTCAAAATGTGTTTAAAAATCTTTTGTCCTATGTTGACTGACTTAATTATTAGGTAGATTGCCTACTTGAAGTCACAAGATGGCCTCTGCTGGTGTGAATATTATATTCCCATGACTTTAGAGACAATAAAAAGAATAATTCGTATTTAATAGTTAAAACCCAACTCTTCCCAAGATGGAGTGGCATACACTGAATCAATAATGGAGATCAGGGGAAAGACAGGCAGTGTGAAGCTAATTGTTAGTTCTCTTTTTGCATTTCAGCAAGGGAGATGGGGAGGGGACATCTTTCTTCTCTCTGAATTTAGCATGAGAAATAGGGTTAGCCGATTAAGTGATGCACCTGGGACTTACTGGTAAGGGGACAAATTCACAAGGGATTTAGGATGTGAACATCTTTGGGGGCTTTTTGCTCTGCCCACCACATGTGTGAAGAGTTTGGAACTTTGTTCTGTGGCCTCCGTCTCCCCCTGGGTAAAGGCTTAGAACACAGGCCTGATGCTGGTGTGCTTATCGCTAGTGGCACTCTTGATCTAGAAGCTGCGTGCCTGGCAGATGGGAAGGTAGCAGCATCAGGCTGACTGTACATAATAACAATTTACTTTTCTACAGGCTATGTAACGGGATGTTGATAGCAGTTGTATTGGAGATATTACAAACAGAATAGAGAGCTGGGAATTTCCTGATATATGTAAGACACATTTCTTAACTGAAGTTAAGATTATAATTATATTGGTTCAAGAATGTATTTTTTTAATTTTTATTTTCAACAAATATTTATTGAGCCCTGCCTTTATGCCAGACACTCTTCTAGAACCTGAAAATATATAAATGAACAAAACTAAGAAGAGTCACGGTCCACATGAAGTGGCGTTATGCAGGAAAAAAGACACATAGTGATGAGTAAATTATATATGTAACCAACGCTCATGAGTGTTAGTGAAGAAAATAAAGCCCTGAAGGGTGATTTGCAGAGTCAAAGGAGGGACTGCATGTTTACAAAAAGTAGTCAGGGATATGCCTTGGCTAATCCATGATAAAATTGTTTGCATTTTGTAATTAATTGAATAACCTAAATTTTCACATTTTCTTAGATAACTATAATTCTCCATCTTTTCTATTGTTAAATATCTTCTTGACAGTATAATTATTCTTTATTAATAAAATACACGATAGATTAATATGATTCTAATTTCTATATAATAAATTAAAATAATTTACTAAAGTTAAGCAGATTTTAGAAAAACAAAGCATTGATAACATTCTACCTTTTTGTTGTTATTGTTGCCTCATGACATGAAGGCCACGAGTAAGGAAAGGCAAGGCAGGGATAGTTACTGTTTTCCTTCATAATTTCAAAACTGGGTAGACAGTCCATCCAAAGAATATTGTCAGAGAGAAAAGGGGTGGGTAATGGCAGTTATCTAAATCCAAATTTCCAAAATACCTTTAAAAACTGTAGCTATGAAATGAAAAAAATAAGCACAAAATTCATACACGTTTAGCATGACTAGGAGCCAGAAAACATTAAGTTTCAAAATACCTGTAAATAGAAAAATAACAACCAATTTCTAGTGAAGTCATTTGTAACTAACCTTTTATGAAGCCCCCAGGGTTTTAGAGAAACTGGGGACTTCTCCAGAGAGAAAAAGGCACAATCATTGTGAGAATCCTGAAACGGTCTCCCAGAGGATCAGGGACTGGGTACAAGGGAAAGACTTGAAAATGCACTTAGGACTTTTAAGAATCCACCTTGGAAAGGCAACAAACACTCTGGGGAGAAAAGGAGAGAAAGAAGGAAAAACACATCTGAAACCTGTGCAGTGAAGGGAAAAAGAAGCAAGTATGTATGAGCAAAGCAGGGAGGGTATTGGGGGATGTGAGGCAAAATGACATTTTAAAAAACACCCACCTTCCGGTACCCGAAAACCACCGAAGCAGCTGCATTGCAATGTATTGACAAAAGAGGACGCTCTTGGCCTAGGAATTAAACAAAGTACCCAATCACATTTCCAGTCCACAAAAATATTTTTCACCAAACTGAAGATATCATAAGAAGAAGACAGAAAAGGAGAATCAAAACATTTAAGCTGATGCAAATTCCTCCATAAAAACCAACTATGAAATGTAATAAAACCAACACAACACTCCAAATGGATTTAAATATCTTAAAAAACAAAAAATTTGGACACAAACTAAAAATTCATGAGTTAAGGAGCCTAAAGAAATATCACAGTTGTCCTTTCCCCTACTTTCACTCACCTATTTTTATAGATAATTTGGTATCTAAATAATGGAATGTCTAGGTATAAGCTTCTTCCTTGGAACATGGGTGTGTAAAGTGTAGCATAGGAAATATAGTCAAGATATTATAATGGTGCAAGATGGGTCCTGGAAATATTAGGGGGAACACTTTGTAAAGTATTTGATTGTCTAACTACTATTCTGTATACCTGACACTAATACAAAAATGATACTGAATGCAAATGGTAATTAAAAATATAAAAAATTTAAACTGGAAAGGAAGAAGAAAAACTTCATTATTTACAGGTGACATGATGTTGTATATAGAAAATGCTAAAGACTCCACCAAGAAAACTATTTGAACTGATAAATGAATTCAGTACATTAGCAGGACACAAAATTAATATTCAGCAATCTGTGACATTTTTATACACCAGTAATGAACTATGAAAAAGAGGAAATAAGAAAACAATCTTGTTTACTATTACAACAGAAAAATAAGGTACCTAGGAATAAATTTAACAAAGAGACAAAAGACCTGCACTTTGAAAATTATAGGATACTGAGGAAAGAAACTGAGAAAGATACAAATAAGTGGAAGCATATACCATGTTCAAGTATAGGAAAAATAGCATCATTCAAAATGTCCACATTACCTGAAGCAGTCTATAGAGTCAATGCAATTTCTATTAAAATAGCAATGGCATATCTCACAGAACTAGAACAAATATTCTGAAAATGTATACGGGACTACAAACTAACTCGAATAGTCATACCAATATTAAGAAAGAACTAAGTTGGAGATATCACACTACCTGATATCAAACTATACTACAAGGCCATAGTAATCAAAAGAGCATGGTACTGATATAAAAAACAGACATATAAATCAATGGAACATAAGAGAGAGCTCAGATACAAACCTACTTCTTTATGGTCAATTAATATTTGAGAAAGGAGGCAAGAACATATAATGGGGTAAAAATAGTCTATTCAGTAAGTGATGTTGGGAAAACTGGACAGATACTTGCAAAAAAAAAAGAAAGGAACTAAACCACCACCTTACACCATACACAAAATAAACTTTTGGGATGAGAACACAAAATACAATATACAATAATGTATTATAGAATTATACCCCTGAAATCTATATAATTTTATTAACTACTGTTACTTCCCAAAATTCAATAAAAAAAGAGTAAACTCAAAATGGATTAAAGACTTAAGAGTAAGTCCCCAAACCATAAAAATCCTAGTAGAAATAGGCAGTAAAATCTCACACATTTCTCATAGCAATTTTTTTTCTAATATATCTCCTTGGGCAATGGAAACAAAAAATAAACAAATTTGATAAATCAAGCTAAAGCTTTCTCACGAAAAGGAAACCATCAACAAAATGAAAGGACTATCCACTGAATGGGAGAGTATATTTGTCAGTACATCTGGTAAGGGGTTAATAAACCAAATTTATAAAGAACTTATTCAAGCCAGCACCAAAAAAAAATCTAATTAAAAATGGGCAAAGGACCTTAATAGACACTTTTCCACAAAGGACATACCGATGGACAATAGACACAGGAAAAGATGCTCAATGTCACTAATCGTCAGAGAAATGCAAATTAAAACCATGATGAAATATCACCTTACATTTGTCAGAATGGCCATCATCAATAAATCAAAAAACAAATGGTGAGGATGTGGAGCAAGGGGAACCCTTATGCATTGTTGGTGAAAATGCAGACTGGTGCACCATTGTGAGAAACGGTGTGGGATTACTTTGAAAAATTAAAAGTGGAACTGCCTTATGACCCAGTGATTCCACTTCTGGGAATATATCCTAAGAAGCCCAAAGCACTAATTCAAGAGGATATATGCACCCCTATGTTCATTGCAATTATTTACAATAACCAAGGTTTGGAAGCAGTCCAAGTGTCTATCAGTAGGTCAGTGGATAAAAAAGTTGTGATTCATTTACACAATGGAATACTGCTGCCCATAAAAAAGGAGGAAATCTTACCTTTTGTGACAGCATGGGTGGAACTGGACAGTGTTATGCTATGTGAAATAAGCCAGTAAAAAAAGACAAGTACTATATGATTTGACTTATATGTGGTATGTAATGAACAAAATTAACAACAAAATAGAAACAGATTCATAGATACAAAGAACAGACTGACAGCTAGCAGAGAGGAGAGAGCTTGGGTGAAAAAAGTTGTGGGAATTACGCAAAAAAAAAAAAAACCCCAAACCCCAAACGGATAAACAACAAACATGAAAACAGACACAGAAAACAGTATTCTCATTGCCAGAGGGCAAGGAGGGTGGGGTGGTAGAAGCGGATAAAGGGTGAACAAATGGTGATAGAAGGAGACCACTTTGGTGGTGAGCCCCTGATGAGATATGCAGATGATGTGCTCCAGAGTTGTACTTGTATTTGAAACCCGTATGGCTTTAGTATCAATGTCAACCTCATAAATTCAATAGAAAATTGAAAAACAGAAAAACAAGTGGAAAATCTCATGTCCTGAGTAAGTGCACATTAGGAAAGACAGGGATTTAGATGAGAAGCAGATCCCATAAAATGCCTCTACAGGCTGCGCCATTTGACCTCTGCCCTCTGAACTGTTCTTCAACAGCTCTTTTGTCAGATCTTTGAACTGGAAGGGCGCTGCTCTGAGAATGACAGCGACAGAAACCACCAGAGGAAATTCTTTGGGTTGAAGGATAGACAAGCAGAATCAAATCATGCTGGGGCTGCATAAAGGTGAACCCGTGTCCAGGGAGCCTGACCCAGAGATAGTGCTTACACGTGGTCCATGGGACAGCCCCCCACATATGCCAACTGAGCTCGTGCGCAGGGGCAGGACACTTCTGAGCTAGGCTCCCTCCAGCAGGATTGGGTAAAGTGTGTGTTTAATAGCTGAGCGGATTCCGGCTTCCTGTACGCACCCTACGTCCTCTCCCGGACTGTCACTCAATCTGGGGCAATATGGTTCAGGAAAGTGAACAAGGGCCCTGTCGTGTGGGAGCAACAAGTAGTCCTCCCACCAAATATGGCTCAACACTGCCGCTGACAGTGGCATTTCCTGATGAGTAGTAAGAAGGTCAGGCCTCAGCTTCTGTTGTCACCGCAGAGCAGTGAGCCCAGCTCTGGGGATAGATGCTCAGGGAACACGACAGAGCCAGGGTCCCTCTTTTTGCTTAGCTGATCTGGAAAGAAGATCAGCCCTCCTGTCTCTCACTCTTGGCCTACTAAACACCCCCTTCTCAACCTCGGCTGAAAACACACACGTCTCCTTAAGCGTGATGATCTCAGAGGTGCCAAAGTCATTTGTTGACGCAACAGGGTCGGGGCTGCCAAGCTCACAATTTGTCTCTGAAACTGGAGAGATCTGAGCTAAAATGAAGATTGGGGAGCTGGGTGCTCAGGCCCCATCTACCTTTTGGTTTCCTCTGTTGGCACCAGCACTGTCTCTCCCTTAAGGCCTTACAAGTTAAGGCCTTTCTGTCTCCATGTTTTCATATGCCTGTCAAGTAACAACAACAAAAAGATAAAATATTTGTCAGCTCCCAGATGCTATGAGCAACTGAAAAAGAGGTGGTATAATTTCTATGCTTGGGAAACACAAATGAAATACAACCAGTTATTTGAATATATACAAAAATATATATATATAATAGAAGAATAAATAGAAAAATCACTGTGAGTGGGTGTGTGCAGCATGCATTGTTGCTCACACCTGTAGGCGTGCAGCAAACACCAGCACCGTCAGTGCTGTGGTGGACTCTGTGGCTTTCAGGGGATGTGTTGCTCAGCCTATGATGTCAACATGGTCACAGGTGCTATTTACTGCTTGGCTGAAATAATGGCCTTAATTATGTGTGATTTGCTGAAAGGAAAGTTTTGCAATCCAGCTATTTCTGCAAACATAGTTCTCAGCAACAGAAATACTAAAAAGGGGACAAAATAGAGAACTATTTAGAGCAACAAAGTGAATAAAGCATGAGCAGAGAAAAATGAGATTGATTGCAAGATATTCACAAATACTTTAGAGGGGACGAAGAAAGAAGACTAAGCTTTCATCCTTATCAGTATACAAAATTTGCCTGAGCATGCGTATGTGGAGGGGATCTGAAAGATTAGGGATTATGTAGATATGGATTATATCAAGGTGTAATTAACTCTTTCATTAGAAATTATATTAATATCCATGAAGTACCGGATTGGATTACTGAATTTTCCATAACAGGACACTGTAGGCAGTGTACAACCAAGTCTTTCAGAGGCCGAACTGGCATGCTGTGAATTTCAACTACCCATAACATTAGAACGAGATATTCTTAGCTCTGTGGGCTGACCTTTAAGGTTAGCACAACAACATATTGTCACATTTTCAATCTGAAAAACATCCTATGTATCAGTGAAACTTTTCTCCTAATGTCAGAATATCATCTTGAACTTCGGCTTTAGTTTTAGAAAAGATATACAGGCCTTTGGCTCAGAAATGCCTTGGAACCTCACACCATTCAGTGAGGATTAAGGCTGATGGTGCCAAAGGTGTTAGCAGTGCGATTTGACTGGGTTTCTGTTTCATCCTTTATGTCTTGAGCTCTTGGTGTGCCAATGGTGCACCTGTGATCTTTGAATTTTGGTGGCACTGAATCTATAAATCCAATATTGTCTTGAAAGTTATACACAGTCTTGAGATTAAAATGTGGTCCTCACACTTGAAAAACATTAATTAATGTCTATAAGCCATCCATCTCAGTCTGGAGTTGCATATTATAACTTCTCAACTGCTGCATTTCTTTAAATGAAAGTATTTAGGATTAGGAATTTGACCTCTTCGGGTGCCTAGTTGTATTATGCTTCATATTATTAATCTCAAATTTTAGTTTATCCATCCAACTCTCTTGAATCTCGGGTTGTCTTTGAAGTTGTTCTAGACTGGCCTCGTGGTCTTCCAGGAAACCTTGCGGGTAGGCAGTGGCTGTAAATGCCATACTCACCTTCCGCACTTCACTTATACTATCCACGTGTACTAAAATAGGGTCTGTAAGGTACTGAAGAGTGTTTATGTGTAGCGATCATGTCAGTTTACAAGATTTGTAAGTTGAAAAGTGGGAACACCATCCCTAGTGACACTGCAGGGGGTTTATCTGAAGAAACTATAATTTTAAAAGCATTGTTTTGTCTTGGGTTGAATGACCAGCCCTGGAGAAGAAATTGCAGGTAGTGCTTATGGCTTGGCTTGTGGGAGGGTGATGAAGAATGAGGCTGGCATTTTTGCTCACTTGCCCATGCACACTTGTATTCCTGCAGACAGCAGATGCTTCAGAGTCTGTAGATATGAAAAGTCTCGACTGTGGTGGCAGTAGCTGAAATATATAAAAAAATCTTAGCTTGATTGCTGGATATCACCATATCAATATTTGTGGTGTTTGCAGCTGAGTGAACAGAGGGACGATTTCTGTTTGAAGTCTGGCTCTCAGTCAAAAAGGAACTTCTGGAGGTTTGAGGTCTACAGGAATGCAATTTTGAAGAATTATTTTTATGTGCTAATTCTGGTTTGATTTCAATTTTTTTGAGCTCCTGTTGAAATGTTTTGAATGCTGTATTGGCAATTGGCAGAAGATCGTCAGAAGATTCACTAAGTAGCTACTTAGTGAATTGTTGGTGATTCTGAAATAGTTATGTGAACTGATAGCCATGTCGATGTGAGGAGTCTGGTGGCTTTCCTGATGTAGCTGTTCAGTTTGGATATGTGGCGCATGATTAAATTTAGGATAAATGGTCAAGGGAACAGGCTGTAAAAGTTGGTAGAATTATCACAGGTCCTACTTCCTTCGAATCTATTTCCTTCCTTCTTCATGGTGAACTTTCTGAGACTGCCAATCCAAGCTGACAGGAATTATGTGATAGCATAGCCCAGAAATCCCAGAATCACTTTCTGGGAAAGTCTCATTCACAGTAAGATACCTTGTACTGTCCTGAGAGAGAACAGCATAGCAGGCATTAAACTTGTTATGACTGTGTAACATGACTTGGATACAACTTTCAGTACTTCAGGTTAACAGAATTGTCAGGGTTCATGGGATTGCATGGAGATGCCTAGTAAGAATGCTGGTCAACTAGAAGTATAAGATCTAATATAGACAGAATTTCCTTATAGACTAAGTCGCAGGTCATCAAGAAACCTGAAGGTCAACTGAGAACTTCTTTAGGACATTTGTATACTGCTTGTACTATGTACATGGGAGACAATTCCATGTTTAGTGGAGATAGTGCTCATCTCTTCAATTAGAGCATTTTTTTCTCTATCCTTACAACCTACAACAATACAATGGCCTCAGATTTGGCACCTCAGCCCTGGGTTCCTCCCTGCTCAGTCCCCACAGACCAGAGGAAGAGGAGGAGTGGAAGAGGTAGGGCAGTTGCATCAGAGTTTCCAGGCTCCCAATTCAAGGCCCCAGCTGGCATGGTCCCTCTTTTCTGGAAGCCAACCCCCTCTCTCTTCCCCTTTTCTTTCTCCCTTACCCATTACCTCTTTTGGGATGGCTGGTTCCCATTTTATTCATAGCAATATTTTATATCTTTTCAGCTCCATTTCTGAGGCAATGGGAAATAAATAATAACAAATAATTGTTATAAATCTAGGGGAATGACTATTAATTAACAATTCTAGGAAGAAATTTATTTTATTATTATCAGACTTCACTGTATGCTATATATGTATATATCATATGTGTGGTATTTAATATATAACATATACAGTATATCTATGTATTAACCTACATTATATAAATTATATTTTTCATATTTTAATAAATGCAGGGTATTTTCCCATAATCATGTGATTTTAATTATCACAGAATGAGTTACTAAATGGCTGTTTCTTAAAAATTTATGTATTAGAATGACTTCAATGTCATTGTGTACACTTTATTTCTTATTGTTTTTAATGACTATACTATACTCTGGTATAAAATGCATTTTTAAAAATTTCTCTTTTGAAAGTCATCAGTCATTGGTATCTAAAAATTTTATTATGTACTTTTTTGACTCCCAGAGCTATTACTTCATTATTTAGTATGAGAAATTTATGTATAGAGCAAATTTGCAGGCTTTCATACTCAAACCTTTCTGAAAAACACATGTGCCCATCCTAACATCTCTTTTGTGATATAGTAGCTCATTAATTTTGACAATATGATGACCTCAATTAGTGATCTTAAATTTATTTAAATTGCATTTTAATTGTTAGCACTGAGAACTTAGTTCTTTTTTTGCATTTTAACAAATTTTGTGGGGGGGGGTTTTGTATGTGGTTGTTAAATGTCTATTCATACTTTTTGCCCATTTGCCAATTGCCTGTCTGATTATTTATCTGTATGTGCTCTTAATATATGTGACTATATATCTATCACCTGTTACATAAATTATAAATATCTTGCTTTTATGGCCAAATATGTTATTTTTAAAGTTTGTCTTTGTTTTGCATTTGTCTTGGCCTTTCTTAACTAAAGATTACAAATAAATTTTCTGTTTTCTTTTCATATACATATAACTTTTTAGTGTTTCATTCACTTATAAACTCTTAGGCACAGAGAACTAAATTTGTTTTCCCCCCTAAAAGTATCTAATGTTGTTCGAACTCAAGATTTTGAACATTTTTTAATAAATTGCCTGATAACAATTTTAAGTAGCATTTTTGGTTGTCTACAGTTTGTCAAATCATAGAATGATAAGCAATAATGAACATAGAATTCATTGAGATGGAACTTAGAGCTTTTGGGAAAAGAATATCTGTCAAAAAGCACAGAAAGTATTTTAAATTTGTGGTTTTGGTTATTCTACAAATGGAAAGGCAAATTACAAATATGTGCAATTAAAAATATAATAAAGAAAATTGACCTAGTTTGACAGTTCTCTAAAGAGAACTCCAGGAGAGTTCCAGGAGAACTCCAGGTTTCATTCTCTTTTAAGAAAATGAGAAATAGTGACTTTTATTACTACAAGAACATGTTTAAGGAAGATGATATTTTGTACTTTGTTTTTACCTTGGAGGTGCTGAGTTTTAGTTGTTAATATTTGAAACAGTAAGAAGAGATGCTAATTGACAAGAAAATAAATGAGCTGAAACTTGAAGGGGAAAATGTTTTCAGTACATAGCCAGATGATCAAACAGTGAATGTGAAGACATCAAGGAAATACAGAATAAGGAAAGAAGTGCTTAAGAAGAAGGGAGTGAGCAGTATATGGTGTTGAATGCTATTAAGATCTCAATTAAAAGTGAAATAAAAGTAGTTTTGGTTGGGGAGAGGGCTAATGGGGTGAAGTAGGGGGAAGATCCATGAAGGAACATGTGTAAAGGACACATGGACAAAGCCAAAGCAGGTAGGTTTATGGGTGGGAGGCGGGGATGGGTGAAGTGGGGGCGGGGCATGGTCGGGTAAAAATGGAGACAACTGTACTTGAACAACTTTATGGTAAATGTAAAATATATGTAAATGTAAATGTAAAAAAATGAAGATAAAGTCTAAGACACAAGTTACACAAATGATATAAAAAGTCAAATGCTATGACTGCACCCTTTTGCAAAAATTCAATAGTTCAATGTGTCAGTTTTATGCCAGGTCTTTTCTAGAAATCAATAGATAAAATAAACCTGTTAACAAGGGACAAAAATGGGAAATAAAAGGATCCTCTTAGTAAAGTGAGATGACTTGGGACCAAATGAGTGCTGATGCCACAGAGTCACTGGGGCAGGAGCCTGGTTGTAATGGCTGGAACAGTGAGAATGAATGTAAGAAATGGAGATGAAATGCAGATAGCATTTTGAGAACTTTCTGTTTTCTAAGAATGAAAGAAAGTGTAGATAGTAGGTAAGCTGCTGGGCAGGATACTACTAAGAAAACTTTGAATGTGCGAAAGGAAAGAGGAATGATTAACAGTATGTGAATCTTTGGTATCAGGGGTGGATGGATCCAAATACAGATGATATTGACCTTGTGGAAGAGAAAGAAGAGCACAGCCTTCCAATAGAAGAGAAGACACATGCAAAATAGGAGAAAGCAGAGAGATTTTCAGTCTGATAATCTGATGCTTTGTTTCTATTTATCTGTGAAGTAGGTCATCTTCTGAGAATAAGAGAGGATGTGGAAGAGTCAGAGATTTGTTATGAATGAGGAATGTGTGATAAAATTAATTTCAGAGAATGAGAAAGAATGGTGACCTGAAAAGTGTAACAGAGCTCCTATCAGCGTTAAAGTAATTACTTTTTTCTTCTTTTAACTTTTTATTTTTCAATTACAGTCAACATATTGTATGTTTCAGTTCTACACACATAATGTATCATCCTCATACATTTTTTGTCCATTTGACACCATACGTAGTTATTAGAATATTATTGACTACATTCTTTATGCTGTCCTTTACGTCCTCATGACTATTTTTATAACAACAAATTTTTACTTCTTAATCTCTTTACCTTTTCATCCATCCACCAATCAACCTTCCATCTGGCAACCATCAAACTGTACTTTGTTATCTATGATTCTATTTCTGTTCTGCTTATTCATTTATGCTGTTTTTTAAATTCAATTGTTGGTAAACATGTATGTATTGACATTTTATTGTTTACACTTTTTATCTTGTCTTCTTCTTTTTCTTAAAGAAGACCCTTTTATATTTCATACAGAATTAGTGTGGTGATGATAAACTCCTTGAGTTTTTTTATTGTCTGGGAAAATCTGTGTCTTTTGATTCTAAACAGCAGCTTTGCTGTTTACAGTAATCTTGGTTGTAGGTCCTTGCTTTTCATCACTTTGAATATTTCTTGCTGATCTCTTCTAGCATGCCAAGTTTCTGTAGAGAAATCACCTGACAGTCTTGTGGGAGCTCCCTTGTAGGTAACTATCTGCTTTTCTTTTGCTGCTTTTAAGATTCTCTCTTTGTCTTTAAGTGTTTGCATTTTAATAGTGATGTATCTTGGTGTAGGCCTTTGGATTCATCTTGTTTGGGGCTCTCTGTGCATCCTGGACTTGTGTATCTATTTCATTCACCAAGTTAGGGTAGTGTTGTCATTATTTTTTCAAATAGGTTTTCAATTTCTTGCTCTCTCTCTTCTTCTTTGGGTACCCTCATAATACAAATGTTAGTACATTTGAAGTTGTCCCAGAAGCTTTCTACACTATCTTCATTTTCAGATTCTTTTAGCTTTTTGCTCTTTTGATTGGGCATTTTTTTTGCTTTCTTGTATTTCAATTTGCTTATTTGATTTCAGCTTCATTTATTCTTCTATTGATTTCCTGTAAATTATTCTCCATTTCAGTTAGTGTATCCTTCATTTCTGACTGGTTGTTTTTTTATGGTTTCTGTTGAAGTTCTCAATTAGTTCCTTGAAGTTCTCATTAAGTTCCTCGAGTATGCTTGTAACCATTGTTTTGACCTCTGTATCTGATAGTGTGCTTGCCTCTATTTCATTTAGTTATTTTTTCTGTAGATTTCTCCTGTTCTTTTATTTAGGATTTTTCTTTGTCTCTCCATTTTGGTTGCTTCCCTGTATTTGTTTCTATGTAATAGGTAGAGTTGCCACATCTCCCAGACTTAGTAGAATTGCTTTGTGTACTCTGTGTCCTGAAGGACCCAGTGGTGAAGCCTCCCTAATCATCTGACCTGGGTGCTGCAGGTGCACCCCTTTGTCCTGTTATAGTTGATTCTTGGTTGCTTTGGCATTACTGGAGGGATTGACCCTCAGGCCAATTGGCTATGAGAACCAGCTACAATTACAGTGGAGGAGCTGCTGTACAGGAGCCAGTCCTACAGAGCAGGGCTTGCTTCTGTGGGACTTGGGTGCTCACCCAGTCTTCCCCTTGAGTGTGTGGCTCATGGTGGTAGTAAGGTTGTTATCCCATGAGGTCTAAAGCTGTCCCCTAGGTACACTGGTTCTGGGGCCTCCCAGAAGCTACAAGTTCAGCCACTTCCTGAGCCCTGCCTGGAACCATCCAGCATGAGTTACAGGGTGATCTGAAGATGGCTGTTACTTGTGCTGGACTTGGAGGTGCCCAGCAGAAGCCAAGATGCAAACCAAGGCTGATTATTGCTAGTGCTGGCCCTGGGACCACTTAGGAAGAGGTACAGGGAACACAGAAGCCAGATACTACTTGTCTGAGAGATTTTTGGAGAGTTGAAAGCATGAGGCAAGAGAGGTCATTTGCATGATAAAGCCACTGGAAATGGCTTGGGTGGACCCACATGTTGGCAGGGATAGAGTATCTGGGAATCTCCAGTGCTGGGAGAACAGTGTGAGCCACATTACTGGAGACTCAGATATGGCTGCCATTTCTGTGTATGTATGAGTGGTCTCAGAATAAAAACCACAGCTTCTGCTAGTACTTTGTCTGGAAGAAGGCTGCTTTCTCACCTTTCACTCAGATGCCAGACAATTCAGCTCCTCCCTGTATGTCTCTGGTCCTTTTCAAGCTGATGCTCCAGTGCTGGAGCTCAGAGGGAATGAGTCCAAGCAAGTTCATGCATGGGCTCTTTAAGAAGGACTGCCTAGAACTCCAAGACTCCTCCCTGTCTCTTGGCCACAATCCTCACTGGATTGCTGGGTTTTACAGCCACAAGCTATGGGGACTTCTTCTCTGGCACTGGAACCCTGAGCTAGGAAGCCTGGTGTGGAGCTATAACCCTTTGCTCCTCAAGGGGGATTTCCACACCCAAGATTCCTCCCAATTTTTATCTGCTATATGTGGGTATGGGACTAGCCTGTTCTGTATCTCCTCCTTCATGTTAGTCTTGATGTGGCTTCTTTAAATCTCTTATTGTAGGACTTCCATTAAGGTAGATTTTAAGTGGGGCTAAATGATGATTGTTATGTAGTTTAGTTGTAATTTTGATGTGGCTGAGGAAGGATTGCACTATCCTGACCAGACATCTAAAGCAATTTCATGTTAATGACAATGAATTTACATTGTAATAAATCTGGCCTGTTTAACAGTGCTTGGCTCTTCAGACACCCAAAGAGAGAAAGAGATAATTAATTTCATTATAAGATAATGATTATGTTGAACACTGGGACCAAAAGAAGTTCAAGAAGATTGTGTATTGGTAGAAGTGAAAACTATTATGGAATCAAGCCAGATGTGGAGAAAGGAGAAGGAAGAAGCAGATGGACACATTACAGCCAAATGGAGTTGGAGACAAAGCTAGAGAGGCTGATGCCAACAAGGAGAGGCTAATTCTCTTTTCATGTTTGAAAGAGATGAACAGGTAAGCTATGCAGGTAAGAGTATTTGTGAATGGTGGGAATCCTTAGTAACACAATTTTGAGTGGAATCATATGTGGGATATAAAAATGAAACTGATAAATGCAGACAACAGTATGGTGGTTAACAGAGGGAAGGGTGATAGAGGGGAGTAAAGTGGGTCAAATATATGGTGACAGAAGATGATTTGAGTTTAGGTGATGGACACACAATGCAATACACAGATGACGTATCAGAGAAATCTACCCTTGAAACCTATATAGTCTTTTTCTTAAATACTTTATTTATTTTAAGAGAGAGGTGGAGGGAGGGAGAAAGAGAGGGAGAGAAACATTAATGTGTGGTTGCCTCTTGTGTATCCCCTACTGGGGACCTTGCTTGCAACCCAGGTATGTGCCCTGACTGGGAATCGAACTGGTGACCCTTTGGTTCACAGCCAGCGCTGCTCAGTCCACTGAGCCACACCAGCCAGGGCTACCTTTGAAACCTATATAGTCTTATTAACCAATGTCACCTCAATAAATAAAGTAAAAAAGACACTTCTGAGATGAAACATTTAAACATATGACAAACACCAAGAGGTTCCCATGGGGGTGGTTGTCTGAGGCACAGTGCAGAAGTCACGTGGAGATAAGGAAGCAAAAGGACTGAGTGTCTAGGATGTAGGAGGTTCATGATCACGGACACTGATGAATCCGAAGGCTGTGATTCATCATCACTGGTGAATAAAGAGGATGTCTGGGAGGAGATAGGCAACACTGAGTGAAGGATGTCCCCCATATGTTACAATATGAAACAATTCCCCAGAAGCAGTTGTAAGTGGACAATCTAAATGACACACTTAGAGGCGTTTTGTCCCTTCAGCTGGAGCCCGAAGTCTCCTGTATTCTGGAGGTGTGTGATGAGATAAACTGACTCAGTTTAGTGTGAGAATTTCCTGTTCAAACCTGAAGTGACACTTTGGTGAGATACTTTTTCCACTATTGTTTCACTCTCAGCCTTCACAGGGCAGTCTGTAAAGGTAACAGACATTGTTTATTTTGGCCCTGAATCTATGACTTTAAATTTCTCTTTTTGTTACCCATCTATAGCTGGCCTCTTTGTTGAGAGCCACCTGGCTTCCCCACTAAAGGATGCACGACTTTCTGGCTGACAGAAGGTATGTGTCACTCCTTTCCTGTCTCTCTAACAGCCTGTCTCATACAGTGGGACAAATAAACGCCCAGATGTGATGCACTGAAGCTCAACTAATATGCAACAAACCAAGTGGAAAATTAGTGTTTTTATGATTAATATTTCTATGTGAGAGAGAAAATTAGTGCTTTTATTTGAATAATTCATGTTAAAAAACATTCACAAAATATGGAATATGTTGAAGGATTTCTTAGAGCATTTAAATTATTGCCTGTAGGAAATTAATCAAGTGCATATACACACAGGTGTAGCTGGTTTTGTAAATCTAAATAATTTAATGTTGAACCCACAAACATCATGACAAAGAATAATTCATTTTGGATTTTTATAATCAGCACAAAGTGTGGTTTTTTATGTGTAGCAATATGTTAATTTATATTTTACCCAGTCTTTATAAATAGGTATTTAAAAAGTAATTCATTGCACAATAAAGGCCAAACACAATTCCTTACACACTTATTGAGACTGAATAAAAGCAGCCTGATTTTTACCAAATATCAGGATGAGGTAGTTTCTGTAAAATGTTAAGGTAAACTTAATTATAAACAATCAAAGTACTTTTAAAAATTTCAACAAGCTTGGCAAAAAAGATCTACCATACTGATTAAAGAGACTTCTGCTTACTCAAATATTTTACAGGATATAACTGAATCAGAAATAATGACACATAATTTGTGATTAAAATGATAATTGAGATAATTAACATTTTTGAGAGTCTGCGTGTTAGGTAGGGTGCTAAATATTACATACACAGTGTCTTACATATTGTTTTCACTTCAGATTAGGAAAGTAGGTTACTTGATAGTAACTTTTTAAAAGTCACATCTTGTAAGTTTCAAAGCCAGAATTGAATCCTGTTTCTCTAACTACAGAGTCCATTTACTGAATTATTAAATTATATTACTTGGTTTATTGTAATTACTTAGACAACTGAAGTAATTTTCGCTTAGTATGACACCCAAAGGACCTTTCTAAAAGTTTAAACCAACATTATTCCTCCACTAATGACCTCTACTTCATTATCTTACGGATTCAAACATATGCATTAAATCAGTTATCAATTACTTTTGTAAAATAATTATTTTAAATCATTTTTCTTGTTTTATTTTCATGATTCTTTAGGTTACAGATAAATTTATTGAATCAGGTATCATTTTCCAACGTAGAGAATATTTCTTTAAATTTTTACTTAATTCTTCGAACTCATCCACCATTCAAAATAAAGAACCTTTTGGTAGCTACTTTAATAAATAAATGTCAGTCACTAAATAAATGTAATTTAGTCAGGAAATTAATGCATATGCCAAAATAACTATTTTCATCATCAAAGCACTTAGTCTTTACTATTGGATTTCAAAATTTTCAAAAATATCTTTTCTTCTTTCTAATAAAACATTTAATTTCTAAGAGATATTCTAATGTTGTCAAAATATTTCTGTGAAACAAAACTTTAAATTAATGAGGTTGTTATTATCCATGTATGTCTGTATTCCTAACTAATTATGTCTTTTTATTGCTCCAACAAATAATATATAAACAAATGTAGAGTATACTTAAAAGTGTATTTTACCATAAGACACCTGTTTAAACCTGTAAGGAATTTAGAACCAGAACTTCAGATTCTTCAACTGGGAAATGAGCCCAATACTCACCCCCTACCCGCCCACTGTCACTGTGAGGGATCTCTTCAGTGCGTGTGTCACTTATTCGTAAGCACACAAGTTGTAGAGCACAGTCTCAGCCACCGCTCAGCTGCAGAGATGAGTGACCAAAGAGTAACCTACGCAGAACTGAATCTGGTTAAGGACCCAAAGAGACAGCACATGAAACCTAAGGGCACTGAAGGCTCCATTCCAGGAACTGAGCAGGAACTAACCTATGCAGAATTAAATCTTCAAAATGCTTCTCAGGATCTTGGAGGGAGTGACAAGGATGACCACTGCAAAGGTAACACATTCAACAGACACAGTATTACTGTTCTAGGATGTGCAGCTGGGTGCAGACGTGTGGGAAAGAGAAGGGGATAAGCTCACATATTTTTTTCATCTTAAGGATCAGGACTTGAAGTTGGAATATGGTATGATAATATGAAAGCTGAGGATTAATTTTATTCAGACATTGTAGTAAGTTGTAGTCTTTGACCAGTAAGTTGTAGAACATTATATTTATTGAAAATGCAATGACATATTCTGAGGGGAAGATTGCAGAGGTAGATAACAGTTTGGGGGTCCAAGTTTATTTATGTACCTGTGCTTGGGTGTTTTCTGTTTATAAACTATCTAAACAATTGTCTCCATCTTTCCTTTCTCAGTGTTTCCGTTTCCCTCCCTGCAGCACCCCTGTCACCTCCAGAGAAGCTCGTTGCTGGGATCCTAGGGGTCATCTGCCTTGTCCTGATGTGCACTGTGATACCAATAGCTGTTAATCAACGTAAGTAAATTTTTGTAAGATTATATGACCTTTTCACTTCAATATTCATCAATACCTCTAAACACTTCATAATATTATAGAACACTCACTTAAAGGTATGCATTTAGACTAAATATGGAATGGTTATTTTAAATTTGTTAAATGCATGACTACTAATGATTATAGAGAGTATTTTATATACATTCATGTATTCTGATTTCATAATTCAAACACATGTTTTCAAAGGCTGGAAGACCTTAGAAATATAAATTGATTTTTAGATTGGTTAAACAAAATAATGCTAAGAGAGTGAGGCTTTTTTCTGTAGAATTTTATTATATTTTCTCCTGAATGGTTATTACTTTGTTAACTTTTCTTGGCAAAATAAATTTTATTGTAGATTACCCCAAACAAATAATAATATTTCAAAGGTTCATGATTTGTTTAGATTACTTTTTATGAATGGCTTTAATTTTTGTAGCTCTTGCAACATGGAAGAAGAACTATTCCTCCCCAATAAGAAAGATCCAGAAAGGTACATAATTTTTAAAGCTCTCATGTTTGCATAGTTTATATTTTTGTCTCTGTGTTAAGGTAGAAAAAATGATAATAAATTTTTTGGGGGACATGACTTATACAATGGGCTAAAATTGTTCATAAATAATATTTATGGAAGAATTCTTTTTCTTATGCAACTATATAAAGAAATGTTCATTTAAAATCTCCAAACCCATTGTTGCCAATTGGCCCAAACTTCCCGCTGTTATAATATGACAAAATAAGTAATTTTACTGTTCTTGAGAAGTGGTTTCATTCATTGACTTTTGGACAAGTGTAGAGTGGATATTTTTGTTTGTGTGTTTGCTCTATATGGGCACATAAATTAGGGGGTGAGGGGCTGATTCTTCTGTGTGTTTATGTCAGTGTGCTTTGCATTATATGTACCAGCCTGTGAGGATGCTTAGATATATTATGTACATGTATGTTTATACTTGTGCAATTATGTAAGTTACTTTTCATTTTTAATCTTCAAGTTGTTATTGGGAAATAATTCATAATCTTTCCCCAGCATATTCTTGTGGTCATTGTCCACTGGAGTTCTTTACATATTCCAACAACTGCTATTACATCAGCACTGAAGAGAAAACATGGAAAGAGAGTTCGACGGACTGTGCTTCTAAGAACTCTAGCATGCTCCACATAGATAACGAAGAAGAAAGGGTGAGATATCAAACATTTCATATACTTCATTAATGGCTTGCATTCATCCATAGTTTTGCACATATTTGCAGCTACTTAAAATATTATAATATTCCATCGTTTGACTTTATAATATTTTGTTATACTGTATACCAGTAGCGCACATTTGCTTTTCATAGAAAACTGTGCTTTTGTATATGCTTGGTTTCTAAAACAAACTTTGCACTTTAATTTTACCTTATGTGAAGGACACTAACCACACCACAATTGAGAAGATGGATTACATACGGGATAGCGCCATATAGATTACAAACAGATCACAAAACGCAGCAGGCAGTCCTCCACAGCCCTGCTCCTCAGTATCCATTCTCTCACCTCCTCTCCTCCCGCACTGCTTACCCACTGGGCTGACTTTGATATTATAGAGTCTCTTTGCTTGTTTTCGAACCTCATATAGATGAAATCATACAGCATACATTTTTCTTCCTTTTTTCACTTTCCTATGCTGTCATTGCCTTTTATCTACGTTGCATTTATCTGCTATTACTTAATTTTCGCTGCTGACTTACATGAATGTAACATTTTAATATCCAACTATCTGATGCCTTTCACTGGGGATGTGAGTCTCATGCCCTCGGGGATGAAGAGCCTTTCTAAGTCCATTTCCTTTTGTCACAAAATCTCCTTTGTTGGTCCTACCTCCAACGCATCTACCTTGGGTTCTCTTAGGGAAAGGAGAAGCAATTGCTCTGCTTGCTTTTGTTAGCAGGTGTCCTAGCAGGTGAATCACCTTGCAGGCCTGCCTGGAGTTGCTGGGCAGCTTCCCTCTGCAGAGCAGAGGAGGAATGGCTTCCTTCGGCCACCTCCTGTTGTTAGGTAGGGTACTGGGAAGCATCGGGCCTCAGTCACTTTCATTTGGGTGGGAGTATAAGATACCCTCTCACACTGTTTTTCCCTAATCCTGGTGTACCAAATTATTTTCCTTCTTTTTTCCATCTTTCAGGGTTCTCTTTGAGTTGTGTTTTTTATGACTTACAGAATTTATAACTGTAGTCTCCAGAAAAATGAGTCTCTGACACCTGGACCATTAGATTCCACAAACACAAAAGAAGATCCCTACAAGGCTTATCTGCTTAAAGAATGTCACAGGGCCTCCCAAACCAATTTTTTAGATTTAGTGACTTTTATTTATTTTAATTATATTTTATTGATTATGCTATTAGAATTTTCCCAGTATTGTCCCCTTTGCCTCCCTCCACCCAGCTCCCCCCCACTCTCAGGACACCCCCATCTCCATTGTTCATATCCATGAGTTACACCTATAAATTCTTTGGCTACTCCATTTCCTATACTGTACTCTACATCCCCATGTCTGTTCTGTAACTACAAATATGTAGTTCTTACTCTCACTTCTTCTACCATTCCCCTACACCAACCTCTGATCAAAATGCTCTCTGCAACCATGATTGTCTCTGTGCTCTTCTTGGCTCTTCTGCTTTGCTCGTTTTGTTTTTTTTTTCCCACATTCAATTTTTGATAGATGTATATTTATTGCCATTTTATTGTTCACGGTTTTTATCTACTTTTTCTTTTTTTCTTTTGATCTTAAATAAGTCCCTGTAACACTTCAGATAACAAGGGTTTGGTTATGATGAACACCTCTATTTTTTTTCTTATTCAGGAAGTGCTTCATCAGCCCTTCAATTCTAAATGATAGCTTTGCTGGGTAAAGCAATTTTGGCTGTAGGTCCCTGAGTTTCATGACTTTGAATATTTCTTGCCAATCCCTTCTTGCCTGCAAAATTTCTTTGACAAATAAGTTGACAGCCTTATGGTAATTCCCCTGAAAGTAACTAACTGCTTTTCTCTTTCCTGCTTTTAAGATTCTCTCTTTATCTTTCACCTTTGGCATTTTAATTATGATGCATCTTAGAGTAGATCTCTTTGTATCTATCTTGTTTGGGACTCTCCGCACTTCCTGGACTTGCATGTCTATTTTCTTCACCAAATTAGAAAAGTTTTCTTTCATTAATTTTTCAAATAGATCTGTCATTTCTTGCTCTTTCTCTTCCCCTTTTGGCACCCCTATGATGTGAGTGTTGGATCTCTTGATGTTGTCCCAGAGGCAGCTTATACTACCCTCATTTTTTTGAGATTCTTTTTTCTTCTTGTTCTGTGTGGTTGTTTTGTGCTTCCTTATGTTGCAATCATTGATTTGAGTATTGGCTTCATCCACTCTACTGGTGTTTCCCAGTAAGTTGTTCTTTATTTCAATTATGCATACTTCATTTCTGACTGGATCTTTTTATGTTGTTGAGGTCCTCACTAAGCTCCTTGAGCATCCTTATAACTAGTGTTTTGAACTCTGCATCTGACAGATTGCTTATCTCTGTTTTGCTTGGTTCTTTTTCTGGAGTTTTGATCTGTTTTTTCATTTTGGCCATGTTTCTTTGTCTCTTCATTTTGGCAGCCCCCCTTGCACTTGTTTCTATGCATTATATAGAGCTACTTTGGCTCCATGTTTTGGTAATGTGGCCTATGTAGTAGGTGTTCTGTAGGGCCCAGTGACACCGCCTCCCCTATCAACCAAGCTATGTACTCAAAGTGTGCCCTTCATGTGGTCTGAGTTCCCCTTCTTGAAGTTGAGCCTTGGGTGCTATTGGCAAGTCAATGAGAGGGATTTACCCAGGCCAGTCAGCTGGAAGGACTGGCCATTACCACTGACCACCCACCTCTGCCCTCTGTGCAGGATCAGCTGTGTAGAGGCAGGGCGGTGGTACTCCAACATGGTCTGTAGCTGTCCTCTGTGTGCACAAGTCTTGAGGTTTCCTGAGAGGTGCAGGCCATGGTCTGCCCCAACTCTGCTTGGCCCAGGCCCTCCCTGCCTCAGCTATAGAGCAATCCAAGATAACTACTACCTGTACTGGGATTGGAGATTCCGAGGTGAAACCCAGCTGTGAATTTAGTCTGGCTGGTGCTAGTGCACTGTCTGGGACCACTTGGCAAGAGGTGTGGTGTGGGGAGGAAAAGGAGGTAGCTGGGGTTTACTGAGGCCAGCTTTTGCTTCTTTGCTAGAACTGAAGAAGTTGTGAAACATGAGGCAATACCAGCCATTCATATGGAAAAGCCACTGTTAATATCTGTAAGTTGGGTGGGATAGAGCCCCAGGTGATCCCTAGGGCTGGGCAAACATTATTACCTAGGTCAACTGAGTTTCAGATATGGCACCCACACCTTGGCTCTATGACTCTGTCCAATTTCCTGTCTAGGACCAAGTTGTTCCGTAGCTCTCACCTTGATGCCAGACATTCCAGTCCCTCCCCACATGCCACTGGTGCCTTTCAAGCTGCTACCATAGTGCTGGAGCTCAGAGGGAGTGAGTCTGTGTAAGTTAACATGTGGGTTCTCCAAGAGGAACTGCTTTGGACTCCAGAAGTTCCTCCACTGACTCAATTTCTGCTGTTGTTTGCAGTCAGAAATTATGGGGACTTATCTTCCTGGCACTGGAACCCTAAGCTGTAGGGGGCCAGGTGTGGGTCTGGGACACCTCGCTCCTGAGAGATCCCTCATGAAATTTTATCCACAACACATGCATGTGGCACCAGTCCATTCAGCATCTCCACCTCTCCTACCAGTCTCGATGGATGTGGTTTCTCTAATACCATAGTTGTCAGACTTCCATTCAAGTGGATGTCTGATGATTCTGAGTAATTTAGCTTAATTTTTATTTAGCTGTGATTGTTTGAGGAGGCAAGCTGTATTTCCCTATGCCACCATCTTCCCCTTTATTTTCTTAATTACAATCCCTTAATTAAAAAAAATAACAGATCTCTGAAAAACAGTAGTAAACTACATTGATTAAGTTATGGAATCAAATACATTATGTAAATGTTCAGAAACTTATTTAAAACCTGTGGTGTTAGATTTATCAACAAGGGTAACAACTAAAGTACATATGGCAAAATATTCTTTATTAACTGAAGAGGAAGAATAAACTATGATGCATAAATGTTTAGGAGTTAATTTTAAATCAAATGTACAAATGTTGCTAAACGTTTTTGACAGTATGAAAATTGATTTTAATACATCTTTAATAAAAGTCTTAATATATCTTTGTGTTAGATTAGGATCTAACACTCTGATTTTGTTCTCTAAATGAAGGTTCCTATGACACAATACACTACATGTAACTTAAAAAATATAATGAAAACTTTCAGAATGATTAAATATTTTTTTTTTATTTTGGGGTAGAAATTTCTGATCCTCCTATCACCTGCATCATGGATTGGAGTTTTCCGTAGAAGCAGTGATCATCCATGGAAGTGGATAAATGGTTCAACTCCCACACTAGAGTGAGTTTTTTTTTAATTTTGTGCTATGTGAAAGGAAACCATAAAAGAGAACAGTTCAAAAGAGTTTTATTAATACATTTGTTTAAGTTGAATTGTAAGCATTATGTTCAGAGCTAATGAAATGTTGATATAAATATTAAGAATGACTACCTAGTTTTTTCAATGACCAACTCTTACTATATTATATGGAAAATATCACTGCCCATGTGAAAATATTCTGTTATGCTCTCATAGAATATGCTACTTGTTTCACAGATTGCCATCAGACGACAACCTAAAAACAAAATTGTGCATTTTCTCCATTGCAGGATTGCAGAATCGTCATCTGGTAACGGAAACTGTGTGATGTTACATGATTATGGCCTCGCATCAAGTATTTGTGAATCTTCAAAAAGATATACATGCAAGCATAGGATTTATGGTTAAAACTTGGATTCTGCTTGTAACTATTTTTCATGAAATGGAAATAATGTTATGATTGTATAGTCTTCAGATGAATTATTTGTTCTAGTAATGAAAAAGTTCCATAAGCATCACTGGAAAATAATACACACATCCAAAAGTACAGATATACTTTCTCTTAGTGTCTGTCAACTTTAGCTCAACATTATGCTTGCGACATTCAACTTTTCTGAAAGGTCACATGTGTGAGTCAATTTAAATGAAACATCAAGAATAGACAGATCCACAGAGGTCTGAGGGTATGTGGGAATAGGAAATGACTACTAACTGGTTCACTGCTTCTGGTTCACTGGTTCACTGGTTCACCCCCTAAGGGGCTGCATGAAAACTCTCCAAATTCTGAGAGTGGTAGCAGCTGCAAGGCTCTGTGAATGTACTTAGAATCACTGATATACACACTATAAATGCATGAACTGTGTGCTTCGTAATTACACCTCAGTAAGGGGTTAGAAAAAAAACACTTGGAGTTATGTTTGGGACTGCATTTTAAGTTTAAATAATTTATAAAGATTAGGCCATTTAAAATACCGATGCTTCCAATCAAATTATACTTTGTTCTTCCATGTATTTGGTTTTCTTTCATTTCTTTACTATATTTTTAAATTTTCCTGTAGTGAAGTCTTAAATATCAATATTGGTATTTCATAGTTATGGTTTTATAAAGGGCATACATCTTTAACAGTTTTCTTTAGTAATTTTTCTATTTTAAAAAGATATACAATTGAAGTTTACATGTTAATTTTGCTGTATTAGTTTTATCATTTCAAACATATTTTCCTTTGAATAGGTTATATAAACATTCATTTAATTTCTTTTTTCTGGTACATGTTTTTCACTTTCTTGATTTATTACCACAAGGTAGGGTTTTATTTCCAATGTTGAATAGTATGGAGAGCAAAAGTTCTTTATAGAGCCTTCTCTATTTTAGGGGAAAATGTTTAAATATTTCATCATAAAGTATGAGTTTTGTTTTAATGTTTTTCATTATACTTTTCACATATTAAAGCTATTCTATAATATTGCTCTTTTCTAATAGATTCTATGTTTAATTGATGTTCCATTTTTATTATTGCTGTATTATTTGTAATGATAAATGTTATCTATGTATAAAGTTTATGAAGTAAACTACTTTTACTTCATTCAAATATGAAACCAATCTTGCATTTCCAAATTGAAGCCACAATAATCATTTTGTTTTGTCTTTCTTTAAATTTCAGTGCATATATTATTTATATTGTTGCTTTTTTATTGTTGGTCATAAAGATCTCTGAATGAGTTTTTATTTATGTAATGTACTCAACAGTATTTATTTATTTATTTATTTATTATATTGTTGTTCAAGTACAGTTGTCTTCCTTTTCCTGCCACCATTTTCGCCATCCCACCCACCTCCCATACCCCACTGTCAGTCCTACCCACCTTCGGCGTTGTCCATGGGTCCTTTATACATGTTCCTTGATGACCCTTCCACTTCTTTCCCCTGTTATCCCCCTTGCCCTCCCCTCTGGTTCTTGTCAGTTTGTGCTTTATTTCAATGTCTCTTTAGTTGTTGTTGTTTTTTTTTTTTTAATGAACTCTTTTACTGGTGAGCATTTAGATTACTTCTAACACTTGGCCATTGTGAATTGTGCTGCTATGAACACTGCAATGCATAGGTTTTTTTTGAATTGGTGTTTTAGGATTCTTAGTGTATAATCCCAACATTGGAATTGTCTGGTCAAAAGGCAGCTCCATTTTTAGTTTTTTGAGGAAATTCCACACTGTTTTCCACAGTGGCTGCACCAGTCTGCATTCTCACCAGCAATATACTAGGGTTCCCTTTTCTTCACAGTCTCACCAGCACTTGTTGGTTTGTTTATGAGGGACATTCTGAATGGTGTGAAGTGGTATCTCATTGTGGTTTTAATTTGCATCTCTCTAAGGGCTAGTGATGGTGCATATCCTTTCACGTGTGTCTGGGCCCTCTGTATGCCCTGCTTGGATAAGTGTCTGTTCAGGTTCTTTGCCCATTTTTAAATTGGGTTGTTTGCCTCTCTAGAGTGCAGTCATGCGAGCTCCGTATATATTGTGGAGATCAGACCCTTGTCCAAGGTGTCATTGGGAAAGATATGTTCCCATGCAGTTGCTTCCCTTTTCCTTTTGCTGATATTTTCTTTAACCATGTAGAAGCTTTTTATTTTGATGAAGTCCTATTTGTTTATATGCATTCATTTATGTCGCTTGCTGTAGAGGACATATCGGTGAAAATATTATTGCATAGAATATCTGAGGTTTTCCTACCTACGTTCTGCTCTAGGACTTTTATGGTGTTACAACTTATATTTCAGTGTTTTATCTACTATGAATTATTTTTGCGTACGATGTAAGTTTAATTTTTTTGCATGTAGCTGTCCAGATTTCCCAACACCATTTGTTGAAGAGGGTATTTTTACTCTGTTTTATGCTTCTCCCCCCTTGTTCAATACAATTCCTATTAAAATACAATGGAATATTTCACAAATATAGAATAAACATTTCAAAAATTCATATAGTATGATAAATGGCCCCAAATAGCTGCAGCAATTTTGAGAAAGAAGAACAAAGTAGGAGGGATCATGGTACCTGGCATCAAACTTATTAAAGGCCCCTGTAATCAAAACAGTCTGGTACTGGCATAAGAACAGACATACAGATGAATGGAACAAAATAGAGAAACCAGATATAAACTCATGTCTCTATGGTCAGTTAATATTCAACAGTTTTTATTATCTAAGATATATTGGAAATCGTTGTTCTTTTTCTGTTTTCTGGGAGACTTTGCATAAAAGTACTTATATTTTTTTAAAGTTGTTCATCCTTTTTATTATTTTCTTTTTTTCTTAACTATATTTTCATTGTTTTACACTATTACAGATGTCCCCATTCCTCCCCTCTTTGCCCATGCCACCCAACCCCCACCCCTGTTCCCTCTGGCCATCATCACACTGTTGTCTAAGGTTATGCCCACAGGTTCGTTGGCTTATCTCTTCACAGTTTTTCATCCAGTCCCCTCCACCACCCCTCCCCTCTGACAGATGTCAGTCTGCTTCATGTATCAGTGACACTATTTTATTTTGTTCTTTAGACGCCATATATAAATGAGAGTATATAGTATTTGTGTTTTTCTGACTGGCATATGGTATATGTTTTTTGCTGATTTCACTTAGGGTAATAATGTCCAATGCTGTTATATTTTTAGTGGTACTTTTCAGTGCTAATACCATCAGAGCTTGAAGAATGCTTTTGTAGGAAACTTTGTAAACTGAACTCAATTTCTGTCATACAATCTAACTCCGTGCCTTAGGAAACTAGAAAGAACAAACTGAGCACAAACTCAGCAGAAGAGAGGAAATAAATATTAGAATGGAAAAAAATGAACTGACAACTGAAAGACAATAGAGAAGATCAAACAAACTGAGAGTTGTTTCTTTGAGAAAATAAACAAAATTGACAAACCCTTAGCTGGACTAATGAAGTAAAAAAGAGACTGGACCCAAGATAATAAAATTATGAATGACAAGAAGATGTTACAACAGAAACCACAGAAATTAAAAGGGTCATAAAAGATTAATATGAAATATTCTATGCCAACAACTGGACAATTTGAAAAGGTGGAGATATTTTAAAACCATACACTTACGAAGACTAAATCAAGAATATATAGAAATTCAAATAGACCAATTACTAGTAAAAAGATTGAATCCGTAATCAAAAATTCCCAATAAAGATAAACCCAAAACCATATGGCTTTAAATTTTACCAAACATTTAAAAGAGAATGGACACCAATTCTTCACAAACTCTTCCAAAAATTAAAGAGGAGTGAACACTCTCAAGCTCTTTTTATGAGGCCAGCATCATCCTGAAACCAAAACCATAGAAGGGCACTACATGAATATAAAACTACAAGATAAAATCCCTGATAAATTGAAAAGCAAAAATTCTCAATAAAATGCTAACAAACTGAATTTAGCAGAACATTAATAGATCATTCACCATGAGCTAATGGGATTTATACCTGGGATGCAAGGATGGTTTAACATAGACAATTTAATTAATGTGATACACCACATTAACAGAATGAAGAAAAGAATTATATGAGAGGGGAGGGAATTTCAGGGGAAAAGGAGAAAGGTTTAGAGCAACAAGTATAAAGGACGCATGGACAAAAACTAGAGGGCGTGGAAATGGGAGGGAGGTGGGGAGGGCTAGGGAGGTGGGCTGGGGGGGTAAAAGACAGAAAACTGTACAAGTAAAAGACAGAAAACTGTACAAGAAAAACAATTAAAATTAAAAAGATAATATTAGATATTAACTGTAATTGAAATTTGGTGGGCTCTGGGCCATAAAAAAAAAGAATTATATGATTATTATCATAAATGCAGAAAAGCATTTGACAAAATTCAACATTTACCATGACAAAACTCAAAATATTGGGCCCAGAAGGTACATATTGCAACAAAAGGAGTAGTATTGTATACATTAATGACAGAATTTTTGACAGAGAAGTAAAGAAATAAATTCAATTTATAATAGAATTGGGAACAGTAAAATACTGGGAACGCATTTAGCTAAGGAGAGGAAACATCTCTGTGCAGAAAACTGCAAGGTACTGTTGAAAGAATTTGAAAACACAAATAAATCATTGGTATTCCATGTTCATGTATTGGAAGAATTAATAGTGTTAAATTGCCAGTACTGCCAAAATGCATCTATAGGTTCAATGCAATCCCTATCAAGATTCCAATGACATATTTTACAGAAGTAAGAAATAACCAATCCTACATATATGCAACCACAAAAGGCTTTGAATAGTCAAATACTTCTGAGGGAAAAGAACAAAACAGGGGTATCACACATGCTGATTTCAAGCTATACTATAAAGCTATCATCGTAAAATACTGTATGATCCTATTTGTAAAATCTAAAAACAACAAAAATAGGTCATAGATAAAGAGATCAGACTTGTGGTTCCAAAGGTGGGAATTTCCTGGAGATAATGAATTCAGGGAAGGTGGTCAACAAAGTCAAAGTTCAGCTCTAAAATAAGTACTAATGTTGTAAGTACAAGATGACTATCGCTAACCCTGCTGTGAGATATACAGTCATTTCCCTAGTGTCTGCACGGTGTATATTACAAGACTCCCAGGAGATGCCTGAAACCATGGAACATACTGAACCCTGTTATGTACTATGTTTTTCCTACACATACATACCTATGATAAAGTTTAACTTATAAATTAGGCACAGTTAAAGATCAACAATAATAATAATAACAGAACAATTATAACAATATAATATAACAAAAGTTTTGTGAATGAGGTCTTAAAATATCTTACTGTGCTGTACTCACGCTCCTTTTTCTTGTGATGATATGAGATGATAAAATTCCTATGTGATAACATGATTTGAGTTGAATGACATAGGGATTGGGTCATAGCATTAGGTAGCTGGTGACCTTCTATGAATAGTACAGATGGAGGGTTATTAGTTTTTGATGATGTTAGATCATGAAGTCATGCAAATGTCGATGGTTGGGTGTCAGGAGCAGACCATGTCAGTAGTTAGAGGTGGAGAGTTAAAGGGGATTTGCTGAATAGTTTTGGAGGGACACAGTAATTGGAAGTTGCTATGTCTTTCTTTTATTTCATTAACATGTTGCTGCAAAGGTTGTAATCCTTAGATGATCATATAGGTAACTTTAATGTTGCATTCCATCCAATGATTTAATTCCAGGAATTTCATGAATAAAGGGGAGTTGAAAACCAGCACCGTGATACCACAACAGCTTTTCTCAGTGATTTGGAACAGAAGTTATGCAAGAATCTTTAAAACATGCAATGCTGACTGTTTAGTCAGGTACACTGACCTCTTTTCCCTTAGATTGTCAAAGTAAAAAATGACAACAACCAACACAATAATATCCATCCTGTGTGAATGTACTTTCTTCAACAATAAATATACAGGTCATTAATAAAATTGAATCTTACTGATCATGTAGCAAGTGTCTGATTAGTTAATTTTTGGTACAGAAAGCCAGAAAGTTTCCAACCATGTAATATGAAAAATAGAGACATTTATTAAAGAAGATACAAGACACAAGGCATCTTGTACAAAGGAGAATGATGTCTCAGTCTCGTTCAAAGCAGGCATCTTGGGACCTGACACAATTCTCCCAGCATGTCTTCCACTATTTAAAATAATCTGCAAAATTATTTCTTTGATTTTTCATTAACTGTGCCATTGTATTTTTCTGAAACTCATTGATGATATGAAATCTCTTCCCTTTCAAAGGTGATTTTAGTTTTGGGAAAAATTCAGAAATCACAGGGTGCCAGATCTGGGCTGTAAGGGTGCTGAGTCACCTGGGTTATTTGTTTCACAAAAACAAACAAACAAACAAACAAAAAACTCTGCACAAGATGTGATAGGTGAGCAGGCACATTTTTGTCATGAAGCTGCCAATCCCCAGAAGCCCATAGCTGCTGTCATTTTTGTCCTATTGCATCCCTCAAATGACAAAGGGCATTGAGGCAGCACTCCTTACAAATTGTTTGGCCTTAAGGGGTGTACTCATGATGGACAACACCTTCCCAATAAAAAAACACAGGTAATGTGGTCTTGATCGTACTGCAACTTTGCTGTGCCTTCTTCAGGCATAGAGTAGGAGGTGACTTCCATAGTGACCACTGGACCTTCATTTCTGGATCACTGCCACAGACCCACAGTTCATCTCCAATTTTGACCATCTTGAGAAAATCTGGTTCATTGGTAGCAGTTTGAATCAACTCATTAGCCACTGCAGCCCGATGTTCCTTCTGCTCAGGTAGCAGGGGCCCCTGAAGGGGATTTTCCGATGCTAAGATTCTGCATCAAAATCTAAGACACAGTAATTTTTGGAATCCCCAGATCAGCTGCTACTTCTTGCATTGTCAGTCACCAATCTTTGCTGATTGCAGACCTTACACGTTCAACATTCTCAGGTGTTTTGTTTGCGGTAGACTTTCCAGAACATGGGTTACTTTTAACAGATTCTCGACAACCATTGAAGCATTTCTGCCACACTTTATTGCTTGCACTGCACTCATTGCATCATCTTTGAAATCATCTGAGTAGCTTCCATGAAGAAATATTTAAGCTTATCACAAAATTTGGTGCAGGTTCATTGCTCTATACTTCCTCAGTCATTTTGAATGCAATGGCCACATAGTACACACGCTCAATCAATGGCATCTACTGCCCACAGTGATTAATTTACTGAAGTCATCATTGTTCACATATGCACATTTCAGTCCACTATCCTTGGCTGCCATGTGACAATGATGCCACACAAACCATTCTCATTACATTAAAAATGGCTGGACATTTTTCAGACAGACCTTGTCACGTACAAGTATGGGCACCTGATATTTTAAAAAGTGACATTGAAGCAAAAAGAGTAGGTAATAGTATTATTATTTTTCATACGTCAATCAAAATTATACCTACATTTTTTCACATCAGCAAAAAATACTTTTTTGGTGTGCCACAGAATTTTAGTGATTAGTTAATTGTGCCAAGAGAGGTGAAAGGTCAAAAATCGCTGGTCTGATGACACAGGCAGCTACTATGTGATTAGTAGTTGGGAACACGAACACTAACACTGTGACTACCCTGTGTATTCCTTATTTCTCTTAATTCTTACTCTATGAGAAGGTGGGTGTTAGCTGAACCTATTGTGATAATCATTTTGCAACATATGCAAATCAAACATTATGTGGTAAGTTTTTGTTTCTTTGATGCTCATGTGTCATTTAAATTGTCTTTCAGAAGTCTACTTTTCCTGTCCTTATCATTTTTTTTACTAAGGAAAAACATTAAATTACCTTTGTTTTCACCATACATAGTTAGATTTGTGCTTTTGCCATTTAAAACAAATATTCCAATTAAATTACAGACAATTAGTAGTGATTCAAAAATGAATCAACAAAAATGTAATTAGTAGTTACGTACCAATTTAACCTCTGCCATAGTGATATAGTTCAATATTGTTTACTATTGTATCTTTTACAGAGATATTATCTTTACCAAGGGAAATCTAAGTGTTAGTTAATAACAATAAAATGAATGAAGGAATTTTAAGTACTAAGACAAGAAGTTGAGAAAAAAATATGGAATTAGTGATTGTGACAGTTACTATAACAGTGAAAATGTAGTGATTTTTCAGAATATTGATGACAAGTATCATCAAATATCTATTGTTTATGAAATTATGATTTTAAAATTGTTTCCATTGTAATAGAAATGCCATAATGAGAATATAAGGAAGAGAAATGTGTAAAGCCAAAATTAAACCACCCTGTCTAGGAGTAGAATTTAAACATACAAGATATTCTTATCAAGGCCTAAGATTTCAGAGTCTGAAAGTGATGAAGAGGAATGTAAGTTCACAGTGTGGGTGGTCCAGTCTTTGTCCCCTAACACCTTTCAGAGGAAGAAAACAATTTCCAGATACATTTGCCAAAGGACAAACTGAATGACATCTACCAGCCCAAAGTCTCCTAGATTCTGCAGGTGTGTGATGAGATACACAGTCTTCAAAATAGCCCAAGTGTAAGAATTTCCTGTTCAAACTTTAACTGACACATTAATGAGAAATTTGCTTTTTCCACTCATGCCTCACTCTGAGCCATCACAGGTCAGTCTGTGAAGACCACAGAGATTGTTTGTTTACGAGAGTTAGCTGGTCTCCCACTAAAGCATGCAGGACTTTCTGGCTTCCAGAGGTATGTATGTGTCTGTACTGTCCTGTCTCTCTCTTAGCCCATCTGATGTAGGGGGAGATTACAAATGCTAGATGTGATACAAGAGAGGTACGATTAATATACAATCAAATCAAGGAGAATATTGGTATTTTATTTAAATAATTTAAAGTAAAAGTCAAGAATAAAATATGAAATATGTTGGAGGATAACTTGAACTATTCAAATTCTTGCCAGTGGAAAATTACTCAAGAGTATATATGGAAGAATAATTGAGTGTGTTAGTCAAAACAATTTAAACTAAAAATCTTATAAGAATTATGAAAAGGAAAAGCTATTTTTGATTTTATAATCAATATAGATATAATTATATATTATTTTATATTTAGCCCAGCCTTGAGAAAGAGATTTTTTTAAAAAATATATATTAATTATGGAGGTCAAACATAATATTTTATGCACTTCATTAGATTAAATAAATGCAGTTGGCTTTCAATAAAAATCAGGATGAAGTACTCTCATAAAATTCTCGTTGAAGCTTAATTATAATCAAAAGACTTTTTAAAATTGAGCCACCATTGCTAGAGAGCGTACCACGCTGATAGACACTTTGCCTAATGAATTAAGCTACAGCATTCAACTGGTATGAATCAGAAATAACATAAAAATGTGTTCAAATTATAATTAGGATAACTAAAATATTATTGAGAGCTTAAAATGTGAAATATTAAATGTTTTACATGTATTATATCTACACATTTTATTAGTAAACTATGTTGCTAGACACTAAGTAGCTTTGTAAAGGTCATACATTGCGAATTTCAAAGCTAGAATTAATTCTCAAACTCACTGGCCACAGAGCCCATTGACTGAATTATTAAATTACACCATCTGATTCATTACCATGGCTCACACAACTGATGGTGCCTTGAGTTTAAAATCCGTAGGAACTGTCTGAAATTTTGAAACAACAGTGTTCTAATATAAATGATCTACACACATTTATTTCACATTTTATGCTTTTATATCTTTGCCCTTAACTCAATTGCCAATTTCTTGTGTAAGTATCTAAAAAATTTCACTTTGTTGTCAATATGTTTAAGTCTTGAATAAGTTTAGTGTGACAAAGATTTTTTAACATATAAAACATTTTTATTCAAAATAGAAGATCATTTGATAACAACTCACCCTCTTTAATGAATAAATGTATGTCACTAAATAAAAATGTAGTTCAGAAAATTACTAGATCTGCCAACACAATTAGTGCCCCATCTTGAGGGCATTCAATCTTTAATCATTATTCAATTTCAAATTTATCATAAGTATTGTGTCTCTTTTTTCTAACATTGCATTTTATTTTTCATACTAGCATTCTAATGGTGCTAAAATATTTCTGTGGAATCTGACTTTAAATAAACAAGAATTTTATTTATGAAATTATTTTATTCATCATTAACATACAGCTTTTTATTGCACAAACAAATAATATATTGTCAAATGTAGAATATCTTAAATACTGTACCTACCATGAGGCATTGTTTAAAGATCTAAGAAATCTATAAGCACAACATCAGGTTCTTAACTGGGAAATGAGCCCAATACTCAGCCTCTACCCGCCCACTCTCATTGTGAGGGATCTCTTCAGTGCGTGTGTCATTTATTCGTAAGCACACAAGTTGTAGAGCACAGTCTCAGCCACCGCTCAGCTGCAGAGATGAGTGACCAAAGAGTAACCTACGCAGAATTGAATCTGGTTAAGGATGGAAAGAGACAGCACATGAAACCTAAGGGCACTAAAGGCTCCATTCCAGGAATTGAGCAGGAACTAACTTATGCAGAATTAAATCTTCAAAATGCTTCTCAGGATCTTGGAGGGAGTGACAAGAATGACCACTGCAAAGGTAACACATTCAATAGACACAGTGTAACTGTTCTAGGATGTGCAGCTGGGCTCAGAGATGTGGGAAAGGGAAAGGGGATAAACTCACATTTTTTTTTTTTCATTTTAAGGATCAGGACTTGAAGTTGGAATATGGTATGTTAATATGAAAGCTGCAGACTAATTTTTTTCAGACATTGTTGTAGGTTGTAGTCTTTGACCAGTAACTCATAGAGCATTATACTTAGTGAAAATTCAATGGTATATTCTGAGAGGAAGATTATAGTGGTCGATATGGGTTTGGGGTCCAAGTTTATGTACATGATTCTCTGTGTGTAAACTGTCCAAACAATTGTCTCCATCCTTCCTTTCTCAGTGTTTCCATTTCCCTCCCTGCAGCATCCCTGCCACCTCCAGAGAAGCTCATTGCTGGGATCCTAGGGGTCATCTGCCTTGTCCTGATGACCACAGTGGTAACAACAACTGTTAATCAATGTAAGTAAATTATTGTAAGATTATATGAAACTCTTCACTTTTATGTTCATCAGTGCCTCCAAACACTTCATAATATTACAGAGTAGAACTCTCATTTTAAAGTATGTCTTTAGAGTAAGTGCAAAATTGTTATTGTGAATTTGTCCAAGGTATAAATACCTGCATTATTTTAAAAAGTAGTTTATTTAAGTCCTTTGCCCATTTTTTAATTGGGTTGTGTGTCATCCTGGAGTGGAGTTACGTGAGTTCTTTATATACTTTGGAGATCAAACCTTTGTCCAAGATATCATTGCCAAATATATTTTCCCAAATGTGCATAGCGACACAATTTACAATAGCCAAGTGCTGGAAGCAACCTAAGCCCACCAGTAAATGAGTGGATCAAAAAACTATGGTACATTTACACAATGGAATTCTATGCAGCAGAAAGAAAAAAGAAGCTCCTACCCTTCACTACAGTTGGGTGGATCTGGAGAGAATTATGTTAAGTGAAATAAGTCAGGATGTGAAAGATGAATACCACATGATCTCACCTATAAGTGGACCTAATGGACAAAACAAACAAGCAAGTGAAGGAAATATAACCAGAAACATTGAATTAAAGAACATAGTGTCAGCAACCAGGGGGGAGAGAGGAGAGGGATAACGGGAAAATAGGGGAAGGTCCCTATGTTCCACAAAGGAACATGTATGAAGGACACATGGACAAAGCAAAGGGAGTAAGTTTGAGGGTGGGAGGTGGGGATGGGTGGGGTGGGGGACCTAGGTGGGGTGAAAATGTAGACAATTGTACTTGAACAACAATAAATAAATGATAAAAATTTCAAAAAAGTTGTATACACACACACACACACACACACACACACACTCTTATATATCCCATATATCCATATATTTCTTTGTGTCATAATTCAAGTCATGCTTTAGGACACCTTATTGAGAAATACCAATAAATTGTTCATATTGATTAGTCCAAATAGTGTAAGATTTGGTGAAATTTGGTTCTCAAGGCTTTTGAAATATTTTCCTCCAGATTATCATAGCTCCATTAACTTTTCTTGGTAAAATCGATTTTATTCCAGGTAATTTTAATCCTGGATGATATACCACATTTCAAAGTAAGAAACAAAAGTATTATGATTTATGTAGATCAACATTACATAATAATTACTTCTTTTTCTAGCTAATGTAATATTGGTGCAGAATAATTCTTCTTTCTTGTACATAAGTTTATATTATTTTAACAGGGAGCCAGAAAGGTACAGCAGAGAACAAGATGGGGAACCAGAGAACAGGGAACCATAAAGGTACCTAATGATTTTCTGTGTTCTGATATTAATACAGTTCCTACCTTGTCTCTAATACAGTCGAAATTTATAGGGTTTTTTTTGGTGAGGGGAACATAAATTTCAATACCAGGCATAAATGTACATAAATAATGAGTATAGAAGAGTATATTTCTTATGCAAAAATATGAAGAAATATTTAATTAATTATCATACTCATTGTTGCCAATTGGTTCAAAGATAATGTTGGTTTCTAAAAATGTGGTTTCTTTCATTGACATTCAGGATATATAGAAAGTGGATATTTTTGTATGTGTGTTTGCTTAATATGGCCAAATAAATTAGGGAGTGAGGGGCTGACCTTTCTCTGTGAGTGTGTGTGAGTCTGTATGAGTGTATTATGCTATATATATGCCAGTCTGTGAGGGTATGTACATGTACTGTGCAGTAATTTGTCTCTACCTATGCAAATACTGAAATTAATTTTCATTTTAAAATTCATACTGTTCTTGGATGACAATACGTAATCTTCCCTCAGCACATCATTGTGGTCGATGTCCACCAGAGTGGTTAATGTATTCCAACAACTGCTATTACACCAGCACTGAAAAAAAAACGTGGAATGAGAGTTTTATGGCCTGTGCTTCTAAGAACTCTAGCCTGCTCTATATAGATAATGAAGAAGAAATGGTAACATTTTTAATGTTTCCAACATTTCATTTAAAAGAGTATTTTATTTTATTTTATTTTATTTTATTTTTATTTTTTTAATATATTTTATTGATTATGCTATTACAGTTGTCCCATTTCTCCCCCATCATTCCCCTCCACCCTACCCACCCTCTCCCACCCACATTCCCCCCTTTAGTTCATGTCCATGGGTCATAAGTTTTCTAGCTTCTACATTTCCCACACTATTCTTGCCCTTCCCCTGTCTATTTTTTTCCCATTATCTATGCTACTCATTCTCTGTACCTATTCCCCCTCTCTCCTCCTCCCACGCCCCTGTTGCTAACCCTCCATATGATCTCCATTTCTGTGGTTCTGTTCCTGTTCTAGCTGTTTGCTTAGTTTGCTTTTGTTTTAGGTGTGGTTCTTGATAGCTATGAGTTTGTTGTCTTTTCACTGTCATAGTTTTATCTTCTTTTTCTTAGATAAGTCCCTTTAACATTTCATATAATAAGAGCTTGGTGATGATGAACTCCTTGAACTTGACCTTATCTGAGAAGCACTTTATCTTCCCTTCCATTCTAAATGACAGCTTTGCTGGATAGAGCAATTTTGGATGTAGGTCCCTGCTTTTCAAGATTTCAAATATTTCTTTCCAGCCCCTTCTTGCCTGGAAGGTCTCTTTTGAGAAATCAGCTGACAGTCTGATGGGAACTCCCTTGTAGGTGACTGTCCCCTTATCCCTTGCTGCTTCTAGAATTCTCTGCTTCATTTGAATCTTGGCTAATGTAATTACAATGTGCCTTGGTGTGTTCCTCCTTGGGTCCAACTTCTTTGGGACTCTCTGAGCTTCCTGGACGTCCTGGTAGTCTATTTCCTTTGCCAGATTGGGGAAGTTCTCCTTTATTATTTGTTCAAATAAGTTTTCCACTCGTTGCTGTTCTTCTTCCCCTTCTGGGACCCCTATCATTTGGATGTTGGGATGTTTTTTTTTTTTTTATTTTTTTTTTTTATTTTTTTAATATATTTTATTGATTATGCTATTACAGTTGTCCCATTTCTCCCCCATCATTCCCCTCCACCCTACCCACCCTCTCCCACCCACATTCCCCCCTTTAGTTCATGTCCATGGGTCATAAGTTTTCTAGCTTCTACATTTCCCATACTATTCTTGCCCTCCCCCTGCCTATTTTTTTCCCATTATCTATGCTACTCATTCTCTGTACCTTTTCCCCCTCTCTCCTCCTCCCATGCCCCTGTTGCTAACCCTCCATATGATCTCCATTTCTGTGGTTCTGTTCCTGTTCTAGCTGTTTGCTTAGTTTGCTTTTGTTTTAGGTGTGGTTCTTGATAGCTATGAGTTTGTTGTCTTTTCACTGTCATAGTTTTATCTTCTTTTTCTTAGATAAGTCCCTTTAACATTTCATATAATAAGAGCTTGGTGATGATGAACTCCTTGAACTTGACCTTATCTGAGAAGCACTTTATCTTCCCTTCCATTCTAAATGACAGCTTTGCTGGATTGAGCAATTTTGGATGTAGGTCCCTGCTTTTCAAGATTTCAAATATTTCTTTCCAGCCCCTTCTTGCCTGGAAGGTCTCTTTTGAGAAATCAGCTGACAGTCTGATGGGAACTCCCTTGTAGGTGACTGTCCCCTTATCCCTTGCTGCTTCTAGAATTCTCTGCTTCATTTGAATCTTGGCTAATGTAATTACAATGTGCCTTGGTGTGTTCCTCCTTGGGTCCAACTTCTTTGGGACTCTCTGAGCTTCCTGGATGTCCTGGTAGTGTATTTCCTTTGCCAGATTGGGGAAGTTCTCCTTTATTATTTGTTCAAATAAGTTTTCCACTCGTTGCTGTTCTTCTTCCCCTTCTGGGACCCCTATAATTCGGATGTTGGGACGTTTAAAGATGTCCCGGAGGTTCCTAAACCTCTCCTCATTTTTTTGAATTCTTGTTTCTTCCTCGTCTTCTGTTTGGTTGTTAGTTTCTTCCTTCTGGTCCACTCCATTGATTTGAGTCCCAGTTTTCCTTCCATCTCTATCAGTTCCCCATGCATCTTCCTTCATTTCACGGATTGTAGCCTGCATTTTTTCATCTAGTTTGTGAGCAAAATCAACCAATTCTGTGAGCATTTTGATGACCAGTGCTTTGAACTGTGCATCTGACAGGTTGGCTATCTCTTCACTGCTTAGAGGAATTGGCTCTGGGGCTTTTATTTGTTTTCCGGTTTGAGCCATTTTTGGTGGGGTTTTTTTGTTGTTGTTGTTGTTTTGGTTTTAGTCTGGTCGCAGCTATTACGTAGTGAGGGGGTGGAGCCTTAGGTGTTCCTCAGGGCGGGGCAGCCCAGTCGCTGGGTTGTGACGCGATAGGTGGGGGCGGGGTCTGAGAAGGAGCAATGGCGCCTGCTCCGCTCTCTCCTGGACTCCGGCCCTTTCCGCTGCTTCCCCTTCACCTGGATTATCTGCGCATGTGCACGTGCTATTACGTAGTGAAGAATGGAGCCTCTGGCGCTCCCCGGTGCGGGGCAGCTCAGTCACTGGGTTGTGACGCTGTATGTGGGGGTGGGGCCTGAGAGGGAACAATGGCGCCTGCTCCGCTCTCTCCTGGATTCAGTCCCCTCTGCCACTTCCCCTCCGCCTGGACCGTCTGTGCACGCGAATGTGGGACCACCTGGTCAGCCAGCCGCCTTGTGCGGCCTCACTGGGTCTGCACAGTTGCCCCCCCGTGCCCAAGGACCGCCAGCCGCCGCCTGTGCACCTGGGAACTGCCAGCCGCTGCTGCTAGCGTTCCTGGGTCCGCACCTCCACTTTCTCCTGCCGCGACTCCGCCCCTCTTACTGGTCTGGATGAATGGTTGTTGGACTTCCGTACAGTTCAGTTCTCTATAAGTTCTGGTTGTTTTCTTGTTTCTAAATATTTGTTGTCCTCAATTTTGGTTGTGAGAGGAGGCACAGTGTGTCCGCCTACGCCTCCATCTTGGCCGGAAGTCTGGATGTTGGGATGTTTAAAGATGTCCCGGAGGTTCCTAAGCCTCTCCTCATTTTTTTGAATTCTTGTTTCTTCCTCGTCTTCTGTTTGGTTGTTAGTTTCTTCCTTCTGGTCCACTCCATTGATTTGAGTCCCAGTTTTCCTTCCATCTCTATCAGTTCCCCATGCATCTTCCTTCATTTCACGAATTGTAGCCTGCATTTTTTCATCTAGTTTGTGAGCAAAATCAACCAATTCTGTGAGCATTTTGATGACCAGTGCTTTGAACTGTGCATCTGACAGGTTGGCTATCTCTTCACTGCTTAGAGGAATTGGCTCTGGGGTTTTTATTTGTTTTCCGGTTTGAGCCATTTTTGGTGGTTTTTTTTTTGTTGTTGTTGTTTTGGTTTTAGTCTGGTCGCGGCTATTACGTATGAGGGGGTGGAGCCTTAGGTGTTCCTCAGGGTGGGGCAGCCCAGTCGCTGGGTTGTGACGCGATAGGTGGGGGCGGGGTCTGAGAAGGAGCAATGGCGCCTGCTCCGCTCTCTCCCAGACTCCGGCCCTTTTCGCTGCTTCCCCTTCACCTGGATTATCTGCGCACACGCGAGTGCTGTTATGTAGTGAAGAGTGGAGCCTCTGGCACTCCCCAGTGCGGGGCAGCCCAGTCGCTGGATTGTGATGCTGTATGTGGGGGTGGGGCCTGAGAGGGAGCAATGGCGCCTGCTCCGCTCTCTCCTGGATTCAGTCCCCTCCGCCACTTCCCCTCTTCCTGGACCGTCTGCGCGCTCGAATGTGAGACCACCTGGTCAGTCATCCAGCCGCCTTGTGCGGCCTCACTGGGTCTGCACAGTTGCCCCCCTGTGCCTGGGGTCCGCCAGCTGCTGCCTGTGGGCCCGGGGACCGCCAGCTGCCGCCTGTGCACCTGGGAACTGCCAGCTGCTGCTGCTTGCGTTCCTGGGTCTGCACCTCCACTTTCTCCTGCCGCGACTCCGCCCCTCTTACCGGTCTGGATGAATGGTTGTTGGACTTCCGTACAGTTCAGTTTTCTATAAGTTCTGGTTGTTTTCTTGTTTCTAAATATTTGTTGTCCTTAATTTTGGTTGTGAGAGGAGGCACAGTGTGTCTGCCTACGCCTCCATCTTGGCCGGAAGTCAGAGTATTTTATTTTATATTTCTAGAGAGTTCATTCATATTTTGCATATATTTGTAATTTATTGTAAAGATTATTAATATTTTATTGTTTGACTCGATATATTTGATTTATATTCTATTCCATTAATGTGCATTTGATAATTTTTAGTTCTTGATTTCCATAGACATCATGCTTCTATAAGTGCTTTTTTCCTAGAGTAAATTTTGCTACTTAATTTTACATGCATCACGGAGACTATAGATGTGATTGTGCGTGTTGTGAACTGAAATTGGTCATGAAGTAGGTGCTGCCAGCCCGCTCCTGTGCACTCTCTCATAACTTCTCCTCCCCTCACTCAACCACTATTCTGAGATTTTATATCACAAATTATCCTTGCTTAGTTTTGAATTTTATGTAATGGGAGTTATTCATAATGCATTTTACATGTCTCCATTAACTCACTCATGATATTTTTTCAATTAATCCATATTATTGAATGTACCTGAAGTTTGTTAATTTTCACTGCTATATTGTATATACCTGCCATTCTTTAATCTATGCTACTCAGAATAGAGATATTTTTAATATGTGGTTGTTATGAATAATTATTTAATAAAAATCCTTGTGTATTTCTTTTTCCCAAATGATACATATTTAAAATAATTCATATGCAATAATACACACAATATATAAATTGATATACTATAAATGTTATGTTTATAATAATAATTTATAAATGTAGTTGTTTTAATGGTATATATGTATAGGTAAAATGTATTGCCATTTTGCATCAGATTGAAATTACAGGGTCAAAAATATGTGTGTATGTAAACTATCCCTGCACTTTCTACTTTGTTGTGTAAATATTTGTTATATCCAATAGTTTCATATTCCAAAACTTAGTACTGCCAGGAATTTTAATGTCATCAGTTCTGATCACTATGTGAAAGCATCATCAGGACAATAAAAGGTATTTTCCTCACACTGATCGATTGAACACATCTTTCAGAGCACCATTCATTATGAATTTCTGTACCGTGAGAATGAGAAGTGCCCATTCAGGCCTCTTGACCATTTCTCCTGTATGTTACCTGTTATTTTCCTTCTTAGAAATAGTTATATATTCAATATGACTTTTTAAATTTCTGAGATGCAAATGGCTTACTTGACTATTAATGACATTTTTCTTCTTATATTGGAGTGTTTTAATGACCAGGATTTATTAAAGTTACCATAGTCCAATTTCTCATTTTGGATGTTGGTGGTTATTTTGGACATATTTCACAACTGAGTCAAAGTTCATGAAGATAATCTACTGCATTACTCTTTATGGTTTATCTTTTTTCCTTACTGATGGCCTTTTACTTTTAGGTCCATAATACTTTGTGATGGGTTTATGATGCTGTGTGGTAGAGGTCAAGTCCACACTTTTCTGCATCATTACCTATTGATGCAGCATAATTTATAGCAGATGATATTTACTACATAAACAACTTTATAACATGGGTCTAAATATTCTAACATAAAATTTAAGAAGATGATCATTCATTGTGTCTCAAAACTTGTTTTTCTCTCTTCTATTGTCTTTCTTTTTGTTCGCAGACAGTAATTATACCTAAGTCTGTTTTACTGATAAAGTTCTATAAAGGTCTCCGAGGCTCCGTTAATTTTTCTCTCTCTTTCTACCCTCAGGAATTAATCATTTCTATCACTTCATCTTTATTTCATCAATTCTTTCTTCTATATCTCAACATTTACGTAAATGTATTGAATTTAGTAATATAGATAAAGATTTTTCAACTGATGATTTTGTTTGATTCATTCATACAGTTTTTATTTCCCTAATTGTTCAGTCACTGCTATCATATTTCCATAGAGTTATTTGAATGTAGTTTTAAAAATACATTTTAGGTAAATATATTTATAATAACTAGTATTAAATATTTATGTAAAAAATCCCACATCTTATCCCACTGAAAGTTATTTTGTATGGCTGATTTATCTCCTTTGAATATGGAAGATATTTTTTAGTTTCTTTACATGGTTTTAAACTTTTGGTAAGTCCACATTTTCAATAATGTGGTATAATAAACATGGATCCTCCTACATGTTTATCAGATTTATATTCTTGTAACTTCAGTAAACTATTACTGTAGAATCATCTCTTTTGAGGTGTGCTTACTCGGTTTTTAAAATTCATGTTATTATTTTATTTTTAGGCTCAATTACTGGGATTCCCCTTGGGCCTGCATAGCTTACTTGACAACCAGTGATTTTTAAAAATTTATTCAAATACCTCAAGTCAGTATGGCTCCTCCCTCTGCTACTTGATGTACTTGCGTGTGTGTGTGTGTGTGTGTGTGTGTGTGTTTGTACAGGAGTACTCATAATTTTAAAATCAGTTCTCGAATCAACTTTGGCTTAATTTTTGTACTGGATTATCTTTGTTTCTTCTACACACTGCAATTTTTTTCCCACCACCCAAGTCGGTGTAGAGGGTTAATATCACCTCTTGTACTGTGCTCTCACATTGAGTACCTTCCTGTTTATAGCTGGCACTGTGCTGACACAGACTAGAAAAAGGATGGTCTTCCTCACGTTTAGCCTAGTGAATTCAGCACTTTGACCTGAATAAGGAGTGGGCAGTTTAAGCACCACTTCCAAAGTAATCAGACTTCCCCTGTGACAACAGCAGTGATGTTTTAGCCTTCCCCAAATAGTGAGAATTACACTTCTTACTCTGGACCTGAGATGAGAATCGGGGGAGAGCAGTCTTAGACATGAAGACTACAAATTTGCTCTGTTTTTACTGGAATCTCTGGCTGTTTTTTCCAATAATAAATGCTCATGTTATTTTTACTCTTTGATCAAATTTCAGAGATATGAAATTGTTATGTTTGTTCTTTCACCTAATCATGCTAATACATTTTCTTAGTGTGTCCAGTATATAAAAGTATATTATAAATTGAATCACTCTAACCTAGAAAAAATAACTGTATTTGGTTTTTCATTTTTAAAATTATCTTTATTTAGGTGGCAAATATACAATTTAGTTACTTAATGTTTTATTTGATGCCATTTGAAGTCTCATAGCTCGCCATATACAACATTGCATTTATCAAACTACTATATAAAAACCGTATAAAATACAAACTATAACCTATATAATTCTCTTTCTGTATTCTGATTAGAATGTTAAAACAGATTGATATAGGCCCAGTCCGGGTAGATCCTCTAGTGAGAGCATCATCCAAATACAGGCAGATTGCTGGTGGAAGCCCCATCATGCACACACAAGAAGCTCCCAAGAAATACCTCACTAAGTGGACCAATTAAGTGGTTGCTGGCTTGCTCTCTCTCTCTACAACAAAAACAAAGTAACAAACAAAGCAAACAATAACATTGATTTAAAAAGGGAAGTGAGTTAATTGGCATACATTTATTTTTTAATGAAGAATGGTAAAGTGATTACCAACCTATGAAAACTAAGAGCAGCTGAAAAGCTTGTGAATTTGAATTTTGAAACTTTTATCAAGTAGTTGTTGTTTAAATTGCCAGTTTTGAAAATAGTCACAACAAAGGAAAGCTCAGCATGAGGAATATAGTCAACAATAATCTAATAAATAAGCATGGTTTCAGATGGGCCCCAGATTCATTGGGGTAGTCACCTCTCAAGGTATACACAGGTCCAAAACAATATTGAATGTCAACAGTAACAAAAAAAAAAAATTTTTTTTTTTAAATGTTGCTTTCAAAATAAGTTCTCTGAAAATATTGTCACATTTTTTCGAAGGCCTATTTATTAGTGTCCAAAATCATTCTCATTCTTTAATATTAACAAAACCTGCATTCAAATCTTCAATATACAAAAAAAGGCCAAAGGAAATAGCATTATAATACAGTCATTTAAAATATAAAGGTTACCCTGACTGGTGTGGTTCAGAGGGTTGGACATTGTTCAGTAAAGGGAAATGTCACTGGTTCGATTCCCTGCTAGTGCAGGTGCCTGTGCTATTGCAGAATTGATCCAGGATCCAGCACAGGAGAGCCAACCAATTGATATTTCCCGTTCTTTCTCCCTCTCTTCCTCTCTCTTTAAAATTAAATAAATTGAATCTTTAATACATAAATAAAATAAAATATAAAGGTTTAGAGTTTTGTTTTATTTTCCCATGCTAGCACAGTTGTAGATTTGTAGTTTTCTTTGCAGTCTTGTGCGTCCCACAGCAACACGCAGGGTTCTCTTTCTGACATCCTGCTGCCCCTGATGGCTGCTGGTTGGCTTGTTGCACATACACCCCTGCATTTTCAACTCTGGCTTCTATGCCATCACACTCTATGCCCATCAATTATCATTTCCAGACCTTTAAAAAGTTCATTAATATCTGTAATATCAGCTTCAAGTTGCCTAAGAGAAAACTGTCTCATGAATAAGGTGGAGGTCATCCTCTGTAATTCCCTCATCCTGCACCTGACCTTGAGGGTCAGTTGTGCTTTTCCAGAACACACGATTCCTTTCTTTTGAGCTCTCCTCAGGAATTCCACCAGATGCTCTGGCACAGGCTTCCCACTCATGCAAAACACTCTTTCTCTTTCTCAGCTGCTGGCCTTGGAGAGTTGGTCAGTGATGTGAATTCAGCCACAAAGAAATAACCTGTAGTTTCCTTTCACGCTGTTCACTGGGGGTGGTAGGAGGAGATATGGACTGTTTCACAGACTTACCTGATTCTTTCGCCAGTTGTTTAGAATATTGTTGGTTCTGCTGCAGCTGTTGCTTCAACTCAGGTGATTCTTGAGGTGTTCCACGTTGATTCAGAGTCCTTTATACATCCACACAAGGTCGTGTGATCTTTGGATGTTGGATATGCTGGGTCAGCTGGGTGGGGTGACCAAGAATTCCTGAATCTCAGAACATGATTGACTGGTTATTCACCAATGTCATCAGATGTGGGTGGGCTGTGCGGTTTACTTAGTTGTCACTTCCCCCTCTCACTGTGAGCCAACTTTAATTGTGTTTACAAATACAAATTAATTTTACTTGATTTCTCATAAAATTTGTTTTCTCATAGAATTTTTTGAACATTTTCCAAATACATCCATGGACTGGACTGTCTCAAAAAAATAATACTAATTCTTGGGTGTGGGCAATTGGCACCACTCTCTCTTCTGAACTGTAAGTTTCTTTGGAACTCATATATATTACCCCCTCATGCTTTCAATCAGGGATTAATCTTAGAAACAAAAAGCAATGTGTGAACAAGTATATGAAGAAATATTTAAGTGTTTTCAGAAAAATTTTAAGAAATATTCAGATTTACTATGTAAATATTACTGTAAATATTTGTTTATTTAAATATTAAGTTATGTATCATCAGATTAATGATTTATTATCTCTGCATTTCAGGTTTGCAAAAACTTCAGAGTTGGACAAGAATTGTGTATTTTGGAAATTTGACACACACAACTTCCGTTCTGAATCCTGTTTAGAAAACAAAACATATATTTGTAAGCACCAGTCATTTTAGCTTACCTAAATTTGGTATTATGTTACTCTCACCATCCCTAAAGAACACATTTCTAGTTTCTTGAAGAATGCTTCAACTATTTTTGAAAAACAAAGTTGTAAGAATTAATTTGAGAGCAGTTTTGGTTTTACCACAAAAATAAAAGGAAGGTACTTAGATTTCCCATATTCCCCTGCATGCAGAGCATCATGAGGGTGAGTATCTGATAATGAGTATCAGCATCACTCAGTACAGTGGGACATCTGTTACTGAGAGTGAGTCTGTACTGACACATGGTAGTCACTTAAAGTCCATACTTTATCTGATGCTTCATCCTTGGTATTGGAGAATTGTTTTAATATATATATTTATGTTAACCTTTGAAAATATATATCCAGGTGCATATTAAACATTTTTAAATCTTGTTATTAATTAAAATATATCAACTGTAAATTATGAATTGTAATATCAAGCACTGTTACTGCTAAGTCTAAAATAACATGAATAATTGTTGGCACATCTTCGAAAGAATTTTCCCCAGCCTTTGAATGTTGAAAATGAGGACTGAACATATCAGGCTAACAAGGTGTGTAAGGCAGTTGAGTCAGGAGAGAGAAACCAGGGATGATCTAAAGAATTTTTCATTATTTTAGGGGGATAGCCTAGAGAGAGGTGTAGAGGGAAATTACAAAATGTACCAAAGGGTGAATTAAAGAAGAGCATGAAAAGGAAGAATCATATATGACACAAGGGTATCTCCTTAGGGATGGGTTTCAGACTCAGGTCACTACAGGAGACTTTACGGCAGACAAGTTCACTGGACGGCTCTAGGAGAGAGCAGGTCCCAGTCTGCAGGCTGATGTGGGTGAGGATGGATCTCACAGTGTGACTGGCAAGTAGGATGTCCTCTCTGACAACGTGTCAGCAGGCAGTGCCTGGAGAAAAGGGAGTTATGGTTGTGATTGGTTGCAAAAACTTGCTGGAGGGTGAATACCACAAGAACTTCCTGCATGCATGCAGATGTCAGCCACAGCACTGTAGCCAAAGGACAGAAAACAGCATGAAAGCAGGAAGAGGAGTCCTTTCTCCCAGTTCCCTTTACTGAGAAAATGTCAAGTCACTTTTAACAAGAACCTAATCAACAAAACAAACAAACAAGCAAAATATAACCAAAGACACTGAAATTGAGAACAGGCTGACAGTCACCAGAGGGGAGAGGGGAGGGAATTTCAGGGGAAAAGGGAAAGAGTTTAGAGCAACAAGTATAAAAGACACATGGACAAAAACTAGGGGGGTCGTGGAAATAGGAGGGAGGTGGGAAGGGTTGGGGCAGTGGTTGGGATGGGAGTAAAAGACAGAAAACTGTACAAGAACAACAATTAAAATTTAAAAAAGAGAAGGAAAACATCAAATGAGCTGACTGGAGAAGTTGTGGAATCTGTTGCCATTATCTCAGAAAGTGCAATGCTTATAGATTTGGAGCAGAGAGAACTGAATTTCCAATTGGCACTCACTGTTGCTATGCAACAACCCCAAGGTTTCTATAACAAAAGCCATGTGACTATACTCCACTTGTTCAGAGAACAAAACATATACAAATGTCTTCTGAATCTATTTAGTGCATCACTTTCAATGATTGTAGTATTTTTTGGTAGAGACTAGTAGTTTCATTGGGCAATAATTAGTGTCCTTTGATATCTCTTATATGTCTGTTTTTTTTCCCTCTACTGGATTTTGGTTATTTTTAGGGTACCTTGTTTTATTAAATTCTTTATCTTTCCCATTTGACATTCTGAATTACTATGCTGAGAAACCTACATTGATAGAAACAAATATGATGTTAAAAATGAGAATATAAATATTAAAACAATAACATGTCCATGTGAATGAAACATTAGTTATTGACAGAATGTGGGAAGAAATTCATTAATTTGACATCATTTAGTGGTAATTTTACTATAATTCAATTATAAATGGGAGAGATCGTATATATTTTTATTATGTGCAAAATGAATTAATAGTTCCCTCTATTCATCTGTTTGAATATATAGTCTTTTTTTTTTTTTAAGATTTTTTTTTTTTCCTTTTAGATTTTATTTATTTATCTTTAGAGGGGAAGGGAAGGAGAGAGGGAGAGAAACATCAATGTGCGGTTGCCTCTTGTATGTCCCCTGCCGGGAACTGGCCTGGCAACCCAGGCATGTGCCCTGACTGGGAATCGAACCTCGATCCTTCGGTTCGCAGGCCCGCGCTCAATCCGCTGAGCTACACCAGCCAGGGCAGAATATATAGTCTTGATACACTCTGTATTTATTGATATGTTCATAGAGGAAATATGTGAACATTCAACATTAATTTCATATGGTATGTGTATTGAGTTGCATCTAATAGCTGAAGTTGTGTTTCAAATAACCCAGTTAGTTGTCTTGGCATCTGCAAACAAATATTATTTTACTCAATTTTTCCAATGACCCATGCATGGTGTGGCTGGCTTTCCGTTGATACAGGCGGAGCATGTATGGGCTTAGCTCCAGACCACAGATTCAGTTCACATCTTTTTTACATCTTTTATTCTCTGACCAGTGGGCTACGTGACATGTGACCTGCTCAGAGCAGGGATCAGCCACTCTCTTCAGAACCAGCAGAAATGTGCTACCTAATGCCTGTGCTCTGAACTCATAAACTGTTACTTTCACAAACATTATAATAATCAAACCAGTCACGTGGCCAACCTTGTTAATATTCTGGAAAGTATACTTTTCTCATAGTGGTCAGAGAAAAGAAATGTAGATTCACCGAAAAATAATGTAATCTACAATAACAGCCATAGAAACAGGCCCAGATGGGAGTAGAGTCCCAGCAGTTTGACCCCTGTGGGACTTAGGGAAGTCCCAGAGGTCAGAGTGTGACAAATCCGCAGCACACACTGCAGAGCCACACTGTTCCTCAGGTCACTTCAGTACTGCCAGGGGTGTGTCCTTGTACTTTAACACAACGGATTTACACATCAATAGAGCCATCATTTAGTGATAGGAAGAATTTCTCAAATTTAAAGTACCTCTTGTCAATATAGGGAAACAAATAGAAACCATTAAACATTTAAGGAGAAATCAGCAAATGAAATGATCAGGAGAACAAGTCTGAATAGGATTAGTTGATCAAAGCCAATATTAAAAAAAAAAAGTGGTCAGACTTTTTTGGATGATCTTGGGAAAATGGTGACTTTTGTGTATGTGGTTAAAGCCCCATTCATCTCAACAGCTGCTTCTCTGACATAAAACGACTCTGACAGCAGGCAACATCCTGGAGAGTGAAGAGTCTGTCTGAAATGCTCTGCCCTCACAGATGTTCAGTGTAAGTGACAAAAAGAGAAATAAATAACAAGCTATGAGAATGGAGAATGTATCTGAGACCATATCACTTGTACACTGTGATAATTGGCGTCAAATTCATCAATGTTGCTGGTTTTTGTTCCAACTCAATGTCTTCATCTGAATATCATGTTCCCAGTGGAATCCAATGATAATACAGTTTTCTCCCAGATGGCATTCTCAGTTATTCCAACTTTGTTCCAAATGTTTTCATGCAACACTTACGCCTTCAAATATGATATATTTTATTTTTAATTATTTTTATTTTTTATTGTTGTTCAACTACAGTTGTCCCACCATTTTCCCATTGCCCTCCCCTGCCCTGCCCACCCACCCTGAAGTCTGTCCCCACCCCGTTGTCCCTGCCTATGAGTCCTTTACTCATGTATTTTAATGTTTTCTGGCTTGCACCAACAATATTTAATCTGTCACAGTTGGAAGGGTAAGCTCTGAAAAAAAAAGGGGTCAACAGGACTACCTTCTCTGTGAAGATCCAGGGGAGACTCTGGACCATGCATTTTTCTCAGTTTTGGGTGTAGCCCTCAGTCCCTGGCATCCCTTGGCTTCCAGACATCTTACTCCAGTCTCTGCCTCTGGCATCTCATTGTTCTCATCCTGTGTCTCTGTCTTTAGGTCCAAATGTCCCTCTTCTTATAGGATATCATATGCATTAACTAAGGGTGGTCCTACACCAACTTGACCTTATCTCAATTTATTTACATTTTCAAAGCCCTATTAGATAAGGTCACATTCTTGGCCTCTTGCAGACATTAATTCAGGGGTTGAAGGAGTGTGGGGCTGAGATACTAGAAAATGATTAAATAAGCAGGTTAATGCCTAAATCTTACTTTATTTTATTTATTTATTTGTAGAGAGAGAGGAAAGAGGGGAGAAAGAGAGGGAGAGAAACATCAATGTGTGGATGCCTCTCATACTCCCCCTACAGGGGACATGGCCCTGCAAACCAGGCATGTGTCCTGACTGGGAATTGAACCAGCAACCTTTGGTTCATAGGCCTGGTGTTCAATCCACTGAGCCATACCAGCCGGGTATAATGTCTAAATATTTTGTCTGAGTATCATTCTATCTGGAAACAGTATGTGGTTTGGTGTTTCTAAAAACTCAATTCCAACCATGTGCTTGTTAAATGTTGGGAGTCTGATGTGAAGGCCCTCAGAAGAGACTTGGGAAATGTCCTGTCACAAAATCAGAAGCAACAGTCCACTGAGAATCCATGTCAGCATGACATTTCAAGCCTTTCAACATTATTAACACTTTAAAATATAACAAACATGTTTAGTTTTTTAGGGAAATTTTGCAATGATTTCCACATGAGTGCACCAGTCAGCATTCCCACCAACAGTGCACTAGGGTTCTTTTCCCCACATCCTCACCAGGACTTGTTGTTTGCTGGTTTATTGCTGATGGCCATATGACAGTTGTGAGGTGACATCTCAATGTGGTTTTAATTTGCATCTCTCTCACGGCTGTGATATTGAGCATTTTTTCATAAGTCTATGGGCCATTTGTATGTTCTCCTTGGAGAAGTATTTATTCAGCTCTTCTGTCCATTTTTTAACTGGATAGTTTGTCTTCATGATTTTGATTCATTTCAGTTATTTATATACTTTGGAGATCAAACCCTTGTCTGATGTGTCATTGGAAAATGTTTTCTCCTACAAAGTCAGTTCCCTTTTCATTTTGATGATGGTTTCTGTACTCATGTAGAAGCTTCCTAGTTTGCTATAGTCTGATGTGTTTGTTTTTACTTAATTTCCCTTGCACTAGCAGATGTATTGGCAAAAGTATTGCTACATGGGACATCTGAAATTCTCCTGCATCTGATTTCCTCTAGGACTTTTATGGTGTCATGATTTATAATTGTCTTTTATCCATTTTGAGTTTCTACATTAGATACTTAGGCTATGTTCTTTTCCAAGTGAAAGTTTAACCCTTTTATCAACCTCTCTTTATATTCTTACTCCCAGCCCCTGACAGCCACTGTTCTTTGAATTTGTTATTTTTAATTTTCACATATAAGTGATACCATGAAGCATTAGTCTTTCTTTGTCTTGCTTATTTCATTTAGCAAAATGCCTGCAGGTTCATCTTGGTACCAATAAGAAATTTATTTTTCTCATGGCAGAATAATAATTCAGTGTGTATGTATGTGTGTGTATAACTATTGGGAACCATCCTGACTGGTTTCAGGAGCTGTAACGCCCCTATGGCTAAGGCTGAGTGAGCGACCTTTGGACCACAAGCCACTAAGGAGACAAAGCTTATCCTCCTGTCAGGGGCGCTGCCTCTGCTCCTTTTATTTCACCCTGCCTGGCCCCCAGTGCTTGATCAGCTAGCCAATGATGGGTAAGATTCCTCAAGGGAGTAATGACCTAAAACAGGCATGATCATAGGGCCCCCAGGCAAGAACTTGGAGGCTATAAAAAAATGGGGTGATGGACCCTCACCCCTTGGCTTTGACATAGTCTGAGTCCTCATTCTGTCTGGAAGAAGTCTCCTAATCTCTGCCTGCCTTACTTCCCCTGCCTGACTTAAACCTGAAACAACACCTTAAGCCTGAAGCAATGCTAGAGGTGAGTGCCACCCTGCGCTGGAAAGAGAGGGTTACCTAGGGCAATCAGGCCTAAGAAAGAATGTATAAAATCCTATGAAACCTGCTTTGCTTATACCCTCAATTTAAATAAAAGCCCAAGCAGGAAGTGAGTTTGTTCCTCAAACTTATCTGACCCTGACTCAAAATAGGCCTTCAGCTGTTCTTTGAATGTTTTATATCATTTCATCATTTCTGCCTGACAATGATTGATGAGCTTTAGGTATACACCCTGTATTCCTATGCAAATTGAATCCAATAAAAGCTTGTCAAGGCAAGGGTCTGGGCGCTCTCCTCTTGAGAGAGAAGTCAAGCCATCTCTCTTCTTCCTCAGGACTCGGTAGTCCATGTCTCCTATGAATTTGTCTCCTATCTCATCCATAATGTTGCGGACAGTGTGGGCCAGAGTCTGCATCATATAACTTCTTTTAATTCATTCATCCATTATACGCACTTTGGTTGCTTTCATACCTTAATAAGGTGAATAATGCTTCAAGCAAACTTGGAGTTCAGATACTTCATAATAATTATGTCCCTTTGGATATATACCCCGAAGTGGGATTGCGAGACCACATGGTACTTTCCATTATAACGCACTACTGATAAGAGATAAATATTTTCTCTTTCCTTGATACAATATGAGGTGGATGAAAATAATTCCATTTGACACATACTAGATGACTCACATTTAATGTTTTATTTCTGAGATTCATGTGTCATTTAACTTGAGTTTTCAAAACTACTTTTTATGCCCCTCCCCTTTTAGTTAGGTTAAATTTTTTAAAGTTACATTTGTTTTCATCCTACATAGTTATATTGTGGCTTTTATCACTTACAACAAATATTTCTATTAAAATACAGATAGCTATTTATGACTGGAGGATGAATTAATGCATAATATATAATGAGTAGCAATTTCTTATTTCAATCTCTTACATTATAGTATAGTACAATGTTGTTCAAAGTTTTCTTCTTTCCGAGATGCTTATTTTGATCAGGGGAAATATAAATTCCCCATATACAAATAAAAATTTTAATGCAGCTACTTAGCAAACATGAGGGCAGAGAAATTGAGGAGGTAAGTTTGGGCATTAATATTTATGACAGTTACCCTAAGTTGAAAATGCAGTCATTCCTCAGAATATTAGTGACAGATATCATTGAGTACCTGCTGCCAATGGGACTGTGATTTTATCTTTTTCCATTATAACTAAGAGACAATGAACATATAATTAAATTTCAGTAATGTCAGTATTTAGCAACATTGTCCAAGAGTAGGACTAAAACATCTAAGATACTTTTAAAAAGGTATGAATTTTCAGTTTGTATATTTTATGATGGAGGTAAGTTAAGAGTAGGGTGGAGAAGTTTTTTATCCCAGAAATCTTTGGGAATATGCAAGTGATTTCTCAGGGGCACTTACAAATGCACAAACTAAATGACACTCAACAAGCTCACAGTCTCCTAGATTCTGGAGGGGTGTGATGAGATAAGCCATCTTAAAATTGCCCAAGTGTAAGAATTTCCTGTTCAACATTTAAGTGACACAGTGATGAGAAATCTACTTTTTTCATTCTCTGCCTCACCCTCAGTCTTCAGGGGTAGTGTGTGAGGACCACAGACACTGCTTGTGGACGGGGTCAGCAGGTCTCCCACGAAGGATGCACGGCTCTCTGGCTCCCAGAGGTATGTGTCTCTCCTCGCCTGTCTCCCTACTGACCCGGTTCATTTAATGGGAAATCACAAATGCTAGATGTGATACAAACAAAGTACAATTAATATACAATCAAATCAAAGAAAACACTGGTGTTCATTTCTGTATACTTTAGGGTAAATAGTAAAATATGAAAAAAAATTTTTTGCCTGTGAAAAATTACTAACAAGCATACCACATGCATATTTAAGTTTGAAAATCAGGATAACCAATGAAAAACTGTAAGCATCATGACAAGGAGCAGTTAACTTTGGATTTTGTAATTAACAGATATACTTAAATATGTGTATTCATAGTTAATCCACATCATAAAAATAGATTCTTAAAATGAATTCATCAAATCATGAAGGTCAAACATAATTCTTCAATAATGCATTTTAATTAAATAAAAGCTGTTCAACTTGAAGTAAGAATCAGGATTTAATAGTCTCTGTAAAATGGTTCTTCAAACTTCATTATAAACAATCAAAAGATTTTTAGAAATGGACAAAACATTGCAACAAGAGATGACACAGTGATAAGATACTCTTCTGGCAGGAATTATTACACCGTCTGATATAAGTGAAAAGAGAAACGTGGCAATTGTGTTACAATAATTTAATTTAGTGACTTTGGAAAGATTGTAAATGTAGATTGAGTATTAAGTGTATTACATTCATTGTATCTCACTTATTTTCATTCTCACTTTAATTGGCAAATTGGGTCACTAGATACTAAATACTAATTACTAAAGGTCATGCATTGTGAATTTTAAAGCCAGACTGTATTCCAAATCTTACTGACTGCAGCACCCAATGACTGAATTATTAAATTACATTTCCTGATTTATTACATTGTACTACACACTAAATCTACCTTCACAGAATGTGACAGCCAAGAGATTTTTCTGGACATTTGCAGCAACAATGTTCCTTCATAAATGATCTACAGCACATTTATTTACCAGTTTTTGTCTTTTCATACCTTAACCATTAAATAAATTACAAGTTATGGTGTAAAGTACGTTAAAAAGTCCTATGATGTTCTATTGCTTTTATTATTTATTGAGCTTTGGGTAACTTTAGTTTGTCATGTAACATTTTTAACATATAAGATATTTTATTAAAATTCAAATGATCTCTCAGAACGCTACAGTTTTTCAAAATAAAATATTTGTTAGCACCTCTTCTGTCCTTTGATCGAATGATTGTAGGTGACCAAATTACATTAATTTATTGCAGTTAATTACCATATATGCTAACACTACTATTCCTCCAAGTTTACAATACTCAATCTTTAAACATTAGACGATTTAGAAATTGTCATTAAAATTGGTGCATTTTTTTTATATAGCATTTTAGTTTTCACAGTTATACTAACAGTGTTAAAATGTTTCAATGGAATCTGGCTTTATAAAGATATTATTCTGAATTACTTTATTCTTTGCTAACTTGTTGCTTTTCATTGCTTCAACCAATAATATCATGCTGAACATAGAATATCATAGCATTATCCAAAATATTCTATGGGAGACATTTAAATCTATAAGTAAAAAAGAGTAAGACTTCATGTTGGTCAAATGCAAAGTGAGTACTATTTCCTATCTCACACTCCAGCCACACTGACTCTCCTAGGGATCCTGTCGGTACTCACATCAGGTATTAACACTGAAGTAATGTCAACATAGGCACCATCCCTGACGTTACTCAGCTGCAGAGATGGAACTCCAACGAAAAAACGACTCAGAACTGAATCTGGCTAAGGACTCCAGGAGACAGCAAAGGAAAAACAAGGACATGAGAAGTTTCATTTTACAAAAGGAACAGCAAATGTCCTCTGTGGAAATAGAGTTTCAAAACGTTTCTCAAGATCTTCAGGGGAATGACAAGGACCATTGCACAGGTGACACATTTGACAGACACACAGTATACCTGTTCTGGGATGTGCAGTTGGCATGAAGAAGTGTGGGGGAAAGGGTAGGGAATTAGCTGACATAGTTTTTCATTTGTGAAGATCAGAGCTTTAAGTTGCAAAACAGTGTCTTAACATGAAATCTGAGCACTGATTTATTCAGACTTGGTTGTAAGGTGTACTCTTTGACCAGCAACTCAGGGAGGATTGTATTTCCTGACAATGCAGTGCTATAATCTGCGGGGGAAGATTGCAGTGGAAGACTTGCTTTGCTGATGGTTCAAGTTTATTTATATGATTCCCTGTTCATTTGGGTTCTCCCTGAAAACTGTCCAACCAATGTCTCCATTTGTTTCTCTCTTGTTGCAGATTCACCATCTCCACCAGGGAAGCTCATTGCTGGGATCCTGGGAGCTATCTGCCTTATCTTGATGTACACTGTAGTAAGAATGGTTCTCTGTAAGTTGTTGAAATATTTTAAGAGAACTTCTCACTTTAATGAATCTCAGTGCCTCTAAACATTTTAATATATTATGGAATAGAGCTTTCACTTTAAAGTAAGCATTTAAATAAATGTGGAATATCATTCTGAATTATTCAAGTGCATAAATAAGAGAATGTTTGTAGAGAGCTTTTTACATCCATTTGTATATTTTGATTTCATTACTCAAATATATGCATTAGGAATCTATAGACCTTATTGATGAATACAAATTAGTTCTTGAGATTGGTTAAACCAATATTTTTAGAAATGGTAAAGTGTGATCCTACAGTCTTTTGAAATATTCTTCCCTTAAATCTTTACTTTTTTATTAATTGTTTTGGTGAAATCAATTTTATTTTAGATTTTGTTGCTCCTAAACAATACACCAAATGTCAAACTAAGAAACTAAAATTATGGTGTTTTAATTCTATCGGTATTACTTTTTATTTTGAGAATCACCGTAATGTTTTCTAGGTACTGTAAAACTGGAGAGGATTTGTCCACAGCAGCAAGGATGGAAAAAGATACATTATGATTTTCAAAGTTCTGTTTTTAGTACAGTTTACATTTTCTCTGTTTTAGGGAAGATACAAATTAACATATTTGTGAGGGAGGATATAAATTATAAAATATGGCAATAAATGTTCATAAATAATGATTATAGGAGAGTGATTTGTTCTCATGCAATATGAAGTAGTATATATTTAAAATTACCATATCGATGTGTGCCTCAGTGGCTCAGCTGATTTGAATGTCATCCCGTACCCCAGAAGAGTGCAGGTTTGGTTCCTGGCCAAGGCTCATATCTAGGTTGTGTGTTTGATCCCTGTTCATGGCATGTACAGGAGGCAACTCATCAATGCTTCTCTCTCACATCACTGTTTCTCTCCCTCTTTTCCTCCTTTCCTCTCTTCCTAAAATTGATAAGCTTATCCTTGTGTGAGGATAGAAGATAAAGGGATAAAATAAAATCACTTACACATTGAGACCAATTGGTTTCTATGTGCTACGGCTCTAAAAGATGAACAAATAACATTGCTATGCTACATAAGAAGGGGTTGCATTCATTGATGTCCTAGGCATTAGAGAATGGACATATTTATTTTTTAACGTGGGCACAAACAATAGGGGATGAGAGATGACCTTTATCCATGATGTGTATATGAATGCTTTTTGTTTTGTATCTGTCAGCTTGTAAGTGTGCATAGATATTGTGCATAGCTATATATACATATATCAAATGAACATACATATATATACACATATATCAGCATGATATATGTGTATATACCTATGCATATATGTAGGTTAATTTTTGCTTTTTAATTCAAAGTGTGTTCAGTTAAAAATTCATTATTTTTATATTCGTCAGTGCCTCTAAGCACTTCACAATATCTTATAATAAAGGCTTGTTTTAAAGTGTGCCTATAGACTAATAGCAAAATTGTTACTCTGCACAAAATTTGTCCAAGGTATAAATATCAAAACAATTTTAGAAACTAATTTATAAATATGCATGTGTCCACATCATTTTGGATGAAATAAAAACATACACATGGACTACCGAGTCCGGTGGAGGAAAAAGGACGACAGCATGGCTTTTCTCTCAAGGGGAGCAAAAGCCTTGGCCTCCACCATGACAGACCTTTATTCAATATCTCCTCCCATTACAAGATGGTCCTCACTCACTATGCACTGGTTACAACAAAGGAGCCAATGACCCTAATCACATCATAGAAGAAGGATATTAGCAAATGAAAAGGCAATAGTGGTTGAGCCACTTACACTGGTCCCTGCAAGGTTTAGCATGGATTTTTAGGAAGTCACAACAAGCATTTGCAGGGTGAGGGAGTTTTCCGCAAAAAGCAGCCTAGGTATATTGCAAATCTGATTACCCACAAGAGAACCTATCTGTGGGCGTGGGTCCTGTGCATCTTGGAGTGGGAGCTGGACCCACGCCACGCAGAAGGGTCTGCCACAAAAATTTGTCCAAGGTATAAATATCAAAATAATTTTGGAAAGTAATTTATAAATATGTATGTATAAATCCCATGTATCAGTGTATGTATTTGTATTATAATTCAAGTCATTCTTTAGGACTTTATTGAGAAATACAAATAATTTATTCTTATTGATTAGACCAAAACTGTAAGAGATGGTGAAGTTTCATTCTCAAGGCTTTTGAAATATTTTCTGCAAAATTATCATAGATTCAATAATTTTTCTTGGTAAAATCAGTTTTATTCCAGACTATTTTAATCCTAGACAATTGTACCACATTTGAATGTTAGAAACAGAAGTATTATGATTTATGTAGATCAACATTAATTTTTATGATAATTACTTCTTTTTCTGCCTAATGTAATGCTGGTGTAGAATAATTCTTCTTTTTTGTAGATAATATAAATTATATATTATTTTAACAGCGAGCCAGACAGGGAAGCTGACAACAGGGATCCAGACAGGTACAGCAGAGACCCAGACAGGGAATCAGAAAGGTACCTAATTATTCTCTGTGTTCTGATGTCAATACAGTTCCTACCTTGTCTCTAACACAGTCAGAATCTATAGGTTTTTTTAGCGGAAGGCAGGGGGAACATAAATTATAATACTGGGCAATAAATGTACATAAAATGAGTATAGAAGAGTGTATTTCTTTTGTAAAAATATGAAGTCATATTCATTTAAATTTATCATACTCACTTCCTGCCAAGTTGTGAAAGATAATTATGGTTTCTAAAAATGTGGTTTCTTGCATTGACATTTAGGATATATAGAAAGTGGATATTTTCATTTTGTGTTTGCTTACTGTGGGAACATAAATCAGGGAATGAGGGGCTGACCCTTCTCTGTGAGTGTGTGTGCCAGTCTATTAGGGCATATACTTATACTGTGCACTAATTTGTCTCTACATATGCAAATACTGAAATTAATTTTCATTTTGAAATTCATATTATTCTTGGATGACAATACGTAATCTTCCCTCAGCACATCATTGTGGTCGATGTCCACCAGAGTGGTTAATGTATTCCAACAACTGCTATTACATCAGCACTGAAAAAAAAACGTGGAATGAGAGTTTGATGGCCTGTGCTTCTAAGAACTCTAACCTGCTCTACATAGATAACGAAGAAGAAATGGTAAGATTTTTAATGTTTCCAACATTTCATTTAAAAGGGTATTTTATATTTCTATAGAATTCATTCATATTTTTGTATATATCTGTAATTTATTGTAAAGATTGTTAATATTTTATTGTTTGACTCCAAAATATTTGATTTATATTTCATTCCATTAATGCACATTAATGTGCATTGGATAATCTGCAGTTCTTGATTTTCATAGGCAATCATGCTTCTATAAGTGCTTTTTGCCTAAAGTAAACTTTGCTACTTAATTTTACATGCATCACGGAGACTACAGATGTGATTGTGCGTGTTGTGAACTGAAATTGGTCATGAAGTAGGTGCTGCCAGCCCGCTCCTGTGCACTGTCTCCTAACTTCTCCTCTCCCCTCACTCAACCACTGTTCTGAGATTTTATATCACAAATTATCCTTGCTTAATTTTGAATTTTATGTAATGGGAGTCATTCATTATACATTTTACATGTCTCCATTAACTCACTCATGATATTTTTTCAATTAATCTATATTATTGAATGTACCTGAAGTTTGTTAATTTTCACTGCCGTATTGTATATACCTGCCATTCTTTAATCTATGCTACTCAGAATAGAGATGTTTTTAATATGTGGTTGTTATGAATAATTATTTAATAAAAATCCTTGTGTATTTCTTTTTTACAAATGATACATATTTAAAATAATTCATATGCAATAATACACACAATATATAAATTGATATACTATAAATGTTGTGTTTATAAAAATATAATAATAATTTATAAATGCAGTTGTTCTAATGGTATATGTGTATAAGTAAAATGTATTGCCGTTTTGCATCAGATTGAAATTGCAGGGTCAAATATATGTATGTATGTAAATTATCCCTGTACTTTTTAGTTTACAGTGTAAATACACATTATATCCAATAGTTTCATATTCCAAAACTTAGTACTGCCAGGAATTTTAATGCCATCAGTTCTGATCATAATATGAAAGCATCATTATGACATTAAGAGGTATTTCCTCATACTGATCAATTGAACACATTTTTCAGAGCACCATTCATTATGAATTCCTGTACTGTGAGAATGAGAAGTGCCCATTCATGTCTCTTGATCATTTCTCCTGTATGTTACCTGTTATTTTCCTTTTTAGAAGTAGTGATATTTTCGATATGACTCTTTTTTGAATTCATGAGATGCAAATGACTTTCTTGACTGTTAATTACATTTTTCTTCTCACACTGGAGTGAGTCTTTTAATGACCAGGATTTCAATGTTACCATAGTTCAATATCTTGGTTTGGGTGTTGGTGCTTATTTTGGACATATTTCGCAAGTTAGTCAGAGTTCATGGAAATAATCTGCTAAAAACTCTTTACGGTTTATCTTTTTTCTTTATTGATAGACTTTTACATTTAGGTCTACAGTCTTTGAGAATGTGTATTTTTGTGATGCTGTGTTTGTGCTGCTGTGTGGTAGAGGTGAAGTTTACACTTCTACATCATGACCTAGTTGATGCGGCATAATTTATAGCAGATGATCTTTTCTACATAAACAACTTTATATACATGGATCTATATATTTTTAACATAAAATTTAAGAAGATGATCATTCCTTGTGTCTTAAAAATTTTACTTTGGTCTTTTTCAGTCTGTCTCTTTATTCTCAGGGAATAATTACACCGATGTCAGTTTTACTGATAAAGTTCTAAAGGTCTTTGAGGCTCTGTTAATTTTTCTCTCTTTCTCTCTACTCTCAGGAATTAATCATGTCTATCACTCCATCTTCATTTCATCAATTCTTTCTTCTATATCTCAATATTTATGTAAATGTATTGAATTTTGTAATGTAGATAAAGATTTTTCAACTGATAATTTTGTTTGATCCATTCATACAGTTTTTATTTCCCTAATTGTTCAGTCACTGCCATCATATTTCCATAGAGTTATTTGAAAATAGTTTTTAAAATACATTTTAGGTAAATATATTTATAATAACTAGTATTAAATATTTATGTAAAAAATCCCACATCTTATCCCAGTGAAAGTTATTTTGTATGGCTGATTTATCTCCTTTGAATATGGAAGATATTTTTTAGTTTCTTTACATGGTTTTAAACTTTTGGTAAGTCCACATTTTCAATAATATGATATAATAAACATGGATCCTCCTACATGCTTATTAGGTTTATATTTTTGTAACTTCAGTAAACTATTATTGTAGAATCATCTCTTTTGAAGTGTGCTTACTCGGTTTTTAAACTTCTTGTTATTATTTTATTTTTAGGCTCAATTACTGGGATTCCCCTTGAGCCTGCATAGCTTACTTGACAACCAATGATTTTTAAAAATTTATTCAAATACATCAAGTCAGTATGGCTCCTCCTTCTGCTACTTGATGTACTTGTGTGTGTGTGTGTGTGTGTGTGTGTGTGTGTGTGTGTAAGGGAGTACTAATAATTTTAAAATCAGTTCTCGAATCAACTTTGGCTTAATTTTTGTACTGGATTATCTTTGTTTCTTCTACACACTGCAAATTTTTTCCCACCACCCAAGTCGGTGTAGAGGGTTAATATCACCTCTTGTACTGTGCTCTCACATTGAGTACCTTCCTGTTTATAGCTGGCACTGTGCTGACACAGACTAGAAAAAGGATGGTCTTCCTCACGTTTAGACTAGTGAATTCAGCACTTTGACCTGAATAAGGAGTGGGCAGTTTAAGCACCACTTCCAAAGTAATCAGACTTCCCCTGTGACAACACCAGTGATGTCTTAGCATTCCCCAAATAGTGAGAATTACACTTCTTACTCTGGACCTGAGATGGGAATCGGGGGAGACATGGGAGCAGTCTCAGACATGAAGACTACAAATTTGCTCTGTTTTCACTGGAATCTCTAGCTGCTTTCCCCAGTAATAAATGCTCGTATTATTTTTACTCTTTGATCAAATTTCAGAGATATGAAATTGTTGTATTTGTTCCTTCACCTAATCATGCTAATACATTTTCTAATGTGTCCGGTATATAAAAGTATATTATAAACTGAATCACTCTAACCTAGAAAAAATAACTGTATTTGGTTTTTCATTTTTAAAATAATCTTTATTTAGGTCACAAATATACAATTTAGTTACTTAATATTTTATTTGATGCCATTTGAATTCTGATAGCTTGCCATATACAACATTGAATTTATCAAACTGCTATATAAGAACCCTATAAAATACCAACTATAACGTATATAAGTCTCTTTCTGTATTCTGATTAGAATGTTAAAACAAATTGATATAGGCCCAGTCTGGGTAGGACCGCTGGTTAAAATATCATTGGAATACACTCAGGGTGCTTGTTGATGCCCCACCATGACACACAAGAAGCCCCCAAGGAATGCCACACTAAGTGGACCCACTAACTGGTTGCTTGCTCTCTCTCTCTCTCTCTCTCTCCCCCCCCTCTCTCTCCCTTTCTCTCTCTCTCTCTTTCTCATAGATAAAAACAAAGTAACAAACAAAACAAACAATAACACTGATTTAAAAAGGGAAGTGAGTTAATTGGCATACATTTATTTTTTAATGAAGAATGGTAAAAATGGTTACCTATGTATGAAAATTAAGAGTAGTTTAAAACCTCGTGAATTTTGAAACTTTTATCAAAAAGTTCTTTTGTAAATTGCCAGTTATAAAATTAGTCACAACAATGGAAATTACAACATGGAGAATATAGTCAAGAATATTCTAAAAAATATGCATGGTGTCAGATGGGATCCAATGCATTGAGGTGGTCACCTCTCAAGGTCTACACAGGTCCAAAACAATATTGAATGTGAACAGTAAAGAGAAAACAATTTTTTAAAAGTTGCTTTCAAAATATGTTCTCTGAAAATAGCATTGTCACATTTTTTCTAAGGCCAATTTATTAGTGTCCAAAATCATTCTCATTGTTTAATAATAACAAAACCTGCATTCAAATTCTCAACTTAGAAATAAAACCAAAAGCAAAAGCATTGTAACACAGTCATTTATATATAAAGGTTGCCCTGACTGGAGTGGCTCAGTGGGTTGGACATTGTTCCATAAAAAGAAATGTCACTGGTTCCATTCTCAGTCAGGGCAGGTGCCTGTGTTGTTGCAGAATCGATCTGGGATCCAGCATAGGAGAGGCAACCAATTGATGTTTCCCTTTCTTTCTCCTTCTCTTCCTCTCTCTCTAAACTTAAATAAATTGAATCTTTAAAAATAAATAAAATAAAATATAAAGATTTAGACTTTTGTTTTATTTTCCCATGCTAGCACAGTTGTAGATTTGTAGTTTTCTTTGAAGTCTTGTGCATCCCACAGCAACATGCAGGGTTCTCTTTCTGACATCCCGCTGCCCCTGACGGGTGCTGGTTGGCTTGCTGAACATGCACCCCTGCATTTTCAACTCTGGCTTCTACTGTGATCACACCTCTGTTTTCATGAATTATCATTCCCAGACTTTTGAAAAGTTTATTACTATCCATAATATCAGCTTTCAGTTGCCTAAGAGAAGACTCTTTCATGAATAAGGTGGAGGTCATCCTCTGTAATTTCCTCCTGCACCTGACCTTGAGGGTGAGTTTGGCTTTTCCAGAACACAAGATTCCTTTCTTTTGAGCTCTCCTCAGGAATTCCACCAGATGCTCTGGCACTGGACCCCTACTCCAGAAAAACACACTTTCTCTTTCTCAACTGCTGGCCTTGGGAAAGTTGGTCGGTGATTTTGTGAATTCAGCCACTAAGAATTAACCTGTATTTTCCTTTTATGCTGTTCAATGAGGGTGGTGGGAAGAGATACACAATGTTCCATAGACTTATCTATTTCCGTGGCCAGTTGTTTAGAATACTGTAGCATCTGCTGCAGCTATTGCCTCAACTCAGGTGATTCTTGAGGTGTTCCATGTCGATTCAGAGTCCTTAATTTTTTTCACACAAGGTCCTGTGATCTTTGGATGTTAGATATGCTGGGCCAGCTGGGTGGGGTGACCAGGAATTCCTGGATCGCAGGATGTGGTTTGTTGGAGACCGCCCTGCCTGGTTTCAGGAGCTGTAATGACCCCATGGCTAAGGCTGAGTGAGCAACCTTTGGACCATAAACCACTAAGGAGACAAAGCTTATCTCCCTGGCAGGAGCGCCGCTTCTGCTCCTTTTGCTTCATCCATAACTGGCCCCCAATGCTTCATTGGTTATCCAATGACGGGTAAGATCCCCTAAGGGGGGAACAACCTAACAGGCATGATCACGGGGCCCCCAGGGAAGAATTTGGGGGATGTAGAAAAATGGAGTGATGGACTCTCGCCTCTCGGCTTTGACATAGCCTGAGTCCTCATTCTGACTGGGAGAAGTCTCCTAATCTCTTGGTTGCCTTGGTTGCCTTGTGTACCCTGCCTGATTTAAGCCTGAAGCAATGCTAGTGGGTGGGTGCAGCCTTGTATTGGAAAGGGCGGAATCCCTGGATGATCAGGCCTGAGAAAGAATGCATAAAATCTTGTGAAAGCTGCTTTTCTAAGGATGCTCTCAATTAAATGATAAGAATCCGAGCAGGAAATGAGTTTTGTTCCCCAAAGTTTTGTAGCCCTTTAGCTAACAGACCCTGACTCAGAATAAGCCCTCGTAGTTCTTTGCATGCTATCTATTGTTTGATCCTTACTGCTTGACATGATCAATGAACTCTACTTATATTCCTGTGCAAATGAAACCCAATAAAAGCCTGTCATGGCAAGGGTTGGGGCACTCTCCCCTTGAGAGAGTAGCAGTGCCATCCCTTTTCCTCCACAGGACTAGGTAGTCCATGTGAATTTGTCTCATATCTCATCCATAACGCTGTGGGCACTGCGGGCGGTGCTCGAGTCAGTGGTTGATTGGTTATTCACCAATGTCATCAGATGTGGGTGGGCTGTGCAGTTTACTTAGCTGTCATTTCCCCCTCTAACTGCTAGCCAATTTTGACTGTTTTTACAAATACAGATTAATTTTACTTAATTTCTCATAAAATTTGTTTTCTCATAGAATTTTTTGAACATTTTTGAAATATATCCATGGACTGGACTGTCCCAGAGAAATCATACTAATTCTTGGGTATGGACAATTGGCACAACTCTCTCTTCTGAACTGTAAGTTTCTTTGGAACTCATATATATTATCCCCTCATGCTTTCAAATCAGGAATTAATCTTAGAAACAAAAGGCAATGGGTAAACAATTACATGGAGAAATATTTAAGTGTTTTTTAAGTGTTTTTTTAGAATAATTTTAAGAAATACTCAGATTTACTATGTAAATATTACTGAAAATATTTGTTTATTTAAATATTAAGTTATGTATCATCAGATTAATGATTTATTATCTCTGCATTTCAGATTTGCAAAAACTTCAGAGTTGGACAAGAATTGTGTATATGGGGATTTTGAAACACACTACTTCTATTCTGAATCCTGTTTAGAAAACAAAACATATATTTGTAAGCACCAGTCACATTAGCTCTCCTAAATTTGGTATGATGTTAGTCTCACCATCCCTGAAGAACACACAGGTAGTTTCTTCAAGAATTCTGCAATTATTTTTGGAAAACTAAGTTTCAAGAATTATTTTGAGACAAGTTTTAGTTTCACCACAAAATTAACAAGAAAGTACTTAGAGTTCCCATATTCCCCTGCATGCAGAGCATCCCCAGTATCAGCATCACTCAGCAGAGTGGGACATCTGTTACTGAGAGTGAGTCTGTACTGACACATGGTAGTCACTTAAAGTCCATACTCTATCTGATGCTTCAACCTTGGTATTATAGAATTGTTTCAGTATCTATATTTATGTTTACCTTTAAAAATATATATCCAGGTGCATATTAAACATTTTTAAAATTTGTTATTAATTAAAATATATCAAGTATAAATTATGAGTTGTAATATCAAGCACTGTTATTTCTAAGTCTAAAATAACATGAATAATTGTTGGCACATCTTCAATACAATTTACCCCAGCCTTTGAATGTTGAAAATGAGGACTGAACATATCAGGATAACAAGGTGTGTAAGGCAGCTGAGTCAGGAGAGAGAAACCAGGGATGACTTAAAGAATTATTAAGTATTTTAAGGGGATAGCCTAGAGAGAGGGGTAGAAGAAAATTACAAAATGTACCAAAGGGTGAATTAAAGAAGATTACCAAAAGGAAGAATCAGGTATGACACAAGGCTATCTCCTCAGGGATGGGTTTCAGACTCATGTCACTACAGGAAAGTCTATGGCAGATACATTCACTGGACGGCTCTAGGAGAGAGTAGGTACCAGTCTGCAAACTGATGTGAGTGAGGATGGATCACCTAGTGTGACTGGCAAATAGGACGACCTCTCTTACAAAATATCAGCAGACCCAGGCTGGAGAAGGGGAGCTATGGCTGTGACTAGTCCCAGAAACTTGCTGGAGGGTGAATACCACAGGAACTTCCTGCATGCAGGCAGATGTCAGCCACAGCACTGTAGGCAAAGGAGAGAAAACAGCATGAAAGCAGGAAGTGCCCTTCATTGACAAAAGGTCAAGTGAGCTGAGCTGACTGGAGAAGGGGGTGTGGGATCTGCTGCCATTATCTCAGAAAGGGCAATGCATATAGATTTGGAGCAGAGAGAACTGAATTTCTAATTCACTGTTGGCACTCACTGTTGCTATGCAACAACCCCAAGGTTTCTATAACAAAAGCCATGTGACTATACTCCACTTGTTCAGAGAACAAAACATACACAAATATCTTCTGAATCTATTTAGTGCATCATTTTCAATGATTGTAGTATTTTTTGGTAGAGACTAGTAGTTTCATTGGGCAATAATTAGTGTCCTTTGGTATCTCTTACATATCTGTTTTTTTCCCCTCTACTGGATATTGCTTATTTTTAAGGTACCTTGTTTTATTAAATTCTTTGTCTTTCCCATTTGACATTCTGAATTACTATGCTGAGAAACCTACATTGAGAAAAATAAATACAATGTTAAAAATGAGAATATAAAAATTAAAACAATAACATGTCCATGTGAATGAAACATTAGTTATTGACAGAATGTGGGAAGAAATTCATTAATTTGACATCATTAAGTGATAATTTTACTATAATTCAATTATAAATGGGAGAGATTCTATATTTGTTTATTATGTGCAAAATGAATTAATAGTTCCCTCTAGTCATCTGTTTGAATATATATTCTTTATACTCTCTATATTTATTCATGTGTTCATAGAGGAAATATGTGAACATTCAACATTAATTTCATATGGTATGTGTATTGAGTTGCATCTAATAGCTGAAGTTGTGTTTCAAATAACCCAGTTACTTGACTTGGCATTTACAAACAAATATTTATTTTACTCAATTTTTCCAATGACCCATGCCTGGTTTGGTTGGCTTTCAGGTGATACAGGCGGAGCATGTGTGAGCTTAGCTCCAGACCACAGATTCGGTTCAGACATTTTTACATCTTTTATTCTCTGACCACTGGGCTACCTGACATGTGACCTGCTCAGAGCAGGGATTAGCCTCTCTCTTCAGAACCAGCAGAAATGTGCTGCCTAATGCCTGTGCTCGAACTCATAAACTGTTACTTTCACAAACATTATAATGAACCAGTCACGTGGCCAACCTTGTTAACTTTCTGCAAAGTATACTCTTCTCATAGTGGTCAGAGAAAAGAAATGTAGATTCACTGAAAAATAATGTAATCTACAATAACAACCATAGAAACAGGCCCAGATGGGAGTAGAGTCCCAGCACTTTGACCCCTGTGGGAGTTAGGGAAGTCCCAGAGGTCAGAGTGTGACAAATCCGCAGCACACACTGCAGAGCCACACTGTTCCTCATGTCACTTCAATACTGCCAGGGGTGTGTCCTTGTACTTTAACACAACGGATTTACACATCAATAGAGCCATCATTTAGTGATAGGAAGAATTTCTCAAATTTAAAGTACCTCTTGTCAATATAGGGAAACAAATAGAAACCATTAAACATTTAAGGAGAAATCAGCAAATGAAATGATCAGGAGAACAAGTCTGAATAGGATTAGTTGATCAAAGCCAATATTAAAAAAAAAAAAGTGGTCGGACTTTTTTGGATGATCTTGGGAAAATGGTGACTTTTGTGTATGTGGTTAAAGCCCCATTCATCTCAACCGCTGCTTCTCTGACATAAAACGACTCTGACAGCAGCATCCTGGAGAGTGAAGAGTCTGTCTGAAATGCTCTGCCCTCACAGATGTTCAGTGTAAGTGACAAAAAGAGAAATAAAGAACAAGCTATGAGAATGGAGACTGTATTTAGGACCACTTCACTTGTACACTGTGATGATTGGTGTCAAATTTATCAATGTTGCTGGTTTTTGTTCCAACTCAATGTCTTCATCTGAATATCATGTTCCCAGTGGAACCCAATGATAATAGTTTTCTCCCAGATGGCATTCTCAGTTATTCCAACTTTGTTCAAAATGTTTTCATGCAACACTTACGCCTTCAAATATGATATATTTTATTTTAAATTATTTTTATTTTTTATTGTTGTTCAACTACAGTTGTCCCACCATTTTCCCATTGCCCTCCCCTGCCCTGCCCACCCACCCTGAAGTCTGTCCCCACCCCGTTGTCCCTGCCTATGAGTCCTTTACTCATGTATTTTAATGTTTTCTGGCTTGCACCAACAATATTTAATCTGTCACAGTTGGAAGGGTAAGCTCTGAAAAAAAAGGGGTCAACAGGACTACCTTGTCTGCGAAGATCGAGGGGAGACTCTGGACCATTCATTTCTCTCAGTTTTGGGTGTAGCCCTCAGTCCCTGGCATCCCTTGGCTTCCAGACATCTTACTCCAGTCTCTGCCTCTGGCATCTCATTGTTCTCATCCTGTGTCTCTTTCTCTAGGTCCAAATGTCCCTCTTCTTATAGGATATCATATGCATTAACTAAGGGTGGTCCTACACCAGCATGACCTTATCTCAATTTATTTATATTTTCAAAGCCCTATTAGATAAGGTCACATTCTTGGCCTCTTGCAGACATTAATTCAGGGGTTGGAGGAGTGTGGGGCTGAGATACTAGAAAATGACTAAAATAAGCAGGTTAATGCCTAAATCTTATTTAATTTAATTTAGTTATTTTTAGAGAGGGGAAAGAGGGGAGAAAGAGAGGGAGAGAAACATCAATGTGTGGATGCCTCTCATACTCCCCCTACAGGGGACATGGCCCTGCAAACCAGGCATGTGTCCTGACTGGGAATTGAACCAGCAACCTTTGGTTCATAGGCCTGGTGTTCAATCCACTGAGACACACCAGCCAGGGGTAATGTCTAAATATTTTGTCTGAGTATCATTGTAACTGGAAACGGTATGTGGTTTGGTGTTTCTAAAAACTCAATTCCAACCATGTGCTTGTTAAACATTGGGAGTCTGATGTGAAGACTCTTTCAGAAGAGACTTGGGAAATGTCCTGTCTCAAAATCAGAGGCAACAGTCCACTGAGAATCCATGTCTGCATGATATTTCAAGCCTTTCAACATTCTTAACACTTTAAAATATAACAAATATGTTTAGTTTTTTAGGGAAATTTTGCAATGATTTCCACATGAGTGCACCAGTCAGCATTCCCACCAACAGTGCACTAGGGTTCTTTTCTCCACATCCTCACCAGGACTTGTTGTTTGCTGGTTTATTGCTGATGGCCATATGACAGTTGTGAGGTGACATCTCAATGTGGTTTCAATTCGCATCTCTCTCACAGCTGTGATATTGAGCATTTTTTCATATGTCTATGGGCCATCTGTGTGTCCTCCTTAGAGAAGTGTCTATTCAGCTCTTCTGTATATTTTTTAACTGGATAGTTTGCCTTCATGATTTTGATTCATTTCAGTTATTTATATACTTTGGAGATCAAACCCTTGTCTGATGTGTCATTGGAAAATTTTTCCTTCTACAAAGTCAGTTCCCTTTTCATTTTGATGATGGTTTCTTTAGTCATGCAGAAGCTTTCCAGTTTGTTGTAGTCTGATGTGTTTGTTTTTACTTAATTTCCCTATCACTGGGAGATGTATTGGCAAGAGTATTGCTACATGGGACATCTGAAATTCCTGCATCTGATTTCCTCTAGGACTTTAATGGTGTCATGACTTATCATTGTCCTTTATCCATTTTGAGTTTATTATTGTATATGGTATAAGTTTCTGGTCTAGTTTCATTTTCTTACATGTATCAGTCCTGTTCTCCCAGCACCATTTATTCATGAAGCTGCCTTGTCTATTGTAAGTTGTAGCCCCCTTTTCAAATATTAATTGATGTGAAAAAACTAAAAATGGAACTGCCTTTGATCCAGTGATTCCACTGCTGGAAATGTACCCTAAGAATCCCGAGTCACCTGTTCAAAAGAACTTAGGCACCCCTATGTTCATGTACCCCTATGTGGTACTATTTACAATAGGAAAGAGCTGTAAAAGCCTAAGTGCCAATCAGTATATGAGTGGATCAAAAAACTATGGTACATTTACACAATGGGATCCTATGCAGCAGAAAGAAAGAAGGAGCTCCTACCCTTCATGATACCATGGATGGAACTGCAGAGTGTTATACTGAGTGAAAAAAGCCAGTCTGTGAAAGACAAATACCACATGATCTCACTGACACGTGGAACCTAATGAACGAAACAAATGAACAGAATAGTACTAGAGACATGGAAATAACGAACAAACTGACAGTGAGCAGAGGGGATGAGAGAGGGACATAAGGGGGGGAAGAAGGGGAAGTGAAGGGTCTAGTGAAGAAATGTCTATAAAGGACCCATGGGCACGGACAACAAGGTTGGAATTGACTGCGGAAGCAGGGGTAGGTGGGGCAGGGGAGAGCAACCAGGAGAAAATTGGGACAACTGTAATTGGACAAGAATGAAAAACAGAAATTATCAAAATTTAATTTGATTTGAAGGCAAATCTTATGTGTAATATACCTCATTTTCAAAGACTGAGAGCTACAATGTGTATAGTTTACAATGTGTCTGTTTTATTACCTGCTTAAGATGACCAACTACACTTTCCACAGTTCCTTCATAACACTTGACACCTGGCAATGACACGATTTGTTTAAAAGATAGATTTGTACTAACCACATACGAAGTGGAGAGACAATGCGGTAGCTTGTGTGTTCAGTGGATTGAATGGCAGCCTGGGAATCAAGAGCACTTGCCTAGGTTGTGGGCCAGGTCCCCAGTAGGGGGTATGCTAGAGGCCACCACACATCGTGTTTTCTTTCCCTCTCTCCTTCCCCTCCCCCCTCTAAAAGTAAATAAATAGGATCTTAAAAAAGAAGTAGAGAGACCGGACTATATGGTGATTCTTTGCCTGTTTCTGTTTCTGAGTTTAAGGCCATGTCTTCACTGTCCTATAAGAAACATTTGCTGATTTTGACAATTTAGGGGCACAGTGAAAAGCAGAGAAAAATAATTACAAAAACAAAGGCAACATATGTCATCCCTGAGGCTGCATAATTTTCTTTTGAGTGGGTTTTTCCCAGATAACTCATTTTAGACTAACACACATGCTAAGCCAATTGTTTGCAGAGTAAAAGCATCAGTCACATGATGGTTTCTCTCTCCAATGCTGTAATGTAAATAAACTTTTTGATGGTATAAACACATTTCTTCATTTTATTTGTTAAGTAAATTAAAAAATGGATTTCCCAAAAATTCAGCTTAAAACTTTAAATAATTTTGCCTTCTCCTCCCCAAATAGGAAAACTTCTGCTACCTTTAATTTTTTTTTACCCAAAATGCACATTCTTTTATGTAAATAAATTGCATGGTTTAACAACCATACTTTTCACTTCATGATTTTCTGACCTCAATTATTTTCATAATGTGACAGGTAATAAGTAATAATGTTGTTCATGGGACTTTCAAAAATTACACTTAAATAATGAGTTCAAACAATATTACGGAATGTATTTTTAATTTTGCAAATGTAATTTTACTTTGATTTTTATGTTTCACACAGTTGACATCCAGTATCATTGTAGCGTAGTTTCAGGTGTACAGCATAGTGGGCAGACCCTTACATAACTTGGGAAGTGATCCCTGAATAAGTCTAGTCCCCACCCAGCACTCTGTGTGGTTATTTGAATATTATTTACTGTATTTTCTATCCTTTACATCTGCATAACTTTCTCACTACCAATTGGTAGAATTATCTTTTAGAATTTCTCATATGTAGCAGGGTTGCACATCAATTGAAAGTTTTACAATCTGCGGTTTATTTGTTACCTTTTTCCCCTTTGGTAAGAACATTTCAGATCCATGTCTGAGTGAACTTCAGTTATACAATACAGTGTTATTGACTGTAGCCGCCATGTGATACATTAGATCCTTAGGCTTCTTCAACTTCCAATGGAAAGTCTGTACCTTTTACCAACTTCTCCTTGTATTCTTACTCCCAGCCCCTATCAACCTTTGTTCTCTGAATTTGTTAGTTTTAAATTTCACATGTACATGATACCATGCAGCATTAGTCTTTCTTTGTCTCACTTATTTCACTCAGCAAAATGCCTTCAGGTTCATCCTGGTCACCAATGAGAGAAATTTCTTTTTCTCATGCCTGAGTAATAATTCATTGTGTGAATCTGTGTGTGTATAACTTCTTTTAATCCATTCATCCATTAAACACACTGAGGTTGCTTTCATACCTTAATTACAGTGAATAATGCTTCAAAGAACCTGGGAATACAGATTCTTCCTCATAATAATTATGTCACTTTCTTTGGATACGTACCCAGAAGTGGGATTGCTGGATCATATGGTACTTTCCATTATAACTTAGCAATGATGGATAAACATTTCCTCTTTTCTTGACACAATATGAGACTTATGAAAAGAATTTCTATTAATACATAATAGATGACTCACATTTAATGTTTTATTTCTTCTGAGATTCATGTGTCATTTAACTTGTGTTTTCAAAACTACTCTTCATGCCCTCCCCCATTTTGGTTACATGGAATTTTTAAAAATCATATTTGTTCTCCTTCTACATAATTATAACATAACTACAGTGATATGTAGGAAGAAAACAAATTGGCTTTTGTCATTTACAACAAATATTTCTATTAAAATACAGACAGCTATTGATGATTAGAGGATGAATTAATGAATATTATAATGAGTAGCAATTTAATATTTCAATCTCTTACATTATAGTATAGTACAATGTTGTTTAATGTTTTTTCCTTGTCAGAGATACTTGTATCAGGGGAAATATAAATTCCTTATATAGAAATAACAAATTTAATGTAGCCATTTAAAAAAACAAGGGCAGAAAGATTGAGAAGCTAAGTTTGGGCATTAATATTTGTGACAGTTACCCTAAGTTGAAAATGCAGTCATTCCTCAGAATATTAGTGACAGATATCATTGAGTACCTGCTGCCAATGGGATTGTGATTTTATCTTTTTCCATTATAACTAGGAGACAAAGAGTGCATAAATAAGTTGCAGTAATGTCAGTATTTAGTAACTTTGTCCAAGAGTAGGACTAAAACATCTAAGATACTCTTAACAAGACCTAAATTTTCAGTGTTTGTGAATTTTAAGATGGAGGTAAGGTAAGAGTAGGGTGGAGAAGTTTTCTGTCCCAGAAATCTTCGGGAATATGCAAGTGATTTCTCAGGGGCACTTACGAATGCACAAACTAAATGACACTCGACAAGCTCAGTCTCCTAGATTCTGGAGGGGTGTGATGAGATAAGCCATCTTAAAATTGCCCAAGTGTAAGAATTTCCTGTTCAACCTTTAAGTGACACAGTGATGAGAAATCTACTTTTTTCATTCTCTGCCTCACCCTCAGTCTTCAGGGGCAGTGTGTGAGGACCACAGACACTGCTTGTGGACGGGGTCAGCAGGTCTCCCACGAAGGATGCACGGCTCTCTGGCTCCCAGAGGTATGTGTCTCTCCTCGCCTGTCTCCCTACTGACCCGGTTCATTTAATGGGAAATCACAAATGCTAGATGTGATACAAACAAAGTACAATTAATATACAATCAAAGCAAAAAAAAAAAAACCACTGGTGTTCATTTTTGTATAATTTATGGTAAAAAGTAAAATATGAAAAAAATTTCAAATTTTTGCCTGTGCAAAATTACTAACAAGCATACCACACACATATTTTGGTTTTAAAATCAGGATAACTTAAATGAAAAGCTGTAAGTATCCTGACAAGGAGCAGTTAAGTTAGGATTTTGTAATTAGTAGATATAATTATATATGTGTATTACTTCATAATTAATCCAGACCATAAAAATAGATTCTTAAATGAATTAATCAAATCATGAAGGTCAAACATAATTCTTCAAAAATGCATTTCAGTTCAATAAAAGCTGTTTGACTTGCAGTAAAAATCAAGATTTAGTAGTCTCTATAAAATGGTTATTTAAACTTAATTATAAACAATCAAAAGATTTTTAGAAATGGACAAAACATTGCAAAAAGAGATGCCACGTTGATTAGATACTGTGGCAGGAATTGCTACACTCACTGATATAAGTAAAAAGAGTAACATGGCAATTGTGTTACAATAATTAACTGAAAAGCTTGTAAATGTCAGATTGAGTATTAAGTGTTTTACATGCATTGTATCTCACATATTTTCATTCCCACTTTAATTAGCAAACTCGGTTGCAAGACAGTAATTTTAAAGGTTGCACGTTGTAAATTTCCAAGGCAGACTGTATTCCAAATGTCACTGATTGCAGCATCCAATGACTGAATTATTAAATTACATTTTCTGATTTATTACATTTTACTGTGTACTAAAGGTACCTTCACAGAATTTGACAGCCAAGGGATTTTTGCACCAATAGTGTTCCTCCATAAATGATCTACAACACTTTTATGTATCACTTTTTGTGTTTTCATACCTCAACCATTAAATAAATTACAAGTTACTGGTGCAAAGTATGTTAAAAAATTCTTTGAGTTCTATTGCTTTTATTATTTATTGAGCTTTGGGTAACTTTAGTGGGTCATGTAACATTTTTAACATAAAATATTTCATTAAAATTTAACTGATCTCTCAGAACTCTACAATTATTCAAAATAAAATATTTGATAGTATGTCTACTGTCCTTTGACCTAATGATTGTAAGTGACTAAATTCCATCAATTCATTGTAATTAATTACCATATATGCAAATACTACTATTCCTCCAACTTTAAAACACTGAATCTTTAAATATTGTTGGATTTAGAAATTGTCATTAAAATTGGTGCATTTTTTAATACAACATTTTAATTTTCACAGATATTCTAACAGTGTTAAAATGTTTCACTGGAATCTGACTTTATACAGATATTATTCTGAACTACTTTATTCTTTACTAACTTGTTACTTTTCATTGCTTCAACCAATAATATCAGGTCAAACAGAATATCATTTTAAAAACCATTATTCTCTCAGAAACACCTATTTGAATCTGTAAGTTGATTAGAAGAACACTTCACATTGGTCACATGCAAAGTGAGTAGTTTCTTATCTCACACTCTACCCACACTGACTTTCCTAGGGATCCTGTTGGTACTCACATCACCTATTTACACTGAAATACTGTCACCATAGGTACCATCCCTGACGTTACTCAGCTGCAGAGATGGATCTCCAGCGAGAAAACAACTCAGAATTGAATCTGGCTAAGGACTCCAGGAGAAAGCAAAGGAAAAGCAAGGACATGAGAAGTTTCATTTTACCAACGGAACAGCAAATGTCCTCTGTGGAAATAGAGTTTCAAAATGCTTCTCAAGATCTTCAAGAGAATGACAAGGACCATTGCACAGGTGACACATTTGACAGACACACAGTATACCTGTTCTGGGATGTGCAGTTGGCGTGAAGAAGTGTGGGGGAAAGGGTAGGGAATTAGCTGACATAGTTTTTCATTTGTGAAGATCAGAGCTTAAAGTTGCAGAACAGTGTCTTAACATGAAATCTGAGCACTGATTTATTCAGACTTGGTTGTAAGGTGTACTCTTTGACCAGCAACTCAGGGAGGATTATATTTCCTGACAGTGCAGTGCTATAATCTGGGGGGGAAGATTGCAGTGGAAGACTTGCTTTGCAGATGGTTCAAGTTTATTTATATGATTCCCTGTTCATTTGGGTTCTCCCTGAAAACTGTCCAACCAATGTCTCCATTTGTTTCTCTCTTGCCGCAGATTCACCTTCACCACCAGGGAAGCTCATTGCTGGGATCCTGGGAGCTATCTGCCTTATCTTGATGTACACTGTAGTAAGAATGGTTCTCTGTAAGTCGTCGAATATTTTAAAAGAACTTCTCACTGTAATGAATCTCAATGCCTCTAAACATTTTAATATATTATGGAATAGAGCTCTCATTTTAAAGTAAGCATTTAGATAAATGTGGAATGTTATTCAGAATTATTCAAGTGCATAAATAAGAGAATGCTTATAGAGAGCTTTTTACATCTATTTGAATATTTTGATTTCATTACTCAAATATATGCTTTAGAAATCTAAAAGACCTTATTGAGAAATACAAATTAATTCTTGAGATTGTTTAAACCAATATTGTAAGAATGGTGAAGTGTGATTCTAAAGTCTTTTGAAATATTCTTCCCCCAAATCTTTACATTTTTATTAATTGTTTTGGTGAAATCAATTTTATTTCAGATCTGCTCCTAAACAGTTCACCAAATTTCAAACTAAGAAACTAAAATTATGATGTTTTAATTCTATCAGCATTAATTTTCATTTTGGGAATCACTGTAATGTTTTCTAGGTACTGTAAAACTGGAGAGGAGCCATTTGTCCACAGCAGCAAGGGTGGAAAAAGATACATTATGATTTTCAAAGTTCTATTTTTAGTACAGCTTATATTTTTCTCTATTCTGTGGATGGCAAAAATATAATATATTTATGGTGGAAGAGTATAAATTATAAAATATGGCAATAAATGTTTATAACTAATGATTATAGGGGAGTGCTTTTTTCTTATACAACAATGTGAAGAATTATGCATTGGAAATTACCACATCCACCCCAGGCTCGGTGTCTCAGCTGATCTGAACGTTGTTTGGTGCACTGAAATATAGCAGGTTTGGTTCCTGGTCAAGGCTCATACCTAGGTAGCGTGCTCGATCCCTGTTCAAGGCACGTGTGGGAGGCAACTCATCGATGTTTCTATCTCACATCACAGTTTACTCTCTTTCTTTCCCTTCCTGTCTCCTTAAAATCAATCAGCATATCCTCGAGTGAGGACAAAAATAAATGAATAAAATAAAACCACCGTACCAATTGTGACCAATGGGATTAAATGTCCTACTGCTCTAAAAGAGGAACAAATAACGTTCCTTCTCTTAAAAAAAAAAAGCGGTCACATTCATTAACATCGTAGGCATGAGAAACTGGATATATTCGCTTATTTATTTATTTATTTAATTTTTAATTGTTTTATTTATTTATTTATTTATTTAATTTTTATTGTTCGAGCGCAGTAGTCTCCCCTTTCCCCCACCACCCTCCCCCGCCCCACCCATGCCCACTCCCCACCCTCAAACATACCCCTGTTGTCTTTGTCCGTGGGTCCTTTCTACATGTTCTTTGATGACCCTTCCCCATCTTTTCCCCGTTATCCACCTCTCCTCTCCCCTAAGGTTACTGTCAGTTTGTTCTTTATTTCAATGTCTCTGGTTCTATTTTGCTTGCTTGTTTGTTTTGTTGGTTAGGTTTGTTGATTTGTTGTAATAGGTGAGATCATATGTGTGTTTTTTTTTTAATATGGGCACAAATAGTTGGGGATGAGAGATATAACCTTCCTCCCAGATGCGTATGAATGCATTTTGCTTCATATGTATCAGCCTGTAAGTGTGCATAGGTATTGTGCTGATATATGCCTGTATCTATGCATATATGTAGGTTAATTTTATTTTTGTATTCAAATTGTGTTCCATTAAAAATTTATAATTTTTATGTTCACCAGTGCCTCTGAACACTTCAAAATATTACAGAATTAACTCTCATGTTAAAGTATACCTTTAGACTAAGTACAAAATTGTTATCCTGAATTTCTCCAGGTATAAACATCAGAATGATTTTAGAAATTAATTTATAAATATGTACATACATAACAAAAGTTGTTATTAATATAAATAAATTTTTGTAAGATTATATGGAACTTTTCACTTTAATATTCATCAGTGCCTCTAAATACTTCATAATATTATAGAACTTATTTAAATTATGCATTTAGACTGATTGTAGAATGGTTATTTTGAATATGCCAAGTGCATGACTAATATTGATTGTCAAGAGTAGTTTATATATATTCATATATTCTGATTTCATAATTCAAACATGTGTTTTTGAAGGCTGGAAGACGTTAGAAATACAACCTCTTTTTGAGATTGGTTAAACAAAATAATGTTAAGAGATATGAAGTTTGGTCCTATAGACTTTTTATATATTTACCCTGAATGGTTATTACTTCATTAACTTTTCCTGGTAAAATAAATTTTATTCCAGATTATTTCAACCCTAAGCCATATGCCACATTTCAAAGTACTATGACTTGTGTAGATTAATTTTCAAGGGTGACTTTAATTTTTGTAGCCCCTGCAGCACTAGCGCAGGACTATTCCTCCCCAGTGACGAAGATCCAGAAAGGTACAAAATTTTCAAAGTTCTTGTGTTAGCACAGTTTATATTTTGTCTCGGTCTTAGGCTAGGCCAAAATAATGAGAGATTTTTTGGGGGGACATAAATTATAGAATAGGTTATAATTGTTCATAAATAATATTTACGGAAGAGTGCTTTTTCTTATGCAACTATATAAAGAAATATTCATTTAAAATCTCCATACCCATTGTTGCCCGTCGGCTCAAACTTCCCACTGTTATAGTATGACAAAATAAGTAATTTTACTATTCTTAAGAGGTGGTTTCATCCACTGACTCTTGGACGGGTACAGAGTGGCTATTTGTGTGTGTGTGTTTCCATAAATTAGGGGGTGAGCAGCTGACTTTTCTGTGTTTGTATGAGTGTGTTTTGCATTATATGTACCAGACTCTGAGGATACATAGATAAATTACGTACATATGTGTTTATACTTGTGCAATTATGTAAGTTACTTTTCATTTTTAAACTTCAAGTTGTTATTGGGAAATAATTCATAATCTTTCCCCAGCATATTCTTGTGGTCATTGTCCACTGGAGTTCTTTACATATTCCAACAACTGCTATTACATCAGCACTGAAGAGAAAACATGGACTGAGAGTTTGACGGCCTGTGCTTCTAAGAACTCTAGCATGCTCCACATAGATAACGGAGAAGAAAGGGTGAGATATCAAGCATTTCATATACTTCATTAATGGTTTGTTTCAGTCAATACTGTATTTGTAGCATTCATCCATAGTTTTGTACATATTTGCAGCTATTTAAAGTCTGTGTAATATTCCATTGTTTGACTTTATAATGTTTTGTTATGCTGTATACCAGTGATGCACATTTGGTTTTCATAGAAAACTGCTTCTGTATATGCTTGGTTTCTAAAATTCTTTAATTTTAGCTACTGTGAAGGACACTAACCACACCACAATTGAGAAGATCGATTACACAGGGAATAGGCCCATTCGATTACAAATCAGATCACAAAACACAGTGGGCAGTCCTCCACAGCCCTGCTCCTCAGTATCCATTCTCTCACCTCCTCTCCTCCTGCGCTGCTTACCCACTGGGCTGACTTTGATATTATAGAGTCTCTTTGCTTGTTTTCGAACCTCATATAGATGAAATCATAAAGTATACTTTTCCTTCCTGTCTTTTTTCACTCCCACATGCTGTGGTTGCTTTTATCTACATTGCATTTATCTGCTCTTAGTTAATTTTCACTGCTGACTTATGTGAATGGAACATTTTAAAATCCATCTATCTGATGCCTTTCATTGGGGATGTGAGTCACATGCCCTCAGGGATGCCTTTCTAAGTTCATTTTTTTGGTCACAAAATCTTCTTTGCTGGTCCCACCTCCATCCCATCTACCTTGAGTTCTCTTAGGGAAAGGAGAAGCACCTGCTCTGGTTCCTTTTGTTAGCAGGTGTCCTGATGGATCACCTTGCAGGCCTGCCTGGAGTTGCTGGGCAGCTTCCCTCTGCAGAGCAGAGGAGCAATGGCTTCCTTCGGCCACCTCCTGTTGTTAGGCTGGGTACTGGGAAGCATCAGGCCTCAGTCACTTTCATGTGGGTGGGAGTATAAGATACTGTCTCACACTGTTTTTCCCCAATCCTGGTGTACCAAATTATTTTCCTTCTTTTTTTTTCATTTTTCAGGGTTCTCTTTGAGTTATATTTTTTATGACTTACAGATTTATAACTGTAGTCATCAGAAAAATGAGTCTCTGACACCTGGACCATTAGATTCCACAAACACAAAAGAAGATCCCTACAAGGCTTATCTGCTTAAAGAATGGCACAGGGCCCCCCAAACCAATATTTTAGTTTTAGTGACTTTTATTTATTTTAATTATATTTTATTGATTATGCTATTAGAGTTTTCCCAGTATTGTCCCCTTTGCCTCCCTCCACCCAGCACTCCCCCACTCTCAGGACACCCCCATCTCCATTGTTCATATCCATGAGTTACACCTATAAATTCTTTGGCTACTCCATTTCCTATACTGTACTCTACATCCCCATGTCTGTTCTGTAACTACAAATATGTAGTTCTTACTCTCACTTCTTCTACCATTCCCCTAAACCACCCTCCAATCTAGCAACCATCAAAATGCTCTCTGTAATTCTGTCTGCTTCTCTTTGCTCTTCTTGTTTGCTTAGTTTGTTTTTCAGATTCAGTCGTTGTTAGATATATATTTATTGCCGTTTTATTGTTTACGGTTTTGATCTTCTACTTTTTCCGTTTGTCCTTCTTAAATAAACCCCTTTAACACTTCATGTTCTAAGGGTGTGGCGATGATGAACACATCTATTTTTTTCTTTTCTGGGAAGCGTTTATCTGCCCTTCAATTCTAAATGATAGCTTTGCTGGGTAAAGCAATTTTGGCTGTAGGTCCCTGAGTTTCATGACTTTGAATATTTCTTGCCAATCCCTTCTTGCCTGCAAAATTTCTTTGACAAATAAGTTGACAGTCTTATGGGAATTCCCCTGAAGGTAACTAACTGCTTTTCTCTTTCCTGCTTTTAAGATTCTCTCTTTATCTTTCACCTTTGGCATTTTAATTATGATGCATCTTAGAGTAGGTCTCTTTGTATCTATCTTGTTTGGGACTCTCTGCACTTCCTGGACTTGCATGTCTATTTTCTTCACCAAATTAGAAAAGTTTTCTTTCATTAATTTTTCAAATAGATCTGCCATTTCTTGCTCTTTCTCTTCCCCTTCTGGCACCCCTATGATGTGAGTGTTGGATCTCTTGATGTTGTCCCAGAGGCAGCTTATACTACCCTCATTTTGGGGGGATTCTTTTTTTCTTCTTGTTCTGTGTGGTTGTTTTTTGCTTCCTTATGTTGCAATCATTGATTTGAGTATTGGCTTCATCCACTCTACTGTTGTTTCCCAGTAAGTTGTTCTTTATTTCAATTATGCATACTTAATTTCTGACTGGATCTTTTTATGTTGTTGAGGTCCTCACTAAGCTCCTTGAGCATCCTCAAAACCAGTGTTTTGAACTCTGCATCTGACAGATTGCTTATCTCTGTTTTGCTTGGTTCTTTTTCTGGAGTTTTGATCTGTTTTTTCATTTTGGCCATGTTTCTTTGTCTCTTCATTTTGGCAGCCCCCTTGCATTTGTTTCTATGCATTACATAGAGCTACTTTGGCTCCATGTTTTGGTAGTGCGGCCTAATGTAGTAGGTGTCCTGTAGGGTCCAGTGGCACAGCCTCCCCTATCAACCAAGCTAGGTACTCAAAATGTGCACTTAGTATGGGCTGAGTACCCCTTCCTGTTGCAGTGGAGCCCTGGGTGCTTTTGGCAAGTTAATGGGAGTGATTTACCCAGGCCAGTCAGCTGGAAGGACTGGCTGTTACCACTGACCACCCACCTCTGCCCTCTGTGCAGGATCAGCTGTGCAGAGGCAGGGCGGTGGTACTCCAACATGGTCTGCATCTGTCCTCTGGGTGCACAAGTCTTGGGGTTTCCTGAGTGGTGCAGGCCATGGTTTGCCCCTACCTGTGGTTGGCCCAGGGCCATCCAGCCTCAGCTATAGAGCAATCTGAGATGGGTACTAACTGTGCTGGGATTGGAGATTCCCAGGTGAAACCCATCTGTGAATTTAGTCTGGCTACTGTTAGTGCAATACCTGGGACCACTTGGCAAGAGGTGTGGTATGGGGAGGAAAAGTAGGTAGATGGAATTCACTGAGGCCAGCTATTGCTTGTTGGAAAGGATTTAGGAAGTTGTGAAGCATGAGCCAATACTAGACATTCATATGGAAAAGTCACTGTTAATATCTGTAAGTTGGGAGGAATGGAGCCTCAGGTGATTCCTAAGGCCTGGCAAACATTATTACCTAGGTCAATTGAGTCTTAGATATGGTACCCACCCCTCAGCTCAATGGCTCTGCCCACCTTTCTGTCTAGGACAAAGCTGTTCGGTAGCTCTCACCTTGATGCCAGACATTCCAGTCCCTCCCTGTATATGTCACTGGTGCCTTTCAAACTGGTACCACAGTGCTGGAGCTCAGAGGGAGTGAGTCTGTGCATGTTCACATGTGGGTTCTCTGAGAGGAGCTGCATGGGACTCCAGAAGTTCCTCCACTGACTCAATTCCTGCTGTTTTTTGCAGTCAGAAATTATGGGACTTATCTTCCTGGCACTGGAACCCTAAGCTGGAAGGGGGTGTGGTGTGGATCTGGGACATCTTACTCCCAAAATATTCCTCCTGAAATTTTATCCACAACACATGGACGTGGCACCAGTCCATTCAGCATCTTCAACTCTCCTACCAGTCTCGATGGATGTGGTTTCTTTTTTTTTTTTTAATGTACTTATTTATTTATTTTAAATCAGTATTTTTTAATTGTTGATATTGTACAGTTTTCTGTCTTTTATAATTGTCAGACTTCCATTCAAGTGGATTTCTGATGATTCTGAGTAATTTAGCTTAATTTTTATTTAGTTGTGATTGTTTGAGGAGGCAAGCTGTATTTCCCTATGCCACCATCTTCCCCTTTATTTTCTTAATTATAATCCCTTAATTAAAAAAAAAAATTGAATCATTGAAAAACAGTAGAAAACTACACTGATTTAATTATGGAATCAAATACATTGTATAAATGTTCAGAAACTTATTTAAAACCTTGTGGTGTTAGATTTGTCAACAAGGGTAACAACTAAAGTACATATGGCAAAATATTCCTTATTAACTTAAGAGGAAAAATGATGCATGTTTAGGAGTTAATTTTAAATTGAATGTACAAAGTTGCTAAACATTTTTGACAGTATGAAAACTGATTTTAATACATCTTTAATAAAAGTCTTAATATATCTTTGTGTTAGATTAGGATCTAACACTCTGATTTTGTTCTCTAAATGAAGGTTCCTATGACACAATACACTACATGCAACTTAAAAAATATAATGAAAACTTTCAGAATGATTAAATATTTTTTTTTATTTTGGGGTAGAAATTTCTGGCCCCCCTATCACCTGCATCATGGATTGGAGTTTTCCGTAGAAGCAGTGATCATCCATGGATGTGGATAAATGGTTCAACTCCCACACTAGAGTGAGTTTTTTTTTTTTTTATTTTGTGCTATGTGAAAGGAAACCATAAAAGAGAACAGTTCAAAAGAGTTTTATTAATACATTTGTTTAAGTTGAATTGTGAGCATTATGTTCAGAGTTAATGAAATGGTGATATAAATATTAAGAATGACTACCTAGCTTTCTCAATGACCAACTCTTACTATATTGTATGGAAAATATCACTGTCCATGTTAAAATATTCTGTTATGCTCTCATAGAATATGCTACTTGTTGTTCCACAGATTGCCATCAGACAACATAAAAACAAAATTGTGCATTTTCTCCATTGCAGGATTGCAGAATCATCATCTGGTAACGGAAACTGTGTGATGTCACATGATTTTGGCCTCGCATCAAGTACTTGTGAATCTTCAAAAAGATATACTTGCAAGCATAGGATTTATGGTTAAAACTTGGATTCTGCTGGTAACTATTTTTCATGAAATGGAAATAATGTTATGATTGTATAGTCTTTAGATGAATTATTTGTTCTAGTAATGAAAAAATTCCATAAGTCTCACTGGAAAATAATACACACATCCAAAAGTACAGATATACTTTCTCTTAGTGTCTGTCAACTTTTGCTCAACATTATGCTTGTGACATTCAACTTTTCTAAAAGGTCACATGTTGTGTGAGTCAATTTTCTTTAACCATGTAGAAGCTTTTTATTTTGATGAAGTCCTATTTGTTATTCATTCCTTGATGTCCCTTGCTCTAGGGGACATATCAGTGAAAATATTGCTACATAGAATATCTGAGGTTTTCCTGCCTATGTTCTCCTCTAGGACTTCTATAGTGTCACAAATTATTTTTCAGCAGTTTATCCATTTTGAATTATTTTTGTGTATGGTATAAGTTGGTGGTCAACTTTCATTTTTTTGCTTGTAGCTATCTAGATGTCCCAACACTGTTTGTTTGTTTTCACCCTTTGTTTGACACAATTCCTATAAAAATACAATGGAATATTTCACAGATAGAGAACAAACATTTCAAGAATTTATATGGAATTATAAGTGGCCCCCAAAAGCTGCAGCAATTTTGAGAAAGAACAAAGTAAGAGGGATTACAATACCTGAGATCAAACTATATTACAAAGCCTCTGTAATCAAAGCAGTCTGGTACTGGCATAAGAACAGACATATAGATGAATGGAACAAAATAGAGAAGCCAGAATAAACTCATGTCTCTGTGGTCAGTTAATATTAGAGAGTTTTTATTATCAAAGCTATATTGGAAAACATTGTTCTTTTTCTGTTCCCTGCAAGACTTTTTATAAAAGTATTGCTATATTTTTTAAGTTGTTCATCCTTTTTATTATTTTCTTCTTTTCCTCACAATATTTTTGTTGTTTACACTATTACAGATGTCCCTATTCCCTCCACTTTTTGCCCACCTTACCCAGTCCCCACCCTCATTCCCTCTGGCCATAATCTCACTGTTGTCCAAGGTTATGCAGATAAGTTCATTGGCTTATCCCTTCACCTTTTTTCCTCCAGTCCCCTCTACCACCCTTCTTCTGACAGATGTCAGTCTGCTCCACATATCAATACCTATATTTTATTTTGTTCATAAGTTTATTTTGCTCTTTAGATGCCATATAAACGTGAGCGCATATGGTATTTGTTTTTTTCTGATATCACTTGGGATAATAATCTCCAATACCGTCATACTTTTAGTGGTACTTTTCAGTACTAATGCCAACAGAGCTTGAAGAATGCTTTTGTAGGAAATTTATAAACTGAACTCAATTCCTGTAATGCAACCTAACTCTATGCCTTAGGAAACTAGAAAGAACAAATGGAGCACAAAGTCAGCAGAAGAGAGGAAATAAATATTAGAACAGAAATAAATGAACTGACAACTGAAAGACAATAGAGAAGATTAAACAAACTGAGAGTTGTTTCTTTGAGAAGATAGACAAAATTGACAAACCCTTAGCTAGACTAATGAAGTAAAAAAGAGATGGGACCCAAGATAACAATATTATGAATGATGAGAAGATATTAACGGAAACCACAGAAATTAAAAGGGTCATAAAAGATTACTATGAAATATTGTATGCCAACAACTGGACAATTTGAAAAAGTAGAGATATTTTAGAAACATACACTTATGAAGACTAAATCAAGAATATATAGAAATTCAAATAGACCAATTACTAGTAAGGAGATTGAATCTATAATAAAAAAATCCCACTGAAGATAAACCCAAGACCATATGGCTTCTCTGGAAAATTTTACCAAACATGTAAAAGAGAATGGACACCAATTATTCACAAGCTCTTCCAAAAATTAAAGAGGAGTGAACACTCTCAAGCTCTTTTTATGAGGCCAGCATCATCCTGAAACCAAAACCATAGAAGGGTACTACGTGAATAGAAAACTACAAGATAAAATCCCTGATAAATTGAAAAGCAAAAATTCTCAATAAAATGCTAACACACCAAATTTAGCAGAGAATTAATAGATCATTCACCATGAGCTAATGGGATTTACACCTGGGATGCAAGGATGGCTTAACACAGACAAATTAATTAATGTGATATATCACATCAACAGAATAAAAGAAAAGAATTCTATGATTATCACCATAAATGCAGAAAAGCATTTGACAAAATCCAACATTTACCATGATAACAACTCAAAATATTGGACATAGAGAGTACATATTGCAACCAAAACAGTAGTATTTTATACATTAATGACAAAATTTTTGCCAGAGAAATAAAGAAATTAATTCCATTTACAATAGAATCAGGAACAGTAAAATACTAGGAATGTATTTAACTAAAGAGGAGAAAGATCTCTATGCAGAAAATTACAAGATATTGATGAAAGAAATTGAAGACACGAATAAATCAAAGGTATTCCATGTTCATGTATTGGAAGAATTAATCGTGTTAAATTGCCAATACTGCAAAAATCTATCTGTAGGTTCAATGCAATCCCTATCAAGATTCCAACGACATATTTTACAGAAGTGGTAGAAAACACTCCTGTGTATATGAAACCACAAAAGGCTTTGAATAGTCAAATACATCTGAGGAAAAAGAACAAAGCAAGGGTATCACACTTCCTGATTTCAAGCTATACTACTATAAAGCTATAGTCATAAAATACTGTGTGATCTCATCTGTAAAATCCAAAAACGACAACAAAAACAGGTAATAGAAAAAGAGATCAGACTTGTGGTTCCAAAGGTGAGGATTTTGGGGAGAGAATGAATTAAAGGAAGGTGGTCAAAAAGTCAAAGTTCAGCTCTAAAATAAATAAGTACTAACAAAGTAAGTACAACATGACTATGGCTAACCCTGCTGTGAGAGACACAGTGGTTTACCTAGTGTCTGCAGGGTGCACATTACAGGACTCCCAGGAAATGCCTGAAACCATGGAAAGTACTGAACTCTGTTGTATACTATATTTTTCCTACATGTGCATAACTATGATAAAGTTTAATAAATTAGACAAATTAAGAGATTAACAATAATAATCAATAATTACACAGAACAATTATAACAATATAAAGTAACAGTTTTGTGAATGTGTTCTCTGTCAAAATATCTTACTGTGCTGTACTCACCCTCCTTCTCCTTGTGATGATGTGAGATGATAAAATTTCTACGTGATAACATGATTTGAGTTGAATGACATAGGGATTGGGACATAGCATTAGGTTGCTGGTGACCTTCTGTGAAAATGTCAGATAGAAGGTTATTAGTTTTTGATGATGCTAGATCAAGTCATGACAATGCTGATGGATGGGTGTCAGGAGCAGACCATGCCAGTGGTTAGAGATAGAGAGTTAAAGGGTTTTTTTGCTGAATAGTTTTGATAGGACACTGTAACTGGAAGCTGCCATGTCTTTCTTTTCATTTCATGAATATGTCACTGCAAAGGTTGTAATCCTTATCATATGGGCAACTTTAATGCTGCATTCCATCCAATGATTTAATTCCAGGAGGTTCATAAAATAAAGGAGAGTTGAAAACAAGCACCATGATGATACCACAACAGCCTTTCTCAGAGATTTTGAACAGAAGTTCTGCAAGAGTCTTTAAAACATGCAATACCTGACTGTTTAGTCAAAGACACTGACCTCTTTTCCCTTAGATTGTCAATGTAAAAAATGACAACAACCAACACAATATCCATCCTGTGTGAATGCACTTCCTTCAACAATAAATATACAGGTCATAAATAGAGTTGAATCTTATTGATCATGTTGCATAATAAGCTTGTGTCTGATTGGTTATTTCTTTGTACAGAAATCCAGAAAGTATCCAGCCATGTAATATGAAAAATAGAGACACTTAAAGAAGATACAAGATATAAGAAATCTTGTACAAAGGACAATGACATCTCAGTCTCCTTCAAAGCAGGCACATTGGGACCTCACACAGTTCTCCCAGCATGTCTTCCACTCTTCAAAATACTCTGCAAAATCCTTTCTTTGATTTTCCATCAAATGTGCTGTTCTGTTTTCCTGAATCTAATCGATGGTCTGAAATCTCTTTCCTTTAAAAGGTGATTTTAGTTTTTGGAATATTCAGATGTTCCAGGGTACCAAATCTGGGCTATAAGGGTGCTGAGTCACCTGGGTGATTTGTTTCACACACACACACACAAAACAAACTGCAGGAGATGTGAAGCATGAGCAAGCACGTTGTTGTGATGAAGCTGAAATCACCAGAAGCCCATAGCTGCTGCTGTTTTTGTCCTATTGCATCCCTCAAGTGACAAAGGGCATTGAGGCAGCACTCCTTATGAATTGTTTGGCCTTAAGGGGCGTACTCATGACGGACAACACCTTCCCAATCAAAAAGCACAGTTAATGTGGTCTTGATCTTACTGCAACTTTGCTGTGCCTTCTTCAGGCGTGGAGACCCAGGTGACTTCCATAGTGACCACTGGTCCTTCATTTCTGGATCACAGCCACAGACCCACAGTTCATCTCCAGTTTTGACCATCTTGAGAAAATCTGGTTCATTGGTAGCAGTTTGAATCAGTCATTAGCAACTGCAGCACGATGTTCCTTCTGCTCAGGTAGCAGAGGCCACTGAAGGGATTTTCCGATGCTAAGATCCTGCATCAAAATCTAAGACATAGAGGAGGAAGATGGTGGTGTGGTAGGAGGGAGCAGATACCACTTCTTACACATGGGAGAAAAACCTAGCTGATCTACAAAGGAACAGAGCAAAGAGCCAACAGTACCCCAGCACATATGAAAATAGGAGACCAAGAATTGTAGCGGACATTGATAAGCCAGATGGTAAGGAGAGTGCTTCAGGACAATAAGGTCCCAGTGACCAGTGCAGGGACCAGAGTGGAAGAAGCCCCAGGCCCAGCACCCCCTGGTTCTGCCACAGGGTTCTTGGGAGAGAGCTAGGTCTGCCGCTCCCTCCCCAGCCAAATGAGGTTTGAGCAGCACCAGAAGAGACCTGGTTGCTTGAAGTCACAGAGGGGGGAATAAGGACTGAGTGGCAAACACACAGAGGCTGTGAGCACCCACAGAGTCTGTGGATGCTGACTGGGGAGAATCGAGAGTTGGGCCAGGATGGGCCCTGGCCCGGATAGTCCCTGGTCTGGTTGGACAATTCGGGTGTGTGAAAGAGCAGGCCGCTGTGTGGAGTGGCAGGCTTGAGTAGGAGGAATTTCTCAAAAAGAAAAAGTGAAAAAAGAGACACTGTTTGGGGAATTCTCCTGCAGCAGTCCCTCTGGCCTCCTCCCCACCCAGCTGGGCAACCCTCCCAAGGTGGTGTGGAAGGCTGCAAGTATATTCCTGTAGCCCTGGGAAGAGTGCACACCCGAACACGTGGGACCTGGGGCCACCTGGCCGAGTGTGCTCCCACAAACTGGGGAGGGTGAGTCCTGCAGAAGGCCAGCAGACCACACCCATAACCCTGGGGAGAGTGTGCTCTGAGGACTGCCTGGATGCCACAACTAAAAGCCTGGGGAAAGGCGCCAGGCTAGCCCTGGGGAGAGTGCATGCAAGGCTGACTGAGTGCTGATCAGGAAGGGAGAAAGACAAATACCATATGATCTCACCTTTAACCGGAACCTAATCAACAAAACAAACAAACAAGCAAAATATAACCAAAGACACTGAAATTGAGAACAGGTTGACAGTGATCAGAGGGGAGAGGGGAGAGAATTTCAGGGGAAAAGGGGAAGCGTTTACAGGAACAAGTATAAAGGACACATGGACAAAAACTAAGTGGGGGTGCAAATGGGAGGGAGATGAGGAGGGCTGGGGGTGGGCTGGGATGGGAGTAAAAGACAGAAAACTGTACTTGAACAACAATTAAAATAAAAACAAAACACAAAAGAACTAAGACACAGTAGTTTTTGGAATCCCCAGATCAGCTGCTAGTTCTTGCTCTGTCAGTTGCCCCTTTTTGTTGATTGCAGACCATACATGTCCAACATTCTCAGATGTTTTGTTTGTTGTAGACCTTCCAGGACATAGGTTACTTTTACCAGATTCTTGACCACCTTTGAAGCATTTCTGCCACACTTTATTGTTTGCACTGCACTCACTGCATCATCTTTGAAAGCCTTCTGAATCATCCAAGTAGTTTCCGTGGAGGAATATTTAAGCTTATCACAAAATTTGGTGCAGGTTCATTGCTCTATACTTCCTCAGTCATTTTGAATGTGATGGCCACACAGTACACATACTCACTCAATGGCGTCTACTGCCCCCACTGAATAGTACAGTGCAGTTGTCATTGTTCACATATGCACAGTCCAGACCACTCTCCTTGGCTGCCAGGTTGCATGGATTTCACAGAAACCATTCTCATTATATTAACTATGGCTGGACTTTTTTCAGACAGACCTCATCATATGCAAGTATGGGCACCTGATATTTTAAAAAGTCACATTGAAGCAAAAAGAGTAGGTAATACTATTATTATTTTCCTAAGTCAACCAAAATTATACCTACATTTTTTCACATCAGTAAAAATACTTTTTCGGTGTGCCACAGAATTTTAGTAATCAGTTAATTGTGCCAAGAGAGGTCAAAGGTCGGAAATCACTCGTCTGATGACACAGGCAGCTACTATGTGATTAGCAGTTGGGAACACGAACACTAACACTGTGACTACCCTGTGTATTCTTTATTTCTCTTAATTCTTACTCTATGAGAAGGTGGGTGTTAGCTGAACCTATCGTGATAATCATTTTGGAATATATGCAAATCAAACATTATGCGGTTAATTTTTGTTTCTTTTGATGCTCATGCGTTATTTAAATTGTCTTTCAGAAGTCTACTTTTCCTGTCCTTCCCATTTTTTAATAAGGAAAAACATTAAATTACCTTTGTTTTCACCATACATAGTTAGATTTGTGCTTTTGTCATTTAAAACAAATATTTCAATTAAATTAGAGACAATTAGTAGATATTCGAAAATGAATCGACAAAAATGTAATTAGTAGTTATGTAACAATTTAATCTCTGCCACAGTGATATAATTCAATATTGTTTAATGTTTTATCTTTCACAGAGATATTATCTTTACCAAGGGAAATCTAAATAATACTTAATAACAATAAAATGAAGAAATTTTAAGAACTAAAGCAAGAAATTAAGAAAAAAGTATGGGATTAGTGATTGTGACAGTTACCATAACAGTGAAAGTGTAGTGATTTTTCAGAATTTTGGTGACAAGTATCATGAAATATCTATTGTTTATGGAATTATGATTTTAAAATTGTTTCCATTGTAATAGAAATGCCATAATGAGAATATAAGGAAGAGAAATGTGTAATTCCAAAATTAAATCACCTGTCTAGGAGTAGAATTTAAACATACAAGATATTCTTATCAAGGCCTAAGATTTCAGAGTCTGAAAGTGATGAAGATGGAAGTAAGTTCACAGTGTGGGTGGTCCAGTCTTTGTTCCCTAACACCTTTCAGAGGAAGAAAACAATTTCCAGATATATTTGCCAAAGGACAAACTGAATGACATCTACCAGCCCAAAGTCTCCTAGATTCTGCAGGTGTGTGATGAGATATACAGTCTTCAAAATAGCCCAAGTGTAAGAATTTCCTGTTCAAATGTTAAGTGACACATTATTGAGAAATCTTCTTTTTGCACTCATGCCTCACTCTGAGCCGTCACAGGTCAGTCTGTGAAGACCACAGAGATTGTTTGTTTACGAGAGTTAGCTGGTCTCCCACTAAAGCATGCAGGACTTTCTGGCTTCCAGAGGTATGTATGTGTCTGTACTGTCCTGTCTCTCTCTTAGCCCATCTGATGTAGGGGGAGATTACACTGCAAGATGTAATATCAGTGAGGTATGATTAATATACAATCAAATCAATGAGAATATTGGTATTGTTTTTAAATAATTTGAAAAAAATAATCTGAAGTAAAAAATCAAGAATAAAATATGAACTGTGTTGAAGATATCTTGAACTATTCAAATTCTTGCCTGTGGAAAATTACTCAAGAGTATATATGGAAGAATAATTGAGTGTGTTAGTCAAAACAATTTAAACTAAAAATCTTATAAGAATTATGAAAAGGAAAAGCTATTTTTGATTTTATAATCAATATAGATATAATTATATATTATTTTATATTTAGCCCAGCCTTGAAAAAGAGATTTTTTAAAAATTGTATTAATTATGGAGGTCAAACATAATATTTTATGTACTTAATTAGATTAAATAAATGCATTTGCTTTCAATAAAAATCAGCATGAAGTATACTAATAAAATTCTAATTGAAGCTTAATAATAAACAATCAAATGACTATTTAAAAATTGAGCCACCATTGCTAGAGAGCATACCACATTGATAGACATTTTGCTTAATGAATTAAGCTACAGCATTCCCCTGCTTTGAATCAGAAATAACACAAAAAGATGTGTTCAAATTTTATTAGGATAACTAAAATATTATGGAGAGCTTAAAAAGGTGAGATATTAAATGTTTTACATGTATTATGTCTACATGTTTTTATTCCCTCTTTATATTAGTAAACTAATTTGCTAGACACTAAGTAGCTTTGTAAAGGTCATACATTGTGAATTTCAAAGGCAGAATTAATTCTCGAACTCACTCGTCACAGAGCCTGTTGACTGAATTATTAAATTACACCATCTGATTCATTACTATGGCTCACACAACTGAAGGTGCCCTGTGTTTAACATGCACGGTAACTGTCTGGAGGTTTGAAACCACACTGTTCTAATATAAATAAATGGTCCACACACATTTATTTCACATTTTATGCTTTTATATCTTTGCCCTTAACTCAATTGCCAATTTCTTGTGTAACATAAGTATTTGAAAAAATTCACTTTGTTGTCAATATGTTTAGGTCTTGAATAAGTTTAGCGTGACAAAGATTTTTTAACATATAAAACATTTTTATTCAAAATAGAAGATCAATTGATAACAGCTCCTCCTCTTCAATGAATAAATGTATGTCACTAAATGAAAATGTAGTTCAGGAAATCACTAGATATGCCAACATGATTAGTGACCCATTTTGAGGGCACTCAGTCTTTAATCATTATTCAACTTCAAATTTATCATAAATGTTGTGTCTCTTTTTTCTAATATTGCATTTTATTTTTCATACTAGCATTCTAATGGTGCTAAAATATTTCTGTGGAATCTGACTTTAAATAAACAAGGATGTTATTATTTATGAAATTATTTTATTCATCACTAACATACTGCATTTAATTGCTCAAACTAATAATATATTGTCAAATGTAGAATATCTTAAATATTGTGTCTACCATGAGGCATTGTTTAAAGATACAAGATATTAATAAGCACAACATCAGGTTCTTAACTGGGAAATGAGCCCAATACTCAGCCTCTACCCGCCCAGTGTCACTGTGAGGGACCTCTTCAGTGCGTGTGTCAGTTATTCGTAAGCACACATGTTGTAGAGCACAGTCTCGGCCACCGCTCAGCTGCAGAGATGAGTGACCAAAGAGTAACCTACGCAGAACTGAATCTGGTTAAGGACCCAAAGAGACAGCACATGAAACCTAAGGGCACTGAAGGCTCCATTCCAGGAACTGAGCAGGAACTAACCTATGCAGAATTAAATCTTCAAAATGCTTCTCAGGATCTTGGAGGGAGTGACAAGGATGACCACTGCAAAGGTAACACATTCAACAGACACAGTATTACTGTTCTAGGATGTGCAGCTGCGTGTAGACGTGTGGGAAAGAAAAAGGGAATAAACTCACATATTTTTTTCATCTTAAGGCTCAGGACTTGAAGTTGGAATATGGTATCGTCAGATGAAAATTGAGCTTATTCAGAGATTGTTTTATTCAGACATTGTTGTAAGTTGTAATCTTTGACCAATAACTCATAGAGCATTATATTTAGTGAAAATCTGTTGATACATTCTGAGAGGAAGATTATAGTGGTAGTTATGGGTTTGGGGTCCAAGTTTATGGATGTGATTCTCTGCGTGTAAACTGTCCAAACAATTGTCTCCATCCCTTCTTTCTCAGTGTTGGCATTTCCCTCCCTGCAGCATCCCTGTCACTTCAAGAGAAGCTCATTGCTGGGATCCTAGGGGTCATCTGCCTTGTCCTGATGTGCACTGTGATACCAATAGCTGTTAATCAATGTAAGTAAATTGTTGTAAGATTATATGAAACTCTTCACTTTTACGTTCATCAGCGCCTCCAAACACTTCATAATATTACAGAGTAGAACTCTCATTTTAAAGTATGCCTTTAGAGTAAGTGCAAAATTGTTATTGTGAATTTGTCCAAGGTATAAATACCTGCATTATTTTAAAAAGTAGTTTATTTAAGTCCTTCGCCTGTTTTTTAATTGAGTGTGTTGTACTGGAGTGGAGTTATGTGAGTTCTTTATATACTTTGGAGATCAAAACTTTGTTCAAGATATCATTGCCAAATATATTTTCCCAAATGTTCATAGCAACACAATTTACAATAGCCAAGTGCTGGAAGCAACCTAAACCCACCAGTAAATGAGTGGATCAAAAGAAACAAAACAAAAACAAAAACAAAACAAAACTATGGTACATTTACACAATGAAATACCATGCAGCCGAAAGAAAGAAGGAGTTCCTACCTTTTGGGGCAGTTGGGTGGATCTCGAGAGCATTATTCTAAATGAAATAAGCCAGGACGTGAAAGATAAATATCGTATATCTCACCTAGAAGTGGACCTGATCAACAAAACAAACAAGCAAGTAAAATATAATCAGAAACATTAAATTGAAGAACAAACTGACAGTAACCAGAGGGGAGAGGGATAATGGGGGGAAATAGGGGAAGGTCCATCAAGGAACATGTATAAAGGACATATGGACAAAGTCAAAGGGAGTAAGTTTGAGGGTGGGAGGTGGCAATGGGGGGGTGGGGGTCCTAGGTGGGGTAAAAATGGAGACAATTGTACTTGAACAATAATAAATAAATGAATAAATAATAAAAACTTAAAAAATAGTATGTATATTTATATATCCCATATAGCCATATATATTCTTGTGTTATAATTCAAGGCATGCTTTGGGACACCTTATTGACAAATACCAATACATTCTTCATATTGGTTAATGCAAATAGTGTAAGAATTGGTGAAGTTTGGTTCTCAAGGCTTTTGAAATATTTTCTCCCAAATTATTATAGCTCCATTAATTTTTCTTGGTAAAATCAATTTTATTCCAGGTCATTTTAATCCTGGACAATATACCACATTTCAAAGTAAGAAACAAAAGTATTATGATTTATGTAGATCAGCACTAATTTTTTATAATAATTACTTCTTTTTCTAGGTAATGTAATACCGGTGAAGAATAATTCTTCTTTCTTGTACATAATATTAGTTATATATTATTTTAACAGGGAACCAGACAGGTACAGCACAGAACCAGACACGGAACCAGAAAGGTACCTAATTATTTTCCATTCTGTGATTTCAATACAGTTCCTACCTTGTCTCTAACATAGTAAAATTTTACAAGTTTTTTTTTTATGGAGGGGAACAAATTAGAATACAAGACATAAATGTACATAAGTACGAGTAATGAAGAATATATCTCTTATACAAAAATATGAAGAAATATTCATTTAATTTATCATATTCATTGTTGAGAATTTGTTCGAAGATAATTTTGGTTTCTAAAAATGCAGTTTCCTTTATTGACACTCAGGACATGTAGAAAGTGGATATTTTTGTTTGTGTGTTTGCTTAATATGGCCACATAAATTAGGGAGTGAGGGGCTGGCCCTTCTCTGTGAGTGTGTGTGAGTGTATTATGCTTTATATATGCCAGTCTATGAGGGTACATACATATACTGTGCACTAATTTGTCTATACCTATGCAAATACTGAAATTAAATTTCATTTTGAAATTCATATTATTCTTGGATGACAATACGTAATCTTTCCTCAGCATATCATTGTGGTCCATGTTCACCAGAGTGGTTAATGTATTCCAACAACTGCTATTACATCAGCACTGAAAAAAAAACGTGGAATGAGAGTTTGATGGCCTGTGCTTCTAAGAACTCTAACCTGCTCTATATAGATAATGAAGAAGAAAGGGTAAGATTTTTAACAGTTTCATCATTTTACTTAAAAGGTTATTTTATTTTATATTTCTATAGAATTCATTCATATTTCTGTATATATGTCTAATTTATTGTAAAGATTGTTAATATTTTATTGTTTGACTCGATATTTGATTTATATTCTATTCCATTAATGTGCATTTGATAATTTTCAGTTCTTGATTTTCATAGACATCATGCTTCTATAAGTGCTTTTTTCCTAGAGTAAATTTTGCTACTTAATTTTACATGCGTCATGGAGACTACAGATGTGATTGTGCGTGTTGTGAACTGAAATTGGTCATGAAGTAGGTGCTGCCAGCCCGCTCCTGTGCACTCTCTCATAACTTCTCCTCTCTCCTCACTCAACCACTGTTCTGAGATTTTATATCACAAATTATCCTTGCTTACTTTTGAATTTTATGTAATGGGAGTCATTCATAACGCATTTTACATGTCTCCATTAACTCACTCATGATATTTTTTCAATTAATCCATATTCTTGAATGTACCTGAAGTTTGTTAATTTTCACTGCTATATTGTATATACCTGCCATTCTTTAATCTATTCTACTCAGAATAGAGATGTTTTTAGTATGTGGTTGTTATGAATAATTATTTAATAAAAATCCTTGCATATTTCTTTTTTCCAAATGATACATATTTAAAACAATTCCCACGCAATAATACATACAATATATAAATGGATATACTATAAATATCATGTTTATAGTAATATAATAATAATTTATAAATGTAGTTGTTTTAATGGTATATATGTATAAGTAAAATGTATTGTCATTTTGTATCAGATTGAAATCGCAGGGTCAAAAATATATGTGTATGCAAATTATCCCTATTTCTAGTTTGTTGTGTAAATACATATTATATCCAATAGTTTCATGATCCAAAGCTTAGTACTGCCAGGAATTTTAATGTCATCAGTTCTGATCACTATGTGAAAGCATCATCAGGACAATAAAAGGTATTTTCCTCACACTGATCGATTGAACACATCTTTCAGAGCACCATTCATTATGAATTTCTGTATGTGAGAATGAGAAGTGCCCATTCATGTCTCTTTACCATTTCTCCTGTATGTTACCTGTAATTTTCCTTCTTAGAAGTAGTTATATTTTCGATATGACTCTTTTTTGAATTTGTGAGATGCAAATGGATTTCCTGACTATTAATTACATTTTTTATTCTCATATTGGAGCTTTTTAATGACCAGGATTTATTAAAGTTACCATAGTCCAATTTCTCATTTTGGATGTTGGTGGTTATTTTGGACATATTTCACAACTGAGTCAAAGTTCATGAAGATAATCTATTGCATTACTCTGTATGGTTTATCTTTTTTCCTTACTGATGGCCTTTTACTTTTAGGTCCATAATACTTTGTGATGGGTTTATGATGCTGTGTGGTAGAGGTCAAGTCCACACTTTTCTGCATCATTACCTATTGATGCAGCATAATTTATAGCAGATGATCTTTACTACATAAACAGCTTTATAACATGGGTCTAAATATCTAACATAAATTTTAAGAAGATCATTCATTTTGTCTCAATAACTGTTTTTCTGTCTTCTTTTGTCTTTCTTTTTGTTCGCAGGCAATAATTACACCTAAGTAGATTTTACTGATTAAATTCTATAAAGGTCTCCGAGGTTCCATTAATTTTTCTCTCTCTTTCTACCCTCAAGAATTAATCATTTCTATCACTCCATCTTTATTACATCAATTCTTTCTTCTACATTTCAATATTTATGTAAATATACTGAATTTTGTAATGAAGATAAAGATTTTTCAACTGATAATTTTGTTTGATTCATTCATAGAGTTTTTATTTCCCTAATAGTTCTGTCACTGCCAACATATTTTCATAGAGTTATTTGAACATAGTTTTTAAAATACATTTTAGGCAAATTATTTATAATAACTAGTATTAAATATTTGTATTAAAAATCCAACATCTTATCCCACTGAAAGTTATTTTGTATGGCTGATTTATCCCCCTTTAGTATGTAAGGTATTTTTTAGTTTCTTTGCATGGTTTCAAAATTTTGGTAAGTTTACATGTTCAATAATATAGTACACTAAACATGGATCCTCCTACATGTTTCTTAGATTTATATTTTTGTAACTTCAGTAAACTATTACTGTAGAGTCATCTCTTTAGAAGTATGCATACTCAGTTCTTAAGATTCTTGTTATTATTTTATTTTTAGACTCAATTACTGGGATTTCCCTTGGGTCTACATAGCTTACTTGACAACCAATGGTTTTTAAAAATTTATTCAAATACCTCAAGTCAGTATGGCTCCACCCTCTGCTACTTGATGTACGTGTGTGTGTGTGTGTGTGTGTGTCTGTGAGTGTAAGGCAGTACTCACACCTTTAAAATCAGTTCTTGGATCAATTTTGTTTTTTTTTTTTTTACAGGATCATCTATGTTTCTTCTACATACTGCAATTCTTTTCCTCATCAACCAAGCATGTGTAGAGAGTCAATATCACCTCTTGTACTGCCCTCTCACATTGAGTACAGTCCTGTTTTATTTATAGCTGGCACTGTGCTTGACACAAATGGACTAGCAAAAGGATGGTCTGCCTCACTTTTAACCTAGTGAATACAGCACTTTGATCTGAATAAGGAGTGGGCAGTATAAACACCACTTCCAGACCTAATCAGACTTCCCCTATGGCAACAACAGTGATGCTTTAGCAATCCCCAAATAGTAAGAATTACACTTCTTACTCAGGACCTGAGATGGGAATCGGGGGAGACAAGGGAGCAGTTTTAGACATAAAGACTACAAATTTGCTCTGTTTTTACTGGAATCTCTGGCTGTTTTTTCCAATAATAAATGCTCATGTTATTTTTACTCTTTGATCAAATTTCAGAGGTATAAAATTGTTATGTTTGTCCCTTCACCTAATCATGCTAATGCATTTTCTTAATATGTCCAATATTTAAAAGTATATTATAAACTGAATCACTCTAACCTAGAAAAAATAATGGTATTTGGTTTTTCATTTTTAAATCATCTTTATTTACGTTGCAAATATACAGTTTAGTGACTTAATATTTTATTTCATTCCATTTGAACTCTCACAGCTTGCCATAAACAACATTGCATTTATCAAACTGCTATATCAGAACACTATCAAATACAAACTATAACCTATATAATTCTGTTTCTGTATTCTGATTAGAATGTTAAAACAACATTGATATAGGTCCAGTCCGGGTAGATCCTCTAGTTAGAGCATCGTCCAAATACAGGCAGATTGCTGGTGGAAGCCCCATCATGCACACACAAGAAGCTCCCAAGGAATGCCACACTAAGTGGACCAACTAACTGATTACTCTATCTCTTTCTCTCTCTTTCATTAATAAAAATAAAGTAACAAACAAAACACACAATAACATTGATGTGAAAAGGGAAGTCAGTAAATTGGCATACATCTAGTTTTTTTAAATGAAGAATGGTAAAAAATGGTTACCTATGTATGCAAATTAAGAGTAGCTTAAAAATGGTGCATTTTGAAACTTTTATCAAAAAGTTCTTTTTCAAATTGCCAGTTATGAAACCAGTCACAACAATGCAAAGCACAACATGGAGAATGTAGTCAAGAATATTCTACAAAATATGCATAGTGTCAGATAGGTCCCAATCCTTTGGGGTGGTCACCTCTCAAGGTATACAGAGGTCCAAAACAATATTGAATGTGAACAATAAAGAGAAAACAATTTTTTAAAAGTTGCTTTCAAAATACATTCTCTGAAAATATCAGTTCCATTTTTCCTAAGGCCAATTTATTGGTGTCCAAAATCATTCTCATTTTTTAATGTTAACAAAATCTGCATTTGAATTCTCAATATACAAATAAAAGCCAAAGGCAATAGCATTGTAATACAGTCATTTAAAATATAAAGGTTGCCCTGACTGGTGTGGTTCAGGGGGTTGGACATTGTTCAGTAAAGGGAAATGTCACTGGTTCGATTCCCTGCTAGTGCTGGTGCCTGTGCTATTGCAGAATTGATTCAGGATCCAGCACAGGAGAGCCAACCAATCGATATTTCCCATTCTTTCTCCCTCTCTTCCTCTCTCTTTAAAATTAAATAAATTGAATCTTTAATACATAAATAAAATAAAATATAAAGTTTTAGACATTTGTTTATTTTGCCATGCTAGTGCAGTTGCAGATTTGTAGTTTTCTTAAAAGTCTTGTGCATCTCACAAACATGCAGGGTTCTCTTTCTGACATCCTGCTGCCCCTGACGGGTGCTGGTTGGCTTGTTGCACATGCACCCCTACATTTTCAACTCTGGCTTCTATGTCATCACAACTCTTTGCTCATGAAATATCATTCCCAGACCTTCAAAAAGTTCATTAATATCCGTAATATCAGCTTCAAGTTGCCTAAGAGAAGACTGTCTCATGAATAAGGTGGAGGTCATCCTCTGTAATTTCCTCATCCTGCACCTGACCTTGAGGGTCAGTTGTGCTTTTCCAGAACACACGATTCCTTTCTTTTGAGCTCTCCTCAGGAATTCCACCAGATGCTCTGGCACAGGCTCCCCACTCATGCAAAACACTCTTTCTCTTTCTCAGCTGCTGGTTTTGGAGAGTTGGTCAGTGATGTGAATTCAGCCACAAAGAAATAACCTGTAGTTTCCTTTCACGCTGTTCACTGGGGGTGGTAGGAAGAGATATGGACTGTTTCACAGACTTACCTGATTCTTTCGCCAGTTGTTTAGAATATTGTTGGTTCTGCTGCAGCTGTTGCTTCAACTCAGGTGATTCTTGAGGTGTTCCACGTTGATTCAGAGTCCTTTATATATCCACACAAAGTCGTGTGATTTTTGGATGTTGGATATGCTGGGCCAGCTGGGTGGGGTGACCAAGAATTCCTGAATCTCAGGACATGATTGACTGGTTATTCACCAATGTCATCCGATGTGGGTGGGCTGTGCGGTTTACTTAGTTGTCACTTCCCCCTCTCACTGTGAGCCAACTTTAATTGTGTTTACAAATACAGATTAATTTTACTTAATTTCTCATAAAATTTGTTTTCTCATAGAATTTTTTGAACATTTTCCAAATACATCCGTGGACTGGACTGTCCCAAAAAAATAATACTAATTCTTGGGTGTGGACAATTGGCACAATTCTCTCTTCTGAACTGTAAGTTTCTTTGGAACTCATATATATTACCCCCTCATGCTTTCAAATCAGGAATTAATCTTGGAAACAAAAGGCCACAGGCAAACAAGTATGTGGAGAAATATTTAAGTGTTTTTTTAGAAAATTTTTAAGAAATGTTCACATTTACTATGTAAGTATTACTGAAAATATTTATTTAAATATTAAGTTATGTATCATCAGATTAATGATTTATTATCTCTGCATTTCAGGTTTGCAAAAACTTCAGAGTTGGACAAGAATTGTGTATTTTGGGATTTTAGGACACACAACTTCCGTTCTGAATCCTGTCTAGAACGCAAAAAATATATTTGTAAGCACCAGTCACATTAGCGCTCCTAAAATTAGATATGATGTTACTCTCACCATCCCTGAAGAACACACAGGTAGTTTCTTCAAGAATTCTGCAATTATTTTTGGAAAACTAAGTTTCAAGAATTATTTTGAGACCAGTTTTAGCTTCACCACAAAAATAAAAGGAAGGTACTTAGGTTTCCCATGTTCCCCTGCATGCAGAGCATCCCCAGTATCAGCATCACTCCCCAGAGCGGGACATCTGTTACTGAGAGTGAGTCTGCACTGACACATGGTAGTCACATCATACTTTATCTGATGCTTCATCCTTGGTATTATAGAATTGTTTTAATATCTATATTTATGTTAACCTTTAAAAATATATATCCAGGTGCATATTAAACATTTTAAAATCTTTTTATTAATTAAAATATATCAAGTATAAATTATGAATTGTAATATCAAGCATAGTTTCAGACTCATGTCACTACAAAAAACTCTGCGGCGGACACGTTCACTGGACGGCTCTGGGAGAGAGCAGCTCCCAGTCTGCAGGCTGATGCGGGTGAGGATGCTTCTCACACTGTGACTGGCAAGTAGGACGACCCCCCTGCCAAAGTGTCAGCAGGCAGAGCCTGGAGAAAAGGGAGCTATGGTTGTGACTGGTGGCAAGAACTTGCTGGAGGGTGAACACCACAAGAACTTCCTGCAAGCATGCAGATGTCAGCCACAGCCCTGTAGACAAAGGAGAGAAAACAGCATGAAAGCAGGAAGAGGAGTCCCTTCTCTCCACTGCCCTTTCCTGACAAAACATCAAGTGAGCTGAGCTGACTGGAGAAGAGGTTGTAGGATTTGCTGCCATTACCTCAGAAAGTGCAGTGCTTGTAGATTTGGAGCAGAGAGAACTGAATTTCTAATTGGCACTCACTGTTACTATGCAACAACCCCAAGGTTTCTATAACAGAAGCCATGTGACTATACTCCACTTGTTCAGAGAACAAAATATACACAAATTTCTTCTGAATCTATTTAGTGCATCATTATCAATGATTGTAGTCATTTTTTGTTAGAGACTAGTAGTTTCATTGGGCAATAATTAGTGTCCTTTGATATCTCTTATATATCTGTGTTTTTTCCTCTACTGGATTTTTGTTGTTTTTGAAGGTACCTTGTTTTATTCTTTGTCTTTCCCTTTTGACATTTGCAATTATTATCTTAGAAACCTACATTGATAGAAAAAATACAACGTTAAAATGAGAATATAAAAATTAAATGGATAACATGTCCGTGTGAATTAAACATTAGTTATTGACAGAGTGTGGGAGGAAATTTATTAATTTGACATCATTAAGTGGTAGTTTTACTATGATTCAGTTACAAATGGGAGAGATCCTATATTTGTTTACCATGTGCAAAATGAATTAATTCCTATACACTCATCTGTTTAAATACATCTTTATGTTCTCTATATTTATTGATTATGTTCATATACCAGAAATATGTGACTTTTCAAAATTAATTTAATGTGATGATTGAGTTGTATCTAATAGCTGATGTGTTACAAACAACCCAGTTGTAGTGGCATTTGCAAACAAGCATTAATTTTACTCAATTTTTCTCAGTTACACATGTGTGGTGTGGTTGGCTTTCCGTTGATACAGGCGGAGCATGTATGGGCTTAGCTCCAGACCACAGATTCAGTTCACATCTTTTTTACATCTTTTATTCTCTGACCAGTGGGCTACCTGACATGTGACCTGCTCAGAGCAGGGATCAGCCTCTCTCTTCAGAACCAGCAGAGATGTGCTACCTAGTGCCTGTGCTCTGAACTCATAAACTGTTATTTTCACAAACAGTATAATAATCAAACCAGTCACGTGGCCAACCTTGTTAACTTTCTGGAAAGTATACTCTTCTCATAGTGGTCAGAGAAAAGAAATGTAGATTCACCGAAAAAATAATGTAATCTACAATAACAGCCATAGAAACAGGCCCAGAAGGGAGTAGTGTCCCAGCAGTTTGACCCCTGTGGGAGTTAGGGAAGTCCCAGAGGTCAGAGTGTGACAAATCCGCAGCACACACTGCAGAGCCACACTGTTCCTCAGGTCACTTCTGTACTGCCAGGGGTGTGTCCTTGTACTTTAACACAACGAATTTACACATCAATAGAGCCATCATTTAGTGATAGGAAGAATTTCTCAAATTTAAAGTACCTCTTGTCAATATAGGGAAACAGAAATCATTAAACTTGGATTAGTTGAACAAAGCCAATGTTAAAAAAAAGTGGTTAGACTTTTTTGTACGGTCTTGGGAAAATGGTGACTTTTGTGATTATGGTTAAAGCCCCATTCATCTCAACAGCTGCTTCTCTTGACATAAAACGACTCTGACAGCAGGCAGTATCCTGGAGAGTGAAGAGTCTGTCTGAAATGCTCTGCCCTCACAGATGTTCAGTGTAAATGACAAAAAGAGAAATAAATAACAAGCTATGAGAATGGAGAATGTATTTGAGACCATATCTCTTGTACACTGTGATGATTGGCGTCAAATTTATCAAAGTTGCTGGTTTTTACACCAACTTCACGTCTTCATCTGAATATCATGTTCCCAGTGGATCCCATTGATATTGCAGTTTTCTCCCAGATGGCATTCTCAGTTATTCTAACTTTGTTCAAAATGTTTTCATGCAACACTTATACCTCCAAACATGATACACTTTATTTTTATTTTATTTTTTATTATTTTTATTTTTTATCATTGTTCAATTTCAGTTTTCCCACCATTTTCCCTGTTGCCCTCCCCTGCCCTGCCCACCCACCCTGAAGTCTATCCCCACCCCGTTGTCCCTGCCCATGAGTCCTTTACTCATGTATTTTAATGTTTTCTGGCTTGCACCAACAATATTTAATCTGTCACAGTTGGAAGGGTAACCTCTGAAAATAATGTGTCAACAGGACTACCTTCTCTGTGAAGATCCAGGGGAGACTCTGGACCATTCATTTCTCTCAGTTTTGGGTGTACCCCTCAGTCCTTGGCATCCCTTGGCTTCCAGACATCTTACTCCAGTCTCTGCCTCCATCATCTCATTGTTCTCATCCTCCTGTCTATATGTCTCTGGATCCAAATGTACCTCTTTTTATAGGATATCATATGTACTAATTAAGGCCTTCCTACACCAGTATGACCTAATCTTAATTTGTTTCCAAAAGGCCCTATTAGATAAGGTGACCTTCTTGGCCTCTTGCAGACATTAATTCAGGGGTTGGAGCAGTGTGGGGATGAGATACTAGCAAATGACTAAAAAAAGCAAGTTAATGTTTAAATTTATTTTATTTTATTTATTTATTGTTAGAGAGAGGGGATTGGTGGGGGGAGAAAGAGAGGGAGAGAAACATCCATGTGTGGTTGCCTCTCACACACCCCCTAGTGGGGATCTGGCCCTGCAACCCAGGCATGTGCCCTAACTGGGAATTGAACCAGCAACTGTTTGGATCATAGGCCTGGTGCTCAATCCACTGAGCCACACCAGCCAGAGATAATGTCTCAGTCTTTTGATTGAGTATCATTGTAACTGGTAACAGTATTTGGTTTGGTGTTACTAAAAACTCAATTCCAACCATGTGCTTGTTAAATGTTGGGAGTCTGATGTGAAGGCCCTCAGAAGAGAGGGGGAAACTGTCCTGTCATAAAATCAGAAGCAATAGTCCACCGAGAATCCATGTCTCCATGACATTTCAAGCTGTTCAACATTCTTAAGACTTTAAAATATAACAAACACGTTTAGTTTTTTAGGGAAATTTTGCACTGATTTCCACGTGAGTGCACCAGTCAGCATTCCCACCAACAGTGCACTAGGGTTCTTTTCTTCACATCCTCACCAGGACTTGTTGTTTGCTGATTTATTGCGGACAGCCATATGACAGTTGTGAGGTGACATCTCAATGTGGTTTTAATTTGCATCTCTCTCACGGCTGTCATATTGAGCATTTTTTTTTCATATGTCTATGGCCCATCTGTGTGTCCTCCTTGGAGAAGTATCTATTCAGTACTTTTCTCCATTTTTTAATTTGATAGTTTATCTTCATGATTTTGATTCATATGAGTTATTTATATATTTGGAAATCAAACCCTTGTCTCATGTATTATTGGAAAATGTGTTCTTCTCCAAAGTCAGTTCCCTTTTCATTTTGATGATGGTTTCTTTAGCCATGCAGCAGCTTTCTAGTTTGGTGTGGTCTTTTTTGTTTATTTTTACTTAATTTCCCTTGCACTAGGAGATGTATTGGCAAGAGTATTGCGACATGGGACATCTGAAATTCTCCTGCATCTGATTTCCTCTAGGACTTTTATGGTGTCATGACTTATATTTGTCTTTTATCCATTTTGAGTTTATTCTTGTATATGGTATAAGTTTGTGATCTAGTTTCATTTTCTTACATGTATCAGTCCTGTTCTCCCAGCACCATTTCTTGATGAGGCTGTCTACTCCATTGTATGCTGTAACCCCCTTTTCAAATATTAATGGCTGTTACAAACTAAAGACGGAACTGCCTTTGACCCACTGACTCCATGCTGGGAATATACCCTAGGAATCCTGAGTCACCTGTTCAAAAGAACTAATGTACCCCTATGTTCATAGCAGCACTATTTACAATAAACAAGAGCTGGAAACAGACAAAGTGCCCATCAGTAAATGAGTGAATCAAAAAACTATGGTACATGTGTACAATGGAGTACTACATAGCAGAAAAAAAGAAGGAACTCCTACCCTTCATGACAGCATGGATGGAAATGGAGAATATTATACTAAGTGAAATAAGGCAGATGGGCAAAGAAAAATATCATATGATCTCACCTATATGTGGAACCCAATCAACAAAATAAACAAAGTAGAACCAGGGACATGGAAATAATGAACAAACTGACAGTGAGCAGAGGGGATGAGAGAGGGACATAAGGAGGGAAGAAGGGGAAGGGTCTAGTGAAGGAATGTGTATGAAGGACCCATGGGCAAGGACAACGGTGTGGGAATTGACTGTGGAAGCAGGGGTAGGTGGGGCGGGGGAGAGCAAGGGGGGGGATCAGGACAACTGTAATTGGACAACTGTGGCATACTCTGTCCCCCTGTTGTGAGTGAAGATGAGAATAAATGCACAGGCTACAGCAATCTTGTGGAGAAAAGGGGGACAGCATGGCCACGCTCTCGAGAGGAGAGTGCCCTGACCCTTGCCTAGACAGTCTTTTATTGTTTTTCTCAAGTCTTACATCAAAGAAGGATTTATTATCTATTACATAGAATATTATTGTCTACATTTTAGATACAATCAAAGCAATGAAAATAACAAATGCAGAAGGGAAAGGTGGCGAGCTGATTAGCTCCATCTTTGGGAAAATTTACACAGGCTTTGGGAATTACTTTGAAGATAGACAATACACATTCACTGTTTCAGACCAGGGTGGGGGAGTTTTAGCAAGAGCAAGACATAACAGTCTGGATGCATTTTCTAGGCCTGATTGCCATGGGAAAACTCAGTTTGAAGGTCTGGCTCCTGCCCACCACCTCTCTTCTGTAGGTTTTCCACACAGAGCTGAGTTACATTTGCCAGACCAAAACAAACCAGTCCCCTACAGGCAACAAGAAAAACAGAAATTGTCAAAATTTTGTTTTGATTTGAAAGCAAATGATATGTTTACTATACCTCATTTTCAAAGATTTAGACCTACAATTCATATAGTTTACAATGTGTCTGTTTTATTACCTGCTTAAGATGACCAGGTACACTTTCCATAGTTCCTTCCTAACATTCAACACCTGGCGATGACACAATTTCTTTGTAGATACTTTTGTACTAACCACATAAGACATGGAGAGATAATTCCCTGACTGATGTGTTTCAGTGGATTGAGTGGCAGCCTGCAAACCAAATGGTCCCTGGTTTGATTCCTAGTCAGGGCACAAGCCTGGGTTGCTGGCCAGATCCCCAGTAGGGGGCGAGGGAGAGGCAACCAGACATTATGTTTCTTTCCTTCTTTTTCTCCCTCCCCTCCCCCCTCTCTAAAAATAAATAAATAAAATCTTAAAAAAGAAGTAGAGAGACCAGAGCAAATGGTGGTTCTTTGCCTGTTTATATTTCTGTGTATAAGGCCATGTTTTCACTATCCTAACATTTACTGATTTTGACAATTTAGGAATAGAGTGAAAGGCAGAAAAAAATAATTACAAAAAGAACGGCAGCATATGTCCTACTTGAGACTGCATTATTTTCTTTTGAGTGGGTATTTCCCAGATAACTCACTTTGGACTAATTCACATGCTAAACCAATTGCTTACAGAGTAAAAACATCAGTCCGATGATGGTTTCTCTCTCCAGTACTGTAATGTAAATAAACTTTGATGCTATAAACAGATTTCTTCACTTTATTTGTTAAGTAAATTAAAAAAACAGATTTCTCAAAAATTAAGCTTAAAACTTTAAATAATTTTGCCTTGTCCTCCCAAAATAGAAAAACTTCTGCTACCCTTTGTTTGAAACCAAATGTACAAGCATACAATAACCTTAGGAAAAGTATGTTGGCTTTTCTGTTCTTTTGTGTTAATGAATTGCATTGTTTAAAGACCATACATTTCATCCATTGATTTTCCGACTTCAATTATTTTCAGAATATAACAGGTAATAAGTAATGATGTAGTTCATGGGGTTTTCAAAAATTGTACTATACTATGAGATCAAATAGTATTACAGAATGTCTTTTTAATTTTGCAAATGCAATTTTGCTTTAATGTTTATATTTCAATTACAGTTGACATCCAATATCATTGTAGAGTAGTTTCAGGTGTACAGCATAGTGGTCAGACCCTTATATAACTTGGGAAGTGATCCCTGAATAAGTCTAGTTCCCACCCAGCACTCTGTGTGATTATTTGAATATTATTTCCTGTACTTCCTATCCTTTACATCTGCATAACTTTCTAACTACCAATTGGTAGAATTATCTTTTAGAACTTCTCATATGCAGCAGGGTTGCACATCAATTGAAAGTTTTACAATCTGCGGTTTATTTGTTACCTTTTTCCCCTTTGGTAAGAACATTTCAGATCCATGTCTGAGTGAACGTCAGTTATGTGATACAGTGTTATTGACTGTAGCCACCATGTGATACATTAGATCCTTAGGCTTCTTCATCTTCCAATGGACAGTTTGTACCTTTCACCAGCTTCTCCTTGTATTACTCTTAGCCCCTATCAACCTTTGTTCTCTGAATTTGTTATTTTTAAATTTCCCATGTAAATGATACCATGCAGCATTAGTCTCTCTTTGTCTCACTTATTTCACTCAGCAAAATGCCTTCAGGTTCATCCTGGTCACCAGTGCGAGAAATTTCTTTTTCTCATGCCTGAGTAATAATTCATTGTGTGCATCTGTGTGTGTATAACTTTTTTTAATCCATTCATCCATTAAACACACTGAGGTTGCTTTCATACCTTAATTACAGTGAATAATATTTCAAAGAACCTGGGAATACAGATTCTTCCTCATAATAATTATGTCACTTTCTTTGGATACGTACCCATAAGTGGGATTGCTGGAGCACATGGTAACTTTCCATTATAACTCACTAGTGATAAGAGATAAATATGTTCTCTTTTCTTGATACAATATGAGGTGGATGAAAATAATTCCGTTTGATACACAGTAGATGACTCAGATTTATTTCTTCTGAGATTCATGTGTCATTTGACTTGTGTTTTCAAAACTACTTTCTCTGCTGTCCCCATTTTGGTTAGGTTAATTTTTTAAAAAGTGCATTTACTTCCACCCTACATGGTTATAGTTTGGCTTCTGTCATTTACAACACATATTTCTGTTAAAACACAGATGGCTATTTATGATTGGAGGATTAATTAATGAATAATATAATGAGTAGCAATTTCATATTTCAACCTCTTACATTGTAGTATAGTACAATTTTGATTTAATGTTTTCTACTTCAGATACACTTATTTTCATCAGGAGAAATATAAATTCCTTACATAAAATAACAAATTTAATTCAGCAATTTAAAAAAACATGAGGGTAGAGAAATTGAGGAGGTAAGTTTGGGGATTAATATTTGTGACAGTTACCTTAAGTTGAAAATGCAGCCATTCCTTAGAATGTTAGCGACAGATATCATTGAGTACCTACTGCTAATGGGATTGTGATTTTATCTCTTTCCAGTATAACTAGGGGACAAGGAGTGTATAAATAAGTTGCAGTGATGTCAGTATTTAGCAACTTTGTCCAAGAGTAGGACTAAAACATCTAAGATACTCTTAACAAGGCCTAAATTTTCAGTGTTTGTGATTTATAAGATGGAGGTAAGTTAACGGAGTGTGTGGTCAAGACTTTGGCCCCACAAATCTTTTAATATAAAAACAATTTCTCAGAGGAACTTAATGGACAAACTAAATGACACTCGACAAGATCACAGTCTCCTAGATTCTGGAGGGGTGTGATGAGATAAGCCATCTTAAAACTGCCCAAGTGTAAGAATTTCCTGTTCAACCTTTAAGTGACACAGTGATGAGAAATCTACTTTTTTCATTCTCTGCCTCACCCTCAGTCTTCAGGGGCAGTGTGTGAGGACCACAGACACTGCTTGTGGACGGGGTCAGCAGGTCTCCCACGAAGGATGCACGGCTCTCTGGCTCCCAGAGGTATGTGTCTCTCCTCGCCTGTCTCCCTACTGACCCGGTTCATTTAATGGGTCAGTATTACAAATGCTAGATACGATACAAATGAAGTACAATTAATATACAATCAAAGCAAAAAAACAAAAAACACTGGTATTCATTTCTGTATACTTCAGGGTAAAGAGTAAAATTTGAAAATATTCAGATATTTGCCTGTGCAAAATTACTAACAAGCATACCATGTGCATTTTTCAGTCTGAAAATCAGTATAACTTAAATGGAAAGCTGTAAGCATCCTGACAAGGAGCAGTTAACTTTGGATTTTGTGATTAATAGCTATAATAATATATATGTATTGCTTCATATTTAATCCAGACCATAAAAATAGATTCTTAAAATTAATTCATCAAATCATGAAGGTCAAACATAATTATTTAAAAATGCATTTCACTGAATTTGAGAACAGTCTGACAGTGTCCAGAGTGGGAGGGGAGGGAATTTCAGGGGAAAAGGGGAACGGTTTAGAGCAACAAGTATAAAGGACTCATGGACAAAAACTATGGGGGTGTGGAAATGGCAGGAAGGTGGGGAGGGCTGGGGTGGTGGGCTGGGGCGGGGTAAAAGACAGAAAACTGTACAATATCAACAATTAAAAAATACTGATTAAAAAATAAATAAAAAATAAAAGTTAAAAAAATAAATAAAAATGCATTTCAGTTCAATAAAAGCTGTTTGACTTGCAGTAAAAAATCAGGATTTAGTAGTCTCTATAAAATGGTTATTTAAACTTAATTATAATCAATCAAAAGATTTTTAGAAATTGAACAAAACATTGCAACTAGGATGCCACATTGATAAGAGACTCCTGTGGCAGGAATTGTTACACTGTCTGATATAACTGAAAAGAGCAACATGGTAATTGTGTTACAATAATTAACTGAAAAGCTTGTAAATGTAGATTGAGTATTAAGTGTTTTACATGCACTGTATCTCACATATTTTTATTCCCAGTTTAATTAGCAAACTAGGTTGCTGGACACTAATTACTAAAGGTCGTACGTTGTAAATTTCCAAGGCAGACTGTATTCCAAATCTCACTGATTGCAGCGCCCAACGACTGAATCATTAAGTCACATTTCCTGCTTTATTACATTGTACTACCCACTGAAGCCGCCTTCACACAGTGTGACAGCAATGGGATGTTTCTGGACATTCGCAGCCGTGTTCCTCCATAAATGACCTGCGGCACATCCATTCACCATTGTGTGTGCTTTCATACCTTAACCATTAAATAAATTACAAGTTATTGGTGTAAAGTGTGTTAAATAATCCTTTAATGTCCTATTGTCTTTATTATTTATTGAGCTCTAGGTAACTTTAGTGTGTCATGTAACATTTTCAATATATAATATATTTCATTAAAATTTAAATGATCTCTCAGACTCTACAATTATTCAAAATAAAATATTTGATAGCACCTCTTCTGTGTTTTGACCTAATAATTGTTAAGTTTCTAAATTACATTAATTTATTTCAGTTAATTACCATATGCATTAAGTACTATTCTTCCAAGTTCAGAACATTCAATCTTTACACATTACTGGATTTAGAAATTGTCATTAAAATTGGTATTTTAAGTTTGGCATTTGTCATTTAAAATTAGCATTTTAAATGACAAAAAAACAATTGCCATTATTTTTTCATACAGCATATTAATTTTCACAGATATTCTAACTGTTAAAATGTTTCAGTGGAATCTGACTTTATAAAGATATTATTCTGAACTACTTGATTCTTTGCTAACTTGTTACTTTTCATTGCTTCAGCCAATAATATCATGTCAAACATAGAATACCATTTTAAAAACCATTATTTTCTCAGAAACACCTGTTTAAATCTCTAGGTCGATTAGAATAAGACTTCACATTGGTCAATTCAATTGGTCACATTGGTCACAAATACAAAGTGAGTACTATTTCCTATCTCACACTCCACCTACACGGACTCTCCTACGGATCCTGTCGGTACTCACACCACGTATTAACGCTGAAGTAATGTCATCATAGGCACCATCCCTGACGTTACTCAGCTGCAGAGATGGAACTCCAAAGGAAAAACAACTCAGAACTGAATCTGGCTAAGGACTCCAGGAGACAGCAAAGGAAAGGCAAGGGCATGAGAAGTTTTGTTTTACAAACGGAACAGCAAATGTGCTCTGTGGAAACAGAGTATTGGAATGCTTCTCAAGATCTTCAAGGGAATGACAAGGACCGTTGCACAGGTGACACATTTAACAGACACACAGTATACCTGTTCTGGGATGTGCAGTTGGCATGAAGAAGCGTGGAGGAAAGAGTAGGGAATTAGCTGACCTATTTTTTCATTTGTGAAGATCAGAGCTTAAAGTTGCAGAACAGTCTTAAATATGAAAATGAGCACTGATTTATTCAGACATGGTTGTAAGATGAAGTCTTTGACCAGCAACTCAGGGAGGATTATATTTCCTGACAATGCAGTGCTATAATCTGGGGGGAAGATTGCAGTGGAAGACTTGGTTTGGGGATGGTTCAAGTTTATTTACATGATTCCCTGTTCATTTGGGTTCTCCCTGAAAACTGTCCAACCAATATCTCCATTTGTTTTTCTCTTGCCGCAGATTCGCCATCACCACCAGGGAAGCTCATTGCTGGCATCCTGGGAGCCATCTGCCTTATCTTGATGTACACTGTAGTTAGAATGATTCTCTGTAAGTAAGTTGTTGAAATATTTTGAGAACTTCTCACTTTAATGAATCTCAGTGCCTCTAAACATATATTATGGAATAGAGCTCTTGTTTTAAAATAAGCATTTAGATAAATGTGGAATGTCATTCTGAATTTGTCAAGTGCATAAAGAGAATGATTGTAGAGAGATTTTACATGTGTTTATATATTTTGATTTCATTACTCAAATATATGCATTAGGAATGCCAACCTTATGGGAAAACATATTTGCCAATGACACCTCAGGCAAGGGCTTGATCTCCAAAATATATAAAGAACTCACATGACTCTACTCCAGGAAGACAAAAAGCCCAATTAAAAAATGGACAAAAGACTTTAACAGACACTTCTCGAAGGAGGACATATGGAGGGCCCAGAGACACATGAAAAAAATACTCACCATCACTAGCCATCAGAGAGATGAAAATTAAAACCTCAATGAGATACCACCTCACCCCTGTCAGTAAGGCCATCAGAAGCAAATCAACAAGCAAGTGTTGGAGAGGTTGCGGAGAAAAGGGGACCCTAGTGCACTGTTGGTGTGAATGCAGACTGGTGCAGCCACTGTGGAAAACAGTATGGAATTTCCTCAGAAAACTTAAATGGAACTGCTTTTTGACCCAGCTATTCCACTGCTGGGATTATACCCTAAGAATCCTGAAACACTAATCCAAAAGAACCTCTGCACCCCTATGTTCATAGCAGCACAACTTACAATAGCCAAGTGCTGGAAGCAACCTAGGTGCCCATTAGTAAATGAATGGATCAAAAAACTAGGTAATTTACACAATAGAATTCTATGCAGCAGAAAGAAAGAAGGAGCTCTTATACCCTTTGCTAAAGCATGTATGGAACTGGAGAGCATTATGCTAAGTGAAATAAGCCAGGCAGTGAGGGACAGGTACCGTATGATCTCACCTTTAAGTGGAACATGATCAACAAAAGAAAAAGGTAAGCGAAATATAACCAGAGTCATTGAAATTAAGAACAATCTAACAATAGCTAGAGGGGAGGGGGAACGGGACAGAGGGAAGAAGGGTTTTCAGGAACTACTATAAGAGACATATGGAGGGTGGAAGGAAGGGAGGGAGGTGGGTTTGGAGGGGGTGGGAGGGAAGTGTGGGAAGAAAATAGAGACAACTGTACTTGAACAACAATAAAATAATTAAAAAATAAAACAACTTATTGATAAATACAAATTAATTCTTGAGATTGCTTAAACCAATATTAGAAATGGTAAAGTGTGATCCAAAGTCTTGTGAAATATTCTTCCCCTAAATCTTTATTATGGTATCAATTTTTCTTGGTGAAATCAATTTTATTTCAGATTTGGCTGCTCCTAAAGAACACACCAAATTTCAAACTAAGAAACTAAAATTATGATGTTTTAATTCTATCAGTATTACTTTTTATTTTGAGAATCACTATAATATTTTCTAGGTACTGTAAAACTGAAGAGGAGCAATTTGTCCACAGCAGCAAGGATGGAAAAAGATTATGATTTTCAACGTTCCCTTTTTTAGTATTGCTTACATTTTCTCAGTTTTAGGGAAGGCACAAATTATTATACTTTGTGTGGGAAGATATAAATTATAAAATATGGCAATAAATGTTCATAAATGATGATTATAGGAGAGTGATTTGTTCTCATGCAATATGAAGTAGTATATATTTAAAATTACCATATTGATGTCTGCCTCAGTGGCTCAGCTGATTTGAATGTCATCCCGTACCCCAAAAGAGTGCCGGTTTGATTCCTGGCCAAGGCTCATATCCAGGTTGCGTGTTTGATCCCTGTTCATGGCATGTACAGAAGGCAATTCATCAATGCTTCTCTCTCACATCACTCTTTCTCTCTCTCTTTCTCTCCCTTCCTCTCTCCTTAAAATCAATAAGCATATCCTCATGTGAGAATAAAAAACAAATGAATAAAACAAAATCACTTACCTATTCAGACCAATTGGCTTCTATGTCCTAGGACTCTGAAAGATGAACAAATAACATTGCTATGCTACATAAGAAGGGGTTGCATTCATTGATGTCCTCGTCATTAGACAATGGACATATTTGTTTATATGTTTTTTATTATGGACACAAACGGTAGGGGATGAGAGATGACCTTTCTGTATGATGTGTACATGAATGCTTTTTGTTTTACATGTTTCACCCTGTAAGTGTGCATAGATATTGTGCTGATATATATATACCTATGCATATATGTAGGTTAATTTTTGTTTTTTTAATTCAAATTTTGTCCAGTTAAAAATTCATGATTTTTATGTTTATCAGAGCCTCTAAGCACTTCATAATATTATGGAATAAAGGCTTGTTTTAAAGTGTGCCTACAGACTAAGAGCAAAATTGTTACTCTGCACAAAATTTGCCCAAGGTATAAATATCAGAACAATTTTAGAAAGTAATTTATAAATATATATGTATATATCCCACATATCTGTATATGTATTTGTATTATAATTCAAGCCATTCTTTAGGACACTTTATTGAGAAATACAAGTAAATTCTTCTTATTGATTAGACCAAAGCTTTAAGAGATGGTGAAATTTGGTTCTCAAGGCTTTTGAAATATTTTCCCCCAAATTATCATAGATTCAATAATTTTTCTCAGTAAAACCAATTTTATTCCAGGTTATTTTAATCCCAGACAATATACCATATTTCAAAGTAAGAAACTAAAGTATTGTGATTTATGTAGATGAACATTAATTTTTTATAATAATTACTTCTTTTTCTAGCTAATGTAATACTGGTGCAGAATAATTCTTCTTTCTTGTACATGATATAAATTCTATGTTATTTTAACAGGGAACCAGACAGGAACAGCACAGAACCAGACAGGGAACCAGACAACAGGGAACCAGAAAGGTACCTATTGATTTTCTGTGTTCTGACTGCAATACAGTTCCTTCCTTATCTCTAACATGTCAAAATTTATAGGTTTATTTAGTGGGGGGAAAGAGGAATGCAAATTAGAATACTGGGCAATCAATGTACATAAATAATGAATATAGAAGAGTGTATTTTTATGCAGAAATATGAAGAAATGTTCATTTAAATTCATCATACTCATTGTTGCCAGTTGGTTGAAAGATAATTTTGGTTGCTATAAATATGGTTTCTTTCATTCAGGACATACAGAAAGTGAATGTTTTTGTTTTGTGTTTGCTTAATATGGCAACATAAATTAGGGAGTGAGGGGCTGACCCTTCTCTGTGAGTGTGTGTGAGTGTATTATGCTTTATATACGCCAGTCTATGAGGGTACATACATGTACTGTGCACTAATTTGTTTATACCTATGCAAATACTGAAATTAATTTCATTTTAAAATTCATACTGTTCTTGGATGACAATACGTAATCTTCCCTCAGCACATCATTGTGGTCGATGCCCACCAGAGTGGTTAATGTATTCCAACAACTGCTATTACATCAGCACTGAAAAAAAAACATGGAATGAGAGTTTGATGGCCTGTGCTGCTAAGAACTCTAACCTGCTCTATATAGATAATGAAGAAGAAATGGTAAGTTTTTTAATGTTTCCAATGTTTTATTTAAAAGAGTATTTTATTTTATACTTCTATAGAATTCATTCATATTTTTGTATATATGTCTAATTTATTGTAAAGATTGTTAATATTTTATTGTTTGACTCTAAAATATTTGATTTATATTTTATACCATTAATGTGCATTGGATAATTTGCAGTTTTTGATTTTCATAGACAATCATGCTTCTATAAATGCTTTTTTTCCTCAAGTAAACTTTGCTACTTCATTTTACATGTGTCATGGAGACTATAGATGTGATTGTACGTGTTACAAATTGAAATTGGTTGTGAAATAACTGTTGCCAGCCCGCACCTGTGCACTCTCTCGTAACTTTTCCTCTCTCCTCAGTTAACTGCTATTCTGGTATTTTATATCACAAATTATCTTTCTAATTTTGAATTTTATGTAATGGGAATTATTCATTATGCATTTTACATATCTCCCACATGATACTTTTTTCAATTACGCCATATTATTGCATTTATGCTGCATATTGATGTGGCATAATTTATAGCAAATGATCTTTTCTACATAAACAACTTTATATACATGGATCTCTATATTTAACATAAAATTTAAGAAGATGATCATTCATTGTGTCTCAAAAATTATATTTTGGTCTTTTCCCATCTCTCTATTCTCGGGCAATGATTACTCTGATATTGGTTTTACTGATAAAGTTCTATAAAGGTCTCTGAGGCTCCATTAATTTTTCTCTCTTTCTCTCTACTCTCAGGAATTGATCATGTCTATCACTCCATCTTCATTTCATCAATTCTTTCTTCTATATCTCAACGTTCACATAAATGTATTGAATTTTGTAATGTAGATAAAGTTTTTTCAACTGATAATTTTGCTTGATTCATTCATACAGTTTTTATTTCCCTAATTGTTCTTTCATTGCCATCATACTTCCATAGTTACTTGAACATAGTTTTTAAAATACATTTTAAGGAAGTATATATTTATAATAACTAATATTAAGTATTTGTATAAAAATCCAACATCTTGTCCCATTTTTTGTATAAAAAATCCCAACATCTTGAAAGTCATATTGTATGGCTGATTTATCCCCCTGAGTATGAAAGATATTTTTTAGTTTCTTTGCATGGTTTTAAAATTTGGGTAAGTCCACATTTTCAATAGTATAGTATAATAAACATGGATCTTCCTACATGTTTATTAGATTTACATTTTTGCAACTTCAGTTAAAAACTTTTACTGTAGAATCATTTCCTTTGAAGTGTGCTCACTCAGTTTTTTAAATTCTTGTTATTATTTTACTTTTAGACTCAGTTACTGGGATTCCCCTTGGGCATGCATAGCTCACTTGACAACCAATGATTTTAAAAAAGTATTCAAATACCTCAAGTCAGTATGGCTCCACCTTCTGCTACTTGATGCATTTGTGTGTATATGTTTGTAAGGGAGTACTCATAATTTTAAAATCAGTTCTTAAATCATCTATTTTTTACTGGATAGTATTTGTTTCTTCTAAACATTGCAAATTTTTTTCCTACCAACCAGGTAGGTGTAGAGAGTCAATATCACCTCTTGTACTGTGCTCTCGTACTGAGTACGTTCCTGTTACATTTATAGCTGGCACTGTGCTGACACAGACTAGAAAAAGGATGGTCTGCCTCACTTTTAACCTCGTGAATTCAGCCCTTTGATCTGAAAAAGGAGTGGGCAGTATAACCACCACTTCCAGAGGTAATCAGACTTCCCCTGTGACAACACCAGTGATGTTTTAGGATTCCCCAAATAGTAAGAATTACACTTCTTACTCATAAACTGAGATGGGAATCGGGGGAGATATGGCAGCAGTCTTAAACATGAAGGCTACAATTTGCTCTATTTTTACTGGAATCTCTAGCTGCTTTTTCCAGTAATAAGTATTCATGTTATTTTTACTCTTTGATCAAATTTCAGAGGTGTAAGATTGCAATGTTTATCTGTTCACGTAATCATGCTAATACATTTTCTTAATGTGTTCAATATATAAAAATATAAGTTGAGTCGCTCTAACCTACAAAAAATAAACTATATTTGCTTTTCATTTTTAAAATTATCTTTATTTAAGTTGCAAAAGTACAATTTAGTTACTTAATATTTTATTTGATCCCATTTGAAGTCTCATAGCTTGCGATATACAACATTGCCTTATCAAACTGCTATATAAGAACACTATAAAATACAAACTATAACCTATATAATTCTCTTTCTATAATCTGATTAGAATGTTACAACAGCATTGATATAGGCCCAGTCCTGGTAGGTTCGCTGGTGAGAGCATCATCCAAATACAGGCAGATTGGTGGTTGATGCCCCATCATGCACACACAAGAAGCTCCCAAGGAATGCCACACGAAGTGGACCAACTAACTGATTGCTCTCTCTCTCTCTCCCTTCTTCTCTCTCTCTCTCAAATCAATAAAAATAAAATAACAAAGAAAACAAACAATAATGTTGACTTAAAAATGGAAGTGAGTTAATTGCATACATCTAATTCTTTTTAAAATGAAAAATGGTAAAAATGATTATGTATGTATGAAAAGTAATAGTGGCTTAAAGCTTGTGAATTTTGAAAATTTTATCAAAAAGTTGTTTTTTTTAATTGCCAGTTCTGAAAACAGTTACAACAATCAAAGCAAACATGGAGAATATAGTCAAGAATATTCTAATATATACGCATGGTGTCAGATGGGTCCCCAATCCACTGGGGTGGTCACCTCTCAAGGTCTACACACAGGTCCAAAACAATATTGAATGTGACTGGTAACGAAAAACAAATTTTTAAATAGTTGCTTTTCAAAATAAGTTCTCTGAAAATATCAATGTCACATTTTTAAGGCCAATTTATTAGTGTCCAAAATCATTCTCAGTGTTTAATATTAACAAAACCTGCATTCAAATTCTCAACTTAGAAATAAAACCAGAGGCAAAAACATTATAATACAGTCATTTAAAATGTAAAGGTTGCCCTGACTGGTGTGGCTCACTGGGTTGGACATTGTTCTGTAAAGGGAAATGCCACTGGTTCGATTCCCCATTAGGGCACATGCCTGTGTTGCTGCAGAATCGATCCCGATCCAGCATAGGAGAGGCAACCAATAGATGTTTCCCTTTCTTTCTCCCTCTCTTCTCTCTCTAAAAATAAATAAATTGAATCTTTAAAAAAGTAAATGAAATAAAAAATAAAGGTTTAGACTTTTGTTTTATTCTCCCATGCTAGTGCAGTTGTAAATTTGTAGTTTTCTTTGAAGTCTTGTGCATCTTACAAACATGCAGAGCTCTCTTTCTGGCATCGTGCTGCCCCTGACGGGTGGTGGTTGGCTTGTTGCACATGCACCCCTGCATTTTCAACTCTGGCTTCTATGCCATCACAACTCTCTGCTTATCAATTATCATTTCTAGACCTTTAAAAAGTTCATTAATATCCGTAATATCAGCTTCAAGTTGCCTAAGAGAAAACTGTCTCATGAATAAGGTGGAGGTCATCCTCTGTAATTCCCTCATCCTGCACCTGACCTTGAGGGTCAGTTATGCTTTTCCAGAACACACGATTCCTTTCCTTGAGCTCTCCTCAGGAATTCCCCCAGATACTCTGGCACAGGCTCCCCACTCATGCAAAACACTCTTTCTCTTTCTCAGCTGCTGGCCTTGGAGAGTTGGTCAGTGATGTGAAACCACACCACAATTGAGAAGATCGATTACACAGCGAATAGGCCCATTCGATTACAAATCAGATCACAAAACACAGTGGGCAGTCCTCCACAGCCCTGCTCCTCAGTATCCATTCTCTCACCTCCTCTCCTCCTGCGCTGCTTACCCACTGGTCTTTGATATTATAGAGTCTCTTTGCTTGTTTTCGAACCTCATATAGATGAAATCATAAAGTATACTTTTCCTTCCTGTCTTTTTTCACTCCCACATGCTGTGGTTGCTTTTATCTACATTGCATTTATCTGCTCTTAGTTAATTTTCACTGCTGACTTATGTGAATGGAACATTTTAAAATCCATCTATCTGATGCCTTTCGTTGGGGATGTGAGTCACATGCACTCAGGGATGAAGAGCCTTTCTAAGTTCATTTTTTTGGTCACAAAATCTTCTTTGCTGGTCCCACCTCCATCCCATCTACCTTGAGTTCTCTTAGGGAAAGGAGAAGCACCTGCTCTGGTTCCTTTTGTTAGCAGGTGTCCTGATGGATCACCTTGCAGGCCTGCCTGGAGTTGCTGGGCAGCTTCCCTCTGCAGAGCAGAGGAGGAATGGCTTCCTTCCGCCACCTCCTGTTGTTAGGTTGGGTACTGGGAAGCATCAGGCCTCAGTCACTTTCATGTGGGTGGGAGTATAAGATACTGTCTCACACTGTTTTTCCCCAATCCTGGTGTACCAAATTATTTTCCTTCTTTTTTTTTTTCATTTTTCAGGGTTCTCTTTGAGTTATATTTTTATGACTTACAGATTTATAACTGTAGTCATCAGAAAAATGAGTCTCTGACACCTGGACCATTAGATTCCACAAACACAAAAGAAGATCCCTACAAGGCTTATCTGCTTAAAGAATGGCACAGGGCCCCCCAAACCAATATTTTAGATTTAGTGACTTTTATTTGTTTTAATTATATTTTATTGATTATGCTATTAGAGTTTTCCCAGTATTGTCCCCTTTGCTTCCCTCCACCCAGCTCCCCCCCCGACTCTCAGGACACCCCCATCTCCATTGTTCATATCCATGAGTTACACCTATAAATTCTTTGGCTACTCCATTTCCTATACTGTACTCTACATCCCCATGTCTGTTCTGTAACTACAAATATGTAGTTCTTACTCTCACTTCTACCATTCCCCTAAACCACCCTCCAATCTAGCAACCATCAAATGTTCTCTGTAATTCTGTCTGCTTCTCTTTGCTCTTCTTGTTTGCTTAGTTTGTTTTTCAGATTCAGTCGTTGTTAGATATATATTTATTGCCGTTTTATTGTTTACGGTTTTGATCTTCTACTTTTTCCGTTTGTCCTTCTTAAATAAACCCCTTTAACACTTCATGTTCTAAGGGTGTGGCGATGATGAACACATCTATTTTTTTCTTTTCTGGGAAGTGTTTATCTGCCCTTCAATTCTAAATGATAGCTTTGCTGGGTAAAGCAATCTTGGCTGTAGGTCCCTGAGTTTCATGACTTTGAATATTTCTTGCCAATCCCTTCTTGCCTGCAAAATTTCTTTGACAAATAAGTTGACAGTCTTATGGGAATTCCCCTGAAGGTAACTAACTGCTTTTCTCTTTCCTGCTTTTAAGATTCTCTCTTTATCTTTCACCTTTGGCATTTTAATTATGATGAATCTTAGAGTAGGTCTCTTTGTATCTATCTTGTTTGGGACTCTCCGCACTTCCTGGACTTGCATGTCTATTTTCTTCACCAAATTAGAAAAGTTTTCTTTCATTAATTTTTCAAATAGATCTGCCATTTCTTGCTCTTTCTCTTCCCCTTCTGGCACCCCTATGATGTGAGTGTTGGATCTCTTGATGTTGTCCCAGAGGCAGATTATACTACCCTCATTTTTGGGGGATTCTTTTTTTCTTCTTGTTCTGTGTGGTTGTTTTTTGCTTCCTTATGTTGCAATCATTGATATGAGTATTGGCTTCATCCACTCTACTTTTGTTTCCCAGTAAGTTGTTCTTTAATTCAATTATGCATACTTCATTTCCGACTGGATCTTTTTATGTTGTTGAGGTCCTCACTAAGCTCCTTGAACATCCTTATAACCAGTGTTTTGAACTCTGCATCTGACAGATTGCTTATCTCTGTTTTGCTTCGTTCTTTTTCTGGAGTTTTGATCTGTTTTTTCATTTTGGCAGCCCCCTTGCATTTGTTTCTATGCATTACATAGAGCTACTTTGGCTCCGTGTTTTGGTAGTGCTGCCTAATGTAGTAGGTGTCCTGTAGGGTCCAGTGGCACAGCCTCCCCTATCAACCAAGCTATGTACTCAAAATGTGCACTTAGTATGGGCTGAGTACCCCTTCCTGTTGCAGTGGAGCCTTGGGTGCTTTTGGCAAGTTAATGGGAGTGATTTACCCAGGCCAGTCAGCTGGAAGGACTGGCTGTTACCACTGACCACCCACCTCTGCCTTCTGTGCAGGATCAGCTGTGCAGAGGCAGGGCGGTGGTACTCCAACATGGTCTGCATCTGTCCTCTGGGTGCACAAGTCTTGGGGTTTCCTGAGTGGTGCAGGCCATGGTTCGCCCCTACCTGTGGTTGGCCCAGGGCCATCCAGCCTCAGCTATAGAGCAATCTGAGATGGGTACTAACTGTGCTGGGATTGGAGATTCCCAGGTGAAACCCAGCTGTGAATTTAGTCTGGCTGCTGTTAGTGCAATACCTGGGACGACTTGGCAAGAGGTGTGGTATGGGGAGGAAAAGGAGGTAGATGGAATTCACTGAGGCCAGCTGTTGCTTGTTGGAAAGGATTTAGGAAGTTGTGAAGCATGAGCCAATACTAGCCATTCATATGGAAAAGTCACTGTTAATATCTGTAAGTTGGGTGGAATGGAGCCTCAGGTGATTCCTAAGGCCTGGCAAACATTATTACCTAGGTCAATTGAGTCTTAGATATGGTACCCACCTCTCAGCTCAATGGCTCTGCCCACCTTTCTGTCTAGGACAAAGCTGTTCGGTAGCTCTCACCTTGATGCCAGACATTCCAGTCCCTCCCCGTATATGTCACTGGTGCCTTTCAAACTGGTACCACAGTGCTGGAGCTCAGAGGGAGTGAGTCTGTGCATGTTCACATGTGGGTTCTCTGAGAGGAACTGCTTGGGACTCCAGAAGTTCCTCCACTGACTCAATTCCTGCTGTTGTCTGCAGTCAGAAATTATGGGACTTATCTTCCTGGCACTGGAACCATAAACTGGAAGGGGGTGTGGTGTGGATCTGGGACATCTCATTCCCAAGATATTCCTCCTGAAATTTTATCCACAACACATGGACGTGGCACCAGTCCATTCAGCATCTTCAAGTCTCCTACCAGTCTCGATGGATGTGGTTTCTTTAATTTGTAATTGTCAGACTTCCATTCAAGTGGATTTCTGATGATTCTGAGTAATTTAGCTTAATTTTTATTCAGTTGTGATTGTTTGAGGAGGCAAGCTGTATTTCCCTATGCCACCATCTTCCCTTTTATTTTCTTAATTATAATCCCTTAATTAAAAAAAACTGAATCTTTGAAAAACAGTAGAAAACTACATTGATTTAATTATGGAATCAAATACATTATATAAATGTTCAGAAACTTATTTAAAACCTCGTGGTGTTAGATTTGTCAACAAGGGTAACAACTAAAGTACATATGGCAAAATATTCCTTATTAACTGAAGAGGAAAAATGAAACTATGATGCATAAATGTTTAAGAGTTAATTTTAAATCAAATGTACAAATGTTGCTGAAAATTTTAACACTATGGAAATTTATTATAATTCATCTTTAATAATAGTCAACATGTCTTTGTGTTAGATTAGGATCCAACACTCTCATTTTGTTCTCTAAATGAAGGATCCTATGACATAATACACTACATGTAACTTAAAAAATATAATGAAAACTTTCAGAATGATTAAATATTTTTTTTTTATTTTGGGGTAGAAATTTCTGATCCTCCTATTACCTAAATCATGGATTGGAGTTTTCCGTAGAAGCAGTGATCATCCATGGATGTGGATAAATGGTTCAACTCCCACACTAGAGTGAGTTTTTTTTAATTTTGTGCTATGTGAAAGGAAACCATAAAAGAGAACAGTTCAAAAGAGTTTTATTAATACATTTGTTTAAATTGAATTGTAAGCATTATGTTCAGAGCTAATGAAATGTTGATATAAATATTAAGAATGACCACCTAGTTTTTTCAATGACCAACTCTTACTATATTATATGGAAAATATCACTGCCCATGTGAAAATATTCTGTTATGCTCTCATAGAATATGCTACTTGTTGTTTCACAGATTGCCATCAGACAACATAAAAACAAAATTGTGCATTTTCTCCATTGCAGGATTGCAGAATCGTCATCTGGTAACGGAAACTGTGTGATGTTACATGATTATGGCCTCACATCAAGTATTTGTGAATCTTTAAAAAGATATACTTGCAAGCATAGGATTTATGGTTAAAACTTGGATTCTGCTGGTAACTATTTTTCATGAAATGGAAATAATGTCATGATTGTATAGTCTCCAGATGAATTATTTGTTCTAGTAATGAAAAAATTCCATAAGCATCACTGGAATATAATACAAACATCCAAAAGTACAGATATACTTTCTCTTAGTGTCTGTCAATTTTTGCTCAACATTATGTTTGCCACATTCAACTTTTCTAAAAGGTCACATGTTGTGTGAGTCGATTTAAATGAAATATTAAGAATATGAAGATCCACAGAGGTCTGAGGGTATGTGGGAATAGGAAATGACTACTGATTGGTTCACTCACTGCTTCTTTGGGGGCTGCATGCAAACTTTCCAAATTCTGAGAGTGGTGATAGCTGCAAGGCTCTGTGAATGTACTTAGAACCACTGGTACGCACACTCTAAATGCATGAACTGTGTGCTTCGTAATTACACCTCAGTAAGGGGTTAGGAAAAAAAACACTTGGAGTTATATTTGGGATTGCATTTTAAGTTTAAATAATTTATAAAGATTAGGCAATTTAAAATATCAATGCTTCCAATTAAATCATGCTTTATTCTTTTATGTATTTGGTTTTCTTTCATTTCTTTACTATATTATTTAATTTTCCTATATTGAAGTCTTAAGGAAATATCAATATTGGTATTTCATAGTCATGGTTTTGTAAATGGCATACTTCTTTAAAATATTTCTTTAGTAACTTTTGCTACTTTAAAACATATACAATTGAGGTTTATATGTTAATTTTGTTGTATTAGTTTATCATTTCAAACATATATTCCTTTGAATAGTTTATATAAACATTTATTTAATTTCTTTTTCTCTGGTACATTTTTTTCATTTTCTTGACTTATTACCACAGGGTGGGGTTTTATTTCCAATGTTGGATAGTATGGAGAGTAAAAGTTCTGTATGGATCCTTCTCTATTTTAGGGAAAAACATTTAAATATTTCACCATAAAGTATGAGTTTTGTTTAAAATTTTGTTATTATACTTTTCACATATTAAAGCAATTCCATAATATTGCTATTTTCTAATAGATTTTATATTCGATTGATGTTCCATTTTTATTATTGTTGCATCATTTGGAATGATAAAAGTTTTCTCTGTATAAAATTTATGAAGTAAACTACCTTTACTTCATTCAAATATGAAACCAATCGTGCATTTCTAAATTAAAGCCACAATAATCATTTTGTTTTGTCCTTCTTTAAATTTCGGTGCATATATTATACTTATAATGAGTTGCTTTTTTATCATTGTTCATAAAGAGTTGTGAATGAGTTTTTATTTTATGCATTTGACAGTTTTAACTAATTTATTTATATTTATTGTTGTTTGCATACAGTTGTCTACCTTTTCCCACCACCATTTTCACCATCCCACCCATCCCCACCTCCCACTGTCAGTATTACCCTCTTTGACTTTGTCCTTTGGTCCTTTATACATGTTCCTTGATGACCCTTCCCCTTCATTCCCCTGTTATTCCCCTATACCTTCCCCTCTGGTTACTGTCAGTTTGTGCTTTATTTCAATGTCTTTTTAGGTTTTTTTATGCGCTCATTAACTGTTAGGCATTTAGGTTGCTTCTAGCGCTTGGCTATTGTGAATTGTACTGCTATGAACACTGCGGTGCATAGGTTCTTGTGAGTTGGTGTTTTGGGATTCTTAGTGTATAATCCCAGCAGTGGAATTGTCAGGTCAAAAGGCAGTTTCATTTTTAGTTTTCTGAGGAAATTTCGCACTGTTTTCCACGGTGGCTGTAGCAGTCTGCATTCCCAGCAGCAATATACTAGGGTTCCCTTTTCTCCACAGCCTCACCAGCACTTGTTGTTTGTTGATTTGTTTATGAAGGCCATTCTGAATGGTGTGAAATGGTATCTCATTGTGGTTTTAATTTGCATCTCTCTAAGGGCTAGTGATGTTGAGCATCCTTTCACATGTGTCTGGACCCTCTGTATGTCCTCCTTGGTGAATTGTCTGTTTAGGTCCTTTGCCCATTATTAAATGAGGTTGTTTGTCTTCCTGGAGTATAGTCATGTGAGTTCTTTATATATTGTGCAGATCAGACCCTTGTCTGAGGTGTCATTGGGAAATATGTTTTCCCATATGGTTGGCCTCTTTTTCATTTTGCTGATATTTTCTTTAGCCATGCATAACCTTTTTATTTTGGTGAAGTCCTACTTGTTTATTCATTCCTTGATGTCCCTTGCTCTAGGGGAAATATCAGTGAAAATATTGCTGCATAGAATAGCTGAGGTTTTCCTGTCTATGTTCTCCTCTAGTACATTTATAGTGTCACAACTTATTTTTCAATGTTTTATCCATTTTGAATTATTTTTTGTGTATGGTATAAGTTGGTGGTCAAGTTTCATTTTTTTGCTTGTAGCTGTCCAGATCTCCCAACACTGTTGAAGAGGCTATTTTTACTCCATTCTATGCTTTTCCGCCCTTTGTTTGACACAAAAGACAATGGAATATTTCACAGATAGAGAACAAACATTTCAAAAATTTATATGAAATTATAAATGGCCCCCAAAAGCTGCAGCAATTTTGAGAAAGAAGAACAAAGTAAAAGGGATTACAATACCTGAGATCAAACTATATTACAAAGCCTCTGTAATCAAAGCAGTCTGGTACTGGCATAAGAACAGACATATGGATGTATGGAACAAAATAGAGAAGCCAGAATAAACCCATGTCTCTATGGTCAGTTAATATTAGAGAGTTTTTATTATCAAAGATATATTGGGAAGCATTGTTCTTTTTCTGTTCCCTGCTAGACTCTGTATAAAAGTACTGCTTTTTTTTTAAGTTGTTCGTCCTTTTTATTATTTTCTTCTTTTCCTCACTTTATTTTTCTTGTTTACACTATTACAGATGTCTCTATTCCCTCTGCTTTTTGCCCACCTCATCCAGTGCCCACCCCCATTCCCTATGGCCATCATCTCACTGTTGTCCAAGGTTATGCACACAGGTTCATTGGCTTATCCCTTCACCTTTTTTCCTCCAGTCCCCTTTACCACCCCTCCTCTGACAGATGTCAGTCTGCTCCATATATCAATACCTATATTTTATTTTGTTCATAAGTTTATTTTGTTCTTTAGATGCCATATAAAAGTGAGAGCTATGGTATTTGTCTTTTTCTATTATAACTTGGGATAATAATCTCCAATACCGTCATATTTTCAATGGTACTTTTCAGTACTAATGCCAACAGAGCTTGAAGAATGTTTTTGTAGGAAATTTATAAACTTAATTCAATTCCTGTAATGCAACCTACCTCTATGCCTTAGGAAACTAGAAAGAACAAACCAAGCACAAAGTCAGCAGAAGAGAGGAAATAAATATTAGAACAGAAATAAATGAACTGACAACTGAAAAACAATAGAGAAGATTAAACAAACTGAGAGTTGTTTCTTTGAAAAAATAAACAAAATTGACAAACCCTTAGCTAGACTAATAAAGTAAAAAAGAGATGGGACCCAAGATAACAATATTATGAATGATGAGAAGATATTAATGGAAACCACAGAAATTAAAAGGGTCATAAAAGATTACTATGAAATATTGTATGCCAACAACTGGACAATTTGAAAAAGTAGAGATATTTTAGAAACATACACTTATGAAGACTAAATCAAGAATATATAGAAATTCAAATAGACCAATTACTAATAAGGAGATTGAATCTATCTATAATAAAAAAAAATCCCAATGAAGATAAACCCAAGACCATATGGCTTCTCTGGAAAATTTTACTAAACATGTAAAAGAGAATGGACACCAATTCTTCACAAGCTCTTTCAAAAATTAAAGAGGAGTGAACACTCTCAAACTCTTTTTATGAGGCCAGCATCATCCTGAAACCAAAACCATAGAAGGGCACTACATGAATATAAAACTACAAGATAAAATCCCTGATAAATTGAAAAGCAAAAATTCTCAATAAAATGCTAACAGACCAAATTTAGCAGAGAATTAATAGATCATTCACCATGAGCTAATGGGATTTACACCTGGGATGCAAGGATGGCTTAACACAGACAAATTAATTAATGTGATATATCACATTAACAGATAAAAGAAAATAATTCTATGATTATCACCATAAATGCAGAAAAGCATTTGACAAAATTCAACATTTACCATGATAACAACTCAAAATATTGGGCCTAGAAGGTACATATTGCAACAAAAGCAGTAGTATTTTCTACATTAATGACAAAATTTTTGCCAGAGAAATAAAGAAATTAATTCCATTTACAATAGAATCAGGAACAGTAAAATACTAGGAATGCATTTAACCAAGAGGAGAAAGATCTCTATGCAGAAAATTACAGGATATTGATGAAAGAAATTGAAGACACAAATAAATCAAAGGTATTCCATGTTCATGTATTGGAAGAATTAATAGTTTTAAATTGCCAATACTACAGAAATCCATCTATATGTTCAATGCAATCCCTATCAAGATTCTAATGACTAGTTTAACAGAAGTGGAAAAAAACACTCCTGTGTATATGAAACCACAAAAGGCTTTGAATAGTCAAATACATTTGAGGGAAAAGAACAAAGCAAGGGTATCACACTTCCTGATTTCAAGCTATACTATAAAGCTATAGTCATAAAATACTGTGTGATCTCATCTGTAAAATCCAAAAACGACAACAAAAACAGGTCATAGATAAAGAAATCAGACTTGTGGTTCCAAAGGTGAGGATTGTGAGGAGAGAATGAATTAAAAGAAGGTGGTCAAAAAGTCAAAGTTCAGCTCTAAAATAAATAAGTACTAACAAAGTAAGTACAACATGACTATGGCTAACCCTGCTGTGAGAGACACAGTGGTTTACCGAGTGTCTGCAGGGTGTGCATTACAGGACTCCCAGGAACATGCCTGAAACCATGGAAAGTACTGAACTCTGTTGTATACTATATTTTTCCTACATGTGCATACCTATGATAAAGTTTAATTAATAAATTAGGCAAATTAAAAGATTAACAATAATAATCAATAATTACACAGAACAATTATAACAGTATAAAGTAACAATAGTTTTGTGAATGTGTTCTCTGTCAAAATATCTTACTGTGCTGTACTCACCCTCCTTCCTTGTGATGATGTGAGATGATAAAATTCCTACGTGATAACACGATTTGAGTTGAATGACATAGGGATTGGGACATAGCATTAAGTTGCTGGTGACCTTCTGTGAATATGTCAGATAGAAGGTTATTAGTTTTTGATGATGCTAGATCATCAAGTCATGACAATGCTGATGGGTGGGTGTCAGGAGCAGACCATGTCAGTGGTTAGAGATAGAGAGTTAAAGGGTTTTTTTGCTGAATAGTTTTGGTAGGACACTGTAACTGGAAGCTGCCATGTCTTTCTTTTCATTTCATGAATATGTCACTGCAAAGGTTGTAATCCTTAGGTGATGGGTAAATTTAATGCTGCATTCCATCCAATGATTTAATTCCAGGAGGTTCATAAAATAAAGGAGAGTTGAAAACAAGCACCATGATGATACCACAACAGCCTTTCTCAGAGATTTTGAACAGAAGTTCTGCAAGAGTCTTTAAAACATGCAATACCTGACTGTTTAGTCAAAGACACTGACCTCTTTTCCCTTAGATTGTCAATGTAAAAAATGACAACAACCAACACAATATCCATCCTGTGTGAATGCACTTCCTTCAACAATAAATATACAGGTCATAAATAGAGTTGAATCTTATTGATCATGTTGCATAATAAGCTTGTGTCTGATTGGTTATTTCTTTGTACAGAAATCCAGAAAGTATCCAGCCATGTAATATGAAAAATAGAGACACTTAACAAAGATACAAGATATAAGAAATCTTGTACAAAGGACAATGACATCTCAGTCTCCTTCAAAGCAGGCACATTGGGACCTCACACAGTTCTCCCAGCATGTCTTCCACTCTTCAAAATACTCTGCAAAATCCTTTCTTTGATTTTTCATCAAATGTGCTGTTCTGTTTTCCTGAATCTAATCGATGGTCTGAAATCTCTTTCCTTTAAAAGGTGATTTTAGTTTTTGGAATATTCAGATGTTCCAGGGTACCAAATCTGGGCTATAAGGGTGCTGAGTCACCTGGGTGATTTGTTTCACACACACACAAAAAAACCAAACTGCAGGAGATGTGAAGCATGAGCAAGCACATTGTTGTGATGAAGCTGAAATCACCAGAAGCCCATAGCTGCTGCTGTTTTTGTCCTATTGCATCCCTCAAATGACAAAGGGCATTGAGGCAGCACTCCTTATGAATTGTTTGGCCTTAAGGGGCGTATTCATGACGGACAACACCTTCCCAATCAAAAAGCACAGTCAATGTGGTCTTGATCTTACTGCAACTTTGCTGTGCCTTCTTCAGGCGTGGAGACCCAGGTGACTTCCATAGTGACCACTGGGCCTTCATTTCTGGATCACAGCCACAGACCCACAGTTCATCTCCAGTTTTGACCATCTTGAGAAAATCTGGTTCATTGGTAGCAGTTTGAATCAATCATTAGCAACTGCAGCACGATGTTCCTTCTGCTCAGGTAGCAGAGGCCACTGAAGGGATTTTCCGATGCTAAGATCCTGCATCAAAATCTAAGACATAGAGGAGGAAGATGGTGGTGTGGTAGGAGGGAGCAGATACCACTTCTTACACATGGGAGAAAAACCTAGCTGATCTACAGAGGAACAGAGCAAAGAGCCAACAGTACCCCAGCACATATGAAAATAGGAGACCAAAAATTGTAGCGGACATTGATAAGCCAGATGGTAAAGAGAGTGCTTCAGGACAATAAGGTCCCAGTGACCAGTGCAGGGACCAGAGTGGAAGAAGCCCCAGGCCCAGCACCCCCTGGTTCTGCCACAGGGTTCTTGGGAGAGAGCTAGGTCTGCCGCTCCCTCCCCAGCCAAATGAGGTTTGAGCAGCACCAGAAGAGACCTGGTTGCTTGAAGTCACAGAGGGGGGAATAAGGACTGAGTGGCAAACACACAGAGGCTGTGAGCACTCACAGAGTCTGTGGATGCTGACTGGGGAGAATCGAGAGTTGGGCCAGGATGGGCCCTGGCCCGGATAGTCCCTGGTCTGGTTGGACAATTCGGGTGTGTGAAAGAGCAGGCCGCTGTGTGGAGTGGCAGGCTTGAGTAGGAGGAATTTCTCAAAAAGAAAAAGTGAAAAAAGAGACACTGGGGAATTCTCCTGCAGCAGTCCCTCTGGCCTCCTCCCCACCCAGCTGGGCAACCCTCCCAAGGTGGTGTGGAAGGCTGTGAGTATATTCCTGTAGCCCTGGGAAGAGTGCACACCCGAACACGTGGGACCTGGGGCCACCTGGCCGAGTGTGCTCCCACAATCTGGGGAGGGTGAGTCCTGCAGAAGGCCAGCAGCCCACACCCATAACCCTGGGGAGAGTGTGCTCTGAGGACTGCCTGGATGCCACAACTAAAAGCCTGGGGAAAGGCGCCAGGCTAGCCCTGGGGAGAGTGCATGCAAGGCTGACTGAGTGCTGATCAGGAAGGGAGAAAGACAAATACCATATGATCTCACCTTTAACCGGAACCTAATCAACAAAACAAACAAACAAGCAAAATATAACCAAAGACACTGAAATTGAGAACAGGTTGACAGTGATCAGAGGGGAGAGGGGAGAGAATTTCAGGGGAAAAGGGGAAGCGTTTACAGGAACAAGTATAAAGGACACATGGACAAAAACTAAGTGGGGGTGCAAATGGGAAGGAGATGAGGAGGGCTGGTGGTGGGCTGGGGTGGGAGTAAAAGACAGAAAACTGTACTTGAACAACAATTAAAATAAAAACAAAACACAAAAGAACTAAGACACAGCAGTTTTTGGAATCCCCAGATCAGCTGCTAGTTCTTGCTCTGTCAGTTGCCCCTTTTTGTTGATTGCAGACCATACATGTCCAACATTCTCAGATGTTTTGTTTGTTGTAGACCTTCCAGGACATAGGTTACTTTTACCAGATTCTTGACCACCTTTGAAGCATTTCTGCCACACTTTATTGTTTGCACTGCACTCACTGCATCATCTTTGAAAGCCTTCTGAATCATCCAAGTAGTTTCCGTGGAGGAATATTTAAGCTTATCACAAAATTTGGTGCAGGTTCATTGCTCTATACTTCCTCAGTCATTTTGAATGTGATGGCCACACAGTACACATACTCACTCAATGGCGTCTACTGCCCCCACTGAATAGTACAGTGCAGTTGTCATTGTTCACATATGCACAGTCCAGTCCACTCTCCTTGGCTGCCAGGTTGCATGGATTTCACAGAAACCATTCTCATTATATTAACTATGGCTGGACTTTTTTCAGACAGACCTCATCATATGCAAGTATGGGCACCTGATATTTTAAAAAGTCACATTGAAGCAAAAAGAGTAGGTAATACTATTATTATTTTCCTAAGTCAACCAAAATTATACCTACATTTTTTCACATCAGTAAAAATACTTTTTTGGTGTGCCACAGAATTTTAGTAATCAGTTAATTGTGCCAAGAGAGGTCAAAGGTCGGAAATCACTCGTCTGATGACACAGGCAGCTACTATGTGATTAGCAGTTGGGAACACGAACACTAACACTGTGACTATCCTGTGTATTCTTCATTTCTCTTAATTCTTACTCTATGAGAAGGTGGGTATTAGCTGAATCTATCGTGATAATCATTTTGGAATATATGCAAATCAAACATTATGTGGTTAATTTTTGTTTCTTTTGATGCTCATGCGTTATTTAAATTGTCTTTTAGAAGTCTACTTTTCCTGTCCTTCCCATTTTTTAATAAGGAAAAACATTAAATTACCTTTGTTTTCACCATACATAGTTAGATTTGTGCTTTTGTCATTTAAAACAAATATTTCAATTAAATTAGAGACAATTAGTAGATATTCGAAAATGAATCGACAAAAATGTAATTAGTAGTTATGTAACAATTTAATCTCTGCCACAGTGATATAATTCAATATTGTTTAATGTTTTATCTTTCACAGAGATATTATCTTTACCAAGGGAAATCTAAATAATACTTAATAACAATAAAATGAAGAAATTTTAAGAACTAAAGCAAGAAATTAAGAAAAAAGTATGGGATTAGTGATTGTGACAGTTACCATAACAGTGAAAGTGTAGTGATTTTTCAGAATTTTGGTGACAAGTATCATGAAATATCTATTGTTTATGGAATTATGATTTTAAAATTGTTTCCATTGTAATAGAAATGCCATAATGAGAATATAAGGAAGAGAAATGTGTAATTCCAAAATTAAATCACCTGTCTAGGAGTAGAATTTAAACATACAAGATATTCTTATCAAGGCCTAAGATTTCAGAGTCTGAAAGTGATGAAGATGGAAGTAAGTTCACAGTGTGGGTGGTCCAGTCTTTGTCACCTAACACCTTTCAGAGGACGAAAACAATTTTCAGATACATTTGCCAAAGGACAAACTGAATGACATCTACCAGCCCAAAGTCTCCTGATTCTGCAGGTGTGTGATGAGATACACAGTCTTGAAAATAGCCCAAGTGTAAGAATTTCCTGTTCAAATGTTAAGTGACACATTATTGAGAAATCTTCTTTTTGCACTCATGCCTCACTCTGAGCCGTCACAGGTCAGTCTGTGAAGACCACAGAGATTGTTTGTTTACGAGAGTTAGCTGGTCTCCCACTAAAGCATGCAGGACTTTCTGGCTTCCAGAGGTATGTATGTGTCTGTACTGTCCTGTCTCTCTCTTAGCCCATCTGATGTAGGGGGAGATTACACTGCAAGATGTAATATCAGTGAGGTATGATTAATATACAATCAAATCAATGAGAATATTGGTATTGTTTTTAAATAATTTGAAAAAAATAAATAATCTGAAGTAAAAAATCAAGAATAAAATATGAACTATGTTGGAAGATATCTTGAACTATTCAAATTCTTGCCTGTGGAAAATTACTCAAGAGTATATATGGAAGAATAATTGAGTGTGTTAGTCAAAACAATTTAAACTAAAAATCTTATAAGAATTATGAAAAGGAAAAGCTATTTTTGATTTTATAATCAATATAGATATAATTATATATTATTTTATATTTAGCCCAGCCTTGAAAAAGAGATTTTTTAAAAATTGTATTAATTATGGAGGTCAAACATAATATTTTATGTACTTAATTAGATTAAATAAATGCATTTGCTTTCAATAAAAATCAGCATGAAGTATACTAATAAAATTCTAATTGAAGCTTAATAATAAACAATCAAATGACTATTTAAAAATTGAGTCACCATTGCTAGAGAGCATACCACATTGATAGACATTTTGCTTAATGAATTAAGCTACAGCATTCCCCTGCTTTGAATCAGAAATAACACAAAAAAATGTGTTCAAATTTTATTAGGATAACTAAAATATTATGGAGAGCTTAAAAAGGTGAGATATTAAATGTTTTACATGTATTATGTCTACATGTTTTTATTCCCTCTTTATATTAGTAAACTAATTTGCTAGACACTAAGTAGCTTTGTAAAGGTCATACATGGCGAATTTCAAAGGCAGAGTTAATTCTCGAACTCACTCGTCACAGAGCCTGTTGACTGAATTATTAAATTACACCATCTGATTCATTACTATGGCTCACACAACTGAAGGTGCCCTGTGTTTAACATGCACGGTAACTGTCTGGAGGTTTGAAACCACACTGTTCTAATATAAATGGTCTACACACATTTATTTCACATTTTATGCTTTTATATCTTTGCCCTTAACTCAATTGCCAATTTCTTGTGTAACATAAGTATTTGAAAAAATTCACTTTGTTGTCAATATGTTTAGGTCTTGAATAAGTTTAGCGTGACAAAGATTTTTTAACATATAAAACATTTTTATTCAAAATAGAAGATCAATTGATAACAGCTCCTCCTCTTCAATGAATAAATGTATGTCACTAAATGAAAATGTAATTCAGGAAATCACTAGATATGCCAACATGATTAGTGACCCATTTTGAGGGCACTCAGTCTTTAATCATTATTCAACTTCAAATTTATCATAAATGTTGTGTCTCTTTTTTCTAATATTGCATTTTATTTTTCATACTAGCATTCTAATGGTGCTAAAATATTTCTGTGGAATCTGACTTTAAATAAACAAGGATGTTATTATTTATGAAATTATTCTATTCATCACTAACATACTGCATTTAATTGCTCAAACTAATAATATATTGTCAAATGTAGAATATCTTAAATATTGTGTCTACCATGAGGCATTGTTTAAAGATACAAGATATTAATAAGCACAACATCAGGTTCTTAACTGGGAAATGAGCCAATACTCAGCCTCTACCCGCCCAGTGTCACTGTGAGGGACCTCTTCAGTGCGTGTGTCACTTATTCGTAAGGACACATGTTGTAGAGCACAGACTCGGCCACCGCTCAGCTGCAGAGATGAGTGACCAAAGAGTAACCTACGCAGAACTGAATCTGGTTAAGGACCCAAAGAGACAGCACATGAAACCTAAGGGCACTGAAGGCTCCATTCCAGGAACTGAGCAGGAACTAACCTATGCAGAATTAAATCTTCAAAATGCTTCTCAGGATCTTGGAGGGAGTGACAAGGATGACCACTGCAAAGGTAACACATTCAACAGACACAGTATTACTGTTCTAGGATGTGCAGCTGCGTGTAGACGTGTGGGAAAGAAAAAGGGAATAAACTCACATATTTTTTTCATCTTAAGGCTCAGGACTTGAAGTTGGAATATGGTATCGTCAGATGAAAATTGAGCTTATTCAGAGATTGTTTTATTCAGAGATTGTTGTAAGTTATAGTCTTTGACCAGTAACTCATAGAGCATTATATTTAGTGAAAATGCAATGGTATATTCAGAGAGAAGATTATAGTGGTCGATATGGGTTTGGGGTCCAAGTTTATGGACATGATTCTCTGTGTGTAAACTGTCCAAACAATTGTCTCCATCCCTTCTTTCTCAGTGTTGGCATTTCCCTCCCTGCAGCATCCCTGTCACTTCAAGAGAAGCTCATTGCTGGGATCCTAGGGGTCATCTGCCTTGTCCTGATGTGCACTGTGATACCAATAGCTGTTAATCAATGTAAGTAAATTATTGTAAGATTATATGAAACTCTTCACTTTTACGTTCATCAGCGCCTCCAAACACTTCATAATATTACAGAGTAGAACTCTCATTTTAAAGTATGCCTTTAGAGTAAGTGCAAAATTGTTATTGTGAATTTTTCCAAGGTATAAATACCTGCATTATTTTAAAAAGTAGTTTATTTAAGTCCTTCGCCTGTTTTTTAATTGAGTGTGTTGTACTGGAGTGGAGTTATGTGAGTTCTTTATATACTTTGGAGATCAAAACTTTGTTCAAGATATCATTGCCAAATATATTTTCCCAAATGTTCATAGCAACACAATTTACAATAGCCAAGTGCTGGAAGCAACCTAAACCCACCAGTAAATGAGTGGATCAAAAGAAACAAAACAAAAACAAAAACAAAACAAAACTATGGTACATTTACACAATGAAATACCATGCAGCCGAAAGAAAGAAGGAGTTCCTACCTTTTGGGGCAGTTGGGTGGATCTCGAGAGCATTATTCTAAATGAAATAAGCCAGGACGTGAAAGATAAATATCGTATATCTCACCTAGAAGTGGACCTGATCAACAAAACAAACAAGCAAGTAAAATATAATCAGAAACATTGAATTGAAGAACAAACTGAGAGTAACCAGAGGGGAGAGGGATAATGGGGGGAAATAGGGGAAGGTCCATCAAGGAACATGTATAAAGGACATATGGACAAAGTCAAAGGGAGTAAGTTTGAGGGTGGGAGGTGGCAATGGGGGGGTGGGGGTCCTAGGTGGGGTAAAAATGGAGACAATTGTACTTGAACAATAATAAATAAATGAATAAATAATAAAAACTTAAAAAATAGTATGTATATTTATATATCCCATATAGCCATATATATTCTTGTGTTATAATTCAAGGCATGCTTTGGGACACCTTATTGACAAATACCAATACATTCTTCATATTGGTTAATGCAAATAGTGTAAGAATTGGTGAAGTTTGGTTCTCAAGGCTTTTGAAATATTTTCTCCCAAATTATTATAGCTCCATTAATTTTTTCTTGGTAAAATCAATTTTATTCCAGGTCATTTTAATCCTGGACAATATACCACATTTCAAAGTAAGAAACAAAAGTATTATGATTTATGTAGATCAGCACTAATTTTTTATAATAATTACTTCTTTTTCTAGGTAATGTAATACCGGTGAAGAATAATTCTTCTTTCTTGTACATAATATTAGTTATATATTATTTTAACAGGGAACCAGACAGGTACAGCACAGAACCAGACACGGAACCAGAAAGGTACCTAATTATTTTCCATTCTGTGATTTCAATACAGTTCCTACCTTGTCTCTAACATAGTAAAATTTTACAAGTTTTTTTTTTATGGAGGGGAACAAATTAGAATACAAGACATAAATGTACATAAGTACGAGTAATGAAGAATATATCTCTTATGCAAAAATATGAAGAAATATTCATTTAATTTATCATATTCATTGTGGAGAATTTGTTCGAAGATAATTTTGGTTTCTAAAAATGCAGTTTCCTTTATTGACACTCAGGACATGTAGAAAGTGGATATTTTTGTTTGTGTGTTTGCTTAATATGGCCACATAAATTAGGGAGTGAGGGGCTGGCCCTTCTCTGTGAGTGTGTGTGAGTGTATTATGCTTTATATACGCCAGTCTATGAGGGTACATACATATACTGTGCACTAATTTGTCTATACCTATGCAAATACTGAAATTAAATTTCATTTTGAAATTCATATTATTCTTGAATGACAATACGTAATCTTTCCTCAGCATATCATTGTGGTCCATGTTCACCAGAGTGGTTAATGTATTCCAACAACTGCTATTACATCAGCACTGAAAAAAAAACGTGGAATGAGAGTTTGATGGCCTGTGCTTCTAAGAACTCTAGCCTGCTCTATATAGATAACGAAGAAGAAAGGGTAAGATTTTTAACAGTTTCATCATTTTACTTAAAAGGTTATTTTATTTTATATTTCTATAGAATTCATTCATATTTCTGTATATATGTCTAATTTATTGTAAAGATTGTTAATATTTTATTGTTTGACTCGATATTTGATTTATATTCTATTCCATTAATGTGCATTTGATAATTTTCAGTTCTTGATTTTCATAGACATCATGCTTCTATAAGTGCTTTTTTCCTAGAGTAAATTTTGCTACTTAATTTTACATGCATCACGGAGACTACAGATGTGATTGTGCGTGTTGTGAACTGAAATTGGTCATGAAGTAGGTGCTGCCAGCCCGCTCCTGTGCACTGTCTCCTAACTTCTCCTCTCCCCTCACTCAACCACTGTTCTGAGATTTTATATCACAAATTATCCTTGCTTAATTTTGAATTTTATGTAATGGGAGTCATTCATAATGCATTTTACATGTCTCCATTAACTCACTCATGATATTTTTTCAATTAATCCATATTCTTGAATGTACCTGAAGTTTGTTAATTTTCACTGCTATATTGTATATACCTGCCATTCTTTAATCTATTCTACTCAGAATAGAGATGTTTTTAGTATGTGGTTGTTATGAATAATTATTTAATAAAAATCCTTGCATATTTCTTTTTTCCAAATGATACATATTTAAAACAATTCCCACGCAATAATACATACAATATATAAATGGATATACTATAAATATCATGTTTATAATAATATAATAATAATTTATAAATGTAGTTGTTTTAATGGTATATATGTATAAGTAAAATGTATTGTCATTTTGTATCAGATTGAAATCGCAGGGTCAAAAATATATGTGTATGCAAATTATCCCTATTTCTAGTTTGTTGTGTAAATACATATTATATCCAATAGTTTCATGATCCAAAGCTTAGTACTGCCAGGAATTTTAATGTCATCAGTTCTGATCACTATGTGAAAGCATCATCAGGACAATAAAAGGTATTTTCCTCACACTGATCGATTGAACACATCTTTCAGAGCACCATTCATTATGAATTTCTGTATGTGAGATTGAGAAGTGCCCATTCATGTCTCTTTACCATTTCTCCTGTATGTTACCTGTAATTTTCCTTCTTAGAAGTAGTTATATTTTCGATATGACTCTTTTTTCAATTTGTGAGATGCAAATGGATTTCCTGACTATTAATTACATTTTTTATTCTCATATTGGAGCTTTTTAATGACCAGGATTTATTAAAGTTACCATAGTCCAATTTCTCATTTTGGATGTTGGTGGTTATTTTGGACATATTTCACAACTGAGTCAAAGTTCATGAAGATAATCTATTGCATTACTCTGTATGCTTTATCTTTTTTCCTTACTGATGGCCTTTTACTTTTAGGTCCATAATACTTTGTGATGGGTTTATGATGCTGTGTGGTAGAGGTCAAGTCCACACTTTTCTGCATCATTACCTATTGATGCAGCATAATTTATAGCAGATGATCTTTACTACATAAACAGCTTTATAACATGGGTCTAAATATCTAACATAAATTTTAAGAAGATCATTCATTTTGTCTCAATAACTGTTTTTCTGTCTTCTTTTGTCTTTCTTTTTGTTCGCAGGCAATAATTACACCTAAGTAGGTTTTACTGATTAAATTCTATAAAGGTCTCCGAGGTTCCATTAATTTTTCTCTCTCTTTCTACCCTCAAGAATTAATCATTTCTATCACTCCATCTTTATTACATCAATTCTTTCTTCTACATTTCAATATTTATGTAAATATACTGAATTTTGTAATGAAGATAAAGATTTTTCAACTGATAATTTTGTTTGATTCATTCATAGAGTTTTTATTTCCCTAATAGTTCTGTCACTGCCAACATATTTTCATAGAGTTATTTGAACATAGTTTTTAAAATACGTTTTAGGCAAATTATTTATAATAACTAGTATTAAATATTTGTATTAAAAATCCAACATCTTATCCCACTGAAAGTTATTTGGTATGGCTGATTTATCCCCCTTTAGTATGTAAGGTATTTTTTAGTTTCTTTGCATGGTTTCAAAATTTTGGTAAGTTTACATGTTCAATAATATAGTACACTAAACATGGATCCTCCTACATGTTTCTTAGATTTATATTTTTGTAACTTCAGTAAACTATTACTGTAGAGTCATCTCTTTAGAAGTATGCATACTCAGTTTTTAAGATTCTTGTTATTATTTTATTTTTAGACTCAATTACTGGGATTCCCCTTGGGCCTGCATAGCTTACTTGACAACCAATGGTTTTTAACAATTTATTCAAATACCTCAAGTCAGTATGGCTCCTCCCTCTGCTACTTGATGTACGTGTGTGTGTGTGTGTGTGTGTGTCTGTGAGTGTAAGGCAGTACTCACACCTTTAAAATCAGTTCTTGGATCAATTTTGTTTTTTTTTTTACAGGATCATCTATGTTTCTTCTACATACTGCAAATTTTTTCCTCATCAACCAAGCATGTGTAGAGAGTCAATATCACCTCTTGTACTGCCCTCTCACATTGAGTACAGTCCTGTTTTATTTATAGCTGGCACTGTGCTTGACACAAATGGACTAGCAAAAGGATGGTCTGCCTCACTTTTAACCTAGTGAATACAGCACTTTGATCTGAATAAGGAGTGGGCAGTATAAACACCACTTCCAGAGCTAGTCAGACTTCCCCTATGGCAACAACAGTGATGCTTTAGCAATCGCCAAATAGTAAGAATTACACTTCTTACTCAGGACCTGAGATGGGAATCGGGGGAGACAAGGGAGCAGTTTTAGACATAAAGACTACAAATTTGCTCTGTTTTTACTGGAATCTCTGGCTGTTTTTTCCAATAATAAATGCTCATGTTATTTTTACTCTTTGATCAAATTTCAGAGGTATAAAATTCTTATGTTTGTCCCTTCACCTAATCATGCTAATGCATTTTCTTAATATGTCCAATATTTAAGAGTATATTATAAACTGAATCACTCTAACCTAGAAAAAATAATGGTATTTGGTTTTTCATTTTTAAATCATCTTTATTTACATTGCAAATATACAGTTTAGTGACTTAATATTTTATTTCATTCCATTTGAACTCTCACAGCTTGCCATAAACAACATTGCATTTATCAAACTGCTATATCAGAACACTATCAAATACAAACTATAACCTATATAATTCTGTTTCTGTATTCTGATTAGAATGTTAAAACAACATTGATATAGGTCCAGTCCGGGTAGATCCTCTAGTTAGAGCATCATCCAAATACAGGCAGATTGCTGGCGGAAGCCCCATCATGCACACACAAGAAGCTCCCAAGGAATGCCACACTAAGTGGACCAACTAACTGATTGCTCTCTCTCTTTCTCTCTCTTTCATTAATAAAAATAAAGTAACAAACAAAACACACAATAACATTGATGTGAAAAGGGAAGTCAGTAAATTGGCATACATCTAGTTTTTTTAAATGAAGAATGGTAAAAAATACCTATGTATGCAAATTAAGAGTAGCTTAAAAATGGTGCATTTTGAAACTTTTATCAAAAAGTTCTTTTTCAAATTGTCAGTTATGAAACCAGTCACAACAATGCAAAGCACAACATGGAGAATGTAGTCAAGAATATTCTACAAAATATGCATGGTGTCACATAGGTCCCATTCCATTGGGGTGGTCACCTCTCAAGGTATACAGAGGTCCAAAACAATGTTGGATGTGAACAATAAAGAGAAAACAATTTTTTAAAAGTTGCTTTCAAAATACATTCTCTGAAAATATCAGTTCCATTTTTCCTAAGGCCAATTTATTGGTGTCCAAAATCATTCTCATTTTTTAATGTTAACAAAATCTGCATTTGAATTCTCAATATACAAATAAAAGCCAAAGGCAATAGCATTGTAATACAGTCATTTAAAATATAAAGGTTGCCCTGACTGGTGAGGTTCAGAGGGTTGTACATTGTTCAGTAAAGGGAAATGTCACTGGTTCGATTCCCTGCTAGTGCTGGTGCCTGTGCTATTGCAGAATTGATCCAGGATCCAGCACAGGAGAGCCAACCAATCGATATTTCCCGTTCTTTCTCCCTCTCTTCCTCTCTCTTTAAAATTAAATAAATTGAATCTTTAATACATAAATAAAATAAAATATAAAGTTTTAGACATTTGTTTATTTTGCCATGCTAGTGCAGTTGCAGATTTGTAGTTTTCTTAAAAGTCTTGTGCATCTCACAAACATGCAGGGTTCTCTTTCTGACATCCTGCTGCCCCTGACGGGTGCTGGTTGGCTTGTTGCACATACACCCCTGCATTTTCAACTCTGGCTTCTATGCCATCACAACTCTCTGCTTATCAATTATCATTTCCAGACCTTTAAAAAGTTCATTAATATCCGTAATATCAGCTTCAAGTTGCCTAAGAGAAAACTGTCTCATGAATAAGGTGGAGGTCATCCTCTGTAATTCCCTCATCTCCCACACCTGACCTTGAGGGTCAGTTGTGCTTTTCCAGAACACATGATTCCTTTCTTTTGAGCTCTCCTCAGGAATTCCACCAGATGCTCTGGCACAGGCTCCCCACTCATGCAAAACACTCTTTCTCTTTCTCAGCTGCTGGTTTTGGAGAGTTGGTCAGTGATGTGAATTCAGCCACAAAGAAATAACCTGTAGTTTCCTTTCACGCTGTTCACTGGGGGTGGTAGGAAGAGATATGGACTGTTTCACAGACTTACCTGATTCTTTCGCCAGTTGTTTAGAATATTGTTGGTTCTGCTGCAGCTGTTGCTTCAACTCAGGTGATTCTTGAGGTGTTCCACGTTGATTCAGAGTCCTTTATACATCCACACAAAGTCGTGTGATCTTTGGATGTTGGATATGCTGGGCCAGCTGGGTGGGGTGACCAAGAATTCCTGGATCTCAGAACATGGTTGATTGGTTATTCACCAATGTCATCAGATGTGGGTGGGCTGTGCGGTTCACTTAGTTGTCACTTCCCCCTCTCACTGTGAGCCAGCTTTAATTGTTTTTACAAATAAAGATTAATTTTACTTAATTTCTCATAAAATTTGTTTTCTCATAGAATTTTTTGAACATTTTCAAAACACATCTGTGGACTGGACTGTCCCCAAAACATAATACTAATTCTTGGGTGTGGACAATTGGCACAACTCTCTCTTCTGAAGTGTAAGTTTCTTTGGAACTCATATATATTATGCCTTCATGCTTTCAAATCAGGAATTAATTTTGGAAACAAAAGGCCGCAGGCAAACAAGTATGTGGAGAAATATTTAAGTGTTTTTGTAGAAAAATTTTAAGAAATGTTCAAATTTACTATGTAAGTATTACTGAAAATATTTATTTAAATATTAAGTTATGTATCATCAGATTAATGATTTATTATCTCTACATTTCAGGTTTGCAAAAACTCCAGAGTTGGACAAGAATTGTGTATTTTGGGATTTTCACACATGCAACTTCCGTTCTGAATCCTGTCTAGAAAGCAAAAAATATATTTGTAAGCACCAGTCACATTAGCGCTCCTAAATTTGGTATGATGTTAGTCTCACCAGCCCTGAAGAACACACAGGTAGTTTCTTCAAGAATTCTGCAATTATTTTTGGAAAACTAAGTTTCAAGAATTATTTTGAGACCAGTTTTAGCTTCACCACAAAAATAAAAGGAAGGTACTTCGGTTTCCCATGTTCCTCTGCATGCAGAGCATCCCCAGTATCAGCATCACTCCCCAGAGCGGGACATCTGTTACTGAGAGTGAGTCTGCACTGACACATGGTAATCACATCATACTTTATCTGATGCTTCATCCTTGGTATTATAGAATTGTTTTAATATCTATATTTATGTTAACCTTTAAAAATATATATCCAGGTGCATATTAAACATTTTAAAATCTTTTTATTAATTAAAATATATCAAGTATAAATTATGAATTGTAATATCAAGCATAGTTTCAGACTCATGTCACTACAAAAAACTCTGCGGCGGACACGTTCACTGGACGGCTCTGGGAGAGAGCAGCTCCCAGTCTGCAGGCTGATGCGGGTGAGGATGCTTCTCACACTGTGACTGGCAAGTAGGACGACCCCCCTGGCAAAGTGTCAGCAGGCAGAGCCTGGAGAAAAGGGAGCTATGGTTGTGACTGGTGGCAAGAACTTGCTGGAGGGTGAACACCACAAGAACTTCCTGCAAGCATGCAGATGTCAGCCACAGCCCTGTAGACAAAGGAGAGAAAACAGCATGAAAGCAGGAAGAGGAGTCCCTTCTCTCCACTGCCCTTTCCCTGACAAAACATCAAGTGAGCTGAGCTGACTGGAGAAGAGGTTGTAGGATTTGCTGCCATTACCTCAGAAAGTGCAATGCTTGTAGATTTGGAGCAGAGAGAACTGAATTTCTAATTGGCACTCACTGTTACTATGCAACAACCCCAAAGTTTCTATAACAGAAGCCATGTGACTATACTCCACTTGTTCAGAGAACAAAATATACACAAATTTCTTCTGAATCTATTTAGTGCATCATTATCAATGATTGTAGTCATTTTTTGTTAGAGACTAGTAGTTTCATTGGGCAATAATTAGTGTCCTTTGGTATCTCTTATATATCTGTGTTTTTTCCTCTACTGGATTTTTGTTGTTTTTGAAGGTACCTTGTTTTATTCTTTGTCTTTCCCTTTTGACATTTGCAATTATTATCTTAGAAACCTACATTGATAGAAAAAATACAACGTTAAAATGAGAATATAAAAATTAAATGGATAACATGTCCGTGTGAATTAAACATTAGTTATTGACAGAGTGTGGGAGGAAATTTATTAATTTGACATCATTAAGTGGTAGTTTTACTATGATTCAGTTACAAATGGGAGAGATCCTATATTTGTTTACCATGTGCAAAATGAATTAATTCCTATACACTCATCTGTTTAAATACATCTTTATGTTCTCTATATTTATTGATTATGTTCATATACCAGAAATATGTGACTTTTCAAAATTAATTTAATGTGATGATTGAGTTGTATCTAATAGCTGATGTGTTACAAACAACCCAGTTGTAGTGGCATTTGCAAACAAGCATTAATTTTACTCAATTTTTCTCAGTTACACATGTGTGGTGTGGTTGGCTTTCCGTTGATACAGGCGGAGCATGTATGGGCTTAGCTCCAGACCACAGATTCAGTTCACATCTTTTTTACATCTTTTATTCTCTGACCAGTGGGCTACCTGACATGTGACCTGCTCAGAGCAGGGATCAGCCTCTCTCTTCAGAACCAGCAGAGATGTGCTACCTAGTGCCTGTGCTCTGAACTCATAAACTGTTATTTTCACAAACAGTATAATAATCAAACCAGTCACGTGGCCAACCTTGTTAACTTTCTGGAAAGTATACTCTTCTCATAGTGGTCAGAGAAAAGAAATGTAGATTCACCGAAAAAATAATGTAATCTACAATAACAGCCATAGAAACAGGCCCAGAAGGGAGTAGTGTCCCAGCAGTTTGACCCCTGTGGGAGTTAGGGAAGTCCCAGAGGTCAGAGTGTGACAAATCCGCAGCACACACTGCAGAGCCACACTGTTCCTCAGGTCACTTCTGTACTGCCAGGGGTGTGTCCTTGTACTTTAACACAACGAATTTACACATCAATAGAGCCATCATTTAGTGATAGGAAGAATTTCTCAAATTTAAAGTACCTCTTGTCAATATAGGGAAACAGAAATCATTAAACTTGGATTAGTTGAACAAAGCCAATGTTAAAAAAAAAGTGGTTAGACTTTTTTGTACGGTCTTGGGAAAATGGTGACTTTTGTGATTATGGTTAAAGCCCCATTCATCTCAACAGCTGCTTCTCTTGACATAAAACGACTCTGACAGCAGGCAGCATCCTGGAGAGTGAAGAGTCTGTCTGAAATGCTCTGCCCTCACAGATGTTCAGTGTAAATGACAAAAAGAGAAATAAATAACAAGCTATGAGAATGGAGAATGTATTTGAGACCATATCTCTTGTACACTGTGATGATTGGCGTCAAATTTATCAAAGTTGCTGGTTTTTACACCAACTTCACGTCTTCATCTGAATATCATGTTCCCAGTGGATCCCATTGATATTGCAGTTTTCTCCCAGATGGCATTCTCAGTTATTCTAACTTTGTTCAAAATGTTTTCATGCAACACTTATACCTCCAAACATGATACACTTTATTTTTATTTTATTTTTTATTATTTTTATTTTTTATCATTGTTCAATTTCAGTTTTCCCACCATTTTCCCTGTTGCCCTCCCCTGCCCTGCCCACCCACCCTGAAGTCTATCCCCACCCCGTTGTCCCTGCCCATGAGTCCTTTACTCATGTATTTTAATGTTTTCTGGCTTGCACCAACAATATTTAATCTGTCACAGTTGGAAGGGTAACCTCTGAAAATAATGTGTCAACAGGACTACCTTCTCTGTGAAGATCCAGGGGAGACTCTGGACCATTCATTTCTCTCAGTTTTGGGTGTACCCCTCAGTCCTTGGCATCCCTTGGCTTCCAGACATCTTACTCCAGTCTCTGCCTCCATCATCTCATTGTTCTCATCCTCCTGTCTGTATGTCTCTGGATCCAAATGTACCTCTTTTTATAGGATATCATATGTACTAATTAAGGCCTTCCTACACCAGTATGACCTAATCTTAATTTGTTTCCAAAAGGCCCTATTAGATAAGGTGACCTTCTTGGCCTCTTGCAGACATTAATTCAGGGGTTGGAGCAGTGTGGGGATGAGATACTAGCAAATGACTAAAAAAAGCAAGTTAATGTTTAAATTTATTTTATTTTATTTATTTATTGTTAGAGAGAGGGGATTGGTGGGGGGAGAAAGAGAGGGAGAGAAACATCCATGTGTGGTTGCCTCTCACACACCCCCTAGTGGGGATCTGGCCCTGCAACCCAGGCATGTGTCCTGACTGGGAATTGAACCAGCAACTGTTTGGATCATAGGCCTGGTGCTCAATCCACTGAGCCACACCAGCCAGGGATAATGTCTCAGTCTTTTGATTGAGTATCATTGTAACTGGTAACAGTATTTGGTTTGGTGTTACTAAAAACTCAATTCCAACCATGTGCTTGTTAAACGTTGGGAGTCTGATGTGAAGGCCCTCAGAAGAGAGGGGGAAACTGTCCTGTCATAAAATCAGAAGCAACAGTCCACTGAGAATCCATGTCTCCATGACATTTCAAGCTGTTCAACATTTTTAACACTTTAAAATATAACAAACACGTTTAGTTTTTTAGGGAAATTTTGCACTGATTTCCACGTGAGTGCACCAGTCAGCATTCCCACCAAGAGTGCACTAGGGTTCTTTTCTCCACATCCTCACCAGGACTTGTTGTTTGCTGATTTATTGCTGATGGCCATATGACAGTTGTGAGGTGACATCTCAATGTGGTTTTAATTTGCATCTCTCTCACGGCTGTGATATTGAGCATTTTTTTTTTCATATGTCTATGGCCCATCTGTGTGTCCTCCTTGGAGAAGTATCTATTCAGCACTTTTCTCCATTTTTTAATTTGATAGTTTATCTTCATGATTTTGATTCATATGAGTTATTTATATATTTGGAAATCAAACCCTTGTCTCATGTATTATTGGAAAATGTGTTCTTCTCCAAAGTCAGTTCCCTTTTCATTTTGATGATGGTTTCTTTAGCCATGCAGCAGCTTTCTAGTTTGGTGTGGTCTTTTTTGTTTATTTTTACTTAATTTCCCTTGCACTAGGAGATGTATTGGCAAGAGTATTGCTACATGGGACATCTGAAATTCTCCTGCATCTGATTTCCTCTAGGACTTTTATGGTGTCATGACTTATATTTGTCTTTTATCCATTTTGAGTTTATTCTTGTATATGGTATAAGTTTGTGATCTAGTTTCATTTTCTTACATGTATCAGTCCTGTTCTCCCGGCACCATTTCTTGATGAGGCTGTCTACTCCATTGTATGCTGTAACCCCCTTTTCAAATATTAATGGCTGTTACAAACTAAAGACGGAACTGCCTTTGACCCACTGACTCCATGCTGGGAATATACCCTAGGAATCCTGAGTCACCTGTTCAAAAGAACTAATGTACCCCTATGTTCATAGCAGCACTATTTACAATAAACAAGAGCTGGAAACAGACAAAGTGCCCATCAGTAAATGAGTGAATCAAAAAACTATGGTACATGTGTACAATGGAGTACTACACAGCAGAAAAAAAGAAGGAACTCCTACCCTTCATGACAGCATGGATGGAAATGGAGAATATTATACTAAGTGAAATAAGGCAGATGGGCAAAGAAAAATATCATATGATCTCACCTATATGTGGAACCCAATCAACAAAATAAACAAAGTAGAACCAGGGACATGGAAATAATGAACAAACTGACAGTGAGCAGAGGGGATGAGAGAGGGACATAAGGGGGGGAAGAAGGGGATGGGTCTAGTGAAGGAATGTGTATGAAGGACCCATGGGCAAGGACAACGGTGTGGGAATTGACTGTGGAAGCAGGGGTAGGTGGGGCAGGGGAGAGCAAGGGGGGGGATCAGGACAACTGTAATTGGACAACTGTGGCATACTCTGTCCCCCTGTTGTGAGTGAAGATGAGAATAAATGCACAGGCTACAGCAATCTTGTGGAGAAAAGGGGGACAGCATGGCCATGCTCTCGAGAGGAGAGTGGCCTGACCCTTGCCTAGACAGTCTTTTATTGTTTTTCTCAAGTCTTACATCAAAGAAGGATTTATTATCTATTACATAGAATATTATTGTCTACATTTTAGATACAATCAAAGCAATGAAAATAACAAATGCAGAAGGGAAAGGTGGCGAGCTGATTAGCTCCATCTTTGGGAAAATTTACACAGGCTTTGGGAATTACTTTGAAGATAGACAATACACATTCACTGTTTCAGACCAGGGTGGGGGAGTTTTAGCAAGAGCAAGACATAACAGTCTGGATGCATTTTCTAGGCCTGATTGCCATGGGAAAACTCAGTTTGAAGGTCTGGCTCCTGCCCACCACCTCTCTTCTGTAGGTTTTCCACACAGAGCTGAGTTACATTTGCCAGACCAAACAAACCAGTCCCCTACAGGCAACAAGAAAAACAGAAATTGTCAAAATTTTGTTTTGATTTGAAAGCAAATGATATGTTTACTATTCCTCATTTTCAAAGATTTAGATCTACAATTCATATAGTTTACAATGTGTCTGTTTTATTACCTGCTTAAGATGACCAGGTACACTTTCCATAGTTCCTTCCTAACATTCAACACCTGGCAATGACACAATTTCTTTGTAGATACTTTTGTACTAACCACATAAGACGTGGAGAGATAATTCCCTGACTGATGTGATTCAGTGGATTGAGTGGCAGCCTGCAAACCAAATGGTCCCTGGTTTGATTCCCAGTCAGGGCACAAGCCTGGGTTGCTGGCCAGATCCCCAGTAGGGGGTGAGGGAGAGGCAACCAGACATTATGTTTCTTTCCTTCTTTTTCTCCCTCCCCTCCCCCCTCTCTAAAAATAAATAAATAAAATCTTAAAAAAGAAGTAGAGAGACCAGAGCAAATGGTGGTTCTTTGCCTGTTTATATTTCTGAGTATAAGGCCATGTTTTCACTATCCTAACATTTACTGATTTTGACAATTTAGGAATAGAGTGAAAGGCAGAAAAAAATAATTACAAAAAGAACGGCAGCATATGTCCTACCTGAGACTGCATTATTTTCTTTTGAGTGGGTATTTCCCAGATAACTCACTTTGGACTAATTCAGATGCTAAACCAATTGCTTACAGAGTAAAAACATCAGTCTGGATGGTTTCTCTCTCCAGTACTGTAATGTAAATAAACTTTGATGCTATAAACAGATTTCTTCACTTTATTTGTTAAGTAAATTAAAAAAACAGATTTCTCAAAAGTTAAGCTTAAAACTTTAAATAATTTTGCCTTGTCCTCCCAAAATAGAAAAACTTCTGCTACCCTTTGTTTGAAACCAAATGTACAAGCATACAATAACCTTAGGAAAAGTATGTTGGCTTTTCTGTTCTTTTGTGTTAATGAATTGCATTGTTTAAAGACCATACATTTCATCCATTGATTTTCCGACTTCAATTATTTTCAGAATATAACAGGTAATAAGTAATGATGTAGTTCATGGGGCTTTCAAAAATTGTACTATACTATGAGATCAAATAGTATTACAGAATGTCTTTTTAATTTTGCAAATGCAATTTTGCTTTAATGTTTATATTTCAATTACAGTTGACATCCAATATCATTGTAGAGTAGTTTCAGGTGTACAGCATAGTGGTCAGACCCTTACATAACTTGGGAAGTGATCCCTGAATAAGTCTAGTCCCCACCCAGCACTCTGTGTGATTATTTGAATATTATTTACTGTATTTCCTATCCTTTACATCTGCATAACTTTCTAACTACCAATTGGTAGAATTATCTTTTAGAACTTCTCATATGCAGCAGGGTTGCACATCAATTGAAAGTTTTACAATCTGCGGTTTATTTGTTACCTTTTTCCCCTTTGGTAAGAACATTTCAGATCCATGTCTGAGTGAACGTCAGTTATGTGATACAGTGTTATTGACTGTAGCCGCCATGTGATACATTAGATCCTTAGGCTTCTTCAACTTCCAATGGAAAGTTTGTACCTTTTACCAACTTCTCCTTGTATTCTTACTCCCAGTCCCTATCAACCTTTGTTCTCTGAATTTGTTATTTTTAAATTTCACATGTAAATGATACCATGCAGCATTAGTCTTTCTTTGTCTCACTTATTTCACTCAGCAAAATGCCTTCAGGTTCATCCTGGTCACCAGTGCGAGAAATTTCTTTTTCTCATGCCTGAGTAATAATTCATTGTGTGCATCTGTGTGTGTATAACTTCTTTTAATCCATTCATCCATTAAACACACTGAGGTTGCTTTCATACCTTAATTACAGTGAATAATGCTTCAAAGAACCTGGGAATACAGATTCTTCCTCATAATAATTATGTCACTTTCTTTGGATACGTACCCATAAGTGGGATTGCTGGAGCACATGGTAACTTTCCATTATAACTCACTAGTGATAAGAGATAAATATGTTCTCTTTTCTTGATACAATATGAGGTGGATGAAAATAATTCCATTTGATACACAGTAGATGACTCAGATTTATTTCTTCTGAGATTCATGTGTCATTTGACTTGCGTTTTCAAAACTACTTTCTCTGCCGTCCCCATTTTGGTTAGGTTAATTTTTTAAAAAGTACATTTACTTCCACCCTACATGGTTATAGTTTGGCTTCTGGCATTTACAACAAATATTTCTGTTAAAATACAGATGGCTATTTATGATTGGAGGATTAATTAATGAATAATATAATGAGTAGCAATTTCATATTTCAACCTCTTACATTGTAGTATAGTACAATTTTGATTTAATGTTTTCTACTTCAGATACACTTATTTTCATCAGGAGAAATATAAATTCCTTACATAAAATAACAAATTTAATTCAGCAATTTAAAAAAACATGAGGGTAGAGAAATTGAGGAGGTAAGTTTGGGCATTAATATTTGTGACAGTTACCTTAAGTTGAAAATGCAGTCACTCCTCAGAATGTTAGCGACAGATATAATTGAGTACCTACTGCTAATGGGATTGTGATTTTATCTTTTTCCATTATAACTAGGGGACAAGGAGTGTATAAATAAATTGAAGTAATGCTAGTATTTAGCAACTTTGTCCAAGAGTAGGACTAAAATATCTAAGATACTCTTAACAAGGCCTAAATTTTCAGTGTTTGTGAATTTTAAGATGGAGGTAAGGTAAGAGTAGGGTGGAGAAGTTTTCTGTCCCAGAAATCTTCGGGAATATGCAAGTGATTTCTCAGGGGCACTTACGAATGCACAAACTAAATGACGCTCGACAAGCTCACAGTCTCCTAGATTCTGGAGGGGTGTGATGAGATAAGCCATCTTAAAATTGCCCAAGTGTAAGAATTTCCTGTTCAACCTTTAAGTGACACAGTGATGAGAAATCTACTTTTTTCATTCTCTGCCTCACCCTCAGTCTTCAGGGGCAGTGTGTGAGGACCACAGACACTGCTTGTGGACGGGGTCAGCAGGTCTCCCACGAAGGATGCACGGCTCTCTGGCTCCCAGAGGTATGTGTCTCTCCTCTCCTGTCTCTCTACTGACCCGGTTCATTTAATGGGAAATTACAAATGCTAGATATGATACAAATGAAGTACAACTAATATACAATCAATGCAAAAAAAAAAAAACCACTGGTATTCATTTCTGTATACTTCAGGGTAAAGAGTAAAATTTGAAAATATTCAAATTTTTGCCTGTGCAAAATTACTAACAAGCATACCACGTGCATTTTTCAGTCTGAAAATCCGTATAACTTAAATGGAAAGCTGTAAGCATCCTGACAAGGAGCTGTTAACTTTGGATTTTGTAATTAATAGCTATAATAATATATATGTATTGCTTCATATTTAATCCAGACCATAAAAATAGATTCTTAAAATTAATTCATCAAATCATGAAGGTCAAACATAATTATTTAAAAATGCATTTCAGTTCAATAAAAGCTGTTTGACTTGCAGTAAAAAATCAGGATTTAGTAGTTTCTATAAAATGGTTATTTAAACTTAATTATAATCAATCAAAAGATTTTTAGAAATTGAACAAAACATTGCAACAAGGATGCCACATTGATAAGAGACTCCTGTGGCAGGAATTGTTACACTGTCTGATATAACTGAAAAGAGCAACGTGGTAATTGTATTACAATAATTAACTGAAAAGCTTGTAAATGTAGATTGAGTATTAAGTGTTTTACACGCACTGTATCTCACATACTTTTATTCCCAGTTTAATTAGCAAACTAGGTTGCTGGATACTAATTACTAAAGGTCGTACGTTGTAAATTTCCAAGGCAGACTGTATCCCAAATCTCACTGATTGCAGCGCCCAACGACTGAATCATTAAGTCACATTTCCTGCTTTATTACACTGTACTACCCACTGAAGCCGCCTTCACACAGTGTGACAGCAATGGGATGTGTCTGCACATTCGCAGCCGTGTTCCTCCATAAATGACCTGCGGCACATCCATTCACCATTGTGTGTGCTTTCATACCTTAACCATTAAATAAATTACAAGTTATTGGTGTAAAGTGTGTTAAATAATCCTTTAATGTCCTATTGTCTTTATTATTTATTGAGCTCTAGGTAACTTTAGTGTGTCATGTAACATTTTCAATATATAAAATATTTTATTAAAATTTAAATGATCTCTCAGAACTCTGCAATTATTCAAAATAAGATATTTGATAGCATCTCTTCTGTGTTTTGACCTAATAATTGTTAAGTTTCTAAATTACATTAATTTATTTCAGTTAATTACCATATGCATTAAGTACTATTCTTCCAAGTTCAGAACATTCAATCTTTACACATTACTGGATTTAGAAATTGTCATTAAAATTGGTATTTTAAGTTTGGCATTTGTCATTTAAAATTAGCATTTTAAATGACAAAAAAAAATTGTCATTATTTTTTCATGCAGCATATTAATTTTCACAGATATTCTAACTGTTAAAATGTTTCAGTGGAATCTGATTTTATAAAGATATTATTCTGAACTACTTGATTCTTTGCTAACTTGTTACTTTTCATTGCTTCAGCCAATATCATGTCAAACATAGAATACCATTTTAAAAACCATTATTTTCTCAGAAACACCTGTTTAAATCTCTAGGTCGATTAGAATAAGACTTCACATTGGTCAATTCAATTGGTCACAAACACAAAGTGAGTAGTACTATTTCCTATCTCACACTCCACCCACACGGACTCTCCTAGGCATCCTGTCGGTACTCACATCACGTATTAATGCTGAAGTAATGTCATCATAGGCACCATCCCTGACGTTACTCAGCTGCAGAGATGGATCTCCAATGGAAAAACAACTCAGAACTGAATCTGGCTAAAGACTCCAGGAGACAGCAAAGGAAAGGCAAGGGCATGAGAAGTTTTGTTTTACAAACGGAACAGCAAATGTGCTCTGTGGAAACAGAGTATCAGAATGCTTCTCAAGATCTTCAAGGGAATGACAAGGACCATTGCACAGGTGACACATTTGACAGACACACAGTATACCTGTTCTGGGATGTGCAGTTGGCATGAAGAAGCGTGGAGGAAAGAGTAGGGAATTAGCTGACCTATTTTTTCATTTGTGAAGATCAGAGCTTAAAGTTGCAGAACAGTCTTAAATATGAAAATGAGCACTGATTTATTCAGACATGGTTGTAAGATGAAGTCTTTGACCAGCAACTCAGGGAGGATTATATTTCCTGACAATGCAGTGCTATAATCTGGGGGGAAGATTGCAGTGGAAGACTTGGTTTGGGGATGGTTCAAGTTTATTTACATGATTCCCTGTTCATTTGGGTTCTCCCTGAAAACTGTCCAACCAATGTCTCCATTTGTTTTTCTCTTGCCGCAGATTCGCCATCACCACCAGGGAAGCTCATTGCTGGCATCCTGGGAGCCATCTGCCTTATCTTGATGTACACTGTAGTTAGAATGATTCTCTGTAAGTTGTTGAAATATTTTGAGAACTTCTCACTTTAATGAATCTCAGTGCCTCTAAACATATATTATAGAATAGAGCTCTTGTTTTAAAGTAAGCATTTAGATAAATGTGGAATGTCATTCTGAATTTGTCAAGTGCATAAAGAGAGTGATTGTAGAGAGATTTTACATGTGTTTATATATTTTGATTTCATTACTCAAATATATGCATTAGGAATGCCAACCTTATGGGAAAACATATTTGCCAATGACACCTCAGGCAAGGGCCTGATCTCCAAAATATATAAAGAACTCACATGACTCTACTCCAGGAAGACAAAAAGCCCAATTAAAAAATGGACAAAAGACTTTAACAGAGACTTCTCCAAGGAGGACATATGGAGGGCCAGAGACACATGAAAAAAATACTCACCATCACTAGCCATCAGAGAGATGCAAATTAAAACCTCAATGAGATACCACCTCACCCCTGTCAGTAAGGCCATCAGAAACAAATCAACGAGCAAGTGTTGGAGAGGTTGTGGAGAAAAGGGGACCCTAGTGCACTGTTGGTGTGAATCCAGACTGGTGCAGCCACTGTGGAAAACGGTATGGAATTTCCTCAGAAAACTTAAATGGAACTGCTTTTTGACCCAGCTATTCCGCTGCTGGGATTATACCCTAAGAATCCTGAAACACTAATCCAAAAGAACCTCTGCACCCCTATGTTCATAGCAGCACAACTTACAATAGCCAAGTGCTGGAAGCAACCTAGGTGCCCATTAGTAAATGAATGGATCAAAAAACTAGGTAATTTACACAATAGAATTCTATGCAGCAGAAAGAAAGAAGGAGCTCTTATACCCTTTGCTAAAGCATGTATGGAACTGGAGAGCATTATGCTAAGTGAAATAAGCCAGGCAGTGAGGGACAGGTACCGTATGATCTCACCTTTAAGTGGAACATGATCAACAAAAGAAAAAGGTAAGCGAAATATAACCAGAGTCACTGAAATTAAGAACAATCTAACAATAGCCAGAGGGGAGGGGGGATGGGACAGAGGGAAGAAGGGTTTTCAGGAACTACTATAAGAGACATATGGAGGGTGGAAGGAAGGGAGGGAGGTGGGTTTGGAGGGGGTGGGAGGGAAGTGTGGGAAGAAAATAGAGACAACTGTACTTGAACAACAATAAAATAATTAAAAAATAAAACACCTTATTGATAAATACAAATTAATTCTTGAGATTGCTTAAACCAATATTAGAAATGGTAAAGTGTGATCCAAAGTCTTTTGAAATATTTTTCCCCTAAATCTTTATTATGTTATTAATTTTTCTTGGTGAAATCAATGTTATTTCAGATTTGGCTGCTCCTAAAGAACACACCAAATTTCAAACTAAGAAACTAAAATTATGATGTTTTAATTCTATCAGTATTACTTTTTATTTTGAGAATCATTATAATGTTTTCTAGGTACTGTAAAACTGGAGAGGAGCAATTTGTCCACAGCAGCAAGGATGGAAAAAGATTATGATTTTCAAAGTTCCTTTTTTAGTATTGCTTACATTTTCTCAGTTTTAGGGAAGGCACAATTAGTATACTTTGTGAGGGAAGATATAAATTATAAAATATGGCAATAAATGTTCATAAATGATGATTATAGGAGAGTGATTTGTTCTCATGCAATATGAAGTAGTATATATTTAAAATTACCATATTGATGTCTGCCTCAGTGGCTCAGCTGATTTGAATGTCATCCCGGACCCCAAAAGAGTGCCGGTTTGATTCCTGGCCAAGGCTCATATCCAGGTTGCGTGTTTGATCCCTGTTCATGGCATGTACAGAAGGCAATTCATCAATGCTTCTCTCTCACATCACTCTTTCTCTCTCTCTTTCTCTCCCTTCCTCTCTCCTTAAAATCAATAAGCATATCCTCATGTGAGAATAAAAAACAAATGAATAAACAAAATCACTTACCTATTCAGACCAATTGGCTTCTATGTTCTAGGACTCTGAAAGATGAACAAATAACATTGCTATGCTACATAAGAAGGGGTTGCATTCATTGATGTCCTCGTCATTAGACAATGGACATATTTGTTTATATGTTTTTTATTATGGACACAAACGGTAGGGGATGAGAGATGACCTTTCTGCATGATGCGTACATGAATGCTTTTTGTTTTACATGTTTCACCCTGTAAGTGTGCATAGATATTGTGCTGATATATATATACCTATGCATATATGTAGGTGAATTTTTGTTTTTTTAATTCAAATTGTGTCCAGTTAAAAATTCATGATTTTTATGTTTATCAGAGCCTCTAAGCATTTATTTCATAATATTATGGAATAAAGGCTTGTTTTAAAGTGTGCCTATAGACTAAGAGCAAAATTGTTACTCTGCACAAAATTTGCCCAAGGTATAAATATCAGAACAATTTTAGAAAGTAATTTATAAATATATATGTATATATCCCACATATCTGTATATGTATTTGTATTATAATTCAAGCCATTCTTTAGGACACTTTATTGAGAAATACAAGTAAATTCTTCTTATTGATTAGACCAAAGCTGTAAGAGATGGTGAAATTTGGTTCTCAAGGCTTTTGAAATATTTTCCCCCAAATTATCATAGATTCAATAATTTTTCTCAGTAAAACCAATTTTATTCCAGGTTATTTTAATCCCAGACAATATACCATATTTCAAAGTAAGAAACTAAAGTATTGTGATTTATGTAGATGAACATTAATTTTTTATAATAATTACTTCTTTTTCTAGCTAATGTAATACTGGTGCAGAATAATTCTTCTTTCTTGTACATGATATAAATTCTATGTTATTTTAACAGGGAACCAGACAGGAATAGCACAGAACCAGACAGAAAACCAGACAACAGGGAACCAGAAAGGTACCTAATGATTTTCTATGTTCTGACTGCAATACAGTTCCTTCCTTATCTCTAACATGTCAAAATTTATAGGTTTATTTAGTGGGGGGAAAGAGGAATGTAAATTAGAATACTGGGCAATCAATGTACATAAATAATGAATATAGAAGAGTGTATTTTTATGCAGAAATATGAAGAAATGTTCATTTAAATTCATCATACTCATTGTTGCCAATTGGTTGAAAGATAATTTTGGTTGCTATAAATGTGGTTTCTTTCATTCAGGACATACAGAAAGTGAATGTTTTTGTTTTGTGTTTGCTTAATATGGCAACATAAATTAGGGAGTGAGGGGCTGACCCTTCTCTGTGAGTGTGTGTGAGTGTATTATGCTTCATATATGCCAGTCTGTGAGGGTATATACATGTACTGTGCACTAATTTGTCTCTACTTATGCAAATACTGAAATTAATTTTCATTTTGAAATTCATATTGTTCTTGGATGACAATACGTAATCTTCCCTCAGCACATCATTGTGGTCGATGCCCACCAGAGTGGTTAATGTATTCCAACAACTGCTATTACATCAGCACTGAAAAAAAAACATGGAATGAGAGTTTGATGGCCTGTGCTTCTAAGAACTCTAGCCTGCTCTATATAGATAATGAAGAAGAAATGGTAAGATTTTTAATGTTTCCAATGTTTTATTTAAAAGAGTATTTTATTTTATACTTCTATAGAATTCATTCATATTTTTGTATATATCTCTAATTTATTGTAAAGATTGTTAATATTTTATTGTTTGACTTGATAATGTTTGATTTATATTTTATACCATTAATGTGCATTGGATAATTTGCAGTTTTTGATTTTCATAGACAATCATGCTTCTATAAATGCTTTTTTTCCTCAAGTAAACTTTGCTACTTCATTTTACATGTGTCATGGAGACTATAGATGTGATTGTACGTGTTACAAATTGAAATTGGTTGTGAAATAACTGTTGCCAGCCCGCACCTGTGCACTCTCTCGTAACTTTTCCTCTCTCCTCAGTTAACTGCTATTCTGGTATTTTATATCACAAATTATCTTTCTAATTTTGAATTTTATGTAATCAGAATTATTCATTATGAATTTTACATATCTCCCACATGATACTTTTTTCAATTACGCCATATTATTGCATTTATGCTGCATATTGATGTGGCATAATTTATAGCAAATGATCTTTTCTACATAAACAACTTTATATACATGGATCTATATATTTAACATAAAATTTAAGAAGATGATCATTCATTGTGTCTCAAAAATTATATTTTGGTCTTTTCCCATCTCTCTATTCTCGGGCAATGATTACTCTGATATTGGTTTTACTGATAAAGTTCTATAAAGGTCTCTTAGGCTCCATTAATTTTTCTCTCTTTCTCTCTACTCTCAGGAATTAATCATGTCTATCACTCCATCTTCATTTCATCAATTCTTTCTTCTATATCTCAACGTTCACATAAATGTATTGAATTTTGTAATGTAGATAAAGATTTTTCAACTGATAATTTTGCTTGATTCATTCATACAGTTTTTATTTCCCTAATTGTTCTTTCATTGCCATCATACTTCCATAGTTACTTGAACATAGTTTTTAAAATACATTTTAAGTAAATATATATTTATAATAACTAATATTAAGTATTTGTATAAAAATCCAACATCTTGTCCCAGTGAAAGTCATATTGTATGGCTGATTTATCCCCCTGAGTATGGAAGATATTTTTTAGTTTCTTTGCATGGTTTTAAAATTTGGGTAAGTCCACATTTTCAATAGTATAGTATAATAAACATGGATCTTCCTACATGTTTATTAGATTTACATTTTTGCAACTTCAGTTAAAAACTTTTACTGTAGAATCATTTCCTTTGAAGTGTGCTCACTCAGTTTTTTAAATTCTTGTTATTATTTTACTTTTAGACTCAGTTACTGGGATTCCCCTTGGGCATGCATAGCTCACTTGACAACCAATGATTTTTAAAAAGTATTCAAATACCTCAAGTCAGTATGGCTCCACCTTCTGCTACTTGATGCATTTGTGTGTATACGTTTGTAAGGGAGTACTCATAATTTTAAAATCAGTTCTTAAATCATCTATTTTTTACTGGATAGTATTTGTTTCTTCTAAACATTGCAAATTTTTTTCCTACCAACCAGGTAGGTGTAGAGAGTCAATATCACCTCTTGTACTGTGCTCTCGTACTGAGTACGTTCCTGTTACATTTATAGCTGGCACTGTGCTGACACAGACTAGAAAAAAGATGGTCTGTCTCACTTATAACCTCGTGAATTCAGCCCTTTGATCTGAAAAAGGAGTGGGCAGTATAACCACCACTTCCAGAGGTAATCAGACTTCCCCTGTGACAACACCAGTGATGTTTTAGGATTCCCCAAATAGTAAGAATTACACTTCTTACTCATAAACTGAGATGGGAATCGGGGGAGATATGGCAGCAGTCTTAAACATGAAGGCTACAATTTGCTCTATTTTTACTGGAATCTCTAGCTGCTTTTTCCAGTAATAAATGTTCATGTTATTTTTACTCTTTGATCAAATTTCAGAGGTGTAAGATTGCAATGTTTATCTGTTCATGTAATCAAGCTAATACATTTTCTTAATGTGTTCAATATATAAAAATATATTATAAGTTGAGTCACTCTAACCTACAAAAATTAACTATATTTGCTTTTCATTTTTGAAATTATCTTTATTTAAGTTGCAAAAGTACAATTTAGTTACTTAATATTTTATTTGATCCCATTTGAAGTCTCATAGCTTGCCATATACAACATTGCCTTATCAAACTGCTATATAAGAACACTATAAAATACAAACTATAACCTATATAATTCTCTTTCTATAATCTGATTAGAATGTTACAAAAGCATTGATATAGGCCCAGTCCTGGTAGGTTCGCTGGTGAGAGCATCATCCAAATACAGGCAGATTGCTGGTTGATGCCCCATCATGCACACACAAGAAGCTCCCAAGGAATGCCACACTAAGTGGACCAACTAACTGATTGCTCTCTCTCTCTCTCCCTTCTTCTCTCTCTCTCTCAAATCAATAAAAATAAAGTAACAAAGAAAACAAACAATAATATTGACTTAAAAATGGAAGTGAGTTAATTGCATACATCTAATTCTTTTTAAAATGAAAAATGGTAAAAATGATTATGTATGTATCATGAAAATTAATAGTGGCTTAAAGCTTGTGAATTTTGAAACTTTTATCAAAAAGTTGTTTTTTTAATTGCCAGTTCTGAAAACAGTTACAACAATCAAAGCAAACATTGAGAATATATTCAAGAATATTCTAATACATACGCATGGTGTCAGATGGGTCCCAGGTCCACTGGGGTGGTCACCTCTCCAGGTCTACACACAGGTCCAAAACAATATTGAATGTGACTGGTAACGAAAAACAAATTTTTAAATAGTTGCTTTTCAAAATAAGTTCTCTGAAAATATCAATGTCACATTTTTTAAGGCCAGTTTATTAGTGTCCAAAATCATTCTCAGTGTTTAATATTAACAAAACCTGCATTCAAATTCTCAACTTAGAAATAAAACCAGAGGCAAAAACATTATAATACAGTCATTTAAAATGTAAAGGTTGCCCTGACTGGTGTGGCTCACTGAGTTGGACATTGTTCAGTAAAGGGAAATGCCACTGGTTCGATTCCCAGTTAGGGCAGGTGCCTGTGTTGCTGCAGAATAGATCCCGGATCCAGCATAGGAGAGGCAACCAATAGATGTTTCCCTTTCTTTCTCCCTCTCTTCTTTTCTCTCTGAAAATAAATAAATTGAATCTTTAAAAAAGTAAATGAAATAAAATATAAAGGTTTAGACTTTTGTTTTATTCTCCCATGCTAGTGCAGTTGTAAATTTGTAGTTTTCTTTGAAGTCTTGTGCATCTCACAAACATGCAGGGTTCTCTTTCTGACATCCTGCTGCCCCTGACGGGTGCTGGTTGGCTTGTTGCACATGCACCCCTGCATTTTCAACTCTGGCTTCTATGCCATCACAACTCTCTGCTTATCAATTATCATTTCCAGACCTTTAAAAAGTTCATTAATATCCGTAATATCAGCTTCAAGTTGCCTAAGAGAAGACAGTCTCATGAATAAGGTGGAGGTCATCCTCTGTAATTCCCTCATCCTGCACCTGACCTTGAGGGTCAGTTGTGCTTTTCCAGAACACAAGATTCCTTTCTTTTGAGCTCTCCTCAGGAATTCCACCAGATGCTCTGGCACAGGCTCCCCACTCATGCAAAACACTCTTTCTCTTTCTCAGCTGCTGGTTTTGGAGAGTTGGTCAGTGATGTGAATTCAGCCAAAAAGAAATAACCTGTAGTTTCCTTTCACACTGTTCACTGGGGGTGGTAGGAAGAGATATGGACTGTTTCATGGACTTACCTGATTCTTTGATCAGTTGTTTAGAATATTGTTGGTTCTGCTGCAGCTGTTGCTTCAATTCAGGTGATTCTTGAGGTGTTCCATGTTGATTCAGAGTCCTTTATACATCCACACAAGGTCGTGTGATCTTTGGATGTTGGATATGCTGGGTCAGCTGGGTGGGGTGACCAAGAATTCCTGAATCTCAGAACATGATTGACTGGTTATTCACCAATGTCATCCGATGTGGGTGGGCTGTGCAGTTTACTTAGTTGTCACTTCCCCCTCTCACTGTGAGCCAACTTTAATTGTTTTTACAAATACAGATTAATTTTACTTAATTTCTCATAAAATTTGTTTTCTCATAGAATTTTTTGAACATTTTCAAAATACATCTGTGGACTGGACTGTCCCCAAAACATAATACTAATTCTTGGGTGTGGACAATTGGCACAACTCTCTCTTCTGAAGTGTAAGTTTCTTTGGAACTCATATATATTACCCCCTCATGCTTTCAAATCAGGAATTAATTTTGGAAACAAAAGGCCACAGGCAAACAAGTATGTGGAGAAATATTTAAGTGTTTTTTTAGAAAAATTTTAAAAAATGTTCAAATTTACTATGTAAGTATTACTGAAAATATTTATTTAAATATTAAGTTATGTATCATCAGATTAATGATTTATTATCTCTGCATTTCAGGTTTGCAAAAACTCCAGAGTTGGACAAGAATTGTGTATTTTGGGATTTTCACACATGCAACTTCCGTTCTGAATCCTGTCTAGAACGCAAAAAATATATTTGCAAGCACCAGTCACGTTAACTCTCCTAAATTAGATATGATGTTAGTCTCACCATCCCTGAAGAACACACAGGTAGTTTCTTCAAGAATTCTGCAATTATTTTTGGAAAACTAAGTTCCAAGAATTATTTTGAGACAAGTTTTAGTTTCACCACAAAAATAAAAGGAAGGTACTTAGATTTCCCATATTCCCCTGCATGCAGAGCATCCCCAGTATCAGCATCACTCAGCAGAGTGGGACATCTGTTACTGAGAGTGAGTCTGCACTGACACATGGTAATCACATCATACTTTATCTGATGCTTCATCCTTGGTATTATAGAATTGTTTTAATATCTATATTTATGTTAACCTTTAAAAATACATATCCAGGTGCATATTAAACATTTTAAAATCTTGTTATTAATTAAAATATATCAACTATCAATTATGAAATGTAATATCAAGCACTGTTATTTCTAAGTCTAAAATAACATGAATAATTGTTGGCACATCTTCGAAAGAATTTTCCCTAGCCTTTGAATGTTGAAAATGAGGACTGAACATATCAGGATAATAAGGTGTGTAAGGCAGTCGAGTCAGGAGAGAGAAACCAAGAATGCTTTAAAGAATTATTAAGTATTTTAGGGGGTAGCCTAGAGAGAGGGGTAGAAGAAAATTACAAAATGTACCAAAGGGTTGATTAAAAAAGACCACCAAAAGGAAGAATCAGGTATGACACAAGGCTATCTCCTTAGGGATGGGTTTCAGACTCATGTCACTACAGGAAAGTCTACGGCAGACACATTCACTGATTGGCTCTAGGAGAGAGCAGGTACCAGTCTGCAAACTGATGTGAGTGAGGATGGATCACCCAGTGTGACTGGCAAGTAGGACGACCTCTCTGACAAAGTGTCAGCAGGCCCAGGCTGGAGAAGGGGAGCTATGGCTGTGACTAGTCCCAGAAACTTGCTGGAGGGTGAACACCACAGGAACTTCCTGCATGCATGCAGATGTCAGCCACAGCACTGTAGCCAAAGGAGAGAAAACAGCATGAAAGCAGGAAGAGGAGTCCCTTCTCTCCACTGCCCTTTCCTGACAAAACATCAAGTGAGCTGAGCTGACTGGAGAAGAGGTTGTAGGATCTGCTGCCATTATCTCAGAAAGTGCAATGCTTATAGATTTGGAGCAGAGAGAACTAAACTCTTAATTGGCACTCACTGCTGCTATGCAACAACCCCAGGGTTTCTGTAAGAAAAGCCATGTGACTAATACTCCACTTGCTTGGAGAACAGAATCAACACAAATATCTTCTGAATCCGTTTAGTGCATCATTATCAATGATTGTAGTAATTTTTTGGTAGAGACTAGTAATTTTTTTGGCAATAATGTGTTCTTCGATATCTCATATATCTGTTTCTGTTTTCCTCTACTGGATTTAGTTGTTTTTGAAGGTACCTTGTTTTATTAAATTCTTTGTTTTTGTCTTTTGACATTCTGACATACTATACTTAGAAACCTACATTGACAGAAAAAAATACAGTGTTAAAAAGGAGAATATAAAAATTAAAATAATAACATGTCCATGTGAATTAAACATCAGTTATTAACAGTATATGGGAAGAAGTTTATTAATTTGACATCATTAATATAATTATTTTACTATAATTCAATTGCAAATGGGAGAGATCATATATTTGCTTAACCTGTGCAAAAGAATTAATAGTTCCCTATATTCATCTGTTTGAATATATCATCTTTATACTCTCTATACTTATTCATTATGTTCATATAGAGAAAATATGTGAATATTCAGACTTAATTTCATGTGATATGTATATTGAGTTGTATTAATAGCTGATGTTGTGTTACAAACAACCCAGTTGTAATGGCATTTGCAAACAAGCATTTATTTTACTCAGTTTTTCTCAGTTACCCATGTGTGGTTTGGTTGGTTTACAGGTGATATAGGCTGAGCATGTATGGGCTTCATTTTTTTTTTATCTTAAATCTTTTATCCGCCTTGAATTTATTTTTGTGTATGGTGTAAGTTGGTGCTCAAGTTTCATTTTTTTTGCATGTAGCTGTCCAGTTCTCCCAACACCATTTGTTGAAGAGGCTATTTTTACTCCATTTTATGTTGCTGTCCCCTTTGTCAAATATTAATCGACTGTAGAGACTTGGGTTTATTTCTGGGCTCTCTGTCCTGTTCCACTGGTCTGTGTGTCTGTTTTTATGCCAGTACCAGGCTGTTTTGATTACAGTGGCCTTGTAATACAGTTTGGTATCAGGTATTGTGATCCCTCCTACTTTGCTCTTCTTTCTCAAAATTACTGCAGATATTCGGGGTCGTTTATGGTTCCATATACATTGTTGAAGTGTTCTATGTCTGTGAAATATGCCATTGGTACTTTAATAGATATTGCATTGAATCTGTAAATTGCTTTGGGTAGTATAGACATTTTGATGATGTTAATTCTTCCGATCCATGAACAGGGTATATGTTTCCATTTGTTTGTGTCTTCCTTGATTTCTTTCTTCAGTGTTGTGTAGTTTTCTACATACAGGTCTTTTACCTCTTTGGTTAGGTTTATTCCTAGGTATTTTATTTTTCTTTTTGCTATATCGAATGGGATTTTTTTCTTGATTTCTGTTTCTGCTGTTTTATTGTTGTTATACAAAAATGCCTTTGATTTCTGGATATTGACTTTGTACTCCACTGTTTTGGCAAATTCATTTATTAGGTCGAGCAGTTTTTTGTCCAAATGTATAGGATTTTCTATGTACACTATCATGTCATCGGCAAACAGTGACAGTTTTGTTTCCTCCATTCCAATTTGGATGCCTTTTATTTCCTTTTCTTGTCTGATTGCTGTAGCTAAAACTTCCAATACTATATTGACTAGAAGTGGTAAAAGTGAACAACCTTGTCTTGTTCCTGATCTTAGTGGAAAAGATTTTAGTTTTTGCCCGTTGAGTATGATGTTGGCTGTAGGTCTCTCATATATGGCCTTTATTATGTTGAGAAATGCTCCCTCTATTCCCACGTTGCTGAGTGTTTTGATCATAAATGGGTGCTGTACCTTATCAAATGCTTTTTCCCCATCTATTGATATGATCATGTGATTTTTGTCTTTGCTTTTGTTTACGTGATGTGTTACATTTACTGATTTGTGAATATTGTACCATTCTTGCATCCCTGGGATGAATCCCACTTGGTCATGGTGTATGATCTTTTTAATGTATTATTGGATGCAGTTTGCCAATATTTTATTGAGAATTCTAGTGTTTATGTTCATCAGTGATACGGGCCTGAAGTTTTCTTTCTTTGTTGTGTCTTTATCTAGTTTTGGGATTAGGATTATGCTGGCTTCATAAAACGAGTTTGGGAGTCTTCTATCATTTTGGATTTTTTGGAATAGTCTGTGAAGGATAGGGGTTAGCTCTTCCTTAAATGCTTTGTAGAATTCTCCTGTGAAACTATCTGGTCCAGGGCTTTGGTGTGTTGGGAGGTTTTTTTGGTTGTTTGTTTGTTTGTTTTTATTACTGCTTCAATTTCACTTGCTGTTATTGGTCTGTTCAGGCTTTCTGCTTCTTCTTCATTGAGTTTTGGAAGATTATATTTTTTCTAGGAACTTGTCCATTTCACCTAGGTTTTCAAATTTCTTGGCATGCAGTTCTTCATAGTAATTTCTTACAATCCTTTGTATTTCTGTGGTGTCAATTGTAGTCTCTCCTCTTTCAATTCTGATTGTGTTTATTTGGGTCCTCTCTCTTTTTTTCTTGATGTGCCTGCTTAAAGCCTTGTTGATTTTGTTTATCTTTTCTAAAAAAAAAAAAAAACCAGCTGCTGGATTCATTGATCCTTAAAATTGTGCTTTTAGTCTTTATGTCATTTAATTCTGCTCTGATCTTGGTTATTTCCTTCCTTCTACTTGCTCTGGGCTGTCTTTGTTATTGTTCCTCAAGTTCTTGTAGGTGTGTACGGTTAGGTTGTTTGTTTGAAATGTTTCTATCTTTTCTAGGTAGTCCAGTATCACTATGAACTTCCCTCTCAAGACTGCCTTTGCTGAGTCCCATAAGTTTTGGGTTGTTGTGAGTTCATTTTCATTTGTTTCCAGAAAGTTTTTGATTTCTTCCCTAATTTTGTTCTTGACCCATTCATTGTTTAATAGCATTCTATTCAATCTCCATGATTTTGAGTGTTTGGGGTTTTTCCCCTTGAGGTTTCTAGTTTCAGTCCCTTGTAGTTGGAGAAAATGTTTGGTATGATTTCAATTTTCTTGAATTTGTTGAGGCTTGTTTTGTGTCCTATCAAATGGTCTATCTTTGAAAAAATTCCATGTGCATTTGAAAAAAAAAGTGTATTTAGCTTCTTTGGGATGAAGGGCTCTCTATGTATATCAGTTAAGTCCATTTCATCTAGGGTATTGTTCAATGATACCATATCTTTGTTGATATTTTGTTTGGAAGATCTGTCCATTTTTGACAGTGGGGTGTTGAAATCCCCTACTATAATTGTGTTGCTATCAATATCTTTCTTGAAGTCCTCTAAGATTTCCTTTATGTATTTGGGTGCTCCTATGTTGGGTGCATATATATTTACAATGTTTATGTTTTCTTGGTGGATTCTTCCCTTGAGTATTATGAAGTGACCTCCTGGGTCTCTCTTTATTGCTCTTCTTTTGAAGTCTATTTTGTATGATATGAGTTTTGCTACCCCGGCTTCTTTTTCCTGTCCGTTTGCTTGGAAAATTTGTTTCCAGCCCTTCACTTTGAGTCTGTGGAGGTCTTTTGTCCTGAGGTGGGTCTCTTGTAGGCAGCATATGTGTGGGTCATGCTTTCTTATCCATTCAGCTATTCTATGTCTTTTGACTGGAGCATTTTGTCCATTTTTTAGTCCATGTTTAAGCTTATTATTGAAAGGTACTTATTCATTGCCATTTTCATACCTGTATTCCTCTCTCTCTCTTTTCCTTCCTTTCCTTAAAGCAGTCCCTTTAGCATCTCTTGCAGAACTGGTTTGGTGGAGGTGTATTCTTTTAGACTTCTTTTGCATGGGAAGCTCCTTATTTGGCCTTCTATCCTGATTGAGAGCCTTGCTGTATAAGGTAGTCTTGGTTGCAGGCCTTTGGGTCTCATTGCTTGGAATATTTCTTGCCATTCTCTTCTGGCTTGGAGCGTTTCCATTGAGAAGTCAGCTGCCAGCCTTATTGGGGCTCCCTTGTATGTTACTTCCTTTTTCTCCCTTGCTGCCTTTAAGATTCTCTCTTTGTCTTGGAATTTTGCCATTTTAATTATAATGTGTCTTGAAGTGGGACTGTTTGGGTTACTTTTGATTGGGACTCTCTGTGTTTCCTGAATTTGTGTGACTTTTTCTCTCATCAAATTAGGGAAGTTTTCCATCATTACTTTTTCAAACAGGTTTTCTATCCCTTGCTCTTCTTCTTCTTCTGGTATCCCTATGATACGTATATTATTACGCTTCATATTGTCTTGCATTATCTTAATCCCTCTTCATTCTTTCTTAGCCTCTTTTCCTTTTCTTGCTCTTTCTGGGTGTTTTTTTTTTTCTATTTTGTCCTCTAACTTGCTGATCCGATCTTCTGCTTCATCGATTCCGCTTTTCATTTCTTCTACTGTGTTCTTCAGCTTGGAAATTGTATTCTTCATCTCCTCTTGGCCCTTGTTGATAGTTTCTATTTCCTTTTTCATGTTGATATAGTTTCCAGTGAGTTCATTGTAGCTTCCCTGTAGTTTCTGGTAATTCATTGTGAGCTCATTGAACTTCCTAATAACCATTGCTTTGAACTCAATATCTGAAAGTTGAGTTGCCTCTATTTCATTTAGCATTCTTTCTGAGGCTTCCTCCTTTCCTTTCATTTGGGAATTGTATCTTTGTCTTCCCATTGTTTGTGAGACTCCTCTTGTTAGCCTCAACTTCTTAAATTGATCTGTTCTGGCTCCCTGGGTTTATGGTGTGAACTTCTGTGGTATGTTGGAATCGGGAAAATAGCTAAAGGACTGTCCCTGTGAGATTTGGCTGTCCAAGAACAGAGAACAAGGAACTTGAGGCAGACTACCATTTAAGGAGATGTTTAGGTTTCAACTTTCCATTCCCCCTACCCTGTAACGCATAGATCCCGCGAGTGCCAAAAGATAGCCAATGGCTTACAGCCATATCTGCCTCTGTAAAATGCATGCTTGCGTCTATAAAAAGGCTTAGCTGTAAGCGTTAGGGGCGCGACTCTCATCTGCAGCTCTTCCGAGCATCGTGTCTCCGGACACTCTGAGAGTTTGCCCCTGCGCAGGTTAAAATCTTTTTTTTTTTTTTTTTTGGCCAATAAAGTAACACCTTTGAGTCCTAAAAGTTTCTGAACATTTGTTTCTCGCGTCGGTGAATGCAACATAGTAGAATATCTGTGAGAATCAGTGGTGCAGCCTCCTTCGAGTATCCTGGTGTTCACAACTTCCACCTATTCTATTTTGTGATCAGTTGGAGGGGTAAGACTAAATGATTTAAGACAGCAAGAGAATATTCTATGATATTTACAGTAGCAGCCAGTAGAGAAGAGATAGTAGATCCTTTGGCTATGTATAGTGGTAACCATGTTCTACTGCCCAACTAGCCACTATTTAGAAAGGATGGAAAGCACATAGACTCTTGTTGGGGAGGGAAGGATTGTGAGTTGGATCTAAAAAGCAGTGAGGTTGTGGGAGGTCAGATTCTGAGGTAAGGTGAGAGTAAAGGACAGTAAATAGATGTAGTGTGTGAGAAAATAGAGTTAACCACTACAGGGATAGAGTTCAGTAAACCGTGAAGTGGGCTAAGATCTGGGAGGGGTGTTGTGTAGTATTTACAATTGTATGGAACAGCTATTATTTACAATAATATTAGAGCAACAATCATATGACAGAATCTGTGAGGTCTAGATAACAAGAATAGGGAGTATAGGATCTTGAGTAGTGTTCTAATGTAACAGAAGTGAAGTTAAGGACAGTACATTAGCAATACACTATGAAAGAGAGAACAGGGGAAACCTGTCAAATGATACAATATAACCAGCCAAGCAAAGAAGACTAAACAGAAAGAAGAGAAATACAAAAATACGATTCAAATAAAAGATGAAAGAATAATGAAAAAATAATAATACAAACATGCAATAATTTGCAGGTTCTCTGTAATAGCAAAGTGAAATTTGTCTCACTGTCTCAGCTGTTGGCATGCCCTGTCTTTGGGTCCAACTCTGGTTTTTTCACAGTTCCAGGTTTTTTTGTCTCACTTGTGAGTATTTAAAAAGAGGAAAAAATGAAAAAGGAAGAGGAAGGAAGGAAGAAGAGATAAAATTGGAAAGAAAGGGAGAAGGAACAAAATAAGAAAGAAGGAAAGAGAAGCAAAAGGAATTGCGGGATAAAAACTAAATATAAATTAAAAATTACTCAAAAAATCAAACAAACAAACAACAACAACAACAAAAACCCTTTTGCTGGTTTCAAACCAGTTTCTGGTTTTTCTGGTCTTGCTGGCTGCAGCAAACTGAGGGGCCACTGGTATCTCTTTTCTCCTTATTCAGCACTCAGTCAGCTTTAGGCTACTCTCCCTAGGGCTAGCCACATACTCTCCCCAGAGCTAGCCCAGCGCCTCTCTGTAAAGGGCCTTGGGCGTGTTGGACTCCGGGTGTCCTTGAGCTCAGGTCTCCCAGGCATCGAGCATTCCCCTGGTTTATGGGCATGGGCTCCGGGCCTTCCACAAAGCCCCCTCCTCTGGTTCGAGCTCACGGCCAGGCCGCCTCTGGTCTCATGGCTTGGGCATGCACTCCTCCCAGGGCTATGAGTGGGTGCTCACAGCCCCTGTGTGTTTGTCACTGAGTCCTTACTCCCCTCTCTGTGACTTCAAGCAACCAGGTCTCTCCCGTTGCTGCTCAAACCTTTTCTGGCCAGGGAGGGAGCAGTTGATTTGGCTCCCTCCTTAGATCCCTGTGTCAGATCCGGCCACAGCTGGGCCTGGGGCTGCAGCTGCACTGGTCTCTGTGCTGATCCCTGGGCCCTTATTGTCCTGAAGTACTCTTCTTACCATCTGTTTTTTCAATGTCCGCTACCATTTTTGATCTCCTATTTTCATATATGCTGTGGTACTGTTGGCTGTTTGCTCTGTTCCTCTGTAGATCGACTAGGTTTTTCTCCTATGTGTAGGGGAAGTGGAATCTGCTCCCTCCTACCATGCCACCATCTTCCCCAACTCATAAAGAATTCTGAATGACTTTTTGTACTTGACAGTTTCTATTTATTTATTTACTTACTTACTTACTTACTTACTTACTTACTTACTTACTTATTTTTTACCGTTGTTCAAGTACAGTTGTCTCCCTTTTCTTGCCACCATTTTCACCATCTCACCCACCTCCCACCTCCCATGGTCAGTCCTACCCACCTTTGGCTTTGTCCATAGGTCCTTTATACATGTCCCTTGATGACCTTTCCCCTTTTTCCCCATTACCCCCCTAAGCCCTCCCCTCTGGTTACTGTCAATTTGTTCTTTATTTCAATGTCTCTTTAGGGTTTTTTTTTTTTTTTTTTTTGTATGCACTCATTTACTGGTGGGAATTTAGCTTGCTTCTAGCACTTGGTTATTGTGAATTGTGCTCATTGTGGTGCCCAGGTTCTTTTGAGGTAGTGTTTCTGGAATCTTACTGTATAATCACAGCAGTGGAATTGTCAGGTCAAAAGGCAGTTTCCCTTTTAGTTTTTTTGAGGAAATTCCATACTGTTTTCCACAGTGGCTGTACCAGTCTGCATTCCCAGCAGCAATGTACTAGGGTTCCCTTTTTCCACAGCCTCACCAGCACTTTTTGGTTGTTGATTTGTTTACGAAGGCCATTCTGAATGGTGTGATGTGGTATCTCTTGGTGGTTTTAATTTGCATCTCTGTAAGGGCTAGAGATGCTGAGCATCCTTTCATATGTGTCTGGGCCCTCTGTATGTTCTCCTTGGAAAAGTGTCTGTTCAGATCCTTTGCCTATTTTTAAATTGGGTTGTTTGTCTTCCTGGAGTGGAGTTGTGTGAGCTCTTTATGTATTGTGGAGATCAGACCCTGTCCAAGGTGTCATTGGAAAATATATTTTCCCACATGGTTGGTTCCCTTCTCATTTTGCTGATGTTTTCTTTAGCTGTGCAGAAGTTTTTTATTTTGATGCAGTCCTATTTGTTTATTAATTCCATGATGTCCTTTGCTCTAGGGAACATATTGGTGAAAATATTGCACTATAGAATATCTGAGATTTTCCTTCCTATGTTCTCCTCTAGGACTTTTATGGGCTGTAGGTGTGCTGAATCACCTGGGTGATTTGTTTCACTAAAGAACTCTGCAAGAGATGTGATGCATGAGCAGGTACATTGTTGTGATGAAGCTGCCAATCACCAGAAGCTCATAGCTGCTGCCGTTTGGCCTCGAGGGGTGTACTTGTGATGGACAACATCTTCCCAAACAAAAAACACAGTTAATGTGGTCTTGATATTTCTGCAATTTTGCTGTGCCTTCTTCAGACACAACTAAGGGCAATGGAGCACCAGGGGACTTCCATAGTGACAACTGGGCCTTACTTCTGGATCACAGCCATAGACTCACAGTTCATCTCTAGTTTTGACCATCTTGACAAAATCTGATTCAGTGGTAGCAGTTTGAACCAAGTCATTAGCAACTGCAGTACAATGTTCCTTCTGCTCTGGTAGCAGAGGCCCCTAGAGGGATTTTCCCATGCCAAGATCCTGCATCAAAATCTAAGACACAGTATTTGTTGAGATCCCCAGATTAGCTACTAGTTCTTACACTGTCAGTCACAGTGTAAGGTTGCAGACCTTACACGCTCAACATTCTCAGGTGTTCAGCTTGTTGTAGACCTTCCAGAACAGATTTGTGTTCTTTTAATAGATTCTTGACCACCTTTGAAGCATTTCTGCTACACTTTATTATTTGCAATGCACTCATTGCATCATCCTTGAAAGCCTGAATCACTCGAGGAGTTTCTGTGGAGGAATATTTAATCTTATCACAAAATTTGGTGTGGATTCATTGCTCAACTCTTTCTCAGTCATTTTGAATGCAATGGCCACACAGTATACATGGACAGTCAATGACATCTATTGCCCCTACTGAATAGTACAGTGAAGTCATCATTGTTCACACATGTGCTTCCACTCCCCTTGGCTGCCATGTTGCATTGATGTCACAGAAACCATTAACAGTGGCTAGACATTTTTCAGACAGACCTCATCATATACAAGTATGGACAGTTGATTTTTTTTAAAAAGTCACATTGAAGCAAAAAGAATAGGTAATAGTATTATTATTTTCTCATAAGTCAACCAAAATTATATCTACTTTTTTCATGTCAGCAAAAAATAATTCTTTTGGTGTGCCATAGAATTTTAGTTAATTGTGCCATGAGATGTGAAAGTTCAAAAATTGCTGGTCTGATGACACAGACAGCTACTATGTGATTAGTAGTTGGGTAACACAAACACTGTGAATACTCTGTATATTCTTTACTTCTCTTAATTCTTACTCTATGAGAAGGTGGATGTTAGCTGACCCTATTGTGATAATCATTTTGCAATATATGCAAATCAAACATGCGGTTAATTTTTCTTTCTTCTGATACTCGTGTGTCATTCAAATTGTCTTTTAGAAGTCTACCTTTTCTGTCCTTCCCATTTTTTCAATAAAGAAAAACATTAAATTACCTTGTTTTCCCCCTCCATAGTTAGATTTGTCGTTTAAAACAAATATTCCAATTAAATCACAAATAATTAGTAGTGATTTGAAAATGCACAGTAAAAATATAATTAGTAGTTATATAATCATTTAATCTCTCCCATGGTGATATAATTCAGTATAGTTTAATGTTTTATGCTTCACAGAGATATTACTTTTACCAAGGGAAATCTAAATAACAATAATAATAAAATGAATGAAGAAATTTTAAGAACTAAGGCAGAGAAATTGAGAAAGAAAGTATGGGATTATTGATTGTAACAGTTACCATAAAGGTGAAAATGCAGTAATTTTTCAGACTATTGGTGATAAGTGTGATTAAATATATATTGTTTAAGGAATTATGATTTTAGAATTGTTTCCTTTATAATAGAAATGCCGTAATGAGAATATAAAGAAAAGAAATATGTAATGCTAAAATTAAATAACCCTGTCTAGGAGTAGAATTTAAACATACAAGATATTCTTAACAAGGCCTAAGATTTCAGAGTCTGAAAGTGATGAAGATGGAAGTAAGCTCACAGTGTGGGTGGTCCAGTCTTTGTCCCCTAACACCTTTCGGAGGAAGAAAACAATTTCCAGATACATTTGCCAAAGGACAAACTGAATGACATCTACCAGCCCAAAGTCTCTTAGATTCTGCAGGTGTGTGATGAGATACACAGTCTTGAAAATAGCCCAAGTGTAACAATTTCCTGTTCAAATGTTAAGTGACACATTATTGAGAAATCTACTTTTTCCACTCATGCCTCACTCTGAGCCGTCACAGGTCAGTCTGTGAAGACTACAGAGATTATTTGTTTACAAGAGTTAGCTGGTCTCCCACTAGTGGATGCAGGACTTTCTGGCTTCCAGAGGTATGTGTGTGTCTGTACTGTCCTGTTTCTCTCTTAGCCCACCTTATGTTGGGGGAGATTACAAATGCTGGATGTGATACAATGAGGTACGATTAATATACAATCAAGTCAAAGAGAATATTGGTGCTTTATTTAAAGAATTTAGGGTAAAATCAAGAATTAAATATAAAATATGTTGGAGGATATCTTGAAGTACTCAAATTCTTGCCTAGGAGAATTACTCAAGTGTATATACACAAGACTATAATTTAGTGTTAATCAAAACAATTTAAAGTAAAAGTTCTATAAGAATTATGATAAGGAACATCTATTTTTTATTTTAAAATCAATATAGATACAATTATAAATTATTTTATACTTAGCCTGGCATTTAAAAAGGTATTTTTAAATAAATTGTATTAATTATGGAGGTAAAAAATAGTATTTTATGTACTTAACTAGATTAAATAAATGCACTTAACTTGTAATAAAAATCAGGATGAAGTACTCTCATAAAATTCTAATTGAAGCTTAATAATAAACAATCACAAGACTTTTTAAAAATTGAGCCACCATTGCTAGAGAGCGTACCACACTGATAGACACTTTGCCTAATGAATTAAGCTATAGCATTCAACTGGTATGAATCAGAAATAACATAAAAACGTGTTCAAATTATAATTAGGATAACTAAAATATTATTGAGAGCTTAAAAAAGGTGAAATACTAAACGTTTTAAATGTATTATATCTACACATTTTATTCCCACTTTTTATTAGTAAACTAAGTTGCTAGATGCTAAGTAGCTTTGTAAAGGTCATACATTGAGAATTTCAAAGCCAGAATCAGTTCTAGAACTCACTGGCCACAGAGCCTGTTGACTGAATTATTAAATTTCAGTATCTTATTCATTACTATGGCTGACATAACTGAAGGTGCCCTGACTTTAACATGCATAGGAACTGTCTGGAAGTTTGAAACAACAGTATTCTAACATAAATAATCTGCACACATTTATTTCTTATTCTAAGCTTTTATATCTTTGCCCTTAATTCAGTTGCCAATTTCTTGTGTAATGTAAATATTTTAAAAAATTTCACCATTGTTGTTTTGTTGTCAATATTGGTTAGGTCTTGAAGAAGTTTAGTGTGACAGAGATTTTTTAACAAATGAAACACTTTTATGTGTAATAATTTATCATTCAAAATAGAAGATCACTTCATAACAAGTCATCCTCTTTAATGAATAAATGTATATCACTAAATAAAAATGTAGTTCGGAAAACTACTATATATGCCAACACTATTAGTGCTACATCTTGAGGGCACTCAGTTTTTTATCATTATTCAATGTCATATTTATCATAAATATTATATCTCTTTTTTCTAATATAGCTTTGTATTTTTAGTACCCGCATTCTAATGGTATTAAAATATTTCTGAAATCTGACTTTAAATAAACAAGGATGTTATTATTTATGAAATTATTTTATTCATCACTAACAGACAGCTTTTTATTGCTCAAACTAATAATACATTGTTAAACGTAGAATATCTTAAATATTGTATCTACCATGAGGCACTTGTTTAAACCTGTAAGGAATTTAGAACCAGAACTTCAGATTCCTCAACTGGGAAATGAGCCTGTTACTTATCCTCTACCCGCCCAGTGTCACTGTGAGGGACATCTTCAGTGCGTGTGTCACTTATTCGTAAGCACACATGTTGTAGAGCACAGTCTCGGCCACCACTCAGCTGCAGAGATGAATGACCAAAGAGTAACCTACGCAGAACTGAATCTGGTTAAGGATGGAAAGAGACAGCACATGAAACCTAAGGGCACTAAAGGCTCCATTCCAGGAACTGAGCAGGAACTAGCCTATGCAGAATTAAATCTGCAAAATGCTTTTCAGGATCTTCAAGGAAGTGACGAGAATGACCACTGCAAAGGTAACACATTCAACAGACACAGTATAACTGTTCTTGGATGTGCAGCTGGGTTCAGAGGTGTGGGAAAGGGAAAGGGGATAAACTCACACATTTTTTTTTTCATTTTAAGGATCAGGACTTGAAGTTGGAATATGGTATGTTAATATGAAAGCTGAGGACTAATTTTATTCAGACATTGTTGTAAGTTGTAATCTTTGACCAATAACTCATAGAGCATTATATTTAGTGAAAATCTGTTGATACATTCTGAGAGGAAGATTATAGTCGTCGATATGGGTTTGGGGTCCAAGTTTATGGACATGATTCTCTGTGTGTAAACTGTCCAAACAATTGTCTCCATCCCTCCTTTCTCAGTGTTGGCATTTCCCTCCCTGCAGCATCCCTGTCACTTCCAGAGAAGCTCATTGCTGGGATCCTAGGGGTCATCTGCCTTGTCCTGATGACCTCGGGGGTAACAATAGTTATTATTCACTGTAAGTAAATTGTTGTAAGATTATATGAAACTCTTCACTTTTGTGCTCATCAGTGCCTCCAAACACTTCATAATATTTTAGAATAGAACTTTCATTTTAAAGTATGCCTTTGGACTAAGTGCAAAATTATTATTCTGAATTTGTCCAAGGTATAAATACCTGCATTATTTTAAAAGTAGTTTATTTTAGTCCTTTGCCCATTTTTTAATTGGGTTTTGCATTGTCCTGGAGTGGAGCCATATGAGTTCTTTATATGCTTTGGAGATCAAACCTTTGTCCGAGTTATCATTGGCAAATATATTTTCCCAAATGTTCATAGCAGCACAATTTACAATAGCCAAGTGCTGGAAGCAACCTTAATGTCCACCAGTAAATGAGTGGATCAGAAAACTATGGTACATTTATACAATGGAATACTACGTTGCAGAAAGAAAGAAGGAACTCCTTCCTTTCATGACAGCATGGATGGATCTGGAGAGCATTATGCTAAGTGAAATAAGCCAGGACGTGAAAGAAAAATACTATGTGATCGCACCTATTAGTGGGCCTAATTGACAAAACAAACAAGCAAGCTAAATATAATCAGAAACATTGAATTAAAGAAGAAACTGACAATACCAGAAGGGAGAAGGGAGAGGGATAATGGGACAGAATACGGGAAGGCCCATCAAGGAACATGTATAAAGGACACATGGACAAAGCCAAAGTCAGTAAGTTGGAGTGTGGGGGGTGGAGATGGGTGGCGTGGGGGGCCTTGGTGGGGTGAAAATGGAGATAATTGTACTTGAACAGCAATAAATAAATAAATAAAAATTTCAAAAATGTATTTTTTATATATACACATATATACCACATTATGTCCATAAATATTCTTGTGTTATAATTCAAGGCATGCTTTAGGACACTTTATTGAGGAATATAAATAAATTCTTCATATTGATTAATTCAAATAGTGTAAGAGTTGATGAAGTTTGGTTCTCAAGGCTTTTGAAATATTGTCTTCCAAATTATCATAGTTTCATTAATCTTTCTTGGTAAAATCAATTTTATTCCAGGATATTTTAATACTAAATAATATACCACATTTTAAAGTAAGAAACAAAAGTATTATGATTTATGTAGATCGACATTACTTTTTTATAATAATTACTTCTTTTTCTAGCTAATGTAATACTAGTGCAGAATAATTCTTCTTTCTTGTATATGATATAAATTACATATTATTTTAACAGTGAGCCAGACAGGGAAGAAGACAGGGAACCAGTCAGCAGGGAACCAGAAAGGTACCAAATTATTTTCTATATTCTGATATTAATACATTTCCTACATTTTCTCTAACATAGTCAAAATTTATAGTTTCATGTTTTTGGTGTGGGGGAACATAAATTATAATACCAGGCAGTAAATGTACATAAATAATGAGTACAGAAGAGGGTATTTCTTATGCAAAAATATGAAGAAATATTCATTTAAATTCATAATACTCACTGTTGCCAATTGTTTGAAAGATAATTTTGGTTTCTAAAAATGTAGTTTCTTTCACTGGCATTCAGGACATAAGAAAGTGAATATTTTTGTTTTGTGTTTGCTTAATATGAGCACATAAATTAGGGAGTGAGGAGCTGACCCTTCTCTGTGAGTGTGTATGAGTGTGTGTGAGTGTATTATGCTTTATATATGTCAGTCTGTGAGGGTATATATATATATATATATATATATATACTGTGCAATAATTTGTCTCTACCTATGCAAATACTGAAATTAATTTTCATTTTAAAATTCATACTGTTCTTGGATGACAATACATGTTCTTCCCTCAGCAAATCATTGTGATCAATGTCCGCCAGAGTGGTTAATGTATTCCAACAACTGCTATTACATCAGCACTGAAAAAAAAACGTGGAATGAGAGTTTGATGGCCTGTGCTTCTAAGAATTCTAGCCTGCTCTATATAGATAATGAAGAAGAAAGGGTAAGATTTTTAACAGTTTCATCATTTTACTTAAAAGAGTATTTTATTTTATATTTCTAGAGAATTCATTCATATTTTTGTATATATCTGTAATTTATTGTAAAAATTGTTAATATTTTATTGTTTGACTCTGTAATGTTTGATTTATATTTTATTCCATTAATGTGCATTTGATAATTTGCAGTTCTTGATTTTCATAGACAATCATGCTTCTATAAATGCCTTTTTCCTAAAGTAAATTTTGCTACTTAATTGTACCATGCGTCATGGAAACTATAGATGTGATTGTGCATGTGGCGAACTGAAATTGGTCATGAAGTAGGTGCTGCCAGCCCGCTCCTGTGCACTCATAACTTCTCCTCTCTTCTTACTTAATCCCTATTTTGATATTTCATATCACAAATTATCTTTGCTTAATTTTGAATTTCACGTAATGGGAATCATTCATTATGTATTTTACATATCTCCATTAACTCACTCATGATATTTTTTCAATTAATCCATATTATTGAATGTACCTGAAGTTTGTTAATTTTCACTGCTATATTGTATATAACAGGCATTCTTTAGTCTATTCTGCTCAGAATAGAGATGTTTTTAATATATGGTTATGAATAATTAATTAAATTTCTTGCATATGTCTTTCTTCCAAATAATCTATCATTTAAAAATAATTTATATACAATAATACATATATATAAATTGATATATTATAGATGTTATATTTATAATAATTTATAAATATAGTTGTTATAATTGTATATGTGTATAAGTAATATGTATTGCCTTTTTGCATCAAATTGAAATTGCAGGGTCAAAAATATATGTGTATGTAAATTATCCTTGCACTTTCTACTTTGTTATGTAAATACATCTTACATCCAATAGTTTCATGATCCAAAACTTAGTACTGCCAGGTATTTTAATGCCATCAGTTCTGATCATAATATAAAAGTATCATTATGACATTAAGAGGTATTTCCTTATACTGATCAATTGAATACATCTTTCAGAGCACCATTCATTATGAATTTCTGTATGTGAGAATCAGAAGTGCCCATTCATGTTTCTTGATCATTTCTCCTGCATGTTACTTGTAATTTTCCTTCTTAGAAGTAGTGATATTGTCGATATGACTCTTTTTTGAATTTGTAAGATGCAAATGGCTTTCTTGACTATTAATTACATTTTTCTTCTTATATTGGAGTCTTTTAATGACCAGGATTTAATGACCATAGTCCAATATCTTGGTTTGGGTGTTGGTGCTTATTTTGGACATATTTCACAAGTTAGTCAAAGTTCATGAAGATAATCTACTGCATTACTCTGTATGGTTTATCTTTATTCTTTATTGATGGACTTTTACTTTTAGATCTCTAATACTTTGAGAATGTATATTTTTGTGATGCTGTGTTTGTGCTGCTGTGTGGTAGAGGTGAAGTTTATACTTTTCTACATCATAACCTAGTTGATGCAGCAAAATTTATAGCAGATGATCTTTTCTACATAAACAACTTTATATACATGGGTCTATATATTTTAACATAAAATTTAAGAAGATGATCATTCACTGAGTCTCAAAAATTATTGTTTGTTCTTTTTCTTTATTCTCAGGCAATACTTACACTGATGTTGGTTTTACTGATAAAGTTCTAAAGGTCTCTTAGGCCCCATTAATTTTTTTCTCTCTTTCTCTCTGCCATCAGGAATTAATTATTTCTATCACTTCATCTTTATTTCATCATTCTTCCTTCTATATCTCAATATTTATGTAAATGTATTGAATTTTGTAATATAGGTAAAGATTATTCAACTAACAATTTTATTTCATGTATTCATACAGTTTTTATTTCCCTAATTGTTCCATCACTGCCATTATATTTTCATATAGTTATTTGAACATAGTTTTAAAAAAATATTAGGTAAATATTCATTTATAATAATTACTACTGAATATTTGTCTAATAAATCCAACATCTATCCTAGTGAAAGTTACATTGCATGGCTGACTTTCCCCCTGAGTATGGAAGGTATTTTTCAGTTTCTTTGCATGGTTTTAAAATTTTGATAAGTCCACATTTTCAATATTATAGTATGATAAACATGGATCCCCCTACATGCTTATTAGATTAACATTTTTGTAATGTCAGTAAATTATCTCTTTTGAGAATCATCTCTTTTGAAATGTGCTTACTCAGTTTTTAAAATTCTTGTTATTATTTTATTTTTAGGCTCAATTACTGGGATTCCCCTTGGGCTTGCATAGCTTACTTGACAACCAGTGACTTTTAAAAATTTATTCAAATACTTCAATTTAGTATGGCTTCTACCCTCTGCACTTTGATGTACTTGTGTATGTCTGTGTGAGTGTTTGTAAGGTAGTACTCATAATTTCAAAATCAGTTCTCAAATCAAGTTTTGGCTTATTTGTTTTTACAGAATTTAGCTTTTCCAGAACACAAGATTCTTTTCTTTTGAGCTCTCCTCAGGAATTCCACCAGATGCTCTGGCACTGGTTCCCCACTCATGCAAAACACTCTTTCTCTTTCTCAGCTGCGGCCTGTGGGGAGTTGGTCAGTGATGTTGTGAAATCAGCCATTAACAAATAACCTGTATTTTCTTTTTATGCTGTTCACTGAAGGTGGTGGGAAGAGATACAGTCTATAACATAGGCACATCTGTTTCTTTGGCCAGTTGTTTAGAATATTGTTGCTTGTGCTGCAGCTGCTGCCTCAACTCAGGTGATTCTTGAGGTGTTCCACATTGATCCAGGGTCCTTTATATATCCACACAAGGTTGTGTGATCTATGGATGTTGGATATGCTGGGTCAGCTGGGTGGGGTGACCAACAAGTCCTGAATCTCAGGATGTGTTTGATTGCTTATTCACTGACTTCATCAGATGTGGGTGGGCCGTGCAGTTTACTTACCTGTCACCCCCTCCTCTAACTGTGAGCCAACTTTATTTGTTTTTACAAATACAGATTAATATACCAGCTTTTCCTTAATTTCTCATAAAATTTATTTTCTCATAGAACTTTCTGAACATATTTGAAATAGTTCCATGGATTGGACTGTCCCAGAGAAATAATACTAATTCTTGGGTGTGGACAATTAACACAACTCTCTCTTCTGAATTGTAAGGTTCTTTAGCATATATTATATTCCCTCATGCTTTCAAATCAGAAATTAATCTTAGAGATAAAAAGCTATGTGTGAACAAGTATGTAAAGAAACATTTAACTGTTTTTTTAGAAAAATTTTAAGAAATATTCAGATTTACTATGTAAATATTCCCCTAAATACTTGTTTATTTAAATATTAGGTTATGTATCATCAGATTAATGATTTATTATCTCTGCATTTCAGATTTGCAATAACTTCAGAGTTGGACAAGAATTGTGCATTTTGGAATTTTCACACACACGATTTCTATTCTGAATCCTGTCTAGAAAACAAAACATATATTTGTAAGCACCAGTCACATTAGCTGTCCTAAATTTGGTATTATGTTACTCTCACCATGCCTAAAGGACACATGTATTTCTTCAAGAATGCTGCAATTATTTTTGTAAAACTAAGTTTTAAGAATTATTTTGAGACCAGTTTTAGTTTCACCACAAAAATAAGAGGAAGGTACAAAAATTTCCCATGTTCCCCATGTCCCCTGCATGCAGAACATCCTGATTATCAGCATCACTCAGCAGAGTGGGACATTCGTTACTGAGAGTGAGTCTGTACTGACACACTTAAAGTCCATACTTTATCAGACACTTCAGCCTTGGTATTGGAGAATTGTTTTAAAATCTATGTTTATGTTAATCTTTAAAAATATATATCCAGGTATATATTAAATATCTTTTTTTTTAATTTTTTTTCTTTTAGATTTTATTTATTTATCTTCAGAGGGGAAGGGAAGGAGAGAGGGAGAGAAACATCAATGTGCAGTTGCCTCTCGTATGTCCCCTGCCAGGAACTGGCCTGGCAACCCAGGCATGTGCCCTGACTGGGAATCGAATCGCGATCCTTCGGTTCGCAAGCCCGTGCTCAATCCACTGAGCTACACCAGCCAGGGCTATATTAAATATCTTAAACCTTTTGTTATTTATTAAAATATGTCAAGTATAAATACATGTATTGTGATATCAAGTACTATTATTTCTAAGTCTAAAATAACATGAATAATTATAGACACATGTTCAATATAATTTTCCTTAGCCTTTGAATGTTGAAAATAAGGACAGACCGTATCAGGATGACAAGGTGTGTAAGGCGGTGGAGTAAGGAGAGAAACCAGGGATGATTTAAAGAATTATTAACTATTTGTTGGGGATAGCCTGCAGAGAGGGTAGAAGAGAATTACAAAATGTACCAAAGGGTTAATTAAAGAAGATTACCAAAAGGAGGAATCATATGAGACCTGAGGCTTCCTCCTCAGTACTGGGTTTCAGACTTTCTGGCAGACAGTGTCACTACAGAAAACTCTACAGCAGACACGTTCACTGGACGGCTCTAGGAGAGAGCAGCTCCCAGTCTGCAGGCTGATGCGGGTGAGGATGCTTCTCACACTGTGACTTGCAAGTAGGACGACCCCCCTGGCAAAGTGTCAGCAGGCAGAGCCTGGAGAAAAGGGAGCTATGGCTGTGACTAGTCCCAGAAACTTGCTGGAGGGTGAATACCACAGGAACTTCCTGCATGCATGCAGATGTCAGCCACAGCCCTGTAGCCAAAGGAGAGAAAACAGCATGAAAGCAGGAAGAGGAGTCCCTTCTCTCCACTGCCCTTTCCCTGACAAAACATCAAGTGAGCTGAGCTGACTGGAGAAGAGGTTGTAGGATCTGCTGCCATTATCTCAGAAAGTGCAATGCTTATAGATTTGGAGCGGAGAAAACTGAATTTCTAATTGGCACTCACTGTTGCTATGCAACAACCCCAAGGTTTCTACAACAAACGCCATGTGACTATACTCCACCTGCCTCAGACAACAGAAACAACACAAATATTTTCTGAATCTATTTATTCCATCATTATCAATGATTGTAGTCATTTTTTGATAGAGACTAGTAGTTTCATTGGGCAATAATTAGTGTCCTTTGATATCTCTTACATATCTGTTTTTCTTCGTCTACTGGATTTTAGTTATTTTTGAAGGTACCTTGTTTTATTAAATTTTTTGTCTTTCCCTTTTGACATTCTGAATTACTATGCTTAGAAACCTATATTGATAGAAAAAATACAATGTTAAAAATGAGAATATAAAAATTAAATGGATAACATGTCCGTGTGAATTAAACATTAGTTATTGACAGAATGTGGGAGGAAATTTATTAATTTGACATCATTAAGTCATAATTTTACTATGATGTTTCAGTTACAAATGGGAGAGATCCTATATTTGTTTACCATGTGCAAAATGAATTAATAATTCCTATACATTCATCTGTTTAAATATATCTTCTTTCTGTTCTTTATATTTATTCATTGTGTTCATATGGAGGAAACATATGACTACTCAAAACTAATTTCATGCATATTGAGTTGTATCTAATAGCTGACTTTGTATTACAAACAACCCAGTTGTAATGGCATTTGCAAACAAGCATTAATTTTACTAAATTTTTCTCAGTTACACGTGTGTGGTGTGGTTGGCTTTCCGTTGATACAGGCGGAGCATGTATGGGCTTAGTTCCAGACCACAGATTCAGTTCACATCTTTTTTACATCTTTTATTCTCTGACCAGTGGGCTACCCGACATGTGACCTTCTCAGAGCAGGTATTAGCCACTGTCTTCAGAACTAGCAGAGATGTGCTACCCAATGCCTGTGCTCTGAACTCATAAACTGTTACTTTCATAAACATTATAATAAACCAATCACGTGGCCAACCTTGTTAACTTTCTGCAAAGTATACTTTTCTCATAGTGGTCAGAGAAAAGAAATGTAGATTCACTGAAAAATAATGTAATCCACAATAACAACCATAGAAAGAGGCCCAGATGGGAGTAGTGTCCCAGCAATTTGACCCCTGTGGGAGTTAGGGAAGTCCCAGAGGTCAGAGTGTGACAAATCCGCACACACTGCAGAGCCACACTGTTCCTCAGGTCACTTCTGTACTGCCAGGGGTGTGTCCTTGTACTTTAACACAACGAATTTACACATCAATAGAGCCATCATTTAGTGATAGGAAGAATTTCTCAAATTTAAAGTACCTCTTGTCAATATAGGGAAACAAATAGAAACCATTAAACATTTAAGGAGAAATCAGCAAATGAAATGATCAGGAGAACAAGTCTGAATAGGATTAGTTGATCAAAGCCAATATTAAAAAAAAAAGTGGTCAGACTTTTTTGTAAGGTCTTGGGAAAATGGTGACTTTTGTGATTATGGTTAAAGCCCCATTCATCTCAACAGCTGCTTCTCTGACATAAAACGACTCTGACAGCAGCATCTTGGAGAGTGAAGAGTCTGTCTGAAATGCTCTGCCCTCACAGATGTTCAGTGTAAGTAACAAAAAGAGAAATAAAGAACAAGCCATGAGAATGGAGAATGTATTTGAGAGCATATCACTTGTACACTGTGATGATTGGCCTCAAATTTATCAAAGTTGCTGGTTTTTACACCAACTTCATGTCTTCATCTGAATATCATGTTCCCAGTGGAACCCAATGATAATACATCTCCCAGTTGGCACTCCCAGTTATTCTAACTTTGTTTGAAATGCTTTCATGCATCATTTATACCTCCAAATATGATACATTTTATTTTTATTTTATTTATTATTATTTTTATTTTTTATTGTTGTTCAATTGCAGTTGTCCCACCATTTTCTCCATTGCCCTCCCCTGCCCTGCCCACCCATCCTGAAGTCCATTCCCACTCCAGTGTCCCTGCCCATGAGTCTTCTACTCATATTATGACTAGAAGTGTATTTTAGTAGAAGTAGTAGTGTATTTTAATGTTTTCTGGCTTGCACCAACAATATTTGATCTGTCACAGTTGGAAGCTTAACCTCTGAAAACAAAGGGTCAACAGGACTATCTTCTCTGTGAAGATCCAAAGGAGACTCTGGACCATGCATTTCTCTTACTATTGGGTGGAGCCCTCAGTTCTTGGCATTTTTTGTTTTTTCACTGACAGACACCTTACTCTAATCTCTGCCTCTGCCATCTCATTTTTTTTTCATCCTGTGTGTCTGTCTCTGTGTCCAAATGTCCCTCTTCTTATAGGATATCATATGCATTAATTAAGGGCTGCCCTACACCAGCATGACTTTATCTTAATTCGTTTATGTTTGTGAAGGCCCTATTAGATAAGGTCACATTCTTGGGCTGTTGCAAATATTAATTCAGGGTTGGAGGAGTGTGGGGATGAGATACTAGAAAATGACTAAAAAAAAACAAGTTAATGTCTAAATTTATTTTATTTTATTTATTTATTTTTAGAGAGGGGGAAGGGGGGGAGAAAGAGAGGGAGTGAAACATCCATGTATGGTTGTGTCTCACACACCCCCTACTGGGGACCTCACGTGCAGCCCAGACATGTGCCCTGACTGGGAATTGAACTGTCAGCCCTTTGGTTCACACATCTGACACTCAGTTCACTAGCCACACCAGCCATGGATAATGTCTAAGTCTTTTGATTGAGTATCATTGTACCTGGAGACAGTATTTGGTTTAGTGTTTCTAAAAACTCAATGCCAGTCATGTGCTTGTTAAACGTTGGGAATCTGATGTGAAAACTCTCAGAAGAGACTGGGAAAAGAGACTTTTCCTGTCACAAAATCAGAAGCAATAGTCCACTGAGAATTCATGTGTCCATGACATTTCAAGCTGTTCAACATTCTTAACACTGTAAAATATAACAAACATATTTAGTTTTTTAAGGAAATTTTGCAATGATTTCCACAAGAGTGCACTACTCAGCATTCCCACCGAGAGTGCACCAGGGCTCCCTTTTCTCCACATCTTCACCAGGACTTGTTGTTTGCTGATTTATTGCTGATGGTCATATGACAGTTGTGAGGTGATATCTCAATGTGGTTTCAATTTGCACCTCTCTCATGGTTAGTGATATTGAGCATTTTTTCATATGTCTCTGGGCCCTCTGTGTGTTCTCCTTGGAGAAGTGACTATTCAGTTCTCCTGCCCATTTTTTTTTTCAGTTTTGTATTCCACATATGAGTGAAGTTATATGATTCTTAGCTTTTTCTAACTGACTTATTTATGTATTTTTTTAAATTTTTATTTTTTAAACTTTTATTTTAATTGTTGTTCTTGTACAGTTTTCTGTCTTTTACTCCCATCCCAGCCCACCACCCTAGCCCTCCCCACCTCCCTCCCATTTCCACCCGCCCCCTAGTTTTTGTCCATGTGTCCTTTATACTTGTTGCTGTAAATGCTTCCCCCTTTCTCTTGAAATTCCCTTCCCTCTCTCTTCTGGTGACTGTCAGCCTGTTCTCAGTTTCAGTGTCTTTGGTTATATTATGCTTGTTTGTTTGTTTTGTTGATTAGGTTCTTATTAAAGGTGAGATCATATGGTATTTGTCTTTCACCACCTGGCTTATTTCACTTAGCATGATGCTCTCCAGTTCCATCCATGCTGTTGCAAAGGGTAGGAGCTCCTTCTTTCTTTCTGCTGCATAGAATTCCATTGTGTAAATGTACCACAGTTTCTTGATCCATTCATTTACTGATGGGCACGTAGGTTGCTTCCAGCACTTGGCTATTGTAAATTGTGCTGCTATGAACATCGGAGTTCCTAAGTTCTTTTGGATTGGTGTTTCAGGGTTCTTAGGATATAATCCAAGCAGTGGAATTGCTGGGTCAAAAAGTAGATCCATTTTTAGGTTTCTTAGAAAATTCCATACTGTTTTCCATAGTGGTTGTACCAGTCTTCTGCCCATTTTTAAACTGGATAGTTTGTCTTCATGATTTTGATTCATATGAGTAATTTATATACTTTGGAGATCACACCCTTGTCTGACATGTCATTGGAAAATATGTTCTCCTACACAGTCAGCTCCCTTTTCATTTTGATGATGGTTTCTTTAGTCATGCAGCAGCTTTCTAGTTTGATGTAGTCTGATCTGTTTATTTTTACTTAATTTCCCTGGCACTAGGAGATGTATTGGCAAAAGTATTGATTACATGGGACATCTGACATTCTCCTGCATCTGATTTCCTCTACAACTTTTAGTGTCACAACTTATATTTGTCTTTTATTCATTTTGAATTTATTCTTGTATATGGTATAAGTTTGTGGTCTACTTTCATTTTCTTACATGTATCAGCCTGTTCTCCCAGCACCATTTCTTGATGAGGCTGTCTCCCCCAACATATGCTGTTGCCCTCTTTTAAAATATTAATTGATGTTAAAAAACTAAAACTGGAACTGCCATTGACCCAGCAATTACACTGCTGAGGATATACTGTAGGAATCCAGAGTCATCTGTTCAAAAAAACTTATGCACCCCTATGTTCATAGTGCTGCTATTTACAACAGGCAAGAGCTGGAAGCAGCCTATGTGCCCATCAGTAAATAAATGGATCAATAATCTGTGGTACATTTACTCAATGGAATACTACCCAGCAGAAAAAAGAAGCAACTCCTACCCTTCATGACTGCATGGATGGAACTGCAGAATACTATGCTAAGTGAAAAAAGCCAGTCTGTGAAAGACAAATACCATATGATTTCACCTATAAGTGGAACCTAATCACCAAAAGAAATGAACAGAATAGTACTAGAGACATGGAAATAATGAACAAACTGACAGTGAGCAGAGGGGATGAGAGAGGGACATAAGGGGAGAAGAAGGGGAAGTGAAGGGTCTAGTGAAGGAATGTGTATGAAGGACCCATGGACACAGACAACAGGGTGGGAATTGACTGTGGAAGCAGGGGTAGGTGGGGCAGGGGAGAGCAACCAGGAGAAAATTGGGACAACTGTAATTGGACAAGAATGAAAAACAGAAATTATCAAAATTTTATTTGATTTGAAGGCAAATCCTATGCTTAATATACCTTATTTTCAAAGACTGAGACCTACAGTTTGTGTAGTTTACAATGTGTCTGTTTTATTACCTGCATAAGATGACCAACTACACTTTCCATAGTTCCTTCATAACATTCAGCACCTGGCAATGACACGATTTCTTTAAAAGATAGTTTTGTACTAATCACATAAGAAGTGGAGAGATGGTGTGGTGGCAGGCGTGGCTCAGTGGATTGAGTGGCACCCTGGGATCCAAAGGGTTCCTAGTTTGATTCCCAATGAGGCCCACATGCCTGGGTTGTGGGTTAGGTCCCCAGTAGGGGGGGTGTGAGAGGCAACCATATATTATGTTTCTTTCCCTCTCTCCTTCCCTTCCCATTTCTCTAAAAGTAAATAAATAAGATCTTAAAAAGGAAGTAGAGAGAGGCCCTGGCTGGTGTAGCTCAGTGGATTGAGTGCAGGCCTGAGAACCCAAGAATCATGGTTTGATTCCCAGTCAGGCCACATGCCTGGGTTGCAGGACAGTTTCCAGCAGGGCACACACAAGAGGCAACCATACATTGATATTTCTCTCCTTCTCTCCTCCTCTTCCCCTCTAAAGATAAATAAATAAAGTATTTTTAAAAAGTAGAGAGACCAGAGCAAATGGTGATTCTTTGCCTGTTTACGTTTTTGAGTATAAGGCCATGTTTTCACTATCCCTAACATTTACTGAATTTGACAATTTAGGGATGCAGTGAAAAGCAGAGAAAAATAATTACAAAGAGAATGGCAACATATGTCATAACTGAGACTGCATAATTTTCCCTTGAATGATATTTCCCAGATAACTCATTTTAGACTAATACACACAGCTAAGCCAATTGCTTGCAGAGTAAAGGCATCAGTCAGATGATGCTATAATGCAAATAACCTTTTTGATGCTATAAACATATTTCTTTATTTTATTTGTTAAGTAAATTAAAAAGTGTATTTCCCAAAAATTGAGCTTAAAACTTTAAATAATTTTGCCTTATCCTCCCAAAATAGAAAAACTCCCGGAACCTCTCTATTTTTTTTTTAATCCAATGCACAAGCATTTCATAGCATTGGGAAAAGTGCATTGGCTTTTCTGTTCTTTTGTGTTAATGATGTACATGGTTTAAAGACCAACTTTTCACCCCACGATTTTCTGACCTGAATTATTTTCAGAATATAACTGGTAATAAGTAATGATGTTGTTTATGGGGCTTTCCAAAATTGCACTTATACAATGAGATCAAACCATATTACAGAATGTCTTTTTATTTTTGCAAATGCAATTTTGCTTTATTTTTTATTTTTCAAGTACAGTTGACATCCAGTATCATTGTAGAGTAGTTTCAGGTGTACAGCTTAGTAATTAGACCCTTATATAACTTGTGAAGTGATCCCTGAATAAGTCTAGTCCCCTACCCGGCACTTGGTATGATTATTTGAATATTATTGACTATGTTTCCTATCTTTTACATCCCCAAGACAATTTTGTAACTACCAATTTGTAGAATTATCTTTTAGAACTTCTTATATGCAGCAGGTTGCATATCAATCAAAAGTTTTACAATATGCAGTTTATTTGTTACCTTTTTCCCCTTTGGTAAGAACATTTCAGATCCATGTCTGAGTGAACTTCAGTCATACAATACAGTGTTATTGACTGTAGCCACCATGTGATACATTAGATCCTTAGGCTTTTTCCTCTTCCAATGGACAGTTTGTACCTTTCACCAGCTTCTCCATGTATTTTTACTCTCGGCCCCTGACAAACCTTAGTCTCTGAGTGTTATTTTTAAATTTCATATACGAATGATACCATGCAGCATTAGTCTTTCTTTGTCTCAATTATTTCACTCAGCAAAATGCCTTCAGGTTCATCTTGGTCATCAATGAGAAACATTTATTTTTTCATGGCTCAAAATAATTCATTGGATGTGTGTGTGTGTGTGTATAACTTTAGTCCATTCATCCATTAAACACGCTTACGTTGCTTTCATACCTTAGTTACTGTGAATAATGCTTCAAAGAACCTGGGAATATAGATACTTCTTCATAATAATTGTGTCACTTTGGATATATACCCAGAGGTGGGATTGCTGGACCACATGGTACTTATACAAATATAACTCACTACCGATAATAGATAAACATTTCCTCTTTTCTTGATACAATATGGGATGGATGAAAATAATTCCATTTGATACACACTAGATGACTCACTTTTAAGGTTTAATTTCTTCTGAGATTCATGTGTTATTTCACTTGTGTTTTCAAAACTACTTTTTCTGCCATTTTCTATTTTGATTAGTTTAAATTGTTAAAAATTACATTTGCTTTCATCCTGCATAATTATATTTTGGATTTGTCATTTACAACAAATATTTCCATTAAAATACACACAGCTATTTATGATTGGAGGAGGAATGAATGAATAATATGAGTATCAATGTAATATTTCCATCTCTTACATTATAGTATAGTACAATGTTGTTTAATGTTTTCTCCTTTAGAGGCACTTATTTTTATCAGGGCAAATATAAATTCCTTACATAAAATAACAAATTTAATTCAGCAATTTAAAAAAACATGAGGGTAGAGAAATTGAGGAGGTAAGTTTGGGCATTAATATTTGTGACAGTTACCTTAAGTTGAAAATGCAGTCATTCCTCAGAATGTTAGTGACAGATATCATTGAGTACCTACTGCTAATGGGATTGTGATTTTATCTTTTTCCATTATAACTAGGGGACAAGGAGTGTATAAATAAATTGAAGTAATGCCAGTATTTAGCAACATTGTCCAAGAGTAGGACTAAAACATCTAAGATACTCTTAACAAGGCCTAAATTTTAGTGTTTGTGAATTTTAAGATGGAGGTAAGTTAAGAGTAGGGTGGAGAAGTTTTCTGTCCCAGAAATCTTCGGGAATATGCAAGTGATTTCTCAGGGGCACTTACGAATGCACAAACTAAATGACACTCGACAAGCTCACAGTCTCCTAGATTCTGGAGGGGTGTGATGAGATAAGCCATCTTAAAATTGCCCAAGTGTAAGAATTTCCTGTTCAACCTTTAAGTGACACAGTGATGAGAAATCTACTTTTTTCATTCTCTGCCTCACCCTCAGTCTTCAGGGGCAGTGTGTGAGGACCACAGACACTGCTTGTGGACGGGGTCAGCAGGTCTCCCACGAAGGATGCACGGCTCCCTGGCTCCCAGAGGTATGTGTCTCTCCTCGCCTGTCTCCCTACTGACCCGGTTCATTTAATGGGAAATCACAAATGCTAGGTGTGATACAAACAAAGTACAATTAATATACAATCAAATCAAACACTGATATTTATTTCTGTATACTTTAAGATAAAGAATAAAATATGAAAAAATTCAAATTTTTGCCTCTGCAAAATTATTAGCATGCATACCACATGCGTATTTTAGTCTGAAAATGAAAATAACTTAAATGAAAATCTGTAAGGATCATGACAAGGAGCAGTTAACTTTGGATTTTGTAATTAACAGATACAGTAATATATATGTATTACTTCATATTTAATCCAGACCATAAAAATGGATTTTTAAAATGAATTCATCAAATCATGAAGGTCAAATATAATGCTTCAAAAGTGCATTTCAGTTCAATAAAAGCTGTTTGACTTGCAGTAAAAATCAAGATTTAGTAGTCTCTATAAAATGGTTATTTAAACTTAATTATAAACAATCAAAAGATTTTTAGAAATGGACAAAACATTGCAAAAAGAGATGCCACATTGATTAGATACTCCTGTGGCAGGAATTGCTAGACTGACTGATATAAGTAAAAAGAGTAACATGGTAATTGTGTTACAATAATTAACTGAAAAGCTTGTAAATGTAGATTGAGTATTAAGTGTTTTACATGCACTGTATCTCGCATATTTTTATTCCCAGTTTAATTAGCAAACTAGGTTGCTGGACACTAATTACTAAAGGTCGTACGTTGTAAATTTCCAAGGCAGACTGTATCCCAAATCTCACTGATTACAGCGCCCAACGATTGGATTATTAAGTCACATTTCCTGCTTTATTACACTGTACTACCCACTGAAGCCGCCTTCACACAGTGTGACAGCAATGGGATGTTTCTGGACATTCGCAGCCGTGTTCCTCCATAAATGACCTGCGGCACATCCATTCACCATTGTGTGTGCTTTCATACCTTAACCATTAAATAAATTACAAGTTATTGGTGTAAAGTGTGTTAAATAATCCTTTAATGTCCTATTGTCTTTATTATTTATTGAGCTCTAGGTAACTTTAGTGTGTCATGTAACATTTTCAATATATGAAATATTTTATTAAAATTTAAATGATCTCTCAGAACTCTACAATTATTCAAAATAAAATATTTGATAGCACCTTTTCTGTGCTTTCACCTATTGATTGTTAAGTAGCTAAATGTCATTAACTTATTGCAGTTAATTACCATATATGCTAACACTACTATTCTTCCAACTTTAGTACACTCAATCTTTAAACATGAGTGGATTTAGAAATTGTCATTAAAATTAGTGCGTTGTTTTTTTCATACAGCATTTTTGTTTTCACAGTTATGCTAACAGCGTTACAGTATTTCAGTGGAATCTGACTTAATAAAGATATTATGCTGAACTAATTTATTCTTGTTACTTTTCACGGCTTCAACCAATAATATTGTGTCAAACATAGAATATCATTTTAAAAACCATTATTCTCACAGAAGCACCTATTTAAATTTCTAAGTAAATTAGAACAAGAATTCACATTGGTCGCATGCAAAGTGAGTACTATTTCTTCTCTCACACTCCACCCACACTGACTCTCCTAGGGATCCTGTCGTTACTCACATCACGTATTTACACTGAAGTACTGTCACCATAGGTACCATCCCTGACGTTACTCAGCTGCAGAGATGGATCTCCAGCGAGAAAATGATTCAGAACTGAATCTGGCTAACGACTCCAGGAGACAGCAAAGGAAAGGCAAGGGCATGAAAAGTTTCATTTTACAAACGGAACAGCAAATGTCCTCTGTGGAAATAGAGTATCGGAATGCTTCTCAAGATCTTCAAGGGAATGACAAGGACCGTTGCACAGGTGGCACATTTAATGGACACACAGTATACCTGTTCTGGGATGTGCAGTTGGCATGAAGAAGTGTGGAGGAAAGAGTAGAGAATTAGCTGACCTATTTCCTCATTTGTGAAGATCAGAGCTTAAAGTTGCAGAACAGTGTCTTAACATAAAATCTGAAGACTGATTTATTCAGACATGGTTGTGAAGTCTGATTTGTTCAGACTTTGACCAGCAACTCGGGGAGGATTATAGTTCCTAACAATGCAGTGCTATAATCTGGGGGAGGAAGATTGCAGTGGAAGACTTGCTTTGCTGATGGTTCAAGTTTATTTGGGTTCTCACTGAAAACTGTTCATTTGGTTTCTCACTGAAAACTGTCCAACCAATGTCTCCATTTGTTTCTCTCTTGCCGCAGGTTCACCTTCACCACCAGGGAAGCTCATTGCTGGGATCCTGGGAACCATCTGTCTTATCTTGATGTACACTGTAGTAAGAATGGTTCTCTGTAAGTTACTGAGATATTTTAAGAGAAATTCTCACTTTAATGAATCTCAGTGCCTCTAAACATTTTAATATATTATGGAATAGAGCTCTCCTTTTAAAGTAAGCATTTGGATAAATATGGAAAGTTATTCTGAATTTGTCAAGTACATAAATAAGACAATGATTGTAAAGGCTTTTTACATCTATTTGTATATTTTAATTTCATTATTCAAATGTATGCATTAGGAATCTCAAAGACCTTATTGATAAATACAAATTAATTTATGAGATTAGTTAAACCAATGTTTTTAGGAATGGTAAAATGTGGTCCAAAGTCTTTTGAAATATTCCTCCCCTAAATCTACATTATTGTATTAATTTTTCTTGGTGGAACCAATTTTATTTCAGATTTGGCTGCTCCTAAACAATACACCAAATTTCAAACTACAAAACCAAAATTATGATGTTTTAATTCTACCAGTATTACTTTTTATTTTGAGAATCACTGTAACGTTTTCTAGGTACTGTAAAACTGGACAGGAGCAATTTGTCCACAGCAGCAAGGTTGGAAAAAGATATTATGATTTTCAAAGTTCTTTTTTTAGTATTGCTTACATTTTCTCAGTTTTAGGGAAGACACAAATTAATATACTTTGTGAGGGAGAATATAAATGATGAAATATGGCAATAAATGTTCATAAATAATGATTATAGGAGAGTGATTTGTTCTCATGAAATAAGAAGTAGTATATATTTAAAATTACCATATTAATGTCTGCCTCAGTGGCTCAGCTGATTCGAATGTTATTCCATACACCAAAAGAGTGCAGGTTTGGTTCCTGGCCAAGGCTCCTATCCAGGTTGCATGTTCGATCCCTGTTCATGGCATGGACAGGAGGCAACTCATCAATGCTTCTCTCTCACATCACTGTTTCCCTCCTTTCCTCTCTCCCTAAAATTGATATGCTGATCCTTGTGTGAGGATAAAAGATAAAGGAATAAAATAAAATCACTTACCCATTGAGACCAATTGCCTTCTATGTCCTATGGCTCTGAAGGATGAACAAATAACATTGCTATGCTACATAAGAAGGGGTTGCATTCATTTGATGTCCTCGGCATTAGACAACGGACATATTTGCTTATATGTTTTTGAATGTGGGCACAAACAATAGGTGATTAGAGATGACCTTTCTGCATGATGAGTACATGAATGCTTTTTGTTTTACATGTTTCACTCTGTAAGTGTGCGTAGGTATTGTGCTGATATATGTATATACGTATGCATATATGCAGGATAACTTTTGTTTTTTTTAATTCAAAGTGTATTCTGTTAAAAACTTATTATTTTATGTTTATCAGAGCCTCTAAACACTTTATAATATTATAGAATAAAGTCTCATTTTAAAGTGTGCCCATAGACTAAGAGCAAAATTGTTACTCTGCACAAAATTTGTCCAAGGTATAAATATCAGAACAATTTTAGAAAGTAATTTATAAATATATGTATACACATATATATCACATATATTCTCATATATATATATATGTATGATAATTCAAATCATTCTTTAGGACACTCTCATTGAGAAATACAAATAAATTCTTCTCATTGATTAGACCAAAACTCTATGAGATGGTGAAGTTTTGTTCTCAAGACTTTTGAAATATTTTCTTCCAAATTATCATAGCTCCATTAATTTTTCTTGGTAAAATCAATTTTATTCCAGGTCATTTTAATCCTAGACAATATACCACATTTCAAAGTAAGAAACAAAAGTATTATGATTCATGTAGATCAACATTACTTTCTTATAATAATTACTTCTTTTTCTAGCTAATGTAATACTGGTGCAGGATAATTCATCTTTCTTGTACATGATATAAATTCTATGTTATTTTAACAGGGAACCAGACAGGAACAACAGAGAACCGGACAGGGAACCAGACAACAGGGAACCAGAAAGGTACCTAATGATTTTCTGTGTTCTGACTGCAATACAGTTCCTTCCTTGTCTCTAACACGTCAAAATTTATAGGTTTATTTAGCGGGGGGGAAGGGGGATGTAAATTATAGTACTGAGCAATAAATGTACATAAATAATGAGTAAGAAGAGTGTATTTCTTATCCAACAATATGAAGAAATATTCATTTAATTCATCATACTCATTGTTGCCACTTGGTTGAAAAATAATTTTGGTATTCTAAACATGTGATTTCATTCATCGACATTCAAGGCATAAAGAAAGTGGATATTTTTGTTTGTGTGTTTGCTTAATATGGCCACATAAATTAGGGAGTGAGGGGCTGACCCTTCTCTGTGAGTGTGTGTGAGTGTGTGTGAGTGTGTGTGAGTGTATTATGCTTTATATATGCCAGTCTGTGAGGGTATATACATATACTGTGCACTAATTTGTCTCTACCTATGCAAATACTGAAATTAATTTTCATTTTAAAATTCACACTGTTCTTGGATGACAGTACATGATCTTTCCTCAGCATATCATTGTGGTCGATGTCCACCAGAGTGGTTAATGTATTCCCACAACTGCTATTACATCAGCACTGAACAAAAAACATGGACTGAGAGTTTGAAGGCCTGTGCTTCTAAGAACTCTAACCTGCTCTATATAGATAATGAAGAAGAAATGGTAAGATTTTTAACGTTTCCAACATTTTACTTAAAAGAGTATTTTATTTTCTATTTCTATAGCATTCATTCATATTTTTGTATATATCTGTAGTTTGTTATAAAAATTGTTAATATTTTATTATTTGGATCTGATAATATTTGATTTATGTTTATTCCATTAAGGTAAATTTGATAATTTGTAGTTTTTTTCTTTTTTTTAATTGTTGATCTTGTACAGTTTTTTGTCTTTTACTCCCACCCCAGCCCACCATCCCAGCCCTCCCCACCTCCCTCCCATTTCCACCCCCCATAGTTTTTGTCCATGTGTCCTTTATACTTGTTGCTCTAAACCCTTCCCCCTTTCCCCTGAAATTCCTTCCCCTCTCCCCTCTGGTGACTGTCAGCCTGTTCTCAATTTCAGTGTCTTTGGTTATATTATGCTTGTTTGTTTGTTTTGTTGATTAGGTTCCTGTTAAAGGTGAGATTATATGGTATTTTCATAGACAATCAGGATTCTGAAAGTGCTTTTTTTCTAAACTTTGCTACTTCATTTTACCTTGCATCATGGAGACTATAGATGTGATTGTGCGAGTTACAAAATGAAATTGGATCATGAAGCAGGTGTTGCCAGCCCGCTCCTGTGCACTCTCTCATAACTTCTCCTCTCTCCTCACCTAACCACTAATCTGAGATTTTATATCACAAATTATCTTTGCTTAACTTTGAATTTTATATAATGGGAATCCTCCATTATGCATTTTACATGTCTCTGTTAACTCCCACATGATAGTTTTTCAATTAATCCATATTATTGCATTTACCCGAAGTTTGTTAATTCTCACTGCTATATTGTATACCAGGCATTCTTTAATCTATTGGTCAGCAGATTTAATCTTCTGCTAAGAATAGAGATTTTTTTAATATGTGGTTGTTATGAATAATTATTTAGTAAAAATCCTTGTGTATGTCTTTTTAAAAAATATATCATACTTGAAATAATGTATATACAATACATATAACATATAAATCGATATACTATAAATGTGTTTATAAAAATATAATAATAATTTATAAATGTAGTTGTTATAATGGTATATATGTATTAGTAAAATGTATTGCCTTTTTGCATCAGATCGAAATTGCAGGGTCAAAAATATGTGTGTATGTAAATTATCCCTGCACTTTCTACTTTGTTGTGTAAATACTTGTTATAGCCAATAGTTTCATATTCCAAAACTTAGTACTGCCAGGTATTTTAATGTCATCAGTTCTGGTCATTATATCAAAGCATCATTAGGACATTAATAGATATTTCCTCATACTGATCGATTGAACACATCTTTCAGAGTACCATTCATTATGAATTTCTGTATGTGAGAATGGGAAATGCCCATTCATGTCTCTTGACCATTTCTCCTGTATGTTACCTGTAATTTTCCTTCTTAGAAGTAGTTATATTTTGCATATGGCTCTTTTTGAATTTGTAAGATGCAAATGGCTTTCTTGACTATTAATTACATTTTTCTTCTTATATTGGAGTCTTTTAATGACCAGGATTTCAATGTTACCATAGTTCAATATCTTGGTTTGGGTGTTGGTGCTTATTTTGGACATATTTCGCAAGTTAGTCAGAGTTCATGGAAATAATCTGCTAAAAACTCTTTACGGTTTATCTTTTTTCTTTATTGATAGACTTTTACATTTAGGTCTACAGTCTTTGAGAATGTGTATTTTTGTGATGCTGTGTTTGTGCTGCTGTGTGGTAGAGGTGAAGTTTACACTTCTACATCATGACCTAGTTGATGCGGCATAATTTATAATAGATGATCTTTTCTACATAAACAACTTTATATTCATGGGTCTATATATTTTAACATAAAATTTAAGAAGATGATCATTCCTTGTGCCTCAAAAATTTTATTTTGGTCTTTTTCTGTCTGTCTCTTTATTCTCAGGGAATAATTACACCAATGTCAGTTGTACTGATAAAGTTCTAAAGGTCTTTGAGGCTCTGTTAATTTTTCTCTCTCTCTCTCCCCTCAGGAATTAATCATTTCTATCACTCCATCTTCATTTCATCAATTCTTTCTTTTACATTTCAATATTTATGTAAATGTATTGAATTTTGTAATGTATATAAAGATTTTTCAACTGATGATTTTGTTTGATTCATTCATACAGTTTTTATTTCTCTAATTGTTCAGTCACTGCCATCATATTTCCATAGAGTTATTTGAACATAGTTTTTAAAATGCATTTTAGGCAAATATATATTCATAATAAGTAGTATTAAATATTTGTATTAAAAATCCAACATCTTATCCCACTGAAAGTTATTTTGTATGGCTGATTTATCCCCCTTGAGTATGTAAGGTATTTTTTAGTTTCTTTACATGGTTTCAAAATTTTGGTAAGTTTACATGTTGAATAATATAGTACAATAAACATGGATCCTCCTACATGTTTCTTAGATTTATACTTTGTGAACTAAAGTCAATAGTCAATAAACTACTGACTTTATTTAGTCAATAAACTATTACTATAGAACCATCTCTTTTGAAGTATGCTTACTCAGTTTTTAAATTCTTGTAATTATTTTATTTGTAGGCTCAATTACTGGGATTCCCCTTGGGCCTGCATAGCTTACTTGACAACCAATGATTTTTAAAAATTTATTCAAATGCCTCAGTCAGTATGGCTCCACCCTCTGCTGCTTGATGTACTTGTTTGTATGTGTTTATGTCTGTAAGGGAGTACACATAATTTTAAAATCGGTTCTCCAATCAATATTGGCTTATTTTTTACAGGATCATCTTTGTTTCCTCTACACAGTGCAAACTTTTTCCAGTCAACCAAATACATTTAGAGAGTTAATATCACCTCTTGTACTGCGCTCTCATAATGAGTACTTTTCCGTTATATTTATAGCTGGCACTGTGCTTGACACAAATGGACTAGCAAAAGGATGGTCTGCCTTACTTTTAACCTAGTGAATTCAGCACTTTGACCTGAAAAAGGAGTGGGCAGTTTAACCACCACTTCCAAAGTAATCAGACTTCCCCTGTGGCAACACCAGTGATGTTTTAGTGTTCCCCAAATAGTAAGAATTACAATTCTTACTCATAACTGAGATGGGGGTTGGGGGAGACATGGGAGCAGTCTTAGACATGAAGATTACAAATTTGCTGTGTTTTTACTGGAATCTCTAGCTGCTTTTTCCAATAATATATACTCATGTCATTTTTACTGATCAAATTTCAGACGCGTAAAATTGCAATGTTTGCTGTTCACCTAATCATGCTAACACATTTTCTTAATGTGCCCTATGTATAAAATTGTATTATAACTTGAGTCACTCTAACCTAGAAAAAATTAACTGTATTTGGTTTTTCATTTTTGAAATCATCTTTATTTAGGCTGCAAATGTACAATTTAGTTACTTAATATTTTATTTGATCTCATTTCAAGTCTCATAGATTACCATATTAAACATTACCTTTATCAAATTGCTATATAAGAATACTATAAAATACAAAGTATAACTTATATAATTCTCTTTTTATATATGATTAGAATGTTAAAACATCATTGATATAAGCCCAGTCTGTGTAGGTCAGCTGGTTAGAGCATCATCCAAATACCCGCAGTGTGCGCGTTGATGCCCCAACTATGCACATACAAGAAGCCCCAAAGAATGCCAAACTAAATGGACCAACTAATTGATTGCACTCTCTCTCTCTCTGTCTCTCTGTCTCTCATATCAATAAAAATAAAATAACAAACAAAACAAAAAATAACTGATTTAAAAAGGGCAGTGAGTTAATTGCATATATCTAATTTTTTTAAATGAAGAATGGTAAAAAGCGATTACTTGCATACATATGTATGAAAACTAAGAGTAGCTGAAAAGCTTGTGAATTTGAATTTTGAAACTTTTATCAAGTAGTTCTTGTTTAAATTTCCAGTTCTGAAAACAGTTACAATAATGCAAAGCACAACGTGGAGAATATAGTGAAGAATATTCTAAAAAATATGCATGGTGTCAGAAGAGCCCCAGATCCTTTGGGGTGATCACCTCTCAAGGTATACACAGGTCCAAAACAATATTGAATGTGAACAGTAAACAAAAAACATTTTTTAAATAGTTGCTTTTTTAAATGATTTTTTCTGAAAATATCACTGTTGCATGTTTTCTAAGGTCAGTTTATTAGTGTCCAAATCATTTTCCGTGTTTAATATTAACAAAACCGGCATTCAAATTCTCAACTTAGAAATAAAACCAGAGGCAAAAGCATTATAACACAGTCATTTATATATAAAGGTTGCCCTGACTGATGTGGCTTACTGGGTTGGACATTGTTCAGTAAAGGAAAATGCCACTGGTTCGATTCCCAGTCAGGGCAGGTGCCTGTGTTGTTGCAGAATCCATCCGGGATCCAGCATAGGAGTGGAAACCAACTGATGTTTCCTTTTCTTTCTCCCTCTCTTCCTCTCTCTCTAAAATTAAATAAATTGAATCTTTAAAAAATAAATAAAATAAAATAAAAAGATTTAAACTTTTGTTTTATTTGCCCATGCTAGCGCAGTTGTAGATTTGTAGTTTTCTTTGCAGTCTTGTGCGTCCCACAGCAACACGCAGGGTTCTCTTTCTGACATCCTGCTGCCCCTGACGAGTGCTGGTTGGCTTGTTGCACATGCACCCCTGCATTTTCAACTCTGGTTTCTATGCCATCACACCTCTCTGCTCATGAAGTATCATTCCCAGACCTTCAAAAAGTTCATTAATATCTGTAATATCAGCTTCAAGTTGCCTAAGGTAAGACTGTCTCATGAACAAGGTGGAGATCATCCTCTGTAATTCCCTCATCCTGCACCTGACCTTGAGGTGAGTTTAACTTTTCCAGAACACAAGATTCCTTTCTTTTGAGCTCTCCTCAGGAATTCCACCAGATGCTTTGGCACAGGATCCCCACTCATGCAAAACACTCTCTTTCTCAGCTGCTGGCTTTTGCAGAGTTGGTCAGTGATGTTGTGAATTCAGCCACTAAGAATTAACCTGTGTTTTCCTTTCACACGGTTCACTGAGGGTGGTGGGAAGAGATACAAAATGTTCCATGGACTTATCTGTTTCCTTGGCCAGTTGTTTAGAGTATTGTTGCTTCTGCTGCAGCTATTGCCTCAACTCAGGTGATTCTTAACACGTTCCATGTTGATTTGAAGTTCATTATATATCCACATAAAGTCGTGTGATCTTTGGTGTTGGATATGGTGGGCCAGCTGGGTGGGGTGACCAACAAGTCCTGGATCTCAGGATGGGGTTGATTGCTTATTCACTGACTTCGTCAGATGTTGGTGGGCTGTGCAGTTTCCTTAGCTGTCACCACCTCCTGTAACTGTGAGCCAACTTTATTTGTTTTTACAAATACAGATTAATATACCAGCTTTTACTTAATTTCTCATACAATTGGTTTTCTCATAGACATTTTTGAACATTTTTGAAGTATTTCCATGGATTGGACTGTCCCAGAGAAATAATAATAATTCTTGGGTGTGGACAATTGGCACAACTCTCTCTTCTGAACTGTAAGTTTCTTTAGAATGCATGTACTATATCCCCTCATGCTTTCAAATCAGGAAACAATCTTAGAAATAAAAAGCAATGTGTGAACAAGTATAAGAAGAAATACTGAAGTGTTTTTGTGAAAAAGTTTTAAGAAATATTCAGATTTAGTATGTAAATATTACTGTAAATAAATTATTTATTAAAATATTACATATGTCACCAGATTAATGATTTATTATCTCTGCATTACAGATTTTCAAAAACTTCCAAGTTGGACAAGAATTGTGTATATGGGGATTTCTACACCCAGAAGTTCCATTCTAAATCCTGTTTAGAAAACAGAACATATGTTTGTAAGCACCAGGAACATTAGCTTACACAACTTTGGTATAATGTTCCTCTCACCATCCCTAAAGAACACATTTCTAGTTTATTCAAGAATTGTTTTTGTAAAATTGATTTTTAGTAAATTATTTTGAAATCAGGTTTAGTTTCACCACAAACATAAGAGGAAGGTACTGAGATTTCCCATGTTTCCCATGTTCTCTGCATGCAGAGCATCCTGTTATCAGCATCATTCAGTGGTTACTGAGAGTTCGTTCTGAACATGGTAGTCACTTAAAGTTCATACTTTATCTGATGCTTCATCCTTGGTATTGTAAAATTGTTTTAAAATCTGTATTTATATTAATCTTTAAAAATATATATCCAGGTACATATTAAACATTTTAAATTCTTCTACATTTTATTAAAAAATATCAAGTATAACTTATGAATTATAATACTAAGGACTGTTATTTCTAAGTCTAAAATAACAGGAAAATTATAGACCCATTTTCAATATAAATTTCTCCAGCCTTTGAATGATGAAAATGAGGACTGAACACATCAGAATAACAAGATGTGTAAGGAAGTTGAGTCAGGAGAGAAAAACTAGGGATGATTTAAGAAATTATTAACTATGTGTTGGGGATAGACTCCAGAGAGGGGTAGAAAAAATTACAAAATGTACCAAAGAAGATTACCCAAAGGAAGACTCATATGACACCCAGGGCTACCTCCTCAGGGATGGGTTTCAGACTTATAAAAAATTTTAATTGTTGTTCAAGTACAGTTGTCTTCATTCCCCCCACCACTCTTTCCAACACCAGCCATCCCAGCTTCCTACTCTTGAACTTACTGCCTGTAGCTTTATCCATGTATCCTTTATACATGTTCCACAAAACCCTTTCTCCTTTCCCCCCAACATTCCTTTCCACTTTCCCTCTGGCTACTGTCAGTTTATTCTTTATTTCAATGTCTCTGGTTGTATTTTACTTGCTTGCTTATTTTGTTGATTAGGTTCTACTTATAGGTGAGATCATATGGTATTTGTTTTTCACCACCTGGCTTATTTCACTTAGCATAATGCTCTCCAGTTCCATCCATGCTGTTGCAAAGGGGAGGAGCTCCTTCTTTCTTTCTGCTGCATAGAATTCCATTGTGTAAATGTACCACAGTTTTTTTTGATCCACTCATTTATTGATGGGCACTTAGGTTGCTTCCAGCACTTGGCTATTGTAAATTGTGCTGCTCTGAGCATTGAGGTGTATATGTTCTTTTGAACTGATGTTTCAGGATTTTTAATTTTTTTTTATTGTTGTTCAATTACAGTTGTCCACATTTTCCCCCATATCTGTTTTCTTTTTTAATATATTTTATTGATTATGCTATTACAGTTGTCCCATTTCTCTTCCATCATTCACCTCCACCGTGCACACCCTCTCCCACCCACATCCCCCCCTTTAGTTCATGTCCATGTGTCGTAAGTTCTTTAGCTTCCGTATTTCCCACACTATTCTTGCCTCCCCCTATTTTCTACCCACTGTCTATGCTACTTATTCTCTGTACCTTTTCCCCCTCTCTCCTCCTCCCACTCCCCTGTTGCTAACCCTCCACATGATCTCCATTTCTGTGGTTCTGTTCCTGTTCTAGTTGTTTGCTTTGTTTTAGGTGTGGTTGTTAATAGCTGTGAGTTTGCTGTCTTTTCACTGTCAAATTTTTTATCTTCTTTTTCTTAGGGTACACTCCCAGCAGCAGTGTTGTCAGTCAAAAGGCAGTTCCATTTTCAGTTTTCTGAGGAAATTCCATACCATTTTCCTCAGTGGCTGTACCAGCCTTCTGCATTCACACCAACAGAATCCTTCTGCATTCACACCAACAGTGCACTAGGGTACCCTTTTGTCCACAACCTCTCCAACACTTCTTTGTTCATTTGTTTATGATGGCTATTCTCACCGGTGTGATGTAGTATCTCATTGTGGTTTTAATTTGCATCTCTCTGATGGCTAGTGATGCTGAGCATCTTATCATGTCTCTGGGCCCTCAGTATGTCTTCCTTGGAGAAATGTCTGTTCAGGTCCTTTGCCCATTTTTTAATTGGGTTGTTTGTCTTCCTGGAGTGAAGTCATATGAGTTCCTTATATATTTTGGAGAACAAATCCTTGTCCAAAATATCATTTGCAAATATATTTTCCCATGCAACTGGTTCCCTTTTCATTTTACTGCTGTTTTCTTTAGCCATGCTGAAGGGTTTTTTGGGTTTTGGGTTTTTTTTTTTTTTTTTAAATGAGGTCCCATTTGTTTATTCTTTTCTTTCTGTCCCTTACTTTAGGGAACAATAGGTGAAAATATTGGTATGTGGAATATCTGAGATTTTCCTGCCTATGTTCTCCTCTAGGACTTTTATGATGTCACAACTTGTATTTAAGTCTTTTATCCACTTTGAATTTATTTTTGTGCATGGTGTGAGTTGGTGATCGTGTCTCATTTTTTTGCATGTGGTTTCCAGATCGCCCTATACCATTTGTTGAAGAGGCTATTTTTACCCCATTTTATGCTTCTGTCCCCTTTGTCAAATAGTAATTGAGACCTGAGTATAACACTGGGCTCTCTATTCTGTTCCATTGCTCTATCTGTCTGTTCTTATGCCAGTACCTGCAGTACATACTGGTTACAGTGACCTTGTAACAGTTTTATGAGGTATTGTGATTCCTCCTACTTTGTTCTTCTTTCTCAAAAATGCCATAGCTATTTGGAATTATTTATGGTTCCATATAAATTTTTGAAATGTTTGTTCTGTATCTGTGAAATATGTCATTGGTATTTTAATAGGGATTAGGTTGAATATATAAATTGCTTTGGGTAATATGGGCATGTTAATGATGCTAATTCTTCCAATCCATGAACACATTATATGCTTCCATTTATTTGTGTCTTCTTTAACCAAGTGGGATTAATTTAATGGGTGCAAAGATGGTGCACCATTCACAAATCAATAAATGTAATACATCACATAAAAAGAAGGAAAGATAAAAATCACAGGATCATATCAATACATGTGGAAAAAGCACTTGATAAGGTCAGCACCCATTTATGGTAAAAACACTCAGCAAAGTTGGAGTAGAGGGAGCATTCATCAACATGAAAAGGCCGTATGTAAGATACCTACAGCCAACATCATACTCAATGAGCAAAAACTAAAAGTGTTCCTGATAAGATCAGGAACAAGACATGGGTGCCCACTTTCACCACTTCTATTCAACACAGTATTGGAAGCCCTAGACACAGCAATCAAACAAGAAAGAAAAATTAAAGGCATCCAAATTGGAAAGGAGGAAGTAAAACTGTTATTGTTAGTGGATGATATGAGAGTGTACATAGAAAACCCTAGAGACTCCACCAAAAATCTACTGGACCTAATAAACAAATTTGGCAAAGTAGTCAATATTTAGAAATCAAAGCCATTTCATATACCCAAAATGAACGATTAGAATCAGAAATAAAAAAAAAAAAATTCCATTTGTTATAGCAGCAAGAAAAATAAAGTACCTAAGGAATAAACCTTACCAAGGAAGTGAAAGACCTTTACTCATAACCGTGAAGAAAGAAATTAAGAAAGACACATTTGCTCTTCATAGAAAACTATGATTCTATGTATGCTTGGTTTCTAAAATAAACCTTACTACTTAATTTTTCATTATAACATGGACACTAAACATATCATAATTGAGCAGATTACACAGGGGATGGAACCATGAAATTACATATCCGGTCAAAAAATGTTGTGGGCAGTCCTCCGCAGCCCTGCTCCTGAGTATTCATTCTCTCACTGCTTCTCCTCCCGCACTGCTTACCCACTGGGCTGACTTTTAATATTGTACAGTCTTTGCTTGTTTTTGAACCAAATATAAGTGAAATTCTACAGTAGACATTTTTCTCCCTGTCTATTTTCAGTCCCAGATGCTATGGTTGCATTTTATCTACATTGCATTTAACCACAATTTGTTAATTTTCACTGCTGAGTAATGTGAATGTAACATTTTAAAATCTATTGCATCTTACATCTTTCATTGGGGATGTGAGTCTCATGTCTTCAGGGATAAAGACCCTTTCTAAGTCCATTACAGTAAAGTCTAACCAGGTAGTACTTTACTTTCTCATATAAGTAGCCCTGCGATCTACTTTTATTTACTGCATATGCCATATTTGCTCCCTTGAATGCCAATCCAGTGTTTATTTTAAGATTTGAAATTTTATCATCAATATTTTTATCGGCTCAATATCCAGGTAGCTATATCCATATAATTTATTTTCTGCAACTCCTCTTTCCTTTCTTTATATCCTAGTTGTCATCTAGAAAAAGTGTTTCATCTTTAGAAGACCCTTAAATATTTCTTTAGTGAGAGTCAGTTAATAATTTCCTCCATTTTTGAAATTCCTTGAAAATGAATGAGTATTTTCACCTGGTATTGATTTTCAGTTTGCCTATGTCTCCTACACTACTAGATACTATTACTGGAAATAACCATAGTCAAATACAGCCAAATATGCATGCATATATTTATATATACATATTTGTAATATATGCACATTTTATAATATATATTTATAAGATTCAATTCTAACTATTCATTACTTTGAATAGTTTTTATCATGTCTTCATACTTTTTGAGTATAGATTTCATAAAGATAAATGACATAAGAACCACAGTTGTACTTGTAAAAAAGGGGATAAAGATATGACATTATTTAATTGGGAACACCAATGTGAATGACTATAAGAATATGTGTATCAATTTTACAAAGACAGTAGTCAGATTTACACTATTTGACATTATTAATAAATGACTTAATTGATATAATTCTACAATGTGTTAATAGAAAAGATTATTAATTTTATTTATAAAAATGTAATGTTCCTAGATACAAATGAAATTGAAAACATAATTTTAACAGAGAAATTGAAATCAATAGTTGCTTTCTTTAAGAACAAGAGATATCCCAAATAATCAACCTAATTCTATGTCTTAAGAAACTAGAAAGATGAAACTGAGCACGAATTCAGTGGGAAGAAGAAAATAAGTATTAGAACAGAAATGAGTGAACTGAGGGTTGAAAAACAATAGAAAAGATTACCCAAACTAAGAGTTTTTCTTTGAGAAAATAAACAGATTTGACAAACCTGTATGTAGACTAACCAAGTAAAAAATATACAGGACCCAAGTTAACCAAATTATGAATGGAAAGAAGTCATTATAGCTGAAACCACAGAAAGTAAAAGGATCATAAAGGCTACTCAGAAGAATTATATGCAACAACTGGACAATTGAGGAAAACGGTAGTATTTTAGAAACATACACCTACCAAGACTTAATCAAGAAGAAATAGAATTCAAGTAGACCAATTACTGGTAAGGAGATTGAATCAGTAGTCAAAAACACCACGTGAAGATAAACCCAGGACCATATGGCTTCTCTGGAAAATTTTACCAAACATTTAAATTAACACCAATTCTTCTCAAAATCTTCCAAAATATTGAACACTCCCACACTCATTTTATGAGGCCAGCACTATCCTGAAACCAAAAACATAAAAATGCACCGCTAGAATAGAAGACTATGGTCCAATATCCATGATAAATTTAGAAGCAAAAATTCTCAATAAAATAGTAACAAGCACAGACAGCAGTACATTAAAAAGATCATTCACCATGATCAAATGGAATTTACTGCTGGGATGCAAGGATGGTTTAACAGACAAATGAATCAATGTAACACATCACTTTAATAGAATGAAAGGAAAGGCTTATACGATCATCTCAGTAACTGCAAGAAAAGCATTCGACAAAATCCAACATTTACTATGACAAAAACTAAGAAAATTGGACCTAGAAGTGACATATCTAAACAAAACCAGTAGCATTTCTATACAGTAACAACCAAACTTCTGACAAAGAAATGATGAAATCAATTGTATTTATGATAGAACAAAAAGCAATAAAATACCAGGAATGAATTTAACTAACAAGGTGACAGATGTCTACACACACACTACAAGACACTGATGATAAAACTGAAGACACAAACACATGAAAAGCTATTCCCTGTTCATGTATCAGAAGAATTAATATTGTTAAATTGCCAATATTACAAAAGCCATCTATAGGTTCAATGCAATTCCTATCAAGATTCCAATGGCATAGTTGGTAGAAGTAGCAAAAAACATTCCTATTTACATGGAACCACAAAATACCTTGAATAGTCAAATATATCTGAGGAAAAAAAAAACAAACAAATCAGGGGTATCAAACTTCCTGATTTCAAACTATACTATAAAGCTATAGTCATCAAATACTGTATGATCTCACATGTAGAATCTAAAAAACAATAACAACAATGAAACAAGCTCATAGAAAAAGAGGCCAAACTTGTGGTTTCCAAAGGTGGTGATGTAGGGGAAAGAAGGAATTGAAGAAAGTGGTTAAAAATTACAAACTTCAGCTATACAAAAATGCATGAAGGTATTTTAAGGGCAGAGAAATTGGAAAGATAATTTTGGTATTAGTGTTTGTTGTGACAGTTACTACTGTAAAGGTGAAAATACAGTAATTTTTCAGATTATTGGTGACAAGCATCATTAAGTACCTATTATCTTTGGAATTATGACTGTAGAATTGTTTCTATTGTAATAGAACTGTCTTAAAGAGAGTGTAAAAAAAGGAGGCATGTAATACCAAGATTAAGTAACCCCATGTAGGAGAAGAACTTAAACATCTCAGATATTCTTAACCAGGCCTAAGATTTCAGAATTTGTGACGAAGATGGAGGTAAGTTCATGGCATGGGTGGTCAAGTTTTCTGTCCCCTGATATCTTTACATTAAGAAAACTACTTCTCAGGTGCATTTGCCAAAGAACAAACTAAACAACACACCATCAGCCCAAAGTCTCCTAGATTCTGAAGGTGCATGATGAGATATACTGTCCTCAAAATAGACCAAGTTTAAGAATTTCCTGTCCAAACTTTAAGTGACACATTAATGAGAAATCTACATTTTCCACTCATGCCTCACTCTGAGCCGTCACAGGTCAGTCTGTGAAGACCACAGAGATTTGTTTACAAGAGTTAGCTGGTCTCCTGCTGGTGGATGCAGGACTTTCCGGCTTCCAGAGGTATGTGTGTCTCTACTGTCCTGTTTCTCTCTTAGCCCATCTTATGTTGGGGGAGATTACAAATGCTAGATATGATACAATGAGGTATGATTAATATACAATCAAGTCAAAGGGAACATTGGTATTTCATTTAAATAATTTAGGGTAAAAAATCAAGAATAAAATATGAGCTATGTTGGGGAATATCTTGAAATATTCAAATTATTGCCTGTAGAGAATTACTCAAGTGCATAAACACACCCATAATTGAGTGTGTTAATCAAAACAATATAAAGTAAAATCCTGTAAGAATCATGAAAAGGAAGGGTTATTATTTGATTTTATAATGTATAAATAAATATATAAATAAACAGATAGGTATAAATATAAATAGAGATAGATTTTTATATTTAGCCCAGTCCTTAAAAAGATTTTTAAAATAAACTGTTTGAGTTTATTGGGGGTCAAACATTATATTTTATACACTTAATTAAATCAAATAAAAGTAGTTGGCTTTAATAAAAATAAGGATGAAATACTCCCATAAAATGCCAATTTAAGCTTAATTATAAACAATCAAAATAGTTTAAAAATTGAACAACAATTTGGAAAAAACATACCACACTGATAAAGACTCTGCCTAATGAATCAAGCTAAGCATTTAACTGATGTGAACCAGAAATAACATGAAAAATGTGTTCAAATTATAATTAGCCTAAATAAAATTTTATTGAGGACTTATAAAACAAACGAAATATTAAATTTTATATGGACTATATCTACATGTTTTATTTCCACTTTTTATTAGTAAACTAAGTTGATAGATGCTAAGTAGGTTTTTAAGGGAATACATTTCAAATATCAAAGCCAAAATTAATTCTAGAACTCACTGGCCCAGAGCCCCTATTAAATTCCAGTATTTGATTCTTTACTATGGCTCACACTGCTGAAACTGCCCTCACTGGCTTCACCATCCATAGGACCTTTTTGGAAGTTTAAAACAACAGTGTTCTAATATAAATGTGAACACAGTGATCTACACACTATTTAATTATTGTATGGTTTTTAGATCTTCGCCATTAACTCATTTACCAATATCCTGTGTAATGTAACTATTTTAAATATTTTATTGTTGTTTTCTCAATATTGTTTAGGCTTTGAGTAAGTTTAGTGTGACTAAGTTTTTTTGAAATAAAAAACATTTTTATTTGTAATAATTTATCAAACATTCATAATAAAAGAAAATTTGATAACAGCTCATCTTCTTAATGATTGAATGTATGCTACTAAATAAAATTAATTTAGCTCAGAAAATTACTATATATGCCAACATGACTAGAGCCTCATCTTTAGAGTACTTAGTCTTTAATCATTATTAAATTTCAAATTTATCATATTGTCTCTGTTTTTTAATATAGCATTATATTTGTAATACAAATGTTCTAATGGTGTTAAATATTGCTGTGGAATCCGACTTTAAATTAATGAGGATGTTATTATTTATGAAAGTGATTTTTCTCACTATTTTATTGCTTTTTATTATTCAAACTAATAATACATTGTCAAACGTAGAACATCTTAAAAATTGTGTCTATCAAGAGGCACTTGCTTAAAGGTCTGAAGAATATAGAACCAGAACTTCGGATTCCTCAACTGGGAAATGAGCCCAATACTCACCCCCTACCTGCCCAATGTCACTGTGAGGGATCTCTTCAGTGCGTGTGTCACTTATTCGTAAGCACACATGTTGTAGAGCACAGTCTCAGCCACCGCTCAGCTGCAGAGATGAATGACCAAAGAGTAACCTACGCAGAACTGAATCTGGTTAAGGACCCAAAGAGACAGCACATGAAACCTAAGGGCACTGAAGGCTCCATTCCAGGAACTGAGCAGGAACTAACCTATGCAGAATTAAATCTTCAAAATGCTTCTCAGGATCTTGGAGGGAGTGACAAGGATGACCACTGCAAAGGTAACACATTCAACAGACACAGTATAACTGTTCTAGGATGTGCAGCTGGGTGCAGACGTGTGGGAAAGAGAAGGGGATAAGCTCACATATTTTTTTTCATCTTAAGGATCAGGACTTGAAGTTGGAATGTGGTATTCTCAAATGAAAGCTGCGGATTAATTTTATTCAGACATTGTTGTAAATTGCAGTCTTTGATCAGTAACTTGTAGAGCATTATATTCAGTGAAAATGCACTGATACATTCTGAGAGGAAGATTATAGTGGTAGATATGGGTTTGGGGTCCAAGTTTATGTACATGATTCTCTGTGTGTAAACTGTCCAAACAATTGTCTCCATCGCTCCTTTCTCAGTGTTTCCATTCCCCTCCCTGCAGCATCCCTGCCACTTCAAGAGAAGCTCATGAAGCTTACTGGGATCCTATGCCTTGTCCTTATGTCCACTGTAGTAACAACAATTGCTGTTATTTATTGTAAATAAATCATTGTAAAATCAGTTGAAATTTTTTACTTTTATGTTCATCAGTGTTTCTACACTCTTCACAATATTATAGAATAGATCTTTCATTTTAAAGTATGCCTTTAGACCAAGTTCAAGACAGTTATTCTGAATTTGTCCAAGAACAATTAAAATTGTCCAGAATAACTTTAAAAAGTAATTTATAAATACATATACATATATACCCCATATATGCTTACATATATATTTGTATTATAATTCAAAGAATTCTTTAGGATACTTTATTGAGAAATACAAATTAATTCTTTGTATGCTTAATCCAAATACTGGGCAAGCTGGTAAAGTTTAGTTCTCATGTGTTTTGAAATATTGTCCCCCAAATTTTCATTGCTTCATTAATTTTTCCTGGTAAAATCATTTTCATTCCAGATAGAATTAATCCTAGGCAATATACCATATTTCAAAATAAGAAATAATTGTATAATGATTTATTTAGATCACCATTAATTTTTATAATAATGACTTGTTTTTCTAGTTAAGGTAATGCTGGTGCAGAATAATTCTTCTTCAATAACAGGGATCCAGAAATGTATATAATTCTTTTCTACATTCTGATATTAGTGCAATTCATGCTTTGTCTCTAACATAGTAAAAATTTATAGTTTTTTTGGTGGGGAGAACAAAAATTATAATACTGGGCAATAAATGTTTAATTAGCAAAGTAGGTTGCTAGACACTAATTACTAAAGGTCATACATTGTAAGTTTCAAAGTCAGACTGTATTCCAAATGTCACTGACTGCAGTGTCCAATGACTGAGTTATTAAATTACATTTCCTGATTTATTGCATTTTACTACCCACTAAAGCTACCTTCACAGAATTTGATAGGCGAGGGATTTTTTTGGACATTTGCAGCAACATTGTTCCTCCATAAATGACCTACAGCACATTTATTTGCCATTTTGTATGTTTTCATACCTTAATCAATAAATAAATTACAAGTTACTGATGTAAAGTGTGTTAAATAATCTTTCCATGTTCTATTGCTTTTATTATTTATTGAGCTTTGGTCATGTAACATTATCAATATATAAAATATTTCATTAAAATTTAAATGATCGCTCAGAACTCTACAATTATTCAAAATAAAATATTTGATAGCACCTTTTCTATCCTTTGAGCTAATAATTGTAAGTGACCAAATTACATTAATAATTGTTGTTAATTAAAATATATACTAATGCTACCATTCTTCCAACTTTGGAAAACTCAGTCTTTAAACATTAGTGGATTTAGAAATTGTCATTAAAATTGGTGCATTTTTTTTCACACAGCATTTTCATTTTCACAGTTATTCTAACAGTGTTAAAATGTTTCAGTGGAATCTGACTTTATAAAGATATTCTGAACTACTTTATTCTTCTCTTATTACTTTTCATTACTTCAACCAATAATAAGATGTCAAACATAGAATGTCATTGAAGTATCCAATTTTCGATGGAAAACACTTTATATGTTGATTAGCAGAAGGCTTCACATTGGTCACATGCAAAGTGAGTACTATTTCCTATCTCACACTCCACCCACACTGACTCTCCTAGGGATCTTGTTGTTACTCACATCACGTATTAACACTGAAGTAATGTCAACATAGGCGCCATCCCTGATGTTACTCAGAGGCAGAGATGGATCTCCAACAAGAAAACGACTAAGAACTGAATCTGGCTAAGGACTCCAGGAGACAGCAAAGGAAAAGCAAGGACATGAGAAGTTCCATGAAATTGAGAACAGACTGACGGTGACTGGAGGGGAGATGGGAGGGAATTTCAGGGGAAAAGTGGAAGGGTCTTCAGGAACAAGTATAAAGGACACATGGACAAAAACAAAGGGGGTGTGGAAACGGGAGGGAGGTGAGAAGGGATAGGGAGTGGGCTGGGATAGGAGTAAAAGGCAGAAAACTGTACATGAACAATTAAAATAAAATTTTTAAAAAATTTTAAAAAGACTAGGGAAATAGCTGACCTATTTTTTCATTTGTGAAGATCAGAGCTTAAAGTTGCAGAACTGTGTCTTAATTGAAATCTGAGCACTGATTTATTCAGACATGGTTGTAAGGTGTACTCTTTGACCAACAACTCAGGGAGGATTATATTTCTTGACAATGCAGTGTTATAATCTGGGGGGCAGATTGCAGTGGAAGACTTGGTTTGGGGATGATTCAAGTTTATTTACATGATTCCCTGTTCAATTGGGTTCTCTCTGAAAACTGTCCAACCAATGTCTCCATTTGTTTTTCTCTTGCCACAGATTCGCCATCACCACCAGGGAAGCTCATTGCTGGGATTCTGGGAGCCATCTGCCTTATCTTTTACATTTTAGTAAGAATGATTCTCTGTAAGTAAGTTTTTGAAATATTTTAAGAGAACTTCTCACTGTAATGAATCTCAGTGCCTCTTAACATTTTAATATATTATGAAATAGAGCTCTCATTTTAAAGTAAGCATTTAGATAAATGTGAAAAGTTATTCTGAATTTGTCAAACGCATAAATAAAAGAATGATTGAAGAGAGATTTTTATATCTATTTGTATATTTTGATTTCATTACTCAAATATATGCTTTAGAAATCTAAAAGACCTTATTGAGAAATACAAATTAATTCTTGAGATTGTTTAAACCAATATTGTCAGAAATGGTGAAGTGTGATCCTACAGTCTTTTGAAATATTCTTCCCCTAAATCTTTACTTTTTTATTAATTGTTTTGGTGAAATCAATTTTATTTCATATTTCTCTGCTCCTAAACAATACACCAAATTTCAAATTAAGAAACTAAAATTATGATGTTTTACTTCTAACAGTATTAATTTTTATTTTGGGAATCACTGTAATGTTTTCTAGGGATTGTTAAACTGCAAGGGAGCCATTTGTCCACAGCAGCAAGATGGAAAAAGATACATTATGATTTTCAAAGTTGTGTTATAAGTACAGTTTATATTTTTCTCTAGTGTATGGAAGGCAAAAATATATTTGTGGTGGGAGAGTATAAATTATAAAATATGGCAATAAATGTTTATAACTAATGATTATAGAGGAGTGCTTTTTTCTTATACAACAATGTGAAGAATTATGCATTTGAAATTACCACATCCACCCCAGGCTCGGTGTCTCAGCTGATCTGAACGTTGTTTGGTGCACCGAAATATAGCAGGTTTGGTTCCTGGTCAAGGCTCATACCTAGGTAGCGTGCTCGATCCCTGTTCAAGGCACGTGTGGGCATTGAGAGGCAATTCATCAATATTTGTCTCTCACATCACAGTTTAGTCTCTTTCTTTCCCTTACTGTCTCCTTAAAATTGATAAGCATGTCCTCACATGAAGATAAAAATAAATGAGTAAAATAAAATGACCATACCAGTTGTTACCATTGGCTTAAATGTCCTACTGCTCTAAAAGAGGAACAAATAACATTCCTACTCTGAAAAATGTGGTTACATCTATTGACATCCTAGACATTAGAAACTGGATATATTTGCTTGTGTTTATGTATATATGTATGTATGTATGTATGTATGTATTTAATATTTTATTTTTGTTCCAGCATAGTAATCTCCCCTTTCCCCCACCACACTCCCCTGCCCCTCTCATGCCCACACCACACCCTCAATCGCACCCCTGTTGTCTTCGTCTGTGGGTCCTACATACGTGTTCTTTGATGACCCTTCCCCTTCTATTCCCCATTATCTACCTCCCTCTCCCCTAACGTTACTCTCTGTTTGTTCTTTATTTCAGTGTCTCTGGTTTTATTTTGCTTGCTTGTGTGTTGTGTTGATTAGATTCCACTAATAGGTGAAATCATATGTGAGTTATTTAAATATGGGCACAAATATCGTTAAATTTTATTTTTTATTCAAGTTGTGTTCAGTTAAAATTTATAATTTTTATGTTCACCCATGCTTCTAAACACTTCGTAATATTATAGAAAAAACTCTCAAGTTAAAGTATATCTTCAGATTAAGTGCAAAATTATTATTCTGAATTTCTCCAGGTATAAATATCAGAATGATTTTAGAAAGTAATTTATAAATATCTATAGATTTATACCAAAAGCAGTTAATCAATGTAAATAAATCTCTGTAAGATTGTATGGAAATTTTTACTTTAATATTCATCAGTGCCTCTAAATACTTCATAATATTATAGAACTCTCATTTAAATTATGCATCTGGACTAAATGTAGAAAGGTTATTTGAATTTGCTAAATGCATGACTAATAATGATTGTAGAGAGTGTTTTATATACATTCATATATTCTTATTTTGTAATTCAAACATATTTTTGAAAACTGGAAAACCTTAGAAATACAAATTCTTTTTGAAATTGGGTAAACAAAATAATGTTAAGAGATAGTGAAGTCTGGTCCTATAGACTTTTAATATATTTCCCCTGAATGGTTATTACTCTATTAACTTTTCCTGGTAAAATAAATTTTATTCCAGATTATTCTAATTCTAAACCATATGCCACATTTCGAAGTATTATGATTTGTTTAGATTAATTTTCAAGGATTACTTTAATTTTTGTAGCTTGTGCAGCAAGGGAGAAGAATTATTCCTCCCTGTTAACAAATATCCAGAAAGGTACATAATTTTCAAAGTTCTTATATTAGCACAGTTTTATATTTTGTCTCTATCTTAGGCTAGTCAAAAATGATAACAGATTTTTCGGGGTAACATGAATTATAGAATGGGCTATAATGGTTTCTAAATAATATTTATGGAAGAGTGTTTTTTCTTATGCAACTATATGAAGAAATATTCATTTAAAATCTCCATACCCATTGTTGCCCATCGGTTCAAACTTCCCACTGTTATAGTATGACAAAATAAGTAATTTTACTATTCTTAAGAGGTGGTTTCATTCACTGACTCTTGGACGGGTACAGAGTGGCTATTTTTTTGTGTGTATTTACATAAATTAGGGGGTGAGCAGCTGACTTTTCTGCATGTGTGTATGAGTGTGTTTTGCATTATATGTACCAGACTCTGAGGATACATAGATAAATTATGTACATATGTGTTTATACTTGTGCAATTATGTAAGTTACTTTTCATTTTTAAACTTCAAGTTGTTATTGGGAAATAATTCATAATCTTTCCCCAGCATATTCTTGTGGTCATTGTCCACTGGAGTTCTTTACATATTCCAACAACTGCTATTACATCAGCACTGAAGAGAAAACATGGACTGAGAGTTTGACGGACTGTGCTTCTAAGAACTCTAAGCTGCTCCACATAGATAACGAAGAAGAAAGGGTGAGATATCAAGCATTTCATATACTTCATTAATGGCTTGTTTCAGTCAATACTGTATTTGTAGCATTCATCCATAGTTTTGTACATATTTGCAGCTATTTAAAGTCTGTGTAATATTCCATTGTTTGACTTTATAATGTTTTGTTATGCTGTATACCAGTGATGCACATTTGGTTTTCGTAGAAAACTGCTTCTGTATATGCTTGGTTTCTAAAATTCTTTAATTTTAGCTACTGTGAAGGACACTAACCACACCACAATTGAGAAGATCGATTACACAGGGAATAGGCCCATTCGATTACAAATCAGATCACAAAACACAGTGGGCAGTCCTCCACAGCCCTGCTCCTCAGTATCCATTCTCTCACTGCTTCTCCCCCCTCACCACTTACCCACTGGGCTGACTCTTAATATTGTACAGTCTTTGCTTGTTTTTGAACCAAATATAAGTGAAATCCTACAGTAGACATTTTTCTTCCTTTTTTCACTTTCATATGCTGTCGTTGTCTTTGATCTAAATTGTGTTTATCTGCTATTAGTTAATTTTCACTGCTGACTTATGTGAATGTAACATTTTGATATCCATCTATCTGATGCCTTTCATTGGGGATGTAAGTCGCATGCCCTAAGGGATGAAGAGCCTTTCTAAGTCCATTTCCTTTTGTTACAAAATCTTCTTTGCTGGTCCCACCTCCATCCCATCTACCTTGAGTTCTCTTAGGGAAAGGAGAAGCACCTGCTCTGGTTGCTTTTGTTAGCAGGTGTCCTGATGGATCACCTTGCAGGCCTGCCTGGAGTTGCTGGGCAGCTTCCCTCTGCAGAGCAGAGGAGAAATGGCTTCTTCCTTCGGCCACCTCCTGTTGTTAGGTTGGGTACTGGGAAGCATCAGGCCTCAGTCACTTTCATTTGGGTGGGAGCATAAGATACCCTCTCACACTGTTTTTCCCTAATCCTGGTGTACCAAATTATTTTCCTTCTTTTTTCCATCTTTCAGGGTTCTCTTTGAGTTGTGTTTTTTATGACTTACAGAATTTATAACTGTAGTCATCAGAAAAATGAGTCTCTGACACCTGGACCATTGGATTCCACAAACACACAAAAAAGACCCCTTCAGTGCTTATTGTCCTTGAAGAATGGTGCAGGACCACCCAAACAATTTTTTAGCTTTAGTGTCCTTTATTTGTTTAATTATATTTTATTGATTATGCTATTACAGTTGTCCCACTATTCTCCCTTTTGCCTCCCTCCAGCCAGCTCCCCCACTCTCTCAGGCCATCCCCCACCACTGCTAACATCTATGGGTAATACCTATAAATTCTTTAGCTACTCCATTTCCAATACTGCACTTTACATCCCCATGGCTATTCTGTAACTAGCAATTTGTAGTTCTTAATTGTCTCACTTCTTTTACCATTTCCCTACACCACCCTCCAATCTAGCAACCATCAAAATGCTTTCTGTATCGACTCTCTCTCTGCTCTTCTTTGCTCTTCTTGTTTGCTTAGTTTGTTTTTCAGATTCAGTTGTTGATACATATATATTCATTACCACTTTATTATTCACAGTTTTGATCATCTACTTTTTCTGTTTTTTTTTTATCTTCTTAAATAAGTCCCTTAACACTTCAGATAATAAGGGTTTTGTGATGATGAACACCTCCATTTTTTTCTTATCTGGGAAGTGCTTTATCTGCCCTTCAATTCTAAATGATAGCTTTGCTGGGTAAAGCAATCTTGTCTGTAGGTGCCTGAGTTTCATGACTATGAATATTTCTTGTCAATGCCTTCTTGCCAGCAAAATTTCTTTCAGAAATAAGCTGACAGTCTTATGGGAACTTCCTAGCTGGTAACTAACTGCTTTTCTCTTTGCTGCTTTTGAGATTCTCTCTTTATCTTTAACCTTTGGCATTTTAATTATGATGCATCTTAGAGTAGGTCTCTTTGCATCCATCTTGTTTGGGATTCTCTGCACTTTCTGGACTTCCATGTCTATTTTCTTCACCAAATTAGGCAAGATTTCTTTCATTAATTTTTCAAATAGATCTCCCATTTCTTGTTCTTTCTCGTCCCTTTCTGGCACACCTATAATGTGAATGTTGGATCTCTTGAAATTGTCCCAGAGGCAGCTTATACTATCCTCATTTTTTTTTAAATTCTTTTTTCTTCTTGTTCTGTGTGGTTGTTTTTTTCTCCCTTATGTTGCAAATCATTGATTTGATTATTGGTTTCATCCACTCTACTGGTGTTTCCCAGTAAGTTGCTCTTTATTTCAATCATGTATACTTCATTTCTGACTGGATCATTTTATGTTGTTGAGGTCCTCTGTAAGTTCCTTGAACATCCTCATAACCAGGGTTTTCAGCTCTGCATCTTGCATATTGCTTATTTTTATTTTGTTTGTTCTTTTTCTGGAGATTTGATCTATTTTTTAATTTGGGCCATGTTTCTTTGTCTCTTCATTTTGGCAACCTCCTTGTATTTGTTTCTGTGTATTAGGTAGAACTACTTCGGCTCTGTGTCTTGGTAGTGTTGCCTAATGCAGTAGGTGCCCTATAGGGTCCAGTGGCACAGCCTCCCCTATCAACCAATCTAGGTACTAAAAGTGTGCTCTTCATGTGAGCTGAGTAGCCCTTCCTCTTGCAGCTGAGCCTTGGGTGCTGTTGACAAGTCAATAGGAGGGGTTTATCCATGCCAGTCAGCTGCAAGGACTGGCTGTTATCACTGACCACCAACCTCTGCCCTCTGTGCAGGGTCAGCTATTCAGAGACAGGGTGATGGTGCCCCAACATGGTCTGTAGCTCTCCACTGGGTGCACAAGTCTTGAGATTTCCTGGGTAGTGCAGGCCAAGGTCCACCCCACCTCTGCTTGGCCCAGAGCCACCCTGCCTCAGCTATAGAGCAATCTGAGATGGCCACTAACTCTGCAGGGATTGGAGATTCCCAGGTGAAGCCCAGCTGTGAATCTAGGCTGGCTGGTGCTAGTGCAATGCCTGGGACCACTTGGCAAGAGGTGTGGTATAAGGAAGAAAAGGAGGTAACTGGGATTCACTGAGGCCAGCTGTTGCTTGTTTGAAAGGATTTAGGAAGTTGTGAAGCATGAGCCAATACCAGCCATTTATATGGAAAAGTCACTTTTTATAACTGTAAGTTGGGTGGGATGGAGCCTCAGGTGATCCGTAGGGCCAGGTAAACAATATTAGCTAGGTGGATTGAGTCTCAGATATAGTACCCACCTCCCAGGTATGTACTATATCTGAGTATGGCTCTGCCTACCTTTCTGTCTAGGACAAAGCTGTCCACCAGCTCTCACCTTGATGCCAAACATTCCAGTCCCTACCCATATGACACTGGTGCTTTTCAAGCTGCTACCATTGTGCTGGAGCTCGGAGAGCGTGAGTCTGTGTAAATTCACATGTGGATTCTCTGCAAGAACTGCTTGGGACTCCAGAAGTTCCTCCACTGACTCAATTCCTAATGGTTTTTGCAGTCAGAAGTTATGGGCACTTATCTTCCTGGCAATGGAACCCTAAGGTGGAGGGAGCCTGGTGTGGGTCTGGGACTCCTTGCTCCTGAGAGATCCTTCATGACGTTTTGCCCACAACACATGGATGTGGTACCAGTCCATTCAGCATCCCCACCCCTCTTACCAGTCCGGATGGATGTGGTTTCTTTAATTCCATAGTTGTCAGGCTACGAAATCCATTCAAGTGGATTTCTGATGGTTTTCAGTGATGGGTTTCTTTAATTTAGTTGTAATTTTTATGTGATTGTGTGAGGAGGCAAGCTGTGTTTACCTATGCTGCCATCTTCCCCTTTATTTTCTTAACTACAATCCCGTAATTTTTTAAAAACCAGATCTCTGAAAAACAGTAGAAAACTACATTGATTTAGTTACGGAATCAAGTACATTATATAAATGTTCAGAAACTTATATAAAACCTTTCAGTGTTAGATTTGTCAATGTGGGTGACAACTAAAATATATATAGCAGGATATATAAAGTATATATATTATAAATATATAAAACTAAAATATATTTTAATAAATATATAATATATAAAATGTATATAGCAGAATATTCCTTGTTAACCTAAGAGGAAAAATGAAACTATGATGCATAAATGGTTAAGAGTTAATTTTAAATCAAATGTACAAATGTTGCTTAAAATTTTGACACTATGAAAATTGATTTTAATACATCATTAATAAAAGTCTTAATATGTCTTTGTGTTAGATTAGGATCCAACACTCTCATTTTGTTCTCTAAATGAAGGTTCCTATGACACAATACACCACAGGCATCTTACAAAATAAAATGCAAACTTTCAGAATGATTAGTTAAATAATTTGTTTTCTTTTTATTTTGGGGTAGAAATTTCTGAGTTCCCCATCACCTGTATCATGGATCAGAGATTTTCGTACAAGCAGTGATCATCCATGGATGTCATTAAATGGTTCAACTCCCACACTAGAGTGAGTTTTTTTTCATTTTGTGCCATATAAAAGAGAAAAATTCAGACAAGTTTTATTAATACATTTGTTTAAGTTGAATTGTGAGCATGATATTCAGAGTTAATAAAATGTTGATACAAATATTAAGAATAACTGCCTCATTTTCTTAATAACCAACTATTACTATATTATATGGAAAATATCACTGCCTGTTTATAAGATATTCTGTTATGCTCTCATAGAATATGCTATTAATTGTTTCACAGATTGCCCTTATACAATGAAAGAACAAAATTGTGCATTTTCTCCATTGAAGGATAGCAGAATCACCATCTGGTAACAGAAACTGTGATGCTACAAAGATATGGCCTCACATCAAGTAGTTGCCAATCTTCAAAAAAATATATTTGCAAGCATAAGTTTTATGGTTAAAACTTGGATTCTGACAGGTAACTATTTTTCATGAAATGGAAATAATATTGTGATTGCATAAGTCTTTAAATGAATTATTTGTTCTAATAAAGAAAAAAGTTCCATAAGCACTACTGGAAAATAATATGCACATCCAAAACTACAGATATAATTTCTTTTAGTGTCTGCCATTTTTTGCTTAAATGTTTATATAAACATTTATTTAATCCCTTTTTGCTTGGTACAATTTTTTTTTTAATTTTCTTGATTTATTACCAGAGTGGGGTTTATCTCCAATGTTGGGTAATGTGAAGAGTAAAAGCTCTATATGTATCCTTCTCTATTTTAGGGGAAAATATTTTAATGTTTCATCATAAAGTATGAGTTTTGTTTTAAATTTTTTATTACACTTTTCATATATTAAAGCAATTCCATAATATTGTTATTTTCTAATAGATTTTATATTCAATTGATGTTACATTGTTATTATTGTTGTATCATTTGAAATGATAAATATTTTCTCTGTATAATGTTTATGAAATAAACTACCTTTATTTCATTCAAATATTAAATCATTCTCACATTTCTAAATTAAAGCCACGATAATCATTTTACTTTGTCCTTCTTTAAATTTCAGTGCATATATTACACTTATATTAAGTTGCTTTTTTATCATTGTTCGTAAAGAGTTTTGAATGAGTTTTTATTTAAGTTATGTACTTGACAGTTTTTATTTATTTATTATTGTTGTCCAAGTACAGTTGTCTCCCTTTCTCACCACCATTTTTCCCATCCCACTCACCTCCCATCTCCCACTATCAATCATTCCCACCTTTTGATTTGTCCATGGGTCCATTATACATCTTCTTTGGTGACCCTTCTTCTTTCCCCTGTTATCCCCATATGCCCCTCCCCTTAGTTACTGTCAATCTGTTCTGTATTTCAATTCCTTCTTAGTTTTTTTTTTTATGCACTCATTTACTGGTGGGCATTTATGTTGCTTCCAACACTTGGCTATTGTGAATTGTGCTGCTGGGAACATCGGGGTGCATAGGTTCTTTTGAATTGGTGTTTTGGGATTCATAGTGTATAATTCCAGCAATAGAATTGGCAGGTCAAAAAGCAGTTTCATTTTTAGTTTTTTTTTGAGGAAATTCCATACTGTTTTCCACAGTGGCTATACCAGTCTGCATTCCCACCAACAATGTACTAGGGTCCCCTTTTCTCCACAGCCTCGCCAGCACTTGTTGCTTGTTGATTTGTTTATGATGGCCATTCTGAATAGTGTGAAGTGGTATCTCATTGAGGTTTTAATTTGCATCTCTCTAAGGGCTAGTGATGCTGAGCATCCTTTCATGCATGTATAGACCCTCTGTATGTCCTTCTTGGAGACTGTCTGTTCAGGTCCTTTGCCCATTTTTAAATTGGGTTGTTTGTCTTCCTGTAGTGTAGTTGTGTGAGCTCTTTATATATTGTGGAGATGAGACCCTTGTCTGAAGTGTCATTAGGAAATATATTTTCCCATACCATTGGTTCCCTTTCATTTTACTGATGTTTTTTTTTAGCCATACAGAAGTGTTTTATTTTGATGAAGTCCTATTTGTTTATTCATTCATTGATATCCCTTGCTCTAGGGGACATATCAGTGAAAATATTGCTGTATAGAATATCTGAGATTTTTCTGCCTTTGTTTTCCTCTAGGACTTTTATGGTGTTGCAACTTATATTTCAGTGTGTTATCCATTTTGGGTTCATTTTTGTGTATGGTGTAAGTTGCTGGTCAAGTTTCATTTTTTTGCTTGTAGCTGTCCAGATCTCCCAATATCATTTGTTGAAGAGGCTATTTTTACTCTATTTTATGCCTTTGCTTTCTTTGTTCAACACAATTCCTATTAAAATAAAATGGAATCCTTCACAGATATAGAACAAATACTTCAAAAATTTATATGGAATGATAAATGACCCCTAATAGCTGCAGGAATTTTGAGAAAGAAGAACAAAGTAAGACAGATCCCAGTACCTGACATCAAAGTATGACAAAGGCCACTGTAATCAGAACAGTCTCCTACTGGCATAAGATCAGACATATAGATGAATGGAATGAAGTAGAGACATGACAAATAAACCCGTGTCTCCATAGTCAGTTAATATTTGACAGTCTTTATTATCAATGCTATATTGGAAAGCATTGTTCTTTTTCTGTTTCCTGGAAGACTTTGCATAAAAGTACTTATATATTTTTAAAGTTGTTCATCCTTTTTATTATTTTCTTCTTTTCTTAACTATATTTTCATTGTTGACACTATTACAGATGTCCCCATTTTCCCCATCTTTGCCCACGTCACACAACCCCCATCCCCTTTCCCTCTGGCCATCATCACACTGTTGTCTATCTAAGGTTATGCCCACAGGTTCATTGGCTTCTCTTTACAGTTTTTCATCCAGTCCCCTCCACCACCCCTCCCCTCTGACAGATGTCAACTTGCTCCACATATCAATGCCTCTATTTTAATTTGTTCATTAGTTTATTTTGTTCTTTAGATGCCATATATAAGTGAGAGCATCTGGTATTTGTCTTTTTCTGACCGCCATATGGTAGTTGTCTTTTTCTGATTTCACTTAGGGTAGTAATCTCCAATACTGTTTATTTTTAATGGCATTTTTTACTACTAACACCAACAGAGTCTGAAGAATGCTTTTGTACGAAAGTTTGTAAAATGAACTCAATTCCTGTCACACAACCTAACTCTGTGCCTTAAGAAAGTAGAAAGAACAAACGTAGCACAAAGTCAGCAGAAGAGAGGAAATAAGTATCAGAATGGAAAAAAAAATGAACTGACAACTGAAAAACAATAGAGAAGATTAAACAAACTAAGAATTGCTTCTTTGAAAAAATAAACAAAATTGTCAAACTCTTAGCTGGACTAATGAAGTTAAAAAGAGATAGGACCTAAGATAACAATATTATGAATGACAAGAAGACATTACAACAGAAACTTCAGAAATTAAAAGGGTGATAGAAATTACTATGAAATATTGTATGCCTACGACTGCACAATTTGAAAAGGTGGAGGTATTTTAGAAACATGCACTTGCCAAGACTAAGTCAAGAAAATATAGACATTCAAATAGACCAATTACTAGTAAGGAGATTGAATCTTAATAAAAAATTCCCAATGAAGATAAACCCAAGACCATATGGTTTCTCTGAAAAATTTTACCAAACATGTAAAAGGAAATGGACACCGATTCTTCACAAGCTCTTCCAAAAATTAAAGAGGAGTGAACACTCTCAAACTCTTTTTATGAGGCCAGCATCATCCTGAAACCAAAACCATAGAAGGGCACTACGTGAATAGAAAACTACAAGATAAAATCTCTGATAAATTGAAAAGCAAAAATTCTCAGTAAAATGCTAACAAACCAAATTTAGCAGCACATTAATAGATCATTCACCATGAGCTAATGGGATTTACACCTGGGATGCAAGGATGGTTTAACATAGATAAATTATTTAATGAGATACATGAAATTAATAGGACGAAAGAAAAGAATTATATGATTATAACAATACATGCAGAAAAGACATTTGACAAAAATTCAACATTTACCATGATAAAAACTCAAAATACTGGGCATAGAGAGTACATATTGCAACAAAAGCAGTATTGTATACATTAATTACAGATTTTTTGCCAGAGAAACAAAGAAATTAATTCCATTTACAATAGAATCAGGGACAGTAAAATACTAGAAATGCATTTAACTAAGGAGATGAAAGATCTCTATGCAGAAAACTACAAGATATTGATGAAAGAAATTGAAGACACAAATAAATCAATGGTATTCAATGTTCATGTATTGGAAGAATTAATAGTGTTAAATTGCCAATACTACCAAAATCCATCTATAGGTTCATTGGAATCCCTATCAAGATTCCAGTGACATAGTTTACAGAAGTAGAAAAAAAACATTCTTGTGTATATGACTGAATAGTCAAATACATCTGAGGAAAAAAGAACAAAATAGGGGTATCACACTTCCTGATATAAAGCTATACTGTAAAGCTGTAGTCATCAAATACTGTATGATCTCATGAAAAATCCAAAAACAACAAAAACAGTTCATAGAAAAAGAGATCATACTTGTGGTTGCCAAAGGTGGGAATTTCAGGGAGAGAATGAATTAAAGGAAGGTGGTCAAAAAGTCAAAATTTAGCTCTAAAATAAATAAGTACCAACAATGTAAGTACAACATGACTATTGCTAACCCTGCTGTGAGATAAACAGTAGTTTCCCCAGCGTCTGCAGGGTGCACATTACAAGACTCCCAGGAGATGCCTGAAACTATGGAAAATACTGAACTCTGTTGTGTACTATGGTTTTCCTACATGTGCATACCTATGATAAAGTTTAATTAATAAATTAGGCAAATTCAGAGATTGACAATAATAATCAATAATAACACAGAACAATGATAACAATATAAAGTAACAAAAGTTTTGTGAATGTGACCTCACTCTCTCTCTAAAAATACCCTACTGTGCTGTACTAACCTTCCTTTTCCATGTGATGATGTGAGATGATAAAATGCCTACGTGATGCTACATGATTTGAGTTGAATGGCATAAGGATTGGGACATAGCATTAGGTTGCTAATGACCTTCTGTGGATACCACAAATAGAGAATTATTAATTTTTCATGATCTTACATCATCAAGTCATGACAATGTTGATGGTTGGGTGTCAGGAGCAGACCGTGTCAGTGGTTAGAGGTAGAGAGTTAAAGGGGTTTTTTGCAGAGTACTTTTGGATGGACACTATAACTGGAAGTTGCTGTGTCTTTCTTTTCATTTCATGAACATGATGCTGCAAAGGTTGTAATCCTTAGGTGATCACATAGGTATCTTTGATGCTGCATTCTATCCAGTTTTTATTCCATGAAGTTCATTGAATAAAGGAGAGTTGAAAAGAAGCACTGTGATACCACAACAGCCTTTCACAGAGATTTTGAACAGAAATGCTGCAAGAATCTTTAAAACATGCAATACCTGACTGATTAGTCAGGGACACTGACATCTTTTCCCGTAGATTGTTAAAGAAAAAATGGCAACAACCAACACAACAATATCCACCCTATATGAATTCACTTCCTTCAACCATAAATATACAGGTCATTAACAGAGTTGGATGTTATTGATCACACTGCATAGTAAACCTGTGTCTGATTGGTTAATTCTTGGTACAGAAATCCAGAAAGTATCCAGCCATGTAATATGAAAAATAGAGACACTTATTGAAGAAGATACAAGATACAAGAAATCTCATACAAAGGACAATGACGTCTCAGTCCCCTTCAAAGTATGTACCTAGGGACCACACACAGTTCTCCCAGCATCTCTTCCACTGTTCGAAATACTCTGCAAAATTTCTTCTTTGATTTGTCATCAACTGTGCCATTGTATTTTCCTGAACCTAATCAGTGGTCTGAAATGCCTTCCCTTTCAAAAGTGATTGTAGTTTTTGGAAACTCCAGAAGTAGTGAGGTGCCAAATCTGGGCTGTAGGGGTGCTGAGTCTCCTGGGTGATTTGTTTCACCAAAGAACTCTGCAAGTGATGTGATTCATGAGCAGGTATGTTGTGATGAAGCTGCCAATCACCAGAAGCTCATAGCTGCTGCCGTTTAGCCTCGAGGGGTGTACTCATGATGGACAACGCCTTCTCAATCAAAAAACACAGTTAATGTGGTTTTGATCTTGCTGCAACTTTGCTGTGCCTTCCACAGGTGTGAAGAATCAGGCGACTTCCATAGTGACAACTGGGCCTTCATTTCTGGATCACAGCCATAGACTCACAGTTCATCTCTAGTTTTGACCATCTTGAGAAAATCTGATTCAGTGGTAGCAGTTTGAACCAAGTCATTAGCAACTGCAGCACAATGTTCCTTCTGCTCTGGTAGCAGAGGCCCCTGAAAGGATTTTCCCATGCCAACATCCTGCATCAAAATCTAAGACACAGTAATTTTTGGAAACCCCAGATTAGCTGCTAGTTCTTGCACTGTAACTCACCAATCTTTGTTGATTGCGGACCTTACGTGCTCAACGTTCTCAGGTGTTCAGCTTGTTGTAGACCTTCCAGAACAGATTTGTGTTCTTTTAACAGATTCTCGACCACCCTCGAAGCATTTCTGCCACACTTTATTATTTGCAATGCACTCATTTCATCACCCTTGAAAGCCTGAATCATTCAAGTAGTTTCTGTAAAGGAATATTTAAGCTTATCACAAAACTTGGTGCAGATTCGTTGCTCTACACTTCCTCGGTCATTTTGAATGTGACAGCCACACAGGACACAGGCTCATTCAATGGCATCTACTGCCCCCAATGAATATACAGTGAAGTTGTCATTGTTCACATATGTGCATTCCAGTCCACCATCCTTGGTTGCCAGGTTACATCAATGTGGCACAAACTGTTCTCATTATATTAACAATGGCTGGACATTTTTCAGACAGACATTGTCATATACAAGTATGGGCACTTGATATTTTAAAAAGTCACTTTGAAGTAAAAAGAGTAGTTAAAACTATTATTATTTTTTCATAAGTCAATCAAAATTATACCTACATTTTTTCACATCAGCAAAAAATACTTTTTTGGTGTGCCACAGAATATTAGTAATTAGTTATTTGTGCCATCAGAGCTGAAAGGTTGAAAATCACTGGTCTGATGACACAGACAGCTACTATGTGATTAGTAGTTGGGTAACACAAACACTGTGACTACCCTGTGTATTCCTTATTTCTTTTAATTCTTACTCCATGATAAGATGGATGTTAGCTGAACCTATTGTGATAATCATTTTGCAATATATGCAAATCAAACGTGGTTAATTTTTGTTTCTTTTGATGCTCATGTGTTATTTAAATTGTCTTTTAGAAGTCTACTTTTCCTGTCCCCCCCATTTTTTAATAAGGAAAAACATTAAATTACCTTGCTTTCCCCCTCCGTACTTAGATTTGTGCTTTTGTCATTTAAAACAAATATTCCTATTAAATTATAGACAATTAGTAGTGATTTGAAAATGAATCAACAAAAATATAATTAGGAGTTACATAATAATTAATCTCTGTCATGGTGATCTAGTTCAGTATTGTTTAATGTTTTATCTTTCACAGAGACATTTTCTCTACCAAAGGAAATCTAAATAACAGTTAATATCAATAAAATGAGTAAAGGAATTTTAAGAACTAAGGCAAGAAATTAAGAAGGAAAGTATGAAATTAGTAATTGTGACAGTTACTATAAAGGTAAAAATGTAGTAATTTTTCAGATGATTGGTGACATTTCATTAAATATCTATAATTTTTGAATTATGATTTTAAAATGGTTTCCATTATAATAGAAATGCCATAATGAGAATATAAGGAAGAGAAATATGTAATGCCAAAATTAAATAACCCTGTCTAGGAGTAGAATTTAAACATACAAAATATTCTCAACAAGACCTAAGATATCAAAGTCTGTGATGAAGATTGAAGTAAATTCACAGCATGAGTTGTCCAGTCCTTGCCCTCTAATACCATTCAGAGCAAATGTATCTGGAATTTGTTTTCTTAAATGAAATGTACCATTCATTTGTTTTCATTTAAGAAAACAAATTCCAGATACATCTGCCAATGGACAAACTGAATGACACACTATCAGCCCAAAGTCTCCTAGATTCCAGAGGTGTGTAATGAGATACACAGTCTTCAAAATAGCCCAAGTGTGAGAATTTCCTGTTCAAACTTTCAGTGACACATTAATGAGAAATTTTCTTTTTCCACTCATGCCTCACTCAGCTTTCACAGGTCAGTCTGTGAAGACCACAGAGATTTGTTTACAAGAGTTAGTTGGTCTCCCGCTGGTGGATGCAGGACTTTCTGGCTTCCAGAGGTATGTATGTGTCTGTACTCTCCTGTCTCTCTCTTAGCCCATCTGTTGTAGGGGGAGATTACAAATGCTAGATGTGATACAAGAGAGGTATGATTCATATATAATTAGGTGAATGAGAACATTGGTATTTTATTTAAATAATTTAGGGTAAAGTATCAAGAATAAATATGAGATATGTTGGGGAATATCTTGAACTACTCAAATTCTTGCCTGTGGACAATTTACTCAAGTGTATATACACAAGACTAATTGAGTGTGTTAATCAAAACAATTTAAAGTAAAAATCCTATAAGAGTTATGAAAAGGAATGGCTATTCTTTGATTTTATAATCAATATAGATATAATTATATATTATTTTATATTTAGCCCAGACTTTAAAAGGAGATTTTTTTAAATAAATTACATTAATTATGGCGGTCAAACATAATATTTTATACACTTAATTAGATTAAACAAATGTAGTTGGCTTTCAATAAAAATCAGGATGAAGTACTCTCATAAAATTCTAATTGAAGCTTAATTGTAAACAATCACAAGACTTTCTAAAAATTGAGCAATTGTTGCTCAGAGAGCATACTACACTGATAGACACTTTGCCTAATGAGTTAACATACAGTATTCAAGAGGTATAAGTCAGAAATAACATAAAATGTGTTCAAATTATATTAGGATAAGTAAAATATTATGGAGTGCTTAAAAAGGTGAAATATTAAATATTTTACATGTATTATTTCTACATGTTTTTATTCCCACTTTATATTAGTAAACTAAGTTGCTAGATGCTAAGTAGTTTTGTAAAGGTCATACATTGCAAATTTCAAAGCCAGAATTAATTCTAGAACTCACTGGCCACAGAGCCTGTTGACTGAATTATTAAATTGCACCATCCGATTCATTACTATGGCCCACACAACTGAAGGTGCCCTGATTTTAACATGCATGGGATCTGTCTGGAACTTTGAAACACCAGTGTTCTAATGTAAATGATCTACACAAATCTATTTCTCATTTTATGCTTTTAATCTTTGCCTTTAACTCAATTGCCAATTTCTTGTGCAACATAAGTATTTTGAAAATTTCATTGTTGTTGTTTTGTTGCCAATATTGTTTAGGCCTTGAATAAGTTTAGCGTGACAATGATTTTTTAACATGTGAAACATTTTTATTTGTAATGATTTATCATTCAAAATACAAGATTATTTGATAGCAGCTCATCCTCTTTAATGAATAAATATATGTCACTAAATAAAAATTTAGTTCAGAAAACTACTATATATGTCAACATGATTAGTGTTCCATCTTGAGGGCACTCAGTCTTTAATCATAAATATTGTGATTCTCTTTTTCAATATAGCATTTTATTTTCATACTAGCATTCTAATGCTGTTAAAATATTTCTGTGGAATCTGACTTTAAATAAACAAGGATGTATTATTTATGAAATTATTTTATTCATCACTAACATACTCCATTTAATTGCTCAAACTAATAATATATTGTCAAATGTAGACTATCTTAAATATTGTGTCTACCATGAGGCATTGTTTAAAGATACAAGATATTAATAAGCACAACATCAGATTCCTCAACTGGGAAATGAGCCAATACTCACCCCCTATCCGCCCACTCTCACTGTGAGGGATCTCTTCAGCGCGTGTGTCGTTTATTCGTAAGCACACAAGTTGTAGAGCACAGTCTCAGCCACCGCTCAGCTGCAGAGATGAATGACCAACGAGTAACCTACGCAGAACTGAATCTGGTTAAGGATGGAAAGAGACAGCACATGAAACCTAAGGGCACTGAAGGCTCCATTCCAGGAACTGAGCAGGAACTAGCCTATGCAGAATTAAATCTTCAAAATGCTTCTCAGGATCTTGGAGGGAGTGACAAGGATGACCACTGCAAAGGTAACACATTCAACAGACACGGTATAATTGTTCTAGGATGTGCAGCTGGGTGCAGAGGTTTGGGAAAGAAAAGGGGATAGGCTCACATATTTTTTTCATCTTAAGGATCAGGACTTGAAGTTGGAATATGGTATCGTCAGATGAAAGCTGAGGACTGATTTTATTCAGACGTTGTTGTAAATTGTAGTCTTTGACCAGTAACTTGTGGAGCATTATATTTAGTAAAAATGCACTGATACATTTTGAGAGGAAGATTATAGTGGTAGATATGGGTTTGGGGTCCAAGTTTATGTACATGATTCTCTATGTGTAAACTGTCCAAACAATTGTCTCCATCCCTCCTTTCTCAGTGTTTCCATTCCCCTCCCTGCAGCATCCCTGCCACCTCCAGAGAAGCTCATTGCTGGGTTCCTGGGGGTCATCTGCCTTGTCCTGATATGCACTCTGGTAACGTGGATAGTTTTTAAACCCTGTGAGTAAATTTTTGTAAGATTACATGAAACTCTTCACTTTTATGTTCATCAGTGCCTCCAAACACTTCATAATATTACAGACTAGAACTCTCATTTTAAAGTATGTCTTTAGACTACGTGAAAAATTATTATTCTGAATTTGTCCAAGGTGGATATCTTCAGATGAACATCTATATTATTTTAAAAAGTAGCTTATTTAAGTCCTTTGCCCATTTTTTAAATTGGGTTCTGTGTCATCCTGGAGTGGAGTCATGAGTGTTCTTTATATACTTTGGAGATTGAAACATGGTCTGAGTTATCATTGGTAAATATATTTTCCCATATGTTCATAGCAGTACAATTTACAATAGCCAAGTGCTGGAAGCAACCTAAATGCTCACCACTAAATAAGTGGATCAAAAAACTATGGTACATTTATACAATGGAATACTATGTAGTGGAAAGATAGAAGGAGCTCCTACCTTTCACAACAACATGGATGGAACTGGGGAGCATTATGCTAAGCGAAATAAGCCAGGATGTGAAAAACAAATACCATATGATCTCACCTAAAAGTGGACCTAATCGACAAAACAAACAAGCATAATATAATCAGAAACATTGAATTGAAGAACAAACTGACAGTAACCAGAGGGCAGAGGGGAAAGGGATAATGGGGAAAAATAGGAGAAGGGCCATCAAGGAACATGTAGAAAGGATACATGGACAAAGCCAAAGGCAGTAAGTTTGAGGTTGAAAGGTGTGGATGGGTGCGGTGGGGGGCCTAGATGGGGTGAAAATGGAGACAATTGTACTTGAACAACAATAAATAAAATTTTCTAAAATGTATTTTATATGTATACATACACATATATATCCCATGTATCCATAGATATTCTTGTGTTATATAATTCAAGGCATGCTTTAGGACACTTTATTGAGAAATACAAATAAATTTTTGGTTTTGGTTAATCCAAATAGTGTAAGAGTTGGTGAAGTTTTGTTCTCAAGGCTTTTGAAATATTTTCTCACAAATTATCACAGCTTCATTAATTTTTCTTGGTAAAATCAATTTTATTCCAGGTTATTTTAATCCTAGACAACATATCACATTTCAAAGTAAGAAAGAAAAGTATTATGATTTATGTAGATCAGCATTACTTTTTTATAATAATTACTTATTTTCCTAGCTAATGTAATACTGGTGCAGAATAATTCTTCTTTATTGTGTATAATATAAATTATATATTATTTTAACAGTGAACCAGACAGGGAACCAGAAAATAGAGAACCAGAAAGGTACCTAATTATTTTCTATGTTCTGATATTAATACAGCTTATACCTTGACTCTAACACAGTCAAAATTTATAGGTTGTTTTTCATCGGGGGGAACATAAATTATGATACCAGGCAGTAAATGTACATAAATAATGAGTATAGAAGAGTAAATTTTTTATGCAAAAATGTGAAGAAATATTCATTTAAATTCATCATACTCATTGTTGCCAATTGTTTGAAAGATAATTTTGATATTGTAAAAATGTGATTTCTTTCATTGACATTCAGGACATACAGAAAGTGGATATTTTTGTATGTGTGTTTGCTTAATATGGCCAAATAAATTAGGGAGTGAGGGGCTGACCTTTCTCTGTGAGTGTGTGTGAGTGTATTATGGTTTATATATGCCAGTCTGTGAGGGTATATACATATACTGTGCACTAATTTGTCTCTACCTATGCAAATACTGAAACTAATTTTCATTTTAAAAGTCATATTGTTCTTGGATAACAATACATAATCTTCCCTCAGCATATCATTGCGGTCCATGTCCACCAGATTGGTTAATGTATTCCAACAACTGCTATTACATCAGCACTGAACAAAAAACATGGAAAGAGAGTTTGATGGCCTGTGCTTCTAAGAACTCTAACCTGCTCTATATAGATAACGAAGAAGAAATGGTAAGATTTTTAATGTTTCCAATGTTTTATTTAAAAGAGTATTTAATATTTCTATAGAATTTGTTCATATTTTTATATATCTCTAATGTATTGCAAAGATTGTTAATATTTTATTGTTTGAATCTATAATATTTGATTTACATTTTATGCCATTAATATGCATTTGACAATATCCAGTTCTTGATTTCCATAGACAATCACGCTTCTATAAGTGCTTTTTGCCTAAAGTAAACTTTGCTACTTAATTTTACATGCATCACGGAGACTACAGATGTGATTGTGCGTGTTGTGAACTGAAATTGGTCATGAAGTAGGTGCTGCCAGCCCGCTCCTGTGCACTGTCTCCTAACTTCTCCTCTCCCCTCACTCAACCACTGTTCTGAGATTTTATATCACAAATTATTTTTGCTTAATTTTGAATTTTATGTAATGGGAATCATTCATTATGCATTTTGTGTGTCTCCATTAACTCCCTCACAGTATTTTTTTCAATTAATCCATATTATTGAATGTACCTGAGTTTGTTAATTCTCATTGCTATATTGTATATACCTAGCATTCTTTAATCTATTCAGCTCAGAATAGAAATGTTTTTAATATGTGGTTGTTACAAATAATTATTTAATAAAAATCCTTGCACGTGTCTTTTTTCTAAATAATATATCATATTTAAAATATTTTATATACAATAACACATATAAATTGATATACTATAAATGTTGTTTATAATAATATAATAATAATTTATAAATATAGTTGTTCTAATGGTATACATGTATAATTAAAGTGTTGTCTTTTGGCATTAGAATGAAATTACAGTGTCAAAAATATATGTGTATGTAAATTATCCCTGCACTTTTTAGTTTGCTGTGTAAACACACATTACATCCAATAGTTTCATGATGCAAAAAATTTTAATGCCATCAGTTCTGATCACTATGTGAAAGCATCATCAGGACAATAAAAGGTATTTTCCTCATACTGATCGATTGAACACATCTTTCAGAGCACCATTCATTATGAATTTCTGTATGTGAGAATGAGAAGTGCCCATTCATGCCTCTTGACCATTTCTCCTGTATATTACCTGTAATTTTCCTTCTTAGAAGTAGTTATGCTTTTCATATGACTCTTTTTTGAATATGTAAGATGCAAATGGCTTTCTTGACTGTTAATGACATTTTTTCTCATATTGAAATCTTTTAATGACCTGTACTTATTAAAGTTACCATAGTCCAATATATCATTTTCGATGTTGGTGTTTATTTTGGACATATTTCATATGTTAATTAAACTTCATGAAGATAATCCACTGTATTACTCTTTATGGTTTAACTTTTTTCGTTATTGATGGACTTTTACATTTAGGTCTATAATACTTTGAGAATTTATACTTTTGAGATGCCGTGTCTGTGATGCTGTGTGGTAGAGGTGAACTTTATACTTTTCTGCATCATTACCTAGTTGACCTGGCATAATTTATAGCAGATGATAATTTCTACATAAACAACTTTATAAACATGGGTCTGTATATTTTAATGTAAAATTTAAGAAGATGATCATTCATTTTGTCTCAAAATTATTTTTTGGTCTTTCTTTGTCTCTCTCTTTATTCTCAGGCAATATTTATACCGATGTTGGTTTTACTGATAAAGTTCTAAAGGTCTCTGAGGCTCCATTAATTTTTTTCTCTCTTTCACTCTACCCTCAGGTATTAATTATCTCTATCACTCCACCTTTATTACATCAATTCTGTCTTCTATGTCTTAATATTAATGTAAATGTATTGAATTCTTAAATATAGGTAATGATTTTTCAACTCACAATTTTATTTGATTTATTCATACAGTTTTATTTCCCTAATTGTTCTGTCACTGCCATCATATTTTCACATAGTTATTGGGACATAGTCTTTGAAATACATTTTAGGTAAATATATATTTATAATAACTAATATCAAATATTTGTACAAAAAATCCAACATCTTCTCCCAGTGAAAGTTATATTGTATGGCTGATTCATTAGCCCTGAGTATGGAAGGTATTTTTTTAGTTTCTTTGCATGGTTTTAAAATTTTGGTAAGTCCACATTCTCAATAAGATAGTACAATAAACCTGCATCCTCCTACATGGTTATGAGATTTATATTTTTGTAAATTCAGTAAATTTTTGCTGTAGAATCATCTCTTTTGAAGTGTGCTTACTCAGTTTTTTAAATTCTTCTTAATATTTTATTTTTAGGCTCAATTACAGGGATTCCCCTTGGGTATGCATAACTCACTTGCCAACCAATGATTTTTAAAAGTTTATTCAAACGCCTCAGTCAGTATTGCTCCACCCTCTGCTACTTGATGTACTTGTGTATGTGTGTGTGTTTGTAAGGGACTACTCAAAATTTTAAAATCAGTTCTCCAATCAATTTTGGCTTTTTTTATTTTTTCTTTTGTTTTTCTATCTTTTTTTCTGTCTTTTACTTTTATCTCAGCCAACACCCCCAGCCCTCCCACCTCCCTCCCATTTTCACCCCCCCACCAGTTTTTGCCTATGTGTCCTTTATACTTGTTCCTGTAAACCCTTCCCCTTTTCCCCTGAAATTCCCTCCCCTCTCCCCTCTAGTCACTGTCAGCCTGCTCTCTATTTCAGTGTCTTTGGTTATATTTTGCTTGTTTGTTTGTTTCATTGTTTAAGTTCCTGTTAATGGCTTATTTTTTCACAGGATCATCTTTGTTTCTTCTACACAGTGCAAATTTTTTCCCATCAACCAAGTAGGTATAGAGAATTAATATCACCTCTTGTACTACGCTCTCACATTGAGTACTTTTCTGTTATATTTATAGCTGGCACTGTGCTTGGCACAAATAGACTAGAAAAACGATGGTCTGCTTCTGTTTTAACCTAGTGAATTCAGCTCTTTGACCTAAAAAAGGAGTGGGCAGTTTAACCAGCACTTCCAAAGTAATCAGACTTTCTCTGTGACAACATCAGTGATGTTTTAGCATTCCCCAAATAGTAAGAATTACAATTCTTACTCATGAACTGAGATGGGGATTGGGGGAGACATGGGAGCAGTCTTAGACATGAAGACTACAAATTCCTCTGTTTTTACTGGAATCTCTAGCTGCTTTTTCCAATAATACATACTCATGTCATTTTTCCTGATCAAATTTCAGAGGTGTAAAATTGCAATGTTTGCCATTCACCTAATCATGGTAATGCTTTTTCTTAATGTGTCCAATAAATAAAACTGTATTATAAATTGAACCACTCTAACTTAGAAAAAATTAACTGTATTTGGTTTTTCATTTTTGAAATCATCTTTTAGGTTGCAAAAGTACAATTTAGTTACTTAATATTTTATTTGATCCCATTTCAAGTCTCATAGCTTGCCATATACAACATTGCCTTATCAAACTGCTATATAAGAACCCTATAAAATACAAACTATAACCTATATAATTCTCTTTCTATATTATGATTAGAATGTTAAAATATCATTGATATACGCCCAGTCTGGGTAGGTCAGCTGGTTAGAGCATCATCCGAATACATGCCGGGTGCTCGTTGATGCCCCAACATGCACATACAAGAAGCCCCCAAAGAATGCCAAACTAAATGGACCAACTAACTGATTGCACTCTCTCTCTCTCTCTCCCTCTTTCTCATATCAATAAAATAAAGTAACAGAACAAACAATAACATTGATTTAAAAAGGGCAGTGAGTTAATTGCATATATCTGAATTTTTTAAATGAAGAATGGTAAAAAGTGATTACTTTCATACATATGTATGAAAAATAAGAGTAGCTGAAAAGCTTGTGAATTTGAATTTTGAAACTTTTATCAAGTAGTTCTTGTTTAAATTGCCAGTTTTGAAAACACTGACAACATTGCAAAGCACAACATGGAGAATATAGTCAAGAATATTCTAAAAAATATGCATGATGTCAGATGGGCCACAGACCCATTGGGGTGGTCACCTCTCAAGGTCTACACAGGTCCAAACCAATATTGACTGTGACTGGTAAAGAGAAAATAATTTTTTAAATAGTTGCTTTTCAAAATAAGTTCTCTTAATATCACTAACACATTTTTTCTAAGGCCAATTTATTAGAGTCCAAAATCATTCTCAGTGTTTAACATTAACAAAACCTGCATTCAAATTCTCAACATAAAAATGAAACCAGAGGCAAAAGCATTATAATACAGTCATTTAAAATATAAAGGTTGCCCTGACTGGTGTGGCTCACTGGGTTGGACATTGTTCTGTAAAGGGAAAAGTCACTGGTTCCATTCTCAGTCAGGGTAGGTGCCTGTGCTGTTGCAGAATCGATCCGGGATCCAGCACAGGAGAGGCAACCAACTGATATTTCCCTTTCTTTCTCTCTCTCTTCCTCTCTCTCTAAAAATAAATAAATTGAATCTTTAAAAAAGTAAATAAAATATAAAGGTTTAGACTTTTGTTTCATTCTCCCATGCTAGTGCAGTTATAGATTTGTAGTTTTCTTTGAAGTCTTGTGCATCCCACAGCAACATGCAGGGTTCTCTCTCTGAGATTCTACTCTGCTTGACAGGTGCTGGTTGGCCTTCATTTTCTCTTTGGCTTCTATGCAGTCACATCTCTTTGCTTTTCAATTATCATTCCCAGACCTTTAAAAAGTTCATTAATACCCGTAATATCAGCTTCAAGTTGCCTAAGGTAAGACTGTCTCATGAACAAGGTGGAGATCATCCTCTGTAATTCCCTCATCCTGCACCTGACCTTGAGGTGAGTTTAACTTTTCCAGAACACAAGATTCCTTTCTTTTGAGCTCTCCTCAGGAATTCCACCAGATGCTCTGGCACAGGATCCCCACTCATGCAAAACATTCTTTCTCTTTCTCAGCTGCTGACCTTGGAGAGTTGGTCAGTGATGTTGTGAATTCAGCCACTAAGAATTAACCTGTGTTTTCCTTTCACACTGTTCACTGAGGGTGGCAGGAAGAGATACGCAAGTTCCATGGACTTAATCTGTTTCTTTGGCCAGTTGTTTAGAATATTGTTGCTTCTGCTGCAGCTATTGCCTCAACTCAGGTGATTCTTGATGTGTTCCATGTTGAGTTGGAGTTCATTATATATCCACACAAAGTTGTGTGATCTTTGGTGTTGGATATGGTGGGCCAGCTGGGTGGGGTGACCAACAAGTCCTGGATCTCAGGATGGGGTTGTCTGCTTATTCACTGACCTCATCAGATGTTGGAGGGCTGTGCAGTTTCCTTAACTGTCACCACCTCCTCTAACTGTGAGCCAACTTTATTTGTTTTTACAAATACAGATTAATATACCAGCTTTTACTTAATTTCTCATACAATTGGTTTTCTCATAGACATTTTTGAACATTTTTGAAGTATTTCCATGGATTGGACTGTCCCAGAGAACTAATAATAATTCTTGGGTGTGGACAATTGGCACAACTCTCTCTTCTGAACTGTAAGTTTCTTTAGAATGCATGTATTATATCCCCTCATACTTTCAAATCAGGAAACAATCTTAGAAATAAAAAGCAATGTGTGAACAAGTATATGAAGAAATACTGAAGTGTTTTTGTGGAAAAGTTTTAAGAAATATTCAGATTTAGTATGTAATCATTACTGTAAATAAATTATTTATTAAAATATTACATTATATGTCCCCAGATTAATGATTTATTATCTCTGCATTACAGATTTTCAAAAACTTCCAAGTTGGACAAGAATTGTGTATATGGGGATTTCTACACCCAAAAGTTCCATTCTAAATCCTGTTTAGAAAACAGAACATATGTTTGTAAGCACCAGGAACATTAGCTTACACAACTTTGGTATAATGTTCCTCTCACCATCCCTAAAGAACACATTTCTAGTTTATTCAAGAATTGTTTTTGTAAAATTGATTTTTAGTAAATTATTTTGAGATCAGGTTTAGTTTCACCACAAACATAAGAGGAAGGTACTGAGATTTCCCATGTTCCCCATGTTCCCTGCATGCAGAGCATCCTGTTATCAGCACCATTCAGTGGTTACTGAGAGTCCGTCCTGAACATGGTAGTCACTTAAAGTTCATACTTTATCTGATGCTTCATCCTTGGTATTGTAAAATTGTTTTAAAATCTGTATTTATATTAATCTTTAAAAATATATATCCAGGTACATATTAAACATTTTAAATTCTTCTACATTTTATTAAAAGATATCAAGTATAACTTATGAATTATAATACTAAGTACTGTTATTTCTAAGTCTAAAATAACATGAAAAATTATAGACCCATTTTCAATATAAATTTCTCCAGCCTTTGAGTGACGAAAATGAGGACTGAACGTATCAGAATAACAAAGTGTGTAAGGGAATTGAGTCAGCAGAGAGAAACCAGGGATGATTTAAGGAATTATTAACTATTTGTTGGGGATGACCTGCAGAGAAGGGTATTAAAAAATTACAAAATGTACCAAAGAAGATTACCCAAAGGAAGACTCATATGACTCCCAGGGCTACCTCCTCAGGGACGGGTTTCAGACTTTTAAAAAAATTTTAATTGTCGTTCAAGTACAGTTGTCTGCATTTCCCCCCTACCACTCTCCCTAACTCCAGCCATCCCAGCTTCCCACCCTTGAACTTATTGCCTGTAGCTTTATCCATGTGTCCTTTATACATGTTCCAGAAAACCCTTTCTCCTTTCCCCCCAATATCCCCTTCCACCTTCCCTCTGGCTACTGTCAGTTTATTCTTTATTTCAGTGTTTCTGGTTGTATTTTACTTGCTTACTTGTTTTGTTGATTAGGTTCTACTTATAGGTGAGATCATATGGTATTTGCCTCTCACTGCCTGGCTTATTTCACTTAGCATAATACTCTTCACTTCCTCCAGGCTGTTGCAAAGTATAGGAGCTCCTTCTTTCTTTCTCCTTGGTAGCATTCTGCTGTGTAAATGTACCATAGTTTTATGTAAATGATCCATTCATTTCCTGATGGGCACTTAGGTTGCTTCCGGCACTTGGCTATTATAAATTGTGCTGCTCTGAACATATGTTCTTTTGAATTGATGTTTCAGGATTCTTAGCGTACAATCCCAGCAGCAGTGTTGCCAGTCAAAAGGCAGTTCCATTTTCAGTTTTCTGAGGAAATTCCATACCATTTTCCTCAGTGGCTGTACCAGTCTGCATTCTTCTCAACAGTGCACTAGGGTACCTTTTTGTCCACAACCTCTCCAACACTTGTTTGTTCATTTGTTTATGATGGCCATTCTCACCGATGTGATGTGGTATCTCATTGTGGTTTTAATTTGCATCTCTCTGATGGCTAGTGATGCTGAGCATCTTATCATGTCTCTGGGCCCTCTGTATGTCCTCCTTGGAGAAATGTCTGTTCAGGTCCTTTGCCCATTTTTTAATTGGGTTGTTTGTCTTCCTGGAGTAGAGTCATGTGAGTTCTTATATATTTTGGAGAACAAATCCTTGTCCAAAGTATCATTTGCAAATATATTTTCCCATGCGATTGGTTCCCTTTTCATTTTACTGCTGTTTTCTTTAGCCATGCAGAAGATATTTTTCCTGAGGTCCCATTTGTTTATTCTTTTCTTTATGTCCCCTTACTCTAGGAGACAATATTTTCTAGGTGAAAATATTGGTATGTGGAATATCTGAGATTTTCCTGCCTATGTTCTCCTCTAGGACTGTTATGATGTCACAACTTATATTCAATTCTTTTATCCACCTTGATTTTATTTTTGTGCATGGTGTAGGTTGGTGATTTCATTTCATTTTCTTGCATGTAGTTTCCAGATCACCCAACACCATCTGATAAAGAGGCTAATTTTACTTCATTTTATGCTTCTGTCCCCTTTGTCAAATAGTAATTGACCATAGAAACTTGGGTTTATCACTGGGCTCTCTATTCTGTTCCATTGTTCTATCTGTCTGTTCTTATGCCAGTACATACAGTACATACGGGTTACAGTGACATTATAACACTTTTATCAGGTATTGTGATCTCTATTCCTTTGTTCTTCTTTCTCAAAAATGCCATAGCTATTTGGGGTTATTTATGATTCCATATAAATTTTTGAAATGTTTGTTCTGTATCTGTGAAATATGTCATTGATATTTTAATAGGGATTAGGTTGAATATATAAATTGCTTTGGGTAATATGGACATGTTAATGATGCTAATTCTTCCAATCCATGAACACATTATATGCTTCCATTTATTTGTGTCTTCCTTAACCAAGTGGGATTAATCCAATGGATGCACGGTTGGTACACGATTCACAAAGCAATAAATGTAATAATGTAATACATCACATAGACAGAAGGAAAGATAAAAATCACATGATCAAATCAATACTTGTAGAAAAAGCACTTGATAAGGTCAGCACCCATTTATGGTAAAAACACTCAGCAAAGTTGGAGTAGAGGGAGCATTCGTCAACATGAAAAGGCCGTATGTAAGAAACCTACAGCCAACATTATACTCAATGAGCAAAAATTAAAAGCGTTCCTGATAAGATCAGGAACAAGACACTTTCACCACTTCTATTCAACGTAGTATTGGAAGTCTTAGGCACAACAATCAAACAAGAAAGAAAAATTGAAGGCATCCAAATTGGAAGGGAGGAAGTAAAACTGTCACTGTTAGTAGATGAATGAAAGTATACATAGAAAACTCTAGAGACTCCACCAAAAATCTACTGGACCTAGTAAACAAATTTGGCAAAGTAGTCAATATTTAGAAATCAAAGCCATTTTCATACACCAAAAATGAAAGATTAGAATCAGAAATCAAAAAAAAAAAATCCCATTTGCTATAGCAGCAAGAAAAATAAAGTACCTAAGGAATAAACCTTACCAAGGAAGTGAAAGACCTTTACTCACAACAGTGAAGAGAGAAATTAAGGAAGACACATTTGCTCTTCATAGAAAACTGTGATTCTATATATGCTTGATTTCTAAAAGTAACTTTGTTATTTACTTTTGTTATATCAAGAACACTAACCACACCACAATTGAGAAGATCGATTACACAGGAAATAGGACCATGCGATTACAAATCAGATCACAAAATGCAGTGGGAAGTCCTCCACAGCCCTGCTCCTGAGTATCCATTCTCTCGCTGCTTCTCCCCCCTCACCACTTACCTGTTGTGGACCGTTCAGCCTGGTTTCAGGAGTTGTAACCCTCACCCCATGGTGGGCTGTGTAAGAGCCCAAGGGACCCACTTCATCTGCGTCTGTTCTGTCACAAGGACGTGACCTACTAAGGAGACAAAGCTTATTTCCCTGGCAGGAGCACTGCTTCTGCCTCACTCATCTCTGGCCCCAATGCTTGGTTGGCAGTCAATGACAGGTAAGACTCCTCATGGGAGGGGCAACCTAAGCCAGACTCGACCACTTGGGAGGCCTCATGGAAGGACTCAGGGGGGTTGCAGCAAAGAGGATGTGATGGACCCTCGCCCCCCGGCTATTCTGACATAGTCCGAGTCCTCATTTCAATCTGGGAGATGTCTCCTGCTTCCTAATTGCCTTAAAGCCTGAAACTGTGGGGGTGAGTGGTGCAGCCCTGTACTGGCCAGGACAGCTCCCTGGGTGATTGGCATAAGAAAGATTTCCTAAAGCCCTGTGAAACCGGCTTTGCTAAGAGTGCTCTTCCTTAGGTGATAAGTGTCGGAGGAGGAAATGAGTATGTCTCCCAAAGTTTGGCAACCCCCTTTCCTGACAAACACTGGCTCGGATTAAGCCCTCAGATTTCTTTGACATGTTAAACCTGTATTCCGGTGTATTTGAGCCCAATAAAAGCCTAGTGAGGAAGGGGCTCTGGGTCATTCTCCTCTGAGTTTGTCCACCTTTCCTCCCCAAGCAGAAAATGTCTTGGTAGTTTTTATTTTCATACATGACGGAGGGATGGCACTGCGGGCGGAGCCCCCCCACATCTGGCGCCCAGGATAGGGTCCCCCGCACTTACCCACTGGGCTGACTTTGATATTACACAGTCTCTTTGCTTGTTTTTGAACCTCATATAAATGAAATCATACAGTAGACATTTTTCTTCCCATCTCTTTTCATTCCCATGTGCCACTGGTGCATCATATATATTGCATTTATTTGCTATTTGTTAATTTTCACTGCTGAATTATGCGAATACAATATTTAAAGTCCATCTATCTGATGTCTTTCATTGGGAACGTGAATCTTATGCTCTAAGGAACAAAGCCTTCTTGTGTCCATTACTTTTACTCATAAAATCTCCTTTGCTGGTCCCACCTCCAAACCACCTATCCTGATTTCTCTTAGGGAAGGAAGAGGCACTTGCTCTGCTTGCTTTTGTTAGCAGGTGTCCTGATGGATCACCTTGCAGGCCTGCCTGGAGTTGCTGGGCAGGATTCCCCATGAAAAGTAGAGGAGGAATGGCTTCCTTCAGTCACCTCCTGTTGCTCGGTTGGGTACTGGGAAGCATCAGGCTTCACTCACTTTCTTCTATTGGATGGGAATATAAGATACCTGTCACTCTTTTGTTCCCTGTTTTGGGAGTACTAAACCTCTGTCCCTTTGTTTTCTACCTGTCAGCATTCTCTTTGTCTTGGATCTTCCATTAGTTCCAGAATTTACGGTTGTAGTTATCAGAGAAATGAGTCTCTGACACTTGGACCATTGGATTCCACCAACAAAAAACAGCCCAGTCCAGGACTTATCTGGGTAAAGAATGGTGCAGGGCCCCAAAACCAATTTTTTTTTTTTTTAAATAATGGTATATCCTATGGAAGAGAGTTTATTTATTTATTTTTTAACATTTACATCTTGGGTATTTTTTTTCTTTTAGATTTTATTTATTTATCTTTAGAGGGGAAGGGAAGGAGAGAGGGAGAGAAACATCAATGTGCGGTTGCCTCTTGTATGTCCCCTGCCGGGAACTGGCCTGGCAACCCAGGCATGTGCCCTGACTGGGAATCGAACCGCGATCCTTCGGTTCGCAGGCCCACGCTCAATCCACTGAGCTACACCAGCCAGGGCCAAATTTTTTGATTTAATCTAATTTATTTTCTTAATTGCAACCCCTATTTAAAAAACCTGATCTTTGACAAGCAGAATAAAGTTACATTGATTTAATATGGTATCGCATTCATTATATAAGTGTTTGGGAACTTATTTAAAGCTTTGCTAGTTAGTTTTGTCAACATGGGTAACTATTAAATTACATGAATCAGAATTTTTCCTAAAAACCTAAGAAGAAAACTCAAACTATGAAACATACATGTTTAAGTTAATTTTAAATCAAATGTACAAGTATTGGTGAAAGGTTTTGACAATATAAAAAGTGATTTTAATATATATTTAATAAAAATCTTAATATATCTTTGTGTTAGATTAGAATCCAAAACTCTCATTTTGTTCTCAAAATGAAAGATCCTATAAAATAATTCATTATTTGCATTTTTAAAAAAATACAAACTTTCATAGTGATTATTGAATTTTTTAAAAAATTTTGGGATAGAATTTTGTGAGTTTCATATCACCTCCATCATGGATTGGAGTTTTTCATAGAAACAGTGATCATCCATGGATGTTGATAAATGGTTCAACTCTCAAAATAGTTTAAGTTTTTTTTTTAAGTTCTCTGTAAGGAAAATATAAAAGAAAATTCAGCAGTGTAATATTAATACATTTGTTTAATTTGAATTGTAAGCATGATATCCAAATTTAATGAAGTGTTGATAGAAACAATAAATATGAGAATTTAGTTTCTTAATAACTAATTCTTACTAATAACATATGGAAATATCATTACCCTATTACCGTTACATGGAAAATGCTAGTCATCGTTTTTGGATTGCCCTCATACAATGCAACAACAAAGTTCTGCATTTTCCCCATTACAGGAGAGCGGACTTATCACATGGTAATGGTAACTGTCCTGTGCTGCACACATATGGCCTCACATCAAGTAGTTGAGGATCCTCAAAAATATATATTTGCCAGTATAAGCTTTCAAGTTAAAACACTTGAGTCTGTATTTTGCCTGGTAACTTTATTTTTTGTGAAATGGAAATAATATTATGATTGCATAAGTCTTTGAATGAATTATATCATTTGTCTAATAATGAGAAAAAATCCATGATGATTTTTTAAAAAAAATACACACATCTAAAAGTACAGATATCATTGCTTTTAGCGTTTGGTATTATTTGCTAAACATTACTTTTGTGGCATTCAACTTTTCTAAAAGATCCCTTGTTGTGGAGTCAATTTAAATGAAATACCAAGAATAGGCAAACCAGAAGAAGCAGCAAGTGGGTGGGTGGTGCTGAAGGCTGAGAGTACGTGGGAACAGGAAGTGACTGCTTCTTTGGGGGTTGAACACTTTCCAAATTTTGATAGTGGTGATAGTGACATAACTCTGTGAATATATTTAAAATTACTGATATGTACACTCAAATGCATGAATTTTATGCTTTGTAAATTACACCTAAATAAAGCTTTTTAAAAACACTGGGGTTTTGTTTGGGACTGCACTTAAACTTTAAGTAATTTATAAAGATTAGTCATTTTATAATATTGACTCTTCCAGTCTACACCATGCTTTATCCTTCCATGTATTTGTTTTTCTTTAATTTCTTTACTGCTTTTAATTTTCCTATATTGAAATCTAAAAGAAATATCAATATGAGTATTTCATAGTCATATTTTGTAAATGACATACTTATTAAAATTTTCTTTAGTGACTTTTGGTGCTTTAAAAAGAAATACAATTGAGGTTTACATGTTGCTTTTTTGTATTAATTATATCATTGCACATGCATGTTCTTTTGAATAGTTTATTTAAAGTTATTTTATTTCTTTCTCCCTGGTGCAATAATTTTTTTTCTTGACTAATTTCCACAGGCTAGGATTTTATTTACAATGTTGGATAATATAAACAATAAGAATTCTATATGTATCCTTCTCTATTTTAGGGGAAAATATTTAAGTATTTCATCTTTAAGTATGAGATTTGTTTTAAAGTTTTTTCATCATACTGTTTACATATTAAAGCAATTCCATAACACTTCTATTTTAATAGATTTTATAATCAATTGATGTCACATTTTTTATTATTTTTTCATCATTTGGAATGATAAATGTTTTCTCTGTATACTGTTTATGAGGTAAATTATCTTTATTTCTTCCAAATGTCAAGCCAATCTTGCATTACTAAATAAAACCACAATAATCATTTTGTACTGTCCTTTAAAATTCAGTGCATACATTATAGTTGAATTAAGTTTTTTTATCCATATTCACAAAGAGTCCAGAATGAGTTTTTATTCATGTTATATACTTGATGGGTTTTAATATCAAGGATATATTGGAAAGCATTCTTCTTTTTCTATTACTTGGAAGCCTTTGTATAAAAGTACTATTATTTATTTTATTGTTGTTGAAGTAGAGTTGTCTCCATTTCCCCCCACCACTCTCCCCCTCCCCACACATCCCCACCTCCCAACCTTGATCCTACCCTGCTTTGGCTTTGTCCATGTGTCCTTTATTCATGTTCATTCTTTTTATCATTTTCTTTTTTAACTTTATTTTTACAGTTTACACTATTATAGATGTCCCCATCACCCTCTCCCACTTCTATCCAGCTCCCACCCCCATACCCTCTGGCCATTACTGCACTATTGTCTGCATCTATGGGTTATGCCCATATGTTCTCTGGCTAATCCCTTCACCTTTCTTCATCCAGTCCCCTAAACCCCCTCCCCTCTGATGGCTTTCAGTTATCCTTTGTATCTAGGCCCCTATTTCTTTTTTGTTCATTAGTTTTATTTTGTTTGGTATTTTGTGTTTGTTTTTTTATTTTTGGTTCATTAGGTTTCACAGATAAGTGAAATTGTATGGTATTTGTCTTTTTCTTACTGGCTTATTTCACTTAGGATACAAATCTCTAGTACTGCTATATTTTTAATGGTATTTTCACTACTGATGTTATCAGAGCTTGAAAATGCTTTTGTGGTAAATTTTATAAAATGAAATCAATTCCTGTAATATATACTAAATTTATTGAGGTTGCTATTTGTTACAACCTCAGATAATATTATTTAATTGGGAACACCAATGTTAATGACTATAAGTGTATCAATTTTATAAAGACAACATAAGTGAGATACACATTATTAAATCTTATTAATAAATGACTTAATTGGTATAATTCGATAATGTGGTAATGGAGAAAGAAGATTTTTAATTTACTTTATAAAAATATAATGTTTCTAGAGACAGATGAAATTGGAAACACAACATACAAGAGCAAAAGCATTTTAAAAGGGAAGATGATATCAATGAAGTGAGAAATGTCCCAAATAAACAACCTAACTTATGACTTAAGAAACTAGAAGAAACAAACTGAACCCAAAGCCAATAGAAGAAAGGAAATAACATTTAGAACAGAAATAAATAAACAGAGAATGGAAAATCAATGGAGTAGAATTACCAAACTAAGAGTTGGTTCTTTGAAAAAATAAACAAAGTTGACGAACCCTTAGTTACATTAATCAAGTAAAAAAGAGGTAAGACCCAAATCAACAAAATTATGAATGAAAAATAAGACAGTATAACTGAAACCAAGATATTCAAAAGGTCATAAAGGGCTGTGATGAACAATTATATGCCAACAAACTGGACAACTTAGAGGAAATGGAAATATTTTAGAAACATACTGCTTACCAAGACTTAATCAGAAAGAAATAGAAAATCTGAATAGACCAATTACTGGTAAGAAGATTGAATCAGGAGTCAAAAACTACCAAATGAACTTAAGCCCAGGACTGTATGGCTTCACAGGAAAATTTCACCAAACTTTTAAAAGAAAATTAACACAAATTCTTATCAAACTCTTCCAAAAAAATTGAAGAGGAGTGAACATTGCCACACTCATTTTATGAGGCCAGCATCATCTTGAAACCAAAACCATAGAATACTACAAGCCAATATCCCTGACAAATTTTGAAGCAAAATTCTCCATACAGTACTAACAAACCCAATTCAGCAGTGAATTGAAAGGATCATTCGCCATGATCAAATGGGATTTATACCTGGGATACAAGGATGGTTTAACATAGACAAATTAATCAATGTAATACACTACATTAATAAAATGAAAGAAAAGAACTATATGATTACTACAATATATGCATAAAAGCATTTGACAAAATTTATCATTTATCATGATAAAAAGAAATATGCTCATAGAAGTGACATAGCTCAACAAAATCAGTAGCATTTCTATACAGTAACAACAAATATGATGAAAAAATAAATAAATTAATTCCATTTACAATAGAATCAAGAACAACAAAATACTAAGAATACATTTAACTAAGGCAATAAAACAAGAACTCACACAACTCCACACCATGACAAACAATTCAATTAAAAATTGAGCAAAGGACTTGAGCAGACATTTCCCAAAGGAGGACATACAGAGGGCCCAGAGACATATGAAAGGATGCTCAGTATCACTAGCCATCAGAGAAATACAAATTAAAACCACAATGAGATATCACTTCACACCAGCCAGAATGGCTATCATAACCAAATCAACAAACAAGTGCTGACAAGGCTGTGGAGAAGAGGAAACCCTAGTGCACTGTTGGTGAGGATGCAGACTGGTGGGGCCACTGTGGAAAATAGTGTGGAATTTCCTCAAAATCTAAAAATGGAACTGCCTTTTGACCCCTACTGCTGAGATTATACCCTAAGAATCCTGAAGCACCAATTTAAAAGAATCTATGCCCCCAAATGTTCATAGCAGCACAATTCACAATAGCCAAATGCTAGAAATAGCCTAAGTGCCCACCAGTAAATGAGTGGATCAAATAAATGTGGCACATTTGCACAATTGAACACTATGCAGCAGAAAGAAAGAAGGAGCTCCTACCCATCACAATAGCATGGATGGAACTGGAGAGCATTATGGTAAGTGAAATAAAGCAGGTGAAGAAAGACAAATACCATATAATTCACCTATAAGTAAAACATAATCAACAAAACAAAGAAGTGAGCAAAATAGAAACAGATACACTGAAATAAAGGACGAACTGTAACCAGAAGGGAGGAGGGAGACAGATAATGGGACAAAGAAGGGGTGGGCCATCAAGGAACATGAATAGAGGACCCATGGACAAAGACACACCAGGGGAGGAGGATTGAGCATGGGAGGTAGGGGTGGGTAGGGCAGGGGAGAACAATGGGGGGGGGGGAATTGGGACAACAGTAGTTGCACAACAATAAGAAAAGAAAGATCTCTATCCAGAAAACTATAAGATATTAATGAAAGAAATTGAAGACAGCAATAAATGGAAAAATATTACATGTTTATGTATTGGAAATATTAATATTGTTAAATTGCCAACATTACCCAAAACCATCTATAGGTTCAATGCAATTTTTATCAAGCTACCAATGGCATATTTTACTGAAGCAGAAATAAAAACACATCTACTTACATGCAACCAATAAAGACCTTGAATAGTCAAATATATCTGACAAAAAAGAACAAATCAGGGGTATCACACTTCCTGATTTCAAGCTATACTTTAAAGCTATAGTCATCAAATACTGTATGATCTCACATGTAGAATCTAAAAATGATACCACCACAAAACAAGCTCATATAAAAAGAGATAAGACCTGTGGTTGCTAAATATATAGATCATTTAATAAAGCTGCATCTTATTGGCCATGTAGCATGATAAGCTTGCATGTGATTGGTTGACTCTTGGTACCAGAAATCCTTATATACAACTATAGGCACCTGAATTTTTAAAAACACACATTAGAGCAAAAAGGATAGGCAATTACTATTATTTTTTTCAGGAAGCAGTCAAAATCATACCTAGTTTTTGCCAGATTGGGGATAAATAAATAAATAAATAAGTGTGTGTGTGTGTGTGTGTGTGTGTGTGTGTGTGTGTTTGATGTGTCACAGAATTTTAGTAATTAGTTTATGTGTGCCATGAGATGAAAAGGTTTAATAATCATTGGTCTATCTAATAACCTGGAGAGCTAGTATGTGATTAATAAGTGGGTGACATCTACACTGTGAATATAGTTTATCTTCCTTATTTTCTTTTTATTTTATCTATATGCGAAGATGGATGTTAGCTGAACCTAATGTGGTTATTACTTTGCAACATATACATATATCAAACCATCATGCAGTAAAGTTTTGTACCTTTTGATGCTTGTGTGTCATTTAACTTGTCTTTTAAAAGTCTTTTTTCTGCCCTTCAAATTTTTTTTTTAAAGATTTTTTTTAAGTACTTTTTCTTTTCCTTTTAGATTTTATTTATTTATCTTTAGAGGGGAAGGGAAGGAGAGAGGGAGAGAAACATCAATGTGCGGTTGCCTCTTGTATGTCCCCTGCCGGGAACTGGCCTGGCAACCCAGGCATGTGCCCTGACTGGGAATCGAACCGCGATCCTTCGGTTCGCAGGCCCGCGCTCAATCCACTGAGCTACACCAGCCAGGGCTGCCCTTCAAATTTTTTAATAAGGAAAAACTTTTAATTACCTCTGCTTCCCCCTACAGTTATATTTGAGCTTTTGTCATTTACGACAAATATTCCTATTAAATTGCAATCAATTAGTTATGATATGAAAATGAACCAACAAAAATATAATTATTAATTATGTAGTAATTTAATCTCTGCCTTGGTGATTTAGTTCAATATTTTTAATGTTTTATCCTTCACAGAGATATTACTTTACCAAGGAAAATCTAAATAACATTTAATAATAATAATAACATGAAGGAAGGAATTTGAAGAAATAGGACAAACAAACCGAAGAGATAAGTTTAGGGTTACTGATTGCTGTGACAGTTACCATAAAGCTGAAAATGCAGTAGTTTTTCAGACTATTGTAAAAAAATAGCATTAAACACCTATCGTTTATGGAATTATGATTTTAGAATTATTTTCATTGTAATAGAAATGCCATATTGAGAGTATAAGGAAAAGAAATATGGAATGCTAGGATTTAGTAAGCCTGTCTAAGAATAGAATTTAAATATCTAATATTAGTAACAAGGCAAAAGATTTCAGAATCTGTGATGAAGATGGAAGTAAGTTCACAGCATGGATGGTCAAGTTTTTTGTCTCCTAATGTCTTTCAGAGTAAGAAAACAACTTCCAGATACATTTGCCAATGGACAAACTGAATGACATCTACCAGCCCAAAGTCTCCTAGATTCTGCAGGTGTTTTATGAGATACACAGTCTTCAAAATAGCTGAAGTGTGAGAATTTCCTGTTCAAATGTTAAGTGACACATTAATGAGAAATCTACATTTTCCACTCATGCTTCACTCTGAGCCTTCACAGATCAGTCTGTAAAGACTACAGATATTGTTTATTTGTAAGAGTTAGCTGGTCTCCCACTAAAGGATGCAGGACTTTGTGACTTTCAGAGGTATGTATGTATCTACTCTCCTGTCTCTTTCTTAGATCCATTTCATGTATGGGGAGATTACAAATGCTAGATGTGATACAAGTGAGGAACAATAAATACACAACCAAATCAAAGAGGACATTGGTATCTTTATTTAAATAATTTAGGGCAAAAATAAAAAATAAAATATGAAATTTGTTGGAGGACATCTTGAGCTTTTCGAACTCTTGCCTAGGAGAATTACTCAAGTATGAATGATTGAATGTGTTAAGGAGATTTAAAGTAAAACCCTGTGAGAACCATGAAACTGTTTTTTTAAATTTTATAATCAATATAGATATAATTATATACATATATTATTTTTATTTAGCCTAGCTTTTAAAAAGAGATATTTAAAAATGAATTCTTTGAGTTTTGGTGGTCAAAGTATTTTATTCTCTTAATTAGATGAAATAAAAGTATTTGCCCTTTAACAAAAATCAGGATGGAGTACTCCCATAAAATTGTAATTAAAGCTTAGTTATAAACAATCAAAAGACTTTTTAAAAACTGAGCTACCATTGTAAGTAAACATACCACACTGATAATAAGACTCTTTGTTGAAAAAATTATGTTACAGCATTTAATTAATATGAATCAGTACTAACATGAAAAGTTTGTTCAAATAATAATTAGTCTAACTAAAGTGTTATGGAGAACTTATAAAAAAGATGAAATATTAAATGTTATCCATGCATTATATCTATATACTTTATTCCCTCTTTATTTTAGTGAACTAAGTTGCTAGACACTAAGTAGCTTTGTAACAGGCATACATTGCAAATTTCAAAGCCAGAATTAATTCTAGAAATCTCTGGCCGCAGAGCTCGTTGACTGAATTATTAAATTACACCATCTGATCCATTACTATTGTTTACACAAATGAAGGTGCCTTCACTGACTTTGATACCCACATTACCTTTATGGAAGTTTGAAATAACAATGTTCTAATATAAAGGATCTATGCATTTATTTATCATGCTGTGGTTTTATAACTTTCCCTTAACTCAATTGCCAATTTCTTGTGTAACATAAGTATTTTCAAATTTTCATTGCTATTGTTTTGTTGTCAATATGTTTAGGTTTTGAGTAAGTTCAGAGTGACAAAGAGTTTTTAACATATGAAATATTTTTTATTGTAAAAATTTCTCAAACTTTATAATTTTTCAAAATAAAAGATCATTGATAATAACTAATACCCTTTAATAAATAAATGAATATCACTAAATAAAATTAATTTAGTTCAGAAAAGTATTATATACGCCAACATGACTAATGCCCTGTCTTTAGAGTGTTCAGTCATTAATCATTATTAGATTTCAAATTATTGTTAATATTGTGTCCCTTTTTTCCAATACAGCATTTCAATTTTTAATACAAGCATTCTAATGGTATTAAAATATTTCTGTAGAATCTGACTTTAAATTAATAAAGATGTTATTTTTACGCAAGTGCTTATTCCTCATTAATGTATTGCTTTTTATTACTCAAACAAATAATACATTGTGAAATGCAGACTATCTTAAATATTGTGTCTACCACGAGGCACTTGTTTAAAGATCTAAGATATTTATAACCAGAACTTTAGATTCTTCAACTGGGAAATGAGCCTAATACTCACCCTCTACCTTTCCCAGTTCTACTCTGTGAGCACACTTTACTTAGAGCACAGTCTTGGCCACCGCTCAGCTGCAGAGATGAATGACCAAAGAGTAACCTACACAGAACTGAATCTGGTTAAGGACCTGAAGAGACAGCACTTGAACCCTGAGGACACTAAAGGCTCCATTCCAGGAACTGAGCAGGAACTAGCCTATGCAGAATTCAGTCGTCAAAATGCTTCTCAGGATCTTCGAGGGAGTGACAAGGATGACCACTGCAAAGGTAACACATTCAACACACACAGTATAACTGTTCTAGGATGTGCAGCTGGGTGCAGACATGTGGGAAAAAGTAGGGAATAAGCTCATATATTTTTCATCTTAAGGATCAGGACTTGAAGTTGAAATATGGTATGTTAATATGAAAGCTGAAGACTAATTTTATTCAGACATTGTTGTAGGTTGTAGTCTTTGACCAGTAACTCATAGAGCATTATACTCAGTGAAAATACAATAGTATATTCTGTGAGAAAGATTACAGCCATAGATATGGGTTTGGGGTCCAAGTTTCTGGATATGATTCTCTGTGTGTAAGTTGTCCAAACAATTGTCTCCATCCCTCCTTTCTCAGTGTTTCCATTTCCCTCCCTTCAGCATCCCTGCCACTTCGAGAGAAGCTCATTGCTGGGATCCTAGGGGTCATCTGCCTTGTCCTGATGTGCACCGTGGTAACATGGATTGCTGTTAATCATTGTGAGTAAATTTTTGTAAGATTGTATAAAACTTTTTACTTTTATGCTCATGAGTGCCTCCAGACACTTCATAATATTATAGAATAGAACTCTCATTTTAAAGTATTCCTTTAGACTAAGTGCAAAATAGTTATTCTGAATTTGTCCAAGGTGTAAATATCAGAATGATCTTAGAAAATAGGTTATAAATATATTATTATATACATATATGTCTCATATATATGTTTATATTCTCATGTTACAATTAAGGCATGCTTTAGAATACCTTATTGAGAAATACAAATTAATTCTGTATATTGGTTAATACAAATACTGTAAGAGATGGTGAAGTCTGGTTTTCTAGGCTTTTGAAATATTTTTTACCCCAAATTATCATTGCTTCATTAATTTTTCTTATTAAAGTAATTTTATTCCAGATTATTTTGATCCTAGACAGTGCATCACAGTTCAGTCATAAACACATTGTTATGATTTATTTGGATCCACATTAATTTTTATAAGAATTATTTTCTTTTCTAGCTAATGTAATAACAGAGCAGAAGAATGCTTCCTTGAAAACAGGGGTCCACAAAGGTACATAATTACTTTCTAAATTCTGATATGAGTACAGTTCATACTTTGTCTGTAACACAGAGTAGTCAAAATAGGAGGTTTTATTATTTCTGGTGGGGAGGTCACAAATTATAATCCTGGGCAATGTATGTTCATACATAATAAGTATAGAAGAGTATTTTTCTTGTGCAAAAATATGAATAAATATTCATTTAAAATCATCATACCCATTGTTGCCAATTGGCTCAAAGATTATTTTAGTATTCTAAAAGAGTGGTTTCATTCATTGATGTTGAAGACTTGTAAAAACTGGATATTTTTGTTTGTGTGTTTGCTTAATATGAGCATTTAAATTTTTGTATGAGAGGCTGAACCGTTTCTGTGTGTGAGTGTATATGAGTGTATTTTGTTTTACATGAGGGCATGTACATACACTATGCACCTAATGTGTCTATACCTATGCAGATACTGAAATTAATTTTTATTTTAAAATTTCCTTTGTTCATGGATAGCTATACATAATCTTTCCTTAGCACATCATTGTGGTCGATGTCCACCAGAGTGGTTAATGTATTCCAACAACTGCTATTACATCAGCACTGAACAAAAAACATGGAATGAGAGTTTGATGGCCTGTGCTTCTCGGAACTCTAACCTGCTCTTTATAGATGATAAAGAAGAAATGGTAAGATTTCCAATGCTTTCAACATTTTATTTAAAATATTGTTTTAGTTTATATTTGTAAGATTCATATTTTCTATACTTTAGTGGTTTATTTTAAAGGCTGTTAAAATTTCATTGTTTAACTCTATGATATATTATTTATATCTTCTGTCATGAATGCACACTTGATAATTTCCAGTTATTGGTTTTCATAAACAACCATGCATCTAAAAGTCCTTTTCTCCTTCTAAACTTTGTGAATTAATTTTACCATACATCATGGAAACTAAAGATATCATGGTTGTGTGTGTTAAAAGCTGAAAAAATCCAGATAATTACAAATGAGATCATGAAATAGATGTTGCCAATCCACTCCTGTACACTCTCTCATAATTTCTCCTTCCCCCCATTCAAACACTATTATGCCTGGCTGGCGTAGCTCAGTGGATTGAGCGTGGGCTGTGAACCAAAGGGTCGCAGGTTCGATTCCCAGTCAGGGCACATGCCTGGGTTGCAGGCCAGGCCCCTAGTGGGGGCCACGTGAGAGGCAACCACACATTGATGTTTCTCTCCCTCTCCTTCTCCCTCCCTTCCCCTCTCTAAAAAAAAATAAATAAATAAATAAAATCTTAAAAAAAAACACTATTATGATATTTTATATTATAAATTATCTTTTCTTAATCTTGAACCTAATGGGAATCATCCATTATGCATTTATATGTCTCCTTTAAACTCTCACATGATATTTTGCGCAATTTATATGTATCGTTGCGTATACCAGTAGTTCGTTTTTATGGTTGTTCTGTATACATGACATTTTAATCTACACAGAATACAGATTTTTAAATATCTGGGTATTATGAATACTTATTTTATAAAAATCTCTGTGTGTTTCTTTGCCAAATGTTATATTATATTTAAAATAATTTATATTATATACAAATAATAATATACATTTATATACTATGAATATCAAAATAATACAAGTAAAATGATCAATATGGTTATATTATTATAATTATATGTGCATAATTATAATTTATTGCCTTCTATGTGTCAGAATGACATAACAGAATCACAAATATATGTATATGACAAATTTATTAGGTTATCCCATTTCCCTGTTTATTGTGTAAATATACATTTTGTCCAATAGTTCCACTTTCCAAAGCTTAGTGCAGCCAAGAATTTTAATGACATAAGTTTACATCACTATATAAAAGTATCATTATCACATTAGTAGGCATTCTCATTACTGGTAGAAAGATCACACGTTTTGGAGCACTATTCATTATGAAATTCTCAGTTTACCATTTCTCCTGTATATTGCCTATTATTTTCCAACCTAGAAGTTGTTATATTTTGGATATGAGCTCTTCTTTGAACTTGTAAGCTACAACTACCTTTTTTGACTATTAATTACATTTTTCTTCTCACATTGGAAACTTTTGATGACAAGAATTTATTAATGTTACCATAGTTCAATATTTCATTTTGGGTGTTCATGTTTAGTTTGGACATGTTACAAAAGTTAGCTGAAATTTATAAAGATAATCTGTAATATTACTTTTTAGGTTTTTTCCATGTTCTTTATTGATTAACTTTTATATTTATGTCTATAATAGCTTGAGAATATATATTTTTATGATGCTGCATGTGTGATGCTGTGTGATAGAAGTTTATTTTATATATATATCCATATATATATAATATATATATATTATTGTTGTTCAAGTATAGTTGTCTCAGTTTTCACCCCACCACAGCTCCTTGTCACACCCATCCCCTCCACCCTTAAACCTTTCCCCTTTGGCTTTGTCCATGTGTCCTTTATACATGTTCCTTGATGGGCCTTCCCCTATTTTCCCCTATTAACCCTCTCCACCTCCCCTCTAGTTACTGTAAGTTTGTTCTTTGTTTCAACGTCTCTGGTTATATTTTGCTTGCTTGCTTGTTTTGTCAATTAGATTCCACTTATAGGTGAGATCATGTGGTACTTGTCTTTCACCGCCTGGCTTATTTCACTTAGCATAATGCTCTCCAGTTCCATCCATGCTGTCATGAAGTGTTAGGAACTCCTTCTTTCTTTCTGCTGTGTAGTATTCCATTGTGTAAATGTACCACAATTGTTTGATCCATTCATTTACTGATGGGCACCTACGTAGCTTCCAGCACTTGGCTATTGTAAATTGTGCTGTTATGAACATTGGGGTGCATAAATTCTTTTGGATTGGTGTTTCATCATTCTTAGGATATAATCCCAGCAGTGGAACTGCCAGGTGAAAAGGGAGCTCCATTTTTAGTTTTCTGAGGAAGTTCCATACTGTTTTCCAAAGTGGCTGCACCAGTCTGCATTCTTATTAACAATGTGCTAGGGTTCCCTTTTTTCTGCAACCTCTCCCACACTTGTTTGTTGATTTGTTTGTGATGGCCATTCACCTGTGTGAAGTGGTATCTCATTGTGGTTTTAATTTTCATCTCTCTGATAGCTAGTAATGCTGAGCATCCTTTCATATGCCTCTGGGCTCTCTGTATGTCCTCAGAGAAATGTCTGTTCAAGTTCTTTGCCCATTTTTTAATTGGGTTGTTTGTCTTCCTGGAGTGCAGTCATGTGAGTTCTTTATATATTTTGAAGATCAAACCCTTGTTGAGGTATCATTGGCAAATATATCTTCCCATACAGTTGGTTCCTTTTTCATTTTACTACTGTTTTCTTTAGCCCTGAAGAAGTTTTTTATTTCGATGAAGTCCCATTTGTTTATGTTTTCCTTTATGTCCCTTGCTCTAGAGGACATATCAGTGAAAATATTGCTGTGTGGAATATCTGAGATTTTCCTACCTATGTTCTCCTCTAGGACTTTTACGGTATAGTGACTTATATTTCAGTCTTTCATCTGTATTGAGTTTATTTTTGTGTATGTTGTAAGTTGGTGATTGAGTTTGATTTTTTTTTTTTTTTTTTTTTTTTTTTTTTTGCCTATAGCTGTCCACATCTCCCAACACTATTGGCTGAAGAGGCTCTTTTTCCCCATGTTATGCTTCTGCCCCATTTGTTGAATATTAGTTGACTACAGAGACCTGGATTATTTCTGGGCTCACTCTTCTGTTCCATTGATCTATGGATCTGTTGTTGTGACAGTTCTACATTGTTATTTAATTGTTGCAGTATAATTTATACAGATGATCATTTCTTTATAAACAATTTCATATGCATGGGTCTATATATATTTTTAACATGAAATTTAAGAAGTTGTTCATGTTTTGTGTCTCAAAAATTATTTGTGGTATTTTTCCGTTTCTCTTTTTAGTCTCAGGAAATATTTACACCTGTGTCAGTTTTTCTCATAAAGTTCTAAAGGTCTCTGAGGCTCCGTTAATTTGTCTCTCCTTTTCCCTCTACCCTCAGGAATTAATCATTTCTATTACTCCATCTTTAATGTTATCAAGTCTTTCTTCTGCATCTCAAAATTTATGAAAATGTGTTAAATTTTTAATGCATTTTCAATTGAGAATTTTTACTTGATTCATTTATAAAGTTTTTATTTCTCTGATTTTTTGTCATTACCATCATATTTTCATATAGTTATTTGAACATAGTTTTAAATATTTTATAATTTAATATATGTTTATAATCATTACTATAAAATATTTTTCTAATAAATCCAACATCTTCTTCCAGTAAAAATTAGGTTCTATTGACTGATTTTTTCTGCTGAGTATGAAAGACATTTTTGTTTCTTTGCATGTTCTTGACTTTTTTTGTAAGTACATGTTTTCAGTAATATAGCATAGTAAATATGGATTCTACATCTTTCTTAGATTTATTAATTTTTAACTTGAATAAACAATTATGTAGAATCCTTTCTTTCGAAGTAGTTTATTCAGTTTTTTAAAACTTCATTATATGTTTTCATTTTTAGCCTGACTTACTAAGGATTTCCATGTGAATGCATAGTGTAGTTGACAATCAATGATTTTTTAAAGTATTCAAATACCTCAAGTCAGTTTGGCTCCACCCTCTGCTATGTGATGAATTTGTGCATGTGTGTAACAGAGTGCTCACAATTTGAAAATCCCCTTTGGTTTTCATTTTTTACTGTTCCGTCTTTTTTTTTCTTCTATATAGGTGTACATTTTTTTCCATTAATCAAGCACATGTAGAGAGCTAATGTCATCTTTTCTACAATGCTGTCATTTTTAGTATGTTCCTATTATATTTATGGTGGGCTCTGTGCTTGACAATGTGGAGAGCACTACCTGGTGCTAGAAAAAGGGTGGTTTGCCTCTTTTGGAACCTAGTAATTCAACACTTGGAACTGAAAAAGCAGTGCAATTGAGCAACCCCTTCCACTGCTAATCAAGTCTGCCCCTGTGGCAACAGCACCATTGATATTTGACCGTTCCCCAATTTGTAAAAATTACAATTCTTACTCACTGACCGAGATGGGGATCGGGGAAGACATGGGAGCAGTCCTAGACTGGAGGACTTCAAATTTGCTCTATTCCTACTTGAATCTCCAGCAGCTTTTCCAATAACAAATAATTATGTTATTATTAGCCTTTGATCAACTTTCAGAACCGTGAAACTCGTATTGTTGTCCATTTGTCCTCTTCATTTTTCACACTAATGCATTTTCCTAATGCATCCAATATGTAACAATATATTGTAAATTAAAAGAATGTAACTTGGAAAGATTTAACTTGTTTTTGCTTTCATTTTAAAAATCATCTATTTTTTTAAAATTTTACTTATTTACTTTTAGAGAGATAGTAAGAGAGGGACTGACACATTGACCAGTTGCTTGTAGCACACCCCCAGCCAGGGACCTGGCCCACAACTGAGCCATGTGTCCTGACTGGGAGTCCAATCGGTGAGCCTTCACTGTGCGGGACATGTCATAACCCACTGAGCCACACCTGTTTCAGAAGAATCATCTTTATCTTGTTTGTAAATATACAGCTTGATTATTTACTTTGAACTTTATTTTTCCCATTTCAAGTCTCACAGCTTGCCACGTAAAACATTGCCTTTTTACCATCAGACTGCTACATAAGAATACTATAAAATACAAAGTATAAACTAAGATAAACCTCTTTACAGTATTCAGATTAGTACATTGAAACAATATTGATGTAGGCCCTAGCTCAATAGGTCGACTGGTTAGAGCATTGTCCCAATACACTGAGGTTGTGGGTTCGATCTCCTGTTAGGGCACATATGAAGCAACCAGTGAATTCATAAATAAGTGGGACAACTACTTGAATTCTCTCTCTCTCTCTCTCTCTCTCTCTCTCTCACACACACACACACACACACACACACAGATACAAATAATAAAAATAAAGTAAGAAACAAAATCGATCTAAAAAGCAAGTGAGTTAATTGCCAAACATCTCATTCCTTTTTAAAGGAAGAATAGTAAAACAAAAAAATGTTACCTATGTATGAGAATGAAGAACAGCTTAAAAGCTTATACACTTTTAAATTTAATCAAAAAGTTGTTCTTTAAATTGCCAGTAATAAAAGCAGTTACAACAATGCAAAGCAGACACAGATAACGCCATCCACAAGAGTCACATGGGCCCCAGACCCATCGGGGTGGTCACGTCTCAAAGTGTCCAATCACATGTTATACACCCAAAACTAAAGCAACATTGAATGACAATTGTAACCAAAAACATTTTTTAAAGTTGCTCTTTAAAAGTAGTTCCCTGAAAATATAAATTTGGCATCTTTTCTAAGGTAAATTTATGAGGGGGAACCAAAAAAAAAAAAAAAAAGGGAATTATCTTCGGGAGGGCAGGCCCTCGGTAGTACAGGCTTCCCTGCTGGGTGAGTGTTCTAGGAGCCCATCTGTGTCAGTGTGACAGCTGGCGTTATTAGGAGAGGCTGTGTTTGACCTCAGATATTTTTTGGAGACTCTTTCAACACATTTGATCATTTCTTGATGGGTGATTTCCTAGCACACCTGCCTGTACTGCCCTGAGTGTTTAGCAGTTTTTGACCAAAAAAGCCACAACTCCTATTTCCTGTGCTCCCTATTCACTAGATCAGGCCCTAAGTGAATTTTTTTGTTGCCCTGGATGAATAGAGTCCTCAAAGGGAAACATTTTGCCAATGTGAAAGAGGTGAAACAAAAACCAGCAGAAGCACTAAAAGGCATCAAAATCGATGAGTTCAAAAGCTGTTTTGAGCGGTGGAAAAAAACATCTAGGTTTATGGCATCACATGGAGAGTACTTGGAAGGTGACAGAAGCTTAAATTTGTAATAATAAATAAACTATTTTTATAAATAAATCTGATTTTTGTCCCCCCTTATATTAGTTTCAAAATCATTCTCATTGTTTAATAATATTGGAAATTGCATTCAAATTCAAAATCACAACATACAAATAAAAACCAGAAGAAAAATTATTATAACATAGTCAGTTAATGTATAAAGGTTAAGAGTTTTGTTCCTTCCTACTGTACTAGAACAGTTGTAGATTTCTATGTTTCTTCTTTTTTAGTTTTTTTTTTTTAATTGTTGTTCAAGTAAGGTTGTGTGCATTCTCTCCCCACCACTACCCCCACCCTAACAATTCCTACCTCCTTCCCCTGGTCCCACCCCCTGGGTTTTGTCCATGTGTCCTTTTGTTCCTGAAAATCCTTCCCCCATTTCTCCCCACTACCTCCTCTAACTTCCCCTCTGGTTACTGTCAAGTTTGTTGTTAATTTCAATGTATCTGGTTATATTTTGCTTGCTTGTTTGTTTTGTATGGGAAATTATATTTGCCAGTGATACTTCAGACAAGGTTTTAGTCTTCAAAATATATAAAGAACTCACATGAGTCCACTCCAGAAAGACAAATAACTCAATTAAAAAATGGGCAAAAGACCTGAGCAGACACTTCTCCAAAGAGGACACACAGAAGGCCCAGAGACATATAAAAAGATGCTCAGTGTCACTAGCCATCAGAGAGATGCAAATTAAAACCTCAGTAAGTTACCACCTCACACTGGTCAGAATGGCCATCAAAACAAACCAATAAACAACAAGTATTGAGGATATGGAGAAAAAGGAACCCTAGTGCACTCTTGGTGGAAATGCAGACTTGTGCAGTCACTGCAGAAACAGTGTGGAATTTCTTCAGAAAACTAAAAATGGAGCTGCCTTTTGACCCGGCAAATCCACTACTGGAACTGTACCCTAAGAACCCTGAAACACCAATCCAAAAGAACCTATGCACGCCAATGTTCATAGCAGCACAATTTACAATAGCCAAGTTCTGGAAGTAACCTAAGATATCTATATGTCTTTAATGGCTTCTGCATCTCACAGCAACATGAAGGATCCTTTTAAGATATTCTGCTGCCCTTGACAATTGCTGGTTGGATTATTGACACACACACTTGCAATTTCCTCCTTGCTCTTGAATTATCATTCCCAAATCTTTAAATAGTTCATTAATGTCCATAACACCAGCTTAAACTTGCCTAGTAGAAGTCTTTCTCTGATGACAAGGCTGAGGTCATCCTCTGTAATTCCCTCATCCTTCATCTGCACTTGAGGTTCAGTTTGACTTTCCCAGGACACAAAATTCCCTTCTTTTGAGCTCTCCTCAGGAAAATCACCACATGCTCTGGAACTGGCTCCCCACTTGAGCAATCAACTCTTTCTCTTTCTCAGCAGCTGGCCTTTAGACCTTTGGAAAGTTGGTCACAGACATTGTGAATTGTCACTAATTAATCTTACTGCATTTTCCTTTGATGCAGTTCACTGCAGATGATGGACACAGGTTTAAACTGTTTAATGGACTTCTCTGTTTCTTTGGCCAGTTGGTTAGGATATTGTTGCTTCTGCTCAAATTCTGGAGAAACTTGAGGTGTTCCTCAAGAGTCATCTGTATTTCCTTCAGAGTCATCTGTATTTCCACAGAATGTTGTGTGATCTAATGTTGAATATGCTGGGTCAGCTGGGTGGGGTCACCTACAATTCCTGGAGTACAGGAGGTGGTTGATTTGCTTATTCACTTAGTTCATCAGATGTTGGTGGGCTGTGCAGTTTATTGAAACATCACACCAGAGTCCTCGGCTTCCTTCTCCTCCTCTGCAGCCACTTTAATTGTTTTTGCAAATTTAATTAGTATACTAACATTTACTTAATTTCTCATAAAATTTGTTTTCTCATAGAACTTTATGCATATTTTCAATAAATTTGTGTGGATTGAAGTCTCCCATAGGAACAGTAATAATTCTGGCTTGTGGACAAATGTCTCGGTTTTCTTTTCCAAAATGTAAGTTTTTTCAGAATGAATACATTTCATTCATTCATGCTTTCCCAATCAGGTATTAATCTTATAAATAAAAAGCTATGTGTGAACAATTATATGAATGAACTGTTTCTGTGGAAAATTTTAAGAAATATTCAGTATTAGTATGTAACGGTTACTCTAAATACATTGTTTCTTATTAAAATATTAACTTATATATTACCAGATTAATGAATTATTATCTTCATATTTCAGATTTTCAAAACCTTCAGAGTTGGACAAGAATTGCACATTTGGGAATTTTGAAGCACGAAAGCTCTACTTGGAATCATGTTTAGAAAACAAAACATATATTTGTAAGCACCAGGCAGTGTCACTTATCTGAATTTGGTACAATGTTACCTTCACCATCTCTAAAGAACTCATTTCTAGTTTCTTCAATTATGCTGCAATGATTTTGTACTACTTTTAAAAGAAATTAGTTTGGGACCAGTTTTAGTTTCATGAAAAAATGAAAAGGAAGGTACTGACGTTTCCCATGTTCCCCGTGTCCCCTGCATGCAGAGCATAGCCATTGTCAACATCACTCCCCAGAGTGGGACATCTGTTACTGAGAGTGAGTCTGCACTGACATGTGGTAGTCACTTAAAGTCCATACTTTATCTGATGCTTCATCCTTGGTATTGGAGAATTGTTTTAAGTCTATATTCATGTTAATTTTTAAAAATATATATCCAGGTATATATTATACATCTTAAATTTTCTGTTATTCATTAAAACAAATCATGTATAAATGATTAATTATAATATCAGGAGTTTGTTATTTCTAAATATATAATAACAAGAATAATTTCATGCACATTTTCAAATTAACTGATTTGTCCTGTCCTTGAATGTTGAGAATGAAGACTGAACATCTCATGGTGGCATGGTGAATAAGTCAGTGGAGTCAGTGGAGAGAAAGCAGGGGAAGTTCGATTTAAAGATTTATTAACTATTTTTCAGGGATAGCCTGTAGAGAGGGTAGAAGAGAATTATGAAATGTACCATAGGGTTAATTAATGAAAACTGCTAAAAGGAGGAATCCTCTGGGATCCAGGTCTACCTCCTCAGCAACGGGTTTCAGACTTTCTGGCAGACAGTGTCACTACAGGAAACTTTGTGCCAGACACGTTCACTGGACAGCACTGGGAGAGAGCAGGTCCCAGTCTGCAGGCTGATGTGGGTGAGGATGGGTCACCCAGTGTGACTGGCAAGTAGGACGACCCCCCTGCCAAAGTGTCAGCAGGCAGAGCCTGGAGAAAAGGGAGCTATGGTTGTGACTGGTCAACTTGCTGGAGGGTGAATAACACAAGAACTTCCTGCATGCATGCAGATGTCAGCCACAGCACTGTAGACAAAGGAGAGAAAACAGCATGAAAACAGGAAGAGTACCTTTCTCCCAGTGACCTTTACTGAGAAAATGTCAAGTGAGCTGATTGGAGAAGAGGTTGTAGGATCTGGTGCCATTATCTCAGAAAGGGCAATCTGAACATGATTTGGAGCAGAGAGAACTAAATTCTTAATTGGCACTCAAGGTCACTATGTAACAACCCCAAGGTTTCTATAGAAAAGCCATGCCACTATACTCCACTTGCTCAGAGAACAGAACCAACACAAATATCTTCTGAATCTATTTTGGTGCAGTATTATTAAAGATTGGAAGAATTTTCTGGTGGAGACTGGTCTTTTATAGAGTAGTAATCAGTGTCCTTTTATGTTTTTTTACATGTTTGTTTTTTTCCTCTCCTGGATTTTGGAGGGTTCTTTGTTTGACTAAATTCTCTGTCTCCCCTTTTCACACTCCTAATTACTCTGCTTAGAAGCGTACTTTGATGGGAAAAATAAAATGTTAAATAATGAAGAAAAAATTTAAAGGATAATATATCCATGTGAAATAAACACTTAATTATTGACAGAATGTGCAATAAACTTTCATAATTTGACACTCTGAGATAATCTTACTATAATACAATCATAAAAGAGAAAGATCCTATATCTGCTTCTTATGTGCAAAATAAATTAATAGTTCCTACACAATTATCTCTTTGAATGTAGACATAGTCTTTATATTCTGCATATACATTTCTTATATTCATACACAGAAAATATGGGAATATTCAAAGTTAATTTTATATAATATGTATATTGTATCTGTATCTACTTGCTGAAGTTGTGTTACAAACAACACAGTTGCACTGACATTTACAACAAACATTTATTTTACCCAATCATTTCTCAGTTACCCATTTGTGGTTTCATCGGTTTTCAGTTGATATAAGGTGGGCAGGTATGGGCTTAGCTCCAGACCACAGATTCAGTTCTGATCTTTTTAAAAATATTTTATTGGTATGTGACCTTCTCATAGCTATTATCAGCACTTTCAGCAGTTGTAGCAGAAATGTGCTTCTTAATAACTGTGCTTGGAACTCATAAACTAGTACTTTTGCAATTAAATTATATTATCTAAACAAGTCACATGGCCAACCTTATTAATTTTCTACAAGGTATAGTCTTCTTATAGTGGTCAGAGAAAAGAAGTGTAGAATCACCAAAAAATAATGTAATCTACAAAATAGCCATAGAAACATGCACAGAAGGGTCTAGTGTCCCAGCAGTTTGACCCCTGTGGGAGTTAGGGAAGTCCCAGAGGTCAGAGTGTGACATACCCACACACACTTTAGAGCCACACTGTTCCTCACATCACTTCAGTACTGCCAGGAGTGTGTCCTTGTACTTTAATACAATTAATTATCAAATTAATAGAAATATTATTTCATGATAAAAAATTCTCAAATTTAAAGTACCAATTCTCAATACATTTAGAGAAATAAACAGAAACCATCACACTCTTGAGGAGAAATCACCAAGTGAAATGATCAAAGGCAATATTTCCAAATAAAAGTAGTCAGGCTTCCTGGGATGGTCTTGGGAAAATGGTGACTTTTGTGATTATGGTTAAAGCCCCATTCATCTCAACAGCTGCTTCTCTGACATAAAACGACTCTGACAGCAGCATCCTGGAGAGTGAAGAGTCTGTCTGAAATGCTCTGCCCTCACAGATGTTCAGTGTAAGTAACAAAAAGAGAAATAAACAAGGTATGGGAATGGGGAATGTCTTTGAGACCATAGAGACTGATATTTTATGAAATTAGGGGTGAATTTATGGACATTGCTAGATTTCACACCAACTCCATGTCTCTATCCAAATGTTACATTCCCAGTGGGTCCCAACAGAGCTGCAGTTTCCTCTCAGCATGGCACTCCCAATTATTCTATATTTGTTCAAAATGTTTTAAATGAAGAGTTATACCTCCAAACATCATACATTTTAATGTTTTCTGCCTTATACCACACATATTTATTCCACCAAAGTCGTGAAAACTTTGATCTTTGAAATCGTGTGTCAACAGAACTATCTTCTCTGTGAAGATCCAGGGGAGACTTGGATCAAACATTCCTCTTGGTTTTGGATGTAGCCCTCAGCCCTTGGCATTCTTTAGCTTCCAGACATCTTACTCCAAATCTCTGCCTCTCCCATCTCACTGTTCTCCCTGTGTGTCTGTCTCTGTGCCCAAATGTCCCTCTTCTTATAGGATATCGTATGTATTAAGAGTCTTCCTACACCAGTGTAATTTCATCTTAACTAGATTATATTTGTAAAGTCCTTATTCCCAAACAAGGTCATATTTCCAGGCTCTAGTAGTCATTGATATTAGAGTTGGAGAGGGTACAGACATGTGATAATGTAAAATGACTTAAAGAAGCAAATTAATGCCCAAGTAGTTTGTTTGGGTATCATTGTAACTGAAAATCATATTTTGTCTGGTGAAAACTGAATTCCAACCATGTGTATGTTTAAACATTGGGAGTATGATGTCAATGGTCTCAGAAGAGAAGGGGGAAAATGTTCTGTTATAAAATCTGAAGCAACAGTCCACTGAAAATTCAGACCTCCATGATATTTCTAATCTTTCAACATTCTTAACACTTAAAAATATAACGAACAAAACCCCAAACAAACTGGTTCTATTAGAAAGAAATGATAATTACTTTTGAATAATTACCTAATGCACAGGTGCATATATATCACATTTTGCACAAAACCTAAATTTCTTTTTTTTATTTTTTTATTTTAATTGTTGTTCTTGTACAGTTTTCTGTCTTTTACTCCCATCCTGGCCCACCGCCCCAGCCCTCCCCACCTCCCTCCCATTTCCAGCCCCCCTAGTTTTTGTCCACGTGTCTTTTATACTTGTTGCTCTCAACACCTAAATTTCTTAATTTTATCAACATTGTGTATTTTATTTTTTCCACAAATTAAACTCTTTTATTCTTTTAGGGGCTGATAAGACACATTCTATAAAATTTAAATGACACAAACCAATATATAAAAGTATCACAAAAGGTGATTGGTAATCGAGACCAATTAACTAGAATTCCTACCATAAAGTGGTAGAAAATCCACAAGATGTGCAAAAATCCACAAGCTGTCTGATGATGTAAAATTATAGGATCTTATCTGCCTGTAGGTTATCCAGCATTTTCTGGTTAATACAAAAGATTGCTGTATAAATTACTTAAGTATACTGTCATTTCCTTAATCTGAGTTGATCTCATGTCAAGAAATGTCAAAATTTTAATTTCAAATAGAGGCAAATCTGTCTTTAATATACCTACCTTATAGTTTAAAGATGTAGACTTACAATTTATATACTTTACAATGTGTTTGTTTTATTACCTGCTTAAAATGACCTACTCTTTTTATAGTTTCTTCATAACATTAGCACCTGTCAATAAAGTTTGTTTAAAAGATTCTTTTTCAAACTGAATGGTGATTCTTTGTCTATTTATGCTTCAGAGTTTAAAAGGCCTTGTTTCCACTGTCCTATAATATTTACTCATTCTGACAGTTTAAGGAAAGAGTGAAAAAACAAAGAGGAAGGTAATTACACAAAGAATGGCAACACACCTGATACCTGAGACTAGACATTATTTTGAGTGAGTATTTCCATGAAAACTTGTTTTAGACTAATTCATACAGCTAAGCCAATTGCTTACAAAGTAAAAACATCAATCAGATTATTGTTTCTATCTCCAATGCTGTAGTGAAAATAATCTCCTTGATACCATAAATACATTTCTTTATTTTATTTGTTAAGATAATTAAGAACTGATGGCTTAAAAATTAACCTTAAAACTTTAAATGCATTTAGGTTTATCCTTTTCTCTCAAAATAAGAAAACATCTGTTAACCTTTTCCCCCTCAATGGACAGGCATATCATATTGGTAAGGAAAGTTGTTTGTGTTAGCTTTTCTATTTTTTCTCTTAATGAAGTGCTTGTTTTTAAGACTATACTTTCATCACATAATTTTTTAAACTCAATTATGCGTCTAAGAATATAACAGGTAATGAGTAATAAGATTGTTCACAAGACTTTCAAAAGTTGCACCTGGAAACCAACCATATGGATAAACATATTTGCCAATGATACCTAGGACAAGGATTTGATCTCCAAATATATAAAGAACTCACACAACTCCACACCAGAAAAACAAACAATCGAATTAAAAAATAGTCAAAGGACCTAGACACTTCTCCACGGAGGACACACAGAGGGCTCAAAGATATATGAAAGGATGCTCAGCATCACTAGCTATCAGAGAGATGCAAATTAAAACCACAATAAGATACCACTTCATACCAGTGAGAATGGTCATCATAAACAAATCATCAAACAACAAGTGCTGGAGAGGTTGTGGAGAAAAGGGAACCCTAGAGCACTGTTGGTGGGAATGCAGACTGGTGCAGCCCTTTTGGAAAACAGTATGGAATTTCCTCAGAAAACTAAAAATTCAACTGCCTTTTGATGCAGCCATTCCATACCTGTGATTATACTCTAAAAATCCTGAAACGCCAGTTCAAAAGAACCTATGCACCCCAATGTACACAGCAGCACAATTTACAATAGCCAAGTGCTAGAAGCAACCTAAGTGCCCATCATTAAATGAGTGGGTCAAACAACTGTGGTACATTTACACAGTGGAATACTACACAGCAGAAAGAAAGAAGGATCTCTTACCTTTTGTGACAGCATGGATGGAATTGGAGAGCATTAGGCTAAGTGAAATAAGCCAGGTGGTGAAAAACAAATACCATATGATCTCACCTATAATTAGACATTAATCAACCAAGTAAACAAGTGAGCGACATAGAACCAGAGACATGAAAATAAAGAACAAACTGACAATGACCAGAGGGGAGTGGAGGAGTGGGATAATGGGGGTTGGGAGGAGAAGGCAAATAAGCAAACCAAGGAACAACAATAGAGGACTTATGGGCACAGACAATGGGGTGGATATTGACTGTGGGAGTGGCTGGGATGGGGCAAGGGAGAGTAATGGAAAAAATGGGCAGACAACTGTAACTGAACAACAATTTTTAAAAAGTAGGATTTCTGAGATTTTATTTAGAAACTACTTCTACCAGATATTTATGTTTTGAGGATAGGTTGTATTATAGGAAACATTAATATAGAAGATCAATAAACTGTAATCTGTTTAGTAAAAAAAAAGTTGCACTTGGAAAATGTAATAAAACCATATTATAGAATTTCTTTTTTAACTTTCATAAATGCAATTTTATTTTATGTTTTTATTTTTCATTTACAGTTGACATCTAATGTTATTAGTTTCAAGTATATAGCATAGTGGTTAGACATTTTGTAACTTATAAACATCCCCAAGTCTAGAACCCATGTGGTAGTATATATAGTTATTTCAATATTATTGACCATATTATCTATGCTTTACATACCCATGACAATTTTGTAGCTACCAATTTATAAAATTTTCTTTAATGAACTATACTCAGCAGGGTTGCATAATAACAGGGCTTTTGTCATTTACAGCACATATTTCTATTAAAATACTGACAACTAATTATGATTGGAGGATGGATTAATGAATAATACAATAAGTAGTAATTTATACTTTAATCTCTTACATCATGATATAGTACAATGTTGTTTACTATTTTGTCCTTCACAGAGGCATTTATTTTTATTAAGGGAAATATAAATTACTTATAAAATAATATATTTAAATACATCACTTATAAAAACAAAGACAAAGAGATTGAGAAGATAAGTTTGGAATTAATATTTGCAACAGTTACCATAAGTTGAAAATGTAGATATTCTTCATAACACTAATGGCAAACATCATTAACTACCTATTGTTAATGAAATTATGATTTTACATTTTTTCATAATATAAAAAATAAAATTAGGCAATGCCAATATTTAGCAGCCTTGTCTAAGAGTAGAACTTTAACATCTGAGACACTCTTAACAAGGCCTAAATTCTCAATGTTTGTGATTTATAAGATGGAGGTAAGTTAACGGAGTGTGTGGTCAAGACTTTGGCCCCCACAAATCTTTTAATATAAAAACAATTTCTCAGAGGAACTTAATGGACAAACTAAATGACACTCGACAAGCTCACAGTTTCCTAGATTCTGGAGGGGTGTAATGAGATAAGCCATCTTAAAATTGCCCAAGTGTAAGAATTTCCTGTTCAACCTTTAAGTGACACAGTGATGAGAAATCTACTTTTTTCATTCTCTGCCTCACCCTCAGTCTTCAGGGGCAGTGTGTGAGGACCACAGACACTGCTTGTGGACGGGGTCAGCAGGTCTCCCACGAAGGATGCACGGCTCTCTGGCTCCCAGAGGTATGTGTCTCTCCTCGCCTGTCTCCCTACTGACCCGGTTCATTTAATGGGAAATTACAAATGCTAGGTGTGATGCAACCGAAGTACAGCTAATACACAATCAAAGAAAACATTGGTATCCTTTCCTATACAATTTAGTGTAAAAAATGAAATACTTTGGAGGATATTTTAAAATATTCAAATTTTTGCCTGTGCAAAATTACTAACAAACATACACACATGCATATTTGGGTTTGAAAATCATTTTAACTTAAATAAAAAGCAGTAAGCATCAATACAAGGAACTGGTAACTTTGGATTTTATAATTAATAGATATAATTATATATGTGTATTACTTTATATTTACTACAGGCCATAAAAATAGAAGTGAATTCTTACAGTGAATTCATCATATCATGGAGGTCGAATATAATTCCTCATGCATGCACTTCAATTAAATAAAAGCAGTTTGACTTGTAATAAAAATTAGGGTTTAGTAACCTCTGTAAAATGCTTATTAATCTAAACTATAAACAATCAAAAGATTTTTAGAAACTGAACACAACAGTGCAAAAAACACAGTGCACTGAAGAGACTCCTTACATTTGACTTATGTTACATGGTCTGATATAAATAAAAATGTTAAAATGGCTATTGTGTTATCTTAGTTAAAATGAGTAATATGTTGAAAGTTTATAGATGTCAAAGTGAGCATTGTGTTTTACATGCATTGTATCTAACACATTTTTTAATTTTTATTTTAATTGTTGTTCCTGTACAGTTTTCTGTCTTTTAATTTCCACCCCCACTAGTTTTTGTCCGTGTCCTTTATACTTGCTCTAAACCCTTCCCCTTTTCCCCTGAAATTCCCTTCCCTCTCCCCTCTGTCTGACTTTTAAAAATTAGTGTCTTCCCACTTACTTTACTAATTAAATTGGTAATAAAAATTAGTGTCTTCCCACTTACTTTACTAATTAAATAAAATTAAATAATCTTAAATAAAATAAAACTTAAAAATAAAATTAAATTAAATTAAATTAAATTTTATCCCCAATTTAATTAGTAAAGTGGGAAGACACTAATTTTTAGAAGTCGGACATTGTCAATTCCAAAGCTAACATTCAATCTAGACCTCACTGACCGCAGAGCCCAACGTGGGCATTGCATTTGCCTCTGCACTGAAGCTGCCTTCACAGAATGTGACAGCCGCAGGACCTTCCTGCACTTTGGCACTGACAGTGTTCCTCTGCAAATGAGCTACAGTACATTTATTTATCATTTCATGGTCTCATATCTTCACCATTGAATCAACTGCAAGCTATTTGTGTAAGGGATGTTAAAAAATCCTTAGTTTCTATTGTTTTGATCATTTATTAAGCTTTGGGTAACTTTAGTGTGTCATGTAACATTTTTTAACAGATGATGTATTTCATTAAAATTTAAACGATCTCTTAGAACTCTACAATTATTCAAAATAAAATGTTATTTGATGGCCCCTCATCTATCCTTTTACTAAATAATTGTAAGTGACTAAATTAAATTAAATAATTGCAGTTAATTACCGTATGCTAACACCACTATTCCCCCAACTTTAGAACACTCAATATTTAAATATTAGTGAATTTAGAAACTGTTGAAAATTGGTGCATTATTTTTTTTCCATACAGTATTTTAATCTTCACAGTTATTCTGTTAAAATGTTTCAGTGGAATCAGACTTTAATAAAAATATTATTCTGAACCTCTTCACTAACATATTACTTTTCATTGATTCAACCAATAATATCATGTCAACCACTGAATAAAATTTTCGAAATCATTTTTCTACCATGGAACATTTAAACGCCTAAGTCAATTAGAATAAGACATCACATTGGTCACAAACACAAAGTGAGTACTATTTCTTCTCTCACACTCCACCCACACTGACTCTCCTAGGGATCTTGTCGTTACTCACATCACGTATTAACACTGAAGTAATGTCAACATAGGCACCATCCCTGACGTTACTCAGCTGCAGAGATGGATCTCCAACGAGAAAACAACTCAGAATTGAATCTGGCTAAGGACCCCAGGAGAAAGCAAAGGAAAGGTAAGGGCATGAGAAGTTTCATTTTACAAACGGAACAGCAAATGTGCTCTGTGGAAATAGAGTTTCAAATGCTTCTCAGGATCTTCAAGTGAATGACAAGGACCATTGCAAAGGTGGCACATTTAATAGACACACAGTATACCTGTTCTGGAATGTGCAGTGGCATGCAGAAGTGTGGGGAAATGGGAATTAACTCACATATTTTTCATTTGTGAGGATCGGAGCTTAATGTTGCAGAACATTGATATGATATCTGAGGACTAATTTATTCATTGTTTTAAAGTGTAGTCTTTGACCAACAACTCAGAGCAGATATTTCCTGACAACATACTGAGATATTCTGAGGGGAAGATTGCAGTGGTAGACATGGTTTTAGGGAGCTTCAAATTTATTTATATGAATTCCTGCGCATGTGGGTTCTCCTGTATGAAACTTGTCTAAACAATATCTCCATTTTTCTTTGTTCTTGTTGTGGATTTGCCATCACCTCCAGAGAAGCTCATTGCTGGCATCCTGGGATTCATCTGCCTTATCTTGATGTACACTGTAGTAAGAATGGTACATTTTATTCCCTGTAAGTTTCTGAAATATTTTAAGGGAATTTCTCACCTAAATGAAACTCACTGCTTCTAAACATTTTCTAATATTATGGAATAGAGTTCTTATTTTAAAGTAAGCATTTAGATAAATGTAAATGTTATTCTGAATTTGTCAAATGCATAATAGAATGATTGCAGAGAGCATTTTATATATATTTATATATTCTGATATCAGAACTAAGAAGCATGCTTTAGGAAATTAAAAGACCTTATTGAGAAATACAAACTAATTCTTGAGATTGTTTAGACCAATAGTGTAAGAAATGAGGAAGTGTGATCCTACAGTCTTTTGAAATGTTCTTCCTCCAAATCTTCATTATTTTATTAATTTTTCTTGGTTAAATCAATTTTATTTCAGATTTTTCTGCTCGTAAATGATACACCAAATTTCAAACTAAAATTATGCCTTGACTGGTGTAGCTCAGTTGGTTGGGCATCATTTCACAAAGGAAAAGGTCTCTAGTTCGATTCCCAGTCAGGGCACATACTAGGGTTGTGGACTGTTCCCCAGTAGGAGCACATAGGGGACACAACCAGCTGATGTTTCTCTCCTTCTCTTTCTCCCTCCATTTCCTGTTCTCTAAGAATAAACAAAAACAATGTAATTAAAAATAAACTAAATTTATGATGATTTATTTTTATCAATATTAATTTTATTATAAGAATCACTGTAAATTTTTCTAGGTACTATAAAACTGGAACAGAGCAATCCATCCACAGTAACAACATTGGAGAAAGGTACATTATGATTTTCAAAGTTCTCTCATTAGTACAGTTAATATTTTTCTCTATTTTAGGGAAGGTAAGAATATAATCTATTTTTAAGGGGAGAACATAAATTATAAAATATGACAGTAAATGTCCATAAATAACAATTATAGAAGTGTGTTCCTTCTTATGCAACAATATGAAAAACTATATATTAAAATCACCATGCCCAGCCTTGACTTGGTGCCTCGGTCCATTGGAGTGTAGTCCTGTGCACCACAATGTTGCAGATTCAATCCCTAGTGAAGGCACTTACCTAGGTTTCGGGTTCAATCCCCTTTCAGAGCATGTACGGGAGGCAACCATTTGATGTTTCTCACATCATGTCTCTCTCTCTCTCTCTCTCTCTCTCTCTCTCTCTCCCCCCCCTCCCCCTTCCTCTCTCCTTAAAATCAATAAACATATACTTGGGTTAGGATAAAAAATACATGAATAAAAGAAAATCACCATCCCCATTGTTGACATTAGGTTCAAATGTCCTACTGCTTTAATATGATGAGACAAAAAACATTGCTCTTCTAAAAAAAAAAAATGGTTTCAATCATTGACTTCCTAGGCATAGAAAGTGGATATTTTTGTTTGTGTGTGTGTTTTATATGGGCACAGAAATTAGGGGATGAAGATGGTGCTTCTCCTTCTTCAGTGTGCATATGAGTGTTTTTTGTTTTATATCTTGAGCCTGTGGTGTGTATAGGTAGTATGCATATATATATGCATATATGTAAGTTAATTTTTATTTTTCTTTAATTCAAATTGTCTTCAGTTTAAAAATTCATAATCTTTCTTCAGAATACTATTGTGGTCTCTGTCCACCGGAGTGGTTGATGTATTCCAACCATTGCTATTACTTTGGTACTGAACAAAAAACATGGAAAGAGAGTTTGATGGTCTGTGCTTCTAAGAACTCTAATCTGCTCTATATAGATGATAAAGAAGAATTGGTAAGATCTCCAATGTTTCCAACATTTTATTTAAAATATCTTTTAGTTTATGTCTGTAGAATTCATTCATTTGTATACATTTGTAGTTTATTTATTTTAAAGACTGTAAATCTTTTATTGTTTGAGTCTATAATATTTTGTTTATATTATTTATATTTATATTTACATTTATATTTATATTTTCTACCATTAGTACACATTTGATAATTTCTAGTTCTTGCCTTTCATTGACAACCATGCTTCTATAAATGCTTTCTTTCTAAAGTAAACTTTGCTACCTAATTTTACCATGAATCAAAAACTAAAGATATCATGGTTATGCTTATTACAAACTGAAGCAACCCAGGTAATTACAAATTAGATCATGAAGTAGATGTTGCCAACCCACTCCTGTGCACTCTCTCATAACTTCTCCTCCCTCTTCACTTAACCACTATTCTGTTATTTTATATCACAAATTATACTTGCTTAATTTTGAACTTTATATAATGGGAATCATTCATTATACATGTTGTATGCCTCTTTCAATTCCCACATGATATTTTCACAATATATCCCTATTGTTGCATATACCTGTAGCTGGTTAATTTGCACTGCTGTATTATGTATACATGACACTTTTAATCTATTCTACTCAGGCTATAGTTTTTTAATATGTGGATATTATGAACAATTATTTTATAAAAATTAGTTTTCTTCTAATATATTTGTCCTTCTTTCAAATATATTGTATTAAATAATTTTATATAAATGTTACACATAATACACATTTATATTTTATAAATATTATATTAATAATAAAACAATATTTTATAAATGTACCTATATTATTATCATTGTATATGTGTTTTATTATGATGTACTGTTTGCATCAGAATGAAATTGCAGGGTCATAAATATATGCATATGCCAAAATTTTCAGATTATCCCAGTGTTTTCTAGCTTATTGTGTAAATACACATATTATCCAATAGTTTCATGATCCAAAACATAGTACAATTAAGAATTTTAATGCCGTCATTTCTGATCATTATATGAAAGTATTATTATAACACTAATAGCCATTTTTCTGATTACTGGTAGAATGAACACATTTTTTTGGAGCACTGTTCATTATGACATTCTCAGTTGTACCATTTCTCCTGTATATTCCCTATTATTTTCCTTAACAGTTGTTATAATTTGGATATGTCTCTTTTTTGAAATTGTAAGATACAAATAGCTTTTTGACTGTTCATTATATTTTTCTTCTCACATTGGAGTCTTGAAATGACCAGAATTTATTGTTACCATAGTCCAATATCTCATTTTGGATGTTAGTGATTATTTTGCACATGTATCAGAAGTTAATCAAAGTTCATGATATCTGCTACATTACTTTTTAAGGTTTATCTGTTTATTCATCAGCTTTTACATTTAGGTCTATGATAGCTTGAGAATTTATATTTTTGTGATGTTGTGCTTGTGCTGCTGTGTGGTAGAGGTGGAGTTGATACTTTTCTACATCATTATCTAATGATGAAGCATAATATGGGAGATGATATTTTCTTCATAGACAACCTTATATATGTTTATATATTTTAACATGATATTTAAGAAGTTCATTTATTGTGTTTAAAAAATTATTTTTCTGTTTTCTTCTGTCTCTGTATTTTCAGGCAATCTTATTCCCATGTTGGTTTTCTTGATGAAGTTCTAAAGATCTCTGAGGCTCTACTACTTCTCTCTTTCCCTCTGTAGCCTCAGAAATTAACAATTTCTATTAATCCATCTTTAATTTCATCAATTCTTTCTTTTGCATATCAAAATTTATGCAAATATTGTAAACTTTTTAATGTAGTTAATGAATCTTTTAGTTCAGAATTTTTATTTGATTCATTCATTTATCTTTTTATTTCTTCATTGTTCTTTCACTGCCATCATATTTTATACAGTTATTAGAACATAGGTTTTTAATAATTTATATGAATATATATTTATAATTACTATAAAATATTTTTCTGATAAATCCAACATATTATCTATGTAAAAGTTAGGTTCTATCAACAGATTTTTCCTGTGAATATGGAAGGCATTTTTTAGTTTCTTTGCATGTTTTATAATTTTTGTAAGTATATACTGTTGATGATATAGCATAAAAAATATGGATTCTCCTTCCTCTTTCTTAGATATATATTGTTGTACTTTGAGTAAACTCTTACTGTAAAATCTTCTTTCTGGAATTGCGTTCACTCAGTTTTTAAAATTCTCGTTATTTATTTTTATTTTTATCTTGGATTACTAGGGATTCCCCTTGTATATATACATAGCTTAGTTGACTACCAATGATTTTTTAAATGTATGAAAAAATTCAAGTCAGTATGGCTTCCTCTTTCTGTTGTACTTCAGTGTGTGTGTGTGTGTGTGTGTGTGTGTGTGTGTTGGGGGTGCTCATAACTTTGAAAGCAGTTCTCAAGTCCCCTTTGACTGTTTCTTTTTATTGGATCATCTTTGTTTCTTCTTCACATTACACTTTTTTCCCCATCAACCAAGCACATGTAGAGAGCTACTGTCATCTCTTCCACCATGCTATTATTTTTTACCACGTTTCTGTTATATTTACGGTGCGTATGGTACTTGACACAATGGAGAGCTCAGCCTCAGGCTAGAAAAAGGATGGTTTGCCTCACTTGGAACCTAGTAAACTCAACAACTGAAAAAGCAGTGGGCAAATGAGCAACCCCTTCCACTGCTAATCAAGTCTGCCCCTGTGGCAACAGCACCATTGATATTTGCAGCATTCCCCACATTTTATAAATTACAATTCTTACTCACTGAGCTGAGGTGGGGATGGGGGGTCATGGCAGCAGTCCTAGACTGGAGGACTTCACATTTGCTCTATTCTTACTTTAATCTCCAGCAGCTTGTCCCAATAATAAGTACTCATGTAATTATTAGTCTTTGATCAACTTTCAGAGCTGTGATGTTATATTTGTCCAATTGTCTTCTTCACTTAATCACACTAATACATTTTCCTAATGTGTCCAATGTGTAACAATATATTATAATTTGAAAGATTACAATTAGTAAAAGTGAACTTTATTTGTTTCTTCATTTGTAAGATCATATTTATTTTGGTGGTAAATATACAGTTTACTTAGTTGCTTTATATTTTATTTATTTATTTATTAAATTTGTTATTTATTTGAAATCTCATGGCTTTGCCCTATTAAACATTGCCTTTATTATCAAACTGCTATATAAGAACATTATAAAATACTGCCCTGGCTGGTGTAGCTCAGTGGATTGAGCGCGGGCCTGTGAACCAAAGGATCGCGGTTCGATTCCCAGTCAGGGCACATGCCTGGGTTGCAGGCCAGTTCCCAGCATGGGACACATAAGAGGCAACCATACATTGATATTTCTCTCCTTCTCCCTCTCTCCTACCCTTCCCCTCTAAAGATAAATAAATAAATAAATAAATATAATAAAAAAAAAAGAACATTATAAAATACAAATTATAAACTAATGTAATCCTCTTTACAGTACTTATATTAGTACATTAAAACAACATTGATATATGTCCTGGGCAGGTAGATTAGCTGGTTAGAGCATCATCCCAATACACTAAGGTTGAGGGTTTGATTTCCTGTAAGGACACATACAAGAAGCAACCAATAAATGCATAAATAAATGGAACAACAAAATGATGTTTCTCTCTCTTCTCAAATCAATAGAAATAAATTGAAAAACAAAGCAAAATAACAACATTCATTTTAAAAGGCAAGTGAGTTAATTGGCAAACATCTAATTTCTTTTTTAATGAAAAATATTAAACAATGGCCACCTTTGTATGAAAATGAAGAACAGCTTTAATCTTATACATTTGGAAACTAGTTGTTCTTTAAATTACCAACTTTAGAAATAGTCACAACAATGCAAAGCTCAACATAGAGAATATAGTTAACAATATTCTAATAACCATGCATCATAACAATTGGGCACCAAACCCATTGGGATGATCATCTAGCAAGGTATACAAATATCCAATCAATACATTGTATACCCTAAACCAAAATGATACTAAGTGTCAACAGAAACCAAAAACCAATTTTTTTAAAGTTGCTCTTCAAAACAAGTTATCTGAAAGTATCAATGTGGCATTTTTTCCTAAGGCAAATGTACTTGTTTCCAAAATCATTCTCATTGTCTAATAGTAACAAAAACTGCATCCAAATCTCAACATACAAATGAAAACCAGAGACAAAATATAATATATTCATTTAAAATATAAAGGTGGCCCTGACTGTTGTGGCTCACTCAGCTGTTTGTCATTCTGCAAAGTGAAAGGTCACTGGTTCTGTACCCAGTCAGGGCGCATGCTTGGGTTGATGCGAGTTCAGTCCTTGGTAGCGCAACAACAGATCGATGTTATTCTTTCTACTTCCCTTCACCTCTTTCTAAAAATAAACAGATAAAATCTTTAAAAGATAAATAAAATAAAATATCAAGGTTAAGAGATTTGTTCCGTTATTCAATGCTAACCCAGTTGTAGATTTCTATATTTCTTTAATGGCTTGTGAGTCCAACAGCAACATGCAAGATCCTTTTTCTGATGTTCTGCTGTCCTTGAAAATTGCTGGCTGACTTATTAAACTGCACCCCTGCATTTTCAACTTTGGCTTCCATGCTATATATCATACTTCATTGCTCATGAGTTATCATTCCCAAATCTTTAAATAGTTCATTAACATCCATAACACCAGCTTAAACTTGCCTAATAGAAGTCTTTCTCTGATTACAAAGCTGAGGTCATCCTCTGTAATTTCCTCATCCTTCACCTGCACTTGAGGTTGAGTTGGCTTTCCCAGGACACAAAATCCCTTTCTTTTGAACTCTCCTCAGGAAAATCACCACATGCTCTGGAACTGGCTCCCCACTGGAGCAACCAACTCTTTCTCTTTCTCAGCAGCTGGCCTTTAGACCTTTGGAAAGTTGGTCAGTGATGTGAACTCAGTCACTAAGCAACCCTACCATATTTTATTTTGATGCATTTCACTGGGGGTGGTGGACACAGGTTCATACTGTTCAATGGACTTTTCTGTTTCTTTGGCCAGTTGGTTAGGATATTGTTGCTTCTGCTCAAATTCTGGAGAAACTTGAGGTGTTCCAAGTTCCTTCAGAATCATCTGTATTTCCACAGAATGTTGTGTGATCTAATGTTGGATATGCTGGGTCAGCTGGGTGGGGTCACCTACAATTCCTAGAGTACAGGAGGTGGTTGATTTGCTTATTCACTTAGTTCATCAGATGTTGGTGGGCTGTGCAGTTTACTGAAACATCACACCAGAGTCCTCGGCTTCCTTCTCCTCCTCTGCAGCCACTTTAATTGTTTTTACAGATTTAGATTAGTATACTAACATTTACTTAATTTCTCATAAAATTTGTTTTCTCATAGAACTTTATGCATATTTTCAATAAATTTGTGTGGATTGAAGTCTCCCATAGGAACAGTAATAATTCTGGCTTGTGGACAAATGTCTCAGTTTTCTTTTCCAAAATATAAGTGTTTTGAGAATGAATATATTTCATTCATTCATGCTTTCCCAATCAGGTATTAATCTTAGAAATAAAAAGCTATGTGTGAACAATTATATAAATGAAAATTTTAAAGAAATATTTAGTATTAGTATGTAACTGTTACTTTAAATACATTGTTTCTTATTAAAATATTAACTTATATATTACCAGATTAATGAATTATTATCTTCGTATTTCAGATTTTCAAAACCTTCAGAGTTGGACAAGAATTGCACATTTGGGAATTTTGAAGCACAAAAGCTCTACTTGGAATCATGTTTAGGAAACAAAACATATGTTTGTAAGCACCAGGCAGTGTCACTTACCTGAATTTGGTACAATGTTACCCTCACCATCTCTAAAGAACTCATTTCTAGTTTCTTCAATTATGCTGCAATGATTTTGTACTACTTTTAAAAGAAATTAGTTTGGGACCAGTTTTAGTTTCATGAAAAAATGAAAAGGAAGGTACTGACATTTCCCATGTTCCCCGTGTCCCCTGCATGCAGAGCATAGCCATTGTCAATATCACTCAGCAGAGTGGGACATCTGTTACTGAGAGTGAGTCTGCACTGACACGTGGTAGTCACTTAAAGTCCATACTCTATCTGATGCTTCATCCTTGGTATTGGAGAATTGTTTTAAGTCTATATTCATGTTAATTTTTAAAAATATATATCCAGGTATATAATTATACATCTTAAATTTTCTGTTATTCATTAAAACAAATCACGTATAAATGATTAATTATAATATCAGGAGTTTGTTATTTCTAAATATATAATAACAAGAATGATTTCACGTACATTTTCAAATTAACTGATTTGTCTTGGCCTTGAATGTTGAAAATGAAGACTGAACATCTCATGGTGGCACGGTGAATAAGTCAGTGGAGTCAGTGGAGAGAAAGCAGGGGAAGTTCGATTTAAAGATTTATTAACTATTTTTCAGGGATAGCCTGCAGAGAGGGTAGAAGAAAATTATGAAATGTACCATAGGGTTAATTAATGAAAACTGCTAAAAGGAGGAATCCTCTGGGATCCAGGTCTACCTCCTCAGCAATGGGTTTCAGACTTCCTGGCAGACAGTGTCACTACAGGAAACTTTGTGCCAGACACGTTCACTGGATGGCTCTAAAAGAGAGCAGGTCCCAGTGTGCAGGCTGATGTGAGTGAGGATGGATCACCCAGTGTGACTGGCAAGTAGGACGACCCCCCTGCCAAAGTGTCAGCAGGCAGAGCCTGGAGAAGGGGAGCTATGGCTGTGACTAGTCCCAGAAACTTGCTGGAGGGTGAATACCACAGGAACTTCCTGCATGCATGCAGATGTCAGCCACAGCCCTGTAGCCAAAGGAGAGAAAACAGCATGAAAGCAGGAAGAGGAGTCCCTTCTCTCCACTGCCCTTTCCTGACAAAACATCAAGTGAGCTGAGCTGACTGGAGAAGAGGTTGTAGGATCTGCCGCCATTATCTCAGAAAGGGCAATCTGTACAGATTTGGAGCAGAGAGAACTAAATTCTTAATTGACACTCAAGGTCACTATGCAACAACCCCCAGGTTTCTTTAGAAAAGCCATGCGACTATACCCTACATTTTCAAAGATTAGAATCATTTTTGGTAGAGACTGGTGGTTTTATTGAGAAATAACCAGTGTCCTTTTACATGTCTGTTTTTTTCCCCTTTCCTGGATTTTGGATATTTTTGACGGTATGTTGTTTTACTAAATACTCTGTCTCCCCCTTTTGACACTCCTAATAACTGTGCTTAGAAGCGTACTTTGATTGGAAAAATGAAGTGTAAAATAATGAAGAAAAATTAAAGGATAATACATCCACGTGAAACAAACAGTTTTTGACAGAATGTGGGATAAACTTTTGTAATTTGACAATTGCTCTGAGATAATTTTACTATAATTCAATTACAAATGAGAGAGATCCTATACCCGCTTATTATTTGGAAAATAATTAATAGTTCCCATACAATTATCTCTGTGAATGTAGACGTAGTCTTTATATTCTGCATATATCTTCCTAATATTCATATAGAGAAAATATGTGGGTATTCAAAATTAATTTCATGTTATATGTATATTTTAGCTGTATCTACGTGCTCAAGTTCTGTTACAGACAACCCAGTTTCATAAGTGTGGCTCTGCTGCCTGCCACCATAGACAAACTCCAGAGGCAGAGATTAGGTGGAAGAGGAAGAGGTCATTTCTTCAAAAGCTACACAATTTAGGAAGAATGGCAGGCTTCTGCCTCACAGCCCCTTCCTTACAAAACCCAGAGAAAAACAACTCTGCTTCTCTGCCACATCAGTCCAAGGCTGAGCTGGGAGTTCCCCCATCCACTTAGAAAATACCATCCTGAATACCATCCTGGGAAAATCGCAGGAGGCTGCTGCTGCTGCTGCTGCTGCTGCTGCTGCTATAAATTAGGTGGCTTAGCTTGTTCCCACTTCATACTTCTCCCAGGAATTTGTGTCTGCATGGCCTGGGCTGCAAAGCCGTAGCCCCTTCCTGTGCAGATGACTCAGCACCTGCTGCCTGGATACACAGCTTCCAGAGCCAGCAAGTCTGTGCTGCAAATGCTCTGGCCCTCAGGGAGAGCGAGGTAATGAAGGGGTATGTGTATCTTCCCTTCCCTCCATTTAAATCTCCCTGCTCAAAATTCTCCACATTCTGGGAGGGTTCTGTTCCCCAGCCAATCCAGGCTGGTGAACAAATTTTTTTATGGTTGAATATTAATTCATTGTGTGTGTGTGCAATATTCTTTAAAGTCAGTTCATCCATTGGAAACCCTTAGCTTGCTTTCATATACTAATTATGGTGAATAATGATTCAATGATCCTCAGAGTGCAGACATCTCTTCAAAATAATTGTGTCATTTTCTTTGGATATGTACCCAGAAGTGGAATTGCTGAAACATATGGTACTTCCAATTATAACTTACTTACCAATGATAGATAAGCATTTCCTCTTTTCTTTTTCTTCACATTTTTTATTGTTGCTCAAGTACAATTGTTTCAGTTTTCCCCTACCACTCCCCACCACACCAGCCATCCCCACTCCCCACCCTTGATCCTACCCCTCATTGGTTTTGTCCATGTGTCCTTTATACATGTTCTTGAAAACCCTTCTCCTTATTTCCCCCCATTATCTTCTCCTACCTCCCCTCTGGTTACTGTCAGTTTGTTCTTAATTTCAATGTTTCTGGTTATATTTTCCTTGTTTGTTTGTTTTGTTGATTAGGTTCCACTTATAGGTGAGAGCATATGGTATTTGTCTTCCACTGTCTGGCTTATTTCACTTAGCATAATGCTCTCCAGTTCCATCCATGCTGTCATGAAGTGTTAGGAACTCCTTCTTTCTTTCTGCTATGTAGTATTCCATTGTGTAAATGTACCACAGTTTTTTGATCCATTCATTTACAGCAACCAATGGGCACTTAGGTTGCTTCCAGTACTTGCTTATCATACATTGTACTGCTATGAACATTGGGGTGCATGGGTTCTTTTGAATTGGTCTTTCAAGATTCTTAGGATGTAATCCCAGCAGTGGAATTTCTGGGTCAGAAAGCAGTTCCATGTTTAGTGTTCTGAGGAAATCTCATACTACTGTTTTCCAGAGTGGCTGCACCAGTCTGCCTTCCCACCAAGAGTATACTAGGGTTTTCTTTTCTCCACAACATTGACAGTACTTGTTAGTTGATTTGGTTATGATGGCCATTCTGACTGTTGTGAAGTGGTATCTCATTGTGGTTTTAATTCTCATCTCTCTGAAGCTAGTGATGTTGAGCATCTTTTCATGTCTCTGGGCCCTTCATATGTCCTCCTTGGAGAAGTATCTATTCAAGTCCTTTGCCCATTTTTTAATTGCATTGTTTGTGATCCTAGACTGGAGTCATGTGAGTTCTTTATATATTTTGGAGATCAAACCCTTGTCCAAGGTATTGTTGGCAAATATGTTTTCCTGTATGATTGGTTCTCTTCATTTTAATGCCAGTTTCTTTAGACATGCACACACAAAAATAAACTCAAGGTGGATAAAAGACTTAAATACATCAGACTTATGACACCATAAAAGACCTAGAGGAGAACATAGGCAGGAAAATCTCAGATAGTCCACGCAGCAATATTTTCACCAATATGTCCCCTAGAGCAAGGGACATAAAGGAATGAATAAAGAAATGGGATCTCATCAAAATAAAAAGCTTCTGCATGGCTAAAGAAATTTACCCTAAATTTAAAACCACATAAATATTTTCAATTTTTTGGTTATTGACTTTTGCTATAGGTCAACTGAAGTTACAGAATTTTCTGTGAAGCTGGAAATGCTCTATATCTCTGTTTAAACATGCCTAACATGACTGAGGAACCAATGTTAATTTTTTATTTTTAATTAATTAAACATTAAAATTGAATAGCCACACTTCAAGTACTCATTTACCAAACTTGATTGGTGTCTGCTGCAGCTACACTATATTTCTATTTATATACTTGAAAATATGAGTATATAGTCTATTTTAGACACTTCCAATCAAGATGGCAGCATAGGTAGTCATGGTTTGCCTCTACTCACAACCAAAACAAAATTATAACTAAAATATAGAATAACCATCACTCAGAACTGACAGAGATCAAATTGAATAGAGGTCTGACAACTATGGAGTTAAAGAAACCACATCCATCCAGACTGGTAAAAGGGACACAGATGCAGAATGGGCTGGTCCCACATCCATGTGTGGTGGATAAAAATTCTGGAGGGATATTTTGGAAGCAAGGAGTCCCAGACCCATGCTAGGACTCAGGGTTCCAGTACCAGGAAGATAAGTCACCAAAACTTCTGGCTTTAAATCCAGTGGTGATTGAGCTGGTGGAAGAAACTTCTGGAGCCCCAAGCAATTCCTCTTAAAGAATTCACACATGAACTCATGTCAGACTCACTTCCTCTGAGCTCCAGAGTCAGGGTGGGAGCATGAGGGACACCAGTGGTGTGCAAGGGGAGGCTGAAGTTCTGGCATGAAGGTAAGCAGGGGCCACTGTACCTTTTCTGGTCACTCCTCCCACAGAGCAAACCTAGTAGTTCCATTTCTAAGGTTCCATCAACCTGGCTATCAAGTCTGACCCACCTTGGAGATATCCAGAGCCTCTGCCCCAACCAATTCACTGGCCCACCCAAGACATTTTTCCATATCAATGAGTGGGCTTGGCTCATGCTCCACAATTCCTTCATCTTCTCAAACAAGGAGCAACTGGCCTCAGTGAGCCTCAGGCCAGGAACTAGCAGCCTAGATTTGCAGCCTAGATTTACATCCTGGCTTCACCTGGAAATCTCCAAGCCCAGCACAAGTAGCAACCATCTCAGATTGCTTTACAACTCAGATAGGGTGGCCCCAGGCAAAACACAGGTGAGGGCTGACATTGGCCTGCACCACATGGAACACTGCAGGGGCCAGTACACCCACTTCAGAGCACTACCATCCTGCCCCTGAACAGCTGATCCTTCATGGAGGGTGGAGGTTGGTGGTAAGTGGTCACAGCCAATCCTTGCAGCTGACTGGCCTGGGTAAATTCCTCTCATTGATCTGCCAACAGCAACCAAGGCTCAACTACAAGAGGAGGGTGTACTCAGCCTACAAGAAGGGCACACCTTGAGCACTCAGCTTGGGTAATTGGGGAGGCTGTGCCACTGGACCCTACAGGACACCTACTGCACTAGTCCACACTACCAAGACACAGAGTCAAAGCAGCTCTATCTACCTAATATGTAAAAACAAACACAGGGAGGCTGCCAAAATGAGGAGACAAAGAAACAAGGCCCAAATGGAAGAACAGATCAAAACTCCAGAAAAAGAGCTAAATGAAATGAAGATGAGCAACCTATGAGATGCAGAGTTCAAAACAATGGTTACAAGGATGCTGAAGGGACTTAGTGAGGACCTTAACAACACAAAAACGATCCAGTCAGAAATGAAGGATACACTGATTGAAGAACAATTACGGAGAAAAAAACAGTAGAGTGGATGAAGCCAGAAATCAAATCAATGATTTGGAACACAAGGAATCAAAAAACAACCAACCAGAGAAAGAAGAAAAAGTAATTAAAAAATAATGGAGACAGTGTAAGTAGTCTGTGGGACAACTTTAAGCAATCCAGCATTCACTTCATAGTGGTGCCAGATGGAGAAGATAAAGAACAACAAATTGGAACTCTATTTGAAAAAATAATGGAAGAAATCTTCTCTAATTTGGTGAAGGAAATAAACATGGAAGGCCAGGAAGCATAGAGAGTCCTAAACAAGAGGAGGCCCACCCTAAGACAAAAAGGCCCATCTTAAAACACACTGTAATTAAAATGCCAAAGGTTAAAGATAGAGATTAGGGGAGTGGGAGAATGGGTGAGAGGTGAGAGGATTAAGAAGTACAAATAAATAGTTACAGAATAGTCAAGGGGATATAAAGGAGTACAGTGTAGAAAAGGGAGAAGCCAAAGAACTTGCTGGGGAGATGGGGCGAAGGAGAAAAATCAGAACAACTACAATAGCATAATCAACAAAATATAATAAAATAACATTGCCAATGTTTTGGACAGTCAATCTGTCATTATGAAACATGTTTCATCATTTTTTAGCATGGCTATTATCTTACACTGTGACAGCGCATTAACTATAGCCATTTTCTACTCATTTGTGCTGCATGGTACATTTTCCTTCATTTTCACTGTGATGTTTACCATATTTTGCTGTGTACAAGGCACACTTTTTGTCCAAATTTTTTAGGAAACTATAAGGATGCACATATACATGAGTAGTACTAATTCTGTATCTATATAAATGTTTTAAATTATTTTATTTACATTTATGTGTTAAAAGTGTAATTCTAGAAAACAATAACAATACCTGTATGCAAAATAATACCCTGGAATACAATAACCAGTTTTGTTTCTAAGTATAAATAAATACAAAATTGAATTAAAAAATTAAAACAAAAGTTTTTTTTCCTGAAGGTGTGGGCCAAAAACATGGTTGTGTACTATACACAGGAATGCATTATACATGGCAAAAATATGGTATGCTTCTGTTAAAGGAGTGCCTATTTAAGGTAGCAGTTATTTTAAATATAAGAATTCTTCAAAATTAAATGGAAAAGTATTCTGTTTTTGCTTAATATAGTTATTAAGTTGCCATGTAATATAGTATTTTTTATATTTACCTGTGTCAATATATTATTATAATTAGTTATTAAGTATAATGCAGTTATTTAATTTATGATGAACACTACTACCATGTCTTTGAAATCTACTTTTTCATTGTTTTCTTATCTTTCACAATAAATTTCTTTTAGGAACTTCTTAATCTAACATGCTTTAAATATTTTGTAAGTGCCTGCATTTTACATGTTCTTTACTCAGTAAAATCTAACAAATTGGTAGTTTTACTTTTTCTCAAACAGTGCAGAGACCTAATATCTCCTTTTATTGGCTACTTATGCCATATTTGCTCCCTTGAATTCTAATACACATATATATGTCAAAATTTGAAACTTTACCATTAACATTTTGTCCATTCTATATTTATTTAGATGTAGCTACATAATTTTCTTTTCTTTCCTTTCTTCAAAATCGAATTTTCAATTAGAATAAGTTAGAATCTTCATCTTAGAAGGTCATTAAATATTTCCTTGAGTTAAAGTCACTTGGTATTTAATTCCCTCCATTGAAAAAAATTCCTTCAGTAGATGAGTGGATTAAAACCTGTGGTATATTTACTCAGCCATAAAAAAAAGAAGGGAATCTTACCTCTTGAGACAACATGGATAATCCTGGAGAACATTATGCTAAATGAAATAAGTCAGTCAGAGAAAACCAAATACCATACGATTTCACTTAGATGTGGAATCTAATGAACACAATAAACTAACAAACAAAATAGAAAGACTCATAGATACAGAGAACAAATGGACAGTTTTCAGAGAGGAGGAGGTCGAGAGGCTGGGAGAAAAGGTGAAAGGGCTAAACAGAAGCTTTTTAGTTTGATGTAGCTCCACTTGTTTGTTTTTGTTGTTGTTGCCTTTGCTTGTGGTGTCAAACAAAAAAAACCCACCATTACCAATGTCAATGTCAAGGAGCTTAAACCCTATGTTTTCTTTTAGGATTGTTACGGCTTCACTTTTTATGTTCAAGTGTTTAATCCATTTTGATTTTATTTTTGTATATGATAAAAGATAAGGGTTCATTTTATTCTTTTGTACATGACTATGCAGTTTTCCCAGCACGATTAAAGAACACACTACCCTTTCCCCATTACATATCTTGGGTCATTGTTGAAAATTGTTTGAACATCTATGCATGGGTTTATTTCTTGACTCTCCATTTTGTTCCATCAATCTCTATCCCTGTTACGCCAGAACCAAAGTGTTTTAATTGCTATTGCTTTATAATATAGCTTGAAATCAGAAAGAGTGGTGCCTCCAACTTTTTCTTTCCCAAGATTGCTTTGGTTATTCAGGTCTTTTGTGTTTCCATACAGATTTGTTTGTTCTGTTTATGTGAAAAGTACCACTGGAATTTTGATAGGGATTGCATTGAAACTATAGAGTGCTTTGGGTAGTATGGATGTTTTAACAGTATTATTTTTTTATATCTATGAGGACAGAACATCTTTTCTTTTATTTGTGATTTCTTAATTATTTTTCATTAATGCCTTGTAGTTTTCAACATGTACATCTTTCATCTTCTTGGTTAAATTTATTCCGAAAGTATTTTATTCTTTTCGACTCAATGATAAATGAGGTTGTTTTCTTAATTTCCTTTTCTGATAGTTTGTCATTCGTGCAGAGAAATGCAACTAATTTTTGTGTCCTGATTCTGTATTGTGTAACTATATTTAACTCTTTGTTTAGTATTGTACTAACAGGTTTTGGGGGGGGGCAAATTTAGGGATTTCTGTACTGTCAGCCAATGGCCATTGTCACCAATTTGATACCAACAGGATTCCCCAGTTCGGGGTAGGGTAAAGAAGGAAACTTTATTCAATGCAAAATAGTCCAATTGTGATACTGCACTTGAGTGAGAAAAGTTAAAAAAAAAAAAAAAAAAAAAACATGGCTGTTAGGTGACCTGGGGCCAGGCAGCCCTGCAGCCACATCTCCGTCGGTTAGACAGCTCTGTTCCTTGCTGGTCCACTTTGCTGTGCTCGACGCTGGTCTGCGTTGTGCTGCTGGACCTGCTTTGCTCTGTGCCAGTCTGCTCTGGCCTGTGCTACTCTGCTCTGGTGCTCTGTTCCAGAAAGACGTGGAGAGACATCTTAGGTGTTTCAGCTCAGCCAGGGAAATGCAGTTTTCAGGTTTCAGTGGAAAGGGAGAGTCTGGTCTCAGAGCCAGTGGGGAGCTGTCTAATATGGATAGAAGTCCCTGCCCCTGGTCCCTGATTGATCTGTCCTCATGCAAATAAGGACTCTATATCCCTGAAGTTTGATCCATCCAAAAGGCAATGTTTCAGCTGGTCACAATAGAGTCACTCTGGTTATTTGAGGCTGCACAGCTCTGACGGATAAAGAAAGGGAGAGCTTCAGTTCTATGGGTCGACACAGGATTCCAGGAATGCCTTTATAAGGGCTGGCCCGGACGGTAGAAACACAGTGCAGGCAGACATGAAGAAACGAGCAGGCTTCTTCTTGAAGTGCAGTTTGCATGAGAGACTCCTGTGTAGAAATGGCTGTTAGGCTCTATTTTTTTTTTTTTTTTTTTAATTTAGCCCATTTAGCCACCAGAAACCCTTCTTCTTAGGTGTTTCCTTTCTCGAGTTTCACAATACATAACACCATGTCATCTGCAAATTAAAACTATTTTACTTCTTCTTTTCCAATCTAGATGCTTTTTATTTCTTCTTCTTGTCTCATTGCTCCGTGTAGGACTTCTAGTAGTATGTTGAATAAAAATGGTAAGAGTGAGCATTTTTGTCTTGTTTCTCATCTTAGAGGAAAAAACTTTCAACTTTACACAGCTGAGTATGATGTTCATATGATATTTTTCTGTAAAAATGATTGCTTTTATTTTTACTTGTTTATTGTATTGATAGGGGACTCAAGACCTGCAAAATTTCAGTTTAAAGAAAAAGTTATTAAGCCTAGCAAATGATGTATATGTTAAAGCTTTTGTTTCAGAAACTGCAGATAAGGCCCATCCTGGCTCCTGGGAAACAGCTGGCCTCCTGGGGCGCTGGCTGGAGATTACCGCCTGGGGACAAGTTGGAGGCTTCCAGGCCTTTGTTTCAATGAGGAGACAGACCTTTCCCCTCCCCTTGGGACAGCACTGCCCAGAAAACAAATGCTGCAAGTCCTCCCTGAATTTCAAAGCCCTCACCGCACCTTGTTTGTCTTCCCCCACCTCCCTTATAGCATAATATAACCAAAGACACTGAAATTGAGAACAGGCTGACAGTGACCAGAGGGGAGAGGGGAGGGAATTTCAGGGGAAAAGGGGAAGAAGGGTTTAGAGCAATAAGTATAAAAAACACATGGACAAAAACTATGGGGAGTGGAAAGGGGAAGGAGGTGGGGAGGGCTAGGGTGGTGGGCTAGGATGGGAGTAAAAGAAAATTGTACAAGATCAATAATTAAAAAATACTGATAAAAATAAAAATTAAAAATTAAAAAATAAATAAAAATTCTGGCCAGGAAAGAGAAGGGAAGATGGTTTGTTAGGGTACCACCATCTTCTCAGATCGCTGGCCATCTGAATAAAGTGCTCATAAAAGATTCAATCACTGTCATTGCTTATTGGATTTGGTAGTGACAGGCAGCCTGAACGCCGGTGTCTTTTCTGGTTACAGTATTTTTCCATTTCCATTTAGTCCCCTTCTACTCTCCTCCTCCCTAAAATTGCCACTGTTGTCCATGTCCATGAGTCCTTTTTCCTTTTCGCTGAATTCCCCCACCTGCTACCTACCCTCTTATCTATCATCCTGTTCTCTACCTATGAGTCCGTCTATATTTTGCTTGTTAGGTCAGTTTCCTCATTAGATTCCACCTATGAGTGAATTCATATGGTATTTGTCTTTCTCTGACTGGCTTATCTCATTTACCATAATGTTCTCCAGGCCCATCCATATTGTCACAAAGGGTAAATTTTTCTTTTTTATGGTCAAGTAGTATTCCACTATATTTTATCCCCTCATCTGATGACCACTATATGATTTTTATCCTTTATTTTATTAATATGGTGCATCACATTTATTGTTTTTTAGATTTTGAGCCATCTTTGCATCCCAGAGATAAATGTGACTTGATTATGATATATAATGCTTTTGAAGTACTGTTGACTATTTTGCTAATATTTTGTTGAGGATTTTGCATTTATTTTTATCAGGGATATTGTCCTGTAATTTTCTTTTCTTGTGGTGCTTTCCTGGATTTGGCATCAGGTTACTGTTAGCCTCATAAAATAATTTTGGAAATGTTTTCTCCTCTTCAATTTTTTGGGAGCATTTGAAAAGGATTGGTATTAATTCATCTTTAAATATTTGGTAGAATTCACTATCAAGACATTTTTTCCACTGTTCAAAACAGTTTCCACCCACCAATTTTGATGCCTTTTAATGCTTCTGCCATTTTTGTTTCACCTGTTCCACATCGGCAAAGTGTTTCCCTTTAAGGAAATTTTTCATACAGGAAAACAAACAAACAAAAAGTCTCTTGGCGTGAGATCAGGTGAATAGGGAGGGTGGGACATGGGGGTCATGCCTTTTTTGGTCAAAAACTGCTGAACACTCATTGCGGTGTGGGCAAGTATGCTTGTAAATCACCCATCATGAAATTGGCAAATGCGTTGAAAGAGTCTTCAAAAGAATTCACTGAAGCTGAACATAGCCTCTCACAACAACACCAGCTGGTACACTGATACAGATGGATTCCTGAAACATTCACTTAGCAGGGGAAGCTTGTACTACAAGAGTCCCGCCCTGCAGAAGATAATTCCTGGTTTCTTTATGTGTGTGTGTATGTTTATAATCTGTTATAGTTGTTTGGCCTAATGTATAGTTCAAGTCGGTATTTTTTCTTTATTTTGTTGAATTAGCAGAAATTTTTGTCTTGTAGCTCACTGAGCTTCCTTAAAACAGCGATTTCGAATTCTTTATTGGTTAAAACACTAGTCTCCGTGTTTTGGGGTAGAGTTACTGAAAAATATTGTGATTCTTGGTGGTGTCATTTTAATAGGGAACCCAAGACCTGCAAAACTTTAGCTTAAAGAAAAAGTTATTAAGCCTAGCAAGTAATGCCTATGTTAAAGTTTTTTGTTTCAGAAACTGTAGATAAGGCCCATCCTGGCTCCTGGGAAAACAGCTGACGTCCTGGGGCACTGGCTGTAGATTACCGCCTGGGGACAAGTTGGAGGCATCCAGGCCTTTGTTTCAATGAGGAGACAGATGCTATCCCTCCCCTTGGGACAGCACTGCCCAGAAAACAAATGCTGCAGCTTCGCTCACCTAATTCTCCCTGAATTTCAAAGCCCTCGCTGCACCTTGTTTGTCTTCCCCCACCTCCCTTATAAAAATTCTGGCCAGGAAAGAGAAGGGAAGATGGTTTGTTAGGGTACAAACCCACCATCTTCTCAGATCACCAGGCATCTGAATAAACCGCCCATAAAAGATTCAATCGCTGTCATTGCTTATTGGATTTGGTAGTGACAGGCAGCCCAAATGCTGGTGTCTTTTCCGGTTACAATTTTTCATGCCCTTGAAGTTTGTGTTGTTGCTGTCTTTTGTCTCTTTGTATTTGAAGTAGCAATCAACCCCTCCAATCTTTTTTGTACAGATCCTGCCTCAAGTTTATTTGTACAAAAAGCACAGGAGGACACCAGCTCCAAGCAGACAGCAGACCAGGAGTCACAACAGTCCTTCCATCCTTGCATTGACAGACAGGGGTCTCTACTGTGAAGAATTTGTGGGGACCTGGGCACATTTGGGAGCCTGAGCCTGACCTTAAACCTCAGCCTGAGCCTCAGATATAGCTGCAGCTGCAGCCACAGCCTGGGCCTGGGTTTGAGCTTTGACCTTGGACTTTGGCTGGCAGAGCCTGAGACCCTTGGCAATGCAGGTGTGAGCACCATTTCCTATGCTTGGGGTGAGCATTATAGGCAAGTCGATTGAGCTTGCGGCTGCCACCCTGTGGGATCTTGGACTTGACCTAGGTTTCACTAAGGCCCTGATAGCCTTGGCACATGCACTCACAGCCTTGGTATTGCTGGCCTGCATCTTGTTCGGGTCTTTTTCATGGTGCTTTTTGGCAAAGTGCATGTTCCTCAGGAACTTAGGGTATATCCCCTTAAGATCAGGGTTTCCTGATGCAGTTTCTCTCCCATTTTTGGGACTGGTTGTGTGTGGTATGGTTCTTTGACTTGGCCATATCTGTCCTGAAGCCTGCAGCTCCCAAAGCTCCTGGGGCCAGAAGAGCTCTTGTAGTTTTTTCTAACTTCTTTGGGAGAGAATTTTCTTCCATCACCCCTGCTGTAACAGAGAATGAAAAGCATATCATCTTTTCATAGTATTGTATTAACCAGAATTAATCATACTAAGAAACTAACAAGTCTGTTGGAACAAAAACAGGAACCAGATTTTTTGTTAACCTCTATTTTAGCCTCTATTGTAGTACATTCCATGGATCAACAGTTCTAGTTTCCATCCAGATAGATGCTGACCATCGCAGGGATTCATTCAGCTGATGCAGAAGGATTCAACGGCAAGACTTTGGTTGGAACCAGACAGATCACTGCCACACAACCCCACTTCCTTTCCCTCTTCTTATAAAAGCCCCCCAGCTTGACCACAGACGTCAAGATGGTTTTTAAGACAAGAGGCCACCATCATCTTGGGTCACCAGCACCTGAATAAACCTCTTTTTTTTTTTTTTTTTTTTTTTGTCAGCTCTCGTCTCACAAGTATTGGTTATCACTGTGGTAAGCAGCTGAACCTGCATTTGGTAACACTGCTAGTGATTCTGAGGCTTTCTAAGACCTTTCTATGAGTGTGCCTACTGCACACTTCTTGCCCCCTCTTGTGGCAGAGCTTTTAAACTTGTTTACCTTATCCCAATCCTGCAATGCACCGGGCTGGGTGCTGAAAGACTGCCTTTTGTTTTCCCAAATGTCCCTCTAAAGATCAAGTTTGTGGCTTCTCCTTAGTTTGCAGAGTCAACAGGAGTTTCTGCACTTGCTCACTCGCCATCTGTTAAAGCTCTCTCTCTTCACCGCTGTTAGAGCGCCCACAGGGAGGTGGCTACAGGATGTGGATGTGTTTAAGCAAACTGCATTGAGGACTGGCGGTGCCCACAGACTGGTTGAGTTGATCCACAAGTGAGACACTGCCAGCAGCTCATGCGCACGCGTTCTGATGGCGTTCAGGACACAGACAGTAAGATCTGCATCTCTTAATGCCCTCTGAGAGTCCTTTCTGTTGCTTTCTCAGCCTCTACGTGCCCCCTATTTAGGCACCTCACGATTTAGGAGTCCAGATGGGATGAGAAATGAGTCTCTTTTTTTGGCAGCATCCTACACAGCTAGTGAGGCAGGGTGCTCGCTCACACTCTAACTTTTCCCAGTGAGAGAAATCATGGGCAGTAGCAGCGTTGCTTTGGTAGAAGGGTAATGTGGGTAAAATCAAACTGCTCCTTTTACTCTCTCTAATGCATCTTAAGTCATATTTCTTTTCTCCAATGGTGTGTTGGAACTTCTCCTCTGGAGATCTGGACTTCCACATGGGCCATCTTGTCCATGAGAGATTGCCCACCGCAGTGTTTTCAAAGATTCTCTGATTCCAGTGGAGAGGGGCTGAAGCTGGTTCCTAGGCAACAACTGGGATGGAGTTCTCAATTTCAAATCATATGTGACAAACACCAAGAATAGTCAAGACAATGTTGATGCGGCATATGATAGAATATGTTGGTATTAGTTCAAGGAACTGAATGAAGTTTTGATTTTGGAAAAAAAAAAGAATGCCTACAGATACACTGGACAATAAATATGTGGCAGCAGAGGGAGCATTGCAGACCCTGAGAAAAGAATGGGTCATTCAGTAAAGGTGACGGGAAAAAATCATTCCCTGTGAAAAATATTGACTGTCAAAGATCTAATTATGAAAGAAGTCCTCACACGCTGAATAGAAAATATAGTAAAGTGCTTCAAGACCTTTATTAAGGATATATTTCTCAATCAAATTCCCAAATAACCAGATTATAAATGAAAATAATGCTATAAAGGAAAACTCAATAAACACCCTATTTTCTGGATGAGAGAAGGCATCATTAAAATTGGAGAGCTGCACCCAGACCAGCACAGGTTACACCGTCAGCGGATGGAGTGCTGGGGGTCACCCACAGCTGATCAAAGGAGACTGTTGTTCCATGTTCAGGAATTTTTGAGGGCCAGTTGTTTAACACAGTTACTACTAAAAATCAATTATATAAGCGTAAAATATGATGAATTATGTTAATAATAAAAGAAATAAATACTCAAAACTCATTACTTTTTAGTTACTTTGTTAAATTTACTATACTTATAAAGTCATTTGCTTCTTTTATGTCTGAGTCATGGAAATATTATATACTGGTGTAATACTACAGATCTTTCCTTTCCCAGTTCTGTAGTCACTGGTAAAATGTTAGTTGCTTTTAACTCACTCTGGTCAGAGTATTTACACAATTAAAATTGGCAAAGACTACAAATGAATTCCCTTCACCAAAGAGCTGGTTAGTAAACATTTTCTGACCTGCCCTGGATGTACTTGAGAATAGATTCTATCTGGAATATACAAATTGTAATCAATTTAATTAAAAAAAATTAAACAACTAAATGTAAAATGAGAAAATATGTAGAGAGAATTTACGGAGAAGTAGCTTAGGATACCTCATCAATATATTATTATAAAAGTTAAATATGAGTAATAGTAATATGGAAAGGCAAACTAAAAAACTCTGAGACAATTTGGTAGCCATGATATTAGGAAAATTAAGATTGTAGATTTCAAGTCATGGGAATTATGTGGACAAATAGAAGATCTCGTATAGTTCTGCTTGTGGTAACAGTAATACAAAAATTTTGGAGAGCAATTTGTCAATATGTAAGACGTTTTGAATATATCTATCCAGTACCCAATAAACACACTTCTAAGTACTTACTCTCGAGACACTCTCCTGTTAATGTGATTAAGGAGAGGTATTAAAGAATACTCAAGACAGAGTGATAGCAAAAAGAAAAATAATAGAAGAATCTAAAATACCCTTAGATGAGAAGTAGGTAAAATATTATACTATATTCAAGAACACACTATATTTTACGTCAAATAGATCATTAAAAATACAAAGAACACACACTAATATTTGCTCTGCACTGTCTAGCACACACCATTCTCTGTGCCACAGAAATGTGAGGGAACAAGACAAACCTCCCGTTCTCTCAGTGTCTCTGTTCTGATGAGAAAGAAATATAAAAAAAAAAACAACAAAATAAACCTGGTAGGATAAGTGATACAAGTAAAATGAACTAAAGTAAGGTAAACGACATACTAAAATAGGTAACAGTGTATTTAGGAAAACAACTTTAAAAGATGTTTAAACAGAATTTGAAGAAAATAATGCATCTATTGAGGAAATGAGAATGAGTAATAAAAACAAAGGTCTTTAATTACAAATAAATAGTTTTACTGAGGAACTATAATTAAAACAGGCTAGAAAGATAGAAAGGGAGTAGAGAAAAAAGATTATATTGACGATTTGACCATTTCAGAATATTAAAAAAACAGAAAATATGTACAGATTTTGAAAGGTGTTTTTAGATGGTTTGCATTGTTTGACTGCATCACCCTCTGACTGATAAATGTGAGTCACTGCAATAAAAGTTACAAACATGTCTTTAATAATCTAAAACCACATTTAATTACAGGGAAATATTTTTGACTTCTACTTTTTAAATCACAGTTGGGGACTACCACTTAAACATTTCTTAATGTTAACTTTAGGAACACTTAAAATTTCTTTTTAACTCATCTTCTGGACATTTCTATGAAAAAAATCTGCAAACAATAGAGTGTTCTTTAAATAATATATCTAAAATTAAAGAGACTTAGAAACTGAACTTTTGTGTTTTAAATCAAAAAAACTAAAGTCCACAGGGTTCGTTTGAATTTTAAATAAAAATCTATTAAAATACCCACTGGACTTTCACCTTAATACATACACATGTTAAGTCATCATCACCTCCTTAAGCTGGTTACACTAGCATCCTCTGTATTAGTGGTGCCACTAGCATACCATTCAGCAAAACTGGAAACATATATTCACGCTATGCTTCCCCACACCCCATTCTTTCTTTCACCTAATGTCAGATTTTATTTCACAATGTCAGTTCACTTTCTTAATTCCTAACATCACAGTTCTGACTAAAAACACCACTTCTACTGTCCGTAAGTATGGTTCTTGTTTGTTCTTTTTTGTTTTTTTATTGTATTTTTTCAATTACCCCTTACACTCCCCTTACCAATGCAGACATGCTGTTGTCCATGTCCATGAGTTCTTTTTCTTTTTTGCTCAATCCCTCCACCTCCTAACCTCACCCCTACACAAGCTGACAAGCTTGCTCTCCATCTACGAGTCTGTCTCTGTTTCACTGGTTAGTTCAATTTGTTCATTGGATTCCACATGTGGGTGAAATCTTACGGTATTTTTCTTTCTACGACTGGCTTATTTCACTTAGCATAATATTCTCCAGGTAAATCCATACTGCTGCAAAAGATAAAACTTTTCTTTTTTTTTTTTCTTTTACAGCCGAGTAGTATTCCATTGTGTAAATATCCCATAGTTGTTTTATCCACTCATCTGCTGATGGACACTTGAGCTGCTTCCATATCTTGGCAATGGTAAGTAATGCTATAATGAACAGACAGGTGCTTGTATTCTTTCAAATGAGTATTTTGTGTTGCTTCTGATATATTCCTAGAAGTGGGATGACAGGGACAAAAAGAAGATCCATTTTTAATTATTTGAGGTATCTCCCTACTACTTTCCACAGTAGCTGTCCCAATCTGCATGCCCACCAACAGGACAAATGAGTTCCCCTTTCTCCAAATCCTCACCAGCACTTGCTGTTTGATGATTTATTGATGATGACCATTCTGACAGGTGTGAGGTGATATGTCATTGTGGTCTTTATTTATATTTCTCAGAAGATTAGTGACATTGAGTATCTTTTCATATGTTTATTAACCATTTGTATGCCCTCCTTGGAGAAGTGTCTATTCAGGTCCTTTACCCATTTTTAATTGGGTTGTTTGTTTTTTGGTGTTGAGTTTTATAAGTTCTTTATAAATTTTGGATATTAACCCATTATCAGATAAATCAGTTGTCCTTCAAGTAGGTCAAAATGCCTACCCAAAACATGGAAATCTGACCTTGTCAACCCTTGCTTAACACTTCTCAAAGGGTTTCTACTGACAACATGTACTATTCAGGCAACATAACTTAGTTTGTTCATCTTTCTTCTTCTTGCTCACACCCATTTCTTGTCATTCTAGACTGTTCTAGGCTCCATCCTCATAACCCCACTTAACAAACCAACACTAGTAGACTGCATAGAATTGTCTTTATTGACATTCTTGACTCTTTCTTCTATACCTTTGACATTTCTACCTTCAGTTCTTGTTCTGTTTTAACCCCACTCATCTTGATAGCTAACATATTTTTTAAAATAGTCCTCCCAAAATCACCTCATCAAGGTTACCTCCCTAACCCCATTTTCTTATTAGTTGACATTGGCAATCCACTGTGAAATTGTCATCTATGATCTTATCTTCCATGATAACCAATAATTGTGTCTACCACTGCAAATTACATATGTATTTAAAATTATGTGTTTATATCTATATCTTCAATCGATTATCAACAATTACATGACAGAGACCATGCTTTATCCTTTATCCAAGCATGTATGTCCATTGCAAAACAACACGCTTGCCGCACAGACATTCTAAATAGTTACTAACTCAAAGAGCAGACAGGAAACAGTCTTCATAAAACATTAATAATTTTATATTTATTTATTTACATATTTTGTTGTGCTATGGTGGTGCTGTGTACAAAAATAGAAAAATATAACACAGTATAGAAAGGATCCAGGAGATTGGTTAAAACCACAGAAGAAACATTGTAAACTTTTAGTGGTTATTCTCTTCCTCTCCAAGAGGGTAATTTAAGAATTGCAGAGTTTAAAGAACACGTATTTTTATTCCTGTGTATACAAATGAATGTAATAGTGATACAGTAAGAAATAGTAAGTTAATTAGAATTATACCAACTTCTATTAGGTGATTTTTTTTAAAGGAAGCTGTGATGGGAGTTCTGATTTCTACCCAGATCAGCAGCTAACGAGCCTTTTTCCTTTGGGAAGGTGTTGTCTGATACCCGGGTCTATCTCCATAGCCACTCGGGGTAAGCAGTGTTCAAATTCTGTGACATCTACAACATTCTATGATTCTTCGATATTTAAAGTACTGAAGTAAATACAAAATCCATTTGCATGAAAGATGTAGAGATTGTGAATGGTAATTTCCTTTCATGAATGTGTACATTACCCTTATGGTAGGAAAGAGAAGGTTAAGCGCAAGAAATTAAATAATCAAAGAAAAATAACCATGGTGCTTGTGGAAATTTGAAGTCATCTGACTAGTAATTCATGCATGTGATTTACTTCAAAGTGCCTTTGAAAAGATTTACTACTTACATGACTGATTCTTTACCAATTTTAAGAAAACACCACAGGGGGAAAACTTTTCTGTTCCATTACATGATAGATGGGTATTTACAGACTTCCAGCATGGGCTATGTTAACATAACGAAAACATTTCTTTGTGAAAGAAATGACTCCTCAGTGGAATTGCTTATTTTCAGAATTAACAAAAGATCATCTGAGATGGGGGCTAAGAAATCATTTGTCCCTGACCAGTTCATGAAATGGTGCCAGGCAATTTTAGTTAGCAGCCGAGATGGTGGCCTGCTCTTCCTGCTGTCCCAACAAGGTGCACATTCAAGATTAATGGGATCTCCGTCCTGTGCTCGTCCTGTTACGCTGCCTCAGTTGGCACTGTAAGTGCCTCGCCCAGTGCATCATACTTAGCTGGATGTTCTGAATCAATATTTTAGGTTCTGACTAAATAGGGCCCTAAATACATATCTCTTCTAGTATGTGTGCAGATTTTTTTACTGTTTTATCGCTCAGCGTGTCACTTCAGCTTCAGTACGCCCATGCATGTCCAGACTCAGCTCTCTTTCTTTCAGAGCCTTTGATTTACTTCATTGCTCATATGACTTTTAGAATTTGTCCTTTGACGTGTCTTTTATTAATTCAAACACATTTACAGAATAGTTGAGGCTACGACAGTTTAATTTTGTCATAACCACCCATCTTACGATTTTATTTCCAGACAACTCTCCGATAAACACTTCTAACCACATAGTTTCATGTGTCACAACTTGAAGTGAGCATCCTGCCAAGAAGACTGTTTCTCACCACAAGTGGCAGTGTGGTCTCAGCATCTTCTCCCCTTGCGGTAGGTGCACAGGAAGGACTTAACACATGCTAAGCCATGTAAGTTAACCCATATTTCATTTGCCAGAAGGTCAGTTGATTAGGCCTTGGTGGTATGGTATTCTCACTTAAGAAATATAATTTCTAAATATTTCACTGAGGTGTTCGTGGTTGTTCTCAAATTACTTGACCCAACCTGTTTGCAAAACATCATAACTTTCTTTCTCCAGTGGCAGAAGAGGTCAGAAAATACACATGAGGCTCATACATGTATCTTTGTAGTCACATTATTTTTCCACATAAATTAATTTTGTTGGTTTTGTTGTCTTTATTAGAAAGTGTGTTTTCAGAGAGGAATGTCATGTCATTTTTTGCAATTTCAAATATCACTGAAGCATCACTAATGTTCAGTAAATCCTCAATAGGTTTTACATTATGACGGATGCAGAGTGAGTCAATACTCAGCAATGAGAGTTAAATTAAATTTCTTTATACAAGTATTTATTTATGCAAGTAACATTTATTTTGAATTTCACTCCTCCTTTTTAATTTTTTTTTAACTCAAGCTCCTGAACTCAGAATGTGCCTCTCTCAAAATCCTTAAAGCTGAGTATTAGTTAGAATTATTGTGATGATCATTTCCAATACATATAAATATAGATTCACTTTTTGTAAAGCTCCAACTAATATGATGTTATATGTCAATTATGACTCAATAAAATATAAGTAACCTTTGATTTTAATACATTTATTTTGATTATCTATAGCTGAATAAAGAAAGAGTGCACCTCACAAGTAATAAGCATTCCTTGCTTTCACATATTCTATTCAACCACTCAAGAAAAATGAAATTTATCTTGTTGTGTAATATTTTCAAAAACTTTCTTGAGGTTCAAACTTCAAGAATTCCTCATTTCTTGAATAATAGTTGTTAGAAACACAAATATACAGAGAGACACACTTCTGATCAGAAAGGGAATATCCTATTTCTTGTAAAAAAAAATTAGGCATGTCTTGAGTTCCCAATTTAAAACTGAAACAAAAAATGTTCAATCAATTTGATCCCTAATAGAAATATGAGAAACATTACTCTAATCTCATTTTCCTCTGGAAAAAAACAGCACAAATCACGGGACTTCCTTCTGCCTTTTTAGTATACAGAATTTTTGCTAATTGATGAAATAAATGTTAGGTCCTAACATCATCTCATGACTTTAAAATGATTAATTCAGTGATGAAAATCATCCCAGGGTTTTGAGAAATAAGTGTTAAAATTAATCTCTTTCTGAATCAAAAGTTTTATATAAATGTAAAACTTTTGGTTGGTTGTAAGTACTGTGTAAAAAAAAACCCAAGACAATTAAATTTTTAAATCATCATCCTGTGCACATGCTATTATAAATTTAATGGAATCAAGTATGCTGTGGATCGTGTAAGTTAAAAACATATAGAGATATTTTTCTGTATATGAACATACATATATATACACTCAAACATAAAGGCATATATGTATGTCTACATATGTGTCATTGCATGATCTTTTGTCTGGATTGTTTACTTTGACATTCTCAAGGCCTAGAAAAGTACCTAGCAATTGGTAGTCACTAAAAATATTTGTTGAATAAACTTGTTTATTGTCGAAGTTGAAACAAACTACCACAAAAAATTGTTTTTAATTCCTTTCTTAGTATATATTAAAATTTTGAGTTTAACTTTATTTTTCCTTAAATTTTATAGCATTTTATTATCTTTTGAGTAAATGTGTGAGTAAATGGACATCAGTAAGATGTCTACTACACCAGTCTTTTTAAGTGGTGTTGCCTCTCATTTATTTGCTTGGTTTTTTATGCACATCAGGGGTGTGCATTGCGGTTTCTAGTATTTCTGCATATGACGTGTGTATGCATAGGTCTATTTTTATTTTTTGTGTTGCTACAAAAAATTTTCCCAGCTCTAAGTATTTAATACTGTCTTATTTTCTATTTTATCTGCAATGCTACCTCATATATTATTTTCATGCATGCATGTGACTTTCTCATGTCTGTATATTTTCTCTTTTTCAGTTTGTTAATTTCTCTGTGTTCTCATATCACTTTGTCTTAATTAATGAAGTTTTAGCAAGTTCTTAATGTCTAGCTGGGCAAGGCCTCCACCTTTTCTTTTTCTTCAATAGTTATAGGCTACTCTTGGCTTCTTGCAGTTTAATGTTATCCCTTGTAAGGTTCATAACAAAGCTTGCTATATTATTTGGAATTGATTTGGCTCCTCAAAATATTTTAGGATCATTGAACTATTATTAGCTCCAGTATTCTTATCAAAATTTAATTATTTTTGAAAATACTTTTATAAAATTACATAATGAGTTCCACGTAGACGTTAACAAAGTTAGGAGAATGATCTTTACATGTGGAAATTAAAAACAGAAATTCAAATAGAATTTTCACCCTTATGAGTTTTGTATTCTTATGCAAGGCACTTACAGTATGTGATCCATAACTTCACTTACAAAATAGAATAAATTACATCTGTTGCTTTACAGTGTTTCTATTGTGGTTGTTAATGATATAAACTTTGTTTCTATTTATTATTGACCTTCAATATAATAGTGTTTGAAAATTAATGCTACATTAATTACACCGATATTATTTCTATTAAGTGACCATTAAATTGTTTTTATTATTTATGTAGAGAAACATATCATCAGCAAAAGAATTTAAGTTCCTATGCCTTTCATTTCCGGTGGTTGTCTTAAATGTGCTAAAGAATCTCCACAATGATGTTGAAGAGAAGTGGTATTAGTGATCACTTTGCCTTCAGGATTTTCTAAAAGACCATTAATATCTTGAAGTTAAGAATGATGTTGCCATTTGCAGCGTCTATCACAGTGGACAAAACAAGGTAACAACCACAGTTCTCTTCAGTAGATGATTAGGTAAAGAAGATGTGGTACATACATACAATAGAATACCACTCAGTCATAAAGAAAGATGCAATACAACCATTTGGGACAATGTGAATGGACCTTAAGAATATTATGCAAAGCAAAATAAGTCAGACAGAAAAGGCTAACAAACATTTAATTTCACTTCTATGTGGGACATAAAATGGAAACTCATAGACCCAGAAAACAGTATGGTGATTACCAGAGAGAATGGGGGGCAGGGGTGATAAAGCATAAAGAGGGTCAAATATATAGTGATGGAAGTTGATTTGACTTTGAGAGGTGGGCACAAAATGCAATATACAGATCGCGTGTCATGGAATTGTACACTTGAAAACTATATAATCTCATTAACTAGTATCACTCCAATAACTTTAATTTTAAAATAAAATAAAGTAAAACCTACTCTAAGAAAAAGAATGATGTTTATATAGATCAGAGAGGGGGAAAGGCAGAAAACTGTACTTCAACAACAATAAAATGAAAAAAGAAAAAGAAAAAGAAACTGTGAGGCAGATGCTGGTGAAAAAGGAAAGAGGTTTTATTCAGGTGCCATGTGATCTGGGAGAATGAGATCCCAGTCTCAAAGGTCATCTCCTACACAAATCCAAGAAAAAGACAGTATTTAGAGTTCCTTCTCCCATTTAGAACACAGTGTTTTGAAAACTAAAGGCAGTCATAGGGCCCATCCACATAGCATAACTTGTTCCCCTCTGCTGTTCATTTCTGATCCCCTCCCGGAGCTTCATGTGGGCCATGCAGTAGCTAGGACTGCGAGGTTGTGAGCTCCCAGGAAAGAGCATGTGCCTGCACAGGTGAAGGCCTCACAAGGTCAGCCAGAGAGAGGGGGAGAGATTCCTTCCTGGAGGCCGCGGGACACATGGAGAGAGCAGCCCGCATCACGTGAGTCTAGGTCATGAGGAAGAGAAAAAGAGGGTGTTTCTTTGTTCCCCTGGGATTATATTAGCTTGTGTGTGTGACGGACCAGGTGCTTTTTCAAAGTGACCAATAAGCTTCCCAAGCTTTTGCGTGCTGCTGGTGGGTCCACCTCCCCTTCCATCCTTTATCTCTTCAGGCTAGACTGACAAACCTCTTTGGTCCGTCACCTCCCCCTGCCACCATTTGACTTCTATGGGACATGTGCCTGCTTCCCCTAGTTCCCACCCACAATCTGGGACCCAAGGCCAGATGGGGACTTTTTCCTCTATCCAATTATCTTACTGGCCTTGAAGGCTCTCAGTGTAAGAACTTTCCTGGTCACAATCTTAGCTGGTGGGTTAAACTCAGCTGGCTCCAACTGACCTTCCACCAGTAATGCTAATGCTATTTATTACTCATCTACTTAAATTCTCTTTTGATATATGTACTAAATCTTGATATTTTTCCTCATCAAGTTTGAGAGAACTGCACAAGTATTACAGTTATTAACCCTCAGATAAACTTGATACAAGCTTTTCCCCAGTCTATTACATTATGTTTTTATTATGAATAAAGCTAAAATTTTATATATTCAAAAAAATTAAAATAAAATGGGTATCAAGGTAATTCTAGGTTTAGTGAAAGAAATAAGAACTATTCTGTTTCCCCCCTTACTGTTTAGAAGAGTTTGTATAAGTTACAATGATCTCTTTTTTGAAATTTATACATCCCCTATGAATATGATTTGGCTTTTATGTTATTAATATGAAAAATTTTGAATAACCTAATGATCTCATAAATATTCTAGCTTTATCAAACTTTGCCAAAGCCACTTGTGCCTGTGTAAATCTTATCTTACTCATATCATACATAGTAAATACAGTGTCTATCTGTTTTATTGGCTGAAGATTATTGCCTAAAATATCTTGTCGATTAAATGAAGCGTGGATTTACTGATTTCAGTTTTGTTTTCATGTGCATCTGTTTAGTGAGAGTTAGTATGAGTGACTGCTGTTTCAGCTATTTCCTTCTAGCAGGGATGTTCAACCTTTTGGCATCTCCAGGCCACCTGGAGGAAGAAGAGTTGTCGTGGGCAACATATTAAATACACAAACACTAGCAAAAACAGATGAACCAAAAAAGGTTTTAAGTAAATTCACAATTTTGTTTGGAGCCACGTCCGTAGCCATCCTGGGCTGCATGTGCGGCCATGGGTAGGACACATGCCACTCTACAGTTTTCTTTGTTTTGTTCCTCAAAGTGACTTACGTGTTATTTATTTCATTATTTTTACAGTAACATACAAAAGACGCTCCAAGCACTTATTTTGTAAATAAACTATTTCTGAATAATTTTAAAGTTACAATAAGTTGTAAAGGTGGCACAGGGAGTTCGCACACACCCTGTATGTCCAGTTTCCCTTACTGATGACAGTTGCCTAACAACAGTTAAGTAAGCGGCACGTTTGACAGAGGGTGAACTGATGTTGATACACTTTTGTTAAATAAAGAATTCATTACATTCACATCTTCTTAATGTTTGCCTAATGCCCGATTTCTGTCCATTATCCCATCCATTACATTTAGTCCTTATATACGTTAAGGCTCCTTTGGCTGTAACAGATACTTTGTCATTTTTTAATATAACAAAAATTGTGAGTAGCTAGAAATCAGAACATTAAGACATTGGTTGATTATGTTGTTCTTCTGACAAAATTTGGTGGTATGGTTTTGATAATGAAGGGGGAGTAATATATTAAGTGATATCCATAAGGAAAAAGGAAAAAAGGACCATATTTAAGATTAGAGGTTCATCTGAGACACCCACATATCTAAAAAATGAAATAATATTGGCCATAATTTTATCATTTGTAAGCTAAGCATATCATGGCTTACCATGCAATTTTTATTTAGGACTTTATTTTGTGTAATTAAAAGAATGTATGTGACCACATTGCAGACACGCATATGTCTTTATGTTTGTGTGCATATATATGCATGTTCATAAACATAAAATATTTCTCTGTGTTTCAACCTACATAATACACCTTACTTGATGCCACTCAACCTTATAATAGCATGTACACAGGATGATTTAAAAGTTTATTTGATTTTTCTCCTCTTTTTTCACATGGTGCTTACACCATTTTGTTTTGTTTTGTTACTCATTTATTGCTAATCATGTTGTTCACCCAACACCTTTATAAGAAACAATCCTTTTGAACTGTTATACTGACCTGTATGGTGCCATTCAAAACCATTGTCCTACAGGTTCTTTTCCCAGGATGCTCCTGAAGCTCACAGAGAAGAACTTTTATATAATAAGAGTATTGAATGTCTCCAGGTCTTAATACTATTAGTACCCACCCTAGTAAATGTTGAAGACAACCACCAATCACCAGACAGGATCTCAATGTCAGTCAATAAGAATATGGGGATGGGGTTATGCTAAACTTTTTTATTTTTGATTCAGAAAGAGATTATGTATTTCACTATCTGTTTCTTGAAACTTTGGTACACATTTCAACACTGAATTCATAATTTTTAAGTCATAAGATGATGTTAGGACCTAACATTTATTTTGCCACTTAGCAAAATGTTCCATGTACTGAAAAGGCAGAAGGAAGTACTGTGGCTTATGCTGTTTTTTTCAACAGGAAAATGATATTAGAATAACGTTTCTCATATTTTTCTCAGAGGTCGGAATTGATTGGACGTTTCTTGTCTCGGTTTTAAATTTGGAGCTCAAGACATGCCTAAATTTTTCACATGAAGCAGGACATTCCTTCTCTGATCAGGTGTGTCTCTCTGTGTTACGTGTTTCTGAAACTATTACTCAAGAAATGAGGAATTCTTGAGGCTTGACCTCAAGAAAGTTTCTAAAAATATTTACACAAGGTAATTCTAATTGTTTCTTGAGTGTTTGAAGAATTGCTGAAGGCAAGGGATACTTCTTACTTCTGAAGTATACTCTTTCTCACTTTATTCAATGATAAATAATTAGTATAAACTTATTAAATAATCAGAAGTTATGATGTTGCTATAAGATGAAGTCTTGTCTCTAAACAAAACTATAAGAATGAATCTTTACATTTGGGAATAAAAAATTGAATTTCAATTTGAATTCTCACTTTTATGAATTTTGTGCTCTTATGCAAGGTACTTCGTTTATGTAATACATAACTTTATTACCATAATAAAACAAATTATATCTGTTGTTTTCAACTATCATGTTTAAATCTGAAACAGATTTTATTTTGAAACCTAAGCACTATGCATATTTATTAAATAGTTATTTTTCTGAGAGCTTTGCTACACACTGTATGATGTTACTACACAAATAGAAAATTCTTTTTGCAAAGGATATGCTGAAACTAATTATCACTAAATTAAATAAACAAGTATAAACAGAACACTCTGTGTTGTCACTCAATATCAGTGATGCAAAACTGTTTTCCGTTAAGTATCTTGATGTAGGCAAATTTAAAAACTCATTATGCATATTTAGTTTTTTAAGCAAGATAAATTTAAGAAATTAATTTACCTGAACTTACATAAATTATTCTTTTCATTCATTCCTTTTAAAATATATTCCTGGAGGAAATTTTCTGTATTCCCACTTTCTAATCAAAGTATATCATTTCACCACAAAGAAAGAAAAGAAAAAAAGAGTGATTTTATTTTATTCAGGAACCTTTATAAACTGAAGACTTCAGATTCATTTCTGTGGTAGATGAGAAGTCATAATTGTATGATGGGGTTGGTCCGAGATCGGTGGACTCATCATGACATGGGTAAGTTCTTTCCACATAAATGTCTAGCTTAGCCTATGTATAATTTTGATATACTCAGAGTTTGATATGAAGGTAAGAAAGAGATTTAATTTGATTGACTTATGGTCACTTTATAAACATATCACATTATGTTAATGCTATATTTAAATCAAGTCTTTGAAAACTTGAAAGCTTGTTCCTCCTGTACTTTCTTAACTACCTAAAGTAAACTCTGCCAATTTGAGGCAGTCTGAAGTAGTGACAGAATCAGATTTGGAGCTAGAAGAAATGAATTTTAATCAAATTTTTATCAGTCTCTAGTTTTGAGGTCAGAAGTAATCCACAGCATTTCTGTACCTAACTTTTATTTTTATGTGAACTAGGGATATAAAACAGGTGACATGTATCTTAGTGGATTTCTATGATATTCATATAAAATCACATGTATTTGAAAGAGTTTCTTAACTGAAATTTTATAAATAACTTAGTGGCAGCATTATTTTAAATAAGGAATACTTTATTAGCCACTTCTAAACTTCAGTTTCTTCATTCATAACCTAATATCTACCCTCTTCATATATTTATAATTAAATTATATATTTTATATGCAATGTTTAATTTTGGGTATAACAGGTAATTAACATTAGTATTTCAGTTATAAAAGACTTTTACATATTTAATATTTTTACAGTTTCACTGAGAAAGCAAAATGATTTTTTACTTGTTTTGTTCAGAAGATTCTTTGTCTTTTTCTTAAAGTTATAGACTGTGCTATTTTATTCTTTGTATGTCCTTAACTATGAAGGAAATTAGACACACTAGCTTTTACTAAGTGTTTACTATGTGACTGATGTTGTTGATACTAAGTTCATATTATTTTATTTTACTTTTAAGAATAACCATACTGCATAGTATTGATATTTTTGTTCATTTTTCTCACTCTTTATTTCTTTTTTTTATTTTTGTGAAATTTCTGCAGTTATTAAGTTGGTAAATGCGTCTCTGTAACTTAAACACATCTAATTCCCTAAGGCTTTATCTTTTCACTATACAATGTCTTTATTTTATTGTTAGTTTTAATTATGTGCTTAGAATTAACTCCTGTTAATGGTTCACAAGATTTAGCTAAAATATTTTGCTGCAGAATAAATATAATTTTATTTATACTACAAAGTGTAAAAATTATAGTAATGAAGTAATATAAAACAAAATTAACTTGATGATATACTTTAAAAGAAATGGCAAGTTAAACTTCAAAACTGAATGATGGCAGAAGCAGAGTGGTCATGACACATATTGGCCTGATTTGTGTTTCTCCAGAGATGAGTGAATCACACAATTATAAATTTAAACTCGGAAAGCGTGCTACTTCTGCACCAGGACAAAAGAAAAGACCTACACTGATCACAAACCCATCTGGGGAAACCCGTAAGTACTACATTCCACTCGCCGTCTTCAGGTGAAATCAGAAACTGAGATCAGCACAGATAAACATCAGTCTGATCTTGCCCTCGTGAGAGAAGCAGAGTGAGATTAAGTTTGATGTCACTTGGAATATGTGCAAAGTGAGAAGAAATTGTTGAATTGGTGAGCTTTTCATGCCCCAAAAGAGGTAAGATTATCATAGCAGTGACAACCGAGACTGCAGTTTCTAAGGGCTCACTGAACAGCAAGCTGTCAGGAGGGGCAAACAAACAGAAGAGAAGAGAAACACACGACACCCGTCAGCGGCGTGTCCTTAAACAGCACGGCAGCGGTGACTTGACCGTGATTCACAGAAAGGCTGCTGCGCAGTGAAGAGGACACGCTGGCGTACTTTATGAAGAAAAACATGATCGAAGATGAAGCCTGAAAAAGATGACACCAAAAGGAAAACAACAGGCTACTGTCACCTATGAGTTTTGATTACATGTGAAAAAATAAATGATCATCAAACTGTCTCAATTTCAAGAGTTAATTATAGAAAATGTGTCTGATGTAATAATCAAAGATTGTTTATCATGTGCAGAATGTAGAAAACATTTTAGATAAAAATCAGTAAGAATTCTTAATTTAAAGAACTTAATTTGCAAAGCCTCTAAAATATAAAAACTGACTTTAAAATATATGTTCCAAAGCTGTCATTATGCTTCTTGATAAATGCTTACACTATATTCATTGTAGTTAGAAAAAAGCCAGAATCTTTATTCTCATTATTATTAATTAATATTGGCTGTTTTGTGGGTACTAGCCAATGTGCAAAACCAAGGGGAAAAATGATCAGAAATGAGAGTAAAATGGTGAAATTAATATGACAGCAAAAATATATGACTTAAAATATTTTAAACCCTAAAAGCTTCACCCCATAAACTGAAAAACAATATGGAAATCTGCCATGTGGACCTGATTAAAAACAAGATGTACAAATCAACTGTCTAAAAAGCTACAAAGACAAAATGTGATGAAAGGAAGATGCCATATTTATAAGACTAAAAATTAGAAATAAACTTTTTAATTAAGAATACTGGAAATAAATGTATTACTTTAAAGTTGTACTAATGAACATAGACATAAATAACAGGAAAAGAACTCTTACGGGCACAGTAAGTACACAAGCATATTACAAAAGTAAAGATATTTTACATATAGTTTGAATAGGAAAACAGATTGATGAATATAAGAATAAATGCAAACACATATAAGAATATACTATATGCTAAAGGTAGTGTTTCATACCAATGAGAACAATGATTTATTTGGCAGATAATGTTAGAAAAATTCAGTGACCATTTGGAAAATACAAAAATTTTATAAATTTGAGTTCCTACCTCACTTATTACACACACATAAACATACAGTCACACACAAATACCAAATAGACCAAAGTCAGAAAGGAAACTGTGTAAGTTATGATGGAACATGGGTATTTTATAAACTCAGGATACTTTATTTTATAAACTCAGGATAGTGAAAGCAGTTTTATGCATATCAAAAAAAGCATAATGGTTAGAATAAGTCAATCATTATCCATTTCAGAACTCTCAAAGTATCATAATGTTAAAAGAAAAATGATGTCTGAGATGAGTTTTGCAAAACTTAGGGCAAGAATACTAACATTCTTAACCAAAAAAGTGAGAATAAAACCAGTTACTTAATAAAAATAAGAGAAGTCTCAAACAAATAAATAAAAACATGACAACCATAACAAAAGATGTTTAATCTTGTTATTTATTTATAAAAAATTAAAAATTTAAAAATAACATTGGTTATCAGATTCATACATTTAAAATGTGAATAATAGTTGATGAGGAGGAAAGTGTAAGCAAGAAGTCTTTTAAGTTTATTTGGGAATATGTAAGTTGATGTATAGCCTCTTTGTACTAAAAATTTCAATTGCAAAAATTTTAAAAGCAAACGCTCTTCAACTCACTATTTTCCCTTTTGAGAATTTCTCCTAGAAGGGCACTAAAAAATATGAACATGTGTGTATAAAACATTATTTATATTATTACAGTAATAGCAAAAACTAAGAAACAATTTAAATATACATTGGGAAAAAATGAAAATCTGTTAATAATGTTGTTTTGTCCATATAGCAATGAATCACAACTCAAGCAGCTAGTCATAAAAGTCTGACAACTTTACAAGACATGAAGAGAAAAATCACTAGACTATTTTGTTGAGTAAAAAATATTACAGAATATTTTATATAGTTTTTTAAATTTACTTTTAGGAGGGGGTTAAGAGGAACTGTTTTTATTTATTCTTTTTGTCTGCATGAAAATTAAAAAAATGGTAATTATTATTTATTGTAGGGGTGAACCGGGGAACTTGTAGAAGGGATTAAGAAGTAACATTACATTTTTATAGTTTTATTTAATATCGTTTACAAAGAACTTATTTTACCTGTTCTGAGAAAAATAATTGAGGAAAAAGCACCGTTATCACCCCCACATAAAAATTGCTCTAACATTTATATTAAACATAGGAATTCCAGAACCCTTTAATCTTTCTCTCATTTCTTTCACTCTTTTTTCTTTGGCAGCATCTCCATTTCTTCTTGCCCGGTCCATTGCTCTAGCTATGGGAATCCGTTTCATTGTAATGGTGATGATAGGCAGTGCCATAATCGTAAACTGTAAGTGATAACAGAGTGGATCGCACTGTTGATCTAACAATTGCAATGTATTACTTTGATTAACATGCAGATGCACGGAAACATAAACTAGCAATATCAAAAGTTTCTTTATATTTAAGCCCTGGCTGGTGTCATCAGTGGATTGAGCACTGGCCTGTGAACCAAAGGGTTGCCAGTTGAATTCCCAGTCAGGGCACATGCCGGGGTTTCAGGCCAGGTCCCCAGTAGGGGATGCATGATAGGCAACCACACCTTGATGTTCTCTCCCTCTCTTTCTCCCTCCCTTCCTTCCTTTCTAAAAATAAATAAATAAAATCTTTTAAAAAAAGGCTTCTTTATACTTTAGCAATTAGTCTAGAAAATTGTCAACAGTTTTTTATTTTTGCTTGGACTATGTTACAGCAGCACAAAACCTTCTAATGATTGTGATTATTTCAATAGCATTATTCAACCAAGCTGCTCCAGTTTTTTTGAATGGTAAGAGTTTTCTGACATTTTTATTTCATTTTTTAAATGTTGAAACTGTTACAAATATCCTGTACTTCCATCCCTCCTTGACTCCCCTCCATTAGCCCTCCCCCAGGCATCACTGTATCCATGGGCTATGCATATATGCATGTATGTACTTTGGTTAATCTCTTCCGGTCTCCTCCACTCCCCTCTCCTCAAAGCACAAATTGCATGTATCTGTGTATACATGCAGGGATCAATGCTGATACCAAAAAAGTGTATAAGACAAATCACTTATCATAGAAATGTACACTTGAAATTTATATAATCTTATTAACCAATGTCACCCCAATAAATTTAATTAAAAATAAAGCATATAGGAAAATAATTCTTGTCCACAATTCACCACAGGTTTTTAAATTTTATTTTATTTTTTACAGTAAGGGAGACTTGTAAAAAGTGGAGAACACAGTTTTGGCATATCTATCTATCTATAAATATGTAGAGTTAGGTTAGGTCATTAGGTAAGACCATAATGGCTTAATATTTGGCATTTGAGTTAAAATAAAAAAGGTGTTTATCCCTGGCCGGTGTGGCTCAAGGGATTGAGTGCTAGCTTGCAAACCAAAGGGTCACCAATGTGATTCTCCATGAGGGCACATTGCCTGGGTCCTGGGCCAGTAGGGGGTGTGCAAGAGGCAACCACATGTAGATGTTTCTCTCCTTCTCTTTCTCTTTCCTTTCCTCTCTCTCCAAAACTAAATAAATAAATAAAAGCTTTTGAAAAGGATATTTAGCCTGTCTAGGAAAAACCTACTATAATATTCAGACCTGTGAAGAATTAATAATATATTGTTCCTTTCTAGAAACTTACTGTGGTCCATGTCCAAAAAACTGGATATGTTATAGAAACAACTGCTACCAATTTTTTAGTGAGAGAAAAAGCTGGCTTCAGAGCCAAGCTTCTTGTAGGTCTCAAAATTCCAGCCTCCTGAAGATATATAACCAAGAAGACCAGGTTGAGTATTGTTTTAATTCATCTTCCTATATTTAGTCCTAACATATTTGGAAATTTTCTGGAATATGAACTTGAAATATCTTAGAGACACCAGGCTTAGATATACAAACCCCAAATCCTTCTGCATTAAAAAATAACAAAGCACACATAAAAAATAAAGAACAAAAACTGCAGGCATTTCATGTGTGCTATTTAAATTGGAATTATGCCAGAGGACAGAATGCATTTTGCAAAATTTTGGGATGATGATTAAATGATTATGGTTTTGTCTTCAGAAAATTCTAAGAACTGACTTTGTTTGTTATTTCAAACAGGATTTCCTTAAACTGGTGAAGTCCTATCATTGGATGGGACTCGTACAAAATCCAGCAAATGGATCCTGGCAGTGGGAAGATGGATCCATTCTCTCTCCCAGTCAGTAAGTCCCTACCAAGAGGTGTCTCCTTGTGGATCTGACTCTGAGCTATTCCTACGATCACGTAACTATCACATTTTCCTGCACACAATACCAGGACATTCCCATGTGATAATAGAGTCAGCCAAAAACTCTGAGGGACTAGATTCAGTACCGTGTGGAGCAGAGCAGTTCATACCCATAATACTGAGTTCCATTAATGGATTGCTATGTGCTAAGTACTGTGCAAGATTGGTCTAATACCATGCTTATGGTACTGATGAGAAGTCTAAAGCAGAGAAGTTAAGTATCACATTCATTCTTTTATGAAGTTATTACCAAAGTTGTTGAGATATAATTAGCATCCAATAAAGTGCACATTTTTAAAGTGTTCAATTGTGATAAATTTTGACAAATGGATTCATCAAAAAAAACATTCATACCATCAGGATAATTAACATATTTATTACCTACAAAATGTTCTCTTTGCACTTTTATAAGACCTCCTTCATGTCCTTCCTACCTAATTCTTTCTATCTCCAGTCAATAATGTGCTTTCTGTCACTATAAATTAGTTTGTAATTACAGAATAACATAAATGAAGTTTTGCAGTATGTACTGTTTTTATGTCTGGCTCTTTTATTTAGTATATTATTTTGAGATTAACCACCTCATAGCATGTTTAAATAGCTTATTTATTTTTATGCCTGAGAGGTTTTCCATTTATAGATATTGTTCAGTATGTTTATTCTTTCATATATTGATGGATATTTGGGTAGTCCCCAATTTTGGACTATTAAAAATAAAGCCACTTAAGAGGTCTTCTGGTCAAGATAGTAGTATAAGTAAACGTGGTACTCATATGCTCCAACAACCAAATCAAAATTACAACTAAACTATAGAACAACCATGAGTCAGAACCACTAAAATCTGACTGAATGGAAGTCATACTACTAGGGATTTAAAGAAGAAGGCACATCCAGGCTGGTAGGACGGGCAGAATACAGAATGGGCTGATCCCGCACCTATGAGTTTCAGATAAAAATCAAGAGGAATATCACAGCTGTGGAGGTTTCCCCTCAGGAGCTAGGGGTCCCAGACCCACACCAGGTCCCTCTGGCCCAAGTTTCCAGTAACAGAAAGAGACGTCCCCTAAACTTCCAGCTGTAAAAGCCAACGGAGCTTGTAGCTGAGTCAGACAGAAGACTGCTGGATTCCCAGGCTTTGCTCTTAAGTGACCCATGCACAGACTTATTCTGACTTACTCTCTCTGAGTTCCAGAGCTAGGTCAGTAATTTGAAAAGCACCAGATACATAGAGAGAAGAATTGAATTGCCCAGCATAGGAAGGACATGGGGTGGCAGCTTTCTCCCAGACAGAAGTGCTGACAGAGGCCTTTGTTTCCATGCTGAGCCCTCTCCTGACAGAGCCAGCAGCCAGGCACCGTATCTGAGTCTTCATCAACCTGGCTCATGTTGTTTGCCCTGCCCTAGTGATTCCCTGAGACTCCTCTCCAACAAACTTGTGAGCCTGCCAAAGCTATTTCCAGTAGCTTTTCCATATGAATGTCCTGTCTTGGTTCCTGTCTTGACTTTCCTAAAATCTCTCGGGGATTTGCAAAAATTCTAAAACAAGTGGCATCTGGCCTCAGCATAACCTGTAATTCTTGCCAAGTGTCTAATGCTGGTACTAGTAGCAGCTGGCTTTGTTTCACAGTATGGAATTCCTCGATTTCCTTCAAGCCCAGGACATATATCAGCCATCTGCAGATCCCTCTGTAGCTCATGCAGGTGGTCCCAGGCAGGGCACAGGTGGTGGCTGACCTTGTACCTTCTGGGGACCCCAAAGCCAATGCACACGTGGACAGTTGATCACATGGCATTACATCCATACTACCACCATGAGCCACACACTCAAGGGCAAACTTAACGAGCATATTAGCATCCCTGAAGCAAGTCTTGCTCTGTAGGATTGACTCCAGCACAACAATTCCTTTGCTGTAGTCACAGCCCATCCTCTTAACCCATAGGCCTGGAGTTCAATCCCTTCCATTGAGGCCCATAGCAATCAAGTCTTAACTGCAAAAGGACAGTGCACAGAGCCCACAAATGGGTGCACTTGGAGCACCCATGCCAGGTGACTGGGGAGGCTGCACCTCTAAGCTCTCTGGGACGCCTACTACACAGTACCACTCTACCAAGTAAAGGACACATAGCAGCTCTAACTTAATACAGAGAAACAAACATACAGGAAGCAGCCAAAATGCAGAGACAGGGGAACAGGTCCCCAAAAAGAATGGGAGAAAAATCCTCAAAAAGGAAACTAAATGGACTTGAGGCAAGCAAACTACCAGATACAAGGTTCAAAGCAATGGTTATAAGGATACTCAAGTAATTTAGTGAGAAGTTCAGGATAATGAAAAAGCACATAGAATCCATAAAAAAGAACTAGAAATAAAGGATATGCTAACTGAAATAAAGGTTAAGTTACAAGGAAATCAACAGTGTTGATGAAGCTGAGAATCAGATCAGTGATTTGGAATACAAGGAAGCAAAAAACAATCAGAACAGCAAAAAGAAAAAAGAATAAAAAACAATGAATCTAGTACAAGGAGCCTCTTTGGCAACTTCAAGTGTACCAATATTTGCATCATGGTTCTGCTGGGGAAAAAAAAGAGAGAGCAAAAATTGTAAACCTATTTGAAAAAATAATGGCAGAAAACTTCCTTAAACTGGTGAAGGAAAGAGACATACGAGTTCAGGAAGCACAGAGAGTCCCAAACAAGATAAACCCAAAGAGGCTCACACAATGACACATGATAATTATATCATAATTAAATTGCCAATTGTTAAAGAGAAAAATCTTAAAAGCAGCAAGAAAAAAAGCAGTTAATTACCTATAGGAAAGCTCCCATAAAACTGTCAGAAGATTTCTCAAAAGCAACTTTGTAGGACAGAAGGGATTGGCAAGAAATATTCAAACTGATGAAAGCAACGACCTACAACCAAGATTACTCTACCCAGCACAGCTATCGTTAAAATCAAAGAAATAAAGAGTTTTCCAGAGAAGGAAAAGCTAAAGCAGTTCATCACCACCACACCAGTATTACATGAAATAGTAAAGGTCTTCTTTGAAAAAATGATTTAAAAATGAACAATAAAATGTCAATAAATACGTATCTATCAACAATTGAATCTAAAAAAAAAACAAAATAAACAAACAAGCCAAATAGAAATAGGCTTGTAGGTACATAGAACACTTTGAGAGTTACCAGATGAGAGGGGAGTTAGGAGGCATGGGTGAAAATGGTGGAAAGATTAAGAAATACAATTTGGTTGTTACAGAATAGTCATGGGGATGTTAAATGCAGCATAGGGAATATAGCCAATAATATTCTAATAACTGTATGGTGTCAGAAGGGTACGAGATTTATCAAGATTCATTTAGTAAGTTCTATAAGTCTACTCACTGGGGTGCACAGCTGAAACTAATATAATAGTGTATATCAACTGTAATTGAAAAATAAAAATGATTTTTAAAAAAGCTACTTGCTGTGAATATAGGTGTGCAACGCTTTGAATGAACATAGACTCTCCTTTTTCTAACATAAATACTAAGAAGTGGACAACAAATACTAAGTATTCGTTTAACTTTTTAAGAGTCTCCCAAACTGTTATCCAAAGGATTGCGCAATTTTGCAATCCCACTAACAGTGCATGAGATTTCCAGTTGCTCAACATCTTGCTCAATACATGTTACCATCAATCTCTTAAATTTAGCCATTCTAGTGTGTATAGTGGTATCTCCTGTGGTTTGAATTTGCATATTCTTAATGACTAATGATTTGAGCATCTTTTATGTGCTTATTTACCATTAATTTTTCAATTTTCTATTTCTGCTGTGTTCTTTAACTACTATATTTTCAATGGGAGTTAATTCATCTTTCTCTAGTTCCTTTTTTAATTGTCATTCATGTACACTTGTCTCCATTTCCCCCAACACTACCCCCCACCCCGGCCATCCCCACTTCCCACCTTTGATCCTACCCCCCTTTGTTTTTGTCCCTATGTCCTTTATACATGTTCCTGAAAACCCTTCCCCTTCCCCCCCCATTAGCCCCTCCCAATTTCTTTCTGGTTACTGTCAGTTTGTTCTTAATTTTACTGTCTCTGGTTATATTTTGCTTGCTTATTTGTTTTGTTGATTAATTTCCCATTATAAGTGAGATCATATGGTATTTGTCTCTCACCACCTGGCATATTTCACTTAACATAATGCTCTCCAGTTCCATCCATGCTGTGGAGAGGGTAGGAGCTCCTTCTTTCTTTCTGCTACATAGAATTCCATTGTGTAAATGTACCATAGTTTTTTGATCCATTCATTTACTGATGGGCACTTTGATTGTTTCCAGCACTTGACTATTGTAAATTGTGCTGCTATGAACATTGGGGTGTATAGGTTCTTTTGAATTGATGTTTCAGGTTTCTTATGGTATAATACCAGCAGTGGAACTGCTGGGTGAAAAGGCAGTTCCATTTTTAGTTTTCTGAGGAAATTTTTTCTAGCTTCTTATGGTAAAAACTGATACATTAATAAGAAATCTTTCCTTTGTTTCCTAATTGAAGCACTCATGCTATTAATATGTCATATGTTTCGGCCACATCCCCACATATTATGAGCTATGTATTTTAATTCAGTTTAAAATAGTTTCTTTTGTTTTAAAGATTTTATTTATTTATTTTTAGAGAGAGTGAAAGGGAAGAAGAAAGAGAGGAAGAAAAACATCAATGTGTGGTTACTTCTGGTGCCCCCCCCCTACTGGGGACCTGGCCTGAAACCCAGGCATGTGCCCAACTGGGAATCAATCCGATGACCCTTTGGTTTGCAAGCTGGAGCTCAGTCCACAGAGCCACACCAGCCAGGGCTCAAAATAGTTTCTAAATTCCCTTTTGCACTATTCTTTGATCCATGAAATTTTCAGAAGTGTTAGTTGCCAACATTTGGAAATTTCACAGAGATCATTCTGTTATTAATGTATAATTCCATCTTGATCGAAAACATATTTTGTGACTAAAATTTAATTGCATTTAATGACTTTGGCTCCATAGATCAGCCTAGAGTCTATCTTCTGAGATACTATATATGTTCCTGTATATCTTAGAATTGATTCAGATGACCCCATTTCTGTGTGGCTTGAGATTTCCTTTTTGAAAAAACAAGTTTATTCTCTAAAAATACAAATAAAATTTAGTATAACGTTATCTCATTTTTCCACTCTGCATGTGCAAAAGTTCATTTTTGAAAGCAAATCAATAGCATGCTAAATTTCTATTCATGCTTGTAATAAATAATGGTTGACTCCTGCTTAATGTTCAGAAAGTATGCACAGACAGCTGCAGGAGTGGACAGAACATAACTCCTTCAGGAGCTTCACACTTCATGGGGAAATACAGTTAAAAACAAATAAGTAAAATTCCATGTAGTCAGTACTCTGTCAGAAAAATGATGCAAGTAGTATAGGAAAACAAATACAGAAATTGAAGAAATGCATAAAAACAATGATATTAGAATGAATTCAGTTCTAATGTGCATAGACAGGCCAAATAGAGTTGCTTCTAGAAATCTCTTGATTTTTTTCTCTTATCCTAGCTGGTTGTTTCTGTATAGACAGAACATTTCTCAAACACACACACGTGCATACATATAGGCCCAGGTGATCATGGTCCTTTTTGGTGTCAACTTAATATTGGAGGAGCATCATCAATCCTTCCTCAGCCTTAACTTTCCTGCCTGTTCCCGGCAGAAACCAAATCACTACTTATTACATTAATCATATAAATACAAAATACTCAATATCGTGGAGTAAAATAGATATACACATATAATGAACTCTGCATGAATTGCCCAAACACACACATATATATGTGTGTATATACTGGAGAATTTTTTTAATTAAAAAATTCTTACCAAGTAAAACTGCATGTAACTGAAGAGTGTTGTATATTTTTCAAAAAACATAACAAAATTATCAATTTATTTTTAACCTAATTATTTGTTTCAAAAACTTTCTAAAATTTTCATTTCACTTGAGTATACATGTAAAGATATTTTCTTTATATGTGCACATATAAAATCTTTATATGACTTTCTAAATTGACTTATTTCCAAAGTGTAAGAAATATAAATTATTTCTTATGATTTATAGTAGAATACATTATGATTTATATTAGAGTGCACATGATTTATAATAGAATGCATTTTTACTTTTACTATCAAAGTTAGCCATATTTTGCTAATTTATAAATTAAGAAAGTCCAAGCATGGTCCTTAAATCTCCTGAGGTAATATTATTTCATTGCCTATATTTAAATAAATATTATTCATTTTTTATCCTTCTGCATTAATGAAGTCATAACTGTAATTTGTCCTTCTCTCTAATCTAGACTAACATTGGTTGAAATGGAGAATGGAACCTGTGTGGTTTACGGCTCCAATTTTAAAGGTTACACAGAAAACTGCTCGACTCGAAACACATACATCTGCATGCAGAGGATTGTGTGAAGACTTTATTGTTTGTAAAATATAAAGGACTCAAAATAAAAAAAGTTATTTTCTGGGTGTTTACCATGAAGAAAACAGCCAGAAGAAAATTCCAGCAATATGGATTTATTTTTTTATCTGACATGCCACAAACCATAATCAGCAGCAAACAAAGGCTAGAAAAGACTTTATCTTCTATAACATGTTTTGTATATTTCTATGTATATTTCTATACTTCTATGTTTTGTATAATTCTTAAGTTATTTAATGGTGAACAAATTCATTCTTAAGTTTAATAAATTGATAATACCTACCATTGAACTAAATTTTGAACTATACTGTTATTATTCACAAATATTAAACTAATAAGGCTTTTTTAAAACTTATCAAAACACAATGCATCTGAAAATTAAACATGCTTAAAGGGGGGTAAAAAGTATATGAGGATTTATTACATTTGCTGTTTTGGAAGTTTTTCTAAAGTTGAAAAATCAACAAAAACACCCTCAACTTTTCAAAACACCACTACTAATTTTCTACAGAACATGAGAAATTTGGCATAAATTGAGTTATTCCTTATAATAAGAACATGGCACTGACTGCTACAAAAAAAAAACAAATAAGAATTGAGCTTAGAGAGGCCTTACAAGACTTCTGGGGGAAATGGGATCTGAGTTAAAATCTGTAGAATGAGTGGAAATTTGGGCAAATCATTAGGGTAACAGCATCCATGGCAATTGGAATAATACTTGCATAAGTACAGCAGCTGGGGGAGTCTTCCGTGACCGCTTCAGATTCATGAAAAGTGCTTAAATTCTCTGATCTTTACGACCGTTTCCAAGCCCTTGTTTTCCAGATTTGTGAAGAAGCTCATTCTCTCCAGGTCACATATATTCTCTGCCCCCTGTGGGTCATACGTTATTATAATGAAACAGAGAAAAGACTCCAGAGAAATACCAAGAATACGTTCCATGTAAAGTCCTATATAGTGACTCAACTTTATTGAAAGCTTTGAGGTATTTGGTGGACTTAAAACGTGAATCATTAGACGCTTTCTTGGTTACCGCTCCAGTTTCATTAGTTGTCATCAGTCTGTTCAGATGATCTGTTTCTTCTTGATTCAGTTTTGGGAGATTGTATGTTTACAGGAATTTATCCATTGTCTACATCTATGAGTTTTGTTTTTGTTTTTTTTTCTTGTTTTTTCATGTGTTTTGAGCTTTCTATCCCACATATGAATTATTCCATCTCCATATACTGTCTTCTTGCAAATACAATAACCACATTCTTTGCATCAAAAACTGACCATCTCCATACATGTTTGCAATGATTAGAGGCAGTGTCAGCTCTTTTTAAATGGAGCCCAGAAGAAAAAGAATTTCCATTTGAAATGAAATTTATTTCACATATCAATTCTATTATTAAAAGTCACTATGCATTATTAAAATATAAAGAAACATACATTTCTTTGTCAGATTTATTAGTATATAAATAAAAATATTTGTTCTATCAACTGTTAAAGAAACAAACTAGAAGAACTCCATGACGCTGTTCCACTAGTCAACCAGAAAGCTGACAGAAATGCCTGACTTTTCAAAGTTGTCAGGAATCTGGAATTCAATGGGAAAAACTTACAACAGGGGCTTGTTTAATGAAGAAAAAAGCTTCTAAGTTTTGGTAGGAGAGCATTTGTTTTATTCAAAACTAAATGAAAGAATCATGCTAAAAGTGTATTTAGTCTTGATTATTATCTATGTGTGCTTGACAAAATGGAACTTTTTAAATTTATCTTAAAACAACTAGGTTGAACTGAATGCCCTCTCTATATTAGCATTGTAAAAAAGAAAATCAGTGCCATATTTATTATCAGAGAATTTTTAAAATTTGTGTCCCCACTCCTTTTAACACTTAAAAATTATTGAGAGACTCAAAGAAATTTTGTTATTTGGGTATATTTATCAAAATCTGTCATACTAAAAACAATTCTGATATATTTAAGAATATTCATCTGTTATAAAATTTCACTATAGAAAATTTAAATATTTCTTAGACCTGTCCATGAAAGAGTTTATTCCTATGAAAACATTATGGAAAAACCAGTACCTTAGTTTAAATTCAAACAATCCTATTTTAAAACTTTACTTTTTATTTAAAAACATATAAATGCCTTTTGTAGAAAATATGGAAAATAGGAAAACATAAAAATATCAATAGTAACATCACAATCTAGAAGCCATCATTCAAAAATTTTGTAAGTCAGTATTTTACTAGCAGTAAATAAAATTATCTACCAGTACTTTGTTATTTATCTTATTGGGTTACATTTATAAAGTTCTTCCAATTTCCAGTATATTACCTAGTCCTCCCACTTAATCTAACCCCTTTGATCTATTTTAAAAGCCATTTTACATCTTTCTAATCTAAAAAGGATTCAACAAGACAAGAAAGTGAGCAAACAAGCGGCCTCCCTTTTCCTTATACAGGGGTATTCTTTTCTAGCTAGCAAACTCTCTCTTTCCCACACTTCTCTTTTGAAAATTTTGAAAGAGCAACATAAATTCATTAATTCCTATTTCTACATATTTTTATTTCCTTTGTCACCTCCATTTTGCAATGTGCTTCTGCTAATAGTACAGCTGCTCTCACGAACGTAGCTAAGGGTCATGTTAGAGGCATGTCTGTGGTGACTTGCTGGCTTACAGATACAATTTTACATCACTGATCCCCCCCTGCTTGAAATCTCCTTTTGTATGCCTCAAATTCTCCATGTGGAATCAATCAAAAACCATGACAAGTGGTAGGATTTTATGTTCTTCTTACTTGCTTTACTCTACCTATTCAACTTGGAAAAATATTAGATTAATTTTAAAATACCTCACTTATTAATGTGTAAGTTAACCCTCACCTTCCAACCAAACCCAGGCCATATTTTTTCCTTAACAGGTAGGATAATTCCCTTGTGTTTTAAGACAATACATTCATTTGCTGGTCTGATTGTCAGGTTGTCCATTATAAAAACTTTAAAAAGAATAAGTACAGTAGAAAAATAACTCTAAAAATAAAAAAGAGAGGTACACACACACACATTCTTGTGTATGATAAGGGACTAACATGGATTTATGCGTTCAGGAGGAGGTGTGATTGGCACAGAAAAGCTACAGTACTGTGTTAGTCATAGCATTGGCTTAGTGGTCTTTGGCATGGGAAAGGTTCAAGAGAATCCAGTTCTTGTCAGAGAACTGAGGAAAAAGAAGACAAAACTTTTGAGAAGGCTTTGTGTAAATTGTGAATAAAATTTCTGAGAAAGTTTGTGAAAAGTAAGTGTTTCTTATGTTGTTTTTGCTTTCTCAGCTGTGATCCTTTTCATGTTACTTCATGCAGAGCCAAGACTGGCCAGAAAAGGCAGAGGATGTGGTGCAGGCAGGGTATTTGGAATCTATTTTGAAGGACCACATAACTCGCTGTTACTCACTGAGTTAAAATTATCACTTCCACACAATAGTAGCAAGTGGCATCACTGAGACTGCCTAAAGCATAGTCATATGGCATAAAGTATGAGAAATAAACTGCATGATATAAGTAACTATTTATGTTGTAATATAACCACAAAGTCAAACAATGGCATAGAAACCAAACAGAAGTAGAAATTAAAACTTAGAATTCATAATTCAAATTGGTATGTTCTCGATTCAGAATCAGATATTCTTGGCACTGTGTGAATTCACTAAAAAATAAAAAAGTCTTGAGAATCTACTTAGGAAAGGGTTAGTTGTAACCCAACCTTATTCTAACTCTGGTTTCCTTTTACATAAGAAATTAGCCTTTTTGGCTATTATATGAGGGAAGCGCCTTGTGTGTTCTTGTTATCTCAAGCTTGATTCCACAATTCACTTGGCAGAGAATGGATATATAAGGAAAATTCAGCTATACTAAGATTTGCAATCAGAACCAATATTATTCCATGCCAGACTAGAACAATCTGTAGGAAGTATTCTTCCATGAGGAAAAATGAAATATTTAGCTATGGGGTTTCCAGTTTGAACAGAAGAGCATTAGGATCCAGTGTGGAAGGTGGGGGTGGGTGGGGCAGTGTAAAGTGGTGGCGGGAAAATGGAGACAACAGTATTTGAAGAACAGTGAAAATTACTGAAAGGACTTATCGTTAAACAGTATATTGAACATGAGTTCATCTCTAGCTCATAAAAACTTTTTAAAATGATGGTAATGGGTTAAAATGGCATAAAGAAAAAGCATGAAAGAATGGTGGAGGAGATAAGAGTAATATAACTACAACAGATAGTATTTTTGCCTAATATTTAACAAATATTCAGTGGATGTTAGTTATTTTGATGGGAAGAACAAGAAACATGAAACTAAAATATCTAAAGAGTAGACCCCAAATGAAATTGAGGTTGTTTATACTGAAGACAGGTGATGGTGGGTTAAACAATCTCTGAATTTTCCCATCCCTGCTCAGATCCATGAGATTTTCCTACCTCTTGGGTGCTGGAGGTGCAGGGATTAAGCAAAAACGTGTATATCACATAGACACAGACAAGAGTGTGGTGGTAGCCACACGGAAAGGGGGTGGGCATTAGGTGGAGGTGGGCAAAGAGGGGGTAAATGGGAACAGAAAAACACTTTGCTTGGGGCAATGGGCACACGAGGCAGTGTACAGATAAAGTTTTGTTCAGTTGTACACTTGAAACTTGCATGGTTCAATGTCACCCCAACAAATTCAATAAAATTAAAAATAAAAATAGAATGTAGAATATATTCCATAAACCATTTTAGAAACTTTGGCAGAGTATCTGAATAGACATTTTCCCCAAGGAAGCATGCAGATGGCCAAGAGGTACAAGAAAAGGTGCTCAGTCATCAGGGAAATGCAGCTCACAAACACAGTGAGACACTTCCTCATTCCTGATAGAATGGCTACTACCTAAAATAACCAGTGTTAGCAAGAATGTAAAGAAAAGACAACCCTCCTAAATTCGGGCAGCTACTATGAAAAGTGTGGAGTTTCCACAAAAAATTACAAATAGAACTATGGATTGGCCAAAAACTATGTTTAGTTTTTCTGTGAAATGGCTCTAGTGTTGCTTAATTGTCTTTAACTTCAGTCAAAACAAGTTTGTTAGATTATATTGTGACACCTGTCACATCAGGGTGCATTTAAAAAACACATCAAGATTGGTGAATTTTTGTGTGGCCATTTTAATATTGAATAAGGAAGATATGCAATAGTTTTAGCATATTGTGCTTTATTATTTCAAGAAAGGTAAAAGTGAAACTGAAATAAAAAAAATAGATTTGTGCAGTGCATGGAGAAGGTTTTGTGACTGATCAAATGTGTCAAAAGTGGATTGTGAAATTTTTTGGAACTATTGATATTTTAGCCAAATAATTCTGTGCTGTTGGACTGAATTATGCATCGGAGGATGTTCACCAGTACCCCAGGCTTTTACCCACTAGAAGCCAAACATACTCAAAATACCCAAATCAATAAAGTAATTGAAAAAATGAAAAATGTGTCTTATTTTATGGAAAAAACAAAATGGACATTTTGGCCAACCCAATACTATATGATCCAGCAATTCCACTTCCGTATATTTATCTGAAGGAAATGAAAACACTAACTCAAAAATATATCTGCACCACCATTTTCATTTAAACATTTATTTACAACAGCCAAGATATGGAAACAAGTGTTCATCAACAGATGAATGACTGAGGAAACTGATATATATGAGGTCTGTCCAGAAAATGTCCAGACATTGTTAATATAACAAGAATGGGAGGTGCTATATCCATGTAAACTGGCAGCAAAACACAGTGGACTGAAATGCATACCCATGAACAATGATGACTGCATTGTACTAGTTGGTGGGGGGAGGGGGCAGTAGACACCACTGACTGAGCTTGTGTACTGTGTGGCCGTTGGATTCAAAATGACTGAGAGAGTAGAGCAATGAACTGGCATCAAGGTTTGTGTTAAACTTGAATATTTTCCCCTGAAAACTATTCGGATGATTCAGAAGGTTGCTCTTGAAATCCAAACTCTCTAGATAATTTTTTAAAGCTCTTATGTATGTATAAATTAATGGAGCTTTTTACCCTTTGAAACTTCCCTGCCAATGGACAGGTTGTCTTCTTGCTGACCGCTTTAGCAATGAGCCTCTGCATTTTACAGTCACCTGGATTAATACATGTGTGGCTCCCAGGTTTGCTCCTGACCAAGCTCTTGTCTCAGTTCCTGCTTCTGTTCCTGCCTGCAATCGGCTTTACTACACTTTGCTCATGACCCCCAATTGCTTGATACGGACACTGTCTCCAGGCTTTAGGTTCTCCGGGTTGGATCCATCTACTGAATCACTAGCTCTGTGTTTCCTGGGCTGATGTCACCTGGTTCTTCTTATGTGTCTTGTACACTGGGCCTGTTTAATCTTAGGCAGTTCTGTCAGAGCACTTTCCCAGCCTCTCCCAGACCTCATGCGAGCAGCTCCACTTCTGTCTTTTTTGCTGCTCCCATCTCAACTTGACTTAATTCTTGGAAGCAGTTAGGTGAGCACTGGAAGTTAATGATCATTAAGTAAAATAAATTAATATCTTGAAAATACCTGCTTTTTAGACAAAGATTTCAGGATCTTTCCAGAATGTGTATTTCCTGGGAAGAAGGAGATTATAACTCTTGGGACAAAAGTCTGAGTATAACAATTCTTGATGATCCTGGCTATATAATCCAACACAGAATATAAAGAGAAGGCAATAAATACAGAAGCTAATGTCTTTGTCCAGTTTGCGAAATGAGTAAGTAAGCACAAACTCTGAAAATAAGTGCTCTGTGATGCAGCCACACAGAAGATCTTACATACACACACATAAACAGATCTGGGGCCTTTCATTAGTCTGACCTTTAATTCTATTTCAATACCAGGTCTATCAGCAGTCATGATCAATATGGTTCACTCGATTCATGGATTTTAAGACTTAACAAAATGCAGATACTTTCTATAGGAAAGTAATCCATTTCCACCAAAACCTCCTACTTAGTTCTCTGCAATATATATTTAAATACTGTATTCTATCATTAATTAATGTTCTAGGAGCTAGAGCTTCCAAAGAAATGTGGCGATGACATTTTGGCCTCTTAATTTCAAGAGTAGTGATGTTATTTATCTTTATGGGAATTTTTTTTCAGTACAACTCAACTTCCTGACTCTTTTGCCATAATGTAAACTCTTTAAAAAGTCATTCTCTATGAAACAGAGATACATAAAGAGAATTTACCAAACATACAAGTCATTAGTCACATTCATATGTAACTTTTTTCTCTAAAATAATTACATTTCCTCAATTATATGAAACCATTCCATTATTTAGAGTTTTAGTGTTTCATATTTAGAATTTGGCAATGTTTTTCTTTTGACCCCTTGAAAAGTTGAAAATCTTTTGAAAATTATTATCCGATTATATTAAATGAATTTCTCTTAAAATTGAGAAAACTGAGCAGAATTCAAGCTCCCACACACAGAGAAAGTTGGTCATGATGAAGAAAAGGGTCCTTAGTCCACTTGTAAATAGAGAAATGCTATAGGAAAACTAAAAGGTGCCTCTTCATGCTTTTTCTTAGTTTTCTAATCAGAGGATTTGTGTTCTTATAAACTGTTTCTCTACAACAATGCATAAAATTTTGCTAATAAATGTGGATATATTTTTCACAATCTATTATTTTTCCTTTGGTTTATACGCCATTTGTCATTTACATTTTTAATGGAATTAAATGTATCTGTCTTACCTATAAGCTGAGCTTGTAAGGGCGAATGAGTTAACTAGATGGGGGAAGTAAATAGGAAAAGCTTAGTAGGCAAAGAAAATAGTGTTTGCATATTTCTTAAGCCAGGAACAAACCTTCTGTATTGGTAGAATTATTTTTATGTTTATTCCTAAATACTTTAATCTTATTCATCGTTACATAAATAAGGTTTTTCATCCATTTTCTTCTAATTGCTTTCATTTGTGTAAATAAATGCCATATATTTTCATATATTACTTTCACAAACTGCTAATTTCCTGAATCTCTTATTATTTGAGCTGGGTTTGTCATTAATTCTCTCATATTATTTAGATATATTATCATGTCAAGTGGACATACTGAGTTTTTTTTTAATTCCATATTTATCTTTTTATTTATTGTTTTTTTCTTTTCTATCCCAGTTACATTGGCTAACACAACCAGAAAAGGTTAATAAGGAGTGTAGAGAATCATCATCAATGCCATTTTTCTGTCTAATGTAATACCTCGAAGGTCTTCCTACAAAGCAGAGCACTGGTTTTAGAATACACACACATGCACCACACACACAACTATATGAGAGGCCTGTCCAGAGAGTATACAGCCATGTAATATGAAACAGAGGTATTTACTGAAGAAGATATAAGAAACATTGTACATAGGACAGTGACACCTCAGTCCCCTTCAAAATAGGCACCTTGAGACCTCACAACGTTCTCCTAATCACCATCAGCTTCCCTGTTGTATCTTCCTGAATCTCATCGATGGTGCGAAATCTCTTCCCTTTCAAAGGTGATCTTAGTTTTAAGAAAAGCCAGATCACTGGACACAAAATCTGGAGTATAGGGGGCTGAGTCACCTGGACAATTTGATGTTTGGCCAAAAACCTCTGCATGAGACATGCTGCATGAGTGGGCGTGTTGTTGTCACAAAGCTGACAATCACCAGTTGCCCACAGCTGCAGGCTTCTGAATCATCCAACTAGTTTGTATGGAAGAATGTTCAAACTTAAGGCAAAATTTGATGCAAATTTGTTGATCTATTTGCCTGGTCATTTTGAACGCGATGACCACACAGTACACATGCTCACTCCCTGGTGTCTACCACCCCCACTGACCGGTACAGTGGAGTCATCATTGATCACACATGTGCACCCAGTCCACTCTCCTTCACTGCCTGATTCCATCGATGTCGCACAAACCATCCTCATTATATTAACAATGGCTGGTCATTTATGGACTGACCTCATGTATGTACTTTATTCAGTTAAAAGAGTGTCCACAACAATATAAATAAATAAATACATACATACATACATACATAAATACACACATAAAGAGTATCCATATATTTTCTCATTTTTTAGTTTATATGAATATGTATATATACATTATATGTGAATATTTAAATATATAAATATCTATACATACATTGATCAATGTTTGTAGATGCTTCACATGCATTTAAAAAGAAGGTATATTTTCTATGATCAATGTACTGGTCAATTCATATCCAAAACATCTAGCATGCTGACTGTATTATTTACATATCTACAACATAACCTGTTTTTATCCTATTCTCTGTCTTGTATTGAGAGAGGCCTGCTAAAATCACCTTTTATTAATGTTTTACTATATGTTTCCCCATGCATCTTCATTCATTTTTCATTTTATATAAACAGCCAGTGTTATTTACTAGATTGATTCCTAACTATTTAATTTTCATGGTAGTAACTGGACTTTAACAGTATAAACTGTCTTTCTTCCCTGTGTTAATTCTCTGTAGGTGCACTTGTTTGCCTAGTATCAGGATTGCAGCCCCTGCTCACCTGTTGTTTGCATTTGCCGTGTAAATCTGTGTTTATCACTTTACTTTTAGCATTCTGTTTACTTTCCTGAGTTACACCAACTCCTGCCTTTATAATTTTTTTATTTTTTCATTTTAATTTTTTAATTAAATTTTTTCAACATTTACGATTTTTTTTTTGCTTCTTTGTGCTTTTTATGACCTGATAAAGTCATGTGATTTAGTTTGCAGTATTATACCAAGCTTTCTTCAGCTTTGTGGTTGTTTCCACTTTTAGGTAGATGACTTTTTCTTAGATAGAAAATCTTCTGTCACACTATGGAACACTTGAAAAGGTTTTATATCAGTGTAGCCTTGTTTTTTATTCCTATCATTTAATGATAACTATTCCTAGTCAGAGAGCTTCCTTTTTTGTCAGTTCTGCCATAGTCCATGAAGTTTCCTTTATGGGTGGTGCTGGGAGGAGAAAGGCATACCACTTTTCTCTTTTATTACTTTGGGATCCTTAAAACCTCCCAATCATTTCTTGGCTTTTACACACATATCTCTAAGATGCACCACCCCTTCTTTATTATATGCTTCTCCTACAGGAAAAAAGAAAACTTTTGTCAAGGTTCTCATTTCTTGTCTTACATTTCAAACCCTTCCTCAGTTATGAACTACCAAATACCATACTATATTAAGTATTTGGGGATTTATTGTTGCAGTTTTATCTTCCTGGGTTGATTATGTCTGTGCTTTGTCTATGTTCTCTCTTCTCCTATTTTTAATGGAATATTTTAAGGACTGATTCCCCTACTCCGTAGCATAGGCATTCAATAGCAGGCTGGAATGAGAGCTCTGTCCACTTTTTCTCCACTTACAGGTAGTGTGAAGGTTGTGGTATGGTCTGTGGAGGGGCCAAAGGGCATGAGTCATGTGTGGTTTTCTTTCTTTTTTTAATTTATTTTATGGAATTTTGGTAAGACAAGGGGAATATTTGGAATATTAAACTGGAAGTTTAGCTAGTACATTTATTAAAATACCCTTTTTTAAGAGCCTTACAATAAAATCTACTTGCTTCTCTTAAACAGAAAAATCTTGTATGGAAGACTCATAAATTCTCAGTGAAAAAGCATTCTAAAATATTAACTTGTGGTGACTGGGTTTGCCATGGATACTTTTCCTCATTGTAGCTCTTCTGTGTTATTTTTTTCAATCTTTATATTTTTCATTTTCTTTTTTCTTTTTTTATTTTTATTTTTTAATTGCTTTATTATTTTTAATTAGTATTTTTTAATTGTTGATATTGTACAGTTTTCTGTCTTTTACTCCCCCCCAGCCCACCGCCCCAGCCCTCCCCACCTCCCTCCCATTTCCACCCCCCATAGTTTTTGTCCATGTGTCCTTTATACTTTAACAAACAACTCTGTAGACCATAATGGCTGAAAAAAATGCAATTCTAACAGTTTTAATTCTGCACCAAATAAAAACATACAGAGGGGATCACACTGTATTTTACAACTTAGGTTTTATAGTAGCCAGAAGCATCCCAAAGAATCTGGTTCTGAAATCCTTGGCAGGTCATTGGAAACATTTAGAAGTGCTAGTTAGTGCTAGGTACAGATGTTTTATAATATTGTTTAAAATGGCAATTGCTCCATCAGTAATGAGAAGGAAACCAGCCACAATTATTTCTATTTACACATGGTAATATTTTTGCCCAGTCAAAATGTGTTTGATTGCAATCCAAATTCAATTTAGATATAAACTAGAAGTAGAGTGACCAAATATCTTTATTTTATATCACTTAAGGATGGAATTATATATAATACACATTTACATAAATTATAAATATGTGTATTTATATTTTGAAGGAAAATAAGTTAGCAGAATGATGTCAGCAAGATGATAGATTAGGAAGCTCTTGACCTTTCTTTCCAGAAAAAACACAACTATTCACGGTAATTCATGGTCAAATTTGCTTTGTGAGAAATTCAGAAACTAGTTGAGAGGCTCCTGCACCTTGAGTGAGTGTAAAACTTCCACTTCAAAGCCAGGAGGGAAAAATTAAGACACATGTTAGCCATAGTCTCTGCCCCTGTATAGCCCCATAGAGTCAGGAAGAAACTCCCAGATCCCAGCATTGTACTGGGAGGACAGGCATAGCCCCAGAGTCCAATGCCCAAACTTTCAAAGGGCTACCCAAAAGGTGGGCTTCTGTCTTCTACCCAGAAGGTCTTTAGACTGAAGTAATTGATAACATTATGTGTTGGCAAGGATATGGAGCACACTTGCATAACTATGGTAAGATCATAAATAAATTTTATAGATATATTTTTATAGCATTTTCAAGCACTATCTAATAGAACTAATTATATGCCAGCATATAACTTAGATGTTTACCTCCTAGATATGTATTCATGAGAACTTAGGGCATATTTCCAACAAAGATATAGAAAGATGTTGATAGTAATTTTATTTGTAATAGTCAAAAAATAGAAAAGAAAACAAATGTGGAACAACATTAAAATTGAAAGGCAAATTGTGGCCTACCTTTTATGAATTCTACATAACAGTAAAATAAATGAGCTACTTTTAAACACACAAAAAACACAGAAATGAATAAACCCCACAGCCATAATACCCGATGAAAGAAGCCACAAATATACATATATACTAAGCTTCTACTGATACTGACTTGCAGAACAAGCTAAACAAATGCCTTTAGAAATTAGAAAAGTGGTGTCTTGGAGAAGAGTATCAATCAGCAAGTAGCAGGAGAGAGTCTTTGTTGGTGCTAGATAGTCATATATCTCTTTATTTTTTTAATTTAAACTTTTTTATTTTATTGTTGTTCAAGTACAGTTGTCTGCATTCCCCCCTCTCACTCCTCCCACCCAATCATCCCCATCTCCCTTCCCTAATTCCAGCACCTCTTGGTTTTGTCCGTGTGTCCTTTATAGTTGTTCCTGAAACCCCTTCCCCCTTTTCCCCCATCATCCACGCCCACCTCCCCTCTGGTTACTGTCATGTTGTTCTTAATTTCAATGTCTCTGGTTATATTTTGCTTGTTTGTTTAATTTGTTGATTAGGTTCCTGTTAAAGGTGAGATCATACGGTATTTGTCTTTCATCGCCTGGCTTATTTCACTTAGCATAATGTTCTCCAGTTCCATCCATGCTGTCACAAAGGGTAGGAGCTCCTTCTTTCTTTCTACTGTGTGGTATTCCATAGTGTAAATGTACCATAGTTTTCTGATCCATTCATTCACTGATGGGCACTTAGGTTGCTTCCAGCACTTGGCTATTGTAAATTGTGCTTCTATGAATATTTGGGTGCATAGGTTCTTATGGACTGGTGTTTCAGGGTTCTTAGGATATAATCCCAGCAGGGGAGCAGGGGAATTGCTGGGTCAAAAGGCATTCCATTTTTAGTTTTCTGAGGAAATTCCACAGTTTTCCACAGTGTCCTCACCAGTCTACATTCCCACCAACAGTGCACTAGGGTTTCCTTTCCTCCACATCCTGTCCAGCACTTGTTGTTTATTTGTTTATGAGGGCCATTCTGACCAGTGTGAAGTGGTATCTCACTGTGGTTTTAATTTGCATCTCTTTGATGGCTAGTGATGCTGAGCATCTTTTCATATGTCTCTGGGCCCTCTGTATGTCCTCCTTGAAGAAGTGTCTTTTTAAAATTATTTTTAAATTGCAAGTTTTATTACATCTAAAGTCACGTTTCTTCAGTACACAATGAGAAGAGTTAGTAATTAGGGGTTATAACCCCTGCTGAAAATTTTGCAAAACCCACACTGGTTTCACATGAAGCAATGAGAGTATATAAACAACTTTCTACAAGTTTTACCCAATGAAAAGCAGATTGAAGCTTACAAGGAAACTGCTCTGGACATATTTTCTTTTTAGACTTCAGAAACTTTTAGATTGCAAGCCTTGTAATTCCCTGTATTTTTATTGTATTTTCCTATTACCATTTTTGTCTTTTTATACCCTTATCCCCCACGCAATCACCACACTGTTGTCCATGTCCATGAGTCATTTTTCCTTCTTGTCCAGTCTCTCCTCCCCCTACCTCCATCCCCCCATTAGATGTCATCCTGTTCTCTATCTATGAGTCTGTCTCTGTTGCTTGTGAGTTCTTTTTTATTCCCTAGAATCCACATATGAGTGAAATCATATGGTATTGTCTTTGTTTGACTGGTTTATTTAACTTTGCATAATGTTCTCCATGTCCATCAACACTATCACAAAAGGTGAAACTTTCTTCTTTTTGTGGCTGAGTACTATACCATTGTGTAAATGTCCCATAGTTGTTTTATTACTCCTACTAACAGACACTTAGGCTGCTTCCATATTTTGGTGATTGTAAATAATGCTGTAATGAACATGAGGGTGCTTATGTTCCTTTAAATGAATGCTTTGGGTTCCCCCGGATATACCCAAAAGTGGAATTGCTAGGTCAAAAGGAAGATCCATTTTTAATTTTTTGAGGTATCTATATACTGCTTTCCAGAGTGGTTGCTCCAGTCTGCATCCCACCAACAGAGCAAAAAGGTTCCCCTTTCTCCACATCCTCACCAGCACTTATTTGTTGTTGATTTATTGAAGATAGTCATTCTGACAGGTGTGAGGTGATATGTCATTGTGGTCTTTATTTATATTTCCCAGAAGATTAGTGACATTGAGTATCTTTTCATATGTTTATTAACCATTTGTATGCCCTCCTTGGAGAAGTGTCTATTCAGGTCCTTTACCCATTTTTAATTGGGTTGTTTGTTTTTTGGTGTTGAGTTTTATAAGTTCTTTATAAATTTTGGATATTAACCCATTATCAGAAAAATCAGTTGTCCTTCGAGTAGGTCAAAATGCCTACCCAAAACATGGAAATCTGACCTTGTCAACCCTTGCTTAACACTTCTCAAAGGGTTTCTACTGACAACATGTACTATTCAGGCAGCATAGCTTAGTTTGTTCATCTTTCTTCTTCTTGCTCACACCCATTTCTTGTCATTCTAGACTGTTCTAGGCTCCATCCTTATAACCCCACTTAACAAACCAACACTAGTAGACTGCATAGAACTGTCTTTATTGACATTCTTGACTCTTTCTTCTATACCTTTGACATTTCTACCTTCAGTTCTTGTTCTGTTTTAACCCCACTCATCTTGATAGCTAACATATTTTTTAAAATACTCCTCCCAAAATCACCTCATCAAGGTTACCCCCAACCCCATTTTCTTATAGTTGACATTGGCAATCCACTGTGAAATTGTCATCTATGATCTTATCTTCCATGATAACCAGTAATTGTGTCTACCCCTGCAAATTACATATGTATTTAAAATTATGTATTTATATCTATATCTTCAACAGATTATCAACAATTAGATGACAGAGACCATGCTTTATCCTTTATCCAACTATGTATGTCCATTGCAAAACAATATGCTTGCCACACAGACATTCTAAATAGTTACTAACTCAAAGAGCAGACAGGAAACAGTCTTCATAAAACATTAATAATTTTATATTTATTTATTTACATATTTTGTTGTGCTATGGTGGTGCTGTGTACAAAAATAGGAAAATGTAACACAGTATAGAAAGGATCCAGGAGATTGGTTAAAACCACAGAAGAAACATTGTAAACTTTTAGTGGTTATTCTCTTGCTCTCCAAGAGGGTAATTTAAGAATTGCAGAGTTTAAAGAACACACATTTTTATTCCTGTGTATACAAATGAATGTAATAGTGATACAGTAAGAAATAGTAAGTTAATTAGAATTATACCAACTTCTATTAGGTGATTTTTTTAAAGGAAGCTGTGATGGGAGTTCTGATTTCTACCCAGATCAGCAGCTAACGAGCCTTTTTCCTTTGGGAAGGTGCTGTCTGATACCCGGGTCTATCTCCATAGCCACTCGGGGTAAGCAGTGTTCAAATTCTGTGACATCTACAACATTCTATGATTCTTCGATATTTAAAGTACTGAAGTAAATACAAAATCCATTTGCATGAAAGATGTAGAGATTGTGAATGGCAATTTCCTTTCATGAATGTGTACATTACCCTTATGGTAGGAAAGAGAAGGTTAAGCGCAAGAAATTAAATAATCAAAGAAAAATAACCATGGTGCTTGTGGAAATTTGAAGTCATCTGACTAGTAATTCATGCATGTGATTTACTTCAAAGTGCCTTTGAAAAGATTTACTACTTACATGACTGATTCTTTACCAGTTCTAAAAAAACACCACAGGGGGAAAACTTTTCTGTTCCATTACATGATAGATGGGTATTTACAGACTTCCAGCATGGGCTATGTTAACATAACGAAAACATTTCTTTGTGAAAGAAATGACTCCTCAGTGGAATCGCTTATTTTCAGAATTTTCAAAAGATCATCTGAGATGGGGGCTAAGAAATCATTTGTCCCTGACCAGTTCATGAAATCGTGCCAGGCAATTTTAGTTAGCAGCCGAGATGGTGGCCTGCTCTTCCTGCTGTCCCAACAAGGTGCACATTCAGGATTAATGGGATCTCCGTCCTGTGCTCGTCCTGTTACGCTGCCTCAGTTGGCACTGTAAGTGCCTCGCCCAGTGCATCATACTTAGCTGGATGTTCTGAATCAATATTTTAGGTTCTGACTAAATAGGCCCTAAATACATATCTCTTCTAGTATGTGTGCAGATGTTTTTACTGTTTTATCGCTCAGCGTGTCACTTCGGCTTCAGTATGCCCATGCATGTCCAGACTCAGCTCTCTTTCTTTCAGAGCCTTTGATTTACTTCATTGCTCATACGACTTTTAGAATTTGTCCTTTGACGTGTCTTTTATTAATTCAAACACATTTACAGAATAGTTGAGGCTACAACAGTTTAATTTTGTCATAACAACACAACTTACGCTTTTATTTCCAGACAACTAAGCGGTATATTGTTTAGTTTTCATGTCACAACTTGAAGTGAGCATCCTGCCAGGAAGACTGTTTCTCACCACAAGTGGCAGTGTGGTCTCAGCATCTTCTCCCCTTGCGGTAGGTGCACAGGAAGGACTTAACACATGCTAAGCCATGTAAGTTAACCCATATTTCATTTGCCAGAAGGTCAGTTGATTAGGCCTTGGTGGTATTCTCACTTAAGAAATATAATGTCTCTTTTTTTTTTTTTAGTTGTTTTTGTCATTGTTGTTCAATTACAGTTGTCCTGGCATTTTCCCCATCACTGTCCCCTGCCCCTCGCCCCTGGCCACAGCCAACCCTCACCACTGCCTGTGCCCATGAGTCCTCTATGTGTTCCCTGGCTTGCTCCTTTCTCTTCTTCTCCCCATTATTCCCCTCCCCTGCTCCCTCTGGTCATTGTCATTTTGTGATGTTGGTGGTTGTTCTCAAATGACTTGAATTCAGGCTGTTTGCAAAACATCATAACTTTCTTTCTTCAGAAAGAGTAGAAAGGGGTTTAAGAGGTCAGAAAATGTTTATACATGAGGCCCATGCGTGTATTTTTGTAGCCACATCATATTTTTCTACATAAATTAATTTTGTTGCTTTTATTGTCTTTATTAGAAAGTATGTTTTCAGAGAGAAATGGCACATCTTTTTTGCAATTTCACGTATCACCAAAGCATCACTAATGTTCTGCAAATCCTCAATTATATAATGTCATGACAGATGCACAGTAAGTATCTGCTCACTAATGAGAAAGAAATCAGAATTTCTTTGTACATATTATTTATTTATTCAAGTAATGTTTATTTTAAATTGCACCCCTCCCATTTAATTGTTTGAAACTCAATATGATGGACTCAGAATATACCTCTCAAAATCTTTAAAGCTGGATATTATTAGAATTATTGTGATGATCATTTCTCAATATATACAAATATAGATTCATTATTTTGTAAACCTAAAACTAATATGATGTTATATATCAATTACACCTCAATAAAATATAATAAATCATACATTTTAATATCTATAATAAATAAGAAAGAGTACACTTCAGAAATAATAAACATTTCTTGCTTCAGATATTCTATTCAAACACTCACAAAAAAGGAGAATTATATTGTTCTGTAATATTTTTAGAAAATTTCTTCATTTCAAATTTCAAGAATTCCTCATTTCTTGAACAGTTGTTAGAAACATAAACACACAAGAGAGACCAACATCTGATCAGGAAAGGAATGTCCTGTTTTTTTATTAAAAATTTAGGCATGTCTTGAATTCCCTATTTAGACTGAAACAAAAGATGTTCAGTCAACTTTGATCCCTGATAAAAAAAATATGACAAACATTAATCTAATCTCATTTTCCTCTTAAAAAAAAAAGTACAGCCCTGGCTGGTGTGGCTCAGTGGGTTGAGCACAGGCTGTGAACCAAAGGGTCACTGGTTTGATTCCCAATCAGGGTACATGCCTGGGTTGCAGGCCAGACTTCCAATAGGGGACATGCAAGAGGCATCCACACATTGATATTTCTCTCGCTCTCTTTCTCTTTCTCTTCCCCTCTCTCTAAAAATAAATAAGTAAAACCTTTAAAGAACAGCACAAATCACAATATTTCCTTCTGTCCCTTCACTATACAAAACATTTTGAAATTGATGAAATAAATGTTAAGTCCTAATATCACCTTATAACTTTAAAATGATGAATTCAGTGATGAAAATTATCCCAGGGTTTTGAGAAATATGTGGTAAAATTACATAATCTCCTGTATCAAATACAAAAAATATTATAAAATGGTTGTGGTATTGTTTGAGAAAACAGAAGAAAATTAAATAAACTTTTATTTATTTTTACTTTTTAATTTTGTTCAAGTACATTTGTATCCATTTTCCCACCACCTCTTAACCCTTCCCCGCCCAACACAACCTCCCACCTTCAATCCTACCCTCCTTTGGCTTTCTCCATGTGTCCTTTATACATGTTTCCTGATGGCCCTTCCCCTTATTTCCCCTGTTATACCCATCCCCTCTGGTTACTGTCACTTTGTTCTTAATTTCAATGTCTCTGGTTATATTTTGCTTGCTTGTTTGTTTTGTTGATTAGGTTCCACTTACAGGTGAGATCATATGGTATTTGTCTTTCACCACCTGGCTTATTTCACTTAGCACAATGCTCTCCAGTTCCATCCATGCTGCTGTGAAAGGTAGGAGCCCCTTCTTTATCTCTGCTATATAGTATTCCATTATATAAATGTACCATAGATTTTTGATCCACTCATTTACTGATGGACACTTAGGTTGCTTCCAGTACATGGCTATTGTAAATTGTGTTGTTATGAACATTGGGGTACCTAGGTTCTTTTGGATTGGTGATTCAGGATTCTTAGGATATAAGCCCAGCAGTGGAATTGCTGGGTAAAAAGGCAGTTTCATTTTTAGTTTTTTGAGGAAATTCCATACTGTTTTCCAAAGTGGCTGTTCCTGCCTGCATTCCCACCAACAATATACTAGGGTTCCCTTTTCTCCACAACCTTGCCACCACTTCATGTTTGTTGATTTATGATGGCCATTCTGACTGGTGTGAAGTGGTATCTCACAGTGGTTTTAATTTGCATCTCTCTGATGGCTAGTGATTTTTCAGCATTCTTTCATATGTTTCTGGGCACTCTGCATGTCCTCTTTGGAGAAGTATCTGTTTGTGGTCTTTGCCTATTTTTTAGTTGGATTGTTTGTCTTCCTTGAGTGGAGTCATGTGCGTTCTTTATATATTTTGCAGATCAAACCCAAAATACATAAAGTTATTTTTAAAGTTATACATATGGGGTTATTTTAATTTCCAGTTTTTTCCAAGATATTAGAAGGTATAAATCAAGGTTAACTCAAAACGTATCTTTGATTAGATGCTTTTGTACTAATGTTACCAAGCAAAAAGTTTGACTGCCTGCCACCATAAAATCCAAACTTGTGAGGCAGATGCTGGTGAAAAAGGAAAGAGGTTTTATTCTGGTGCTATGCGATCTGGGAGAATGGAGGACTCCCAGGCTCATAGCTCATCTCCTACGCAAATCCAAGAAAAAGGCAGTAGAGTTCCTGCACCAATTTAAAGCAGAGCCCTTTGAAGCCTGCAAGCACTACTCAGCAGTCATAGGCCCCATCCATGTAGCATATCTTGTTCCCCATTGCCGCTCATTTCCAGCTTCTTCTTGGGACCTGAGTGTGGAGCCAGCACACACATGAGCCATGCAACTGCTAGGACTGCGAGGTTGTGCCTTCCCAGGAAAGAGCATGTGCATGCAGGGGTGAAGGCATCAAGAGGTCAGCCAGAGAGAGGGAGAGAGATTCCTTCCTGGAGGCCGTGGGCCACATGGAGAGAACCACCTCCACCACGTGAGTCCAGGTCATGAGGAAGAAGGAAAGAGGGTGTTTCTTTGTTCCCCTGGGATTATATTAGCTTGTTTGTGTGTGATGGACCAGGTGCTTTCTCAAAATAACCAGTCAACTTCCCAAACTTGTGCATGCTTCTGGTGGGTCCACCTCCCTTTCAATCCCTTCTCTTCCCAGGCTGGGCTGATAAATCTCTTTGGTCCATTACCTCCCCCACCACTGTTCTGACAACTATGGCGCATGTGCCTGCCTCTCCCAGTTCTCATCCGTAATCTGGGACCCAAGAACTTACCGTCACCAGCTTAGCTTGTCTGACAGGGGAAACTCGGCTGGCTCCAACTGACCTTCCACCCTCCACTAATGCTATTTATTACTCATCTACTTAAATTCTGTCTCAACGTACGTATTAAATCTTGACATTTTTTTCCTCATTAAGTTTGAGAGAATTCTTCAGATATTGACCTTTCGTCAAACTTGATACAAGCATTTCCTCCAGTCTGTTGTATTATTTTTTCATTATGAATAAATCTTAAATTTTATATATTCAAAAAATTTAATATAAAATGATGTAAGGTCGTTCTATTATTAGCGAAAGAAATAGAAATTATTCCTCTTCTTCCTGCTGTCTAAAAGATTTTATGTGTTATAATGATTTATTTTTTGAAAGTTCATTATATCTCTCCTGTGAATACTATTTGGCTCATGTTATCTGTATGCAAGAATTTTAAAAACCTACCGATCTCATCAAAATTATTCTAGCTGCAGAAGCAGCCTGTGCCTGTGTTAATCTTATCTCACACATACACAGTACATAAAGTACCTATTTGCTTTATTAGCTGAAGATTATTGCTCAAAATTACCTCATTAAATAAAGTGAGGATTTACTGATTTAAATTTTGTTTTCATGTGCACATATTTAGTGAGAGTTATTATGAGTAGTTCTGCCCCAGCTGGTGTGGCTCAGTGGATTGAGCACTGGCCTGCAAACCAAATGTTTGCTGTGTTGATTCCCAATCAGGGCACATGCCTGCGTTGTGGGCCAGGCCCCCAGTGGGGGATTCACGAGAGGCAACCACACATTGATGTTTCTCTCCGTCTCTTTCTCTGTCCTTTCCCCTCTCTCTAAAAATAAATAATAAAGTCTTCTAAAAAGGAAGAAATATGAGTAATTCTGCTTTTTTAGCTGTTTCCCTCTAGAGTTTTCTTTTTACCATATGTATTTATTATCATTATTTTCATAGTAACATACAAAGAATCTCCAACTACTTATTTTGTAAGTAAGCTTTTCATTTCTGAATATTTTTAAATTTACAATAAGTTGTAAAGGTGGCACAGAGAGTTCGCACACACCCTGCATGTCCAGCTTCCCTTACTGCTGACAGTTATGTAACAACAGTTAAGTAAGTGGCACGTTTGTCAGAGAGTGAACTGATACTGACATGCTGTTGTTAAATAAAGAATTCATTACATTCAAATCTTCTTAATGTTTGCCTAATGCCCGGTTTCTGTCCATTATCCCATCCATTACACTTAATCCTTATATACTTTAAGGCTCCTTTGGTTGTAACAGATAACTTTGTCATTTTTTAATATAACAAAAATTGTGAGTAGCTAGAAATCAGAACAGTAAGACATTGGTTGGTTATGTTGTTCTTCTGACGTAAAATTTGGTGGTATGGTTTTGGATAATAAAGGGGGAGTAATATGTTAAGTGATATTCACAAAAAAGAGGAGAAAGGACCCTATTTAAGAGCAGAGATGCATGTGATGCATCCACATACATCAAAAGTGAAATATTATATTACTGGCAAAACTTTATCATCATTTAAACTAAGCATATGATGATTTATCATAGAATTTTTATTTAGTACACTCTTATGTTTCTTAATTAAAAGATTATATATAAATACATATAAAGCCATACATATATCTTTATGTTTGTGTGCATATATATGGATGTTCATAAACATAAAAATATTTCTCTATAGTTTCAACCTACACATTACAGCATACATAATGCCACTTATAATAGCATGTATACAGGATGATTAACAAGTTTATTTAATTTTTCCTTTTTTTCACACAGTACTTTCAACCCTTTTTTTATTACTCATTTATTGCTAATCACATTGTTCATGCAGCACCTCTATAAGTAACAATCCTTCTGAATTATTCAGTTATATTGACCTATGTAGTGCCATTCTAAACCATTATCTTACAGGTTCTTGCCAGGACGCACCTGAAGGGCACATAGAAAAGCTTTTATATAATAAAAGTATTGAATGTCTCCAACCCTTAATACACTGAGCACCCACCTAATAAGTAACAAAGACAACCACCAATCACCAGGCAGGAACTCAATGTCACTCAATAAGAATATGGGGATGGAGTTATGCTAAACTTTTTTACTTTTGGTTCTGAAAGAGATTGTATAATTTTACCATTTGTTTCTCAAAACTCAGGTACACTTTTTACCAATCAATTCATCATTTTTAAGTCATTAGATTTATTTCTCCACTTAGTAAAATACCTGTGCAGTGAAAGGGCAGAAGGAAGTACTGTGGCTTCTGCTAGTTTTTTCAACAGGAAAATGAGATTAGAGTAACGTTTCTCATATTTATCTCGGGCATCAAAATTGATTGTGCATCTCTGGGCTCAGTTCTAAATTGAGAGCTCAAGACATGCCTAAGTTTTGCCCAGAAAGCAGGACATTTCTTCTCTGATCAGGTGTGTGTCTCTGTGTTTAAATGTTTCTAAGAACTATTATTCAAGAAATGAGGGATTCTTGAGATTTGAACCTCAAGAAAATTTCTGAAAGTATTTATTTAACAAAGTAATTCTAATTGTTTCTTGAGTGTTTAAATAGAATTACTGAAGGCAAGGGATGCTTATTACTTATGAAGTTTACTCTTTCTTACTTAATTCAATGAAAGATAATTAGTATAAACATTAAAGAATCAAAAGTTATGGTGTTGCTATAAGATGAAGTCTTGTCTCTAAAGAAAACTACAAGAATGAATGTTTACATTTTGGAATAAAAAATTGAATTTCAATTTGAATTCTCACTTTTATGAATTTTGTGCTCTCATGTAAGATACTTAGTTTATGCAATACACAACTTTATAAAGTAAAATAAGTTATATCTGGTGCTTTCAACTATTACATTTTAATATGAAACATTTTATTTTATAATCTAAGCACTATACATATTTATTAAATAGCTATATATTCTGAGAGCACTGTTAGTGTAAAATGTTACTATACAAACAAATTTAAGATTATCTTTATAAATGTATGCTGAAAGCAATGATCACTAAATTAAATATACAAGTATAAATAGAAACCTATGTGTGTTGTCACTCAATATCTGTGATGAAAAATGTGTTTCTATTAAGTATCTTAATGTAGGCAAATTTTAAAACTCATTATATATTTTTACCATTTTGTAACCAAGATAAATTTAAGAAATTATTTACCTGACTTTGTGTTTTTTCATTTTCATTCGTTCCTTTTTAAATACATTCATGAAGAAAATTTTTGTATTCTCATTTTCCAAGCAAAGTATTTCATTGTACCACAAAGAAAGAAAACAAAATAAATAATAAGTGATTTACTTTATTCAGTAACAAATAATTTGGATTCATTTCTGTGGTAGATGAGAAGTCATAATTGTATGATGGGGTTGGTCTGAGATCGGTGGGCTCATCACGACATGTGTATGTTCTGTCCACATAAATGTGTAGTTTGGCCTATGTATAATTTCAATATACCCAGAATTTGATACTAGAGTCTCAAAAAAGTGATTTATTCAGATTGACTTATATTCACTTTATATTCATGTCATGTTATGTTAATGTTATATTTAAATCGTCTTTAAAAACTTGAAATCTTGTTCCTCCTTTACTTGCTTAACTGCCTGAAGTAAACTCTCCCAATTTGAGGCAGTCTGAAGTAGTGACAGAATCAGAATTGGAAATTAGAAGAACTGAATTAATAAAACTTTTACCAGTCTCTAGTTTTGAGATCTGGTGTAATACATCATCTGTGTACCTAAGTTTTTATTTTTATGTGAACTAGAGATATAAAACATGTGATATTTATTTTAGTGGATTTCTATGATACTCAAATAAAATGACATAGCTTTTAAAGGGTTTCTTAAACAAAGTGTAATACTAAAAGTATTATAAATTAGTGGTGGCATTATTTTAAATAAGTGGTACCATAATGGCCACTTCTAAAATTCAATTTCTTTATTCATAACATAATATTTACATCATACATACATTATATATTGTATGTATAACATTATGAAATACATGCACAGTTTTAGTTTAATTTTATATCTCAAAGGTAATTAAGATTAACATTTCAGTTATAAAAGGCTTTTTCATATTTAATACTTTTTACTGTTTCAAGAAGAGAGCAAAATGATTTTTTATTTGTTTTGTTTAGATGCAAGATTCTTTGTTTTTATCCTCAAGTTTTAGATTATACTATTTTATTCTTTCTCCACCATGAAGAAAATTAGATACACTAGCCTTTACTAAGTGTTTACTATGTGACTGCTGCTGTTGATACTAAGTGTATATTATTTTATTTCACTTTTAAGAGTAGCCATACCACAGTGTATTGACATCTTTTGTTCCTTCTTTTGTCTCTTTCTTTCTTTTTTTATTTTTGTGCAATTTGTGAAGTTATTAAGTTAGTAGATGTGGCTCTGTAAATCAAACACATGTTTAATTCCCTAAGACCCTATTTTTTCTCTGTAGTCTTTATACAATGTTATATTTAATTCATGGTTACAATGAACTTATGTTAATAGTGCATAAGATATTGCTAACATATTTTGCTACAGAATAAGTATAATTTTATTTATACTATAAAGTGAAATAATATAGTAATGAAATAATATAAAACAAAATTAACTTGATGATATACTTTAAAAGAAAAAGGGTAGAAATGGTAAGTTAAACTTCAAAATTGAATGATGGCAGAAGCAGAGTGGTCATGACTCATATTGGCCTGATTTGTGTTTCTCCAGAGATGAGTGAATCACACAATCATAAATTTAAACTCGGAAAGCGTGCTACTTCTGCACCAGGACAAAAGAAAAGACCTACACTGATCACAAACCCATCTGGGGAAACCCGTAAGTACTACATTCCACCTGCCATCTTCAGGTGAAATCAGAAACTGAGATCTGCACAGATAAACATCAGTCTGATTTTGCCCTCGTGAGAGAAGCAGAGTGAGATTAAGTTTGATGTCACTTGGAATATGTGCAAAGTGAGAAGAAATTGTTGAATTGGTGAGCTTTTCATGCCCAAAAAGAGGTAAGATTATCATAGCAGTGACAACCGAGACTGCAGTTTCTAAGGGCTCACTGAACAGCGAGCTGTCAGGAGGGGCAAACAAACAGAAGAGAAGAGAAACACACGACACCCGTCAGCGGCGTGTCCTTAAACAGCACGGCAGCGGTGACTTGACCGTGATTCACAGAAAGGCTGCTGCGCAGTGAAGAGGACACGCTGGAGTACTTTATGAAGAAAAACATGATCGAAGATGAAGCCTGAAAAAGATGACACCAAAAGGAAAACAACAGGCTACTGTCACCTATGAGTTTTGATTACATGTGAAAAAACAATGATCATCAAACTGTCTCACTTTCAAGAGTTAATTATAGAAAATGTGTCTGATGTAATAATCAAAGATTGTTTATCATGTGCAGAATGTAGAAAACATTTTAGATAAAAACCAGTAAATCCTTCATTTAAAGAACTTAATTTTCAAAGCCTCTAAAATATAATACTGCCTTTGAAATATATGCTCAAAAGTTATCATTATGCTTCTCGATAAATGCTAACACTATTTTCATTGTAGGTAGGAAAAGGCAAGAATTTTTATTCTCATTATTGCTGATTAACATTGATTATTTTGCTGGTATACTAGCCAATGTGCGTACGAAGGAAAGAAAAAAGCAAATGATCTGAAATTAGAATAAAATGCTGAAATTAATATTACTAGCAAAAATATATGACTTAAAATATTTTTAAAACCTCAAAACTTCACCAACCCCAAAACTGACAAACAATAAGGAAATTTGATGTGTGGACCTGATTGAAAATAAGTAAAAATCAACTGCCCACAATTGAAATTAAGAACAAACTGACAGTAGCCAGAGGGGAGGTAGGAGGGGTTAATGGGGGGAAATAAGGGGAAGGGTTTTCAGGAACACGTATAAAGGACACGTGGACAAAACCAAGGAGGGGTAGGATCAAGGGCGGGGAGTGGGGATGACTGGGGACAGGGAGGGGTAGGGGGAAATGGAGACGACTGTACTTGAACACTAAAAAATGAGAAAAAAATCAAGTGTCTACAAAATGAGAAAAACATGATAAAAGGAAAATGCCATATTTATAAGACCAAAAATCAAAAATAGACTTTTTACTTAAAAATAATGAAAATAAATTTATTACTTTAAAGTTGTACCAATGAACATAAGATATCCATAATGGCACAGAAACTAATCAAGGATAAAAGACACTATTTTAAAGATGTAAATTATTTCTATATTTATACACTTATTGGGATTTCGTTGAAAGACTTATGTATTATATTTTAAATACAGCAGGTTCTTGATAAGCTGATTTTAAAGATTTTTAGGCATAATGAAGTGTAATGAAAACTAAAATATTTTGGACTATAAATCTAATATAATATTGTGGGCACTGAAAGTACTCAAGTGTATTATAGAAGTTAGGATATTTTACATATCGTTTGAATAGAAAATGGATTAAAGAATAAATGCAAAAACATATAAGAATGGCCTACATTCTAAAGGTAGTATTGCATGTCAATGAGAACACTGATTTATTTGGCAGATAATATTAGAAAAATTCAGTGACCATTTGAAAAAAAATTTTTATAAATTTGAGTTTCTACCTCACTTATTTCACACATATAAACACATGCACACACACAAATACCATATAGACCAGAATAAAAAAGGAAACCATGTATGTTGGAACATGGGTAATTTACTTTATAAACTCAGAATAGTGAAAGCAGTATTATTCATATCAAAGAAAGCATAATGACTTTAACAAGTCAACCATTATCCATTTTAGCACCCCCAAAGTTTCATAAATAAAGTTAAACAAAAGTGATATCTGAGGTGAGTATTGGAAAACATATGGTAAGAAAATTAATATTCTCTACCTAAAAAGTGGGAATAAAACCAATTACTTAATAAAATAAGAGAAGTCTGAAAGAAATAAATAAAAACATAACTAACCACAAGCAAAAGATGTTTAATCTTCTGTTATTTATTTATAACAAGAGAAATAAAGTTAAAACTTTAAAAATAATATTTGTTACCAATTTGTACACTTAAAATGTGAATAATATTTAATGATGAGAAAAGTGTAAGGAAGGAGGCTTTTTTATATTTGGTAGTACATAAATAAGTATAGCCTTTTTGGACTGAAATTTTCAATCATTACAAAAATTTAAAAAGCAAATGCTCTTTGACTCAGTATTTACCCTTTTGGGAATTTCTCCTAGAAAGGTACTAAAAAATATGCACAGGTGTGTATAAAATTTTGTTTATATTACTACATTAATAGCAAAAACAAAGAAACAATTTAAATATGCATTAGGAAAAAATGAAAGTCTGTTGATAATGATATTTTTTCCATATATCAATGAAGCACAATTCAAGCAGCTATTTATAATAATTTGACAATTTTACAAGACATGAAGAGAAAATTCACTAGGATATTTCTTAAGTAAAAATATGATAGAATATTTTATGGTTTCTTTTTTTTCCATTTTTTATTTTATTTTTTTAAATCAGTATTTTTTAATTGTTGATATTATACAGTTTTCTGTCTTTTACCCCGCCCCAGCCCACCACCCCAGCCCTCCCCACCTTCCTCCCATTTCCACCCCCCATAGTTTTTGTCCGTGTGTCCTTTATACTTGTTGCTCTAAACCGTTCCCCTTTTCCTCTAAAATTCTTTCCCCTCCCCCTCTGGTCACTGTCAGACTGTTCTCAAATTCAGTGTCTTTGTTTATATTATGCTTGTTTGTTTGTTTTGTTGATTAGGTTTCTTAAATATGTTTTCAAGAGGGGATTAAGATGAACTGTTTGTATTTATTACTTTATCTCCATAGAAATTTTTAAAAATGATAACTATGATTTATTCTAGGGCTGAACTGGGGAACTTGTAGAGAGGAATAGGAGGTAATATTACATTTTATAGTCTTATTTTAAATCATTTACAAAGGACTTATTTTAACTGTTCTGAAAAAAATAATTGAGGAAAAAGCACCGTTATCACCCCCACATAAAAATTGCTCTAACATTTATATTAAACATAAGAATTCCAGAACGCTTTAATCTTTCTCTCATTTCTTTCACTCTTTTTTCTTTGGCAGCATCTCCATTTCTTCTTGCCCGGTCCATTGCTCTAGCTATGGGAATCCATTTCATTGTGATGGTGATGATATGCAGTGCCATAATGGTAAACTGTAAGTGATAACAGAGTAGATTGCACTGTTGATCTAATGATTGTAATGTATTATTTTGATTAACATTCAGAAGCACACAGCACTAACTAGCAATATCAAGGAAAATATAATGTTTTCTTATATTTTAGCTGCTAGTCTAGAAACTTGTCAACTATTTCTATTTTTGTTTGGACTATGTTATAGCTACACAAAACCTTCTAATGATTATGATTATTTTAATAGCATTATTCAATGAAGCAGCTCCAATATCTTTGAATGGTAAGAGAAAGTTTTCTGATATTATAATTATTTTCATTTTCTAAATTGTAGACACTATTACAAATATCCTCCATCCTCCCATTTTCTCCCTTCCATCAGCCCTCCCCCAGGACTCATTTTCTGTGTCCAAGGGCAATGCATATACACATATATGTTCCTTGGTTAATCTCATCTACTCCCCCTATGCCCCACACCTTGAAGCACAAATTGCATGGATCTCTGTATATGGGTTTTAAGCATGTATCAATGCTTGATACCAAGAAAGTATGTAGGACAGATCATATATCATAGAAATGTACATTTGAAACCTATATAATTTATTAACCAATGTCACCTCGATACATTTAATAAAAGATAAAGTGTATAGAAAGATAATTCTTATGCACAATTCCTATAGCTTTTTAAAAATGTTATTACACTTTTTTACAATGAGGGAATACTTGTAAAAAGTAGAGAGCAGTTAATTATCATGTCTATAAATCTATCTGTCTATAAATAAGTAGAGTTAGGTCATTGGGTATGACCATAATGTTTTAATATTTGGAATTTTAAACTTAGAATTTAAAAAATTATGTAATCTGTCTATAAAAAATCTACTTAATACTCAGACATATGGAGAATTAATAATATATTGTTCCTTTCTAGAGTCTTACTGTGGCCCATGTCCAAAAAACTGGATATGTTATAGAAACAACTGCTACCAATTTTTTAGTGAGAGAAAAAGCTGGCTTCAGAGCCAAGCTTCTTGTAGGTCTCAAAATTCCAGCCTCCTGAAGATATATAGCCAAGAAGACCAGGTTGAGTATTGTTTTAATTCATCTTCCTATATTTAGTCCTAACATATTTGGAAATTTTCTGGAACATGAACTTGAAATATCTTAGAGACACCAGGCTTAGATATACGAACCCCAAATCCTTCTGCATTAAAAAATAACAAAGCACACATAAAAAATAAAGAACAAAAACTGCAGGCATTTCATGTGTGCTATTTAAGTTGGAATTATGCCAGAGGACAGAATGCATTTTGCAAAATTTTGGGGAAATAATTAAATGATTGTGGCTTTGTCTTCAGTAAAATTCTAAGAACTGACTTTATTTGTTATTTCAAACAGGATTTCCTTAAACTGGTGAAGTCCTATCATTGGATGGGACTCGTACAAAATCCAGCAAATGGATCCTGGCAGTGGGAAGATGGATCCATTCTCTCTCCCAGTCAGTAAGTCCCTACCAAGAGGTGTCTCCTTGTGGATCTGTCTCTGAGCTATTCCTACGATCACGTAACTATCACGTTTTCCTGCACACAATACCAGGACATTCCCATGTGATAATAGAGTCAGCCAAAAACTCTGAGGGACTAGATTCAGTACCGTGTGGAGCAGAGCAGTTCATACCCATAATACTGAGTTCCATTAATGGATTGCTATGTGCTAAGTACTGTGCAAGATTGGTCTAATACCATGCTTATGGTACTGATGAGAAGTCTAAAGCAGAGAAGTTAAGTATCACATTCATTCTTTTATAAAGTTATTACCAGAGTTGTTGAGACATAATTAGCATCCAATAAAGTGTACATTTTTAAAGTGTTCAATTGTGATAAATTTTGACAAATGGATTCATCAAAAAAACATTCATACCATCAGGATAATTAACATATTTATTACCTACAAAATGTTCTCTTTGCACTTTTATAAGACCTCCTTCATGTACTTCTACCTACCTCTTTTTGACTCCAGGAAACTAATCTGCTTTCTGTCACTATAGATTCGTTTGTAATTACAGAATAACATAAATGGAGTTCTGCAGTATGTACTGTTTTTATGTCTGGCTTTTTTACTCATGATATTATTTTGAGATTAGCCACCTCATAGCATGTATAAAGACCTTATTTTTTATGCCTGAGAGCTTTTCCATTTTGGGGTGTTGCTCAGTATGTTTATTCTTTCATATATTGATGGATATTTGGGTAGTTCCAAGTTTTGGATTATTAAAAATAAAGCTACTTCAGAAGTCTTCTGGTCAAAGTGGTGGCAGAGTAAAACATGGTACTCATATCCTCCAACAACCATATCAAAATTACAACTAAACTATAGAACAACCATTATTTAGAACCACTAAAATCTGTCTGAATGGAAGTCTTACAACTAGAGATGTAAAGAAGAAGCCACATCCAGGTTGTGAGAGGGGTAGATCACAGAATGGGCTGACCCCACACTTGTATCAGATAAACACTGGAGAGATATCTCAGCTGTGGAGGTCCCCCCTGAGGAGCTAGGGATCCCAGCCCCACACTGGGGTTCTCTGATCCAAGTTTCCTGTGTCGGGGAGAGAAGTCCACAAAACTTCTGGTTGTAAAAATCAGTGGAGTTTGTGGTTGAGACACAGGGTTGCATGATCACCAGGCTTTCCTCTTAAAGGGCCCATCCACAGAATTATTCTGACTCATTTCCTCTGAGTACCAGTGCTGGAGCAGAAGCTTGAAAAGCACCAGAGACATACAGGGAGGAACCGAAATGTCCAGCATTGGGAGAGCTTGAGGGGATAACTTTCTCCCAGAAGGAAGTGCTGGCAGAGGCCTTTGTTTCCTTGCTGAGCCATCCCATGAACAGAGCCAGCAGCCAGGCACCATGTCCGAGTCTCCATCAACCTGGATCACGCTGTTTGCCCTGCCCTAGTGATTCCCTGATACTCCTCTCCAACAATCTTGCGTACCCATCAAAGCTGTTTCCAGTGGCTTTTCCATATGAAGGGCCTGTCTTGGCTCATGCTTGCAACTCTCCTAAAATCTCTCAGAGACTTTGCAAAAATTTCTAAAACAAGCAGCATCTGGCCTCATCATAACCTGTAACTCTTGCCAAGTGGCTCCAGGACGGGCACTAGTGGCAGCTGACCGTGGTTCACAGCATGGGATTCCCTGCTCACCTCCAAGTCCAGCACAGGTAGCACATGATTTATCATACAATGCATTTTTACTTTTATTATCAGAGTTAGCTACATGTTGCTTATCTGTAAATTTAAAAAGTCCAAGTGTAGTCCTTAAATCTCCTGAGGTAATATTATTTCATTGCCTATATTTAAATAAATATTATTCATTTTTATCCTTCTGCATTAATGAAGTCATAACTGTAATTTGTCCTTCTCTCTAATCTAGACTAACATTGGTTGAAATGGAGAATGGAACCTGTGTGGTTTACGGCTCCAATTTTAAAGGTTACACAGAAAACTGCTCGACTCGAAACACATACATCTGCATGCAGAGGATTGTGTGAAGACATTATTGTTTGTAAAATATAAAGGACTCAAAATAAAAAAAGTTATTCTCTGAGTGTTTACCATGAAGAAAACAGCCAGAAGAAAATTTCAGCAATATGGATTTATTTTTTATCTGACATGTCACAAACCATAATCAGCAGCAAACAAAGGCTAACAAGGACTTTGTCTTCTATAACATGTTTTGTATAATTTTTAAGTTATAGAGTGATGAATAAATTCACTCTTGAGTTTAATAAACTGTGGTTGAAATACAATTTTATTAAACATTCACAAATATTAAACTAATAAGGCTTTTAAAACTTTTCAAACACAATGCATCTGAAAATTAAACATGCTTAAAGGGGGATAAAAATATATGAGGATTCTTGTTATTTTTGAAATTTTTCTAAAGTTGAAAAATCAACAAAAACACCCTCAACTTTTCAAAACGCCACCACTAATTTTCTATAGAACATGAGAAATTTGGCAGAAATTGAGTTATTCCTTATAATAAGAACATGGCACTGACTGCTACAAAAAAACAAAATAAGAATTGAGTTTAGAGAGGCCTTACAAGACTTCTGGGGGAAAATGGGATCTGAGTTAAAATCTGTAGAATGAGTGGAAATTTGGGCAAATCATTAGGGTAACAGCATCCGTGGCAATTGGAATAATACTTGCATAAGTACAGCAGCTGGGGGAGTCTTCCGTGACCGCTTCAGAGTCATGAAGAGTGCCTAAATTCTCTGATCTTTACAACCGTTTCCAAGCCCTTGTTTTCCAGATTTGTGAAGAAGCTCATTCTCTCCAGGTCACATATATTCTCTGCCCCCTGTGGGTCATATGTTATTATAATGAAACAGAGAAAAGACTCCAGAGAAATACCAAGAACTTGTGTCACATGTAAGGCCACATATAATGACTCAACTTTATTTAAAGCTTTGAAATATTTGGTGGACTTAAAACGTGAATCATTAGATGCTTTCTTGGTTACCGCTCCAGTTTCATTAGTTATCATTAGTCTGTTCAGATGATCTGTTTCTTCTTGATTCAGTTTTGGGAGATTGTATGTCTACGTCTACAAATTTTTGTTTTTCTTGTTTGTTCATGTGTAGCTTTCAGTTTTATATCCCACATAAGAATGATTCAGTCTCCAGGTAGTGTTTTCTTACATACACAATAACCACGTTCTTTGCAATTACCATAAAAAAACTGACCATCTCGTACATGTTTGCAATGATTAGAGGCAGTGTCAGCTTTTTCTAATTGGAGCCTAGAAGAGAAAGGAATTTCCATTTGAAATTAAATTTATTTCACATATCAATTCTATTATTAAAAGTCACTATGCATTATTAAAATATAAAGAAACATACATTTCTCTGACAAATTTACTAGTATATAAATAATATATAATATTTTTTCATTTAACTGTTACAGAAGGATAATGGCAGAGTAAATAACTCCAAAACATTGCTTCACTAAACCAAAGATAAAGCTGACAAAAAACACCTGATTTAAACTTTTCAGAAATCTGGAATCTAGTGAAAAAACTTCAGCAACAAGGGCTTGTTCAATGAAAAATAAAGCCTCTCAGTTTTCATAAGAAAGCATTTGTTTTATTTTTATTTTTTTAACATTTTTATTGTTGTTCAAATACAGTTTTCTGCCTTTCCCCCCCGCACCTCTCCCCACCACCCCAGCCCTCCCCACCTCCCTCCCCTGTTTCCACCCCCCACCTTGTTATTGTCCATGTGTCCTTTATACTTGTTCCTGCAAACCCTCCACACATTTTCTCTATAATCCCCTCCCCTCTCCCCTCTGGTCAGTGTCAGCCAGTTCTCAATTTCAGTGTCTTTGGTTATACTTTACTTGCTTCCTTGTTTTCTTGATTAGGTTCCTGTTAAAGGTGAGATCATATGGTATTTGTCTTGCACTGCCTGGCTTACTTCACTTAGCATAATGCTCTCCAGTTCCATCCATGCTGTTGCAAAGGGTAGGAGCTCCTTTCTTTCTGCTGTGTAGTATTCCACTGTGTAAATGTACCATAGTTTTTTGATCCAGTCATTTACTGATGGGCACCTAGGTTGCTTCCAGAACTTGGCTATTGTAAATTGTGCTGCTATGATCATTGAGGTGCATAGGTTCTTTTGGATTGGTGTTTCAGGGTTCTTAGGCTATAAACCCAGCAGCGGAATGGCTGGGTCAAAGGGCAGTTCCATTTTTAGTTTTCTGAGGAAATTCTCTACTGTGTTCCACAGTGGCTGTATCAGTCTGCATTCCCACCAATGATGCACTAGGGTTCCCTTTTCTCCACAACCTTGTCAGCACTTGTTGTTTGTTGATTTGTTAATGATGGCCATTCTGACTGGTGTGAAGCGATATCTCATTGTGGTTTTAATTTGCATCTATCTGACTGCTAATGATGCTGAGCATCCTTTCATATGCCTATGGGCCCTCTGTATGTCCTCCCTGGAGAAGTGTCTGTTCGGGTCCTCTACCTATTTTTTAATTGGATTGTTTGTCTTCCTGGTGTGGAGTTGCACACTTCTTAAGCCAGGAATGAACCTTGTGTATTGGTGGAATTATATTTTGTGTTTATTCTTAAATATTTATCTCAATTATCATTATGTAAATAGAGTTTTTCATTCATTGTCTTCTAATTGCTTTCATTTGTGTAAATTAATGCTATCTATTTTCATATATTAATTTCACAAAGTGCTAATTTACTGCATTTCTTATTATTTAAGTTGGGTTTATCATTGGTTGTCATATTATTTAGATACATTGTCATGTCATATGGAAGTCCTGAGCTTTTCCTTTAATTCCATATTTTAATCTTTTTATTTAGTTTTTTCTAACTTAATTATATGGGCGAGTACTACCAGAATAAGGATAATAATGTGTGGAGGTAATTGTCATCAATGACAATAATGCAATCCTGACTCTAATGCAATAATTTTCAAGCATCATCTAATGAAACTAATTATGTGCCAGCCTATAACTTAGACTTTTACCTCTTACGCATGTATTCAAGGGAATTGAGGGCATATTTCCAATAATGAGATATACAAAATGTCAATAGTAATTTTATTGATAGTCATCAAAAACTAGAAAGCAAATGTTGAACAACTTTAGAATAGATAAGTAAATTGTGATGTGGCATACTCTTTGAATTCTACATAACATTAAAAAGAATGAGCTATTTTTTCACACACACACACACAAATAAATCCCACAGCCATAATGTTTGGTGAGATAAGCTATAGATTGATGATAGATAGATAGATAGATAGATAGATAGATGTGGATATAGGTACAGCTATATATATAGATATAGATGATATAGGTATAGCTATAGCTATAGCTATAGATATAGATATAGATAGATATACACACACAAAATTTCTATTCATACTGAATTAAAGAGCAAGCTAAACAAATGTCTTCAGAAACTAGAAGAGTGGTGTCTTGGATGAGAGTCAGTATCAATTAGCAAGTAGCATGAGGAAGTCTATTTTGGTGCTAGGTAGTCTATATTTCAGTCTAGTAGCATTTACATCCACGTCAACATAGGTAAAAAAATTAAATGTAAATTTAAGATACATACACTTTGTGTATGTTTACTCTCAATTAAAAATATAAAAATAAGTAATCTTATTTGGAATTTTATAGGTGATCAGTAAAAAAATTCTGTGACCACGGTCTGTGGAGCAGGTATATCGAGGAGGACCTAGTCCAATAATAAAAGGTAGACAGGGGCCGTTGGAAGGATATTATCCAAGAGATGAAAGTGACACTCATGGACTATGTAATATTAGTAAGAACCTTGAAAAAGTTTCAGATTTGACAGAGAATTTGCTTTTAATTTCACAAGGGTTATAACAACAGAACCTCAATGAAGGAGATATAATTTTAGCTTACTATGGAGGGTTTGAGATAGTCTTTGTTCACAGGATCATTGTAATAAAACAAATTGTGTTAGCCAATTACTGCACACAACAACTTAACCCGAAGTTTTCATCTTAAAACAAACAAAAAATCATTTATTATATTACACAGTTTCTTAATTATGAATTCTGGAGCAGCTGAGTGAGGTCCTTCTGGTTCATGGTCTGTTGTGAGGTTGCTGGGAAAATGCAGCCTGGGTTTTATTTACCCCACGACTTGACGCTGGCTGGGAAAGCTGCTTCCAGGAAGGCTCACTTATGTGGTTGTCAGCAAGAGCCCTCAGTTTCTGGCTGACTGTTCATGGAAGTCTTCAGTTCATCACACGGTCATCTCCATTGGCTTTCCCGTGACACGGTAGCTGGCTTCTCTCAACTCAAGGGATAGGAGAGAGTTCAAGGCATAATCCACACTGTCGTTTATGACCTAGCCTCGAAAGTGATATACATGACTTCTGCCATATTCCACTGGTAACACTGACCAACCCGAACACAATGCATTTCATTTTTTCATAAGGATAAGGGTTGAATTTCATGAGGCAAGGATTATCAGGAACATGTAAGAACGAATCTAGGAGGGTCTAAACTTTAGTCCCACATGATTTATGTCTCTCCCACATGCGAAAATGTGCACCGCTAAAATCTCCTCCAATTACTCCATCAGTTCAAAGTCTAGAAGTTCATCATGACCACATATGGATGTGAGTGAGACTCATCACACATGGTTCCTTAACTTTAGCTCCTCAGGTACCCTTTCTTTTAATCTGTAGACCTGTGAAACTAATGCTAGATCTTCTTCCCCCATATACCCAATATCCAAAGGAGGATAAACTCTACAGACATTCTAATCCAAATGTTTTGTGAAGGATGAAGAGGAGAGAAGTGTAAAAGTGTCACCAGCTTATAGAATTCTGAAATGCTGTTGAACAAATGATGGGACTTATTTGATCACCACTTAGTCTTTCTTTGGTCCTAAAGGAACTCTCCACAATTCTTGGGTCCACCCTTTAGGGTCTTGGTTCTGTCCTCTGAATTATTCTTCCCTTTTCATAAAAGGTAGTGTTTGTTTGTAACTTCTTAGACTTTATAGTGTATTTCCTGCTTACAAATATTTTGGGCTACCAAAATTCTCATTAATGTGTGTTTTATGTATGTATACATTTGTATGTATGTATGTATTTTTACTGACTGGTGTTTTGTTTTGTTTTGTTTTGTTTTGTTTTCAGATCAAGCTGGTTGTGCTTCTGCTGACATTTTTTTTTTTAATTTACAGCCTTCAAAAATCTTACTGGGTTCACTCCATTCACAAAAGCCACAACACATTAATCTGTGTGAGCTTCTCTTGTGAAGCTTCTGCTAAGAAGCCCATGGGAAAATGCACACACGCTTGCTAGCAACCTTGTGTTCAGCCAGGATAAGCCATAAAGTACACCCTCTGTAGGTCCTTTGACTGAACCAAGGCACCGCTGTGCTCTTCCTGTAACCTTAACAGAGAACTTTACAGTCACACCCACAGCTTTTTCTTCGGGCCATGCTTTCCTGACAGCACCCTGGAACTGATCTTTGCTCAGAATTCATTTCTTAATTTTAGCATTTTTCGACATTTCAAAAAGCTGGGAATCTTCAAAACCAGTAATCTTTGGCTCTATTTTTTTTTCTAAAGTCCTCTCATTAGCTACTGCCTCCTAGGGCACTGCAGTATAAGCAGCAGGAAGAAACCAAGCAGCACCTTCAACGCTCTGCCTGGAAACAACTTTAGCCACTGTACCTAATTCATTAGGTGCATTTTCTACTTCCCACATTACTCCCGAAAACAGAGCTGCCAAACTTTCTGTTGCTAAGGAGAAAGAATTCCCCTCACTCGTTTCCAATAGCATGTCTCTCGCATCCCTGTCTCCTCTCACTGGAAATCTTTGGTCTTTGCAGGACTCCCACATTTCTTTCATGGCATGATTAACGGACTCATGCATTTTAGTGGGTTTTTTTCTTTATGGGACTTCTTCCCTTCTGCATACCAAAATCTGTGTATTTTTACTTTCTAGTTTTTGGAGGGGTTCTTTATTTTTTAAGTTATTGAACTTATTGGATTGACATGAGTTAATAAAAATTATACAGGTTTCATGGGTACGATTCCATAATACATCATCTGTATATTGTATTGTGTATTCGCCACCTCAAGTCTCCTTCCATCATCACTTATTCCCCTTTACTTTCTTCTAGCTTCCCCTATACCCCTTTCTTTCTGGTAATCACCATATGTTGTCTGTCTGTGTGTGTGTGGGGGGGGGTGTTTGGTTTTTTGCTTAATTCCTTCACCTTTTTCACCTAACTTCCTCCTCCCCTCCAAGAACTGTCAGTCTGTTCTCTCTATCTATGAGCCTGTTTCTTTTTTGTTTGTTAGTTTATTTTGGTCATTAGATTCCACATGTAAGTGAAATCATGTAGTATTGTCTTTCTCTGACTGGTTTATTCCACTTAGCATAATACTTTGTTACTATGTTATGCGATGTTATTATAATATTGTGATGCAATGCATTATTCCAACACTTAGCAACTTGAAAGACTACACAGTTATTATGTCATACAGTTTTTGAGGGTTAGGAATTCTTAAACAATGTAGCAGGCTAGATCTGGCTCAGGGTCTCTCATGAGGTTTCTGTCAAGTTGTCAACTAAGCCTATGTAGCCATCTGAGGGCTGGCCTAGGGCTGGAGAATCAGAAGGCTCTCGAGGGAGAAGAAGGATTAGTGGGAAGCTGTTGGAAGTACTACATTTCCTTGTCAGTTATACATATGAAGCTTTAGCTCCTTGTCACACAGTCCTTTCAACAGGGCTGCTCGTGGCTTTCCCCAGAGCAAGCGATCTGGGAGGAAGAAAAGAAGATGAAGCCATACTGTCTCTTATGATTTAGACTCAGAAGTGGCACAGTGTCATTTCCACTGTATTTCACTTGTCACATGGTTCAACCCTGACCAATGTGGGAGAAAATGATACAAAGGTTTACACACCAGAATGTGGGGATCGTTGGCAGACATCTTGCAGTTTGGCTATAACACATACCTTATAGCAGGGGCATCCAATTCATTTTCACCAGGGGCCACATGAGCCTCGAAGTTGCCTTCAAAGGGCTGAAATAATTTTAGGACTGTATAAATGTAACTACTCCTTAACTGTCAAGGAGTTGAAATCACATTCGGCCCTTTGAAGGCAACTGTGTGGCCGATGTGGCTCCTGGTGAAAATGAGTTGGACACCCCTGCCTTACGGATTTACACCTTTTATACTGAAACAGATTATAATATAAAGCATACCTCTTTTGTACAAAAAAATTTAGAAGTACAACTAGTAAGATATAACCTAGAAAAGAACAAGGCAATGTGGAGAGGAGGGTTGATGCTATATTCGCATTTCATATGCTTTGACAAGGGTTGGCAAACTGTGACCTGTGGACCAAATGCGCCCACCGTCTCTCTGTTTGTAGATAAAGCTCTACTGTAACACAGCCATTTCGTTTATTTTCTACCGTCTGTGACTTCTTTTAAACTACTGTGGCAGAGTTTAGTGGTTTCAAAAGTGTGGCCCACAACATTGAAAATATTTGCTGCTCAGTTATTTAGAGAAAGCTTTCCACCACTGTGCTATGATCTAAAGAGAAAACATTTTAGAGGTCAAAAATTACAGAAATGAAAATGAGGGTTTAAATATTCCAAGGATTTTCAGGTTTAGATAATTTTTAAAACTATGGCTCCAATTAACATATTTATGTAAAGCTTTAATAAAATCACATAATATGAAGAAGCAGGAGAAAGAGATTTCAAATGATCAGTTATTTGGGGACCAGAAAACATCCCAGTGACAAGCTCCCCATGTATTTCTATGTGCATAAAGACATGATTCATCTCTGGATGAAGCTGCTGGTATTTGGTTTCAGGAGAGCTCAGGCAGAAGTTTCCCACAGATCTGGTCACACAGAAATGGGATTTCTAACTAATTATTTCAAGTGTAAGTTATCAATGAAAAAATCGGCCCTAGGCTCCACTCGGTAATTTTGAACCTTAAACAATTTACCATAAATGGTTAGTTACTTCCTTCATCGTGGCCAAGAGTGAAAACCTGACTCCCAAGCCCTGACCAAACTTGGCTGGGCATCCTCCCACAGCAAAGGTTTGATTCCGGTCAGGGTGCAGGGCTGGGCTGTGGCCTGGTCCCCAGCTGGGGCGTGTGTGAGAGGCAGTGATCAGTGTGTCTCCAACATATGAATGCTTCTCTCCCTCTCTTTTTCCCTCCCTTCTCCTCTCTCTGTAAATAAATAAAATCTTCAAAGAAACTGACTCACAAGCCTATATCCTGAAATAAGCAAAGGGCTGTCTCAGTGCAACTGTAAAATAAATCCATTTTTTAAGCAAACTTAGAAGTCACTAATGGAGGAACTAAAAATTAATATGCAGTGTTTAAATTTAATAAACTATGAAGGAGCAGTGACAACATATTTTGGGGGTACGTTGGTATGGTAGGCAAATCTCTAAGATGATCACCCAAATTCCCATGCCCTAGTACATACCTGTATAGTCCTCTCCCCTTAAGTTTGAGTAGGGTTTGTGAATACAATGTGATATTACATCCTGAATAGTGGCAAAGACTAAGCTGGTTTTTAGAGGTAATTAAAATCCCAAGGGAATTCCGGTCAGGATGTCAGCGTAGGTAAACATGGCTCACCTCCTCACACACCTGTTTCAGAAACCAGCTGCCCTCCCCAGGGTCTTGTGTTCCATGGATCTTCTTTGCCCAGCACTGTGTTAGAAACTGTGGCTCTCAATGTCAGAATTTGGTAAAAAGGAAAACAATTATTTAATTAAAAGTTATACAGGTTTAAAATAATGGGGGAATTCTGCTGTTAAATCTCCCTTAAGAAACGAAGATGCACCCACAGACACACAGTCCTGCTGTCTCCCCTTTGCCCAGTCAGGCCAGTCCAAAGCACACCAGTCAGAAGTACTGCCTTCCAGAAACAAAAAACAGAAGTCTGCAGCTCAATTCTCCCGATTCCTCCCAGTAATCTGTGCTCTGCTGGGCAGGTCTCAAACCATCAACTGTGTCGCTGCAATCTCCAGTTCTTAATCCAAAACCACATGGCACCTCCTCAAAGTCTGCTGGCAAGAGTCGTTTCACCCCCTGTTGACCTTCATGGTCCCACAAGGGCCCCACGTTTTCTCCTGCTGTCCCCATCCCACGTGGTGGCCCACCTTTTTGTTTAAATCCTAGACTGTATCCTCCTCCATAGCCCCACTTCTGACTCCTCCCACAATCAGCTACACCTGCTAACACTAACGCAGTTTTCTCCTGTCTTGGCTGCCATAGATAGTCCAGGGAGGCATGGCCCTGTGGCATGGAGCAAACCATCTCCAAGGTCTTGCACAGGCACTGTAATGGTGGGGTAGCTTCCTCCCAGCTATATCACAGGTCAAAGTCACACACATCTCCCTGGCTCCACGCAGGCAGAAGCTTCAATGTTATTAAAACACTGGCCAAGTTCTTCAGATGCACCCCATTGCACAGCCATATCATAATTATAACTAAAATATAGAACAACCATCACTCAGAACCATCAGAAACTGGGCTGATTAGAAGTCTGATAACTACAGAATCAAAGAAACCACAACCATCCAGAATAGTAGGAGGGGTGTGGACATGGAATGTGCTGGTCCCACATCAGTGTGTGGTGGATAAAAATTCAGGAGATATTTTGGAAGCAAGGAGTCCCAGCCCCACACCAAGGCCCCCAGCCCAGGGTGCCAATGCCAGGAAGATAAGTCCCCATAACATGTGGCTGTGAAAAAACTCAAAGAACCCACACATGGACTCACTCAGATTCCCTCTGAGCTCCAGCATGGGGGTAGCATCTTGAAAGGCACCAGTGGCATATAGGGATAAGCTGAAGTATCTGGCATCAAGGTGGGAACTAGAGGACAGCTTTTTCTCAGATATAAAGGTGGACAGAGGCCATTGTCCCTTTGCTGAGCCTTTCCTCCACAGCCACAAAGCCGATGGGCAGGTTTCATATCTGAGGCTCCATCGACCTGGCTAACACTGTTTGCCTGGCCTTGGACATCCCCTGAGACTCCCTTCCACTCAACTTATGGACCTACCCAAATTGTTAACTGAGACTTTTCCATATAAATAGCTGGTCTTGGCTCATGTTTCAGAACTTCATAAATCCTATCAAACAAACAACAGCCAGCCTCAATGAGCCCTCATGCCTGGCACTAGCAGCAGCCAGCATAGATTCACATTTGGCATCACCTGGGAATCTCTAAGCTCAGCACAAGTAGTGGGCTTCTCAGATGACTTTATAGCTAAGGCAGGGTGGTCCTTGGCAGAACACAGGTGGGGATTGACCTTAGCCTGCACCATCTGGGAAACCCAGAGCCTGCAATCCGGTGGACAGCTATAGACTGCTTTGAAGAACCACCACCCTGCCCCTGCACAACTAATCCTCCACAGAGGCCAGAGGTTAGTGGTTAGTGGTCACAGCCAGTCACTGCAGCTAACTGGCCTGGGTAAATCCCTCCCATTGACCTACTAACAGCAATCAAGGCTCAACTATAAGAGGAAGGTATACTCAGCCCATACAAAGGATGCTCCTCAAGTACCCAGCTTGGATGATAGAGGAGGCTCTGCCACTGAACCCTGCGGGACACATACTACGTTAGGCCAAACTACCAAGAGAGGGAGTCATAGCAGCTCTACCAAATACATAGAAACAAACACAAGGAGACTGTTAAAATGAGTAGACAAAGAAATATGGCCCTAATGAAAGAACACATCAAAACTCCAGAAAAAGAACTAAATGAAATGGAGATAAACAATCTGTCAGATGTAGAGTTCAGAACACTGGTTATAAAGATTCTCAAAAAACCTAGTGAGGATCTCAACAGGATAAAAAGGGTCCAGTCAGAAACTATAGATACACTAATTAAAATAAAGGACAATTTACAGGAAACAACAGTAGAGTGGATGAGGCTAAGAATCAAATTAATGATTTGGAACATAATGAAGAAAATAACAACCAATCTGAATAACAAGAAGAAAAAAAGATGAGAATAGTGTAAGCAGCCTCTGGGACAACTTCAAGCATTCCAACATTTGCATCATAGGAATGCCAGAAGGAGAAGAGAAAGAACAAGGAATTGAAAATCTATTTGAATAAATAAACTTCCCTAATTTGGTGAAGGAAATAGACATGCAAGTCTAGGAAGCAATGAGGATTCTAAACAAGGTAGATTCAGAGGCCCACATGAAGATACATAACAATTAAAATGCCAAAGGCTAAAGATAAGGAAGGAATGTTAAAAGCAGCAAGAGAAAAACACTCACTTATCTATAGGGGAATTCTTATAAGAATGTCAGCTGATTTCTCAGAAGAAACCTTGCAGGCTAGAAGGAATTGGCGAGAAATATTCGAAGTCATGAAAAGCAGGGACCTACAGCCAAGATTACTCTACCAAGCAAAACTATCACTTAGAATTGAAGGGCAGATAAAGAGTTTCTCATATAAGAAAAAGCTAAAGTAGTTCATCATCACCAAACTATTATTATATGAAACATTAAAGGGATTTATTTAAGAAAATGAAGTAGATCAAAACAATGAATAACAAGATGGCATTAAATATATACCTATCAACAACTGAATCTAAAGAACAAATTAAGAAAACAAGAAGAACAGAGACAAATTCATGGATAGAGAAAGCATTTTGATGGTTGCCAGATGGGAGGTGGGTATCAAAGAATGAATGAAAGGGTGAGGGGATTAAGAAGTATAAATAGGTAGTTACAGAATAGTCATGAGGATGTAAAGTACAGTATAGGAAATGGAGTAGCCAAAGAACTTACTTGTATGCATGACCCATAGACATGAGCAATGGTGGGGAGATTGCCTGAGGGAGTGGGGGTATTGGGTGTAGGGAGGCAAAAGGCAAAAAATTGGGGCAACTGTAATAGCATAATCAATACAATATAACTTAAAAAAATATTCCAAGCTAAAAGGACTCATGCACATGGACAACAGTGTGGTGATTGTGGGGAAGCAGGAAGGTACAAGTAGGCTACATGGCAATGGAAAAAATTACAGTAAGATTCCAAATCAGTCCATTGTCAGTTATTCAAAAAATATTATTATGGGTAGTATATAAAGAGATAATTAAGATACCAAATCAGATAACCATTTAGATTCTAGAGAACAGAGAAAGTTGAAGTCAAAGATGCTCTCCTGTTCCTGAAAAAACGAGATGCTGTAGTGTAACAGCCTGTGGGGAGGAACAGTGTCTGAGAGCTGAGGGTCTCAGTCCTACAACTGCAAGGATCTAAATTCTGCAAACAGACTGAATGAGCTTGAAAGAGGAGTTTGAGTTTCAGATGAGAATGCAGACTGTCCTGGACCCTGGCTCTATCTACCCTTGTGAGAGCCTGAGTAGAGGACACAACTAAGCCATGCAGGGTTCCTGATCCAGAGATACTATGAGATAATAAACATTTGTTTTAAGTTTCTAAATTAATTTAATTTATATGTACCAATACATACTACATATTACATGCATTCAGGAAAACAGAATCAAATTAAGGAAGTATATACTGACTATTGGCAATATTATTTTGTCATTTTTGTGAGAGTTTTTGACATTTCTTTATGTTCTCCCTTTAATTCTCTATTCAACAACAAGATATTCACTCATCTAGATCCTTCAATACGCATTAGTTCATTTCATAGCAAAACAACACACAGCAAGAAAAGAAAAATAATGTGTCTGTACCCAGAGAATATATCACAAATTTCATGTCAGAAGAAAAAACTACTTGGTAAAAAGAACTTTACATACAAGAAGTCCTTCACACCCCAAGATGACAGAGATACTTTCAGGATGAACAAAAGCAGAAGGCAGGTAAGCATGGGAGAGAGAATACTACATATGAAATGGGTCAGATGGTCATGGCTTGACTGTGACTAGTATGACAAGAACATTCTGTGAGAGAGACCTACTGAAAAGGGTGACTAGTATCCTCTGTTAAAGCTAGAACTGTCCATCATAATACTCTGAAATATCATGGGAGCTGAAACACCTCAGAGCTGTACTTAGGAGGCAACAGGAATTTTCTTCTCTCAGCGAAGACAATTTTTAACATAGATTACTCTCTGAAATTAGACATCATTCACCATATTTAGTGCCTTCTGTTTCTTCATTGCTCTTGCAACTATAATAAAAGTTCAAGAATTCTCAGAAAAAGGCAACTAGGGCCCTTCATAGGATGTTGATGTAAGAAGTCATAATTTGAACCTATATTTGGGTGTGGCTAAATAAAAACAGTTCACATTCATCCTGAACAAAATTTGTGAAAGTAGACCATCCTTGGTTCACTATAAGGGGGGAAGAAACACTCTAAGCAGGAAACAAACAAACTAAACTAAACAAACAAGAAACCCAGAGGAAGTTGCCTTTTTGGAGGAGGATGGGAAAAAGGAGGGTTGGGACAGCAAACTACTGATTTTCATTATAAGCTTATCTATGTTGTTTTTTAAATTGAACTGTAAATATATTATTTTGAAATCACTCAAACAAAAAGCCAAAACATTTCAAATATCAGAAAGTATAATTCATGTTTGCTTAGTCCAACTTTTAAAAGATGTTATATTCCATCCTATTTTCTTCATAAAAAACTTAAGTGCATTTTTTTTCTAAATCGATCTTCACACAAGAATGTAAGAGTTCAGTTTGTACTCTGGTTATATTCATACTTTGAGAACTGAAACTTGAGAGGTTCTTTCCTCTTTCTGACTTCTCATGAATTAAAAATCAACTGTGGTGCAATAACATGGATGGACCTTGAGAATATCATGATAAGTGAAACATATCAGTCAGAAAAAGTTAACAATCATATGATTTTTCTCATATGTGGGATATAAAACTGAAAGTAACAAATTTGCAAACAAGAAAAACAAACAAAAAGTCATAGACACAAACAGTACGGTGATTACCAGAGGGAAGGGGGCAGGAGGGTAGTAAAGGATAATGGGGGCCAAGTACATGGTGGCAAAAGGTCATTTGACTTTGGGTAATGGATACACAATGTAATATACAGATCATGTATCATAGAAGTATACCCTTGGAATCTATGTAATCCTATTCACCAATGTCACCCCAATAAATTTAATTCAAAAAAATTTTAAATAGCTCTGGCCTGGTAGTTCAGATGATTAGAGTGTCAGCCCAATATGCCAAAGTTGTGGGTTTGATCCCCAATCAGGGCACATACAAGAATGAATGAATGAAGGCATAAGTGGGGGAGTGACAGATTGATCTCTCTCTCTCTCTCATCTATAAATAAAATACTTAAAATTTTTAAATCAACTTTGGGTTTTCAATTATTATGATTTAATTAAAATATTATTTTTAGTAAGTAAATAGAGATGTAAATATAAATATCTTAAGAGGTACATCCAACAATTTTTTTAAAAGAAATTGGCTCTTGAAATCTTTGAGGCTGGGGAAAATCCCATTGCAGTCAGAATAGTGGGTCTCACTGTGTTCCCACCCTTTTTGACATACTCAGAAACCCCTCAATAAAATGGGCTGCTCCTTCTCTTTCTCTCCCATAGCCCCCTAAAATGGAATTGTTTGGTTTTGAGAAACTTTTAGATAAGGGTTTTAGGATTGGTTAGTGATTACAATTTTTAGCGCATATGTGACTTTTTTACTGACTGATAAGCATAAGGTAAGAAAGGCCTGTAGAGTAAATAAATAGATATTGCAAATTTGTGTGATTAGGGCTCGGATCCTTTACAAAATACAAGCGCAATCACATAGAAAAACATATTTGGCAAAAGACTTCTGATTGTCCTACAGAATTCAGGAGCAGCAAGATGCAAATCTGTTCTCCTGTGAAGTCGGATGATAAGTATAAGGAAATTATTTATAGCACTTTCAGCTCTAAATTAACACATGTAGATGTATAGATAGCCAAAAAGAACTAACTTCTAGACAAATAAAAATGAGATGGGAATTCCCAATTTAGCATACCACACAAATATCTGAAACGATCTTAATATATATTGTTTGATGTGAATTCTTTTATTTAAATCACTGCAAAAAAATTTAAAATATTCATGAAAATATATTACATTTAATACCGAACATGTACACTAAATCAAAATATTCATGAAATTCTTTATCTTGATGTTTTACAACTTCAGATATAAGTGCACAAATTTTATCAGTTGTAAAATACATGCTTTCAAATACATCAGTATGTTTGATAAGATAATGTGAAATATTTTACAGATCCAAGAAGTACATAAGTAGTAGTAATATAAGAGGTAAACTTACCCTTTTTAGTAATACTGTACCTTCATTGCCCACCCCTTCTAGCCCGAACACCACCTACATAAGCTGTTTACAGATATAAAGGTTTGCTTTTGTGCAGGGTTCATCCAAAGCACTTCCACTTGGGCTGTAAACTATGCAGCTGTTTGTACTTGAAAATTTAGTGGCTGGAAATCTGTAATGAAAAATAACATGTTATCATATTGGAAAAGGGAATTAGAATGTTATAGGGTAGTGTTTTTTTATTAAATGACACAATTTTTTAAAGCACTTGAATGACACATTCACATAATGAGTCATGGTAGCTTTTTCTTTCAATAGCCACAGTTTTTATGATTTCAAGTATAACAGCACAAAAACTCAGTTATGGCCTCAATAATGAATAGCATTGAGACCATGAATTTTTAAATTTTGCATGGTTATTATTGAGTTTTAAAAATGATAAACTTTGCTTCTATTTTGTTTAAAGATGTATTGATTAATTTAGTCTAGGAAAACAAATCAGAGCATAAGATTTGTTGCAGATGATGCTGCAAATACCATGTGAATGAATAAAAATGAGATTTTAAGATTACCAGGCTACAAAAATGAGCCCAGCATATTTAAAGCATGAAGAGATACTTAGAATATTGGGCTCCACTCTAAGAAAGAAAATAATGGCTACTCTGTTTTCCTTGGACACCATCTGCATTTGTGAGCATTTCTCTACATGTACAACACAGCCAAAGGCTTGGACAAAGTTAAAAAAAAAAAAAAAAACCACTATGTCAAAACTTCTTCAATGGTCACAAGTATACTAACTTCATATCACTTGAGCATACATACATGGATGTTCTAGATAGGGCTAAAATTGTCACTCACTTGTATTATTCTCTTTTCTGTATTCACATGCTCTAGATAGGTTATCACAGCTACAGTGTCCCTGTAAATTATGTTCTCTGGTCACATCTAAGAACAAACTCATAAAGAATGGAAAAAACCTTGACTTCCAGAAACTTACTGATCTTGATTGAGAGCAGAGCCATTTTCCCACAACCAGGCACCATGTTCTTTGCTGTAAAAGAGTCCAATCCAGTAAAAATATCCATTGTATCTCATAAAGTGCTGCTTAGAAACAGAGACAAACATGTACTTAATTTGAGTCTATTCTTTGAATAATGCACTTTTAAGAAAGTCAATATCCCGAATAAGATTCAACCTTTAAATCACTCAAACTGAAATAATTTTTAAGCTTTAGTTTGGAGGTATAGTCACATGCTCCAAATTTTTCATTTATCAGATCCACTCATTTATGGAGACAAAGATTTTATTTCTTGCGGGAATGAATGATGTAAAAGGAGTTATGGTTTTCCTGGAACACTTTTTTCATAGGATCCCAACGATCCAGTTTGGTCCCAAATCAGCAGTATCTTGAGGAATAAATTTCACAGATCTAACCTACTCATCCTATACTCAGCATAGGTTCTGCATGCAGTTACAGAAGTTTTTCACTTTTTCTTAAGATGTGGGGAAGATCATATTATCCATATTTAGGTCACATACTATCCTAGTATGTTGACAACAGCTATATAATTGCAAAAGAAATTATAAATTTAATTATAAAAATAAGAATTATAAAGTTGTTTACTTGTATCTTTGAATGAAAATAATGACTCATTATTCCTTCCTTGATTTCTCTCTAAAAAGTCTCTTATATTTTATATGGCCCCTATCTGAATTTTTACTCATAATATAAATCTTTGAGAAATTCTATGCAGATTCTATAATTGATTGTTTCAAGGCTTAGCAAATTAGTAAGTTATTAGTTCAAATATAACAATCCAGTTACTATCTGATTAAAGACTTGATTCAAAGAATTCAGTTCACTTAAATGGTATATTTTCTTAAGTCAAAGAAAATGCAGAAAAGGAGAATTAAATACTTGCCAATTCACTTCTATTGCGCAACTGAAGTAGAGTAGAATTTTGAGAAGCACAGAATTTCTTGCTCTCTGGCCAAGTTTTAGAATCATTGGAAATGAAGTAACAGTTGCATTGGTATCCAATCCACTTTTCTCGGCAAAAACAGCAGGCAGAGCCTAAAAGAAAAAATAAAGTGTGTTTGATAGCATTATATATTTGATATAATCAATGTTATTTACTCATTCAAAAATTATTTGCTATTGATTCTCTTTAAACAAATATTGTTTAAAAACCTAATAATACACTATAACTTGGGAATAACAATGTGACCAGGTCAGACTTGAAATTTTCCTCATGGGAATTATATATCCTGAAGATAGAGTCAGAATTATACAATTTCCAATCATGTATTAGTAATACATAATGCTAACTTGGGAAAATACACACAGGAATTCAATATGTTGAAACATTGTGAGCAGAGTATAAGATGGGAGTATTTAGAAAGACCTCTTTTGAGAAAATGACCCAAAGTTGAGTTTTGCTGTGTAAATAGGAGTAGATTAAATGAAAGGGATATTTAAGGGAGAAAGGCAATTTAGTATATTTCCTGAGTCAGAAAGAATACGGTACATTGGGATAATTCTGGTATATGTTTGATTATTTATTTTCTAAATGAAGTTCAATAAAACAATTGGATCATTTAGTTTAAAGAGTGATAGCATCTTGAATATTTATTATCCTAAGTGATAAGAGTCAGAATACGTGGTAGATATTCAAATCTTTGCCAAATGAAGTTGTAGCAAAGAATGGTGTTTGCAGGGCCTGGGGGGTGAGGGCAAATGCGGAGTTGTTGGCTAAAGGTTAAAGTCCTCCAGTTAGAAGATAATAAACTCAGATAATCTACTGCACAGTTCTGGGTTGACAGTTAACAATACTTTATACTTGTAAGCTTCCAAAAGAGTAGATTTCAGTGTTTTCACCATAAAAGAAAATAAAAAAATAATTACGTGAGGTGATAGAACAGATAACATTACAGTCATAATCATGTCACAAAATATTTCAACACACCATACACTTTAAATTCCAGATTGTTATATGCCAATTATATCTCAATACAGCTGGAAAAAATGCAAACAAGATATAAATGAATTGCTATATAATCACAGAAGACGGTGAGACACCATTGAGAGTGTTTGAAAAAAAAAAACACTCAAAAAATTGGACTTTGAACTGGCCTTACCTGATAAATTCCTGCACTGTATTCTTAGTCATGAGAAAAAGGTAAAGAGATATAAAAGTATGTTATGAGGAAACAAAGGCAGATTATTAGGATGGTTATAGCGTGTACTATAATTTCTTTTTGATTTGTTACTTAAACATGAGCACTGGTACAGGAAAAACATATCATTTCAGGTTAATATGTTCCTTATACTTAAATATATAAATGCATTCATTGTAATTTAAAAATTCTTATATTAGAGAACAATGACATGAGACTATTCTAAAAATACTAGGTAAACTTGGATTACCACATGTAATGTTCCATTATGCTTCTGTGTGGGAAAAATAAGAAAACTTTTTCACCCTCTACCAATACAAAGGTTGTCCAAAGTATGAAACCCACCTTTCTGGGGTGCAGTGGTGGGTCCTGAAGATGCTATTGGCTGATTATCCGGTTCAATAAATGCTATGAGAAATAATTAGAAATTTACTTAATTAGATACAAGTTTGTGAAATAACACAATGTTACACATTAGTAAAATGAAGCCTTTCATACTGAATGGTTTCATCAGTTTTTATCTTTATATAAACTCGCCTAGAAAAACTTACTCTTTTTCACCAAAATTCCCAAAGTAGCCATCAGCACAAGGGCTGTTACTCCTAAGATCCCAGAAATCAGCCTCCACAGAGTGGTCTGAGAAGCTGTAGAGAGAGGCAGAGACATGAGTTAAATAACAAACACAGGAGCTGAATTTGTTAAAAGCAGAAACTAGGGAGGGAAATCCAAAACTTTCTTTGGCTGAACAACACAGCCATCTTGCAGATGAAAAACTGGAAAATGAAGGCACGCCATTCAGAACTCCATCCACTACTAAAATTTTTAGGTGGTACATTATTCTTCCAAGAAAACATTCATAACTCTTGCTCTTTATTAGCTCTGTCTCAGAAAGGTGGATTTAGCATTTTTTGTTAAGTTTGACAAGTAAACACAGAGATCTGGATTAAGAAGACATTAATAGGGACCTAGTTCTGTTTCAGGGCTTGCATAACAGATATTACTTTTATTTTCTCAAGAAAAACCAAAGATGGTCATCTAACTCTCAGGAGGCAGATGAGAAAATTTAGAAGCCGTTAATAATGTTATTTTCTCAAAGTATCAAAACTAGTGAATACCCGAATCTGAAATCAAATGAAAATTTGGCTCGGACCAGTCTTTAACACATTCTGTAGTTGTCACAATAGCACTCCTTGAGGTGTGCCCTCCTGCTAATCTCAGTGCATTTGCTCTTCGGAGAAAGATCGGGGTCTCATGGATTTGCAGAGGTTTTCCAGGAATGAGAAGACACGAGAGCGTTTGAACCTGGTGTGAGGAGAGGTTCCCCAACCACTCCACGGGCAATACCATGGGGACTTAGATTCACTTCACAGTACATTATACATCACATAAGCAACCTTTTTTTTGTCCAAACATGTTACATTTCTTATACCCATAATTACTTGCTTACAGTCATTTCCCCCAAACAATCTAACATCAGGAAATTCCACATGAACTTCAGCATGCTCCCGAAGAGTATTGACATTAACAACAGTCCGGTGCGTCAAACTGTTAATCTGGGTGGGTTTGGGATATCACAACATAAATGTTAAATTTTTAAATAGCACTTGTAAGCATTGTGTCATTAGTATTTGCCATTCTCTGTTTACTCCATGTTAGAATTAAGTTGCTCATAATTTAACCAGGTAAACTCCAATCCCACTAAGGATTTAGAGCTTTCCTTGTTATTTCTATTTTTATTTTATGATGGGATTTCACATACCTGCCATGAGAAATGTTGTTCCAATGTTGGTGCAGGTACGTCAGGATGTTTGCCTGTTCAAGAAGAACGTTGTCAGATCACAGGATTGAGCAGGAGGCTGGGAATCCAAGAGTTGAGTGTGTATTTAAGTGATGGTGTTGAATTATCTATTGGTGAGACACAGATGTATAGTATGAATAAGAGGTAGTAAGTCACTAGCTTTGAAAATGTCCCTGGAACCACAACACAGGAAATACTCACTTGTGTAATTGTACTTGTGTAATGCAAACACTTTGACTATCATAAAAAGAGCTGAGAGGAAGTATTTTTTTTAATGTTTGAAAATCAAAATCATCTTAAAAATTATTGGAACATAGGAAAAAAGGTGGTCAAACCAAACTTAAATATACTTACCATAATGAAATTCCTCACAGAATTTTTCTTCTTTAATGATGAGAAACATTTATAACTGACCCGTGCTGCTCACAGATTAAAGCACTTGGCATGTATTAGCTTATTTATTTCAAAAATGGCTTAAAATGAAGATATATAAATATATGTATTTTTCCAAAGAAAAAACTAAGGCAAAACTAAATACCTGGCCAAGGTCAGTAAGTGTGAGGCCCAAGACTGTCTTTCTCCAAAGCACACATGCAATGTATTTCAAATCAGGCTTATTCCTCTGTGTCTACATCTTGTAATTTCGATTTCTTTTCTCTAGCACAGAGTGGTTCGTATTTCCATCTCTCACTGTACGCTTCTGATCCCTGCCACATTAACTCAGCTGTGGGAGGCAAATATCAAAAATGTAGAACCAGAGCGACTTCCCGTTCTGTGCCCTGTACACACAGAAACACGCACACACACCCCTGCGCCCTAAAACTGCCCACACCAGAGTGCCTTACTCCCGGGAGCCCTAAAACCTCCCAGCACTGTATTCTCCAGTGTTCCTTTCCATGCAGGTCCTTTGAATGTGATGTCAATTGCTGTATTATCTTTATTTTTACTAGCATATTAATCATTATATTTTTACTGTGCTGTCTCATTTAGACAATGTACTAATAGTTAAATTTACACTTTTTTGTTCTCAGAAGAATAACCTTATTAGTAGGGAATTAAAACGTGGGACAGATAATCAGAACAAAATCCTTGGAAGTAGGGACTTTGATCTCTGATTAAGTAAGTAGGTATCTGAAAATATAATCTCCCACTCATCCACATATAAAGCACTCTCAAATAAGTTTTTCTTCTTTATATGATTTATGTGTAAGCATTGCAATATTACCATCAATGAGCTTTTTTGTTAAAGAGAGTATTTTCAACCAAAAAAAAGAGGAAAAACAAAAACAGAAAATAAGGAATGTGATTTTATTTTTCAGTTTCCATGACATTAAAATTTTTCTTTTTATGCAGAGTGTGCATAGATGCTTTAATCCAATCACCAAAATTGATAAAATTTAAATTATAACCAGATAATGTAAACAAAAAAAATTCATTCATCCAGACTTTAAGCAAACCCATGTTGAAAAGGGTGAAGTATCAATGACCCTATGCCCACTTGGAGTCTATTCATTTTTAGCTCTAATTTTGGACAAAGATGGACTAACAAAAACTGCATAATTTTGCTTTTCTTGCCCCATGAAAAATCACCTTAAGTAAATAGAAGTTTAAGATTTTGCTTTCAGATTTAGTTTTGAGATCATACAAATTTGTGACAGAATATCTAGTAGGCATTATTCCTACACTTCCCACATCCACAGGATGACCTTCGTTTGGAAGCTGTTCTAAGTTTTCAGAATCATGTTTGGTGAGATTTACCTAAAACATTGTCTTCTTTTTTCACCTTAGTTCACTTACTTAGAAATAAAAATTCATCAAAGTTGTGTTTAATTCAAGAATCTTAGGTTCAACTCACAAAAACAGCTGAACACACACACCTACACACTCACACAAAAGATGTATATAAAAATGCTCCCTTCAGTTCTTTCTGAACTGCCAGCCCTGGTTGAATCTTTGATTCCTTCCTGTATGTGGGAAGTTGAATTACTCTGTTCCAGGGTCCCTGTCACTTATCTGCACATGGAGCAGTGGCTATTATTGCCCCACCCACATCCCTCACTGTATTTTGTGAACTCTGGCCAACCACAGTTTCAGGAAACTGCATCTGCAGACTTTTTTCCCATAGAACTGCTTAAAGCCCTCCTGATCTCATACGTGGCTGTCAGAAGTAATGAGGAATTATCATCTGGATGGGCTTTAACCAATGAGTCTCAGGATTTGGTGTAACCAAGCACTGTCGGCCCTTAAAAAGGCAATTCTGAACACTGAGGTTTGCTCCATTTCCCAAAATCGCTCAACAGTGTTAACTTCTAGTCTCCTCTTCTGGTAGCTACCCCCAAGAGATCAACCTTTATTGTGTTCTGCCAGCCCTCCTCTGTACTAACACCCTTTCCAACTTTTATTCCATGCTCATCCAAAATAAATTTTGGATGCTCACTCAAAACCAAACTCAAGGTCTGATGCAAACAGAACTCAGACTAAAATAACACTGAAATGTTCAGATTCAGTTATGTGTTTGTTTTTGAGAAGTTAGGTATCTTTCCAGAAGATGCATCTCTGTTTGCAGGAAATCCTCTTCCCCTGTGGCCATTGGAGACGACCACACTTTTTCTCTACAGTAATTTACCATTGCCCTTTGTTCAAAGCCAGTAATGATTCAGGACAAGAAAGGAGCTAGCGAATATAAACTAATGGCCCCTTAAAATATGAACAGTGAGGTCTTTTCTCTGCCTAGCAATTTCTAACTAAAATATTACAGAACATAGTAATAGTATACATGCTAACATACCCAAATGAGAAATTTATTTTGATCTCATCATTTTGAAAATGCATGCATTCTCTAAGTGAAAAGAAAATTGTTATCATTGGGGTGCAACTTATTTTCCTCATGAGGGAGAGGGAAGAGTCTGAGAAAAAAAGAAAACAAAGATAATTCTGGACTGACAAATTCTTCTGTAAACATGTTAATAACAAAACTGTTAGCAAACACTGGTGGGTTCTGCTTGTCAAAATCCTTATCTATTGACTATTTTAACAGAATGTATTAGAATATCTAAAACTATTTGTGGTTAAAACAAAAGATAGGACTAGACTCTGTGGGTTTATAGAGCACAACTTCCTGGAAAATGTCACATCTGAGTATAAAACAGAGATGTATGATGATGACCAAAGCACCACCTTTTATGTGTGTAATACAGTCACAACCTCCCGTTAGAGAGCTCCTTTGTTATTCTGTTGGTCTGGGCCAGAGCATGTGCTAAGGTGGAAAGAAGGACCTGGGGATCTGCACTGCAGGCCTGGATATCTCACTGCTTTGTCTGTACTTCACACGTGTTGTACCACTGAAATTACCAGTAAGGGTGGATACTGAGTAAAGTCTCTGAGAATGCTTGTGAGTCTGATTTAATAACCCCATCCTTTGTGTTACCATCTTGATGAATTGGTAACTTCTGTTCCCATAGGTCATGAGAAACATCATGCATGCTCTTGGCACACATCTCCACTTGCAACAGAGTTATCTTGGCCCCTCTCATGTCCCTGGGAACTTCCGTTGTACCAGGCAGATTTCTGCATCCTTGTGCCGGGAACCTTCTAGATCTTCTCCCTCCAGATCTGCTAAAAGCTTAGCTGCCCTCACATCAGTGAATCTTGTCATGATATATAGTTATCACAGCTACTTTTTCCTCTCTAATATTCAGAGACTCTCTAGGGATGCATGTTTGAAAAAGGAAATGTGTGCAAAAAAAGCGTTTTTTTTCCTAAGACTTCAAAAAGCTTTCCTGACATGGGGGGGAAGAAGAGGAAGATAATGGTGAAATGGTGGAGGATGAGGAAATGTAAAAAGGAGAGGTCTGAGTGGCAGGCCTGATGCTACCGATAAAAAAACATGCTGTGAGAAAAGGAGATGCATTGGGTGAGTCTCAGGTAACACTCAAATCAACACGTCCCTTCATTAGTATCTTGAATCATAAGGGGAAGTAAGGAAACATCTGAAAAACTCACCCTCTGTGTGAGAGAGTGTTGTATACTTTCCGCTGTCAAGGCGCATTCTAGCTGTTTTTGCCATTAACTGGAGATGATTTTCCTTAAGAAGAGACACTACCCATTGTGTTTAACACCTTCAGACAACACTGTTTCCTGCAGTATTCAATAATCTTTGTAAACATTCAGGAAAACGTAATAATAATAATTTGTAAATTAAAAACAGGCTGGAACCCTGTGATTAGGTAGAAAAGACTATTTCTGAACCTTGGTTTGGTTAGACAAAAGAAATCCAAGATTTATCCTCAGTTGAAAAATAATAAAACACCTCTCTATTCTTTTCCAAAGAAAGCTGATAAAAGTAGAAAACCGAGAATGAGAGTCAGTTGTCTTTTGGAACCAACCAGGGTAAGAACAAGTAGAAGAAGGAACTATTGATTTTCAGAATAAGCATTTCTGTGTTATAGTTTTTTTTTAAGCATATGCATGTTTTCCTTTGGCAAAAAATAGACAATTATGCAAAAGTAAAAATTAAATGCTCAAGAAGCATGATTTATAACTTATTTTAGACTTCAAATGTTTTGATATACTGTTTTTATACTCTGCATCTATTACCATATAACTTGATTTCAATCCTCTTATATCTCACTTTACTCAAGAGTAAAATGGTTTTCATTGGATGGTCACATTGTCCTTATACCTTAAAATACCAATGAAGGGGTTTGTTACTCTGCACTGGCCCATCACAAGGTGAAATGGTGAAATCAAGTGATATTTACCTCAGTTGTATTTTCAGTGTTTAAAATATACCATTAAATGCAAAATAAGAGTATTAATCTGAGTTTCTTAAGATATATGTGCAACATTATCATAAAAGCAAGTTTTATAATATATGATGCATGATATTGGGTTGGCCCAAAAGTTGGCTTAATTTTTTCCATAACATAAAAGACACATTGTCCATTTTCATCAATAACTTTATTTATTTGGATATTTTGTGTATGGCAGCTATCTACTGTATGTTATAACGCTGATTGTTCTCAATTAAGTCTTGATTTGATCACTGTCAGTTTCCACTGGTCTACCCAACTGTGAAGCATTGTCTAGCACGAAACTTCACAAACTACTTTTGACATGTTCAGCACCTTCTCCATACACTGCACAATTTATGTTTTTGCATTTCAGTTGTATTTTGCCTTTCTTGAAATAATAAAACATAATGTGCCAAAAATGTTGTGTATTTTCTTCCATCTTCAATATTAAAATACCTACACAAAAATTCACCAATTTTGATAAGGTTTTTTAAAATGCACAATACGACAGTTGTCACAATGCAATCTAGGAAAACTGTTTCAAATGAATTTAAGGACAACTAAGTGCCATGGAAAAAAACCAACTGAACTTTTTGGACAACCCAATATTTAGGGAACATGTTTTATGGATTGATCAGGAAATAAAGGACAAGTGAGTGAATCCATTACTGAGAGGCACAAGCAAAAAAGCACTCAAGAGAAAAAGTTAAAAAATGCTGAACGAAAGTATCCAGGGCATAGATTGTGTTTCTTTTGGAAAAATCTGGATGCAATCACTGTGTGAGGCATGGTTTCAAAGCAAGAAGTTCATAGTAAGTTTAATAAAATCAGAAATTTTTTAAAATAATTTTTCTTATTGTTAACAGGAATTCAATCATTACCAATGTGAATGGTTTAAAATTTATTTATATAATGTTTGTTAAAATAAGATAAAATACACTGATGTGTTTCACTGCCTCCTAGTGGTAGAGTAATGAGTATGATTTGTTCTAATGAAAGAACTCTGTTTTTAGTCATATAAGTGTTGAATTTATGAGAAAACAGTTAAATAAGTTGTTTCTCACAAATATAATGGCTTTGGTTTCATAACTTTCTCCATCCTCTGCACTCTACAGGGCAATGAAATAGAGATAGTGTGTGTGTGTGTGTGTGTGTGTGTGTGTGTGTACATCCACCAGCTTACAAGTCAGCAGAAGTTAAAATTTTATGACACAAGAACACTTTCATCCTTTCATTCACTGAGCCTATTGCAGTAACCTGGGTAGAGATAAAGCATTGTTTCCTTTGATTTTTTGTCTCAAATTTCACACCCTGACACCTTTCTTGCAGTGCAGGTCTATGAAATGTGACCTTAGCTTAAACACAGAAAAAAGTAGAAGAGCAGTCAAACTAGAGAAACTTAAATTATGGGAAAAAGCAGAACCATCATCCCAGTATTAGGTGCTGAGTGTCTGACCCAGTACAAAGATGGGAGGAGTTCCTAAAACCCTGGCTGGGAACAAACACAGGAAATGAAACCCACCCTTACAGCCCCTATGATACAAGGTTTGTTTATTTACTGTTACCTGTGCGACTCTGGGCACCTAGCATTTTAAACAAAGTGGATATATGCCATCAGACTCAGCCATTTATCCACACACTGCAAAAGCAGAGTTGAGGGAATGATTGCATGACTTATTTCTCCATTTTCTTTATTATATTTTTTTCATATTTAGTTACGGAGTAAAAATCACCACCAACCTGCACTTATCTTAGGAGAGGCCCGGACTTAAATGTTTTAAGCCATACATCCGTCCTAAGTAATTAGAGATTCCATCTCGAGTTATCTGAATTTCAGTGAGGCTGTGTGGGTATGTCCATCCTATAGTTTGTGTGATCGGTCAGCACAGGTTTTGAATGCCCCCATAGCAAGACTTTCCTTCTTAAAAGGATGGACTACTTTTTATTTTCATACCTCTAATATGGTCCCACATATTATTTCAGAGACATAGAAAAAGCTAATTAGTTTAAACCAAATGAGAGTAATGAGTTAAAATTATTATGATTCAAAGAATTTTGTTTGTTGAATAAAACAATGGAAAAATGAAATTTTACTGGATATTGAATGAAGCCAGGTACTAGAATTATGATCACCTATTTTATCTCTAATTACCTAAAGTATAAACCATGAACCTATTAAGTTTATTTAAATGATATCAAATGGTAAGGATATTGAATACTTATATTTTGAGTTAGACCATTTTATTTTCACAGAAACAGAGGTGTTTGTGGCTTAATGTTTAATAATTATTTATTTTTATTTATTATTAATTTTCAAAAAAACTTTAATTCTATGCTATTAGCATAATTTCTTAAGATACTTATGTTAGTTTTATAATAAATGTTTTAGAGTAAATCTAGTAACCAGATAACTTGTTCAAAAGTCCATTCAACATTAAATTAAAAGTGTTCAAAATTCAAAATATTTACTGAAATTCAAAGTATTTCAGTAATCCCCAAAGGTAACTGTGTGGTACTTGGCTTGTGAAATAGACTCATCTCTACTCTGTAACTGGAATTCTGCCAATCACAGAGACTCCAGCTCTCTATTAAATTTTTTTGCATCATTAAAGAGGCGGTAACACTTGAATCTGTCCTTGATCCACTCTGGAACAGAACAGAGTCACAGAGCAGGAAGCGACATCTTCAGAAAGAAATGAAGATAGGACTCATGTTAACATTAAATGTGAAGATTGTCCAAAATAAACAGAACTTGGAAATACAGAACTATGGTTACTATAAAGTGAGAAATAGATGACAGACCTGCCTTATATCAAAACCTATTTCAGACAGAAAAATTCAACAAACACTTTCTCATCACCCTTCTGAATAAAACTTACATATTAAAAAGTAATAAAAGCATAAAGTTTAATAACCTTTAGATTCAATACCCATGTAACTACCACCTATGTCAAGAAATAGAAAACTGCCACGATCACCAAGATCTTTCCTCATTTAACTTCCAGTTACCATACCCTTGCTCCTTCCATATATTACCACCATCTTTACCTCTCACACTATCTTGTAGCCTAAGGTAAACTATAGTTTAGTTTCCCCTGGCTTTGAAATTTACACAACAAGAGCAATGTAACATCAACTCTTTTGTGTCTAGCTCGTTTTCTTCAAGTTCTTGTAATAAGAGTCACCCAAGGCCTGGCCTCTATCTCATTGAGGACAGCTAGGCCACACATAAATTCCTGTGGCTGGTGAATAAGACACAATCACTGATGTGAATCAGTTGGGGCTCAATTTGTATACTGGAGTGGGATCAACTTTATTGAAAACAAAACGAATAGTAATGACCATATAAAGGAAATTTTGAGGCACAAAACTTCTAGGAGAATGAATTATGGGAAACTGTTGACTCCTTTCAATAATTTTGTTTTTGTTTTGTTTCCTTTTTTTCTTAAGATAGGTCTTATGAGTGAGTCTACCACTACATCCAACAAACAGCAGCTTAAAGGAAGAAACACATTATATCACACAGTTTCTGAGGGTTAAGAATCCTTGAATAGCTTAGCAGGATGGATGAGACTCAAGTTCTCTCATGAGGTTGCGGTCAGGATGTCAGCTGGGGCTGTGTTATCTGAAGGCTTGACTAGAGTGGGAAAGTTGACTTGCAAGAGGTTCATTACATAACTGCTAGAAATAGACTTCATTTCCTTGCCAGTTCTTCAGAAGAGACTTCAGTTCCATGTCACATGGTCCTTTCAACAGGGTTGCTCATGATATGATAGCTGGCTTTCCCACATCAAGTGATCTGAAAGAGGAAAAAGCCACACTGTATTTTATGAACTAGACTCAGAAGTGGCACTATCATTACCACTGTGCTTCACTGGTCACATGGATCAGCCCTGAGATAATGTGGGAGGAAATTACACAAAGGTACAAGAACGTGAAAGTCGGGACATTTGTCCATAACGCATACTTTACAGACTTTCAGCTTTACCATAAACACAGACTGATAATGTAAGACACATCTCTTTTAGCACTGTGAAATTTGAAAGTACATTTACAACTGTTGCTATGGAACCTAACAGAGGACAAGGCAACTGGAGAGAGCAGGGTTGGTGTCTATGTAATCTCATTTTACACACTATGGCCTGTGGAGCGAATTTATCCCACCATTGTTTTTCTAATTAAATCCCTTGTAGCACAGCTAAACCATCCATTTACATATTATCTATGTCTTCTTTTGCAGAGTTGAGTAGTTTTAACAAAAACTAGCTCACAAAGTTAAAAACATTTACTATCCAGTTCTGTAGAAAATGCTTTGCAACCCATGTACTTAGATGTAAAGAGAAAACATTCAAAAGCTCCAAAATTATGAAAATGTGAAACAGGGGTTAAATGTTCCAAATATGTCCAGGCTTATTTAATTTAAAGAAACTATAAGGCTTCAATGAGCATACTCATATAATGCTTTTATGTGCTTTTGTTAATATGTATTGTTATTCTTTTACAGTTGTCCTGCTTTTCCCCCCTTTGCTCTCCTCTGCCCAACCCATGCTCCACAGGACCCCCGCTCCCACAGTCAACCCCCACACCATTGTCCACGCCTTTGGGTCATTCATACAGGTTCTCTGACTAGCCCCTTCCCGTTCTTTCCACCATCCCCCGCACCCCTTCCCCTCTGATCACTGTCAGTCCATGTTTCTATGTCTCTGGTTCTATTTTGCTTGTTACTTAATTTTGTTTATCAGATTCCTCTTATAAGTGAGATCACATGGTGTTTGTCTTCCACCAACTGGCTCATTTCACTTAGCATAATATTCTCCACACCTTACCACGGAGAAAATTGGTCAGACAGCCTGTCTCCTTTATAGGACCAGCCTCTGCAGGAAATTCTGCCTGATGGCTCCTGAAGCCTAATTTCATCAAATAAATATTAGAACAAATGTAAACATTTGTAGCCATAGAAAAATACATCTTCATGTAAATAAGAAGAACACTGGGAAGTTTCCAATAATGTATTGTTTGAAAAAAATGCTTTTAATAAGGGCAAACGGTCTGATACAGCAGGAAAAAGAGAACTCAAATAGACCAGGAACCATCCAGGAACAAACTTCCCAATTTGTTATTCGCACAAAGATACAATTTTTCTATGGATAAAATTGCCGACATTTGCCCTAATATTTATTTGATGAAATTGGGCCTCAGGAGTGATCAGGCAGAATCTCCTGCAGAGGCTGGGTGTATAGCGGGGACAGGATGTCTAACCAACTATCTCCACTGTAAGTTGTCAATAAACAAATTGGCTCTGGGTTCCACTCCAGACTTTTGAACTTTAAAAAAACTTCCAACGAATAATTAGTTATTTAGCTCACTGTCTTTACCATGATATACAGAAGCAAAAACGACACTCAAGCATTTCTGGAGATAAGCAAAAACCTGTATCTACCCAACTATGAAATAACTTTATCAGGTAAAGTTAGATGTCACTAATGGAGTAGCTAAGAATGAATATATTGGAGAACTATAAAACCACAATGAGCTACCACCTCACACCTGTCGGAATGGCTATCATCAATCAATCAACAAACAAGCCGTGGCTGGGATGTGGAGAAAAGGGAGTCTTCATGCCCTGTTGGTGGGAATGCAGACAGGTGCAGCCACTGTGGAAAACAGTGTGGAGTTTCCTCAAAAAGTTAACAATTAAACTGTCTAATGACCCAGCAATTCCACTTCTGGGTTTATATCCGAAAAAACCCAAATCACTAATTCAAAACAATATATGCACCCTGTGTTCACTACAGCATTATTTACAAGAGCCAAGACATGGAAGCAGCCCAAGTGTCCATCAAGAGACTAGTGAATAAAAAACTGTGGGGTACAATGGAATGTTAGTTGACCATAAAAAAAGGAATAAAATATTACCATTTGGACAAATGCATAAAGGGTATTGTGCTAATTGAAAAGTTCAGTCAGAGAAAAACAAATACCGTAAAATTTCACTTATGCACAGAATCTGAAGAACAATGTAAACCAACAAAATGGAAACAAACTGAAAGATCCAGAGGACAGAGCGATGGCGGTCAGTGGGGAGAGGGGTGGGGGACCACATGAAAGAGTTGAGGTGATTAAGAAGTACAGGTTGGTACAAAATTGTCAAAAGAATGTAAAGTACAGCACCAGGAATGTCGCCAATAATATGGTAAAACTGCATATGGTGCCAAGGGGATACTAGAATTGTAAGGAGGAACACTTATAAAACATATAATTGTCTAACCACTATGCTGTATACCTGAAACTAATAAAAATAATATAGAATGTAAACTGTAATTGAAAAATAATATTTTTAAATGAAGAAAATATATTGGAATAATACCCAAACAAGACTCCTTGTCCTGACACACACGAAGAAAATTCCCGCTTATCAGAAATCAAAGGAGCACTTAAATTCAATGAACTGTAAAGTAGCAACAAAAACATTTTTAGGGGTTTGTTTGTATGGTAGGCAGAGCTCTAAGTTGGTGCCCAAATGTCCATAACTTGGTGGACACCTGTGTAATTCTTTCCCCTTTAATTTCAGTGGGGTTTGCGGACACAGGCATACCTCTTTTTGTCGAGCTTTGCTTTATTGCACTTTGAAAGTGGAGCATTTTTTTATAAATAGAAGGCAAGACCCTGTAGCAGCAAAAAGATGAACTCTTGTTTTTCTGCAATACTTGCTTTATTAAAGTGGTCTGGAACCAGATCAGCAATTTCTCCAGTGTACGCCTATATGATGGAATGTTACTTTGTGATTAGAATACGTTAAATTATAAAGATGAAGCTATTTTTCAGATGTAACCAAGGTTCCACATTAGCCAATTTTTCATTGATCAAAAATGTTATTATGGATGAACTTGACTTAATCAGGTGAACAGTTAAAAGAGACTGTACAAGTCAGACAGAGAGAGGAGTCAGAGATGCTCTTCTTCTGGCCTTGAAGAAGCAAGCAGCATGGCTGTGACTGCCTATGGAGAGGGTGGTCTGGGAAGTCCTGCAGCCAGAAGGAACCGAATTATGCCACGGCCTGAATGAGCTTGAGAGAGAAATCTGAGTTTCAGATTAGAAGGCAGCCTTGGTCAGAGACTGTGAAACCACAAGGAAGGAAACAACTGAGTCTTGCTCAGTTCCTGATCCAAAGATAGTAAGAGATAATAAGCGTGCATAGTTTTCAGTTCCTAGACTTCTCATAATTTGTCAGGAACCCACACATAACGTGTATTATATACATTCAGGGTTACATATTTAAGGTTACAGGATAAAATTAAGGAAGTACACACTGATTATTGCCATATTATTTTGGTATTTTGTGTGCTGCTTAGACATTTCTGACAGGTAGCTGCTGGGAATGAGTGGACCAAGGGTCAATAAAGGCAGGGCTCTCACCATTACAATCTAATGAAGAACTTAATACAGGAGGCTGGGAGCAAAAGGAAGTCATGTCTCACCAATTAACTCAGCAGTCCTGAGTTTGGTATGGTAAGATTGCCTGGTGTCTCCAGCATCACAAGCAAAAATCTTCCTACAATTGCCAGGTACAAGCAAGAATGGCACAGGAGGAAGAGGGGCCTATGCTGGGGAAGGGGGCCTCTATAGCAACTTCACTAAGACAAAGAGTTTTTCACTAACTGAGAAAGAAGGCCTTTGTCGCTGTACATTATTCCCAAGATTTAGAAGGGGAAGAAGGAGGGGTACCTCTAGAAGCTGACTAAGGTATGTAACCCCTGAACTCAAGTACTCCAAGTACCCACTTGCAGCCTTGGTTCAAATGTGTAGAACAAACTTACTAACAACTTCACTTCCTCTACAGGTGAGGCATTTAGACTAGCTGGGTGCCTGCTTGCAGCTTTGTGCTGATGCGTTTCATAAATAAACTTGCTATCTCATTTCCTCTATATGTGCTTGTCTCTCATTTGAATTATACTCTTGCAGTGAGACAAGAACCAAGCCCAGGGAGGGGGCCTCCTGACTCAGGCGTCGCTCTCATCCATAACATCTCCTCACCCTAGCCCTTTTGGTTTACCTCTAACGCTGAGATATTCACTCAGCTAGATCCTTCCGTGTGCACTAGCCTATTTCAAACAACAAGAAATAGAGAACAAAAGAATAAAAATAGTGTCTTTCCCCAGAGAATATATCAAAAATCTTCTGTCAGAAGTATAAAAAAATTAAGTTACATGGTAGAAGACATTTATATTAAAAACGAAGTCTTTCCTACCCCAAGACTGCAAAGATGCCTTCAGGACGAACAAATGCAAAACGCACGGAAGTATAAGAGGAAAATATTAGAAATGAAACAGGTCAGATGGACATGGTCTGAGTATATATGACTAATATGACAAGGCCATGCTGTCCCACCAATGGGTGACTAGTATCCTCCATTCAAGCCAGAACTTCCCATCATGGTACTCTGAAATCATATGGGAGCTGGAAAACCTCAGAGTTGTAACTGGGAGACAACAGGAATTCTCTTCTCTCAGTGGAAACAAATGCTGACGTAGGTTACTCTCTGAAATTAGACATCATTCCCCACATTCAGCACCTTCTGTTTCCTCATCACTCCCGTGTACTTTGAAAGTTCATGAGTCCTCAGGACAAAAGCAGGCTGGGCTCTGCACACCTTATGGGTAAGGGTGTGAGAAGTGATCATTGAACCTGCATTGGGTGTGGCTAAGTGAAAACACTGAGTTTATGAATGTCATTACTGACATTTGTCCTGGACAGAAATTTTGAAAAAGGAACACCCTTGGTTCATTACAGAGAAAACCACGCTAAGCAGGAGGACAATCAAGTGGAAGAAACAAAAATTCCAGAGGAAATTGCCTTATGGGAGGAAGTCAGGGATATGGGATAGTTGGAACAGAAAACTATTCATTTTAATTATAAGGTAATCTATACTGTTTTTATTGAATTTTAATGTGTTATTTTGAAATCACATAGGCAACAAAGCCAAAACATGTAAAATATCCAGGAAGTACAATATGTGTTGTCTTAGTTCAACAGTTGAAAGATGTTATAATCTTTTTTCATAATATAAGTGCATTTTTCCTAAGTCAATCTTTATAAAAGAAAGTAAAGAGTTCATTTTGCAGTCCTATTATATTTATACTTTGAGAAATAAAAAATAAAAGGTTATTGTCTCTTCCTGGCTCCTTATATAATAAAAATCAACTTGAGTTCTTAATTTTTATCATTTAACTGAAATATGAAACTAGTAAATAAATAGGTATGTTAATATAAATTTTTAAAGGTATCGATACAACAATTTACCAAAAAGAGGAAATTGGCTTTTGAAATCTGTGAGATTGTAAAAATTCCCCCCAGGTCTGAGGAATTGGACCTCACTGTGCCCTTCTAAAACATGCTCGGAAAGCCCTCTATAAAATAGGATGCTTCCTCTTCCACACACACAAAAAGAATTGTTCATTTTATACTTAACTTTTAGGAAAAGGTTCTTGGGATTGATTAGATATTAAGATCTTCAATGCACATGTGACTCTTTCACTGGTTGTTAAGCATAAGGCCAAAAAAAAAAAAAGAATAGGGGAATAGGTATAGTAAATTTATGTGTTGAGGCTTGGAGTCCCTTTACCCTTGTAAACTCTGAAAGCACTCGAATGAGAACCCCGTATTTGACCAAAGATTTAAAATTGTGCTACAGAACTGAGCAGCATCTGGAAAGGATGCACAAATGTGTTTCCCTCTGAAGCTGGAGGATGCGCACGATAAAGCTGTCAGGGGACACTTCCAGCTCCACATTACAGCGCAGATATCCAGAAAGAACTGACTTCCAGAAAAGTGAGATGAAGATAGGAATTCCCAATTTAGTATTGCAAACCAAGGTCTGAAATGATGTCGATAGATATTATTCAACGTAAATTATTTTATTTAAATTTCAGCAGAGAAAATTTATCAGAATGTACACATGAAAATATATTACGCTCAGTATTGATCATGTGCATTATATCGAAATATTCATGAAGTTATTTATCTTGCTCCTTCATCATTTTAGGTGTACATGAACAAATTTCATCAATTTTAAAACATGCTTTCCCCCCCAAAACCTGGAATTATCTTCTGAGAGGCGTGCCACTTGTAGTATAGGCTTCCCCACTTGGCGAGTGTTCTAGGAAACCACCTGTGTCAGTGTGCCAGCTGGCATAGTGAAAGGCTTCGTTTGGCTTCAGTGAACTTTATCTGAAGACTCTTTCAAAGCATTTGCCAATTTCATGATGTGTAATTTACGAACACACCTGCCAACACTGGGCTGGATGTTCAGCAGTCTTTGACCAAAAATGGCTTGACCCCTGTGCCCCACCCTCCCTATTCACCCTCTCTCTGGAGCCAGGCTTCTCTTGTTTGTTTGTGTCCCTGATGAGCAAAGTCCTCAAAGAGAAACATTTTGCCAGTGTGGAAGAGGTGAAACAAAAAATGCCAGAAGTACTAAAAGGCATCAAAATTGATGAGTTCAAAAAACTGTTTTGAGCCCTGACTGGTGTGGCTCAGCGGACTGAGCCTGGGCTGCGAACCACAGGGTCTTCGGTTCAATTCCCAGCCAGGGCACGTGCCTGGGTTGCAGGCCAGGTCCCCTGTGTGGGGTGCGCAGGAGGCAACCACATGTGCATGTTTCTCTCCCTCTCTTTCTCCCTCCCTTCCCCTCTCTCTAAAAATAAATAAAATCTTTTAAAAAAAAAGAAGCAAACAGCCACCGAAATAGCTCAGTTAGGAGGACGTTAGACTAAAGATCTAAAAATAAACAAACAAACAAATAAATACATATTAAAAAAGAAGCTGTTTTGAGCAGTGGAAAAACATCTGAATACATCAAATGAAGAGTATTTTGAAGATGACTGAAGTTTAAACATGGAAGGATGAATACACAATTTTTAATAAATAAATTCAAGTTTGGGGGTCCCCCTAAAATATATAAGATATGATATGAAATATTTTACAAACCCCAGGAGTAGCTAATCAGTGATGATGTAAGAGGTAAACTTACCCTTCTTAGTAACACTGGACCTTCACAGCCCACCCTTCTGCCCTAAGCAACAGCTAAACAAGCTGTTGTTTACAGATGTAAGGATTTTGTTCTTCACAGGAGTCATCCAAAACACTGTTCTGTGTGCCATACGTTATGCACTTCTTTGTGTTTACAATGGGAAATGCTGAAAATCTGTTAAGAAAAATAAAATGTTAACCTATAAGAAAAGAAAATGAGCCCTGGCTGGTGTAGCTCAGTGGATTGAGCGCGGGCCTGTGAACCAGAGGATCTCGGTTCGATTCCCAGTCAGGGCACATGCCTGGGTTGCAGGCCAGTTCCCAGCAGGGGACGCATGAGAGGCAACCGTACATTGATATTTCTCTCCCTCTCCCTCTCTCCTACACTTCCCCTCTAAAGATAAATAAATAAATAAATAAATCTTTAAAAAAAAAAAAAGAAAAAAAGAAAAGAAAATGAAAATGTTCAGGGTTTTTGTCAAAGATGGAACTTTAAACAACGTATGTATGAGATATTAACATACTGAGTCGTTGTATTTTTTTAATTCAAGTGCCACCTTTCTCACAATTTCAAGTACAAGATTCCTAAAACTCAATTATTACCTCAATAATCAATATCATTAAGACCAGAGATATTTTTGTTCTTGCCATTGTCATTAATAGTTCTAATATTATGACTGATTTTGCTTCTGTTTTGTTTAAAAATGTATTTGCTAATTTAGTCTAGGAAAACAAGTCAGAACATAAAATGTGTCATTGTATGATGCTACAAATACTGTTTATGAATGAAAATGAGATTCTAAGATTACAAATATGCAAAAAAGATAAGCCCAGAATATAAGAAACATCAGAGGATGCTGAGAATATTGGGCCTCCCCAGAATAAAGAAAAGAATGGCTCTCATGTTTTCTCTGGACATCTGCGTGTGAGGGCGGCTTTTTATCTCTTATGTCATAACTAACCTGCTCACACAAGTGGCGGTGCCACAGCAAAAAGAAAAAGCCGAAACCTCTTTTATGGTAACAGATACAGTTACTTCATGTCCCTTGAGCATATACTTGGGTGTGGTAGGTAATGCTAAAGTTGTTATTCTCTCGTATAGTTTCTCTTTTCTATGTTCTCATGCTCCAGATAGTGTTTCCGGCATTTCCATTGTCTGGTGAGATCTAAGGACAAACTCATAAAGAGCAGACAAGCCTTGACTGCCAGGAACTTACAGATCTGGGGAGAGAGCAGAGCCATCTTCCCACAACCAGACACGACGTTCTTCACTGTAAGAGAGTCCAATCCAGTAAAACGTTTTACTGAACTTTAAAAAACCCTGCATGGAAATAGAGACAAGCATATTAATCGAATTTGAATCTACTCTGAGAATAATGCCTTTTAAGAAAGTCAATGTCCAGAATCATATTCAGACTCTAAGCCACTAAAACTGAAATCATTTTTAATGTCTGTTTTAGAAGGTGCAGTCACATGTCTGATAAGACCCATTCTCATCTACAAGGCCCATTTAGTTATGGAGAAAAAAATCACAATCTCCCTTCTGGAATGAATGAAAACATCATAAATAGGTTAGATTTTCATGGAATATTTCTTTCACGTGACATCAACAATCAAATTTTATTCTAAATTGATGGTATCATGAGGAATAATTTCTTAGATATAACCTATTCTACCTATACTCAGCACAGATTCTTCATCCATCTTATATCCCAGAATGATGAAAAAGCTACGTAATTACAGATACATATATATTTAATTAAAGAACTAGAAATTACAAACTTGCTTAGTTGGTTCTTTGAACAAAAAAACATTTTGTTATTTTTTCTTTGATCTCTTTCTAAAATTCCTCTTGTACTTTATCTGGCACCTATCTTGATTCTTATTCCTGTATTATAATGATTGTTTTAAGGTATAAAAAATTAATAAGTCATTATTAGTTCAAATGCAACCATTCATTTACTACCTGAAAAAGATTTAAATCAAAGTAGTCAGCCTCCTTAGACGGTATGTTATTCTAGGCCAAAGAAAATATAAGACACTAGAATTAAATACATGCCAGTTCAGTTCTGTTTTTCAACTGAAGTAGACTGGAATTCTGAGCAGCACAGATATCCCTACTTTCTGCCCAAGTTTTTCTTTCATTGGAAATGAAGTAACAGTTGCATTGGAATCCAATCCACTTTTCTTGGCAAGAATAACAGCCACAGCCTAAGAGAAAAAAATAAAACTTGACTGATGACATTGCAGATTCATGTTAAGTGCTATTTACTCATTTAAAAATCATTTGTTATTTTTTTCTGCAAATATTCTTTGAGAATCTACTGCATTCACCAAACTTAAAAGGATGGTCATGTGAATGAATCATGGATATTCTAGAGCCAGCACTAGAATTATATGATTTTTCAACCATTATTAATTATATTTAATGTTAATTTGGGTAAGTATACATAAGCATTACAGCATGTTAAAACATCCTGTAGCAGAGTGTAGGAAGTGAACAAAGGTTGAATTCTGCTGTGCAAATAAGAGTAAATTAGATAAAAGAGATATTTAAGGGAGGAGGCCATTTTAGCACATTTCCTGAGTCAGAAGGAATAAGGTACGTTGGAAAATTTATGATATATATTTTAGGTATTTTATTTTCAAAATGAAAATAGATAAAACAATCAGTTTGAAGTCCAACCCTGCAGTTAACCAGCGCCTTGAACATTTTGTCCTCAGAAACAGGAGTACATGGTACACACTGAAATCTTCATCAGGGGAATGGCACTAAACTTTACAGTGTAGAAGGAGGGTTGCAGGGGATGGGAGGTGGTGGAAATGGAGAGAAGCTGGGTACAAACTTCCAGTTGGAAGATTAGTGTTCTGAGGATCTACTGCATAATATTGTTATTATATTGGTAGTTGACAATCTATATCATACACTTGTTAAGTTGCTACAGAGTAGATGTTAAATGCTCTCAGGATAAAAAAGTACAATTGTGTGACATGATGCAGGTATTAGCTAGTGCTACAATGGTCATCATATTGCAATATATAAGCATATGAAATCAACATGTTGTACACCTTAAACTCACACAGTGTGATACAGTGATTATATCTTAATAAAGCTGGGATATTCCCTAAGAACAAAAAGATAAATAAATTTTTATAATATCATAGAAGATGATGAAACAACTAAGAGAAAATTTGGAAAAATAAATTTCAAAAATTGGAATAAGATCTGGCTTAAGATAGAAAAGTAGGGTCAGATGCAGGCATCTCTGCTCCTATATTCTGAGTCTGTAAGAAATAGAAGCAAAGATGAAGGGATATAAATGTATAAGTGTACAAGTTATCAGCAAACATGGGCAGGTAGGATTAGCTTTAACATGCACTATAGTTTATTATTGATGTTACTTAAACATGAGTGCTCATGTCATTTCAAGCTAATATTTTCCCTATTACTTAAATATTTAAATGATGCACAGTGCGATTTAATAATTCTTACATCACAGGATGAAGAAATGAGACTATCCTACGATTAGCAGGTACACTTGTATTTTACTAAGTGTAATATTCCATCACACTTCTGTGTGAGAAAAATAAAAAACTATTTCATGCTCTAACAAAACTAGTATTTTCCAAAGTATGGGACCTACCTCCCAGGGGTTCAGTGGTGGGTTCTGGAGATGGTATTGGCTGAACACTTCCTTTAGTAAATACTAGAAGAAATTATTAGACATTTGCTTAATCAGGGGACTGAATGGTAATGGAAAAATATAATAAAGATTTAAAAAAGAAATTTACTTAATTAAATACAGGTGCATTAAATAACACAATATTACACATTAGTAAAATTAAACCTTTATTATTAAATGGTTTTGTCACAGTTTTGGTGTTTATTTAGACTTTCCTAAAAAAACTTACCATTGTTCAACAAAATTCCCAAAGTAGCCATCAGCACAAGGCACATTATTCCTATGATCCCAGAAATCAGCTTCCAGGGAGTGGTATGAGAAGCTTTAGAGAAAGAGAGGTAGAGAAATCACTTAAAGAGCAACTACAGGAGCTAAAATTCTATAAACAGAAACCAGGGAGAGAGAATCCAAAATTTTCTTTGGTTTGACAACTCAACTATCTTGCCATTGGAAATGAAAACATTCCATTCAGAACTGCACCCAGTACTAAAAATTTTATGTGCTATGCCTTCTTCTGTAGTGAGATTATCCACGTCTTTTTTTCAGCTCTGTCTCAGAAAGTGTATGTAAATATAAATATTTAAGATTTCATGGCAAAGCAGCCAAGAGAGACAGAGTGAGAAGAGATGAACAGACACTACAGTCTGTTTTATGAACTTACATAGCAGACATTAATTTAATTTTTTCAACAAAAATCACAAGATACAGTGTGATCCCCATTAGGTAGATAGCACATTTAGAATTCATTATAATGTTATTTTCTCAAGGTATCAAAGCTGGTAAGTACCGAAGTCAGAAATCAAATGAAAGTTTATCTTGGACCAGAGTCTTTATTTAACAGGTGCTATCATTGTCACACTGATGCCACTTGGGAATGGGTCCCTCCGAGAAAGATCAGGTGCTCAGAAACTTGAAGAGGACTTACTGGGAAGAAAAGGCACAGGAATACCTGCACCTCGTGTTATGAGAGCCCCCCCACCCCCGCACAAACAACGCATGGGCAATACTTGGGGAGCTGGGTTCATTTCTCTGTGCATTGAATTATGATACATAAACAACCCTTTTTTTGCAAGGACATTCCATTGCCTAAGTCCTCACATGACTTGCCTTTTCCCCCTCAAACAATTCAACATTAGGAGATTCTGCGTAAACACTAGCACATGCCCAAAGCGTGCCAACATTCACAGCAGTGCAATACATCGACATGAAAATCTAGGTGGCTTTTGGATGGCACAACATAAACGCTAAGTTTTTAAACAGCACTTGTAATTATCGCATCATTAGTATTTGGCGTTGTATATTTATAATAGCATTAAGTTGCTCATAATTTAACTTGGAAAATTCAGTTTTCATTCAGAATTCACAGCTTTTCTGTCATAAGTCACTCTTTAAACCTGTTGGAGAAACTTCACAAAATCATTTCTAATTTACAGATTGAAGAATCGGAGACATAAAATTAAGGGTGAAATGCTTTCCGTATTTTTTTTTCTTAAAGCATGCCCCAAAATTAGCTATCCCTGCCAAAAGCCAGAAACCTTTTCTGGTTTTTTGTTTTGTTTTGTTTTGTTTAATTTAAGACTCAGGCCAACATACCTGCCATGAGAATGTTGCTCCAGATAAGTCACCGTGTTTGTTTGTTTAAGAAGAATGGTTTTGGGCCACGGAATTAAGCTGGAGGCTAAGAATCTGAAAGTCGTGTATGAAGAAATTCAAAAGGCAAAGAAAATCTGTGTTTTTAAGCCACATTCTTAATGTGCAGGAAACCACAATACAGGAACTTCTCACTACACTGTGTAACACAAATTCTCAGACTATCCAAAAAAAGTGAGAAAAAGTTTTTAATGTTTGAATGGCAATCACTTTTTTAAAATATTCAAAAATAGGAAAAAAAGATGGGCATACCAAAGGTAAATTTACTTAGTATAATAAAGTTCCACAAAAAGTTTCCTCTTTTAATAATTAGAAACATTTATAACTTGCCTGTGCTATTCACAGATTAGACCACTTGGCATATATTAGCACAGTTACTTCTGAAAATGGCTTAATAATAAAGATACATAAATATACCCATTTTTTGGTGAGAAAACTAAAACAGAGTTTAAAACCTGGCCAAAGTCATTAAGTTTGAAACCCAGGCTATGTTTCTCCAGAGCATCCTGCAATATATTTCAAATCAAACTGTCTCTGTGTTTATGTTTTATGATTTTTATTTCTTTTCTTTATCACAGAGTACTTGATGCATTCATCTCTCATTATATATTTCTGATCCCTTAATAATTCACCCAGTTATGGACAGTGAAGGTCAAAAAGGTGGAACCAAGAGTGATTTCCCACCGCTGTTCCGTGTACACACACACACACACACACACACACACACACACACGTGCTGTAAATGCCCAGGCTGGTCTGGGCCCTCCCCTCAGTGCCGCATTCAGGTGCCGTAAAGCTTCTCTCTGTACTCGATTTCCACTGTTCAGTTCCCTTCAAGTCCTTCGAACTATACCTGCTCCAGTATCTTTATCTGATTTAATATTTTAAGGATCATGTTTTTACTGTTACCTCATTTGAATAGTATACTGATAGCTTAATTTACAAGTTTTTGTCTTCAGAAGAATAACCATATAAGTGTGCAATTTAAATGTGGAACAGATGGGTGAATAAGAATCTTGAGAGTAGAGACCTTAATCTATAATTATCTGGGAATACAATCTGTCATTCACCCCAAATGAAGAAGAATCCCAAATAACTTTTTGTTGTTGTTAATATTTATTTTCAAGCATTATAATATTACTATAGATGAAACTCATAAGAGATGGGCTATTTAATGAAAATAACAAAAAACAAAGACAAAAACGAAGAATGTGATTATATTTTTCAGTTTCTTTTTTTCTTGTAGTATTTTTTTAATCAGTATTTTTTAATTGTTGATATTGTACAGTTTTCTGTCTTTTACCCCGCCCCAGCCCACCACCCCAGCCCTCCCCACCTTCCTCCCATTTCCACCCCCCATAGTTTTTGTCCATGAGTCCTTTATACTTGTTGCTCTAAACCGTTCCCCTTTTCCCCCGAAATTCCCTCCCCTCCCACTTTGGACACTGTCAGACTGTTCTCAAATTCAGTGTCTTTGTTTATATTATGCTTGTTTATTTGTTTTGTTGATTAGCTTCCTGTTAAAGGTGAGATCATATGGTATTTGTCTTTCACTGCCTGGCTTATTTCGCTCAGCATGATACTCTCCAATTCCTTCCATGCTGTCGCAAAGGGTAGGAGCTCCTTCTTTCTTTCTGCTGCATAGAATTCCATTGTGTAAATGTACCACAGTTTTTTGATCCATTCATTAATTGATGGGCACCTAGGTTGCTTCCAGCACTTGGCTATTGTAAATTGTGCTGCTATGAACATAGGGGTGCATAGATTCTTTTGGATTGGTGTTTCAGGATTCTTAGGATATAATCCAAGCAGTGGAATTGCTGGGTCAAAAGGTATGTCCATTTTTCAGTTTCCATGAAGTTAAGTTTTGCATCTGTTCCCTTTGCATTGTGTGCATAGAGATTCTTTCAGTGAACCATAGAAATTGTTAACATTTAAGTTCTTGCCTAAGGTTGTAGACATAAAAATTCTTCATCCACATTTTATGCAAAGCCAAGTTAAGAGAACTAATTTATAAATGATCTGTTGTCTACAACATGAAGTATATTTATTTTTATTTTTAATTACATTTTAGGGGTAAAATTGGTTAATAAAATTATGTAGACTTCAAGAGTACAACTATATGACACATCATCAGTAAATTGTATTATATTCACCAACCAAAGTCAAATCTCCTTCCATCACCATACACTTGACCCCCTCTTCTACCTCCGCCCCCGCATTTCTCTGGAAACCACCGAACTGTTGTTTGTGTCTATGAACATTTGTTTGTTTGTTTTTTACTTGTTGATTTCAGTTTTATATCTTACATATGGGTGAAATCAAGGGGTTTTTGAATTTTTGTAACTTATTTCACTTCGCATAATATACTCAAGATCCATCCATGTTGTCACAAATGGTAGTATTTCATCTTTCTCGTGGCTGAGTAGTACTCCATTGTGTATGTGTACCACATCTTCTCTGTCCAGTCACCTATTAAGGAAGACTTCAGTTGTTGCCATGTCTCAGCCATAAAAATAGTGCTGCCATGAGCATAAGGGTGCACATATCTTTGTGAATAAATGTTTTAAAATTTGGGGGGTAGATACCCAGAAGAGAGGTTGCTGCGTCACATTGCTAATTTTAGTCACATTTTTTGAAGAACCTCCATACCATTTTCCATAGTGGTTTTACCAGCTTACATTCCCAGCAACAGTGAATGAGGGTTCCCTTTTCTCCACAACCTCTCCAACACTTGTGAACTAGCAAGAACAACCTCATTTTGCTCATTTCTTGTGCCATGTAAATAAAATCATCCTAACTAAATAAAAGGCTAAGGTTTCCCTTTTAGTTTTACTTCTGAATTGTATGAAATTAGAACATATAGTTGGTACTATTACTACACTTACCACGCTAATAGGACCACCTTTATTTTCTAAATTTTCTAAGTTATTCTAGTTTTTCAGAAACATACCAGATTAAATTTACATCAATCATTATTTTTTTCTTAGTTTACTGAAATCAGAAGTAAAAATCCATCAAAGACATGTTCAACTCAAGAATTCTAGGCTCAAGTCATACGTATGATAGTAGAATATACAAACATACACACTAGTACACTTGTGTGTGTGTGTATTTTTAACCCCTCCCCTTACTTCTTTCTGACTAGTCAATCCAAGTGGATTTTTTGATTCCTTCTTGTACAGACAGGCAGCAGAATTTCTGTGTCAGTGTCTCTGTCCCTTACCTCCACCAGAAGCAGAGGTTATCACTGCTGCTCCCATAGTCCTCAGGATATTTGGTAACCTCTGGACAGCCAGTATCTGCAACTTGGTATTTGCAAGCTTTGTACAGCTGAAGGTCTTATTAAGGTCACACATGGCAGTCCAGAAGTGCTAGCAATTCTCACCTGAATGGGTATCAACCAACACATCTCAGGATTTGGTGCAGTCCAGCACCATCAGCCCTAACGTCAAGCAATTCTTAACATTGAGTTTTGCCCGCTTTTCCAAATCACTCGACAGTGTTCACTTCCAGTCTCCTCTAGTAGCTGCATTCAGAGAACAACCTTTATTGTGTTTTGCCTGCCCTCTCCTGTATTAACACTCCTTTTCTACAACTCTGTGCCTGGAAACTTCTCCCCTAGATATGCTGAAAGCTTTGCTGTCCTCACACAAACAAATAGAAAGATTTGATATGTAAATATCCCAGTTCTCCTTGACTCTCTAATATGCAGGGACTCTTTGGGGATAAATGGTTGAAAAAATGTGTGAAAAGGTGTTCATCATTCCTAAGACTATGAAAAGCTTCCCTGGTGTGAGGGAAAGCAGAATAAGCTAATGGTGAAATGGTGGAGGAGGGGACAAAGACAAAAAAAGAGAAGTCACAGCGGCAGGGCTGATGCTGCTGATTGAAAGGAACGTCCTCTGAAAAGAGAGAATGCATTGGTGACACTCACACGTCACTCAAGTCAGCACTTCACTTTCTCAGTATCTTGAATCACTGTGGGAACTGATTAAACATGTGAACACAACTCTATTCTTATCATTAGCAGTAGAGCTAGATTATTTTCCTTTGAAAGAAGTAGCATCCATTCTATTTAATACCCTCAAACACCTCTGTTTCTTGTAACATCTAATAATGTTTGTAAGCCTTTAGCAATGGTGGTGGTGGTAGTAGTACTGCTACTAGTAGTAGTAGATTAATTAAAAATCAAGATGCAAACCCAATGGTTAGGTAGAAAATAATATTTATGAGCCTTGTTTGGTTAGACAAAAGAGGTCCAACATTCAGCCTTGGCTGAAAAGTAATAATAAACACCCCTCTATACATTTACAGAGATGGCTGATAAAAGTATAAAACCCAGAATAAAAATCACTTGTCCCCTGGATCAAGACAAGGATGAAAATAAATAGGAAAAATAATTGTTTGTTTTCGTAAGTCATTCTGTATTGTGGATTTTTAAAGTACATGTATCTTTTGCATTTGCAAGAAAATAGACAACTGAGAAAAAAACAACTCTGAAGAACACTATTCATAAATCATTTTAAACTTTAAGTGTGTTAAATTTTCGATATTCTAATCTGCATCTGTCATCATGCAAATTAAGTTCCTTTCTCCTGATCTCATTTTATTCAAGAATAAAAGCGGGCCCTGACCAGTGTGGCTCAGTTGGCTGGGTGCCATACCACCAAATGAAAGGTCACCAGTTCAATTTCCATCAGGACACAGGTCTGGGTTGCAGGTCCAGTCCCCAGTTGGGACATGTACGAGAGACAATGAATTGACGATTCTTTCTCACATGGATGTTTCTCTTCCTCTCTTTCTCCCTCCCTTCTCATGTCTCCAAAAATAAAAAATAAAGTCTTTTTAAAAAGAGTAAAAGTTGTGTTTACTTGACAATTACACTGTCCTTATACTTTAGAAAATAAATGAGGGTGTTTTGTTATCATACATTGGCCTATTGTGTTGTAAAATGGTGAAATAAGGTCATATGTACCTCAAATTTATTTTTAGTGCTTGAAATATCCAATTACATGCAAAATATATTGATCTGAGTTTCTTAATATATCTGTGTAATATTATCATAAAAGTGAGTTTTATAATATATGGTACAAGACATTTTAAAAAGGTGTTTTCTGGATTGATCAGGCAGAAAGGGACAAGTGAGTGACTTTTCTACTAGAAGTACAAGCGAAAACACCCAAGGGAAAAAGTAAAAAGTACTGAATTAAACTAACCGGGGCATGGACTGTGTTTCTTTGGGGAAAATCTGGACGAAATCACTGAGTGAACATGGTTTCTCAGCAAAAGGTTCAAATCCTGTTTAATGAAATACAATAAAATCAGAAAATTCTAAATATTTTGTATTCTTTATATTTCAAGTACAGACACAAATTTAATCAATAGCAATATAAATGGTTTACATTTTAATTTATGTAATATTTGTTACAATAAAATAAAATACACAATGAAACACTTAAATATACTTCCATTTACCTGTTATTTTATTTTATTTGGAAATGAATATAGATTTCCAGGAAGCTGCAAAGATAATACAGTCTAGGGACCTCCATTGTACCTTTTACTCCATTTCCCCAGTCATCACATCTCACTCAGAAGAACGTATCGAAACCCAAACGTTGGCCTTAGTGCCATGCGTAGACTTTATTCAGATTTTACGCTTTGTGAGCGCTCATTTGCTGGACTGTGTTTGCGTGTATGCATGTATGTAACTAGTTTTATGTGATTTTATTGCATTTGTAATTCTAACCACTATTACATAATCTCTGTTTGTATATTCTAGAAAATAATTACCAATAATTAATTTGTCACTCAGAAGTGTGCTTGCCAAAGAAAAGGCAAGATATGTGACTGAAACTTTTCCCATGTGTACCAATTTTTACTTTATTGAGTTGGTTCAGAAGAGGAGAATTTTAGCATGTATTAAGCACGCATTTCATGCCTACTGCAGGGCTTAATGTACATGTTTCACTAAGTAGATGAGTACACCTTAAGTGTATCCATACACTTGATTCTAGTGATGTATTTGGGCATTTCACTATTTTACTAATGATGAAATTTATTAATGCACAGAAATTCTCTTATGTGCAATACTTTAATATGAAGATGACAAAATTGTTTGCCTGTCTCTCACATCTGAATATTCTCATCTTAGAAACAAAAATCACCACACTGTTTGAAAGTGAGTAGCTATTTTCTTATTGGTCATTCAGTTCCACTGATGGACCTGTTCTAAGACTTGACTAGTATATTTCTTTACAGGTCTTGCTCTGGCCTTCCCTAAGGTGTAGAGATGATCACCTTGTAGTCCCAATCAAGGAAGGAATATTTGCCATTGGTGAAGATGCTGATTTTCAATTCTTATTCAAAACATTGTTTTTATCGATCTCTGATATGTTACCCAATATCTTTGCAGTTGTGTTATGGGATTTGAATACTGCATTGTTGCTTTTACAAGTATGGGTAGCATTAGTTACAATTTTAACTGGCAGTTACAAATTCACTTGTGGGTATTGAGCAGAGACATAATAAAAGGACATTTTGCCTTTTTGCATGAAAAGTACCAAAAGAACTGCTGCCTATCGAAAAAAAAAAAAAAAAAAACAGATAAACCAGAAATAAAGCCAACACAGCCATCAATTCTGAATCTCATTCAGGAATAGTATAATCAGACTCAATGAAAGGAACATAAAATTGCGAAAATTTTGGATGTATATAGAACTTTCTCAGCACTTGACTCTGCCTAATATCTGTTTTAAAAAACAAATGTCTACAAAGAGAAAGAAGCACTTGAATGATGGTGATCTAATTAGTAATACACGTTTTGCAGAAACATTGGCATTCACAGATTGTGTGGGGCAGCAATTTTCATTGTTTTTCATTTCATGGTGTTATGGATGGGGAGAGAGAGATGCCAGTCAGGAAGCCTCCCTTCCATACCTCGGTTCTCGTCTCACTCGCAAGAGAATAATTCAAAAGAGAGACAAACAAGTGTATCGGAAATGAAACAGCAAGTTTATGAAGCACATCAGTACAAAGCTGCACGCACCCAGCTAGCCTAAATGCCGACAGAGGAAATAAATTTGTTAGTAAGTTTGCTCTATGTACTTCGGCCGAGGCTGCAAGCGGGTACTTAGCTAATCTAAATATGCTGACTATTGGGGTTCAGGGGTTACATACCTTAGTCAGTTTCTAGGTTCCCCCTCATCCTCCCCTTTCTAAATCTTGGGAATAATGTACAGCTACAAAGGCTTTCTTTCTCAGTTAACAAAGGCTCTTTGTCTTAGTGAATTGTTACAGAGGCCTCCTTTCCCAGCATAGGCCCCCCTCTTCCTCCTGTGCAGTTCGCACTTGTGATGTTCAGAACACCCGGCAATCTTAGTCAGATTGTTACAGAAGCCCCTTTTCTCAGCGCAGTCTGTAAGACTCCGGGTCTCCTGAGCTCAGGACTGCTGAGTCAATGGGTGAGACGTGACTTCCTTTTGCTTCCAGCCTCCTGTATTAAGTTCTTAGATTGTAATGGCGAGGGCCCTGCCTTTATTTCCCCTCTGTTCCCTCATTCCTAGCTGCTACTTAACAATGGCATGCATAAACTAATTACTAAAATTCTTTGGCACACCAAAAAATATATTAAGTATTTTGTCAATCAGTCAAAAAATAGGTATAATTTTGATTCATTCACACAGATGGCTATTATTGTGTTAGCTGCTACCATTTTTTTTTATTTAACAAAGTAAGGGAAAAGAGGTCAGTGACCCTAACTAAATAGATATTGCATGTTTTAAGAAATTCTTGCAGCACACCAGTGTGCCACACACCGGCTGAAAATTGCTGATTTAGGGTAAGGAGAGGTTTATGAAACCACAGTGGAGAAAACGAACAATTTGATTCAAAATTTCTTAATTTCAGCCCTTAATGCTCAACACCTAATTAGCAAGTCCCATCATGTGAGAATTAAGTTAAGCTAAGAACCTCACCTAAGAGGTGCAAAGAGCTTGCTGGCCACAGATGTGGCTTGTTGATCCTCATGTAACTGGATATAGTTTCTCTGTGGTGAGCTGTTGGGTAGGCCGTTGGGTTCTCACTCTCAAATAACACACCAAATTTGACAAATTGGTCACTTCTTGAACTTTAAAGCTCAAGTATTTTTACTAAATATCATTGAAACGGCACTGAGTTTCCTTCTCGGCCTTTCCGCAAAAATACCTACATTTTAAAGATCAAAGGTCAGTATCTGTTGATGAAACTTGGGCATGAAGAAAAAGAGACAAGAGAGGTAAAAGGATTCTGTAAGAAGAGAAAGTCACATCAGTAACCAAACAGGAGATTATTCAGATCAGTAAAAATCTGTCAGTCTATAAAGAACTCACCATTCAACTTTCATACTAAACTCCTACCCAGTGAGTGCCAAGCACTTTACACAGTAGCAAGCTCCAGTATCCTGAAATAAATGGGAGGGAAAAAAAGGAGTCATATGAAGGATTACTGTTCAAATTTTATAACGTTTTCTCATTCTTTAGTAGGAAAGTAGTCTATAATTTATTGTATTTACTCGTTATCTGTAAAAATAGTAACATGATGTTAGGCGTTCCCTACACGCCAGTTTTGTGTTAGATACTTTGCATTAGGTTATTCAATCTTGATAAACCTAATTTATTAGTACTATTTCTTAAATTTCATGGTTGAAGATACATGAGATTATAGGAAAATATGTTCAAAGTTAAGTAGCTACCAGTAGCTGAGCTGAGCCTCACTAAGCTCTGTCTACCTCTAATCATAACAAAGTGTAGAGAGATGTTTTGCGTAACTAAGGGAACAGATCTTTTTTTTTGCCTTATCTTGGTAATTTTTAGCATTTGTTTGTATGCCTGTGTAAATGCATGCACACTTGACTTATTGATGCCCGATCGTTCTTAGAGAAGTGAAACACAGATTTAGATCATTAAACAAAATTATGTTTCCATACTTTTGTATAACCTGAGTGTTTTTTAACAAGCTTTTAGTTATATGCTTTATTTCCTAATTTTCTTGTTTTGTATAACCAAATAATATATAACCATAATTTTGAATAACCATAATTTTGTATAACCATAATTTTGTACAACCAAAATTATGGAAACATAATTTTGTATAACCTGAGTGTTTTTTAACAAGCTTTTGGTTATATGCTTTATTTCCTAATATTCTTGTTTTCATGTCTTTGAAGAAGCATATTTTAAATTTTTAAATATCTGTTTATATACAATAACGCCTTTTGTAAATTTTATGATGCTTTCAGATATAAAATATTTCATAGGAAGAGAATATTGGCAGCAAGGTGATTGTCTTTTTTAGAATTTACTTGGATTTGTTTGAAGTTAGATTTAACAGTGCGGGGAGATCACATTTTTCTCCTTCCTCCTACTGCTTGTGTGTTTGAATGTTTGCAAAGGTGTGGGTGGTGTGGGTGGTGGGAGAGGTGAGAAAGGTTTGACCAGAGAGACGTAAGTGCAAAATTGGCATTATAATTTGGCCATAGTAGTTAAAGGATACTTACTATTCACCGTAAGTGAACACACTATTGTTATATAGGACAAGAGTCTGGAGGTCTGCCCAATTCTTGCTGAATTCTATTCTTTCTTAATGTTAAAATGTAGCAGAGTGTTTTGCAGATGCAGCTGTAAACAGGATCAGCTTGATAGGAGCTCATACCCATAAATGTAGCCAACTGCAAAAAAGAAATCAATGTGTAATTGACTAATTAAGCCTCCCACTGGGAGACAGAGCTTTGTATATGAATCCCTTTCTCTTTTATTTGTTGCAGCAAGTACAACTACCCTGCCATTTACCTTTCGTGAACACCCCAAGCTGCAAACGCCTTGACTTCAGTAATTTATGTTTACCATGTTGTAGGCAGACACTAAGGGCTAGAATGATATGAATAAATCTTATTTCTTATTTTAAGAATTCTGTTTAGTGAAAAGGATAGAAATTATAGCACAATTTATCAATAACATGAGAGATGTATAAAATATGTTCTGAGATGGTAGAGTTAGGTACAGTAAATCTGCTTCCTGATAGGATGTAGAAAATATACACGATGTCTTAGAAGAGAAAAACTTTGTCAATGCTAAGGAATTTTATTTTATCCTGTTACCTTCGGATACTCAAACATTTTAATATCATAAATACTAAGTTTATAATTTACTTATTTCATATGAGTTTTTTTCCTGATTAGACCCCTTCACAGTGTTGGGAAGTTAAAAATGAAGAGAAATAGCTTGTATTTTGTTTAGTTTCGCCCAGGCCCTTTAAATGTAGGTGATTTTCATAGTCTTCCCACTGACTGACATGAGAAGAAAGGGATTGTTGGCTTTCAGAAACATTCAGCTGGAAAACTGTAAGGATGTTTTTCAACAAGTGGAGGTGTTTACTTGGTTCTGTCTGTAAAATGACATGATAAATGTTTTGAAACTGCCATTCATTAATCTGAATGATTTTCATTCTTTCTCTCTTCAAGACTAGAGAACAGAATCATATTTTATATTATATTAATATTATAGAACTTTTAGGATACAAGGTAAGAACATTTTAATGCAAAAGTGAAGCTGATATTTTAAAGTGTCCAAACCAATATTCTAAAATCACCATTGAAATATATTTATAATTAAATTATTAATATTTCCCCTCCTGTTATAACAAGCACCAATACCTCCTTTGAAAGTATTTCAGATTAAAATTGATTTATTTAAGAAATGATACCTAGAAAAAGAAAGAAAAATAAATCTTCAAATAAGAGCCTTAAGAAAAGAAAGAAAAGAAGCGATTACTGGTTGCCTAGTAAATGCCAGGCGTGCGAGCGCGCGCGCGCGCGCGCACACACACACACAGAAACAAACTCCTCGTTTTGTGGTGGTTTTATTTTGTCACCGAGTCCAACAATAAGACCATGCGTGTGTGGAAGAGTTTGTTGGAAGGAGAAACATGAAAACATAAGGAGGACTGGGAAAGCTGAGCAAGTGTGACGTGTGATGTAATTTTAAATAAGAAGGTGCAGGAAAGCCTCGCTGTGAAAAAGAGAACGGAGGAGCTGAGATGGAAGCCTCACCTGCTCTGTGGCTTCACAAGCTGAGGCGTGAGATTCATTTGGCCCTTTTATCGAAAAAGACCTCTCACTCTTGCTAGGAATTGTATGTTCCAATCTTAGACATGCCTCTGTAACCGAACGGAAAACAGAGGTTCAGCTGCCTTTTACCACAAAAGCCAACCTTGTGAGGCAGATGTTGGTGTAAAAAGAAAGAGGGTTGTTTCGGGTGTTGTGCGATCTGGGAGAACAGCAGACTCCTGTCTCAAAGCCCGTCTTCTCTTTCTGCCATCGACAAAGTCCAACTGTCCTCAGCAACACCAAGACAAAAGCCAACACATCGAGTTCCTGCTCCATTCTACAGGACAGTCCTTTGGAGCCAACAGGCAGTTGCTAAGCGGTCTCAGTCCTATCTGGGTAGCTTAGCTTGTTCCCAGCCATTCATTTCAGGCTCCCTCCTATAGCCTGCGTGTGGGGTCTGCACGGCCCCAGGGCGGCCTTGTCACAGGCTCCTTGGAGAACGAGTGTGCAAACACACTGGCAAGTACCTCACCAAGTGGGGGGAGGGGGAGAGAGAGAAAGAGAGAGGGAGGGAGAGGGGCTTCCTCCTAGAGACCATGGGCTATGTCACATGCCCATAGCGAGAAACAGGTGAGTGCACCTACAAGTCCAGGTCACATGCAAGAATGAGGCACTTCATTTTCATGGGATTATGTAGGGTTGGGTGTTGGATGGACCAGGTGCTTTCTCAAAATGACCAAGTTCCAAAATCTTGTGTCCTTCGGGTAGGTCCACCTTCCAACCAATCCCTTCTTTCCTCAGGCTAGACTGACAGGCCTCTTTGGTCCAGCACCTCCCCTTGCACCATTTTGGCTTCTATGGCTACGTGCCCATCTTCCCCTGGTCCCACCCCAATATGATATGGTGAGGGAGGGCCTTTTCTCTCCAATTATCTTGCTAGCTTTTCACATGTTCAGTCTAAAAACCTCCCCTGCCACCTTCTCGGCTGATGGGGCAACTCCCCAGCATGCAGACTGTTTGATGGTAATACCTCTCTGTACTACATCGAACTAAACCAAGAGTGAATGGCCACAATTCACTTAAAAGTCCTGAAGTATTTTGTTATTATTGGAGATTTGAAAGTAGATTTTTAGTTAGTTTCCAAAACAGATTAATCTGTCTCTAGTAAACAGTATCCAACCTCTGTTCTTAAACTTTTTGACAGCAAATATACTCAACAAACTTCTGAAGCTTTACCAGTAACAAAATATCAGCTACAAAAAAATGAAAAGGAATAATTGTAGGGGAAGGGTGAACTGCAATTAATATATTTTTAAACTTGTCAGTTTGTACTTCACATTAAGCTAAACAGACTGACAAACATATTTATAACAATAAAAATTAGTAGCTGTAAGGATGGTAAGGTTTCATTGAGGGGTGCTGCCTACAGAAGGAGTAAAGGATGGCTTAGGGGAAACTATCCATATCTGAAATACAAAGAAAGGAAAATTTATTCACATTTTAAGCCCCTTTCTGGTTCTCAAGATTAGGTATTAGACAAACTTCTGAAAGAGCTCTAAAATGCCTCTCTGGAAAGCCGAGGCTGCCAGTCCTTTGCCCTAACTGAAGAGCTCAACAAGAACCTCGGAGTCACTATTCTGGCACTAAAGGAAATTCCGGGAGACACAGGAGAGTAGCCGCACATGGGTAAGAACTGGGCCAGCGTTCTCCAGTTTCAGGGCTGAAATACAATGTGTCATGAGCAAACATGAGTAAAGATAAGCGAAGAGTGGTCTTCCTGGTGTGAGCACTACATGCCATCTTGAAGGACAAAAGTGTTTCTAAATTAGTATCCATACGGTTGTATACAGTACTCACCCATCTGGGTGAGCTTGGGAAGTATGTTGTGAAATGCACGCAATGTCTTTGGTGGCTGCCACTCTTGAATGTATACACCTGCTGGCAGGGATGGCAAAGCACTGGGTTCAGAGTCTGACGTCCACCAGAACTGGAGCTACAGGGGGCCCTTTCTCGTTAAGGACGTGGCATCTTCAGTTAGGCACCCATGGGAGTCCTGAAATACATTTTCAGGGTCTCCTTTGTTTTAGTTTCTCCCTTAAGACTTCATTTTGGAATGACTAATCTGTCCCCTGGTGGACATGGTATTGGCTCTTCCGACTGCTTCAATAGCTGAGATTTCAAATAAATTTATTACTTCAAATTTCCATTTTTCAGGGAGCCTCTGGTCCATGATTCTGTAGCCACAAGATGTAATTCCCATGGTCACCTCTCACTGACCATCCCATTCTGCTGAGCGCTACTCTGCAAGGAATGCCTCCCATTTCCAAAGACGATGAAAACAAACAAACAAACAAACAAAAAACAGTTGTTTCACTTCCAAAAGGCCATTGCTTAGAAAAGAATAGTTTCTGTTCCAAGTTGGGCACTGACTCTTCAGTAATAAAATGGGACAAACACCACAAACAGTACGTGACACAACACAAGGAACCTCGGGGACAGTAGAATGCACATGCTGCCTCAGACTCCGGCCATCCCACGGAGAGGCATGGTTGGCTGGGCCCAGCAAAAGCCCCCGCAGGCAGTGCCGTAGGCACGCAATCCTGACGCACGGGTTTATAAAGAAGCTGAGGATGGCAGGAAGCTTCGAACCTGAACCACATCCACCAGGCCAGACAGTAGGCTATCACTTAAAAAAGTAATAAACGAAAAAGTTCAACTGTAAAAGAAAACTTTTTGGCCTCAGATACGAAAGATATGCATTACAAAATATTAAAGAAACACATCAAAGGGCTACATTAAAACTTTTAGGGTAACAAGTTAGGCTTATAACAAGAAATTTATTATAAATTTCTTCTCATGTATCATTTTACATCATTTTGAATATTTTCCAGCTCCAAATTTAAGCTTTGATATATAAAAACACTGATGGGGTCCTTGAAATCGCCTAAGGTATGGAACAAATACTTCATTAATGAATTATTTATACATTAAAATGTTTATTCTTAAGATTTATGTGAATAATGTATTATCATGTAAAGTTTTTAACACCTAATACATTCTTACAATGTCTATTTTATATATATACACATATATATATCATGCATAATATACATATATGATATCATGTAAATACAAAGTCTGTCTGGAAAAAGTTGAGCCCTTGTTAATGTAAGGAGAATGGTTTGTGAGTCATGGATATAACCTGGCAGCCAAGAGAGTGGACTGGAATGTGTGTGTGTGAACAATGACCACTTCATTGTGCTAGTCAGTGGGGATGATAGATGTCGTTGGGGGAGCATGTGCACTGTGTCTCCATTGCATTCAAAATGACTGAGCGAGTAGAGCAAGAAAACTGCAACAAATTTTGTGTGAAGCTTGAACATTCCTCCACAGAAACTATTCAGATGATTCAGAAGGCTGCAGCTATGGGAACTGGTGACTGGCAGCTTCATCACAACAATGTGCCCGCTCATGCATCACGTCTTATGCAGAGCTTTCTCGTGAAACATCGAATCCCCCAGGTGACTCAGTCCCCTACATCCCAGATTTGGCATCCTGCAACTTCTGGCATTTCCCCCAAACTAAAATCACCTTTGAAAGGGAAGGGATTTCAGACCATCAGTGAGATTGAGGAAATTACGAGATAGCTGATGGTAACTGAGAGAACCAAAGGGCCTACTTCGTAAGGTCCCAAAGTGCCCACTTTGCAGACAGCTGAGGCGTCATTGGCCTATGTACAATGATTCTTGTATCTTCTTCAGTCAATGTCTCTATTTTTCATATTACGTGGCTGAATACCTTCTGGACACACCTTGTATGTATAATTTTATGATATACATATATATTATGCATTGATGTATACATACATGATCTCATATGTCAGAAACCATTAACTACAGTACCTGTGAAGGTTAAACTTACTGGAAATCATGTCTGGATTCTAATACGGCCCTGGCCCGTTTGTTCAGACCTCATTATCAGCTCAGTGCACCCCTTGTCCGTGAAAGGTGCACTGCAAACACAAAATATTTCCAACCACAGACTTGTTGTTGCTTGAAATAACATTTAACACCTACACTAGCCTTGATGTGACCCTATGATTTTGGGGATGAGTGAGAGAGTACTGGGCAGAGAAAATGGCATGTGTGATAAAAAGAACAAGAAACTACAGCAAAGCTGTTTACCTGGTCCAGGGACACAATAAAGCTTAAGACGAAGACAGACCAAAAATGAGGCGTGCACCCTGGATGTGGGTGGGCATTATCACTTCCACTGCCATTATCTGTGTCATTATCATTTGGACAAACATGACCACAGGAAATGAGACTAAGTTCAGAATGATGACGGCTTTCACCCACAAAGTCAGGAAGAGAAAAGAGAAGAGCTAGCCAAACGCAAAGAAAAACAACATGAGGATCATAGGGTATTGACTAGTCTGTGATACTGGAGTTGTATTTGCACGAGTGTTTTCTTGTTACCTGCAGTATCTCTCGGCCTTACGTCTCACAGCCTTTGCACTATTTGTACAGTCTCCCCCACACCCAAAGATTCTGGAGACTGGTTCTTTCATTTCGCTCAGGGCTTACTCAAAGTCACCCCCATGACCACTTCTGGGATCACTCTTTTTCAATGTGCACCCGCATCATTCCGTAAAATCTGCAATATTTTCTACAATGGATAAAGAAATCAACGTTCCTTTATGGGACGAACAACTGAAATTCAAAACCTAAAATGACACATGGAAATTTTATGTTAAGTGTGTTTTTATTTGATATTTGTAACTTGATGGAGAATGTATTTGTTTATTACATAATGTTGAGATTTACCAGGATTATAGGCAATGTTAAAGTAATCAGATAATTATATTTTAATAACTACAATGAACAGAATAGTGACATATAATCACCACAGGACTTGATTCTCAAGTCAACAGGAATACTAGATAACCAGAAAGATTGAAACTAGAAAAGATTATAGCTTATTGATATTTTAAGAGAGTTCAGATAAAAGAAATTATATTTGTGTGGTAATTACTATCACCCAGGATTCCAAAATCCTATTCATATTCATATAACCAAAACAATTAAAATAATTCAGATACTGCCTATATCAATTCAGGATCAATGTTTCTCTGTATTTCCCTTTAAACCAGAATGCAGTTTTGTTTTTTACCTGCTTTCCTTGCATCTTCAATAATGTATGCAATTCTCTGATAATTCAGTTTTTTAGTCATATTCAGTCACAAGAATGTGTCATGTCAGCAATTCAAACTTCCCATTGGACTATGTTTCAAGCTCACCTGGAAAATCCAACCTACTCTCCTTACCTTGAGATTCTTACCTTTGTCACTTATGCAAAGTCCTTTTTTGCCCCAAAGGTACTATTTACCATTTCTAGTACTTGTGTCCTGGACATTTGGGGGGCCATTATTCTGTGGCTTACCACAGAATCCAGGATTCCCCCAGGTTGCACCCTGCCCACCATGGGCCCCTTATAACCCACAAGAACCACTCAGACTAAGTTATCCCAGTATCTCAGACATGCGATGTGTTCCCAGTAGAACTCTCACTACTCTGTCACCACAGGCTGCTCCAGTGGGCACAATCCTGGTGACTTTTATTCATAGAACCACACCCACATCCATTCCTCATGCATTGCTGCATTCTGTAGCCCTGGAAGCTAAACTCAAATGACTGCATCACCCAGGCTTCCTAGCTCTGGCTCTGGCTGGCGTCTGCCATTGGGAGACATTGGCAGGAGATCAGAACCTGGGCTAAGGAGAGAGTAGACTAAGTATTCAATTCTTCAGGTGCTGGCAGTGACTAGAATCTCTCCTCTGAGCTCTTGGCATCTTCTGACACTGAACAGTGGATCACAACGTGATCATTGTCCTGATGTCCTGCACAGCGTCCCCTAGAGTCTATGCAGCTTAAGAATGTATTTGATTTATTTTATTTATGAAGAAATAGAAAATGAGCTCTGATAAACTTCTCTGCAGTAGTTTCCTAGAATATTGGCTGCTAAAGATATATCTGTCACATAATTACTAAATAAATAAACAAACCATCTCAATTTTGATATGGCCCATGCTGCATTTTTTTTTTTTCAGAGTGAATACTAGATTTTCTTCTGCATTTAATCCAGGGGCTATTTTTAGTTTAAGCATCATGCATCTGGTCAACACACTAGGTTTGTAAAGGTGTTGTTGACATTTCTACTCACTGTACACTGCTGTACATAGTAAATTTCCAACCGCAGTGTTGCTGACACTTGAAATGGCATTTAACACCTAGACCGCTCAATGTTATTGTCAAAATTCTTGGGGATCAGAGAGGGTGTGGGTGGTGATAGCAAAGGAGTATTAACTTTCTGATGAAAAAATAAGATTCCACTGCAGAAGATACGGGAAGCAAAACCTGGGTAATTTGCGAAGAAGCAGTAGGTTTAGCTTAATGGAAGAGAACGAAATAAGAATTGAGACTTAGAGACGTGGATGTGGGGATCGGGAGCTCTTTAACTGTCACATCAGTGCCACTTATCAGTGGGATGCGCAGCATCAAAGCTAACAGAAACTCATGCTGTGGAGTAACGTGAGGCTGGAGAACTCTCTGGTGGGATGAGGATGAGAAATAAGACGAGGATGAAAAGCATCACTGATGTGAGTCGTTCATACGAGTATGTGAATGTTACAGTCCTGCTCCAAATACGTATTTCTTGAAGATTTTTATTTCTCAGTCAGATGCTTTTAAGTAATGTATTTTATAAACAGAAATTTTGGGCAAGTAAGTGCACATATGAACCCCTGTCACTCTGCCTTTATAAATAAAACAGATTTTTTTAATCTTTAGCTTCTTAAAAAATAAAATATGATGGGATGAGAAAGTCTTCAGAAAACCCATTCAGACATTCATAAGAGAAGCAGAAAGCCGGACCACAATAAAAATAATTCCTGAAATAATAAGTGAATGTACCATGATTTACAGAAGGCATTGAAAGAAATAATTCATTCTTAGCATTCAGTAGCAAAAAACTCTATACTTAAGTGGCAATTTCAGGAAGAATATAATTTAAAAGTAATGAATTATTTTGCAGTGAGTAGTAAGGGTCTTTAAATCCAGTTATCATGAGGCACTCCCTGTGTGGGACACACAAGAGAAGCAACAGTGTCGAAAATGAAGAGAAATCAAAACAGCACTGGCTCAGGGACGGTTTTATATATAACTTTATATATATAAATTTACATATATATGCTAAATATAGAGTATATATATTGTATGCACAAGAGGAAGCCAGTCAGAGAAAGACAAGAACCATATGATTTCACTTAGATGCGGAATCTAATGAACAGAATAAACAAACAAAATAGAAACATACTCACGGACACAGAGCAGACTGGCAGCCATCAGAGGGGAGGGGTGCTGGGGCGCTAGGTGGGAAAAGTGAAGGGGTTCAGCACAAACACAAGAAAAACTCGTAGACACAGACGACAACAGTATGGCAATTACTGGAGGGGAAGGGGGCTGGGGCAGGCAGAAGAGAGTAAAGGGGAGTAAATGGTGGTGGAAGGAGACTTGACTTTGGGTGGTGAACACACAGCACAATGTACAGAGGATGTAATTCAGTTCTGTAATCTGAAACCTATGCAATTTTATTAACCAAAGTTATCCCAATAAATTCAATACAAATTATAAATAAATAAATAAATAAGAGTGCGTGAGCTAGATAGAGTTAGACATTTCTTCTGTGCATTTCTGAGGAGACCACAGCAAAGCCCAACAATACCAGGACCTATAGATGGTAGGGAGCATGAAGATCCATCAATTACCTAGAATATTAGCCATTTTTGAGTGATTTTACAATAAAATGTGCAACATTGTCAGACTGAAAATGGTCTGGAAAGCTGAAAACCAGACACAAATCTTTTTTACGGGCCAAAGCGTTCTGGCCAGAGTCTGGTAATCAGACTGGAATGGTGACACTACTGCTGGGAAAGTCTGAGGCACCACTGGTAATTCCAAGAGGAGGTCAAATGTCCGCTGTAGTGAATCTGCCAGGAGTGGGCGGAGGGGTGGGGGGTAATGTCCTGCGCATTTTGGTCTCCACCAGAAAACAGTAGACAGGGGTCCCAGGTCTGGCGTGCAGTGACAGCCTCTGAATCAGAAGGAGTCCTATATTGGTGCCAGCCTGCGATGGCACTGTATTGCCATGTCCATTCAGATGATGGATCCAGGTAGCAATGACATCAAGCAGGCAGCGCAGACTCAGTCAACAACCTGATTCCAGTCACTCTCATCAGAGAATGCAGACGACTGCGTGAGAGCCATAGTTAGGTCAGTAGCTGTAAATTCCTTCTAGTTTTTGGCCCAGCAGAGGAACATCTTACACCTGCCAGGGTAGCTTTCCAAATCCAAGCACCGCAGGTAGGCCACTGGCAAAAATCTATCTCTAAGTCAATGATTTTAAGAAAAAAAAGTGATGAGATCTCTCCACAGAAATTTGACTGAAGCTAGGAGGATGAGTTTGAGTTCTGCCAACTGAGTGCGGCGACCACGGGGAGTTTTGGTTCTGCACCGTTGGCAGCGCACCAAAACAGCTGCATCCGTATCAGGTTGCAAACAGTCAAGTTATCAGCAAACCAGACCTACACACGGGGTGGGGGACCTCTGTAGTTCAAGAGACCCCTGGGCCCACTGGTTTTCTTCAGATGATGAAGTTGGGGATAAAATTTCCGAAAAGGGGACAGGTGCCACAGTTTCAGGTAAAGACAAGGCCCTGCCAGAACCAGGCCCTCCCCACTCTTGAATATAACTATTTCGTCAGAGCAAGAAACCTTGAGTGTCTTTCTCACACTATTGTTGATTTCAGGTTGTGTCACCCAAAATTGAAATGTCAGGCCAAGGAGTCACAAGGCCCCTTGTTAGTGTTCCACCTTTATAAGAAAACTTGATTTAGATCCCATCAAGAATTGTTTTTCAAATGAATTGTAAAAGGTAGCCCTGTTAAAAAACAAAACAATAGCCCTGGCTGGTGTAGCTCAGTGGATTGAGCGCGGGCCTGCGAACCAGAGGATCGCGGTTCGATTCCCAGTCAGGGCACATGCCTGGGTTGCAGGCCAGTTCCCGGCGGGGGACACACGAGAGGCAACCGTACATTGATATTTCTCTCCCTCTCCCTCTCTCCTACCCTTCCCCTCTAAAGATAAATAAATTAAAAAAAAAAAGAAAGAAAGAAATAAAGACAACTTTAAAACAAAACAAAACAATATATATCCTTAAGGGACACCTTGAGGAGGAGGCTTCCTTCCTGTGCTAAAAGACTCCATGCAGTAAAATTATCAGTTGTAGAAAGTAATATTCCCAAGGGTTATTGAAGTCACGGGGTGGAAAGCATGCTATAGCTTGCCAAACTATTACCAGCAACCATTCAAAGTAATCTGATTCGCAGGTTAACTCATCAGATAGAACGCCCAATATGTTCTCCAACACCCGGTAAGATTCTAATCTTCTTTGTTGGAGGTGGGAATGCAGGTGAAGAGACAGCAGTGTTTCTATGACTTCTGGAGAAAGCAAGTATTGTCAATCAGCCCATGTTGTGCCAAGAAAATATTTGCAGAGCGAATTCTTGCTGACTGAAGCATAATACCATTGTTAGCCAGGCCTGATGAGGCCAAGGCTTCTGACTTTCCAACTAATAAAGCATTACCTGTATAGAGAATGCTTTGGACATTGATGGGTAGAGACATTTCCTATAAATCCTGACACCCCTACACACACACACACACACACACACACACAGGTGGCAGATGCCAGGGAGTTTGTCCCTCTAGCACTGCTCTACATGGGCCTCTTCCAATCCAGGGAATACTTCTGGCACAGGTGGGATGGAGAAGTACCAGCATGTAATACCTCAGTTCTGAATATGCACTGAAATATAGAAGCAACAAAAGTAGTGCATTGAATTGGCCTGTAGGTCTGCACCTATGGGATTGTGCAAACTTTGTTTTTCCACTATGGAGACCGTGCAACTCCTTCAGCTAAATCTAGGATGTACCTTTTCTCCACGAGATTAAGTATGAAGATGACACGGGTGACTGTAACAGAGCCTTATTATATACGATTTAATAGGCAATGATTTATAAACAAAGGAAGTATTTTATTTGATTTCTGTTTTAAAGAATTCCATGAAGAGAAATCTTGGGGGGAGGAGGATATATACTAATATATCTTTCAAACTAAAGCAACTGATACTAAATGGACTCTGAATATTTGAATATTCTAATTATTTCACACATGCAGAAATCCACAGCAAGTAGGCATTTACTGTGGTTATGCAGAGAGATGTTGTTTTGTGTTGTTTAATTTACATTTTTTCTATTTTTTATTTTTATTTGGTTTTGGTTTTATTATGGATAAAAGGAAATTTCCTTATATTAATATTGTAAATTTGGCAGCAAACACTTCCAATTGACATCATTTAACAAAAAGAAGAAATGGAAGAGTGTGCATAAAATTCAGAGCTAAAAATCTAAGAGCAAAATACTGAATATTTTTGTGAAGTTATTTTGATTAGTCTAACTACATTTCTGTCAAAGCTAAAGGACCTGCGTTTTGGCTCAGGAGTGCTTGGCAGGATTTCTGGTGATCTGGATTTGATGTACCCACTGCCAGAGCTAAGGTGGTGGTCAGAGAAACATCCTTTTGAGTACAAAAATATCTAAATTAGTGTGAACTGTGTAAAGCCAAAGAATTGTGTGTTGTAGAAGTCACCAAGAGAATTAGGGTGTAAGTGAACCATTCTGCAGGAATCTTTGGACAATCCCCTTCTCTCTATCCCTGGCGCTCTTGAGGAGTGGTCAGTAAAACACCCACCTTGGTTACCTACCACCTACCACACTTGCTTGTGCTGCAGATTCCTTTACCTCACCTCAGACTTACTGCTCCAGTTTCTGTGGTAGATCATGGGAATCTGAATTTCGGGTAGGCACCACAGGAAATTCTGAAGAAAAAGATTGAGAAGCATTCTTCTGCTTTTATAAACTTTCACCTATGTTCAATTAATTTTAACACAATTTCCTAACATAAGACTATTCAGTCAACACTGATTAAGTACCTTCATTTTTTCCAAATAGGCATTTATTTTCTAAATCTGGAACCTAATTACTGTCGTAGGATAAGGGCTAACTTAAACTGAATCAGCTTCCCTTAGATTATTGAAAGAAAAATGTTCTTCCTGAAACAGCTTCCCTGAAGTCAGGCTTCACATAAATGTTCAGGCTGCATTAACACTGTCTGTCTCTCAGGTTAAAAAGACTACCAGGCCAAGACTTTATTGTGTTTGTATTTTTTTTGTTGTTGTTTTTCCAGTGTATTGAGATATAATTGATATATAACACTGTGCAAATTTAGGGTAAACAACATGACTCAAGATACGTATATATTGCAAAATGATCACCACAAATAAGTTAACATCCATCACCTCATGCAGTTACAAATTATTTTCCTTGTGATGAGGACTTTTAAGATCTACTCTCTTAGCAGTATTCTAAAGTACAATACAGTGTTATTAACTATAATTAACTACATTCATTAAGTTGTACGTTACATCCCCAGAATTTATCTTATAACCGAATGTCTGTACCCTGTGACCACCCTCACCCACTTCGCTTGCCCACCACGCCCACTTCTGACAACAAATACGATCTCTGTTTCTATAAGTCTGTCTGTTGTTTGAGATTCCACATGCATGTGAGTTCATGCAGTACTTATCTTACTCTGCCTGATTTATTTATTTATTGATTTATTGATTTCGTAATGCCCTCAAGTTTCATCCATGGCATCCCAGTTACCAGGATTTCCTTCTTCTTTAAGGCTCAATATTACATTTTGTGTGTGTGTGTGTGTGTGCATGTGTGTGTGTATATATATAGTGAGCACCTTTATCTTGTTCCTGATCTTAGAGAAAAAGTTTTCAAACTTCCACAATTAAGTATGATGCTAGCTGTGGGCTTGTCATAATATACACTTTATTATGTTGGAGTATGTTTCCTTTTTTTTCTATTTATCGCTGTTCAGTTTCAGTTGTCCCTCCTTTTCCCCCATTATCTGTTCCCATGAGTTCCATTCATGCAGAGAAGACAAGATAACCAGTCCCACAAGATGGGTAAGTCACTCTGCCATCCACCAGGTTAGGGTTTGGAGAGAGTCCACTTCTGACCGAGTTGCTACGAGAATGCGCAGGCGGGGTGCCAGAGGGCCCCAGCATGCCCTGCTTTCTCACCAGCTGATTTTCATTTAGTTCTTTATCTAATCATGTTATTAAACTTTCATTATTTTTTAGAAGCTGTTGCTTTCTTAAGTTTTTAAATTGTAGCTTCTAATTGTTCTTGTAATTTGCATGCTTCTTGCTCTTTATTTCTAGAGAATGTTCATCACCTTGTAATTCCTTTTATAATTTTTCTTCCTTTTCAGCCAAAAGTTTCTCTTGCAGAATGTAACTGAATTCTTCAGTTTCAATTTACCCAGCTTTCAGATCCCCTTGTAACTTTGTGAAAATTTCTTTTGCCTTAAGAAGTTCTGCTGATAATGATCTTATGGTACTTTCAGGTTTTCCTCATTGTACCTGATTTTTCTCACCATTTTCTTCTAAAATCACCTTTTGTTCCCAAATTGTGTCAAATGCTTCTCTTGTTCTTAAAACAAGTTGGTCCTTATCCTTGCTTTCCTGTTCTAAAACAACCACTTTTGTTTGAAGCTGCTTAATAGGTTTTTCCTTTTCATGGCATTCGGCATCTAGAGTAGAAGTCTCTCTTCACAAAGACAGGACTTCTTGCTTAGCCCGCTGGAGCTGCTCTTCGACTCCAGACAGCTTGGCTCTCTGTTCTCTGGTGGCGGAGTCCCCTTTGTACTTCCTTTCCGTGAGGTCTTTGTTAGCAGCCTCCAACTCGACAACCTGCTCTGCAGCTGCTGGGTGTTTCGCTGAGGGAGGATTTCTAAATCTTTTTCCTGCTGCTCATGCTGCTGCTGGTACTGAACCTGCCCTGCAAGGCCTTCCTTCTCATCGGTCAGTTTCCTGAGAATGCTTATTGACAGCGCTGCTTATCTAATTCTTGAATTTCTTCTGATAATGTCTTTTGTGTGCCATTCAATTGCCTAGTAACTTCCTCTAGTGATTGCATCAGTGATCATTTTTCTTCCTTGCTACATTTCAAACAGCCTGCTAGAAACTTCTTCATTTCCACATAATTTCCAAGTAAAAGTTTTAGTGAGAGGTATGTAAGAGGCTTAAAAGGATTTGTTTCTACCACATTTAAAAGGGCAGGGGAGCTATCCGAAACAGCAACTGGGGAAACTAACTATAGCAAAAACCTTGGAATCTCTTTGGCTTGTTCTTGAGTACACTACTGAAGGAGATCTATAAATTTTTGTGGAAGAACTAGGAAGTCTGCCAAAAGAACTTGCTGGAATTTTAAACTCTGAAAATCTTCCTCAGATATAACAAGATGACACAGGAAAAATGGATCAGTAGCATCAGTCAGACATATAACTAAGTCCTCTCCTCACAGTGTCTGCACCTGACCTGCAGTGGGACAAGCTGCAGGACAGAACCTGGCTCAGGCTGGACCACTGTCCGGCCACCGTGCACAACATCTGACAGGCCCAGGTGGCTGCACTGGCCTGAGCAGGGTCTGGGCCCTGCTGAGGTTTGAGTTGGGCATTCGACTGAGAACAAGAAACTGTTTTAAATGACCAAATATATTTGAAATCATACTAAACAGAATTTTTTTTTAAACCTAAAGGTATTTTGTTAGTTAGTTTATTTTGGTCCTTAGATTTCATATATAACTAAAATCATATGGTTTTGTCTTTCTCTGACTGGCTTATTTCATATAGCAAAATACTCTCCAGGTCCATCCATGCTGTCTGAAAAGGTTAAGATTTCTTTCTTTTTATGGCCAAGTGGTATTCCATTGTATAACTGAACCACAGCTTTTTTATCTACTCATCTGCTGATGGGTACTTGGGCTGCTTCCTCATCCTCCCTATTTTAAATAATGCTGCAATACACATAGGAGTGCATATATTGTTTCTAATTGATGTTTCAGGTGAGGTGTGTCTGGAAAAACTCCAGCCATCATTAGTATAATGAGAACGATTTGCACGAAATCAGTGTAACCTTGCAAACAAAGGACTGGAATGCACATGTGTGAACAATGATGACTTCACTGTACTAGTCAGTGGGGGAGGTAGACACCACTGAGTGAGCATGTGTGCTGCGTGGCTATTGCATTCAAAATGACTGAGCAAGTAGAATAACAAATCTGCATCAAATTTTGCTTTAACATTCCTCCACAGAAACTATTTGGATGATTCAGAAGTCCCTAGCTGTGGGCAGCTGGTGATTGGCAGCTTCATCACGACAATGTGCCATCTAATGCATCACTTCTCGTTCAGAGCTTCTGGGGGAAACATCAAATGACCCAGGTGACTCAACCCCCCAACAGCTCAGATTTGGCACCCTGTGACTTTTGGCTTTTCCCAAAACTAAAATCACCTTTGAAAGGGAAGAGATTTTGGTCCATTGATGAGATTCAGGAAAATACGATGGGGCAGCTGATGGCAATTGGGAGAACTGTGTGAGGTCCCAAGGTGCCTACTTTGAAAGGAACTGAGGTGTCATTGTCCTGTGTACAATGTTTCTTGTATCTTGTATCTTCAATAAATGTCTGTATTTTTCATGTTACATGGCTGGGTAACTTCTGGACCCAGCCAGACCTCGTATTCCCAGAAGTAGCATTGCTGGGTCATAAGGCAGTTCAGACAGACTCGTAGATACTGAGAACAGACTGGCTGCTGTCTCAGGAGAGGGGGCTGGAAGGCTGGGCGAAAAAGGTAAAGAGATTAAGGAAAAAAACGGTAAACACAGACAACAAAATGATGATATCCAGAGGGACAAGCGTGTGGGTGGAGGTAGGAGAAGTTCAAGGCGGAATAAATGGTGATGGAAAGAAACTTAACTTGGGGTGTTAAACACACAATCCAATGTACAGGTGAGGTATTATAGAATTGTACCCTGAAACTTATATAATTTTATTAACTGATGTCACCCCAGTGCATTCAATAAAAAGATACAGTATTGGATACATTCACCATCTACTTAGAAATAAAGAGAGAATTAATCAATTGGAAAAGAAGGGGAAAGGACTATTCAAAGAACGTGCATGAATGACCTGTGGACATGGGCCGAGGTGTGGGAATTGACTGTGGGAGCGGGGGAGTGGGCTGGGTGGAGAAGAGCAAAGGGTGAAAAACTGGGACAACTGTAATAGAATAACAATAACGAAAATATTTATAAAATAATTAAGTTAGTGACACTATAAAAATGATGTTTCTGAAGCTTCTCTGAAAAAAAAAATACATAATGGCAAAAAGAAATTGTAAAAAAGAAATTAAACACAAAGAAACTTATATAAATACCTAAAGGAAGCATTCCAGAAAAAACAAAGAGATAAAGGGGCAGAAGTGTTCTCTGTTAAATTAATAACAAAGACTTTTCCAATGATAATAAGACATCAACCCACAGATTTATGAAGTCTAACATTAATCAGGATAAAAGAAAGAAAAGTACACATTTGATAATAGCCAAATAACATCAAGAACAATAATAAATTTCCAAAATCAGCACTAGGAAAATGGTAATGACTTAAGCATTTGATTTTTGGGTCTGTTTGATGTATCAGAGCTATGTTAAAATTTCCCCAAAGGACTGAGTTTTATTTATTGCTCCCTCTACACCATATATAGCACTTATCCTTACTATATTTTAAAGTAATTTTGATACATTACTGTTGAATTGAAACCTTTATTATTGTAAAGAAATTCACCTTAAATATTACAATTTACATTAAAATGTATTTCATCAGATATTAAGACATACGATTGCTTTAATTTCATATATTTGCATTATCTTATATATTTTACTGTTTTATTTCAACCATTGCATAACCTTATCTATTAGATGTTACTCTGGTAAGTAACATACAACGTTTAATTTTTTTTAAAACCCAGGTGATAATTTTTATCTTTTTTACTGGAGCATTTAGAGGGTTAATATTTACTGTTGATATATTTTTTAAATATATTTTATTGATTATGCTATTACAGTTGTCCCATTTCTCCCCCATCATTCCCCCCACCCTGCACACCCTCTCCCACCCACATTCCCCCCTTTAGTTCATGTCCATGTGTCATAAGTTCTTTAGCTTCTACATTTCCCATACTATTCTTGCCCTCCCCCTGTCTATTTTCTACCCACTATCTATGCTACTCATTCTCTGTACCTTTTCTCCCCTCTCCTCCTCCCACGCCCCTGTTGCTAACCCTCCATATGATCTCCATTTCTGTGGTTCTGTTCCTGTTCTAGCTGTTTGCTTAGTTTGCTTTTGTTTTAGGTGTGGTTCTTAATAGCTGTGAACTTGCTGTCTTTTCACTGTCATATTTTTGATCTTCTTTTTCTTAGATAAGTCCCTTTAACATTTCATATAATAAGAGCTTGGTGATGATGAACTCCTTGAACTTGACCTTATCTGAGAAGCGCTTTATCTGTCCTTCCATTCTAAATGACAGCTTTGCAGGATAGAGCAATTTTGGATGTAGGTCCCTGCTTTTCAAGATTTCAAATATTTCTTTCCAGCCCCTTCTTGCCTGTAAGATCTCTTTTGAGTAATCAGTATCATAATTTTGTGCTTTCTGTTTGTCATACCTGTTCTTGGGTTCCCCACCCCCCTTTTTTGCTTATTTTGGATTTATTTATTTTTCTTAATTTCTGTTTTTCTTTAAAATTTTTGAAATTTTACTTCCCACCATTTAACATTTACACTATATTTAATGCATATGTACTAAAATTGCCATCATCTGAAATTGACCAATGTCTTTACCCTCTTCCAAAACTAAATGAGACCCAAGAACACTCTATGGTCTCTCAGTCAAATTATATACTTTTACTTTGAAGTTTATTTCTATTCTATCAAAGTTTATTTCTATTGATCAAAGGCGAGGTCAGGGGACCTGTGGTCACTGTGGTGTGTATATCTCAGAGCACACATTGGAAGGAAGATAGAATTTTACCTATGCACCCTTTATAAATTATGGCCACTAAAAATAGTTTTACAGAATAGAAAACTAAATGTGAAATGAAAATTTACTCTTAGTCATTTAAATAGTATTACATTGAAGTCTTAAAATATCAGCTTCAGTGCATATTATATTACAAGTGCATGCATAACAACATTTTTTCTACAAATATAATACAAAACTATATTATTCAATAACTTGTACCTTTTCCCACTTAATACATTATGGGAAATTATCCATATCACTTGCAGAACTCTCTCCTCTATATTTAATGACTATATATAATTACTATATATATGACTATTAAATATATATAGTGACTATATATATTTTATTTTAAGAACCCATTATGATTTATTTCATCATCTAATTTATTGATATGTAAATTGTTTCTTTTACTTTTCTGAAGAAAACATCCATTGATCATGAGCAATTAATAAAAGTTACAAATAATTATGTTAACAGTAGTTATATTGAGGGAACAGGGTATATGATTTTTTCATCTCTTATAGGATATGTTCTAATATTGTTTGAATTATTCAAAATGGGTATGGATATTTAAAACCACAAAAATACTTCTAATCACTAGTATCTGTTACAATCTTATTTAAATATATTGTATTTACATAAAATGTTTGTCTTCATGCTTTATTCATTATATTGGAAAAAAACAAGAGAAATTGTGATTAATGTAACTTTAAAGCATAACTTAAAAAATAAACAAGTGTTTCATTATATGTAGAAGACTAATAAATTTAATCTCTAGGCGATGTTACATTGCTTTTTATTTTCTTAAATGGAGAAGGTAGTTTACATATTATACTCAGAGTGAACATCCTGTCTGATGTTGCAACATTGAGCTCTGCCTTTCTGATCCTGCCTCACTCTGGCCCTCTGCACACCATCTGATCCATGCAGTCTGACCTAGACCATGGAGCCACCAAGGACGCCGGCACTGTCAAGCCCCAGTCTTGATCTTCATCCTTTGCCAGAGGAACCTCTTGAAATAAACACAGGTAAAAATCAGATACCGTTATTATTACTAATAATTAATACCTACATTTGATGAGAGAATATTGCAAAGTTGATGGCCAGGTACTCTTAGGAGTTGAAAATCTTTTGTCTTTACATATGAATTTAACATTTGCTTTCATTAAGTGAATGGGATTTAAATTTCAGAACTTTTTTTGGTGCATAAATATTTACAACTGGGCTTCAATTTCACATTTTTTGGAAAAATGTTATTGCTTTGGTGGCTATGACTTCTGCTTCACTTTCACTGAAGTACGTGCAATATGTTGCCAAGAGAACTTATCTACCTAATAAGAATTAGGTTATTTTTTTTCTCATGCTCCTTGAATTGAGATTAAATTCAATTATAGAGGAAACAAAGATAGGCATTTAAAATAATTTTTATATTTCCACTCTTGCTTCTGCAATCAATGTAGCTTCTGATGCTATCAGCCACTATATTTTTACAATTTTTATTCCACACTGCTATTATGAGCAGTGCTACAAAAATAACATTGCATAATTATTGTTTTGAGCACTATGCTATTGATTTTATAGACAATAACTTAACCTTCACAATATATCTATGAATGAATACGGTTGTTATCCCTATTTTATAGATGAAGAAACTAAGAATGATTTTTAAAAACTTGCTACATTTTTCAAAGTAATGACATGATTGACTCAATATTAAAACTCTATAAGCATAAAACGGAATAATTTTTGTTTATTCCTAATATGATTTTAATTATATACTTATATATGTGTATATATTAATTATAGTTATTGAATGCATTTTTATTATATATTTTCTAGAGTTTTGTGAGGAAAGTGTGACATATTCAGAACTCAGAATTCATCATTCTTCAAATATTCAGAATGAAAATATAACTAGGAGTTTGAAGATAAAAGGTAAAAATACATTTAAAACCTTAGATTCCTTTTTTTCTAAAGTTTTATTTATTTTTAGCGAGAGGGGAAGGAAGGGAGAAAGAGGGAGAGAAACACCTGTGGGTTGCCTCTGGACCGGTCGCCTCTCCCAGGCACCCTGACCAGGGAAGGGGTCGCAACCGGGACCTGCTCCCTGACCGGGACTCAAACCAGAAACAGGCGGGTCAGGGTTAGATCCCTTTTTGTTTGTTTGAACAGTTAATGAACTAACCATAACAAAAAAATATTCCTAGACTAATCTCTGAGTCAAAATTCATCTCTTATGTAGCAATAGTATTTAATTGTCCTACTGATCTAGAGTGCTGTGTTAAGGACAAATGAGGACGAACAATGAACCACTGAGTCCCACGGTGGCTTAGAATGATGTGCCTTAGCCACAGAACAAAGAATGGTTCACATACAGCTTCCCAGCTCGGTATTTTAGACATAACAAAAGGTGCGTCTATTTAATGCCTCCGTATCTCTAAAACAACATGGAGCTTTGAGGTATTTCATGGTATTTCATGGAGCTTTGAGGTATTTTTGAGGTAGATGGATTTATATCAAAACTGTCACAGAATATTTCTTTGGGCCAAATGCTACTATAATAAGTGTTTTATTTTTACATAATTCTGCAACAAGATGGAAGAAATCATTTCATTAAAAATTTGGAGAGGGTGATAAATTCATGATAGGATTTTTGAAGTGCTGTTTTGTAGTATTTGAAAGATGTCTTTAATGGTACCATGTGTTAGTTCACAAACAACCCATCCATAGGTGTAAAAAAAAAAAGTTACATCTTCCCTGGCTATAGCCAAATCTGCAAAATGATTGTTAGAGTTCCGCTCACAGGCTGGGGTATATTTTCCCACAACGTGTTGCTCCCATAAGCTTAGATTTCAGTCCAGTTCAAACGGGTTGACTATTTCTGGCCGCAGTTTTTCTAATCCCAGCTCCTGGACCTTGTTTGCACCGCTCACATCCGTGCCCCGCTTCTCCTTCCGGACAGAGTTCCCGTGGACCCTTGCTGCCGTGGTATTTGCCTGCCTTTATTTAATTGTTCTGGTCATAGCTGCGATTATGATAGCTAAAGGTGAGTACGTTTCAGAGCTACTTAATTAATTTGTTTCAAATTACTAGAACATAATTTTAAACGCCTTTCAAATTTATTCTAAGGATTTTTTTCATGGTAACTTTTCTCATTTGGTATCTTAATTACGTGAGAATAATTTTATCTATTCAGTTTTTGAATTTTCAGTAATAGCATTGGCCCACATGATCTTGGTGAAGAAATCAGTGGATAGCTAAGTGTTTTGATAAAAAATGGGAGAAAATACCAGCATTGTATATTTTATCATATTGTTATTGACATTATATTCACCAATCTGAGATGTAATAAAACATGAAAATATTTATAGAATTTATTGGTGGAACAATGAAAAGTTAACTGTTAGGGCATCAAGTCAAATAGTTCTAGAAGGAGAGTTTAACAGAGGAAGGAAAAGCTGGAGAGATGGCAGGCATGCATTCATCAAAAAGTGAAACCCAGTGATCAGAATGTTAGACTGAGTCTGTACGTGGATTGAACTCAATATGTCTTAATATTATTTAAAAATAGATAGCCTATAAAAGAATCAGTCCATAAAATACTTAATAATGTCAGCAGATCCGAAATGGAAAAAATCTCTTCAAATATAGAAAGTAAGATAAGATTCACAAAGCAGAAAAAACAAATACTCAAAACACACAGAGTATAAATTCATGCAGAAGGCATAATTAGATCTAAAACAATTATAATCTTAAAATGAATTATTTCAGAATATAGCAGAATATAGAATTGTAATAATAATGTTAATATATAAATTTAATATAAAATGTTTAATAAATAAAAAAACTTGTTTAAACATATGATTTCCTGCAAAGACACATATGATGATAAAGAGAGTCTCAAAACAATGTACAAAAATTGAATAAAATAATTATATTCTATATAAAAAATAAATTAATTCATCAGTAATGCGCACCCAAATAGATACATGACTGATATTTTTTAAAGATGAACTTTAAAATGTCTTCATAACAAAAATTGACCCCTAGATAAACTGTTAGTAGCTAGCAAAAGATGGAAGATTCTCATTGAAATCAGTAAGATGAGAATAGCGTTATAACAAATTATCTCCATACAAAGGAAAACATTTAAAGATAACACTCCTTACAAACATAAAGCAAAAATCTTTCATAAAAGATGTAACATAACACAGCACTTACTAAAAGAATGCTACATGATGACCAAACTCTGGTTAAAATCACAAAGGGGTTTGCACATTTATCAAGAGATTTGCCAATATATTATAGAAGAGAAAAATAAATAACAAGTAAAAGAAAACATTTAGCTTCCAGCCAACATGGAGGCATAGTTAGATATGTTCCTTCTTCACACAACCAAAATAAGGATAACAACCAATTTAAAAACAAAAAACAACCAACACTGCCAGAAAATTGAACTGTGTGGAAGCCCAACAACCAAGGAGTTAAAGAAGAAATATTCATCCAAAGTGGTCAAAGGGATGGAGACAGCAGCTGGGGCAGAGAGGACGTGGCAAGGCAATGGCTGGTGGACCAGGCAGGGGAAGTGGTGGTTGGCAGACCTGGTGGTCCCACATTCACATGTGAATAAACTGGGAGGAAAAACTGGGGAGTAAGACAGATTATGCAACCCAAGGTGCCAGCACTGGGAATAAAGCCTCAAAACCTCTGGCTGTTAAAACCTGCAGGAGTTGCATGGCAGGAGAAACTGCCAGTCTCATAGCAGAGTCTGCCCTAGGGGCCCGCAGGGTCCTAGAATGTACACAAGCCCACCCACCAAGGAATCGGTACCAGGGTAGAGCCAGAAAGGGTGCGACTCACTTGTGGGAGGTGGGGGAAGTGACTGAAAGTGGGACAAGAGCTGAACAAGAGGCACTGTTCCCTCCCCGGATCCCTCCTCCACATATAGCACCACAGCACAGCAAAGTGGGTTGCCCCACCCTGGTGAATACCTAAGGCTCTCCCCCTTATAATGTAACAGGTATACCAAGACAAAAATATGGCCCAAATGAAAGAACAGAACAAAACTCCAAAAATAGAACTAAGTGATAGCCAACCTTTCAGATACGGAGTTCAAAACACTGGTGGTCAAGATGCTTACAGAAATTATTGAATATGGGCGCAAACTAGAGGAAGAAGTGAAGGCTATGGAAAGTGAAATAAAGAAAAATATACAGGGAACCAACAGTGAAGGGAAGGAAACCAGGACTCAGATCAATGATTTGGAGCAGAAGGAAGAAATAAACATCCAACCAGAACAGAATGAAGAAACAAGAACTCCAAAATATGAGGAGAGGCTTAGGAACCTCTGGGACAACTTTAAATGTTATAACATCCGAATCATAAGGGTGCCAGAAAGAGAAGAGGAAGAACAAGAAGTTGAAAACTTAATTTGAACAAATAAGGAAAGAAAACGTCCTTCATCTGGTGAAGGAAATAGACACATAAAACCAGGAAGCTCAGAGAGTCCCAAAGAAGTTAGACCCCAAGAGGAATACACCAAGACACATCATAATTACATTACCCAAGATTAAAGATAAGGAGAGCATATTAAAAGCAGCAAGAGAAAAGGAGACAGTTACCTACAAAGGAGTTCCCATAAGACTGTCAGCTGATTTCTCAAAACAAACCTTGGAGGCAGGAAGGGACCAGAAAGAAGTATTCAAAGTCATGAAAAGCAAGGACCTACATCCAAGATTATTCAATCCAGCAAAGCTCTCATTTAGAATGGAAGGGCAGATAAAGTACTTCCCAGATAAGGTCAAGTTAAAGGAGTTCATCATCACCAAACCCTTATTATATGAAATGTTAAAGGGACTTATCTAAGAAAAAGAAGATCAAAACCGTGAACAGTAAAATGACAACAAACTCACAAATATCAATGACCGAACCTAAAAAAACCAAAACAAACTAAGCAAACAGCTAGAACAGGAACAGAATCACAGAGATAGAGAGCACTTGGAGGGTTATCAGTGGGGTGGGGGAGAGGGGAGAATCGGGGAAAAGGTACAGGGAACAAGAAGCATAAATGATAGTTACAAAATAGACAGGGGAAGGGTAAGAATAGTATAGGAATTGGAGAAACCCAAGAACTTCTATGTATGACCCATGGACATGAATTGGGGTGAGGGGATGCAGAATGCTGGAGGGAATGGGGATACCAAGCAGAGGGGGAAAAAGGGGAGAAAAAAATGAGACAACCATATAATCAATGTATAATCAATATGGCAAAGTATAGTCTGAGATATACTTAAAATTTTTTAAGAAAACATTTAACTTGATTAAGAATATTTATGACAACTTTCAGCAAATATTATTTCTTACAGTGAATAATTAGAATCATTTTCAATATAATCAGGAAGACAAGGATGATTAATATTACTCAACATTTCTTTATATGTCCTAGTCAAAGAAAAGCAATAATGGAAGAAAATCTATTTAGTTATAACATAAATATCAAAAACTAAACTCTGAAACTGTCCACAGATGGTGTGCTTTTTTATCCAGATATTTCAAGAAAATATACTGGAAAATATCAATATAAAAAACTTGGATAAGAAAGCTATAAAGAAAGTTAACAGAGTTTTATTACATACCAGAGTGTTCTATATTACCATCTAATATCTAAGTCCATATTTTAAGCCTATTATTGACATTTCTTTTTAGTTTAAAAAATACTTAGCACATGATGTTCCCAAACAGACTATCTTCTCAACCTGCTTCTTACCAACATCAAGAAAAAAATCAGATACTTTAACATTGTTTTCTTCCTTGGCACTTGGTATCCACTGAAATGAATCCAGGAGTGACCTGTGGTGTCTAACTGTCACTGATTATCTCAACTCAGTGAATTATTACACTTCTCTATCTTCTCATTACAGCCCATCTAATGCAAGACAATAAGCTTTATCTTGATAAGCAGGAGAGAAAAGAGAAGCAGTTGGACCAGCAGAAGTATTCCCCCATGTCAAATAAGCTAATCTTGTGTGGAAGATCTTCCTGGATATTGTGGCAATATAATAAATGAACCAGGGATGAAAAAAAGTGACAGAAAAGGGGGGGAAATTCTGTAAGCAAACAAGAATATTTGGGGGTAATAATTTTAGTCAAGGATGGCTTGCTTATCCAATGATGCCTTAGGATTTAGCCTGATTATTTGGCTTCTCGTTTCAAGGACAGAACACTGTGGACAGCTCTCTCATAGAATTGCCAGGGGTCGGAGCCAACTCAATGGCCTATGACACATGCATTTTCCGTGAGACAGAGAAGTTGCAAGTCTATATTCAACTAACATCAGATCAATGACTAGCAGCGTCCATTGCAGGAGAATATGTTTAAAATATGAAATAATCCAGACTGCAAGTTTGAGGGAATGGAAAGTTGACAATAATACTTTATTTTGGTTTCATTGAATTACCATAAGAAAAATTCTCAGCTTTAGCACTCTAAGTGGTCTGGTGAGGGGATGATGCAGCAACATTTTTTTCACGTGTTCCCATGAGTTCCCAACGTGTTCCAAGGCACTCAGAGTTGTCTAGTCCAGAGAACAAATGGCACAGTGAGAGTTCTGCACTTGACCAGATTGAAACCCTTGTCCAGCAACAAGTTACCTGACTTTGTAAATGGACTGGGATCAGATCTTGATAAAGCAATCGCGCAGACAGATTATTATCCACAATCTGTGTAGTCTCCAGAATCCCCTGGAAGTAACCACAGACCATTCGGATTAAAATAAATTCAAGGTTGGAACATTCCATTCGCTCTTTATTTGAAAATTCCGATTGTGCCATCTGGAGTTCCAGATGCTTCAAAATAAAGTGACACATTCATGTGAAATGACATGGGTTAAAGGTTTCATATTTGAAGATAGTCATACATAGAGCTGTTAAGAAAAATGGCATAATTTTGTAATCTTTTAACTTTAATGAGTTTGGATTTCAGCCTGTAAACAACTGATAGTCTCTGCAGGTGACGAAAGGGTGGCATTATTCAAGCTGTGCATTGGAGGTATTCACTCTAGAGGCATTTTGAGGAAAATGTTGACAAGGAAGAACTGGAGACAGTCAGTCTATAGAATATTATAATGCCTCAATATAAAAATAATAAAGTCTGAAAGGGGGAAATTTCATGGCATCGTGAGGGAGGGAACAGGTGTCTGAAGCACTGCAGTAATAGAACTGATACTTTGCAATTGATTGAACATGTGCTATGTCAAAGGTGTTTGCGTCAAAGATAACTTAGGTCATTATATCCTGACTTTTCCACATTTACTAATTGCTTAGAATGGCATCAATCAAATGTGAAACTTGAAGTTATTAAAGCATCAGTTATTAATTCATAAACATCCACCCATCATCAGTAAAAGTTTAATATCAGTTACATGCAAATGAAAATTTATAATATATTCCTCGGTTAATAATAAAAGTGATGAATAAATTGTATTTAAGAAATTTTAGAGTTCAATTTTATTTGTAGTGTCAAATTTTTTAAAGAGAGAATAGTCTTAAAATATATTTTCATTTGTAAATTTTACGACTTTCAGTTCAGTATCTAGAAAGAATGCTGAAGGCACAGGAGAGCAATCTGCAAAATGAGACTGCACATTAAAAAATGCTAAAGTAAAGCAAAGGTATGTATTGGATTACAATGGGAATCTTGGGTCACATGGAAGCTATTGAAATCTAGATGTTTATATACAACTAATGGATATGAGATCAAAGTTGCATAACTATGGTGTACTTGGCAGAGCAATTTTCATGTCTCAAAACTTCCCTTGAAGTTATGGAAGATAATTAAAAATAATAATTTAAAAACTATAATACACTGAGTAACCATGGGTGATAGGATATCTTCATGCATGTACTTTTCAAAACATATTTTATTAAAGTAGAGTTCACATATGATATTACATGAGTTTCCTCTATACAACAGAATGATCCGACATTTACACACCTTGTCATGCAATCATCATAATGTTAGTAGCCATCTGTCACCATACCAAGTTACTGCAATATTCTCGACTATATTTCCAGTGCTAGACATGACATCCCCATGGCTTACTTATTTTATAAGTGGAAGTATACACCTCTTATTCCCCTTCCCTTGTTTCACCCATCCTCCCACCTTCCTGCCCTCTGGCAACCATTCAGTTGTTGTCTGTATCGGAGTCTGTTTCTGTTTTGTTTTTTTTGTTTGTTTAGGTTTTTTTAGATTCCACATATAAGCTAAATCATATAATATTTTTTGTTTGTCAAGGTAACTTCTCCTTCTTTAAAGACAACTGATATGCTATTTCTGCTGAAAATATAACCTTGGCAGCAAGAAAATGCTTTGAAGCACTGAGTTCCAGTCTCATCAAGCAGGACAAGTAGCAAGGAAGAACTGGAAGTGCATTTTATGCTACCCATTCCTCTGTTTTCTCATACAGAAGATAATTGCAAATGGAGACTTTTTAGCATCTTGTATTCATTCGATCATGTAAAGTTCAACATTATAATTGGAGATCTCTTAATCAAACAGAAAATATCGAAATAAGGATTTCAAATGATTGTGTAATTTTTTTAATTTTAAATATATTTATATACAGATGTAAATATACAATCTGTAAAAAGTTCAAACCTTGGTAAATAAATGGAGGAGAAAATCATGTAGGGCATATGAACTAGAGGGAATCTAGTCATGACCGGCACCTAAGATACGGTTAATGTTTATTGATTACTTCTGATATTTCTAGCACCTGCACTTTAGTGATTACAAGTATTAAAGCAGGTATTGTCCCAATATCCTATGAGGCAGTGCTACCATTATTGCTATAGTAATAATAAAGAAGCTAAGGCCCAGAGAGGATGGGAAAAGTTTCAAAGGTTGTATAGCTAGTAAGAATTAGCACCAAGATTTAAGCCAAGAGAGACTTTCTCTAGAGACATGAACTTAACCATGATGCTATGTTGACCCCAGAATAATATATCATATAGAGCCCAGTTGTATGAATATTGCTTCTTTGGAAACATTCAGGGCTGCTTATACCAGCAGACTTACATTTTTCTCTCCTGGATGTATCTTTCAGAGAAGAAAAAATGATTAAAAAATCTTTCCAGAATCGAATTTCACAATAGCTCTTGAAGCGATACTATTGGACTCTAGCAAGCATAAAGAATACAGGTCTTCTTTTTTTGTTTAGTTCTCCTTTACTATGGGGTTGTTGCCTCTCTACTGTTTTCCTTTTTTCACTGCATCCAAGTTCTGTTATTCCCTTCAATAAAGACTTCAAACTGTATCAGTGGTGGTAGATTCATGGCATGTATGCAGACACTTTCCTTACGGTGCTCTTGGAAGGCAGTCCTCATAAATACAACATTCTTCCCCACTGAGGCTGGACTCCACTTTGAATAATTTTCAACAAAGCTCATCTGAACGTCTTCCCCAGTTGAACTGCTGTCTACATATTATGCTTCAAACTGAACCTGTACATACAGATCACCAGTGAATGCTTTCAAAAAGAGCAAGTAAAAATATATTTTAAAATAAAGTTAAAAAAGGATACAGTCACACTATTTAAAGAAATAGAACTAGAAATGGGTGCTAACTACCTGTTATATATTCTTTTTAAATGAAATGTGTTGAGGTAACAGTGGATAATAACTTACTTTTCTAGGGACCCCATAGTCTATAAAAGGGTAGTTGGCTAACCTCCCTTCATATATGTTTAGAAAAGATCTTATATGCTAAATGTATATTCCCTGAAATAAAGGAAATATTGGCATCTCAGAAATAAAGCAGTGAGCTATGAAAAAATGAAGTATCTACTTCTCTTCAGTCTATTGACAACAAAGCTCCTGAATTTTATAGCGCTTGGGGTGGTCAGAATAGTTTCCTCTCTATCCATAAGAGTACCTCCCACCTGTTACTGACAAATTTGCATGCATGTGTTAACATTTTAAGTAACCTCATTTTTAAAAATTGCAAAGTAAAAAGCTAAACCCTGCCCCCTGGCTGGTGTAGTTCAGTGGATTGAGCGTGGGCCTGCAAATCAAAGGTTTGCCAATTCAATTCCTGGTCAGGGCACATGCCTGGATTGCAGGCCAGGCCCCCAGTAGGGGGTGCTTGGCAGGCAACCACACATTGATGTTTCTCTCCCTTTCTTTCTCCCTCCTTTCCCCTCTCTAAAAATAAATGAATAAAATTTTTTTTTAAGCTACCCCACCCCGAAATTGCAACTTTTTTGTTTAAAATGACCATCTGGAAAAGAAAATATTTAAAGAAAAGTATACAGTAAACTAGGTATGCTGGGGTGGAAAGAGTCTGAATAGCTTGTATAATTCTTTTGTTACTATTAGGCCGTTTCTGCAATAGGAAAATAGGGACAATGGTAAAGCATACATTCTTACTCATTGTATGTACTTTTAGACCAAATCTTGTGGAATAAACAAAGAATGATGCTTACTTATAGGGAGCCGTTTCGTGTGGCATGGAAATGTACCTCAGCCTCCATGTGGAAAACCAGTGGGGAGCGAGTGGCACGTAGGACCACGCCCATGGAGAGGTTCATTGTACCTAGACTGCTATGAGACTTGCTTCTGCTAAAAAGTCCCTCACCCTGAATTGAGGCAGCAAGTGCTTACTGTAACTTCCTAAAATCCATGCTAAACCTCCCCAGTATGGAGTGTAACCGGTTCAACCACTTTTCCCCTTGGTCTGCAACTCCTTGTCTTTGAAGTAATTAGCAACATTCTTTCCTTTGTCATCTGTAAAAGGGAGTCCCCTGCAGTGAACCTGTGCATAGTAAATGAGGACCATCCTCCATTTAATGGACCCAGAAAAGCAATAAAAGCCGGTGGAGGCAGGAGCCGGGGCATGCTCGCGCGCTCGCGCTCTCTCTCTCTCTCTCTCTCTCTCTCTCTCAGAGAGCGGCCATGCCGTCCCTTCTTCTCCATGGGACTTCTGTGGTCCGTGTGAATTTGTTCACAGTGGTCACAACAGGCACAGATCCTGCCGCGAGGATCCGTACCACTTACTGTGTCAGAACGTGTACAAGCCACCAAAGCATACAAGACTGCAAGAAACAAGCTCCGGCTTGCTGCCAGCACTGTGTTAACTCTAAAGCCTTTGATAAGTTAAACTAAAATAACTGCTAATTGTTTATGTTTTATTTTAATGAAGATCCTATGTAAGAGAACAATGTAAAGAAATTAAACTTCGATAATTGAGATTTTACAGCCAAGTTCTTTGTAGTGCATGCACACAGGTGGGTCTCAGTAGTTGTCTCAGAGTCGCTGTGTTTTACAGTGAGTTGGAGTTTTGAATAGTAATCAAGTTTAAAGCCCATTTTCAAAAATGTATGCAGCAAGTTGATTTCTCGTGTGGTCACGGGTAGCCTCATCACATCGACCGACCCTCTCCTAATGTTCTGAGTACTTTTTCACTGGCTCACCCCAGCCCTTTAAAACTCTTCCACCTTGCTTATCCAGAGTTGAATCCAGTATCTCTCCCTTGTTGCAGCTGTTTGAATGGTCCTCCTGGCCTATTTAATTCTGCTCAGTGAACATTTGAGGGATCTGGGTTAAAACTCTCCACTAATTCTTGTACCATTCTTGCTACTTTTTCTGTAAGTCTAAAATTATTTCTTATTTTGTTTTATGAAACTAGAATTTCCTCCCCTACTAAGGTTACTCATTAGTTTAAAAACTAGTAAAGAAAAGAGTCAAGTATATCTCCAGCAAACTGTTTTCTATATAAACTATAGCATAGATTAACCTAATCATTGATGGGGTAAAGTTAGCAAATATTTCAATCAGGAAATGAAAAGACAATTTTTAAATTAAACTGTCACCATTTTGCCATGCATGATGAGTTAATGGACATAGTTAATGATCATCAATTGCTGCTTAAATTATAAAAATGAAGCACTAGATATTAAATATATCTGAATGCCAGTACATAATCCTTACTGTAAAATAGTAGAGCTTTATTCCCCAAAATAAATAAAATCTGTTATCGAATATCTCTCTTACTATCAATCAATATACAAGAAATAGGCAAAAACCCAGAAGAATATATCCAACAACAGTACAGAAGTGCCATCAGCAACACAGGACCTCAGAAAAACTCTAAGGACACGCAACTGAGTTTACTCAGCAATGTAAACACAATCACCACAACAAAGGCAAGGGTGCATCAACCAGTCACATCAGTGAATTCTTATCTAATCTGCTTTAAAAATATAAACTCATCAGAGAAATGCATACACTGATAAAATAGCCGATGATACCAAGGAAAGATTGTTGACATAAAGGTTGGGTCATAAAAATTTATTTGCCTTGCAGAGATTTACACTAAAAGGTCCATAGAAGAGATCGTATGATATCTGGGATTTCAAACTCATCTGGGTAGGAGAATTGATGTTTGTTAAAGCTGGGTGATGGGCACTGGGCCGTTCAATAAACTATTGTCTCTGTACTGTGTGATGTTAAAATGTTTTCTGTAACAGAAAGTTAAAGAATATAAAAATACTTTTCTCTCCCTAAGTCCCTGGGTATGGAGAACGTGACTGAAGAGTTGTTCTAGTGAGCTAGTTATGATAAGAAATGAGATCATGACATAAAACTAAACAATAAGTGTAGAGGAATAAAGAGACATTTAGAAAGTAGAAATGAGCATCCCAGAGCATGTGGATGGCCCACTGGTGGTAATTTCCTCCTAAAGTGGATTACCACGGTGAAGGCAAGGAATTTAGCATTAAGCAGAACATTGTACAAAAAGCAAGTAAAGGTAACAAAGAGATCCAATTGAAAGGGAAACATATAAAATAAAAAGTGATACATATTATTTCCAAAGGCCAAGCACTTTTCGTGTGTTAAGCATTTAATCCTCACAACCACCCTATGAAGTTATCCCTGTTTGTCAGACACACCACCTAAATGTGGGGAGCACATGTATTTTGCCCAAAGTTTAACAGCGAGTAGCTGGATGATCCAGGACTTGAACATTGGCAGCCTGGCTTCAGAACCTGCACACACAAACTCAGCCGTGCTGGTCAGTGGCCATCACAGCAGAGGCTGGGCCCAGCTGGCATATGCATCAGTACTTAAGCACTCTTCTGTGACCCTGTGCAATTACTGAGTCAGAGGCCACCTAACTGCATGTACATGCCTGATGGCAAGGACATGCACAGAGCCCTCAGTGGTCACTGCCTAGGGTGGACAGATGATGCATAAGAAACACACACAGTATGATGCTTACCTGTGTGGTTTCATAATTTGAGTAGGAGCATATTAATTCACTTGAAATGGACAAATTAAAAGTTTTATTACAGGAGTTGCTTACGGTAATGCTGGAAGGGGAAAGAGATGGTAGATCAACTATCAACATCAGAACCCACGATCACACCAAACAGACAAGAAGTAAACTGAATTGGTAACAGCCTCGGAAAGCAGATCATAACTTTACAGCCTTTTGCCTGGACAGGGCCATTTTTCTGTCATCTTCATAGTCCCTGGCTTTTTAGAACTCTTTTTCCTAGAGATAAGTTACATAGGTGCCTATTTTTAGTGCCAAGCTTGCCTGTTATGTAATAGATGTTTTCACTGAATATATTTGTATGCTTCCTTATACTTGTGCATTGTCCTGGTAGAAGCTTACTCTAGTCCCGTGATACAGAATCAATATCTGTATCTTGTTAAATTAAGAATCAAGCAAAAGCAGTTAAGTGCTTAGCTACAGCAAAAATAAGAATAAGATAACAGGAACAACTTGGGCGATGGCTCAGCCCCATAACCAGGTCCTCCAGAATTTCTGAGCTTCTCGAACTATATAGTGATAATTAGGTGAGTGTACAAGACTAACTTTCAAAGTTTTGAAGGCCAGAGTAGGTGGATGTACTGAGAAAAAATTTCAGGCCCAGGGACTGCAAACACAGTCTTTAACCCCATTATTATCCTTGGTCAGGTCAGACTCACACACCTCAAATGTAAGGAAAGGTCACTATGATCAAATGTTAAGGTTGAACCCTTCCTATAATTTAGACCCTGGGTGGACTGGTTTTTTTTATCATTCATGAAATTTCAACTCATCATTCTTTAAACTAATGTCATATGCTGGATTATTTTGGTTTTACGCTAAAATGTTCTGGTTCTGTAATATGCGGTCCACATAGATAAATCATTAGTTCAGTGAATGTTCTTCTTTTTCCACACATATTTTTTATTTAAAATATTTAGCTATAAAATTTCTTTCTTATTGAGATTCACATGAAATTATCTATGTGGGAGAAATTCAAGAGTGTGAACATCTATTATTTGCCTCTTAGTTTATATGTAGAAATTATTTTTTCTCCAACAGATTTATTTTGGGGGGAAAGGAATGGATTTTGAGGGGGAAAATCCATTTATGGAGCAGAAAGGTATGGAGTAGAAAATAATACAAATGTAAGCTATTTTGCTAATTGTTTATAACCACAACCAATGAGTACAGAGAATGCCCTGTACAAAACAACATGATAAAGGTTCAAGACCAAGGTGTTCCTTTAGACAAGACTGAAGATTTCATCTCTGGCATTTGGAATTTAGGCTGTAATCCTTATTTTTGGGTGGATCACTGGGGCTGAGATACAGTCCACTTTTAACCAGATTGGAACAGAAGAATGGCCACTTGGCCCAGGTAGAAGCAGATGAGGTGTTTGATTTCGTGTGTCACCTAAGTGTTGAAGTTCCTCCCCACGGTGCCATGTGGGGTGGCGGGGGGAGGGTTGTACTTCTTGTCAAAGTCCTTCTTAACATGGGCTGCAATATCCTTCTCTGTGTTATATTTCTCCAACGCCTGAGTAGCACATTCCATGGAGTCCTGTTACATCTCCTTGGACATACCGGCATCTTTAGGATCGCCTTTCGGCAGCACCTGGTTACAGTGGGGCAGGCACCGGCCCACTGCAGCAGTCTCCTGGGGTCGGGGCTGGTGAAGCTCACACCCAGCAGGGGAAGGCTTGCTACCGAAGCCCTGGTGCATCTGTGTGTACAGAAACTTTTAAAAGGGGGAGTTTGTTTGAAACAGATGCTGTTATTTACTTAACAAATATTTATTGTGTGCCCAATTGCATAGTGCCTGACACATAGCAGGCACAAATTAAATATTTCTGTGACACAATTATTGAGTGAATGAAAAATAGGCATGGTTTTTGGCTTCATGGACACTGTATTCTTCCTAATGAAAGAAATTACAAAACCTAAGTACAAAAAGCAAATGAAAAATACAAGTTACAATCAAGGTTATAAATGAAACAAAAAATCGTTTGAGACTCAGCAATAGTGGAGGGAACCTGCAGTATCTAACTGGGTGAACAGAAATTGTAATATTTAAGCTGAGAGGAAGCCTAAGAATGAGTTGGATGTAAAGGTCTAGAGAGGGGCAGTTCAGAACACACCAGTAATGAATGCACAGCCCCCAAACGGGCAGTTCCAGAAGCAGAGAGAGGGCAAGTGTGGGTCAAAATGAATTAATGAGAGAGCAACTGACATGCTCTGCAGGAGCTTGGAGAGATAAGGAGAGGACTATTGTATAAATGTAATCTCTTTAGTGGACCTGACCATTATAAACAATGATACTGAAGTGTGTATTTTGTAGCTGCGGAGATTATTTTATTTTAACTTTTTATTGTTTACTTTTATCTTTTTGAAAGCAATCCAAAAGGTAGCTCTAGTCTTTGTTATACTCATTTAAAAGCTTAACCTCCTAAACAAATAAGGAGTAGACTGAGTTTGACCCCCGGCCAATAAAAAAGTGTTCATTTCCTTTGCCTACTTCAGCCTCCTTTATCCCCCTGCACAAAGGAAGTTCTTCAGTCACAATCTATGGACTGAGGCAGTGAGAACAAAGTCAGGTCTCAGAGATATTTAAAGGAATGTATTGTGATACCGGCTCTTTGAACTGCAGTGATAGTCTATCAACAAAACTTCACCTTTTATACAAGCAAACACTCTCAGAGATATAAAAACTGAGATAAAACACAAAGCATTTTGCTTTTCTTTTTTTTTATAAATGTGTATTTGGTCCCTCCCAACCCCCCCCCTTTTTTTTACCTCTTAGGTAACCCAAACAAAACAAATGAGGAAACAGATCTATGTTTTATTATTTTCTTTTAAATTACGCTTTTATTTTTATTCTTGAATATGCATCACTTTTCGGTTTTTTGAACAGAATTTCCATTGTCTGAGAGTGTTAGTATTTTATCTAGATTCTGAGACACTAAAAGTCAGAAAAACAATTAAAAAAGTGTAATGTGTCTACCTCCTTTAGAAGATTTTTTAAAAATTGACAGTCAATGAAGATGATCTCTTATATTTACAGCTACTCGGCTAGTAGTAAGAGTCTGTGGTCTTTGTTTACAAAAAGGTAACACCCTCTTTTATTAGTCGCAAAAGAGAAAATGATAGTTGCAGCCACTTACAAAGCAGCCTTGAGTTATTAAATGGACCTGGACTGCCACCTTGTGGCCATTAGTGAAATGAACACAAATTGTTTCAGTGATTTAGCTGTGATGGAGTGGGAGGGAAGAGTAGGGTTTAGGGGCAGCCTTGTAAGTTAGCCCATCCATCAAAGCCTTTCAGTCAGATCAAAACAGAATCAAAGTCATTGTGGGCAGAAGACAGGTGGTTATTTTCTTAAATACGTTCAAGAAGCCGGTCTAGCAGAAATCTAATTCATTTACTGGGATCGTTTTGGATTCCACAGCCTGGCGAGTACTGATGAAGAAGGAACTGGATCTGGCAAGAATTATTCTAGCTCTGTTACTTAGTAAGAAAAATAAAGTGAATTCAGGAGAGAAGTTCCTCTTTACAGAACTGGTACCAATGAGCACCCGGGAGAGATGCTTCTCAACCCTGGCTACAGAAATCATTTGAGGGGATTGTGAAATGTAAAGATGCTCAGACCCTCCCCCATACCCTTCCCAGAGTGATGCTGTGGTTTTTAAAAGCTAGCCACTGATACTACTGTGCAGCCAATATTAGGAACACCACATAGCTTAACCTCAATCAGTAGGATAGATAGTAACTTTAAGTGGGTACAGTTTATGAAGACTTAGATTATCTTGTTCAAGAATAAACAAACAAAATCCACATTACGGCAGTCATATGAAGATTATAACACACCGATTGTAGGGTAAATGGAGGCAGTCTGGCTTCCTCACCCAGGTGTCTGGGTAACTAAGGGAAGCAGTGTCCTCATAGCCTTGATTGAGACTGGGCCCGATAAACTATTCCCATAAGAAGAAGTGGGCTCCCATGTGCAGAATGATGTTATTATATAATTTTCTGGCTAAAGCTGGCTTGTTTGCCTCTACTACTTAAGGCAGTAGGGGCTCCCTGCTGGGTTCCACACTGGGGAGCAAAGGCCAGACATGCAGGGGGACGTGCAGCTTGCAGTGCACATGGCTGGCCCACCTGGGAATGAAGGCATGCCAGACACCCCAAAGGCTCCGTGAATATTCTTCCACCTGCACAAAAACCATGAACCTGTCAGACCTTGAACAGTCACAACACACCAATATTGTCAAGTTGAAAAAGAATGATTAGGTAATTACAAAATTCAAAAGATCATTTTAATTTTTTTCCTTGCATATGTCCCACTAAATTTGCTCTCCTATATATATATATTCCAAATGACATTCTCCTGGTCTTCATCTCTTTTTAGGCCTAGATACTTTGTATTGTAGACTTACTGTTATACTTATTGTGAATTTCATTTTTTCCAGTACAACACTTTACCAGTGGCTCTCAATATTCAATCTGCATATATAAACCTTGCTGAAAATGCAGTTTTCCATATTTATCCCCAGAAACTCACTTTAGTAAGTCTAGAGTAGTAAGTAGAAATCTCCCTTATTTACCAGACAAGTCTGATATAGTTAGTTTCAAGCATCTCAAAGAAACACTGCTTAGTCATATTTCCAAATGCTTGTTTTCCGAGGATGCAGGGATATGTTTCAGATAAGGATTGGTCTAGTACTTTTCTGTTACACTGGTTTTTATAGTGTGGTCCTTGGATCACGGTGTGGTTCTAACATCAGTATCACCAGGGAACTTTTCGGAAACACAATTTCTAGCCCGACTCTAGACCTATGAAATCAGACTTTCTGGGAGTGGGACCCAAAAAGCATTTGACCAGCTCTCCGGGCGATTCTGACGCACTCTGAATTTGAAAACTGCTGCTCTCCTCAAACCCACCTCTTCCTGGATGGCTTTTTGATGTAGCTTCTCCATGTTCTTAGAATTTTTAACTCATCTCCTAACTTTACAAAGGAACTGGGCGGGTTTAGTCTTTTGTCTTGAAGGATGGGCTTGGATATCCAATAGTTACAGAGAACAGCCTTTAGTTCTCAGATGAGCCTTGCAGATGAGAATCCTGCAGCTACTTTAAGGAGCTTTACAAAGAGACAGAGAAAGGGTGTGTGTGCAGGGGAGAGGCGGGGAAAAGCCCACTCTGCCCTACTGCCCTCTCAGTGGACTGTCCTGCCTGTTTGAATGAGCCGCACCTGTGTCCAGCAGGACCGCACGAAGGGGGCCGGGTCCCGGGAGAAATGCTTGCAGGTGTGTGTCACCAGCTACAGCTGAGTGTCGTCCTCTCCAGTGTTTTAGGAGGGATGGCAAAAGCTTCTGCCTGCGCTACTACCAAAGCTACTTTTTCTTCCACCATCAGGGTGTTCCCTGATACACTTCTTTGTCAAATACATCACTGCATTTCCAATTTTATGGTTCAAGTAGAAGCCAACAGAGTAAAGCCTAAAGACCAAATCGTGGTTACTATTTTGATTGTTCATGTGTGTTTGAGAGACAGGTTATGAAGAAGCAGAACTGCAGTAGGTACTCCTATCTTCTACGGAAATAACAGGGGTGGGTAAAGTAGGTTTACAGATGTGACACTCTTGAGTTAATAAAACTATTATAATAATCATAACCTGCATGTCTTTCCCATATAAACAACTATAAATCTATTTTTGCCCACCTTTGTATTTACATGTCTCTCTCTATATAAGCTTATTGGTTCTGTTTCTTTGGAGAAGCTTGACTAATAGAGAGGGATGAATATTCTAGATAAATCTTTAGAAAGTCTTGAGTTTATAAAAGTCTTGGTGAGTTGGAGGAACTAAGAGACCCACGAAGCTACAGGATAGAGAGCAAAGGGCAGAGTGACATTCCTTGAAGCTGCATGGAGAAGCCAGTAAAAAACAATGAGGAAGTCACTTATCAAGTTACAATCTGTTCCAACTGACCTTGAAGTTGAATTTTGTCTTCAAGGATGCCTCACCTGCTGGCAGTTTTGAGATTTGTATATAATACACCAGGTGTGAAAAATGTCCAGTCTCCTTTAGTCTTTCTTGCCTTATTTACTGCACAATTGTCTTAGATTCAATAAAAATGTACCGAGAGCTAGGCCCTGAGACAGAAAAATGCATGAAACATAACCCAGTATTTATGGAAATCAAAACAACAGAGAGAAATTTCTAAATAAATTACAGCATTTTAGGATTAAGACACACTCTAATATTTATGTACAAAATGATGTAATTCCGAGAGGCAGGCATTCTTTCTAATGTGCCAATAAGGAAACTGGAATTCACAGCAGTTAAGTAACTGGTATATCCTTACAGAGCTGCAAGCACAGCAGGAAAATCTAGTGTTTATTTTGGACGGTCACGTGCTTAGTTACCTACTACGGGAGCAGAAAAAACTGGTTTCTGGGAAACCACAGGCCATCTTGACCACATCTCTCAAGACTCAGCTCCTAAGACAATAAATACTTGTAAGACTCTTTCAAACCCTTAAAATTCTTCCAACCATCTCCATTTTTAATTACTTGTGCTAGTCTCTATGGTAGCTTTCTAAAAGAGTATAAATATAACTGCCTTCTAAAAAGAACTTTTAGGCTGGTGTCTCTCCACACCACGTCCCTCTCCTTTCTTGATGGGCGAATAAACACTTGGCTCTACACTTTCTTCTCTTTGGGAATCCTCTCGCAGCCCGCGTTACCGACCACCCTAACATTCTGTGGCCTGTACGGGGACATTCTCTCTTTCTCCCTCTCCTCTGGCCTCCTGAGACTTATGAACAGGGGTCCAGTGGGCAGCAGAAGCTCGACCCGGGTTAACCCTCAAACCCTGTCTCTGCGAGGTTTGGAGAGAGGATTCTGATCCTCCTCTGTCTCTCCGGACTCTGCAGGCAGCCTCCTCCTCAGCCACCTCCACAGCCAGCAATCAGACTGGAAATGACCGGAGCCAAGCACAGAACTAAGCGTCCGCGGGGAGAAAACAGTGGAACAAACCGCGGCCTCCTGTTACAACGCCCGGACAGCCCAGGGGCCGCGCGACAGCAAACCGCCCGCACTTGGCAATCCAGTAAAGCCTCACAGCCCCTGCTCTTCCAGGCTAGTGCATTTCTCCACACCGCGCCCCGCTCCTGTCTTGGATCCTTAATAAAAACTTTACTGTGAGGGAGGGGGAGGGGGAGAGAGAGAGAGAACTTTCACAAATATCCTCACAAATTATAAATATACCAGCAATCAATGTCCCCAAATAGGTTGAAAATTTATAACTGGGAGCATTGTGCAAATCACTTATCCTCTATCACAAACTCTTTAGAAACAAAACAAAGGATTAAGAGGAGATTCAAACTACCAGCTTTACTTAATACCCGCCTGTCTTAGGGCCGCTGTGCCTTTTTTTTTTTTTTTTTTTTTTTTGGTTGAGGTAGAAAAAGAGAGCAGGGCAATTAAACTTACATTCATTTAAAAACCTCAGTCTCTTCTTATCCTTGGTAATAAAATTGACCCTGGGAATTTAAGAACGCTAGTGTTTTATTACTCTGTAATGAGTACATTAAACACATTCATTAAGTTATAAATTGCATTACAAATACCACATTCTAAATTTATCTTATAGTAATATTCCCCATGTAACTTTACTAAAAATCATGTCACCAATGAGATGAAGGAATTCTTAATCACTTGGTTAAGCAGTTAATGCCAGAAATGTCTAGATTAAGCTGAAGAGCTCAGGTGGATATGTTTTAAGAGTCAATACTGTGTACGAAAAAACACTAACTAGGCATTTTGTCACCAAAAAGATGACATTCAGGAAAAAGGAAGGTTGCAACCCGATGCAGGCAGACATTCCAAGCCAGTGCGCACTCGGGCCTGTACGCCAAGATGGATAGGTATTTATATAACGGAAAGGAAGTTAAGGGAAGGGGAGGTTTGGACAATAGAGCTTTATTATAACAACAGAGTTCTTTCTGCAGGGTTCTTGAATGTTCTCAGAAGTGGGGCTCTCATGATTATGTAAAGTAGAACTTCCGTAAGCCCTAGCTCCTCCATAGACCCTCCCAGCAGATTATGTTTTCTTAAAGTTCCAGTTCGTCTTTATCAATACGCAAATCTCATTCTGTGGTGTAAGCATCCACATGCTCATTTCTTCATTCCTTCATTTAACGATCACTTGTTCCTAGTCACTTATTGGCCACCAGGGGCACAAAGACACTTAAAATATGGTCCCAGGCCTTGAGGGACTGAAAATACAATTTGGTAAGCAAGATATCTTTAAAATAAAATAAACAAGGAACTGCCCTGGCTGGTGTGGCTCAGCGGATTGAGCAATAACCTGCAAACCAAAAAAATAAAATAATGCAAAAAGTAGCACAATAAAATGTATGGATGTTTGAACAGAAGTACGGAGATACAAGATATAGTACTTCCACGGAGAATTATGTTGCCAAATTTTCCAAGTGTGTTGAAGGAGTTATTAGGAGCTGGTTCCTCGAAGAGTATCTTTCATGCTCTGGGTCCACAGTAATAAGGTTTTGAGCCAGGCAGGTGCCACCTAGGTTAAAGAAAAAATTTTCCAGTTTTCTTTGCAAAGAGGTGTGGCCAGGTGACTAAGTTGTGGCCAGTAAAATACGGGGAACCGTCCTGTGCCTAAAGGAACCTTCCATGAGAGAGAGCTGGACTTAGAAGTGGAAGGAAAAGAGGGAGACAGAGCTGACTTGTGTGCTGTCCTGTGGATCTCTTCCTCCGTAGATTACAGGAACAGAAGGTGCCCTTGACTTAAGGACGAGGTACACACCCCACTGCTGTGGAGGGGACGGCAGGAGTGGCCTGGGCCTCCAGAGTTGGGGCCCTCGTTGTACCAAACCTGAGCATTTTCACATCAGAATGAAATATGTATCTTTTTGAAGTCTCTTGTTGTTTTACAGTTCCTTGTTCTCGTACCTGCGGTAATCCTCACACAGGTGCTCCTCCTGGAGGGAGGTCAGTGGGCGCAGAGGAGGACAGGGAAGGGCACTGCAGATAAAGCAATGGACGGAGAGGGGCTGAGGTGTCAAATTGCTTGGTACCTTTGTAAATAGCAAGCACAAACAAGTCAGTTATAGGACGAGGGACTATTACAAACGGAAACTGAACTATTTCACAGCTTCAGCCTTTGATCAAAATTTCACATGGAGTCCCTAAAGGCCCCATCGGCGGTGACGACAGGGAAGACCGTGCATGGAGTTTGCAGCTGGACCTGCACTTGAATGTAACTAACAGAGCTCAGCATTAGCCGTTTCATCTTGAAAAACTTAGCCTTTCTTCTCCCTAGTTAGCAACCAAGTTGAATCAAAATATTTAATTATTTCCCACGATTCAGCAAGACAATGTTGAGAATGAAGCAGAGTCAAAAGGCAGTTCCATTTTGAATTTGTTGAGGAAACTCCATACTGTTTCCACGGTGGCTGCACCAGTCTGCGTTCCCACCAGCAGTGCGCATGGGTTCCCTTTTCTCCACATCCTCGCCAGCACTTGTTTCTTGATTTATTGATGATGGCCATTCTGGCAGGTGTGAGGGGATATCTCATTTTGGTTTTAATTTACATATATGTCCAAAGACACCCAAAAAACTAATTCAAAAGAATAGAGGCCCCCTTATGTGAATTCAATGCAGCATTCTTTACAATAGCCAAGATCTGGAAACAGCCCAAGTGCCCATCAGTAGATGAGTGGATCAAAAAGCTGTAGTGCATTTGCACAATGGAATACTATGCAGCCATAAAAGAAGAAATTTTACTTTTTACAACAGCATGACTGGGCCTGGAGATTATTATACTAAGGGAACTAAGCCTGCCAGAGAAAGACAAATACCACATGTTCTCACTTATACGTGGAATCTGATGAACAAAATAAACTGTCAAAATAGAAACAGAGGCATGGATACAGGGAAGAGACTGACAGCTGTCAGAGGAGAGGGGGACTAGATGAAAGGTGAAAAGATCAGCCAAAGAGCATATATACGTAACACAATGACACAGGCAACAGTGTGGTGACAGCCAGAAGGAAGCAGGGTGGAGGGAGGTGGAGGTGGGCAAAGCGGGGAACATGGGAATGGAAGAGACTTTGCTTGGGGCAATGGGCTCCGAATGGAGCGTGCAGATGAGGTTTTGTTGAGTTGTACACTTGAGACTTGAATGGTTTTGCAAACAAATATCACCCCAATACATTCCATTTTTTGAAAAGAATCTAGCAGAGTGATTTATACAAATATATATAATTGGCCAATAAACATTTGTTCTTTCTTGCCCTTTCATTCTCCTTTATTTCGCCTTCTTGCTCATTTGTATATGAGAAGTGTGGGTCCTTCAGGGATCTGTCATTTGAGGATTAGAAGTTGACTAAAAGGCAGAGATGACGCCTCACTTGCCACCCCAGATCCAGTCAACTGAACCGCAGCACTGACGGCCCTCAGGAGGGACAAGTGCTTCTGGTGGCAGAGCAGTTTGGGCTGCAGACACCTGAGCCAAGGGCATCCTCTTCGGAAGGCAACTTTACACATCATTCTGCTTGGGGTGGTAAAAAAGGAGGGGAACTGTGTTTGTTAATATGTGTAGAGTATGATTAATATTTGGGCATTTCATAATTAACAAAACAACTAAAATAAGTTTTTAAAAAGTGCATATTAATTTCAGCCTGATAGTACTGAAAATTGTTCTAGCTTCTTGGTCCCACCTCCAAGTCTTACCTGCTGATACGCAAAAAACCAGCAGTGCCATCTTTGAGATAAATGGCAGCTACAAGAAAATCGGTCTTCAAAGAGAGTTGAAGGGGAGGAACTGCACTCTCAGCTGTTTCTCAAGTCTGCCAGCTATCTTTAGAGACACCCAGCTCAACATATTCCATTTTCTGACTCATGTCATTTCCTGCATTTGCCAATTAATATCCCGCAGTGTGACCAGTGAACCAAAAACGAAAATCTAGATTATTCCTGCCAAATAGCCTGATTGCCATTTGTTTTAAATCAAATGTATTCCTGATAGGCAATGTTTGTAGTTTGCAAAGGCGTTATTTCATAGTCACATCAACCTATGGTGCAATTATTGTATCTGACAGGAAGGGAATTTAGGATTACCTTTGTACCAAAAATAAACTGGCCCATGTCTCAGAGCTAATCAAGGGGCAGAGCTGGGATTTGAACCCTATTTCCTGTGTCCAGATCTTCTTTCTAGTAAGCTCCAAGGGCTTCCCAAAGTTCCTTGAATGGTCCTTTTATAGCTTGTGCTTTCATGGGGAGTGTAGTTTGTTTTTTTTTGTCAGCTGCTCCCCTGGTTGCAAGTCTCACAGAGAACCTTACAGTTCAGAAGTAAAACGTTCAGGACTGAGAAGAGGCATGATAGTGCCCTAGAGGGAAAAAGAATGTAGTTCTTAACTGAATTTACAAACCCTCGGACTGAAATTTTCAGCCCTCTCAGTAGCTGCTACTCACTATATTCTGAGCATCATCTATTGAATATACGTCAGGCACTGTTCTAACTAGTTTGTGTCAGTGAACAACACAAAGTTTCTGCCTTTGTGGAGCTTACAAATCCAGTGAGAAACAAACAATAAATTTAAAATGTCAGGTGATCAGTGCTAAGCATAGTGGACAAAGCAGAGCAAGGCAGGAATGAGTGGCGGAGCTGAGAGTGGGGAGGACGCTGAAACACTAAACAGGGTCCTCAGGGTAGGCTTGAGATGACAGCTGGGCCAAGACTCAGAGGTACGAAGCTAGCCACTGTCAGCACCCTTTTTAATATTGGCTTGTTATTATTTTTATTCTTTGGATACCAAGCAGGAAGCAATCATCGTGCTTCTGTTGAAAGATGTGAACAATGCTGAGCCTACTATTAGTGCAAAAATAGATGTGTTTCCACCATCCATCCATGAGCTCGGGGTCACTTCATGCGAGTCTTAAGTGCTGAACGGCTCTCACCCAAAGTCATAGGACCTTGAACAAATACACTGCGGTGTTGAAAACACAACATGCAGACAGACGGTCCCATGTTGAAGACACACCAGAATGCCTTCCGTCACGTGTGAGTGGCTGTTGAAATACACGCACACCTGCACGTATTGCACAGGACCTGCAGCACGTGCAAACACCATTTGACTGCTTCCTGTTACTTCCGACTTTGAAAATGATCTGGTTGTACAGATGTACAAAGTATCAACATGCCCATCCATAACTGGAGAATAAGAGCAAAACATTTTTAAATGGCCCTGCAATCAAAAAAGCAGTTAGACTGACATTACCACCATCTCTGTTTTTGACACAGGACTCTAATGTGTACTTTTTGTTTGGGGGTTTGTTTGTTTTTAACTCTATATCCAAATAGCTGAGAAAAGCAAGCTCTGCAGCCGTGAGTCATCCACAGGATAATGTGCCACAGGCAGAGACGGAGCACTGGGGCAGCACTGGGGCAGCCGGGTAAACAAAGCAGTGGGCGGGGAGGCAGGCGGGCTGGCAGGCACGAATTCTCAGGCTGCAGGAAGTGACAGCATGGACTCAGAGCCACTCCGGGACAAAGTGGGCCAGTTCCTGAAAACAACTGGTGATTTCTTGCAATGAACGTGAAACAAAACAAAAAAGAAATGAAGATGAATGTTTGGAGCTTGTTCAAATCTCTCAGAGTAAAATTGTATCTGAAAGAAAACACAGCTAGAAATAGTTGATTACATGTCTTTATAGAGAGAGTAAAACCTGGCTGAAACCGATTTGTTGACTAGTTGGTTTTCGAAAAATGATGCGTTTGTTTATTGTAGCAGCTGACTTGGTGCTGTATCCATGGGCGAGTAAGTATACAGCATGCTCCAGCCCACACACACCATCTCAAAATTATACCATTCCTAGGACACATTTGGTGATTAATGACACAAATACAACATGTACTTACTAAATGTAACATTTCCACAGCAACTGGCACAACTGACAATATTTAACCAAAAGGGCACTGCAACAGCCAGAGGCCTGTGCACCCCCTGGGGAGCACCGTCCCCCGTGGGAAGCCCCCACGGCACCCCTGGAGCTGCGCCAGGCGGTGCACCTGTCTGCCGAATCACCACTCTTCATTAGCTAAACCCCATCTGTTTGCTCTTTTGCAATCTTAATCTCTGATTTCACAATTATCTATCAACTTTTTAAAATGCACCATACTTTATAGGAAGGAAACAATTCTGCATGGGGAGAAATGGCAAACTGACATTCAAGAGGGGCATTCTTTTTCTGGTTTCCACCCACACAGGATAACAGCCGTACTGGGGCAGGAGGTACCTGGACGACTCAGGCAGTGCATCTGTCTGTCTGTCTGTCTGTCTGTCTCTCTCTATAGTGGGAATAAGCTTCCATTTTATACTAAATATAAAGAGTGACCACATAATATTTTCATCCATTGGGAAACTTGTAACAGTGAAATAAGGAAGCATAAGTCAATTAATCGGTACAAAAGGCATAAATTGACTCTCCTTGGCAAACCTAAATGCATATTTACCCTACAAATAGATGTGAATTCTTTCTCCCAAAATATATGGTAAAAGCTGGGACTCGCACTCCTCTGACAGTAATGATGTCATACTGATTCCACAGGGAAAATGGGACTGTTTGACACATCATTCAAGCTGGATTCCCAGAAAGAAGTATCAGGGTGTCAGCAACCTTACACAGGGACATGGGACCCAGGTTAGTGAAGACATTTCCTAAACTGCTTTCACGCCGAGACTTGACTCACAATGGCCAGAGGGCTCCAAGAAGCTTTAAAACTTAAGTAGCAGGAAACATGGGAGTGGCGCTGATACTGATGTTCAGGAAAGTGTCATGTCCACATCAGACCGCTGAAACATCCAGGCTGCCTTTGCCTCTGAACTTAGCCAAGTTATTTGAACTTTGTGGATTTGTAACACCAGAAGCCTGGTCTAACATGGTATGCAATGTCCCGTTCAAGGACAAATTTTTCCAATGGAAAAATCTAGAGATAGGTCAGACTGAAGTAAGTGAAGGCCTCCTAGGGAGACAGAGGCTCTACAAAGTCCCTCTCCGGTTTAGCGACGACCCGCAATCCCTTGCGCTACAGGGACTGCTGTGCATATGTCTGAAGGACTGGGATCTGACGTGTTTATTTTGAACATTCATCCCATCTCATTCCTAGGCAGTGACTAAGTCTATTAGCTTCAAAATGTATCTTAATTTTCCATTTGGCTTATCAGAAGCAACACCTCAATATTTTTGTCAGTAAAGACAGATATCCATTTTCAGTGCTTTGATGTCAACATCAAAATTCCTTAGTTTTAATGCATTAATTTGAGAGAATGGAAGAAAGGGAGGAGAGAAACATTGATTTGTTTCATGCATGTATACATTCATTGATTTGTGTATGTATCTTGACTGGGAATTGAACCCACAATCTTAGTGTATCAGAAGGATGCTCTAACCAACTGAGCTACCTGGCCAGGGCCCTTAGAGCTTAATTTCCTTCCTCTGGTGCTTACTGGGCTTCTTCCTTCCCTCTTAATCCTGACTTTTCCCAGTCCCTACTCTGAGCATGGGTCGGTGATGAGTGGAATCCTGCCCTGATGATCTTTACTAACCACCTACTTCCTTTCCGGAGACTCTAATATACTCCATAATACTCTACAGAGGTAGACACCACTGGGGGATATAGATGCAAGAGATTAAAGGGTCAGAGGAGGGTTTTAAAGTTCTTTAAGAATGCAGTTTCTACTAATCTGTTTTTCACTGTCTCATAACTTGCAGCCCAACTTCCTACCCACATGATGATCCCTGACTGACTCAAGGACTGAAATGGTCAGAAGACACCAATCTCATGTGACCCTAGGAGCTTTACGTAGGTGTCTCTCCTGCTTTAGCCTCAAACTGATGAAGATGTGGACAGAGTATGTCGGTAACTGACTGAAGGACTCAAATGGTCAGAAGACACCAAGCTTGTATGACCCTACGAGGCTTACATAGGTGCCTCTCCTGCTGACCAAGGTGTGGAGGGAGTATGTTTGGTTGGGACTTAGACCAAAACCAACTATACAGAATAACACCTCTCCACCTTTAGTGTGCAGCAGACTCATGAGACTGGAACACAGGCACCTACGCTGAGATTCTGAGTGGGCTAAGCTGGGACAAGGCCTAGACATCTGCCCATGTAAGCAGCACACCCCAATTCCACCCCCAAAATTCTGATGTAGACAGTCTACCCCCTTCCCCTCCAAAAATCACACAAAGCAGAGACCTTCAGGGGGAAATCACTCTCTCTCTCTCTCTCTCTCTCTCTCTCTCACACACACACACACACACACACACACACACACACCAATGCACCAGACACACTGCCCCATATCCACATTCACCTGTGGACCTAACTTCTGGTCAGTAGACACGAATATGTCTGACCACATATGAGCAAACATTCTAACAGTCACTCAAAACTTTCTGCTCAGAGGCTCCATCTGCCATCCATTCTAATACACGCTAAATCAAGGCAACAGTCCTGAACTCATGGTGGGTTTTTAAGGTATGCAATTACTTTATTTCCTTGGCCTGACAGTATAAACTTCATTACACAAGAGCCTGCAGCTGACAGAATCAACACAGATTCCCCCCCACCGGAAGGACCCGTTTCATTAGCAGAGATGAACTGAAATGTTACGTCCGAGTGCAATTCCTGCTCCCCACCCCCACCCGTAACCCCTACAGTGAAAATAATCAGAATCAACAGAATCCCACGAATTACTAAAAGTCATCCCCTCGAACTTTTCTAACTAGCAGCTGCAGTAAATGAAAACCCACAGAGGGAAGCAGCTGGCCATCACTTAGCATTTCTGTGCATGTGAGACTGAAGAGACAGCGGGGAGGGAGGACATCCTTTGAGTCTGTAATTGGAAATGGCTGAGGCTCATTAAACTCCACGGCAGGTATGGAATAAGGGGCACCAGAGAGACAGCAGGTGAGGCAGAGATGTTCAATACTTCATCAGTTCCAGTTAAATGCTATCAGAACTATCTTCATAATCACATATCCTTCACGCCTGGCCCCTAATTTCCTAAAGTAAGAGAGCTCTATCTAAACTTCTGTCAGATGTCTATCTATCACCACCACAGGGGCGGTACTGTGATGTCTGTGTGTGAGATTACGACTGGGATGGGGGGGATGGAGAGGAGGAGATGTGACGACAGGAGAGATGGGACACAGTGTTTTCATTACAATGTGTCTCTTTTGGTCCCTGGGAGTGGTCCACTACCAGTAGTCCTAAAACATCCCCATCCTCTTCCTCTATCTAAGTTGTGCAAATGTCAAAAAGACAATCTCTGCCCAAAGAGAAGGGAAGAGCAGGAAGTCGATGCTGGTCCACAATCATCTCTGGCCCCAACTTGCTCACTTCCTGACTCTTCTATTTAAAAAAAAAAAAAAAAATTACACAAAAATTCGCAGCAATGCTGTGAAATGACATTAGCTCCATTCCTCAAGCAAAGCCAACCCAACGGCTCTGTTCTGACATGCTTTCTCCCTGGGCCGAGGAAGCAGCAAAAAATATCAACTGAGCAGGTGAAAATATGGTGACGGTGTGTGCGGTGTAGTGTTTCCAGATGTCTTCACCTTCTGTCTCCTCCATAGTGGGAGCCCCCCCTTCTCTTCCCCAAGTCCCACACACACCCCCTCCCCCTACCCCCGAGTCCAGGTGCTCCCATCTGCTGGACTTCCACCACTCACTTCCCATAGACACTCTCATCACTGTAGGCCACATACAGAAAATAGTCTTCCTCATGGTTGTCCTAGGGGAAGAGATAAGAGGACAGGTTAGAAACACAATCACTTTCTTCATCTCCGGGACTGTGATCCTCACATAACCTTGTAAAGTAAGTATGGAAGGTGTACCACAGACCCCATTAAAAGGAAGAACAATGGATGTTCAGAATTGGTGGAATTCAACCCTGAGTCCACAAAAAAACCTTCATGGAGATATCAGGAATAAAAACAAGGCTAGGGCACAGTCCTTACCTTTAAAAGCTCATGCTAACAAGGGGGACACAGATACAACAAAACACTCATATTGAAATATTTACTAACAGGGAATACATACTATGGAATAAAAACTAGATTAGCAGTATTAGAAGTTTACTGCACTCACTAATGGAGCACAAGAAGGCAGCAGCATCTTGTGTGAAATCCTTGAAGGATTAACACAGTTACACTCTTAGGTGAAACAGCATGATAAAGTCCTTTACTACGGCTTTCTCGTAATAGATTCTGACAATTTACCCATTAAGCCAAACAAAATCACATAACATATTCTTTCCAGCTGAGTTTATCTTTTAAGACAATTTAAAGATTTTGCCTTAATTATAAATTTGTTTATTTGAAATTTTCACAATTAAAAGCCATTTCCTGCTTTCAATAAAGATAACCTCATATTAAAATACTCGACCAAGGCAAGACTGAAAAAATAATTCAAAGGGATTGAGTCTAGTAGCTGTTCCATTCCTAAAGGACAAATGGTATCTCATCTCCCAGAGCCTCACACTGCCATGGGTAAGTGGATCCTGACAGACAACACCTCCTGCTCCACTTCCTGGGCATGTTATCAAAAGGCACTGGAACAAGAGCTGAAGAACACCCGACCTGTCAGCATTGTTGCAACCAGGACCATTACCTCATACAGCTGGCCCATGGTAGCACTGGTGGGAGGGATGGTGTTGTTGACAAAGAAGAATAAGGCGTCCTCAGGTCTCAGGTGGATCCTCTTCCGGATTAAGAAGTAGAACTGGCCAACTGGGTGAAGGAAGAAGGTTTCAGAAACGGCAAGAGTTCGGAAGAACACAAGGGATTAGGAGAAAGGGAAGACCCAGAAAAAAAATTCTCCTATACCTCATCCCTTTAAAGTACCACTTTTACATACCATCTGGACAGAACCCAGTACTGTCCTATAGCTGTAGAAATAAAGTGAAACTCAAAGAAGTCCTGTACTTCCCAACATGCCACTGAGGAGCTTATTCCTCAGAAAATAAGCACTTCCCATGCTTTACTCAATTTCAGACCTAATGTTAGCATGTCCACTCAGGCCTGAGGACTGCTCTGAGGGAATACCAGGTACATCCAGACTGAAACATTCCCATCCCTGTCTAATCTGATTTGAAACACTCTTCTATCGTAAGACAAACTAGCCATGGGAAGAGGTCTTCTGGACTCCAGTAATCAATCTTAGCACCGTCACTCAATGTTGGGACAATGAGAGGGGTTCACAGCTTTCCCTTTTTCTGAGAAGACTGAAAAAGTTCTAGAAGGTTGATATTTAAATCCAGAAACTCTGGAGCAAATACATCTAGAAAGCTTTCTAGTTTCTCATGGATGCAGTGATTCCACTAAGGATCAAGGTGAAGAATTAATATATCCTCAGCATTTTCAAACGGTATCTATAAAACATTAAGAAAACACAAACAAACAAACAAAAACCCCAAAACAAAGAAAACCTAGCTTGAGAAAAGAAGTTATTCACTTGAGAATCTCTAAAGTGAATAGAGATCCCCCGCAAGAAACTAGTCTGGATTTTCTTTTGGAATAAACTGACATCACAGTGACAAAGCTGATTTTAAGTGGTTTAACTAATGGACATTTGATCTTCTCTTTCAATGTTTTGCACTTCCCTATGTCTAAGTCAAACGAGGCACTATGCTGGGAAAAACTTAAGGGAACCAGTGATGGGGAAGAATTATGCCACCATTTTTGAATCACCTAATTCTCCGGGAAACACAACTCCCTTTCTTCAACCCCACTTCCTCAATGTCAAAACCTCATGCTTGCAAGAAAGACTGGGAATGCTTTGCCATGGGAGGAAGGGTCAAGGGAAAGAAGAGCATTACCAGTGAGGTCAGAGGGCACTAGGTACTTCCTCTTGTCCAGATCAGGCACCCTGGCCTTAGGAGCCTTCTCCACGATCACCTGGGAGGGGGCAGAGAGTAGGGAGTGAAAACTACAGAATCTAACCTAGTATTTTCCCTTCCACACCCTACAATTACCCTATCTGAAGGGAGTGTGACTAGCGCCAATAACATTGTTCCATTTCTTTTTTTTTTTAAACTTTTTTTTTTAAGATTTTATTTATTTATTTTTAGAGGGGGGAAGGGAGGGAGAAAGAGAGGGAGAGAAAGATCAATATGTGGTTGCCTCTCACGTGGCCCCCACTAGGGGCTGGGCCTGCAACCCAGGCATGTGCCCTGACTGGGAATCGAACCTGCGACCCTTTGGTTCGCAGCCCGCGCTCAATCCACTGAGCTACGCCAGCCAGGCCTTACATTGTTCCATTTCTTAGTCCCCCTTCCCCCTTACAAGTGTATGGGGGAAATGGGCTTTCTTAGAAAGGTTGTAGTGTTATTACTACAATAACAAGAGGATGGAGAGAGCATGTGATGAAAAGGAAAAAGAACCTTAATTTTCAGTATTTGTAAGTTACCTGTAAAGTATACTATGGGGTACATGCTTTCTGATACTTAATTAGAGCATTAAGATTGTCTGGGCATTCACAGATGGTCCAGAGTACCTAGCAGTTTCTTTCCTGGCAAATGCCATTTATTAAAGCTATAGAAACCATGGTTTAAACTTTGTATTTTGTCTAAATTTTTTAGAATAACCACAAAAAAAATGTTAAGACACTTTAAAATAAAAAAAGTAGTAAAGTACTTCTTATAGTGTGATATTCTGCAACAGAATATCAGTACAATAACCTCTTTATCAAGAGTATGTTAGAATTTCAAGGGATTTTCAACATCTATAAATATTTCTATAATACTTAAAGGTTTACAAAGATCATATATTTGTGTAATGAAAAGAAAAAAATGAAGCAATGTAAAAATTAAAGACTTGTTATGCATGTAAATTTATAAAATAGAAGACATTTATAATTTAAAATATTTAAATATATTTAAGTTACATTACAAAAATATATTTAGTATTTACAGATCTATAAACTATGTGCACTACATTACATATTTAAGTTTTAAATATTTACAAATCTATTATGAACCCATGAGCTTTAGATTTTTCATTTAGAAAATATCATCATCCTAGATAGAGGATATGGGAGGTATGGAAAGTTAAAGAAGCAGCTACAAACACTGGACAAGTTTCCCTAGTAGCTGTGTGATCTTCAACAGGTCCCTCAACCTCTCTGAGCTTCGGCATTCCAATGAGTAAAAAGTTGGTAACTTTCCAACACCTCCTTTAGAAAGTTATGGTACTGATATGGTAAACTTGAATAATCCATAGAATTTTATGTGAAATGCTCTGTGAATTGTATAGAAGTACCTAAACATAAGAACTGGCTTAGAGGGAGGGGTCTGAAGCTTTTAAATTTAAGGGGACCAAGTAAAATAGTGAAAAGTTTAGTTTATGTATACAGAGAAAAAGAATACTATACCATTTAGACCGGAAGAGCAAGATAACACTTACGATGAAAAATAAAAACTGGAGTAGCAACATGTGAATCAGAAATTAAAAAGAAAGTAGGAAGAGCATCAGGGAGAGACCAATGAAGGTCCGACAATGAGGAGGGTCAGGAGGCAGCATGGTAATAAATTCAAAGCTAAACAGGACACGTAGCACTGTGTCCAGCAGGAACTCTGAAACCTGCAATTTCCAGCTCTGGTCAGTATGTGAAGGAACCACACGAAGGGAGCATAAAAAAAAAAACAATAAAACCAACTGCAAAAGAGAAATCCATAGTGTGGTAGTGTGGAGGGAGGGGCGAGACTTGGTGGGGATGATTTGGAGGAGGAAGGAGAAGGGTAAACCAGTGGTTTACCAGAAAGTATCTGTTTCAAAGAATCCCAACTGACTTATAGTGGGCCCTGGGGCCAGAGGCTTTGCCTGTTTGGTCCTGTTTTTCTCATTTGTGAAATGAAACGTGGCTAATACTCCTTGGGGCTATTCACGAATTTTAAAAAATAGACAACCTGTGCCTAAGAGTTTCCTGCAATGTTGCAAGTTTTCAATACACTGTAGCTATTAAGATCATTTCAAGAACACATGAAACCCTCCTCTCTCAAAGCACAACCACACCTATCCAAGTATGGCAGCTCTGGAGACACCGTTGGGGCTAAGCTTGAGCTATGTGAGCAGTCAGAGTGTGTGACTGCTTTTCACACTGCCAACGGTCGGTCCAGCTGGAAGGGGCGCTGGAAATCATTTACTCCAACCTTTTCTGTAAACAGAACACTTCAGCGAGATTAAGTGTCCTGCCCAAAACTGGAATCAAATCTCAGAATTCAAAGAGCAGAGCTCCTCTTTCTGCGTCACAACTAGAAAGAAGGTCACAGGCTGAGTACCTAAGGAGCAGTTGGGAGGCTTAACACTAGTTAACACTTAACCAGGGGGACAAGTTCTGAGTGATGGTCCTAAAAGTTTACACATTATACAATTTTATAAAACATTTAACACTGAACCTAGCAGGAAGAGAAAGGGAGAATTACCTGAAATATTCTGGATGAATGCAAAGGGAAATATGATCGGCTTGGTTTTAAGGGAACATAGGAATTTTAACTGGATTAAGGAACAGGTACATTCCAGCATTTGTAACTTATACAGAGTTGCTGGAACAGAGTCTCCTACTACTCTGTGAACTCTGGATGGAAGCAACAGTTTATTTCTCTATTTCCAATACCTCGTAGTGTGAGGCACACAGTATACACTTAATTCTAATAGAATCGTACTAGAAACTGAGAAACACAGCATGAAGGACCCAACAGCAGGGCTGCAATCCAAGGTCTCTACAGACCAACCACGAGACACCTTTAGGAAGTAACATCATTTCTCTGTGCTTCAGAGTTTTCATCTGTGGACTGGGGATTATAATGGTGTGAAGATGACTACAGAGTGAGTGACTACAAGGCACTCAGAATATGCTCAGGTACATGGTAAACCATCAGTAAAAGTGAATTGTCACACTTCCATGTTATTATCAGAAAGTATAATACCACCAGAATTGGGAGAAACTTTTAAAGCAGTCATCCAATGCTGAGAGACCAGCAAAGTAACTAGTGAAGGATCCTTTTTGTGGACAATTTCCACAGAATAAATGGCCCTCAAGTCTCCTGTTTCTTAGAGGAAAAGGACTGCTCCGGGTTTCTGCTGCTGGCCTAAGGCCCAGATTGCTCTGGTAGCTATGAGACCAGGACAATTAGATAATGATTGGAGAGGAGGCCCAAGAGTACCTGCTGGTAAAGAATGCACATCATAACATCGCAATCCCTTTATCTGTAAGCAAGCGTTTATCTTAACGTCCCTGCCTGAAGATGCTCTTTCAGCTCCAAAATCCAACGGTAATCGTTCCCTCTAACAAAAAAGTCTTCTGCCTTCCAATCCTGCTGTGCAGCCTACGTGAGAGGAAAACCAGGCAAATGACGGGGGAGGGGTGACGGGAAAAACGCCCGGATGCAGAAAGATACCCTCTCAGTTCCCCCTCAGTGACTGTACGAGTTTTATTACATTAACTAGGGTCCAAGAAAACGCCTCAGGCCTTCCTGATTGTGTCCAATTACAATCTGATCAGAATAAGTAGCGGAGCTGGCTGCCCCACACTCGCCCTGGGAGCCAAGAATGAGGCAATCCGGCTGTTGCGCAGAGAACGTGACCTTGTTTTCTCGGCCAGGCCTGTCCTGTGGCACTCCCCACCCTCCCCTCCAATCTTCATAGAACTTAACATATAAATAAATAAGTAAATAAATAAATAAATAAAAACTGGTTTCCGAATCTTAGCCTCCCAAACCCAATGCTTTGGTCCAACGAGGACCAAAGTCAACTTGATTAAGGGAGAACCTGCTAAGGCATAAATCTATGAGGGCAAACCACGGATTATCCCCAAAATAATTTTCCCGAGTCTTAAAGGGAGCAAATGTACACAAGGGCCACATTTTAAGCACCTCCCAACCTACACAGCTTCGGAATACTGCTGAGTCATTCAAACGCAGGCTTCGCTTTAAGGATGCAGTCAGCTCCAAAGATGGGTACGGGCCCTGAGTATATGCGTTTTAAAAGGTCCGCAGTCAGAACGCCCGTTGCACTGGTCCTCCTCGCAGTGAAGGACGTCCTGGGTTAAGTAATTTTAGGGACCCGCGTTCTTCTGTGCCTTAAGGCAGCCATCACGACTCCCCCGCCTTCCCATATTCCTCTTTGCCCTCCCCCTTCCCGCTCCCCTGAAACTCACAGGGACCCTGTCCGGGTATTTCTTCCGGATCTTTTCTCCTTCTTTTTTCCGATACTCAAAGGGATGGTCCTCCTTATACTGGAACTTCATGATGGACCGCAGGGTTCCTAAGATCCCCGGACGGGGCCTGCCTTCCTCGCTGATGATTGCGTCTCTCCCGTCTCGCTTCCCTCCACCAAATTTCAACGGGTATCAGAATCGCTACGGAGATAGAAGCTCGGGACGCCACGCAGCTTGGCAGAGCCTTCGGAAGGGATCTCGGATCCTACCCTCTGCAGGTTAGGGGTGTCCAGGTGAAGAATTTCCGGTGGCTTTTCCAGAGAGCCTGGGAACACAAAAACAACAAGGCGGTGCCTCGGTGTGGTGACGTCACTACGCCCCACCCTTCGCCCCGCCCCCAGCGCTCCGGACCTTGGGGGACCCCGGGGGCAGACACACTGTGGGTTTCGGTGTGTTCTCTTCCTATCTAACCTTTTCGCCCAATAGAGTTCATTGTAAACGGAAACAGTTTTTACTTCTTATTTTATGAAAAATGGAACGTTAAAGATGGTTTTAAAACAAAACATACGTTCTAACGATGTCTTCTTCCCTCTCCCTCGCTTTTTGTTGGTTTGGCCCAAAAACAAACTTACGTGGAGAAAATCGAGGTTTTTCCAGCGGCTTGGGATCTGGAATCTGGGGAAAGAGGGATTGAGGGTCCAGGGGTTCCTTAGGCCAGTGCGGAAATGAGCCGTGCTTGCGTTTTGCCCCTTGCTCCTTCAATTGCAACAGCCTGGCACTTCGGAAACTAGGCTGGCTTCATTCGACCGTGACCCCTCCTTCACCTGGTAGGCGTCATTTTGTTTGGGCCCGTGCTTCAGTTTGCTCCTGGAACAGGAACAGAAACAAACCATGACTCAGGAACTCGAGGAGACTGTTAGGCGAAGGACACCAGATGTAATCAAGGTCCAGAGAATGGGTGTCTGCCATGACTACTAAGGGCTTCGAGCATGCTCAAATATAGAAATGATGCACTTTCTCCTATTATCTCAGAAGTTGGGCCTGTCTTATGGAAAAGAAAATATAAAGAGATTTAAGTGATTAATTCAGTAGTTTTTCTCACACGTTCTTTTTTCTTAGGCAAAAATTAACAAGAAGAATAGTACTACTGGTTGCGTCCCCAGTGTGAATAGAAAACACCCCCGGAAAGGGTGGTGGGCCAGCGTCCAGTATTGCTGCCGTTTGGCCATCCCTTTACCTCATCAAAAGCAAAGGGTCTAAGGCCTTTCCAACCACTGTTAATGGCAGTGATTCCAGGGACCTACTGGGGAAGAGTAGCAGAAATTGTGAAAGATTAAAGAGGGATGAATAAGGGCTGCTTTGCCCAGAATAAGTTTAAGGAGTTCTGACAACTATGTGAGACAAAGAGCAGCCCCTGGCGCTCACCTTGTATCAAGTTCCCAGGGTCTCTGATTTTAAAAATAAAGCCACAAAATAAAAGAAAGTAAGTTGCGTTATTGAAACAAGAAAAATGAATTGCATAGCCATACCTCTTGATGGCACCTTTCAATTCTTTTTATGTGTGGAAATCCAACAGTTACTTTATCACATTATATGTTTATATTTTTTAGTTCTAATTTTCAATTTTAAAAAATGTAGTTTATTTTAGCTTTGACCCAATTATACAAAATCTTTCAAAGAGGTACTTTACACCCAGTTGAGAAAAATAATTACAATGGAGATTGGTATTTTAAGACTGTTGTTTTCTGATCAATTCTACTGGAAATAAATCATAGCTAGTTAAAATGCTGGTTTTAACTTTTATTTTAAAAAACACCTAAGCACAGTGGCAATTTATACATGAAAAGTCATTTGGAGATTAAATTTCAGTTACTCTTTCTGCCTCAGGTCTCTTCAAAATACTCAATCTGTCAACTTCTAAAGTTTGCTATCATTATTTTCAACTTGACATTTAAAATAATATACAGAAGACAACTTTATAAATTACCACATTCAGTCAGATAAAATATTTCAAAATTCCTTTTATAACCAGATTAAAAAAAAAAACAATATTAAAAAGCTCACATTTCAGGAACTCTCATTCATTGCTGATGGAAACGGAAAATGGTAGAGCCAGTTTGGAAGACACTTTTGTGATTTCTTAGAAAACTAAACATACTCTTACAAGCAATCATCCTCTTTCATATTTACCCAAAGAGCTTGGATACTCCTGTCCACATAAAAACCTGCACATGGATGTTTTAAGCACATTCATTTATAAGTGCCCAAACTTCAAAGCAATCAAGATGTCCTTCAGTAGGTGAATGGACCTTGGCCCCAACCCACAGATGGGAGGAATATTAGAGAATTTATGAGCATGTTTTAAAACCACCACTATTATTCAAACTCATTCTTCTTTTTTAAAAAAAAATTTCATTTTTTTTTAGAGACAGGGGAAGGGAGAGAGGAAGAGAGGAAGAGAAACATCGATCAATGTGTGAGACATAAATCAATTGCTTGCCTCTTGCATGCCCCCAGCTGGGGACCTGGCCTGCAACCCAGGCATGTGCCCTGACCAGGAATCAAACGGGTGACCTTTTGGTTTTTGGGCCAACGTTCAATCCACTGAGCCACACCAGCCAGGGAAAACCCATTCTTAATTATTCTTTGATTTTTGTGTTCATTGTTTCTAAGAGAGAGAGAGCGCGAGCTAGCCCCCTGAAGCCAGACTAAATATAATGTAATCATATTTCATGTGTTATTTCTTTTCTTTCATGTGTCAATATCACGCAATGATGATAGATTCTCTGTAGTCTTTGGGGGAAAGTCAGTAGAAACATTATAATAAAGGTGAGGAGGTTTCCTAGAAAACAAAATAATAAGACAAAGAGATGGAAAGGGGGCAAAGGATGTAAATTAGAGGTTGAACATTCAAATTCTAGAAGTCTCAGAGAGAGAGAATTCAGAAAATGGTTAAGGGAGGTCAGATTTTATTTATAACAGCTAGTTATGCCTTAAAAATCCCAAGGGAAAATGTTTCTTCTTAGAATTTTGTCACAAACCAATCTATCATTTAAAGTATGAAGGTAGCACAAGACATTCCTTAGACATGGAAACGCTCCAAAAATTCATTTCTTGTGCATCTGTTTTCAGAAAACACCTGAAAAATAAGAAACTAAACTAAGAAAGAAAAAGACATGGGACATAGAAACAGGATTGAACACACGATGAGGATAATCTCCAACGTAGTGTAAGTGGCCGACAGTTCTTAATGTTTTAATTTACAAGCTTTATGAATAGTATGATATATTAACCCCTATAATCCTCACATAAAATAGTGTAATGTATATTTACTCATTTCGTCCTTATTTTACGACAAGAAATTGAAGCATAGAATGATTAAGTAACTACACCATTCTTGGACTAGTAGTAAGGGGGAAAAACAAAATTTTAACTCATAAACCCTGCTTCCCATTATACTCATCTAATCAAAATGGTGATATAACTATATATAGAATCTAGGAGGGTACAAAAAAGGTTCGGATGTGTCATGGTATTTTAGGGGTTCAGAAGAAGCCACCCCAAGTTATGCCTCAGTGGTGTGCAGATTACTTTGAGTTAAAGGTGATATATAAAGAACTTATACAACTCAATACCAGGAAGACAAGCAATCCAATTAAAAATGGGTAAAGGACCTGAATAGACATTTCTCCAGAGAGGACATACAGATGGCCAATAGATATATGAAAATGTGTTCGACCTCACTAATTATCAGAGAGATGCAAATTAAAACCACAATGAGATATCACCTCACACCTTCCAGAATGGCCATCATCAATAAGTTAACAAACAACCTAGTGCTAGCAAGGATGTAAAGAAAAGGGAACCCTCATCCACTGTTGGTGGGGATGCAGGCTGGTGCAGCCATTATGGCAAACTATGGAGTTTACTCAAAAAATTAAAAATGAAACTGCCTTTTGACTCAGTAACCCCACCTTTGGGAATATATCCTAAGTATCCGAAAACACCAATTGGAAAGGATATATGCACCCCCATGTTCATTGCAGTGTTAATTGCAATAGCAAGATTTGGAAACAGCCCAGGTGCCCATCAGTAGAAGAATGGATAAAAAAGCTGTGGTACATTTACCCAATGGAATACTATGTGGACATAAAATAGAAGGAAATCTTACCTTTTGCAACAGCACAGATGGGCCTGAAGATTATTATGCTAAGTGAAATAAGCCTGTCAGAGAAAGACAAACACCATACGTTCTCACTTATATGTGGAATCTAAAAACAAAATAAACTGACAAACAAAATAGAGATAGAGGCATGGATACAAGGAACAAACTGAGAGCTGTCAAAGGAGGGGGTGGGAAATGGGTGAAAGAGATGAAGGGATTAACCGAATAACATATGTACATAACACATAGACACAGACAACAATGTGGCCATAGCCAGAGGAAAAGGCAGGCGTGGGCTGGATGGAGGAGGGCAAAGGGAGTAGGAAGGATGGGGGTGGAAACAGACTGCTTGGGACGATGGGCACACGATGCAGTGTGCAGATGATGCTTTATTGAGTTGTACATTTGAAACCTGTATGGTTTTGCAAATCAATATTACTTCAGTAAATTCAATTTAAAAAAATAAAAAGCTTAGACTCAGGAGAAGTTCCTTCCCCTGCCCCCTACTTTGACTACAGGGAGGAATTTGAGCTAAACCTTATCCATAAAAGAATATCAGACAGAACTTTTTTGACCTATCTGTACATCAGGACAAACTGCTATTGACTGAATATCTGCTCTTCTTATCCTGCAATGACCTTTGGAAGCCCCAAAGTCAGCTTATCTCAATCCTAGCTCAGGAGGTCTCGCATACCTCAGCCTCCTTTCTTTCCCTGAACCTCTCATGTATGCAAGGTCTCTAACTTGCGCATGTATGTGTGGTTCCTATGCACAGCAAATTAAATTAATTTTTCTCTTGTCAATCTGCTTCCTATTGATTTGATTATTTGGGCCAGCCAAAAGAACCAGAGGAGGAAAAGAATTTTTTCCATTTTCTACAGTAGCAAAGGTAGGAATCATCGTAATTAAAAATGGCTAAATATTCATCTTTTATAATGGCAAGTTAATAGATGATGCTGCAAACTGAAAATAAAAATCAAGAATAGCAGCATATGCAGAGTATTTGGAGAAATGTAAATTTTACAAAATCATTTAAAAAGTAGTTTTTGTAAGACTGTGTGGTGGGAAGGTGCTCCATATTCATTTGATTTAAAAAGAATAAAAATTAAATTTAAAAATAAGAGCAAAATGTTTTTCCTTTTGTTGTTTGAAGTCCAAGGAAATTGAGTATAAAACCAGCTCAGACAGTCAGCTCCCTGCAAAGTGTATCGCTTCTCTGCAATTCAGCCTCCAATGGTGATAAAAGAGAGCACAGTTTACAGAATTTAATGGTGCACTGTAAGCATTCGATTGGTAATGTTACTTAACACTTATTTGATTTTCAATGAACTTTTGTCCCCTTTGAATTGGATTTGCATTTATCTACTTTGGTATTTACTGAGTTTGAATGTATAAATCGTTTGGGAGAGGGAAAAGGGTAGTACTCAGCATTACCACCTATACTAATTAGTGTTAACATCACAGGGTGGAGCAAATTCTTCGTGCAACAGGGGAGTATAGGAGAAATCCTGTACAGACCACTTTGATATACAAATGGGGACTCAAGAAAGGTCTATCCTTGGCTGGTGGGGTTCAGAGGATTTAGCACCGGTCTATGAACTGAAAGGCTGCTGGTTTGATTCCCAGTCAGCGCACATGTCTGGGTTGTGGACCAGGTCCCCAGTTGGGGGTGTGGGAGAAGTGACCTATCAGTGTTTTTCTCCCTCCTTTCCCATCTCTCTGAAGATAAATTAAAATGAAAGGTCTAGATACTTGGAACATTGGTATCATTGGTCAAACAAGGACTGCAATAACTAAAAGGCAACATTAACAATTAAAGGATGAGTATTGTGGAGCTGAAATAAAGAGGAGAAGTGTTAAATTTAACCTGCCTTTTTTTTCATAACTTTGCCTATAATGGCTTTTAGGAAAGAAGTTAAAGTATTGTCTGTGGGGTATCTCAGTGGCCATAATGGCCTCCCCATCTTCTACATCTCACTTGTCTTATTCATCCTCTCCTGACAGCCAAGCGTCTTACAAGTCCCATGATCTCCTTCCCTCTTCAAAAACTTAACAATGGCTTTCATATTGTAGAGGATAATGATCAAACTACTTAAGCTCCTGTGTAATGCTTTCCATAAAAATGTCAACCTATCTCACCTAATTCATTCTTATTATACCCTTCTTAAAATTTTTAACACTCTCCATGATTCATAATATCATTACTTCTATTTTTGCTCAAAGATAGAGTATGCTCTTATACTGTTTATTTGGTGTTTAAAATTCTATCATCCATCAGGCTTCAACTCAGCTAATACCACTTTCACAATACCCTTTCCAAACTCTAAAAATCAAGAGGAATTCCGAGGTAGGAAACAGTGTAATTCTGGCTTCACCAAGGTGAAGGTGCCAATAGAACACTGGCCAACATTACTCAGAGACAGCATGCAAAAATATTTTCCACAGATGAACTCTCAGTGTGTCTTGGACTGTCCATAAATCACTGGAATTGTTTTCCCAGTCAGTCAGCCCGCTCAAGGGCAGACTTCCCATCATGGCCTCCCTATTACCTTCCAGCCAAGCTGTTTACCCAGGGAAAAGAAAACATAGCTGGCTGTTCCCAGGCTCTGCAATTTTTCTTGCTTGTCTCTTAAACTGGTTACATAAATCCCATTTCTGCTTTATCTCCATATGCCTATGTATAAGTAAACTTAAATGTGTTAATCAGACCCTCTAATAAAAGTGTATAGGCTACACCCCTAAGACCAACTCAAGCCTCCAAACCACGGATAAAAGCATGCATCAGAGCTCAATCTTCTCTCAGATTCACCTTTCGCCACAGGAGAAAAGGAGAACCTGTATTTTCCTGGGGAAACTAGCATGCCACGATCATTCTGGGGTCTCCAGACATGTAGATATTGATACTTCTGGGTACTGTTATCACACTTGGTACAATCCAGATTGTTTTTAGAAGTTTCAGTTCGGGCATGTATAAAGTGATTGAAAAGGTGGGATTTCTGGTCAGTTTGTTTGTTTTCCCAGTGCAATACCCCTATGTTCATAGCAATGCTATTTATAATAGCCATGTGCTGGAGACAGCCAAAGTTCCCATCAGTAGACAAGTGGAACAAAAACCTGTGGTACATTTACACAAAGGAATGCTATGCAGGAAAAAGAAAGAAGGAACTCCTACCTTCTGGACAGCATGGATGGAACTGGAGAATATTATGCTAAGTGAAATAAGCCAGTAGGTGAGAGAAAAATACCATATAATCTCACCTGTAAGAGAAATCTAATGAACAAAATAAACTAATGAACAAAATAGAACCACAGGCATGGAAACATGGAACAGACTGACAGTGACCAGAAGGGAGAGGGGAGGGGATAATAGTGGAACGAAGAGGAAGAAACTAGTTAAAGAGCACGTATGAATGGCCCATGGACATGGACAATGGTGTGGGAATTGGCTGTGGGAGTGGGGGTTGGGATAGGCAGAAGAGGGCAATGGGTGAAAATTGGGACAATAGTAATAGAATAACAATTAAAAAATCTTTTTTAAAAACTTCATTATGGTAGCAGAATCTTTAGCATTTTAGAATTAAAGTTAGAAGTGAAGGATTCTAACAACATTAACCTATTCATTCCAAAGACATTAGCAGTTAAATGTATTTATTAAAAGCACTATTTTTAAAAGTTGCAACTAGCATGTCTTATATGTTCATTATTCCTTTCCCTTTCAGGTGGTAAATGATGAAGTCACAGAGCTCCAAGGACTTGCTTGGTGCTGTTAGGAACATTAGGATGCATAGGTTCTTTTGGATTGGTGTTTCAGGGTTCTTAGGGTGTAATCCCAGCAGTGGAACTGTCAGGTCAAAAGGCAGTTCCATTTTTAGTTTTCTGAGGAAATTCCGTACTGTTTTCCACAGTGGCTGCACCAGTCTGCAATCCCACCAACAGTGCACCAGGGTTCTCTTTTCTCCACATCCTCTCCAACTCTTGTTTGTTGATTTGTTTATGATGGACATTTTGACTTGTGTGAAGTGGTGTCTCATTTTAGTTTTAATTTGCATCCTCTGATGGCTAGTGGTGCTGAGTATCCTTTCATATATCTCTGAGCCCTCTGTTTGTCCTCTTTGGAGAAGTGTCTGTTCAAGACCTTTGCCCATTTTTTAATTGGGTTGTTTGTCTTCCTAGAGTGAGTCGTGTGAGTTCTTCCTGTATTTTGGACATCAAATCCTTGTCCGAGATATCATTGGCAAATATGTTTTCCCATATGGTTGGTTCTCTTTTCATTTTAATGCTGTAATCTTTAGCCGTGCAAAAGCTTTTTATTTTGATGGGATCCTATTTGTTTATTCTTTCCTTTATGTCCCTTGCTCTAGGGGACATATCATTGAAAATATTGCTGCATGAAATATCTGAGATTTTCCTGCCTATGTTCTCTTCTAAGACTTAGCCAAGAGTTGGAGGCAACCTAAATGGCCATCAGTAAATGAATGGATCAGAAAACTATGGCACATTTACACAATGGAATACTAAGCAGAAGAAAGAAAGAAGGAGCTCCTATTTGCAATAGCATGGATGGAACTGGCGAGCATTCTGTTAAGCAAAATAAACCAGGCAGTGAAAGACAAATACCATATAATCTCACCTATAAGTGAAACCTAATCAAAAAACAAACAAGCAAGCAAAATGTAACTAGAGACATTGAAATTAAGAGCAATTGAAAAATCCAAAAGAAACTATGCATCCCTATGTTTATAGCAGCACAATTTACAATAGCCAAGTGTTGGAAGCAACCTAGATGCCCATCAGTAAATGAATGGATCAAAAAACTGTGGTACATTTATACAATGGAATTCTATGCAGCAGAAAGAAAGAAGGAGCTCATACCCTATGAAACAGCATGGATGAAACTTGAGAGCATCATGCTAAGCGAAGTAAGCCAGGCAGTGAAAGATAAATACCATATGATCTCACCTTTAACAGGAACCTAATCAACAAAACAAACAAACAAGCATAATATAACCAAAGACATGGAAACTGGGAACATGCTGAAAGTCACCAGAGGGGAGAGGGGAGGGAATTTCAGGGGAAAAGGGGAAGGATTTACAGGAACAAGTATAAAGGACACATGGACAAAAACTATGGGGGGGGGGTGGAAATGGGAGGGAGGTGGGGAGGGCTGGGGTGGTGGGTTCAGGTGAGAATAAAAGACAGAAAACTGTACAAGATCAACAATGAAAATAAAAATTAAAAAAAAAAAAAGAGCAATTGACAGTAACCAGAGGGGAGGTAGGAGGAGATAGTAGCGGGGAAGGGGGAATGGATTTCAGGAACATCTATGAAAAGACATGGGAAAAACCAAAGCTTGGTAGGTACAAGGGTAAGAAGTGGGGATGGCTAGGATTGGGGGGACTGGTGGGAAGAAAATGGAGACAACTGTACTTGAACAACAATAAAAAATGTGGGAAAAAATAAAAGAATAGCTTGAGTGTTTCAAAAAATTTCAAAAAAATTAACTTGCTTAATACAAATTATGAAGAGAAAAAACATATTTGTGGGGCAATTAACATCCAACTTCCTAGGGTACCACTCAATGGAGAAAATGATACCCACTGGAAAGAAGCATAATTTGACCACTGCTGTGAAAATATGCACTATTCATTCCCTGCTTATGTTTTTTCCACTTCTGACCCTTTCTATCACAAGCAGGACATTTTTGTTGTCAAAGATAGTGTAGTGTATTAAGGACACAAAGAAAAGAAACCAGAGTCAGTCTTTTATAGTTAGTTATTCCCTATTTGCATTTCAATATATTTTTAGAATCTTTTCTCCTTCAATAGAATGACTATTGTATAGATTCAATATGTAAAGTAATAAAAGGATATTTAATTTAAATACATCTTTTAAATCAAATACATGTTCACACTTTATTTGAATTGTGTGCCTACAATTGAAAGCAATACTTTTAATGTACTTTCAAAGAAGCACAGGAAAATAAATCTCATCAAGCAATTTAAGACATATATAGATATCTGCGATAGATTTTTAAAATTTGAATTCTTTCTTTTGTTTCCCTTGCCTAGGGAAGCATAGCAGAAACAATACTGCCGTGAGCAATGTGTCCGAGAGGTAACTGCCTGTGCTGTCTCCTAGGGTTTTTATGGTTTGGGGTCTAACATGTAAGTCTTTGATGCATTTTGAATTTATTCTTGTGTGTGGTGTAAGAAGGTGTTCTAGTTTCATTTGTATACACGTATCTGTCCAATTTTCCCAACCATTTATTGAATAAACTGTCATTAGCCCATTGTACATGCTTGCTTCCTCTGTCTAATATTAACTGACCATAATGGTGTGGGTTTCCTTCGGGGACTCTATTTTGATCCATGGACATCTGTGGCTGTTTTGATGCCAGTTCCATGTTGTTTGCTTTACGAGGGCCTTGTAGTATAGTTTGACATTACATACCGTGATTTCTCCAACTTTGCTCTTCCTCAAGATCACTGCTGCTATTCAGGGCATTTTGTGGTTCCATATACATTTTTGAAATACTATTTCTAGTTCTGTGAAATACATCACTGGTGTCTTGATAGGAATGACATTGAATCTGAAGTTTTTTTGGGTATTATAGACATTTTACTGGTGTTAATTCCTCCTATTCATGAACATGGTAGGTGCTTCCACTTATTTGTATCTCCTTTGATTTCCTTCTTCAGAGCTTCATAATTTCTGAGTACAGGTCTTTTATATCCTTGGTGAGATTTTTTTCTTAGGTATTTTATTTATTTTGATGCAACTGCAAATGGTATTGTTTTCTTAGCTTCCCCTTCTGCTGGTTCATTTTTGGTGTATATAAATGCAACTGATTTTGGTATATCTATTCTTTATCCTGCTAGCTCACCGAATTCAGTGATCAGTTCTAGCAGTTTTTTGTAGAATCTTTAGGATCTCTATATACAGTATCCTGTGATTTTCACATATACTTGTCTACTTGTTGAAATCACATGTGTGTGGTCTAACAGGTGGGATCCTGGATGCAGAGAGTTGTGCCACCTGCCCCAGGTGAGAGGACCCCTGAGGTCCTCATCTGTTGGCACCCACTCTAGCAGCTGCTCAGCCTCCCTCATCCATGCGGACCTGGATTGGTGGGTCCTATCCCCTCTCCATGGATATTAGTGGTTTTACCAGTTCCCAGCTGTTTCATCAGTGCTCTGATGGGTAGTCTGGAAAACACATCTGTGGAAAACTGTACAAGAATTTCTGTGGGGTAGCCCCCTAGGGTGAGCACTGCCCTTCGAAACGTGCACAGGCCCTGCACACTGTTCTCCCAGAGGAGGCGCCTTTCCCTTTTTCTCTGCAGGGATCTGCTGGGGCCTCTGCTCCCTCACTCTGTGCCCGGGGCTGGTTGCCGCCAGACCAGGAGCCTGCCAATCTGATGGGGACAGTGCTCTTTCCCGAGTGTTGACAGTGTGTGGGTCCCCATCCGGGAGGTCAGGAACCTGTGACAGGTGATGGCGTGAGCACTGCCTCTCGCTGGAAGTGCATGTGCTTGCCCCTCACCCCTTTGGAGAACACAGACTTTCGAGAGTTTGCCGCATGACAGGGATGTTGAAACTTTCCCTGGCCTTGGGGTGTGACAAATGTTTTCCAACCCATGGTTCGTGTTTCCAGAATTCTGCATTTTTCTAGTTTTTGTTTGGGGTACAGGAAGAGCCAACCATTCCCTGACTGGCTTCTGGCCTTGCAGACACAATTAGCAAAGAGGTCTCTACCTGGGCACTATGCACAAATTACCGAAAGATCTTCATTTTTGTTTTTACATCTGATCTCTAATCTCTCAGAGATTTCCTTTTCAAATAACCAAAATGCTATTTCAGATATAAACAAACACACACGTGTGGGCAGACACAAAGAGGCACCCAATGTAAGAGTCCATTTATAGGAAATGTCCAGAACCGGTGAAGGAGCAGAGGCAGGAAGCAGATCGGGGTTGCCAGGGATGGGGGGAGCAGGGAGCGAGTACCTTTGGTGCAGGGTTTCCTTTCGGGGAGACGGACACCCTGCAACTAGACAGCGGTGACACTGGCACAGCATCATGAAGGTAATCATGCTCAGGAATGGCACAATTCACAATACAAACAATAACTTTTATTTATAACAAAATGAATCACACCATGGAAAAATGAAGGACAGAGAAAGAAGAAAAGATGAAGCCCCCGAGCCCCCAAAGAATAATAATGAAATATAGCACTGAATCAGGCCACGGAGAAAAAATAAAACATAGCAATAAAAGAAAAATGAAAGGTAAAAGTTAAGGAATGGAGGTAAAACAAATTCTTCTGATGGGAGAGAGAGAGCAGGGTCAACACATAGCTCTAGAGCTGACCCTGATGCATTTTCCAGAGGCAGCCCCTCCTCTGGGGCAGGAACCAGAGCAGGTTGGAGGGATGGCTCTTCAGGCAGGGCTGGTGGGGCCTCAGTCAGGTCAGGAGGTGCTGCACAAGCAGGCCTGGGCTCCAGAGCTGCGACTGGAGCAGCTGCTAGAGGCAACATGACCTCTGGAGGTGCATACCCTCCAGGTCTGCAGCACCTGCCTCGCTGGTCTGCTCCTGCATTGGGCTCCCCAGCATATACAACAGGTGTTAAAGCAGGATCCAGCCTGCCTCCTGGCCTCGTGCTGAAGTTGCAAGAGGAGAAAAGGTCACTCACATGCCTGCGTTTCCATGTGCCCCCACAGACAGACAGAACACAGCCAGAGCCTTCCAGAGCAGCTGCAGCCAAGGACCGGCCCCAGGATGACCTCCCCACCAGGAGTCCAGCGGATAGGTGCTCTGAGGCCAGTCTTTGCTCCTGGTCAACTCCTGCAGGTGCTCCCTAAGTGTCTGGCACTGACCCAACCCCATCAGCACACATCAACCGCCCTTCTCATACCAACCCCACCTTCCCTGCCTTTTCATACTTGGGCTCTGCCTCCTTGGGCTCCAGGTCATCTGGCTCAGTTCATTTAACAGGGGCACCATGTTCCAGGTTGCAGTTGGAAATCAAGAGCTGCCTGGAGATCCTGGGGGCCTTTGGAGGAGGAATCCTCCTCTGTCCATCCAGGGCTCCTCATTTCTCAGACCCCCAGGTGGCCACAGTCACTTCTGGCCTGCTCTGGCCCTTGCTGCTGTGGCACACCTGCCCGTCACTGGTGGAGACAGGGCCAGGGTGTTCCTCAACCAGCTGCTGCACCTCCAGCAGCCTGGGAGGCGGGCAGACAACAAGAAGACAGCCTGTGGTGCAAATGTCTCTAGCAAAGAGAGTTGGATAGGGGAAGTCTTAGAATGTTCCTGTTCGGGGTAGTAAGGTCATTGGTCATTAGGGAGTGAGGTGATTGCTCTTGTCTGAGTAGATGCTTGGGGTAAGGGACCTGGGCAGTGACCTCACAACAGTGCCCGCCAGAATTTGTGACCCTGGTAACTGGGCAGCCATGTTCTAAAGCTGCCCCTACCCTGATCATTTGATTAGGGATATTTCAACAGTAAGGATGTTCTGCTGCTGTACGGGGACATCCCGAGACACTGCCTCCATGGCCTCACAAGAGGAGGCAGTGAGGAGAAAAGCAGATGCTGCAGATGGAGGGCTTACAGCAGACATCTGTGGCCCTTTTCACGGCAAAATACAGAGGTAAAGGAGGGGGGTCCAGGGTGGTTTTGTTTGGGCCAGGCCACCACTCAGATGGCACCTGAGCAGCTGTAAGGCACCTACTTGTGTGAGTGTGTGTTTAAGGGGCTTCACGTGGGTAGGCCTGCCCCAAGCAGGAGCTGATGAGAACACTGGCAGGCCACTCATGCCCACACACCAGGTCAAGCCAGGATGGGTAGATGTGGAGTATGGATGGGGTCCTCTGCACGAGGTTTATCCGGAGCCCTGGAGGTAAATCTAACTTTCCTGGTGGAGGTCTGTGCAAACACAGGGCTGGGCCTGAGCTGAAGCGGAAAGTCCAGTGGGAAGCAGCAGCAGTGACTAGGTCCGGGTAGGTCTACAGGCCTCCCAGCTGGCTACCAGTCACTGTCATTACAGACTTCAACCACCGATCTACAGAAACAGGCAATGGAAGAAGAAGCAGGGCCCAGCTCCTCCATCAAGAGCAAACAGCTCCAAACCAAGGACACCCAAGGTAACCCGGAAATTCCTGTCACCATCCAGGATTCTGGGAACCCAGGGCCCTTTCATAGACAAAAAAGAACATGTTTCCTGAAACTGCCCAGGCTCCACAGAAAGAAGGTTACAGACTCACAATGGAGCAACTTGCCTACAGGAAAAAAAGGGGGAGGGGGCCAGATGACCTTGAATCCAAAGAGACAGAGTCAAAGGGTGAAAAGGTGACGGAGGTAGGGGTGCACAGGAGTACAGCGGGTGAATCATGGTGAGGAGAACAGGTCAGAGAAAAAATGAACACTAACATACAGGACCAAAAACCAAAGAATGCCTAGAAACAATTAACTACTAAACCTTCCACCTAAAGGACATCTGAGGTGGGGCTGCTAAACAGCATCTCTGGACGGCTCTGAATCTGTCCATGTTTCTGTGGCCATTGGGATGTAGGCCTGCAAGTGATAACTTCTCCTCTCGCAACTGCAGCCCCTGGACACATTGAAAGGCTGAAGAGCGACGAACTCAACCCTCTCACCACTGGTGAGAGGCAGGGTGCACCATCCACCCTGGGCTCACTCACGGCTGTAGTCATGGGCTACAGACAACCAGCTGGGGATCCAGGACTTCCGACCGACCACAATGAGCTCAAGAGTCGAAGTCTCAGGGCATCATGCAAAAAATAAGAACTCTTTGGCAAAGGTGGAGCAGGCTGCTTCCCCTCCTGATGTCATAACAGAAGAGAAAGAGAGACAGGAGTCCAGCTCGAAAGGTTAGAGTTGGGGCAAGTTCTTTGTGGAATGGTGGAGTGGGTGACCAGCTTAACAAGAAGTATAGGTGCCAGACACACAGCAAGTGCGTGAGCTGGTGGGCTGGGGCAAAGACAGACCTCAGCCTAAGAAATCTGCTGGAATGTGTGCAGTGTAATATCACTAGCAGCCTCTACGAAGGCTCTGATTATGTTTTCACTTTTCAGGGCCACGGGGATGTAGATATGCAAGAGATAACTTCTCTCGAAATATAGCCCCTGGCAACATTGAAAGGCCGGAGAGTAAAGAACATAGCCTCATCAGCACTGGTAAGGGGCAGGGTGCACCATCTCCCCAGGGCTCACTCAAGGCTGCTGTTATGGGCTGGGGACACTCATCTCAGGAACCAGGATCCTTGACCAACCAGGATATGCCCCAGACGTCGAAATCATGGAAGCATTGTGCAAAACTGAAGACCTTTTCCGCCAAGGTGGAGGAGGCTGCTTCCCCTCCTGATTCCCTAAAAAATAGCAAAAGACACAGAAGTCTGGATTGAAAGGTGAGAGTTGAGGCGAGATCCTTCTGTGATGGTGAAGATGTGGGTGGCCACCTTATTGGGAAGACTAGGTACCAGATACACAGCAAGAGCGCGAGAACCAGTGGGCAGGGGCAAAGGCAGACTTAGCCAAGAACTCTGCTGTATACCTGCAGTGTGGTGTGCTAGGGGGTAATATCACTAGCAGCCACTAGGAAGGCCTGGGAAGTGTTCTCTTTTTGCTGGGCCATTGAGATGTAGTCATGAAGATGATAACTTGTCTTCTTGTAACTGCAGCTGCTAAACACATTAAAAGGTTGAGGAGTGAAGAACGCAGCACCATCACTGCTGGTGAGTAGCTGGGTGAACCATCTCCCCAGGGCTCAATGAAGACTGCTGTCATGAGTTGCGGACACTCATCAGAGGAATCAGGACCCTTGACCAACCATGATATTCTGCACACGTCTAAGTCTCAGGGCTGTTGTGCAAAAAAAGAAGATCTTTTTGGCTATGGAGGTGCAAGCTTCTTCCCCTCTTTATGCCATATCAAAAGACCAGGAGACACAGGATTCCAGGTAGAAAGGTGAGAGCTGGGGTGAGGTCCTTGTGTGATGGTGAATGAGTAGGTGGGCAACTTATTGGGAAGAGTGTGTGCCAGACACACAGTGAGACCTCAAGCTGGTGGACAGGGGCAAAGACAAAACTCAGCCTAAGAAATAGGCCTGAACGTCCATGGGAAGATGTCCTGTGGGGAAACGCCATGACCAGTCACTCCAGAAGTCTCGGGGTGTGTTCTCTGTTTGTTGGATCACTGGGATGTAGGCAGGCAATTGATAACTTCTCCTCTTGCAAATGCAGCCCCCGAACATGTTGAAAGGCCAAAGAGAGAAGAACACAGCCCTTGCACAGCTGGTGAGGCACAGGGTGAACTGTCCACACAGGGCTCATTCAAGGCTGCTGTCATAAGCTGCAGACACCCATCTCAGGAATCAGTTCCTTCAACAACCACTATATGCACCAGAAGTAGAAATCTCGGGGGTGCTGTGCAAAAAAGAAAACCTTTTTGTCCAAGGTGGAGCAGTCTGTTTCCCCTCCTGATGCCCTAAGAGAACAGCAACAGACACAGGGGTCCCGGGTGAAAGGTTAGAGTTCAGGCGAGGTCCTTGTGTGATGGTGAAGGAGTGGGTGACCAGCTTATCAGGAAGAGTCCGTGACAGACACACAGTGAGAGATCCAGCCACTGAACAGGGGCAAAGACAGACCTCAGCCAAGAAATCTGCTGTATACCTGAGGTATGGTGTCCTGGGGGCTAGTATCACCAGCAGCCACTAAGAAGACTTCAGGTGGGCGCTCTTTTGGCGGGCCATTGGGATGTAGGCATACAAGTGATAACTTCTCCTCTCACAACTGCAACCCCTAGGCAGATTGAAAGGTTGAAGGCTGAAGAACCCAGTACCCTCATCACTAGTGAGCGGCAGGAGGAACCATCCACCCAGGGTTCACTCAAGGTCGCTGTCATGGGCTGTGGACACCCAACTCAGGAACCAGGACTCTCAGCCAACCACGATACATCGCACACGTTGAAGTCTAGAGAGGTTTGTGCAAAAAAGAAGACCTTTTTGGCCAAGATGGGGAAGGCTGATTCCCCTCCTTGTACCATATCGGAAGACTGGGAGACACAGGATTCCGGGTCGAAAGTGACAGTTGAGTCCAGTTGATTGTGTAATGGTGAAGGAGTGGGTGGCCAGCTTTCAGGAAGGGTACGTGCCACACACACAGTAAGTGCTTGAGCTGGTGGCTAGGGCAAAGACAGATCAGCCTAAGAAATCTGCTGGAATATGTGCGGAGTGGTGTCCTCAGGGGGTAATATTGTTAGCAGCCTCTACAAAGGCACCAATTGTGTTTTCTGTTTGTGGGGCCATAGGGTTGTACCTATGCAATTGATAACTTCTCCTCTCAAAATATAGCCCCTGGCAACATTGAAAGGCCAAAGAGTGAAGAACCCAGCCTGCTCGCTGCCGGTGAGGGGCGGGGTGCACCATCCACCCAGGGCTCACTCAGGCTGCTATCATGGGCTGTGGAAATCTATTTAAGGAACCAGGACCCTCAACTGACCACGATATGCCCCAGACATCAAAGTCTCAGGGGCTTTGTCAAAAAAAAGAAGATTTTTTTGGCCAAGGTGGTAAAGGCTGCTTCCCCTCCTTATGCCATATCACAAGAGCAAAAGACACTGGATTCTGGGTTGAAAGGTGAGAGTTGGGGCAAGGTCCTTTTGTGATGGGGAAGGAGCAGAAGCCAGCTTATCAGGTCGAGTGGGTCCAGACCTAGCAAGAATTTGAGCCAGTGGCAGGAGCAAAGAGAACTCATCCTATGAAATAGGCTGGAACGTCCATGGGAGGATATACTGTTGGGAAACATCATGACCAGTCACTCTAGAAGTCTCAGGGTGTGTTCTCTGTTGGACCATTGGGATGTAGGTATGCAATTGATAACTTCTCCTCCCCCATGTGCAGCCCCTGGACTAATTGAAAGGCCGAAGAGTGAAGAACCCAGTCTCCTCACAGCTGGTGAAGGACAGGGTGCACTGTCTCCCCAGGGCTCACTCAAGGCTGCTGTCATGAGCTGCAGACACCCATCTCAGGAACCAGGACCATCACGACTGACCATGACATGCCCCAGACATCAAAGTCTCAGGGGGCATTGTCGAAAAAAGAAGACCTTTTCGGCCAAGGTGGTGAAGGCTGCTTGCCCTCCTGCTGCCTTATCAGAAGACCAGGAAACACGAGTTTCCGGGTTGAAAGGTGAAAGTTGGGGTGAGGTCCATGTGTGATAATGAAGGTGTGAGTGCCCAGCTTATCAGGAAGAGTATGTGCCAGACACACAGAGAGAGCTCAAGACTGTGGTGGGACAAAGACAGACGTCAGCCTAGAAAATCTGCTGACATGTGTGTGGGGTGGTGTCCTCAGGGTGTAATATCACCAGCAACCTCTACGAAGGCTCTGATTGTGTTTTATGTTTGCAGGCGCATGGGGATGTAGGCATGCAAGTGATAACTTCTCCTCTTAAAATGCAGCCCCTGGCAACATTGAAAGGCTGAAGAGTGAAGAACCCAGCCCCCTCACTGCTGGTGAGGGGCAGGGTGCACCATCCACCCAGGCTCACTCAAGGCTGCTGTCATGAGCTGCAGACACCCATCTCAGGAACCAGGACCATCAACTGACCATGATATGCCCCAGACACTGAAGTCTCAGGGGTGTCTTGGAAAAAAAGGACACCTTTTTTTCCCAAGGTGGAGCAGGCTGCTTCCTCTCCTTTTGCCTTATCAGAAGACCGGGAGACACTGGATCCCAGGCTGATAGGTAAGAGTTGTGTCAGGTCCTTGTGCGATGGTAAGGGAGTGGGTATGCAGCGATTCAGGAAGAGGTGGTGCCAGACACACAGAGAGCTCAAGTTGGTCCGCAGGGGAAAGTCAGAACTCAGTCTAAGAAATTGGCTGGGACGTCTACGGGAGGATATACTGTGGGGGAACATCATGAGCAGCCGCTTTAGAAGGCTCGGGGGTGGGTTCTCTGTTTGTGGGGTCATTGGTATGTAGGCATGCGAATGATAACTTCTCTTCTTGCAACTACAGCCCTTAGCTGCATTGAAAGTCCCAAGAACAAAAATTTTAGCCCCTTCAGTGCTGGTAAGGGTCGGGGCACACCATCCACCCAGGGCTCAGTTGAGGCTGTTGTCATGGGCTTCACACACCCGTCAGTGGAACCAGGTGCCTCATTAGACCATGGCATGCTGCATACTTCGAAGGTTTGACATGTCATGGAATCCATAAGCTTCTTATGGGCTAGGGGGAGCCGGCTGCTGCCCCTCATGGAGCCTGTCCTAGTAGGATCTCCTGAAATATCTTCCCTTGATCCTGCCCTTGTTCCCACCAAGGAGGGGGACGTTCATGTGGAAATGCTTAGAGTCAGTTGTAGAGCTCATTTTCATTCAATCTACTATCCCACTTCCTCCAGGAACTCTTTTACCTCACCGCTGTGCCCTTATTCCATCAGTTTCATGTTACTGTGTCACAGGGCTGGCTTCAATTTAAATATTAAAGAAAAGCTTTTGCTTTTATTATGTATTATGCCCCTTGTGAGGATGATGTACATTCGCATGCTGTGTAAGCATCACCTCTATCGATGAGCTGATGTTCCATCTCCCAAAAGAAAACCCTGCACCAAGTGGACTGCGCCCCATTCCCCCTGTGCCTGGCAACTCCTGATCAGCTCTGTGTCTCCCTTTACCTCCTCTGGATGATTCCTATAGGTGGACTGTTACAATAGGTATCTTTTTCTCTTGCTCACATATGTTTGTAAAGGAGTATCCCAGATGGACTAGAGATCAAATGTAAAAAAAAAGAATCCCTTTGGGCAATGTATGCATAATGTCAAGGTAGCGACTTCTTGGCTAATTTTGTCTGTGGGGCTGAAGCCAGGCAAGCAATGGCTGGCTCTTCTTGTGCCCCAGATAAAAACTAGAACAATGCAGAATTCTGGAAACACAAACCACAGGATGGAAAATATTCCTCACACCCTAAGGCCCAGGAAAGTTTCAACATCCCTGTCATGCAGCAAACTCTCGAAAGTCTGTGTTCTCCAAAGGGACGAAGGACAAACACGTGCACTTCCAGTGAGAGGCAGTGCTCACGCCACCACCTGTCACAGGTTCCTGACCTCCCGGATGGGGACCCACACACTGTCAACACTCGGGAAAGAGCACTGTCCCCATCAGACTGGCAGACTCCTGGTCTGGTGGCAACCAGCCCTGGACACAGAGTGAGGGAGCAGAGGCCCCTGCAGAGAAAAAGGCAAAGGCGCCTCCTCTGGGAGAACAGTGTGCAGGACCTGTGCACATTTCGCAGGGCAGTGCTCACTCTAGGGGGCTACCCCACAGAAATTCTTGCACAATTTTCCACAGATGTGTTTTCCAGACTACCCATCAGAGCACTGATGAAACAGCTGGAAACTGGTAAAATCACTAATACCCATGGAGAGGGGATAGGACCCACCAGTCTGTGTACACATATTGAGGGAAACTGGGTAGCTGCTAAAGTGGGTGCCAACAGATGAGGACCTCAGGGGTCCTCTCACCTGGGACACGTGGAGCAACCATCTGCATCCAGGATCCCACCTGTTAGACCACACATGTGATTTCAACAAGCAGACGAGTGTATGTGAAAATCACAGGATACTATATACGGAGAACCCTAAAGGTTCTACAAAAAAACTGCTAGAACTGATCACTGAATTCAGTAAGCTAGCAGGATAAAGAATAGATATACCAAAATCAGTTGCATTTATATACATCAAAAATGAACGAGCAGAAGGGGAAGCTAAGAAAACAATACCATTTGCAGTTGCATCAAAATAAATAAAATACCTAAGAAAAAATCTCATTAAGGATATAAAAAGACCTGTACTCAGAAAATTATGAAGCCCTGAAGAAGGAAATCGAAGGAGATACAAATACGTGGAAGTACCTACTGTGTTCATGAATAAGAATTAACACCATTAAAATATCCATAGTACCCAAAGCAATCTGTAAGTCCAATGCAATTCCTATTAAGACACCTACGATGTATTTCACAGAACTGGAACGAATATTTCAAAAATTTATATAAAACCACAAAACACCCTGAATAGCAACAGTGACCTTGAGGAAGAATGAAGTTGGAGGAATCATGGTATAAAATATAAAACTACACTATAAGGTCATAGTAATGTAAACAATGAGGTACTGGCATCAAAGCAGCTGCAGATGTCCATGGAACAAACTAGAGGGCCCTGAAGGAAAGCCACACTTTTACAAACCCACACTTAACATTTGACAGAGAAAGTAAGTGCATACAATGGGTTAATGGAAGTTTATTCAATGAATGGTTTTAGGAAAATTGGAGATACATGTATAAAAATGAAACTAGAACACCTTCTTATGCCACACACATGAATAAATTCAAAATGCACCAAAGACTTACATGTTAAACCCAAAACCATAAAAACCCTAGGAGACAACACAGGCAGTTACCTCTCGGACACATTGCTCACAGCAGTATTGTTTCTGGTATGCTTCCCCAGGCAAGGGAAACAAAAGAAAGAATTCAAATTTTAAAAATCTATCGCAGATATCTATATATGTCTTAAATTGCTTGATAAGATTTATTTATTTTCCTGTGTTTCTCTGAAAGTACATTAAAAGTATTACTTTTAATTTTAGGCACACAATTCAAACAGTGTGAACATGTGTTTGATTTAAAAGATGTATTTAAATCAAATGTCCTTTTATTACTTTACATATTGAATTCTATACAATAAGCATTCTATTTAAGGAGAATGAATTCTAAAGAATGAGTGAAAAATAAAGTGATAATAACTACAAAAGACTGACTCTGGTTTCTTTTCTTTGTGTCCTTAATACACTACACTATCTTTGACAACAAAAATGTCCTGCTTGTGATAGAAAAGGTCAGAAGCAGAAAAAACATAAGCAGGGAATGAATAGTGCATATTTTCACAGCAGTGGTCAAATTATACTGTTTCCTAGTAGGTACCATTTTCCTCATTGAGTGGGACACTAGGAAGTTGGATGTGAATTGCTCCCACAAAAGTGGTTTTGCTCTCACAATTAGCATGAAGCAAGGGCTTAAGAGCTCTGTGACTTCATCATATACCACCTGAAAGGAAAGGAATCATGAAAATATAAATCAGACAGACAGAAACAGCAGCAGCTAGGACCAGGTAGAGCTTGAGGCCTCCAAACTGGCTATAGGTCATGGTCATTGCTGAGTTCAGCCTAGGCCATGGAGGAGCAACAGGTGGTCAGTGAAGACCCAGAGTCTGTCTCCACCAGGGAGGGAAAGGAGCCCCATACCACCAAGACCCAGAATAATCTTGAGATCACTGTTGCCACCCAGTAATCTGGGGAACCGGGGCCCTTGCATGGACAGAAAAGAACATCTTGCCTGAAGCTGCCCAGGCTCTACAGAAAGCTGATTTCCAACCCCAACATGGATCAGCTTGCTCACGTTAAACAAACAGGGCCAGATGACACAGCGGCCAAAGAGAAGGCGTCCAGGGGTGGGAAGGTGGGGGAGGTAGGCATGGGAATGGATGTGAAGATACAAGAAGGCTTGTGGGGAGGGGCTATGCCAGACACACAGGGAGCGCCCACAGTGCCTGGCCAGGTGCAAAATTGACCTCCGTGAGGAGGACATGCTGGGGTGGGTCCTGGGCTGTGGCTTCCCTGGAAGGCTTGGGCTTTGTCTGTCAGTGGGAGGCGTGTGGAAATGCAGGCACGTGGGTGATCTTTCCTGCTCCCACAACTTGAGAACAAAACCAGGAGGACTCAGCCAGTCAGTCTACAGACAACCTTGCTCCATCTCCTACACTGACTTCAAATTGCACCTTAATTTAAAATCCTTCAGTGGCTTCTTAATGCATGTGAAATATGGTGTAGACTCCTTGCCCCCGAGGCCCCTTCTCTCTCTCAGGCTCCACTTCTACAGCTTTCTCCTGAGTTCACTAGATTAGCCACTCTAGTCTCTGTCTTTTTTTCATTTCTTCTAATTTACCAAACTCTACTGTATCTTTGAACACGCTCTTCCATCACTCTGCCTTTCGCAAGAGTCCTTTACAGTGTTCATGTTTGCAATCATTTTATTTTTCCTTTTTCTTAAGCTCCATGAGGACTAGGAGTCAGATACCTGTATTTCTTACACACTTTTATACCCTAAGCTGCCTCTGCACTATTAACACGATTTCCTAAATGATACCCGTTGGACACAGAAACCGTTGAATCAAGGTAATACAAAGGACAATTAGAAGTGTTATTATTGGGAAGCAGGCAGGCAATCTATTTCGTCGAGACCAGAAGGAAGAAGGAGAGGAGAGGTACAGATCCACAAGGGTTGTAGCCTTGAGCTAGGACGATGTTTGAAAGCTTCGATTTTCTCTCTAAACTAGGAGGGCAAATTCCCTTTTTAGAATTAATGAGTAGGTTATGGGGTGTGGAGTTTGAAGAGAGACACTGAAATTTGAATTACTACTGAAAGGAATGGAAAATGACTAAAGAAAAATCTAGAAGAAATGGTAAATGGTTCAGGAGTGTTGGAAACCATGACCTTGTAAATGACCTCAATCAACAGAGTTGAGAGATTTTTCTGCAGCTCTGTGCAGCAGTGTAGGTTTGGGGGAGGAATCAGTTAGCTTCATTGAACCAATGTTTAAAGTCTGAATAATAGGTGTGAGGAAAGTTTAAAGGGGTTAAAATATTTTGAGAACAGTGGCGAAAGTGATTGAGCTGATTAACTGTTGTCTTAGATTGAACAGATAAGGAAATGAAGTTAACAAGTGCTACTGGCTTGTGACAAAATGGAATGGCGACCCGTGGGAACTCCACGTTCCCACGTCGCTGGAGAGAAGGGCAAAGGGGCAGGGAGGGGTGGGGCCGAGAGATCTCTTTAGAACAAGACAAGATTGCTTGCCAGATCTTTTTATTTTTATTTATTGATAAAAATATGGACCACTTCGCCAGCTTGTGAGTCATCCTCACACGGGGGCCATGCTAATCTTCTCTGTATCGTTCCAGTTTTAGCCTGCATGCTGCTGAAGTGAGTACCCAAGATCTGTTTATACCTGACAACATTTTAACTTCTTTATGACTATGGTCTTGCAGGATGATTAAGCCAAGAATCTCTTATGGAATGTGTGGTAATGAGGTGATTCATGTGGCAATGGCAAAACAAGGCCACCTCAGGTGCTATTAACGAGTCATGCATTTCAACAATTTCCAGAGGCAATTTGATAAATGACTCAGGATAAATGCAGATTCCCCAGCAAGTTATATTTGGAAAACTTTCCCTCTGGCTAGGGTAAGTGAGCATTCCTCCAAAATATATATCTAATGAGGCACTGCATTAATCAGCCATCCCCAGGCTCTGTGATGTCTCCCTGAGTATTGGAGCTAATTCTTTAAAAAAAAAGTTTTCTAGAAAATCTGTTTATTAGCTCTACACAGAGCATATTAAGAGGAATCACATATCTGTAGTTGTTCACCTCAATTAACAAATATCATTGATGAACCGAAGCTACTTCAGGTATGACTTAGCAATAACATAGCAAAAGGACAAATCAGAACATAATTTTCAGTAAAATCATAGCAGGCAGAGTAAAAAATAGACATCTGTATCAAGAATAACAAAAATACAAGTGCATAGTACTTTACAAATCTTGTCACATATACTTACTTAGCTTATTTGATCCTTGCAACAAACCTTTGAGGTGTTACTATCGCCTGCCTATCTTACAGATGAGAAAACTGTGCTTTAAAGATTTCATTGAGTTATCTAAGGTCACTGTGAGCAGTTTTTCACCAAATATAGTAGTACACTTTAGGTGCAGTATGTTAGGTGGAAAGGTTAACATTACCAACAGGATGGTTCCTTGGGAAGGATCTCATCCAGGCTTAGTTCAGTCAGAGCTGGAGAGGAGTGCAGATTGGCTCCAACAGAAGGATGCATTTCTATCATGGCTACGCTAGGTGGCAGTAAATGCCACCACTACAGACTAGTGTTTGTCAGTACAGACACTTGGCTTTAAGTGGTCAAAGCAGGAAGGAGGAGAGGAGCAAAGCAACGCAGTGCTTTCCCAGTTGGGAAAGGGTATGTGTGTGTGCAAGCACAAGCATGTGCATGTATGCGTGTGTTCACAGCAGGGGAGCTGAAAAAGGAATAGAACTGTTACTGCACTCTGCACTGTGTCCAAGACCACAGGTAGGTATGACCAGCGTGAGAGAAAGACCTCCATATTTGGCACTTCAGTATATACTGTGTTCTCCTAGCCCATACCTGTTAGCCAGTTAAGTATTATGTGATGTCCAAGATTATCATTGTCATTGAGTATAAAAGTGGGTGTTCTCTCAATAGAAAGCGTGAATTTGGTGCATTAATGCTTACAACTGTCTTTCTCCTCAAGTATATTCTGTCTACGAGCTGGCAGAGAAGAGCAACTTGCAGTGTCCTTTCAGTAAAGGAACTCAAGCAACTTTGATGCTTTCTTTTCTGGTTTGGTAGTAATCAGCATTGCTAGAAGTTGGCTACAAATTTTGGTGTTAGATAAAGAATGAAAGTTCTTGATTAGAGCATATTCCACACCAGAAAATATATATGACTGCAAATGAAGACTTGGAATCCAGCTTTCCCACTAGATGGTGTTTAGATGCCATCGTAAATCTTTTGAAGGTTAGGAAAAAAAAAAAGCTCCATCTGTCTATCTTTACTGACTGTAGGGATACCCCACCCTATTCACAAAACCAAAGTTCCCATCAATTTTAAGAGTGTTCTACTTGAGGAGATTCCTTCTTCATGGGAGGCAGCTGCCTTTCTTCTGGCACCGGGGGTAGGTCAGGTGATTTCTGCCCACATCTTGCAACGGTGAAGCGGCTCATGTGAAGAGCTTCCTCATACCCAGGGAGGGTGTCCCCAGAGGAGGCCAGCTGGCCCAGGGAGCTGTGGGAGTGGGCCACGGCCAGGACCCTCCGAGCCGCAGGGCCAAACACTGACTGCAGGGCTGGTGAGGGAAGAAGGGGTAGAGCTAAAGTAAACCTATACCCTCAGAGCTCAGACTTACAACACAATTTCCCTTTCTTCTTAACAAGTGTCCAAACTCACTGTCAGCCATTGCCACAAATGTTGTGAAAACTCCTGTGAAGCTTGCTTAGAAACCGATCTCATTTTCTGCTGGAAGATTCTGTCTCCTCTGGTATCCTCGAATAACTGAAATTGTGCTCCCATCTCTCACCCTGGTTAGATTTACAGCCTTTTAGACCAATCTACTGATGCTGCACACTCCTTAGAAATATTTATTTCTGCCTTACTTATCTTTTCTCAAAATGATTGTGAGAACTGGGAGGCAGGAAAGGTTATTCTCTTTGCAAAATAAATATCACAAGTGTTTTGCCACGTGCTGTTCTGCCTGGCATTTACTCTTCAATTTTAATAAAGGATATAATATAAAGAAGAGACCAGGAAAAAATAAAATGTCTTATGATCATCAAAGGGATATTGGGGATCATACTTAGTGAATCAAGACTTGGAGAATAAACAACTGAGAGTACACACGAAATATTTCTCTAAATATATAAAAATACAGATAGAAAATATAGGTTTTTACAAAATCCAAGATATTTTTTGAAGAGGGATATGGTCAGAGCTCAAAATAAGTATGGACTGGGTAATTCTTCTTACAAAACACTTCCGACATTGTCTCCAGCATTTCATTTCCCCTTCCCAGTCTCATCAGTCAGGACCAACATCTGTGAACACAGCATCCATGAGAGCTCGGGTCACTGCATTGTCAGGTTTCCGGCGATCACTCTGAGTTCTAGAATCTCAGAACCTAATTCGTGTTTTTATACCACTGTGCCATCCTAGTCATCTGTTTAAACCTGGGTTCACTTCCCACATATGATGTGACTGTACTCACAAGTGATCGTGCTCTGGAGAGTGCTATCATGATCAAAAGCGATGACTGTCACTTCGTAGGGTGGCCGGCCCTCATCTTCCCCACTTTGCTGGCGACTCAGACAGCAGCGGAAGCACACAGAAGTCAGGCCACACAGGAGAAGCAGCGCGCCGATGACCACCAGCAACCTGCAAGGAGCCCCGGGGGGCAGTGAGGGCCCTGGGACCTGCTTTGTTTCCCAACCTGGGCACAATCAGCCTTCGTGTCCGAGTTTTGATTCTTGTGCGAATATTTTACAGAGTAATTATAAGGTTTTTAATTCTAAGGCTTTCATGTCACATATATACTTCCTTATTTTGTCAGCAAGACTAAGTCAATGCGTTGAACAACTAGCAAGAGAGTTCATGTGGTCTGGAGGGCTGCATTTTACTTTACTGAAGTGATCTCCATAGGCTACTGCTAGAATTGATCTGAGAATGTACACAATAATCTGTTGATGTTGGCCAGGGAGGTGGCATTGAAATAGGAAATCCTGTCATATTGTCCCATAGGGTAGTAACGAGGAAAAGCATCATTATTCCATGTGATGCCAGTTAAGTAGGCTGGCCTGCACACGTATTTTTTTCCTGCTGTCAAATATTTTAAAACTAAAAAAACTAAAAACATCTATACCTCTGAGAAAAGTAAAGTCCATTATTAATGTCTTTGTGGGTATTACAGCTAAAACTTACCATATATACCAGAGATGTACCCAATCTGTGGTCAGGCAACTATGAAGAAAGAACAAAGTTTTTTTTTGCAATAAAAATATAGTCAATGCTGTTATGATACCTTCTTATAACAAAAGCATCACAAGTTATATTGACATCAATGTAACCAGCTGAATCTATTGTGTAGTGGGATGTTTTAGATAGTTTTATGCTATAGATAGCATTATGCAAATCATTTTGTAAGTCATTTCAAGGTAGACTAAAGTCGTGATCATGAAATAGTATTAATGGAAAATGTAACCATGACCATTGTAAACAGTGCGATGACAGTTACCAAGAAAGAATTTCCAGTGCAAGTGTACAGAGAGTGAGTTTGAAAGTGGGTGTGGAAGTTAATGTTTGTACATGCGTGAGGTCAGTAAATTTAAACATAAAGATAATTTCAGTTACAAGTATGAAAGCAATACAACAACTTTTGTAATTTATGTTTTGCAAGTTTTTGAAACAAAAGGGCCACCAAAGAACCACAAAACTCCCACCATAAAAAAAGGTCTTCAATTTTCACATTAAGAATCAAAACTGATATACGTAATGGCTGAGGCCAAACAAAACAGGGGGAAAGCGTTGAAACCAACTTCACCATGATGAAAACTAACTAAATATTCTGAATTAACTAGCACAATCATAAATTTTCTCTATAGGGATAAAAAATATGGACTGCATGAGAGAAGGAGTATAGGATAAGCTCAGGAATGGGAAGGGGAGGGGAGAAAAATGTTTATTTTTAAAGATGAGTAAATGTAATAATGTTTTCTGATATATTGATCTATTGAAATCTATTGAAATGCATTCTACATCCTCTCTTCCGAGGCACAGTTGTGGAGCATACAGTCGGGCTCTTCACTGAACAGCGTCTCCTCTGGGTTTTCTCACATTCCCCATTTGTTCAAAACCCTTTCTAGTGCCACAACATTACAATTCTGATTCCGTTAAAAACGACTTCCTACAGTGATGTCTAAAACCTCAGAGATGCTATGAAAGGAACCAAGGCCATCCCCATTTCCCTTGGGTGTAACCCACTTGGCTATTGGGAAACCCTTCCCATGGCTCAATATGTGTTTTCCTTCAGCCTGAGTAAGTCTTTTATCCAAACTGTCCTTGATTTTTTTTTTTTTTACTGTTTTACCTCCAAGTGGATGATTTTTTTTTTCCTTTTTATCTAGATCCTCCATGTCTACATAAAACTTAATTGTGACAAGTTTACATCAAGGACTACTTCAAAGTAATAACTAAAGTCTGTAATAAATATTAACATGCCCTAAAAAATAGAAAATGTTCTTTAGATTTGAAGTGGTGAGGCATCTCTGGAAATCACCCAAATGTGTCTATCTGCCTGTGACTAAGATGTTGAATCCAATCTGTCTTGATGAGTCACTGAGACACAAGAGTAAGAAAGTCTACTGCACATCTCTATGACTGCATAAATTGAGATTAAGCCTGCTGCTGTGATGCAATGATTGGCTTTGGAAGAAAATGCTATCAGCAGAATTATTTTCAGTATTTCGGATGACTCATATGCATGTCTTTTTTGGGGTAATCAGTCTGTGAGATAAATAAACTGATGCCCATTTAAGTAGAAATAAGGGAAGTCACAGATATATTGATGTTTATGTCTGTCTCTCCTTCCTCCCAGTTTGGACTCTCAGATACTTACTGTTCAGGACTGACACAGTTCTCTTCACATCTTGCCCAAGGAAGAAGCTGTAGGAAGGAAAATGGTCTCAGACAGGGAAATGGTCTCATCACCTCTGCCCTGCAGCCTATCAGTCCCTCATGACTATGCTGTTGGATCAGTTGGTGAGGGCAGGATACATACAAGGACAAGGTCATAAGGTCAGCCATCTTTAGGACTATTTGTTTTCATCTCTTCCATGCCTATGAACTGCTACATTTGAATGTGGAGAACCTAGATGAGCAAATTTCTAATCTGTTTCTTCTTTCTTTCTTTCTCTTTCTTTCTTTCTTTCTTTCTTTCTTTCTTTCTTTCTTTCTTTCTTTCTTTCCTTCTTTCTTCTTTTCTTTTCTTTTCTTTTCTCTTCTTTTTTTTGGGGGTGGGGTGGGGTGGTGGGGCTAAGCATCACTGCCTTTGTAAATGAGAGGCAACATTTATGTCAATTTGTCTCATAAATTTCCTGATCTGCCCCTTCAGCCTAGGGTGTTGTTATTGCCCTCCTAACTCTTTGCCAGGGCAAATTGAATTCTAACCCACTGCTCCTTCATAACTCACTATACAAGAGAAGAAGAAGGGGGAAGATGTATTATTGAATAGCTACTCTCTTCCAATAACTTGAAAGATTCAATATTTCAGGAAATCAACAACAAAGACCACAAAAGTCCTCTAAAAGAGACGGATTTATGCTTATTGGGATCTTGTGGGTGGGTGGACGCACACACACTCCTGACATCAGAAAGGATTCTGCAGAAAGACTGACAGCTGTCTTCCACTGACAACATTTGAGAACCTTGGGTTTTGTTTCAATTTAAAATAGTTGGCCACCAGCATGACAAATTACGTTTCTTCAACCCAGCCTTGGTACTTTGTTTCATTTTCTTGTCTAAAGGCTGAAAATGCCTAAATTTCTCAGAAGATAAAAAGCCTGTTTGAAGCCTGTTGCAAAAAGACAAGAAAAAAGAAAAGAAGGGAAGGGAAGGTCAAGGGAGAGAAAAGGAACCAACAAGTTAAAAAAAGAAAAAAATGGATTTTCAGAAATTAGTTTAACTGGCGTATAGGAAGTGAAACTGATAGCCCCCTCCCTCCTGGGAGCTGTGCAGGAACCTGCTAGCAGGCGGTTTCTTCATTTGCTCTCCTTCTCAATAGATTTCATAGCTCTGTAAACTTCCCCTTGATAATCATCCAGAATCCCTCAGGCCAGTGACCCCTTCCCCAGTTAAAGAGTTAGTTAGTCAGGGGCTTCCGAATTTTAGTGGGAAGAAATAAAAGATCCCAAGTATTTTCGAAGGGTTTTCCCTCTTAACTTATTTCTGATCTGGAGGCCCCTATAAACCAAGAATAATATTAGGGCTGATGTGGGAAACTGTTTAGGAGAATTACATAGCTAGTTGTGATAATTTACTTAGAAATTTTGAGAGATGGGTGATAAGATGCTAAAAGAGAAAAATATACATTCAGAAGCAGCACTTCCGAGTTGCTGGAGCCATCTTGTGTCTATGGTCGCCCTGATATCCGTCCTCTGTTTCACTGACATTGTCTTTCATCACAGCCACACTATGTCACCCTACAACACTGAGGAAACATTCCAGTTACTTATTTCCCACTACCCCCTTGGTTTTATGTATATCTTTTCCCCTCATTCCTTCCCCCCCAGATTCTTCTGAGAGTTGGTTTATCTGAGGAAAAAAGCCGAAAACCTTATTCCTGTATTTTCACAACTTACCTGGATGAAATACACCAGGGCAGAGACCAAGATGGCATGAACTTTCACTCCCATCGGGCTGAGCTCCAGCTCCTGCTCCTTGAGGATTGCTCACCGGGTGTCTCCTACCTCCTTTCCATGCTCTGTGCCTTGTCTGACTTCTTGACCTACAGAACTTAGGAGAGAAACTTTTCTTAGCAATAAATCACTGTTTCTCTCTCTCTCTCTCTCTCTCTCTCTCTCTCTCTCCTCTTACTCCTCTGGGCTTTTATTTTCTGTAGTCTTTTCCTTCCCTTTCATCCTGGCTTCTTTCTCTATTTCTATTTCTGGTTTTAGGGTCTCCACATTTGCTTCCTTGGTCTTTTCTTTCCTTTTACTATCAATCCTCTCTACATGTCACTAAGTTTCTCCCACTGCCCACAAAAGGAAGACATTCAAGGTGGACAGATGAGTCCTCTGAATTAAATATTTTTCTAGGCAGTGATGAAAAACTTGACTTGGAGGAAGATCCAAGGCAGACTGCTCTTCTCCGTCAGAAAAGAAGTGACACTCTTGGTTCTTCACCACAGCACACCAGGGTGACTGTTGAAGGTTGAAACTCACCCTGCCAAACTCCATTCACTCATCCTTCACATGATTAGCCCTCCTCTCTTACTCTTTGGAACCCTCCCCTTCACTGTGTTGATAATCAACTCTCCTGGTTCTGGGTCATTTATTTCCAATCATTGGGGTAGGATTGAGAGTTTGCCAAATGAACTGGAAATCCATCCCATCTTTGGAGAAAGCAGATTTAGAGATTAGAATTTCTGGGTCCTGTCCATGAAATCCCCCTCCACTCTGACTTAAATTCCCACTGAAACACATAAGTCAGATAGACATATTTAAAAAAACAAACAAACAAACAAACTGGGTTTCAAAACACTTCTCTCTCTCTCTCTCTCGCAAATAAAATCTAAGTTAAGAGTAAAACTAAGCACATATGGAAAAAGCATAGAATCATAGAATGTTTGTAAAGAAACATATCTATGGGAACAAATAAATGCCATTTAAATGATTTGTACCTAAGTTGGTAATCTTTTACTTAATACTAAGTATTGAAAATTTTTAACACAGAGTATTTTGTAAGAAACTTAGACATTAGTTTATAAAGATATATTTATTTCATACAAATGGGAAAAAAACTGCCTTTCAGATTCCTTTTTAAGAGAAACTGTTGAATAGGACTGATTCTAAGAGCCCTCACACAGCACGACAACATGTGAGGATGGAGCATATAAACTTAATTTTTTTTCTTAACTAAGGAAATCAAACAGTGAGAGAAAAGCCTACTGTGACATTAGTGATTTGAAACCAGTCAGTTCCAAAACTACTGAGCAGCACCATTTTTTTTTACTTAAAAAAGAAGGTAAGAAAGTTGGTGCTAGTGAAAAGTATTTTCCAAATTTCAGCAGAAAGCTTGGCAAAGTTTGGAGGTATTTCGTAGGAAAAGGAGAGCGGAACTCTAATCTAGGCCCTCCGCTGAGTTATTATGTCATTTTTCCAGTCCTTAATTTTCTCATTCCTAAAACAGGAGTGGAATGTCTGCTTGACGTGCCCTAGATCTTGTTTTATGGAGAAAATACAATCTGAGACACAAAGGCATTTTGATTATAATATTTCTTGCCACGTACATGGGTAGCATCATTCACCCTTCCTTTCTCTCTCTCTCTCTCTCTTTTTTTTTTTTTGTCAGAAAAATAGTAGTGCATCATGGCTAAGAATCCAGCTTGGTTTTCTGGGATTGCATATATGTTTTCTCACTTACTAGCTGTGCTATATTGGGCAAGTTATTACATCTCTCTGTTGGTTAAGTTTCATCGTATATAAAATGGGGTGATAATAATAATGATGATCCTTCTTTATCATAGATTTATGGAGATTAAACAAGTTAATGTGTGTAAAATGCATATAACCATCCTGATAAGCATTTTATAAGTGTTAACTATGATGACCTTGATTTCCACCAAGTTTTACCAACGACCTTCACCTTCATGGATAACTGATGTCCTCCATGCTTGTCGTTGTTACCAGGACCACATTTTACCTTTTCTGACATTTCGATTCATGGATAGTTTCCCTTGCTATCCTGGCCATCTATTGTCCCAATCATGCCTGCCTTCACCTGCACAAACAGGTTTGCCAATGAACATGACTCTCGTCCCTCCCAGAGCTCTTTCCTGCCATGTGATTACCATCAACTTTTTGCCCTACAGCTTCTTTACAGGTTTGAACAAAATAAGATTCTGTTAACAACCTCCTAGCTACTTTTCTTAGAATTCCTAGTCACTTTTTTTTTTTTACCTTGCTGGATTATTTCCTGGAGAAATACGCTTTTTGTTTATTCTAATGGAAGTGACCATTTAGCTCTGAGCTCAGCTCCATACAAGAGGGAAAAATGAAGAAGGTACACAATGGAAGGGCAGGTAGCTGTGGGAAAGGGGGCTGATCTTGTTATGATCCTACACAATCTCGTATCCATTAAGCTTGTGAATCATTAGCTTATGCACAGGTCGTTAAGGACTCGGAGTGGAACTGATGGAGGGCACATGCACACAGGCCTTTTCATCTATGCTTCAGGGAATTGTTATACAATAGCTGTAACAAGTGGGACTATAGAATTGCTTAGTCCTGGCTCCTTTGAATATTCTCCTTTTGACCTTGCCTAGGTCGGGTGACCAGATTCCCTTCCTCTCTGTGCTTCTGTGAAATAGAGGCCAGGACTACTATTACTCTGAAGCATCAAGCATGAATTATAAAGAGCCGAGCAGTGAGCAACAACCCTGGCTTCAAAAATGAATACTATGGCAGAAGAACCCAGTTCCATTTTGCAACCTCTCCACTGCAAAGTGTCTCTATGAGATGAGCCTGTTCTTCAGCCTGAGGATTAAGTGGCAACTTCAGAGGCTTGAAAGTCAGCAACAAGATTAAGTTTAAGGCAGTTTAACAAAACAGGAGGATGAAGTTTGTCACAGGAGTATTAGGTTTATGTGCCTTGTAATACATTGCCACAAATTATATGAACAGCAATTGCAAAACAGCATGTATTATCTCACACTCTCTGTGAGTCAGAAGTGTGGGCACAGCTTAGGCAAGTTCTCTCCTTAGGGTCTCATGAGGCTGCCGTCAAGGTGTTTGCTGGACTGTGTTCTCATAGAAAGGTGCAACTAGAGAGGAACACACTTCCAAGCTCTTTCTAGCAAATTCATTTCCTTGTGGTAGTGGTATCCATGTAAGTTTGCTTCTTTAAATCCAGGCAGAGAAAGAGAAGAGGGAGAGAATCTCTGCCATAGGTAATCAACTATACATGACCACATGCATTCCATCACCTTTGTCACACTCCCAGACACAAATCGCACCCACTTTCAAAGTGAGGAGATTACACAAGGGTGTGACCACCGGGTGGCAGGGATAATGAGAGCCACTTAAAGTCTGTCAAGTCTGCACAGCTGTCTGCCACACAAGGATTATGCAATTACCACCCTGGATCTTTAAAAACAGGGGGAAGCCAGTATGTCCATCAATGAATGAATGGATAAACCAAGTGTGGTCTATATATAATGGAATATTATTCAGTCTTCAAAAAGAAGAAAATTCTGATACATGTTACAATTTAGATGAACCTTGAAGACATTGTGGTCAGTAAAATAAGTCAGATACAACAGGATAAACATCATATACTTTCACTTATGTAAGGTACCTACAGTAGCAAATTCACGGAGACAGCGAATAGAATGGTGCTGTCCAGGAGCTGGGAGGAAGAAGGAGAGAGGAGTTTTGTTAGTCAAGGTCCTCCAGAGAAACAGAACCAATAGGATGTATATACTGAGAAAGAGATTAATTATAATAAATTGACTTGTGCAACTATAGAGATTGGCAAATCTGAGACCCTGGAAAACCAATGCCACAGTTCCAATCCAAAGGCTGTCTGCTGGAGAAGTTTACTTATTTGGAGAAGAATCAGCCTTTTTGTTCTATTTAGGCTTTGAAATGATGGGTGAAGGCCCAGTTGCACTAAGGATGGAGGTATGGTTTACTCCCATCATTAAAATATCAATCTCACCCCAAAATATACTCAAAGAAACACTCAGAACAATGTTTGACCAAATAGCTGGGCACTCTGTGGCCCAGAGAAGTCCACACACAAAAATCGCCATCACAGGAGTTACCATTTAATGAGTACAGAGTTTCCACTGGAGAAGATGAAAAAGTTCTGGGGGTGAAGCGTGGTGATGGCTGCCCGACAATGTGAATGCACTCCATGTCACTGAACTGTACACCTGAAAATGGCTAAAATGGCAAACGTCTTGTTAGGTAAGTTTCACCCCAAACCAATAGAGCAACCCACTTTTTTCTGTCAGGCTTGACTAGGGAAAGGCATAAAAGGCTATTCTGAGGAGCCAGATCACCCAGAAGATGGCGACTGTCAAACTCTCCATGTTGTGGCTCCTCAATAGGAGCTTCTGGTTTGAGGGAAGTCAGAAAAACGTTGCGGGTGGCCCGGGTTGGGTGCGCTCTACCTCACACCGTGCTGGCAAGTCTTCTAGAGAGTACCTCGTCTCTGCCTAGGGGATCTGAGAAGTCTCTTGCTGAGTTATTTCCAGAGATGTTCATTCTGAATTTATACTATCTCAGGCATCACCTATGTTTTTGTTTTCAATTAACTGACATAATGGAAAAAACTGTGAGCCGAGCTCTTGATTGGCATCTTATAAAAAAGAGTTACTCAGCAAGCCACCTCAACTTTCTGAGCTTCTGTTCCACTTCCTCAAAATAAAATAGATTTCTGTTAAATTTCTTTGTATTAAAAAAATCCAGCTTGTGCTATGTGTTTACAGTTAAGAATCTCACATATTAACCATCTATTCGTTGCAGAATATTACACAATTTTTATGGTATGCCAGGCTGGTAGGAAAGAATGAATTTTCTTAATATAAAGGGGTCTATCTTAACTATTAAAAGATTTGTGATTTAGTTGGTGAGGTGAAATAACATTAATGGAATTGAAAATCAATACAAGCACTGCTAGATATATTAAATAAGGGGAGAAAAGAAATTGAAGATGATAATTCTACTTGTAGATGCTAAGGAGAGGAGATTTTTTTTTTTTTAAAGAAAAAACTGTATTGTATTTGAAGTAAGTACAGGATTTGTAGAGCTCATTGGATTGTAAATACAGGATTTATAGAGGTCCTGGACTACTTAGTATGACTTCCATGAGTGCTGACCCTTCCAAAAATGGATGATTATGCTCTCTCGAGTTTCATTGTTAAAATCTGGAGGTGAATATCGGAAGTCTGAGAGATCTACTCATTTATATGTGGAATGTGATGAACACAATAAACTACGAAAAAAATCACAGAAGCTTAGATACATAGAAGAGATTGACAGCTGAGGGAAAGGAGGGGGTGGGGGGAAGGGAAGGAAGGTGGTGAAGGGATTAACCAAAGAACCTTTAGGCACAACCCACTGACCACTGAGGTGGCCAACAGTGTGGGGATTGGCTGGGGGTGGGGCGAGGCTGAGGCTGGGTGATGGAGGGGAAGGTGAGAAAAGTGGGAACAACTATAACAGCTTAAATAGTATTTTAAAAAAGGAAACATGAACACCATTAGAGAAACACACGAAGGACATAACCACAAAATCACAAAAGAAGAAATACAAATGGTTAACAGACATAACATGCCATCTCTCTAGTAGAAATAGATATAGAAGTCTTCTCAAATTGTCAAATATTAAAAGCATTAACAATGAAATAAACATTTCATATGTACTTCTAAAAAATTAAAAATTAAAAGAAATATTTACTTACAACCTCAAAAAAAAAAAAAACAAGTGAGAGATGTAGCTCAATCTTAGGCCTCCTCTCAAGAATACCACTCTGTCTGGTGCTGTGTGTATCTTTGGGTGCTTTAAATACAGTCACATATATCCTTTCAACACACTTCTTACCACGATAATCCAAAAACTATGTTATATACTAGTCAGACAGGTGAGTAAGCCAGGACAAGTGAAATAGGGAAACTGAGACATAGTTAAATAGCCAAGCAGTTTACAGCCACCTACTAAATCACAAAATCCTTTATCCTTAACCAAGGATGCTTAGGAGTGAATGGTTTCCACCTCATCCCACCCAGAGGGTAAACAGCTTAAATCACCCTACTCAAAAAGATAACAGAAGTCCAATTAGTACAATTTGTGGCAACCATACTCAAGGACAGATGACTTCTGGGAATAAGTCTCTTCTTAGCACATCAGCATAAAGCTGATGAATATTCAATTGAGATCCTCTCCTAAAACCTCCCCTAGAATCCTGCCTTTGGCTTTTGGAAAGCAGATTAAAACCTTAAGACAAATGACCCAGCAGGAGCTCCTCCCTCTGGAGCACACCACACTTTTCCCTTCTCCCTCCTCTTCCTCCTAGGCACATTACCTTTGCCTTTCTCTCTCCTAAGCTCCAAGGACCCTCCTTTTGCCTCTAACGTGTTTCTTGAGCTGACACAGCCCAGCTGGCTCACACCCACTACCTCTGTAATTTTCTAAATAACTTTCACGTATAATTTGAGTTCCTTAGCTCTGATTCTTTCTTTGCCAAATTCAAGAACTGAGGTCCCATCACTGGTAACATCTGGGGCCATTTTGCCACTAATAATAGGATATGATGTGCTTACCAGAAATATGTGTCATGTCCATTTCATCAACGAGTGTACTTACATGTCTCACTTTACTCCCCTAGAATATTAATGGGATATGAAGTAACTGAGTAACTGTAGGGACTGAGAACCTGTCCTCATCATTGTGGTATCATTTCAGTATTTATTAATTCATTATTAAAAGCAATCTCCTGAGATTCTAATTATGTGAAAGTCACCATGGTGTATGCAGAGATGGATCCAATCTTGCTTCCTGGCACTCCCAGTCAAGGGGAGTGGGATAGGTAGGGCTTGAGTGATAAAGGTAACACTGATATGTTCAAGCTAATTTGACTGGAACATATTTGTTACATTCTGAGATTTCGTATGTGTGGGTGTATAGAATTGCAACATAGAGTAACACTTTAAATGGCAGATAAGCTGTTTTCAGTTTGGTCTCAGGTACCCTGCACAGAAAAAGGGAATACAGCATAGAGATCGCCTACTACAGTGTAAAACAAGCAAATACAGACACTGGAATCAAACTGGTCCAAGTGCGCACTTCTTCACAAATTCAGTGTATCTCACGCATTTGAATTTCAGTTTCCTTATCTGATGAGTGGGTACAAATTCCTCTCCTCTAATGCTCATGGAAAGTACAGTTTTTCTTTTCATAAATCATTTAGTGAAATATCCTGAAACACTCTCAGAATCACCACTTTCCCTGCCTGCAATAGAAATAACCCAAGAATTTGCGTCAGCAAACATGAAGCAAAGCCTCTCCTTCCTCCTACCAATGGTTGAGTCACCCTGTTAGATAGCAGTCACTATTTAAGCACTCCAGCAAAAGCTCTCACATTTTCACTTTGTAGAGGCCCTTGACTGCTTCACTTTCTCATTCTTGACATGAATTTGGATATGGCTTTTGATGACCTCAAGAGCAAGACTATGAAGGACCAACCTGATCAGAAGGCAAATGGAGAGAAAGCTAAAGGTACTAGGAGTGGGTGTTTGTGTGCAGGGACAGAATCCCAGGATTAACTTAAACATGTGAATTAACTGAATATAGGATTAGAGAACTGAAATGCTTGAGAGTAAATAATTAATAACTTTTATTTAATTCTTTTAAGTTGAATACAGTGGAGATGATGATCATAAAGATGATGATGATGGAGAATGAACTAATTTGGTTTGCATGATGATGTAGTAGACAATGATGATAACTTTTATTGAACATGTTCTATGTTCTATGCTATTCACTTTACTTGCATTAGTTCTCTGAATCTTCACTCTTTGATATTAAGGCTGTGGAGGGACTCTGCCCACAGAGCCTGCCCCCTGCCCCCACCCTGTCTGCCACAGATGAGAATAAGTCTACTAAGACATGATCTGCTTGGGGAGGAAAGGTGGTCGATCTCTTAAAGGAGAAGGGCCAAGAGCCTGTTCCTCAATGGGTTTTTATTGGGTTCAATTTGCACAGGAATACAGAGCATATAGGAAAAGCTCATCAATCATTGTCAGGCAGTAAGGATCAAACAATAGATAACATACAAAGAACTCTGAGGGCTTATTCTGAGTCATGGTCAGATAGCTAAAGGGCCATAAAACTTTGGGAAACAAACTCATTTTATGTTTGGACCCTTATCAGAAAACTAAGGACATTCTTAGCAAAGCAGGTTTCACAGGATTTTATGCATTCTTTCTTAGGCCTGATTGCCCTGGGGAACCTGCCCTTTCCAGCACAGGGCTACACTCACCTCCGGCATTGTTTCAGGCTTAGGTCAGGCAGGGGAAGTAAGGCAGCCAAGAGATTAGGAGACTTCTCACAGACAGAATGAGGACTCAGGCTATGTCAAAGCTGAGGGTCAGGGGTCCATTACCCCCTTTTTCTGTAGCCCCCCAAGTCCTTCCCTGAGGACCTCTTCATGACCATGCCTGTCTTAGGTAGTCCTTCCCTTGAGGAATCTTACACATCATTGGCTAACCAGTCATCCACCCAGGGCCAAGCAGGGTGAAGTAAAAGGGGGCAGAGGCAGGACCCCTACCAGGAAGATAAGCTTTGTCTCCGTAGTGGCTTAAGGTCCCAAGGTCCTTTACTTAGCCTTAGCCGCGGGGCGAGGGAGGGGGTGGTTACAGTTTGGTTCCCAACATAAGGTTATAATCATCCTTTTACGGAGTACTAGCCGGGGAGCAGGTTTCACTGAATTACCCACTTTTATGCAGCTAGTAAATGGTAGAGCTAGGATTGTATCATGATCTCCAAATTGTCTAGAATCCAATCCATCAGATGGTTCAAAAAATGTTGAATTTACCCAGTTTATACAAGACAATTTTTATAATAGTCCTTGAGGCATTGCAAAAAGTTAATATATTTTATGAATTATACAAAGCAGATAAAATAATATTCAACATAGTTTAGCATAATTTTGCTTTATTACATACCATTTTTGAAAATTATAATTTGTTTGATATACACAATAGTTAAACTGCTTAAGTAAAAATTAATTTATAATCCCAAATCCATAGACAATCTAGATAGATTGCCTTTTATCTTATATCCATTTTGAGAGAAAGTAATAAAATATAAAACAGGGAAGTTATACAAACGAAGTCATACAAATTTAGATAAGACATTCCAGGGTATGTTTCCATCAACAAAATGAAAATTTCTCTCAATAGCAAAAACAAGTGTGAGCATGTAACAATTTAACATTTTAGCTGATGAACTTAACCTAATATGAAAACAGTACTGGCATTTATAGGTAAATCTTTGAATTAACAGTAGACATTTGCTCATTCATTCATTCATTCATTCATTAATCATGTAGTAAATACTGGTGCCTGACTGTTAGTAAAATTATGAAGTAAATTCTTTTCTTAGAACCTGTGTAGATCATCACCTACCATTCATTTGATTGCTTTCTGATTAGATAATTGATAGGAGGAGCAAGGAGTTGGGTGAATGCTCAATACCTATCAGGGAGACAGGACAAAGGGTGGACTATAGAAAATGAGAACATGTGCCTTCCCTGCACTGGTGTATCCTGTGACTTCTAAAAACTCAGGAGTTTCATCTTTCAAGAATGTTGGACATACTTGGTCACCTACAGAATGTACCTTTAAGATACTGCCCAAGGGCAATGTTGTTTGAAAGACTGACTCAGATATTTGCCCCTGAAAGTAGGATTAGGTAATTATTTGCATAAGACACAACTATTTTCTACTTCTTCTCTACTAGCTTGCCACACACACTCTAGGAGCTTGATAACTTTGAATCAGTAAATGAGGTAGATTCCTTTATGTCAAAATTTCTGTTTTGTTTGTATCATCTACAGAGCCTAACAGAAGTGCTTCTGACACATGACAACTATTAATATATTTGACTATTGATTGATTTAGATCACTACACATTCACACTGGATATTTTGTGATATGATGTTCTAAGTTATGTAGCTACTTACAATTGGATTATATACTTATGTTGGGACCTTAATGTCTGTGTGATCTTAGAAAGTCACTAAGTCTTTCAGTTTCCTTATTTGTATGAACAGGAGAACATTATCAATGCCTTATTTTATTTCACAAGATGAGGAGTCCAAATATATGACATGTTATCCTGCTGAACCAAAATATCTGTCCTTTTGTTAGGTGGTATAACACATGATTAGACATACATACATGTGAGTTACATAATTTCTTTGTTTCTAAATTTATGGTGAATTTTTTTTCTTATAACAACAGGGCCACAACTGTTGTAAGTATAGAACATAATATTAATATGAATCAAGGGAGTATTGAGGTTTCATTTCTAGTTTTCTTTGCTCAATAATCTCAGTTCCTATATATAATTTTAGCGGAATAAAAGTCGAGTAGCACAAAATTATCTTGCAATTCTTTAAGACGATATCAGTTAATTAACTGACTAAAGTTTATTTGCTTGACATTAGATATTCATTTGTGGTATGTTGCTTATAATACAACTGTGTGTGCTTGTGTGTGTGTGTGTGTGTACATGCACAGACTTTGTCTATAAAAACATCAGATTCTCTGTCCTGTGGGCAAAGTTGATCCAGTCAAGCTGGACTGAGGGTTCCTTGAAGAGCCATTGTCAGGGGAATAGCCAAAGTAGTCGTATAACCTTTCGAATCAGATACATAGAGTCAAATATCTGGTATTGAATTCTGGATCTTCTATTGTGTCAGTTGTGTGACAATGAGTAAATTGCTTAATATCTTCAACTGTCCAGATTTTTCATCTGTAATTATGGGTAATGAATTATTTGCAGAGTCCTTGGAAGGACTAGAAGTAAGTAACACAAAGCACCAAGTACAGACAAGATCCAAAGAATTGTTTGATTACTTGCCTCTGTCCTTTTCATCTTTGTGATTTTATCTTGTTACTCTAGGTCTTCACTTGCTTTCTTCACGGTGGTGGTGCCCTGTGGCTGTGACTCTAGGGATCCTTTGTCTGGGTTTACTGGTGACCCTTATAATGCTGATAATGCAATGTAAGTGCTGACATAGGAAAGCGATAAAGTAAAAAATGAGAATTTACAAACGTGGTTTGCAAACTGGTTTCAGAATACCCACAGGCAACCTTGATTTAGATACATTTTAGGCAAACTCTTTCTAGAATGAGTGGGAAGATGAATGGGTATATTGTGCTGGTCTCTCAAATTGATTGAGGAATGGAATAAAGATTATGAATCATAGGTTTTGTTGCAATTAGTTTTCATAGCTTCATAGACAGAGCCTACATAAATCCAAAAATAATGAGGAAGAAAATAATTTGAAGCTAATTACCCACAAGGTCATCTGAGAGACCCAAAAGTAAAAGAAACCTCATTTAGCTCACGTTGAGTTTTAATAGAGATAATTAAATGCCGACTTAAAGTTAAAAACAAGAAATAGAGTTTTAATAAATAAAGCATTTAAAATAAAATATACTTTAAATTTATAGTATGAGCATACAGGAAAGAGGTTGTTCAGAGGAAAAGAAATGAAAGAAGGATGAAAGTGGCCAAGAGGGAAAGAAAATGATGCCAATTATCCACCTAATCCACCTGTGTACTTAGGTTGTAGATCTAAGTAATTTTGGCTATCTAGACCCAGGTTATTAAGGCCTTTAAAGTGCTATTTGTTTTTCAATTGTTGTTTAAGGTCACAAACCATTTATTTTTTCTGTAGATAAACACCAAGGTCTTTCCTAATGATTGAGAGAAGTGCTTTTGACTAGTGATGGTGATTTGAAGGGTCTTTCTCTGAGGCTCTGATCACTTTACAACAAGGTTAAATCTGGCCTTCAAGGCAAGGAGATTGCTTTGTACTGAACCAGCAAACTTCTAGAACTGAGATACTTGACCCTTAACATTTGTTGCCTGCTTGATTTCATAACCTTTATTTCATCTCCATCTTTCCTAAAATATGCCATAGCAAAAAAAAAAAAAAAAAAGTTTGAGACTCTTGTGACACAGCCACTTAAAATAATTCTGTGGGAGGGTGTCTCAAAAAATGGGGTGAATGTCATAGTTCTTAAATAAAAGTAGGAAGTCTGAAAGGGTAGAGAGAGGTCAGAGGAATGAAGACACAAATACGGTAAATCATTAACATTCTTACTAATAGTCAGTGAGTCTGGTTGTGACTGGCTATTTTTAGGCTGTCTATGTTATTTATGCCACTGACACTTATCTTGGGATTTCTTTAACTTGTGTGTAACTCTCAGCAACGAATAAAACATTGAAAATAATTTTTGTAAATTACAGTGTCTGTGAAATTTCCTGATCATAAAAAATATATGTATTGCAGGGATATCAAATAACTTTCAAATCTGTAGTTTTTGAGTAAATTTGGGTCATTTTCCAGAATTTATCTGTTGTCAATATAGATTATTTGATTCAGTTCTTTGATTTCTTCAAAATTCAGTGGAGGGATTTTTATTGGGGATTGGAAATGAAGTTTTAATTCAGTTATAATTTAGTATCCCAGGTGTCTGATCTTCTAAGGGAACAGCAAGCAAACCTGACTCGCCAGGAAAATATACTGGAGGGACAGATGTCAGCCCAGAAGCAGGAAGAAAAAGCTTGCCATGAACAACAGAGGGAACTCAAGGAAATGGTTGAAACACTTACTCAGAAGCTGGAAGAGAAATCCAAACAACAAGTGGAACTTTATCAGCAGAACCTGAATCTCCAACAAGTTCTGAAGAAAGCAGCAAATTTTTCAGGTATGGGTGAGAGAGGGGTAAGGAGAGGTATTGGAAGCTAATCTTAACTATTTTTTTTTTTAAAAGCCTCTAAGCACAAAATTAGCATATTGATATATGTATCATTATTTACATAATGTTATAACATCATTTCATAATGTTCTTTACCGGGAGCTCTCTGTATCTGTCATCCTCACCCTATCCTACATCAAATTCTTAAAAAATCTTATTTAATTGAGCACACTTTTGGTGGATTTAAGTTTTTTTCCTCATAGGAGTTTAATTTCTTTTTAAAAATTCTAGTTTTTAGATTTTTCTGGAAGAATCCTCTACCCTGACTGCTTACCACTGATCCACATCTCTTTCTTAATAATTAATGTATCTTAATCATTGATTTCTTTTCTAAGCAGTCTCCTTTGTCGCTGGATCTCCTACCCCTATATCAGCTTTCTTCTATGGCACTGTTTCTTAAAGTGTATTATATCAATTCACTTTTTCCCTTTTTTTAAAGGCTTTATTTATTTATTTTTAGAGACAGAGGAAGGGAGGGAAGGAGAGGAAAGAAACATCCTGTGTGAGAGAAACACAGTGTTGGGGGAGTGGCCTCTCACACACCCTGAGCTGGGGACCTGGCCCACAACTCAGGCATGTGCTTTGACCAGGAATCAAACCTGAGACCTTCCAGTTCACAGGCTGATGCTCAATCCACTGAGCCACACCAGCCATGGTTGTACTATATCAGCTTAAATTGAGTCAATGAAGATAGGCTGGCTTGGAAATGTTGGGTAGATACTTCAAATAAGACAAAACTATGTGGGGCCTGGGTAGTCAGTTTACGTGAGAAGAATTGAATTGATCTCAGCTGCGGAATGGACTCTAGGAGGCAGGTGGAAATAGTGACACCTAAATGAAGGAGATGATAATGTGAACTCTGAGATTACTACAGAAATGATCTGATTTGTTTAGTCTTTCTGTAATGTGCAATTGTCATGCATGTGATTTTAGTCATAAGGAGAGGTGGAGGGTGTGAGATGGAGTGTGTTACTTCCTTGAAGGCATATGGAACCCTACGCTAAGCGTTACTAACTACCACTAACAAGCAGGCATAGCTCCAGTTTCTCAGCTGTACGCTTGGGGAATCTCAACCATGTCATTTCTTTGGATAAATATTATGTAATATCAATTCACAGATAACCATAGATCCCTTTAGTCTATAGATGAAAAACTGAAATCCAGGTAAATTAAATGATAATAATAATGACCAGTTGTTTTGTATAAAGTTTTGCAGTTTATAAATCCTTCTAACATTTACAAGGTTATTTAAATTTCAAAACAAGCAGAAATTTATAGACAGACTAATCTTTAGAGAGTGTCAACTGTGTATTTAATCTCTTTAAGGAGGGAGTTATTGAGGAAATAAAAGAATACTCCACTTCAAAGAAGGCTTAAAGGAAGAAGCTAGTATATTGAGACTATGAATGTTTACATAAGCAGACATAGCTACATGTCAGCCAAAGGTTTATTTCAAAAGTGGAGCTGTAAAAATATTCTCGTATTTTATCAGTTGCATGGAATTAAATTTATGTCAGAAACACACAGAACCATCTCTGAAAGATTCCAGGCCTGGATAACTAATTTAAAATAATAAGTGGCATGTCTTTCACAGGCAAATAAACTGGGTAAGGTGGTCCATTCCTTGACAGTGTCAGATGAAGGCTAGTTGTAATACCAAATACAGTACTGTCCTTTTATCAAGCAGATTTGAGAAGATTCTCAAAAAACATTAATAATAAAATACCATATGGAAATGAGTGCCAGTTTTCTCAAGTTTGAGACAAATTTTGTCTTTCTTACCAACAAGTCTGTGGTCCTCCGAGTGTATATGAAGAGGGAGGAACTCTGAGAAATGACCACGTGTGGTTTGCTTGAGGTCATCCAGCTGGAAAGATTCAGGGCCTTCACAGTAACAGACTTCACATTTAGCCCCAGAATTAGTGGTGGTTCTCAACCTCTAGTATACAAAATTGTTGTATACAAATAGGGTACAAAATTGTTACCCAAGTAGTTTCTTAAAAATGGCAGGTTTACCCCAAGGTTATATATCAATTGCCTTGAGGGACACTAAAGAATATTTCCTGCCCTGGCTGGTGGGGCGCAGTGGATTGAGCACCAGCCTGGGAACCAAAGGGTTGCCTGTTCGATTCCCAGTCAGGGCACATGGCTGGGTTGCAGGCCAGGTCCCCAGTAGGGGGCGCCCAAGAAGCAACCACACTGATTTTCCCCTCCCTCCACCTCTGTTAAAAATAAAATAAATAAAATCTTTTTAAAAAAGAATATTTCCTCCATTGACTTCAACTCAGAAGTTTGACCAGTAGTGTGATGGCAACGGACGCTGGAGTTTGACTGCCCAGCTTCCAGTTCCTATTTTCTCTGTCAAATGAAGAAAATGCATGGAACCTATGCCCCAGTGTTGTTATGAGGATGAGATGAGTTAACATATGTAAAGTATTGCCAACAGTTTCTGTGTTTGGTAAACAAAAATCATAATTAAATAATGATTACATACATAATACTTAAAATAAATACAGATTGTTTGAATGCCACATTTGGAAATACGTCTTTTTCACTTTGCCATAGCTTGACAAACCTGCTTACTCTGCTTTTTAGTCTACAAAAATGAAATACATGGGTGGGCTAAAAGTAGGTTAATAATAATAAATAATACAATAATTGATAAATAAATAATAACACAACAGTATACTCTGTGTTTCATGTACTCAAATTGTAAACCTATTTTTCCCACCCCTGTATATTCTTTCCCTTTACATGAAATGATGGGACTAGGCTAATTGAAAAATACAATAAAAGTTGCTTTCATTCTGGCCTTGTTATGCCCTGTTTCATTCACTTTCTCCTCCATAGTTCAGCACCTTCCTACTTTGTCTTCTCTGATAAAGTTTACTCTTAAAAGATTATCTAACGCTTTTCTGCCACAATGATAATACACATTGAAAGGTTGCCTTGCTCAAGGATTTTGGTATTTTTCATTTTTGGTCATAGCATAGACCAAAGGACTCTGTTTCTTATTAAAGAGATTCCAAGTGCTACTAACAAAAAGAAGAAATGATGATGATGATGATGATGATGATGGTGATGACGATGATGATTGAGGGGGGGAAGAGGAGGAGAAAGAGGAGGATTTGGTGCATTCTTTAAAATATCCATAAACGTACAGACATTGGCATATTTTGTTTATTGCCTAAACCCTCATTTGGGTTTTTTGGACTCTGAGGATTTTGTAACTGAAAACTCCTTATTTTCTGAAATCTTACTGAAATGAAGATGTTCACTCTCATCGATATACAGTTCTCCTTAGAACATCTGCATTCAAAGGAAATACAGTGTGTGCCATGTATGCCTCATTAAATATCCTAGTGACCACATTTAAAAGTTAGAAAGAAACAGATGAAATTAATTTTAGTAACATATTTTATTTAACCCAATGTATTTAAGAGCTTTTCAACACTAATCAGTATAAAAATTATTCATGGGACACTTTACATTTTTTTCATATTAAGTTTTCAAATCACGCATGTGTTTTATACTTACAGCACATCTTAATGCAGACTAGCCACAACTCAAGTACTCAAGAGCCACATAGGAGCTACCACACATATGTCTTAAATTAGGAGGCACGCTATTTAAGCCTGAATTCATTATTCAAGGACATGAAGTTTTATAATACATAAGCATACTATTTTAAAAAGCAGAATGGGTATTGAGTACTTATTTCCCCAACTTTCACTTCCATTTTTCCAAACTTAATTTTAAAAAAAGAGACCAGATTCTAAAATTACATCCCAGCCCAAGCCTTGTTTTTAACAGCCTTGCTTTCTAGTTTAGGTTAATAAAATCAGAGTGTTTTTTCTTTTACTCCAAAAAACAGAGACATAAAGACTCTATAGCTATTGAGTTATTTGCAGAATCTGAGTGTAAATGTAATTAAGAAGAAGTGGTATTCGTGTGACAATCTTGAGAGGAGACTTGATTTAAAAATTATGGAAATATTTTTATTCAGGCATAACTCACTGATTAAATATTTCACACTTTCTAGGTCCTTGTCCCCAAGACTGGCTCTGGCATAAAGAAAACTGCTACTTTTTTCCTGCTGACCCATTTAACTGGCAAAAAAGCCAGGAGAACTGCTTGTCTTTGGATGCCCAGATGCTGAAAATTAATAGCACATACGATCTGGTGAGTTTTCAAGGATGTGTGTTGGATTGCTGTATTGACTCAGAGGGAAATAAATCAGGTTTAGTCCGGTGTGGAAGAGTCTCTATCTGAAAGTCAGAATATCTGTTTACTACCCTCACCTACCACAGATTTCACACATGACCTTCGACAGACAGGTTATGAAGTATCTCTGCGCTTCAGTAAGCATTTCTGTGAAACCATTGAGAGGATGTCAAAGATCTCTTTTGGCTCTTTAATTTTGTGAATCTGTAAAACAACCATGCTGACTCCAACATCAACTCAGAAATGTTGCTCCCCACAGGAATTCATCAAGCAAGCAAGTGCCCATTCCAATTTCCCATTCTGGACAGGGTTGTCTCGGAGGAAACCAAGCTACTCATGGCTCTGGGAGGATGGCTCTCCATTGAAGCCCCACGTGTAAGTTTCCTGTTCTTTGTCCAACCTCCTTAGGGAAATTACTGCAGCATTCCACACAATGTGCTTTTTTGCCAGAGAGAAGCTTGGGGAATTTCTGAGAGAGTCTCTCTCCCCACCCCTCTCACAGAGGGAGCTGGCCTTCTCCAGAGCTTTCCACAGTTATTACTGATTTGAAACTTTCAGACAAGGCTAAATTCCTGACACAAGGTGGCAGTAATCTACTTCTCTCTCTCTCTCTCTCTTTCTCTCCCTCTCTCCCTCTCTCCCTCTCCCTCTCTCCCCACCCTCCCTCCCTCCCTCCCCCCCCTTTCTCCCTCCCTCCCTCTCTCTCTCTGTCTCTCTGTCTCTCTCTCTCTCCTCTCTTTTTTCTTCTTTTGTTTCTCCCCACCTCCAGGTTTAGACTCCAGGGAGCTGTTTCCCAGAAGCATCCTTCAGACACTTGTGCCTATCTACAAAGAGGAGCTGTTTTTGCTGACAACTGCATTTTAACTGCATACAGTATATGTCAGAAGAAGGCAACTCTTATTGAGAGCACAGTGAATTCGAATGCTCTGGAAGAAATGGAGGAGCTGGTCTTTGAACACTTTTCTGGAATTTAAGCTATTCTTTCTCACCTGGTGCAAACCATGAGAGCCCTGAGAACAGATGTTGGGAGACCACAGAGCTTCTTAGCAGAATGTGGAGCTCCAGCTGCCTGACACCTTTACATCAAAAGTTTTGATTCTATCTCTGTCTACATTTTTTTTTAACCTGGGTTGTCTAAAGCCTCCCAGCCAGACTTTGGTCCCTCTTCCCTTGTTTATTTTAAAGTTTTGCTGCTCTCCAAGCCTTGGGAATCCTTTCTACCTTAGTGCCATCTTCTCCTTACCCTTCTAAAACTGCATAGAAGAAAGAAAAGGGAGGAGTTGCCCAACTGCCACAGAGGGGGGAAAAGGGGAAGCATGCATGGGAAATAGAGCACATGAACAAGGAGAAAAGGGGAAAGGCCTCTGCAATCAGGAAGCTCATGTTCTCAACGTCAAAAGCTACCACTTGTTGGTCTTTGAAATCAGGGTCTCTTTCCAGGCTGTCCACGTATGCACGCACACACATACACCCCCCCCCACCCCCACCCCATACCTTCACATTTTGGTGCAATTGGGATGTCCTGGGAAATACTTCGAAATGCGATGGTCTTTTCTGTGAACTAGTTTATGATTAATTCTTAAATCGGTCATTCCTTCATCTCTTCTCTACCAAAGGACTACTTACTGCCTTTAATTCCTCCAAAGAGTATTTGTTAGATTCATGGGGTGGGTGCCCCAGAAGGAAAACACATTAATTTCCCCCCTAAAGTACATAACTTTTATAGAGAAACTCTTCTCAATCTGTTTCACTGTGCCATAGCGCAGAAACATATAGGACCAAAAAGTAATGACACTCAAGTGTGGAACAAACTGAGTCAGGTATAGAAATATGATTGAATAGGAACAAATGGAATTGGAAATATTTCTTCTGTTTTCAATGCACATATTTAAAGTGCACAATCAACAAGTTTTCACGCCTGTAAACATATTCCCTTGAAATCATCACTACAAGCAGGACAGCAGGCATGTCCATCACCCCGCAAAGTTTCATCATGCTCCACCTCAATAAACATTTCCTCCCAGGTAACTGCCGGTCCAATCTCAGGGTGAATTTTGTAGCACATTAGATGAATGAAATCATACAGTATGACTTTTTTCTCTAGCTACTTTTGCCTAGCATAACTATTTTAAGATTCACCTATCTTGTTGTTTGTATCAATTATTCATTCCTTTTAAATGTTGAATATTATTCTTGTGTGTGCATAGACCACAATTTGTCTATCCATTTACCTGTTGATACCATTTGGATTCTTGAAAAGAACTAATGGAAATAAAGCTGCTATGAACATTTGTGTATAAGTGTTTGTATGAACAGGATTTCTCTTCTCTTGAGTAAATATGTAAGAGCATAAAGTCTGAATCATTCAGTAGGTGTATGTTTAGCTACTTAAGAAACTGCCATACTGTTTTCCAAAGTTGTATCATGTTACATTCCTATTAGCAGGGTACTAATGTTCCAATTCCACTGCATCGTTGTCTATACTTGGCATGATCAGTCTTGTAATTTTCACTATTCTAATAGGTATACAGTGGTATATCATTGTAGCTTTACTTTGCATTTCCTAAATAGAGAATGATTTTGAGTGTCTTGTTTTGTGCTTGTTTATTATCTGTACATTTTCTTGGATAAACTCACCTACAAATTTCTTGAAAACTTTTATAAGATTTTATTTATTTTACTTTTTAGACAGAGGGGAAGGGAGAGAGAAAGAGAGGGAGAGAAACATCAATGAGTAGTTGCCTCTAGAGTGTCCCCCACTGAAGACCTGGCCTGCAACCTAAGCATGTGCCCTGACTGGGAATCGAACTGGCAACCCTCTGGTTTGCATGCCGGCACTCATGCCACTGAGCCACACCAGCCAGGGAAAGTTTCTTGAAAACTTTTATTTCAGTTATTTTTTTTCTTATATATTGAGCCTTGAAAGCTCTTTCTGTTCTAGATAAAAGTCCTTTATCAGATATTGTTTTGATTTTTTTCAGTTTATGACTTGTTTTTTTTGTTCTTTGAACAATGTTCTCAGAAAAGTAAAAGTTTCAAATTTTAATAAAGTCCATTTTCATGTTTCTACTGTTCTTTCTAAAAGTTTGTTGCCTAACTTAAGGTCACAGAATTTTTCTCTTATGTTTTCTTCTAGAAATTTTATTTCATTTTTTTCTGTAAAGATTTTATTTTATTTTTTAAAGAGAGGAGGAGAGAAGGAGAAAGAGAGGGAGAGAGACATCAGTGTGCAAGAGAAACATCGATCAATTGCTCTTGCATGTCCCCAACCCGGGACCTGGCCCACAGCCTGGGTATGCGTCCTGACTAGTAACTGAACCAGTGACCATTGAGTTTGCAGGCCCGTGCTCAACCCACTGAACCACACCACCCAGGGCTTCTAGAAATTTTATAGTTTCAGTTTTACATAGAAATCTGCGACTAACTTTGGGTTTTTGTGAGTTATGTATCAAAAATTTTTTTTTCCTTGTGGATAGTCAATTATTTTAGCAACATTTGCTGAAAAGAATATTTGTTTTTCACTACATTGCCTTCTCATTTTGTCAACAATCAGTTATTCATATACACATGGGTCTATTCTGGACTTAGTTCTGTTCCATTGATCAACTTGTATATTTTTACACTACCATGCTATTTTGAATCCTGTAGTTTTTTTAAATATATCTTGAAATAACATAGTGCTTGTCTTTTTTCAAACTTGTCTTGACTCATCTAGGTTTTTGCATTTCTTTGTAAATTTTTGAATTTCTGAATTTGCAGTTTTTAAAAACAGCTTTAGAAATTTTTAATGTAATTGCATTAAATCTATAGACAAATTTAGGGAATATTGAAATCTCAAAAATCATTATTTGTTAAACTATGAAAATGTATATCTCTCCATTTATTTTAAATAAAATCTTTTCTTTCTCTAAGCACTGTTTTATAATATTCTCTGTACAAATGTTTCATATATTTTGCTAGATTATCATTATATAGTTCATATTTTTGATGCTACCATAGATGGTCTTGTAATAATTTGTAACTTTAATATCTGTTGTTAGCATACAAAGTTACAATATAATTTTAAATTTAACTTAATGTTCTGAAACTTCATAAGCTCACTTATTCTAGTGATATTTTTGTGGATTCCTTGGATTTTCTATGTATAGAATGATGTTGTCTGCTAATAAAAACACTTTTATTTCTTTCCAACTTGGATGCCTTTTATTTCTTTTCTTTGCCTGTTTTAATAGACTATAATAGACTAGAATCTCCAGTTCGATGTTGAATAAAGTGGTGAAAGTGTGCGTCCTTATTTTGTTCTTGATCTTGGGAAGAAATCACTCAATGTTGAACCACTGAGTATGGTGTAAACTGTATACTTTTCGTAAATGCCGTTATCAGTTTGAAGAAGTTCCCTTTTATTCCTAGAATGCTGAGAAATTTTATCAGGAATGGGTGTTGATTTTGTCTAATACTTCCTCTACATCTATTGAGATGATCATTTAGTTTTTCTATTTTTTTCAGTGTTTTAATGTGAAGAATTACATTGATTAGTTTTAGAAGGTTAAAGCAACCTTGGATTCTTGTGATTTACGAGCATTGTCATTTAAATAAATAAGTGGATTAAATCTCCTAAAATTTGGTTTAGGATTTTTTCAACTATGTTAATAAAGGATGTTCATATAAAAAGTGGGGCAAAACTAGTTTTACAATTGTGAATATACACAGAGTTTATTCTTGTATTATTTATTAATATTTTCAATACGAACAACTACTTTTCTCATACTGCTTTTCCATCCTTTTACTTTTAAACTATTTTTTCGTCTTTATACTTAGGTGTTCCTTCTAAGTGCCATATACTCATCTTGCTATTTTATGTAATTTGATAATTTCTGGCTTTAGTTTGAATGTTTAAGTCATTTGCACTTTATGTAATTTTGTATAATTAGATGTCTGTTATATTTATATTTGTTTTCATTTTGCCTCAACTCATTTGTTTTCTTTTATACTGCTTTCTTTTGTATTAATTAAATATTATTTACTATCCCATTTTTATTTCACCCTTGTCTTATTACCTCTTACCGTTTGTTTTGTTATTTTAGTAGTCATTTCAGAATTTATAACATACCTGTACATCATAACTCATTGTATATGATATCATATACAGAAATATAGCCTTATGACAGTATACTTCCATTTCTCTTCTCTCAGCCTTCACGCTGATGTTGCCATACATTTTATGTTTATATACATTATAAACACCAAAATACATAGTTGTTACTTTTGCTTTATCAGTAAATAATCTTTTAAAAATATTTAAAGAGTAAGAAAAAATTACATACCCATTCAGTTACCATTTCGGGTACTCTTTATCATTTTTCTAGATCTAAAGTATCATCGTGTAACATTTTCATTTTTCTTAAAGGACTTTATCATTTCCTGCAGTGCACATATGTTTGTGAGGGATTTCCTCTTGCCTTCTCACCAAGTTTGCAAAGATTTAAGCTACTAAGCTATTCTCTCTTTAAATATTTGTTTCTGTCCTCCCTTATTCTCACTCCCCACCCCCACACCCTGTTAAGGGACTCTAATTACATGCATGTTAGGCTGCCAGAAGTTACCCCACAGCACCCTGATGCTGCTTGCTTTCTTCTTTCTTTCCTCCCTTCATTCCTTTCCTTTTAAAATTATTTTCTCTCATTGTTTTATTTTCAATAGTTTCTATTGTTATATCTTCAAGTCTATTAATCCATGCTGTAGGTGTCTAATCCATCACTAATACCATACAGTGCATTTTTTAACCTCACTATTTTTAGTGTTTATCTCTCTAGAAGGGTGCCTTTTAAAAATTTCTTTTACGTATCCATGTAGCTTTTAAAAATATATGACTATATTGGGATAGTATTAACCATTTTAATGCTCATGCCTTTTAATTCTAACTCACGAATTGATTTTGTTTTTCACCTTATGACCCTATCTCCCACAGGGCCATGTTCTTCTGGCTCTTTGTGTGCTTGCTAATCTTTGGTTGAAATTCAGACCTGGCTAATTTTACTTAGGTCAATGCTAGCTTTTATTGTGTTTCTATAACTATGCCCAAGTTTTATTATGAGATGTTTTTAAGTTACATAGAACAGGGTGATGCTCCTGGGTATTGCTTTTATGATTGTTAGGCCATATCATGAAATTCTCAGTCTTGGGTTAATTACTCTCCATGAAGAAGGGAAGGTTTCTGAGTGTTCCATCCAATGCTCCATAAGCTATGATCTTTTCCAGCCTTGCTGTAGGGAAGGGGCACTGTCCTCTGATGTGTGAACATTGGATATTATTTCTTTTATTCCTTTTGTATGGTTCTTTCCCCTCACACTGATGGCTCCCTCACACTGACGTTCTGATCTGTACCTTATTGACGCCTCATGGAAGACCCTCTGCAGATCTCTGTGGTTCTCTGTCTGCGCAGCTCATGTCTTCTCTTTCGTGTTCTCCTCTGAACGCTTGCTGCCTTTGTCTTTCTCAATTCAGTGTTTTCCAGTTTGCTTGTCAGTTCCCCTTCCCTGTGTGTGGCTTGCAAACTGTGTAAACATGGTCAGCTGGGCAATGACAGAACGCAGCTTCTTTGTTTTCATCCCTTGCAGATCATTGTTCTTTTTTTACTCCTCATACCCAGTGTTTTTTAAATAATTCCTCCTTTATGTATTTTCTCCTGTTTGTGTTTATTTGGTTGTGCCAGGTTGGAAGGTAAATGCAGTTTTTGTTTCTCCATCTTAGTTCTAGGCAAAAGTCCAGGAGAAGGATTTTGTAATTGGGTACTTAAGTTTCTCTTTCTGTTGGAGTTACTGATATCTCTGAACAAAGACACCTTGAGCTGAAAGGATCCCTGGAAAAAAATATTAGTTCAAGGCCAGAAGATGAATTTTTTTGCTTCTGTGACTGGTATAGTTTCTATTTCAAAGTTGATGACAAAGCTGTTTTCTTTAGTCAAGCTGATAATGCCTATGAATCATTGTCCTATCATCCTTCCTATTTCTGTCTCCAGTTTTTATAGATGTTGTCTTCCCAAATCTTAGGTTCAGAAGCAATTACCCCAGTCTGATCTATCTTAGGGATTTCTTTCTGTCTCTTAGTTTTTATGCAGCTTGTTCATCCCAACCACATGAATGTTATTATCCTTGTCATTGTTTAACTCAAGGCTGCAACTACAGCTTTTGGGCTGCAGCCTATTTATGTATGCCCTGAAATCTAAGGCTGGTTTTCACATTTTAAAGTGTTATTTAAAAAAACATGCAGCAGAGATTGCAAGTGATCCACAGTCTAAAAATATTTACTCTCTAGTCCTTTGCAAAAAAAAAAAAAAAAGTTTGCTGACCCCTGATGTAAATAATTTATTGTTTACACCATGTTTATTTGTCATTAAAGAAATGCACAATGACTCTGAATTTGGACTACCTGAGTTTAAATCTCAATTACTTAATTTCTGTTATCTAAGTCAGGTTACTTAACATCTTATTACCTTGATTTTCTTAATTAAATGATAGGAATAACACTAGTAACTTATAGATCCTAATATCCTATATGTTAGTTAATAGATATTTGAGGATTTAATGGATAATGTTCATGTAATACATCAAATAGTGCCTAGGATTTGGTAAGAATTTTAAAAAATCAGCTATTTATGGTATTAGTTAATTTTTTCTCTGCCTTTATGAGGTCCTTCAAGTGTTTCTGTTTTTGATAGTAAGTTCTTAACCTATTACAGAAAATTGACCAAATAAGTTACTTTCTTAATTTAGGTTTAATTGTGTTTATCAACATTGCTCAGAATTTGGTGTCGTACTTAAAATAGTATGTTGTGTAACTACCCTGACTTAGCATTTATTTTCTTAACCAGAGAAAGTATTGTTCAGCATTTCTTCAGTTTCTTCTTTGTAGAGATGTCCTGAGTTTATCAGGGATCTGCAAGGCATTTGGGTCAGTATGAGAATATATGGTACTTAAATGAATATTGTTTTAAATACTGGTTTACCTTAGAGTATCTCACAGACTTAGGCTGTTGTGGTTTGGAAACTTGAGCAGAATATGTATGCTTAACAGCTCAAGTTTTTAAATCTCAACAAGTTAAAGGAGGAAATTTAAAATATCTGATCTCCATATTGTAATATCTCCAAGTATATCTTTTCACACTTACATTTACTTACAAAATCATCCTAACCTCCACCTCTCCACACTCATTCATCCTTATGCATGGTGCACAAAGTATTAACATGTGAAAGGTGCCATGAACCAGAAATTGATGGGCCACTAGCTTTCTGGGAACAACTTTGTTTAATGAGAGAGGAGTAAGTGGTTATGAGCATTTGCACAGTTGGGAAACTCAGAACTCAAAGTAGGAGTACTAAGCATTTGACTTGTATCTGGACCATAATGAAATCAGAGCGGCTTTGAAATTATGAAACTGGTCTTTGTTTAGGATACATTTAAACTTATTGGTCCACGTTATACTAAAGTGAACAGTCATACACCTCAGCCCTTTCCTGGCTCTTTACTTCATTAAGAGCACAGCCAACAGATAATTTATAATTCTACTCTTAGAGAATGAAAAATTCAATAATAATATAAATAATTTAAGTTCAATAAAGCATCTTGTAAAACTGACAGCAGGAATCTACCTCAATAGATTCAGAAACATCAAATCATCTCCCTTTGCTAAACTCCTTTCTGCAATATGCTGAGATAGCACTAGTTTTTCATTTTATTTGTATTTTATTGATTATTCTGTTACAGTTGTCCTAATTTCCCCCCTTTGGTCCTTTCCACCCAGCATCCCTCACTCCCTCAGGCAATCCCCACACCATTGTTCATGTTCATGGGTCATGTGTATAAGTTCTTTGGCTTCTCCATTTCCTATATTGTACTTTACCAAAAAAAGTAGAGATAGCACTAAATTTTTAATTTATTTACAACAAATGCAGACATTTAAAAAATTAAACAAGCAACTTTTTCCTAAATATTGTGCCCATCTTATTAAGCATGTGTGTTATATTTTGAAAATGATGTGGGATGAATAATAGATAATTTTAAAATACCACATAATCAACAAAAGAAAAAAGCAAACATAATATAACCAGAGTCATTGAAATTAAGAACAATCTGACAGTGGCCAGAGGGGAGGGGGGAAGGGACAGTGGAAAGAAGGGTTTTCAGGAACAACTATGAAGGACACATGGACAAAACCAGGGGGGAGGGTGGAAACAAGGGAGGGAGGTGGGTTTGGAAGGGGTAGGGGAAGGGGTAGGGAGAAAATACAGACAACTGTTACTGAATAACAATAAAATAATTTAAATTTAAAAAATAAAAATAAATAAAATAAAATACCTGATTATAGTCATGAGTGGCATAATGGTGTCTCAGTCAACCACAAACCACATATACCACAGTGGTCCCATAAGATTATAATGAACTGAAAAATTCCTACCCAGTGACATCACAGCCATCATGACGTTGTAGTGCAATGTATTACTCACATGTCTGTGGTGATACTGGTGTAAACAAACCTACTGTGCTTCCAGTTGTATAAAAGCATATACAACTATGTATATAGTACATAGTACTTTATAATGATAACAAACAACTATGTTACTGGTTCATGCATTTCCTATACAATACTTTTTCGCATTATTTTAGAGTGAACTTGTTCTACTTACAAAAAAAGTTTACTGCAAAATGGTAGGACATGTTACGCTGGCAGCAGCCTCATACACCTCTGTTTACTGTGTCTCTTGATTGCATCATTTTCTCTTGTATTTTAGTCTTGTATTGTTTGATTTATTGTGGCCCCTAAGCATACAAAATCCTCTGCTGATCTTGCCAGTAAGAGGTTACATCAAGTGTTGATCTGAAAACAAAATTAAAAGTGATTAGGGCTACAAAAATGGAAAATCTGTGATAGTTACTGCTTACCTGTCGCACATTTACCATATCTATGATCTTGAAGAGAAGAACAAAGTGAGAGACACTGCTAAAGCATCAGCTTCATCGAAGGCAATGAGACCCCCCCCAAAAAAAAAATTGAGAAGGGCCTATCTAAGTCATAGAGAAACTTCTAATGACCTGAATTGCAGACCAGACACAGAAATGTATCCCTGTTAGCACCCTGGAGATCACAGCCAAAGCAAAGAGTTTGTTTGTGATGTTGAAAGAAAAGGCTGGACCCACCTACAGCGTTTAATTGCTTGCTAGCTCTGGGTGATTCAGACAATTAAAGACTCATTGTTCATTGCATAATGGATGAAATGTCCCTATTCTGGAAACAGATGCCTAAAAGGAGTTTCATCGATAAAGAGATCAAGTCAATGTCAAGCCTTCAAGGTTTCAAGGCTTTCAAGGACAGGATGACAGTGTTGCTTGGAGACAGTGTTGCAGGCTACAAATTGAAACTCTTTGTGATCTGTCACAGTGAGAACCCGAGGGCCTTCAAACATATTAATAAGCACACACTGCCAGTGTGCTACAGGAGCAGCAAGGCCTTGATGGCATGTCACGAGTGTAGGTTCATGATACAGCCTTTCCTATAAGTCAGCCAGGCAACTGCTCAGCTAGCTGCCTGCTGAGCAACCCAACACCAAGGAACAGACAAGAGTCACATGCAGTAACTATGTTATGCATTCAGTTTTACTAAACACAGGTTCACTCAAAGTAGTACATCAACATACATTAATATTCTACACACACTCTCACAAACTAAGAGAAATATAATACACACACAGAGCAATCAATGGGGGATAATGACCCTGAGTCCAAGAGTCTCACTCTGAAGGTCTGGGAGACAGTACTGCGGGCAAGGGAGTTGTCGGCATCTTGCAAGAAAGGATCTCCGGGGATCTCCAGAGCAGGTGGGCCACCAGGCAGACCAGGTCTCCCATCCAGCAAGCAGGGCTGAACCTCTGGCAGCCAGTGTTAAGGGAGATCAGTGTGGGATGGAGCAGCACTCTGGTGTGTGGAACTGGCTGACTCAGTAGTGGCCAGGAACCTGCCTCAGTTTTAACTTGAAAGTTGTATGCTCCACCCTTCTGGGTCTTTTTGAATAATGTCTTGGCACCCCGATGCCAAATGTGGAATTTTCCCATGAGCCTGTCGGTGGTACAGGGGTATTCTGCTTGACACCCATGATGACAAGTGTGAAATTTCCCCAAGAGCCTATCTATGGGTGGCCCTGCTCTGCAGACATGTCTCCTCTCACCACATGTGCACATATCTCAGGTGTGCCTCCTTGTCAGATGTGTCTGCTCTGACTTAGATAGTTTCCCTCTTGAACCAAAGTGTCATGGCTGACCAGCAGCTATCTTGGTTGACATGAGTGACTCCATTTTTTGTTTTATATATACATTATACAATCTTGACCAGACCGATGCCATTTTATTGGTCCTGCTTTCCACATGGCCCAGCTCATCTTCTAAGATGCCCATTTGAATTGCTGTGCCAGTGAAATGAGGTACTGTTTGGAGAAATGCATACCTTTAAAGATTAAGCTTATTGTTGATAATGTCCCTGGAATTCCTTTTATTGGTGATCTTTATCCCAATTTCAAAATGGTGTCTCTCCTTTCAAATACCATCTCTTTGATCCAGCCAATGAATCAAGGAGTTGTAGCAACTTTTAAGGCCTATATTCTGAGAATGCCCTTTCTCCAGGATATTGCTCCTACTAAGAAAGACGCTGAGAAGATACTGAATCAATTCTGGAAGGATTACATCTATGACTGCATCAAGAACCTTGTGTGGACTTGAGATGTCAACAAGAAGTGTATGATCAATACCTGGAAAAAACCACTCAAGAGGTTCTACCATGAATTCAAAGAATTTGCCAAAGATGAGGAAGTTGCAAAAATCAAAAAAGTCTGTGACTGAGATGGCGGAAAACTTTAAACCTGAGTGTGGATGAGAATGACATTGAGGAGCACCGACAGGTAGTTCCTGAGAAACTGTCTAATGAGCGGTTGTTGGAACCAGAACAAGAACGCACAGCTGCAGAGGCAAGAGAAAAGAAAGGTACAGGAGAAAACTACCCCCAAACAACTGACAGTGAAGGGTTTAGTGGAAGCTTCCGCAGACCTCAGTAAGTTCCTTAAAAAGCTTTAATGGACTCTAACACCAAAAGGTGTCCATTATTAAGAGAAATGCTCAGGGTGCATTTTCAGCTTACAAGCAAAACTGTGATTAAAAAGAAGAGAAAACAAGCAACCATCAGGGATATATTTCTGAAAAGAGTGACCCCCTCCCCAGGGAGGGCCTCAGGCAAGTCCTTCAGGAGGTGTTCCAGAAGCAGGCATTGCCATCCTGAGAGATGGCAGCTGAGGACCTTCCCGCGGGACAAGATGTAGAGGTGGATGACAGTGATACTGATGATCCTAACTCTGTGGAAGTCTAAGCTACTTTGTACGTTTGTGTCTTAGTTTTAACAAAAAAAAGTTAAAAAGTAAAAAAAAAATTGACAATAGGAAAAAAGCTTATAAAATAAAGATAGATAGAAAAAAAAGAAAATAATTTTGTAGAGCTGGACATTGTGTTTATGTTTTAAGCTAAGTGTTATCACTTAGCTTAAAGTCAAAAACTTAAAAAAATAATAAACTAGGGGTGGGGGTTATAAGGGGACTAAATGGTCATGAAAAACACAATAAAGATTATATATTAAAAAAAGAAAAAATAAGTTTTTATGGTAAAAATTTACAGCAAGTTGAGGTTATTTCTGAAGAAATGAAAATAATTTTAACCAATGTCGTGTAGCCTAAGTGTACAGTGTTTTATAAGGTGTAGAAACCTTCGCATTCACTCACGGCTCACTCGCTGACTCACCAGAGCAACTTCCAGTCCTGCGAGCTTCATTCACAGCAAGTACCCTACACAAGTGTACCCTTTTTCCAGTCTTTTATACCACATTTTTATGTACCTTTTCTAAGTCTGGGTATGTTCAGATACATAAATACCTAGCATTGTGTCGTAATTGCCTACAGTATTCAGTACAGTGACATGCTGTAGAGGCTTGTAGCCTAGGAGCAACAGACTATGCTGTGCAGCCTAGGCGAGACCGTCCAAGTCTGTGTAAGTGCACTCTGTGATGGCAACTCAGCTCATGGAGCGTTTCTCAACAATCCCCATTGTTAGGTGACATGTTACTGTGTATGCTCCAGTATACAACTTAAATACCAAAACAATAGTATCAGGCTGTCTTGGTTTCTCCAAGTTATTTTAGTTTCTTTGACCAAGAGATGTGTAACAGAAGTTTTTCATATTTATTTGGTTCATTCATTTAAGAAAGGGGGAGGGTTTTCAAGAACATCTATGAAAGACACATGGACAAAACCAAAGGGGGTGGGATCAAGGGTGGGAAGTGGGGATGACTAGGGTTGGGGGGCTGAGGTGGGGGAAAACGGAGACAACTATACTTGAACAACAATTTTAGAAAGTTAAAAAATAAAATAAAATAAAAATTTTCTCAGGTAAAAAAGAACTCTCTATCAAATGCTAGTGGTAACTGGGTAGGCAGTAATAAATACACGTAGAAACTGTTCTCATGGTGCTTACAGTCCTGTGTGGAGGAAGAAAATAAACAATTAAATTAAAATCTCTGCATTTGTGTTATTTTATTCATTTATTTAATTTATACAAGTGCTACTGTAGATTCTGGGAATTAGTAGTAAAAAGATAAGTTTTCTGTCCTCTGAAACTTATGATATGGTGACAGAAATTAAAAATAAAATAAACATGTAGTAATTGTTGAAGGAATCCAATGGCTGCTCATAATAGAAGATACCTCATAACAGCCACAATTCCTTAGAGATGAAGAAATAGAAATGCCTTTAAGCAGAGTGAAAGTCACATTTTTACTATGAGTCAGGTGCAGCCTACAGAGTTTCTTCAATTTTACTCACAAGTGAATACAACAGATTAATTTCCTCTAAGTTGCCTTGAAATTTCTAATACACAGCAGCAGATGGCGCCATCATCTAATTCACTCCTACCTGATTACTGCATCCTGACTTCGATCCCACACCACAGAGAACCTGTATTCATCTTTGTTATTCTGAATCTCTCTTACCATCCAAGTATCACGACAGAGATTTAAGACCCATCATCATGTTACTGGTGAGGAAACAAGCTGGGGAAATCAAACAACAGATCTAAAGTCCCTCAGGCAATCACAGACAGAATCAGAAACAGGCCAATGGATGCATTCATTAGATAGAACATGGACTTTGGATTTAGAAATCTTTCCAATCACATGGGTATTTTTCCCTTAAGCAATTAAGTTGCCTTATCTTGGGTTAATTATTCTGTACATATATTATTACTTTTAAAGTATCTTCATTTACTCCTATATATTCTTTTATAATCAACCCAACATATATTTATTGATAAACTACAATGAATCAGAAGTTAGTCTAGGTTTTTGGAGAGTATCAGTAACCAAGACAAGCAAGATTTTAAGTTTATGGGACCTACAAACAAGTGGACAGGTGAGTCTATTCCTAAACAGATGAGATATATCAGAACATTGCAAAGTGCTTGAGAAAAAGAGAAAAACTGTATTATATGATTGAAGCTGATCGGCCAGAACCCTGATTGTATTCTGATTCAGACCCAGTGGTAAGGTAAGACTTTTCAGAGAGGTTGATAGTTAAACTGAAAACTGATTATCAAGAAAAATCCTACCATAAGGGTCGCAGTTTGATTCCCAGTCAGGGCACATGCCTGGGTTGCGGGTCAGGTCCCCAGTGGGGGCCATGTGAGAGGCAACCACACATTGATGTTTCTCTTCCTCTCTGTCTCCCTCCCTTCCCTCTCTCTAAAAATAAAGAAATAAAATATTTAAAAAAAAGAAAAATTCTACCATGCAAACTCTCAAAGGCAAAGCATTTCAGCCCAAGTGTAAGTCCAAAGTCCCTGAGAAAAGAACAATTTGGTGTGTTCTTGTGATAAAAAAGCAGGCCAGTGTATCAAAATAGTGAAGAGAAGATGGTTAGAAAATGAAGTTAGAAAGATAGTGGCCATTAAATTATCTGAATCCTGATAGGGAAGAGAAGATATTCTAGGGAGTATTCAGCAGGCAATAAATTGATGGTGGTGAATTGTCTGTTGAGAATTTAAAAAATGATAAACTGTATGAAAAGTTAGTCTGCCTTTTATTATCAACAAGTGCCAGTGATACTAAATAATGTCAGTGATAAAATAATCCTTGAAAATATCTTTTCTTGGCCAAAGCTTTAAACAATTCTTGTGTTTACTGTTAAGTTTTAAAACTATCTGTTTATTTATCTACACTGTCAATTTTTGTAACTCATGGTAGTTAAGTTGTATAAAGTCACAGAAAACACTGAACGATGATTGCTTCTGTGGAAAATATAGGGTTAGGTTCCTATGAGCATCTGCTCAGATTTTTGTTGACAGATTAATGTTGAAACTTCTTTGACATTGTTGCATCCGCCGACGCGAGAAACAGATGTTCGGGAACTTTCAGGATTCAGAGATGTTACTTTTATTGGCCAAAAGTTTTAACCTGCGCAGGGGCGGACTCCCAGAGTGTCCGGAGACACAATGCTCAGAAGAGCTACAGACGAGAGCCGCACCTAACGCTTATAGATAAGCCTTTTTATAGACGCAAGCAAGCAAGCATTTCACAGAAGCAGATGTGGCTGTTAGCTATTGGCTATCTTTTAGCACGTGGGATCTATGCGTTGCAGGGTTTGGGGAATGGGAAATTTAAACCCAAACATCTCCTTAAATGGTAATCCGCCTCAAGTTCTTTGTTCTCTGTCCTTGGAGAGCCAAATCTCACAGGGACAGTCCTTTAGCTATTTTCCTGGTTCCAACATTCCCCCATTTCCTTTAACATGAATCAAACCCTTGATTCTTCATCGGTAGGGAGAATGGTATAGGGCTGAGACAGGACCATTAGCTTTACTACTTTTATTCTTTCTTATGCCTGATCACCCAGGGAGCCATCCTGGCCGGTACAGGGCTGCACCACTCGCCCCCACAGTTTCAGGCTTTAAGCCAATTAGGAAGCAGAAGACATCTCCCAGATGGAAATGAGGACTCCGGCTATGTCAGAATAGCCGAGGGGCGAGGGTCCATCACCATCCTTTTTGCTGCAGTCCCCCGAGTCCTTCCATGAGGCCTCCCAAGTGGTTGCGTCTGTCTTAGGTTGCCCCTCCCATGAGGAGTCTTACCCGTCATTGACTGCCAACCAAGCACTGGGGCCAGAGATGGATGAAGCAGAAGCAGTACTCCAGCCAGGGAGATAAGCTTTGTTTCCTTAGTAGGTCACGTCCTTGTGACAGAACAGACCCAGATGAAGTGGGTCCCTTGGGCTCCTACACAGCCCACCATGGGGTGAGGGTTACAACTCCTGAAACCAGGCTGAACAGTCCACAACATCTCCCCCATTTTTAGATTGTTTAAATCAATTGTAATTGTTAGGCCTGTGAAACTTACTATCTGCTATTTTCAAATGCAATCACAAGAAAACAATTTCCACATACATCATGAAGCACAAATAAGGATTAAAACAAGGAGGCAGCCAAGGGTTGCCATAACCCAAACTTGTAAATTTAGTCCAATGAAAAATGTTGCAAATGCAAGGGAACCATAAGAGTAACAGGTCTGGTTACACTTCAATTCTTAGGAGAATTAGCACAGACTTCAGGAAGTTACTTTAAAGATATGCAGCAAGAGCAAGTCAGAAAACATTATTAGAATCAGTAAACAACCAGTGGTATTCAAAGTCCCTTTAAGAAAAAGTCCCATCACTCTTAGGTGATGTTGATTGTCGCTCCAGGAATGCTGGCTGGAATTCCACTGGAGTGTGATGACACACAGCTTGGAGAAGTCTGGATCGGGAGGGTCCAATGGGTGGAGGTGGGTTGAGGCCAGGGAAGCCTTTTCTGTGATATGGCTTCATCTTCTTCACCTGCAGTTCCAGCGATCTTTCTGCAGAGTAAATACAGACATACCCTCTTCCCCGAATTAATAGTTTAACTGGGCTTTTCCATTTTCCTTCTTACTTTCCTACACAATCCTATACTTTTCTTTCCTTCACTTTCTTAATTCTTTCTTACTTTTCTCCTACACAATCCTGTTTCAACTTGCACAGACCATATTTGACTTACACAGACTCTCTTTAACTTACACAATCCTTCCTCAACTCTCCTAGCCCATTTTAGTTTGCCCTTTTAACTCATCTAGACATAACCAACTTTAGAATAACCCACATTCAATTCTACTTTTTTCAAGATACAATGCCATAATTTATACTTTTCATTACCAAAACCATATATTTTCCCAATTTAATTAAAATTCTCAACTTTTAGTGATAACCAAAAGTAAGTAATTAGCATGCTTTAGATTGACAAGTTTATGAACACATTTCATAACTTTCAGAAACAGTTTTTTTTCTTACTGGCAAATACATTTACATTTTTTTTAATTCTTGGTGATTACTACATTCCTTGAGTGTGTCAAAAGTGAGCTGTCTCATTATCCAGTGTCCTTGACAACTTTAGGGAGGCTGGAGAAGAAGGAGGGAGGAGACACCAGGCATAGCACGGCCTGCTCCCAGGACTGAAGCAGTTCCTGGGCCTCCAGAAGGAGGATTCAGAGTGTTAAAAAGACACATTTTCTCATTGTTTTTCTTCCTGAGCTTTTTACTGTCTGAGAGGGGAGAATTTCCTCTATCTCCCTCCTCCCCTATAACTGCCTTAGCAGCTTCTCTGTTAATCCTTTCCCTTTCTTCTGACGTGAAGAGGGTCTGTAGAATCTGCTGGCAATCATCCCAGGTGGGTTGATGGGTCCTAAAAATAGTCTCGAGGAGGGAGATTAGCCCCTGAGGTTTTTCAGAGAAAGGGGGATTCTGGTGCTTCCAATTATATAGGTCGCTGGTGGAAAAAGGCACGTAAATCAGACTCGGAGGAGCCCGCGGCGCGGCCGGTGCTTCCCGTAGCGGTAGAATGGCAGCCTCTGCCCCACCCTGCTGGCTGGCTCCTTCTCTGGAAATCAGAAAAGTTGTTAAGGAGGAAGTCTAGGGGGGACCCAGGTACCGATCCACTCTGGCCCATGCCGGAACTGGATACTCTTCCGGATTTTGTACACAAGGGGAGTGACAATGATAGTCAGAACGAAACAGGTGAACAGACACCACAACCTTCTGTCATCCACTCTTCTCTCAGACACAATAGAGCCGCGGCTTTCAAACATACAGTCACTCACACTGCGCAACGCGGCGCGAAACCAAAACCTTAGGCGACCCTTTCGCAACTCCCGAGGGCGTCCCCTCCTTGGGAGTCCCCTGGGTGGAATGCCGGTGACGTCTCACCTACCACCTCAGGGCTAAGCAGTCTAGACTTCCAGAACCATATGAGGATCCTCCCAATTACTCACCCAGCTCGAGCTGGCCCTTTCAGTTCCCGACCCAGCTCTCCACTGAGGGAGTATCTCGCTGGGGCCTCCAAATGTTGCATCCGCCGACGCGAGAAACAGATGTTCGGGAACTTTCAGGATTCAGAGATGTTACTTTTATTGGCCAAAAGTTTTAACCTGCGCAGGGGCGGACTCCCAGAGTGTCCGGAGACACAATGCTCAGAAGAGCTACAGACGAGAGCCGCACCTAACGCTTATAGATAAGCCTTTTTATAGACGCAAGCAAGCAAGCATTTCACAGAAGCAGATGTGGCTGTTAGCTATTGGCTATCTTTTAGCACGTGGGATCTATGCGTTGCAGGGTTTGGGGAATGGGAAATTTAAACCCAAACATCTCCTTAAATGGTAATCCGCCTCAAGTTCTTTGTTCTCTGTCCTTGGAGAGCCAAATCTCACAGGGACAGTCCTTTAGCTATTTTCCTGGTTCCAACAACATATGTTGTTGTTTAAGGACACCTTAATTAATATATGTTGTTGACTCATTAACTCTGAACTCGGAGCCAATAGCACTATAATGCCTAAATGAAAGTTAGTAAAGCTCTTTGGTGGGCTGGATTAGGGAAAGAGACTCTGATATATACTCTTCGTTGCACTCTCTTTCATTTTGATATGTGTTAGTGAGAACTGCAGAACTCTTGGCATTCAACAGCCTCTTCCAAATCTTTGCACTACAAGACTTGTTGACACGCTGTAGCATGGCTCCTAGCAGTTCAAGCTCATGAGACAGAAGAGGCACTTGGGCCCAGGAAGGAATGTAGGAGGTGACCAGCAAGCCAAGTCAAGACCGTAAACTGATGGTAAAAATGTCACCACTCTTCCACTCCCTACTCAAAAATGCAGAGGTAGCTGATTTTATCTTTCTTCTAACTGTATGTTTAACCTACTGACCCGCATGAACAGGTGACCAAGATCCAACGGCTACACAGCCTTTCTGATGTGGTGGTAATGAGCAACGCCACCAACTTGCCCCCATAGGGCAGGCACAAAGATAGTTGCCAAGCTACCCCACAGAGGGACAAGGAGCCTTGCCCTGACGTGGAAAATTCCACTCCCAAATCCTCCACAAGCCCGCCTTTTCCAGAAGCCTGCCATTTTGCACAGGCCTGCTTTGTCCCCAGCTTATAAAAGTAGCCGGCCCTCAAGCCAGTTCAGAGGACATCCCTTTTCTCCATGCTGCCTCCCTTGTGTCTTAGCATAAGCTTAATAAAAATCTGTCTAATTTCCATCTTGGGGAACCCAAGAACCCCACTAAAAGTAACCCCAAGTAACACTAAAAATGCTTGTCTAAGAAAGAGCTTAATACTTGCCCTGGCTGGGTAGCTCAGTTAACTCAGTTCTTCCAGGAGAAGTTGTTGTTGATTTCAGTCAAAACTTAGTGATAGGCTCCTCTTAGGGCAGTTATTTTAGAAAGCTTGCAATTATAAATCTTTTCTCTGCCCTTTGAGATGAGAATCTACCACTTAAAACATTCTTTAAGGACCTTGGAGACATCTCTTTGAATGCAAACATTCAGGGAATTCGGGAGATAACTCTTGCTTTCCCAGTCCCTGTGTAACTTCAGTGGACACACCACCCAGCTTCAACAGACACCACTGCCTCCTGTCATAGCAGAAGGTTCTCTTCTGGATAACCGTAATTAACAAGTCCATTCAGGTAACTTCCTCTTGCAGCTTTTAGGATTCTCCCTGTGTCTTTAACCTTTGTCATTTTAATTGCGACTTGTCATGATGTGGGCTTTTTGGGGTTCATCTTGTTTGAGACTCTCTGCACTTCCTGGATTTATATGTCTTTTTCCTTACCAGATTAGGTAAGTCTTCTGTCATCATTTCTTCAAGTAGGTTCTTGATCCTTTGCTCTCTCTCTCTCTCCTCCTTCTGGTACCCCTAAAATGCAGATGTGACATTACATACATGTGACACTGTATGTTGTCCCAAAAGTCACTTAAACTATTCTCATTTTTTAATTTTTTTTTCTTTTTGCCACTCTGATTGGGTGTTTTTTTCTACTTTGTCTTCCAAATAGCTGACTTGATCTTCTATTTTATCTAAACTACTTTTACTCCTTCCAGTGTACAAGGTCTATCCAGAGGTATCTAGCCATATAATATGAAAAAGAGACATTTATTGAAGAAGATACAAAAAACATTGTACATAGGACAATGATGCTTCAGTTCCCTTCGAAGTAGGCACCTTGGGACCTCACACAGGTCTCCTAATCACCATCAGTTGCCCATCATATTTTCCTGAATATTATCAATTGTCTGCAATCTCTTCCCTTTCAAAGGTGATTTCAGTTGCCAAATCTGGGCTGTAGTGGGGCTGAGTCACCTCGGTGATTTGATGTTTTGCCAAAAATGTCTGCATGAGACATGATGCATGAGATGGTACATTGTTGTGATGAAGCTGCAAATTACCAGTTGCCCACAGCTAGGGCTTTCTGAATTATCCAAATAATTTCTGTGGGGGGTGTTCAAGCTTAACACGAAAAATTTTTAAGTATTTTATTTATTTTTAGAAAAAGAGAAGGAAGGGAGAGAGACATCAGTGTGGGAGAGAAACAATCAGATGCGTCTCACATGCCCCCAACTGGGGACCTTGCCCACAACCCAGGCATGTGCTATGACTGGGAATTGAACCAGCCACCTTTCGGATTGCAGGTCAGCACTCAATCCATTGAGCCACACCAGCCAGGGCTTAATGCAAAATATGATGCAGATTTGTTGCTCTACTTGCTCAGTCATTTTGAATGCAGTGGCCACACAGTACACATGCTTACTTAATGGCGTCTACTGCTCCCACTGACTAGTACAATGAAGTCATCATTGTTCACACATGTGCATTCCAGTCCACTCTCCTTGCTACCCGGTTACATCAATGTCACGCAAACCAGTCTTGTTATATTAATAGCTGAACTTTTTCTGAACTGGCCTCATATTCTTTTTTTTTAAATTTTTTTTTTTAAGATTTTTATTTATTTACCTTTGGGGGGAAGGGTAGGAGAGAGGGGGAGGGAGAGAAATATCAATGTGTGGTTGCCTCTCGTGTGTCCCCTGCTGGGAACTGGCCTGCAACCCAGGCATGTGCCCTGACTGGGAATTGAACCTCGGTCCTTTGGTTCACAGGCCCGGGCTCAATCCACTGAGCTACACCAGCCAGGGCAGGCCTCATATTCTTTATCCCAGAGAACATTATGCTAAGCAGGATAAGCCAGTCAAAGAAAGGCAAGATCGATATGATTTCACTCATATGTGGAATCTAATAAACAAACTGAGCTAACATGCAGAATAGAGACAGACTCAGAGAGCAGGCTTGGAGCAGGGTGTGAGTGTGGAGGGATTGAGCAAACAAGAAAAACTAAAGAGAAATAATTCATGGACCTGTAAAACAGTATGGTGATTGCAGGGTGGTGGTGGGGGTGGGTGGGGATAGAAGAGTGTATGGGGGGTTAAATGGTGATGAAAATGAAAGAACAAAACAAACCAGCAAATCCAGATGGCCTAGTCACATGGGTTAACTTCCCTTAATGCTACTCAGTGCTTTTTCCTTGACATACTCCAGACGTTAAAAGGTCTCTATTTTGGGGAAGTTGAATTCAGTTAAGTTGGGTCCTCTTGTCTATTGTAATTGTCTTACGGAAGGAAAGCTGTCCTCATTGCTTCAATGTCATTCATATTCCTCCTTCATTTGGCTTGTTTCAAAATTTTGTAAATCGTTTGGATACCTCTCTAGTTCCCAGCAATGATAAGTGTTTTGGGGGGGCATTACTATGACAATTGGAATAGAGAAAAAATGAAACATTGAGCATAACACTTCAGTCTCAGAATCCTTCCTAATAGTGCTTGCAATGTAAGTGTACATATAAATGGTGAAGGAAGCAATGCAGCAAAACAGAAAAGATCATAAGTTTTGCAGCAAGAGTAGACTTTGGTTTGATTCCTTACTTCAATATTTTTATTAGCTTCTTAAAACTGAGCAAGGGGCTAAAATTTCTGTCTTATCTTTTTCATTTAAAAATAGGAAAAATAATACCTATCACATGGACTTGTTGGGAAATTAAGATTGAATGAGAATACATGCTTAACGGGTAGTTCCTAGGTCATAGTAATTGCTCAATAAATAATTTATACTTTGCATTATCAATCCCCGACAAATCCAAAGAAATTTACTTTGTCTCTGTGTTGTTACAACAATGTATGTCTATGGTACCCATCTGTAGGTGTTGTCTGTGAGATAATAATTTTCTTTTTTATCCTTATATCTCCAGCCCCTGCCACTTGAAAAAATAGGTATTCAATATGTTTGGTGAATGAATGAGTACATGAATAAATGAATAAATATATAGTAAGACGAATGTATGGTAAACTTAAGGTACCAAAATTGTTTAATAGTTTACATAGGTCAAGTCAATTTCTGATGTCAAGTTTACTTGTGAAAATAATGAAAATAACATAAGACATTAATGTTTTCATGTTTCTTATTTGTGTTCTGAAATAAACACCTGTTTCTTGTGCTGCCTAATAATTTTCTTAAGAATCATCAGTCTCAGAAACAGGATCTAAAAGTACAAACGAGCACTTCCAACATAGTTTACATTTCCTGTTTTTGGATAACTGGTTGGACTACTTAAGCTCAGTTTGTTAAAGCTCAAGCTATGTGTGTCTCACATGAGTTGACTCATAGATCCTCTTTTGTCCACAGGCAGTTGTCTCAGAAGAGAGGGAAGAGCTCTCGAATGCTCTGCCAGTTGAGAAACTCAGTAGAACAATAGAAGAGAACAATGGAAAATTTGGATGAAGATGGATATACTCAGTTGGAGTTCAGCTCTCGAGGTTTCACCAGAAGACCTGTGTCCTCAGAGAAAGGTATTTTTTCTTTCTGCTTTCAACATTTTCATTTTCATCAACTCAAACACTTAATTAGAAAAAAATAAGGAGGCTTGTGATTTGTAAGCATTTATTAATATATTTTTAAATGTTTTCTGAAGCCACTAAAGATAATTTGAATGTGTACTAAGCCTTTTCTCATGTGACCAATTATTAATATTGAAAATAATGATGATGATGACAGAATTACTCACATTATCTGTTCCGTAGAAATAGATAAGTCAACAGTGAGGAGCTAGGAATAAGTGTGATGAACTGCAAAAATGAAAGAATTTCAGTAGGAGTGACTTGTTTGTTTGATAGAAATAAATTGTAAAATGGAGGTCAAAGAAACTTAAAGTGTATAAGTATATCCTGACAAACAGTATCAGGATATTGGAAATAAGAAAGAGAACAATGAGCACTGAGCAGTGTGGCTTAGTTGGTAGAGCATTGACCCTCAAACCAAGGGTCACCAGTTTGAGTCCTAGTCAGGACACATGGTCGGGTTGCAGGCCAGGTCCTTCCTTGGCTGGGGCATGTGCAAGCGGCAACCAGATCAATGTTTCTCTTACACATCCATGTTTCTCTCTCCCTTCCCCTATCTCTAAAAATAAATAAACAAAATCTTTTTTAAAGACAGAAGAATGAAAAGATAGAAGGGAGGTAAGAGATAAAAACAAACCTGTGATTTTTATGGTAAAGGTCAAAGAGAAAATGGAAAATATAGGATTTAGAATCCTGAATAAGATTTTTTTTTTTTTGTGGTAAAAGCTCGATTTGGATTTTTTTTAAACAAAGGCAATCCTTTGTATACCAATGAAGAAAATATTTATGTTAGATGAAAAGGTCCTATTAGTAAAACATGAGTCTTAAACAAAATGAAAAAGAAGTGAAATATGGAGAAGAGCATTAAGAAATCTCTCTCTTCCTAGAATGAACAATTTAGTCCCCTCTATAATTCTCCTGTTTGACAACTCTCTGAAATGTTCTTACTCCTTATTTGTAGTCAAAGGTAAACTATATTCTTGGTATGGTGAAGTTAAAGTAGAATAAGTTCCCTGTTATCAAGAAAGACTATTCACAAGTTTTGACATCATAATTTTGTCTCTTCTGCTTTGTGGTCATTCACATTGCACAATTATCTTGCTCTCTCCACTTACACAATTCTTTTCTTGGGCAACCTTTTGGGAAAGAGTGGAAAAACTGGATGATGTAAGAGGTAGGGAGGTGTGTGTTTACAGACATGTGTAGACAAACAGTGAGTTAACTATAATTTTCTAGTAGTCTCTAAACAAGATGACTTTCCATGTGTTAGCTTGTTTAACTCGCACAATAAGCCTTTGAAGTATTCTTACCTCGTTTTTCACAAAGAGAAGTAAAAAAGCAAAGGAAGTAATTTGCCCCAAAGCAAGCAATGTCTGTGTGAAAAGGGAAGATTATCCTTAGTAACCAATGTTATTTCCCTTACATTAAGCTGTCTCTTCTAAGAATGAGCAGGATTTCAAGAATCCTGGTGACATCAAAACAAATAGACATCAGTGTGGAACTGAAACTAGGTGTGCATAGCTATCAAGGCACTGTGCTTAAATTACAGTTTCAGAACCTAGATAACTAGATAATCTGGGTATCAATGATTAATGGCTAACTTCAGAATTTGCTGGGTTTGTATGAACTGTAGAACTGAAGGGCTCCGTGACCCACCATCCTATTTCTCCATTCAATCCCTGCTCCCTCTGGCTCCTTCAGGACCTTGTGCTGCATCTCCTTCTTGGCGTTTCATTGCTGTGACGTTGGGAATCCTGTGTTTGGTAACACTGGTGCTAGCTGTGGTCCTGGGTACAATGGGTAAGTATTGCTGGAGAAGATTAACAGCAACAGATATTTTGTAATATTTTATTTCATTGATTATGCTATTACAGTCGTCCTGATTTTTCCCCCTTTGCACCCCTGCGCCCAGCATCCCCTGCTCCCTCAGGCAATCCCTCACCCTTGTTCATGTCCATGGGTCATGTGTATAGGTTCTTTGGCTACTCCCTTTCCCATACTGTAATTTAGAGCCTCATGGCGATTCTGGAACTACCTAGTTGTACTTCTTAATCCTCTCATTTCTTCACCCATTCTCCCACACCCCCCTCCCATCTCTTTGTCTTTAAACTTTGGCATTTTAATTATGTTGTGTCTTGGAGTGGGCCTCTTTGCATCCATCTTGTTTGGAATTCTCTGTGCTCCTGGATTTGCATGTCTATTTCCTTTATCAAATCAGGGAATTTTCCTTTCATTATTTTTCAAACAGATTTCCAATTACTCATTTTTTCTCTTCTTCTGGCATCCCTATGAAGCGAATGTTCGATTGCTAAAAGTTGTCTGGCAGACTGTTTATGCTATCCTCCATTTTTTTTTTTTTTTTTTTTTGGATTCTCTTTTCTTCCTGTTGTTTTGATTGTTTGTTTTTTTTTTTTTTTGCTTCCTTATATTCCAAATCATTGATTTGATTTTCAGCTTCATCCACTTTCCTGTTGTTCCATTATAAATTGTTCTTTATTTTAATTAGTGCATCCTTTGTTTCTCACTGGGTCTTTTTTATGCTGTTGAGGTCCTCACTAAGTTCTTTGAGCATCCATGTAAACAGTTTTGAACTTTGCATCTGATAACTTGTTATCTCCATTTTGTTTAGCTCTTTTTCTGGAGTTTTGATCTGTTTCTCTCAGGCAGAACATGTTTCTTTGTCTCCTCATTTTGGCAGCCTCCCTGTATTTGTTTCTATATGTTAGGTAGAGCCGCTTTGACTCTGTGTCTTGGTAGTATGCTCTAATGTAGTAGGTGTCTTATAGGGTTCAGTGGCACAACCTCCCGTAACACCCAAGCTGGGTACTTGAGGTGCACCCTTCATGTGAACTAAGTATACCCTTCTCTTGTAGTTTAGCCTTGATTGCTGTTGGCAGGTCAATGGGAGGGATTTACCCGGGCCAGTCAGCTGCAAGGACTGGCAGTGACCACTGACTACCTCCCTCTGCCCTGTGTGGAGGATCAGCTATGCAGGGGCAGGGTGGTGGTGCTCCATTGTGGTCTGTAGCTGTCCACTGGGTGCGCAGGCCCTGGGGTTTCCCAGGTGGTGCAGGCCAAGATTAGCTCCAACATGTGTTTTGCCCAGGACTACTCTGCCTGAGTTATAAACTGATCTGAGATGGCTGCTACTTGTGCTGGGTTTAGAGATTTCCAGGTGAAGCCAAACTGTCAATCTAGGATGCTAGTTCCGGACCTGTGGCTCACCCAACTATTGTTTGAGAGAATTTAGGAAGTTGTGAAGCCTGAGACCAGCCATTCATATGGAAAAGCAGCTTGGGGCGGGGGAGGGCGGGTGCAGCGTAAGTACTACAGATATTTAACAAGCATTTATAATGTGCCAGATACTATTTTAAAAGCTTGATTGCATGATTTAATTAAGTCTGTATTTAACTCTTTTGAATTGCTGCTGTTAATTCTGATTTTATTTATAAGGGAAGTGAGAGATTAAGAGGCTAGTTTACTTTTCTAAAATTATAATCTAGTTAGTGGTAGGACCATGATTACAAATTTAGGCAAATCAGTTTTAAAAAACTCAAGATTTGACCTATATTACTCTTCTACCTTCCTTGAAGAGCTGGTTTCAAAACTGGAATTGCCAGGATAAATTAATGGAAGGAAACCAGTGGAGTTGAAAAAGAAAGTACAAAGTGGTGCTGTCCTCCTAATAAAATATATTCCCTAGTGAGGCTATAACCTATTTTCATGTCTCATGATTTAAGAAAACTGTTTTATACCTTATCTTTACTCTAAATTCCACTGAATACCAGAAATTACCTGAGACACTTACTAAGTACTAAGTAGATATTTTGTAATGAATGAATAAATTTTCTTAGATTTTATATTTCTTGTATCTTATTGTCAATAAAATATTATTTTGTTTTCAGAGAGTCTTTATTAAATTTTGTAATTATTCAAATGTTTATTGAGTACAGTCTATGTTATAGGACTGGCCAGGTTGTCAAAGAGCTCTCATTTTTAAAATACACAAGGATAGAAGATTTATTACTATTTCAAATCTACTATGGCTCCAATTGACTTTATTTACTTTGCTCTTACTTTATTCTTAATATTCTTTCTTCTTCTCTAATGGCTTCATTTTTCTTTCTTTCTTTTTTTACTATACTACCTTGAAGGAAGTTACTTTTTCCATCTATTTAATCTATTATTTATTTTATCTATTTATATATCATCTATCTTTATTTATTAATCAGTAATGTGTTATCTCTTTCTCATTAATCAAAAATGTATTGCTTTGCATTTCTTAATCCCTTCACCTTCTTACCCCCTCTCTTATGGCAATCATCAATCTGTGTTTTCTGCGTCTAGGAATCTATTTCTATTTTATTTGTTTGCTTATTCTCTTCTTTAGATTCCATATGTAAGTGAAATCACATGGTATTTGTCTTTCTCTGCCTGACTTATTTCAGATAGCATAACACCCTCTAACATTTCATTTTTTAATGGCTGAGTAATATTCCATTGTATGTATGTACCACAGCTTTTTTCTCCATCTGCCCATTGATGGTTACTTGGATTGCTTCCATATCTTAGTGATTGTAAATAACACTGGAGTGAACATAGGGGTGCCTATAATCTTTTGAATTAGTTTTTCTATTACAACAAAAATATGGGCTTTGGAATTTCAATTTTCTAACATGGTAGAATGACCCTTTTGTCACTATTGTTGTTGGTAAATGAAGGTATTTGGAGATCCAGTTCAGGAAGCAACCCACTGAAGAATAACAATTTTCCATCAAGAAATAAAGAGAACCACAGTCAACCCACACAATCATCTTTAGAAGAGAGTGTGGCTTCTACCAAGGCTCTCACAACCACAGGCAAGGGCGGAGTTAAATGATTAATAGAATTATTGATTTGGGAGGGGTAATTATAGGTGTTTTGGCCTGGAGAGGGAGGCGAAAAGAGCATTTTTACATGTTGCAGTTGTGCCTTCAAGGAGAGCTTGCATCATTATTATCTCAGTCTAATATGCTCCTGTCACATATACAATAAAATAATGTCATAAATACCCCATGCACTTGGCTGGACAGTTGTACCCTGAATTTTCTTTAAACAAGTAACTAATTTATCACTGTCTGTGTGTTTAGGCCTGCAGGAGATTGTATAATTTGAAATATGTTTTCTACCTTGCAGAACTGACATTTTAAAGTGATTCAGTAAGAATAAGAAATAGCACATCATAAAGGAAGAAAGGGAGAGAGAAAGGAAAGAAGACAAATGTTGGTGAGAATTAAGGGCAAAATTATACACATGTAGAAGAGAGAAACCTGACAGCTATGTTCCCAAAAATGCTGGTTAAATTTGTTTTTCTTTTTTATGTATTTACTTATTTATTTATACAGACAGGGAGGGAAGGAGAAAGAGAGGGAGAGAAACATCAGTGGGTGGGTGCCTCTCACACACCCTCACTGGGGACCTGGCCAGCAACCCAGGCATGTGTCCTGACTGGGAACCAAATCGGCAACCCTTTGGTTCACAGGCCGGCACTCAACCACTGAGCCACACCAGTCAGGGCTGTTTTTCTTTCATCATACAATTTTACTGATTTTATTACAATTTACACACACTTGATCTTCTAATCTCATTATAATTGACAATAAAAACATTTTTATTTTAATTTTCCATCTCTGGACACATTCTTCCTCATGCTTTATATCAAGTAGCTAACAATACAAAACAGAAGTACACTGTAATGTGAATGTTTGTTCTTATACTTTTCTCATTTGAAAAATTAGCATCTGAAATGGATCTCACATTTGTAAAATAATTTAACATGAAATTACTGTATACCTCAATGATTGATTTTGAGTTGATTTATTTTAAGAGCTTTGAAGAAAAGGAGTTCTGGGCTGAATTTGAAGGATTGGTAGACAAGAAGAAAAGGAAGTGTGACTCTCTGAAACATTTTAATAGTTAATTCATTTTTAATTTTAAATGAATGGGGGCATTTCAATGTGACATCTTTTATAAAGTCATATTCTTATCATTTGAATTGAAAATAAAATATTTTAACAGTGGTTCACTAATTATTTACTGTACACTCAGGATGGATGGTGCCTGCACTGAAAGAGTGAAATGTTATGATGTAAATCACATCATATTTATCTTTCATTTCCAGCACGTGTTTCAAGCCCTTGTCCTCCTACGTGGGTTGCACATGAGAACAGTTGTTATCTGTTTAGCACAACACTGGATTCCTGGAATGGAAGTAAAAGACAATGTTCTCAGCTGGGCTCTTATCTCCTAAAGATAGACAGTTCAGAAGAATTGGTAAGTGTGGATTTCTGTTATAATTATTTGTGGTCTATACTGAGCAGAAAAATAGAGGTAGATTCCAGATAATGATAATTTTCCCTAAGAAAAAGTGATTTTTAATATTTTCCATAATTGCCTTGGCTGGCATGTCTCAGTGGATTGAGCACTGACCTGGGAACTGAAAGGTCACTGGTTCAACTCCCAGTCAGGGCACATGCCAGGGTTGAGGTCCAAGCCTCCGTGGGGGGCATGTGAGAGGCAACCACACCTTGATGTTTCTCGTGCTCTCTCCATCCTTCTCCTCTCTCTAGAGGTGAATAAATAAAATCTTTTAAAAATGTTCTCCATAATTGTTATAATAGCATGCATTAAGTGGGTAATATTTTTAATATATGCATTTCTTTTTCATTAATTGATTAAAAAAATAACCATGTTGTATTTTAAAACAATTCCTTCCAAATACACTGCAAGTTTTCATGACCATAATAATCAGGTCACTACTTACTTTTGTGGGTTTAGATTTCAATTTTTAAATTTGGTGATAGACCGTTCTCCCCCTTGTCATCATAATTATCAAGAAAAATAGCAGCAATGGTATAATATATTTATAAATTATTTACTCTTTACAAGATACTGGGAAAGGTAGAGAGGTTTAAAAAGCACACTTGATATTGCAATGCTCATGCAATTTGTAAGAAAAAATAAACAACAGCTATTAAAAGTTAAATATTTGGTATTGGCAACACATATGATAGGAATTCAGAGAGATCTCTGGACAGGAAAAGTTTTACAGAAAAGGTGGGATTTATAGTGCATCATTAATGAAGGCTAGAACTGAGAAGTGCCATAAGAAAGGTTACTAGGAAACATCCTGTGCTATAAAGCTAGACAATCTATAATTTCTATATTCATTTTCACTACTTTCAATTATTTTTTGTTTCTATCTTGTCTTACCCAACAGTTGTAGTTCACATAAGAATTAGTGAAAGTTTATGTATGGCCAAGAAAAAGAAAGGAATTGAAGTCTGTGTGGATTTCAGGGCTTCCTGCAATTGCCAGTACATGTGCTACATTTGTCAATAATTCAAATGTCAGCATTCAACCCCAGGTTACTTACTCATAAAACATGCAATCATCTTACACTGTTTTTATTTTGCCATCCAACTCTGAGAAGCACTTCTTGACAAAGGTTCGATAAATTTGTATTTCTAACTCGAGGAAAACATAGTGATTAATCATCCATGAAAGTTGCCTAGGGGACCTCGGATTTTGTCAGGTAGATTGAATAGAGGGAGTACAGTTTTGACATTTTGGATATATTCTTTGTGTAAAATTAAACAATAATGACTCTGAGTAAATGAAATATGCCTTTTGAGACACTTAGTGGCATTTAAGAATTGATGCCAGTGTATGCATGCAAGGCGATTCATTTCGTTGTCTCTTTCTCAATGTCTAGAAGAGTCTCTCTCTGTCTCTTCTCTGTATTTGCCTTCATCTCTATCACCTCTGATTATCTCTCTCTCTTCTTGACATATACTTGTATTTATATTTCCCTACAGAAATTCATAGTGAAGGAAATGTCTTTCTACCCTCCTAATTCATTTTGGATAGGGCTCTCTCGCACTCAGACTGAAGGACCATGGCTCTGGGAGGATGGCTCAATATTCTCTTCTGAACTGTAAGTATCTAGAGAACCAAAGTCTCATACCCTTTCTCAGAAAGGGGAGAGCATGTCAAGCAGTTAAGAATCTGACTTTGTCTTGACCATATATAAGACAAAGAGAAACATGGATACTGATGGGGAGAAGGAAAAAGTGAGCCCAAGAAAAAAAGAAAAGAAGAGGGTAGCAGAGGACTTTACAGTCAAAAAGAGCTGAGTGGCCGTTTAGTGTTTTCAACATGACTTCCCTCATCTTTCTCTTCAGGAGAGCCTTGGCCAGGTGTTTGAAGTTGTTCAGTATGGAGGAGTCACTGTCAGTTAGTGTAAAACTGTGGCGAGGAGCATGGGCTTTGACTCATGTCTCAGCTTGAATCAATGATTGGCCCACTCCTGTGCGAAATTGGATGAATTGCTTAACCTATCAGGGACCCTCTTTCTTCACCCGTAAATAAGAATAAAAATAGCAGTTACCTCTCAGGATTTTGAGATAAAGGAAATAAAAGTAAAATCATTTAGCATACTGTTTTACACATGGTAAATGTTTAATACACACTATTATCACTAATTTTGAAAGCAGCTGCATTTCATATTTTATAAAGTTCATTAAACATTTTTCGCACTTGCATGATTATAAGTTCTTCCTTATTGTGTGTATGTAAATCCGGGTTCTTCAGAGAAACATAACCAATAGGAGGTCTATATAGATCTACATAAATCTTCTCTGGAGACCCCCCCAATAAACACGTGATGAGGAAGAATTCATATGCAGAGATTTGTTATGAGGAATTGACTCACATGATTGTGGAGGCTGAGAAGTCCCATGATCTGCCCTCTGCAAGCTGAGACCCAGGAAAGCCTATGGTGTAATTCAGACCAAGCTTAAAGGGCTGAGAACCAGGGCAGTCAATAGTGTGAAACCCAACAGTAGGGCAGGACAAGATGAGATGAGCTGAGCTATCTTGGCTCACACAATGGCAGAAGCAGCAAAAAAGGGACAGATCCTTCCTTCCTTCACCTTTTTTTTGTTCTATTTAGGCGCTCAGTGAATTGGATGATGCTCCCTTACGTTTGAGAGGGCAATCTACTTTACTGAGCTCACTGATCAAACACTAATTTCATCCAGAAACACCCTCACACTCAGGAATACTGTTTAATATGAGTGTGGCTAGTGAAGCTGACACATAAAATTAACCATCACAGTGCTGAAATCTTCCTCACCTCAATGGTCATTCATTTTCTTCTTAATATCTGCAGAATATGAAATTACCGTGTTTTACCCTATATAACGCACACCCACGTTTTTGGCCCAAACTTTCAGGAGAAAAATCTTTTATTTTAGTATTTAAATTCAACTTTTTATTTATATATAAAACAGATGATCATATTCCAGGGTGTTATTTTGCATACATATATTGTTATTGCTTTTGAGAGTTACACTTTTAATGCATAAGCATATATAAAAGAATTAAAAACATTTATGTAGATACAGAATTAATATTACCCATATATAATGTACATCCTTATTTTTCCCTCAAAAACTTGAGCAAAAAAGTGCACATTATACACCGTAAGATATGGTATGCTCCCCTTTTAAGTTTCTATTATTAGGGTGCATGTTTGTGTCTGAGCATGTGTACACAACTGTTTTTGGGTTTTTTTTTTTTTTTTTTTTTTGCCATTAATCTCAGTGTGTGTGTCATCCAATTTAGTTAGTCTCTCAAAGCAATAAGTTTTGGCTTTGTTGATTCCCTCCTTCTCCCCTTATGTCTTTTAAATTTATCAATTTCAATGCTTTTTTATTATTTTCCTCATCCAATTTCTTTTGGTTGAATTTGCTATTCTTTCTCTAAAATTTTAAGAGTGTATTCCATTGATTATGCTATTATAGTTTTCCCAATTTTTTCCTCCCCTTTATCTCCCCCTGCCCTGCACCCTCCCTCCAGCATCCCCCCACCCCGAGTTCATGTCCATGGGTTGTACATATAACTTCTTTGGCTTTTCTGTTTCCTATACTATTCTTAACCTCCCCCCATCTGTTGTCTACTAATTATGCTTCTTATTCCCTGTACCTCTCCCCCCCACTTTTATGGATGCTTGACTCCTGTAATTCACCCTTTTTCCCCCAAGTATGTACATGTATGCCTATAATTTTAATGTATTTTCACTGTCATTGAGCTTGAAATACCTTCTATTTTCATCATGAGTTGTTCTTTGTTACTTTAAAATGTATTCCTTAATTTATTTACATCTGTATAGTTATAATTATCCTATTGTTTTAACTTTCAGCTTAACTTCATTGTGGTAAAAATGAAAAAAACCCCTACTAAGTGTGATTGAAGTTCTCTGATTTTTTATCTGCTTCTTCTTCCTGTACTGGGAGAATTATATTAAAATCTTCCACTGTGAATCTCCTTAAAATTCTGTAAACATTTTAGTTGCTGTATTGAAGCCATGTTATTAGATATATAGAGACTTAGATGTATAGATTTATGCAGTCAGTTCATCTAGATATTTCCACATATTTATGATTTCCTTTTCTTCTTATTCCTTTATGCCTTTCCTACCTTCCATTTTAAATCATTTTCCTTAAAATTGAAGAGTCTCCTTAATATTTCCTTTAGAGTTAAAATTTTAGAGTTGAATTCTCTATTTGTCTAAAACTCTGTTATTTGAACTTTTTCTGAAAATATTTCTCTTAAAATTAGACAGTTGTAGATTTCTTTCTCTCTGCCATTCAAAGGTATTATTATAGTGTGTTCTATTTTTTATTATTGCTTTTAAGAGTTCAGCTGTTTGAAGGTCATAAATGTGTTAAATCTGATTTTTTTTTTCAGATTTGGAATAACTCAGCCATACTCTCTTCAGATGATGTGTCTACCCTGTCTTCCTTTCTCCTGGGATCCCAGTTACATGCATTAGAAAACCATTCACATTTTATGTCTTCTTTGCTTTTTCCTATATTTTAATCCTTTTTTCTTTAATCTATTTATTTACTTGTCCTATATTTTCCAGTTAATTTTTTCTCATCTGTTTCTATTCTGCTGTCAAAAGTATCCATTAAGTTACATTTTGATTAGTGAATTTTTCATTTCTATAATTACAACTTAGTTCTTTCTAAAATCTACCCCATCCCTATTTACAATTCTCAGCTTTCTTTCATCATTTGAAATATTTTCTTTTTACTCCAAAAATATATAGCGGTTTAACATTTATCTTCAATAATTCCAACATCTTATATTCATGTGTTTCTGTTTCCACTATATTTTTTCCTATTTTTCATTCATATTCTTTTGCTTCCTTATATGCCTGATTATTTTTGACAGTGTGCTTAACATTATTTTTTATTGTTGATGCTATAACAGATGTCCCCCATTCCCCACTACTTGCCCACCCCACCTAGCCCTTGCCCCGCACTGGCCTTAAATATTTGTAGAATTAATTTGAAGTTTACAGAGTGGTTTTTCATTTGCTTCTGGTGCACACTATTGGGTAAGACCAGGTCAAAGTGCTGAGTATGATCATATTTTGATTTTAACACCACTTAACTATTTCACCTTCCACTAGCACAAGCACAGTGAATTTATTGAGAAACATTCTTGACAAAATACATATCCTACATTTCTATAGCACTTATTTGTCTTGAGTTTTCTTTCACTATTTTAACATATAACTAGTGGACTCTTCCTATTTTGTTACATGGAGTAAAATACCTTTTATAATTTTGACATTTTATGTTATTCTATATAGTTTCAGGTACAATATAGTGGTTAGATATTTGTATACTTTATGAGGTGATCTCCCTGATAGTGCTAGTACCTACCTAGCACTATGCCTAGTTATTATTATATTATTGACTACCAATCTGTGATTTTTAATTTCTTCACATTTTTCACCCAGCCCTCCAACTTTCTCTTTTATCTGGCAACCATCAGCCTGTTCTCTGTATCTATGAGCCTGTTTCTGTTTGTTGTTCTTGTTGTTGTTATTTATTTCATTCTTTAGATTACACTTATAAGTGAAGTCATATGGTATTTGTCTTTCTTTGTCTGACCTGTTTTACTTAGAATAATACCTTCAAGGTCCAGCCATGTTGTCATGAATTCTAAGAGGTCATTCTTTTTTAAGGCCTAGTGATATTCCATTGTTTGTACCACCTCTTCATTTAATCAGATATTGATTATCATTTGGGTTGCTTCTATATCTTGGTTATTTTAAATAACACTGCAGTGCACATGGGTGCATATATCTTTTGAAATAGTGTTTTGGGATTCTTTGGATATATTCCCATAGGTGGAATTGTTGGGCCATAAGGCAGGTCCATTTTTAATGTTTTGAAGTAAATCCATACTGCTTTCCATAGTGACTGCATCAATCTGCATTCCTACCAACAATGCACAAGGGTTCCCCTTCCTCCACATCCTTACCAAAACTTGCTTGTTGATTTATTGATGATAGCCATTCTGACAGGTATGAGATAATATCTCACGGTGGCTTTAATTTGCATTTCTCTGATGATTAGTGATTTTGAGCACCTCTTCATATGTCTATTGGCCATCTGTATGTAGTCTTTGGAGAAATGTGTATTCATTTCCACTGTCCATTTTTCAATTGTATTACTTGTTTTTTATTGTTAAGTTGTATGATTTCTTTATAAATTTTGAATAATAAAATAATAACTCTATCAAATATATCATTGACAAATATCTTCTAATAAGTAGGTTGTTTTTTTCATTTTCTCGATGGTTTCCTTTGTTGTAAAAAAAACTTTTTAGTTTAATGTAGTGCCATTTCTTTATTCTTTCATTTGCTTCCCTTGCCTGCCAAGGTATATCAGAAATACTGTGCTCTTTCTAAAATCACAAGAGTGGACCTAACTTAATATTTTGATACGTTACTATGCCTAGGTTTTCTGGGTCGCTGTAACTTAATTTAGTTCTTGGATATCCAAAAACTCTTGAATGTCAAGAAAAATTTTTAGGGAACACTGGTCGGAATTCTCCCTGAGGCCTGGTTCAAAATTGTTTCATGCTCTTAGCTCATTCATTTTTACAGAAGAATTCTCTCAATCCTCCAAGCCCAGGCCCAAGACAAGATAGATATGCAGGATGAAGAGTATGACTACAACTTTCACCCCAAGGCTCAGTGATGCCCTGCCTGCCTAATTAGCATTGCTCCTTCAGGAGACTGAAGAGCAAATAGAACAGAGCCATGCTTCCACTTACCCATAATTCTGCCTTCAGGAAGCATTAAAATATATAGGGTTTTTTGCCTTTTCTTTAAATGGCTTTTCATATGTCTGATTCTTAATTTAGTTTTAGATTCCTTTCAGCAATAATTTTTCTACTTGGTCTACTCTCTAATATACCCAATAGTAATTTCACTAAATGTCATTTTATTTAATAAATATACTTCTAGATAAGAGTTTGAGAAATAAGCAAAGAGCCATCTGTAGAATATTAAATGTATTTTTTGTCAGAAGCTGTGTTTAATTTTATGCAACTGGTGGTAATTCTTAGAAATATAAGCAGCCCAAGTACCCATCTGTAGATGAGGGGATTAAAAAAAGTTGTGGTACATTTACACAATAGAATCCTACTTGGCCATAAAAAAGGGAAATCCTACCTTTTTTGATGGCATGGGTGGGCCTAGAGGGTTTTATACTAAGTGAAATAAGCCAGTCAGAGAAAGATAAGTACCATATGATTTTCCTTATATCTGAACCCTAATGAACAAAATGAACAAACAAAATAGAAACAGACTCATTAATACAGAGAACAGACACAGCTGTGTGTTTTTTAAGAAAAAAACACACAATATGATGTTTGCCAAAGGGAAAGAAGAGTGGGGGGGAGTGGAAAAGATCAAAAGGGGGATCAACGGCGGCAGAAAGAAACTTGATTTTGGGTAGTGGGTGCACGTGATGTTTTATTGAGTCATATACTTGAAACCTGCATAGTCTCATTAATCAATGTCACCCCAATAAGTTCAGTAAAATACATTTTAGTCATTTTTATGCCTTAATAATGAATGATATGTTACCATTTGAGAACTAATACAATCTAAATTCAAGTCCCCTCTTCTGATGATATAAACACTTCAGAAACTCTTTTTACTAATATCTTCACCAGTTTATTTCAGCATTGCGTAGACAGTAGACAGTATTTTTCATGTTTGTTCTAACTACCTCGTCTTTTATTTTAACAGGTTTCAAATCAGAACCACAGCTACCCAGGAAAACTCATTTCATCATTGTGTGTGGATGCACATGTCAGTAATTTATGACCAGCAGTGTAGTATACCCTCATCCAGTATTTGTGAGAAGAAGCAATCAATACAATGATAGGGGTGTTGACATGAAGGAGCAGAGAGAAGTGTGCAAGATACTGAGGAGGACAGAACACAAAACATGAAAGAGAGGTATTTGAAGTCAAAGTAAATGCTTCAACTATCCAAAGAGCTCAGTAATCTTTAATGTTAGCCAAAAAACTGGATGGAAAGACTGTGATTTTTTTGCACATTAACTCTATTGGTGGTTCAATATTATGTTCTAATTAAAAGAACCAAAAAAAAAAAAAATAGAGTCAGAACAGCAGAACTTGAATATTTATTCTACGATTGCCATGGCATTTACCTAGGATGAACCGCAATTGCTTGGTGTTTCAAGGAGATCTTTATTTCTGGCTCTTGCAGAGTCATTCTTGACTTTAAAAAGTGTCACTGGAGTCGACACGACAGGGTGCTGGGATTTGTTCCTCCACTTACAGCAGCGCGTCCGACACAGGTGGAAGGCCCAGTTCTGAATGAAGAAATCAAAAACATACTTTGCTATGATCAGAGCTGTTTTATTATTTTGTTTGTCAATATGATCACGATTGTGATCAAAACTCATAACAAGCAGCAATTCCACCTTTCTTCTCAATTAAATAGCCTGGAAAATATGTCTCCCACATCTCTGAATGATAAACTTTCCTATAATGTGAAATTGTAGGAAAACTGCTCTTAAAAGAAAGCTTTCTCCTTTTTTGTTGTTGCTGTTTAGTTACATTTTTTTTATTTTTCAATTCCAGTTGACATCCAATATTATTTTATATTAGCTTCAGGTGTACAGAATAGTGGTTAGACATTTATATACTTGACAGATTGATCCCACTGGTAATTCTAGTACACACCTGGAACCAGACATAGTCATTACAATGTATTTGACTGTATTCCCTATGCTGTGCTTTATGTCCCTGGAACTATTTTATAATTATCAATTTGTACTTACTAATCCTCCACCTTTTCCATCCGGCCCTCCAAGCACCCTCCCCTTTAGCACCCATCAGTTTGCTCTCTGTATCTCTGAGCCTGTCCATTTCATTTGCTCACTTGTTTTGTACTTTAGATCACACATGTAAATAAAATAATGCAGTGTTTGTCTTTCTGTGACTTATTTCACAAAGTGTAATACCTTCAAGGTGCATCAACGTTTTCACAAATGGTAAAATTTCATTTTCATGGCCAAGTAGTATTCCATTGTGTTTATGTATTATCCCTCATCACCCAATTATTTATTGATGGACACTTAGTTTGCTTCCGTATCTTGGCTGTTGTAAATAACACTGCAATACACACAGAGGTGCAAATATCTTTTTGAATTGTGTTTTGGATTTCTTCAGATAAATATCCAGAAATATAATTGCTGGGAAATAAGTTGTTGTATTTTTAATTTTCTGAGGGCCCTTCTTGCTGTTTTCCATAGTGGCTGACCCAATTTGCATTCCCACTAACAATGGGCAAGGGTTCCTTTTTCTCCACATCCCCGCTTCACTTGCTGTTCGCAATTTGACAGGTTTGAGGTGCTTTCTCATGGTGGTTTTGATTTTCATCTCTCTGATAGTGGTTTTGAGCATCTTTTCATATGTCTATTAGCCATCTGTAGGTCCTCTTTGGAGAAATGTGTATTCAGATCTTCTGCTCATTTTTTTGTATTTTTTATAACTTTTACTTTATTTTAGAGAGAGGAGAAAGGAGGGAGAAAGAGAGGGAGAGAAACATTGATGTGAGGGAAAAACATCAATTGATTGCCTTTTGCCTTCTGCAAGTGCCCCAGTGAGGGCAGAGCACAGTGTCTGCAACCCGAGCATGTGCTGTGACGAGGCATTAAACCTATGACATTTTGGTTTGCAGGACAGCAACCAAGCAGCTGAGCCACACTGGCCAGGGTAACTTTTTGTTAGGTTGTATAAGTCCTTTATAAACTTTGCATATTAACCTCTTATCGATGTATCATGGGAAAATATATTCTCCCAATTAGTAACTTGTCTTTTCATTTTCTTGATCTTTTTTTTTACTATGCAAAAGTTTTTTTTTTTTTTTTTAGTTTGATGTAGTGCCATTTGTTTATTCTTTCTTTATTTTCCATCACCTGTGGAGATATGTCAGAAAATACATTACTAAGAGCAATGATAGTTTATTGCTTATGTTTTTTTCTAGGAGTTTATGGTTTGGAGATTTACATTTAAGTCTTTAATCCATTTTGACTTTATTCTTCTATATGTTGAAAGAACGTAATTTAGTTTCATTTTTTGCATGTATCTGTCTAATTTTCTCAACACTATTTATTGCATAAACTGCCTTTAGTCCACTGTGTATTTTGATTCTTTATCATAGTCTAATTGGTCACATTGGTCTGAGTTTACTTCTGGACTCTCTGTTCTTTTCCATTATCATGCTGTTTTGATTACTACAGCTTTATAATGTAGGTAGAATGAAATTTACGACTTTTTTTCCTCAAGATTGCCTTGGCTATTCATATCTCTTGTGGTTTCATATAAATCTTAGAATTATTTCTTCTAGTTCCGTGAAAAGTGCCATTGATATTTTGATAGAGATTGCATTGAATCTATCGCTGGCTGTGGGTAGTATGGACATTTGAATGGTGCTAACTCCTCCCATCCATGAGCATAGTGTAGACTTCCATTTATTTGTATCTTCTTCAATTTCTTTCTTCAATATTTTATAATTTTCTTAATATATGTCTTTTACCTCTTTGGTTAAGTTTATTGCTAGATATTATCTTTTGGATGTAATTATAAATGGAATTATTTTCTTAATTTTTCTTTCTGATAGTTTGTTATTGGTGTATCAAATGTAATTAATTTCTGAACATTAATTTTGCATCCTGATACTTTATCGAATTCATTTATTAGTTCTAGTAGTTTTTGATGGGATCTTTAGGGTTCCCTATATATTGTGCCATGTCATCTGCAAATAATAACAGTTTTACTTCTTTCTTTCCAATTTCGATGCCTTTTTTTCTTTGTCTGATTGCTATGAGTAGGTTTTTCAGTATTAGTTCAGTATTATGTTGAATAAAAGTGATAAAAGTGGACAACCTGTCTTGCTCCTGATCTTAAGGAAATCACTTAGCTGTGACTTTGTTACATATGGCCTTTATTATATTGAGGTATGTTCCTTGTATTCCCATTTTGCTGAGAGTTTTTGTCATAAGTGGATGCTGTATTTTCTCAAATGTTTCTTCTACATCTATTGATACGATCACATGAAATTTATTTCATGAATTTTGTTTCCGTGGTATATCACATGAATTGATTTGCAGGTATTGAAGCAACTTTGCATCTCAGGAATAATACCACTGGGACATGATCTTTTAAATGTTTTGCTAAATACAGTTTGCTAATATTTTGTTGAGGAGTTTTGCCTCTATGTTTATCAGAAATGTTAGCCGATAATTATTTTTGTAATATCTTTGTCTGGTTTTGAAATCAGGATAGTTGGGGCTTCATAACATGAGATTGGGAGCCTTCCCTTCTTTTGAATTATTTTGGAATAATTTGGAATGATAGATGTTAATTTTTCTTTGAATGCTTGGTAAAATTCACCTGTAAAGCCATCCAATTCAGGACTTTTGTTTGTTGAGAGTTTTTTTATTATTGATTTGATTATGCTGCTAGTAGTCCATGTGTTCAGATTTTGTGTTTCTTTTTGATTCAGTCTTAGAAAATTGTATGTTTCTAGAAATGTATCCATTTATTCCAATTCGTTGTCTAATTTGTCAGCATATAATTGTTTGTAGTAATTTCTTAAAATCCTTCATATTTCTGTGGTGTCAGTTGTCATTTGTTCTGTTTTGTTTCTAATTTTATTTATTTGGGTTTTATCTCACTTTCCCTTAATGGGTCTGATTAGATGATTTTGTTTATCTTTTTGAAGAACTAGCCTTGATTTTTTTCTATTTTTTTAATAATCTGTTTCATTTGTTTCCACTCTGAACTTTATTATTTCCTTTCTTTTACTCACATTGTGCTTTACTGTTCTTTTTATAGTTCCCTTAGGTGTAATGTTAGATGGTTAACTTGAGATTTTTCTTGGTTTGTGAGGTTGGCCTGTGTGGCTCTGAATTTCCCCTTTTAGGACTGCTTTCACTGTTTCAGAGATTTTGGGTCATTGTGGTTTCATTTTCATTTGTCTCAATGTATCATTTGATTTCTTCCTTGATCTTACTTCTAACCCATTCATTGTTTAGTAGCATGTTATTTAACCTCCATGTGTTTGTGTGTTTTTCAGTTTTTTTCTTGTATTTGATTTCTAGTTTCATACCATGTGGCCAGAGAAGATGCATTATATATATTTAATCTTAAGTTTATTGAGACTGGTATTCTGGTTTAACATGAGGTCTGTCATAGAAAATGTTGCACATGCACTTGAAAAGAATGTATATTCTGCTGCTTTAGGTGAAATGCTATAAAAATATCGATTAAATCCATCTGGTCTAGTGTGTCAATTAAGGCCACAATTTCCTTGTTGAGTTTCTACCTGGAAGATCTATCCATTGAAGTCAATGGGGTATTAAAGTCCCCTACTGTGACTGTATTCCTAGAGATCTCTTCCTTTATGTCCATCAACATTTGCTGTATGTATTTAGGTGCTCCCATGTTGGGTGCACCTAAATGTTTACAAGGGTTATATCCTCTTGTTGGATTGATCCCTTTATCATTATGAAATGTTCTTCTTTGTCTCTTGCTATATACCCTTTGTTCTGAAGTCTATTTTGTCAGATTGTTATCCCAGTTTTTGTTTTGTTTTGTTTTCATTCATATGAAGTACATTTTTCCATTCCATTACTTTCGGTCTGTGTGTGTCTTTTGATCTGAAGTGGGTCTTTTGTAGGCAGCATATATATATGTGGGTCTTGTTTTCTTATCCATTCAGCTACCCTATTTCTTGATTGGAACATTTATTCTATTTACATTTACAGTGATTATTGATAGGTACACAGTTATTGCCATTTTGATATTCATATTTATGTTGTTGTTCTTCTTCTTGAAGAAGTGCCTTTGATATTTCTTGTAACACTGGTTTGGTGGTAATGAACTCCTTTAGGTTTTCTTGTCTGGAAAGCTCTTTATTTCTCCTTCTATTTTAAATGTTTGCCTTGCTGGGTAAGGTAGTATTGGTTGTAAGTCCTTTCTAGTTTTGTACCATTGTGACCAGGAAAAATGCATAATAAAAATTCAATCTTCTTAAATTTATTGCAACTTGTTTTGTGGCATTACATATGACCTATCCCAGTAAATACTGCATGTGCTCTTGAAGAGAATGTATTTTCTGCTGCTTCAGGTAAAATGTTCTAAAAATATCAATTAAATCCATCTGGTCTATTGCGTCATTTAAGGGCACTTTGAATATTTTAAATATTTTGTGCTAATCTCTTTTGGTCTGCAAAGTTTCTGTTGAGAAATCAGCTGACAGTCTTATGGGAGCTCCCTTGTAGATAAGTAACCAATTTTCTCATGCTGCTCTTAAGATTTTCTGTCTTTAACCTTTGGCATTGTCATTATGATGTGTCTTGGTGTGGGCCTTTTTGAATTCATGTTGGGATTCTCTGTGCTTCTTGGACTCATGTGTTCTTTTTCTTTACCAGGATAGGGAAGTTTTCAGACATTATTTATTCAAATAGATTCTCAATCTCTTGCTCTCTCTCTTCTCCTGTTATTTTCTGTGATGCAAATGTTGTTATGCTTGATGTTGTCTCAGAAGTCCCTTAAGCCATCCTCATTTTTTAAATTCTTTTTTCTTTTAGCTGCCCTGATTGATGTTTTCTGCTCCCTTATGCTCCAAATCACTGAATTGATCTTCTGCTTCATCTAATCTATTGATTTTTTCTAGTGTATTCTTTACTTCAGTTATTGTAGCCTTCATTTTTTACTGTTTTTTATTCTATGTCCTTTTTTAATGCATACTATCTCTTTGTTGAAATTCTCACTAAGTTCCTTGACTGTCCTGTGTTTTGAAATCTGTGTCTTGTAGATAGATTGCTTCCCTCTTTTATTTTATTTTTCTGGAGATTTCTTTTGTTGTTTAATTTGGGATGTTTCTTTGTCTCCTCATTTTGGCTTCCTCTCTGTCTGTTCCTATATCAGGTAGATCCACTAAATTCCCCCTTCTGGCAGGTTGGTTTTATGTATTAGGTGCCCTGTTTTGCCCACTGGTACAAACTCTGTGATCACTCAAACTGGGCTCTTTGGGAGAGTCCCTTGTGTGGGTTGTATGTGCCATCCTGTTGTAGCTGAGCTTTGATTGCTATTGGCACATCAGTGGGTAGGATTGACCCTCAAACTCACTGGCTATATTTGCCATGACCACAGCATATGAGCTGCTACATGGGGGCTTACCCCACAGAGTAGGATTTGCCCCTGCAGGGTCTGGTGCCTGCTTACCACCCTTTGGAAGTGCCATTTGTGAAACTAATCAGATAGTACTCTCTTGTGTTCTGAAGCTGGCCATTGGGTATGTTGGTTCTGAGGCATCTTGGGAGTCTCCAGCTCAGGCCAATGTTAAATGCTGGTTGTTAGTGGCTTGGGGCCACCTGTTAGGAGCTACAAAATGATCTGTAATTGGTAGCTGCCTGTGTTGGACCTGGGTGCACATGGAAAAGTCCACACTGCAAACTGAGGTCAGCTGCAACCAGTACCGGGCCTGAGAAGGTCAACAAAAGTCACAAGGTGCCCTGAGATCTGCTGCTGCCTGCCTGCTGCTTGTACAGCTCAGCCTGTGTAAGTGCCTGGAGGTATGCGAGTAGGGTGAGGCAGGGTCTTTGAGAGTTGCCAGGGTGAGGGGAGTCCTGTTTATCAGGTTCATCTATATTCAGATTTGGTGCCAGTGCTGAGCTTGTAGCCATTCATCAAAAGTCACAGTGTACACTGAGGCTGGCCACCACTTGCCTGGACATCTCTGGACTTTTGTGGCCGGTTGGAGTCTCAGAGAGTCATGAGGGTGGAGTGAGTGGAGTTCATCAGGGTAATGCAGATTCAGATTTGGTCATGTGGGTAGAGGGCTCAACACAGGGACAATAGTGGCCCTTTCCCTGAAGCCACACAACTCAGTTTCTCCCGCTATGTCTCTTGTGCCCTCCAAGCTTGACTGGAACTCCTCAAGAGTTTTTAACAGAAGATGGTTGTGAGCTAAGGCCGGCCGCCTGCCTGTGAAAGAGCCAGAGGTGGTTTGGGAGTCAGGTGGGCGGAGTCTCAGGGAGTCATCAGGGTAGGGCGAGTAGACTTCACCAGGCTAATGCAGACTCAGATTTGGCCACACTGGGGGAAAGAAAGCTCAACACAGGAAAGATGGTGTCTACCTGCCAGCTGCATTAGAGAAGGACTCAACACAAGGACAATGGCAGTCATCCCCCCAGCCCCTCCAGTGGAGCCATACTACTCGGTTTCTCTCCATATGCCTCCGGAGACTCTGAGGGGCTCTCCCTCTGCCAGAGCCCAGGGTGAGTGACTGGGAACGTGTTTGTCTGCGGGCCCTTTAAGAAAATTCCTGGGTTTCTAGTAGCCTTCCTTCTCACCTGAAGAGGTGGAATCACCGCTGATTTTCACAGCCAGATGTTTTGTGGGGTCTTCTTCCTGGCACTAGTATTATGGGCTGGGGAGCCCAGGATAGGGCTGGGACCCTTTGCTCCTCGAGGGGGAACCTCTGCAGCTGAGGCATCCCTTCCTATTCTCAGCTGACACATGTGGGTGTGGGGCCGGGCCATTTTGCGTTTTTGCCTCTCCTACCAGTCTTGAAGTGTCTTCTTTTTTTATGTCCTTAGTTGTAGAGTTTCTATTCAGCTTGTCTTCAGATGGTCCTCCAGATTGATTGTTCTATAGTTTAGTTCTAATTTTGATGTGCTCATGGGAGGAGGTGAGCACAGCTCTACCTGCTCCACCTTTGGTACCAAAACCCTTTGGTGGCACATCTTCACTTTCTCCTTTTTAAATAACATCAATTGAAAAGAAGACCTGGTAATGAATATAAAAATTAATCAATTTTATTAATGGAAGTACTAACATTTTGGAATGTAAAACACATTTTATTATTTTTATGATTACAGTGTTGCAGTTTTCAGCAATTCCTTAGTGATTGCTATAAAAAGGTATTATTGGAGCATAACTATATTTTCTCATTTGATGATTTTTGTTTTTATTTTTCTTTAAACTTTACCACTGGTGCTATTTTTATTTCCAGTGGGGATTTCCATGTTATTGGAGAGGCATTTACTACCTTCCCATGTTTACCAATATGTGAACAGGAATTGTTTCAAGTTCCCTGGATTTTTATTTTAAAATGGTAACTTTCATGTAATGCAAATGTCACTTCATTTTATTTATTTATTTATTTATGTTTAGAGAGAGAAGAAGAGAGGGAGAAAGAGAGGGAGAGAAACATTGACATGATGTTTGAGAGATACATCACTCTATTGCTTCTTGCATGCCCCCAAGTAGGTACCTGGCCCACAACCCAGGCATGTGCCCTGACTGGGAATGGAACCAGCTACCTTTCAGTTCACAGACTGGCACTCAATCCACTGAGCCACACCAGCCAGGGCCAAGTTTCACTTTAATAAAAAAATGCCAAACAAACTTTGGCCTCCAAATTATGTGATGTGTATAATAAACACTATTGTAATTAGCCTTTTCCACCAAAATGATGGTGAGTTTGGCACTAGGGAAGAGCTAGTGGAGTAGTTTTGTGTTGAAGAGTAAAATTGGAATCTTAAATATTTAAAAATCTGAGAGAAGAAGATACATGTTTTTCATGAATTTATAGTAGTTTTTAAATATACAAACTTGTATTCTCACTCTATGAAAAGAAATGAAGAAACAGGAAAGACAAACCAGGCTGAGTTAAATTAAGACACAAGGTGGAATTTTGAAGAGGTGCCATGTATTTGATCATTGTTTTTAGTTTGATTTGTTTCTCCTGAGTCCCCAGGATGGAGTGGATGATTTCAAAGAATCATAAAAATCCAGGAAAGTAATTATGGATCCCGAAAGTCCAGCTGTACTTACCTAGGGCAGACTCGGCAATGATAACCTATGACTTAAACATAAAAACATGAAAATGACAACAGTGATGGCGTTAAGGAAGATCACTCTAGGTTGTCCAAGGCTTGCTATGCCTGATATATTAACACATGTTCATACCACAGGAAACATGGAAATGCACATGGGAATGATGAAAAAGCATCCACAATTTTCCAAGACACAGAAAAGGAAAATAGCTGCTAGCTGAAATGATGGTTAAAGGGTGAATTCAAGATGAGTACTGAGAAAACACCATCTTATTTCCTTGAACTATTGCAGTAATTTTTAAAGTGTTCTCCTAGCATTCACTTTGTCCTTCTGTAGCTAGTGTGTTGGCTAAAAGTTCATTCATCTTTTTTCCATAAGATGGCTCTAGTGGCACTTAGTTATCTTTAACTGCATTTGAAATAATTTTGTTAGGTTGTATTGTGACAGCTGTCATATCAGTGTGCATTAAAAAAAGTATCAAAATTGGTGAATTTTTGTGTTGCCATTTTAATATTAAACATGAAAGAAAATAAGCAACATTTTTGGCATATTATGCTTTATTATTTCAAGAAAGGTAAAAATGCAACTGAAACACACAAAAAAGATTTGTGCAATGTATGGAGAAGGTGCTGTGATTGATTAAATGTATCAAAAGTGGTTTGGGAAGTTCCATGCTAGAGAATTCTTGCTGGATGATGCTCCAGGGTCAGGTAGATCAGTTGAAGTTGATAGCGATCAAATTGAGACATTAATTGAGATCAATCAACATTCTACCACACATGAGATAGCTGGCATACTCAAAATATCCAGATAAATAAAATTATTGGTGAAAATGAAAAGTGTGTCTTTTATAGAAAAAAAATATGGATTTTTTGGCCAACACAATATTTCTAAACATAACAGAGTGATTCCATTACATTTAAAACAAATCATGTCAGCCTTCCACTAAAACTCTCTATGATTTCCTGTATATCTCAAAGTGAACAAAAAATCAAAAGACTTCTAAATTGTCTATAAGACAATTAATGTGGCCCACTTTACTCCTTCGAGCTAATCTATTATCTTCTCTCATTCCAGTTAGGACACTGATTTCTCTATTGTTTCTCATCTATAAATGGCATGCTTCTACCTTAGCTTTTGAGCCTCCCCATTGCCTTATCTGACTCTTACTCCAGAAATTTTCAGGCCTTTCACCTATTTCAAATCTCTGCAAAAATATTATTTCTTAACACGACCAACTCTACCTTATTTAAAATTAGCAACCTTCGAAACTGTACATTTTTTATCTCCCTTATCTTCCATATATTTTCACATATTATTCTAGTCTAATTAACTCTACTGTTTACTTACTGTCTTCCTTGCATACCATCTGCTTTCCTCCATAGAATGTAGGCTCTAAAAAGATGGAGAGTTTTATTTTATACTGATATGTCTCATAAAATAGTAGCAGCATTAATGTAAGTGTTCAAAAAATATTTTTGTCATTGTTGAAAAATTATTTAAAGACAAATAACAAAATGTTAATACAGATTGTTTGGCAAAAATTGTCAAGGATCTACATGAATCACTGATGTTTGGAAAATAGTTCTAATTGCTATTTCACTAGAATCATAATTGTCAGCACCTCCTAAATGTATATTTTTCAGGTCCCAGCTGTTTGGATTTCTAAAATTCTGTCTTCCTTCTTCATTCTTATATGTGCTTCACTTACTGTTTCCTTCAAAAATTTTAGGAAATTTTTTTCACCAACTCAAGGAAAATGACCAAATAAGATTTTATATCCTACGTTTTACAAGGCGTTGTGCAAGAGAAATATCTCTTTAGTTTTGTTTTATTCAGAATAAACAATACATAGCTTACAACACATGGTGAATCCACAATATAATTCCTGATGCATCCCTCATAAGGGCTGGCTCCTCTAATCCAAGGGCCTTCTGTCCTCTATATTTAGCACGCTTGATTTAGCCAAGCTATTTCTCCAAATGTAGAAAATATTGTACTGATTTGGAATTTTTGGACATTATCTGAAACAAACTTCTCATTTCCTTCCCCACTTAGGATGTTTAGGCACAAATTGTTACCTAGCTTCCTAAAGTCCCAGGAAGACTAAAGTCTTCCTGTAGACTTTTAGTAATAATTCCAAAAGTCTTTACTTCCAGTAAAATGTGTTCATGATGTACCTGATGTGCTATAAAATGTTAAACTGAGTCCACATACTGTAAGAAGAAAGAATATTGAGTTGACAACCAGAAAGCACTTTTAAAGCTAAGTCTCTCATCAAGCAGCTCTGTGACTTTAGAGCCATTTCTCACCTAGCTTAATCTCTCTTTTTGTAAAATGAAAGAGTGAATCAGTTAGATATCCTCAAAAGCACTCTTTTGTGCTGGCATTCTAGGTATAAAATGCTTTTATACTATAGCCTTAGAGAAAGGAAGAGGCTGGTCCTATCCTCTCTTCTCCTTTCTCAAAAACATAGAGGTTAAACGTAATCTAAGTGACTCAGTGAATGTGTGATGGGTAAAAAGTATGTAACATATCCCTGTGAGAGATTATTGTTTTTCAGAGTCTGAAGGAATCTCTCTGCAATTGTAAGGTGCTGCCTTCTTTACACAGTTAAACAGGAAGTACAAACAGATGAACAAAAGAGATCCGAGAGGCACAGGCCCTTAGGTAATTGTTCAGACACAGACCGCCCAAATAGAAAACGCATGCTATTTCCCTTTTGCCTGACCAATTTGGCATTCAGAGCACAAATTCACGGCAGAGGGGTTGGGCCTTGCCAGGCAGGAACTGGAGTCAGAGGCTTCCCTGCTACTTGCTGGGAGAGAAGAACATCAGGAATGCCTGTCAGTGCCTTGGTTCCTGAACTGTCGCATAGAAGCCAGGCAGCGGGGAGCAATCTAATCACAGCTCACCCTCACCTCTGCAGGAATCCCGATGCAGGCCAAGTACAGCAGCACGAGGAACATGCTGGATGTTGATGGGGACACCACCTTGAGCCTGCACTCTCAAGCCTCTACTGCATCTCATCGTCCGGAGCGTGGGCACACAGGTACTCTGTCTCCTGGAGTCCAAATTGGCCAGGTCCTTGAGAAATGCACGAGATAAGCTACCTCTCTGAGGAATGTACAAAATAGAGGAAAGGCAGATGAATGTTCTCATGATGTACAATTAATGTGAACTCTTTACTTTCCACCTCTTGCATGTGACCTCCTATATGAACATCTGGAAAATTAAACTCAGTATATACACAGATGTCTGTTTTTCTAAGGTTCTCTTGCTAGCAGAGTGCTTTGCAGTCGAGGGTGTTTTTTTTACTTTACCAGTTAGGTAGAGCATACAGAGGTGAGACAGTATGTACAAAAGCATTGTGCCCCCGCCCTCCCCGCCCCGTGGCCATCCCATTGAAGGCTAAGTCCAGTGCTGTTTTATTTACCATCCGTGATCTGATCTGGACACTTAGATTATAAAGGCTACCTTTTTGTTAGTTTTGCGCTCATGGCTTTGGAGTGAGGTTTCCAAGCAGATACATCAACCTGGTATTTTGTAATAATTGTTCTGCATTGTGAAGTTGTGAGGACTTGGGAGAGTCATATCAGCATCGGCTTTATCATCTGTGAGGGGAGGATTAAAGCAAATGCCTTGTAAGGTCGCTTCAGCTCTGACATTCTGTGACCCAGTGATTTACGTGGTGGCCTCAGGTGCAATTACATCCCATCACCTCTTCCCTTTTGTGCTACTGAGTTCCAGAGTACTATTGAGATGATCGAATTAAATTATGAAAATATTTAACTTCAGTTACATTTAGCTTCCATCTTTTGCTTTTGTTTCCAATGATTCTCTCTGTGACATATTAATAAAATATATGTTTTCAGTCTGTAGAAGAGATAATTCACATTCATAGAGAAGGATCTTATTTCCCAGGCAACTCAGCCAGTCTAAGGTAAAAATGTGTCTGAGATCCACTGAAAAGGCCTCTCAGTGCCACACAGAGAGGACTAGGTTCTAGTACCAGCTAAGTCACTTACTAAAAAATTGTGTGATATTGGACATGTTACTTAAGTATTATGGACCCTCATTTTCTTTATTTATAAAATACTAATGATGATAAACATGCACATAGTGATTAACATGTACCTGGTATTGCTTTAAGTGTTTTATACATATTATTTAATATTAACTTTAACCAATATGACGTAGAAGCAACAAATTCTCACATATAGGATGGCTATGAGTACTTAGGTTGATAAGCTATGTAAAGTCCTTGGTACATTGCAGACACACCAAAAATGTGAGTTTCTTTTCAACAAACCATTCCCTTGAGAATTCCTAAAGGGTTCTGTTTACATTTTTTTGTCTGCCTGTATCTGAGAAATCCTCACTTAATGTCTGTATCTTGACATGTCTTTTCTCTTTTAACCATATCCTGCTTTACTTCGCCTTTGTGAATCTGCACACACACTTTCTTCATGTTGCCTCCCATTTTTCTTTAGCTTTAGGTTTTATTCCTCCCCCTACTAAACCTTTCCATTCAATTTCTATTTATTGAATGATCTGCCGCCTGAGAATCACTGATGCGGGTTTTGTTGTTTTTTCCTAAACTCTCTAGTAGGCTGTGTGGGAATACTGGGGGATTTCCAGCCTCCTCGATGTGAACCAAAGTGACAACTTTGGAATGTCAGTTTCTGCTGCCACTATATACATGTCATAGGATATGACAGTTTTCCTCCAACAAATCCTGTGAAGAGTTGGAGTTTAGGGCTGTAGTTTTAAGTGGTTTGTGCATAACTTCACTTTTCACCTTTGAGGAGAGCCAGGAACTCTCACAAGGATTAGTGATCAGCATGATGAGGAACAGGGTGTACAAATAAATTCTGCTGAGGATTGAGGGTGGAGAGGGAGGTGGAGTGGAATAAAACACTCACTAAAACATCTGGCAACTTTTTTGTAAGAAGTGGAAGTTGAAACAGTAGGACTAGAGCTTACAAAGCAGTGTCTTCCAGGAAAACATGGCATCTGAAAATATTGGGTTGGCCAAAAAGTCTGTATTTTTTTCCTGTAAAGTAAAATACACATTTTTCATTTTCACCAATAACTTTATTGATTTGGAGGTTTTGAGTATGCTGGCTATCTCCCATGTGATAGAATGTTGATTGATTTCAATTAATGTCTCAATTTGATCGCTATCAACTGCTGGTCTATCTGACCATGGAGCATTGTCCAGCAAGAAGGCTGTAGCATGGAACTTTGCAAACCACTTTTCACACGCTCCATCAGTCTCAGCACCTTCTCCATACACAGCACACATCCTTTTGTGTGTGTGTGTGTGTTTCAGTTGCATTTTTATGTTTCTTAAAATAATAAAGCATAATATGCCAAAAATGTTGCTTGTTTCTTCAATCTTCAATCTTAAAATGGTTACATAAAAATTCACCAATTTTGATAAGCTTGTTTTAAAATGCACACTGATGTGACAGCTGTCACAATACAATCTAACAAAATTATTTCAAATAAAGTTAAAGACAACTAAACGCTGCTAGAGCCATCTTATGAAAAAAACCAAATGAACTTTTTGGCCAACGATAGTTATCTTACCCTCCATGTATGATAACTTCTTTTCATCTTCTGATAATGCAAGTATTTAGAGCAATGTCACTATAGAAGTCTGTTCCTTAGAAAAATAGATCTGAAATACTTTTGTTGTTAAAAAGACAGAGCAAAAAATATTTGAGATTTTTTTCCTTTTTTTTTTTTTTTGGCAATACAAAGGATTCAGATTCAACATAATACTGTGGGACAATTACAACTGTAACATTTTAGAATTAATAAAAATAAGTGATATACATTTATTTATTTTCTAGATTTTCTTTTCTTTCAATATAAAGTTGTTTACATTTTAAAAATATGGCTAAATAAATAGGAAGATAGAAAGCAAAAATACAAGTTAATACCCTCATGCCTTCTTTCCAAAAACTTATCCTTGAGGTCATGCTATCCCAGACCTGTTACAAAGTACTATGGATATCATGTCAAACATGATATGATCCCTGCTGATGAGGAAATGCAAATTCTAATACAGTTCCCAGCTTAGCAATAAGTGTGGTAAGTGCCATGATGAAAGCATTCACATGGTACAATGGAGAGCTTAGCTTGGTCATTTCTGTGTGGTAGGGGAAGAGGGTATCAGGGAAATTTTGAGAGAGGGAGTGACAATTCAGTTGAGTTGACTTTGAGATGTTCCTCATGATATGGAAGCAGAAATGGGAAGTTTAAGGAGCTGGGTGCCCTGTGAGCAGACACACAAGAGAAAGCCAAGGAGGTCTTCATTAACTTTGTGTTTTGAAGAAGTATAAGCAATATGTTATGGCTGAAGTGTAGAGTTGGAGAGGGGGAAGCTTGATATCAGGGTAAGTCTGGAAAGTTAAAGAACACCTTTTATGTCACACCGAGGTATTCTGATTCTATTCAGCAGGTAAAATGAGTTAACTGAAGGATCTAAACCAGTAGTAACATAATCCATTTTGAGTTTTTAGAAGACCATCCAGGCTACAATGAGGAGGATGGGTTGCAGGAGTATGAAATTGGATGAACTAATACAGATTTTTCACTAGGATAAGCATGGTATTAGAAGAATCTGACCTGAGGTAGTATTGGAATAAGGAGAAGAAATCAGATATGAAAGATGAGAAGAGGAAGAATTTAAAGAATTGGTGACTGAGTACTAGGAGGAAGAGAAGGAAAGAGAGAGCACAGGTCGACTATGTTCCAACTGATACAATGTTGATGGTGCTGCCATTAACTGAGATGGAAACTACAGGCAGAACAGGAAAGATGATGAATTCAGTGTGAGTGTGAGATGCCAGTAAGAGAAGGGACTACAGTTGCTGTTGGCCAAAGACACTTGTATAGATAGTATGTGGGTTGGAGGTAAGTACTCCGAGCTACATATTTATGTGAAAATTATCAGTATTAGGTAGGAATTAAACTTTCTGAGACTGAGTGATGTCACTGAGGAAGGGAATGTAAAATCAAAAAGCAAAATAAAAAAGGAGAAGAAGAGTGCCAATGAAAGAATTTTAGGAAATGCAATATTGAGGGGCAAGCAGGGCAGAGGATTTCAGTAGGTCAGTGGTAGAAGTGGACCAGGAGAGGGGGGCATCTAGGGGCCAAGAGACAATAAAACAAACGGAAAAGTCAGCGGTAGTGAATAGTGAATTTTAAAAACAACAATCAGTGCTGCAGAGAGATCATGTAAGAGGAAGGCTACAAACAATTTGTTGTTTAACAATAAAAAGGAAAATAGAATATTGGTCATTTTTACGAGCATGGATTTGAAAGCAACTAATAGTTAAGAAAATAAATAATTCATCATTTTCTCTTTTTTTCCTCCTTTTTTTGAATAGCCTAGGTATAAAGAGAAAAGATAATATGTTATAGCTAAGGTATTATGGAGCTATGTGAGTATTTTTAATATTATTTAAGGTCTAGGAGGTTCTAATTCAATTGTAGCTTAAAAAATGTACAATTGAAACACTTCACAGGACTAATATACTGGGGAGAAAGAAAATGACATAAAACTTATGGGTCAAGATTCCTGTGGAAGATTAAATGTGATCCTATCAAAATGAATATGAAAACCTGTTTGGATTTAATGAATAAAAGTTGTTGACAAATTCAAGTTCCACTTTTCATTACTCACATTAATTACAATATTTTTCAATTTTCTGGCATTTTTAGCTTTATTTTCTCAACTATAACATTAACACTTCATTGAAGATTCATGGCATAAATCATATCTAATCAATGCAATAAATCTTTTAAGCATATTACTAAATATCAGGCCTTATGATAGACACTGTAGAGAATCTATTTCAGGTGCTTAAAGAAGCAGAAGGAATAATCTGAACCAATAATTCTAAGAAAATGTTACGTAGTGCTATGGAATATACGTAGGAGGCCACAAAAGCAAATAGGAATGAATAACTTACTGTGTTTATTCATATGCATATTTTTGAATGAGTTGACATTTGATCTGGTCTGTAAAGCTGAGTCCAAGTTTTCCAGGTAGAATGAGATGAGGCACTGGCTGGCCTTTCCATTGTGAGGGCCACTCGTGTGAAGATAAAAACAGAGCGGGAAGGAACTAGCTTGGTGCAGTGTATTCGTGGGTAAAACTAAGAATGACAAGAGTTCAGAGGGAAAAGGTGAAGTGTTGGTGTTGGATTGGAACTTAGATGAGGCTAAGAAAATTTGGGGAATCGTCAGCCAAGTGAAACATGATGACAAGGTAAATGGTTGGGATGACGAACGGTTAGTCCTCGAAGGGAGGGGTGAATGAGGGAGATTTGGGCAGATGAGGCAGAATGTAGGATGGGATCTTACTGTGCAGGGCTTTACGTAGCATGCTAAGAAACTTCATTTCTTTAAGGAAGAGATTAAATTTATGTATGTTATAATGTTCGTGTTGGAAGTAGAATGAAAAATGTATTATTTAAGGTGACTGTTACTGAGATTTCACAATATAGAGGTGAAAATTTACAAATTACAGAACCTTAGAGTCTTTCTATAACACTATATGGAACTGCCATATAAGGCAAATATTAACGTGGGATTTGTTGGCTGGATGAGAAAATGGTTTAAAACATTCAGCTCTAGAATGAGAGTCCTTAGGCAGCACTTCTGTCTCCATCGCTTATTAGTTATTCAACCCTAACCAATGAAGTAACTCCTCACTACTTCAGATTTCTTATCCAATTAAGGTCAAAAATAGTGCCTCTTGAATAATTTTTGGGAGATTCAAATGAAATACCGCAACATCTGTAACAACCTTGATAAGTATTATCAGAAGCTATATGTCCTTGGATAAGTTAGCTAAGCCTTCTGGAGCTCCATTGTCTACCTGTGAAATGGGGACGACAATAGCATCTACCTCCTAGAGTCTTCATACGGAGAGACGAGATCATTCATAAGGCATGTACCTCAGTAACTCATGGAATATTAGCAGCTGTCATTAAGAGTAGTTTTGAACTATACATATTTCAGAAATGAAATTCCTTGATTAGGATATAAAACTGACTCACCTAAATTTTACTCAAAAGAAAAAATACAATTGAGTTTTTAAATCTAATTGCTGTAAATAAGAAACTTGATATATTCTGGAAATAATGTATGTTTTCAGATGTGTATTCTGTTGAAATTGTAGGAAGAATAATACTGTTTTGCTTTTAGAGAGAATGAAACAAGCAAATACTTGAACTAGAGTCATAAGAGAAAGGAAACATGCATTCTTATGAAAAATGCTCTCAACCCGAGGGCCTCAAACGCTGTCCCATGAGGAGGTTTGCTATGTGCCACGTGCAAAGATTAAGCAAGCAAGAAGTTTCTAGGGAAAAAAACAACTTTAAAAGTTCAAAAACATATCCACAGATCAGATATAACCTAGCAATAATTGAAAAATATTAAAAGAACAGTGAACTAAAGAATAAGATATGTATTTTCTAAAATGTCAACCCCTGTTTCTCTCTGAGTCCTGGTTCATGGGAGAGTTTACAAAGTGTGGTGTTAACCATGACAATTTAACTAGTTTTAACTAGTTTGCACAGTGTGGCTTTATGCAAATTATTTAAATTCTCTTTGTCTCTCCGAGCTTTTATGATCCTTTCCATTTTGAAGGAATACTAATTGACTAATTTAGTAACATCTGTTTCGTTGTGTGCAAAGTTTTCCCTCTCTGATGCCTGGTGAAGAGTAACTGGTTTAGTGTGACAACTTTCTTCATCCACAAAGTTTCTCATAGCTACAAAATAATTTGTATTTAAAACTTGACTGTAGCCTTTTGTAGTATAGTTATGGTAAGAGGATACAGAAAAGGGCTGTTTTTTTTCTATATATATCTTATTATTCCTAGGGATGTTTATATCATTCCTTTGCCTGTCCACACCTTTTTCTAAACATGCCTCAGGAGACAGCATAGGGTTCTCTTCCAAAAAATAAAGATGCAGTGAAGCCAAGCCAAACTGAAGCAGCTTATTTTTCTGGTTTTTAGGTGGGGGTGGTCCCTAGAGAGAGACCTCATTGTAATCAGGGGCACTTGGACTAAAACTCAGGAATATTAAACCCACACTTAGGGAAAAATACCCAGAGAGGGAAAAAGAAAAAGTGAAGCTTGCAACTCCGTAGTCTTTCCATCTGAAAGTCTAGTTTCTTTGAAATAACCATACTTGGTATAGAAACTCCCTAGGGTTTTGTTTCTCTGGGTCTTTAGATAAAACAAGAAGATATTTTGAATACTTAGGGTGGAGGAGACGGGGGAAGAAGAGAGAAGGAGGGAGAGAAAGAGAGAGAAGTCAGAGTAGAAAAATTCCCAAATAATCAAGGACAGATGATTCCCTTAGAAGTTAATTTTTTAAACTAAACATTTCCTTAACAAAAGACTTGCTACATTTCTTTCCTATTCTGTCCTAGAAGTAGCTTTAGGAAGGAGCATGTATTTATTCTTTGCATGGATATAATTATTATTAAATAATGTTTTAATCCCTAAAGTCCATGCCCTCACTTCACAATAAGGATTTAAGTTTATGCTTATTAATCCTTTGCACAGATAATCAACACCTTCCTTACCCCTAATATTATATACCAGAAAACAGTTTTCTTAAAGAATAAATAACTTGGTTGATCTCATAGTTTTTATTCTTTACCTTTTTATTACTTTTAATTTGTCCCAAAATATTAATCATAAAAAGGGACATTATTTTTTTAAATTATGCCTTTACATGTGTATTGATATAAATAGGTCTGAGCAGGGGGAGACAAGCATGTAACAGATAATTATGTATAATAGACACATTCATTCATTCATTCATTCATTCATTCGACATTAACTGAACTTATTTCAACTGATGTTCTGTGTGCTAAACAAACAATATTCTTTTTCATGACAGAGCTTGCTTTCTACTGGGTAAGGCAAATGTGAACCAAAAGAAATAAGATATATAATATATCTGATGGTAATAAGAGATATGGAGAAAATAAAGCTACTGTGGTGGCTGGTCCACAGAAGCACATGTGTCTCTGGAATGTAGCAACATCCACCTGGTTGATGTTCTTTGGCTATGTAGAACTTTAAAAAGTCCTGGGGTTTGGTAGAAGATGTTTCTACTCTTGTTCGTTTATGCTCTGCTAATCTGAAATACTCTAAAGGTCAAAGCCTTGGGAAGTCAGAAGTTCCCAGGGAAATTTAGACCATACACACAGGCCAGATCTCTCAGATCTCTTCATGATTCAGAATCTCACGTCAGTGGATAGAATCCAGTACAGCTAGGAGATGAATTTACCGAGTCTGCCCTCTGCTGACAGAAAGATTGATGAAAAGTCAATAGATTTTTAAAAAAATCAATGTGTAAGGTTTAACTGGAGATAATCTGTGCCTTTGTAAAAATTGGGTAGTTTAGGTAATATTCATTTTTTATGATTTCATTCTTCATCCATTTATTCATTCAAATATGTATTCGACCCTTCTGCGCCAGGCTCAATTTTCAGTGCTGGAAATACAATGCTGAACAAGTGATAGACAAGATCACTCTTTTAATGAAGTGTACATCCAAGGGGGAGGAGATAGAGAAAAACAAACAAAAATCATGAACATGATACTTAATAATATTATTTTTAGAAAACATACACAATGGGGTAATGTGCTAGAGATGGACACCTGGTCCTCTCCTAAGGATGTGCCATTTAAACCTAAAGCTGAATACCAGGAAGCAGCCTCCCAATACACCCACCTGTGGATTAATTGGTGCTGGGGAAGAGGCAGAGTTAACACAAAGGCACTGAAACAGGGGCAAGCTTGTTTGTTTCAAGGATAAACAGAAGTGGCTGTGAGTAGAGCATTTGCCCGAGGGCAGAGTGGTACAGAAAGGGAGGAGAGGACCAGGTAGGGTCTAGATGAAAAAGGTTCTTACAGAATTTTATTCTAAGTGCAGTAAAGCTATTGGAAGTGTTTAGTTTAAGTCAGGAAGTACTGTAATCAGACTTCCATTTTTAAAAAGAGATCAACCTGAGTCTTTCTGAAAAGTGATTTGAATTTTATTAGAATTGTAATGCAAACCATTAAAAAATTTTAAAGGAAATGATTATTAAGAAATATTAAGAATCACACTTTAAAATGTATGAATGCCTGCTCCATGATTTCCCTACTAGATTGTAAATTCTGAAAGATAGTAATGATATTTTCTACTTCTATGTATCTTTACCACTTCCCCTTCCCTGTTTGTAAATAGTATTTAGTATTGTACAAATTTGTATACCTAGAGTATATTCTGTGGTGGACTTTTCTAAAAAGGAAATGAATTTATATATCTTCAATCTTTCTGTTTTAGAATCTGACTTGAATTCCCAGTAAAGTTAGACTCACAAGTCCTGAAGAGATCAGTATGTTTGAGGGCTTCTCTCTCCCTTTGTTTCATTCTAATCACAAAGCTGGAAGCTCCCTGAACTGGTTAGGCCGTCTTCCTTGTCAGATGTAGCAACAGGTCATTCAGTTTGGTAGCTGGTCTCATTAGGTGACAGGCTTATTTTCTACGAAGCGGAGCCCCTAAAATTACCACATGGTAAACTTGTGGGGGTGTGGGCAAAGGATATTGTCTATAGCTTTTTTATTACTTAATTGGCTCACAATTGAGATTGCTTGAATCTCTCTCTTGAGAAATTGATGGTTGTGTTTCCATCTCTTTTTGGAAAGCTATAATTTAATCAACAAATAAAGTCATTATCAAAGAGGAACTTTTGACAAAGAAATCCCCAGAAGAAAGAGTAAAATGATCATTTCTCTTTACTAATATAGAGTTAGCTTTTTGGGAAAAGCATTTATGGAAATTTGGGAGGGATGGTGTTTTGCAAAAGTGATCAAAAATTAATTTCATCTCTCCCCTGATGATGTAAAAAATTGTTCTTTGTTAAGGCATTTACATGAGAGTCTCATATAACTCACATTTTGACAGGAAAAAAGGTGTATAAATGACTTTATAGAGGTAACAGGAATGCACAACTTGATTACTACAAAGCAGGCCTGGGTGGGTGTGGGGAATAAAAGTGGGTGGGGCATGTGAAAGAATCCAACCCTGGTAAGTGAGGCTTGGCCGCAGGTTTCAGACCATGTTTTTCTGAGGACAGAAGGAATGTGATCTAGTCCCTGATTACTGTTGTCCTGCAGAATGTGCTCTTTCCCAGAACGAACTCCTCTCGCTTGAAGCTGACATACATCCAAGAGGATGAAAAAGTGAAACCCTGCCTTTCCTTTTGTTCCCTGCAGAGCACCGGCCTCCCTCTTCAGCTTGGCGCCCAGTGGCCTTGACCCTGCTCCTTTTGTGCCTGGTGCTGCTGATTGGCCTGGCAGTACTGGGGTTTGTGTGTAAGTCTGTACTCTGACTTGGGGGAGGACCCTGGCTCCAAGGTTTGTCTAGGAAGACATACTCATTATGGAATATTTCTTTACACTTTAATTCTAGAGCCTGTGAATAATTTCATGTACCTTATTCTAAAGTATCTATTTAAACAGTGAGTAGTGGAAGAAACATTACCATACAAAAATCATTTGCCATCTGGACTTTAATATTCTCTTTGAGATAAAAAGTTTTTTATCCCTTTGTTTATATGCAAGTATTTAAAATCAACAATTTTTAATGAATACATGCTTCAGCTCCTTCCTTTCCACAAAAGAGTTGAGGCAGTGGTCTTTGCCCTTAGCACACCTGGCTCAGTGGGCTGATGCAGAGGGAAGAGATTTCCTTTATATCCCAAATCCGCAACATAAGGAAGACAGACCAGGCCCTTAATCACCGTAATATTTTTCAAAAGTTCCAGGAAGTTATAAAGTCATTTTGCAAAAAACCTATGAATGTTAAAAAGGAAAAATTCATACATAAAGTCAATTACAAACTAGTAAGGACAAGTTCAAAAACTTAAAAAAGGAAGTGGGCACATTTTCTTCATCAGATCAAGACACTACAACAACATTAACTAGAGCAGCTCAAGAAGGCGGTGCAAGATAAAAGGTTACGTCAAAGAGCAGGTTTTAATGTCAAAAATTTGGTGTTCATACAAAAGTTTCAAACTTTTGTTATTCTAAATTTGATAATTAAAAAATTAATGTTTTTACCCTGACCCCCAAATTTCTATTTGGTTTTAATATAACTATTGTTTTGCAACCACCATTCATTTTAGGGATGTAAAGCAACATTCATGATTCATAAAGGGCTTTTATCTTAAATTTGAGACCCTGGATTTTAAACCTAAGTGTTGAAATATTTTAACCAAGTGATATTAACTTACTCATTCTAACTGAGCCAAAGTGCAAATGTATAAAAATACAGAAATGGTAATATGACCATTTTAATGACTGAATGAGGTAATAATGCTCATTGTCAATTCTCAATGTAATGCTCAAAGAATACATAGATTTGTAGTTTGGTGTTGAGTACTGGTTGGAGAATATGCACAAATATTTATTAAATAGTAACTATGATTAAGAAATTCATTCCTGAAGTTAGAAAATGTTACTATGACTTCACATTTTCACATAAGAAAGCATACTTGGAAAATTTATTTGTCCACAAAAAGAGAATTTAGTATGTGCTACATTCCCACCTTGAATATAATATGAGATATCAGAGCCTGAGATCATAAACAATGTACTATTTTGACTTCTTCATATGTAGAAAATAGAAATAGTGATGAAGAAATAAACTGTCTAGTCTGACTTGGTAACTTGGGTTAGTTTTTCAGTTCTACCAGCTCTCCTATACTCAGAAAGACAGCATTTCTACACTGGAAGAAAGACTGGGGAATCTCTCTCAACAGCTGCAATCTCTCCAAGCCCAGAAAAGGAAACTTGCAGAAACTCTGCAGCTTGTGGCTGAAAAATTCTGTCGTGAGCTCTATAACAAAACTGGAGGTGAGTCCTGGTCACTGAGCTCCCTCTGCCCCATGACATGTTGACATAGGGCTGACATTCCCATCAGTGTACCAGGGAACCAATGTATTAATTAAATAGCTGTATTATTTATCTAGGTGTCTGACAAACTTAATACTTTGGGCATACAGATTGTGTCTGGTTATTGGGATCATTTAGCTCAAACACATCTGGGCAATAATACATGAAGGGATTCTTGAAATTCAGACATTTCAGACTACGCAAGAGCCCTATGATGTGAATGTATCTTCATATTCAAGGAATACTAAGGAGCCTATTACCTGGAGGGAGTGAGTAGAAGACTAATAGGAAATGAGGTAGGTATTATTTATGACATCAGGGCACATTGTAAGGGAGTTGGCTTCTGCTTTCAGCAAGATGAGGATTCATTACAGGCTCTTGAGCAGAGGAAATACATGTCTGATATGAAATTTTAAAGGCTCGCTCTGCAGATATATTGATTATAGGCTGGAAAAGGGAAGGGTAGGAACAGAGAAATCATACCAGATGGCTAGTGCAGCAATCCAGGTAAGAGATATTAGTGGCTCAAACTAGAATATGACCAGTGGAGATGAGCACGAGATGGAATAAATGGGTTGTGAGAGAAAAGGGTTGTGAGAGTCAGAGATATCTCCAAAGTTTTGGGGCAAAGCAACTAGAAGCATAGAGATGTGATCAAGTAAGGTGGGGTAGAATTCTGTGGTTATAAAGGGGAAGGTAGGAAACCAGGAATGTTGTTTTGGGCAAGTTGAGTTTGAAATATGTATAATTTGGATATCCAAGTAGAGATATAAAGAGGCAGTTTGGTATACAAGAGATAACATCTGGGCCAGAGAAACAAACTGACTGACTAAGAAATCTCCTCAATTATTTCTTTGTTTAAAACTTTTTTTACCTTATGAAATATTTCATATATACAGAAAAATGCAAACAATAATATAATATCTGTTTGTATTGACCACTCAGATTTTAACATGTTAACATTTTGACACCAAATTGTTTTTATAATAAAGATATTTTAATGGAGTTATTGAGTTCCTATCTCACCATATACCCACAAGGGCCTTGGTTATGGGTCCCCAACTCTCAAAGGCCAAAGGCCGTGTTCCTACATATGTACTAAAGCTACAGTTGTCAGGGCTTAGTTCCTATATTACAACCACTTCCCACAGTAACCCCTCTTATTCTTGACCTATGCGCTTAATTCTCTAACTTTGGCACCCATCTCAGTTTCTTTTTTTTAAAATTTTAATTGTTGTTCAATTACAGTTTTCCGTCTTTTATTCCCATCCCAGCCCACCCACCCAGCCCTCCCCACCTCCCTCCCATTTCTACTTCCCCTCCTAGTTTTTGTCCATGTGTCTTGTATACTTGTTCCTGTAAACTTTTCCCTTTTTCCCCTGAAATTCCCTCCCCTCTCCCTGCTGGTCACTGTGAGCCTGTTCTGTATTTCAGTGTCTTTGGTTATATTTTGCTTGTTTGTTTGTTTTGTTGTTTAGGTTCCTGTTATAGGTGAGATCATATGGTATTTGTCTTTCACTGCCTGGCTTATTTTGCTTAGCATAATGCTCTCCAGTTTCATCCATGCTGTCGTAACCATCTTAGTTTCTGATACATAGAGATTTCTAATTCATACTTGGCTTAATATTTATTTTTTCTAAAATTTTATTTACTTGTGTTTAGAAAGAGAAAAGAGTTCATATCTTACTGATATATCGAGGTCTGTCAGGAAAGAGTCCAGCCATTGTTAATATAACAAGAACAGTTTGTGCAATATCCATGTAACCTGGCAGCCAAGGAGAGTGGACTGGAATGAGCAAGTGTGAACAATGACAACTTCACTGTGCTAGTCAGGGGGTGTGGTAGACACCATTGAGTGAGCATGTGTGCTGTGTGGCTGTCCATTCAAAATGACTGAGTGAGTAAAGTGATGAATCTGCATCAAGTTTTGCGTTAAGCTTGAACATTTCTCCATGGAAACTATTCAGATGATTCAGAAGCTTTTCAGGGATGACGCAATGAGTGCAGAGCAAATAAAACTGTGTCACAAATGCTTCTGAGATGGTTGAGAATCTGTTGAAAGTGATCCACATTCTGGAAGGCCTGCAATAAGAACACTTGAGAATGTTCAACATGTACAGGCTGCAATCATCAAAGATCTATGTGAGGTCCCAAGGTGCCTACTTTGAAAGGGCCTGAGTTGTCATTGTATGATATACAATGTTTCTTGTATCTTTTATCTTCTTCAATAAATGTCTCTATTTCATAGTGTGTCGATGGATACTTTCTGGACAGACCTGTATATTGCATTAAAAATCTTTTTACTAGTATATGAGAAAATTTTGAAGAATAAAATGCAAAAACTTCCATTGTTTCTTAAGTGTAATGCATGTTGAGTTTCTGAACCTATAAAAAGTTCTTTATGCATTGAACATCCTCTCTGTGTACTGAATTGCATAGCTGAGAGCAAGGAAGAGCTAGATTCAGTATCCACGAAAGCCAGTAGTCTCTGTTTTAATTTCCACTGTATGCCCAGGACCAATCACAATTCTTGGCATATAGTGGGTGCTAGGTAAACATTTTTAGTTATCATTGCCTGGACAATTAAATACCTAAGAGAAAAGGAATCCATTCTTTATTGGGTTATCAAATACTATATAATTTCAAAAGAGGAAAGAAAACAAACCTGGGTAAAAAATAACTTATTAAAATTGGTTACTTTCCAAGAGCACAGGTGTAGCCCTTGCCCAGAAAAGTGGAAATGGCATGGGGACAAATGCTACCAATTCTACAAAGAGAGCAAGAGCTGGCAGGATTGTGACTATTTCTGTATTGCTGAGAACTCAACCATGCTGAAGATAAACACACAAGAAATCTTGGTAAGGTCCTGGGTTTTGGTCAGTGTTTGAAGTATTCTCAAAAAGATGTCTTTGAAACAGCTATGCAAGAAGAATCTAGGCAGTCAAGGTTCACAGACTCTCCATTTATTTCAATCAGGGGTATATATCAATTTATACACACTTATGTATATGAATACATATGAACATTTCTCTTTCTCCCTTTCCTAGTCTGAGACATAAACCATCTTTTCAAATTCTTCTTTTACCTCTTTTGACATTAAATTGTACTCATTGTTCTCTTCTCCTTCCTGGTCAGTCCCTTTTGCATGTATTTATAAAGGTTACTCCCCCATTCTTGCATTTTTCCTTCCATCTCCCAGAATCACTTCACATCTCTTTCTAAATCTGCCTCCCATATTTTTATAGCAAATCTTAGTGTTCATCCTGTGATTTGAAAGTAACAGGTTACTTAAAAAGCTTGGTTGATGTGATTCTTGGTTTCAGAATATTAGTATATCTTCTGTGCTTATAAAGACAAATGAAATTCCTTAATTTGGACAAATTAACTGACCTTATCATAGATGCTTCCTTTTATGGGTACTATGATCTATGTGAGGCAGGAGTCATGTGTTCTCCTATTAAAAGTGTTGACTGGCATTACACATCTCTGTATATATATGTTATTGTAACATCTTTAAAAGCTAAACATTTTCTTTTGTGCCTTTTCAGCAGTTTGCCATGCCTCACAGCTACTCAGAGTTTTACTACTCTTACTGGATAGGGCTATCACGCAACGGCAGTGACAAAGCCTGGCTGTGGGTTGATGGAACACCATACGCCTCTGAACCGTAAGCCATCAGAATATTTTGTGGGAAAGGCATGTAATAGAGAGGTACTGCAGCAAATTGGTTCAACAAGCATTAATTGAACATCTGCTTTGTATTAGATCCTATAACTGTAGGAGGATGTCTAAGGATTTATAAAACTGCTTGCTCCTTAATGGCCTCTAAACCAGTGAGGGAGACAGATAAAAAGTGTTAATAAAATAGTGGAGAAAGTTCTTTCTCTGGTTGCTTTCAGAAAATTTCATTTCAGGCCCTGAGGTTTCTTGGAGCATTAAAATTGTCTGGAATTCACTGAAAGAGAAATGGGAGGTATGGGGGGAGAGAGAGAGAATGAGAATGAATGGATCTTTTATGGATTAATAAACTGAAACCCAGGTTGTGATAGTGACTTGCCTAAGGTCACAAAACTTCACAACTTCTCAATACCAGAGATAGTATAAGACCTCGGATTTCTTGGCTTTCTGTGCACTAAAATGGGGAGCACATCTTTAAAAATGCAGTGTCTGAGGATAGATTTACTGACAATATAAATAATATTATTATTAAAAATTAGTTCTACTTATGTAATTTGGGCATGATATTCTTTGAAATAGGTAAATGTAATATTGATGCCAAAATATATTATAATTAAAAGCCATATTTGAAAAGACACCTCTCTTCTCTATGTACAAATAAGATTTATTCTTCCAGAAAATAGGACATATGCAACATATCATTTTTATTTTATAGTTAAGTAAACTGAGTCACAGAGAAGGTAGGTAATTTCTCAGATGACTATAAAATTAAATGTTAAACTTGGACTATAACATATATCATAGTTTTAGGTAGAAACTGTTTTTGTTGTTTTGGGTGACCTGATAATTCTAAGAATGAGTATGGAAATTGAAGGACTGAAAAGAAAGAGCTTGGTGACTCCATCTTCCCCGTAAATTCATTCTGGGCACCTTTGCTCTAATTTTATCAAGCTAGGAGTATTTCTTACATACTTTCTAAGTTCTTAGTATTTCTTTTTAGAAACAAACAATAAATAAATTAACATTTTTTTCTTTTTTAAGGTTTAGGATTATAACAGATATCACCAGCATAAAAGACAGGGACTGTGTAACCATCCTCAATGGAAAGGTTTTCTCAAAAAACTGCCAAGAGTTGAGACGGTGTGCATGTGAAAAAATGGCTGCCACAGTCAAGCCAGAGACACTCCTTAACTTCTCTGAACCATTATGTGGAGTTGATTGACCCTCTAGCTACAACTACAACTTTGCACTCCCTTCAGACAAACTGAAGATCAGAAGAAAAGTTCATCTCTTTGTGTGCACTTGGTTTCAAACTATTCTCTTTCATTTGACCCATGTTTATACAACAATTCAACAAAAGTTTGAGCCAAAGCAACGTCAATGCAAAGGATATTTGAGACATAGGGAAATGGAAAAAAATCAGGAAATGCAATCTCTCGACTGGTACAAGAAGGATTTTCGTGTTTCCAGCTCAAGATCACCAGCACTTTTGAGCTTGGGAGTTCATGAGCATATTTACCAGCATGAAGAAATCTCAATTATGTATCATCAACTGGTTCTGGAAACCCATAAAATTATTAGCCACTTTCTTGATTTTGAGATAACTTTCTAGTGTTCTTCCCTCTCAGCATCTAATATCGTTTCCCTTTTTCCATGTCTTCCTTAATATTTAGAAGACTGAGGAACTTAAACAAGGAAATAAATGCGTATGACATCCTTTTTGCCAACAGTTAATTAGTCCATGAGAAATCTGATACTGTGCTACCAAATACACAACTAATTTTTTTTCTCAAGTTATTTTTCTTCCCTTCTCAATCTCTCAGTAAAGACCCCATCTGCTGTGTCCATGGCCTGCTCCTCACCAGGCTAATTCTTTTTGTTAGAACCTTACCTCTTACAAACCTATCTCCCCATGTCCATTCAAGATTCCAGTGATTGCCTCCTTCCACGAGGAATTTCTTCTGTGATAGAAATATTGTCAACTCAATTCCATGTCAGGATTACTCATCATGATGCTCGCTTCAGAGACTGAAGACCAGAACAAAAGTTAGTTTATTTATGTGCATCTGGAATAGTTTGGTTTTAGCTTATATTTTCTTCATTTGATCCATGTTTATATCCTTCAGGTACTAAAGACTTAATAATAATAAATGAAAATAATGTGAAGTGTGTGTGATTTTAGAATGGATTTGTGATTTCAGGAAAAATTCAGTGTGTAAATGCTCTTCAAAAGATCCTAAAAGTCAGTGTTCTGCTTGTACTATACTGAGACTTTGGGCTCTATGAGAGTATTGATTATTTGAATATTTGAGGAAAATGGGAAGTCTTTGAGATGCATGCTGTCTTCAAGAGGATGGTTTTAACAGTTTTTAAAATGAAATCCTTTGAGGCAGATTGTCATCAACATGTGGCTCAAGGTGAGTGAACTGAATTGCAATAGGGCAGGTCATTCAATCAGGTCATGGGAAGTGGGAGACTGTAGCTACACACGTAGTGGCTTCTTGTGGAGGTGGCCCTCTCTCGGGACGGCAATATGCACAACCTCACTCACGAATTACAGATTTCTTTCTTAAGATTTTTTCCTTTCAATTTTCTGCCTCTTAGTTAGGAAACTTCTCAGTGTTAAAAAAAAATTTGTGTTGATTTATGGTGTTGTGCAAAGAGAACTGCATTTGTGATCATAAAACAGGGATTTGAGATCCTTAATTTTGATTTATTATTACAAAATTACTTTATTTACTTCAAAATTACTTCATTAAATATAAAGTGGAAATATTTACAATTTCCTCATGTTGCTGAAATGAGGTAAATGTGAAATTAGTTCCATAATTTAAATAGTAATATAAAATTTAAGGGATATTAAAAATATGCAAAAAGCAGGTATTTTAAAATATAGGGGAGCACAAACAAGCATAAATAACCTTCTTTGGAGACTTGTGTTCATGAACAAATTATAGGGACACCTGCATTGGGGAGCTATGGATATTACTGAATATTTTCCATGATGAGTGCAGATATTTAATGCACACAGTTAATGTAGTAAGCACATAACAAGAAGTATGGATAAGGCCTTTCATTAAGCAGTTAAGTGTTATTTAAGCCTTGCTACTGGAGCAAGAGAATATGGTTAATATGAGAAAGTCAAATGACGTTTTTGACTGACTTGTAAAATAGAGATATATGCATAGGTTTTGACCCCTGTGTTCAGGATTGGATGAGAAGAATCTCTTTAAATGACATGGCCTTAAAGAGTCCAGCTGCCAAGACTGGGTATTGAATAGTATTCTCAGTAAAAACCTGCAGCCTAAGGTAGAGTGTCTCTTTAGACAGTGAAGAAGGAAAAAATAACAATTAATTTGGCATTTTGGGCTATTTTTGAATTTATTTCCCTCCATCTTTGCCCTCAATAATCCCCTCATCTTTATAACAAAGCTCACAATACTGATCACACTATAAGCAACTATTTCAAAAAACAGAAAAGGAGTATGACACAAGATTCTCTCCACAATTAAAAAAATTTTATGACTAGAAAATAATCATAATTAATTTGAAAATATGGTTTGCTGAGATCAATTTTCCATTGAGAATCTGAGAAGGCAGCCCCCATGAATTGATTTTTCAGCAAGAGAAGACCTTGTATGTTTAGGTAATTCTGAAGAAGTTGCAGGAAAAGCCAAACGAGGACCGTGGCCTTTCCTGGTAGACCTGAATTCCCCAGGGTACACAATGAGCTCTTTCTTTTCCTGAGGATATTGAACCAGCTCTTAAAACTTATCAACAGGAAACAGGCCATGAGCCCTGTAACAGCAGGAAGTGTGAGAGAAGTATAATGAGAGCTTTTTCTTTGGGGATATAAACAGATTATGAAATGAATAGAAAGTCTAGCAGGTTGTCTCAGGGTTGGCCTTAATATGTGAGAGTCAAATACTTTGTAAAGGGATTCTTGTCATTTTTGAAAAATACAAAAAGTGGCATAATCTGATTTAAAGTGTGCATAACTTTTTTACAAGGTTCATTGTGTGACTAGATTATTAGAATCTAATACTACTTTCTATTATTCTTTCAGTCTTAATAGTCTAATGTTTTTCTTTTTACACACTTAATGTACTTTAACCATACCACATGATAAAGCCTCTTTACATTTGTAGGGTAGAGTTTTATGTTTCCTTTCCTTTCCCCTGTTTTAAGAGCTAACTTGGGACTCAGTGAGATGACTCAAGATACCCAGTTCACTATTGGTGGGACTAGGGTATGCAACTGGTTATGCCTGTGCGAAGACCCAGTCTCTTTCCATTGCTTTGAAAAAGCCCTTGATAATCTGGGCCAAAAGTAACCTGCAGGAAAAAAATCTTCCACCCGTAATACCTGCGTGGAGAATGCTATTGTCACTGAGGGAATTTGAAGGAGACCTTGCCAGCTGCAGTGCAGATAAGATTCTGACGCGTAAATACTGCAGCGCATACTGGAAGGATGACCTCAGTTGAAGGATGTTTGCCTTTTGCTTCACTGTGCTTTTTCTAACGATAGTTATTAAATGCTTCCTATGATTTCTCTAAACATAGCTCCATGACAATGCTTTGAAGAATCTTGAAGACAAACAGCCTTCACTACTAAAAATTGTTATTGTTTCTCCTTTACTCCAGGTTATTGTATCCAGCTGCCAGCTGTGAAAACCGAAAGCATGATGTTTTCTTTGCTCCTCTCCTTTCCTAGGTTCAGCAGAAGAGTAGAGAAAAACCCTTATATTGAAATCCCCACCATTTAAACTGCAGGTCATGGGTAAATAAATTAAACAACAACAAAAAAATCCCTTCCCATCCTTACAGGACCTTTTCCTTCAGAAGTCACCTTTTTCAATCAACTTCTAGGTTCACTTACATGATTTGCACTGTTTCACTGAATTAGCTTATTTTACTTTATTTATTTAAATGGTATCTTTATTATAAAGAAAGATGAGAATCTAATGCAGCTCAACTACTCCTTGTGCAAATGAAAGATTTAATAAAATTGTGTTGAATTTAGCAAATATTTGATGAACATCTACTGTGTAGTAGGTTGTTGTAGGGATGGTAAATGGAGAGTAATATAATAATAGTGATTTTTTTCCTTCTTATAGATCATAACATACTTTCATATCCACTGTCTCTCAGGAACAAGCTAACCCATGTTCAAGTAGCCTGCAGACCTAGGACACAGATTGTCTATACATGTATTTGAAGAGATTCATCACTTTAAGAAAGATAACCTCTCCAGATAGTTGCTGGTATTTTACATATAAACATTATCTTCTCAACATTCCTGGGACATGAAGAGAAAAAGGGTCATTTTTACCTGGAATGCACATATGACATTGATACGTAGAGATGACTGGCAATTTACCCCAGGTAATAATAGCAAGCACCAACACAGTGTCAAATTCTATGTGAGGTACTATTATCAGCAATTTACATATATTAGTGATTTTAGCCTCAAAAATACTTTGAAATAAGTTCTATTATTATTTTATGATAAAGAAATCGAGGCACAGAGAGCTGCGATTAAAAGTGCTGGAGTGCCAAGCTTTTGGGATCCAGACGTTGAGTCCTCTGATTTGTGAGTGGTGGGACGGTCAGTGAGAGAGGAGGGAGGCTCACGCACAGCTGTGGTTTGCTGGAACCATGCTGGTGTGGGCAACCTGACTTTCCCTTCCACTTTTGTAAAGTGTTCGTAGTTCATCTCTAGTAGAAATCTATGCTCCTACAAAAGGTATTGTCTTATAGGCAGCAGACGTCAGCCTCGCTTCCTTCCAATTTGAAAATCCATATTCCTGCGCTCACATCCTCCCAGTCTGATAACAATGCCTTGGAAACCTAGCAAATGAATAAAAGATCTAGCAGACAAGGAGCTTAAAAGGCCACATTTATTTATTTACTAAAAAAAAAAAAAAATCAATCAACTAGAACTGCATCACTTCCCCAGTGACTTACAGATTTCTGTACATTTATGGTCACTCTAGATTTTTTAAAAAAGCATGACAAATCACAATGATTTTTCTTCCGTTTGTTCTCAGCCCTTCAGGGTTTTGTCCTCTCAATCAATTTTATTCTTGGCAATTTGAACACTGTCAAAATAATGTCTGGGATATACTGAAGACTATTACCCAGTGTAAATGCAAAAACAAGTTTTGCGTCCCAGGCAGCTAGTTAAGCTCACATATAACTTTACATCTGCACTTGCTCCTTGGCATTTTGCAACAGGTTTTCCAATGGCCTGTTCCAAATACTACGGCAATAGTTCACTTCAAACACAACTTCTTTTGTGTAGAGGATGTTAACAGTTCCTTCTCACAGATAGAGTACTTCCAACTGCTGCAGTTAGTGGAAGAAAGGCTCTTGCTCCTGAGGTATCCACAGAGCTGGTGAGTTGATGGGGGTCTCTGTGTTGGGAACCTGGAGAGGCAAGTCAGGGTATCTGAGGTTAGGTATGGAGCTTACAGTGGTGCTGTTGTGGGTAACTCATGAGAGGTGTGTAGCTTTTATTTTGCTCTATTTTGTTTGAATATGGCACTCTTCTGGAGTAGTCTTGCAGAGCTGTTTTCTCTCAATAAAAATATGTTAATGTAACTTGAACAAACTGCATATAAAAACATAAAGACAGGCTCTGAATTAGAATATCTTTCTGACTCTTAATTCTCAAAATATGAAGGCATCTAATTCTGTTCACCAATTTTCCCTAGGTCTATCTGAAAACCTTAATTACGGAAATTGCTTAATAATTTCTATAATCTCTTTTCCTTAGTACTCTCTAGTCATTAAATTATACAAAGGAAATATACTTGATAATTAAATAATACTGTTCATTCAGACTCTCAGATTTAATGTAAATGTTGTGGAGGATAATGGCAGTAAGAATGAGAAAGAAGAAGATTTAGAACTCATAAAGCTACTCATAAATTACTTCAGTTTTGAGTCTAAGCAGAAGCCTATGAAATTATGATGCTGGTTGTGTTTCCTGGAGGAAACCTAATATATAAAATAAAAGGAACATTTGAATTCCCTCATATGTTTTTTTTCTTGTAACTTTGTGATCTTTTCCCCCGAAACACTTACAGTTCGGGGGAAGGAGAGGAGCCATCTCGCCAAAGCCAGAGTTGGCTGGGTCCATCCAGAAGGAGTCCCACCCAGTAATCATGGCCACTTTTGATCTTCCTCAGGCTTTGAGTGATAAAGTCCTATAAGAAACAAGACCTGGATGGTAAATGGAGGTGGGGGACCCCAACAATAAACTACCATGACCTATAAAGTGTGCAGTTTTTCCTAGACAGAAATTAATGGGAACTTGGTGGGAGGTGGGGATTGCTGGGACATTGGGGAGTGGGTGGGGGGGAAATGGAGACAACTGTACTTGAACAACAATTTAAAAACTATGTATATGTAGTATAAAAGAAGAAATACACTTTATGGGTTTTTTTTCTGTTGCCGTATGATCAATGTAGTGTTGAAGACCATGAGAAAATAGTTTTAACAGATTTAGAGTTCGGCAGATATATGTGTCAAAAAAGGTAAATGTTATCAATATCAAATATCAAATATCAGTATCAAAATATCAAATATCACTCTCAATATCAAAAGAATAAATAAAATATCTTTGACAACATAGAGCACATAGATCATTCTTTCCCAGTAGAATTCTATATGAAAAATAGTTTAAAAGGTCCCAAAAGCAACTTAACTAAAGGCCTATTGTATTAGAAGGAACACGACTAACATCTGTCAACACATTTGCACAGAAAACATAGTGAAAACCCAATATTGTAATAAGTTAGTTCAAGTTGCCTTCTTTACTGCATATACTTAACAAATTCTTCTCCCACTATTCTTGTAAAAATGAATTTTGACTAATTACTGAACATAGTGGCATACACTTTCAATAAGGCCAGTAATGTGCAACTATGCATTCTGCTTCACACATATATGTGGGTAGAATGATTTTAGAAAAATATCTTATTGTTTGCTTGCTAAGATATTAGTAAATTGGGTTAAATGTCAATTAAACAATTCATTTAGTAAATGCCTATTTTCACACACCTTTCCATTTCATGACATCACCTCACTTTTTATACTTCTGATTTTCCATAATTATTGAAAATTTTTACAGGTTATTATACTTCTCTACACCATTGAACATAATTATTTAAAACATATATACAATCATAATGTATGTGTATCTTAGAATAGATTAGCATGTCACAAAATATTATTTCTCTGACTCCTTCCCATTTTCGATTAACAAAGGAAGAACTAACATATGCCCCTTGATTTTGGGATAGTATCCTGTTTTATTGTTTGTTTATCCAATTAAAAGGAACACAAACCATACTAATATTTACTTTGTTTCTTTTAAACTTTTATTACAACTAATATATTACTGTTATAAAATAACAAGTAATTCTATTTTATTACAATCATTCCTTTCTTTTAATGGGTAACATGATCTTTTCAGAATGACATGAAACCATAGAACAGTGTTTACCATTTCCTCTTTGCTGTCTATTTGTAGAAGATCAGAGCCCTCCTTCAAACAATCCGCTCTGCTGTTTTGCCACACGTTCCAATTTTCAAAGACATGGTAACAACTTTTTCCATTCTGAATCCAGTTGTCTGGACAACAGCTGCAGACAGAAGCTTTGAATAAAATATTTTGAGTAATATTGAGTAATTTGGAACAAGAATTAAATGTACATTTGAATGATTGGATAAAACATCTGCCTACAAATATCACAAATTTCACTTTGAAATTTGGGTGAATGTTTTCTTTATCTGCATTTCTTGGAACCTCTGTATTTTCTACATACTGCTGATATACATAAATAAGATTGAACTGGAGAGTGGATCATAATTATGTCTCTTCTATTATAAAATGCTGACTATGATTTTGTAGAGAATGAAATGTGTGTCACTGCTGGGTTGTTTTTATTTGTTTGTTTGTTTGCTTGTTTGTTTTAGGATTTGGTACATACATTTGCATCTGCAAAGTAAAAACTTATTTCCCACATCAGTTACCTGAACTGCAAAGATTTTGCATCAAGGCTTGGTAATACTTTATCCTGAGGTCATGGCTTCCCTTCCACTGTGTGAAGTTCGACAGTGCTATGTCCTGCTGCAAAAGCTTCTCTTCCTGCTTCTTTGCAATAGTGGACACCTGGAACCCTTCAAACAAGAAGAACCATTTCTAATAAATTCCTGACAAGTTATGAGTCATCCTTCAACACATTCGAAAGGCAACCACCCATTACTAATGATTTTTAGTGACTTTATTTGCATGAAGATTTTTTAAAAAATTACATCGTTTAAGAATTATCTACTGTGCTATGTTGTACACATGAAACTAATACAAAATAATATTGAATTTAAATTGTAATTGGAAAATAAAATTTAAAATACATACCTAAAGGACATGTGGGAAAAGGCTTTCTTAATAAAATTGATACTTATTTGAAACAAAAACAATTTATATTGTTCAAGAATAAAAAACTAAAAAGGGCACACAGCAAAAAGTGTCTTTGCCCCGCCTGTCTTCTCAGTCACCCAGCTGTACTCCTCCAAGGCAATTTTACTTTCATTCTTCTAGAGGAATTTTGAATTTTGCAATGAACATTAAATGCTTTTACTCACCTTTACACAAATGGTAGCAATTGGGTTACATGGTTTTGTACCTTTTATTTTATCCCTTAAAACTTATTTTGGACATAATTTTATGCCAGTATATAAAGAGCTTTCTGATCATTTCCCTATAACTGTATAGCATACCCTTGTATGGATCTGTTGTGTACCGAATGTATCATGATTTAGTTGAGCAATTTTCCATTGGTTTTTGTAATCTTTTGGTATGACAGAGATAAATATGGTAATAAGTAACCCTAATTATACAGAATTTCACATGTGTGCAAGTACATTTTTAAGATAAATTGCTAGAGCAGTTTATGTGCACTTATTTAAACCATATTAGATACTTCCAAATGTATCTAATGTGCAGCGCCATATATGCTGATGCAAATGATACCTAAATATCATTTGAATTTGCATTTATCTTATGTTTGATGTTGAATTTTTTGCATATATGTAAATAAAAGTCAGCTGTATTTCTTTTTTATGAAGTGTATAATTATATCCTATGTAATTTTTTTCATTGGGTTTCTAGTCTTTTCCTTTCTGTTTCATGCGAGGCCCTTATTGTTCCATGAGAGTCAATTCGGGCAGGCCTAGAACCTGCCTGAGCAGGGCTTCTACAGTTCCCACATGTAACTGACCTCTGGATAAGACATCAAGCATACTGGTAGTGTAGTTTAGTAATCATCAGTCTGAGAATTTGGAGGACCCGATTATACTAGCTTGTCAGCATTGTTTCTTGCTGACATATGATTCATGATTTGCCCCTGGTTACAAGGATTCCCTGAGAAATCTTTGCTGTTGAGAGTGGTTACCTTGCAGGAATATGCATGCGTGGTCAGCAAAATGTAAATATTCCCAGTCTGGGGCTCCCTGGTACCACGGTGCTCTGTGTATAGCACAGTGGTGTTTCTGATTCAAGAGAGAAATTGTGTTCTGAGAGGATATTACAAGGGAAGCAAAGGGTGCCTGCCTATACCTGGTCTCCCCAGACCTCTTACTGTAATCTTTATCCTTACTTTATTGCCGTTGTTAAATTATATTGTCTTCTTGTAATGAACTGTAGAATCATGAGCACTGTAACTTTGGGACTCATGGTTCCACAAGTCCTCTGTAACAGCCAGCCCTGGTTAACTGATTCTAGTAGGGTAACTTGTATTTGGATAAAGTTCGCTTCATGTGTGATGTAAGCTACAATGACATTTTCCCAGTTTGTCTTTTGACTTGGCTTGTTGTAGTTTACCCCACATTGATCAGATATTTTTTTGGTCATTTTTAGTAAAAGTTTTATGCTGGAGATTAAACTTTTATGTTTATTTTATATTTACTTTTTGATGTTGCTGGAATGTTTTTGTTGTAAATTATAAGATATGACGTCAACATTTTCCCCCTAAATGGCTACATATTTTCTCATATCATTTATTGAATCTTTCCTCTCCATACTCTTTGGTTGCCATCTTTAACTTACTGTGAATTTCTAATGAAGTACTTCATTAGGCAATATTTCTATTGTTCTAAGTATATTCAATTCACCTACTTATCTTTTCACATGTCAGCACCACACAGCCTTAGTTATTTTAGGGTTTTAATTTATTTTAATATGTGATAGGCCCAATCCTCTTATTTTCACATTACATTTACATGAATTTTTGATGGTTGTCATCTTACAAGTCTGGCTAACTTATTAAGCCAGTTCTTTTGAAAAATCATGTTATAAAGCATCTATTCCTATTTTGTTAAATATTTTTCTTAACATTGATATTGATTTTCTTTATCTTATTTGATTTTTGTGGAATTTCTTGAACTGGTGGCTCAGTGTTTTTCGTCAATTTTGGAAAATACTTATCCACTACAGCTTGCAATATTACTTTTGCCCAGCGCTCCCTGATTTTTCTGGGTTTATGATGGCACACACGCCTCTCAGCTCTGTCTCAGGGCAGACTTGGCTACAGTTTTGCGCTGCTCTTAATAGAGATTATTGTCACGAAGGGGAAGTTTGTGGGTAAAAAAGCAATTTGCGCCTGCATGTTGATCATCTCCCAATTAACTGGTCAAGTCAACATTCCTAATCAAATATTTAATTGCACATCTGCATATTCCGATCCGTTTTAGTCATCAACATTGCTAATGAGACAAAAATGCTAAAATCCCAGAGTCATGGACTAGAGAAAACAGGTGCTCCATGCCCTGTCTGTCTGTGGGCAGCGCAAGTGACCCAGGCTGTCCGAGGCTTTTTTCCTTCCTAACGAAAGGCTGCATCTAACCAGAGCAGGGAGTAGGAGAGTAGTGTTATGCATGCTATCTCATCAATAATTTTACTTGCGCAGACAATAAAAAATGATAATCTTCCTTTTAGGAATTTGAAGTATTATTCTAAAATTTTTAATTTAGTTGAATACATTAGATTAGCTATATTTTTAAGGTTATTGTTGCTTTGTTCATTACTAATTGAAAGGCTTATATTACATAAAACTGTAATAAAACTGAGAAAGGGAAATGAGACTTTTCTTTAGTTCTTCCCAAGTGAGAAGGAACGTACTGCGCCTTTATTAGTGTTGGGGTTATAATTAATTTGCATTAAGTGAGTAATAAGGATTAAACAAAATGATTACCTGGGGAAATATAATACAACATATTTTTATGAAGAAAGAGAAAGACAATAAAAGTATTTGTTTTAAGATATTATATGTTGTACCTAATTGATGAGTCAGAAAAGTGAAAAAGAATATTTAAAAACAAATGAATGAATCTGAATTCTTAGGCAATATTTTGCACTCCAGAGTTTTTAAAATAGTAAGACAATTAACATAAGTAATATGGTAGAGAAAAACAGAAAATACAAGAGTAAGATGGAAACAAGATTACTTCAATTCACCTTTAAATTTACCACTCCTACTTCTCCTCTCCCTCTTCCTTTTTTCCTCTTTGCTTTATGATGTTCCATAATGTGTACACGTCATGAATTTAAATAGTCCCTTAACCATAGGCATTTGAATTCCATCTTATCTTTTGTCCCCCTTATTGCTACACACGTAGTTTTATCTACAGAAAAAAACATTCAAAAGTAGGATTTCTGGGTCAAAATCAATTAATACCATTTAAGATAACCAGAGTTTGTTGAGAACATGATTGTCTTGGTTATCTAAATAGATTTTTATGAACTATGCAGAAAGGAAAAATTAAGTATCCACTATACAGTAAATTTTTTGAGAACATGAAAAATGCACAGTATGTTTTTACAGTACCTTTAGTATGTACTGTATGCTTTTGGGTTATGCAATAATTGCTGATTGGATATTAATTTATTTTTATATTTAAAAAGTTATATATTTTAGTCATTTGACAGTGTTGCTTGAACATTTCAGTTAATTTTTTTCATTGAAAGTGTTTTTGTAGTTTCTTTTATCTTCTTATCCCAAGTAGTTTAAAAACTAACATTTAATTTATTGTGCATAATTGATACTTAAACCATATCTTTTGATATTTGCAAAGTCAGTTAAATATGAATTCATTTTTTCAAACATGGCTTGTTTTAGTTAGAATAAAACTTGACAATATTCTATTAAAAGTTCCCAGTTTTTACAGAAGATACTAAATTATTATATGTCAATTGACTTATCTGTCAGTTCTCTTTCAACTCTGCAGATATGATTCCAGTATATTTGTTTGATAAACAGATATTTAAATGTGAATTTCTTTAAAAAATAGGCTGGCATTTTTTATTATACACACACACAGATGTATACATACATATATATGTACGCACATTTTATTTTCATAAAACACAGATGGAAGATTGGGTGAGATAAGGAAGTCTTTCTGGAATCTCTAACACTTAGGATAGCCTGCAAAATTTTATTTGGGGAGATATCCAAGGTTACAATTACTTTTTGAGCTCCAACAAATTATTAAATCATTCCTCTCAGTACCATCAGGAAAATGAATTCATAACTAACACGAGCAAGGTCAAGTTTCTTACACCTTGTGGAAGCAATCTGAACCCTTTGCTTCCTCATTTGAGAACTCATAATTCTCCCTCACCAGCTAATGCCTGCTAGGTAGAAAAATGATTTGCTAAAGCACACAAGAAAGAAAAATTATCTTGACAATAACCTTCATCTCTGTCTCAGCAAATTTCTCAGTGCTGGCATGAGTGATAATAAAGGTTCTTAGTCATTTTTCTGGAACTGCAGCTTTATAATTACTATATTTCATTAAAAATTTACTTGCTAGAGGTAAAAATATCTCAAATTTGGACTAAAGGGAATAAATAAATGTGATTAAATGTCAGTCAAATAAAGTTCTCAGGCTTGCATTAAACATTAATTATTTAATTAATGCATTAAACATTAAATTGTACCTTATCTAATATAAAGTGAAAAATGAACTCTTATTCAAATAATTTACACAAGTCAAGTTTAGAATAAATGCATATTAGTGAAGGTAGAGCATTTACTAAAATTTTTCACCTTGCATACTTTGGTATGCTAACGCAATTTACAAATTGAATGATAATATGAGTAAATATTTACATAATTGTTCCCAAAGAGACTTATGGAGTTAGATTTGAGTTAAACACCAAGCAATTGAACATTAAAAGTTATAACAGCATTCAAGTATTCAGAGTGCTACAGCAAATCAATATTCCATTAATTAAATTAGGAAGTCATTATTTTGCCATATATATGCATTTAGATATTTGTAATTGATTTGTTTATCCATTTATAAATCATGAAGTTTTATTTATTATAATGTACATATATAATTTTCTGTGAAACTACATGCCTTTTATAATATATGTAGATTATTTTGAAGGTATCTTTTTATACTTACACTTAATAGCCAAGAAAATGGAGGTTGCTAATGAGCCCACACAGATAATACATAATATCACCACCACAAGGCACCATGTTCCTAAATAAGGAGCAGGAAATAATAAAACTGAGTTAGAAAATGTAGGTGAAAGGCTAGGCCAGGAAAAGACTAGACTGAGTGAAAGAAGGAATCAACCATAGGCATTTCAACCACAGAACGGTCAAGGCTATGTAACTGTAACAGGAAAAGGAGAACTCAAACTTCTTGAAATTCAACGTATAACTTGGATTACATTTGATTGCAAGAAATGTCAAATTGAACAGATTCAATAACATACTTCTCTTACCCTCATATGACGCCACAACCTTACTAACTAGTTATATTTGCTGTGTTGTGTCTCCTCATCTCTCTTAAGTGTCACTTGAACATGATTGGTTCGAAGATATTTCTTTCTAAACATATAGTGTTGGATGAGGAACATTTTCTTCCCAGGGAATTTTGCAACTGTTCTGGAAGGAAAAATGAAGGTTGTGTAATTGATTATATTCTAAACTGTATCTTTGGATGGTGTGGTTTGCTGAATAATGGACCAGCCCTAGAGACCCAGGTCCTAATCCCTGGAACCTGTAATGTTACCTAATTGGGCAAAAGAGACTTTGAAGAAGTAAATTAATGATTTTAGGATGGGGAGATTATTCTGTTCTATCTGGGCCCTTATAAGTGAGAGGTAGGAGATCAGAGGGACAGAGTGTGCCCCAATGATGGCAGAAGACATGATGCTGCTGTCTTTGAAGATAGAGGAAGAAGCCATGAGCCGTGAGAAGCAGGAAGTGCAGCACTGCAACTGGAAACAAACAAGGGAATGGACTCTGCTAGAGCCTCTAGAGGGACCTCAACCCCATCAACACCTGGATCGCAGCCCGGTGAGACCCTTGTCAGACTTCTCATCTGCAGACCTGTAAGGCAATACCTCTGTGTTGTACTAAGCTCCTGAGTCTGTGGTAATTTGTCACCTCAACGATAGGAAACTAATACAAATATTAAACTTAAGAAAGACAGACAGAACTGATTACTATAGCAGACAGTTGCAGGCTGATGAGAGCTTGCCAGTTTTTCAATGTCTGTTTTCTCATTATTTCTTAAATTATTTATCAGATAATTTGTGAAGGAGTATTTTATGCAAAAACTGAAGTAATAAAAACATGATTTTTTTCACTCCCCCCCAATCCAGGAATTCTTTCTCTTTGAGAGAAAGTACTACATATTTGCTAAGTCCTTTTGCCTTTTCATCTTTACTTACCCCTCTCGCTGTTTATTTTTTTAATGTTAGCATATCATGCACATTACCATACTCTAACATGGGTTGCCTCATTAGAAAAATCATCTGGGTTCAATATATAACAGGAAAGAAAACGTAAACTGCAAAGTCTTGGATTAAATAGAGTGGTTACCTGAACATTTGGTGGAAGACAGATGTTTCTGATCAGGGCTTGACTCTGGAGTATCCCACTGAAGGGAAGTGTAGATTTCTTCCCCCTGCATGTCTGCGGTGCTTCGATAGGTGAGGCGGTCCACACGAGAAGCTAAGACAAGTAACTCTTTTTGCAGTCACGAACAGATTGGCGAAAGAACTGAAATTGGCTACTTTTACATAAAATGTTAGGGTTTAAGGAATAGAATAAATGCATCTTCATCCAGAAAGTAGAAGTTTGTGAAGTTCAAGCCAAAGCACAACTTGCTAAAGAAGGAAATGAGAAGGGAACCGAATTCAAACGGCCAGTGATCAAACATGTTATTGGTCTGGTTTCTAAGACGTGACAGATACTGAAGGTAATCACACTGGATCACTGTTAACATGAAAATGAGTGCAAAAAATGCACTTATCTTTGGTATAGAACACAAAGTATGGGAATGATTTAAATAGCAAACACACAAGAACATGGGCAAACCAGGTGTAAGATGTCAATCACTTTGTATCCTTAAGTAAGAAAGCAGGGAAGGGATCACATCCCTAAAATAAATTGACAAACTGTATTATTTAGGCTAATGCAGTTGCTGTGACAAGTAAATAGCAAAATGTCTGTCATTTAACACAATGAAAGTTAGTTTCTTGTTCACATAACATTCTAGCTCTAATAATCCTGGTTAGTGGGTAGTTTTCATCCAAATGGAACCCAGGCTCTTTCTGTCTTGTGAAACATTCAAGTCCTCTACTTCTAGCCATTGGAACAGAAAAGAGAAGGTGGAAAATCCACATTGGCTGCTTCAAAGCCATAACCTACAAGTAACATGTATTACCTTCACATGCACTAATGTAATGCCCTTGGATCTAAAACTTGGTTTGGATAATACAATTTTTGCCTAGCTAGCAAACTTTCTATGGCAACTTCACTCTAGACAGGGAATATGAATTATTTAGTAGACAAATGGCCATTTCTGCCACATCCTGTGACTATTGCTCTGGTATTGAGAAATTCAATACTTTGTCACTGGTTATTTGGTCAAAGGTCATATTTCAATAATTTACAGCCTGCTAACCCCAACAGTCTGCAAAATTGCAATGTTCTATTTTGTTTCAGTGTTTCACTAGATCAATCATTGATCTCTGTAGCAGAAGGAAACAAATGGCACTCAAGGGTAATCTAAGGGCAATGATACAGATGCTGTTTATGAAGTTTTGGGAAAGATTAACAGAAGCAAAAAGGGAAGGTGATATACATTTGGGGATGCTGTTATTACCCTTAGTCCTGAAGGGTTAAGGGAAGGGTGTTTAATAGAACTTTGTGACCTGGCAGGGGCCATGGTCCAAGATAGAGAACACCAGCCTTCGCTGAACCAAGACATGGTAGAAAGAGAGCCCGGGGAACAAGTCCCCTGACCACTCTCGCCCTCTACCCTCTGATCACTGACAGCACCTCCCTGTAGCTGGTTTAGCTGGAAGCCAGAGGCCAACTCTGCCCAAGTGAGGCTGTTCATTTGTGTTCTGCCTCCCAAGGCACAGGGTGGGGATAAGAAGATCTCAAGAAGCAAATAAAGAATGTTCAGAAAATTCTCCAACTATTTGACATGACTTTCATGTGGCCTGAGATTCTGATCTGAAAACTAATTGTGACTTAATCCATGAAATAATTTTTATCTTCAAGAGAAAAAAGAAAGAAACCAAAAGTATATCAAATTTACATTAAGACTTAAGTCAGAAACATAGTTTATAATGTTGTCAGTAATTTCCAGATTCTCTCAGATTTTATCAGCACTGAATATCAAGCTGAGAAGAAAGATCTAGTTTTCCCAAATAGAGTGTATTCTCTATAAATTTCTTTGGGAACCATTGGACTCTCCCGATAAAAGTTTAATATGTTACTTGTGTCACATTTGATGATTTTAATCATACTATTTCTTATTTCTTATCCATTATACTCCAAATACTGTTCCAAAGAGCTTTGAGATGAATTGTTCTGATTATCACAACTCTATAAAATAGGTACTACTATTAGCATATCGTAACTTCATTATAAACTGAGGCACAGAGAAGTCAAGTTATTTACCAAAGTTGGAGAGTTGGTATTTAAAACCAGGTGGTCTGATCATAGTACCTGTGCTATTCTGATTTCATATACAAAATTCTTTTGATATGAGTATAAACAATAAAAATAAAAAAGACTCTGGTTACATTTTTATATTGCATTTTTGCTATGCACTAAGATATTGTTATTTAAAATTTTGCTGTGCCATAGTGATGTATAAATGTGTTTATTTGATTTAGGAGAGATAAGACATTAGAGTCCAAAGATATGACTGCTTTTTAGGCAGTGTTTAGAATTATTAGTTCCTATTTGGCTTCTCTAAACAAGTAAAAATAGAAAAATAATGATACTAACCTCCCAAAGCCAAGATCTCAAGACATTTAAAGTATAAATAGAATCTGAGATGTTTTTTAAAATGTCTTTAAATGTTGGTATACAAAGCTATAAAATTAGTACATACTTATTATGTTCATTACATGCTTGGTACTCTACTTAATACTTTATATAATTACATTAATAATCCTCAGAATTATCTTATGAGTAAGGTAGTAATAGTAAACTCATTTTATAAATGGAGAAACTGAATTTGAAAGAGACTAAGTAACTTACCAAAAGCCACATAGGATTTAAGTTCTAAGGTAATGCTTCTTGAAATATATATCAAAGATGGCTTGTAGGGGAGTTTATTAAAAGATAGGGTTGTCTCCTCAGCCTTTCAACTGAGTACCATAACTATTTGTATCTGAATATCTAATGTTTTAACAAACATGTCAGCTGAGATGTTTGAGAATCATGTTTATAAATTTTATCACCACTAATTTAAGAAGGAAAGATTACATTCAGGGAAGCTGTGGCAAGGAAATGCAATTTTTGCCTGTTATCCTGTTAAAGGGTGCCTCTCCACACATCTATAAATATTTCATGAGCTACTCAGCAAAAATCAAGTATAGAACTCTCAGGAAAAGAACTAGATAAAGTATTTTGACTTGCTGTTCTGTCTCTTAGCCTATGGCCTTGTTAAGAGCCATTCACTCATTTTAAACCCCCATCAGGTTTCTTGCAAACTTTATTTTCCTTCTTTGCACAAAAAATCACTGCTGTTGAGTCTTACAATAGTTAGACTTGTAATAGAAATTATATTTGCACAGTGTTTTACTGATTGTGGTGCTTTATAATGAATTATCTCACACCATGAGAATCAAATATTTTTCTGTTCCTTGTGAGGCAGAAACTGTGCTTGGTGCTGGGCATAGGAGAGCGCGTAGGAAAGTCAGTGTCTGCCTTTATGGAGTTTCTGATACAGTTAACGCTCTGAAGTTTTATGTTGTAGAACTGTGAGGTATATCGGCTAGGTGTTAACTTATTTTAAATATAAGAAAAAGGAACTTAAAGAGACTACATGACTGGTCCATGGTTGTACTTTAAGTAAGTGATCCCACCATCTAAATTATTCTACAGATTCCAAGTGTCATATTCTTTCTACTACCTTATGCTGTCTTTCAAACTTAGATATTTTATATAGCTTTCAAACTTGAATCTTTTTTACAGCTTAAGTCAACTAAGCCCTAACTTTTCTTGTTCCATCTTAAAATGTATGTGTTTATGTCTGAAGATGTAGTGAGTCATAAAATGTGGACATAATTAGAAGTGGAAGACAAGAAGAAAATTAATAAAAAGAGAGAGGAATTGGGAATCTTTTGGACATATAACAAGGACACTTAGTAATCCCTCAGTATAAAGGGTTGCATAAAGAAAGGACTAAGTGGTATTGGTAAAAAAAAAAAACATAATGTACAGATGACCCCAAGGGGAATAAAGGGAAAAATGAACAATTTTAGGGCTAGTAATGCTTTCATCCAGATCTTTTATTACACAATCAAACATTTGTCTGTGACATCCTGCCCATCTTTCTGCATTAAAGTAGTCTGTCCCTCTTTGCCACGCCTTCCTTTCTCTCACACATTAAATAATGTTTGTTCTGGCAGAAGGTAGGGTGAATTTTCCCATTATGAAAATAAGCACAATTCATGTTTTCTCTTGCATTTTCAGAAAGTTCAAACCTGTGAATGAAAAAGATAGAATGAGTCCTTTGAAAGCCAAACAATGAACAGTCAAACTCTGTGTGTAATTTTGTTACATAAAATGGAGGCAAAATGATGGGAAAAATAAAGGTAGAAAGAACATTCAGATGGCCGAGAGACTGCCAATCTTTTTGGAAGTATAAACTATGCACATTTGAATTGCTCAGTGCTGTGTACATTTAAATTCCTAATTTAATTCGGAATAAGATTAAGCTGCAAGTGAACAGTAGCGCAAGTGAATAGTACAAGGAGCTGCAAGGGAATAGCAGCCTAGAGGAAGAGATGGATGGGGATCTGAAGCGATTGGAAAGACTTTATCATTTTATATTGTTATAGATGATAATCCTTGAGTTCTGTCCTGAAGGAAGGGTAGTAGTTAGATGAGCAGGGAGGAGACAGGAGAGCTTCATAGGGCAAGTGGCTGCACAGGATAGAAACAAGTTCATGGAAAAATAAGTTGATTAAATATTTTTGAAATAAAAGTTTATGTTATAAGGTAGCAAATATAAGACTGCACACTATATTGTAGTTTGCTGTTTATTCTCTCCACTACATTGCTTATGATAAGAAAACAAAACATGTGCATTTATTAACTCATTTGCCAAATATCAATGGGATACCTAGCATGTAGCAAAGTTGTTTTCTGTGGTGGTGATAAAGTGGCTAAGAAAGACAAGATCCTTTCTGTTGGGGCGCTTACATTATAGTCGGGGAATACTGATTTTGTGGAAAGAACAGAGGGAGTACCAATTTGCCTGCAATATTGTGAATGAGGCGCCCAGTGATAAGAAATAAAGTCCAAGGTCTATGAAAAGGCTTGCTGTAGTTGTAGGACCTTCATCTCCTACTCATAGTAAATACTTAATAAATATTTGTAAATAAATTAACTAAAGATTTCAGTAATAATCAGATTGTACAAACTTTGGTTAATCAGTTTAACTGTTAATGAGAGAGATACTGCAGTTATGATATACTAGATGAACAAAAGGTTTTGCAACTGAAGATTGAAAAGTCACATTAAATAACTCGACATAATTGGCTCCTTTGCCTGGATTATTTGTGGAAGGATGGAGCCTTCTGACGTGGACATTAGAACCACTTTGTGAATGATGATATGCCTGATTCTTGGAGACCCCTAGGGTGGAAGATTAGATCACTGTTACTGAAAAGTCAAAAGAATCCACAAGTAACTTTCAACCATCAAATAGGATAATTTCGTTCTAAAAGTATGTGAAGAGAATTAGATTGAGTTAAAAAATATAATATATTCTATAGTAAAGAGTAAAGTGGTTAATAGAAATAAATAAGAAAAATATTGGGAATAGGGGTGTGTGTGATAAACAGCAGAGGATTGGGAGAATAGAAAAAGTAGAATCATCTTACTACCAGTGTTCTTTTGTTAGGATTAGGGTATAAATTGTCCACCTTCTGCTTATGTAACTCACAGTAGGGCACAGAGCTACCTCCCAACTTTTAAGTAACTTGTACTCGAAAGGATAAAGTATCTCAGGAATAAAAATTGTTAGTTGTGCCTTGTATTCTGAAATTCCAATGGCTTACATCTTTTTGGAGGGAACTGAGCCATCTTCCCACTTCCAGGCTTTATTAGAGTTCTGGCGGGACAATCCAACCCAACGAATTAATGAAGTCCTGGATTTGATGTATTCCTGTTGCAGACACAGATAAATATAATGGTCAGAATGCATATACAATTCTTTGAATTCACAAAGACAAAGCTTCTCATTATAAGACTCTGGAACAAAAAAAAGTTAGATTATATGTCTATTGTTAATTAATTTTATTTGATACTTAGAATTGTAGCAAATTCACTTGTAGAATGAAAAGTACTCAGTAAAAAAAATGTAATTTTTACTGAGCTTGATAAGTTTCTCAGATCATCACAAACTGGAAAGCATGTTTCACTTCAGATTTTTTTGCTAAACGATTTCAAAATATTTCCCATGGGAATCTCCTTACCAGTATCTTCTGGCTGGCAATCTTCAACAGAGTGGCATTCCAATTGATACAATACTGCTTACTCTCTTCCCAGGTTAAGTTGTGCCTGAAAAACCCATAGCACCTATCTCCATAAGGTCTCCAGTTTGGGGCACATGTGATGTTCTTATGCCCTTAAAGAGAAATCAAGCATAGGAATATTTTTATTCTAGATAGGGCTTACTTTTCCCCCAAATTTAATGTTTCCTATCAATCTCAAGATTTCCCAGAGATACCATCACAGAAAAACTTCAGGGGTAAGGGAGATAAAGAGATTACGAAATCATACTTACCGAAATCATCCTTTTCTTTTGATTGCTTTATTAAATCTTGGGACAACTGCTTTGTTAACTGTTGTGGAGTTCCTGGGAAACTTTTATTCTCAATTTGCAGGCAGTTTTGCTGTGTGACAACTAGATGTAAAAATTAGTTAATAATTTGTAGTAAAAGACAATAAGGGTAATGCAAAGACCTTCCAATAAAGTAATTTCACTAGGATTATCAGTGCATGAAGTGTTTACAGATGCACATGAGTGAGTGCTGCAAGGGGGTTAGGGGAAAAGGAGGCATAAAAAAATGAGAGCTGAGTATTATCCAAAAGTGAACTATTGGAAGGAGATAATCACACATAAGAAAATGTCATGATCAAATTGCATGCCTACAGTGGTTGTTTTGAAAGTTTCCTTTAATACGGATTTCTAGGTGGATTTCACAACGGTGAAGAAATCTGCTATTTTATTTTTCATGCAATGCCAAAATACCCATTTAATTGAACAAAAAAACATATCGAAAGGCATGGGAACAAGGAACCAACTAACAGGGATCAGAGGAGAAGGGGAGAGGGGTAAGCGAGGGGAGAAGAGGAAGGGTCTAGTCAAAGAACGAGGACAAATGGGTTTGGACAACAGGGTGGGGGCTGACTGTGGTGGGCTGGGCAGGAGAGAACTACAGGGGAAATTGGGACAACTATAATAGAACAACAATAAAAAAAGAAATCTTGAGGTAATTTGTTGTATATATGTATATATGTATATGACTGCCAACTAAGTAAATTTGGGTACTAAAAAATACATATCAATTTTTAATGCAGAAAGTACTCAGATGTTCAGATAAATCAAAAATGGTGAATGTATAATTCTAAATTATTATATAAATAAACAAGATCACAAGCAACAACAGCACAGATGATAATATGACATTGGAGGGCTTTTAGATTTATAGGGAAAATATTTATAAATTAGGTGGCATATAACTTATCTCTCAGTGGAAGTAAATACACTTAGTAAACAAAATGGGAAGGAGGACATTTTAGGAAGAGGGAATGGAACGAGCAAATCTCAGGCAGAGGGACAGAATTTATTTGTGAAACTGAGAAAACTCCATGTTGGCTGGATCTTAAGATATACAGGATCAGGGGAAGACGTTTCAAATGATTAGGTGGGTGTATGCTGAGGAGAAACTCAAAAACTAGTTTAAAATTATTGAAAATAATGTTTAATAAAAAACTGAAAATATGATTTTACTCTAGAGGGAAAGTCAGAGTTCCCCTTTAGTGAGAGGATCTTGGCAGTTATGTATAGGAAGACTGGAGTAGTGACAAATAGATGAACAGTGACAATTTAGCTTAGTGGCATACACCAGGACCCTTAGAAGTTGCCTTTCTCAGATGTAAACTTTGGCAATGAGTCAATACTTACACATAACCCCCAGGGCCACAAGCCCAACCACCAGCCCAATGCACAAGAACAGCAGCACCAAAGCCATCACACGCCACAATGATGAAGAAGCCCGGTGAGCTGTGGGCAAACAGTAAAGAAGTCAGTGGGCAGGCACTGTAGCATAGTTATGGGGCGGCCATACTCCTGACCCACCCTCTGAGGATTCTCTGAGAGATGTGAGCATCACTGGCAGATCATGCCAGTGTTCTCCTGGTGATCATCAACAGCAAGCACGACCCGCTCCCCCTCCACACATCCATTCCTATCCTCAGAGGACTTCTGAGTCAAATTTTAACTAGCTGTTAAGATCTTGGGTGTTTGTCTTTATTGTGTTTCGTGATCATAGCCTTAAATAATTGCTTTAATAAGCAAGACCTAGAGAATCATAATCATTTGCTGACATCTTTAAAAAAATAGGCTTTTCAAACATTTTCTCCCTTTATCCCTATGGTTTCTACGCCCTCTGGCATTAAACTCTATAAGCCTGAAGTAGTATTCCCTGCTTGTATCTTTTCTTGTTTATAGTCTAAACAAGTCTATCTGATCCTATGTAGATACTATTCAAATGCCATAGAAAAAGAAGGTTATTCAGGAAAATAAAACTATATGTGCTATATTAGTGGGAAAAAAAGGGTGGGGGGAACTACGGTTAGCCCTTTCAATAATTAATTTTCGAATCACTGGGCATTCTTACCTGTGGGGAGAGCTGGTTTTGGGGTTCTGATATTTAAGGTCATGTATCCATCTTCATCCTGCATGGCGTTCTTTGCACTGCAAGTGAGCTCAGGGTCCAATGACTTGGCAAAATGTAGTATCCACTTTTATGATTTCAATGTCTGTCAGTCTGTGGTCTTCTTCTCTCTCGTGAGGTGGAGCCATGAGAGGTTTTTTTGTTTGTTTGTATTATTTTTCTTTTCAGGAAGCCCTTCTCTAGCTTCTTACAGATACGTGAACCTTGAACATAAAAACACACAAATAATAATAACTGTGGAAAGGAATAGATAACAGCATATGTTTTCTGTTTCCTTTTCTTCAACTCTAAATGGGTATCCTTTCAGAGGAAAAAAGTTCATGTTTGGTCTTAACCCTAAGAGAGTCCAAATTATATTGTTTAAACGAACTAATTTCTGATGATAATTCAGTGGTAAAACGCCAACAAACATATAGTCTATGCCATTGTGAAGAGAAAATCCAATATTGTTTGCTCTAATATGGGCTAAATTAGATGTTAGAAGGGACCATTCCTAATTATGACCTAAAACTCAATCAAATGCTTTCATCTTTCTCAAATCAAATTCTTCAGAAATTCAAGGACTCCACATGAGGCAAACTTCATACTGCTTAGGTTTCAGTGTCAAAGGAAAACAATCAAATAAAGTGAAATAATGCAGAATTAGTGACTTGATGTATTGCCGTTCAATAACGTTTGCACTTTTAAGTGAATTTCTAGGAATAGAAACTTTCCTAATTTGATAAAAATCATGTAATTTCAAGTACAGTGGTGCTATACTTGAAAAACTATTTTAGAAGAAGGGATGGTTTCCTAGAGCCCTTTACAACATAAGAATATATTTATTCCACACATTTAACTTTATAAAGTGAATTTTTAATTGTTATTTTAGCTTATATTGAAAGTGTTTATAAGAACAGCCATAGAAAGCTAGTTGTTGTAGTTACTCTAGGAATGTTGGTCAGGGTGTTACTACTTTGTCTTTAGTGTAGTTCTTATATTTCTTTTATTAAACCTTCATGGCCACAGAAGTTTCCCTTCTTCTGAAACTATTGGGAACTTTTCTAAGTGATCTTATTTCTACTTTAGTTAGTAGAGTGTTAGGCTTTACTTTTCAATGTAGTAATTATACCAGATCTCATGGCAGATATTTTGATTACTTTCCATTAGCACATCTTGTACACATATTTTTTCTTCCTGTTATCTCCTTCAGTCTGAATTTTTGGTTGATTCACTTAAAATAATCTTTTATTTTAAAATTTCTTTCTATATGCACCTCGAATTATTTACAGGATGGGGTAAAGAATAAACCAAATAAGCATGAAAGGTATTTTTTATTTCAAAAAACTAAATAGCATGATTTGAGTGTTTTCACCAAAACACCAATCTTTAATCAAAAATCCAAGCTACTTTAAACAGAAGTTAAATTTGATAATGTCTAAAAATTAAGTAATCAACATTTTTAAATTCCTAAACCCAATTTTGTCAGAGTTTCTTATCTCAGTTACAATACTCAATGATTCCCAATGATAAGCACAGTAAATTTAGAACATTCTGCCAATATCTATGACTGCTTCTGTTCGAGCAACTTCTGTTTCAGCCAAAGTAGATTCTTCACTCTTTCTAACAGAGCTGATCACCCTCTCTTCCACTGCCCACATCTACTCACAGACCAAGTCCTGAGCTTTTCCTCTCATCTAACTCCTCTCTCTCTCTCTTTTTTTCTGACACTGCCTTACTTTAGTGGGTTTTCCCCCTAAGATATACAGAAATGCCAAAACACAATTGTGCCTGAGTGACAGAGAAGAGTGTGGAGGTTATGTTCAAGTGGCACCTTTTCAATGAAACCTGACTCTGTTCTCTTAGTAACAAAGTAGGAACTTCTGATAATTTATAGTTAAATTAAATCAAATATGTGAATGAGAGGTATGCAAATATTTGGAAGGCCTTATGTTTATTGTAAATATTTTCTTGCTCAATTAACAGACAATTTAAGAAGACATTAAACATAGCAGTTACCTTGCTTTGTTGGAGTTTCCATATTCTTTAGGTCTTGGGCAATTGGTTTAATTATAAAAATATTTCCTTTATGACTTTTACAAATCATCAGAAATATGCTAGCTTGTTTCCTGATGCATGAATGCTTAAAATTGTATGTGTAACACCAGAAGTAGGTAAAACTAAAATGGGTAACACTAAATCTCAGATGATACTAATTTGCTACACTCATCTTCTGTACTATAATTCATATTGGCTTTGTGGTTTTTGGTAATTCTTTGATAAGTCTAGCCATGGACTGGGGGTCTTATGTCTAGATCTATCTTTCATAAAAATATATTTGCTTTTATTTGTATTTTCCAAGCATGGCTTTGTGGTGTTAAATGTATGCTAGTTGAGTACAGAGACTATCAGGCTCAAAGGAGTTCCTGACAACATTAAATCTTGATTCTGCTTTTTTCCTCCCTGTATCCTATAAATACAAGCTGAGTTTCTCAGCAACAATTAATCAGAAAACTTCAGGAAAAACAGGTAGATATAACAAATTTTATTTTTCCTTTTTCAAAATCCAGGGGCTTTCCTGGCTAACTCCTAATCACACTGCAGGGTATACTATTGACATATTTTATTGCTCCCTCTTTTCCTAGTTCAGGAAACTGAAAAAAGTTATTTTTTCCAAACAGCCTTAGAAGTTGGAATTTGGAATAAAAACCTTTATTTATGTAATATTTTACAGATTAAGAGGCACTTTTACATAAGTTGCTTATTTTATCTAAAGCAAATAGTTAATATTTATTACATTTCAGACATTCAATTAACCCTGTTCATAGAGAAAGTCATGGTACTAGTCCTATGGAGCATAAAATCTTAGATTTTTTTAATCTGACCTTTATTTTTCAGTATTCATTATTTTGCTCACCTCACCACACACCAGCCCACAATCTTGTCCCTCATCCTTGTGTCACTCTTTTCTGTAGCCCGTATAACTATCTGACACATATAAACTCTTCCTAGATATGTTTTTGTGATTTGTCCCCTCAAGAGTATATTCCCTAACTCTGAATTAGCAACTGGCATACAGTTATATCCAGTAGATATTGGTGAATGAATACATACATACATGTATAATGACATGTTCACTCTACATGTCAAAAGAGAAGTTGAAAGAACCTTGGGACTTTTCTATTACCACACTTGTGAAAAGCAGTACCATCTACTCCGAGTTTTTTCCACTACAGCATAATGTCTTTTAAACATAGGCATTGTCCAGACTTCATAATCTATGCTGATAGCTGAAGGATGAGTAAAAGACAGTGGGATCACAAGACTAGTTGTAGATGCAATAAGGAAGGGAATTAGTGGAATGCATAAGATGGTGAATAAGACTAATCATGTATACTGCATAGTATTACATTGTGTAAATGTACCATAGTTTTCTGATCCATTCATTTACAGATGGGTGTTTAGGTTACTTCCAACACTTGGCTATTGTAAATTATGTTCCTATGAACATCAGTATACATAGGTTCTTTTGAATTGGTGCTTCAGGATTCTTAGTGTGTAATCCTAGCAGTGGAATTACCTGGTCAAAAGGCAGTTCCATTTTTAGTTTTCTGAGGAAATCCTGAACTGTTTTCCACAGTGGCCGCACCAGTCTGCATTCCCACCAACAGAAGACTAGGGTCTTCCCCCTTTTCTCCACCACCTTGCCAGCACTTACTGTTTGTTGATTTGGTTATGATGGCCATCTGACCTGTGTGAAGTGGTATCTCATTGTGGTTTTAATTTTCACCTCTCTGATGGCTGGTGATGCTAAACATCCTTTCATATATCTCTGGGCCATCTGTATGTCCTCCTTGGAGAAGTGTCTGGTCAGGTCCTTTGCCCACTGTGGAGTCATGTGAGTTCTTTGTATATTTTGGACATCAACCCTTGTCTGAGGTATCATTTGCAAATTTATCTTCCCATATGGTTGGTTCCCTTTTCATTTTGCTGATGTCTTTGCAATAGCATGGATGGATCTGGAGAGCATTACGCTAAGTGAAATAAGCCAGACAGTGAAAGACAAGTACCATATGATCTCACCTATAAGCGGAACCTGATCAACAAAACAAACAAGCAAGCAAAATATAACCAGAGACATTGAAATAAAGAACAGACTGATGGTAACCAGAGGGGAGGAGGGAAAGAAATAATGGGGGAAATAAGGGAAGGGTTGTCAAGGAACATGTATAATGGACACGTGGACAAAGCCAAAGGGGGTAGGATCTAGGGTGGGAGGCAGTGATGGTTGCAGGCATGGTGGGGGGGGGAGCAGTGGAGACAACTATACTTAAAAAACGAAAATTAAAAAAGTAGATTTTAAACAAAAAAGACTAATCAATAAATAATGGTAGTTAGTTGATGTGTAAAACAGAAGGACAAAAACAAAATCATCTTGACTAATATGAGTGCTATAAGTGTCTTGAAACTGATAAAATATGGAGAAACTGAGGATTTTGCCATTGGTGATATCTTTTTATAGACTTTTTAATGTGTCATACCACCTTTAAGATAATCCTTCTGTGCATTTACTGATGATAGCCTGTTCCGTCTCTCAGTGTTCCGCATTAAAATTGTTGGTTCTCCTTTTACTTCCTAACCTCTTGCACACATTGAATACTGTTTATTTCTTGGAAAAAGCTAGAATTTCCTGTTATAGAAAAGACATAATTAACATATTTTTTATTTTCAGAAGGCTTAAATGTGTGGATTGAAACCTAACATTAGTTTTATTGCCTGTTAATGAATTGAACAATCAATAACTACCAGACAGCAACTGTGGCAGAGCATTTTGTTACACAGGGTGGAGTGAGTAAAGGGGAAATGTGTGTGAGAGCACATCCATACCACTGAGTTTTTCACACATGCACACACAACAGCTGTAACTAAGCAAGCTATATAGAAATCAAATGAAATGTATTAAACTTGAAGAAAAGGCAAAACTTATGTAGAAGAGAGAAAAAACGGAATGCTTATCAGGCAGGGCAAACATCTGACCAAAACAATGAAGTTTGAATAAGTATAATGTGTTCAAGGGCTAATGAATTGATCAAACATATTTAAAATGAGAATGCATGTCACAACATATTTGAGTATGAGGTGTCATGTTAAATTCATTATAAAACATACATGACAGGTACAATTAACAAATCAATTATTTGAACATATGCTTATTAGTTATTGTGTATGTCCTAAGCACTGTTCTATTTTCTTGAGATCAAGCGATAAACAAAACATACAATTGTGTTCTTATTGAGCTTATGTTCTAGTGGAGGGTGGTGAACATAGATAGCAAATAAGCAAAGAAAGAAAAGAGCAAGATAACTTCAGAGCATGATAAATGCTATGAAAAAAATTTCATATAATGTACCCCTAGTGGTCAGGCTTAGGGCAGACCATGGTTGTGCTCATTTGCATTGTGTTTAACTTTTAGTAGAAATGCTTGGGCAATTGTACAGGTTTGTTCCATTTTTAAGGTCACCCAGAACAGTTTAAGTTTATCTCTGATATAATAATAGTGATATTTATTATTGCTTCTATATGCTTATATTAGTCACCTTTATAGTGGCTATTATGTTCATGCCAGTTTTACTAATTAAAAAAATAGAGCACAAAAGTTAAGTGACTTGTCAAAAGTCATAAGACAAACAAATGTTGATCCAGGATTTGAATCAATTAGTCTGTCTTTCTCGCCCATTATTTTAATCACTATATTTTATTAACCCTGATTGGAGGAATAGCCGTTTCAAAATAAATTCCATCCAGTGCTCATCCTCTGGCTCCTCCTTGTGGCTGTTTTTTTTTTTTTTATCTTTATTTTCTTTAGGTCTTTGATGCCTCCAATTTTGATTTTCACTTTTCTTCATCTCGTAAATAATTTTGAATTAATTCTCATTGTGGCCATTCTTTGGGTACTAATAGATTCTTCCTTAAAAGTGTTCTCTGACATAGGCAAAATCTGTGGGAATGGAATGGTCATTGAAGAATGGAATGAGACTATAACTTCCTATTGTGTGAATTTAGAATTTCTTTTAAGAATCCCAACTCAAAAATATTTCTATGTTAAATACTCTGCTTTCTAATTTTTTGTTTGTTTGTTTTTGCAATGAGCAGTATAGTCTGATTTTTTTAAACACATGAAAGCAACAAGAGAAGTAATTCTACATTTTTTGGCTGAGAAGCTTTAAGTATGAAGTTTTTACTTACTGAGATGGAGAAACATAGAATGAAATACACTGGGAAAGAGTTGTTCATTTTTTTATGTGTTAAGTTTGAAAGTTCTATAACACATTGAAATAAATATGTCATGTTTCCAGTCAGTTATATGAGCTTGGATGTCAACAGAGATGTACTTTTGGAGGTCATCAATATATGGCTGTTCTTCAAACCATGAAGCTGGAATAACGCCCCCTTTCCAGAGATGAGTGTAAACAGAAGAGAGAGTCCACAAACTGAACTCTGGAGCAGAGGAATATTTTGAAGTCAGATAAAAAGAATCAGCAAATTTTATGAAGGCTTAGGTGGTGAAGTGAGAAAGAGAGGGAGACAGACAGAGAGACAGAGACAGAGATATGGTATCCTGGAAAACAAAGTAATTTTTTTTTTTGGAAAAGAATTTTAAGAAAAGGCGATAATCAGTTATGTCAAATGCTGCTTGTAAGTCAAAAGGAATCCTGAGAAATAGCCTTTGGATGTGTTACTGTGGAAGTTAATGGTGACTTGGACAGAAATTTTTTCATAGAAATATTGAGAAAAAAATCCTGATTAGAGTGAGTTCAGGAACACTAGGAAGAGACAGCAGGCCCAGACAGCTTTTTGAACCATTTTGTTGTTAAGAGAATTAGAGAAATGAGGCGATAGTGTTTATGTGTATGTGAGGGGATGAGCGAGACCTTATTTTTTATTGCATTTTTTTAAATAGAAGAGGGTGGGAACCCACGGGCCAGACCGTGGCACAGCCTGCACTCCCTGCCTGGGCCACCAGGGCTTGGCACATCTTCAAGATGAATGTTCCCTCCTACCTCACAGTGACACTTTAAAGCCTCAATAAAGTCTCATTTTTAAATTAAATAAATAAAATAAATGAATAGATAAAATAGAAGATATTGTAAGTTGAGTGAACCAGTGGAAAAACATTAAAGATTCCTGAGACAGACTGAGATAGAAAATTACAAGTTAAATTCTGAGTAGGTAGATGGAATGGATTTCCATGCATAGATGGAATTGACCATCGATAAAAGTTTATACAATTTAACCATGGAAAATAGTTGAAAATGACACTGCCATACATACAGATGTAAATGTTTTGTGTGTTTGGTAGGTGAAACAGAAAATGCTCTTCTGATTGTTCTTATGTCTTCAAGATAATAGAAATCCAGATCACTCACTGAGCTTGAAGAAAGGAAAAAAATTGAGAGTTAAAGAATGAGGAGAAATGAGAAATAATCTTCTAGGAGATTAACAAAATAGACTGATTAGTGAGAGTGCTGGCAAATTGATTGAAAATATAGCGTAAGACTAGTTAATACAATCACATTCAGCTACTCGTATGCAAGTGTAAAGTACATAGAGTTGAATTTAATCAGGCTGCATTTTCCAGATGTGTATGATGGATGGAGAGATGAGCAATAAAGCTGTGGCTGTATGTAGGAAAATGATTATTGTATTGACCCTGGTAAATGGTTCAAACCAGGTAAAATAGGAAATGGGGCATGAAAGATTTATAGTAATGAAATGGTGATGCCATTAAATTTGATATCTTAATGGTCATTAAAGTATTGTCAATCATAGAATCACTATAAGGAGTGGGCTGGAAACATTGGAGCTGAGGTTAGAAAGTGGAGTATCTGAAACTGAAGTAAGAGAGGAGGTACTTATTATATTGGTAATGAAGTTGTCTAGACCATAGCACAGCACTGTAGAGTAGAATTTCCCATGATGATGGAGATGATATATATTTGTGTCATGCAAGTCCATAGCCAGTAGCCTCCTAGGCTATAGAGCACTTGAAATATGATTAGTATGGTTGAGGAAATGCATTTTTAATTTTAATTTAATTTAAGTTTAAATAGTTACATGTGCCTAGAAACTACAGCATTGCAGAGCACGCTTGAAAATATGATCACCAGAGTAGGTGGCTGATATATGCATACGATTAAGGTTATTGCAGCTAATTCCAGGAACTGGCAGGCCAGGGTATTGGAATCATCACCTACACAATATGTTGAAATTGCTGATAATCATGACAGACAGAGAGATGAACAAAGAGATTTAAGACAGTTGAAAAATGGTAAAGAAATAAGAAAAAAATGCCTTAGAATTTGGTATATGTCTTCAACAAGGAATGCCGTTTGACAGTATAGTCTGATAAAATGAGCTGGAGATGCTGGAAGTGTTTAAGGAAGAAAAGAATAGACAATACTTTCTAAATGAATAAAATTATAAAATAATACATTATAAATTATTGCCTTAGTAATAAGTAATACAGTCTTTTAGGAAAACAACAGTAGAAAGTGTATAGAAAGTGTGATCAATCATCTTCTTTACAGAAATAATTAGGAACCAGATGAGAGTTTTCATTGCTATTTTATCCAACTATTATTTCATATAAAATAATAAGAGGTCGAATACTTTCTTAGGGAACTGAAGGTATGTAAAAAAATAAGGAAAATGAAAGTGAAAACTCAGTCTTTGCAAATTTTGCTGAAAGTGAAAGACCAGAACAGAGACTGAAAACCTTGCCAGTGTTCATTTCTATAACTACCTATTTGAGTTAACTTATGTCATTGGGCTCTGTCTTTACCTGATTCACCTAGAGTAGTAAACATAAACATAGGTTTATTACTCATCTCCACATTTTTGGTTGTGGAGTTCAGTTGAGCAAGACCCAAAGCCTTCAAACCTGTCTTTCTTGATTGGTCATGCCATTAGATTTTAAAAATATGAACATGAACCAGAAATATATGTACATTTATGTATTTAGAGAACATGCACAAATGTCACTGAATTATTATTATTATTTCATTGTATTTCTGCAACTCATTGGATTTTGTTCTCAACCCTAAGGTGGGTCCAGCTCATTCTGGAGTTCTTTGACTAAGATAACCTTTACACAGAGGTAGAACTTAGCAGGTTTTGGATCATTCCCAACCATTTGAAAGCAAAAACCCACACCGTGTCCCTGAGTATAGTTATCTAATCTTCTTTCTATCATTCCAAAGGAAACTCTTACAATAGCCAAGATTTGGAAGCAGCCCAAATGTCTATCAGTAGATGAGTGGACAAAACAACTATAGTACATTTACACAATGGAATACTACTGGGCCATAAACAAGGAAGAAAATTTTACCCTTTGCAACAGCCTGGGTGGACCTGGGGAACATTATGCTAAGTGAAATAAGCCAGTCAGAGAAACACAGCTACCACATGATTTCACTCATATGTGGAATCTAATGAACAAACTAAACTAATAAACAAAATAGAGACAGACTCATAGATGAAGAGCAGGCTGACATCTCAGTGGCAGGTCATTGGGTGGTAGGGGGATGGAGTGAGAAAGAAAAAAGACTCATGGACACGGACAACAGTGTGGTGATTGCAGGGAGTGGGGAGAAGGGTGGGTGGGGAGAAGAGGGGATGGGGGAATAAATGGTAATGGAAAAATACAATAAAAAATAAATTAAATATTCTAGGAAAAACAAAAACAAAAAATATTCCTTAGTTTCCTAATGTTCATGGATAGCTGTCAAGTACATTTTGAGTTCTGTGTTTCCTATTTCTGTTGTACCAAATAGCACAAATAGAACAGCTTAAACAACACATTAATTATCTCACACTCCGTAGGTTACGAGTCTCACTCATGTGGAGGCTCACTGGGGTCTCATGTGGGCTGTGGGCTGGGCTGTGTTCCTTTCCGAAGGCTCAATGGGAGAATCAGTTTTGTTAACTTTCCATCTTCCAACCGCATTTCTTGGCTCCTGAACCCCTTCCTGCATCTTCAGCCAGCAACGCTGTATTTCCCCCACACTTCTGTGTCATCACATCTCTCTGTGACTACATCAGAGAGAGGTATTCGACCTGTATGGGCTCATGTGATTAAATTGGTCCACTCAGACAAGGCAGGTCTGTAATCTTAATCACATCTGCGGTGTACCTTCTGCCATATAAACTACCATATTCAGAGATTCTGAGAATTAGGACATCTTTGGGGGGCTACTATTCTGCATACCACGAGTTCTTAACAAGTTGACTTTCTTACATAAATGAGTAAACTTTATGGAAAGTTATGGTGAGATTATAAAGTCTTTTAAGAGCTCCCTCTGATGCCTATTGTGACTAAATGAGCAACCACGAGCATGTGCTGTTTTTCTTGTGCTCTTCCAAACAGTAACAAGAACACTTTCCATACAACCTGTCAACTTGTTATTGCGCATGTGAAGTTGTTGAAACTTAGAATATCGAAGTGGAAATCCTTGTGCAGTGAGCTCACTTCAGTTTTATTGGAAACACCTTTTCAGGGCCTTTTTAGGCCTAAGATAGGGAAGTAGAAGTTGTTTCTTTTTTATGAAGTTATTTATTAATAAAATGTAAATAAATTGCAGCTTAAAGAGACATCAGGGTACAAAGACACACTAGCGCTTCTCTGGTGTCCAGTGTTCTAAATGAATATCCAGCACTGTTCATGTCTGCAGTTGTCCCAAATTCCGTCTCCTGATTTCTCAGACCTGAAAGAGACGACCAGTTCTCTACGGGAGCTTTAGCTACCTTGCAACAGTGCCTGTGGGCTGCCCTCAGGCCAACACCGACCAAACAAAGGAATTAAAGACAAAAACAAAAGCACCATGTGCCACTCTCATTCTCTCCAGAATCTGCCTGCTGTTTCTCACTCTCTTGGAAGTTCAGATAGTTATTATTTTAAATCTCATTCTGAATATTAGTTCTTATTTGCAGGAAGATTATTCTATTAGGAGCTTAGCCGTGCCAGAAGGGAACTCCTTTCATACAGTTTTAATGGCTCTCAATGTCTTCTCCACGCCCTGTTGCTAACACTGCACATACCTCTATCCCCCTTCTCTCTTTCTTTTTCTCCACAGCCCCTCACCACACACAGTTGGATATCTTAAAATACCAGCCAGACGTGAGTAGTTTTTAACTATACAGCTCTCAGCACATGTGACTACACACCCCTTCCTGTTTTAGGATATGTGTCTGCTCTATACCTAGTATAGGTGAGTATAAACCACATCTAATGTGTCCATATAGAATAGCTGACCTTTAACACGTGTAAAGAGGACAACCTGACCCTCTATGGAAATATTGACAATCATGGAATTTCCTGCCAGAAATCACCATTCCTGCACTGACTCCAAGTACCACCTCTTTGTTTCATAGCAACAAACAATGAGAAAGAGCAGACAGTTTGGAATCTGTAATGCACTAGATCTGAGCAGAATATTTGGCTTTCTCCGCAGAAAAACTGATTGTCATTGTCCTTATGAAGGTTGTAGTGGGATGTGTCTTGGGTCAGTTGAGCATCTACGTAAAAGCTCCCAGCCTTGGAAAAAACATCTTGTTCCAGGCCTGAAGATATTGAAACATTAATTAACGATTGATAGTAGTGCTTTCTTCTACAATGTCTGAAGAAGTGACCTATGCGACACTCACATTTCAGGATTCCTTGGGAGCAGGAAATAGAAATAATCTAAGAAAAAGAGGTAAGGATTCAGAGAAAGCAAGATTTGACCTCAGGTGATGGATAGATTTTTAATGCTTTGAGGTTCTGGTTTTGATACCAATGCTAAAGAGATGGGTGCTGTGGAAGCCTTGAAAGGGAGACAAAGTTGTGGAATATGTTAGTAGAATGAGTGTTCCCAACATTGAGGAAAAATGTGTGATATCGCTGTGTTTCATGAAGTCCTGTGTTAGTGAAAAATTTTTATGAGACATGCTGAAAATTGAGTTTGGGGGTGAAGAGATTTCTTTTCACAAATGTAGTCCTTGATACTTATACCTCATAAAAGATGCCGAAACAGTTTTCTTTGGAAAGCAGATTGGAGGCCTGTAAAATAGGGAAGGTAGAAGGAATTTTTCTTTTCAAGGGTATAAATAACTGAAGAGGAAAACTGGAGGATGAGCAAATCAGAAATATAAAAAGATAGCTTCTGTTTTATAGTATTTAAAAAAATTAGGGAGTTGAAATTCCCAGTATAATTAGTAGTGTTTAATCAATAATAATGTCACTTTTAGTATTTTATATGCAGTGTATTACTTTTTTATTAAGATATAGTTGCAAAGTAAATGAAATACTATTAGTATTTTTTCAATGTATTAATGAGAAAACTGAGGCCGAAAAAATTGAATTATTTAACCAAGTTTATACAACTGTTATGTGGTGGAGTCCAGACTCAGTTCTAGCCTTTCACTCATTCATTGCCTTATACCTAATTGGAAGAAACAGTGGTCTTTGTGGTCAGGAATCCGATTTAATATATCAAACTATATCCCTCATGTTCAAGAATCCATTGACTACTCAAGTTGTCCTTAATCATCTAAAATAGATGAACACCATTCTTGAAAACCCTTTAGATTTATTGTGTGTGTGTGTGTGTGTGTGTGTGTGTGTGTGTGTGTGGTTTGAGAGGAGGTGATATATAAAAAAGGGTGGGGATAGACTTTGCATGTGTCTAACAAAGATGACTATACATTATTTTTTAGGAAAATTTAACTTTAATCTTTAAGAAAGAGGGAATAGTGAATGTGATGTATATAGTAGTGCACCTGGAGATTACACCCATCATTCTGAAATATTAGGTTAGATGCCATTAGACCCTGAATAAAGAAGAGGAAAGTGAAGCAAGTGAGAGAACCATTTGTGATATCTACAGGGTCGGGCAAAATAGGTTTACAGTTGTGAGTACATGAAACACAGGGTTTATACTTGTATTATTATTTACTAATTATTGTGTTATTTTTCATACAAACAATTGTAAACTTACTATTTCCCTAACCTGTATATAAAATATTAAATTTTGAAGAGTTACCACTGGCTTTCTAGGGTTTTTTCCTGTGGTTTGTAGGTTAGATTGCATATTGATTCCTTCTTTCATTCAGTATTGATTCATAATCTACTAGGTGATAAATAAAATGGATAATAGGTAAAAATTGTGGAGGTTTGTAATTTCGAAAACTTGGGATCTCTTCTATTGTTAGGGTCATCAGGGGAACTGTGGCAGACCCTTCTACATGGCGTGGGCCCAGCTCCCACTCGGAGATGCACAGGACCCACGCCCACAGATAGGTTCTCTCGTGGGTAACCACATTTGCAATATACCTAGGCTGCTTTTGAGTACTGTTTTTTGGTAAAAACTCCCTCACCCTGCAAGTGCTTACTGTAACTTCTAAAATCCATGCTAAACCTTGCAGGGACAAGTGTAACCAGCTCAACCACTTTTCCCCTTTTCATTTGCTAATATCCTTCTTCTGTGATGTGATTAGGGGCATTGGCTCCTTTTGTTGTAACTGGGGCATAGTGAGTGAGGACCATTTTGTAATGTGAGGAGAAATAAAATAAAGGCCAGTCATGGCAGAGGCCATGGCTTTTGCTCCCCTTGAGAGAAAAGCCACACTGTCATCCTTTTTCCTCCACTGGATTGGGTAGTCCATGTGTGTTTTATTTCATCCATAATGATGCAGACACTGCTAGCCAGTGTCTACATCAGGGAACCACTTTCCATTATGGCTTGTTCATGAATTCAGGAAACTTGGAGAAGAAAGGTGTGTGATCATGTAAAACAAAAACCTAAAACTTAGAAGACATTTACTCTAAAGGAAAGGAAAAGGGTAAAAGAAAAGAGGAAGGAAAGAAGGTAGGAAGAAAGAGAAAGAAAGAAATGGAGGAGAGCTGATGGCAGGCCCTTTACAAGCACATTGTTTTAGGTGTTTTCTAGATATGGGCATTAAGGAACCTTAGAAAGCTTCCTAAGTGTGAAAAATGAACAATCATGTGTAAACCACAGGCAGCTCTGTTTGCTCATTCCTCTGTCGGCATTCTTCAGGGCATCCAGCTCCATCCTCCACATGGCGGTGGGCAGCCTTGAGTCTGCTAACTCTTTGTCTGTTGCTGCTGTTGGGGCTGGTGACCTTGGGGATTATGTGTAAGTATACATGTATCAAACCCCAAAAAGCTGCTTAGGAAACATATTTGTACATTATGTAATTCCACGCTGGATTTTGTGATAGGTGCTACATTCTGAAGGCTCTAATACTTTCTGCTACTTCCTATCTCTCTCATTCTCCATGTCTCCAAGGCAAACCAGCAAGGAAAATATTATTATGAGGATTGTATCCCAAATCATTCTCTTGCTAACCTAGACTAGGTTATGAAGACAACTTTTATTTTTCAGTTATTGGTTGGAATAAGAAGTCTCTTTTTTGCACAGAAACACATCCACTTATTTTTCCAATAGTGAGAAACAGAAAGCCAAGGAGAGTGAATTCAAGAAAGAGCATGCCTTGGCTGGTGTGGCTCAGTGGATTGAGCACCAGCCTGTGAATCAAAGGGTTGCTGGTTCGATCCCCAGTCAGGGCACATGCCTGGGTTGTGCACCAGGTGCCCAGTAGGGGGCACCTGAGAAGCAACCACACATTGATATTTCTCTGCCTCTCTCTATGCCTTCCCCCTCTCTAAAAATAAATAAATAAAATCTTCCAAAAAAAAAGGAAGAGTATGGCATATTATTTACCTCTAAGACTTTGTGCAAGACTGGCTTAATCTGCTCACCCAAGACCTTCCTAGAGTAGAGACTACTTCTAAACCGCAGCAACAGCCTGCCTGCTATAAAGGAAAAAGAGGTACAAACAAGAAGGAAGAATTGCCTGATATACCTTATCCAGTAGATAGAAATCTTTACCACCTCCAGCAATAGAAGCTCCACTTCTAAGCACAATAGTGAAAAAAAGAATATTTTCTTTATTCCAACCCATCTTTGGACAGTCAGAGCTGGACAGAATAGGGAATCCTGAACCAACAATTACAAAACATCCTGAGGATACGCAGTCTGTAGGATATTGTTAAGTATGTGATGTACAGAATAGTGATTTAGCACAGTGTTTAATTTCGGGGAGTTCATAATCAAATTTGCAGTCATTATTTGTTGAATGATACCAACAGCTCCTCTGCTACTTTCACTTCTTTTCATGCACATACAATTTCACGGATCATTAGGATTTAGACATACCTGTTTGGACATATAAATCAAAGCTAATGATGTAACTTGCTCTTTTAAAAAGAAATATAATGTTCTAACAGCCCTAACAAATATTCAATAGCCAATCATAGAGATTAACAGGTGATCTGCAGTGGTATATGTTTTAAAAAATGAAGATACCACGTGTTTTCATTGGTTGTCCATAGAAGAATGAATGCTTTCCCCCGCTAAAGTGCTGTGCTTTGAGTGCAATGGTTCTCAAATTTATTTTATTGGTCACCTATCTAAAGAGCTTATTTTATGGACAATGCAGTTTTATGGACCTAGGACTAGAAATGATTAGGTGTGATTGATTAAATTATTAAAACTAACACTAAAATCTGCTAGTTTTTTTTTTAACAAATATCCTAGGTGATTCTGATGTAAGTGGTCTGCAGACCATACTTTGAGATACCATTGCCCCCAAAAGATCCTGCTCCTATTAAAACAATTACGCAAACCAACTCTAAATGAGTGGCAAAATGACTGGCACTTCCTTAGGTGAAATGTCAGAAATATATAAGTTTTAATTCATTATTTTAATACAAGAATGATAATAATTAAAATAAACACAAAATTATAAGAATGAACTCTAAGCAATCTTAAATAGAAATTCATCTGGTGCATTTCTTCCAAGAAACCTCCGTTATTAAGAGCTACTAATAAACCTTAAAGAATGTCAAGAAATATTTCTGTGTTAAGAGAATTATCTAGGGCTATCATGAGAATGGACGGATGTATGAACTTGTCTCCTGTTATGTCTTGGAGTTTTGCAGACCTCTAATGAAATTAACTCAGATTCAGAGAAATTGAGTCAACTTCAGAAAACTATCCATCAACGGCAGGACAATTTATCCCAGCAGCTGGACAACTACAGAAACTTTTCCACGAAGGAGGAATTTCTCAAATCACAGATCTCCAGTCTATTGGAGAAGCAGGGACAAATGGCCATCAAACTCTGTCAAGAGCTGGTCATTCGCACTTCAGGTAACCAGGACCTGCTGTCCAGCCAGATCAAGTCTGTTGTCCCGGTTTAGGTTAACTGTGTGCACTGCCTCTGGGAGTCCGAGGGAGTCACGCTATCCAATGACCCCCAATGATGTCACATTGATTTTACAGAAGGCAAGGGAAGATATAAATTTATATTATATATTTTTGAAAACACAGAGGCAAATTTGGGGAAGCATTGTGGAATGATATCAATCTGGATACTTCAGTCCCTCACTTATAAACTATTTTTAGGGGAGCCTGTTGTTATAACAAGTTAAAGATATAACTGGTGATTCTAATGCCAGAAGACTGAGCCCCAAAAAGAGAATTTCAATCACGTAATTAGGGTGACCTCATTTTCAGAGGCTACTAAAGCAGCATGTTTGCAGGGTCCTGGGTCTCAAACCTTATTATCAAATTAAATAATTTACTTTCCAAACCCTTCCCCATTCACTCCAAAGTTGTTTAGTTTGTACTTGTGGGTATAATTTCTTTTTCAGATCACAAATGTAATCCTTGTCCTAAGATGTGGCAGTGGCACCAAAACAGTTGCTACTATTTTGCAACGAATGAAGAGAAAACCTGGACTAACAGTAGAAAACACTGCATGGACAAGAACTCCACCTTGGTGAAGATAGACAGCTTGGAAGAAAAGGTCCGAATAGCATTTCCTGATTACAGAAATTACCCATATAAGGGAAAATAAATAAATGGAATTTCTGATTCACACAATAGGAATTCAGTGCTTTCTGAATGAGAATTAATTAGTGAATTTAATGGATGTTCCCATTTATCTTACTTCTGCAAATGGGAATGTGACTCACATAATATTTTTTTCCTTTCTCTTCCTCAGGATTTCCTGAAGACGCAACCCTTACCTAAGTTTCCTTTCTTCTGGTTGGGATTATCATGGGGTCCATCAAGCAGAAATTGGCTTTGGGAGGATGGCTCTGACCCCTCTCCATCCTTGTAAGTCTCTGTTTGGGAAAAATCTAAGCTAAAAACACGAAGAAATGGAATACTGAATAGATAAGTGATCTGATTTGTATTTCGTAATGATAGTGACGTGGAACATCTTTTCATTTGCCTGTTGTCTCTCTGTTTGGAGAAATGTCTATTCAGACCCTTTGTCCATTTTTTTAAATTTCATTAATGATAATGCTATAGTGTATACGGATATCGAATTATAATGTATATCTGAAACTTGTTATTAATTAATATTACCTCAGTAAAAAAGTTAATTGTGAGAGTTATAAATCTAGATACAAAAAGAGTACAGCCTACAAAGAAAACAGAGCTTCAGAATCAGTACTCAAAGGAGGAATACCACTTCCATGTGTGTGGCAAACTCATGGCAAGACATTGAACTTCATCTATTAGTTTAAATTTTTTTAGTTAACAAACACAAATAACACTGTGTTCAAAATGCTTTATAAATATTAGCCCTATGATTAAAGCATATTATATTCCAGTTTTATAGATGAAAATTGTCATAGAGAGCTTAAATAACTTGCCCATAGTCACTCAGGTCATAAGTGGCAAAATCAGGACTACGTTTGTGATCATGAGCTCGGCTTGTCAGCTTCTCTGGCTCCCCAGTGCTTAGAGTCCAGAAGGGTAATGTTTATTATAAGAACATACATTTGAAATTGAACAATTGTCAGCTATTTTCTAACAAAAAGAAAATCAACATTGGTTGATTAGCTCAACAATTAATTTTTTTAATGATGGGGACTTGGCAATTAAATTATATGACAACTGTTTTTCACACATTTACATGAAGCTCTTCATTGTTTTGATGAAAATATTTAAAGTACCTATAGAATGTATAATATTTTTAAAATTGCATTTTTGACAACAATTTAAAGATACGAAAAGTAGGTGTCAACATAAAAATATGCCAAGGGGCACATAGTTTTGCTAAATTCTTTTAACTACTGACTACAAAACCAAATTTTTTGCAGGACAAATATAAAGAACAAACTGACAATGACCAGAGGTGAGGGGGAAGAGGGATGAAGGGGGAAAGAAGGGGAAGGGTCAAGTTAAGGAACAGGTATGAAGGACCCATGGACAAGGACAGCAAGAGGAAAGGGTTGAATGTGAGATGGGGTGTAGGGAGGGCAGGGAAGAGAAGTGGAGGAAAATGGAGGCACCTGTAATTGAACAATTAAAAAAAAGAAACACTAAAAATAAAAAATGAAAAAATAAATTCTACCTGAGATTATAGTTAAGTTGAAAAAAGCACTTACATATGCCAGTTTTAGAGATTTTGTTTTGTTATGAAGCAGAAGTCTCTCAACATTCAGATATAGGGTATTTGGTAACTGTGAACACTGAATTGTGATCAAATTTTAATATTTGATATGCAAATCAATTTTTAAAATTTATAATTAATTTTGAATTGATTAATTTTCAGATTTAGTACTAAAGAATATGCCCAAATCAATGGATCCAAAGGATGTGCCTATTTTCAAAATGGAAATATTTATACTTCCCGCTGCAGTGCTGAAATTTCTTGGATTTGTGAGAAGACAGCAGCATTAGTGAAGATAGAAGATTTGGATTAGTAAGCTTTGACCAAATTCAGTCAAAAGTAAGGCACTTGTGATTAAGTTCATGTGAGGAGGGAGACAGCTATTCTACCAGAACCAAAACAGATTAAGAAGTGACTGTGTATTGAAACTATCAGGCAAATAAACTTGCTTCACAGAACATTCTCCACCTCATTGTCTGGTGCTTTCTGATCTGATGTTCTGGGTATTGCTGAAGACCTAGGGGAACAGCTGTTCTAGGTCCCTATTGTTCTGTCTCAGAATCATTTTACTGACTTTTCCTCTCTCAAATAAAAGACTCTTCTCTTGCTTTGTTGTTACATATGCACAAGTGCCCTGGGATGTTATGTAAATATTTCATCGGTCAGAACTGACACAGACCACAGCCCTGGAATGAGGGCCAGGAGGCCTTGCTGTGAGAGCCGCTGGACCATATAGAGGTTGGGGGGTCCCGTTAGGGTCCTAGTTGCTGGGCGGCAGCACTATACCAAATGATTTGGAAATATCTTAGTCAACAATTTGCCTGTACCACTGTATACCAGGTAGGCATCAGCCTGCACATACAAAATAACTCGACCTCTTCCATCTCCCTCTGGAAATACATTTCAATTAATCTTTAAAATTTAAATACTTTGTAATCTAGGTGAAGTGGCACATTATTTAACATTTATATTCTCTTTTATTTAAATTAATAATGTCGAGGTTATTCATGTGGTAATCTGGGTATTATTATTTGAAGTTTATTCTCTTATAATTGACATTTTATTTCATTCAGAAAAGTTTTAATAAATTAAAGAGATTACGATATTAGAATAATTATTTTTAACTTTTTGGAATTTTCCTTTGACATTGTTTGCCAGTGTCCTTGCACACTAGATGATAAACATTGTAAATTTAGAGGTCAGGTGTTTTTCTGGGACAAAATTACTGAATTGAGGATATCAACAAAAAATATGGTTCTTATGTTTTCATATAATTGTATTGCTAGGTACAAGCTAAAGAGAATGGTAAACTAATCTGTGACACTGATTTTGCTAGAACAAAGATCTAGAATTTACTGGAAAAAATTGATATGATCTGAATTCAAAGCTAGTTGCATTTCAGAATACCGTGACAGTTTTTTGGAAGAACATCTCCAAACATACCACCTAGTAGCCTGTTATTCTCTAAAGATTTGAAAGTATGAGCTAATCAACATTTTATTTCTGAGCCAACAGAAAGTCTAGAACAAAGGAGTTAAAGTCTAATGTGAAAATTTAGCAAGAATTTTAAATAAAATGTATTTAAGCACAACTTAAATATAATTGTTTCATCATCGTTCATGTAAATAGGCTTTACCAGTTTTCATACAGGACTGCTCTTTATAAAGCAACTTCACTTCATTTCTCTTCAGTACCTTACTGCCATTGTCATTCTCACCAAGATAAAGTAATTTACGAAAGGTCAAGAGCTCTGCCCCTGACTCCCACACATCTTAGTTTTTCTTGATTCCTGTAGTAAAGATAGTTTCTTCTTTCAGTCATCTATTTGTAACCATAGAAATATCTGATCTAAATAGTTAAAATATCTGCTTTGGTTATTTTGTTCCTATAATGAAGTTACAAGTTCTTTTCCTCCTGGTATGTGGTATCTTTTACCTCGTACCTCATGTACGCTCTGACTTTCACACTCAGTGGAAAAAGACCATTTCTGTCTCTGACCTCAGAGTGGCTCTGGACTTTGATGAGATCTCATTGCTCATAGACCTTCCCGCTCGCTGCCCTGCTACCATCATGGAGTCCCTGGTACAGTAGATGAGTAAATCCAAAGCTTGGGACACCTCATGTCACGGTAATTAATCCCTTATTGCTTCCTGATAATGGCTTACGAAACATGGTGTATCTCGGGAATTTCAGTCTCTCTCTTTCTTTCTCTTGCTCTCTTCCTAGTCAAAATTCCTGAGATATTCACCTACACACACACACACACACACACACACACACACACACAAATAGTCAAATATCTTGGTGAAAGGCTGCGTTTGTTTTTATTTTGAATACCTTTTCTTCCCTCACTGAGTAGTTATGTGGTTTCCAAACCAGCCTTCACATTAGATTTACATAAACAGTGTCTTAAAAGTTCATGTCTAAGATCTAGAGACTCCGAATGGCTGGGGGGAAGGACTAAAACACCTGTGAATTTCACAGGCTCCAGAGGTGATTCTTAACTCAGCCAGAGTAATGTTTGGGTAAATGACCTCAACTTCCTGAGCAAACATGCAGAAGCAAAGTGCTGGAACCATTCTTAAATTGGATGGCTCTTTCTTTCCTATCCCTTTTTTTTTGATATTTTGTTTTTCCCAGGTTTATTGAGGTAATTGATATATAACATTATATTGCATAAGTTTGAGGTGTACAGCATAGTAACTTGATATATGTATAGACTGTGACATGATTTCCACAGTAAGTTCAGTTATCACTTCTACCACCCCACTGGAATGGCTCTTTTTTGCAATGATAGCAAAATTAGTTTGGTTTGTACAGGTCAGAGAAGATCAAAACTGGAAGAGAAGAAACTGCAAATATCAGCTATTTTTTTGGTGTAGCTTTGATCAACAACTCCTGAAAGAAGGGATGTTATTGGATAGTCAGAATAGACAGGCAATATGCAATTGGTCTATCTGATCTTTGTAGAAGTAAAGAAATTCTCGATTTAGCTGCACACTGAAATTATACTGAGGAGTTTTCAAGAATCACCGATGCCTGAGGTTATCCCATCTCGTATGATTCTCATTTGTTTGCTTAGAGGTGTGGCTAGGTCATTAAAAAAACTTTTGAAGTTTCCTATGTGATTCTAATGTGTAGCTAAGGTTGAAAAACCACTTCAGAGAGATCATTCTAGTAACCCTTATGTTGGTGTGGGGGTAATGTATTGGTGAAATAGCCAATCCTCGATTGTGTACAAGGGAGTGTCCCCCCAAAACCATAATTATCTTCTGGAGGGTGGCCCCCCTTGTAGTACCAGCTTTTGCCACTATGTGAGTGTTCTGGGAACCCATCTATATCAGTGTACCAGGTGGCATCGTTGTGAGAGGCTGCATTTGGCTTCCATGAATTTTTTGGAAGACTCTTTCAATGCATTTTTCCATTTCATGGTGGGTGATTTATGCGAGTACCTGCCCACACTGCAGTGAGCGTTCAGCAGTTTTTGACCAAAAACGTCATGACCCCTGTGCGACATCCTCCTATTCACCCCATCTCACTCTGAGTAACTTTTTTTTTTGTTTCCCTGGATGAAAAAGTCCTCGAAGGGAAACTTTTTACCGATGTGGAAGAGATGAAACGAAAAACAGCAGAAGCACTAGAAGGCATCAAAATTGACAAATTCAAAAACTGTTTTCAGCAGTGGAAAAATGTCTCGATAGGTGCATTGTATCAAATGGACAGTACTTTGGAGGGGACTGAAGTTGAAACATGTAAGAACAAACACACAATTTTCTATAAATAAATTCCAGAGTTTTGGGGTACCAAGTTTTTTGGGTATTAAGAAAGTAGGTAAGCCCTGGCTGGCGTAGCTCAGTGGTTTGATCGCGGGCCTGCAAACCAAAGGGTTGCTGGTTCGATTCCTAGTCTGGGCACATGCCTGGGTTGTGGGCCAGGTCCCCATTGTGGGGTGCGCACAAGGCAACCACACATTGATGTTTCCCTCCCACTCTTTCCTCTTCCCCTTTCTCTAAAAATAAATAAATAAATATCTTAAAAAAAAAAAAAAAGAAAAGAAAGTAGGTAAGCTAGTCCCATTGGCAGGGAATCTGTGGAGTTGGGACAGTGAGCATAGTGACTGTTATCTCAAGCTAAGGTTGATGGTATATTCAAAGCTATATGCTGACTGATTTACAGGTAATCATGCATGTATATGTTTGACCAGGTACGGAGAAAGATGTGGTGAACGCGTGGTTTACATTGTGTTCCTCAGGGTAGGTATGATGGTAGCAAAATGAGACAGGAAGAAGAAATGATTGACTTTGGAAATTGAGAATTTATTGTGAAGCTGAAGACTGAAAGTAAGACGCAGATTCTGCACAGATGGCCACAATTAGCAAAGTGGTCTTGAAGCAAATGTAACTCCTTATTCTTCAGGTGTGTTAGTCTTGCCGAACAAGTAACTTCAAGTAATAGCATGGGTGTTTCACTCTCCCTCAAGATATATAATAATATAAACATGATAAAGTGCATCTCCCCTGAGTTTTCTCAAACTATGTATTAACTTCCAAGATTTAGATGTGCCCTAGCCTTTTACTGGGGGGTTGTATCATTTGGTGCTTAAGGCAACATATTTTCAAAGCCAGACAGTTGCACGTTTATGTTCTTATTCTCCATTTAAGAGCTGCGTAAGCTTAGATAAGATTCATAAACTCTCAACAGCACAGGGTCACAGAAGTAGTACCCGTTCCCCATGAATTTTGTGAAGAGAAAACATGCTACATAAAGCACATGGTACAGGGAGCAGCCAATGCAGTTTAGCCATTATTACTGTTACATTCCCAGCTTCCACCTGACGAGCAGATTCTTGTGACCCTCCCAGGCCTGTGCACACTGCTGCGTGGTCCCATGATTTTCACCACCACAGCCTGTTTTTGCATGCAGGTGCTGAATCTCTACTTCTGTACCTGCAGGGTTTTTAAGAAATTCATCTTGGTGTAACAGTGAGGCAACCTTTTTTCTTACAAATATAATGAAAGCTAGTGCATGCAACTAAACATCAGTTCATCAGAGCACAAAGGGCAGGGGCAACAGGGCAAATTGTAGGTGGGAGACAGCCCTAAGTAATGTCCTGAGGCCGGTGCTGGTTCCTGTGGACTAGTTTTGTGCTTTCTATGCCCTCTGTGATGCTCCTGGTCAGACATGAGGTAGGCAACAGGAGGGGGTCTAGGCACTTTGATCTTTTAAATTCCATAACACTGAAACTGTTAGGAAACACTCATTTTTATTGTACCAAATGAAATTGTTAGGAAACACACATTTTATTGTACCATAATTTTCAGTTCTCCAACTTTCTTTGATTCTAGACAGAATTTGTTCATGTAAAAAGTTACTTTCTATGGGTGATCTTGAGGTCACAAATTCCTTCCAACTCAGTTTTTATTTCACAAATTACCTTGGATATGGTAGTCACATGACTTTGAGCAGGCCAATCAGCATATTCCATCTCACTGGCCACAGTGATTGGCTCAGGGCAGGGAATGTGACCAGTCAACTCCCATGGGTTAGCCGGTAGTGTTGGAATCCTGGGGGAAGAAACGCTCTATTTCCGTTGGAGAGCTGAGGGGCTATGATATTAGACTGTGGCAGTTGGTGGCCATCTTGCTTTCATAAAAGGAAAGCTTCCATGAGAATGAAGGCAGCAGAAAGGGAAGTAAGCTAAGCCAAGGGGTCAAGAGGGATGATTCCTGCTGAAGTCTTCAAGCACCCAGGTACGGTTTGCCTGAAGTTATCTGCCTTTAGATTTTTTAGTTGCATAAACTATGTTTTCCTGCTTTGATTATTTGCTTGTTTACACCACTTGGGGATTTTTGCCACTGGCTAGTGAAACAATTCTCACTGTTCCTTTTAGCTTTCTAAACAGAAACCTTGGAACTGCAACTCAGTGGATTTAGGCTAACTTTAAGGGAGATTTTCCAGACAACACTGCAAGGCTCTAGTCCAATCTAGGATCCAAATGGATTTGGGCACTATCTGTTGAGGGTTGGCCACAGGGTGGACCACTCACATTCCCCAAATTAATCCTCATGGGCTTAACCCTGTTAAGGTAGCAACTGAGTCCTAATTTTTGAGGGCAAGACTGAGGTTCAGAGAACCGAAGTGACTAGACCATATCAGGAAGTAGGGAGTCGTACTGCAAACCCAGAGTCCACTCCCTGCAATCTTGGAAGACGCACGGTGTGCCTTGTCCATGTGACAGGTGCTAAGGCACCCAGCCCCACACCCAAGGGGCTCCTGAGACTTGGCTACTACCATGTGGGAATTAGGACATTCAAAAAAGTAATTTGCACTTAAGAGAGGAAGGTGGCCTTCCTCCATCAGTACCATCATACCCTCTCGGATCCACAACACCCAATATCCCTTTTTCATGCTTTGCTTGGCAATTACAGAGCCATGTTCATTTGACCCCTGGGTTGTCCGCCATTCACAGGCTGGCATCTGGAGCTGCTACAGAGTAGGCCAAGAGCCTTCAGCCCCACCATACCTGGGGACATCTCCTTCCTTTGGACCTTGGGACATCTCCTTCCTTTGGACCTTGGGACATCTCCTTCCTTTGGACCTTGGGAGACTCTCCTCTCCACTTGCACACAAGAGGTCTTTTCCAAAATATGCAGAGAATCTCATTCAGTTTGGAATGGGATATATCCATCACTGGTCTTTCTATATCTCCCTTAAAACTCAGCTGGTACACTCCTTTCTTTGCACTGTGACCTCTGATGGCTGCTGCAAGGGAGTGAGGTGACAAAAAGTCAGCAGCACCTGAAGGCATGCTTGAGGTGAGATCTGACAGCTCTGATGTCACACAGGCCACATATGGACAAGCCAGACAGAGCACTATAGCTCATGGGCTGCTTTCATAGGTGGAGGGCCAGGAGATAAGGGTCAGAGAGCCAAGTCCTCTGGGGAACTAGTTTTTAGCAGCCCATATGCCCAGGAGACCGGTCATCCCCAGCAATTACAATCACACAGGATAAGTACAAAGAGGGTTGAGTGTGCCATGTGGGGGTGGGAGCACTGGGCAGGAGGGCCAGGAACAAATTTTCTAGAATGAGGGCCTGGATAAAGAGGACAAAGAGATGTGACAGAGGGTCAGGTTCTGAGATCAAGATCCGGACAAGAAGGGGCAGGGGTGCAGTGGAGAAGGCTTGAGTACATCTAGACATTCATTAACTCGTGTTGGCAGGGTGGACTGTGGTATCCATTTCACAGCCTGCTAGTGCTCAACACTGCTGAGTCCATGGAGGCCACCCCATAAACATGTGCTGACTTGACCAAAATTCACCTGCTTTCACATTAAATCACTAGGATAGAATTTGCTGAATTTAATAGATAGATGACCTGGGCTCGGGTTAATTAGCTAACATAAAACTAAAGATGACAAATGAAAGCAAAATACAGACTTGAGACAGAACTAAGAATCCACACTAATAACTAAGACTTTCAACATGCAGCCCACCATGACCTCAGGGCCTTTGCACTTGCTGTTCTCGGCCTGGAACACTCAGCCCTCTACGTTGCTTGCTCCCTTAAACACCTTCAGGAATTTCCTCAAATGTTCTTCCTGACCTCATTTTTCTTTGTGATACATATAAGTGCCAAATTTGCCTATATTTTAATTATTTTTTTTTCTCTGTCTTCCCGACTAGGCTGTCAGCTGCATGAAAATGGAGACGTTTGCCTTCATGACCCACTGCTATGCCTCAGTATCAGAAACTGGTCCAGCATGCAGCAGGGCCTCAGTGATTGGGTTCTGGGTGAGTGAACACTGTAGACTAAGACAGGAATGTTTCAGGTAGCGATAAGCTGTTCTTTCACTATTTGCTGAGCCTCAGTTAAATGCCTGGCACTGACCTACGCAGTAGGCACAGAAGTGAATGAGAAAAAAAACAAAAAAAAAAAAACTCTACTGCTCCTGTGGAGCTGACACTGTGGAAGGAAGACAGTGAAGACAGCATGTTAGAAGGGATAAGTGGTCTCCATGGAGAAGAGCAGAGCTCAAGGAAATCTGCAGGGCTGAAGTGGGCCAAGAGGGGAAGCGGAGGTGGGAGAAGAGATGAGAGAGATCAGGGGTCTCGGATCATGCAGGGTCTGGTGGGCCCTGTGAGGACTTTTCCTCTGGCTGGGCGTTGCTGCAGCTGGGTGCTAAGCTGGGGGGACAAACCCTGAATGCTATGAAGGGAGTGAAGTGGGTAACAGCTGCGGAGACTGTCGCTGTAGTTTGCATAGGCAGGGAAGGCTCCTCTAAGGGGCTGATATCTGAGCTGCGCCTTTGTACGGGCTGTGATTCTAGCTTCTGTAAAGTCATCTGCCACCCACCAAGATTACCGGACAACTTGGGGACAGCATATGCCATAGAGCTCATGAAATCAACAAACTAGCCAATCCTAAACCTGCTTACCACACCTTACTCCCTCCTTCCTGCAGAAACAATGGTAACAGCTCCTGCCCACAGCTCCCTCTGCTCCTGGCTATCCCGGGGCTTCTCTGTGTGGCTCTCTGTGTGACATGACTTGCCCTCTGCTCTAGAACTGTAAGTAATGAGCTGTCTTTTCAATGATAGTCACCTCCTGATCTGTTGACTTCACTTAACTTGACGTATTCTATTAATGCATTCTATTTTAAACCAGCCATACAACACAGTACATACTTTTTAAAATAATATCATCATTTAATATATTTTAAGACTCTTTTTTTCCCCATAAAAATCTCAGGCACTATAAGAGTGGAGGGCAAATACAAAATTACAGGGACAAGACCAGACACTGACAATGAGAAAGTTCAAAATACCTGTCTCTCCAAACTGAGATCTCAGGCCAAGGATGACCAAGTCCTCAGTCTCTGCCTTTATACAGCAAGTGGGATTTGGTTGGTTTTTCAAATTAAGTTTTTAAACTCATCAGCTTAGCAGGGAACTTGTCAATTCTGAACTCATCTTTCTAACAATAACCAAGTTACACCAGACATGAGACAGTCTGTTCCCTGAGTTATTTCGTTAGAATCTGCATATATTAGCGTGGAAAAGTTAGCATAGCATATTTCAAAACAAGCAGCATCTTTGAGAGAAAGTATGTGATGCACTTGTGTGGGAGGAAAGAACAAGATGATGCCCCTGGAAGAGGTTTGCTCCAGACAAGTTTAGTGGGAGCATTGGTCTTCACGGGCGAGATCTGCAGAGAAGAGCCAGGAGAGGAGGGTGGATTGGAGCTGAGCTTGGCTGTCACCCCATGGAATGCAGGGCTCAACATTTTACACAGCTGTGGTTCTTCAAGCAGCCTGACCCTCCAGAACTGCTGCCCTGGTTAGGATAAGGTTTGCCTGTTGTAAAAAAGGACACCCACGTGAGAATGGAAAATAGGAGTTGCATCTCTTTCCTGGGCAGCCTGTCTGGCCCACCCCAGGAAGCTCTCTGCCACATTGCCCTGTCATACTAGAGTACTTGCCCTCATCCACACAAACCAGGAAGGGGCTCCAGCCTCAAAGCTCACCTTTCCAACAGGAGAAAGAGGAAGAAGCAGAAAGAAGGGCTTGATTCTCTCCCCTAGGCAATATCCTAAAAGCTGTACAAATTGTTTTCCTTCCTACCCTGGAGAGAGGGCTTGGTCATACACCCAGCCTAGCTGCAAAGGAGGCTGGGAACTGTGCCCCACTATATGTCAGGTGTTTGGTTGTTCTGAGAGACAAGTGGACAGGGCTATTGGGAGACACCTGGACATACCTGCCATACCCCTTTTAATGTTTCCTTCCATCACCTGACCACTTCATACCCTGGGTTCTTGTTTTATGAAAGATTGTATATCAGACAAGTTGCAAATAGCTCATAATTCAGGAACCAGCTGAAAATCATGGGTTGTGGGTACTCTTCACTAGATTTTCTGGCAAATCTCTGGTGGGATTCCATTACTGATTCTGAGGCTTTCTCCCACCCAAGCCCATTATGCACATGCAGCCAGAAGTATCTCATCCAGTGGAAGTTGATAATGTCAGTCCCTGCTCATGGATCCCCTGCTCTGTGGAACAACACCCAAAGCCTGTCTTATGTTACTGAGCTGGGAGTAATGAGGGACATCAGAGGCCCCTGGCCCAACCAGTAAAGGTCAAAGTTCACAGGAAGAGACAGTCTCCTTAGCAGACCATTTGGTCATCAGAGCTGACTGCTTTCCATGCCCTGAGCTGGAGATATTTCAGTATGGAGACACAGAGCAAAATGCACCAGTGGGGGTGGTCCTGGAAGCAAGGGATCCTGTCCCACTCCTTACTTCCAGCCCCACTTCCCACCTGTGTCCTGTATGTACCTAATGCTCCAGCTTCCTCCTGACCACAAGCTTCCTCTTCATTTTCTGTGGTAAAACCCAGGCTTCAGGGCCCCTTCCCAGTGGGGAATGATAAAAGGCTTGACTCCTGTACTATAGTCAGGAAACTTAGCTGCACAGGTAAGTGACCCTCTGCTGTTTCTCTGACTCCCCAAATAGACTGGTTCATGGACTATGCTATCTTATTTGGACTTCTTGGTCATAATTAACATAGGCCAGAGGACCAAAAGTTCCCCTTAGTACTTCTGCAAATGTTAGGTAACGTGAGTGTAGGAAAGGAACAAATGCTTTTGCATTTCTGCCCTGCAGTGTGGCTCACAGCCTTTTCCCACACCTGTTGCTACTGGAAGTTACCATGATAATTCTCTTTTTTCCCCATTTAGTTGTTCTGATTAAGTCCAAGTACTACATCACTACGTGCTTCTCAAACTGGAGGCTGCATGGGCCCAATTCTGTGCCAGGAGGATGCAAAACAGAGCTTTCCATACATCTTCCTGAAACATCAAGTTTATTACAAGATTTGGTAAAACCAAGTACTTTAATAAGAACTGTCCCTGTCCGACCCATGGAAGAAAAAAGAGCATGGGAGGCAAGAAGGGCCTCGGGAAGAACAGTCCAGTCTCTGAAGTTTCACCCAGGTTGGGGCCGAGTGGAGAACCTGTAGTGAGAGTGTCCTCTCCTCTTGTCGCCTATGGGCTCCAGGCCATCCTCCAAGGTCACCAGGTATTTGGATATAATGTTTCAGAAAGCCATGAAGGTGCCAGTTAACCTCCTCATTTTACTCCCACACGGAGACTGTTGTGGCTGTTTGCACACTTCCATTGTTCGCTGGATCAAGTCCTCTTGCCCAGGGTCCTTGTACACACAGTGTACACTCCTTGCACCTCTCCAACCCTGTTTGGGTCCAGCCTCTGCTTAATCTCTCAAACCACATACCTGTGGCCGACATCTCCAAAGCTCAGCATCTTCAAATAGGGCCTTTAAAATCCAGGGAGCCCAGCTTAACCTCCCAGGAGTCCTTGTGGCTCTGCTTTGGTTGTCCACAATTTACATTGGTTCTAACCTGTTTTTTGCCATCTGCCTCTTGTAGGATGGACTAAAGAAGAACTTTTTAGACATAAAGTTTAAGAATCTCCCAGCAACACCCCTTCCTTGTTCCTCATCTGGCTAATCCTGGCTGTGACAGGGTGAAAAGCTGGGGTCACACAATCAGACTACCCATCACAGATGGAGATTTGCTTGTAGGACATGGCTTGGGGGCAATTGGTTCTTATTGGGGAACCCCCAGATCCATTATGAGGGGTCTGGGGTTTAGGTGTCAATCCTCAACTCCTAGGTTGTCAGAGGAACGGAAGGTTCTATAATCTTCTGCCCTGAATCCTGGCATTCAGGCTGATGATCTGTGTTGCAGATCCAGATGGAAATAGCTGACTCACTCCAGTTTCCTTTTATTGGTGGGGAGGAGTAACAGAGATGTGCTGAACCTTCCTGGTTGGGAAGCAACTATATCTGTTAGGTTGATGGAAAGACAAGGGTCCTACCTTGATGGTGCAGACCGCCATATTGGTTTCTCTGTGCTTAGGATACGGTATGTGCCCATCATGCTGTCATACCTCTTGCTTCTTAAAGAGTCATTCACCTGGTACCACTAGAACCTCATGTTCCTCAGGACCTCGGTTATATGGGTGTCCATGCTCTCACAGAGCCACTTACTGTAAGGCTTAAGTTCTTCCTCTTAGCCCATGCTTAGTCATGGGTCCATCACAATTTCTTTTAAAGTTTCTCTGTTGTTGGGGTTCAAGGGTCCTCAGTGTTGAAACAGTTTATTTCATTGAAAAGTTATAAAAACAATATGTCATATTGTCAGCTCAGTGTCCTGTGGCAAAACCCCCATAGGTCCTCCTCACAAAAAGACAGGTTCCCAGTGAACAGTTCATACAGCACCACTTCCAAGCTCCATACATCTACTTTGGGGAAGTCACAGTTTTGGCCCTGGGAGGAGTTCTGTGGCGAAATAAGAGAGTCTGCCACAGAAGGTGCTCAGCATATGGATGTTAAATCATTGCTGAAGTCAAAGTTATGTCATATCTTTTTCTGTCAAATATTTTTTATTGCCTCATGACAAAGTGCATTCCCTGACTTCAGGTCCCTGTGCACAAAGCCTTTCTGGTGGCAGTACTGCCCAGTGAATTCCAGCAGCTGGAATTTGTGTCAAGCTACCTTTTAGGTAATGCCGCAGTGGTCCTGTAATTACCTACGTGTCTCCTCCATTCACATGTTCCATAAAAAGGAAAAGTGTTGTTCTCAAGGCAATCACCTTGAATAACTTTGTAATATCAGGGTGATTCATAGGTATATTTTATATGTATTATCTGTGTGCATTATCCACAACTTTTAAAATGGAAGAAAATGCACAGTTTTAAAAGAAAATAATGAATTTTCATTTAAAAAAGGGAGACAGAGTCCATACTATGCTCCTCCAACCTCCAGCCGTGATGTCACAGACAGATAAACTGAAGCCTCCCATGGCCGTGCCCAAACACACCACATGCTATCAACTGTAACAAATGAGAAAAGAGGCGGGTAACTGCCCAACACCCTATATTCCTCTTCTATTTATATTTGGATGGGAGTGAAAATTTTCAAGCTCTCTATTTGAGGGTGAAGAAAGCAACGTTGGGTAAAAGGAGAAGTTATCCATCCATGCAATGCCGTTGCAACAGAGGCCTCAGTTGATCTATGGGGACAACTGGCTCTGAACTGGCAGTAATTCCAGGAGACCCAAAACGTCACTGTGGCTGACCAGTCACAGTAGGGGCTTATGGAGGTGAGGTGACCAATAGAATTATAGCTTAGATCCCTCTCCCTGTGAGTCCCAGGGGTCCTCCAAACCCATCCTGGTATTTTCCTTTTCTGGAGCGCACAATTAGAATAGATACCCTCAGCAACTGGCGGAATCCACACGTAGTTTCCCTGATCTGTGCAGCGAGTGCTATTGTGGTGGGAACGTCAGTCCAAGTGAGAGCTCCTTTGCTGATCTGACTTGCAGATCCGGGTTGGAATAGCAGAGTCACTACAGCTTTCTTTTATTGGGGGGCAGAGATGTCCTGCTTAACCTCCCTGGTTGGGGAAGGACTATGACTGACTGGTTAAGAGGAAAGGAAGGGCCTTAACTTGATGGTACAGACCTCCAACTTGGGTTTCTTGGTTCTTAGGATACTGTATGTGCCCTTCATGCTGTCATACCTCTTGCTTCTTAAAGAGTCATTCATCTGGTACCATTGAAACGTCCTGTTCCTCAGGACCTCGGTTATATGGGTGTCCATGCTCTCACAGAGCCGCTCATTGTAAGGCTTAAGTTCTTCCTCTTGGCCCACACTTAGTCGTGGGTCCATCACAATTTCTTTTAAAGTTTCTCTGTTGTTGGGGTTCAAGGGTCCTCAGTGTTGAAACAGTTTATTTCATTGAAAAGTTATAAAAATGATATGTCATATTGTCAGCTCAATGTCCTGTGGCAAAACCCCCATAGGTCCTCCTCACAAAAAGACAGGTTCCCAGTGAACAGCTCATACAGCACCACTTCCAAGCTCCATACATCTACTTTGGGGAAGTCACAGTTTTGGCCCTGGGAGGAGTTCTGTGGCGAAATAAGAGAGTCTGCCACAGAAGGTGCTCAGCTTATAGATGGTAACTCATTGCTGAGGTCAAAGTAATGTATTTTTCATTGCCTTATGACATAGCAGCATCCCTGACTTCAGGTCCCTGTGGACAAAGCCCTTCTGGTGGTAGTACTGCCGAGTGAATTCCAGCAGCTGGAATTTGCTTTAAGCTTCACTCTCGGTAATGCCGCAGTGGTCCTGTAATTATCTACGTGTCCCCTCCATTCACATGTTCCGTGAAGAGGAAGTGTTGTTCTCGAGGCAATCACCTTAAATAACTTTGTAATGTTAAGATGATTCATAGGTACACATATATATTTTATATGTATTACTTGTGTGCATTACCCACAACTTTTAATATGGAAGAAAATGCAGTTTTAAAAGAAAATAATGAATTTTTATTTAAAAAAGAGAGAAGCCCCCACTTCGCTCCTACAACTCTTCCCTGTTGTTAGAGGCAGATGAACCCAGCCTCCCGTGGCCATGTCCATCCTCCCCCATGCTGTTAACTGGAGCAAATGAGAAAAGAGGCAGGTATGCCAAACACTCTGTATTGCCTATTATTATATATGTTTGGAATGGAATGAGAAATTTCAAGCTCCTTATCTGAGGGCGAAGGAAGCAATATGGGCAGAGGGAAAATCCACATTGTTTTGTTCATCCATCCACATGATTCAGATGCAACAGAGGCCTCAGCTGATCTATGGGGACTGCTGGGTCTGAACTGGCAGTAATTCCAGGAGACCCAAACGTCACTGTGGCTGACCAGTCAGAGTAGGGGCTTATGGAGGTGAGGTGACCAAAAGAGTTTTAGCTCAGATCCCTCTCACTGTGAACTCCGTGAGTCTCCAAACCCATCCTGGTATTTTCCTTTCCTGGACTGTACAATTGGAGTAGATATACTCAGCTGTCAGTGAGAAAGTCCAAGTGGAAGCTATTCAATTGGCCAAAAAGTTCATTCGGTGTTAAAGTGACCATAAAAGACATATTTTTCATTTTCATCAATAACTTAGTTGAACACATGCACTGTTTTGTTCTACTACCCTCTGCTTTCAGGCAACTTTATAATTCCAACTTTCCAAAACTTTTTATCTTTTTGAGTAAAGAATTCTTCCAGGTGCCTTTTGCAGTTTTCCAGGGAATTGGAATTTTTTCCCATTAAGAGAATTTTGAAAAGACAGAAATAACTGTCAATTTAGTGGTGTAATGTCTTGTAAATACAGTAGATAAATGAGAACTTCCCAGCCAAGTTGTACAAGTTTTTGCCTAGTCATCAAAGACACGTGCGGTTTTGCATTATCCTGATAGAAGATTATGCATTTTCTGTCGACTAAATTCTGGTCAGCTGCTGCTTCTAATTGATATAGTTGGGAGCAGCACTTGTTGGAATTAATTGTTTGGTTTTCTGGAAAGAGTTCATAATAGGGGACTCCCTTCCAATCCCACCATACACACAGCATCACCTTCTTTGGGTGAAGACGGCCTTTGTTGTGGTTGGTGGTAGTTCATTTCACTTGCCCAATGATCCCTTCTGTTCCACATTATTGTAAAGTATCTACTTTTCATTGCACATTATAATTTGCTTTAAAAATGGAACATTTTCATTACATTTAAGTAGAGAATCCCATGCAGAAATATGGTAAAGAAGGGGTTTTTTGCTTAATTTATGTAGAACCCAAACATCAAAGTGATTAACATAATCAAAGTGGCATGAAGGATTCCCAACATTTGATTTGGATTATTTGAGTATGTCACTTCTCTCCCATGTGATGTAACATTGATTGTTCTCAATGTCTGTTTAATCGCCGTCAACTAATGTCTCCATGTGACCATGGAGCATTGTCCAGGGAGAAATCTCCAGCATGAAATTTTGCAAACCACTTTTGATACATTCAATCAGTCACAGCATCTTCCCCTCACATTGCACAAATCTTTTTTGTGTGTTTCAGTTGCATTTTTGCCTTTCTTGAAATAATAAAGGATAATATGCCAAAAATGTTGCTTATTTTCTTCCATTTTCAATATTAAAATGACTACACAAAAAATTTACCAATTTTAATGATTTTTTTAAAGACGCACACTCATATGACATCTGTCACATTATGATCTAACAAAATTGTTTCAAAAGAAGTTGAAAATAATTAAGTGCTTCCATAGCCAGCTTACAGAAAAAAAATGAACAAACTTTTTGCCCACTCTACTTTGCTGATCTGACTTGCAGATCCAGGTTAGACTAGCAGACTCACTATAGCTTCCTCCTATTAGGAAGCAGAGATCTTGGTTGGGCAAGGACCCATGACTGTGTGGCTGAGGAGAAGGGAAGGACCTTACCATGATGGTATGGACCTGCGCCTTGGGTTTTTCAGTGTTCAGTATAAGTTATGTGGCCATGCTGCTGTCATAACTCTTGCCTCTTAATTAGTCATGGACATGGTTTTATTCAGACTGCATGAACTAGTAATAGTCAACCAAATGCAACATTATATTTCTCGAGGATTTGTAGAGATTAGTGCTACCTACCATCAAGTTCTGAAAAATGCAGGGGTGGTGACTCTTACCCCATCTACATCTAATTTGCCTATTCGATCCATGAAGAAGGCAGATGTATCTTCGAGAATTACAATAGATTATTGTAATATTAATCAGCTGATTATTCTAAGTGAAGCTCCTCTGCCAGCTCTGGTTGTTCTGCTAAGCAAAGTAATACATTTCCTGGTATTTGTTATGAAGCTATTGATCTGGCAAATACCTTTTTCTTCATTCTTATCAATAAAGCAAATGATGCTTATGTCATAATTTAGTTCACAGAAATTGTGATCACCTTTTCCTTCCACAGATTTCATACTGGCCCATTACATTGATGATGTTATTCCAATTGGACCTTATAAGAAAGAAGTAGCAACCCCTCTCAATCTATTAGTAACACATTTGTGTGTCAGAGGGTAGGAAATAAATTTGTCAATTAGGGGTATTCTTTTTCATTGAAATTTCTAGGGGCCCATTGGTGCAGAGTATATCAAGAAATCTAAGATAAAATTATTTATTGTATACAGGCTCTTCTACAACCAAAAATGAGATACAACCCCTACTGGGCCTCTTTGAATTTTGGAGGCAACATATTTTTCATTTGTGTATTATTCAGGTCTATTTATTTCTAGGTAGAAATAAAGATTTAAGTATTGTCTATGTTTTCTATTTAAAGCCATGTACAAAGGTGAGGCCCTCAAGAGTAAATATATAACAAAAAGATTAAATGAAAGGTGGGGCAAAAGTAGGTTTACAGTTGTGAGTACACAAAACAGACTTTATTCTTGCATTATTGTTTATTGATTACTGTATTATTTTCCATACGAACAACATGGGTTTGCCAACCTGGAAATCACTGATGCTCTTTGAAAGTACGGTTTTGGTGTAGTGACAAAGGCTGAAGGCAAAATATGGTGGCAAATGAGAGAAATGCTTTTGAGAAATAAAGCTAAGAGATGCTTTCCAGATTCTTGACTCTAAGACTTTACCTCCCTTTATTTGAAATATCTTTGCAACTAATCTTGTATTTCCATGTAATTCACTTGTATTAAATTACTGCGGTTTTTAAATTTTACATTAACTTCTGTTGTCATAATTTGCATCTTTCCAGTAAATGAAAACAATTGTAACCAATTGATAAAAAAACAGGAGATAAATTAATTTACTAACTAGGAACCTCAACTGAATGTGTCCTAGAACTTCCTAATTAAATATTTTCTTAACATTTTTAAAATTTCATATCTACTTCTATTGAGTAAATTCAATCACAGAATGATATATAGTTATAATGCTCTATTTATTCCTGTTCTGTAAATTCTGTAGTAATATAATAATGTGGGAAATGACAGAACACTGAGTATAATAATGATCGAATTATAATAATGTCTTGGCTTCACCATGTGTTAAATACAATCTTAGGCATAAAACCTAAATTCTAAACTTCAATTTCTTTTTAATTGTGATATTCATAATGATAACTTATGTAAATCACAAGGTGAGACAAGAAGAAAATATCTAATAAGTTGTTTTTAACGTCAAGTGTCATACAAATAAAATTTTTTCATTAGCATCACTTTCTTCTTCATTCTCCAGTATATTATTTCAAAAGTATAATGTGTAGATTCCAGTAATATAAGTGTAGAATTAGAGGTAGATGTTGGTTTCACATTACACATGAAATTAAACTTCAGATTCAAATCTAAATGTAAAATAAAAATAGCAATACTTTGAGAAGACCTGCAATATGGAGCATTTTATTTCAAAGAACACCATCAAACATAACACATGATAAACAAACTGGGGGAGCATATGTTCAACGTCTAAGCACAAAGAGAACGGAAGCTGTTACACTGCAGAAGTTGTCCACCTTCTATTTCTTCTCTGTGAGGTGCTTAGCAAAGTTTAGGAACTTGACTTTTATGTTCCCATCCTTATTTCTGGTTTGAACTTCAGATTGGCCTTATCATCTTCTTTCTCATCAGTCACTCTTCACACTTTTTTCTTCTAAATTTTTCTGTTATTCTATGCCTTGTGAAAGTAGGAAGAATATCTTGATTTCAGAACAAAAGACTAGGCTTTAAAATCAAAACTAACGGAGGAGGAAGATGCCAACATGGTAGGAGGGAGCGTATTCCACTTCCCCCTACACACAGGAGAAAAACCTAGCCAATCTAAGGAGGAACAGAGCAAATAGCCAACAGTACCACAGCATATATGAAAATAAGAGACCAAAAACTGTAGCGGACACTGAAAAACCAGACGGTAAGGAGACCGATTCAGGACAGTAAGGTCCCAGAGGCCAGTGTGGGGACCAGGGTGGCTGCAGCCCCAGGCCCAGTGCCCACTGGGTCTGCCACAGGGTCCTTGGGAGAGACTTGGGTCAACTGCTCCCTCCCCTGCCAAACAAGGTTTGAGCAGCACCAGGAGAGACCTGGCTGCTTGAAGTAGCAGAGAGGGGAGTAAGAATTAAGTGGCAAACACACAGGGGCTGTGAACACCCATGGAGTCTATGGATGCTGGCTGGGGATAGTTGGGAGATGCGCAGTGATGGGCTCTGACCCCGATAGTCACCGGTGTGGCTGGAGAATTGGGCTGTGCCAGAGACCAGGCCATTGTATGGAGTGGCAGGATTGAGTAAGAGGAATTTCTCAAAAAGAAAAAGTGAAGAGAGAGACACTGGGGAATTCTCCTGTAGCAGCCACTCCGGCTAGCTCTCCACCCAGCCAGGCAGCAATCCCAAGGTTGAGCAGAAGGCCCTGCGTACCCCCATAGCATTGGGAAGGAAGGGTGCCCTCCCAAGCCCATGGGACCAAGGCAGCCTGGCGGAGCACACCCACACCCCAACCCACAGCGGTAACCCCGTCCCACACCCAAGGCAACAATTGTGGGAGGCTCCAGGCTGCATGGATTGGGAAGGAAGAAAAGCCATACCAATCGCCCCTCAGCCTGCTGCAGCTGGCAAGACCAGAAAAACCGGTTTGGCCCATTTGAAACCAATAATAGGCTCTTCACTTTTTGTTGTTGTTGTTTTTTAAGTAATTTTTTTATTTTTTAATTTTTACTATTTTTATCTTTGAATTCTTTTTTTCCTCTTTTTTCTTCTTTCTTGTTTTCTTCCTTCTTCCTTTCTTTCCAATTTCATCTCATCTTCCTTCCTTCTTCTGCTTTTATTTATATACTCACAAGTGAGACAAAAAACCTGGAACTTTGAAAAGACCAGAGTTGGACCCAAAGACAGGGCATCCCAACAGCTGTGACAGTGAGACAAATTTCACTTTGCTATTACAGAGAACCTGCAAGTTATTGCATATTTGTATTATTATTTTTCCCATTATTCTTACATCCTTTATTTTAATAGTATTTTTGTATTCCTCTTCTTTCTGTATATTATTCTTTGCTTGGATGGTTATATTGTATCATTTGACAGGTTTCCCCTGTTCTCTCTTTCATAGTGTATTGCTAATTTACTGTCCTTAACTTCACTTGTGTTCCATTAGAACACTACTCAAGGTCCTATACTCCCTATTCTTGTTATCTAGACCTCATAGATTCTGTCATATGATAGTTCTCTAATAATATTATAAATAATAGCTGTTCCATACAACTACAAATACTTCACAACACCCCTCCCAGATCTTAGCCCACTTCACGGTTTCCTGAACTCTATTACTGTGGTGGTTAACTCTATTCTCTCACACACTACACCTATTTACTATCCTTTACTCACCTTACCCAGAATCTGACCTCTCACAACCTCACTGTTTTCTAGATCCAACTCACAATCCTTCCCTCCTCAACAATAGTCTCATCTTCTTTCCAAACTTTCCAAAAAGTGGCTAGTTGGGTAGAAGATCACGATTACCACTATACATAGTCAAAGGATCTCTTATCTCTTCTCTACCAGCTGCTACTGTGAATATCATGGAATACTCTCTTGCCATCTTAAACTATTTTGTCTTCCCCCTCCAACTGATCACAAAAAAGAGTAGGTGGAAGCAGTGAACACCAGGATATCCACTAGAAGAGGAAACCCAACAACAAAGGAACCACCAACAGATAACAACAGAAGAAGGTGAAGGAGGGAGTGGAAACCACACAAATCTCAATCCAGGATTTCCAATCATGGAAATATAACTAAATAGTGGAGAAACTGCCTAGTATAAACAACTGAACAAGAGCAAGAAAGAATCCTCAAAACCTTGTACACACAAAAGAACCAGCTTCAACACAACCTGCTCTCAGCAGCAGAACACAATACAAGAGGCGATGGACAAAGTGACCCTCAGTTAACCAGCTGGTGGGAAGGACCCACCAAAGAAAGACCCAACAACAATCAAAACCCAAAGACAAACACAGAGCCAACTTAAATGACAGCCCAAGACCAGTGAGCTTGGGAGATCAAAGAGACTGTGCCACTGAATCTCACAGGCATTCTACCACAGAAGTTCACACCATGAACTAAGGGAGCCAGAACAGATCAATTTAAGAATCTGAGGCTAACAAGAAGAGTCTCACAAATACTGGGAAGACAAAGAAACAATTCCCAAATGAAAGGAAAGGAGGAAGCCTCAGAAAGAATGCTAAATGAAATAGAGGCAACTCAATTATCAGATATTGAGTTCAAAGCAATGATTATCAGGAAGCTCAATGAGCTCACAATGAATTACCAGAAACTACAGGGAAGCTACGATGAACTCACTGCAAACTATATCAGCATGAAAAAAAAAATAGAAACTATCAACAAGGTCCAAGAGGAGATGAAGAATACAGTTTCCAAGCTGAAGAACACAGTAGAAGGAATGAAAAGTGGAATTGATGAAGCAGAAGATGGGATCAGCAAGTTAGAGGACAAAATAGAAAAAAAACACCCAGAAAGAGCAAGAAAAGGAAAAGAGACTCGGAAAGAATGAAGAGGGATTAAGAGAAATGCAAGACAACATGAAACATAATAATATCCATATAGTAGGGATACCAGAAGGAGAAGAAGAAGAGCAAGGGATAGAAAACTTATTTGAAAAAGTAATGATGGAAAACTTCCCTAATTTGATGAGAGAAAAAGTCACACAAATCCAGGAAACACAGAGAGTCCCAATCAAGAGGAACGCAAAGAGGCCCACTTCAAGACACATCATAATTAAAATGGCAAACTTTCAAGACAAAGAGAGAATCTTAAAGGCAGCAAGGGAGAAACAGGAAGTAACATATAAGGGAGGCCCAATAAGGTTAGCAGCTGATTTCCCAATGGAAACACTCCAAGCCAGAAGAGAATGGCAAGAAATATTCCAAGTAATGAGATCCAGAGGCCTGCAACCAAGACTACTTTACCAGAAAGACTCTCAATCAAGATAGAAGGCCAAACAAGGAGCTTCACAAACAAAAGAAATCTAAAAGAATACATCTCCACCAAACCAGTTCTGCAAGAGATGCTAAAGGGACTGCTTTAAGGAAAGGGAGAGAGAGAGAGAGAGAGAGAGAGAGAGAGAGAGAGAGAGAGAGAGAGGAACACAGGTATGAAAATGGCAATGAATAAGTACCTATCAATAATAACCTTAAACGTAAATGGATTAAATGCTCCAATCAAAAGACATAGAATAGCTGAATGGATAGGAAAGCATGACTCATATGTATGCTGCCTACAAGAGACCCACCTCAGGACAAAAGACCTACACAGACTGAAACTGAAGGGTTGGAAACAAATTTTCCAAGCAAATGGACAGGGCAAAAAAGCTGGGGTAGCAATACTCATATCAGACAAAATAGACTTCAAAAGAAGGGCCATAAAGAGAGATCCAGAAGGTCATTTCATAATACTCAAGGGAAGAATCTACCAAGAAGACATAAACATTGTAAATATATATGCATCCATCATAGGAGCACCCAAATACATAAAGGAAATCTTAGAGGACTTCAAGAAAGATATTGACAGCAACACAATTATAGTAGGGGATTTCAACACCCCATTGTCAAAAATGGACAGATCTTCCAAACAAAATATCAACAAAGATATTGTAGCATTGAACAATACCCTAGATGAAATGGACTTAACTGATACATGTAGAGAGAGCCCTTCATCCCAAAGAAGCTAAATACACATTCTTTTCAAATGAACATGGAATTTTTTCAAAGATAGACCACTTGATAGGACACAAAACAAGTCTCAACAAATTCAAGAAAACTGAAATTATACCAAGCATTTTCTCCAACAACAAGGGACTGAAACTAGAAACCAACCTCAAGGGGAAAAACCCAAAACACTCAAAATCATGGAGATTGAATAGCATGCTATTAAACAATGAATGGATCAAGAATGAAATTAGGGATGGAATCAAAAAGTTTCTGGAAACAAATGAAAATGAACCCACAACAACCCAAAACTTATGGGACTCAGTGAAGGCATTCCTGAGAGGGAAGTTTATAGTGATACAGGCCTACCTAAAAGATATAGAAACATTTCAAACAAACAACCTAACCCTACACCTACAAGAACTTGAGGAACAACAACAAAGACAGCCCAAAGCGAGTAGAAGGAAGGAAATAACCAAGATCAGGTCAGAATTAAATGCCATAGAGACTAAAAGCATAATTCTAAAGATCAATGAATCCAGGAGCTGGTTTTTTAAAAAAGATAAACAAAATCAACAAGGCTTTAAGCAGGCACATCAAGAAAAAAAAGAGAGGACTCAAATAAACACAGTCAGAAATGAAAGAGGAGAGATTACAACTGACACCACAGAAATACAAAGGATCGTAAGAAATTACTACGAAGAACTGTATGCCAAGAAATTTGAAAACCTAGGTGAAGTGGACAAAGTTCTAGAAAAATATAATCTTCCAAAACTCAATGAAGAAGAAGCAGAAAGCCTGAACAGACCAATAACAGCTGATGAAATTGAAGCAGTAATCAAAAAAACTCCCGACACACAAAAGCCCTGGACCAGATGTTTTCACAGAAGAATTCTACAAAGCATTTAAGGAAGAGCTAACCCCTATCCTTCACAGACTATTCCAAAAAATCCAAAATGATGGAAGACTCCCAAACTCTTTTTATGAAGCCAGCATCATCCTAATCCCAAAACCAGATAAAGACACAACAAAGAAAGAAAACTTCAGGCCAATATCACTGATGAACATAGACGCTAAAATCCTTAATAAAATATTGGCAAACGGCATCCAACAATACATTAAAAAGATCATACACCATGACCAAGTGGGATTCATCCAAAGGATGCAAGGATGGTTCAACACTCGCAAATCAGTATATGTAATACATCATATAAACAAAAGCAAAGACAAAAATCACATGATCATATCAATAGATGCGGAAAAAGCTTTTGATAAAGTACAACACCCATTTACGATGAAAACACTCAGCAAAGTGGGAATAGAGGGAGCATTCCTCAAAATAATAAAGGCCATATATGAGAGACCTACAGCCAACATCATACTCAATGGGCAAAAACTGAAATCTTTCCCACTAAGATCCGGAACAAGACAAGGCTGTCCACTTTCACCACTTCTATTCAATATAGTATTGGAAGTCTTAGCCACAGCAATTAGATAAGAAAAGGAAATAAAAGGCATCCAAATTGGAAAGGAGGAAACAAAACTATCATTGTTTGCAGATGACATGATAGCATACATGGAAAATCCTATAGACTCAGCCAAAAAGCTGCTCAACATAATGAATTTGGCCAAACAGCCAGATACAAAGTCAATATCCAGAAATCAAAGGCATTTTTTGTATACCAACAGTGAAACAGCAGAAACAGAAATCAAGAAAAAAAATCCCATTTGATATAGCAAAAAGAAAAATAAAATACCTAGGAATAAACCTAACCAAGGAGGTAAAAGACCTGTATGCGGAAAACTACACAACACTGAAGAAAGAAATCAAGGAAGACACAAACGAATGGAAGCATAGACCGTGTTCATGGATTGGAAGAATTAATATCATCAAAATGTCCATACTACCCAAAGCAATTTACAGATTCAATGCAATACCTATTAAAGTACCAATGGCATATTTCACAGACATAGAACAAACACTTCAAAAATTTATAAATGACCCCAAATAGCTGCAGCAATTTTGAGAAAGAAGAGCAAAGTAGAAGGGATCACAATACCTGATACCAAACTGTATTACAAAGCCACTGTAATCAAAACAGCCTGGTACTGGCACAAAAACAGGCACATGGACCAGTGGAACAGAGCAGAGAGCCCAGAAATAAACCCAAGTCTCTACAGTCAATTAATATTCGACAAAGGGGGCAGCAACATAAAATGGAGCAAAAATAGCCTCTTTAACAAGTGGTGCTGGGAGAACTGGACAGCTATATGCAAAAAAAATGAAATTAGAGCACCAACTTACACCATACACAAAAATAAATTCAAGGTGGATAAAAGATTTAAATATAAGCCGTGACACCATTAAAATCCTAGAGGATAACATAGGCAGGAAAATCTCAGTTCACGCAGCAACATTTTTACTGATATGTCCCCTAAAGCAAGGGACATAAAAGAAAGAATAAACAAATGGGATCTCATCAAAATAAAAAGCTTCTTCACAGCTAAACAAAACAGTATTAAAATAAAGAGAACCAACTGTATGGGAAACCATATTTGCCAATGATACCTCAGACAAGGGATTAATCTCCAAAATATATAAAGAACTTACACGACTCTACTCTAAGAAGACAAGCAACCCAATTAAAAAATGGGCAAAGGATTTGAACAGACACTTCTCCAAGGAGGACATACAGAGGATCCAGAGACACATGAAAAGATGCTCGATATCGATAGCTATCAGAGAGATGCAAATTAAAACTACAATGAGATACCACTTGACACCAGTCAGAATGGCCTTCATAAACAAAGCAACAAACAACAAGTGTTGGAGAGGTTGTGGAGAAAAGGGGACCTTAGTGCACTGTTGGTGGCATTGCAGACTGGTACAACCACCATGGAAAACAATATGGAATTTTCTAAGAAAACTAAAAATCGAACTGCCTTTTGACCCGACAATTCCACTGCTGGGATTATACCCTAAGAATGCTGAAACACCAATCCAAAAGAACCTATGCACCCCAATGTTCATAGCAGCACAATTTACAATAGCCAAGTGCTGGAAGCAACCTAGGTGCCCATCAGTTAATGAATGGATCAAAAAACTGTGGTACATTTACACAATGGAATTCTATGCAGCAGAAAGAAGGAAGGAGCTCCTACCCTTTGCGACAGCATGGATGGAATTGGAGAGCATCATGCTAAGTGAAATAAGCCAGGTAGTGAAAGAAAAATACCATATGATCTCACCTTTAACAGGAACCTAATCAACAAAACAAACAAACAAGCATAATATAAACAAAGACACTGAATTTGAGAACAGTCTGACAGTGACCAGAGGGGAGAGGGGAGGGAATTTCAGGGGAAAAGGGAAACGGTTTAGAGCAACAAGTATAAAGGACACATGGACAAAAACTATGGGGGGTGGAAATGGGAGGGAGGTGGGGAGGGCTGGGGCGGTGGGCTGGGGGGGAGTAAAAGACAGAAAACTGTATAATATTAACAATTAAAAAATACTGACTAAAAAATAATAAAAAATTAAAAAAAAAGATTATGGAGGGGCCTTAGGTATCGACAAAAATAAAAATTTTAGATTATGACCAAAAGGGTTAGCAGAATAGGTAAGAAAACATGCAAGATCACTGGAGGTCAAGGAAATGAGTATCTAGAATGTTGGAAGGATCACTAAATATTAGGAGAGTACTAGTGCTAAAGATATTTACAGTGAGCTGAAATCTTCAAGGAATCAGGAACATGGTCAGGGTTGGAAGATGACTGAAATAGTAAGTGTTGTGTCATGGTTGTAGTAGTCTGCAGTCAAGAGAGTCAACACTAGACATTTTTTTAAAAATTATTTTATTGTTGTTTAATTACCGTTGTCTGCATTTTCCCCTCACCACTCCTCCCCTCACAGCCAAACTCACCTCCTTTCCTTGCTTCCACCCTCCCCCTTGGTTTTGGCCATGTGTCCTTTATAGTAGTTCCTGAAAACTCTCCCCACCCCCATGGGCCCCTCCCCCTTCCCCTCTGGCTATTGCTCGATTGTTCTTAATTTCAATGTCTCTAGTTATATTTTGTTTGCTTTTTTCTTTTGTTGATTATGTACCATTTAAAAACACTAGAAACTTTTAGAGATGGAGGGAGGAAAGATGTTCTGGAAATTGTAAACAAGAGCAAAAGAACTTTCGGGCCTAGTTGTACGAGGAATGTGGGAAACAAAGCCACCAACAAACACTTGTGATATCTGCAGAAAACCTAACAGAGAAGTAGATTTCAATTAAAGCAAGAAGGTAGAAGAGATGTTCAGTGCATATTTGAGTTTATTCAGATTTTGGTGGTGAATGTGAACAGCTTTCAGATGACAAAAAAGCTAGATTTTTAGATGTCCACAAGGTTTTCAGAGTCAGAATAGATGTTCAGAGCCATATACATACACATTGCAAACTGTAGGGAAGCCACTACAGAATTTTAAAAAGAGGTATAATAGATATTCTAAGAAAGGAGATAAACAAAATTATATAAAATGCTCAAATAGAACCAGAGAAGGCAAGGGAGAAAGGGAAGGAATGGGGGGCGGGGAGAGAGAGAGAATAACCCACCTAGTTCAAAGAGTAGAAAAAGATGTAAGCATGGCACATATTAATTCAACTACATCAACAAACACTTTAAATGTGAATGGTCTAAGTACACCAATTAAAAAAGCCAGAGCTTTTCAGAATGGATTAAAAAAAGATGTAACTATATGTTGTCTACAAAAAAAAAACCACTTTAATTGTAAAGACACAGGTTATATGTAAAGGGTGGAGAAAGATGCATCATTCTAACATCAATCAAAATAAAGCAGGAGTAGCTATATTAATTTCAGGTAAAGCAGACTTAAGAACAAGAAAAATTATCAGGTATAAAGGAGGGTATTACGTAATGATAAAGTGGTCAATTCTCTAATATGTATAATAATTTAAAAGTGTTTGTACCTATCAATGTAACATCAAATTATGAGAAGCAAAAACTGGTAGAACTAAGAGGAGAAATATTTTAGCATCCTAAAGGTGAAATGAATTTCTTATTATTCATAACAAGTTCGTTCCAACCAATTGCCTGAGTTCAGGTTAATAATATGACTTTTGGACATCTCCTAAGAGGGTAGAGGCTGGTTGCCAGCAACTATGGCAAGGGGACATTGAGACTATCAATACTGAAAGTGTGTGAGGACTATCTGAGAGTTTCGACTTGAGTGAGGTGACTCCTTCCTAACCTAAAAACTCTCTGAAGACCCTTTTGATATTTGCTCCTACTGTGGCCAAGGTGGCTCCTTCATCGGTAGTGGTGTTTAAACCAAGCAGAGGTCTCAAGAGTGATGTAACCTTTGGAGCATCTCAGCTTGCCTACTAACACTGGCGTCTTTGTTACCTTGCAACATGTTCTAGCTACAAAACTTGTGCTTTGTGCTGGAAGCTGCAAGTCAGCTCTTGATTAGTCACCAACTCTCTCAAGTGTGCCTCCTCCTCGAACAAAAAGGCACTTCTCATGTTAAAATTTTTACTTTATTCTTCTCATCTCCCCTTACCTAAAACAATAGTGTGATTAATCTGTGATCGGTTTGCTGTGTGTTATTTCTTTATTTGGCTTATTCAGAGATATTACCCTGTATGTTTTGGCTTATAAAATTATTGTATTTCTCACAGTGAACCTGTGCTAAATACATTGCTGGCAGGCAAAATCAATTTCTGGAGCCTAATTTTGCTGCCTCCACAAAACAAAACCAAAAGGTCACACTGATTCTCTTAGGGGCTAGAGTGAAAATATGCTTCTTACCACCAGACACTAAAATCTTATTCCTGATGGACATTTGGACAGGCTATTGACTCTGCATCATGTAATTTCTTTAGCTGCATTAAAAAAAATGATATCAAGCATACCACTGAAAATATTCAAGCACCCTAACAGGAAGTAATAGTGAAAGAAGGATGACAGGAACTTTTACCACACTTGCAGGTAAGAATCTAAATACAATTAAAGAAGGGATAGCTAACTGGAGAAATGGTGACACTGCCATTATTTCAGAGTCTTGGTATGCATTCGGAGGACCTTTCTGAAGGAAATGTACTGACATGAATAAGAAAGGTAGTTGCAATGAAGAAGACTAAGACACCCAAAGGAAATGATGCCAGCCAAAAACATCAAATGAAACGAACTGTTGAAAATATTTCATGTCTTTAAGACCACAGAGGATAAAAATGTTAAAAGCTGATCTTAACCTAGAAAAGAGGCAATGGCAATTCGCTAAGGCACGGAAAAGATATTCAATCTGCCTAGTAAGTTGGACCACAGAAGAAGAAGTTGCACCATTGTTCATGCTACTCTTAAAAAAATAAAATAAACCACTTTAATTCTCAGTGTTTCCAATATTACAAATTCTAATGAACTAAGTAATATTAATTTCACTATTTTTATTTTCATATTTACTTATAATCAAAAGTAATAGAGTTTAATGTCTTGAGAAAAAAATTTTAAGGTCACAAAACAAATTTTTTCCCTCTGTTTCTGAGATTTTTTTTTGCATAGTTTCAGCTTACATGTGATATTTATATTTTATAATATTATAATAAGCTATAAATTTGTGTTTACTTAGGACTAAAAATGTGGTATATCTACTTTGTTTTCACAAATGTTAACTACTAGAATCATTATATTTTCCAATTGTTTCATTTCCATCGAATACTTCCATACTTCACTGTTTCAGCACTTGATACATTTAAAAAGGCGCCAAACCTGTAAGAAAAAATAAATAAAAATGAGTTATTTGCTTTACTTGTTTTTTAAAAAGAGACAATTAATTCACAGATCCAATCCATTATATCCAAAACTTATTATTCTTTCCTTGATAAAAGAGGAGAAAGTGACAATAGCTGTGGTGATCCTCTATCCTCCTGTGAGAATTCACAGGGGCCCTCAACTGTCTAGGATCCCAAGCTGCCCTCTCGGCCTTGTGTTTCCAGTTTCACCTAGGAAGTCACTGAGTAACCTCGGCTTGCCCAGGACACTTCTGATTTATGCCCAGTGTCTTGATGTAACTATTAACAGTACCTCCTCTCACTCTCAAAAGTGTTCTAGTTCAGACAGTAAGTCATATGGTTACCCTGATTATAACTCTCTTAAAGTGCTTGCATAACCTTCATTTAATGAAGTATGTAAACATATTATTTTATACAACATGTAAAGTAGTAGAATCAAAGCAGTGTTGTCTTGGCTCCACAGGGACACTTTATTTTATATCATACAAGGTATTACCCTTGACTGTGATTTGATTTTGTGTTTATACTTTAGTGCCTTAGAAAATCAAGGGACAGTAGTGTGAAAGGAAAGGCAGAGAGATATAGCCAAGCTTCTGAATTTCGATTTCCTACGTTCTTAATTCCAAGGGACTCCTTTTACATAGGTGATTGTCAGAGAAACATATTCAAAATTAGCATACCAGGCATTCCTTCATTATTGACAAGATAGAAGGGGCAGATTAACTCACAGGTCAAATTATACAGTTTTGAAACATCATCTGCCATCTTGTTTCATCTTGATGCATGTACAATTCAGATCCTTCCAGGACACAGGTGATGGAAGACATGTGATGAACAGCTAAATACAAAAGAATCATCAATTGCTGCTCCTTTACACCGCTGGGAGCTAATTCAAGTACAACAGAACTAGGTTCAGGTCATCAAAATTCCACTCAACAATCATTTCACTTATTCTTGGTTCCTTGTCCCCTTTCCCTTAGCGAAATTTTAAAACCTTCTTTATTTTCAGGTATCCTATTTAACATCACTATGCTCTTAACAGTCATCAGATGATAGGCAAAAGCAGACAGTATCAGATGAGCTAAGCTCCTAGTCCCCCTAATACCGCCGTATCTACACACCTGTAGGGGTTCTAATTTTTCTTTTCTGCATTCACTGTAGAATGGTTCCCATTCACTCAGGACTAGACTATGCAATGAGTACCCCCACAAATTTCCAACTTACTACCTCTCTCCTACTCTTTCAATCTTTCTCACTTCCTTGGGACCTACCCTGAAGTAAGTAATAATGTCTTTAAAACTCTCCTGTTCTCATGGATTTTCTTTAGTGATATAAAACATGACTTCTTTTCCATCAACTTCAAAGAGAAAATCTGGAAAGAGAAAATCTGGAGTTTAAGCTTTATTTTATTGATTCTTCCTCATTCAGATTTTAAGCCATCTCTATTATCTCTGAACACTATACTTTTCATTTTAATATGTGAAAGACCATAATTGCAATAAAATAACCACTGGCATGATTCTTGACTTATTGTTTTGATTCACCTTAGATAAAAGCTTCTGTAAAATGTATAAAGGCAGGGCTTATTATAACATCCCCAGAACTTAGCCTATGTTGCAGACCTTAGTAAACACAAAGGATATTTTTTTGAAAATAATAAAATGTGATCAATATTTAACCCCCATTATTTTATTTATAACGCTCTTGCCTGAGTCATCTTTTAATTGTTAACTAACACTTGATTTTGAGGCATACGTTGGGCTTCAAAAATAAGCAGACTACAATTTGAGCCTGAATTCTGGTGCTTATTACTCATGTGACCTTAAGAAATTTATTTATTCTCTATGAACTTCAATTTCCTGATCTGAAATTTAGGGATAATGATAAGTATATCATAGACTGTTTTAAGATTAAATAAAATATGAGATAGAAAGGCCCTTTCTAGTCTGTGGCTCATTACAGGCATATAATACATAGTATTTGTCATCACTTGTGCATTATTTAACATTTTTAGGTGTTTTCACTGTTGTTTACATTATTCCTGAAACTCCTTTTTTTTTAATCAGCTTCCATGTTCTTTCTCCCTTTTTCATTAGTCACTTATTCTTAAATACTTGTGCTAGTTTCCTATTTATCTGACCCACATATAGTGCAGATATGTAGGTTTTTATCCTGTGGCTTCTCCTTTTCTCAATTTACCAAGCCATTTTGGATAATTTTTAATTAACCAAAGCTCTTCCTTACCAAGCTAAACTTCCCCTTGATGATGAGGACTCATCTGTTATTCCCAAAGAATTGGTAATCATTGATAAATGTTTGATAAGTAATTAATGTTTAATAAAATCATGGGTGGATACTTTTTTTTAAAATTTCTCCATTACTGTCATCTCCCATTCACCTCCAAGCTTGCATTTATGTTCATGTGATTCTCACAAGTACCATAAATTTGACACATTAATGTTTACATTCAATATCAGTTCCAAAGATAAAAATACTACACATATACTTGATAATTTTTTCTTTTTATTTCTTTTTTATTTATTGTTGTTCAGTTCCAGTTGTCCCACCTTTCTCCCCATTGCTATCCCCTACCTCATAACCCCCTACTCCAACAGTCAATCCCTGCCCTTGCATTGTCCTTGTCCATGGGTCCTTTATACACAGGAGGTTTGCTTCTAGTTTCAAACCAGTGTGATCTAAGAAGATGCTTGATATGCCTTCAATTTTCTTGAATTTGTTGGGGCTTGTCCTCCCACATGGTCTAACTTTGACACCATTCTATGTGCATTTGAAAAGAATGTATATTTTGCTTCTTTGGGGTGAAATTCTCTCTCTCTCTCTCTCTCTCTCTCTCTCTCTCTCTCTCTCTCTCTCTCTCTCTCTCTCCGCCCCACCCCCCCACAGATACACACATAAGTTAAGTCTGTTTGATCTAGAGTATGGTTCAATGCCACAGTATCCTTGTTGATTCTTTATTTGGGAGGTCTATCCATTGTTAATGGTAGGATGTCAAAATCCCCTATGATGACTGTGTTGGTGTCAATCTTTTTGAAGTCCTCCAAGATTTTCCTTATTTATTTAGGTGTTCCTGTGTTTAGGTGCACTTATATTTATAAAGGTTATATCCACTTGGACTACTCCCTTAGGTATTACATAGTGATCTTCTTTTTCTCTTGTTATGGCTTTTGTTTTGAAGTCTATTTTGTCTCATATAAAAACTGGTAGCCCAGCTTTTCTTCATGTCCTTTTGCTTGGAATATTTTTTTCATCTGTTCGCTTTCAGTCTGTATAGAACTTTTGTTCTGAGGTGGGTTTCCTGTAAACAACATATATGTAGATCATGTTTCCTTATCCATTCAGCTATCTTATGTCTTTTGATTGGAGCATTTGATCCATTTACATTTTAGATTATTATCGATAAGTACTTACTCATTCTCATTTCCCCCTTCATACCTATGTTCCCCTCTTTCTCTCTCTTTTTCTTCATCTTCCTAAAGCAGTCTCTTTAGCATCTCTTGCATGGCTGTTTGGTGGAGATATAACCTTTAGCTTTTTTTTTTTTTTTTTTTTTTTTTGTCTAGGAAACTCCTTACTTCACTTTGCACTTTAATTGAGAGCCTTATTAGGTAGAGTAGTCTTGGTTGCAAGCCTTTGCTTTTCATTACTTGGAATATTTCTTGTCATTCCCTTCTGGCTTTTAGCGTTTTCTGTTGAGAAATCAGCTGCTAGCCTTATCAGGGCTCCCTTCACAGCTGTTTCTCCCTTGCTGCCTGTAAGATTGTCTCTTTATCTTTAAATTTTGCCATTTTAATTATGACATGTCTTGGAGTGAGCCTATTTGGGTTCATCTTGATTGGACTCTCTGATTCCTAGACTTGTGTGACTTTTCCCTCATTCAGTTAGGGAAGTGTTCTGTCATTATCTTTTCAAACAGGTTTTCCATCCCTTACTCCTCTTCTCCTACTAGTATCTCAATGATGGGAATATTATTATGTTCCATGTTGCCCTGCAGCTCCCTTAAACTATCTTTTTTCTTTCTGCATCTTTTTTTCATTTTGTTGCTCTGTCTGGGTGTCTTTTTCTACCTTGACTTCCAACTCACTGATTTGATCCTCTGCTTCATCTAGCTTGTTTTTAATTCCTTCTATTGTATTCTTCATTTTGGATACTATATTCTTCGTTTTCCCCTGGCTTTTATTCACAGTTTCTATGTCCTTTTTCATGCTGATCTAGTTCCCAGTAAGTTCCTCGTAGCTTCCATCGAGTTCCTTGTAGTTCTCACTGTGCTCCTTGAGCATCTTTATAACCATTATTTTGAACTCTGTGTCTGAAGATTGTTTGCCTCAATTTCATTTAACACTCTTTCTGGGGATTCCTCCTTTCCTTCTGATTGGGGGTTGTTTCTTTGCCTCCCCATTTTAGCTGACTCTTTTTCTTTGTTTCTGTCCATTGGATTAGATTGATCTGCTTTGACTCCCTGTCTTCATAGTGTGGCCTTCTGTGGTAGTAGACCTGTGGGACTAAGTGATGCAGTCTCCTTGATCCTCTGAGCTGGATGCTCTAAGGATGCCCTTTATGTTGTTCATGTGGGTTCCCTTGTACTTGGGTTTTGGCTGTTGATGGGTCATTCTTTGGTGGGTTTTTTCCACTCCCTGGCTGACTGAGAATCAAACCACCCACCACATCTTATTTGCTGTTGTATAGGTACAGATGGTACAGTGTGTTATCTATACTTCTTGGCTTCAAAAATTCATATTAGTTGAGATTCTGTTGATTGTTCAGGTCACTTGTCAAATGATCAGCCAAAAATCTGTGCTGGTGGCACAAGCAGTTGGGCTCAGCTCCCACCCACTCATCCACCATCTTCTAAATCCTATCTTTTAATTTTTCTCAATTTCTTAACTACTTTTTAATTTTTTTCTCTGATTGAGATGTTTCTATCATTAATAAATTATCAAAATAATATGTTAAACCAATGAAAAGTCTTTCCTTTAACATTCTAAGTACTCGTTTTCTTATAGAAAGAAGATAATAATTTTTTTTAAATCAAACATTTGAAGAAACTTTGTATATACTTCAGCTAGGTTTAAAGTGTTCTCAGTATCACAAATGGATACACAATAATGAATAAGACACATTTTCTATCTTTAAGAAGCTAAAATCTAGCAGAACACATTCAAAGCTATTGACTAAAAATATAATGATGAAAGAGAAAGCCCCAAACTGACAACAGTATTTGCAAAGAAGGAAAAAAGTTGACACTTGAAAATTGAATTGGTTTAATCAAGTTCAAAAGGAACAAAATAATAAGTCAGGTAATAAAATCATAAAGGGTAAAAATCACAGAGACATGAAACTCATTCAAGTTAATGATGATAACAAGATCTGTTGGGTTGGAGCATGTTATTACAGCAAATTAAACAATTAGATATTGCTGGATAGTAAGGGTTTGAGCATTCCACAGTTAAGAATTTGGCTTTTTTTTCACTCAAATAGTAATAAAAACAATAACAGCAAAATAATCATGAACATTGCAGTGACTTTATCTGATTTCTTTGTATTTTAACTTTAATAACACTAAGTAGGACTGCAACATGCAAAATTAAGATAAATTATTTATATGATTGTACTGAATGGACCATAGTCAAAACTGTAATTTTTCATCAGTGTACAATCACTATAAGAAGGAGAATTCCATGATTTAGTTTTTATCAACTGTCTATTAGTATATGCCTCAAAGGTAGTTATAGGAGACAAGAAATACCAAAGGTGTGTGTATATATATAAATATACACACACCTTTGTGTATATATATTTAGTATATATTTATGTATATAAATATATATATTTAGTATATATATTTTAATATAAATATATATTTAGTATATATATATTTTAGTATAAAATACTAAAGTATTTAGTATTTATATATATATATTTAGTATATATATATTTTTCAAAAACTTACCTGTTATGATATGTGTAATGGACTGGTTACCCTAATAATTATATATTCTTGCTATTTGAACCTGTGATATAGGAATTCTCCAATGACTCCCCACAGAGGGAGGGATCACTCATAAAAGGCATAAAGGCCATTTATTAGTAACAGCCAAGGATTAATATTTGTCTTACCTGTACCTTAACAATACCAAACTATTTCTGTGGACAGACTACAAATCATAACACAGACCTGCGTTCTATTCCCAAACATCTCACTGTCACATCTCAGGGAGGAGGAACTCCTTTTGTTCTTGTTCTGACATTCGCATGCCTTCGAGCATGAGCAACAGCTGAAGTCTGAAAAGCAAACAAGGAAAGGCTTTGACACTGGCACACACATATGCATAATACGTATGCAGAGATATACAATCAGTAAGCATATATATCAGAATTTCCAAACATCTGCATTATATATTGAAATGATTAACAAAGCTTATATATTAAATGAGATGATTATTTAACGTATGAGAGAAGGAAGAGAATATGATATGAAGTTAAATGGGATATGGATCTGAAACAATCTAAGATAGAAGAATCATAGATACAGAGGAAGAAAAATGATGAAGAGATAGTTCAAAGCACTCAGAAAAAACTTCAGTGTGTTTGGATTGTTGCAACAAGACCCTAGTCCATCTCTATTATGCTAAATTTCCTACAGAAACCTCATCACTTTGCTTTTTCCAGTGATGTTGCATTAAATTATTTAGTGTTCTGCCATTGCTTCAGGTTAAACTTCAAACCTTCCACATTATTTCCATAAACCTTAATGACATTCTAATTTTATTCTTTATCAGTCCACATATATTTTGAATACCTTGAGCTTTTCCTGAGAGTGTCAGGCTATTGCCCATTGCTTTTATTTAATATGCTTTCACTCCCAGCATTGAATATTGTATCCTCATCCAGTCTTGACTATCCCCTCCAACTATATATTTTTTGCATTATATATGATTATGTGCATTTCTTACACTGAGTTATAGTTATCTGTTTACTCCTCTGCTTTTCCTTGAGGATCATATCATAAGATCCTCAAGATGAAGAATTGTTAAACTGTTTTGCTGAAAACTGTATATTATCAGGGTCTCTTCCCAACTGCTTGACAATTTTTTTTATAATGAAAGAAGGTAAGAAAGGAAAGAGTAAAGAATGAAAGGAAGACAAATTAGTGAGAGGGTATAGGATTTTCAGCAGAGGAAATGATGTGGTTCCTCTCTGAAGAAACTGAGCAATCTAGCAAAGCCTAAGTTTATACTATGATTATTAGTGCCACACTTTATAACCATCTTCATTTGGGAAGTTTTCTGTTCATATATTCCACCCTGGTTTCCACTCTGAAAATATCCAGGTAGATTTTTCATCTCCAGAGAAATCTAACAGAAAACCTATCCTGTTTTAATAGCAATAGTGTCAACCCAAACTATTCATTCCTTTCTTTCTTAAATGTGAACAGAGAAACAAGAACTATAACATATATTAAAGCACCAACACATAAGAGAGAATTCCCATTATAAAAGAAAAAGAAAAAAAAATCCATCCCTACCCCCTGAAAATTTTAGGAAAGACAAGAGTCATATTTTAAGTGACTCTTCTAATTAACATACTTACATGATTCCAAAAGTAAGAACAAGATGCTACAAAAAACAGCTCTCAAGAATCACATAAGATTTTATCAGGTTAAAAAATATGATTGTCAAAATAATAATCAATATAAAGATTGATAAATAAAGTTTAGAAAATCTCCCACAGTCTAAAACCAAAAAGAGATGACAATTTGCAAATTTTAACATTTGAGGCAAAGAAAACAAAAGAAGAAACAAAGTAGAAAACATAAGCTTATTAGTAATCACACATATTTTCCCTAAATTTGGCATAAAGTTTCAGATTGTGAAGGCCCACAAAGTGCACCCCAAATAAATGATTAAAAAATACCCATACCCAGAACATCCTAAAATGTCAACTCCTAAAAAATGAAGAAAGTATTTAAAAGCTAAAATCAGGTCATTTTTAAGGAATGAAAATCACACTGGAAACAGACTTATTAAAAACATTATTTGCTAGAGACAACGAAGCAATCCTTACAATATCCACAAAGAAATTAATTTTTCACCTTCAAATTTATATCTAGCCAAAATAAAGACCTTCTCAGACATGCAAATATACAGAACGTTTATTCCCTATATACCCAACAAAATTCCATTAAAATGGGAATTGAAATTAAGGGAAAAAGAAGAAAGAAGGGATTTAAGAGAACTGAATTTAATGAGAGAGAGAAGGAAATCAGTTTGATAAAAGTAATGGTTAAATAACATATAAAGAAACTTAGTCAAGAAAGACAAAAAGTGTTTTTTATAAAAGAACTTATAAATGACTAACACATTTCCATGTTTTTTTAAATTTCAGAACTATTTCAAGATTTTGAACCCAGTGAAAAGGCTGGAGAAAATTAGAGAACCCTAAATTATTGATGAGACTATATGTAACAGATAGATGATTTCACTCACCATTGTCCTTCTGCTTTAATCTCTCGTGGCATTTTGAGGTACACTCTTTTAACTCTTTTAATGTGTTTTCTAACATATTTTTGAAAGAAATGTGCTCACTTGAGATATTTTTATACATATCCAGGTATAATGTTATATTTTTCTCCACCTGTTCTGTTATGCTTTGTTGCTTGTCATATGCTGTTCCACTACTGAAGAAGAGTTTTTGGTAATCTATAATTCATGGCAAGAGATTAGACTTTAACACAAGACTTTGCAATAAATTATATTAATATCATAGTAGTTATTGAACAGTTTAATAGAAAACATATTAAAAGACAGCTACATGCATGTAGAACACCAACATTACATACTTTTAAGAGTAAAATTAATTGAGATAAAAATTATTTAAGTTACTCAATGGTGCACTAGTTCCTTGTTTAAGGAAATGCCCAAATAAGTTTAGATGCAAAATGGAAAAAATCTACATGAAGCAGAAATTTCAAAATAAAAGGCAGTGCAATTCAGTATATTATCGAGCCCATGTGTTGTGAATTTGAGTTTTTTGAAAAGTTATAACCATAATTTAAGGAGAGTTTGTAAGCACATGCCTCAGAATTAAAGATGAAATTCAAAAGACAGGGACCATGTCTCTAAGAACTTCAGAAGATTCATCCTTGGTTGATGTGGCTCAGTGGATTGAGCACTGGCCTGAGAACCAAAGGGTCACCACTTTAATTCCCAGTCAGGGCACATGCCTGGGTTGCAGGACAGGTCCCATGTAGGGGACACTCAAGAGGCAACCACCCATTGATGTTTCTCTCCCACTCTCCCTCCCTTCCCCTTTCTCTAAAAATAAACAAAATCTTAAAAAAAGAACTTCAAGATCCAAAAAATTTCATAAACTATCCATTCTGTGAATTATTACAACATAACCCGGCTTTCCTTGATAGATAAATGTTAGGTAGCTGGCAGTCCTGCAAATTAATGGAAACATTAATTTTTAATCTAAGTTCTGTAAAGATTGAATGAGATAAAAATCACCAAGATGAGCATTCAAGAAATGTTAGCAATTACAGTGATAATTACTTTCTATTTCCTCAGGATGCCTTTCTACTTATTGTTGTATGAAGGAATGAATGGGGAAGGGCACTTCACACCAGCATCCAGGCTTGGGCAGATACACGCCCAAATATGGAGTGTTTAAAAAAGTATTTTAATTCTCAAATAAATAATTAATGGATATTTAAAGAAGCAACTTATGGCAGGGATTGGGGAAGTATTCAAGGAAAAAAAAAAAGAATATGATCAATGTACCAAAAGATAGAAACATGAAAGGCAAAAGGGTATTAAAACTATAAAGTGTAAAATAAAATGATATATATGGTCAAAGATTTTCCATTGATCATTTATTAATCATACAGAATTTAAAAAGTACTTTGGACACTCTGAACTGGAAATTGAGAAACAAGGTACCCACAGGTTATGGTTAGGCTAAAGATTAAGTGAGACTGTGTGTGAAGAGCTTGAGAAAACATTAGTACTTAAAATATTAAGTAACATAATATCAGAATAATGTGATGTGCATGATAAAATGGAGGAATAGCTTCAGAGAAGAGGGGAAACTTACCCATTAATATCAGGGTTCCCAGTCCAGCCATCACTGCCAAGTTCAGCATCAGCACAATGAAAGCCACAAGGCCCCACACTTTCCACGGATTAGAATGTCCTATGAGGAAGCACAAATTCAGAAGAATGAGATGAAAACCACTCTTTATGCTACTCTCTCCTTCCCTAACCTCCTCTGCACCTCAGTGAATAGGACCATTTAACTCTATTTTAATGAAAAAATAATAATTTGCAAAGTCAAGCAGTCCTCATTTATGTGAAGTCTCTAGATTCAACTCCAACACTAAAAACACAATTTCACGTAAATGTGATAATAGTCATATTCTGAGTATTTTTATGGACACTGTCTGGTTTATAATTTATCAGCCTTCCCCCGACCCCATCTTCCTGATCTTGCTTTCCTTGGTCTATCTTCCATCTCCATACAATCAGTGTTGACCAGCTGCAGGATATTCTTCCTTACTTTTCCACACTAGTATTGAAATGTATTACTTAATCCAATTTCCTACCCATTCTCTGATGATTGATCTTTTCGGGCATTCTCTTTAATATCAGCTTCCTAGGAAATCATCTATTTCCTTTAGATTTTCGAATTTGTTGCCATAAATTTGCATAGACTATAGTCATATGTATTTATTCTCTCCCAGTTGATGGCTGTATTTTAAAACTATTCCTAATATCTGATAATTTTGCTTTTGTCATTTTTCCTTAATTTGGTATTGGGTTCCTTTAAATGAAATCAGTCTTCAGATTATATTCTGTCTTCAAAATTATTCTATCTTTAACTTAAACTTTTAAATTCATTGATTCTCTCTTAACTTATTTTACTTTTATTTAAATATGTATTAATACTCTCCAGGTCCATCCAGAAAAGTATGTAAGTGAATTAAGCCAGTCAGTGAAAGAAAAATACCACACATTTTACTTATACATGGAATCTAATGAACGCAATATGCTAACAAACAAAATAGCAACAGGAAGGAGGGGGATGGGAGGAGGATGGGATGAAAGATGGTGAAGGGATTAACCAAAGAACATCTATGCACATCCCATGGACACGGACAACAGTGTGGGGATTGCAAATGGGCAAAGGGAGAGAAAGTGGGAATTATGACAGTATAAACAATAAAAATAAAATTAAAAATATACAATATATATAAATATAAGTAAAAAAATTTATTAAGTTTGGCTATTCTTTCTTCTCTGATAATGAAATATTTGAGGTGATAAATCTTTCTCTTTGATAGCTTTAGCTGTTTTCAAAGAGATCTTTTTGTGTTACATTTGAAATATTTGTAATTTCATTTGTTTTGTTTTTTAACAAAAATATTATTAGAAATATATTTTTCCCAAATATTTAAGATTATTTGGATTATTCTAATATTATTACTCTTTTTATTGTATTATAATCAGAAAGATAAATGTCTATTAATTTCTAAAATTTTAATATTTAGTAAGTTTTTAAAAAGTTAATTACTATCTCTTTGCTCTAAAGATACACTGTCTGAAGAATTTAACGATTATATAAAATATGTGTATTTATATCTATTAAGTGTAATAATTTAATTATTGAATCACTTATTTCATATTTATCAGATTTTTGCTAGGTATTCTATAATAACAAAAGTAGTATATAAAAAACCCTGAGTCAAATTTACTTCAAATAAAATCTCCTCTTATAATTTTTGTTTTACATATTTACCTCAATTTTTTTTGGTGTATATGGGTTCATGGTTTTTAGATTTACTTCATGAATTATAAATTTGATCATTACTTAACGTACATTTTCCTAATGTAATCCAGACTTAATTTTGTTTTTACTTTTTCTTAGTACTTGAGAGGTTCTACTTGTATATCTTTCTTCTTCTACTAGTTACTAGCCCTTAGACAACAACCTTACTCCCTTCACCAAAGTGCTCTAATAATTTACAGTTTCTGAGTTACAATAACATAATATTATACATAATTATCAATCCCACTGCCCAACCTGAGCTTTTATAATATCTTTACTTCCTCACCCTTTCTCTCCCTGACCAGGTTTTATTGTGAGAATTTTGTAAAATTTGTCCTAGACTATCACAGACTCTCTCTTGGAATACATTTATTTCATTGCAAAAATAATTTAACACTTATTATTATAATTTTATTGTAATTATCCCATCATCAGCTATTACTTTTTTACATTCCTCTAAAGTTTCCCTTATTAATTCTTCTGTGTTTAGAAAATTTCTTGAGTATGCTTCTCACTTGAAGTGTATGATGATTTTCTAATTTATTAGAATGGATGAATTATATATTTTCTGAATTCATGATGAGTAAATGGTGATAATTTCTCTCCATTTTACTCAATATTAGAAGGTATCTAATTGTCCTTTAATTATTCCCTTGTTTATATCTGTTATTTTTGCTCTTTACAGAGTCTTAGTATTTACCTATGAAATCACTTGACTTTATTACTTGAGTCTATCATGATTTTAATATCTTTAATTTTGAATAATTTCTTCCATATGATCTTCCAGGACATGCACAAGGCCTTAATGACCTTCACTTTTTCTTTCAATTCATCTACTAAATTTATTACAGTGAAAGTCATATTATTTCAGTTTAAATTTTTGTAAGGCTATAACTTAATATCTTAAGTGATGTTATTATGTTGGGTGTTTATTGTGCTTGTCTTTCTCTTCCAGGAATTGTTTGGAGTCTTTGGCTTTTTCTTCTTCCTCGGGCCTCTGAGTCCCCTAAGATCAGGAGCTATTTTTAATTGTTTTGTCTTAATTTTATTTACTCTTGTGTTTGACAATAAGCTTTGGAGTACTTTGAGAACCATTAAACCTATGCGTGATGGAAAGCACACATTTCTTTTACTATGTGTCAATGGAATACCAGATGACAAGCTGTTAATTCTATGATCCATGAAAAAAGACACCTGGTCCAGTGTTTTCTCAAATGCAAAGGCTAGCATGCTTTATGATTTAGAATTACAGAGGACTGGTTCTGCATGCCTGTTCAGTTTGGATGCTAATTCTCTGAGGCCAGAAAGACAAGTAAGTCCTCTTGAGATTTCACAAGAAAACTGGCACCACCTTTCCTATATGGAGTCCAATAATATCAAGAGACTAGGCCCTTTTCTTTTCTGGGAATCTCTTAACTAGCATAGAAATAAACAAATCCATCACCCCTTCTTTTCATTGGAATCTCATGGCAGGTTGGGACATATACTGTACATACCTTCAATGATCTGTCTATGCTAGCTCCATTCAGGGGAGGTATTTGATAATAGAAAATGAGAAAAAAGGAAGAAAAAAAGTGCATTTGAGTTAACTGAAATGTTGATTGATCCATTTGGAATTAATTATTATATATAGATCTCATTCTTCTCCCCTGGTTTTCTCTAAAAACTCCAATAAAATATAGAAAGAGGGTTAAAGAAGGCATAGATTCATGATTAAAAAAAAAAAAGAGGAAGAAAACCAAAGAAATGGAATTTTGGAAGGTAGATTAGTAAATTCGTGAGCCCTTAGAAACTGAAGCAAAGTCAACATTAAGGAAACAAAAGAAGCAAGCTAATTCACATTTAAGAACCCAAAACAGCTCCAGGAATTGATGATATCTGGTACTACCCATGTGGAGGTATAAGTGATCTGAAAACTGAAAATGTGCCTAAACATCCATGTAAGATACAAGCAAACTCCCCTCATCAGTATTTCTCCTCCACTCCACAAAATGAGTTACACTTTCTTGTCAATTTTCATAGGAGACTGCCTGGGGCAGTGTATTGGAGGATTCATCTCCATAGAAATTAACTGGCCAAAGACAGAGAAAAAAACCTACCAACATTGATAATGGAGTTTTTCAGTGAATTGCCCCAGTCCATGAAGGCTACATTTAATAAACCAATCACATATACACATGGAACCAACAAAATTGATTTGTTATCACACTCATACAGGTAACCAAGGATCACCAGATATTTGAAGAAAACTGACAACATGAAAGACTGAGGAAAAAATAAAACACAGATGAGCAATTCAGAAAAATCAGAGCTAACACAATGATGAAATTTCAAAATTTTTGTAAATACACTTCCTGTTGGAAGTGTAAATGTGGAAAATGGTTTTGACAATTTCTAATAAAGTTAAACATACTCCAATCAAATCTAGAATTCTACTCCTAGGTAGATAGTTACCTAATATAATTTCTAAACAACACATCTACAAAAAGACATGCACATAAAATCAGCTTTATTTATACTAGCCCCAAACTGGAAGTAACTAAACTATCTACCTACAGGTGAGTGGATAAATATTGTGGTGTATCCATGCAATGGGCTACTACTCAGCAATGAAAAGGAATTAACTACTAATCTGCACAACATGGATGAATCTCAAAAACACTATGCTAATGAGGACTTCCAGCCAAGACAGAGGCATAGGCAGATACGCTTTGCTTCTTTGCACAATCAAAAGAAGGACAACAATCAATTTAAAAACCAAAAACAACTAGAATTTCCAGAAAATCAAACTGCATGGAAGTCTGACAACCAAGGAGCTAAAGAAGAAACATTCATCCAGACTGCGCCCTGCAACACAGTGAAGTGGGTTGCCCTTTAAGTATAGTGAATACTTAAAGGTCTGCCCCTTACAGTGTAACAGGTGCACCAAGACAAAGAAATATGGCCCAAATAAAAGAACAGATCAAAACTCCAGAAATAGAACTAAGTGACAAGGAGATAGCCAACCTATCAGATGCAGAATTCAAAACACTGGTAATCAGAATGATCACAGAAATTATTAAGTACAGCCATAAAATAAAGGAAGAAGTGAAGGCTACACAAAGTGAAATAAAGAAAAATGTATAGGAAACCAACAGTGAAGGGAAGGAAACAAGGACTCACATCAATGATTTGGAACAAAAGGAAAAAATAAACATTCAGCAGGAACAGAATGAAGAAACAAAAATTCAAAAAAATGAGGAGAGGCTTAGGAACCTCTGGGACAACTTTAAATGTTCCAACAAGTGAATCATAGGGGTGCCAGAAGGAGAAGAGGAAGACCAAGAAATTGAAAGCTTACTTGAAAATATAATGAAAGAAAACTTCCCCAATCTGGTAAAGGAAATAAACATGCAAGTCCAGTAAGCTCAGAGTCCCAAATAAGTTGGACCCAAGGAGGAACACACCAAGACACATCATAATTAAGTTACCCAAGATTAAAGATAAGGAGAGAATCTTAAAAGCAGCAAGAGAAAAGGAGTTACCTACAAAGGAGTTCCCATAAGACTATCAGCTGATTTCTCAAAAGAAACTTTACAAACAGAAGGAGCTGGAAAGAAGTATTTAAAGTCATGAAAATGAAGGACTGACATCCAAGATTACTCTATCCAGCAAAGCTATCATTTAGAATGGAAGCAGGTAAAGTGCTTCCCAGGTAACATAAAGTTAAAAGGGGTCATTATCACCAAGCCCTTATTATATGAAATGCCAAAGGGACTTATCTAAGAAAAAGAAGATGATCAAAAATATGAACAGTAAAGTGACAACAAACTCACAACTATCAACAACTGAACCTAAATAAAAAAACAAAAACAAAAACAAACTAAGCAAACAACTAAAACAGGAACAGAATCACAGAAATGGAGATTACATGGTAGGTTATCAGCAGGGAGGGGGTGGAGTGAGAATGAGGGAAAAGGTACAGGGAATAAAAAGCATAATTGGTACAAAATAGACAGGGGAAGGTTAAGAATAGTATAAGAAATGGAGAACCTAAAGAACTTATATGTATTACCCATGGACATGATCTGAGGGTGGAGGAATGCTGAAGGGAAAGAGGGTACAGGGTGCAAGGTAGAGGAGTATAAAGGGGAGAAAGAAAATGGGACAACTGCAATAGCATAATCAATAAAATATACTTGTGAAAAATTTTAAAATATGCTGATGAAAGAAGATAGTCATGAAGAGTGTATGTTATTCAAATTCATTTTTATTAAATTCTAGACCAGGCAGAATAGTCTAGTATGACAGAAAATAGGTCAATGATTATCTGCAGCTAAAATTGTTGATAATACAGTGAGGATAACTTGGAAGTTACACAAGTGTCTTTTGAAGGTGACAGATATATTGTGTATACTAATTTTGGTAGTATATAGGTATTTGTTGAGTACAATATACTATACAGTAAATGTGAGAATATTATTTTGTATTTAAATTATACTTTAATAAGGTTGACTTGAAAATATAATTAAAAAAAATCAGAGAAGATAAGATTCTTCTATACACAGAATAGAATGTTATAAAAAGCCTTTAGAAAACAAGAATTTGATGAAATAAAATAACACCAACAACATATTTTCTGATAGGAAAATTAAAAGACAATTTAAGAAAAATCACCCATAACATATAATAAAAGGATATAATCATAAAAATTGGGATGTTTAATGTTATAAAAAGAAGAAAACTCCAGAAAAGGATATGAAAACTCTGGGGGTAGATGGAGAAAATAATTAAAAAAGAGATGGTATCTCATAAAGAGCATGAGTGTATCACCTTGTGTTTACCCTCCTTACTTCATTTCTCAACATCTTTCTATCTTTTATTTTTAAAAGTAATCTCTAATTTTTATGCCACAACATCTCACATAATGTCTTCTTTAAATTTCCTTTTGACCCAGTGGCTCTGTTTATTCCAACAGTTCTTACCTTGCATGGCTCTGCTCTCTGCCGCCTCAATCGTGCTCTCAGCTGCCTCTGGTCTGTTTTCAGCTGCACCATCCAGCTCCAACTCTGGCACTTCATGATTATATTTACAGGGAGAAAAATGTAAAAGTATTTTAAAAAATTAAAAATAAAAAAATCACTCTTTGTTCTAGTCCTCTTTTTACTTTCTAACTATTTAGATATCCCCACTATTTTTGACTTGATTTTGATAACAAATATTTTTCTTAATACACAAACTCTTTGTGACCCTTTGAAAGGTGAAATTCAAGCAACCTCCCCAAATGTATGTAAAACAATAAAAATATTATGAAAAATTTAATAACCATTGTTTAAGATTGGGAAATATATGACTGAACTTATATAAATTGCTTCTCCAGTTTTGTAACCTCCTGAGATCAGTTGCCTATGATATTAATTGGATGGTGATGATGCAATACCTCTATACACACAGTTCCTTCATCGAACATCATAGAAAAGATGACTCTATTTGGGAAATTTGTCTCTAAAATGTAATCTACTAATCCAATGCCTAAAATTCTATAACCAGATTTGTTTATATGGACTGCTTTTTCTTCATCATTTGAATATGAAATACTCTGGGGTAAATAAGCAAATTAAAAGTTCCACATATTTATGGAAGATGCAATTTTATATTAAAACCTAAAGGACTTAAAAACAAATTTAAAAACATACAAAGATATTAAAATATGTAAATAAAAATTTATAAAGAACAAAGATAATCTCAGGAATGCACAAGAAATCGTATATCTCATCACAATAACAACATTTCAGTAAATATGATTTTGATGTTTTCAAAAGTTATCTTCCTACTGCTACAGTGTTATATCTAACTTTCTAGGGATTGAATTATTGGATACAACAGACTGCAATTATGTGGACTGGAATTATATTATGTTGAAATAAGGAGCCTTCAGTCTATTCCATCTTAGAAAGAAAGAAATGTTTACATCACTGAGTAGAGTGTGATGGTCCTTTGAATTGCATAGCATATGTCTATTTATTATCTTTTAGCAGTTAAATTAAAATCCTGAAGAATTATTTTCATGCTGTTACTGTTTTTTCTTCCCCTAATAGCCTATAGTCTCTAAAAAATATAAGAAATGCTACTGTGGTGACACCAGGAATCTGGATTTCCAGAAATTGAGACTACAGTCTTCTTTTACACTCTATAATGATCTTACAAACTAAATAAGATAGATAAATTTAGGGCCTGACATAGCGACTTCACTATGAACTAGCATTCCATAACTGAATCTTACAAGAGTCTAATAGCCTTGAGTTGAAGTCAGGAGAACTCACCAATAGTATAGCTGAATAGTCTTTGGTCTGTCTGATCCTGCGTAGAGGACCTTACCTGTTCTCTTGAGACTGCAGCTTTCCTGGAGTTTCTTTGACTTAGAAGGATTTGGAAATTGGAGAGTAGCATAGGTCACTTCCTCAGACATTACTGAACAAAGAAAGCACAATTCAATCACTCTGCGCTGTGCTATCACCCTGAAGTTGTTCTTGCTGTTGTTGGGTGATTCGTGCACTCGGGGACTAAGTTGAGTGAACTGCCTTTGTAAAAAACAAGCAAAAAATAGTGTTGAAAACAGAACTGTTACTTCTGCACATGTCTTATCTCCCTTTTCTAACTTCCTCCAGTAAAGCATCAAGTTAAGAAATGGTCTTAAGAGAAAAATGTGGGTTTTAAGCATAAATTTTTTTTTTAATTTGTGGAAAAACCATACTGATATCCAGACTCAAGACTACCCTGTGAAAATATGAATTCAAGTATATTTATTCCTACATATATGAAGTTGTTAATTACATTGTGCCTGTGAAAATACTTACAATTTCATGTAGTCCTTAACCCACTACTAACTCCCAGAAAACCACAGGTGAGTTAATTCTCAACAAAATGTTTTTCTTTTCCTTTTTTACTTCCTATTTTTCTGGATTAAAGAGAGTCCTGAGAAGTTAAAAACAGTGCATTAATTGACAAGAAAAAAAGGTTGATATACTTTAAAGTGGCAGTTCTTTTTTTAGAGTCCACCCATCAAGATAGGATCTGATCTCTGATTATTTGAATTTGGGGAGGAAAGTAGTATATATACTTAAATTAGCCTATTTTAAATATTGCAGAATTGAAGTTCAGGGAGACTCAGTGCCCTGCTTGCGATTCAGCAGAAGATTAGTTAGTGGACAGCATGCTCACTGTGTCCTGATTATCTGTCATAGTGACAACCATATGATACATCTTCAATTGATATCTCTAAATGAATAAATTATTAATTCATTAATAAATAATCACAGTATTGCTCAGTGTAAAGAAACTGTTAAATATTCTTATTAATAAAGACACCCATATTGACTTTCAAGAAAGATTAAGTATTGTGCAATAGGCTTACAGGGGAAAATCACACGTAAACAATCTAACCTTACACATAAAGGAACTAGAATAAAGGGAAACAAACACAGCCTGAAGTGAGTAAAAGGAAGGAAATGATAAAGATCAGAGCAGAGAGAAATTGAGTCTAATAAACAATAAAAAAGATCCATAAACCAAGAGCTTGTTCTTTAAAAGGATAAACAAAATTGATAACACTTTAACTAGACACATCGAGAAGAAAAAGATGAAGAGCCTAACCAAATAAAATGAGAAAAATCCAAGATGGAGGTGGAGTAGGTGGAAGTTACACTGACATCCTCCCAAGACATATCTGGAACTGCAGCTGACATATACAGCAAGAAACCTGAATAACCAACTGAAGACTATCTCAAGAGAAGTCTTATAACCAAGGATTTCCAAAAGAAGCCACATTGATACTACTAAGAAGGGCAGAGATGTGCGAAGGGCTGGTCTTGCTCCCACGGGCAGTGGCTGAGATTCCTGAGGAATATCTCAGCTGCAAAAGTTCCCCTTAATAAGTGTGAGGTCTCAACTCCAATCTGGGCTCCTGAGTCCCAAGCACCAGAGCCTGGAACAAGCACCCACATAACAGCTGGCTGTGAAAATTTTGGGATTCTGTCCAACAGCAGAGATGTGACTCTGCTAGAGAAAAAGGTACCCTCTTAGAAGGCCAAAGCACAAAATCTTGTTCACAGCCATGCATCCTGGACCCTGGAGGAAGGAGGGCAGAACAAACTGAGTCACATGAGGGGAGACTGGGGTTTGTGGCTTTGCGGGAAAAGGTTAAGGGATAGCCACCAAAATCCCTGTGGTGAGTCATTGTCCCGCACAACAGTCCCTTTCTTGGGTGGGGCACTACCTGCAATAGGGCATCATCCTGGGGGAAAGCAATAGCCCCACCTTCTAAATTCCCTCTCATCCCACCCTGCAGAGGAGTCAGCTGCCTGGGCTGGGTGCAGAGGTCTGGGAAAATTCAGGGCGTGTCGGTGACTGAACTGTGTGGTTTTGGGGTGAGGGGTCATCACCTCACTTTCCCATAAACTTGACTGACAATTTCCCCTCATAGGAGATTCGCTAGCCCAAGTATCCCAGTGGCCCCTCCTCCTGACTCCCGGTGGCCCCACCATGCCAAGATCTAGACAGAATCCGGGACAGACTAAGTTGCATGGCTCTGGCACAGGGGCCATCTGCCCCACCTTCCCCCAAGCCAGACCAGCACCTCCCACTCACAACTGATTTACTAGTCCCATCCTCCCAAATCCTGGCAGCCCTGCCCTCCTGAGATCAGGCTCCTGGCAAAATCTGGAACAGACTGAGTTGTGTGGTTTTAGGACAGGACAAATTTTCCCCTTGCATGCCCAACCAGTGCAGAGCCCTCCCTTCAGAGGATCATATTTTGGTCTGTTTGGGCCTGATAAACTCTGCTGGCCTGACCTTGATGACTCCCTAAAACCCTATCCCACCACAAAAGTGTGGGAGCAACTCAATGGGTAGCAGCTAGATATGGTATCCCTGGGACATTTAAGGAACGGACTCCAACCAACCACCAGCACAGTCTAGAGATTCTCGCCCTTACTTGGTGACTCACTGAGAATGTACATTATGCACAGCAAGTATTGACAAAGGCTTTTTCAGTAACTGAATGTAACAGGAAACTGACAGGTAGAGACAAGCAGAGGAGGATCTCGAGGTGCTTTAAAAATTTTGCTAACCTCCCCCCAGGCCTGGTGCTGGTAAAAGCCAGCTTTTGAAGTGCAAATAGCTCTGCATTTCAAAATGTAGCATTTAGAAACTTGGGTCATTCATTCCCAAGTAAAAATATGTTCATTTACAACATTGGGGTTACAATGAAATTCTTTAGAAATTCTCCCACAAGAATACAGTAGTCTCTGCAGGACCGCACCATCGCACCTGTGGATAGACGTAGGGTTACTGTGAGTCTGCAGACTAAGAAGCCATCAAGATGAGCTGGATGTAGAGAAGGAGGAGATGATAACTGGAGGCCTACCAGCCACTTCAGCTTTCACCTACCATACTGTTTGACTAGAGCAGCCTTTTGAAAATAATGATCTCTGCTTCAGTGTTGCCTTCTAGTTATTTATGAGTTCCCTTCATTGCCTAATTCTGACCAGTACCTAAAGAGGTCAAGGGATTCTGGGAAAAGTGTTTCCTGGACTTAAGAATACTGATGATAGTTTGACCACAGAAAATCCAGTGCATTACACATTTTGCTAACTTTCAGTATTGTCTGACTTTAATTTTACTCATTCTGGAGAGTACTTCACTATATTTTTATTTTAAATTATTTTCTAGATAACAGTGATATTGAGCAACTTTTATATGTATTTGGCTCTTTGAATATTCTTCTGGATAAGTACCTCTTTAAGTCTTTCTGCCTGTTTTTAATTAGAGTTATGTTTAATTATTAATTTGTAGGAGTTAATTACATCTTTATTATGAGCCCTATGTAAATATGAATATGTAAATGTTATATTAATACAAAAGTCAGCCCATATCAAAAAATTCAGCACGTCTAAAAATTCAGCACATGTCTTTTTCAAGGTTATGACTTGCATTTTCACTCTCTAATAGTGTTCTTATTTATAAAATCTAATTTTTCTATCTTTTTCATTATTGGTATTTATTTAGTCCTGCTTAAAAAAAAATCTTGTTCCCTTTCTATTTAGTTGATATTTTCTTTAGCTGTGTAGAAGCTTTTTAGTTTGATGTAGTCCTATTTGTTTATTTTCTCTTTTGTATCCCTTGCCGTAGGGCAGGGGTGTCAAACTCATTTTTACCAGGGGCCATATAGCCTCTCAGCTGCCGTCAAAATGCTGACTGTGATTTTAGGACTGTATAAATGTAACTACTCTTTAACTAGCAGCATGGAATTCAGCACTGCTGCCAGGTAGAAACAAGGTGCTGGGTGGGATAAAACAAGGTGGAGGGCTGGATTTGGCCTGAGAGCCTTGTGTTTGCCACCTGTGCCCTAGGGGATGTATCGTTGAAAATACTGCTGCATGGGATATCTGAGATTTTCCTGCCTATGTTTTCCTCTAGGACTTTTATGGTGTCACAACCTGTACTTAAGTCTTTTATCCATCTGGAGTTTATTCTGGTGTATGGTGTAAGTTGGTGGTTGAGTTTCATTTTTTTTTTGCATGTACTTGTCCAGTTCTCCCAAAATCCATTTTTTTGAAGAGGCTGTTTTTACTCCAGTTTATGTCCCTACCCCCTTTGTCAAACATTAACTGCCCACGATGACATGGGTTTACTTCTGGGTTCTCTATTCTGTTCCATTGGTCTGCGTGTCTGTTCTTATGCCAGTTGCAGACCACTTTGATTACAGTGGCCTTATAATCACAATAGTTTGATATCAAGTATTGGGCTCCCTGCTATTTTGTTCTTCTTTCTCAAAATTGCTCAGGCTATTCTGGGTTGTTTATGGTTCCATATCAGTTTTTGAAATAATTTGTACTATATCTGTGACATATGGCATTGGTATTTTGATAGGGATTACATTGGATCTATAGATTTCCTTGGAAAGTATTGGACAATTCCCTTTTCTATCTTTCTCTTTTTCTCAAAGTGTAAATCAGGCTGTATTACTAGAATAAGCCCCAATTGGTCATGAGTTATTACACTTCTATATATTCCCAGATTCAGTTTTTTTTCTGATTCTCCATAAGGTTGGTATGTAGCTTGTTTATGTCTGGAAAAACAAGAAAAAAGTACTTTCCTTTGCAGTATTCTCACCCAAATCTCTGTTGATGCTTAATAATATCTGACTATATCTAAATGATATGATTTCACTTTAGGTCTGACTTTAGGTTTCTTTTACTTAGAAACTGAGGAGAAAGAAGACATTTGAAAATGTAAACTGTTAGGCAAGAGGAAGAAATTTGGTTTCACAGCATCTTTATTCCATTTGTGTGGTCCACAAGATATATGTTTTTTAAAGCAGCCTTTACTTGAGGATGGTATCTAAGGCAAAATAATTACACTAACTACATCCTTCCATCCGGTTCTTCAGTCATGAGTGTACTCTCAACCTTCACTGGATTAGCTAACTTCTCACATACAGTATATTTTTGGGAAGTGCAGGAAGTATAATAAACATACTTTATATTTGTTATAAATCCACAATACATTCTATCATTTAAGTCACTTGTGTTTCTCGTAAACCTGAAAGAGAAAATAAACAATTACACCTGGTTAGTCAAACATGTGAAGCATATTCACACAAAAATTACTTTTCTAATATATCATTGCTCCCAGGCTCTGCATTGTCTACAAAAAATTAATTATCATTCAGAATATCAAGAGTGTCCTCATTTTTATTGACATATATAATGTCAAAGACTGCCTTATTTTTTCCCTTTCCCACATCTGGAATATTTGCTGTTCTTTCAAACATAATGCCTCCCTTCCCTAATACCTAATATGATTTAGAATAATGCCATTCCATTAGATCCTTAGTGTAACTGGCTCAGTAGTAAATATTTGACACTGTCGTCCTCAAATGTTTTCCATAATTGTCAAAATCAGGAATTAACCTAGTGTATGATACCTTAAGTGTGACATCATTTCCAAGTGACATATCCCTCTAGCTATGTTTTTAGATATTATACACTGAAATTCTGAATTTTACCAGCCCCTTATCCAAGATTATTGGTTAGGGATTATGCATTAAGGCAAACTTGTAAATTGAAAATATTATCTTTTGGAAAAAATTAGTATTAATACTTGAGCTTATAAATAATGATTATTAGTCAATAAATAAGTTCATCAAATTGCCAAAAGTAAAAATTCCTATTTGAGGTGACATAATACAAATGTCATTGATCATACCCCTTTTCAGAAAAAAGCTCCAAAATAACATTTAGAATAAAAAACAAAAGGGAATTATATGTGTGTATATATGTAATTATATATTATATATAAATATAATGTGTTATATATACACAGGCATTATTATATAACTTTTATTTTAGTGTTATTTCTTTACAATTAGAAACATGTATTATATTTTTGATCCATTATAGATTATCTTCCCATTAGTAAAAATTACGAATAAACATATGGAAATTCTACTTTTTCAAAAGAAGGTTCCATCTATACTCTCCTCTCACACACACACTACCTGTATCCTTAATGCTTCACTCCAAATGAGATTTTTTAACTATATATTCTTTAATCCTCTGTTTGCACTTATCACCTATTCTGGCCTATCATTGCAAACTGCCAAAGATAAAGCTGCCTTGTCTTTTCAACCCATACTCCTTTAAAAAAAAAAAAAAGACTCTACTATTTTTATTAGAAGAAAAACACAACCAAAACAAAAAAGCAAAGCTTCTACATGCTGTCTGGCCAAGGCGAGTGTGCAGGAATCACGGAGCTCAGAGTCAGTGTGGCAGCACCGCAACCCAATAGCCCTGAGTTCACTCCTGCTTCATGTGTCCTCAACCCACACACGTGTGTAAATTCGTGGGCTTGCGGCAGTATGCAGCAGGTAACACTCTGGCTTCTTTTTTTAATCTAATCTGCTTCCAGATGGAACATATTATAAACTGCAGATAAAATTTTGACAGCATTTTTATGTAAGTCTTGTTTTTTCCCATTACATGAGGAACAAATACAACATATGAATGCATTTATAATCACATTTTAATATATTACACAACAAAATATTTTATAGATAGCCTATATGCAATATACACATTCAGGGGCATTTTAGTCTCTTTATCAGAAATGCTAGTCTATCTCTAAAATTTTCACTGAAAAATGGCCATTTCAAGTGTCAGTTATAACACAAATTTCAAAGCTAAAATTTATTTTTTATTGTTCCAACTGAAGCATTATCATGTTCTATCCTTTTTTATCTGCAGATTTTTAAATTTAGTCTGATCATACCATCAATGGTGAAGTAACTAAGGGCAGAATCACTTTCTTATTCAGCTATGAATCCCAGTACTTAGCATCATTTTAGACATGTTCAAACCCAATAAATTGTGTTGGCTTCTATAGTGCTCTTAGATAAAAACACTATTTACAGAAATTCTCCCTTAGTTGATTACCATAAATTTGTTAGTGACTTCTCAAGATAATGAAAAGACGTTTGTGACAACTTCTTGCATTATTAGGTACATAAAAATACTTACGGAAAAGAATTCTTTACAAATGCAATCTTAATTGAAGCCACTTTTAATAGTAATCTACAATGCTCCTGAGGAAAACTCCTTTACTCATATCAACCAGAAACATTCAAGGAAAACTAAAGCCTTACCAATCAGAGGAGATAAACGTCTCATCCAAGGTTTTGTATCTTGTGTGAACTTTCTTGGGAGATAATCCTAGCCAATAGTTATGTAAATCCTGGGACTTTATAAATTCCTATGGGAAATAGAAATGGGTTATTAAAATAACCACCTCCCATTTGTGTATATTGCCTCACATACAAATTCTTATAAATAACTGTCTGAATGTAACATTTTCTAACATTATAATACTATTTTTCAATGTTATTAAAGAAAATTGAGATTATTTTTTATTCTAAGACTTCCTCTAGCATTTATACATCAGTTACTGTAGAAGGATCTACCAATCCACGCATAACCTTAATTTAGGGTCAACGTAGTTCACAGGATTCAAATACTGAGCAGTAAATATTTAGTCTGGGGGCAAAGAGGTGGCTAATCGCTATAAACATATGTTAATAGAAACAGAGAGTAGGGGAAAACACAGCAAAGTGAGGTGATAGGGGTTATAGAATAAAATTAAAAAACAGTCCAGATTTTTGTAGCCATAATAACTTTTTTTGAGTAAATAACTGTGCATGGATCATTTGAGGAAGAGCTATGGATTGATTTTTGCCCTTTTTATACAGAAGGCAAATCTGTATCTTCCCCAGCATGCATCACTCCTCTTTATTCTATCTTGAGAAAAGTGACTTCCTCCCTCCCAAGCAGAGATCCATAAAACCTTACCAATATACTTTTATTCTTAATCTTCAACAGGCTGGCATTGTGAGCAGAACATGTCATGCCACTCTTTTGCCACGTGTCATAATTTTTAAATAGTTTATAACAGCTGTCCTCATGCCACATCCATTCTTTTGGACAAGGTTTACATTTATGCTCTGGAAGAAGAATGCCATTTCATTTGGTGTGTGTTGATAGTCTTCATTATTCTCATGATTCTCATTGTTCTCTATGTTAAATTAACCTAATTTACTTGCCTTTCTTCTTACAACAAAGACAAAGATAATCCATCTTGTATTTTAAGCCCATATATATCACCACGATATGTCTAAAATATATTGGGTTGCCCAAAAAGTCCATTTAGTTTTTTCCATAAAATAAAAGACACATTGTTTTCATTTTCACCAATAACTTTATTGATTTGGATATTTTGCATATGTCAGCATCTCCTGTTATTGGCTTCTAATGGATAGAGTCAAGCAGTGCTGCTAAACATCTTCCAATGTTTAAGACAACACCACACAACAAAGAATTATTTGGCAAAAATGTCAATAGTACCAAGAAACTTTGTAAACCACTTTTGACATGTTCAGTCAGTCACAGCACCTTCTCCATATACTGCACAAGTCTTTTTTTTGTGCATTTTTACCTTTCTTGAAATAATAAAGCATAATACACTGACAATGTTGCATATTCTTTTATCTTTAATATTAAAATGACTGCACAAATACACCAATTTAGATAAGTTTTATTTTAAAATGCATGCTGATATGACAGTTGTTACAATACAATCTCACAAAGTTGTTCGAATGAAGTTAAAGACAACTAAGCACTACTAGAGCCATCATATAGGAAAAAAACTAAATGAACTGTTTGGCCAACCTAATAATTTGAATAACCCACTTCAAATTAAAAACTTGGATTCCAGTATATTTTCCCACCTCAGGAGCCCTGGATAATGATTAATTTGATCTCTTTTTGTCATTCTTTAAAATTACTACATGGTAATAAAGGCTAATCACAAGAACCACTGGGTGGTGAGAATCAACCTCACAAACATCAATCCCACCTTCTCCAACTATGCCATTTCTCACTCTGATTGGTTGAATATTTGGGTGACTTTGCAAGAGCACAAAGAACATACTTTAGTTATTACAGCAATAGAAAGTGCTAGAGATATTAAAGACAAATGTCTTCCAATTCCAAGGGTAAGGCTTAACTTTATTTTCTTTGAACCCTCATTAAAAATTCACTGAGGTGAGCAAAAGGGGAAAGGTGGGGCAACTCTTAATTGAACAATGATAAAATAAAAAAATAAATAAATAAACAAAAGTGAAAAATTCACTGAAATTTAGGGCACTTATAAAGAGATACCCTTTTCTCTCTATCATCTGTTGACCTCAGTACCCCCCAAAATCTAGTCAATGTCCAATTAGAGAAACTGTATATTGTTTAATGTCTCATTAAGTTATTGCCATCCCCTGTAATTTTGGGGCCTATGTTATTATTACTTTTTCTGTTTTTCTTCTAACTGCATAGAAATATCAATTCCTCTGTCAACTACATTTAATTCCTTTTCCCCAAAAAATGTCTTCCTAGGAAAAGACTGATTCTCAAGTGACACCTAGGTTTAGTTTATTGTCTAATAAATAACTTAGACATGAATATAGGGTTACCTGGCTCTTTTCTATATAGCTCATAACATAATTTGGTGGCCAGTTCTTGCAGTGTGGTAGAGATGTTCCTGATCTTCTTGCAAATATCCGTATTATACATGAGTTGTAGAGAAACATTTTTCTGAAGTTCTTCTTTGAAATTTTGTAGTTGTTTTAATTTTCCCATTTCTCTCTTTGAAGTTAGGTGAACTCCAGATTTGGAAAAAGAAAATGATTTTAAAAATTTAATCCTTTAGTAGAACCATAACCTCCTTTTTGCTGAAATAGTAGTGAAGCGTATTAGGAGGATCCAAGATGGTGGAAGAGTGAGTGGAAGTTACACTAACTTCCTCCCACAACCAATCTGGAATTACAACAAAATCATGGAGAAATCATCTGGAATAAACAACTGAACAATAGTGGGAGAGAAGTCGTAAAACCATAGACGGCCAGAAGAAATAGCTTCAACACAACGTGACGGGTAAGAATTGTGGAGGAGATGTGAGAGGGCTAGCTGGGCTTGCATGAGTGGCAGCTAAAGTACTGGAGGGATATCTCAGCATCCGGGCGGGGGGGGTTCCCCCGGAGAAGTGCAGGGTCTAAACCCCAAGCTGTGCTCCCCAGCTTACATCACCGGAGCCTGAAAAGTATACAGATAACATCAAGCTGCAAAAAGTGGCAGGGTTTCTCTCTAACAGAGATGGACAACTGGAGAAGTAGAGGCATTTAAAGGGTCAAAGCATAAATTTTTCACATACAGCCACTTACCCTGGGCTCTGGCAAACAAGGGGGGATGCAGAGTGGACTAGAGATGCTTGAGGAGAGACTGGAGATGGTAACAATGGGGAGAGAACTGAGAGAGGAGCCACCAGGATTCCAGTGCTAAGTCATCCCCCAGACTGCAGGAGCCATCTTGCTCAGGCAAGTGGCAAGCCATGTTGCCCTTCTAAGTGGCATCAGCCTGAGGGGAAGCAATAGCCTGACCCATAGGAGATACTCTGCCCCACCCTGTGGTGCTTAAGCCTGACTGCTGAGTGGAGAATGACTAGATTAACAACTGAAGGAGTCAGCCACAGAGGGTAGATCTCTGGTAGTCCTGAACAGGCTGCCAAAGGCCAGACTGACATTTGGTGTCCAGATGGACACCATCTGACATTACCAGAGGTAGATCCAGACATAAAAAAAAACAATGGTAAATACTAGATGTTACTGAGATGAATTCCACCATGGTTTTCTCCATAATGTGCAATATTTTCTTTCCTGCATAGTTTGTTAACATTCATTTCTTGTCCTTAAAGAGTGTGCATATTAAGTCACCAGATTTTATATTATAGTTTATTTCAACTCTTACACTTTGCTCCTCCCTTCTCTTACCCCATTTTACCTTCTCCTTTCTTCTTATTATTTTCATTTTAAATTTTGTTTTCTCTCTTGCTAGAGCTTGTTTCCATTCTACACTCTTACTATTCCTCTCCTGTCCAGTCTCTCAAAACCAATTGTCTCATAAATGGTCATCTTACAGTCTTTTTCCTGCTCTTAAAATACCTGCTTTCTCTCTCCACCTTTAGCAATCTTTGCTCATTGATTGTGGATAGGGTGGTTGTTCTTGCATTTTTTCAATTTTATCTATAGATCTTAATTATCCTTGTGTTTCAAATCTCAAATTTTACCATTCCTCTCTCTTACTCTATTCTGCCTTCATCTGGCGTGTTCTTTTTTTCATCTCAAAGTTTAATTTTTCTCTGTCTTAGCCTGGTTTTCATTCCTCACTCCTAGTATTCTCTCTTCTATCATCTCAAAATCACTTCCCTTTCCGCTAGCCACCTCTTAAACATTTTTCTTTCTTTTCCTCCTCTTATTCCCATCCCACCTATACTAATCTTAGCTCATTTATTGTTGATAAGTACTGTGGTGGATCTTTTTCTCCCATTTGTTTCCTATATTTTATTATTTATTTACTTTTTTCCTTTGTCTTTCTCTCACTCACTTTATTTTTTATTTTCTGTTTAAACCTAATACTATACACTTCCCATCTCCCCAACTCCATTCTGCCTTCTTCATTCCCTTTTTTATTTATGGTGTAAATTTTACTTTTTCTCTTTGCATTGTTCCAATTCCCTACTCTTATTAGTGCACTTCCCTCTACCCTCTCAAACTCATTTTTCAGTTAGTCACCTCATATTTGCTTCTCTTTTATTATATTAGTATAAATCTCTTCACACCCTATAATTAATACTAACTCATTTGCTCTTGACAGTGCAATCGTGAGTGGGCATTATTTTTGCAGGTATGGGTTTGTTTCCTGGGCTTTGTGGTTTTGTTCTGGCAGCACCTACACAACAGCATATAAAACATGGTGGGTAGAATGACCCTCAGTCAGCCAGCTGGAGGGAAAGAGCCAACAAAGAATGACCCAACAACAATCAAAACCCAATTACACCCAGAGAGCTAACATAAACAGCATACAGAACATTCCAAGAGCATCAAGTTTAGGAGATCGAGGAGACTGCACCACTGAATCCCACAGGTCTCCTACCATAGCAGTTCATGCCACAAAGACAGGGAGTCAAAGCAGATCAATTTGAGAAGCAGAAACAAGCAAGAAGAGTCTCCCCTAAAATGGGGAATAAAGAAACAACCCCTAATTGAAAGGAGAGGAGGAATTCCCAGAAAGTTGCTAAATGAAATAGAGGCAAGTAAACTATTAGATATTGAGTTCAAAACAGTTGTTATAAGGAAGCTCAGTGAGCTCAGTGAGAATTACAAAGAGCTACAGGAAATCTACAAGAAACTTACTGCAAACTACATCAGCATGAAAAAGGACATAGAAACTATGAGTAAGAGCCAGGAGGAAGCAAAGAATATAATTTCTGAATTGAAGAACACAGTAGAGGGGATTAAAAACAGGCTAGATGAAGCAAACAATTGAAACAGCAATCCTTTTTTATACCTTGGAGGACAAGGTATAGAAATATTCTCAGAAAGAGCAAGAAAAGGAGAAAAGACTGAATAAGAATAAAGAAGGGTTAAGAAACCTACAGGATAACATGAAATATAATAAAATCCATATAATAGGGATACCAGAAGAAAAGAGGAGGAGCAAGGGGTAGAAAACTTGTTTCAAAAGGTAATGACAGAAAACGTCCCTAACCTGATAAGAGAAAAAGTCATAAAAGCCCAGGAAACAGAGTGGGTCCCAAACAAGATGAACCAAAGAGAACCACTCCAAGACACATCATAATTAAAATTGCAAAATTCAAAGACAAAGAGAGAATCTTTGTCAAAGAGAGAATCTTTGTCAAAGAAAGACAAAGGCAGCGAGGAGAAATAGGAAGTAACACACAAGGGATCTCCCATAAGAATATGAGCTGATTTCTCGACAGAAACACTACAAGCCAGAATGGAATGGCAAGAAATATTACAAGTAGTGAAAAGCAAAGGCCTGCAACCAAGACTCCTCTACCCAACAAGGCTCTCAGTTAAAATGGAAGGTGAATTAAAGAGTTTCTCAGACAAGAGAAGGCTAAAGGAGTATATCCCCACCAAACCATAATTGCAGGACATGCTGAAGGGACTGCTTTAAGATGATGAAGAAGAGTGTGAGAGTGGGACACACAGCTACAAAGGGGAAAAAATGGCAATGAATAAGAGCCTATCAATAATAATCTTAAATGCAAATGGATTAAATGCTCTGATCAAAAGATCGAGGGTAGCTGAATGGGTAAGAAAACATGACCTGCATATATGCTGCCTATAAGAGACCTACCTGAGAACAAAAGACCTACAAAGATTGGAAGTAAATACACTAATCAAAATGACAGTAAAAAAAAAAAAAATGCCAGGGTTACAATAGACTTGCAATAGACTAGACAAAATAGACTACTAAACAAAAGCCATAAATAACATGGAAAGACACTTCATAACATCCAATGGTAGAATCCATCAAGAAGACATAAACATCATAAACATATATGAACCCAACATAGGAGCACCCAAATACATAAGGAAAATATTGGAGAACTTCAAGAAAGATATAGAAAGAAACACACTTATAGTAGGGGATTTTAACAACCTACTGTCAATAATGGATACATCTTCCAAACAAAGAATCAACAAGGATATTGTGGCACTGAATGACACACTAGATCAAATGGACTTAATTGATATATACAGAACCTTTAACCCCAAAGAAGCAAAATACACATTCTTTTCAATGCACATGGAATACTTTCAAAGATAGACCATATTGTATGTCACAAAACAAGCCTCAACAAATTCAGGAAAATTGTAATAATATCAAACAGCTTCTCAGATCATAATGGCTTTAAACTAAAAGCCAAGCTAAAGAAAAAACTCAAAAAAGGTCAAATTCATGGATACTGAATAACACGTTATTAAACAATGAATGGATTAGCAATGAGATCAAGGAAGAAATAAAAAAAATTTTAGAAAACAAATGAGAATGAACAAACAACAGCCCAAAACAGATGGGACACAAAAAATGCAGTCATGAGAGGACTGCAGTCCTGAGATCATAGCAATACGGACCTACCTAAAAGAGATAGAAAAATCTCAAATAAACAACCTAACCCTGCATCTACAAGAACTGGAAGAACAACAACAAACAAAGCCCAGAGTGAGTAGAAAGGAAATACTCATGATCAGGGCAGAATTAAATGACAAAGAGCCTAAAAGAACAATTCAAAGGATGAATAATCCAGGAGCCAGTTCCTGGAAAAGATAAACAAAATTGACAAGCCTTTAACCAGCTCATCAAGAAAAAAAGGGTGAGGACACAAATAAATAAAAATCAGAAAAGAAAAAGGAGAAATTACAACTGATACCACAGAAATACAAAGGATTACAAGAAATCACTATGAACACTATATGCCAAGAAATTTGAAAATCTAGTTGAAATGAAAAAATTTCTAGAAACATATAATCTTCCAAAACTGAATCAAGAAGAAGCAGAAATCCTGAATAGACAATAACTAGTGAAATTGAAGCAGTAATCAAAAAATTCCCAGCACTCAAAAACCCTGGACTGGTTTCACAGAAGAATTTTATAAAAGTATTAGGAAGAGCTAACCGCTTTCCTTCTCAAATTATTCCAAAAAATTCAAGAGGATAGAAGACCCCTGAACTCTTTTTATGAGGCCAGCATCATCCTAATCCTAAAACCAGATACAGACACAACAAAGAAGGAAAACTACAAGCCAATATCGCTGCTGAACATAGATGCTAAAATCCTCAACCAAATATATTGGCAAACCAGATCTAGAAATACACTAAAAAGATCATGCACTATGATCAAGTGGGATTCTTCTCAGAGATGCATGGGTGGTACAATATTTGCAAATCAATAAATGTAATACATCACATAAACAAAAATGAAAGAAAAAAATCACATGATCATATCAATAGATGCGGAAAAAGCATTTGATAAGGTACAGCACCCATTTATGATAAAAATACTCAGCAAAGTGGGAATAGAGTGAGCGTTCCTCAACATAATAAAGGCCATATACAAGAAACCTACAGCCAATATCATACTCAACAGGCAAAAACTAAAATCTTTTCCCCTAAGATCAGGAACAAGACAAGATTGTCATCTCTCACCACTTCTTTTCAGCATAGATTGGAAGTTGTAGCTACAGTGAACAGACAAGAAAAATAAATAAAAGGCATCCATATTGGAAAGAAGGAAATAAAACTGTCATTGTTTGCAGGTAACATGATAGTGTACATAGAAAATCCTATAAACTCCAGCAAAAAATATTCAACTTAGTAAGTGAACTTGGCAAAACAGCAGGATACAAAGTCAATATACAGAAATTGAATGCATTTTTATATACCAACAATGAAATATAAGAAACAGAAACTAGGAAAAATCCCATTTATTATAACAACAAGAAAAATGAAGTACCTAGTAATAAACTTAACCAAGGAGGTGAAAGACCTATACTCAGAAGACCACACAACACCGAAGAAAGAAATTAAGGAAGATACAAATAAATGGAAACATATACCATGTTCATGGATTAGAAGAATTAACATCATTAAAATGTCTATAGTACCCAAAACAATTTATAGATTCAATGCAATTCCTATTAAAATACCACAATGTATTTCACAGATATGGAACAAATACATCAAAAATTTATATGGATGCCCTGGCTGGTGTAGCTCAGTGGATTGAGCGCGGGCCTGCGAACCTAAAGGATCGCGGTTCGATTCCCAGTCAGGGCACATGCCTGGGTTGCCAGGCCAGTTCCCGGCAGGGGACATACAAGAGGCAACCGCACATTGATGTTTCTCTCCCTCTCTCCTTCCCTTCCCCTCTAAAAGATAAATAAATAAAATCTAAAAGGAAAAAAAAAAAAGTACTTAAAAAAAAAACTTAAAAAAAAAAAATTTATATGGAACTGTAAACAACCCAGAATAGCCTCAGCAATTTTGAGAGAAAAGAACAAAGTAGGAATCACAATACCTGATATCAAACTATTTTGATTGCATAGCCTCTATAATCAAAACAGTCTGGTACTGGCATAAGAATAGACATGCACATCAGTGGAACAGAATAGAGAGCCCAGAAATAAACCCTTATCTCTATGGAAAATTAACATTCAACAAAGGAGCAGGAGCATAAAATTGAGTAAAAATAGCATCTTCAGCAAATGGTGTTGGAAGATCTGGACAGCTACTTGCAAAAAATGAAACTAGACCTCCAACTTACACCATATACAAAAATTAACTCAAAACAAATGAAAGACTTAAATGTAAGTTGTGATACCATAAAAGTCCTAGAGTAGAACATAGGGAGGAAAATCTCAGATATTCCATGCTGCAATATTTTCACCGATATGTCCCCTAGAGCAAGGGATATAAAGGAAAGAATATACAAATTGAACTACATCAAACTAAAAAGCTTCTGCATGGCTAAAGAAACCATCAGCAAAATGAAAAAGGAACCAACTGAATGGGAAAAAATATTTTCCAATGAACTTCAGACAAGGATTTGATCTCGAAAATTTATAAAGAACTCACATGACTCCACTCCAGGAAGACAAACAATCCAATTAAAAGAATAAGCAAAGGACCTGAACAGACACTTCTCCAAGGAGAACATACAGAGGGCCCAGAGACATATGAAAGGATGTTCAGCATCACCAGCCATCAGAGAGATGCAAATTAGAACTACAGTAAGATACCACTTCACACCAGTCTGAATGGCCATCATTAATAAATCAACAAATAACAAGTGCTGTTGAGAATGAGGAGAAAATGGAACCCTAGTGTACTGTTTCTGGGAATGCAGGCTGGTGCAGCCACTGTGGAAAACAGTATGGAATTTCCTCAGAAAAGTAAAAATGGAAGTACCTTTTGACCCGGCAGTTCCACTGCTGGGAGTTGATCCTAAGAATCCTGAATCATCAATTCAAAAGAACCTTGGTACCCCAATATACACAGCAGCATTATTTACATTATTCCAGCATTATTCCAACCAAATGCTGGAAACTGCCCAAGTGCCTACCAGTAAATGAGTGGATCAAAAAACTCTGGTACATTTACACAGTGGAATACTAGGCATCAGAAAGAAAGACGGAATCCCTACCCTTTGTCACAGCATGGATGGAACGGGAGAGCATTATGTTAAGTTAAATAAGCCAGGTAAAAGACAAATACCATTTGATTTCACCTAAAAGTGGAACCTAATCAACAAAACAAAAAGCAAGCAAAATAGAACCAGAGACCCGGAAATAAAGAACAAACTGACAGTAACCAGAGGGGTGAGGAGAGGGGGATATTGTGGGAAGAAAGGGCAAGGTCAAGTCAAAGAACATGTATAAAGGACTCATGGACAAGGACAATGGAGGGGAGAATGATTGTGGGAGGTGGTGTTGGGCAGGGCAGGGGAAAGCAATGGGGAAAAAATGGGGCCAAATAACTGAACAACAATTAAAAAAATTAAGAATATTGAAGGTCTAGAGCATTCATTTCACAGGAGTGAGGGAAAGAGACTATCATACTGCAAAGACTTAGTTATAAGTCCTCTTTTTGTTTATATATAACTTATAATTATTCCAAAGCCACTATTCAAATAGTGAACTTCCTTGTAAAACTCATATAATTCTAGGTGTCTTTCTTTTCAATCAAAACATGGATAATACATACACATGCTTCCTAAGACTCCCAATCCAGTCATCAGCAGAAGGCACAGAAGCATAAGAGCCAAGTCTCTTTTACTCAACCCACGGGAAGGAGCAGAAGGTGCTGTGGAAAGCAAAATTGGCAAAGAGAACAGGAAATGGTATACATCTGAATTTGATTGATTCATCCATTCATTCAGGTTGCATTTTCTTTCCTAATATATACACGGTAAAATAATAAAACTCAAGGACATGTTAAAATACTTTTAAAAAAATATGTCAAGAAATAGTCAAAAACATTTTTTAGCTTTTTTGCATTAAACTAGTTTTCAAGGAGAGTTGTTAATTGGTGGGCTGATTCAAGAAACACAGGCAAAAAAAAAAGAGTTTAAACAAGAAAAGTAGATCCAATCAATCTGGACACAATAGATCCTTTCCGTAAAAATTGGAGGAACTGAGTATGAGGCAGGTAAAAGAGTTTTCCCTTGTTTGAGTGGACAATTGTGGGATGTCAAAGAAAATAATTTCAGTTACATATGTTTTCCCCAGAAAATCATGTCTGTAGATCATAAGTGATAGGCTGTCCTTTTCAATGTCTCTGAATGTCCTTATGAAGCTATATCATTTCCTCCTTAAATTTGTTTTATTGTTTTTTAACAATGAACTTCTGTTGATTGGTTTCTTTTTACTAAAGAGTAAAGCCCAAAGAAATTTCCTTATTTAAAAAAACATGATTTATGAACTGTATATGATAATTATTGTACTTAAAATAAAAATGAAAGAGGAGATATTACAATTGAAACCACAGAAATACAAGATCATAAGAGCCTGCTGTGAATAATTAATTATATGCAAACAAAATTAGATAACAAAAAAAATGAATAAATTCCTAAAAGTGTATAGCTCACTAAGATTTAATCATAATTACATAGAAAATTTGAACGGATTTCTTACTTGTAAGAAGAGTGAATCAGCAATCAAAAATCTCTCAACAAAAAAAAGCCCAGGACCAGACAACTTTACTGGAAAATGTTACCAATATTCAAAGAAAAATTAACACCAATATTTCTCAAAGTCTTCGAAAAACTAAAATTAGAGGGAACACTTCCAAACTCACTTAAAAGGCCAGCATTACCTTGATACCAAAAGCAGACAAAGATACTAAAAGAAAAGAAAATTACAGACTAATATTCCTTATGAATGTAGATGAAAAAAATCATGAACAAAATATTAGCAAATTGAATTAAACAATAACTTAAAAAAATTATATACCCTGATCAGGTGGAGTTTATTCCAGGTATCCAAAGATGGTTTAACTTCCACACATCAGTCAGTGTGATATACCACATTAACAGAAAAGGATAAAAATCATATGATCTTCTCAAAAGATGCAGAAAAAGTATACTAAAAAATTTAACCCCAATTTATAATAAAACTCAACAAAGTGTGTATAGAAATAATATACCTCCACATAATAAAGACCATACATGTTAAGCCCATAGCTAATATCATACTCACTGGTGAAAAGCTAAATGCCTTTCCTCTAAAATCAGTAACAAGATAAGGATGCTCATTCTTGCCACTTTTTATTCAACATAGTTTTGGAAGCCCTAGCCATCCAAATTGGGAAGGAAAAAGTACAACTGTCACTATTTGCAGATGATATGATATTATGTATAGAAAACCCTAAACCCTAAAAAAAAAACTGTTAGAACTAGTAAGCAAATTCAGTGAAGTTGCAGGATACAAAATCAATACACAAAAAACTGTTGCATTTCTATACACTAATAATGAACTATCTGAAGGACATATTAAGATAAAAATCCCATTCACAATGGCATCAAAAAAGAATAAAATAGATGGAAATAAATTTAACCAAGGAGGTAAAAAACTGTTGAAGACCACAAGACATTAAGGAAAGAACTGATGAGAACACAAATAAGTGAAAAGATTTCATGCTCATGGGTTGAAATAATAATTGCTAAAATATCTGTGCTACTCAAGCAATATACAGAATCAATGCAATTTTTATTAAAATTCTAATTGTATTTTTCTCAGAAATATATCAAACAATGCTAAAATTTGTATAGACCCATAAAAGGCCATGAATAGCCAAAGCAACCAATCTTTGGAAAGAAGAACAAAGCTAGAGACATCACATTCTCTGATTTCAAAGCACAGTTGAAGTTTTTCAAAGAAAAAAACAGTATATTGAAAGTATATATACAAGATAGTAAGGGTAAATACTACATAATATAAAGTTCACATTATACAATATAGACTTTAAGCTAGATAATGAGAAAAGTAGACAAAATTCAATAGTGAATAAGGCATGATTTCAAGTTTTCTAGAGAGTCAAAGAATTTCTGAAGTTGAAATTTAGGATAAGACAGATTAGTAGAACCAGAGATGGGAATGAATATATTAGGGAATAAAAAAGATAATTTCATATTAAATTAATGTTATATGCATCTTCTTATACTATAAAATGGAGAAATACAAACAAGGAAATTAAGATAGAAAATATTGCAAAATTTTAATTGCTCCTTCTTTAAAGGAAATCTGTATTAAAGGACAATCTCACAAAATTGAGCTGTTTTTCTATCTTACCTTTTACCATGCTGATGATAAACAGATCCAATATCTAAAAGCAAAAATTGTATTCAAAGTAATGCGAGCATTTAAAAGAATGTTACATTTTGTGGGGAAATAAGAACTTAATAAAATATGAGAATTCTTCCATTACTCCCCTCTCATAATTTCTATAAACTTCTTGAGTTCTCTGTAACTACCGTTTATGTTATTTCTAACCTGAATACATTGAGTTCAAATATGGATATGCTTGGGCAGATTTCATCCAAAAGACCAGGAGCCAGGAGATAGGAACTATATATAATAAGAGGAATATGGGATAATAAGAGGAATAAGTAGGATGGAAATTAAAGTATATTTTAATAAAGTATAAACTGGTAGTCATCATAGGTATTCCATTTATATCATGATTTAAATTAGAATGGAAGAATATAAAGCTTCCAGGTATAGCATAGTTTGAGTGTCTTATCTTCAAATATTTCTTTGTCTCTTTTCTTCCTTAATCCTTTAATGTGTCCTTTATTTAACTTAAGCTCATCTATATTTTATTAACTTGGAAAAAGATTGCCAGAAAAGGAGGACAAGTATTAATACAACATATGCTTGACTTGGTAGAATATCAAAAAAATCAGGTATCTCTGATTGTCACTCTCTCTCTCTCTCTCGTAGACACATACACACAAGCATTTTCTTATAAAAAGGAATATAAATAACTATGACTTTTCTTGGCTTCCTTTCATGGGGAAAACAAACATTTCACAATCCAGCCACATAAAAAATAGTATCCTATTTATTATCTTGAGTGTAATATTAAAAAAATAAATTTTTTAAAAATTTTGAAAGATTGAACGTTCAAGGTGCTGATCAATGCCTTTTAAAAAATCCTTTATAATAATTTTCTATGAACACTTTTGGTGCCTTTGATAAAAATGAGAAGCCTAATTAAAATTTCAAGTTGAAGGGTCATTGTCAATTTATTACTATGTATGGTGCAGAACTACTACACTTACACTTCTATTGCCTTCTATACTCCACTTGTACCAGCTTACAAAACACCCATAGTTCAAAATCTTACCTTTTATACCAACTTGGTCAAACTTCTGCATATGTTCTGTTTTGCTGGAGTCCTGGAATTTTAGGTCTGCATAAGTAACTTCTTCAGACATTGATGGTTATAAAAAGAAAGCTTGACAAACTTTAAAAAATGAAGGTAACCTAGCAGTTGGATATTAAACAGCAGTTGTGATTTTGAATTCGGTTTATAAACTGAAGCTAAAACTTACAAACTTAAACTTGTGGTTTTAAAATTCGCTATACCAACCACCCACAAGTGTTCAAATGAGCTGTTGCCCTATTGTGGCCTCGACAAGAACAGAGAGCTGGTATAGGAGAGAAATCCTTCCTCTTATCTCTTCCCTTTTCTTATTTCTCTGTGTCTATCAACTACAGAGTAGTTTTCAAAATTGTGTCTGGCTATTATCAGTGTTGTGCAAGGGGTACGAACCATTAGTGCAACATGATGCAGATATAACAGAATTTATTGGAGACAAACTTTCAAGTGGAGAAGTAATAAAAGGGACACGATCCTCAAACTCTCTACAGAAATGTCCTGGCACCATGTTCGGCACATGTGATGGCAAAGGTTCTGATAGACAGGGTTTGCCATAGCCAGGAAGCTGCACACACACAAAGAGCACTCCTAGAGAAAGGAGGAGTGTAAGTTCCACCTTACCACCTTGTTACAAAGGCATAGGCTTGACGAAAGGAGATAGGGAATACCTAGTTTCTTAGCATCAAGAAATATACTAAGGGACCCTGAGGCCCTGGACCACACTAGGGAGTGTGCATACCAAGGTTGGTATGCCAAAGGTCCTAGAAACAGCTGTGCAGCCCAGGAAAGCTGAGATCAGCCTTGCTGTCTTTCCACAGACTGGCTCAGTCATTTTGAGCCAGCTCTCAGCTAAGCTACCAAAAGGAGGAAGGAAATGAGTTTCAGTGTCGGGTAAGTATGATGCAGTGTTCTCAAGGGGCAGAGGTTCATTCATTTCTTGATCAAGTATGCAAGGTGGAGGTGGGGGTTGTGGGATGATTGTTTTTGAGTACAGTAATTTCTTTCTAATTATCATTAGTAACTCTAACCTTAAAGTTTGTATTGCTATTGCCACACATAAATACCACAAAATAGATAGGCAGTTTTTTTTTTACAAAGAGAATGTATACAGATTTTTTAAGTATTTAATTAAAAATCAACTGTTTTGTTATATATTAGAATAGACAGTAAAAATAAAATTAAAAACGTCTCTTTCAAAACAGCTACTAAAGAATAAAATATACAGATTCAAAATAATTAAGAATATATGCAACCAAAATGAAGAAAACTTTAAAACTGTTGAACAAAAGAAAAAATTAAAAATAGAAAAGCATGCTTCTGGATTACAAGCATCAATAAGAAAAAGTCACTTCTCCTAAATGTATCTTAACATGCAATGTCAACTAAATTAAAATGTGAATAGATTTTCCCCCTGGTACACAACCCAGGCATGTGCTCTGACTGGGAATAGCACCAGTGACAGTTTGGTTTGCAGGCTGGCATTCAACCCACTGAGCCACACCAGCCAGGGCCCAATTATTTTTTAAAACTCAATTTTCTCCTGTTTTTCAAATATCACACACACACACGCATGCACACGCACATGCACACGCACACCCAGTCTCCCTCTAGCTAGGTAGGGTCTCATCATCAATCCAGTCCAATCTTAATTCTTCTCTTTCATTGAACAAAATGAGTCTAACCAAATTCAGCAAAGACTATATTTTCACTATATCTATTAAATATTTCTTGTCTTTTAACTTAAAGGTAAGTAGTTTTTCTGGGATATTTACTTCAAAACAGTATCACGGATACAGAAGCAACAATATTTGCTTAGCTGTTCTTTCTTAGACGTATTTGATGCCAATGGCTACTGCTGCCTTCTTAAACATATTTACCTCTTGGATTCCATCTTGCTGTCATTTAATCCTTCATGAAATTATTTTTAACTTCAATTATGATTTATCTCAGTTCTAGAATTTTGTTTGGCTCTTGAATTATTTCCATGTTGTTAAAATTCTTTATACTTTTCTCTCTTTATTTGAACACACAAATCATTTTTATTTTAAATCTCTTGTCTGATATTATTTGTCTGAAACATTTGGCTTTTCAACCTGTGTTTTGCCTTTTGTTCTCTTTCATTTTTTAAGGCTTCCTCATAATTTTTTATTAAATGCCCGATATCTTATACAAAAACTTATCCTTCTACAAAGAAGTTATTTTTTTCATGCAGGCAGGTAAAATATAAACAGTAAGTGATGACCAATTGGAGTCCCTCAAGTTCTGTCTCCTTAGTTGTTTTAGAATTTTGTCCAGCTTTTATAATAATATCTTTGTAGGAGGTTTCATGCGATATATGTCACAGGTCAATGGCTAAAACTTGAGATCTCCCTATTGCTCATTTTATAAAACCTCCTGAGTGTTTAAGAGCTAATGGTCAAACAATACGTTCACATTAGTTTTTCTAGGATGACATTTCGTAGGGGACAATATCATAGACGCAGAAGTGACTGCAGCTGTCTAGCTGTCCTCTCACCTATCCCACTCTGGAGCGATGCCCAGCAGTCTGGCAGGTCTGGATGTCAGACGTCAGGGAGGAATTCTAATGTTGTACATGGGTGTTTTAGATGCACAGCTGGGGGAATCAGCCGCTTCTCTGCTGGAAGGATTAAGGGTCACATTTTAAGCATTTTGGTGATGGCATTATAGCATGGGAAAATCTTGCATCTCCCTTATTCTGCTGCCTCAGCATGTTCAACACAAACACCACCAGCTTCACTTCTTACATCTGTAACTGTAATAAGTGTCAGAACCTATCAGCTGAGACCTCAGTGAAGCATATTATCCGCATTGACTGTTTTAGGCACTCAGCTGTAGCCAGTTACTTTGGAAACTTACAGGAGCTAACCCTGCTGCAAATCCATTTTGATGAGTTAGTTCTTTCCTCTCATTTTAGTCTTGACTCCAAAATGTGGCTGACGTTTATTCCTCTTCAGCTGAGCCCCTGCTTCAGTGTGTAAGGGCTGCGTGTCTGCATCTCTGGAGCGCACAGCCCCCAGAGCGGAAGACTCAAGTTCACTCAGCGTATAGAAGACTGGAAAGAGCATCATTCCTGTTTTCACAATTAAATGCTAGGTAATTTGAAACTTAAAAACTTCTCTTACACTCAGAAATCTGAGGTCACAGGGCAGTTAACTAACTGAAAACTAAGTAAAGAAAGGCACCTCCAAAGAGAGACAGACTGTGAAAATTTGTTTACCTAGGATGATAAATAACAACTTGTATAAAGTGTTATAAGAAACTCAGCCAAAGTTTTTAACCAGTTGCTAAAGGCAGAGTGTGGATTTGCATGAGAGCATAGAACTCTCAGAGCTGCAGATCCAACAGCAAATCTCACCTACTTGAAGGGACTTTACAGACCTCACCGGATGTGAAAGTTTGAGAGCAAGTTAGGAGACTTTAGAAAATCTCCCTTCTGTTGCAGGCCTGGGGGAGGGGAAGAGCAGTCTTTGCACAAAAGACACAAAGCCCAGCCTGGAAATTTCTCCCCTCTGGGACAAAAGGCTGAAGCTGCTGGGGGCAAAGCAGCAAACTCACCCTCTCAGGTCAGGGGTGAAGGGCATGTCAGCTGGAAATGAAATAGAAACTTCACACTCCTGGGGGAAAGACAGAAAAACACCCTGATAGCATTTACACTGGTTTCTAGAAGCGCTCTGCTAAATTCAGCTGTAGCTACTCTCAATGGTTACTTGCTTGATGTTGCACCCTGTCCCAATTCTCATCCCTTTGGTGTTTTTCACCTTCCAAATAAACTGCTCTCTCTGGACTCCTCAGGGCCTGCTTCCAAGCATCGTACGCTGTCCTTGGTTCCTTCCCCTTTCCAGGTCCTTTGCACCCTTGCAGGGCCAACGATCTATGTTTCCTTTGCTGGATGTTCCTGTCCTGGGCCCACCCCCGGGGCTAGATCACTAACTTGGGGTTCACAGAGAGGTATAAACAGAAAATTGAGAAAAAAACCCACACCAATCCATGGAACACCTAACAATTTAAAAGATAAAAAAGCTTCTTATAACCTAAGCAGAGCTGTCATGTAAAACAAAAAATACACAGTTAAATTTAAATTTCAGGTAAAAATTATTTATTTTTAGTGTATTTCTCATGCAAAGTTTGTATTTATTATATTTGCAATGTTTCAGTTGATCTGAAATTCAAATTCAACGGGAAAAATCTGTATTTCAATTTGCTAAATCTTGCCACCCTGTGCATACAAGAGTGAACTGGCTAGAAAAATGAAGACAAATTTGTATAGGCAGCAAAAATTCTTTTAGTGAGAAGAAAGGTTTATTCTGACCACTCACTCAAAAGTATACTTTCCATATACATATCAGACAATCTAGCCATTACCCAATTCCATGCTTTTCATAGAATTTATCAAGTATTAAGGCCCAGTTAATGTTTTTCAAATGACTGAAGGGCATCAGAAATTCACTGTGGTTGGTTGGTTATTTATTTATTTATGTCAGGCTCTGGCCTTTACCTGTCACCGAAACCTCACTAAATAAAACAGGGGCATAGCTACTAAGATTTCTGCAGTCAGTTAGCTAGTAAAAGAAACTGCATAGCACAACCTTCTAAACCCAGGCTGTCACAATAAATGGAAAGAAATAGTAAAAAACCAAGGCCCATGTACTTACACAACAGAATGTCTGGTCCAGTATTGACCAGCTCTACCTTCGCTTACTCCTAATTGCCACTGGAGATCCAGTGGAGAACAGCATCCCACATGCTCGGTGCAGTAGCTGTGGGGGTGAGATGAATGAAGGGAATGTTTCCAGGCAACCAACTCAACCCCAGCCCATCAGATCGCTGCATACTGGACACTGCCGGCTGCAATGGCTATCTCCCATATTCTCAGTTATTGCACCCAAGGTAGTTAGATTCCAAATTTCACAAAATATATCTATCAATAATACAATATCAATAATAATTTTTTTTTCATTTTCTACTTTGGATCTAAAACATTCAAAATTGTTTCTGCAATGGCTTATCTCAAGATCCAATCCTGGAAAACCTGAGCAAAATGTGAGGGAAAAGACTAGGTCTGTGTAGTGATTTGAAGGTTTAAAAGAAAGAATACATTCTGAGAGATCTGAGGAAACATTTCCTTATGAAGCAGTTAATGAAATAAATAGGGGGAAACTTTAACACAACTGTGAGATTCCAGAACATATTGTAATTATTTTAAAAGTAATTTGTATGATTGGGATATTTCTTAAGGTTCTGACTCCCTTCCCATCTATCTAACAGGAACTGACATCACCAAGTTTATGGACAAGGAGGGACCATTAACCCACAACCCTCAGCCGCATTAGAAGGGAAGAATGGGTAGACAGGCATCAAAGGATAGGGGATTAAAAGTGAATGATCCAATGTTTTGAAAGGACTGTAGCTCTGCATGTGCACACAGAAATTAACTTGATTCTTTTGTTGCATTAAATTCACTGAGACATTTTCACACATCTGGATAGTTTGGAGTCCCTACCATCATTTTTGTGGTCCCTTATAGTAACAAGAACAGTATCAGTTCAGAAATTTTATGTCTAGCATAATATCAAAACTGCAAGCTCTTCGCTCCTCTGACCCGAACTATTTCAGACCTGAAGGCATTCAGAGGACAGGATGTTCTGCTTACTTCCTCTTTTCTCCTTATATCAGAGCCCCTACTTAATAACTGCTGTTTCTGATCCCACTTGAGGAAGAGAAAGCTGTAGGAAGAAAAGCGCAGATGTGTACTGTTGATGGCTTCCTTACTGAGTCATTTTGTGGGTTTTTCAGAAATCACCTTACCTGAATGCTACTTAGCTCCTGTCTGCGATACTTCTCTTGAGCTGATTCCTCCACAGTTTTGAGGATTGTATCAACACTTACTGTATTACAGTTTCATTGCCTAGAGTCATCTAGGTTACATTTCCTTTTTTTAAATTGTGATAAAATATACATAACAAACTTTACCATCTTAATAATTTTTAGAGGAGCAATTCAGTGGTGTTACAAACTTTCACATTATTTTACATCTAATCTCCAGAACTCTCTTCATGTTTTAAAACCAAAATTCTATACACATTAAATAGTTCCCCCACCCCCAAACCCTGCTAACCACCATTCTACTTTCTTTCTTTATTATATGACTAGTCCTGGTACCTCATGAAAGTGAGATCATACAGCATTTGTCCTTTTGTGAATGGTTCATCTATGCTGTAACACGTATCTGAATTTTCTTCCTTTTTAAGTCTGAATAATATTCCATTGTATGTATATACCACATTTTGTTTATCCATTCATCAATTGATGGATACTTGGGTTGTTTCCATTGCTTAGCTATTGTGAACAGAGTTGTTAGGAACATAGGTTTATAAATATTTCTTCAAAACCTGCTTTTAATTCTTCGAGGGTATATCCTTACAAGTAGATTTGGTAGTTCATATAATAATTCCACGTTTAATTGCTTGAGGAAACACAATACTATTTATTTTCCATGCATCTGTACCATTTTACATTCCCACCAACCGTGCACAAGGTTTGTATGTTATCCACATCCTCATAAAACTTCTTATTTTCTGTATTTTGAAAGCAGCCATCCTAATGCTTATGCTAATGATATTTTACCTCATTGTGGTTTTGATCTGTGTTTCCCTAATGATTACTGATATTGCACATATTTTCATATAGTTTTTGTTATTTACATGTCTTCTTTGGAGAAATGTCTGTTCAAGTCCTTTCACATTTTTTTAAATCAGGTTGTTTAATATTTTTTGTTGTTGTTGTTGTTGACATGTAGGAGTTCTTTATATATTCTGAATTCTAATCCCATATCAGCTATATGATTTTCAAATATTCTCTCTCATTCTGTACATTACCTTTTCACTCTGTTGATATGTTATTCGATGCACAGGATTTTAAAAACATTTTGATGTAATTTTTATTATTGTTATTTTTACTTAACTATTATTTTCACTTTTGTTGCCTGTGGTTCTTGTTGCATACCCAAGAAATCATTGCAAACTCCAGCTTCCCTAAGCTTTTCCCCTAAGTGTTTTATAGTTTTAGCTCTTACTTTAGGTCTTTGATCTATTTTAAATTAACTTTTGTACAGGGTGTAGAGTAAGAGTTCAACTTGACTTTTTAGCATATAGTTTCCCCAACACCATTATCTGAAAAGAGTGTCCTTTCCCTGGTGAATGGTCTTGACCCTGTAGTTGAAAACACTTGAGCATATATTTGAGGACTGATTTCTGGGCTATCTATCTTATTCTATCAGTCTATATATCTGTCTTGATGCCAGTACTACACTGTTTTGATTACTGTAGCTTTGTAGTAAGTTTTGAAATCAAGAAGTGTAAACCATCCAACTTTGTTATTCTTATTCAAAATTGTGTGGGCTATTTGGGATCTCAAGTTTCCATATGAATTTTAGAAGGGATTTTTATATTTCTGCAAAAACCACTGGTGGCATTTGATAAGGACTGCCTCAAATCTGTACTGCGTACATTTTATAGTCATCTCAACCCTGTTTCCCAAACTGAGATGCACGTCGTGGGGTTTCACTTTGTGATTGGTGGAAGTAGGTTAACTCCCTTGCAGTCCTTTATCACTATTCTCTGTCAGCTTCAGGTTACTCCACAGGTAGTCTTCAGACTTCCATAGGTAGGGTCAGATAATGGTCACTACTCCATTCAGACTCTGGGGAACACATTTGTTGTCCATTGAGTGGCCCCTTTGGAGCTCTTCTCACTTGTTTGGAGATGAGTATGAAACAGTTTTCCTCCCTCACTGTGGGTCATTGAAGTGATACACAGCATAGTGAAACTCTTTCCAAATGCATTTCCCTTTTGTACTTTTTTACTTACATATCTTTGTACTCATAAGGAGAATCATGATTTCATGTAAGTCAACTTGATTTTACACTATCTTAGCAACTCCTGCATAGGTGATAGAGCACCTGGCTGCAAAGGTGCTTAGTATTTATAAATTATTAACCTTTGATACCTCAGCTAAAACTGAACAGGATGGATTTTTCTTTATGATTTTGTTATAGTGTATATAAGGAGAATTTGTACTACCTCTTTCTTTTTGTCTCGCAATTAGTAAGTAACCACTGACATACACACATATTTTTTAAAGCTTTTGGCAGTAATACCGTATCAAACACTATTGATTACATATCCCAATACATTCTTCTTGTCCATATTTAAATAGAATCCTGTCTTGGGTTGGGGTGTGTGTGTTGTACATTCTCCCTTCTATGAATTAATATAATGATTGATTTGATTCAATAATGGATATCTATTTAACTTGAATTACATACAGAAACTCTACACTTCTATTCCTCTCCTGCTACTTTGCATTCTTGTATTCAAACTTGCTGGTTTTCATATTGTGTATCCATTCACACAAAAACAGGTGCTGCATGATCTCATTTACATATGTAATCTATAGAAGGAGAAAGCAGAATGGAGCTTCTTGGGGTCTGGGGGAGAAGGAAATGTGGAGATGTCAAAGGGTACAAAGTTTCAGTTATTCAAGATAAGTTCTCGAGATCTAATGTATGATAAAGTGTTGACAAAACCATATTGTATACTTAAAATTTGCTAAAGGGTAAATCTTAAGTGTTATTACCACAAAAATATAAAATTATATAAAATAGAATGGTAACTATGTAAGGTGATGGATATATTATTAATTGGTATAGTGAGTACTCCACATGTATCAAAACATCAGGTTGTATTCTTTAAATAGATACAATTTTTATTTGTCAATTGTATCTTAGTAAATCTGGAAGAAAATCTATGGCAGGGAAGTCTTTTTTTTTCTACCAAATTATCTGCTTGATTGACTTCAAACGTCCCCTGGTCTACTCTAACCCACACATTAATTCTTATTATGGAAAATGAAAGAAAATACTCCAGCAACAGTGTGGCATCATGCTTGAACATTTATCTGTATTTAAGTCCCACTGTTTCCTTTTCTTTTATCGTAGAAGATCCTACTAGTTAGGTTGCATGGGTGTTTCTGAAAACAAACCAACTCAGCTCTCTGAATAATCAGCATAGTGCATGCATTATAATAATGTCTTTAATTTACCCCAATGACCAGACTGAGTAGAAAAACATAAATATAGATACAATGCACACACATACACTCACATATTTTGGAGGCTCTACCTTCATCACTTCATTAAACCTAATTACCACTCAAAGTCCTCATTTTCTAAAACCATCACATTGGGCAGAAGGGTTTCAACTCTGAATTTTGGATTATACAAACACACTTAGTACATAATATGTGTATACAATAAGACATATATTGAATGTATGTTTATATGCGTATAAATTTTTTAGGTACCTTAGCAAGAGAGTGTGTGTATGTGTGGGAGTGATTATGAATTGTTTTATATGATTCCGATAATGAACAAATTTTATTTACCATGATTAAATTACATAATAGCACTCTCCAACACTGCTTTCACATGTACATTTACATTTCAGTTTACAGTATGCTTATGTATATTTACAATAGCTTTATAGTACATTTATTATAATTATATATTGTAACTTAAAATTTTCACTGTTAGTTTTTATTTATATATATTTTTACATTTAGACTTCAAATCAGTGTATCCACACATACATATATGTATGTATAATATATATGAGGTCTGTCCAGAAAGTATCCAGCCAAGTAGTATGCCTAATAGACATTTATTGAAGAAAATACAAGGTATAAGAAACATTGTACAGAAGACAATGATACCTCAGTCCCCTTCAAAGTAGGCACTCTGAGACCTCACACAGTTCTCTCAATCACCATTAGCAGCCCCATTGTATTTTCCTGAATCTCATCGACAGTCTGAAATCTTTTCCGTTTCAAAGATGATTTTAGTTTTGGGAAGACCCAGAAGTCACAGGGCACCAAATTTGCCTGTAGAGGTGCTGAATCACCTGGGTATTTTGATTATTCACCAAAATACTCTGCATAAGATGTGGTGCATGAGTGGGCACATTGTCATGAGGAAGCTGCCAATCACCAGTTGCCCAGAGCTGTGACCTTCCTAATCATCCAAATAATTTCTGCAGAGGAATGTTCAACAGAAAATTTGATGCAGATTCGTTGCTCTACTGGCTCAGTCATTTGGAACGCAATGGCAACACAGTACACGTGTTCACTCAATGATATCTATCACCCCCACTGACTATGGTGGCGTGGTCATTGATCATGCACATGCATGCACATTCTAATTCACTCTCCTTGGCTGCCAGGTTACATCAATGTTGTGCAAACCATTCTTGTAATATTAACAATGGTTGGACTTTCTCCAGACAGACTATATATATTCAGATATACATGGTGATAAATGATCCACAATGTCCCTTCTTTCCAAGTCCGTCAATGGATGATTAATGTGCACCTGTTATCAGTTAACACATTGACAGTCAAGTGTAGTGTGTTACCACTTTGTCTTGCAGTAATAGATTCATGTAACTCTTTACAAAAATAGGTAACCAAAAGGAGGAATTCCTCAAAAATAATCAAAATGCAGCACAGAAACAAAAAGTCATAATGCTAAAAGTGAACATTAAATACAAGATAAAGGGACTTATAAAAGAAATAGCTCATCAGGCAGATGTTGACACTTCCACTTTTGGAGAGACTCTGTATGGGCGGCCAGAGGAATGTAGCGAAATTCCGACAAAAACATAAGGAAAGTGTTTGCAATAAAAAAAGCATGGAGATATCCCAGAAAAGTGACAACCCACAAAAAATATTTACATCAAAGGAGTTCTCAAAGATATTTCATAACATTTCAAAAGCAAAAAAACCCAGTGTCGGAGGCCATTTCCGACTTAGAAGTAGGAAAGTAAGAGAGCATAGGGAAGGTGCTTGCCCTGCACTGTACGTTATATACCAAGAAGTCAACCTAGTCAGAGGACCCTTGATAAGATTTTTCTTTTACAAAATAAAGGGAAATCCTTGAATTCTCAATATTTCTAATGTTTTAAATTAAGTGTTCTGAAAAATATTAGTTGTACTGGTTTTCTATTCCCTATATGCTTTGGAGGGAGAGTAAGAGAGTTTTCAATGTTTCAACAAAAACTTTTAAAGGCGAAGGAACAGCCATAGTTTTTCCCTTTGCTTATTAAAATAACGTGGCTTGGTTTTAGCTGGTACAGTCATTTTTATCATCCTGCTTTTTTTTTTTTTTTTTTTTTTTGCGAAGTGAGAACTCCCTGTATACGAAATGAACCCTCTTCATTCAAGTACCGTGGAAACATGCAAGAACAATGAGTTTGATTCCCCCAAATATCCCTAAGCAGTCCACAGGTAAAATTAGAACTCAAAAGTTAACAATAGAAAACTTCATTTTTTAAAAAAGTGGGGTATAGGCAGAGCCATTTTGCGGTGCTGCAGAGTCTACACAGCACACAAGCCAATACCTGTATGTTGTAAAATTGTCTCCAAGGGAGATTTTAAGGAGACTACATAAAGGCATCAACAATGGAGAGTATGGGCCTCTCCGTTCTCTGCTTTGGGTAGTTCCCAGGTGGGAAACTAGCAGGAGCCAATCAGAGGTTGAATTCTCAGAGTCCTTAAGGTGCTCCAGCCAATCTCAGGCCACAGAGCCATCACCACTGGGGCAAGGGGACGACTGTTACTTGCTTGGTAGCCGTTACCGCCCCAGCCTGTTAAAAATGTCAGAGGCAATGACAGTTGACATGTGCTGTCCACGGGGGCTTCTGGCCCAAGTCCAGTCGCGGGCCTGAGTGAAGGGTGATAGATTGATTCATGCGCCATTTCCACTTCAGTCTTGCGAACACTGCCTCCTGAAAAACTGCTGTCTCTGTTTCCTGCAGTGCATACCAAATACAATTAGCAATTTGCAATTCAGCCCCAGGATTATCTCAGTAGCTGTTACCACAGATGAACTTCTCCGTGAGCGCAAAGGAGGTGGAGAGAACAGGGACCAAAAATCCAGATGGGACAGAGGCTGTGGAGCAGGAGGTCAAGAGGCCAGGTAAAGGAGAAAAAGAGCTGGACCCTAAAGACAGGAACTAAGCCTCGTATTATCACCCTAGAATCCTTTCTTGATCCCAGTTTGCACCCTCAACATTATTTTAAAATATAGCTCATTCAGAATATAGCCCTTAAATACACCTCCACCCCTACCCCCGTTTGGAAAAGGCAGTCTTTTATTAAAAAAATCCCAGGACGACATCGGTTTTCTGTTCTGAAAGCAGAGCAGGAGACCGTAATTTAGTTCGCAGAAGTGGCACCGAAAAGTGGAGCCAATGGAATTTGAAGCTGCTGCTGCTGCTGAAAATCTAGCCCTTCATACCCTTTCTTACTTTTCTAATATATTAATTACTGGGTTGTGAACAGAACATGGAGAAGACAGAGGAAAATATAAACATTACTCGGGTTTTTGGTTTGTGTGCTTTTCCATAGAAGGTAAACAATGACATGTCTTTTCTCTAGGTATAGTATCAAAGAAAATGCTAGTTATAATTATGGTATGTGGAGGCATCGCCTTTCTTCTTTGGGCAATGTTAGGATTTCCTAGAAAATGTAAGTAAACAATTTCTGCTACAAATATTAATGATATTATTACTGATTCTGTCTTATACCCACAACTAGACTTTCCATCCCTTGCACTGAACATTGGAACAGAAAATATTCTCCCATCCAGAGCATCAGTGTCTCTTCAAATTTTGTCACTTTCTTTGTCTTCTAGAATGATTATTCTTTCAAAAAATATCTATTGAACTTCAGGCAAGTATTATACTAGGAGCTAATGATACTAAAACAAAAAAAAAATGGGGTTTCTGGCTGGCCTCAAGGTTATTCATCTATATCTAAGAAGCAAGCATATCAGCAAGCAGTAGTAACACAATCAAATAAGTACAAATAGAAATATGTCCAAATTGAAGCAAAAGAGGAGATTATAAGTTTGCTTTTGGTAGTCAGGTAATGCTTTATGAAGAGAAAAGTATTTTTGTTGAATCTTAATGTTAAGTAGGCATTTTTCAGAGCACTTCAGGTGACAGAAAGAACATGAGTGTCAGAGGATCAGACCAGTTGTAGTTACAATAGTTATGATAGGGTTAAAAAGAAGTGGGGTGGGGACTAACAATTGTATTATATTTCCCTAGTGCATTAACAGTCTTACTCTCATAGATAATTATTTTACACTTTTTCTTTTCTCTCCAGATCTTTAATGTCCCTCTCCTTGTCTTCACTCTCAAATCTAAACCTTTGCTCCCAATTTTACTTCAGAAATTATAGCAATTAGTAGAAAACTTTGAAATACTTTCATTATCACGTTTACTTACTTATGTCCACCTCTGTCTGTTTAGACTCCTCATACTATTGATGAAGTGTTCATGTTCTACACTAAATCCTATAGCCTTTCACCTGAACAGAAATGTTACTTTAGTAATTCTCTCTTCTTTGTCCTACATAATCAGTTTGTGTGTGTGTGTGTGTGTTTAATGAAAACATCCCATCAGCCATACATACAATATGGTAGTGTATATCCTACCTAAAAATAGTTAGAGCTCCTTTAGTTACCAATATACTTATTTTCTAGTCTACAGCAACTACCTTGAAAATTTTTCTTTGCTGTTTTTTTCTAATTTTTATTTTTCCTTTTTTGTTATGTCTACTCTGATCAAGCTGTCAATTCCTCTTTTTCCACCCAATTTATCTTTCAAGTTCATTAGTAACTTCCATGTTGCTAAATACAGTGATCCTCTCTCAATCCTCATTTTACTTGACCCATTTGCATCAATCAACCCTCTCTCTTCCTGGAAATAATTTGTTCATTTGGCTTCCAAAACACCACTCTCTCATGGCTTGCTTCCTATCTAACTCGTTGCTCTTTCCAGTTTTTGTCTGCTTGTTCTTTCTTTTCTCCCTGACCTCTTAATGTTGGTGTGCTCCAGGGGCCAATCCCTGAAAAAGTTCCCTCTTTATCTACCCTTGCACCCTTGGCCTTCTGAGCCAGACTTACAACTTTAAATGCCACATAAACACTGATGACTTCCAAATACACATCTCCAAGTACACATCTCCAATCTGGGTCTCGTCCATGAATTCCAAATTTCTACTCAATTGTCAAATATCTCAAACTTAATCGTCCAAGCTGAAATCCTAATATACCTCTTTCCCATAACCTCTTTTATCTGTGCTTTGCCTCATCTCAGAAAATAGCAGCTTTATGTTTCCAATTTTTAGGTCCAAAACCTTATAGCCATGTTTTGATTCTTTTTACCCCCATCAAACCCAAATATAATCAGTAAATTCTGCCTAGTCTTTCCAAATATAACCAGAATCTAAGTACTTTTCACCACCTCTGTTACCACTCTGTTCTAGCCAGCATCCTCTCCCTACTAAATGTTTCTCCCTTTTCCACCCTTGACCTTCTATAGCAACATTTTCCAGTGAAAATATAATATTAGCCATAAATGTCATTTACATTTTAGAAACCACATTTAAAAAGTAAAAAGAAACTAATGAAAATTGTTTTATTGTATTTTTAATTAACCCAGTACAGTCAATATACTATTTCACCATATAACAAATATAAAATTATTATCGAGATTTTTACATTCATTTTTGGTGCTAAATTTTTGACATTTAGCATATACTTTATACTTATAGGACATCTAGATTTGAACTAGCTATATTTCAAGTGCTCAACAGCTATATGTGGCTAATGGTTACCATACAGACAGTAAAGTTCTAGAACATATTTCTTAAAAAAAATTTTAACAAATCAAATCTGTTCAAAATGCTGCCATTTTTTTTTAATTTACTTGGAATAATACCAAAAGCCTGCAAATAGCCTACAAGGCTGTATTGGATCCAGTCACCAAATTACCTTTGTGATGCCATCTTCTACTATTTGCCCCATCTTTAGTTGTATAGGCATCCTCACTGTTTTGGAAATAAGCCAGACACATTCACCTTGGTCCTTATCTCTTCTCTTTACTTGGGAAGAGCTTCCCCTAGGCATGCTCATGCCTCACTAGCTCACTGACTTCAAGACATTAGTGCATTTTGCCTTCTCATTGCACCCTACCCTGACTAGAGCATTAAAATTGCAACTCTCTCCACAAACAATCCCAATCCTCTTTACTCTGATATATTTTATGACCAACTAATAATTTCCTAGACACATAAGCCCCGTAGAACAAAGATTTTTGTATATTATGTACACTGTTATATTCCTAGAGTTACAAAAGTATCTGGCACATAATAAAAACTCATCTAATAGTTGACAAATGAATGAATAAGAGAACTTGGCTTTCTGGTAACTCAAGTTCTAAACCAAATACTTGATTTCTGTGTGAGCTATTTATTTAAACTTGACATTTTTTAATCACTTTGAACTTGATACTTTTAATTAATTTTGCTGGCCTGATTGTTTCACATGGTTTTTATACCAGTCCCACACTGCTGATTTATTGTCCATCTGAAGGTCTTCCCATTCATAGGCTTAACCATGAACCAGTAATTTATTTCAGCTGTGGGTAGGAGGGATTCTTTTGGTAAACCTTGTTTTTCTCAGGGTTGTACCTTAACAAGTAACTTCATTTATGTAGTTGCAGAAGTAGGATAGTAAAAAGTAGAGAGTAAAAGATAGTAAAATTTCAACATCTTTTTGTTCCATTGTTTTGTGTTTAAAGACAAAAAAACAACTTCAACTTCAGGGGAAATGCAGTTCTAGAAACACAGTCTAGTCTCAGTTAAGTCAGCGAAAGGGAGTCAGCCCCCTGAAGTTATGTGTACAGAATATTCATTTATTTACAGCAAGACATGTCCCAGATGCCATTTCCTTGTAAGTTACAAGGAAAGAAGTAGATAAATAGAGAAAATGACAGTAGTATGAAGAAATTGGGAAGAAAAGTGGCTAGAAAAGTTTGTGTTTCTGGAAATTTGTTTATTTGTTTATTATTTCTATCTTAAATTATGCAAAGATATGAAGCTTTCAATTATGATTTTTAACACTTTATTCTTGATCTTTAATTTTTTTGAATGATGTTTAAAGTTAAACCATTTGACTTGAATATGGAAAAATACATTTTTTTCAGTCTGACATAATATGATAATCTTTTCCCCTGAAGGTTAAACTCTGTTTTTTCTCTTACACTTAATTCATTTTTTTCTCTATCACTGTGTTAATTTTAGTTAAAATTTCAAAGAACTCAAAAGAAAACAAATGCACTTCGGAGGCAATTGTGTGTCCAAAAGGCTGGCACCGAATCTATGATAGATGCTTCCTTGAATCTGAACAAGAAACAACTTGGAGAAATGGCCAGAAAAACTGTATGGCCTATCATGGATCTCTGCTCACATTCAACTCCCAGAATGAAGTGGTTAGATTTTTTTCTTTGTGATATAAGTTTCATTTAATTTATTGAGCTACTGTATATCAGGTATACTTCAAGGGTATGATCTATCATTAGGCAAAACAAAGATCTTTGCATGTATGGAGCTTACATCCCAAGGGAAGGACAGGGAATAAAAAAATAATCACAATAATTCAGTAAATTATATAGTATATTAGAAGTTAGTAAATTTTATGCAAAAATTTGTATTTGAACTTTAAGTGGTATAGTGAATGTTCCATATGAGTACACTGCAAGAAATAGAGTCTTTTCTAATTGAGATGATGACACTTGAGCAAAAATGTGAAGCCTATGAGGGAGTTAGTCAAGGGAATCCAGGGGATAAATGTCTCAGGAAGAAGAAAATGCTGCAACACCAGCATTAAGGTAAGTGTATACCTTCAAGGAACAGACAAGAGGCAGCCAGTCAGTGTGCCTAAAATAAGGGAGCGAGTGAGGGATGTGGATCACTATGATTTTGTAGACAATTCTAAAGACTGGGTTTTACTCCAAGTAAAGTAGGGAGATATTGCAGAATTATGAACAGAAGTATGACATGATCAGACTTAAGTTTTAAAAAATCATTTTCTTTGCTCTGGTGGACTTAGTAAGTGGCAAATATAAAAGCACAGTGTTGTTACAAGGCTGTTGCAATAACCCTAACAAGAGAACAACGTGCTCAAAGAAAGACCATAGCATTAAAAATAGTGAGAGTGAGAAAATGAGGAGAGATCCATCACAGCACTCCGTATTTTTTAAAAGGACTTTTTGAGTTACTATCTGGGGAGCTCTTCGTATTGGATTGGATTGAAAAAGCACAATGTAAGTGAACACTGGATGTGGGCAAATGGAGACGCATTAACCGATAGGTAAGCCTTAAACCATTTATTTGTTATTAAACGTGTTAAGCATGGTAAGGATTCTGACTCTATAATCAGCTACTTCCACAGTTTCCTCCATACCTTGTCCCAAAAAGGCCCTCAACAGATAGATGCCAGAGAGACCCTTCAGACAAATATATGGTCTTTAGTGAGGGTTTAGCATCAGATACCAATATTTACTTCTATGTGGTAAGTTGGACTATACCGAGTGTGAGCCACAGGTATTCCTTTCATCCTAGACTACATGAAAGTGTAAGTAGTTTGATCCTTGCCTCTTTCCACTTGTACTTGGCCTTTGTTTGTTGTTCCTTTGGACTGTCATTGATAGGGGAGTCTTAGGAAATATATTCAAGCCTACACTTACTCCACCCATTGGTGGCCTGAAATGGAAGAGGGTAAGTGAGAAACAGAAAATGTTTGTTCCTCTTGATTTTTATTTAAAATTTGAGAACTTCTCTATGTTCCTTAGCTTGAGGAACTGATTGTATCCTTAGACTGAATTTTTGTTCTCAAAACTTAAAATGTTCCCTGACTTCAGGGAGGAGAAAGAAACAAGAAGCATATTGTGTTCCCTGCAGGGGAGCCACTAGCTACCCTTTATGGAACACCTACTATAGAGAGGCACAGTCCTAGAACCTGTGCTAAGTGTTATATGAGGTATAGATGACATAAAAAGAGCATCAAGGTGTTTTATGATATTTCCTAGATTAAAAATACAGCATAAATTTAGAGAAACTTCTGTCACCATTGTGTTTATGATGAATTTGGAGTGAAAATACACAATGATTTGAAGGTAAAACTATAGTTGTTAATTAAATTATCAACTTTGAAAATGTAAGGAAAAGTACAACAAACTTTCTGACTATAAAACCTAACACATGGTATTTTCTTGAGAGAAAATGTTGACAGCTTAACATATTATATGTTACATGTAGTTCACTTAAAAACTGAGAGAGATGTAAAAGAGCTTTAAGTTGCTTAAAGTTGGTGTGTTAGTTTGCTTGGGTTACTGTAATACCACAGACTAGGTATCTTAAACAACAGTTCTGGAGATTAGAAGTCCCACACCAAGGTGTCAGTTGAGTTGATTTCTTCTAATGCCTCTCTCCTTGGCTTGTAAATGGCCATCTTTTCTCTTTGTGTCTTCACATGGTCTTCCTTCTAGATATGCCTATTTGTGTTGGTTTTTCTTCTTACAAGGACATCAGTCATATTGAATTGACATCATTTAACTTAATCACCTTTGCAAACACTCAATCTTCTAATAGAGTTACATTCTGAGCTACTGGGGCTTAGGTCTATAACATAAATTTGGGAGGGTCATAATTCAGTCAATAAAAGCTAGTGAGTTCTCAGTTGGCACTAAAGAATATATAGGCACAGAAATACACATACAATTTGAAAACAGGAAGTATAAAATTTTGAAGTGAAAAAACTACACCAAGTGCTACAAATTTCCCCAAAAAAGAAGTGCTGAAAACATTTTAATTACCATATAACCAGAAATTCATGATTCACCATTCTATTTTTCTTTTCCTCATTTTGAATATTTAATTTCCTATGTTTATATATGACTTGAAACATGAGTGTAGAAATTCTTTCTAGATATTTCATTTATAATTACTTATGTGTACCATAGGCACTCAAGTACAAAATACCTATTTTACTTTGGTGATAGTTGCAAAGAGTGAATGAGTGAATGCCTGTTTCAGCCTTAACATAGACCAATATTTTTAGCGTGTGATGGGTGGTCAATGAAATATCAGTTATACTCTCCTTCTATATAACCTTTGAACAGCAAAATTAATGTATTACTTTTTATTTGAAAGTATAATGAGAAGAATATAATCAACAAAATGACTTGCAATGTTTAAAACAGTACAAAGTTCCAGGATTGTCTTGGGTGTGGAGTCAGTAAAGTTCCCTACTGCTCATTCCCTTCCCACTGCTGCACTCCAAGTTAGAGTTTGAAGACCCGTAAGAGGAGAGAAGCAGCTCATTTCATTCCCTCCATTCTCTCCACTTTGCTCATTTTGAAACATGGTCACCAAAGTTTATGCTATGTATTTTAGTCGGTGCTTAGTTATTTTTCATGAGGTTCAGTAAAAAATCTCTTTGTTTTGTTCCAGTTTCACCATTGAAGGAAATGGAGAGTGTGCCTTCATTTTTGAGAATGGAATAAGTGCTGCCAATTGTGGTGATAAAAAGCCATATATATGCAGCAGAAAAGGCCTTTGTCCCTAGACAAAGAGTTTCCCCATAGAAGAAATAAAGTAATTAAAGAAAATCTACCTTTTTTATGTATTATAAATTCATACACATTGTTCCCCCATCAAACATATGTTTTAAGCTCACCAATAAAATTTTAAATGATTTTTATCTTTATTTAAATAATAACTAACAAACCAAGAAACTAACCTGAGATTTGAATCTTTCTAGAATGAGGAGAAGGACTTCTGCTTTGTCAATGAATATCTCTCAGGCACCGAGAACAATGTTAGACACTCTGTAGATGGTAAAAAGAACAAACAAGAGATGAACGTGTGCATATACGTTTTTACAACTTATACTAGACCACATCAGTTGGTGCGTCTAAGCCTATGGGTGTAATGGTGCTCTTGATCATAACTGATAATAAATCAGCATGCCTCAGTGGAACAGATTGGAGGGTAAAAAGAGGGAGGAAAAGATACCTCTACTTATCCAAAATTCAATTAAGTCTGCCTAAAGGAGATAAAAAAAAGATGAAGTATGAGTGAGCATTAATGGTCCACTCAGCCTTGAGTGGGTATGTAACTTATTTAGGATTTGGAAAGGAGGCCTTGGGAGAAATAGTCAGAGATTAATTAGGGCTTTTTTTTTACTTTGCATAATGATCAAACTGGTGAATTTGGCTTTATTAAAATAAAATACTTTTATCATTCTACATAAACTGTGAGAAAAATGAGAAGTTAAGCCACAGGCTGAAAGACAATATTTGTAAAACATATATAGGATGAGGTATTTATATCTAAAATACATAATAGCCCTGTACAACTAAATAAGAGATTAATAACCCAGTTAAAAATGGGCAAGTATTAAACATTTCATCAAAGGAGATATCTAAGTGACAAATAAGAACATAAAAGACACATAACACAATTAGAGAAATGTATACTAAAACCATATGAAAGATCAACATACTTCTATTAAAATAGCTAAAAAAGAGTCTAACAAAGTGGTGTAGAGTTGTGGAGCATCTGAAACTTTACACGCATTACTAATGGGAACTGGAAATTCTATGCCCATTTTGGAAACCAGTTTGACAGTATGAATACACACTTGCCTTATGATTCAGAAATCCTATTTCTGAGAATTTATCCAAGAGAAATAAGACATGTGCCCATGGAAAGACTTGTTATGAAATGTGCAAAGCAGATTCATAATAGTCAAACACAGAAAATAGAAGTCTATCATTAGATTGGTAGATAATATGTAATATAAATAAAAAAGAATACTACTCAGTAAGAAAATAGAATGCACTTGTACTTATATGCACAACTTGGATGAATTTCAAAAACATTATTAAAAGTGAAATAAGCCAGACACAAACACTATATATTATTCCATTCATATGAAATTTTAGGAAAGGTAGAACTATATTGGCATAAAGCAAGTGAATTCTTGCTAACAGCCAGGTAAAATATAATATTTTACACATACAGGAGAACTTATAGCTCTTAGATATGTGTTATATGAGAAATCTTTAAAGTACATTGTTAAAAAATGAGGTACAAAATGATGTGCATATGTTAACATTTGAATAATAAAAATGTATACACCTCTATATGAGCACATATATAATTTCATTTTTATTTATTTATTCCATTCAGTGTTCTGAAACATATATGATTCTATATATCTTTCTTTAAAATTTACAAAGCCTGAACCCAGAATACAAATTGAGGCTCACATCTCCTGTATTTAAATATTCATGTTAATTATTAAAACTATCATAATTTTATACTCTATTCTACACAGATAAATATAACTCCATAACCACAACATTGAAAATATGTAAAAAAGAGCATAGGAATATTGAAAGGAAATGTCTTACTTTTTTTTTTAACTAAGCAGGAAATCAAGATATGCTTTCTGTATAAAACAAGAATTAGACTTTCAGTGTGCTGTTTAAAATTATAGAGGTGACCATTTGGAAAAAATATATGTATGTATGTATGTATATATATGAATTGTATGGAATTGGATGAGGAGAAGAAGGGTCGGTGTTTCCACTCATCTTCAGTTATCAATAAGGAATTTTAACAGTCAATATATGAAGACTAACATAAGTGTATTGTCACTTTACTAATCACTAGAAAAACTAAGAAGCATATCATGACTTCAGTCTTCATTCTATTTTTGATTATTTTATTTTAAACATTTTATTTCATGGACAATTTTTTGAAACAAAATTTTCAAAAAGTAAAGCAAAACAAATTGCCAGTTTTTTAGATACCCTACCAATTAATGAAATAGGGTCTTCCTGTTGGTGCATTTTGTGATAAAAGGTTGGTAGACTTCTGTTCCAGTATGAGCCCAACCCAGATAGCATTGCATCAGATTACCACTGACCAATAATAAGACACAGAGCAAAATACCTACAAAGTATAAAATACCTACACAGATATGTTTAGTAGGCTAAACATATTTAAATTCAACAGATAGGAGTATAAGCAAAATTTCATGTGTGGATTACTGAAGAAAAAAGTAATGTGTTTATAAAGAAGTTTTGATATACGTATTAAATCAATGTTTATTGAGAATCTGGTGTGGAAATATCCTAAACATCTTTGTTTCTGGACATGCCATGACTATTCTTCCCTGAGGTTAGAGTGGGGAGTCTAATCTGATGTTGTTTCAGAAACTGAAGTGGACCAAATAATGCATATTTTTGAAGTGTAACCGAGTAATTCACAGCATTCTGATGAGTCACCAGGTGGCAGGAATACAATGTGAGTATTCAATTGCCTCCGTCAGGCTTGGGGAAAAACAACAACAACAAAAACAGCAATTGCAATGCAAAATGCAAGGTGATTTAATAGATGTATATGAGAGATTATCAGGGAGCATGAAGCAGAGAAAAGTTTCTAAAGTTTACTGAAGACCTACAAAGCCCTTTCTGTTTCCAGTGTACATTCTATGAGATCTCATTTAAGAGCCTTCCAAATAGAATGGGAAAGTTACGTGTTTTTACAAGAGCAACAAAGAATATTCAATAAAGAGAATTCATGTAACTTTCCAGAAGTCAAAAAAAAAAAAAAAAAAAAAACGAAACCAAACTAGCAGATTGTAGACCCAAGATTAGAATCGGGTCATCCAATTCCAAAAGCGGCTCTTTCCAGAAGTCCACAGGGCATGGACCAACCACACTGAAGGCGTCCAGGCCTTTACCATGATTGAGCAAAATTTAGGGATGTTCTCTATTCCCCGTATATAATTTTACAGACATAAATGGATGGATGGCTCTGCACACACAGCAAGCACAAAGTCTGCACAGATTTTTGGTTGTTAGATTTGGGTGTATTTATATATACTCAAATCCAGAGAGAAATTCTGACTCTCACCAGGAAGGGTCAGTGATCTAACTAATTTCTGAATTGAAAATATAAAATTTTTGAAACATAATACAGCTTCATACACAAACTGATCTGTGAGGGATGCATAGTTCTATTTTAGCTCACACAAATGCTGTAATTCATAAGCAGATTTTAAAGTGATAAAGTATCCCTGATTATGTGGATAGATAGACAGACAGACAGGCAAGCAGATAGAGATACATTTGACATAAATGCCATCATCATTCTAAGCATTTTCCATGTAGTGTGTTATTTGATCATTGTAACATTCCTACAAGGGAAGGACAGTTTTGCTCTCAATATTACAGGAAAAAAAACTGAGCAACAGAGAGTTTAGGCAACTTTCTGAAAGTCACACAATCAATTCATTTGAACCTGTATAGAGTAAATATGTGCATGTATATGTATTATTTATGATTTGTGTATACACTTTCTATAAACATGAGAAATGAGAGAATTCCAAGAAACAGTATGGAGTGCTACAATAACATGAATTCTACACGCCATGTGGTAGCAATCCGTATGCAACGTAACATGTTTTTTCTTGTCTGAGGATAAAAATATTTTGCTAATTTCATGATACTTCTTTTATGGATGAGTCAGTTTTTCTTTCCTTTCCCTAAACAAGTCTGTCTAGTATTATCTCTTACCAAAGCAAGTATGAATCTGTTCATACTCTCCACTTATCACATTTGCCATGATTGTCCCACAGCCATGTGACAGCAGGCATGACAGTGAGTTTCACTGGGTGAGTGAGAATAAGGGAGAAGAAATTTTGAAAAAACCACAGGACAGCTTGGGAAGGCTGACTTGTTTACTTACAGAGGAAAACTACTAAAGTAAGTGAGGTGGGGGGAAGCATTTCTGTAAAGTAATAAAGGATTTAGGAGAAATGTGGAGTGTTGCATCTGCGAGAGAGGGCATGAGCTTGTGCATATGAAGACATTTGGTGTAAATTTTATGGTATGTGTATTATATCACAGTATAAATGTTTTTAATGTACTTTTATAGAAAAGAAAGAAGTTGGTGGCCACAGTTTTGCCCCGTCCTGTAATGAAGAACGTTTTCCCTGTCTCAGCCTGCCCAGCCTGAGACAGGGAATGGGTAGAAATAGTTAATATCTGGCAAACACGAATAAAGATATATGTAAATAATCGAGCACATGCCCTCTCTTGCAGAATTTTTGGAGTAAGAGGGAGAGTACAAGCATTAGCTGTTGCCAGAGGCTGTGGTGAATCTGTGGTGTCACAGCAAAAGTAGTTTAGAGACACTGGCGAAGAGTTCAGCCATCGTGGCGAGATTAGAGTGAAAAGTCACAGGTGATACTACCCTCTCGGAGAGGCAGAGAGTGGGCCGGCTGGCCACAGGGTCCTTGCTGAGACTGCATATATTTCCTTGGGTTTGGGGGAAGGAGATGGCTTGCTTTCAAACTACCCGATCTCCTTCTTGGCTTGTCCTGGGTGGGTGCTGGTGCCCTCCCTCTCTCCACTCTGTTCCCTAGACTTTCCCAGGTCAGTGCCCTTCCTCCCTTCGTGGTCCCCATTTTGGCTCCTGCTGCTCTTGCTTCGTAGCTCTGAGTCATCTTTCGGGGCCTCCACTGAGCCTGCACTCGGCGAGAGGTATTTCAGGGAACTTTTTCTTTCTCTCCCAGGTAATCGGAGCAGGGATTTGCGAGCCCCTGGACGGCTGTGAGGTTGCCTTTCCTGCCAAGTTGACAAAGTAGGATGTAGTCCAGAACAATGGGTGAGTGTGAAACTGCTGTTTCTCAACACAATCAGGCCTCGTCTGCTCCCTTCTCTGTGGTGAATAACTACCTGCCTACTCTGACATTACCATTTCATTCTCTATAATATTTATTTCAAATATTTCGTTGTTCTCATTAGACATATGGCGTTGTATACCTTTCAAAAATCTATTTTCTTTTACCTTAGTGTATAAGTGCTTTGGTGTTTTAGTTGACTGGAACTACCACAACAAAGCGTGATAAACTGGGTAGCTTAAACATCAGTTGTTTATTGTGTCACAGTTCTGGAAGCCAGATGTCTGAAGCTGAGGTGTTGGTAAGATCGGTTCCTTGTGAGGGCTGTGAGAGAAGGAAGGGGGTCCAGCCACTCTCCTTGGCTTGTAGATGGTCATCATCATGTTGATGTGACAGTTCTGCCTGCATGCGAGTCTGTCATCAAAATTTTCCCTTTTTAACCATCATTTCAACATTTTTTTAAATTATAGTTGATATACTATTGTTTCAATATTAATGTTAGTTTCAGGTATACAACATAATGATTCAACATTTATACGCCTCAGGAAGTGATCACCACAGTAAGTCTAGTAACCACCTGTCACCATACATAGTTGTTATGATATTACTGATGCTGTTCCCTGTGCTGTACTTTATTATTTTATAACCGGAGGTTTGTACTTCTTAATCCCCTTCCCTTTTGACACCCAAGCCCCCACCCTTTGAGAAACCATCAGAAATATTTTAAAATTGGGGTGATCACTTCCTGAGATATATAAATGCCTAATCACTGTGTCGTTGAAAGGAACAAAATTCTGCCACTCTGAAGCTGCTTTTGGGTATACTGATTTTAAGCTGTTTATTAAGAAACGAAAGACTCAGAAAGAGCCTTTGACCCTCCTTACCTTCTTGCTAAAGAGATTCAGGCACAGAAAACTACTTCAGGAAGGAGAATTTAGAATGTCATTTTAGCCTAATTTTAATTAATTGTAATAAACAAGAGGGCTTCAGGCAGGTTACCTAGTTACCCACCTGTATGTCATTGTTTCTGAGTTTCCCAGGAAGGATTTTCCTACCTTGTGCTTTCTGCTCTTTCTCAACTACCTGTAAATGTCTATTCTCATTTCTGATATCTAATACCCTGTTCCTTTCTCCTTTGTCCAAAATGTCTTATATGCCCAATGTTGTCCCATTATCTAGTGCTACCTCATTAATAGACTTAAAGAGTAAAACCACATGATTATTCAATAAGTACATATAAAGTATTTGGTAACATTCAGTGTCTAAGATAAACCCTCTTAGGAAACTAGGAATAAGAGAATACTTCCTTAAATTGGTAATGTCTTATGTTAAATTTATACAGCATTTAATGTTGTTTAGTAATGAAATTTTATGCAGATTTTTTAAAGATTAATAGCAAACAATAGACAATTGTTCACTGGTACTATTTAACATAGCATAGCATTAGCAGTTGTCAGGAGCCATACAAGAAAAGTAAAGGAAATAAAGGTTGCTTCTGTTGTTACTTCTTTTTATGTAATCAAATTGTCCGAACATATCGCAGATATATTTCTTCCATAAGAATCCTTTTCCCTTTTAGTGTGATCATAAAATGGAAGGAAACCAGAATGTGTTACCCTGATGTATGCTTGTTGACATAGAAATTATTTTGAGCTGAAGGTTATTAGCAAGCAGTAAATGCGGGAGAAATTCGCCCTACCCTTTCCCCCCTTTTCTGCCTAAGACAGAATATACATTCTCCCTTTATTGGAGGCAAATTTTTTATCAGCCCAGAGACAGTATACTTTACTCTATTTACTTCCCTCTTGAAAATTTACCTTCCTGGAGTCGCCACCTTTGGAGGCCTGAAACTGCTTTTTCTTTGTTCGGTCATTTCTCTAGAGATTTATGTATTTATTTTTGTTGAAAATGCTATATAAGCCAGAGTTCTAAGCTACTGCTTTGAATTCCTCTTCCTTTAAGATTCTCTCTTGTGACGTGTCCCATACCAGTTAATGAACTGTTTTACTCTTGTCCATCTGTTTTTTCTTTTTTTTCATGCCAGCTGAAAATCTAAGAAAGATGGGTAAAGGTAAAGTTTGCCTCCCCTACAAAATTGAGTACATTTTCTCAGCTTTCACTCACTAGGTCTGCTCTGCTCTTTTTGATTTTTTCTTCAAGTCTTTTTCTTTTGATATTTAAATATGTTTGTGTGTACACATTATACACACGCCTTCTTCCTAGATTGTTTCTACATCTGCTAATAATGTATCAGAAAAGATTATCTTAACCAGTAGTAAAATTATTACTGTTTGTTCCTAACCTCCTAACATTTCCATGTGTACCAAATCCCATCTCCTTTCTAATTCATTCTCGTCACCACAAAATACTGCTTTTATTGACATCCTCTTGCTCAAACGCATTAAACTTTTTCCCCTTATTGCTCACAGTGTGAAGAAAACAATTTACCCTACACTTACATTCTTCTGTCATGTGATCTTATGACTTCCCCTTTTTCCCTATCTTTTATTTTTATAAACTGATGTATCTGTTATAGCCATTTGTTTGATCATAGTCCTTTTTTAAACAAAACTTTTTATCCTCATCTGAGGACATTTTTTTTATTGTTTGTAGAGAGAGAGGAAGGGAGAGAGAGAAACATTGATGTGAGAGAGAAACATCAATTGGTTACCTTCCCTATGCTCCTGGAACAGAGATCGGATGCACTTGGACCAGGGATAGAACATGCCTGGACCCAGGACCAGATCCAGAACCCAGGTATGTGCCCTGACAGGGAGTGGAACCCACAACGCTTAGGTTACAGGATGACACTCCAACCAACTGAGCCACAATGGCCAAGGCCAATCATAGACTTTTTGATGACCCTTATACTTTCTTGATTATAATCCCCACTCATACTGTTTCCGCCTTTTGAAATAACTTTGCCTTTCCTCCAGCCCTGCATCATATCTAAGGGATCTCCCCAACCCCCACCACCCTTCTAAACAGCTGTACCAATAGTTGCCACTTACCTTCTTTGCACTTTGTAAGGCCATTGTATCTTTTATTACTTTAAGAGATAGATGCTTTTAATCAGAGTTCTTGAGTGATTATTATGGAAGAATCAATGACTAATAAATATCCAGAGTTTCTCTGGAAATTTTATTATAAATGTTTTATTTTGCAGCTCACAAATCAAAAAGCAACTGGGTGACTCTTACACTCATCGTTTTTATTATTATTCCAGTGGCCTTTATAATAATAGGTGAGTGAATTAATTTATAAACTTTCTATGGTTATTTATGGTTAGCAAGCCCAAACATTTATATCTCAAGCTCTATGTGGAATCTCTCAGTTCTGGAGTAGGAAATAGGTTTGTACAGATTTTTCCTTGGGTTCCTATCAGTTCAGCAGGTTTTACAGTCATCTTCTCAACTTTATAGGGGTTCTTGATCTTGGAGTAAAATAATCCAGTTCTCAGATGATAATAAGATAGCAACATCAATAACTATTTTTTAATTGAGAGTACTTTGTGTGAGTTGAAGAGCCTAATGTCAAATACATTACATTTAATATTTATATTTAATTCTTACAAGACTATGGAATAGGTATAATTATGAAATCCATTTACAGACAAATAGAGGTCAGAGTAAATAAGTTGCCTCTCACAAATAACTTCCAGAGCCAGAATTGTAATTCTTATGTAATTCCTGATATTTTAACCACCATGCAACCTTCCCTCTATAATTACAGTATGTTTTTACTCTCATTTTTTTTTTTTTGGAGCAAGAGTAAGTAATACTACTAATAGTGGTTATATGAAATATTTGTTTATTTCTATCCTCTTCTGATGAAAGAAAAAAATAATAACATAAGTGATATTTTGCAAGATTTTCTCTGTTGGAGTAGATTTGTAAAAAGGAAGATGTTTATTTTCTTCTAGGTGTTCTGGATTCATTTTGTGGAAATAACTCAAAGCTTGAATTTAATTCCTGAGCTAGGGCATAATAGTCTTCAGTAGTTGATTGTCCATGTGCATGCTTTCCTTAATTTAGCACTTAAATTAGCACTTAAAGTACCACTTTATACTCTTGATCCTTGTTTCCTTTGTCATTTGCAAGAGTATTGGATATGATTTTTGCTCACAGTTTCTTCTGTCACTGTAGAATCCTCGGAGTTCGGTGTTTATCAATATTTAAACATCTACAATTTAAACATTTGTAGAGAAGGATCTCTATAAGAAGTCTTTATGTACACTGATTAATTTAATTTTTAAAAGTGTTGAAGCAATATATTTTATTACTCATGGGTAGTAGCCTGGATCCACTTCTGAGTGTTACAAAAATAAACAAACAAACAAACATTGCAGAGTGAGGCAAGAAGGCTTTGGAATTAGCCCTACATTTGAACATTTACTTGGCTCTTTTTTGAAGATTTTATTTATTTATTTTTAGGGAGGGGGAAGGGAGGTAAAAAGAGAAGGAGAGAAATATCAATGGGAGAGAGAAACATCCATTGATTGCCTCTCACATGCCCCCATCTGGGGACCTGGCCCACAAACCAGACACATGCCCTGACCAGGAATTGAACCAGTGACCTTCTGGTTTGCAGGATGATGCTCAACACACTGAGCCATACCATACAGGACTACTTTGATTTTTCTTGGTCACATTAACTTATTCAGACGTTTGGAGGGCAGACACTTTATCTTATCCTCATTACTCAACACCTAACTAAAAACCTGAAAGAGTAAATTCTCAAAACAGTGTATGTATATTCATTATTATTCCAGTTCCTTTGGCACTGAATATTGTTGAAGTAGGACAAATGTTTCACTAACTCATATTTCAATGACTTGTTATAACTTATGGTGAGTTTCACTTCTGTAGCTTTTATATCCTCTTTTGTCTATGACCTTCTCATTTCTTCATGGTAAAACGAAGCCTTCATTTGTTACCTAAGTCCTGGAGGCTTAAATTATATTCAGGTCTCTAGGTCGCTTTCTTGATTGCTAACTTTTATGCATTCTTTTTGGTAGGATGCCAATAGAGACAATGAGTGGCTAGTGGTTCCATTTCTCAAAATAGAGGCCAGAAAAAGAGGCTGAAGTATAGACTACTTGGCCACTAAATGTCTTCCTTGCAGACAGAGGAGTTGAATTCATTCACCCTCACATGCATGAAGTTAATTTTACAGGCCTTGAACTATAGTTCAAGAGAGTAAAAAGTAAAACTGATTCACCAGAATGAGTAGAAACACATTTTAACTTTTTAAAAATCTGATCACTTCTTTCTCTTTTTTTTCCAGTAATCATGGTATCGCCTTCGAGAAACTCCGAAACTATAATAAATCCCCAAACTATAAAATGTCTGAGAAAATGGATTGAAGTAGGACATAAGTGTTTCTATTTTTCTGATGATACCAGAAACTGGACAGCCAGTAAAACATTTTGCAGGTCACTAAGATCAGAACTTGCTCAGATTGACACACATCAAGATCTGGTAAGAAAAAGAAAAGTTTTCAATCATTTCACAGCTTAAGCTTGTAAGAGAATAAAAATGGCAAAAGTTAATACTCAATAATGTAAATCAGACTATGTTTTAAGCACTGGAACTATAAAAACTCATGTAATCTTCAACCAATGCCTATGAAACAAGTATTCAAATATCCCTCTTCTAAAGGTGAGGAGAGTGAAGCACAGAGGTGTTATGTAACCTAGTCATTGTCACACAGCCAGCCACAGCTTGTTGAACAAGCATTTGAACACAAGGAAGTTAGCTTGTGATGGTATGTCCTTAATCACAACGCAGATTGTTCATATAGCTGGAAGTCTTCATTCAATGTTCTTAGATTATTAAATAGATTCTTTTTAATACTTTTGCAGTTGTATTCTCTCAAGGATAGTCTGGGAAAATTGAAACATACAGAAGATATGGCTCTTGGAATTTAGAAATGAAAACGCAAACAAAATCCATATAGTTTGAAGAAAACGAGACAATGAATGGAATAAGTGAGAGAGGGCAAAGAAAGAGGGACTTGGACTCCAAGGGTCAGGATAACTGAGAAAGTTTGTTTGTTTGTAAAGAAAAGCTGACCTACTGGTCTGTGGTCCAGCAGTGAGGATCCCATAGAGGAGAGACTATACTCATCACTCAGTATCTTGTGTTGCAATAAATGATATTCAGAAGTTAGCTTCATTTCTGATTCTATGAGAAAACACGAAAATGATGGCATTCTTTTTCTGATATCTAGTCAAAGTAGTTTATCACTGAGTTTTGATATTTTAACAACACTTACACTTTCAATTAAGTCCTTCTGCCAAAAACCCCACTTCCATGATTTTGAGAGTGAAGCTGGGCACAAAACAAAATATGAGCATTAATTCTCTGTCACCTTTAAAAACATGCTGTATTAGTTCCTATAAAAACTGCTTAGCTCCTGATTTTGCCACCCAAATGGATATATCATATTCATTTATTGTCTTTGTCATTCACTCTGTGACTAAAATATACTGATAGTTTATATGTTACAGCTAGAAAGATAAGATGTCAAATGTTCTCATCAATTTCCCAGTGGAGACATTGTGGTTACCTTTAAAGACAATTCAAATCATGGCAGCTCAGAGAGTGTAAGAAGTAAAAGAGCAAAGTAAAAATCTTCCAAGTAAAACTAAGCTGAGCATTTGTGCTGTTTGTTGCCATAGAAGCATTGGGGCATGCAAATTGATATGTAAATCCTAAAATCTGACTGGGATGAGAAGCCCGTTTAGCAATGTGCTCTAAACTATTAAAAAGAACATGCTGTGATTTTTTGAAAGGAATTTTTGAAAAAGTACACAGGAACATTTACGCACTGGATTGGGCTGAGCAGAAAACAAGGAGAGCCTTGGAAATGGACAAATGGCAAAACATTCAATTCCTGGTGAGTTTCAAATGTAGCAGGGAAGATTTATTCTGGTTGTGAAAAAAATTAAACCATTTTGAACTGTGACATGTGCCTTTTCACACTGAAACATACTTTAGAACAACCTTCCTTCTATCTTGCTAACTAGTACAGTGAAATTTTCCATTTTATTTTTATTTGCTTCCTATTTTATTTTTTCGTTATCAAACTTTTGCTAATCAGCACTTGTATTGCTAATACAAATTCAACTATTTTGCCAATTTCAAGCCAAAGCACAAACATTTCTTATACCTTTTCTAACTACCTGAACTTATACAAGATCTCTCTTATTTAAATAGAGAACATATAGTTGTCTTTAATTTTCCAAATGTCCATCAAAATCAATATTATTTATTCAGTTAGGAGTTTCTTGAGTGAATGTGGTTTCCTCACTTACATACCGTATACCTACAAGAACTGTACTACTTTCCTTTTGTACACGTGTATTCCTGCCTTAATATTTCATTATATGCTAGATAAAAATTAAATAAATATTGAAATATGTACAATAGGAAAAAATATGTTTATTGGAAAGAAGGGAAATTTCAGTCATCAACAGAATTAATAAAAACAATATTATAAGTAGTCTTTTTAGTTTTTATCTGACTATGCTGCAAAACCACCAAATAAATATAAATCTTATTACTTTCAAAAAGGAACATTGGCTAAAAACAGACCAGGGAACTGCTTTTCTTTCTTTCTTTCTTTCTTTATTTATTTATTACTTGTTTATTTATACTCTCAATTACAGTTTATTTTTAATGTTATTCTCTATTAGTTTTAGATGTACAGCGTAGTGGACAGACAACTGTGCGCTTTACTGAGTGGGCCCGCGATGTTTCCAGTACTCACTGGGCCCCATATGTAGTTGTTACAATAGTATTGACTATGTTCCCTACACTAGAATTTACAGCTCTATGATGATTGTGGAACTACCAGTTCCTATTTTTAACCCTTTAACCTTTTTACACACACCTATGGCCCTTGCCCCTTGTCAACCCTCAGTCTATGCTCTGTATCTACGAGTCTGAGGAAACTGCTTTTTAAAAAAATTCCAGAGATCTATGGATTTAACAACTCTAGATAGATAGATAGATAGATAGATAGATAGATAGATAGATAGATAAAGTAGATATAGGTAAATGTATATAGATGTGGAGATATAATTATATCACTGATTTATCAATGCCCCCCTGTAGGAGACCATTTTGTGTGGCATGAGTCCAGCTCCCACTTGGAGATGCATAGGACCCACGCCCACAGATAGGTTCTCCCATGAGGAATCAGGCCTGCATTTATACCTAAGCTGCTTTGAGTCTTTCTTTTGCTAAAAACTCCCTCACCCTGAATTGAGACAGCAAGTGCTTACTGTAACTTCCTAAAATCCATGCTAAACCTTCCTAGAATGAGTGTAACCAGTTCAACCACCTTTCCCTTTTTCATTTGCAAATATCCTTCTTCTGAGATGTAATTAGTGGCATTGGCTCCTTTGTTGTCCAAAAAAGGTAACCACGTAAAGTGAACCTGTACTTAGTTAATGAGGACCTTCATGTAATGTGCCCAGTAAGACAGTAAAAGCTCTTCGAAGCAAGGGCCACGGCTTTTGTTCCCCTTGAGAGAAAAGCCATGCTGTCCCTTTCCTCCACCAGATTCAGTAGTCCATGTGAATGTCTCATTTCATCCATAACGACGTGGTCACTGTGGACCGGCCCCCCAAATCAATCTTTCTTCCTATTGTTCTGAATAAGGTTACACACTACACTAATAATAAATACCTACATTCAGTCTTACAGTCCTTTAATGTACCAGACATTTTTGTGTGGCGTATGGTGATGGGTGAGTATCAAGCTCAGTGTTTTATGTGAAAGGTTTCAAATCACTCTATTTTTAATTTTATTTTTGATTACAGCTGAAAATGGTTTCCAAACTGATTTTGGTTATTCCCTTTTTAGGTTTGAAATTAGTGGGAATGGATATTTTGCTTTTCTGAATGCTGCTGGAGTCAATAGTTCCAGGGGATTTGATGACATGAAGTGGATTTGCAGCAAACCTCAATTTTAAGAGAGGAAAACATTGGGAAATTGTTACTGAACCCAGCCATCGGAAGTCCTACCACTCGCCACCATACAGGCAAAACTTTAGAAACAAAGTTTGATAGAAAGGAAAAGGAAACTTTTATTTAATGACCATACAATTTGAAATAATGGCAGGTTTCTGCCCCCAAACCCATTCCTTTGTTAAAAAAAAATTATATATATATAATCCAGGCCAGACTGGTCCTAGGCCACACCTAGAATTTCCTTTCCCTTTAAAAGTGCTATCCTTGAGAAAACACAGGTGGCTGAAACATGCTTCTGGTCGTGGTCTGCTCCAAGGTGTCCCTTGGAGCCTGTGCAAGCTGCTGCTTCTTTGGCATCTGCCCATTGGTCCAGCCCTTGCTCCCTGGATGATTGTTTCATCTCACTGGTGCAGTTGTGCTCCTAGCCAGGCAGCTTCCAGACCCCGCTGGGGCAGCTGCTGACTAATGCATCAAATGTGCAGGCACAGTGCCAGCCACCTAGCCACATGGCTTCCAGAGCCAGCCAGGGCACAAAGCACCAACTGGCTAAGCACCACCCTGTAAACACACAAAATCCCAAGAACTGACCCCATCTCATGCATTCACCAGAACCCACTCTGGGACAGCCAGTCCCAGGCTCAACCTTTGACCGTGTCCCAGGAACCTGATTTCTACCTAAATAAAAATTGCTTTTCTTTCAACTCAAACTAGCTTTTGAATTCTTTTCTGTCTGAGTCAAGTGCCTTGAAGTCCAAAATGGTGCCAAGGCAGGGCCACATCAGCTCAGAACTGGTCTGGTGACAAAAGGAGCTAAAAATTGTTGAATAAATGAATGAATGATGATAGGCAAAGCCTCATCAATTCAAAACACATAATTGCCCATTATGAACACAAGTCAGGAAACTTCCGTTAAATAGGACCAAACAAAGTAGCAATACATAATTAGATGCTCTATGCCTGCAATGATGGTTATAAAAAATTAATTTAAAATGGATCTATATTGATAGGTCAGCCAAGACTTAGGGCTTAAAAGTTAGAGAAATATAAGTGCTCTGTATGTGTAAATATGTCTTTGAGTTTCTCCTAAAAACAAGGGAAACCCCACGAGGAAGGATCCTAACTCTATAAATAACAATCACTAACACATAATTAGAATTATACATTAAAATTACAAAGCTTAGACTGTAGAACATAAACTGGAAAAACATCAAAAGTGACAAAACAATAGGTGTTTGTAAACATTTAATTTTACAAATAAGGACAAGGAAGGGTAGGCTTATGACACATGCCTGAGTGTGTCGTAAAATTTCAATTCTGCAGAGCATTTGAAAAATTATATCAAAACTATTTGTTACATTAGCTTGAGTTCACTTTCCTTCCTAAATAACTGTAATTGGGAATACAAGAAGGAATGTGAGTGTAAGTGCCATACACAAAAATAAATTCAAGGTGTATAAAAGACTTAAACATAAGCCGTAACACCACTGAAGTCCTAGAAGAGAACATAGGCAGGAAAATCTCAGATATTACACGCAGCAACATTTTTACTGATATGTCCCCTAAAGCAAGGGACATAAAGGAAAGAATAAACAAATGGGATCTCATCAAAATAAAAACCTTCTGCATGGCCAAGGAAAACAGTATTAAAATAAAAAGAGAACCGACTGTGTGGGAAAACATATTTGCCAATGATACCTCAGATAAGGGTTTAATCTCCAAAATATACAAAGAACTTACACGACTCCACTCTAAGAAGACAAGCAACCCAATTAAAAAATGGGCAAAGGACTTGGGCAGACACCTCTCCAAGGAGGACATACAGAGGATCCAGAGACACATGAAAAGATGCTCGATACCGCTAGCTATCAGAGAGATGCAAATTAAAACCACAATGAGATACCACTTGACACCAGTCAGAATGGCCCTCATAAACAAAGCAACAAACAGCAAGTGTTGGAGAGGTTGTGGAGAAACAGGGACACTAGTGCACTGCTGGTGGGAGTGCAGACTGGTACAACCACTATGGAAAACAGTATGGAATTTTCTAACTAAAAATGGATATACCTTTTGACCCAGCAATTCCACTGCTAGGACTATATCCCAAGAACCCTGAAACACCAATCCAAAAGAAACTATGCATCCCTATGTTTATAGCAGCACAATTTACAATAGCCAAGTGTTGGAAGCAACCTAGATGTCCATCAGTAAATGAATGGATCAAAAAATTGTGGTACATTTACACAATGGAATTCTATGCAGCAGAAAGAAAGAAGGAGCTCATAGCCTATGCAACAGCATGGATGGAACTTGAAAGCATCATGCTAAGCGAAGTAAGCCAGGCAGTGAAAGACAAATACCATATGATCTCACCTTTAACAGGAAGCTAATCAACAAAACAAACAAACAAGCATAATATAACCAAAGACATGGAAATTGGGAACAGGCTGAAAGTCACCAGAGGGGAAAGGGGAGGGAATTTCAGGGGAAAAGGGGAAGGATTTACAGGAACAAGTATAAAGGACACATGGACAAAAACTATGGGGGGGTGGAAATGGGAGGGAGGTGGGGAGGGCTGGGGTGGCGGGTTCGGGTAAGAATAAAAGACAGAAAACTGTACAAGATCAACAATTAAAATAAAAATTTAAAAAAAAAAGAAGGAATGTGAGTGTAAGTGAAGAGAGAGACATTAATCAGGGTAGAGAATCTGAAGAAAAAGGGTGTATGTACCTACTTTACAGTGCCAACACACACAAACAAGTTTTTCTTTTATATCTTTAATGAAGGCTTAATTCCTTAATTGCAGGCGAAATGTGTGATAAACGATGCAAGGAGAGTTTTATGAGCCCCACCCATCACTGCTTTTACCTGGCATTTTGTGTGACTGCAAAGACCTCAGTAATCCTGGCAAATGTCAGCATGTAATTGAGTACAGGCATTCTCATCTGTGCATCATGTTGTAACTGGGAAAACTTGAAAATGATCATTTTTAGACATCATTGTATATTACAGGTAAATGTATTAGATTTTGATTCATAATATAGGTTTTATTTTTATTGTTGGTTCATGATTACAAGTTAATTCATGTTAATTGCTTAGAAATGTAGAATAACTCATCCCTTTTTTAAAACTTTGCTTCAGTTACTAGAGTATAAATTCCTGATGATTTAGAATGAACTACATGCAACTTCTTGAAATTAAATAACTACCCCACTTACAGAGTAGATGAAAACTGCTCCATTTATGTTAAAATATGAATGTGTTTTGAATAAATGAAAGGAAAAATAAGAAACTTTACTTTTATAAAATTTCAGTTAGAAAACTAAGGATGTAGGAAAGTTCTCAATATAATATTTAAAATAAATTTTATTAAAGGAGAATAAATTGTAAAAGCACATAAAAAACAAGATTATATATTACCTGAAATAGACATCTTATGCTTCCAACAACTAAACACATTCCCATTTGAAATTCGATTTCTTTTTGATAAAAAAAAAAAAAAATGGAAAATAATCAACTTCGGGTAAAGGCCCATGGTAAAGAAGAAATGGCATATCTGTACATATGTGCCTGGTTCATTACTTCTCCAAATGCTCAGAAAGAATTAGAACTCAGGAGTAGAATGCACATGGGGAATAGATAGGAGTAGGAAAAGATTAAATTTATGTTTTAGACATTCAAACAATAGGAAATCATGTGTTCTTGTTTAAAAGAATTATATTTTTCATTTGGGTCTTATTCCTGTATAAAATATTCGAAAATTTTATATTCAAATAAAAAACATAAATTTGCATTCCTCTAAAAAATGGACAACCATTTATAACATCCATTCATACATACACATTTCTTCCACTTTCTTATTTAAATGCACAGATTTTTTTTATTGTTCAGACAACGTCTCTCTGGCAAATGCCATAAAATTTGGAGTCACAGTCTTCAGAACTCACTTGATTTCCTGTTGTGACAGCGCAGCTCATGCTATCAGTTGGTCCAATAATTGAAAAGCTAGGAGATAAAGGGCAGACTTTAGAGAACTTATCTTAAATTCTCTAAGCATCAAGGTGTGGTGAATAAAAATTTGGGAAGGATGTCTCAGGAGTGAGGAGTCCCACCCCACACCAGGCCCACCAGCCCAGGGTTCCAGTGCCAGGAAGTCCCCACAACTTCTGGCTGCAAAAAACAGTGGGAATTAGGTTGGTGTAAGAAACTCCTGGAGTCTCAAGAAGTTCCTCTTGAAGAACCCACACAGGGACTTCTCAAACTCACTCCCTATGAGCTCCAGCACCAGGATAGCAGCTTGAAAGTCACCAGTGGCATACAGGGAGAAACTGAAGTGTAGGTCATCAAGGTGAGCAGAGGCCATTATCCCTTTTCTAAACCCTCCCCATGCAGAGCCACAGAGCCAGCAAGCTGGTGCCATATCTGAGATTCCATCATACTATCTAACACTGTTTGACCCACCTTGGAGATCCCCAGAAATTCTACTCCACCCAACTTAAGCTTGGGACCTACCCAAGCTGCTTTTCCATATAAATGGCTGATGTTGGCTAATGCTTCACAACACTTAAATCTTCTCAAACAAGCAACAGCCAGCCTCAGTGAGTCCCTAGCACCTGTATCTCTTGCTTAGTGGCCTGAGGCCCTGAACTAGCAGCAGCCAGCCTACCTTCAAAGCTTGGTTTTGCCTGTGAATCTCCAGTCCAGCACAAGCAGCAGCCATCTCAGATTGCTTTATGGCTCAGACAAGCTGGTCCTGGGCAAAACACAGGTCGGGGCAGACCTTGCCTGCACCACCCGGTAAACCCCAGAGACTGCGCACCCAGTGGACAGCTACAGACCACATTGGAGCACTTCCAACCTGCCCCCGCACAGCTCATCCTCCTCATAGGGCGGAGGTTGGTGGTAAGTGGCCACAGCCAATCATTGCAGCTGACTGATCTGGTTAAATCCCTCCCATTGACCTGCCAACAATAATCAAGGCTTAACTACAAGAGGAGGGTGTATTCAGCACACCAAAGGGTGCACCTCTAGTACCTACCTTAGGTGCTAAGGGAGGCTGTGCCACTGGACCCAATAGGGCACCTACTACATTAGGCCACACTACCAAATCAGGGAGTCTAGCAGCTCTACCTAATACACAGAAACAAACACACAGAGGCTTCCAATATGAAGAGACAAAGAAACATGGCTCTAATAAAAGAACAGAACAAAACTCCTGAAAAAGAACTAAGCAAAATTGAGATTAAATGATCTACAGGATGCAGAATTCAACACACTGGTTATAAGGATGTGAAGGAGGAAAAATTGGGACAGTCGTAATAACATAATAAATTAAAATAAAATAAAATAAAATAAAATAAAATAAAGTAAAATAAAATAAAATAAAATAGATATGTTGCCCTAACAATATCTTGGTTTCCAAATTAAAGAAAAAAAAAAAACATTTCTTACTAAGTTTTTCAAAGACTACCATCAAAATAGGTCCAAAAACTGAATAACATTTCATGCTTTAGTTTTATATTCATGAAAGATGATGGATAATAGAAGTATAAATATCCAGATTGAAATGAACTATCAGTCCATGGCTTTTGCTCTAACTTGCGAGGTTTCTGGTGCTTTTTGCCCAATCTCAGCTACTCTAGTAGTGTAAGGTGAAAAGAAAATGGGAGGACAGAGGAATACAGGTAAATGTACATGACACTGAAGAATTTTAAAGCACTCTTCCACTTATTATCTTCAATTGTTCACACAAGAACATTGTGAGAGAAGCTTCATTCTCATATCGACAAGCTTGAGAGAATTTTTATGGGCAAATTTTTAAATTTAAACCTTAAAAAAATAAGTTAGCATTTATTGAGTGCTTCTTCAATAAGTACAATTTATAGTAATTTATCTAATCCTTTTTATTAAATATTTTTATTGTTGTTCTATTAGAGTTGTCCCAATTTTCCCCATTCCTCTCTCCTGCTCTGCCCAACCCTTGCTCCCACAGTCAATTCCAACCCTGTTGTCCATGGGTCATTTATACTTGTTCTTTAACTAAGCCCTTCCCATTCTTTCTTCCTTTATCCTCCTCCCACCTCCCCTCTGGTCCCTATCACTTTGTTCCTTGTTTCCATGCCTCCCACTCTATTTTCCCTCATTTGTTTCTTTTGTTAATTAGGTTCCTGTTAAAGGTGAGATCATATGGTATTTGTCTTTCACTTCCTGGCTTATTTCACTTAGCATAATGCTCTCCAGTTCCATCCATGCTGTCACAAAAGGTAGGAGTTCCTTCTTTCTGCTGCCTAGTATTCCGTCATGTAAATGTACCAGTTTTTTGAGCCACTCATTTACTGATGGGCACTTAGGCTGTTCCCAGCACTCGTTATTGTAAATAATGTTGTTATGCACATAGGGGTGCATAGGTTCTTTTGAATTGGTGTTTCAGAGTTCTTGGGGTATAATCCCAGCAGTGGAATGTCTGGGTCAAAAGGCAGTTACATATTTGATTTTCTGAGAAAATTCCATACCATTTTCCCCAGTGGCTGCACCAGTCTGCATTCCCACCAGCAGTGCACTAGTGTTTTCTTTTCTACACATCCTCACCAGCACTTGTGGCTTGTTGATTTATTCTGTTGTTTGTTATTTGTTGTTTGGCTATTCTGACCAGTGTGAAGTGGTATCTCATTGTGGTTTTAATTTGCATCTTTTTCATGGTTAGTGATGCTGAGCATCCCTTCATATGTCTCTGGGCAATCTGTACGTCCTCCTTGGAGAAGTGCTTGTTCAGGTCCTTTGCCCATTTTTTAGATTGGATTGTTTGTCTTCCTGGCACTGAATCATATATGTTCTTTATATATTTTAGGTATCAAATTCTTGTCCAAGGTATTGTTGGCAAATATGTTTTCCCACACCGTTGGCTTCCTTTTCATTTTGAAGATGTCCTCTTTAGATGTGTAGAGGCTGTTAATTTGATGTGATCCCATTTGTTTATTCTTTCCTTCATTTCCCTGGCCCTAGAGGATGTATAGGTGAAAATATTGCTGCATGGGATATCTGAAATTTTACTGCCTATGTTTTCCTCTAGAAGTTTTACGGCGCCATGGCTTATGTTTAAGTCTTTTATACATTTTAAATTTATTCTGATGTATGGTGTAAGTTGATGGTCAAGTTTGTTTGTTTGTTTCTTTCTTTCTTTCTTTATTTATTTTTCTTTCTTTTTTTCTTCCTTTTTTTTTTTTTTTGGCATGCACCATTCCAGATCTCGCAGCATCATTTTTTGAAAAGGCAAATTTTACTCAATTTTATGTTTCTTCTCCCTACTCAAATATTAATCAAATATAGAGACATGTGTTAACTTCTTGGCTTTCTATTCTGTTGCATTGATCTATGTGTCTGTTCTTATGTTGGCACCAGACTCTTTTGATTACTGTGGCCTTGTAGTATAATTTGATATCACATATTGTGATCCCTCCTAGTACATTCTTCTTTTTCAATATTGCTGCAGCTACTTGCGGTCATTTTTGTTTCCATATAATATTTGAAATATTTGTCCAGAATCTGTTAAATATGTCACTGGTATTTTAATAGGGATTGCTTTAAATCTATAGATTTCTTTGAGTTGTATGGACATTTTAAATATGTTGATTATTTCAATTCATGAGCACAGTATATGCTTCCATTTGTTTGGTTCTTCTTACTTTCTTTCTCCAGTGTTCTGTAGTTTCTGAGTATAGATCTTTACCTCTTTGGTTAAGTTTATTCCTTGTTACTTAATTTGTCTTGTTGCTATAATAAATGGGATTTTTTTCCCCAGTTTCTGTTTTTGATATTTCATTTTTGGAATACATAAATGCATTAATTTCTGTATATTGACTTTATATCCTGCTGTTTGGACAAATTCACTTATTAGGTTGAGTAGTTTTCTGGTGGAGCCTATATAGATTGCTGTATACACTATTATGCCATCTGCAAGTAATGACAGTTTTACTTCCTCCTTTCCAATTTGGGTGCATTTCATTTCTTCTTCTTCTCTGATCACTGTGACTAGAACTTCCAATACTATTTTGAATAAAGGAGGAAAGTGGACCTCCTTGTCTTGTACCTGATCTTAGGGAGAAAGCTTTTAATATTTGCCCATTGAGTGTGATGTTGGCTTAGGTTTCTCATATATGGCCTTTATTATTTGAGGTATGCTTCCTCTACTCCCACTTTGCTGAGCATTTTTATCATGAAATGGGAGCTGTACTTTATCAACTGCTTTTCCAGCACCTATGGATATGATCATATCCATGACATATGATATGATCATATCACATGACAAATATCATGTGATTTTTGTCATTCATTTTGTTTATGTGGTATATTACATTTATTGATTTGCAAAATTTGACCATCCTTTCATCCCTAGGATGAATTTCAATTGACAAGGAGTATGATCTTTTTGAAATATTGCTGGATCTGGGTTGCCAATATTTTTTTGAAGATTTTAGTTCTATGTTCATTAACTATATTGGCCTGTAGTTTTCTTTCTTTATTGTGTCTTCATATGGTTTTGGAATTAGGTTAATAAAGGCTTTTTAAAAAGAGTTTGGGAGTCCACCCTCTTCTTGAATTTTTTGGAATTGTTTGAGAAGTGTAGGAGTTAGCTCTTCCCTAAATGGTAAAATTCACCTGTGAAGCCATTTGGTCCAGGGCTCTTTGTGTGCCAGCAGTTTTTTGATTACTGCTTCAGTTTCACAATTTTATCAGTCTATTTAGACTTTCAGCTTCTTCTTGATTCAGTTTTGGAAGATTGTATTTTCTAAATATTTGTCCATTTCTCCCAGGTTGTTAAATTTTTTGGCATACAGTTGTTACAATCCTTTGTATTTCTGTGGTGTTTGTTGTTATTTCTCCTCTTTCTTTTCTTATTTTTTTTTTATTCTAGTTCTCTCTCTCTCTCTCTCTCTCTCTCCCTCCAGTGAGTCTGGTTAAAGGCTTCTGAATTTTATTTATTTTTTTCAAAGAACCAGCTCCAGGACTTACTGATCTTTAGAATTGCTATTTTAGTCTCTACGTCATTTAGGTCTGTTCTGATCTTGATTATTTTCTTCTTTCCTCTCACTCTGGGCTTTCTTTGTTGTTGTTCCTCCAGTTCTTATGGATACAGACTTAGGTTGTTTATTGGAAATTTTTCTGTCTTTCTGACGTAAGTCTGTATGGCTATGAGCTTCCCTCCCTAGACTGTCTTTGCTGTGTCCCATATGTTTTGGGTTGTTGTGTGTTAATTTTCATTTGTTTCATGAAACTTTTTGTTTTCTTCCTTGATCTCATTGTTAACCCATTCATTATTTAATAGCATGTTATTCAGTCTCCATGAATTTGAATGTTTTGAGTTTCTTCCTTGAAGTTGGTCTCTAGTTTCAAGCCTGAGTGATCCAAGAAGATGCTTGATATGATTTAAATTTTTTGAGCTAGCTGAGGCTTGTTTTTTGAGCTAGCTGAGACTTATATGTGGTCTATATTTGAAAATGTTCCTTGCACATTTGCAAAAAAAATGTATATTTTGCTTCTTTGTGGTAAAAGGTTCTGTATGTACATTAAGTCCATTTCATCTAGAGTGTTGTTCAATGACACAATATCCTCATTAATTCTTTGCTTGGAAGATCTATCCACTGCTAACAATGGTCTGTTAAGATCCCCTATTATGAGTGTGTGGCTGTCGACATCTTTCTTGAAGACCTCCAAGATTTTCCTTATATATTTCGGTGTTCATATGTTAAGCATATATATACTTACAAGGGTTATTGCTTCTTGATGAATTGTTCCCTTAAGTATTATATAGTATCCTCCTTTGCCCCTTTTTATGGTCTTTGTTTTGAAATATATTTTGTCTGATATAAGTATTGTTACCCAAGCTTTTCTTTTTAGGTACAGTTGCTTGGAATATTTTTTCCATCCCTTCATTTTCAGTCTATGTAGATCTTTTGTTCTGAGATGGATCTCTTGTAGACATCATATATGTGGGTCATATTCTTATCCATTCAGTCACCCTATGTCTTTTGATTGGAGCATTTAATCCACTTACATTTAAGATTATTATTGATTGGCACTTATTCATTGACATTTTCCCTTTGTGCTTGCACTCGTTTCTCATTCCCTCTCTTTCCTCATCTTCTTAAAGCAGTGCCTTTAGCATCTCTTGTAATGCTGCTTTGGTGGATTTTTGTTCTTTTAGCCTTTTTTTTCAAATGGGATGCTCCTTATTTCACCTTCTATTTTAAATGATAGTCCAGCTGTATAGAATAGTCTCAGTTGCAGGCCTTTTCTTTTCCTTACTTGGAATATTTCTTGCCATTCTGTTTAGCTTGTAGTGTTTCTATCAAGTAATCAGCTGACAGCCTTATTGGGGCTGACTTGTATGTTATTAGCTGCTTCTCCCTTGCTGTCTTTAATATTCTCTCTTTGTCTTTAAATTTTGCCTTTCTTATTATGATGTGTCTTAGAGTGGGTCTCTTTGGATTCATATTGATGGGGACCCTCTGTGCTTCCTAGACTTGTGTGAGTTTTTCTCTCATTAGGTTAGGGAAATTTTTTGCCATCACTTTTTCAAACAGGTTTTCTATATCCTGCTCATATTCTTCTCCTTCTGGCATCACTATTATATGGATATTGTTACATTTTATGTTGTCCTACAGCTCCCTTAAACACTCTTCACTTATTTTTTTTTTATTTTTTTTTTTTTAGTCCTTTCCTCCAACTTGCTGACTTGATCCTCTGCTTCAGCTAGCTTGTTTTTAATTCCTTCTACTATGTTCTTCAATTCAGAAATTGTATTATTCATTTCCTCTTGGCTTTTGTTGATAGTTTCTCTGTCCTTTTTCATGGTGATATAGTTCACAGTAAGTTTCTTTTAGCTTTCCTGTAGCCCTTTGTAATTCTCACTGAGCTCATTGAGCTTCCTTATAACCACTGTTTTGAACTCAATACCTGATAGTTTACTTGCCTCTATTTCATTTAGCAACTTTATGGGGATTCCTCCTTTCCTTTCAATTAGGGGTTGTTTCTTTGTTACTCATTTTAGGGGGGACTCTTCTTGTTTGTTTCTGCTTCTCAAATTGATCTGCTTTGACTTCCTGTCTTTGTGGTATGAACTTCTATGGTAGGAGACCTGTGGGATTCAGTGGTGCAGTCTCCTCGATCTCCTAAACTTGATGCTCTTGGAATGTTCTTTATGCTGTTTATGTTAGCTCTCTGGGTGTAATTGGGTTTTGATTGTTGTTGGGTCATTCTTTGTTGGCTCTTCCCCTCCAGCTGGCTGACTGAGAGTCACTCCACCCACTATGCCTTGTATCCTGTTGTGCAGGTGCTGTCAGAAGAAAACCACACAGTCCAGGAAACAAACCTACACTGGCAAAAATAACCACTACCCATAATCAAACTATCAACAGCAAACGAGTCAGTATCAATAAGGATGTAAATAGATTAAGACTACTATAAGAAAGGAGAAGCAAATATGAGATGAATAACTGAAAGAATAATGATTTTGAGAGGGTAGAGGGAGGAGCAATAATTAGAGTAGGGAATTGGGGAAAGGCAAGGAGAGAAAGAAAGAAATATTACATCATAAATAAAAAAGGGAATGAAGAAGGCAATACAGAACAGGAGAAGGGAAAGGTATAGTAGTAGGTTTTAACAGAAATTTTAAAAAATATATAATGAGACAAGGAGTAAGAAAAAAATAAATAAAAAAATAGGAAACAAATAGGAAGGAAAGATCCACCACAGCACTATCAACAACAAATGAGTTAAGATTAATATAGGTAAGATGAGAATAAGAGGGAAAAAGAAAGAAAGAAAAGCTTAAGAGATGCCTGGAAGAAAGCTAAGTGATTTTGAGATGATAGAGGGAGAAGGAATACTGAGAGTGAGGAATGAAAACCAGGCTAAGACGGGGAAAAATTAAAATTTGAGATGAAAATATAAAAGCAGGAAGATGCCAAAATAGGAGAAGAGAATGGTAAAATTTGAGATTTGAAATACCAAAATAGTGAAGATCTAGCGATACAATTGAAGAAATGCAACAACAACTACCCTATCCACAACCAAAGTAAAGATTGATAAAGGTGGAGAGAGAATAAAGATATTTTAAGAGTGGAAAAACAATGTGAGGTGATGAATGATAAGAAATATGGTTTTGAGAGTCTGGATGGGGCAGAAATGGTAAGAGTGCAGAATGGAAACAGTTCACAGCAAGACAGAAAACAAATTTAAAATGAAAATAATAAGAGGAAAGGAGAGGGTAAAATGGTGTTAGAGAATAGAGGAGCAAAATATAAGAATTGAAATAAGCTATAGTATAAAATCTAGACTTAATATGAACAAACTTGAAGGACAAAGAATGAATATTAAAAACCTATGCAGGAGAGAAAATATCACACATCATGAAGAAGACCATGGTAGAATTCATCTCACTTGCATTTAGTATTTGCCATTGTTTTTTTCTTTCTGTATCCACCTCTGGTGATGTCAGTTTGTGTCCCAGTCTGGCCTTAGGTAACCTGTTCAAGACTACCAGGGATCCACAGTCTAAAGCTGACTCCTTCAGTTGTTAATCTAGTCACTCTGCACTGAGCAGTTAGGCTTATGAACCAGAGGGAGGGGCAGAGTAATTTCTGAAGGTGAGGCTATTGCCTCCCCTCAGGCTGATGCCACTTGGAGGGGAGCGCTCTACCTGAGCAAGATGGCTCCTGCAGTCAGGGGGAGACTCAGCACTGGGATTCTGGCAGCTGCTCTCTAAGTTCTCTCCCCAAAGCTACTGTGCCCTGTCTCTTCTCAGGCATCTCTAACCCACTCTGCTCCTCCTTTACCAGAACCCCAGGGTAAGTGGCTGCAAATGAAAATTTGTGCATCGGCCCTTTAAAAATCTTCTGTGACTCCAGCCATCTGTCTTTCGCTAGCAGAGAGAAACCTTGCCACTTTTCATAGCTCGATATTATCTGGATTAGTTTTGGGCTCTGATGCTCTAGCCTGAGGAGACCAGCTTGGGGTTCAGACCTCATACTTCTCAGGGGGAACCCCCAGCTGCTGAAATATTCCTCTGGCACCTCAGCTGCCAACCACGGGAACCCAGCTGGCCCTCTTGCATCTCCTCCACAGTCCACTCCAGTCACACTGTAGGCTGTGTCTTCTGTCTGTCTGTGGTTATAAGGCTTCTCCTCCACTATTTTTCGGTTGTTTTTTCTGGATGATTTCTCTACACTTTAGTTGTAATTCCAGATTGGTCCTAGGAGGAGGTTAGTGTAGCTTTCACTTACTCTTCCACCATTTGGATCTCCTAAACTCATACTTTCTGTTATCAATGCATGAGACAATTTTACATATTCCAGATGCTTTTATTTGTAAGTTTTATTTTATTTTTGCATTTACTATATAAAATGTATTTGCTTCAAATTATTTTAATGAGGTTCAAGTCAGTTTAATTTTTCAAATAATCAGTTTTTGACAATTAGTAATTTCCAAATACCATAATGAATAATTTCTAACCATATTTCTCGACATTACTGAATGTTAAAAAAAAGAAAGAAAGAGAAAAAGGATAAAAAGAAAAAAGGAGAGAGAAATAATTTGAAAAGAAGTGAGGCAAGAATGAAGAAAGGTTAAAAATAAACTTGGAAATCAAGAAAGCTTAATTAAATTACTTTTCTATAAATAAAATAGCATCATTATACCATTCCTCTCCTTCAAACAATGACTTACTCTTTTTGTTCCACAAAAGGGTGCTCATTTATCCACATCCATTGTTTCCCTGGGGGCATAATGTATAGTCCAATCCAAGTAGGCTGTCCAGGTTTTAAACTCTTTTGTAAGAATTCCTACAAAAAGAATAGTTCACTCATTTATTCATTTATTCAAAAACATGCCGATGCCTTCTACAGAGTAAAGCACTGTGTCAGGCATTAATGAAGAAATAAATAATTATTTCTCTCCTAAATAATAGGCTTCTTATCATAAATATAACAATATTAATTATATTAGGGCTAATGAACGTTCAAATTGATGACTATAAACTACCCACACATGTTAGAACTGCACCTAGCAACTCCTCCTGGAGCACTTAGACCCCATGTTTGATTCCTCACCAGCTCTTTCACAGTGAGAGTCACCGGCAAATGTGCCTGGAGCTTTGTGCAATCATGTCGACTCTCATTCCAAGTTCTAGAAGAAGTCAAAAACTTGTAACACTTCCCTTGGTTCAACAGCCAGTCATTTTGACACATATGATTATTTCCTGAAAGAAAATATAAGAAAAAATTAATGAAACTCTACAAAATTAATATTCTTTGTACCAAGAGTTGTTGGTCCTGAATAGTTACATTTTTGCAAAAACATAATTTAAAAATTCAGAATAACTGTATTGCAATTTCAGCTGTACCAGTAATAACTAAAAGGTATAAAATAACCTCAAATATACCTCACGATTTAAATTTGAGGGGAGCTATTAACTTACTATTATCAGTGAAAAGGAATCATTTAGACCAAGTGATTCCATTAGGTAAATATTGATAGAAGGTGAATGATGTACAATTTGGAGCTGCAAAATATATTAAAAGTGGTCCAAATGATCGGTGTAAGATGTTAAAACATCTAAACATGATTCAAAATGTGGACACCAATTGTCCAAAGAGCTATTAGTGTTAACTTAGCTTCCAGTCTTATCTTCTATACGAAGAAATATTATGGGGATGAGGGTGGAGAAAAAATTTATTTAGCTACTTTGTATCAATTCTTGTCTCAATTTTTACATAATAATAACAACAAATGTATTTACAAAATATACCCATTATGCATTTTTACATGGTAAAACATATAACTATTATTGTGGGTTTCTAACCACCTACCATACATTTAGGTTTTAAAATAACTTTATAAAACAGCAGAACATGTTAAATGACAAAATTGAAATACAAACAGTATGAGATATTATACAGGACCTTGACCCATTTTTTCCAACAGTAAATGGCAAACAGAAAATAAATAAGTAAAGAGGACCTGAAGGTTAAGAGATTCAAGAGACACCAAGGTATTTTAAACATATACAATTGTGGTCTTCCTTTTGATTGTGATTCTAACAAATCAGAGGAAGATAAAAAGACATTTTAATGGTGATTAGGTAATATATATATTAATAAGTTATTGCTAATTTTGTTTGGCATTGTGGTAGAAAAAATTCTAAAATGTTTCCCATGATTCCTGCCCCTGGTGTGCATGGTTCATGTAATTCCTTCATGTAATTCCTTCATGTAATGAATGTGAGTCAGGTCTGTGACTATGATGGGGTATCACTTCCATGGTTAAGTTGTATTGTATTGCAAGGTGAAAGGATTTTTAAAACAAAAAAAGAGTCCCCAGTCAGTTAATTTTGAGATCATGAAAAGAGAAATTATCACAGGAGGGCATGACTTAGTCAGGTACAAGACTAAGTTTCCTTATAAAGGAAACTGGTCCTTCCTTAAAGAGAGAGAGAAGTCCTATTGGCTCTGAAGAATTAAATTTCCATGTCTTGGAAGTCTATGGGAGAGTACAGATGGCAACAAAATGCAGGAGCTTAGAGCAGCCCTGGGTGAAAGCCAGCAGTAAAGCAATAACCTCAGTCCTACAACCACAAGTAACTGAATTGTACCAACGACAACGTAAGTTCACAGGAAGAACCTCAACTCCAGAAATGTGTGTGGTCTGGCAAACACCTAAACTACATGCCATGAGACTCTGAACAGGACACCTAGTTAATCAGTGCTCATGATCCCAACCCATGGAGGTTGAGTATTAAATAATTTTTGGTTTAAACTGGTAAATGTGTGGTAATCTGTTGCACATCAAGGGAAAACTAACACAGGAGTTATAATAATGTTGTGATTGAGTTAAGCACAGGGAGCCTTTAACTGTAAGAATCATGTACTGAAATATTTAAATATTAAATGGCATAATATCTGGTGATTGCTTTAATACAATTTAGTTTGGGAGTGTGTTAATGGAAGAGATATAGATGAAATAATACTATGTACTACCAATTTTTAAGCTGTTTGAAAGGTACCTAGTTTTACTTCTAGTTTTCATAAAAATCTAAGAATATAACAAAATAAAATTTTCTAAAATAGATGTTATTATCACCCCCAATTTACAGAGGAGAAATCAAGTCACATATTGAATAATTTTCTCAGTCATACAACAGATAAATATCAGATCTAAAATTCCAACCTAGTTGTTTGTCTCCACAGGCTATCTGGTCAACTAAAGCATTATTATATCACTTTATAATATAATATGCCTCCATATTATATTACTTGGTGTATTAGTCAGGGAAATAGGACAAACACATGAGAGAGAGAAAGAGAGAGATAGAGAACTAGAAACTTATTTCAAGGAATTGGCTCACAGGAAGAGCAGGTTGGCAGGCTGGAGACCCAGGGAAGAGCTGATGTTGCAGCTGGAGTCTGGAGTGTGGAGGCTGAAATCCCTCTTCATTTGCGGAATCTCGGTATTTTTTCTCTTAAGCTTTATTTTTATTCTTTTCAGCAGATTGAATGAGACCCAGTCACATTATGGAAGATAATCTGCTCTCCTTAAATCTACTGGTTTAATCATTAATCTCATCTAAAAAGTACTTTCACAGCAACATCTAGGTGAGCGTTTGACCAAATATCTAGGTACCATGATGTTTTGGCCAAGTTGACAAATAAAATGAACCATCACAGCTGGTTTAAACTACACTAAATATTTACTATGATGTGATTATTATATACCCATTTTAAAGTATTAGAAACATGATATTTAATCTGTGTAACCAGTTGGTCAAATTTTTTTGATTCGACACATACCAGACAAAAACATTACCTGTTAGATTGTTGATATTTACATTCTTTGAGAAATCCATTTTTTTATCTATATTCAGTGCAAAGAAAAAATATAATGAGTAACATAAAGAGCAACTTAAGTATATGAGAACAAGAAACAATGTATTTCTCTTCTACCAGGCTTCTACTCTTCTCCTTCCCCCAGAATTAGCCACCTTTTCTAATATTTTTATTCCTTTGAGAGCTAATCACAATTCTAAATATTGTATGCATTTTTAAACCTCATACCTATTACTCCTTTATATATTATTTTTGATTTTTTTTTGTTCCAGACACACCCTTTGTACCATACCAAGTGTCTTCAGCTTCTTGGTTGCAGTATTCATAGATTGTTTTCATGCAGACTGAATTAATTACTTTCCTGGAACACAGAAGAGCTGATAACCTGCAATGTCCATTTTATTACATTCTTGGGCTGGCTTCACTCTTTCTAATATCAGAGCCCCTCTTCCTTTATTTGTTCCAAAAGGGTGCATAAAAAATTACATTTAACTTAAGTTAAATCATATTCAGAACTACTGCAGTGGTGTCATTTTATATACGTTTAAAATCTGATGCCAATTTGTTTCTCTTTGCTTTGGGAAAAAAACTAATTCTTTATGTGAGCATTTAGGATTGCATCTTTACCAATTGTGTCCTGAAATATAATGAGGATTTATCTGTCTGTCTGACTATCTATCAGTCTATCTTACCTATTTATCATCTATTTATTATATCTATTTTTGCATTTTATTCTAAATTTGGTGGGCTGTGTGTTATAAATTGAAAACCTCTGGTTTTTGTTTGTTTGGTTGGTTTTTGTCCTGAGAAATTTTAAACATTCATTTTATTATTTCCCATGTACTTTCCCCCCTCTTCTCTTCTGGAAATTTGTCAGCAATGCTGTCCTTCCTGGAGTAATATGTTGGGATTTTATCTCAGATAATATCAATTTATTCATACTTACTAATATTTTCTGACATTTTCCTCTATACTCTGAGATATTTGGATAGATTCCATGAATTTTAGGTAACAGGCACAGGAAATAACCAAACTATGCAATAAACCAACATTGCATATTCCCTGGTCCTCTCCAGAACCAGAACAAGGGGGCCGATACCCACCACCACTCCATAAAAGAGGAGCCCCAGCTTGTTTAGTTATATAGCTGATTATTTTAAAAGGATTTTGTTGGGCTTTTTTGTTTTGTTTCCTTTTTTTGCCATGACATGGTACCAAATACCCCTGCATGAGTGGAGCAAGAGGTTGTCAAAGAGCAATCAAAAAGAACATTCTTTAGAAAGTCTTTAGTTAACGACATTGCTTTCAACCTTTCCTTCCACCCTACCCATCTCTGAAAAGGGGGGGTCCTCCCTGGGTTTTGCTGTGAGGAAGACCTTTCATCCCCATTATGGCCCTTTGTTCTTTGAACTGTGATTCTGTCCATTGATTAATTTGATAGCATTATCCCATCTGCTTTTCATTTTTATAAATTTTTCTTCCTTTTCCACCTCTGTGCTTTTAATTTATTTTATGTTGTTATCTTTTACTGTTCTGAAACAGAATCTTAGGAAAGAGCAGATGTAAATATTTATGATCAATAATTCGTTTTGAACTGAAAGCCACAAAAAATATTTTTAAACTGGTCAAAGTACAAGCACAAATTTACTAGAAACACAAATCTTAAAATTGTCACTAATTTATTAAAAACCTAGGAAGAAAAAGTATTGTCCCCACTTATATTTCATCAATTTTTCAAGTTTTACTAATTTCTTGTAGAAAGTGTCTTTCTCTGAAACAAATGATGATGGCACCAACTATGTCATTTTACTACTTACATTTTATAAAGGAGGAAACTGAGCCACAGAAGAGTGGTGGTAGCCTGTAAATATAGCACTTGGTGCCCAAAATGAAACCATTTGCTCCTGAATTTAGGATCTTTTAAAAAGTTTTAATATTACAGTATAGTCCATATCCTAGAATTACTGGTTAAATGATGCTTACTTAGATAAACTCATGAAAATGAATAGTCATCTAATATTGAATGTTAAAGAAGTAGGTAATTTCATATTATCAGTAATTGATTTCAATACAAGGGTTGAATATATTAAGGGATATGATTGGTTGACAACTTCTCAGCCAAAATGCTGTTAAAAGTACAGAAGAATTGCCTAAAGAAGAATATTTATTTGGTTTTAGAAAAATATGACATTTTCTGTTGTTGTATCAATTATATATAAAAAAATATATAATTGCCCAATGTAAAATAGATGCTTTACTTCTTTGTCTCCCATGAAGAACTTGCTTTAGGGCTCATCTACATTTAGATATCTCATTTAGAGTTTATGTTCCATGTCGACATTGCATATTACAATCCCATGTTAGCCCTACATTTTCAAGAATCACAGTTTCAAGAGAAACAGAAAACTATAGAACCATACAATGGCCTGGTTATTTCAGAAGAATGAACACAGGTTGCACACATTAAATACAACTTCAGGGGGAAAAAAACAGGTGCAGGAGTCCACCTAAAATGGTTTTCAAACCATTTTATGGATTTTTGTTTAAATTAACACATTCATACATTTAAGTTACTATTTTTCAGAGTGATGCCAATGAGTACATAATAGCTTATAAAAATACATCACTGATTTTTTAATAATATAGTAAGTCAACCCTTAACTAGAAGATTTTAAAACTCAAGATTTTATATTTGAGTGTTTCTTAATTTTTCTTAAATTTAAAATAATTTTGTAACATGACATGTGAGTTCAAAGTTTAATTTACCAACTTTGGATTACAGTGTGGACATAATTTTAATATTAAGAAGAATTAAAGATCAATTTATCTTCGGAAAATGCAAAAACAAATAAAAGCTCCATACTCACTTGAAAAATTCAGGCCAATCACTGTCATCACAAAAATAAGGATCCCAATGCATCCAACTACCAGCAAAATGCAGTAATAATATGGATACAAGGTGAAATCTGAAAGGTTGAGATTTTTTTCATGAATTTTAGAACTCTTGTGATTATTCGCTTTAAAAACATTTTCCTGCCTTGCTTTGTTATTCGGTGATTTTTTGATTACTTAAAATTAGTTCTTAAATTAAATATATATTAGGCCTTGACTGGTGTGGCTCAGTAGATTGAGAGCCAGCCTGTGAACCAAAGGGTCACATGTTCAATTCCCAGTCAGGGCACATGCCTGGGTTGCAGGCCAGGTCCCCAGTAAGGGGCACACAAAAGGCAACCACACATTGGTGTTTCTCTCCCTCTCTTTCTCACTTCCTTCCCCCTGTCTAAAAATAATTAAATTAAATTAAATTAAATATATATTATATAGATATATAATTTATAATGCATAGTATTATATGTGTTACATACTAATATATAAATATAATGTAAATATATAATATTTATATTATATGGCACTATATAATATAAATAAATAAGATTTATTTTATATATTACATGTGCAATAATACATAATAATTCATAATACATCAATGTGTACATATAATATATTCTATATGTCACATATATTACCATATTTTTTGGATCATAAGACACACCTAGGTTTTAGAGGAGAAAAATAAGGAAAAAATTTTTGAAGCAAAAAATGTGGTAAACTATTTAATAACATAAATAATATAATATTTCACCAATGTAAAGGTTAACAGAACTCAACAGCAGCATTAACAACCATTATTCCTCCCAAATTTGTTGGGGGAAAGGTGCATCATATAGTCTGAAAAACACGGTATATATAAAGTAGAAATTATGTGTAATATATGATAATACTGAATAATTATATTATAAATGGAATTGTTTTTCTTAATTTCATTTTTAGATTGTTCAATGTCAAGTGTATATGTGTTATGTGTATTATTTATTTTAATGACTCACTGTAAAAAAATAAAAGAAGGAAAGGAACATTTATTGAAGTTCTGTTATGTACCAGTCATGGTACTGGGAATATTCACAGGTTATTTCACCTTCAGATATGATATACTGTGTACCCCTGGCTTTGAATTTTTGGACAAGAATCAGTGCCAGCTTAAGCAGCATAGATCTCTGATTAATGCTGTTTATACCGAACTTTTGCCATAGTACTACTTTGGATCAGAGTACTACTTTAAAGAGGAATGGCCTCTTTAAAGAGGAATAAGTGGGGGAACCACCAGAGACATAGGAATATATTTAATATAATCATAGGAATATTATTTAAATCTAGAAGCATTCGAGCCAATTTGTTTTGCTAGTGCCCAAAGAGAAAGTCAGGTAATTTGATGCTCAGATCATTATTCCCCAGTTTTTATTGGTTTATAAATAAACAAGGACTTAATTTCATCACTGTTGTTGTACATCTCACAAATAGTTCTAAATCAGCAATTTTCAATTGGAATGCCACAAAAATTTTTAAAATATGCAATACCTGACTACATAGTCGGGGCACTGACCCTTTTTCCTTAGATTGTCAAATTAAAAAAATGACAACAGCAAACACAACAATAACCATTTAGTGTGAATGAAACAAAATTATACCTATTTTTTGTCAGATGAGTGTTTCTTCACTCAAACAAGAGTGAAAATACCTCTTCTGAGCTAAAAACACTCAAAATGTACTTCTGCAAGTTATGAGGTAGTACCTATTGTAGGCTTATTTATCTGAGGTTAACTGATCCCATATGTACCAGGAAGAAAAAGTTTTAACTCATTGCCAAATCATATTATAGCTATAAATTAAAAATTAATATTCTTTTACCTAAGCTACAATGCACACACGATGTGCCACGTGGACAGAGGGCTGAGACCCTTGCATCCCTGCACAGGCCCATTCCAGAACTGCTGGACTCCATGCCATGGGCATCCATAGGGCAATATTAAGAAATTGCTCTATGAAACTTGTCATCATCACTGCTGCCAGAACACTACTTGTATGATTGTATCTGTTTCATGATTGGAAGTTTTTCTTTCTGGATTTAGTAACAAGATTAATTATATCAACTTTTTTCCATAATTATATTTTTACTATATTGAGGAAATATATAATTGTGGTAAGTGCTAGTGAGAAAAATAACAGGTACTATGAGAGTAGCAGTCCCTATTTTGCTCCCTAAATAATGCTCAGGTTGCTAATCTCTCTTCATGGTTTTACATGTTTTACACAGATCAAATCTCCAAATTCATCTCTAAAATCTCAGCTCTCTTTTCAACTTCCGCTCTCCGACCTCCTATGAATATCTCCTTTTGAATGTTTTGTTAATGCTAAAAGTGTTTCTGCAAACTCTCCCACAAGCCGGCTGATTTTATGTATCCAGGAACTACCAGCATTTGTTTTGTTTACTCAAGACTATAGATTTTATTTCCCCTTTTCTCTATCCTCAACTTTGACCTCAGACTTGCTAGTTTTCTCTGACATTTTCCCTGATCTAGACTTTGGTTTTTCCTTTAGTTCTTAGGCTTTTCTAATCTTGCTTCACTTCTACTCTTGCGTGGTTAACACTTTTAGTCTATTCCCATGGTAGGTTTTATATCCATCTTAAACAACAGGTGTAACTGTCTTACGATGTGTGCCCAATAACTGGTTGGATTACCTTTACTCACCAATTACAAAGAAGCTTAGAAACAAATTTGTGGCAGGCAAAAGCATGTTTCCAGAAATGTAATTTTTGCTTAATTGCAGGCCTAATTCATGTTCCTAGCCCTATTCTTCTTTCACTAATAATTTGAAGGGCTGTTAACCTCTACTTTATGCACCTACCTTCCAATTTTATATATCTTTACTCACCTGTCTATTACAAGGTGGTTTATAAACTTTTTAAAATGCTAATAATTGAGTTTAACCACTATATCTGTGGGGTTTAGAGTCCAATTCAATTCAAGTCCAATGGTCCTAGTTTTCACTAAATAAGTTACTAGTGAAAAAGGAAGTGTTAGTTTCCTATTATGGAGACTATGAAAAAGACCTTGGGTCTGCAGATGATGACAATAGTATCGTGTTTATGGAAAAATTTTTTAATTTGATGGATGGAAACTGGGATAATACATGAAGATGTGCAGCAAGAGTGCATATGGCAGAGCTGTGGTTTTTCCCAGCAATTCTAGAAGTTCTGGCCCATGTCATCCCAGTTTTGATCCTGACTATTTTAACAGAACTATCTAAAAAAATGTATTTTAAACCTACTGGATCTAGAAAACATATGTTGTATATCAAACTTGCCTATAAAACCTGTAACAGCTTGAAAACAAAACAACCTTGACCAGATACAACAGTCCTAAACAGCAAAGATTGATGTTCTCTTTCATTTTCCCCTTTCTCATCCCCAATGGACTATTCTGCCATTCCATGGCTCCTTTCAGAAGATTAATGAAATGCAATATATATACACACACACACAAAGATGCTTTTGTAAGCTGTAAAACACCATGGGACCATTGCTACTCCCTCCGTCAGCACTAGATCTTTGCTTCTGAGTGTCACAGGCATCTTCCACAGATCCCATACCCATACGGTTGCTTTTAAGAATCTTGTGTTTTGTAGGAGGAATAATTTTTTGTAATAATGCTAACTTTGACTCTTTACTTGAAAATTACCTTTATATTCTTATTATACCACATGGAGGAGATTATATACTATCTTATTAGCATTTCCCTGGCCCCATGGCTGCAAAAGTATTGTGGGTTTTTTTTTAGTTGATTGTTGATGCTTACATAAGTCTAAATAAACTTAGCTTATGACTATTTTTTAAAATCCCCAACTAAAGTTAAATTTAACACTTCAAAATTATTCAAAGATAATACAATTTTAAACTGGAGCCTGGTCAAGGGATAACGATATTCCTACCTTTAGATCTCAGCCAGGATTTGACGTGAGTTTTGCCCATCAGCACCATGTAGCCATCTTCAGCCTCCATCTCCTCAAATGTTTCCCTGGGACACTGCCCGGAAAATACCACAAGAAAGTGGAGAAGAGTTTCAGCCTTGGATATTTCTCCTAGCACAATGTACCAAAGGCTAAAAGGAAGTCCGAAAATAGTCTAAAACCACACAGGATGTGTTGGTGAATGAAAATGGGTAGACATATTAATTTCTGGTTAAAGTTCTCTATGCTGCAAGATGAAAGTGGCTCTTTTGTTTCATCCTTTTCAACAAATATGTATTGAGTACTTACTATGTACCAGCCACTTGTGTGCAGTGTACCAGGAACATAAAAGTGAAGAGGACAAACATATTTTCTATCTTTTATATTCTAGTGAGACAAAAGAAAAATACATAAATACCAAACAAACAAGTAAAACCAGTGCTTGGCTACATAAGAATAAAGATTTTAAAGGATATTTATTGTCTTTATCACATTTCAGTATTATGCGTGCATACACACAGAGGAAAATGTCACTTTTCAGTAAGTCACAGGCCAGCAGCATGGAGCATATAATGAAGGCACAAGGAAAGGTAACATCAGACCTGTGTTAAGCCAATTGTCATAACAGTAATTTAAATAATTGTCCAAACTCCCTGAGAGAGGTATGGCTATGGTGGTTTGAGGTGACTCAGGAAATGATTACTGCAGGGACAACAGTAAGTTGAATACAGGAGAGATGCATCCAGCATACTCTGAGTCCTTGTGCCTATGCATGATGGTGCCGAAGAAGAACTGGGGGCAGGAAGTCAAATTCATTACCTGATTGAGAGTCTAGCTTATTAAAGCCTAGGATTGCCTTCTTCGATGTGATACTGCCAATGCAATCCCATCGCCTAGCCATTCTGCTGTCCCGCCCAGAGTCGGTATCTCATCTGGGACCCAGATTTGCCCATGGCATTTGGCAGATTGAGCACTTATTAGTTCCAGTGCAGCCTTGCGTAGTAGAAGAAAACTTCATTGATCCCATGCATAGGATTCATTTTAGCGGCATGAATGGGTTCTGTATTGGTTCATTAATCAAACAACAGAGTGTCCAGAGAAAGAGGCTTCCTGATGCACACGGCACATATCATTTTACCCACCTGATTATTGAACATCTCCTCCTCAACTGTGGTTAACAATTGTGAGTGTTTATATCAGAATTAACTTCTTCACAAATCCCTATGCATACCTCTCCCCCAAATTTCTCTGTCACTAGTTTTCTAATTTTGTTCTTTTTGAGTTCTTGACCAGTCACTGAACCTATTAATCTCTGACTGTGAGTCATTTTAGATTTACATCTCTGGGTACTCATCCTTCCTGCCAGATGGACAGCCAAATATATCACCCAAATTTCTGTTTAATGCAAAGATTTAACTCCACTTCTGTCTTTCAAGGCCACCCCCTGAATGAGACTATAATGTAGCATCTACTTTTAGCTGTCATACATTTCATATCTATTGCAGACTCTGACCTTCAGAGTCTGTGTGTTGTGGCTAAAGAACAAATGCACACAGACTACAGCAGTCCTGTGGAGAAAAAGGGATGGCACAGGTACTCTCTTAAGATGAGAGTCCTGTGGCTACTTCTCTCAAGGGGAGAGCGCCTTGGCCACTTTCTCAAAGGGAGAGCACCTCGACCCTTGCCTGGACAGGCTTTTATTGTTTCTCTCGGGTCTTATTATCTATTACACAGAATGTTATTGTCTACATTTTAGGTACAATTAAGGCAATGAAAATAACAAATGCAGAAGGGAAAGGTGGCAAGCTGATTATGCTCCATCCTTTGGAAAATTCATAGAGGCTTTGGACATTACCTTGAAGATAGACAATAAACATCTACTGTTTCAGACCAGGGCAAGGGACTTTTAGCAAGAGCAAGCCAAAATAGTCTGGATACATTTTCTGGGACTGGCTCCCATGGGAAAACCTGTTTGAAGTTTCTGGCTCCTGCCCACCACTTCGCTCCTGTTGACTTTCTAATGTGGGGCTGAGTCACATTTGCCATTTTCAAACAAATCGATTCCCTACACATACCCAGTGATAAAACTTTTCTTTTTATTTCTCCACTGTGTGATCATAAGGAACCCTTCCCAACACTTCCCTCTCCTGCCTCAAGGCCATATATATATGGTTGAGGTGAAGAGAGAAAATTTAAAAAGAAATATACCTTGGGAGTCTGAGCCATCTGCTCATGCAGTTTCCTGTGCCTTTTTGGAACTGCTCAGGCTTAGCCTACAATATGCCCCTTTTGAGTTTATGATAGAATGTTGCTGTTCATGTCAAATTTTAGGGCCCATTGGGTCAAATTGGTCACCAAAGATCTGGTTCTTGCTGGTAAACAAATATACTGAAGTTGTAGAATGTTTACTGCTTATTCTTCACCAGGTACAATTAGCATAATGTCATCAATGTAATGAATTTATTCTGCATAATAAAGTCTAAACTATATGATATTCTGAGATATGTCAAGACGATCTAGTTCTTAGTAAAATATGGCAGGGATCAAGAGAACTGACGTATACCTGGGCAAGCCTAAAGAGATAGGCTCTTGTTTTATGAAATTTTATGATAGGTTCTTGTTTTACAAAATTTTATGAAAAGACTCACTGCAAATGATAGGAAGTATTTATAATACATATATCTGACAAAAGGATTGTTTCCAAATTACACATTATCTTACAACTCACTGTATACATATGTAGATATAACTATGTATATATATCTTACAACTCAAGAAGACAAATAATCCTATGAATTGGCAAAATATTTAAATAGAGAGTTCAAAAAATACATGTATTAATTGCCATAAGCACATAAGAAAATGTTTGACAGATTGTTAGAAATATGCAAATTAACACTACATTTAAACATCATCGTATACCTACTTGAATGGTTAAAATTTCAATTCCTCACAGTTTTTTGGTGACATCAAGAGTCCAAGAATGTTTAGACATGACATTTTAGTTAAAGTCTTGATTATAGAAACCACAACTGGAAACTAATCTAATTGGATTTATGTAAAGAAATCTATTGCCATGACTCACTCATTAAAAACTGCAAAATCTGGAGGGATCAGCTAGGAAGAAAAATATAAAGCAAAAGAAAAAAAATGACCCTTTAACCAAGTGAAAAAGACCAAACTTTAACTCTGTATTAGACTCCTAAAAGTAAGCAATTGGCATTCTTTAGATTGGCAAATATGTTTCATAATTTTTAGAAATATATGCTCCTCTATTGGTAAACACATTCACACTTTTGAGAGACAAATTTTCATGAGATAGGTATTATAGCACAAAGTTCACTGATTTAGAAAGTTATAGGTGAACCAAGTTAAATTGATTCTCTCAGATGACTAAGGTTTTTTCACTCTTGATAAAATTTATCCTCCAGGAATTTGCATTTTAAAAAGGTGACTCAGATAAGAATTTTTGGAAACTAGTTATTTTCATCTTAAAGTCAAACTTTGGTTTCACAAAGCCAATCAAACATAAGCCCTTTCAAGTGAAGAGCACCCCAGAAGGGGTCTCTTGAGGCATTGTAGATGGAGATTATATTGCTTACTGTCTTTGTGGAGAGAAAACTTTCATCCTCACAAAACAAGGTAAGAAAGCATTCATCCTCATGAGGGAGGGAAGGGCTTTTATTCTCATAAAAGAGGGAGATATTGGATTTTCGAGGGAGAGATGAGCATTCTCCATGCTCCCTAGCCTTGGTCAGACAAAAGCTAGGGATAGCTTGTGACCTCTTTGCTGGCCATAGCTGTTCCACAGACTGATCCTGCCTGTGCCAGCTGTTGGGCCCCTCCCACACTAAAGGTAAGGGCCTTCCTCAAGTGGCAATACAATTGTCTGGGTATTGCCTTATGTAGAGCCTTATTAAAAGTCAGTGGTGAGCAAGCACTGGGTTTAACTGGGTTTATTTAACTCCACATGAGTGATTCTGATGGCCTCTGACATTTTTGGAGGTCCCTGCCCTAGTACCTGCAAGGGGGGCCTAGTACCTCCACTGCCTTGGGTAGAAATCGCTTCTCCTAACTGACCTTAAGCAGCTGGGCACGTTCTAGCAGCCTCTGTCTTGTAGGAGGCCTGGTAAGGTGAGGTAGCCATTTTCTGTGAGTAATTGCATCTAAGGCTTTTTACTTATTGTATATCTGTAGAAGCGTTAAGTGAGGACTAAGAATTTGGTGCCCCAGAGGGACATACAAACAGCTACATTTGCAGGAGAAGTTGATATTTACCAGGTTCCATACTACATGTCTGTGGCTCCAGCTGCCTTAGCAACATGTGGATGCTGGTTGCTCGACCATGGTCTCCGCTAACTTTCTTTGCTGCCTCTCCTTCCATGGCACGCAGACCTGGGTGCATGCCATGGAGGCAGACACCCACAGAGCTTTGGCCTAAGCTTGTGGGACAAGGGGCACCAGTGACTGACACTGTCAAAAAACAAGGAATTCCCAAGAAAAGAGAAGAATTCCCAAATCTCGTTCTGGGCTGACCCCGGAGCTGAGGAGATGGCAGGGCCGGGATGCTGAGCCCCAGGAGGCGTGGAGCCTGCGCAGTCTGAGGGACAGGGAGATGGCTTTGAAAGGCAAAGGAAGAGCTGAGCTGTGTGCCTGTGGTGCTCACAGCTTGACTGGGCTCAGCACTGGCTGAGGGAAGTCCCCCATTCTGCGAGCAAGGTTGGGGTTGCCACAGAGGATGGGGATGGAACAGCTGAGCATGCTTGGGTTTTGCTGCTCCAGGAGTAAAATCCAAGGCAGCAGTAGGTGTGTGACCACTCCCCACATTCTGGGGTCTCCTGACACCCATCTGCCCATTAGCTCCCTCACCCCCACCCCCAACCCCCGCCGCAGGGACTCACAGTGCTGGGGCCATTTTGCGTGCAGTACAGGGTATTCCTAAGATACAGTCTGAGCTGTGCAGGCTGGAACAGAGAGAATATAACCTGGAGAAAACAGGTTTTCTTATCACAAGCCACAGCTTTTCTCACTCCTGTTGGCCCACCAAATGTTGTTGGTGGAAATCAAGTTCTGCCACGGGATTGCAAGGAAAGCATTCCAAGGACACATGCGTGGGATACGGTGGTGTGGCAAGAAGGTTCATTCGAGCCAAGGCTGTCCTTGTGTCCTCTTTCTGTCCATCCCAAGGAGAAAGTTCAACCATGTCCTCAGCAAGGCCAACACAAAAGCCAGTTTCCAGAGTTTTTGCTTCACATTAAAGCTTAATCTTTCTGAAGCTCACACAGTCTGCTGTGGGCCTCCAAAGCCGCTTGAGCCACATGGTTACGAGTTCCGGGGTGAGAGAAAACCTGCCAACGCGTGGGGCAAGCGCGCTATCTGGTGGGTGAGAGAAACAGAGACAGCTTCTTTGTTTCCTTAGCTTGGGTTTGGAACAGACCAGGTGCTTTTTCAAAATAACCAGTGAAATTTCCAAGTTTCCTAAGGGTTTTGATATAGGTCCACAACCTGTAGTTAGACTGACAGGCATCTATGTTTAAGCACCTACATGTGCACAGTCCAACGTTCTGGTACTTAAGAGATGGAAGAGAGGAGTGTTAAATCCTCTTGGCCAATCAATGCTATGATTCCCTGGGGTGTGGTGCTATAGCCACCTAGTGAAGCAAGCAGGCTTATGCCCCCAGTTCATGAAGTTCAATGTCCAGTTCCCTTTGATTCCCTTTCTTATTAATGATCAGCCAACTACCTATGGTAGTGTTAGGACTGTCCATACTGGAGAAAAATACGTTGAAAAGTAGCAAAAACTAAGATTTAGAAGCTGAGTGAAGTTATGCAGGATGTTTTCTGCAAGTGTTGATTTTCTGCTAGTGAAACTTCTTAAACTTGGAGCAATAACAGAATGCTTCCTGAAAAGCAAAAGAAAGAATATATGATTTTCTTAGTATTCCTTTTTTAGTTGTTTTTTTTTTTTATTTAATGTATTGGGGTGACACTGGTCAATAGGGTCACATGGATTTCAGGTGTGCATTTCTATGATACATGATCTGGATATTGCATTGTGTACCCACCGCCCAAAGAAAAGTCATTTTGTCACTGTATATTTGGCTCCCTTTACCTTTTACTAACCCCCTAACCCATTCCCTCTGGTAACCATCATACTGCTGTCTGTGTCTATGAGTTTCAGTTTTAAATCTCACGTATGATTGAAATCGTATGGTTCTTAGCTCTTTCTCACGGACTGGTTTTCTTTAGCATAATATTCTCAAGGTCCGTCCATGCTGTTGCTAATGGCAGTATTTCATTTTATGGCTCAGTAGTTTTCCATAGTATGCAGGTGTCATATCTTCTTTTTCCAATCCTCTGTAGAAGGACACTTTGGTTTTCTGCATGTTTCTTTTTTATTTTCAAAGTGATTATTTTTAAATTGAACTTATTGGGGTGACACTGATTAATAAAATGTATAGGTTTCATGTATACAGTTTTATAATACATTATCATTACACTGTATTGTGTGTTCCGCCATGCCTAGTCAAGTCTCCATCCATCACCGTTTATCCCCTGGTACCCTCTCCCACCTCTCTCTTCCTGTCTCTCCCTCTTGTTATCATCATACTGTTTGTATCTATGAAGTTTTCTTCTCTAAGAAAGAAGAAGGCAACTACATTTTTTTAAAGTAAATTTCCTGTTTTTTTCCACAGCAGCACAATAGTATGACTCAGTCACAGTCATGTGATTACTTTCATTTTAAGAAATAGCATTTACAAGTTTCTTTCCCTTTACAAAAGTAGTGTGACTATAGTTTGCAACTGTATTGTAAAAACAACTATAACATCTTTGCTTCAAAGTGAAAACTTTGAGGAGAGGTTTTGGAAGCTATGACACAAAGCATTGCCTTAGATGCCCTGCAGGTGCCGGAAAATGGTATAAGCAGCCAAGAGACGGGTGCGAAAAAGCAAGGTAAGCCTTCTTTGTAGTTTCGTCATTCAAGGGGAAAAAAATCTTTTTAGATAACAACTCCATAAAAGAAAATCGGTACTTCAAAATTAAGATTTGTAGTTGAGTATTTGGTGCTTTTAATTCAGATTCGTTTTATCTTATCTTAATTAGTAATGGAGAGGCATTAACCACAATTTAAAACTTTTCAAGATTTAGTTTCACTTTTACTTAGCAGGACTGGCTAAGTAATTACTGGAGGAGATGTTAAATATAATCTACATAGTCATTCAGTGCCAAGAATGCACTCAAGATATGAAAACAATGCCCAATATTTGTAATTTCTTTAAAGATTGTTTATGGACTGTGAAGAAGTAAAAATAAACTAGATGTCAAAGGTAGTTTATAGCAGGAAGATTGTCTCCCTCCCTTACCCTTATCTAAATAATTGTGAGTACCCTGATATTTTTTTAGGATGTCTCTAGCAACCTTAAAAAGGGTGAGTAAAAATAATGTACCAAAAAGTCTTAGAAAATGACGTGGTATTATTGGGTGTATTAAATTACAACCTCAGAGTATATAAGATCCCAATTCTAAATCTAACAGGAAAATCTTTTAAAATTATTTTAACAAGGTTATTTACAGTCAAACTATAGTGAAGAAGGCAGAGAATGAAACTAAAATGATTTAAATGCACCAATCCATGATTTAGGGACTGTAGTGAGTCTTAAACACTTGCCGCTTTATTTTATTTGAACCTACCAGTACATTCAAATCAGAAATTATTGTTGCAGTTCATAATACAACACAAACATACTTTAGATTTTTTTTACAATTTAATAATTCTTTCTAAGGTTAGATCAAATAGAATTGAAAACAATGTGATTAAATATTTTGTGGTAACATGAAAATATTTGAACCAAAATTTTAAGAATGCTTTCTAGCCACACATAAAATCTGTGTTAAGTTTGACCTTACATATCAATCGACATTGAGAATTCTTTCTTTGTTATTAATTTTTGACAGTTTTAATACAGTGTGCCTTGGAAAAGGACTTGAATTGAGGTAACTAGTGTTCTGTTTTCTTCTTGGATCTGAGGATCTAACTCCTGCCATAGCTTTGATAAGCTCTCATCAACTATTTGTTTGAATGGGGTCTCCATTCCCTTCTCCCTCTCTTCTTCTGATATGTTTATTATTCTTATATTGTTTTTCTCTGAGGTAGTCAGGTAGTTTTCAGAGAGCTCTTTCATTTTTTACACTTACTAAGTTTCTTCTTTCCTTTGCATCATTTCTAGAATTCTATCTTTCATATCACCAATTATTTACTCCATCTGGAGCCTCTATTTCCTGTGCTTGCCAGTGCATTTCTGATCTCTTTTATTGAATTCTTCATCTCCAAAATTTCTATTTGGTTCTTTTTTAAAGTTTCAATCTCCTTGGTAAAGTGTTCATTTTCTTTATAAATTTGATTTCTGAGTGCATTAAATTGCTTCTCTGTATTTTCTTACATCTCATTGTGTATTTTCAGGACTGCAATCTTGAAGTATCTGTCATTTATATCATATATTTCCATGTGTTCAAGTTTGCTCTCTGGAGATTTTTCTTTTTTCATTTTTCTTTTTTTCTTTTTTAAAGATATTACATTTTTAAATTTTTTAAGTACATTTTGTTGATTATGCTATTATAGCTGTCCCTTTTTTCTCCCCTGCATCCCCCTCCTTTCTGTACCCCCACACCCATCAGCATCTCCGCTTAGTTCATGTCCATGGGTCATACACATAACTTCTTTCGTTTCTACATTTCCTATACTATTCTTAACCTCCCCCTATTTTGTGCCTACCAATTATGTTTATTATTCCCTGAATGTTTTCTTCACATTCTCCCCCTCCCCCTCCCCACTGATAACCCTCCATGTGATCTCCATTTCTGTGATTCTGTTCTTGTTCTAGTTTGCTTAGCTTTTGTTTTTTTTTTAACTTCATTTGTTGATAATTGTGAGTTTGTTGTCATTTTACTGTTTATAGTTTTTGATCTTCTTCTTTTTCATAGATAAGTCCCTTTAATATTTCATATAATAAGGGTTTGGTGATGATGAACTCCTTTAACTTGACCTTACCTGGGAAGCACTTTATCTGCCCTTCTATTGTAAATGATAGCTTTTCTGGATAGAGTAATCTTGGATCTAGCTCCTTGCCTTTCATGACTTTGAATACTTCTTTCCAGCCCCCTCTTGCCTGATTTCTTTTGAAAAATCAGCTGATAGTCTTATAGGAACTCCTTTGTAGGTAACTCTCTCCTTTCCTCTTGCTGCTTTTAAGATTCTTTCTTTATCTTTAATCTTAGGTAACTTAATTATGATGTTTCTTGGTGTGTTCCTCTTTGGGTCCAATTTCTTTGGGGCTCTCTGAGCTTCCTGGACTTCCTGGAAGTCTATTTCCTTTGCCAGATTAGGAAAGGTTTCCTTCATTATTTGTTCAAATACATTTTCAATTTCTTGCTCTTCCTCTTCTCCTTCTGGCACCCCTATGATTTAGATGTTGGAGCATTTAATGTTGTCCCAGAGATTTCTAAGCCGCTCCTCTTTTTTTTGCATTCTTGTTTCTTCATTCTGTTCTGGCTGAATGTTTATTTTTTCCTTTTGTTCCAAATCATTGATTTGAGTCCTGGTTTCCTTCCCTTCACTGTTAGTTCCCTGTATATTTTCCTTAATTTCACTTTGCATAGCCTTCATTTCTTTCTTCATTTTGTGACCAAGCTCAATCAATTCTGTGAGCATCCTGATTATGAGTGTTTTGATAGGTTGTCTGTTTCCTTAGTTCTTTTTCTGGAGTTTTGATCTGTTCTTTCATTTGGGCCATATTTCTTTGTCTCAGCACACCTGTTATGTTGTAAGGGGAGAAGCTTTAGATATTTGCCAGAGCAGGGCAACTCTCTTCACTGAGTTGTGGTGCTGTCTGTGGGGGAGGTGTCAGAGAGGGAATTTGCTAGGCTCGCACCCCACTTTCTGTCACTTCCCTCTTTGTGTACATTTTAGGACCCCGTGTGTCTCTCCTGTGAGACTGGGAGTTTCTTCTACTGCTGCAACTACCACAGATTTTTATGGCCAGAGGTTTTGAGTCTTTAGTTCCCTTTGCTGAAACCCTGGGTTTCGAAGTCTGTCTAGCTCCCCATTGTTCTTCCCAGCTTACCTACATGTGAGTGCTGCCTTGCCTTGCCACGTGTCCTCTCTGCCCCCATGTCCACACTTATTACCAGTCTGGATTAATGTTTCTTTAGTTCCTTGGTTGTTGGATTTCCATACAGTTTGATTTTCTGTCAGTTTTGGTCGTTTTTTTATCTTAAATTGGTTGTTATCCTTCTTCTGGTTGTGCGAGGAAGTGAAGCATTTCTGCCTACCCCTCTACCTTCTGGAGGTTTTTTATTTTCTTCCTTAGCTGTCTCACCACCTTGGTTATTTACGGTTTTTGATGGGTTCCTTCTCTGTCTAGGCATTTGTGTTATGAGTGGACCAAAGAAGTCTTTCTATTATTTTCCAGTAGATGGTGCTGAATCACTGGATATTTTTAGCTCTTTGAAATCCCAAAGCTGACCCTGGGGTAGTTTTGGGAAACCCAGCTGTCTTCTTTGTTTTGTCCTCTCAGTAATGATGATGTCAGACCTCTGCGGCATCCTCTGCCTCACACACCCCAACTAGGGATCAGTCACAGAGTGTATCTTTTACCCAGGGAAAGTAGTGATTCTGTAGTAATAGTTCTTGCATTTGCAGGAAATGTGCTCCATGACCTGTGACACCAAGGATGATAGGAAGCAAATTTTGGAAGTCTGCAGAGCAGAAGGACTCTGTTTTTTTTTTTTTTTTTTCTTTGTCTGGAATGCCAACTGCTGGACAGCCTTGGTAGAACCCCGCTTCTCTCCATTCCCACATTTCTCAGTTCCGCTCACACTTCTCATTCCTGTAAGAATGCCCACCAAGTCTCTCTGATCCTCTTGGCTGAAGAAAGTGCCAGCCACAATCAGTTTTGTCCCCTCTCCTGGCATGAGCTCCTGTCTACAGAGCTGCCTCAGTGGCTAGTATGAGTCCTCTTCCCTCCTTGTCTCCCCTGTTTGTTCCTGCTTTCCCAACTTAGGATGTTTCAATGTGCAGGTCTTTCAGACATGCTTGTAGGTTGAGCAGGATATCCTTTGTTGAGTTGTAGCTATCCCAATTGCTGAAATTTCAAGGGGAAAGACCAAGGGGATTTCTCACATTGCCATTCTGATGTTGCTCTCCTGAGCTGTAGTTTTCATACCTTGGGAAACACCAAGGGGATTTCTCATATTGCCATTCTGATGTTGCTCTCCTGAGCTGTAGTTTTTATACCTGTGGAGAGGCACTCACAGGAGATAGCCAATGAAGAAAGGAGGGCTGATTTTCAATTGCCACATAAACGTAAAAGCCCCCTGTTGCTTGGAGACAAAAAAGCTGGTGGCGGCGGCTGCCTGGCTTTTTGTCACTACCAATGAAAGAGTAGCCCTTATCAGTATGAGTTAATGATCCAATTGGGAAAGTTTTGGTAAAAGGGAATATAGTCAATAATATTGTGATAAATTTACATAGTTCTAATTACTAGAGTTAATGAGGTGATCACACTGCAAGGTATAAAAATGTTGAGTCACTGTATTGCATACCTGAAACTAATAAAATATTGGATCCCTTCTATACTTAAAAAAAAAGTAAATAAATACAAATAAAAATTTTGTCAAAGAGTTGGCTCACCCAAACCAAACCTCTCAAATAATTCTCACAAACACCTAATATTTATAGTCTGAATGTCTTCATGACGGCTGAGGTGCACATCATGGCAATAAATGAGAGGACTACGTGCTGAAACAACTAACTTCATTATCATATCAAAAGCATTTTGTTTCTAAAATGAATTCTTGTGTCTTTGTTATAAACAAGTGATAGATAGAAAATATTTACATATATAATTTGAAATTATAAACACCATAGTAATAATAGTAACTTAGTGTGTGATATGATTCACTTGTTGATTTATTTTGGACTTTATTTTTTGATATGTTCTTAATTCTACTTATTGGTATCTTATGATATTTATTTTCTATAGCCATGAGCTAGATAATAAGGTATTTTGTTTGACTTTAAATTCATTGGCTCTTTTCTGTTAACTGTCTTTGGAGAAGACTAGATTCAGAAACTGAGAGAAATTAATTAAACCAATAAAACTTCTCCATTGGGAAAATAATTGGAATCCTTATCTTTTTTTACTATTATAGAGGTTAATGTAGTACTGTTTTAGCTATACTGTGTTAACCAAAGAAGAGCGTCAGCTTGTAGTAAGAATCAAAGAACACTTATCTTAGCAAAAGGAGCTATAATTCTGGAGACACAGATTCAGGTAGCAACTTAAATTTCTCCAGAGGGAACAAAAAGGGCAAGGTTTGTAAAGGCAAAAATCACAAAGAGTAATTCTTTTATGCATATAAATGATTGCTGGTTAGATAAACAGAAATTGGTTAGTTCCAATACACAAACAGAGAGACAAAAGTCACAAGAAGGGTGGTCAAGTCCTTTTTTTTCCATTGTTGTTGAATTACAGTTGTCCCCATTTCCCCCGAGTACTCTCCCCAACCCTACTCACCCCCACCTCCCACATTTAATCCTCCCCCTCCCTGCTGTCTTTGTCCATGGGTCCTTTATACATGTTCCCTGACCACCCTTCCTCTTCTTTGCCCAGTAACACCCTTCCTTCTCCCCTCTGGTTAGTGTCAGTTTGTTCTTTATTTCCATGTCTCTGGTTATACTTTGCTTGCTTGTTTGTTTTGTTGATTAGATTCCACTTATAGGTGAAATCATGTGGTATTTGTCTTTCACCACCTGGCTTATTTAACTTAGCATAATATTCTCCTATTCCATCCATGCTGTTGTGAAGGATAGGAGTTCCTTCTTTCTGCTGGATAGTATTCCATTGAGTAAATGTACCACTGTTTTTTGATCCACTCATTTAATGATGGGCACTTAGGCTGTTTCCAGCACTTGGCTATTGTAAATTCTGCTGCTATGAACATTGTGGTGCATAGGTTCTTTTGAATTTGGTGTTTCAGGATTCTTAGGGTATAATCTCAGCAGTGGAATTACTGGGTCAAAAGGCAGATCCATTTTTAGTTTTCTGAGGAAATTCCATACTGTTTTCCCCAGTGGCTACACCAGTCTGCATTCCCACCAACAGTGTACTAGGGTTCCCTTCTCTCCACAACCTCTCCAGCACTTGTTATTTGTTGTGTTTATGATACCTACTCTGACCAGTGTGAAGTGATATCTCATCGTGGTTTTAATTTGCATCTTTCTGATGCCTAGTGATGCTGAGCATCCTTTCATATGTCTCTGGGCCTTCTGTATGTCCTTCTTGGAGAAGTATTTGTTCAGATCCTTTGCCCACTTTTTAATTGGATTGTTTGTCTTCCTGGTGTGGAGTCATGCAAGTTCTTTATATATTTTGGAGATCAAACTCTTGTCTGAGGTATCACTGGCAAATATATCTTCTCATATGATTGGTTCCCTTTCATTTTGCTGATTTTTTTTTGCTATGCAGAAAGAAGCTTTTTATTTTGATGAAGTCCCATTTGTTTATTCTTTCCTTCATTTCCCTTGCTCTACAGGACATATTGGTGAAAATATTGCTGATATATATATCCGCAATGCATATATACATATATATACATACACATACATATATCTTTATATATATACATATACATATATATCTTTCACCCCAAAGAAGCTAAAATATACATTCTTTTCAAATGCACATGGAAGTCAAATACTTACGTTACTATACAGCACTTGGTGTTCCAGAATGTTACGAGTCACTCTTGAGCTGTGTTTTGCAACAAGTTAACAACTTAATAGAATCTCTGAGAACTAACGCGCAAGATGTGCACAGCCTCCCCCTTTCCTAAATGGCCTTCAGACTGTGTTTAATTATTCCATTTTTCTCTGTTATCAGTTGTTAACTAAATTTTTTTGGTTGAGCTTCCCTCAGATGTTATCTGTTTTTTACATTCCTTTGTCGAATACATTATAAGGGCTGAGCAACTTCTTTGAAATTTGTTTTTTTAAACATTAAAGTACAGTTGACATACCATATTATATTAGTTTCAAGTGTACCATGTAGTGATTCAACATTTCTCTCATATTTATCTTACCATGTACTCACCACATTAAGTCTAATAACCATCTGTTAATACTAAATTTATAGTAGGAGACCAACATTTTCCGTTTTTTTAATAAGAATAGCAAGAAGGGCCTTATAAAATGAAAGCTATTTGTAGTGAGTGTAGAAAAGTAGATTTTAGTGCTCAGGTGGAAAATATTCCAAAAGAGCCTGACTACCCTACTTAAAATAATGAATAGAAATGTATTTAAAATTTCTACTTAATACACACTAAATAATCTTTTGTCCCTCCTCATACATAATAATTAAAACATAGAAAGATGGTACAGGTAACATAAGAAAAAGTAATAAGAAAAGTTTTCTTTTATGTGATTTCTCTTAAAATTCAGACCTTCTGAAAACAGTGTATATTTATATATATTTAATTAAAAAAAGACATAGTATTATTTAATAAATGAAGGGATATATGCTAAAATGGAATAAGAAAATAAAATTGTGCATAGTAAATATTTAATGATGATTTTGAACCTATGGTATTGATAACAATAAAATCCTTTGTCCACTGTACTAATTCACAGACGGACAGAGTGTCATATGACATATCAAGCTGACTGATGGCATGGGATATGGAAAACAAGTATTTGTTTTCTGGGTACCTAATATTTGAAGAAAATTGATAAAGAACAAAACTAATAAGGTAATATTTGAAAGGAGATTAAAAGCTTGAACTTGAATTGTCTGTCACCTGAGCCATATGACAGCCCCCAAAAGGCTAAAAAGACAGATGTACTCATCAAGAACTTTTAAAAACATGAATCTGCTAATGCAAAAGAACCACTAAAAATATTCAGTGGCTTCCCACTATTCTTACAAAAAGATCAAGTGCTTTTCTAGTACCTTCAAAGCTTACATCATGAATCTCCTGTACTATCTCTTACCTAGTCACTGTTGTACTTCACTACATTTTTTTATTTTCTTTCCTTATTCAAGGCAACCGCATTTGCTGTTCTCTCTGCTTGAAAAGCTCTTTCTTGTTTATTAGGTATGGTTAATGTCCAGTATGTCCATGGAAACATTTGGTCCACAGTTAATAGAACTCCTGCTCACCTGAAACATTGGAACCCAGACCCATCCATTTGAGGCTCCTGGGACATGAAGGGTTATTTTGGCCATATAGCTGAACACAATTATTGGACCAAGAAAACGTGATAGCATTTTTAATGTATTAATTCTATAAACCCAAAGTAGAAATAAAGGTTATGGGCTATTTGAACAGAGGCATATTTGGTTAAGTGTGGACATTTTGGACCAACATAAAGGACCATTTGTGGATTTGGTGAAGACCAAATATGTTTATGGACATTTTGGACAAGACCAACTACCAAGGACCTTTAGGCATAGAGTAAAGTGTCTTCATGAACATTTTTGGCAAGACCAAATGTCCTGCAGGATTTGGTGCAGCTGGCTGCTGCTCACATTTTAGGTCTTGGTTTTAATGTAATTTCCCCAGAGTGAGCCTCCTGCCTATTATTTTTAGGTTCTTTCCCCTTATTAAATCAGAGCACTTTGCTTATTGCCTTTCTCACTCTTGTTGCATTTCATGATTTTAAATTCATTTTTATCAGTTTCTCAGTCTTGTCCAAATGTATGTTCCAGGAGATTATGCAATGTGTCTTTTTGTTTACTATTATATTAATGGAAACTAGCCCATAGTACGTGATTAATAAACATTTGTTAAAGGATGAAAGAATAAATAAACACAGTGCTGTGCCAAAGGTGAGGCACTGCAGTTACTAGACATAATGCTCATTCTGTAGCTTTGAAATTCCAGAGAAGCAGAAGAAATGCATAGCTAAGGATAAGGCTTTTCAAAAATTTGGAAGAAATACACAAAATTAGACACAACTCCATAATTACATTTCTCAGATAGATGAAATAATAAAAGCTGGGTGGCTCCAAAGCAATGTTGATATTCTTTTCTTCATTTCCTTTCCTTCCTTACAGTATTTTTTAAAAATTACTTTACTGTGAATTCTTATCAGTACTAGTATTTCCATATATCACTCCTGATAGTTTAGATTAGTACCATACATTTAGAAAAACATTTAACTGATATATATCAATTTACTTTTTTTAATTGTCTGATAACATAATTAGATAAGTGTGCAAAAACATTTAAACTACATTTATTCTAGTTCTGATTTTAAAAAAAAAGAAATAAAACAGCTTAAATATCCATAGGAAGAGAATTAATGTTTATTTCAATGGTATAGCCATATAACAGAGTATTATCAGCCATGGGGAGGGGAGGGGAATAATGGTGCAAAGAAGGGAAAGGGACTAGACAAAGAACACGTGTGAGTGACACACGGATGTGGACAACAGTGGGGATTGACTGTGGGGGGGATGGCTAGAGGAGGGCAAAGGATGAAAAACCGTGACAACTGTAATAGAATAACAATAAAATATGATTGAATAAAAATGGAAAAATAAAATATCTGATATTAATTTTTAAAGAAAAATTGTGATGTAAAGTTACATTTTTACATGATGGATAACTTTATCTGTTGCTCTAAATGAACAGCCACTCTAAAGTTTTAGTGGCTTAAAACAACAATCATGACATTGCTGGCACTTTTGTGGGTTAGGAATGTAGACAAGAATCAGTGGAAATGGCTGGTCTCCTCCACGTTATGTCAGCTGGTATATTGGGGCAGGGACTGGGGATTCAAGTATCACCACTTACAGATTTAAGCCTTAATGGTGGTTGGGTTCAGCTATTTATCCTCCATGTTTCCTCTCTCTCTTTCTTCTCTGTCTCTCTCTCTCTGTGTCTCTCTGTCTTTTGCTCTGTCTCTTTCTCTCTCTCTGTCACTCTCTCTCTCCACTTCTTTAGATATGACTGAGCTCCAGATGAGTGAAAGCAGAAATTGCAATTGCAATATCTCCTCAGGTCTGGGCTTTAAAGTCCCAGACTGTCACTGCTACCAAATTTTATTGGTCAAAGCAAAGCACAAGATCAATTTAAATTCAGGTGTCAGGAAATACAATGAACCTCTTGATGGGGGTAGTAGCAATATCCTGTGTGCAAGGCATGATGGATAGAGGGAGGCATGACTCACTAAGGGCCATTTTTCATGGTGTGCCACACATGGGAAGAACATATTGTCAACTGAAAACACTGGGTTATGCAACAATGGGTGCAAGATAATTGTACTCATTTAAAATTATGGGTTTTAGGGGGTGAAAGACTATATGTGTGAATGTAGGATTAGAGAAACACATAAGATGGAAGGATGTTAATACAAATGGAATGCTGGTTATCTCTAAGTATTGTAAATTTGGATGTATTTTAAATATCATTTCTTTAATATCTACACTATGGAATAAAATACTCAACAAGGGAATAGTTATTTATTAGGGGAAAAGATAGGAATGATAAACACTCATAAATTTACAGTCTAACTTAAAGTAACTTTTATATTTTTAATTTTATAAAATTTTTCAATGTAAGAACAAACACTTTATAATCTTATAAAATAAAAATATTTCATTTCAAAAAACTTATGCACCATGTTTTCCAAAATGGGCACTAATAAAAGAAAACCAATTTCTGATCGGAGATGAATTCTGTTCTATGACTTTGCAGATAAGGAAGTACAGAACCAGAAAAAAATAAAAGAATGACTTATCCAAGTTCCCATTGTTTGTTTGTGGCAAAGATCTTAATCCCAAATCTTTTGATGATTATTCTATGATCTTTCAAATATGCTATGCCATCAATTCATTTAACATAAATTTTTCATTAGTTAGAAAGTATATATTCTTTTTTTAAAATTTTTATTTTCATTGTTGATCTTGTACAGTTTTCTGTCTTTTATTCTCACCCGAACCCTCCACCCCAGCCCTCCCCACCTCCCTCCCATTTCCACCCCCCATAGTTTTTGTCCATGTGTCCTTTATACTTGTTCCTGTAAATCCTTCCCCTTTTCCCCTGAAATTCCCTCCCCTCTCCCCTCTGGTGACTTTCAGCATGTTCCCAATTTCCATGCCTTTGGTTATATTATGCTTGTTTGTTTGTTTTGTTGATTAGGTTCCTGTTAAAGGTGAGATCATATCACTCAAAGAATATCATCAGGATGTGCTGATGATATGTCTCCACAGAGCAGCGATTTTCAGTGTGTCGTGGCATAAACACGCAGTACCTGACTATTTAGTCAGGGACACTGACTTCTTTTTCCTTAGATTGTCAAATTAAAAAAAAAATGGCACAAAGCAGCACAACACAAGCTTTCCAGTGTGAATAAATAACAATTATGCCTATTTTTTGTCGGATCGGCAAAAACTATAATATATATTTTGGTGTGCCACAGAATTTTAGTAATTAATTTGTGTGTGCCATGAAATGAAAAGGGTTTAAAACTGCCACCATAAACAACAGGAGTGAAGGCTGCGGGGTGGCCCCAGGCCTGGGGAAAGTCTGCCTTCTTTAGAGGTGCATATTTAATTCTCAGACTGAGACACTAAAGTGCATGGCAACACTTGGATCGGATATAAGGATGTCCTGAGAAATTTCAACCAAAGAACATCAGATTTTTTTTCCTACGACAAACAGGTAAAGTTTGTTTTGTGTCATATCCTTGTGAAATATCAGAATAAAATTGTCTAAAGAGGTTTGTCAGATGCAGTTAAGAACACAAATTTTAGTGTTTTTAGTTGTTTTTTAAAATATATATATACATATATGTGTATTTATATGTATATATTGATTCCAGAGAGAGAGAAAAAGGGAGAGAAAAAGAGAGAGAAACATCGATGTGAGAAAAACATCAATCAGTTGCCTCCCACAGGCACCCCAACCTGCAACCTAAGTAAGTGTCCAGACCAGAAACTGAATTCATGACCTTTCGGTGCACAAGACAGCACTCCATACAACCGACCGGACTGTTTCTTAATCTACATGTATTTGTCTTTTGTTTTTCAGGTGTTGGCAAGCATAAGGCACTGATAATCAGTGTAATATTTGTATTAATAATAGTTATTGGTTTAGTCATTGTAGCAAGTGAGTAATATTTTATTTTATTTCTTCAATTTTTTTTCCTTGTTCAGGGCTTTCTATTGCATGATTATTTTTTTTTTCTGTCTCATTCATGATCTTTTCTTACTATTCTCACTCCCTTCCCATTAGTCATGATATATTTAATGGGCATCAGTGAATGAATTATTATGAAGTACATGACCTATGTAAGGCACTGGGAGATGCAAAAATTAAGACAAAGTTGTTTACCATGTTAATGGTAATCACTATTTTTACTTCTGTTTCATAAGTTAGTTTTTTCAACTTAAAATTTTTAACATAAAATCATGCAATTTGCATGCATACTTTGCATCTCATTTTTAAAAATTGTTCCACATTATGCTGTATTATTCTTCCATGTGATAACATGCAGGAAAATTTCATTGACTCATTATTGCAGAAGGGGGTTGGAAACTTTTTTATACAAGGGCCACATAGTGAAAAACTTAGACTTTCTTAGCATTACAATGTCTGTTGCAACTTCTCAACTCTGTAGCAGTGCAAGAGCAGCTGCAGAAGATACATAAACAATCAGTCATGGTTGTCTTGAAACAAAATTGATCATGGAAATTGGGATGTTATATAAATTGCTCTGAATATGGCCTCAAGTCGTAGATTGCAAATTCTTGCCATTAAATATTTTATGCTATATATCATTACTAATTTTACTTTAATGGACATTTGGATTATGTCACATTTTGACTATTGAAAATTGTATTGCTTTGAATGTTTTCATACTTTTAGTCTTTTAGTGAATAATGAGTATCATTTGGAATATACTTATAAAAAGAATTATTAAGCCATAGGGTGTACCTAAATCAGATTTAGTAGATAATGCATAGATAATAGATAATCCAACCAAAAGTGTATGAGAGTGTGAGTTTCTGAACATACTTGTCAACACTTTATTGTCAGTTTTGCCCATTGTTGTTATTCTAACATGGAATGTGTGTAATGGTACCTTTTCATGATCTTAATCGGAATTTTCTTGATGACCCATACTATATTAAGCTTCTTTTTATATTTATTTTTCATTTAGCCACAATATTTTGTGATGGCCATCTTCAAATACTTTCCCATATTTTTATTAAGTTAGCTCTCAGGACTTTTATAGTTTTGTGTTTTAAACTTAGACATTTGAACTATTTTTAGTTAATTTTTATGAAGGGTGCAAAGTCTGTGTCTAGATTTATTTTCTTGCATGTAGAAGTCCAATACCATTTCTTGAGAAAACTACTTTTTGTTTCATTGTATTGGCTTAGTTTAACTTTAACTTAACAGTTTTCTCAAGAGTTTCCTTAGAGTTTAACACCTTTCCTAGATTATTAGCAGTCTAGTATAAGTTTGTGATTTCATTACTTGCAGAAAATGCTAGGATTTTGTTATATTTCATTTACCCAGAAATGGCAAAAGCAACAGAACACGAGTAAAAGTAGCACAAGTTCCATTGGTTAATGCCAGTGTGTTACAGTTACAATGAATTTGAGTGTCTGTCAAATCCTGAGCTGCTGTCATTTAACATAACATGAAAATTTTTAAGCACTTGTTAAGTGATCGATATGCAATTCTAATCATAATAGTAATCCTTTACATGACAATCCTGTCTTTTTCCCTAACAATCACAAATACAGAAGCATATTATTTGATCTGGTTCTTAAAATATGCATTTGTCTCATTTCCAGTTAAACTACTTCCGTGTAGTCAGTGTGTTTGCCCAGACGAATGGATTGGTTTTCGAGATCATTGCTATTATTTCTCTAATCATGAAAGGGATTGGAATTCAAGTAGAAATTACTGTTTGGCTGAACATGCTGATCTAACTGTGATCGACGACACTACAGATGTGATGGTTGGTAACCTAATACACATTCTTTATGAATGTTATTGCATAGGGACTCTGGAACTATTCAAATTTCATTATGACTTTTAAGATTTTTACACATGCCTGTCTATCTACACAGAATATTGAAGATGTTCAAAACATGCCATGGAACATACCTGGTGATATTTTTGTTTGGATAGTGTAAGACTTATATCAAGTTGTAAACCTGATAGTTATCTTTATCTTTTGAAAAATGTGAATAGAAGAGCTTGAAATATTTAGAAACGTTAAAAGCCAGTAGTCCACAAAGACGAAATTGCCTCAGGACAGACGGGATTCTTAATTCTCTCTCCCTCCAGCATCTCAGCCTTGCTCTGCTGCCTGTCCCCGAGGTCCCGGGGCAGCCTGCCCCACATTACTCACTACTAGCCATGCAATGGGTGTGCAGTCAAAAGTTCTGCCCTAGACAGGAGTGTGAGCTTCCAGTGAGCAGATAATAAGTTTTTCTTGAAATGGTATCTTTTGCTGTAGTATAACAGCAAATACCAATAAAAGCTTAATGGATCCTTCTTGAATAAATATTAATTTACATGGCAAAAATTTTATGAGTGAAGAGAATGTCCAAGAACTTTAATGACAGATTATGAAACTCTGTAGCTCTGTACTTGTGAAATCTGTTATTTCCCCAATCATTTCTGCAGTAAGCGTGTGGTGGGTTGTTTTGTTTTGGTTTGGTTTGGTTAACCTCTTTAAAAGGGTCAATATAAGAAATAATGTAACTTGATTTAAATATTTCTATGAATAATGTACAATGAAGAAGTATTTAAAATGTGAAGAGTACAGCACAGTAGTCAACATTGTTAAAACTGTGTGTTTTTCTGTGGTGAACAAAGTTTATTTATGTAATCAACCTAAAGATTGGTTCAAATTCAAATGGGTGTGAACCAGGCTGGGACAATTCATAGTTCAGTGCAAGGAAACTAAACTATTTTGAAAGCAAGACAAAGTATGGAAGCCTGAATCAAATTCGAAAATCCAGATATGATAAGACAACCAGAAAATCAAATCCTCAGGCTCCTTTACGTGGGAAGAACCTCTTTACCAGAATCAGTAGTTTCACTCACAAGTTTTGCAAGACTTTTGCAATGAGCATTCTGATAAATCTTTAAGCTGCCTTTCACAGTTCTTGTTGGGAGGAAAGAGTCTAGATTAGCAGCAAGATGGAAAAGTTCCAAGTGTTAATAAAATGTTCGAGAGATCAAAAATGAACAAGACAAACTTTTTAAACTCTTCACTTAAAAGAATCATGTTGGCAATAACTGAAAAAGTAGTGAGTATCACAGAACACAAGGAACAGAAGTACATAAAAATAATTAGTTTTGAGTTTAAAAGGAATCATTAAACATATAGAATGATGATATTGTTTTGGATAAAAAAAGACATCATACAACATCCTAATGTATTTTGAAGATCATAGAAGCCTATTATGTACTACATAATCTGGGCAAAATTTAAATGACAATCAGAGAGAGGTAAACCTGTCTGTGAAGGAGTGATAAAAGTAATCCATTTTAGAAGATTGTTTATTTTAAACAGTTAAAAATAATATGTATTTATTTAAATTACAAAATGTCACTCAGTTAAATGAGATAAAACTTGTTTCGTGAAATATTTGTTGTATACATTTCTACCTACTTAAAATTATCTTGCATCTTTAACAAGAGGCTACACGGGCGTCCCTGTGTTGAACAAATAATGGTTAGTATTTATCATAGGACCGGCTCTAGAAAATATGCCTCCTAGTGGCCTGCACCAAGACCACAGCTACTAAACGTCATCCAATTTTCCTTATTATCCAGTAACCAGTCAGTTTCCAATACATTTACTCTTTCTTACACATTTTTTTCTGCATTTAAAGAAGTCCTTTGCTAAGTCTAGACCATGAATGTGCTTTTCTCCCTCCCCCAGTGTTGATCATCTACCCTCGCTCCCAGGTCTACCTTTTTGATGGAGCACATCCTATGTGAAAGTTTCCCATAAAGACCAGACACTTCTTCCTGGACACTCAAAATTTAACTTGTTTTTATTACACTCACTATGTTCTCCTTAACAATAGTATATTTTCTCACTCTCTATTCACATAATTTGAAATCCAGGGAGAATGTTATATTAATCTATTCCTTTGTAATCCCACAGTGTAGCTCAATGAATTCAACTTCTAGACAATAAATTCATAAAATACAGCAAAAGATTAAAATGCCAAAGGTTACTAAATGTCACTGTTATTAGATAGAAATGAACCATAAGTGTCATGATGATTCCCTTATACTTACCATAAAATTGAAACATGGAGTGATATAATGTAAAACCTATGGTTTTCCAGGTACCATATTTAGCAGCAGAGGAGACTCGGTGACTTTTTACATACAATATAATTCTTTGGTAAAAATGAGCTCTAAGGTAGCAAGAAATTTTAACATTGAATGAATAAGAAGAAAAGGAGAAATATCAGGAAAATTATATTTTCCCTGAATGATGGCTATAAAAATTGAAATATTTGCAAAAAATACAATTTGAGAATTACATCTTGAAAGAATTAGTTATATGGGGGGCATGTATGTATGTTTGTGAGCATGCATGGATGTGCATGCATCTGTGATAATTTTGGAAGAGAAGTTGAAATAAAATACAGCATTGAACTTAATACACTGGTACTTACTTGGAAGAGGAGAACCATTATAGTAAATGGCTAATGATTAAAAATTGACAAACTCTGACTTTCCATAAGTTTATTATTTAAAAATTCTGGAGGAAATTATTTTCATAACGAATAGTTATCTATTTGGAATCAGAATGTATCTTAAAGAAAAGGTATCTCATATCTTTGTTTCACAAAAAAGAAGGCAGGGTTAGAGAGTAAAAAATTTTTTTCAAAATGCCATAGATATTTTCTTCTGTAGCTAGGCCTTGAATGCTAGTAAAAACTGAGAAGTAAAATTATGAAATCTATGTTGTTTTGAAGGATTTTCTAAGACAACGCAAAGGCACTTCTGATCACTGGATTGGGTTGGAGATGAAAGAAAATCCAGTGGGAAAATGGGTAAATGGAATAACATTTAACCAATCGTAAGTTTTTTTTTTCTTTCTGGAGTTATTTAAATTTAGACAGTGCAACCAAAAGAACTTGTATATTAGCTACATTTCTCTAGAGCCCAAGATTTGAGAGAATGTTGCAGAGATGAAATGGGGAGGTTGTATCATGTATTGAGTTAGCTGCATGAGTCAACCAGAGAATCTGGGAATCCGGATATAAGGGAAAGATCTCCTAGTTGGCTATTTGGAAAATAAAGACCTACTATTCAGAAACACAGCCCCCCAAAATTAAACATTCCTCTTATTCTAACTTATCTTCTCCAATTCTGTATCTGTTTTTCAAGCTTTATACTACCTGTTTACAGTACATGAAAAGTTTAGTGTTTATTTTAACCTGATTCTATTTGCATTGAGACACAATTTAACCTGGCCTTTGTATTTTCTATTTTATAATAAGAGAAATTGGACCTAAAGACCTGAGTTCATGTGCATATGCTCTCAGCATGACCACCACCCCAAATGATGAGTGCCGGCCATTTTACCCCTTAGTTTGTATTAGATTTCTCACTGACCCAGTAGGCTAAATCATTCTTTGTTGTCGGGAGAAGGCATTTTTGTGCATTATAGAATGTTAACAGTATCTCTGGCTTCTACTCCCTTCATTTATGACAACCAAAAATGTCTCCAGTTTTTGCCAAGTGTCCCTTGTAAAAGCAAAATTTCCCCAGGTTTAAAACTTTGGTGGGTATAAACTGCTAGTTCCACCAATTACATGTAACTAACTTAATATCATTTTAACAAATATAAATTCTTGAAGACAGACTTTTATGTTCCAATTTAGTGCAGATATCTTAACTCTAGCAATAAAATACTTTGTCACAGGACACTTTTTTTTTGGACTCAGACATTTTTAAAAGGTGTTATTGAGCAAGGTAGAAATCACAGAACTCCCTGGTACATAGTGTTTAGTCTCCTCTCTCTATTGTAGATTTCAAGTGAGCGGAAATGAAGCATGTGCTTACCTCAGTGATGATGGTGTAGCAACAGCTAGATGCTACACAGAAAGAAAATTCATTTGCAGAAAGAAAAAAAACACTAGGTAAATATTTCTAATGATGGACTTATAAACACGGGTAATATAGTTTTATTTCTATGTTTTGATTTTATTTCTTTGTTTCTAGAAAGAAGGGAAAGGAGGGAGAAAGGGAGGGAAAGAAACATCAATGTGTGAGAGAAACATCGATCAGTTGCCTCTTTCATGCCCACAACTGGGGACCTGGCCCACAACCTAGTCATGTGCCCTGACTGGGAATTGAACTGGCAACCTTTTGGGCCACAGGCCAACACTCAATCCACTGAGCCACACAAGCCAGGGCATGGGTAATATAGTTTTGGTATCTGTAACCTTTTTTTCTTTTCCTTTGTATAGCTTCATTTTGTCAATGTAAATTTCTGCAGCTTAGGTATTTTTTTACTTTACAGATGGCTTGGATCTTTGTTTTTCTATATCAATTTTAGAAGAATCTCATAATTTCAATGTTGAGTGTTATATTTACAAGATTGTTTTCTCATTAATTTATAATATGTATCTTGTATTGATTTTTGTCTTCTTATATAACTTACAATTTTTATAAATAGTTGCTGAAAAATATTCACTATGTGCACCCCTATTTTTTGTTATTGGCATTATGTAATCTTATTATCTTTTAAAATAGTTGTTTCTATATAGAAATATAACTGCTTTTGGTTATTATTCTGTTCAACATCCATGCTGAAATTTCTTGTAATTTCTAATAATCTGTAGATTCTGTTAAATTCTGCAAAATACAGTACCTGGTAAGTTTTACTTTTCTTTGACTTATAACTGTCACTGCTTGTCGACTAAAAAGGTAAGACTGCCAGGAAAATATTGATGGTGACTATTGTTGACTTGTTGCACATTTTAAGGAAAATTTTTCTAACATTTCAACACTAGTAGTGTTTTTTCTAGTTTTTGATATTATAAATTTTAAGTTAGTTATTTTCTATTTCTCTTTTGTTAGGTAGAAGAGACAAGGAAGAATTGTCTCCTGGAGCCATCGGAAAGAACATGGACTGGCAAACAACTTGAGCTGGGTCTTCCAGGTTCCAGAAATATGGACAATAAATTTCTATTTTTAATTACTTGATTTGTGATACTTTGTTATGTACATCATTGCTACCAAATGAAGACATTTTATTTTCAAGATCTGCTTATTTTATTTCTGTGTTCCACCTTTCTCAGATACATTTCTGAGCTAGAGTGTCCCTTTCTTGTTTCAAGGTTCTTCTTTAAATTAAGGAAAATATATCTTCCATGCACATCAGTCCTGCCCAACCTAGTTTTACCCATCACACCACAGAAGTACACATGAGCCATGCTCATTGCATATTTCTGATGTCCTCTCAAGAAGGATTGAATATTTACAGTTTATTTCCTTCTTCAAATGCTATCTTCCAAAATTTCTGTGATACTGTATTCCTCTGAGATTCCTCTTTGCTCCCTGAATTCTCCACTCTTTCTGATTTTAGGACACTTTTATTTGTCTCTGCCATACATATTAGCCTTTCTATTGTTTTAGGACTTCTTTTCTTCTCCATTTGCACTCCTCCCTAGGCAATCTAATTTATATATTCAGGGTCAGTATCTACTCTAAAGGGCCCCAAACTTCCATATTAACAGTAAAACTCTCTCTGAGTTCCAGATTTAATATCTAACTTCATACTCCACTTCAGTGTCTAAATTATATCTTAATCTCATTTTCTAAAATTTAATTTATAATCCCCTCACCCAATAAGGCCCTCCTCAGTGCATTAAATGGAACCACTATCCAACTAGTTGCATAAAAACAGAAACCTGGTATTTTCCTTAACATTGATTTCTTCTTTATCTACCATTCAGTAAATCAATAAATATTGATATTTATATTTCAATTTCTTCCTTTTATCTTCAAAGTTCTCATACTAGTACATCACCTCTTGTCTAATAATGAAGACTCTTAAGTATGCACTTCCTCATATTTCTTTTTCCGTACCGTAGCCAGAGTAATAGTTTTGAAACTCAGAACTGACCAAGCCACTCTGCTAACTGGCTTCCAATTGCTGTTCAGATGAAAGTGAAAATGCACGGCCTGGTTCACTCCTGTTTTCCACCCATGTTTCACACCCAGCTTGTACTGCTATGGCTTTCAGTAACACTAACTCTCTTTGCCTTTTTTTAAAAAGCACAACATACTCACTAAACTCAAAAGGCTTTTTTTTTCTTTTTAACCTGTTGATGCTTTATCTGGAGTCACTTAGTAGATTTCTTCCTTCTTCTGCTTCATTCTCCTCACTCCAGACACAAGTTTATTGATAACATATTTAATAAAGGGTTAGCTGAATTCAGTGACAATATCAGATCCCCCTACTTTATATTATTGTAAGTATCATGAAACTATTACTTATAGCGCCTATCAAAATCCACTCAACTAATATTTACTGAGCATTTATTATGTGCCAGTCATTGCTTTAAATAATAAAGACAAAAAATAAATAAATAAATAAATAAATAAATAATAAAGACATAACAGATATCCAAACAGGACACAACACTTACCTACATGGAGCTTAAATACTACATGAGGAGACAGAAAATAAAATATAATATTTTGAAATATACAAAGAAAAACAAATTATTTGGAAAAAAGTTTTATTTTTATATTTCTCTGGCTAATTATTTAATTAACTGTATGAATCAGGCTAAATGGTGATTTTCAAACTTTCTCATCTCATGGCACACATAAACTACTAAAATTCTGCAACAAACAAAATATATTTTTTGCTAATCTGACAAAAAATAGATATAATTTCTGATTCATTTACACCAGAGAATTATTGTTGTGTGGGCTGCTGTCATTTTTTATTTGAAAGTCTAAGGGAAAAGAGCTCAGTGTCTCTGACCCAGGAGGCTTGGAGGGCGGCGCCTTCAGAGAGGAGAGGTGAGACAAGGTGTCGAGGGAGAAAAGAGAGCTAGGTCCACTCTTTTCAAGGGTGTTGTAACACAAACAGACCACGGGAGAAAAGCTGTGAACACCCGTGAGTCCCAGGTCTTGATGTGGACTCCTTTTACTTCTATCACTGTGGAGGTGTTAGGCACAAACATACGGTTGTTTCAGCCTCAGACGGGGGAGCAGCTGATTACATGCAGAGCTGGTGAAAAAAAAAGAGGTCAGTGCCTCAGACTAAATAGTCAGGGACGGCATGTCTTAATAATTCTTACAGCACACCACTTACAGCTAGAACATAAAGGCGAGTTCTAACATTGGCAACAATGATTACTGGTATTCATCGAAGGCTATTGCCATTAAAAAAAAAAAAAAAAAAACTACAAGCCAGCAAAGGATTATGGTGATCAGGTAGGTATATAGATGTCACTTTGAAAGATAACTCTCATGATTAGATTTGGAACAATTTTATCATCAGAATAGGAGATTATGATCCACTGAACAAAATGTGAAAATGGAACTCCACAAAGGTACAAATACAAAAATGAACAAATCAAAATTTTAATGATGAATGGAATATTTACAAAATTTAGAAGTACCTCTCGTCAAAGCAAAAATTGCACAGACCAGTCTTACAAAGGGAATAAGGGCTTTATTCAAAGCTAAAGAGATAGGCCAGAACTCAGTCTGAATTAAAATTTGCTGATATAAAGAGCAGCAAGAAGTTTTAAGAGCTGGGTGAGGGAGAACATACACCTCTGTGTTTGTTACTTGGTTTTACTTAAAGGAAAATTGAACTTTCTCAGATCTTCGTAATACAAGGCAATTTTACAACTTGGAGCTCGATACCCACTTAAGTTAGGCTCCTACCCCTCCAGAAGAGAGAAATAAGGGTTCTTTTTTGATGACTACATTTCAAAGGGATGACTTTCAGCCCCTTGAGAAAGAGATTTCTGGGTTACAAAATCTTCAAAAGGCTTAAAAACTTTTCCACATCTCAAAGGGACAGAGAAAAAACTTCCAATTACAAGTTGTAAGGTAAAAACTCTTTTAAAAAAGGAAGCTAGTGGTGCATGGTCAGGCAGAATGAAACTGGGCTAAAGTTTAGTCAAGCTGAGTAGAATGTTAAGGCTATCTTAGTCACTCCCTACAAATATTAACCAATTACAAAGGGAAAGAGCGATTTTTACAGTGAAGTGTGTTAAACAGCACATTAATCATGTAAATAAAGTGAAGAGGATCAATTATGGAACAAATAAAAGTCTGTAGCATCTGAAAGGATGCATTGAGAACAGTTGTTTGTTTGTTTGTCAATGGGAATTAGAATCTACACGAAATTATAAGCAAAGCATTCCCAGGACCCCTACACAGGAGACTGGTATGGCAAGGTTTACTTGGGTGGAAATAGAAGTTGCCCCATGTGTATCCAATGCTCCATCCCTTTCCATGTTACCATGGAAAAAGTCTAACTGTGTCCTCAGCAAGGCCAAAGCAAAAGCCAAGGTGCAGAGATTCTGCTTCAAGTTAAAGCTTAACCTTTCGGAGCTCATGCAGCCTGCCGCAAGCCCTAACAGCTGCCAGACCCACATGGTCATGTGCAACTGGGTGAGAGGGCATGGGGATGCACAGGGCAAAGGACTTACTGTGTGGGGGAGAGAGAGGGGGAGAGAGTGTGTGTGTGTTTCCTTGTTCCCCTGGAATTATGGGGGAATCCAAAAGAAAAACTGGAATTATCTTCTGGATGGTGGGCCCCTTGTAGTACAGGATCCCCCTTCTAGTTGAGTGTTCCAGGAACCCATCTGTATCAGTGTACCAACTGGCATTGTGGTGAGAGTCTGCGTTCGGCTTCAGTGAATTTTTAGGTAGACTCTCTCGATGCGTTTGATTATTTCATCATTTACCAGTCCACCCATACCATGCTGAGTGTTCAGCAATTTTTGACCAAAAATGCCATGACCCCATGCCCTTATCTTCCAATCCACCAAATCTCTCCCTGAGAGACTTTTTGTTTGTTTGTTTCTCCAGTAAAAAAAAAAAAAAAAAAAAAAAAAAAAACAATCCTCAAAGGGGAATGTTTTGCTAAAGTGGAAGAGGTGTAACAAAAAATGGCAGAAGCACTAAGGCATCAAAATCGATGAGTTCAAAAACTGTTCTGAGCAGTGGAAACAATGACTCGACAGGTGTATTGCGTCAAATAGAGAGAACTTTGAAGGTGATTGAAATTTAAACATATAAAAATAAAGACACAAATTTTAATAAATACATACTGGGATTTGGGGGTCTCCCCTCATATATTATCTTGGGTTTAGGATAGACCAGGTGCTTTCTCAAAATCACCGATGAACTTCCCAAGCTTTTGCAGGGTTTTCGATGGATCTACCCCCTAGCTAGACTGACAGGCCTCTTCGGTCCAGCACTTCTCCCTGCACCTTCCAACAATCTGGTACCAGAGCAGGGAAAGGAGAGCTAATCCCCTTGCTGGAGCAATGCTGTAACACGCTGTGGTGGGAAGCTATAGCTTCTTGGTAAAGCAAACAGGCTCATAGTCCTCAGTTTATTAAGCTCAATGTCTAATTCCCTTTTCTCTTTTTCTTTATTAATAACTAGTTAACTATGGTATCTACAGAAACAGCTTCACTACATCACTTCTCTGCTATTCCTGCTATTCCTGTCAAGGCTGTATAACTTGAATACAACCATGAGAAATAATCATGCAGATTTTCATAAGTATCATGCCACTTTTATTTATAGCAAGTATCAAGATCAATTAATCTTTATTGAGCATCTGTTATGTGTCAGGCATTGTAATCAGGCAGATTCTCATAAATGTTATTCAACTTTTACTTTATTCAAATCAAAGAAAATTTTACAGAATAATCAGCTTGTAGTATTCAAATGTCAACATCTTAAGTGTCGAGGAAGGCTAGGGAACTCTTCTAGGTAGAAGGAGATTAAATAGACCCCTTGAACTGGGTGTTTTACTCTAAAGAACATTACTTTGACAATTGGCAAACCCTGAAGGTAACCTGAGAATTAGTTGGTAGTACTGTGGCAATGTTAATGTTCATTTTGATCACTGTATTGTGATTAAGAAGAATACTTTTTGTAGGAAGTATAATAACATTACTCAATGATACTCAAAATTTCATAATAAAATGCATCAGTTTGGCAACCAAATCTCAAGAGGTTCATTAAAGGGTTTAAGTTTTTTTTTTTTTCTGTGCCCATGATCTTCTTAAAAGTTTGTAATAAATTCTAAGTGTATATAAAATTTGTATAAAGTCTGAAGTAAACAACATATTTAACATTTTTACCCAGAATTTCCAATTTTAAGGTTCATATCATAAAAATGAAAATACTATTATCTAAGAAAAGATTTAGAATATTTATTGAAGCATAGATTATATTAACAAACTTGTAAAAACAAAGTTGCTGCTCATCACTTAAGGAGTAAAGAATCTATAATTCCACACTATAATGCAACTCAGATCTATGTAAAATTTCACAGGGTATTGTTAAAGCAAAATACAAAAAAGCAGACATCATTTAATAACATTTGTTGTAAATAAAAAATGAATAAAAACCCTTAACATAAATGCATAGGCTTACACTAAATATTAAAAATTAAGGGTATATTTTAGATTGTTAACAGGGGGTATTCTGAGGCTAGGTCAATGTAGGTGATGAAGGGAAAATAGAGAAAAGATTTTGGTGTTTAATTGCACTTTTAAATTCTTACTCATCAAGATTAATATTAGAACCTAATAGGCAAGAAAAAATGATCATTGATTACTCCACTATTAATATTTTAAAAGTCTAACATTGACAAATCCATTTGAAAACACCGCTGCAGGTTTCAGAGTAAATTTTGTTTCCCTTGATGGCAGCACAGCTGTTTTCCATAGCTGTTCCTTGTATGAAGAGTCTGCAGAAGGGAAGATGAATGCATCGTTAATCATTGTTGCTGAAGAAATCCATTTGTATTTGCAGCTGATACACTCCCTTCACACCAGTCAGAATGGCCATCATAAACAAATCAACAAACAACAAATGCTGGCACAGTTGTTGAGAAAAGGGGACCCTCATGCACTGTTGGTGGGAATGCAGACTGGTGCAGCCACTGTGGAAAACAGTATGGAATTTCCTCAAAAAAACTAAAAATGGATCTGCCTTTTGACCCAGCCATTCCACTGCTGGAATTATACCCTAAGAATCCTGAAACACCAATCCAAAAGAACCTATGCATCCCAATGTTCACAGCAGCACAATTTACAATAGCCAAGTGCTGGAAACAACCTAAGTACCCATCATTAAATGAATGGATCAGAAAACTGTGGTACGTTTACACAATGGAATACTATGCAGCAGAGAGAAAGAAAGAGCTCCTACTTTTAATGACACATGGGTGGAACCGGAGAGCATTATGCTAAGTGAAATAAGCCAGGAAAAAAATAAAAAAAATAAAACAACAGACACACTAACAAAGGTTAAAAAATGGAAATTTGCACCAAAGACATATTATTACTCTGGGGAAACGGAAGAGGATATGATAGCATTGGAGATGAAGATCAGAGTTTTAAAGTTTCAGGTCTAACCTTTTTGAAGATGTAAAGGATTTTGGAATTATATATTAGTTGTGCAATTAAAAATGAATTAAGAATCTCGTGAGCATTTTACTTATATATATAAATTCTGATGGTGTTCATTTAAAGAGCAGAGCTACAAAGAAATAAGAAGAAATAAGCCACAAGATGAAAGACAAATACCATATGATCTCACCTAATTAAGTGGAACCTGCAAAATGAACGAGCAAGCAACGTACACCCAAAGATATGGAAATAAAGAACAAACTCTGACAGGAACCAGAGGGTAGGGGAGAGGGCAATAATGCGGCAGAGAAAGGGAAGTTTCATCAAGGAACGTGTATACAAGACTCATGGACAAAGCCAAAGGGGGGAGGAGTGAGGGTGGGAGGTAGGAGTGGGAGGGGTAGGGGAAAGTGGTGGCAGGAAAATGGAGACAACGGTATTCGAACAACAATAAAAAAATGATACTGCAAAAATTTGAAGGCATTTTCAATACCCTCACTCACTCAACTTTACAGTTATCTCTGTAACTTATTACTGTTCCTGATTGGCAGAAAGTTCTCACAGAGTTTGTTTGCAAACAACAGCTAAGAATAAATGTGTGCCCACATTCCCATTTTAATATTCTTTTCATTTTTCCATGTGGCCCCTTAGATTTAAAAAAAAAAAAAGACTAAGTCACATGGACAGCTTACTTAACATTTATTGGCTTCTCATATCAAATTGTACAATGGTTTTAATAATATGTATCTCATGATACTATTATTAGGTTAAATGAATTGCTGTTTGTAAAGAATTCAGTACACAAACTGATTCATGTAAACTCTAAATAAATTATTCGTTTATTGTATTATTTACCCATGAAGAAAAAGGATAAATACAATAATAAACTTATCTATAAAACGCTGTAATGTTAGTGATTTTATTCTGTTAGGAATTTATTTAAACTGAAGAAAAAGTTTAAGAAATATCATGGGAAAGATGCACAAGGTCACCAAAACTTCCACGTGAATAAAGGGCAAATAGGTACTGGAGTCTCACAATGGAAATGCACCATGCCCGAGTTCGTGTTTGACTTCTGTGCTGAACATGTTTTTAACAAAAATCCCAAGGCATGTTCTAAAGTTAAAACTAAACCTGACAGGGTTTGGCCTGGGAAAACACCTAGGCTAGCACCTTCCCAAGTGATCTGTCAGGTAATGCTCAGTGATACAACTCTACCCCCAGATGGCGCCCACTCATAATTTTAGTTTCCATTCGAATAATGTCTTCAGTGGAATTGCTTAGACGGATTCATTTAGTGCAGTAAAATAGAAAACAAGTAATATTATTTCATGACAAAATAAGGGTGAATGGAAAGTAACACAGCAGTTTTATTAATTGGTTACTCGGTTACATAGTGGATAAGTTTCTTATCACTGCTATAACGAATTACCACAGACTTCGTGGCTTAAAACAACAAAAAATTGTTATGTTGAAGTTCTAGATGGAAGTAAAATCAAATGTCTACAGAGCTGCCTTCCGCAGGCACTAGGGGGGGAATTTGCTCACTGCCTTTTGCAGCTTCCAGAGGCCGCAGGTAATCCCTGGGCCATGGTTTTATCACTTGGACCTCCGTGGTTCTCTTTACATCCCCTTCTTTGACGCTGCCCCAATCTTCTCCCTCATGTAAGGACTTGTGTTTACATACCTGGATCACCCAGCGTAATGTTCCTATCTCAAGATTATTAGCTCAATCGTACCCTTGAAGTCTTTTTTGCCGTGCAAGGTAATACATTCATGGGATTTTCGGATTAGGATATGGACATCTTTGGGACCATAATTCTGTCTACCAACATCAGGACAAAATTTGAATTTACTGGTTTTACTATTTGTACTTCTAATTAAAATTTTATTATAAAATATAAACAAAAAATATTGATAAAATTTTTAAAAGCCTCAATAATCTCATGGGATTGTTGAAAACATTTCTGTATTATTTTGTTTTGTCTTATATTTCTCATTTGTCTTTCAGTGTAATCAAACATATAGTACAAAAAAGTGTACAGATCTTTTTTAATTATTAAAGATGGCTAACGTAAACAGAGAATTTTGAGAACACAGGAGTACATTTGTTCGGTCTACCTTTCCATATAAGTTATGAATAGTTTGTAAACAATAATAGTCCAACCATTACTGTTTTTGAATCCTTTTGCTTTGAAAACCAAACCAATAATATGTTTTTTTGTCCTTTCAAATTCTTAGTACCAAGAACTACTTCAGGGTTGACTTTGGTGGACTTACAGATGTTTTTGAAGGTAAGTTTTACAACAGACAATAAATCAGATTGCCTTAGAGTAAAGACTCACATCTCTGAAGCTAATGGAGAACCATCCACCCAGTTCCACGTCCTCTTCTGAGTGGTAAAGTTCAGCCCAATCCACACGTAGTTTGATTGTTTAAGGTTTTTCCGTATAAAAGCCTGAAAAGTAAGTAATGAATGACTAAACGAACCAAATACTTACTAAATAAGATTTTAGAGTTTATTGGAATATTGGACTGCTAGCACTCCAGATAGGAAGTTTTATATTAATGAATTCATATATTATTCATGTACATTACATTATATACATACACATATTCTACTTGAAAATTGAATACAAGTATTCAGATCAGGACTAGCATGAGGCAAAGGGAGGCACTGGCTTTGAGCACAAAACTAAAGAAGGCCTCCAAAACTCAGTTATGAAGATAAGTGATAATTTAATAGAAGAGTGGGAACAAAGTTCAGGAAGGCCAATTTGAACTATAAAGAGCCTAATGCCGTAACCATGATACTAAACCACTTACCATTTCAAGTTGGTCTTGAATGATTAGTAGATGAGATTTTCTTCCCAAACAATATCCATAACTGTCATGCCAACTTTTTAACTCATTAGAGAACCAATAACACTTTTCTTGATATTTGAGCCATTCTGATGGGCATGATCCTATTGAGAAATGGTGAAAACAAAAAGAAATTAAATCACATGTGTATCTCTGAAAATTGGCAGTGAAAATACTTATGTGTTATATAAATAAGAGTGTAGCTATAATAAAATTACTCATCACAAAGTGTTCAGACTCACAGTGTAAAAATACATACATAATTCTTGGAACTTAGGAAAACTAATTTAGTAAGATAAAGCAAAACTGAGACATAAAGAAATTCTTTTCATGCTATGACCTAATATAATCACTAAATAATATGAACCAATTAAGATATATGTTGCATTAATACTATTTGAGAAATTAAATAGAATATCATCTATACCATTTGCTTAGAATTTATCCATCTAAAGTTTTAGAATCTCTACCCTTGTTTTTGTGTGTGTAATCTCTTTTATTATCTTCCTTTTGTTATTAAATAACATTGAGAGTAATTTTTTCAACTGCTTTGTAATTTCAACTTCATCCAGACTTATGATTTCCTTAAATTAAAACTAAATTGAAGTCTCAAATTGAAAATCTCTGAGACTTTTGGCATAATAATGAGGGAAAGTGAAGTATGTATAAAAATATAACTACAGGCAAATATAACTATCCAAACTTGTAGCCATTATAATCCCCTTTTAATTGAGGTAAAATTCATGTAAAATAAAGTTCAACACTTATTCTTTAAAAATGTAAATGCCATGAGTTTTAGTAAATCCACAGTGTTGTTCAATCATGACTGCTAGATCACTCCAAAATATTTTTATTACCCAAAAATAAAACCCCATAAACATTAAGCGGCAACTAACTACCCATTCCTCTAATTCCCAACCTTGGCAATCACTAATCTATTCTCTATTTTTATAAATTTGACTATAATAGACATTCATAGACATGGGATAATATGTAACTTTTTATGTCTAGCTTTTTTCTCTTAGCATAAATCTTTCAAGGTTCATTCAAATGAAGCACGCATCAGTACTTCACTCCTTTTTATAACTGTATAGTATTCCACCACATGGAGGTAGCATATTTTGTTTATCCATTCATCAGCTGATGGACATTTTGGACTATGCTTGATTGTTACAAATACTCTTGCTATAAACATTCATGCATAAAGTTTTGTGTGAACATACATTTTCTTTTGGGTATATACCTAAATTTTGAGTTGTTAAATTATATGATAATTCTGTTTAACTTTCTTAGAAACTGGCAAATCATTTATCGCAGTGCTGCATCATTTACCATTTATAGGCCCACCAGCAATGTATAAGCAATTTCTCCGCATCACCAATACCTGTTATGTTTGTTTGATTATAGCTACCCTAGAGGGTGTGAAGTGGTTTCTCGTTGTGGTTTTGATGCCTTGTTTTCTTAATAATTAATCATGTTAAACAACTTCTCATGTGCTTATTGTCCTTCTGTTTAGTTTCTTTGGAGAAGTGTCTTTCTGTATCTCTTGTCAATTTTTTTAATTGAGTTGTTTTTGTTTTGGAGTTATAAGAGTTTTTTATATTTTGTAAATATATATGAGTTTTTAGATACTACATACCTATTACATACATAATTTGCAAGTATTTTTTCCATTTGGTGTGCTGTCTTTAATTCTTTGATAATATCTTTTGATGAACTAAGATCTTTACTTTTGATGATATTGATTTTATCTATTTTTTGTTTTGTCACTGGTCCTTTTGATGTCATATTTGAAATTATTATCTAACCAAAGGTTCTGAAGATTTATATCTATTTCCCCTTATAAAAAATTTACAGTTTATCTCTTACATTTAGGTCTTTGATCTATTTTAAATTTATTTTTCTTCCCTGACTGGTGTAGCTCAGTAGATTGAGCATGGGCTGTGAACCAAAGGGTCACTGGTTCGATTCCTAGTCAGGACATATGCCTGGGTTGCGGGCCAGATCCCCAGTAGAGGCCATGTGAGAGGCAACCACACATTGATGTTTCTCTCCCTCTCTTTCTCCTTCCCTTCCCCACTCTCTAAAAATAAAGATATATAATATAAACAATGACACTGAATTTGAGAACAGTCTGACAGTGACCAGAGGGGGAGGGGAGGGAATTTTAGGGGAAAAGGGGAACGGTTTAGAGCAACAAGTATAAAGGACACATGGACAAAAACTATGGGGGGTGGAAATGGGAGGAAGGTGGGGAGGGCTGGGGTGGTGGGCTGGGGGTGGGGTAAAAGACAGAAAACTGTACAATATCAACAATTAAAAAATACTGATTAAAAAATATTTTATTTTCAAAAAAAGAACAAATTTAAAAAAATAAAAATAAAGATATATATTTTTTAAATTATTTTTCTATATTATATGAGCTAGGTGTCCAAGTTTAATCTTTGTATCTGGCTGTCCAGGTGACCTGGCCCTATTTGTTAAAAAGATTGTTCTTCCCTCATTGAATGGTTGGCACCCTAGTCAAAAGTCATTTGGCTAGGGGTGTATTCTGGACCCTCGATTCCATTTCATTTATCTATATGTCTATGTTAAAGCCAGTACCACACTCTTCTGACTACTGCAGATTTGTAGTAAGTTTTGACATTGGAAAATTTGAATCTTCTGAGTGAGTTCTTTTTTAAGATTGATTTTGCTATTCAAGATCCCTTGCAATTCCATATGAACTTTAAGATCCCCTCATTTATTTCTTCAAAAAAAGTTCATTAGAATTTTGATAAGGATTTTTTTGAATTCGTAGCTTACTTTAGTTAGTATTGCCACCTTAAACAAATTGTAGTATATAAATATATTGGAAGATTTTTTCAGAGATAACAAGGAATAACATGCTGATACATGCTTTAACATGGATGAACGTCAAACTGTCATAATGAGTAAAAAAACAAGACACAGAAGGTCAAATATCATATGATTCCATTATATGAAAATCTATAATAGGTCAATCCATAGCAACAGAAAGGAGATTAGTTATTTCCAGAGGACAAAGGGCAAAGAAATGGAGATTAATTGCTTATTGGATGTGAGATTTCTTTTTTGGCTGATGAAAATGTTTTGGAACTAGACAGACGTGGTGGTTACACATCTGAATGTCCTAACACAAATGAATTGTCTAATTTTAAATGGGTTACTTTATGTTTGTGAATATTACCTCAATTAAACAAGAAAAAAAGTAATAAGAAATTACTATCTTTTAGTTTGGTGTACAGTATTTTTAGACTGACTTCAATGGATGTTTAGTGGTGACTATATGATTCCATGTTTACCTATGAAAGCTTCCTTACTTCTGAAAAGGTTTCAGTATGATACACAGTATAATGAGGATTTAGCTAGTCAGAATGTGAAATATGTCATAAAGATACAATATTTTAATTCATTTTGGACTTATACACGTAAAACATACAGATAATTCAAAAGAAAAGAGTAAACTGTAACATTTTATATGTGAAATTATCACAAATCACTTGTGATAAAGAGGACTACACAAATTAGAGATCAAAAAATCTTTTGATAAACAGTTATAAAATAAGTTAATCTGCTGCTCCATTACATATACTATAAAATAAATGTCCAATTCTCAGAGTTAAGTGTTAAAAAGTTAAAATAAAAATGAAATTCGATATAACTGCTTTTATCTATTTTATATTTTATAAAAGGATATTACAAAACAAAAAATGTTTGTTTACATATTGCCTTAACCTATAATGGAGGTTTTTTTAAACATTATTAATTGTTGTTCAAGTACAGTTTCCTGCCTTCCCCCCGCCCCTCCCCACCACCCCAGCCCTCCCCACCTCCCTCCCCTGTTTCCACCCCCCCCTTATCATTGTCCATGTGTCCTTTATAATTGTTCCTGCAAACCCTTCACCCTTTTCCCCTGTAATCCCCTCTCCTCTTCCCTCTGGTCACTGTCAGCCTGTTCTCAGTTTTCATATTTATATGTCTCAACTTGCTTTTCTATTTTGGAGGGAAGAACCTGATTTTCACATTCTGTTTTACAGCTCTCCTTCCACTGCAAAAATATGTGGATATATAAATCAAGTTTTGACTGAAAAGAAGACTTACGTCAAACATTTATTTGTTTACTTGTGCCTAGTAAGATATTTCACACTTGGGAGGTCCAGAAGATTAAGACAAGAGCGGGCAAAAGACTTGACCGATACCTCTATGGTCTGCAGCGCTTGGAACACAGTGGCCCGCGTCTATGTCGCTCATATTTCCTCTTGTGTCATTATTCATTTTCAGTTTTCCAACATCTTCCTGGGTGTCATTCGAACTATTTCCTTTTTGACAATTTAGCAACACTCCTTGAGAAACTTGAAAACAGGATTATTTTAAGGTTGGTTAAATATCTTCTCTGTGCAATGTCTCAGAGACCAATTCTTTAGAATGATTCTGATGGTTGGAATGAGAAACCACTGAAGGGATAACTAGAAAGTGGTTTTTATTTTCATGTCTAATAAAAATTATTTCAAATATTATACAATTAATTCATTTATATAGCATATATGTGTTAAAGATCTATTCAGTGCTAGGCATTGCCCTACAAATTGACAAGTTCTTGTTCTAGGGTACACACATGCTCTTTTCATGCTTTCTTAATGTTTTTGCCTAAACTTATGTTTATCCCATTCTACTTTAATTATTAATATAAAATCTATTTTTTTCCAGTAGAATATGAGCTTCCTCAACATGATCATTCTTTTCTTCAACTTTGGGAATTTGTAGTAATGTTTGTGGTATAGTAATTCCTCAGTAAATATTTGTAGGAAAAAAAGCAAGAGTAAACTAAATAAAATCTTACATAAATGTATAAGAAAATTATGGATATTTATCAATTTCCAAAATGCTGACAAATTAAAAAATAAGCTTTCCAAACATTCACCTCAAACATACAGGCACACACACACACATACACACACACTTTCCTTCTATCAGACTGTATCCTACTTAAGAACAAATACGTATCTTATTAGATGACATATTAAATACATTACTATGAAGTATATAACCTATGGCTTTATACATAGTTGCTCCGTATTAAATCTTAGTTAATAGGAGGAATAATGAATATGAAATGAGACATAATGTAGTAAAAGACATAAAAAGTACACATTTTCATATATTTATTTATTAAAGAAATTTTAACTTACCCAACAATGTCAAGGAGATGAAAGTCAAAACCAGAATACCATTTAGTGTTCCAGATATTCCCAATAAGATTTTATACCAGTGCAACATCACAGAAAATTCTGAGAGATCAATCATATGAGTTAACTTAGAAAAGTGCATTTCCAATAAGTGATAGCAATTATAATAATAGAATTTTATATATTTCATAATATTGGTTTTTAAGTTCAAGGGATATTAGCTGATCAAATGCATAAAAGCTAAATAAATAGAATAATATTTATTTAATAATGATAATCTGGGGGTCAGAAGTTGTGACACATGTTATATGAAATCTTTAAAAATGCTAATATTTGGCCCTGGCTGGTGTGGCTCAGTGGACTGAGTGCCGGCCAGTGAACCAAAGGGTCATGGGTTCGATTCCCAGTCAGGGCACATGCCTGGGTTGCAGGCCAGGTCCCCAGTAGGGGGCGCAGGAAAGGCAACCACACATTGATGTTTCTCTCCCTCTCTTTCTCCCTCTCTTCCCCTCTCTCTAAAAATGAATAAATAAAATGTTTAAAAAATAAAAATAAATAAAAATGCTAATATTTGGCATAATTTACCATTGGAAAAATAATTTTAATGTGTATACGTAATAATTCCCTCCAGGTGTGTGTGCCTGTGCACTTACAAACACACATATGTATTTGCACAAATGAAAACTTTCTAATTAATCACTTGCTTTATTTTTTGATGTTCATAGCAGTTTTATTTATAATAACCATAAACTGGAAATAATCCAGATGCCCTTCAATGAATGGCTAGGAAAGCTTTACATACATACCATGGAACATTACTCAGCAATATGGAAAATTAACTATTGATATATGAAACAATATAGATGAACCTAATAGCATTATGCTGAAAGAAGAACAAAAAAGGCCAATCCCCAAAGTTAACAGCATACTATGTGATTTCATTTATACAACATTCTTTTTATCAATAATTATTTTTAAATATCTATTTATAAAATTACTTTTCCCATCACCATTTATTCCCCTTATACCTTCCTCCACTTCCATCCACCCTACCCTCTCCCCAAAATCACCACACCGTTTTCCTTGAAATGACAATATTATAGGAATGGAACACAGATCAGTGGTTGCAGAGATTAAGGAGAGAGTAAGGCTGAGAGAGAACTGGATGTGGCTATAAAAATGCAAAGTGAAGGGGGGAAATATTCTGTATCCTAACTCCATCAATATATCTTTTCTGTGATTTTGTACTAGAGTGCTGCAAGATGCTTACATTGGTGAAAAATGGGTAAACAGTATACATGACATCTGTGTATTAATTCTTTTTTTACAATTTCTATTATTATTAAAGCTGTTGGGGTGACATGGTTAGTAAAATTATACAGGTTTCAGGTGTACAGCTCTATACTACAGCATTTATGTACTGTGTGTTCACCATCCAAAGTCAAGTCTCCCTTTATCATCATTTATCCCCACTCACCCGCTTCTTCCTCTCCCCACTTGCCTTTTCTCCAATCACTGTGCTGTTATCTATGTCTACGAGGGTTTCTTTTTTTTTGTTTAATCCCTTCACCTTTTCACCCAGCCTCGCATCCCCAAGCCCCTCTGACAGCTATCAGTTTTTTCTCTGTATTTAGGAGTCTGTTTCTATTTTGTTTATAAGTTTACCTTATTCATTAGATTTTGTTCATATAAGTAAAATCATATGGTATTTGTCTTTCTCCAACTGGCTTATCTCACTTAGCATAATACTCTCCAGGTCCATCCATGCTGTCGCATAAGCTAAAATTTCTTTTTCTTTTTTTATGGCTAAATAGTATTCATTGTGTAAATGTCCCACAGCTTTTTAACCCACTCTTACACTCATGAATACTTGGGTTGTTTCCAAATCTTGACTATTGTAAATAATGCTGCAGTGAACACAAGAGTGCATATATTCTTTCAAATAAGTGTTTTGGGTACCTTTAAATATATTCCCAGAAGTGGAATTGCTGAGTTATAAAGCATTCACATTTTCAATATTTTGAGAAACCTCCATCTTGTTTTCCAGAGTGGCTACACTAATCTGCATTTGCACTAGTATTCCTTTTTCTCCACATCTTTGCCAACACTTGTTTGTTGACTTATCGATGATAGCCATTCTGACAAGTGTGAAGTGATATGTCATTTTGGTTTTAATTTGTATTTCTCTGATTATTAGTGGAATTAATCATCTTTTCATATATGTATTGGCTCCATGCATCTTCTTTGGTCCTTTCAAAGGATCAAAGTGTCTATTTGGGTCTTTTACTCATTTTTCTAAATTGCATAGTTTGCTTTTTGGTGTTGAGTTTAATGAGTTCTTTATAAATTTTGGATATGAACCCTTTATCAGATGTATTAATGGCAAATATGTTCTTCCATTTAGTGGGTTGTTTTTATTTTGTTGATGGTTTCCTTTGCTGTGCAAGACTTTTTAGTTTGTTGTAGTCCCACTTGTTTATTTTCTCTTTGTTTTCTTTGCCCAAGGACATGTATCAGAAAAAAAATGTTGCTACAAGAAATAGCTGAGATTTTGTGCCTATGTTTTCTTCCAGTATTTTTAGTTTCAAGTCCAACATTTAAGTCTTTAATCCATTTTGAATTTTTTCTTGTGTATGGTATAAGGTGGTAGTCTAATTTCATTTATTTGCACATATCTCTCTTTGGATATTTCTCTTGTGAAGCTTATTGGATTAGCTCAGATGGTGTCTGAAGCCAGCCACTGGGCATGTTGATTCTGAGGCCTCTTGGGAGGTACTCCTGTCTATAGCAATATCTGATGCTGCCTGTGACTGGCCCTGGGCAACCAGTTTAGAGTCACAAAACAATACACAGTTAGTGGCTACCTCTGCTGGGACTGGGTGTGTGAGGAAGAGACCAAGCTGCATTCCAAGGCTGGTTTTTATGAATACAGGGCTGGGGGCAGATCAACAAAAGTCTAAGGCACCCAAAGATCCGCCTCCGCCTGCCACCATCTGCTGACTGCCTGTTAGGCTCAGTCACTAATAAGCCTCTGGCAGTACTCAAGTTGCGTGAAGTAAATTCTCAGTGAGTTGCCATGTAGGGCTGAGTTATGTTCATCAGACTGATAGAGGTTCCAACTTGATGGCAGTGCTGGGTCTGAGGCCACTCAGCAAATGTCCCAGAGTATAATAACAAGTCTACTTTTTACCCACTGGGTGTGCACACAAATCTGTTGTGGGATCAGGTCTCAGGGAATCATCAGGGTGAGACTAGAAGAGTTTATCAGGCCCACACAGACCAAGATTTGGGCATGTGAAGGGAAAGCTCTGAACTGGTTAGGAGTGCAAGGGAAAAATGGCCCTTATCCTAGAGTTACACAATTCAGTCTGGTCCAGATTCTGCCAGAAACCCAATCTCAGCAGGGGGATGACACGGGAAAGATGAGGCTAGTAAATGTCCTGTGAGGGCAGTTGCCAGTCAGGCTTGAACTGAAGGTTGGGAAAGTGGTCCCTTTCCCAGAGCCAACCATTCCAATTTTCCTGTGTTCTGCTTGGACCCCACCAGGAGTCAGGAGGGTGGGGCCTCTGCAGCCAGGCATATGGGGTTAGTGGGTTTCCCTAGTGGATCTCTTGTGATGGAAGAGGTGCTGTCAGGTTTACAAAAAGTAGGAGGAATGGCCCCTACCCCAAACCCACACAACTCTGTCACTGACATCCCCTAAGTCTGCCTAGACCTTTACACCTTGGCCCAGGCAGGTAACTCCTCAGCAGGACACAAGGTCCATAGGTGGAAAGAGAAGGATTTCAGAGGGTGGGGTTATTGTTTCTCCCAGGCTGATGTTATATGTAGGCAAACACTCCACCCAAGAAATATGGTGTCTGCTGTGTGGGAGAGTGACTCAGCACAGGGATCCTGGTGGCTGAGGCTTCAGCTTTCTCCCCAGAGCCACAAACCCCAGTCCCCGCGCATGTGACTTTAGTCTGACCCACCCTCATTCTGCTGGAGCCCAGGGCGAGTGACCACGAATGATATTTTGTGTGTTGACTTTTTAAGAGTGTGCCAGTTTCACTAGCAGACTCCCTTCTCTTCACAGCAGACAGAATCCATGCTGATTTTCACAGCCAAGTGTTATGTGGGAGGCCCTTCCTGACTGGTGTTCTGGGCTCAGGATCCCAGCATAGGCTGAGACTCTACACTTTTCAGAGGAAAACTTTACAGCTGAAATATCCATCTGGAATTTCAGCTCCTGCCTGTGGAACCAGAGCCATCTCTTTTTGCATCTCTGCCCTTCCTACCAGTCTTGATATGGCTTCTGTAAGTCCTTGGTTATAAGACTTTTCTTCAGCTAGTCTTTAGTTGGTTTTGCTCTATATTTTAGTTGATATTCTCATTTGTTCCTGGGAGAGGTGAGTGTAACATCTACCTATTCCACCACGATCTTGGTTCCCTCTTAACCATTTGCTTTAAAATGTAGTATTCCCAAATCATTTCTCCTGTTTCATTTACCAAGGATGTAATATGAGTCAGGAATAAATAGCCAGTTTTTCAAAGAAGACGTACAAATGGCCGAGCACCTGAAAAGATGTTCAACACTGCTAATCATCAAGCAAAACAGACTTACCTTTTCACAGTTGTTGGAGCGGCTCTTACCAAAATGACAAAAGATTGCAAGTGTTGGTGAGAATGTGAAATGATGCCACCACTACGGGAAACAGTATGGAGCTTCCTCAAAAAAATTAAAAGTAGAACTATCATATGATTCACAAATCCCACTTCTGGGTATAACCAAAATAATCGAAAGCAGCATCTCAAAGAGAGGTTTGCACTTTTGTGGCCAGTGCAGCACTATTCACAAGAGTCAAGACATGGAAACATTCCATGCCTCTGTCTACAAACAAAAGGGTGAAGAGAATGTGGCACACGTATGCACTGTTGGGACGACATGGATGGAACTTGAGGGCAGTATGCTAAGTGAAAAAAGACAGACAAACACAAACACTGTATATGTCACTTACAAGTGGAGCCTAAAAAGGCTAAAATTATAGAAGCAGAGAGTAGAATGATAATTTCCAAGCACTGTAGGTAGGAGTGATGGGCAGATGTCCAAGTGTATAAACTCCCAGTTATAAGGTGAATAAGTTCTGGGGATCTACAGTACAGATACTGATTATAGTTAACAATGCTGTATTATATACTCTAAATTTGTTAAGAGAATAGATCTTAAATGTTCTTACTCCAAAATTATTGTAATTATGTGAGTTGATGGAAGTGTTTACTAACCCTGCTGGTTAATCATTTTGCAATATATAAATGTATCAAGTCAGCACACTATACACCTTAAATTTATACAATGTTATATATCAATTATATATCAATGAAGTTTGGGGAAAATCCCAAATCTCCATTACTATTTCATATTTGAAAGGTTTTATTCAATACAGTAACACAAGATAACCCAAACGAAGGTGAAAACAATAAAAAAAGAGGCATAGTTATTTAAAGATAATATCAGTATGTGTTCCACAAAACTAAAAGAATACCACAGAGAATAAAATAATTAGTAACTGCAGCCATACAATTAACATACTGAAATCAATTACCTTTTATATACAATATCATTTAAAAATATAAATTAAAAAAGGCATTACTTTGACTAGCTAATGAAACAAAAACAAACAAGAAGGTTAGAAATAAAAAGTTTCCCCAAACCAATCAATCAATAAAAATAAATTACCCCAAACCAATATGAGGAGAACTAGACAAACACATAAATAACTGAAAAGCATAAATGTGGACTTGAAGAAATAGAAATTCAACCATGTTTGAACTGGAGGCTAAGTGTCAAAGAGATCAATTTTCTCTAAGTTAATTGATAAAGTAGGAAGGAATTTAGTACACTGAACTACACCAGTTTGTTTTGGTTTAGATGTTTGGGCTGACTGTCCAGAAAATGTATTATAAAATTAATTGGAAGAACAAACAAGTGGGCTAACCAAGAGTTTAAGCAATTAGGAGATTTAAAAGACGGAAATGTGAAATGGCACAATGCTATGGAGGGATATTTAGAAAAAAACTAGCAAAATTCTATAGGTATTTACGTGGTCACCCAATAATATTCCTTCTAGAAATCTGCTCCAGTGATATATTGGAAAAATATGAAAAAAATATATGTGTAAAGCCTTATAGTAGAAATATAATAAAAGACGCAAACATCATCAATGTCCAACGGCAGAGCGACTGGCTGAACAGACGCGTGGAAGAAGGTGAAAGGGATGGGATGGGAGCTGGAAATCTCTGCAATTACCTTGCCGTGCAGATTTGACTTTGAAAACACATGTTTTTATGTAATTAAAACATAATTATACTGTTTGACATGTGTCATATAATTATCATTTCAAAATGTGTTTACCTATACATAAATATAAAATAAGATAAGCCAAAAATTTTTAAGTGACCCGTAACTAAAATGCAATACAAAGTAAACAACCCTAACTGGGCATTAAGTTAGTAGAAATATTTCAAGTAATTTCATATTTTAAAGATTTATTTAAAGATTATTTTGGGGGGGAAGGGAGGAAAAAAGAGAGAAAAAGAGAGACACAGAGATATCGATGTGCAAGAGAAACATCAATTAGTTGCCTCTCTCATGTCCCCGGCCAGGAACCTGGACCTCAACCCAGGCATGTGCCCTGGCCAGGAATCAAACTGGTGACCTTTTGGTCTACAGGATGATGTCCAACCAGCTGAGCCACACCATTCAGGGCTTAAATAATTTTAAAAGATAATTTGACTGTACAAGTACAATGGAGTATATATACTAAGGATTAGAAAACCCTCCAGTACATTTTAATCTGTTTTAAATTATTATGTTATTAGTAATATTACCTCTAATTATTCTGGAAGTTTAGATATATGACAAAAATATAACTTTTTATTATCATTAATGCCATGATATGAAAAAAGGTATACAAATATACAATTACTAAGTTAGGAAAAACTCTATGTATAGTAACAAGGATTAAATTGTCAATTAGATTCAAATGTAATGTTTTACCCAAGCTTTACTAAATTTTACCAAGCTTTACTAAATATTAACAAAGGATACATTAATAAAATATAAATATTAGCTTATACTACTTAATCAACTAAAAGTTGCAAATTTATTATTTGTAGCTTGCTGAGCTCCTTTTTTGCATAAAACACATTTGATTTCTGAGTGATATCTACAAAATGAATGTGAAAAGGTTTGCGCAGAGGAGTCACTACATTCTGTGACCTTTCAGGCTAATATCTCTATTTCTGAAAAACAGAATTATTCACCTGGTGGAAAACATATTTTAAAGTCTTGGCAAGCTGAATTAAAAATTGGTATTAAAAATGCTATATTTTATGAATAATAATGAGATGAATGACTGACAGCAAATATTAATTTTTAATTATTTAGTTTAATTTAATGTACATATTTTCTGAGAGTCCCCTAAGAATAGAGAACCCAGAAATAAATCTGTGTCTCTGTTGTCAATTAATATTTGATAAATGGGGCAGAAGCATAACATGGAGTAAAAATAGCATCTTCAACAAATGGTATTGGGAGAGCTGGACAGCTACATGTAAAAAAATGAAATTCAACCACCAACTTATACCATACACGAAAATGAATTCAAGATAGATAAAAGACTTAAATATAAGTCATGACACCATAAAAGTCCTAGAGGAGAACATAAGCAAGAAAATCTCAGATATTCCATGCAGTAATATTTTCAGTCATGTCCCCTAGTCAAGGGACATAAAGAAAAGAATAAATAAATGGGATCTCATCAAAATAAAAAGCTTCTGCATGGCTAAAGAAAACATCAGCAAAATGAAAAGGGAACTAACCTTATGGTAAAGTATATTTTTTGTTTATTTATTTATTTCTTTATTTTAAAGATCTTGTTTATTTATTTTTATTTTTTTATTTTTTATTTTTTAATCAGTATTTTTTTAATTGTTGATATTGTACAGTTTTCTGTCTTTTACCCCACCCCCAGCCCACCACCCCAGCCCTCCCTACCTTCCTCCCATTTCCACCCCCCATAGTTTTTGTCCATGTGTCCTTTATACTTGTTGCTCTAAACCGTTCCCTTTTTCCCCTGAAATTCCCTCCCCTCCCCCTCTGGTCACTGTCAGACTGTTTTCAAATTCAGTGATGATACCTCAGACAAGGATTTGATCTCCAAAATATATAAAGAACTCATGAGACCCCACTACAGAAAGACAAACAATTCAATTAAAAAATGGGCAAAGGACCTGAACAGACACTTCTCCAAGTAGGACATACAGAGGGTCCAGAGACATATGAAAGGATGCTCAGCATCACTAGCCATCAGAGAGATACAAATTAAAATCACAATAAGATACCACTTCACACCATTGAGAATGGCCATCATAAACAAAGCAACAAACAACAAGTGCTGGTGAGGTTGTCAAGAAAAGAGAACCCTAGTGCACTGTTGGTGGGAATGCAGGCTGGTGCAGCCACTGTGGAAAACAGTATGGAATTTCCTCAGAAAACTAAAAAATGGAGCTACTTTTTGACCTGGCAATTCCACTGCTGGAATTATACCCTAAGAATCCTGAAACACCAATTCAAAAGAACCTATGCACTCGATTGTTTATAGCAGCACGATTTACAACAGCCAAGGGCTGGAAGCAACCTAAGTGCCCACCAGGAAATGAATGGATCAAAAAACTCTGGTACATTTACACAATGAAATATTACACAGCAGAAAGAAAGAAGAAACTTCTACTCTTCACCACAGCACGGATGGAACTGGAGAGCTTTATGCTAAGTGAAATAAACCAGGCAGTGAAATACACCATATGATCTCACCTTTAACTGGAACCTAATCAATAAAACAAACAAGCAAAATATTGCCAGAGACATTGAAATTAAGAATAAACTGACAGTAACTAGAGGGAAGGGGGAAAGGGTTAATGGGAAGACAGGGGAAGCATAGTCAAGGAACATGTATAAAGGACACATGGACAAAGTCAAAGGGGAGTAAAATTGAGGGTGGGAGGTGGGGATCGGTAGGGAGGGGGAGAGTGGTGGTGGGAAATGGAGACAGTTATACTTGAACAACAATAAAAATTAAAAAGTAAAAGAAATTATATGAGACAAAATATTATTTTAAAAACAAATGTTAGTCCCACATTGATAAATGAGAGAGGCAGATAAGAGATAAGATGGAGACAAACAGAAAAACATCAAAAAAATAAAACGATTCAAGAACAGATATTAGAAATCCCTATCCACATTAATATTCATGTTAATGTTAACCTATGTTATATCCACACCCATATTAACCCACACCACCTGGAAAAAACTGAATTCCATACCTTTATATGTAAGTTCGGATGTTTGGATGGAACTCCTTCTGTTCAAATGCATGTTCAATGTCATGTATCTTTCTTCATCTTGCATCTTCAGTGTGATAAGTGTGTATGTATGTGTATGTTTTGTTTTTTAATATGATATGTATTAAGAAAATAATAAACCCGATATCAATCAGAGGATTGTCCTCAAACTACTGACTTGTCCTCACATTGTCCGCACAGGGTACATAGAAGGGTTCACAGTTTCATCTCTGGTGAAAACCTCAGAGGAAATGTTTTGTTTTATTTTTCTCATGACCTAGATACCACAATTTCTCAAGTTTGCACTATATATTAAATTTAATATTTGTTCTTTTAAAAAATTTTTCTGATAATCTGTAAAGTTGGGGGAATGGAAAATATGTATGTATTTTCAACTATGCTCCATAATATATTAATATGTCACTATGAGAAACATCCAAACCAGTGAGAATTTTTATGAGTTTTTTTGAGCCAAACTGACAACAATTGCTGAGAAGCAAAACCTTAACAGATTGAGAGATCACTCTGGAAAATGGCCGATTTGCACCTTATTTTATACATTAAAATCAAAATAGGAGGCGTAATGGGTTACATGAAATCTATCAATGATAGATTAGGGGGCAGGAGAAAGCAAAGCGGGGATTGAATAAAATATAAAGTGATAAACACATACTTCTTTCACACAGGTGGAACATGATAGTTAACACTCAACGATGAACAGTAACACTGAGTGGGTATGCAGTGTTTCCCTAGTGCCATGCCTATGCTTTGAGGGATCCAGAAAAAGGAAATTTGACACTCCAAATGTATGTTATCGTAGGTACAAAAAGACAGTAGGCACAACTGACGTAAAGATTAACTTTCATCAGGGAAGATTTCAGCGTAATCTTAATCCGGGCGTAATCTTACTGCCCGCCATGACCTGCTTTTAGTTAGAAAGCTTTTCACTTCACACCTATGTGGCCGGCCACTTTAGGCTTTCGAATCTGCAAGGCCGTCACGCAGACCTCCCCTGAGCTTGTCAGGCTTGGCATTTTCATCCACAAATATTTGATTGAATGTACTAGCTTTCAATTACCTAATGGTTAAATTATTTTCTGATCCTAAAACAATATTGCAAATTATAATAATGATATAATTACATAACTTGAACAGAAATTAACTGGCAATTTTTGGCATTCTAAAGACATTCAAAATATACAGCAGTTGGCAAAGGCAGGATTACAGCTTCAATAATGTGAAATACAGAGTTTATTCTTATATTATTATTCATTAATTATTGTATTATTTTCCATATGAACAGCTGTAAAACTACTTTTGCCCACCCCTGTACTTAAAATATTGGGGAGAATTTCGTAAAGAAACCATGCTTTCCAATGATCTTTTCTGATATTTGAAAAGAATGCCCAATATTTATGAAGCAGGGCAGAAATTTGGATTTTTTTTCACTTAGCTTTAGTGAGGTCTAATTTACAAACCATATGCATTTATTACATGTATATGATTGGATGACTTTTAGTCAATATATAAATATTCATAATCATCACCAAATCTAGTTTACAATTTTTCTATCAATGTAAAACATTCGCTTTGGCCCAAACTAAACAGAGTAACACAGTTCTACAAAAAGTAACTTATTTCATTAAGATAAAGTAGTTTAAAATTTAGACAACTAGATCCTAAATCTCTGGCAATTGTAGCAAATCTAGAATGGAAACCCAACGGCTGTAGCCCGGAGGCTTCATTGGTGTGTGGCTAAAGATTGAATAAGAAGGTAGAACCTGATAAACTATTCAGTTGGGGGATGGAGATGTTTGCAGGGAGAGCGGTGTGAGAGTTTTGAACTTCATTCTCCACAGGTTTGTCCATCTCACAGTGACAGAGAAGCTGGTTCTTTCCTTAAGGCCTCACACAACCACTAGAGAGCACCAGTTCACAAGTGGAACTGAAGGTTTTGCTCATGTGAGTCCCTGCTGGAATACAGAAAAAGAAGGCTGAGCACTGTGGAAAACATATGAAATTTCCTCAAAAAACTAAAAATAGAACTGCCTTTTGATCCAATGATCCCTTTGCTGGAACTATACCCTAAGAATCCTGCAACACCAATTCAAAAGAACCTATGCAGCCCTATGTTTATAGCAGCACAATTTACAATAGGAAGCAACCTAAGTGCCTATCAGTAAATGAATGGATCAAAAAACTGTAGTACATTTACACAATGGAATTCTATGCAGCAGAAATAAAGAAGGAGCTCCTACCTTTTGCAACAGCATGGATGGAACTGGAGAGCATTAGGCTAAGTGAAATAAGCCAGGCAGTAAATGACAAACACCATATAATCTCACCTACAAATGGAACCTAATCAATAAAACAAACAAATGAGCAAAATAAAATCAGATACATGGAAATAAAGAACAAACTGACAGTGACCAGTGGGGAGGAAGGTGGGGCAAAATGTGGGAAAGAAGAGGAATAGTCAAGTCAAGGAACATGTACAAAGGACCCATGGACAAGGACAAGGGGGTGGGGAATGACTTTGGGAGCAGGGGTTGGATGGGGCATGGTAGAATGGAGGGGAAAATGGGGACAACTGTAACTGAACAACGATAAAAGAAAATTTAAAAAAGAAGGTTGAAAGGTACTAGTGTCAGAAATCAGCCTGCCAATTTCATTTACACTAGGCTGTACTCAGAACACCAAATCATCAAGTGGTGTGCTTTAATTCACTGATATTCACTTATATTATTTCACTTATATTAACATTTGCTTTTATTAATTAATCTAATTACATTTGTGAAGCATGCAAAAACAATCTATGTAGTTATGGTTGTTTAATGTTTAATAATCATCTATGCTGATCTGGTCATTGGGCTCAGTGCTGCCACACACTTGCTATTAATATCTGCCTTTACTCACCAAATCTGTTTTGCAGGGATAATGAATGAATCATTCTTTTATAATTCAGATTTTCACTACCATCCCTATAAAACAATTAAAATTCTTAAAATAAAATGAATTCAAGTAATTTTAATTTAGAATTTTTTTGTTATTGAATATTATGTGAAATAACAGAAATCTTATTTCTGTTATGGCTGAAAATAATAGACATCTATGCTATAATTTATACTTTTATTATATTAAAGTCAACTCCCCTGAAACTGATAATAAAACTAGGTTTTTAATTGATATTTACATGTCAAAAATAAACAAATTTTTTACTTTATAAACTTATTTCCTCTTAAGAATGCTAAATTTTAAAAAAATTACAAAAGTTTACGTTGAAATACTTTCAGTGCCCATCAGTTTTAAAGTCCCTGTGTCAATAGGCCTGAAAACTCTAATAATACTGCCAAGTTCATTTCTTTTCTTTTTTAAGGACTAAAAAATGGAGTTAATGAATTATGTTAGGTATTGCATCAAAGTAAGTTACACTAAGATCTGTGTAAAGCTTTGTTAAAAAGTGCACTTCAAAATTGCAACAAATAAAAATGTGGGATTTTTTTCCCGATAAATCATGGTCCTAAATGATTCTGACTTCCTATTTATATCCCACTGAGAAAATAAAATGTAATGTGATCCAGCACAGGTAATATCTGCACACTTTATATTGCTTTGAATTGACATAAAAGGAACAATGAAAACATAAAACTAATTTATCTCTAGTTCTAATCTATTCAGTATCTTGAAATTTGAAATTTTGATCTCTTTGTTTTAAACAAAATAAAAACTAGACTATCCTAGTGAATGAAGACATAATTCTTGCAATGAATATATATGTGAAATTTCACCAGTAAGTATGAAATTTAAATACAGGCTCATAAAAATAACATCCTACATAAATCCTCCATGGTCAAATCAGATCATATAGGATGCTACATATTATAGTTACAAATATGGCTACTTTAAAGAAAACACCCAAGAGCATTAATATGAGACAAAGAACATTGTTATGTGTATTTCCCAGGAGAAGATTAATAGTGGTGGAGTCTGTGGAAACACTCTAAAGGCAGTGAAGATGGTAATTTTAATATTAATGGTATTGCTAGCAATATTTCTTTAGCAGCCAAAAGAATAATGTTTATAAAGGAAAGGAAAATATCAATTGTGTCAAATTCTTCTTGTAAGTCCATTAAGAAGAAAATGAATATAGAATATAGAAGATAGCAATAGGTCAATATGGACCTTGACAATATTCAAAACAATGATTTTAAGATTTATCCAGAAGAATACAGCAGAAAAACCAAGATTTCTTTCCCACTAAAGAAAAAATATCATGATGTCTTCAACTATCAGATATTAAATAAAAACAATAATAATATTAATGTTTTTCAAAACTAAAAATCAATTACTCCCAGCTCAATTTTGAGTTCTTGAATAGTTCCACTGGATGTGAAGTCTAAGATGGATCTGCCTAAAACCCACATAAGAACCAATGTGTTCATCGCTATGTCGTTGCAGCAATCTGTGTTCCACTGCTTCTTGGGTTTTAATCATTCTCCTATGGCAAAGATAGGAAAAGTCTTGAGGCTATACACTTTTTTAAATATATTTTATTGATGATGCTATTACAGTTGTCCCATCTCCCCCCTTCATTCCCCTCCACCCTGCACACCCCCTCCCACCCACATTCCCCCCTTTAGTTCATGTCCATGTGTCATAAGTTCTTTAGCTTCTACATTTCCCATACTATTCTTGCCCTCCCCCTGTCTATTTTCTACCCACCATCTATGCTACTTATTCTCTGTACCTTTCCCCCCCCTCCTCCTCCCACTCCCATGTTGCTAACCCTCCATATGATCTCCATTTCTGTGGTTCTGTTCCTGTTCTAGCTGTTTGCTTAGTTTGCTTTTGTTTTAGGTGTGGTTCTTAATAGCTGTGAGTTTGCTGTCTTTTCACTGTCATAGTTTTATCTTCTTTTTCTTAGATAAGTCCCTTTAACATTTCATATAATAAGGGCTTGGTGATGATGAACTCCTTGAACTTGACCTTATCTGAGAAGCGCTTTATCTGTCCTTCCATTCTAAAAGACAGCTTTGTTGGATACAGCAATTTTGGATGTAGGTCCCTGCTTTTCAAGATTTCAAATATTTCTTTCCAGCCCCTTCTTGCCTGGAAGGTCTCTTTTGAGAAATCAGCTGACAGTCTGATGGGAACTCCTTTGTAGGTGACTGTCCCCTTATCCCTTGCTGTTTCTAGAATTCTCTGCTTCATTTTAAATAAGGGCTTGGTGATGATGAACTCCTTTAACTTGACCTTATCTGAGAAGCACTTTATCTTCCCTTCCATTCTAAATGACAGCTTTGCTGGATAGAGCAATCTTGGATACAGGTCCTTGACTTTCATGACTTGGAATACTTCTTTCCAGCCCCTTCTTGCCTGCAAGGTCTCTTTTGAGAAATCAGCTGACAGTCTGATGAGAACTCCTTTGTAGGTGATTGTCCCCTTATCCCTTGCTACTTCTAGAATCCTCTCCTTCATTTTAATCTTGGCTAATGTACTTATGATGTGCCTCACTGTGTTCCTCCTTGGGTCCACCTTCTTTGGGACTCTCTGAGCTTCCTTGGACTTCCTGGAAGTCTATTACTTTTGCCAGATTGGGGAAGTTCTCCTTTATTATTTGTTCAAATGACTTTTCCACTTGTTGCCCTTCCTCTTCCCCTTCTGGTACCCCTACAATTCAGATGTTGGGACGTTTAAAGATGCCCTAGAGGTTCCTAAGCCTCTCCTCATTTTTTTGAATTCTTGTTTCTTCATTCTTTTCTGTTTGTTTGTTTGTTTGTTTGTTTGTTTCTTCCTTCTGGTCCACTCCATTGATTTGAGTTCCAGTTCTCTTCCCATCACTATTGGTTCCCTGTGTGTTTTCCTTCATTTCATTTAGTGTAGCTTTCATTTGTTCATCTCATTTACGACCAAAATCAACCAGTTCTGTGAGCATCCTGATCACCAGTGCTTTGAACTGTGCATCTGATAGGTTGGCTATCTCTTCATTGCTTAGATGAATTGGCTCTGGGGCTTTGATCTGTTTTCCCGTTTGAGCCATTTTTGGATTTTTTTTTTTTTTTTTTTTTTTTTTTTTTTTTTTTTTTTTTAGGAGAGTCTGGTGGTGGCTGTTATATATGAGGAGCTGAGCCTTAGGTGTTCACCAGGGCAGGGCAGCCCAGTTGCTGGGTTGTGATGCTGTATGTGGAGAGGGGTCTGAGAGGAAACAAAGGCACTTGCTCTGCTCTCTCTCCTATTTCAGTCTCTTCTGCCACTTTCCACAAGCAAACTGGGCCCTTCTGGCGCTAATTTCCATATGGGTGGGCTTGTGCATGTCCTAGGACCCTGTGGGTCTCTCCAACGAACTCTCCTGTGAGGCTGGGGGTCTCTCCTGGCACCTCAACCTCCTGAAGTGTTTTCAATTGGTGTTTTCAGGTTTTATTTCCTGGTGCTGGGGCCCTGGGTTTCACAGTCTGTCTCACTCCCCATTTTCGCCTGGATTATCTGCATGAGAATGTGGGACCGCTCGGTCAGCCAGCCACCATGCGCAGCCTCACTGAATCTGCTCATTGCCACCCCACGCCCGGGCTCCGCTAGTTGCCTCCTGCATGCCTGGGGCTCCTGCGCACCCAGGTCTGCCAACCTCTGCTTTTTCCTGCCATGACTCCGCCCCTCTTACCAGTCTGGATGAATGGTTGTCAGACTTCTGTACAGTTCAATTTTCTGTAAGTGTTGGATGTTTTCTTGTTTCTAAATCTTTGTTGTCCTTAATTTTGGCTGTGTAAGGAAGCACAGTGTATTCACCTAAGCCTCCATCTTGGCCAGAAGTCTATAAACTTAAATTATGATAAACATTTGGTGATTAACTGACCAAGGAAAAGAATCTATGCAATATAAACTATATAAAAACAACTTAGATTGCTTAGACTAGGTTCCTTACAAACATACTACCAATATCATCTGCAACAAACAAACAACAAACAAGAAAAAAACTAACAAACAACAAACTGATTTTTCCATCAAACTCAAGCTGGGTATCTAAGAGACTATTGGTAATGAAGTTTTCTGAGAGCTACAGTCTCATAGCACCTTTCAAAGCAGAATACATCTGAAAAAGATACATGGTACCCAAAGTTATAAAGCATCTGCATCTTATTTTTTGTAATTCATATTTGCACATCACTCCTGCAGTGTCTTATTCTTTCATGGGCACCATTGTAGCTACAAATCCAAAGTCTAGAAGAAATCTGAATTATTCATAGAATTCCTCTCTGACCACCTTTTCTAATACTACCACCTGGATCTATTTACTGTCTCACTCACTGTTACAGGCACACATTGATTTATTCATTATATCAACCAAAAAGTATTATCCTTCTGGCAATGGTCTGAGCCCCCAGAGACATAGTAGCGAATTGAACAAAACTGTTGCTTTCATGCTGCTTACATTCAAATAGATAGGAAAAAACAAAACAAAACAAACAAAACTATATAACAATTCATTTGGTAAGGAAGTGGCTTGAAGAAAAATAAAACAAGGCCAAGGTGAAAAAAAGGGGGGGTTGCTTTGCAATTTTTGTAAGAACAGAAGCAGAAAGATCATAAAACCTTATTATAATGGAAGGCAGGAGTTGGTGTTAGATTAGTTTTAAACATTTTAAGGTTAAGATGCCTATTTGACATTGAAGTGGACAGTTTGGGTAAGGAGTTGATAATCACGTATGGAATGTAGGAAAGAAGTCAGGGTAAAAAATATAGGTTATAGGAATATGGGTAGCATTAATGCCATGGGGCTGGATGAGTTCATCAAAGAAGCTCAGAGAGTCTGTAGAAGAAACAAAAGAGGAAAGAAGGATTCTGCAGAGGAGATAGAAGGAATGTCCAGTGACTTAGAAGGAGACAGTTTCGTGCAAAACCAAATTGAGGGAGGGGGTGGGGAAGGATGAGAGAGAGTTATGGAGGGAGGGAAATACATATTTAGAGCTGTGTATACTTTTGTAATGAGACATTTCAACATGATTTTGTGTTATCCCCCAGCTAGATAAATGTATTAAGGTGCAGGTATGATGTAGACAGAAAAGAAGATTTAACGGCAGAGGAATGACCATGTTATGTTAATCAAGTCACGTGGCTGTGATGAGACACTATCACTATGATGCAAAGGTGATGCTGCTGTTACTGAAAGAATTTTGCAATTCCAGCCCACCTGTTGCTCAGATAGACACAAACATTTTAAGAAAAATAATTGTTTTGCTTCACTAGATTTTAAGATACACTGGGTTCTACATTTATGCTCATTGTAATTCTAATTTTATCTTCTTTTAAATTAATGCTAGTTTGACTTGTATTTTGTTTTTCAAAATTTTTACTTTATTTTTTGAAAATCCCCCATATCTCATCTTTTATTCTTTTTTCTTTATATAAGATGCTTCCATTATTCTATTTTTTTCATTACCATTTAACCCTCCTTACACCCCCTGTCCCCTTCAGTCACCACACTGTTGTCCATGTCCATGCATCTCTCCTCTTTTCTGCTCCATCTCTCAACCCACTAATCCTGCCCCCACCCAATAGCTGTCAGCCTGATCTCTATGAGTCTCTATTTTGCTTGTTAGTTCAGTTTACTCATTAGATTCCACATATGAGTGAAATCACATGGTATTTCTCTTTCTCTGACTGGCGTATTGTTCTCCAGGTTCATCTGCACTGTAACAAAGGGTAAAACTTTCTTCTTTTTTACTAGGGTTGTTTTTTTTTTTTATACTAGAGTTACAAACCATGTCCTAATTAAGTGACCCTTTTTCTTAAACCTTAAATAGAAAACTTTCAGTACTCCTAAAAATACCCCTGAAATTTACTTCTTGTTTCTAAGCAAAGATGTTAAATTGACTTCCTATAAATTATGTAGCTATTGTGGTCAAATCAAGAGAAACGTGTAAAGGAAACAGATGTATAGGAGTTACGTGCTTATTTGGTTACAAATGATTTCTGAGACTTTAACAAAAAGTGAAAGGTGTTTTCCTAAAAACCGGCCACCTTGAAAAATTGTTTCAGCATAAAAAGTATAAAAATATTGTGCATAATATTCAGCATAAAAATATTGTGAAATATATTTTCTACAACTGGTTTATCATACAGTTAAGGCTTATTACTAAATTTTTCCTTTTTATTATCAAATATAATTATGTACTTAATTAATTTTATAATTATATTTTTGCAAGTAAAATGATTTATTTATGATGCTTGTATCTAAACTTAGACTGTAGACATCCAGGGTAGGGGTCATGGCATTCATTCTTTCACCTTCATGGGTCTTACCTTTCTGATACTCATTGAAAAGCATGGGACACTAGTATTTTGTAGATTGAAACTCTGGATAAAGGCATTTCTTACTTTATTTATCAATCTAATACTGAATATGCTCTGTTATACTTCTGGATACTAGATGCCTATAGATTTTATCATTTCATCACATTCAACTCAGTACACCTACCATTCAAGCCAATTATTTAATCAGTGAAACACAGCATCAGCCATGATAGTCATAATTATAAAATGTGTCTTCCCAGCATCTGTCATCCTATTTCTTTGGAAAAAATCATCTGTTCACATACTGTGGTCTTGGGAGATTGTCAGCCAGACTCTACCATTCCCCTGGTTAAAGTAACAACTTTAAATATGGACACATGAAGCTACTGATGAAATAGAATGTGGATCTACATACTCTGACCTCAGTAAGAAGAACCACGTTTGCTTTTCTTTCGTATGAGTCATTTGATGGTTTCTAAAAATGTAATAGGTTTTATGCAAAATATAAATCTCATGTCCTTACTGGAGTGTTAAACATTCATTATAATCATCCTCCCAAAATGTCAAATGCAAAAAGGAGGTGGAGAAGCAGCTATTGTCAAGATACAAGCTGCAGAGAAATTTCACATTTGCTCATTCCTTTGTAGCATTGCTCCTGAGGGGTAAAGATTACATGGGTTATCCAGAAAAATATGTAGATCATGGATAAAAATTCACTTTTGGCTAAGATATGTCCCAGTATTTTTTTAGGCTCCATTGCAGGTCAGGTACTTCAGGGAACAGACTCTGATGGAGAGGTTTCCATACAAGATTTTGATAAGGGAGGTATCTCAAAATCTACCTCATGGATGAGAAAAACAGAGAAAGTTCTGTCTGGGCAAAGGAAAATTTCAAACTGTGCTTCTGTCCCAACAAAAGCTTTAGCTGAAACCATAGAGAGCTCTGGAGATCAGTGGTCCTTTAAGTTTGTCCTGAGATAAGTTGAGAGGTTAGGTTTTTATAGTCTCACATCAAATAATAATTTGACTCAGTTCATCCAGAGAGACTGACTTTGAGAAGGTGGTACATTTGGCTGAAAGCCATTCTGTAGATATTCAGCTGTAAACCTTGAGATGTCAATTCTGTCAGCTGAAGGAATGAACACTTCAGTCCAATGTGACATACTCCCTTCACAGCAGATGAAAAAATCACATTTTAAATCAAAAGATAAAACAGTTATATATATATATAACTGTTTTTTTTTTTTCAGACTCATTTGCTCAGGACTAGAACCATATATCCAAATGTCTATTAAAAATACTTACTTAAATCTCCTCACAGCTTACAGAAACTGACTTCATCATTTTGATTTTATCTTAAATCTAATCTTTACTTTCTATTTTATTTAAGGAGGACTGCCCACAGTTGTCTGACTCACAACATGAAGACCATTTCTGACTCACTCTGTCTCTGCATCTCATCTCCTTGAATTCCCTCATCTAATCAGTCATAAGTTGTGTTTACTAATCGTGTATTTAATTCAACAACTTTTCTTTATCTGTACTTCCACCACACTAGTCTTAAATACAATCAACTGCCTATGCCAACAGTTCACCCCAGTCCATCTTGTATTAGTCAGCTTGAGTGATATTTCTTAAAATGAATATCCAATCCAAGTTATTCACAATTTTTAATGTTTTAGAGATTTTTCACTGTACTTAGAATAATTGTAAACTAGTTAACAGCATTTATTTGGTGCTTTGTGTTTGGGAGCCATCCTGCCTGGTTTCAGGGACCGTAGCTTCATTAAAGAACAAGAGTCTGATGGCTAGAACTGAGTGAAAAGGCCTTGGGGCCATGAGCCACTGAGGAGACAGAATATTTCCTCCTGGCAGGAGCACAGTCCCTGCCTCCCTCACTTCCCCTTGCTTAGCCCAGGCAGATGACTGGTTAGCCAATGACAGGAGAGACTCCTCAAGGAGAAGCAACCTAAGACAGGCACAGTCACTAGGGACCATCAGGGATGGACTTAGGGGTCTACAGAGAAGGGACAGAAGTAACCTCACCCCTCGGCTTTGTCATAGCCTGAGTCCTCGTTCTTTCTGTAAAAGTCTCCGAATCTCTTGGCTGCCTTGCTCTCCCCACCTGACTCAGCCTGAAAACAATGCCAGAGGCAGCTGCAGCCTTGTACTGGAACATATGGCTCCCAGGGGCAAATCTGGCTAGAGAAAGAATATACATTGTTTCCTTTGAGGCTTGCTCTGCTGTGTTGGTATGAAACAGACACCTGAGCTAAAGCAGATCCTGACCAGAGACAATCCCTGTGTTTCTTCAACTATTATCTGTAAATGATGTCATTTTTTCATGACTATAGCTTTTTGGACATTGGTTGATGAGCTTTAAGTGCATACTATGTATCTCTGTGTGAGCTGAACTCAATAAAGACACAGGGAAAGAGGTGTTCAGGACCCTTCTCTGAGAGACTGGTCACCTTTCCTCACCAAGCAGAACATGTCTTTGTAGATTTATTCTCACCCAGGATATGGGTGCTCTGCGGGGAGAGCCCACCACACTTTGTAATCGGTCCTTATCAACTGTTTTCCTCTCTAGTCTCACTTTATTTCAGCTCACTGAATTTCCTTCAGTTTCTAAAATTGGCCATGCCCACTCTCATCTCTGAGACTTGTACTAGTTTTCAATATCTAAAAAGCTCTTCTGCTTTATTCATCTAAAAAAATTCTGTTCATTTTTACTTCTGATAGTATATGTTACTTTTTACGCAACACTATTCTCATACCAAAGTAAAATCCCCAATATGTTTCTTTAACTCCTTTTACTTTTCCTATTAAATTAATAAACATATGTCATTATAATAACATTTTTGGCTAGACATCAACAGTAACGGTGGCATTATGACCTACAAATTGCTATTTATTTATAAAATGAACAAGAATATTGACAAAAGGTCAAAAACAATTTTCTTAGCATGCTGAAACATAACCAAAGATTTGCTAAAACCTGCAAGTGTTTATTCAACAAAATAGTCTCAGTAAGAACAGTAACAGTTGTGGAATTTTGAATTGTTTTATTCCTTTCCCCTTCTTTTCACCTTCACAGTAACCTTGAAAGCCAACTATCTTGCAAATACTGTATCTGTGGAAATCAGCAGCATAACAGGAACTGGAGGAGGCAGGAAGAATTTAGAAGTCCTCAAAAGATGAATCTCAGAGTAGTCGTCATTATTTGAACTATCTGGCATTTACCTGGAAATTCCCACCTGTAGGGCATGTCTTCATTGGAACCAAAACAGTCATACAGAGCTTGCTCAGTACAAACAGCCTTTTCCCCTAGGGCATTTTTCAAAAACAATTAATATCAATTGCCTAATATTTTAGCTGCCTGTAGTGGCAATAAAAGCTGGAACAAAGAAATAGCTGAAAAAAATCTTAAAAGGGTAATGGGGGATAATATGTTCATAAAGGAGCTTTAAAAATGTCTAACCTATTGCAAGGAATGTAGAAGGCTCTATGCTCATGGGGAGGGCTGTGCACGTGCCCACAAAAGGCCTGTGAAGACCCTCAATTCTCCCTTCTGACTGATTTTAAGACTCTGCACAAGCAGAGATTAAAGCAAAGATTTTCATTTGGCTATTTTAATTTTTCCAAAGGACTAAAACAACCATGTTTAAAGAAATAAAATAATGTATGAGAATGATGTATAACCAAGTAGAAAATGTCAACAAAGATGCAGAAATCATTAAAAAATGTAAATTTCGGAGCTGAAAAGTACAATAAATGGAAGAAAAAATACCAGAAGGGTTCAATAACAGCTCTGAGTTAGCTGAAAACAGAATCAAGGAACTTGAATATAAAGTAATTGAGATGATCAAGTCTGGGAACAAAAAAAAAAAGAATAAGAAAAATAAACAAAGCCTCAGAAAGTTATGGAACACTAACAATCACATCAATCAATGCATAGTAGGATTCCCAGAGCAAAGAGAGGGAATAAAGTAGAAAACATATTTGAAGAAGTAATGGCCACAAATTCCCAAACTTGATGAAAACATTAATTTATACATCCAATAATCTCAATGAATAAATTCAAAGAAATCTGCTACTAGATAAATTTTACTCAAACTATAAAAAAAATACTTAGAGAGAGTCTTGAATGCAGCCAGAGAGAAGTGACTCTTAACATACAAGTAATCTTCAATAAAATTAACAGCTGATTTCTCATTAGAAAGAATGTAGACCAGAAGGCAGTGGAATAACATATTCAAAACCTAAAGTGCTGAAAAGACTGTCAACCAAGAATTCTATATCCATAAAAACTATCTTTCAAAAAGTAAAAGAAAAACTAAGACATCCCCTGATAAATAAAAACTAAGACAATTAGTTGCTACCCTACCCTATGAGAATGCTGAAGAGAGTTCTATAGACCAAAACAAAAGGCTACTATACAGTAACTTGAATACACATTTAAAAATAGAGAGAAGAACAAACTATATGGGTAAATATAACAGACAGTATGATTTTATTTCTGTTTATAATTCTATTTTTCTATCTTATATGTTTAAAACACAATTATATAAAGCAATTACAAATTTGTGTAGATGTGTAATTCATAAATTTTTGTAGATATTTAATGTATACAGGTATAATATATATAATAACAGCAGCACAAAGGATGGGAGAAACAACAGGGCCATGTAAGAGTAAAGTCTATGGATACCCCTGAAAGTAAGTTTATGTTCATCTGAACTGGATTGCTATAAATTAGGACCTTAATTATATTTCCCTGAACAATCACTAAGAAAATAACTATATATATATATATAACTATGTTATATAGTATACATTTATATATAGCTATATATGATATATACATATAGTTGTATATATACATACTATACATACATATATAGATAGAGACAGAGATATGTAGACAGTAAAGTGAAACAAGATAATTAAATTGTACACTGGAAAGTTTTTAACACTAAAAAAGGCAATAGTAAAATTATGGAGGAATGACAAGACATAGACATATGGAAAACACATAAAATGAAAGACCTAAATCCTAATAAACCAGTTTATAACATTAAATGTGAGTGGATGAAACACTCCAATCAAAAGGCAGAGATTGAAAGAATGGACAGAATATAAACCAATTATGAATATGAGATACTCTTAGTTATATGCAAGTAAGTGTGTATATAAGAGACATATTTAAATTAAAATATAAAAACTTAAAAAGGCATGCAATATAAATAGTAACCAAAAGAGAAATGGGATCGTACACTAATATTAGATAAAATAGGCTTAAAACATTATTAGAGACAAAAAAAGGACATTTTACAATGATATAAGATCAACCTATCAAAAAGACACAACAATTTTAAACATAAACACATCTAAAATATATAGCTCAAAATACATGAAGCAAAGACTGACAGAATTAAGGAGAGAAAATAATCAATTCATCAATAATAGTTGAAGACTTCCGTATCCTACTTTTAATAATGAATAAACTAAACACAACGACAAAACAACAAGCAAACAGAAAACTTGCAAAGCGCAGTAAGCCAACTAGACTTCACAGATACCCATAGAACACTGAACGACATAACAATTCTTTTCAAGTGAACATGGAACGTTTTCCATATTGGCCATATATTAGGTCAAAACAAGTTAAACAAGTCTTAATCAATTTAAAATAACTGGTATTAAATAAGGTCTGCTCTCTGATCATAATGGGATAAAATTAGAAACAATGACAAAAGGAAATTTGGAAAATTCATAAAGGTATAGAAATTAAACAATATACACCTAAATAACAATAAGCATAAAAGAAATCATGTGAGTTAGAAAATACTTTGAGATGTATGAAAATTAACACATAACATAGAAAAATTTGAGATGTGGTAGAAGCAGTATTTAGGGGGTGCATATTGCCATTAACACCAGATTAAAAACAATAGATATCTAAATCAATAAGCTAATCTTCTAAGAAATAAGACTTTGAGAGCAAATTAAGCTAAATAAGAAGATGAAAGGAAATAAAATGTGAGAGGAAATAAAGGATAGAAAGACAACATAGAAAGTCAGTGATAGCAGAAGAGTTTTTTTAATCAATGAAATATTAAAATTTTCACTAGAATGACTAAAAGAAGAAGAAAGAATAAATTAATAGTTGTATGGAATACTTGCTAGACCACACACTGTTAAAAGCACAGATATCATAGTTGTTTTGTCCAGTTCTGTTTGTATAGCATTTAATCTGTGCTTTGCACAAAGTATTAAATATTTGTTAAATGAATGAATGAATAAATGAATGAATGCAACTCAATAATATGCAGCAACTTCTCTAAGTTCATGGTAGCAGTCAGTCTTTAAATTGCACCTATTTATGATTTCCGACCCAACGCTCCACTGCTTTTCTTACATGGTATGTTATAGCCATTCGACTTCAAGCTTTTACTACTGATGGGAACTAGTGGTATTTTGTTTCCTTTTTATCTGATCTTGCTACTCCCCACCCACTCTCTAAATTCTATATCATAAAAAATGTCTATGTGTTTGGATAGTAGCACTTTAAATTTTTTTTCAAGTTACTCATGTGGTTTTAAAATTTCCTGTTAGGAGACTAAGATAAATGTTAGCTTGGGACATAAAGTCCCAGAACTTGAATATAAAGATCAGTAACAAAGATTTCTTTCTAGCAAATCTTGTTCAATAATTGTTTCAGGTTGTTATGATTTCCTACCCAGTAGGCAATTCCTGCCTTCATCCTTCCTAACAGAAATTAGAGTATATTCAGGCATTCACTCCTTTCCCTGTGGCCATGGTGTTTCAGGAGGCAGGAGATACCACTGCCTCAATTAACTCAGTAGATAAATCCTAACTGGTCTTGATAATCATGGTGGTTCCACTTTTTGCCAGCAACTGGGTTATGAAACACCAGTGAGGTATGACAGCTAACATTTGTTTAGTACCAACTTTCAGCCATGTACTGCTGTGTTTTCTATGTATTAACTCATTAAACTTTTAATTTTTATTCCAAATAATAAACAAAAATAGCAAAACAGAAAGACAGGTCTTGAGTCCTTCAACTACAGAAATTACCACCTTTGAATCTACCACTATTTAGTAATGTTTAAACCATCATGAGTCAAATATCTGCAATGTACATCCAAATGATTGTAATTTATACAGACACATTACTCTAAATTTCTTGTTTCAGAAGACAATGAGTCTTTATTGTTTTAGTCAGCTGACACATTTTCTTGTTTCTTATACAGTTTCCCTATTTATACACAGAAATAGAAGGAAAAATGCAAAGGCATTAAAGGTGAAAAGTGAAAAGGTATGGAATCATCCTGAAGAGGAATTTCAATGTCTCAGAAGTAACAGGTGGAACATTAAGAAACAATGAGTAAGTTTTTGCTTCTATTATGGTAGTGTTACTCGCCGCCCCCACCGCAAACACATACCCGGACCCATGTGCAGGGAGGCAAACACATATTCACAATTATGGTAAAGAGGTTAATACTTCTCTCTCAACAACTGGTAGAATAGACTTAAATTAAACACTAACATAGAAAAACTCAGTAACACCATCAACCAACAAGTTTAATAGATATTATATAAACCTAAAAAGAGCAAATACACATTATTTTCAAGAGCTTTATAAACATACGTTAAGGTAGACCATATCCTGGGCAATAAAAGAAACTTCTTCAATAAATTGAAAAGTATGGAAAGAATACAGGAACTTGCTGTGGCTGAAATGGATTCAAACTAGAAATTGGTAAAACAAAGAGAGTACAAAAAATCTCCAAATACTTGAAAATGAAACAACACATTTCTAAATCATCCATGGATCAAACAGAGGATCAAATGGAAAACTTAAAAAAATTGAACTGAATGAAAATGAAAATACAACATGTCAATATGTGCAGTATAAAACTAAGCAATAGGATGAAGAAAATTTATAACCCTAAATGCTTTATTATAAAAGAGGGAAAGTATAAAATCAGTGATCTAAGCTTCCACCTCAAGAAATTAGAAGAACAAAATAAACCTACAATAAGCAGAAGACAGGATGTTATATAAGTACAGAAAGCAATGAACTTGAAAATGGGAAAATAATAAATGTGTGACAAAAAGAGAAGTTAAAAATTTTGCTCCGTAAAAAATTTTACAGAGTGTGAAAAGGCAAGCTGCAGACTGGACTTAAACATTTGCAAACACGTAGCATACAACCCAATTAGGTTGGGGAAAAAGACACAGCGCTTCCATTGCAGAGGACATACAGGTAGCACCTAAGCACATGAAAAGATGTTCAACATCATTAGCCATTATTGAAATACAATTGAAGCTGTGATGAGATGTCACTGTACACCTGTCAGTATGGAAAGAGTGAAAAAAAGTTTTTAGTCCTCACCCGAGGATGCGTTTGATGGAGAGATCAATGTGAAAGAGAAACATCGATCAGTTGCCTCCCATACCTGCCCTGAACAGGGATCAAAACACTCAGCCTCTTGGATGTAAGGGACAATGCTCCAACCAACTGAGCCACCGTGCCAGGGCTGGATAAACTAGAGAACAATAAAGAGTGGCAACACCGATATCGGCAAAGATGTGGAGATACTGAATCATCTTACATTGCTAATGGAAATGTAAAATGGTACAGTCACTGTAGAAGAGTTAGCCAATTTCTTAATAAACCAAATATGCAGCTACCAAACAACCCATTAATTGCATCCCTGGACATTTATTCCAGAGAAATAAAAAATTATTTTCATACAAGGATGTACACACACATGTTCATAGCAACCACTTTTATTCACAATAGCCTCAAACCGGAAACAACCCAAAGTCCTTCAAGGCATGAATGGCTAAACAATTTGTGGCACATCCTTAGGGTGAGGTATTTTGAGACATAAAGAGCAAATTATTGGCATCCACTAGAATCAATCTACACAGAATTATGCTGAGAGGGAAAAAGCCAGCCCCCAAAGGTATGAAACCATTTATGTAATATTCTTGGTGTGACAAAATCATAGTAAAGAACAGGTTAAAGCTTGCCAGAGCTTAAGGACAGGGGGCAGGGCAGATAAGGGTGAGGGAGAGGCAGAAGAGAAGTGGATTTGTCAACAAAAGCAAAACTAAAAAGATTCATGTGATAGTGGGTTTGCCCTGTACCTTAGCAGTACCAGTTTCAACATCCTGGCTGTGATATTGCACTATCGTTTTGTACAATGTTGCCTTTGGGATAACTTGGTTAGTGTTTTAAAAGACCCTTCACAACTGCATTATAATCTACAATTATCTCAAAATATTAAAAAGCTAATTTAAATTGTTTGACTCTCTATTCAATCCTTATCTGCTTATTTTTTTCACAGTTATTCATTTATTGACCCTTCCCACGTTACTACATCATGTCTCCTTTCTGATTTCACAGGAAAACTTTCTCAATATCTGTCCTTAAGTATGACATATTTTGTAAATATCCTTTTCTATAGGATATGAACATAAAGATGTTCATATGATTATTATTAATGTGTGTTATTAAAATAATAGTGTGTTATAGGTTTTCATTATGAATTTATAGTTAAATTTATCAAATGCTGTATTTTCCATATTTTGAGTTACTTTTGCCCTTTAATTTGTTAATATGACATATTGCATTGATTACTTTTTTGTTAAATTTAATGGGGTAACATTGGTTAATAAAATGATATAGGGTTCAAGTGTACAATCCTGTAATGCATCACATTGCATTGTGTTTGTCACCCAAAGTGAACTCTCCTTCCATAACCATACATTTGACCTCTTTTACTCTTTACTACTGTACCCCACCCTTTTCCCCCTCTGGCAACCATCATACTGTTGTCTGTGTCTGTGAGTGTCGGTTTGTCTGTCTTGTTTACTCATTTGTTGTTTTCAGTTTCATGTCCTCTGTATGGGTGAAATCCTATGATTCTTAACTTTCTTTTGTCTGACTAACTTGGTATGACATTCTCAAGATCCATCCACGTTATCGCAAATGGCAGTATTTCGTCTTTTCTTATGTCTGAGTATGTTCCATTGTATGTGTGCACCGCATCTTCTCTATCCGATCATCTGTCAGGGGACCCTGCTTGTTTCCATGTCCTTGCCACTGTGAATAATGCTGCAATGAACGCGGGGATACATACGACTTTATAAAGAAATGTTTTCAAATTTTGGGCTATATACCTAAAGAGGGGTGTTGGGTCATATGGTACCTCTAGTCTTAATATTTTGAGGACCCCTATATGTTTTCCATAGTGCTGTACCAGTTTACATTCCCACCAGTAGTGAATGAGGGTTCCTTTTCCTCCACAGCCTCTCCAATATTTACTGCTGCTTGTCTTAGAGAAGTGTGTTCAGGTCCTCTGCCCATTTTTTTAATTGGATTGATGGGGGGGGGGGTAGTAAAGAAAAAGCAACATTGTATTCTTAGAACAAACCCAATATTATTTTTTATTATTTTTTACGTATTGCTGAGTTCAGTTTTCTAAACTTATTTTTAGTTGTTCCTCTATGTTCATAGGTGAAATTGGCTGGTCAGGTTCTGATTGCAGTGTTTTCCTGACCTGACCTTTTTATATTCTCTGGAAGAATTGATACTTTCTTGTTTCTTCCTGAAATATTTGGTAGATTGGAACATAAAATGACCTGGGGGTGGAGTGTTTGCTGGTCTTGATTTCCACGTTTTCTTTCTTTCCGGATAGAATGTATTTGATTGTGGATTCAACTTATTTCACAGTATAGAACTATTCAAGATTTTTGAAATTTATTTTTGTTTCAGTTTTGGAAGAAGTGTTTGCCTGGAGTGTGTTTGGTTTAGTTAGAATGTGTTCATTTCATTTAAATTGTCAAGTATGCTTGCTTAAAATTATTCGTAATACACAACCGTAATTTGTCATGAGTGTTTCAGCCTCTCCTGCTTTCTGAAGAATTTCGTTCTGTGGGCTCCTAGTATCTTGCCTCAATAAAAGACAATCTGATCCATCATAAGTAATTTAACATATTTAAACTTCAAACTGATTAGGCAGAATAATAATAACAATCCCTGAATACCTTCTTCAAGGCTTTTTAAAATAAGTAGTGACTTAGAGATGCACAAGAGGTGGAATAAACAGTTCTCTTTAAATTCACTGTACGTCTATCAAGATTCAAATACAAATGCATACACTTTAAATCACTTACTGGAACAGGCCCTGGCCTACCTAACATTTCCATATGTTACATTTTCCATTTCCATACACAGTGTTTGGGAATGTTCCTCCAAAATATTTTCTACATGTAATAAGCCTGGGATTAATTTACATAAAGTTCTATGATATAAACATTGTATCTCATCTTTGATGTAGTTGTTTTATGGCTTTTACTGTTAAACATTGTCAAACTTTTTAGATTCCACGTTTCTGCATACATGAATGATACATTTCATCGCCCCCATCTCAATCAGGAAGAAGAAATAGACTAGTTCATATTTTCCAAACCAACTAATTTTGGTTTTTTAGGAGATTTTTCACCCAAGGGGAAAATTAGAAAGTTCAAAGATTAATTGAGAGAGGAGAGAAGGTGTTTATACATGAGAGAAGGAAAGTGTTTATAGAGGTGGAAATTCCCCCACTTACTCACAGCTACCTTGATTGGCCCTTTATGGCAAACAACAGAAAGTACACACACTTTTTGATTTAAAACTGAATTTTACCAATTTTCATAATTTGTCTTAAATGAATAGAAGATAAAATGTTATAAATTAAAGTTTTGGTTCCCAAAAAGATTAAGAGGCATTCAGAAACCTAATTCAGTCACTGAAAAAGAAAGGAAATTGAAAAAACCCTGATGAACAGGTTGTGTCCGGAAATCGTCTTAGGTCGGAAGTTTGCGGTCCCTGTGAACAGGTGCCACTTGAAAGCATCCTGCTGAGCTGCTGCTGCCTGATAAGGGCTGTGCATCCTGTCTTCTCAGCATCACTTTGCGTCTAGCTCACATTACTTCATTTCCTTCCTGGGACCTTCCCCCGGATTCTCCATATAAGGTCAAATTTAAAAGAGCTACCTTGAGTTCTGTTACCCTCAGTAGCTTCTTCTAACTTTGTCCAAGAACTAATTTCTCTAAGCCTCAGCTTTCTCAACTGAATTATGAAATGTCAACGATAATCTCTGCCCTGTGGATATCCTTAATTTTTTATATATTTATGAAATAAGAAACAAAATATCTCTGAAAAATGTTGAAAGTTATATATTATTGTCATGTGTGTTATAAGGAGATTGGAAAAAAGAGCTTATTTGTACTAGCTTTTTCTTCAGTTTTCAGTATGTGTTTCTTTGCTTTGGAGAATCAGATCCCTCAGGGCTGACCACACAGGAAGTTTGCTTCCATATTTAGATGAATAGGGACAATTGAAAAACCCTCTAACCTCAAAATTTCTCCCACACTACATCCTGACCTTCTAAACTTCACTTTGTCCTATTTGCTGTAATTTCTCATGTATAGATATCGTTCTGTCATTTAACAAATACTAATTAATGATACGAGCATATAAATGGTTGTGCACCGGAAGACACTCGTGCAAGTGAAATGACAGGCTTCTATAATTACGTCAGGGCAGCAGGTGTCGGCAACAGCTGTGCCGGGCGACCCCTAGTCAGTGTTCACTTCGTTACAGGAATTGAAGTTGATTGCTTCCTCAAATCTAAGGGGGAGTTCTTACACTTAAAAAAAATGACGTTAGGAGGGGAGGGATAATTAATGAATGACTTATTCACTTTACATTGAAGTTTAGACTGTCATAGAGGACTCGCACAGCATGAGGGCCAATGGGTACTCGGGAGGCCTATCGATAACATGCGCTGGGTACTTTGGCTGGATTTTATGTTTGCAGTGGCTACCTACTCCCACCTACGCAAGTGCTGATTTCAACAAAAGACTTTGCTCCCAAAGACAGAGAAGTTATTTCAGAACACAGGTAACAGATTGTAATCAGTGTGATAATGTTTACTTCTTTTTTATTCTTACACAGAACAATTTTCATTACTTTTAGAGAAAGAAGAAGGGAGAGAGAGAAAGAGAAACATCCACATGAGAGACAAACATCAATCAGTTGCCTTCTGGTACATGCCCCAACAGGGTATTGAACTTGCAACCTGGTATGTGCTTTGACTGGGAATAGAAGCTGTAAGCCTTCGAGCTATGGATGATGCTCCAACCAACTGAGCCAGGGCTCAATGTGGTCATGTTTAATGATATTTATTTTTTTCCAGTAAGATCTCTATCCTTTTTCTGTGCCCAAGTGCATATGTAATATATGTAGCATATACATGTGTGGGTTTATAAATATAAACATATATAAATACATGTAAAAATTTATCTGCCTGACTGGGACTAAAGAAGCAGGAAACCCTGAGCATGTACGCAAGTGTCGTAGCATCATGAAAGCGGTTAGAGGCGACTGTGGGACGTGCAGCTTCCCCTGTCGCTGTGTGACCTGCACAGACAAGAATGCTGTATCAGCAATTATGCTGCAAATTTTCAGTTTTAATTCTTGGTGCCTTACATCAAATAAGAAACTTTCCCTTTTCATCACTTATATCAAACTGTTATTCATTTAGATATCATTAAATGGCTAATATATTGTAGTAGAAAACTATTTTTCTAATTTATAATATTTGTTCACAAAAATATATAAGTTGGATGCTAATATTCTTATTTCACAGATAAAGCCAAAGGTGCACAGTTAACAAATGCTTAGCTCAATATTCACACATGTTCTTATATGTATCTACCCAACAGTCTTGTTGAACTCCTATGTTTTGGGCCCTATGACCGGGTGAACAAGCCAGAGGTGTTCCTGCTCATAAAGACCATACACTCTAGTTAGGGAAATAAATAATATTTAAAACTATATGCATTACTTTCTAAAGTCACAATTTATTACCTCATTCTCTTAGTTTAGAGAATATATCATCATCAGAAACGTTCTATAAACTAAAATGAGAAAATGAGGTAATAAATTGTGACTGATGGGAAGTAATTTATACAGGTGCTCAGGGAATGTCTGAGGAGGAGGTACATGTGAGGTAAATATTAATGAGAAGAGTTTTCCATGAAAAATCTGATAACAGAGAGAACAAAAGTAAGAATTCACCCTATAAAGTCAAAATAAATTTAGCTTTTTCAAAGAATAGAATGAAAGTCAACATAACTGGCCTAGAGGGAGTTGACGAAAAATTGTGGGAAATGATTTATCTCTGTGTACAGCATACACTATTTTCATTATGTTAATGTATCTAACTGTTCTGGGATATTCAAAATTCAAAGACAAAATAGTTGGTATCCAGCTCAGAAAATTATATTTTCATACTTATGTGGGAATCATCGGGGGGGAAGGTACATTAGTAAATGGTATAACTGGACCAGATTTTTGTCAGCCTAATCAGCTGTTGAAAAGTCTTGCTTTTCATGTGGAAAAGATGCATGGCAAGAATTATCAGTGTGTGTAAGGATATTTTCTTTCTCTTTCTTTATACTTCAGACTGGGAAGAGATCAAATAATGTTGCAGATTTCTAACAGTAATATTTCTGTATACATTCATCACAATATATATGTATAGTTAGTGTCAGATGTGGACATTAAACCAGATCTCCCAACTCTAGAAAGACAAATACACAGTTAAAAGGTCTAAGCTGTTTGGCCCTGCCCAGGTAGCTCAGTTGATTAGAGCATTGTCCTGATATGCTTAGGTGGTGGGTTCAATCCCTAGTGAGGGCACATAATAGCAAAATATCAGATATCCACAAATGACATAGAGAAAGAGGTTTTACGGAAGCTTAGAGTGTGGCATTCTATTTTACATGTGAAAGGCCAGTGAAGACCTCTCTGGGCTCATGAAAATTGAACAGTGAGTGAACTGAATTAAAGGGAGCGCAAAGCATTCAAGTAGATAGAAGACGAATCATCCAAAGAAAAGGCAAAGACCACAGAGTGAAGTAGGCTTGACAGTTTTGTGGAAGAGTAAAGAGATTACTGTCAGAGAGAACAGTGGTTAGTAGGAACACTAGGAGGATAGGTAGCCAGGTTCAGAACATGGACCTTTTCAACAATAAAAAGCAGATTCATTTTTACGTAAGCTTGATAAGAAATCATTGAGGGGGAAAGCAGGGAAAGAGTTGATTATCTCACCAGAATGATATCATTTATTTACAAAACAAACTGTTCAACTGCCATCTGGAAAACATACCAGGAAATTGGCAAAAAAAAAAAAAAAAAAAAAAAACAGAATGGAAGCAAAGAGAGCCTTTAGCACCAACATGTACCTCTTCACGTCTTAGATAAACAGATAAATATGATGCCCTAACTCACCTATAGATGATAATTTCCAACCCACCTAAGCATGACATTTTCACAAGGGCTTTATTGTAAAAACAGAATGTCTCTCCTCTACAGAAGTGATATTAATGACAAAATTTTTGGCGCCATTGTTAACCACGTTGTATTTTGATCCCCTCCTTAAATTACTGTATGTGGACATTCTGCATTTATTTTGTGTTTGTCTTAATAAGCTATCTGTATGATATTCATACATGGCAACATGTGTTTATAGTAATCATACTCCAAATGTCTTAATACTCAGGATATAAGAAAAAATAAGCTAGCAGATAGGGGAAAATAGGAGAATAATGTACTACTAAGGAAAAACAAGAGTGGTTTCAATGACAGTAAACTTTAACAAAAAAATTAAAAGAAGATAAATGAAACATAGTTCAAGATAAATAATTTTAGAACATAGAAAGGAAGTTCCAGACCACAGGTTTCTATTTCCTGCATTAAAGCAACTACTTACTAAATGATACCTCTAGAAAAAAACTAGTCCTTTAGAAAGAAGGGAATGACAGACTTCTGAAAGCCAATTTATAGCTTCCTAAGAAAAATTTTTCCATGCTGAAGAAAGATCCATGAGGATCTTAGAATTCAGGATCTTAAGATAGAGATCTTAAAATTCTTATTCAACAATAAATTATCTAGTTTTAAATAGTGTCATGTTCATAGTGAATGTTCAATAAATATTAGTTAAATTAATGAATGAGTGGGACTCCAGAGAAATATTACTCTCCAAATTATTTCCATCTCAAAGATAGGAATCTCTAACCTTGAATTCTTTACTTAGATATACTGTCTCCTAAACTATTTTTATTTTCTACAAATTTAAGGGGATGTCACAAATTCTGGGAAAACCCCAAGTGTCTCTTCATGCTACACCTACAGTTGTGAGAAAGCACATTTCAGACAGCAGGGAAAACCCACAGCTCACAACAACACATTCTACACTGTCTGGGCCACTGGAGCATAAATTAAAGTGAACTGGAGTAGCTGAGTGATTAGAAGGCAAGAGGAAGGGGGTGGAGCCAACATAAGCAACTATAAATGCAACTATAAAAGGCAGCTCAGAGAGTCAGACTGAACTAGAGTTCCAGCGAAGACTCAGTGTGGCTTGGCTTGTGCTGAGATTCACCAGGGGATCGGACCAGAGTAAAGATGATTTCTGAAGATTCTTCCCTAACAGAGCACAACATCTTGGAGAGAGGACAACAAAGTAAGTTAGATCTTGTTTTTATGTACTGGTAATAACTGTAGATGTAGATGATATCTACCGGGTGGGGCAAAAGTAGGTTTATAATTGTGAGTATATGGAACGCAAAGTATATTCATGTGTTATTCTTTATTGATTATTGTATTATTTTTCATACAAACAACTCTAATCCTACTTTTTCCCCACCCTGTAACAGTACTTAAGGAAGAAAATGAGGCTTTGTTTTTTGAAGAACTTGGTTACATATTATTTCAGTCAGGATAAAGGAGAAAATGGGAAGAAGTAAATATGTCTTTACCTATGAGAAGATAGGATTCCTGAGACAAGAGGAAACACAAAGGTGAATTGCAGAATACCTTCAAGGATCTGTTTCTCTATTTCAGTTTCTATTATCTCAATTTTCAGATTCAACTAGAAAAACCTCTGTACTAGCCAGGAGCACTCTCCATCACTTTTCCATATCCATCTGACCATATTCCAGGAAACACTGACTTTCTTTACAAAACATCTATTTTCCACATAAACAATTACATTCTTGATTGCCTTCACTTTACATCTTTCTGTTTTTCCTGTGTGCCTCATTTTATGTTCTTATGACAGTATTTCCCAGTTATTGAAAGTGAGGGTTTCTAATGTCTGAAAGGGTACCCATGTAAGCATCTGAACTTCAAGGTGTCCAACAGTAATTTATGAAGAGAATGTCATGAAAGAATTCTTCAAAATGTCATCTTCTGCTTCTATATTCTTTTTAAGATTTTATTTATTTATTTTTAGACAGAGAAGAAGAGAGGGAGAGAAACATCAATGTGTGGTTGCCTCTCACACACCCCCGACCAGGGACCTGGCCTGCAACCCAGGCATGTGCCTTGTCTGGGAATCAAACGGGCCACCCTTTGGCTCACAGGGTGGTGCTCAATCCACTGAACCACACTAGCCAGAGCTGCTTCTATAGTCTTTATGGGACTCTCTTCATACATTTCATCCCTCAATTTTACCATCTAATTATTGACTTCAAATTCTGCATGAATCAGACATTTTTCTTTCTTTTTCTTTTCATCAAAATATGATAATCACAACTATATACTATTTCCCCTCTTCTATTTGTCTATTCTGTCCACAGATCCATTCTATTTATTATTACTAAAATTTTCCATTGTTTTTCTATAACTTGTTTCTATGAGACTGTCATGATTTTTTTTATTTATCTCTCTTCCTTCTTTCATCATTGAAGTTTCCCCAAACCTAGTGTGTAGGAAGTAGAGTTTATTTGTAAGCAATAATAGAGGGATGTGTTATGAACAGCAGAGCTCAAACAAGCTAGAGGAAGGGATTGTTTTTCTGAGAATGTGTCTACTGAACTGTTTTGTGTTAGAAAAGCTTTGTTTATCTCCCACAAACCCATCTTTCACTTAAGGACACAAAATATAGCATGGATAACAAGTGCAAGCTATCCAAATTTACTGGTAACCACATAACCATAAGGCTATGGCCCAGCTGAGGTGCCGAAAAGAAAAAACCAATGCAGTAATAAAACTACTCAATAAACAGAGGTCAGAGTTCAAAAAGGTGCTAATTCAGAAACTTTTTTTCCTGAGATCATCCCAATTTTCTATTGAATGTTTCATTTTTGCTGTCCTTAGAGCTGCTTTATTAGTATGAACAACCAAACCATCTGGCATCAGCTTTCTGTGTCTCAGTGTATACTGGTGGATTTGTTTTCAATTTCTCCACTAATGAGAAGAGCCTATAATCAGAGTGGAAGCATTGGGGGAGTGTTTTGTCACCTAGGTGATAAATCAAACTGAGTAGCAGTAGTCCCCACTAATGAACAGAAAGTACAATCTGAAAATCATCTGTACAGTTTACCCACTGGAGAAGCCAACCTGCTGAATAGGCCAACAGACTGAGGTGGCCTTTGCAGTCCCTGAGCTATTTGGATGCATTAGTACTGGCTCAGGATCAAGGGCTCTTGCTGCACTGAGTCCAGGCAGCATGATGGCAGGTGAAACTAGACAGAGAGCTCTGAACTTGCTACCCTGCCTGCCCCGGGCTTCTTCTGGTAACAACTGGATGCCAGTAAAAAGAGAAAGAATTACTTTGAGAAACTGAAAGCAGCAGAATTAGGCAGGGGAAAAGCAAAGGCATCTCTTGAAAAATCTGAATCCAGATCTGCGGTGGAGGAGACAACCCCGGAAGCAGAAGCTGGTGTCAGCATTCATGTGGTACATGATGATTAGAGAAAGCAACATCTCTTTGCCCAGTTTAACTTTAGATAAATGTTTTAAGGCAAAAATACATGCGTTTCAATATGTGCTTTTCATTGTAAAAGTCTTCTTATTGAAAAACAAGATATTTTCGCAATTTGAGACTTTTTATCATAGATTTTAATACTATTCAAGTAGCAATTTTATGTTTTATTTTCTTAGGACATAGAAGGGAACTATGTGTTACTTGTGAAGCTAAATTTTAAAAAAATGATAGCTCCTTCTAGCAAAAATCAAATTCAAACTTTGAGTCACAAATTCTCTTTTCTCAATTATTTATTTATATTTTAGAACAGATGTTCCTCTGGGTTTGTGTGTGTATGTTTATGTAACTAAGAATCATCATTCACATTATATTTACATCCTAAATCTTTCAACAAGTATTTTTATTGGTGAAATCAAATTTTTTACTTCGTTCCAGCATTATACAAAGGGTAAAAGAAAAAATTAACTTCTGCCAAATATTTTGTCTTTAACACTGTTTTATTTCCTCTATTACTGTTTATTCACATATCATTTTAATCAAGGTATTATTTGCATATGCTGGATGCACAGATTATAAGCATACAGTTTAATCAATTATAACTACAACTCCAATCAACAGAAATTTTCAGCAACCTAGAAAATTGCCCTGTATTTCTTTTCACTCAAATTACCTTTCCTACACAGATAGAAGTAATCACTTTTCTGAACTCTATCACGGTAGTTTAATTCAGCTATTCTTGAATTGTATATACAGTATATAACTATAGATGGATTTTTCACTCCAATTATTTTTAGATTCATCCATTTTGTTACATGTATCAGTTTTTCTTTTTTAAATGCTGAGTAGAATTTCCTTGTATGGATAATAGCATAATTTGTTTATCCATTTTCCTGTTGATGTGTATTTGGGTTATTGTTAGGATTTGGCTCTTAAGAATAAAATTGCTATGAACATTCTTGCACAAAACATTTTAAAAACGTATTTTCATTTCTTTTGAGAAAATACACAGGAATAGAATGGCTGGATCATAGGGTAGATATACAATTAATTATGTAAGAAAGTTTTCCAAAGTATTTTTTCATTTTACTCTCTTATCAGTAACATACAAAAATTTTAATTGCTTCACATCTGCACAAACTTCACCAAAAACTACTATCAGTCTTTTTTATTTTCAGTCATGCTAGTTGTAGCTATTTATACATATATATCAATTCAAGAGTTTTATTACACTATCTCCCATTTACCATCATTTTCATCATCTCTCTTAAGCAGTAAATACAGAGAAGTTAAGAGATTATGCTTAGGATTTTTTGATATGTCACCTAGACTAATCAGGTATTTAATAAATGTCTTTATTGTGACTAAAGCAATAAAACTATGCTAGACAGAATTTTTATAGCTATTAAGTACATATATTCAGGAGATATTTTATGATCTCATCATTATGCCTAGATTGTTTCATTTTTATCCCAAACCAAACTATCCAAATTCACTCAAAAAATTGGGGAAAATTAAGTTAGAAATTTTATACACTTATAGGACAGGGAGACACATACCTCCTTTTAAAATTAAATGTCTCAAGAAAATATCTAATGTTGCTATTGTACTTCTGCAGTCTGCCTGAATTCACCGACAACTCTCTCTCTCTTCAGGAAGTACATCCAGCCCCGTCTTTGTATCAAATCATGAAGGGTCCCTTCGAGTTCCTATTCCATGTGCTGTACTGAATGTGATCTTCATCACCGTTCTGATCATAACTCTCGTTGCTCTGTCAGGTGGGTCTGTACTTTATGAATTCATAGAGTTCCTTTTCTGTAAGCATTTGTTGTAATCCCAGCTCAAATCAACAGGGACTACTTAGTCCAATTAATCAGAAATTTTGAGTAATTTAGGATTATCCCATATATCATACATGATAGATTTCATATATATCATACATGATAGATTTCCTAAAAATACTAGATAAAATTTATCATACATGATAGATTTCCTAAAAATACTAGATAAAATTTCATGTTTCTTCGATGATTAATATAATACCATTTTTAGTTTTCTAGAACTTTTCTATAAGTATGAAAATTTTCTATGATTTATACATTGCTATGGAAGAAAATTACATTAATGTAGGTTTGAATATGGAATGAAAGGAGCTGATTCAGATTCTAAATAAATCAACATTTACTTAGAAAAATGTGGGCTGCATACTTATTGTTGACAGAAAAAATAAGCCATAGATTAACTGGGACTTGGTTAGTCATTTGCCTTTCACCTCAAAGACCACTGCCCGGTGGTTATGGGTAATTAAGAATAGATCTAGACACTCTCAGAGTCAATGTCATACAGTATTCAAAACATACCGTTATACCAGGATATATTTGTGTCCTTTACAAACATAGGTTGTTACAATTTTATTAAACAACTCAAGTCGTAGACCCTGTTATATTCTGAATGACTACCCTGCAAGTTTTCTTCCATCTCCCAATAGAGTGTGCTGTCTACTGTAAGTTTCAGTTCCTCCATCCCTGCATTCAGATCCAAAATCTCACTGGAAATGTTTAATGCACTTTGCCCTTTCTGGTCCAAGGCTATTTTCAAGATTTTTCTATTTTTTCTACAACTTTCGAACATTATAGCCAAAGAACCACCCTCTTTTTTTTCTTATACCCTATACAATGATAATTAGGCACAATGGGAGATATGGTAAAATGGAAACCTGCTTTCTTAAGCTTTTCAGAATTTGCCTTTCTTGCCTTTGATTCTTTATTTTATCACCTAGTACAGCACAGCATTCCCTGAACTAGGTTTGCATGCTGTGGGTATTCAGTTCCTTTTATAACTAAACCAGTTTTCCTGTCCACAGTGGGCCGCTACAATTGTCCAGCCCAATATGTGCCTTCAGAACCATCGAACAGCCATATTTCCTCATGCTCAGATGATTGGATTGGATACCAGAGGAAATGCTACTTTATTTCCAATACAACAAGGAATTGGACCTTGGCCCAAGACTCTTGCTTGAAGCATGGTGCTACTCTTGCTCTCATTGATTCTGAAAAGGACATGGTAAGATAGTATTCAAAAACGATTTTGTAAAATATTGCAATTTTCTTTTATATGGCTCATCTGTGATTTCATTCTGTTTCCTGATTTATGAAGAAGACATTGTACCTATCTCCCATGTAGGAAAATTTTGTCTGAGGTCAAAATCAGGGCTCTATTTAATCTTGTAAATTCGATTTGAATGCTTAGCTTCAAAGGCCAGAAATCCAAATGAGTCGATTCTGTACAGAGCTAATGAATGATCAGATTAACTACTGTACCTCAGATGCAGTTTTTGAGAAATTGTTTTTGAGAATTTATTATAGACCTACCTACCCAGAGAGGTTGTTTAATATGCACCCTCTTTGTGCTTTCTTCAAGATCTTTTTAAAACGATATGTGGGTCGAGCTGAACACTGGATCGGGCTGAAAAATGAAGCTGGTCAGACTTGGAAATGGTCAAATGGCAAAGAATTTAACAACTGGTGAGTTTCAAGATGTTTATCCTTTTCGGGCTGGTAGCTCAGGAGAAACATTTTCCTTTTTTCCACTGTTCTATATGAAGGTTGTGCTCTTTTTAAACAGAGCTTTAATTATCTCTTTTGTATGCTTACACTGTTTGGAATTCTTTAAAGAAAGGCTTTGATGTTATCATTTTGCTCTTTTCATCTACTTGGAATTCATACAATAAACACCTCTGGTTATTTGATCCCAGAAAAAGTGTAGTGTGAATAAAAGAGTCCGTTAGAAATATGTCAGGAATCGTTATGATCATGCAAACATGATCTAACATTTTCAATCTCATATTAATATTTTAGTAATAAACTAGTCTTTGGAAAATAACTCCCTTTTACTCCTTCCCAGTTCTCATCTCCACAGGGGTAAAGAACAGTATTTTCACACCTAAGTAGGAGCTTCTGTGGACCTGAAAGAAAGAAAACTTGCCCCAGAATTAAAGATGCTGACTTTGTTTTCATTACCTGTAATTAAACTACATTTTAAAGTTTGAAGGACACTTTATAAGTTTAGGGTTAATATTTGTCATCTGAAAACTCAGAGTTGAATGAACTTCTAGCTATCTATATAGTTTTATTATACCCTTATTTTGCAATGTATAACGTGCACCCACATTTTTTGGCCCAAATTTTCAGGGAAAAATCTTTCATTTTAATTTTCTAATTCAATTATTTATTTATTTATATTTAGATACTTGGTTTTTTGTATTATAATGGAATTTTAGCATTTATTTTTGAACATATTATGGTACAAGAAATTTTATGTAGCAAATAATTACAAAACCCAAGAGCAGATCCAAGGTACTTCAGGTACTACCCATGTATAATGCACATACTTATTTTTCTGTCAAAAATTCCGGCAAAAAAGTACACATTGTATGTGGCAAAATACAGTAATTACTGATACAGAGAATAAATTCAAATCTCTAGAAAAAGAATTCTTCATAGGAGTCTAATGGTATCGTAGCTACAGATGAGCTTCAAGGGCCATAACCCCCTACAATTGTATGCACTGATATGTAGTCTTGTTGAATGTGTGTACTTTTAAGGAATTGTTTCTTGAAGGGTTTGTGAATTCAAAAATGACCAAGGGCCACTCCTCTGGTGGCATGCCAACCAAATAAATGGAGCTCTTAACTCTTCTTAGCTTTGTACCTTCTTTCCACATACTCTTCCTTTGAATAACTGTTTGCTATCTCTCTAGATTAGTCTATGATCATTTGACCGGCAGACTTGCCTCATGCATTCCTACTCAGCAAAAAAAAAAAAAAAAAGTTTTTATTCTCAGGTAACTGAACAGAAATGATCTGAAAATAACTTAGTTTCTTTATCCTTTGACAGGTTCAATCTGACAGGATCAGGGAACTGTGCCTTTCTGAACAGCACAGAGGTCAGCAGCACAGAATGTGGAAAAGATTTACACTGGATATGTAGCAAACCCTTCAAATAATGAGAAATCATATTTGTTTATAGACTTATTTCATGGAACTCAGGAAATTTGGGTCGATGGATGCTGCTCTCTGGTCAGACTTTTTCCATAAGGACTTTGTGAAAAACTTCATATTATTTTGGAATCCTCCTTCCAAACAGGACTGTGTAGAAAAGGAAGAGAAATTCCAGGAATATCCGCATTATCTGCATTGTGGAATAAATACCCTGATCATGAGCTGAAAACATCACAGACTGATGGATATTTACATCCAAAGAATGAAAAGAATGACTTTAAACCTTTGACTGCACTTTATACTTTATCAACTCAGAAATAATAAAATAGCTAGGTTTAGAGCCATTATTTATTGTTGGATGACTACCAACGATGAGTGTCCTTCATGCCTTTGCACTATTTGAAGGAGTTAGATGGCAGTGTTAAAAACCGAATGTAAACAAAGGAAATTTCAACTGGTAGCACAGACATTGCCTAATTGCATTTGTTAAACTCCGAGAACATCTGTTAGTGGACAAATGCTTATGAAACTAAGCTTTGTAATATTTCTCTCTTTTTGGAGAAGTTTTCCAGGTTACTTTGTCACTTTCCCCCCCAAAGAATGAGATGACCTTGTACTTAAGTCATCATTCTTTACCTTACTTCTTCAACGTCTTTTTCAATGGTAGGTAGTTCTTTGCTTTTAAAACCATCTACACCCTGTTTGACAAAGATAAAAGCAAAACTAAAGAACATTAGGATATTCATAAACTGATAAGTGCTGGAAAGTGTGCAATATATGGTGTCGCAAATTCCTATCAGAAAAAATCTGTATTGTTCAAACCCAAAATATCTGATTATAAACTTATGCCACTCCTAATCAATTCTGTCATTTGCAGTACTTCATGTGAAGTATTTTTAGTGCAATTAAGTGTTTGTTTGTCTTTTGTATTTGGTGCAGTTATAAGCTGATTTTGTGTATGTGAAAATAAAAATAGAATCAACAAAATGATTTCTAAGAAGTGTTTGCTCCTTTAACATGCACCGAAAATTGCCATTACTATATAGGTAAGGAAAAAATGCTATAACACTTAAAAAAGACTTTTCTATTGTAAAGCTTTAGCTTTATAACATGGTTTCTACTTTTTGAATTGTTTTCATATGCGTTTGTAAAAGGGCTGTATTCATTTTTTTACAATAGCAGGCAGTAAATATTCTATTTGACTTAAAAAGAATTTATGTCATTTAAAATATTTTTTCTTTCTTATTTTCTTCTGCTTTATTGTTTATCACACTCATACTAAAGAAGCACAGAGAAAGTAAGACACACCAAAATTCATTTTGTGAGAACCTGCTTATAAGCTCATTCTGTCTCCGATAACACAGTAATTGGTCCCCATAAGCAATGTACTGAAAGCATCCTGTTCCAAAATGCTATAGATATTTTAGTTATTTACATAAAATAATTCATTAGATAGAAATGAGATACTACATAATCTTGGTATATTTCATCCAGAAAAAAATCTATTACTTTCAAAATTGTTTTATGAATGTATTTTGTAATATACTTCTCTGAAAGTTGGAATGTGTGCTATACGTGTTATCTTTATGTTTTTAAGATTTTATTTATTTGTTTTTATTTTTTATTGGTTTTTTTTTTTTTTTTTTGCTGTTGTTGTTCAAGTACAGTTATCTCCACTTTCCCTCCACACTCCCCCAACCCCAGCCTCCACCGCCTTCCACCCCTGATCCCACCCCACCTTGGTTTTGTCCATGTGTCCTTTATAGATGTTCCTGAAAACCCTTCCACCTGTTCTCCCCATTATCCCCTCCCACTCCCTCACCTTTATATGTGATATCTTTAAACTGTTGTCATTAGTATGGCATATTGAAAAGAAAGGTGGATTCCTGCTGCTGCTTAGTGATAAATAATATATAAATTTTTTAATCTCAGTGTTCTTTAATTCTCACAGCAGTGAAATAAAACAAATGGCCTCCAATCTCTAACATACTATTATTAATAATATCAATATACTCCCCCTGAGTAATGTTAGGAAAAAAACTCTTATGATTTGTGTACTATTAAAATATCTAAGTAAAAAGTGTTGCTGTTTGGATCCAAAGCACAGAAGAAATATTGTCAGAGTTGCATCTCTACCACTCACTAATTGACTAGCTGTTTAAATTAGAATGAGTTAAAAACTTAGTTAAAAGTAGCTGGAACCTTAATTAGTTAATACATGAAAAAGAACTTAGAATAGTATCTGGATGCTGATAACTATTGTTATCTGTGTTTTATGTTGCTTTTTCAACATAATTTCAATTTCTTCCTCTGGGAAGGGGAGTAATTCCTCACCTGCTTATTTCAAATAATTTTAAGAACTGAATAAATTTAAAAGTATTTTTAAAATAATGAGATGCCATTAAAATGTTATACACTATAGTCAGTCTTCAATAGACTCAAAATTTTTATAATATGACTACAGAAATGATTTTTCTAATCTTGTTCTCAATTTTCATAAATTTGACTACGTTTTTACACATGGAGATGTATCATAACTAAAATTAAATTCCTAAACATATTTTGGACAAAATGTTGGAAAGTATATGACCATAGTGATTGTTGGTGATAATATAAGTTGATTTAGTTTAACCTTTGGAAAACAGTTTGAAAATACTCATCAAAAACCTTAAAAAGATTTATCCTCTTTTTTATGTGATAGCTTTTTAGGGGAGTATTTTTTAAAGGAATAATTTGAGATGTGCAAGACATAATCATAAATACTTTATCCAAAGGACTCTTTCTAATAATAGTAAGTCAGAAGCTACTTAATTGCTTAAAACTAAAGATTTAATTAAATACGATTCTACTACCCAATTAAATAATATGCCAATACTAAAAATAACATTGAAGATGAATGTTTATGTAAGTGCAAGAGTAACAAAACCTATTATTGCTGAGTCAGTTAAAGTAATATATACATTAAGATTTCAAGCCATTAAGAAGCATTATGTTGAGCTAAAAGATGCAGGCATAAAATAGCATCTGCTGTATGATGCCAATTATATTCCATTTATATGAAATTCAAGAACAGGCAACACCAAACAGTAGAAATCAGTGGACGCCTCTGTAAGTGGACTACAGGGAAGAAGTGTGAGAGGCATGAGGAGCCTTCTGGTGTGTATCTTATCAGAAGGGCTGCTTATAAGCATAAACATCTGTCAAAACTTACTGAACAGAATACTTAGACTCTAAATTTTATTTGATGTAAATAGACCTAAATAAAAAGTGACAGTATATCAAAAAGTATTAATTATGTGTTTTGTGTTTCTACATGCTAAAAGAGAAACTACAAAGGTAAACAAAATGGTTTACCCAGAGTAGTAAGAGTATAGATAATATTTATTTACTTCTTTATGTTTCTATGTAGTTTCAAAGTATTCTATAATAAATAGTTGTTTTACTCTTCATAAGAAAATCATTTATTTTAAACCCAATATAGGATAGTTAAAGGAAATAATTTCATGATTTGGAGTACAGCTTTACGTTCTATTAACTAATTACAAATAATTACTTTCTAGTACCTAATTACAAATTATTGCTTTCTAGTAACTGACAACAAGTTTGCTTCAAGAATCTCCCCTATAAATTATTTTTTGGCTCCGCCCCCTATAAATTATTTTTTGGCTCCGCCCCCAATCCATGTGGGCACCGACAAGCTGCAGTGTCACCTAGTGGCTGTATAAATTATTGCACTTTTTGTTTCGCCCTTTCTTAGAACAATTGTGATTTTTTTCTTGTAAACAGTATTATAGATAATGTAATCAGTTTTGTATTTAATTATAGAGATGTTGGTTCTATTTTTGCTCCACAGTAGTGATAAAATAAAAACAATCTGAATTTCAAATAGTAACAACTGTACTTTATTTTGGTTTGTTTTATTTTCCAGCTTTACTGAGGTATAATTGTTACCAAAAATCTACATATAATTGGTGTATACAATTTGGTGAATTTGAACATATGTGTTACTATCACCACAATCTCGGCAATACACAAACCCAACACCTCCAAACGTTTACTTTGTTCCTGTGTGTGTTTGCATATGTGTCGTGGTTAGAACACAACATGAAAACTAAACTGTAATTAATTCAGTAAAGTTGCAGTAGACAAAATCAATATACAAAAATCAGGTGCATTTCTATACAACAACAATGAACTATCTGGAAAAAAATTAAGAAAACAGCCCTCAATCAGTAGATTGAGCTTGGGCCTATGAACCAAAAGGTCACTGCTTTGATTCTCAGTCAGGGCACATGCCTGGGTTGTGGGCCAGGTCTCCAGTAGTAGGGATTGCATGAGAGACAACCATATATTGATGTTTCTCTCCTCCTCTTTCTCTTTCCCTTCCCTTCTCTCTAAAAATAAATAAATAAATAAACAAAATATTATAGAAAAAAGAAATTAAGAAAACAATCTCATTGACAATATGACGGAAAAAGAATAATATATTTAGAAATAAACCTATTTAATATGTGAATAACTTCTAATGCATTGAAAACTTTAAAACACTGATGAGAAAAATTAAAGCAGACATAAATCAATGGAAAGGTATTTTGTGTTCATGGATTGAAAAAATTAATATTGTTAAAATGTTCCTACTACCCAAAGTGATCTACAAATTCACTGCAATTCTTATCAAAATTCCTAAAAGATTTTTAAAAATACTCAAATTCATACAGAGTGACAAAGGCCCCAAATAGGCAAAGTTAACTTTTCTAATTTAAAATATGTTATTGATTATGCTATTACAGTTGTCCCATTTCACCTCTTCATTCCCCTCCACCCTGCACACCCTCTCCCACCCACATTGTCCCCCTTTAGTTCATGTCCATGTGTCATAAGTTCTTTAGCTTCTACATTTCCCACACTATTCTTGCCCTCCCCCTGTCTATTTTATACCAACCATCTATGCTACTTATTCTCCGAAACTTTCCCCCTCTCTCCTCCTCCCACTCCCCTGTTGCTAACCCTCCATATGATCTCCATTTCTGTGGTTCTGTTCCTGTTATAGTCGTTTGCTTTTGTTTTAGGTGTGCTTGTTAATAGCTGTGAGTTTGCTGTCTTTTCACTGTCATAGTTTTATCTTCTTTTTCTTAGATAAGTCCCTTTAACATTTCATATAATAAGGGCTTGGTGATGATGAACTCCTTTAACTTGACCTTATCTGAGAAGCACTTTATCTTCCCTTCCATTCTAAATGATAGCTTTTCTGGATAGAGCAATTTTGGATGTAGGTCCCTGCTTTTCAAGACTTCAAATACTTCTTTCCAGCCCCTTCTTTCCTGGAAGGTCTCTTTTGAGAAATCAGCTGACAGTCTGATGGGAACTCCTTTGTAGGTGACTGTCCCCTTATCCCTTGCTGCTTCTAGAATTCTCTCCTTCATTTTAATCTTGGCTAATGTAATTACGATGTGCCTTGGTGTGTTCCTCCTTGGGTCCAACTTCTTTAGGACTCTCTGAGCTTCCTGGACTTCCTGGAAGTCTATTTCCTTTGCCAGATTGGGGAAGTTCTCCTTGATTATTTGTTTAAAAAAGTTTTCCACTTGTTGCTCTTCTTCTTCCTCTTCTGGTACCCCTAAAATTTAGATATTGGGACGTTTAAAGATGTCCTGGAGGTTCCTAAGCCTCTCCTCATTTTTCTGAATTCTTGTTTCTTCCTTGTTTTCTGTTTGGTTGTTTCTTCCTTCCTTCTGGTCCACTCCATTGATTTGAGTCCCAGTTTTCCTCCCATCTCTATTGGTTCCCCATGCGTCTTCCTCATTTCACATATTGTAGCCTGCATTTTTTCATCTAATTTGTGAGCAAAATCAACCAATTCTGTGAGCATTCTGATAACTAGGGTTTTGAACTGTGCATCTGATAGGTTGGCTATCTCTTGGTCGCTTAGAGGAATTGGCTCTGGGGCTTTGATCTGTTTTCCTGTTTTGTTCTCTGGCTTGAGCCATTTTTGGTGGGGTTTTTTGTTGTTGTTGTTGTTGTTGCTGTTTTTGGTCTGGTCATGGCTATTACGTATTGAGGGCTGGAGCCTTAGGTGTTCCTCAGGGCGGGGCAGCCCAGTTGCTGGGTTGTGATGCTGTATGTGGGGGCGGGGCCCAAGAGGGAACAATGGCGTCTGCTTCACTCTCTCCTGGATTCCAGTCCCTTCTGCTGCTTCCCCTTCGCCTGGATTATCTCCGAGTGCGAATGTGGGACCCCCTGGTCAGCCAGCCGCCTTGCGTGGCCTCACCGGGTCTGCACAGTTGCCACCTTGTGCCCAGAGTCCGCCAGCCACCTGCATGCTTGGGAACCGCCAGCCACTGCGGCTTGTGTTCCCGGGTCCGCACATCCACTGTTTCCTGCTGCGACTCCACCCCTCTTACCGGTCTGTATGAATGGTTGTTGGACTTCTGTACAGTTTAATTTTCTATTAGCTCTGGTTGTTTTCTTGTTTCTAAATATTTGTTGTCCTTAATTTTGGTTGTGAGAGGAGGCACAGTGTGTCCGCCTACACCTCCATCTTGGCTGGAAGTTCGGATTTGGCAAAGTTATCTTAAGAAGAGCAAAGATGGAAGGTTCATACTTCCTGACTTTAAAATATATTACAAAGGTACAATAATCAAAACAATATGGTACTGAAATAAAAATAAAAATAGTTCCATGTAGACTAATGGAACTGAATAAAGAGCCAAGTAATAAACTTACACATATATGGTCAACTGATTTTTGACAAGGGTGTCAAGAATACACAATGCAAAAAGGATAGTCTTTTAAATGTTGGGAAAACTTGGATATAAACATCCAAAACAACGAAACTGGATCCTTATCAACTTCTGCTTTTTCTTAAACAAATACCTAGTTGTACTAACATCATTTCGCAAATTACCCTTTCTCCACCGTGCTACAGTCACTGTAGTCATAAATCTTATGGATTTTTGTTTATATAGTCACTTTCTAGATTCTTCATTCTGCTTTATTGATATATTTATCTATTATTCTGCCAAACTACATTATCTTAATTAGCATTCCTTTATAGTTAGTTTTTATTCTTAGTAGAGCACGTTTCTCCACTTTATTGTTCTTTATGTGTATCTTGATTATTCTTGACCATTTGTATTTCCATTTAAACTTTAGAATTGTCTTCATAATATTCACAAGAAACCTGCTTGAATTGAGATTCAGTAAATTGATAAACCAAGCTGGCAAAAGTAACATCTTTATTAAGTCTTTTAATCCCTGCTTGTGATTTAATCTCATTTTATTTCAGTCTTCTTGCTCTCTTTAATTTCTTTTATACTTTTATAGATCTGTTATATAAAACTCTTGTATATCTCTTTAAATTTATTCCTAGACATATTACAGCTGTGATGCCATTATAAATGAAATCTGTGCTAGGTCAAATGACCTCCTGCAAGATATCCACAGCATTGAAAATGTAAATATGTGATATTACCTGGAAAAAGAAATTTGCTGATGTAATTAATGTTATAGACATTCAGATAGAGAGATTATCCTGGATTGAATGTGTAGTCCCAAACTAATTACATAAGACCTTAAAACAATGAAATTTGTCCAACTATGGTTTGAGAGATATAATTGACATATTTTCAAGTGTACAACATGATTTGTGATATATATATATGAGAATGTATGTATACACATATATATGAAAATGACCAGTACAATGGCTAGTTGATATCCATCACCATAATAGTGACCATTTTGTTCATGTGATGAGAACTTTTAAGCAACTATCAAATATACAAGAGTATTATTAACTATAGTCACCATGATGTATATTACATCCCAATGACTTAGTTATTTTATAACTGGAAGTTTGTACATTTTGATATACAAAATGTTTGTATATACAAAAAGTTTGTACATTTTGATTACCTTCACCCATTCTTTCCACTCCCACACCACTTTGGGCAACCATCAGTCTGGGGTTTTTTTTGTTTTGTTTTTTTTTTGTATCCATGAGTTTGTTTTGGGGGGTGGTGGAGGGAGGTGGTAAAAAAGATTTCACATGTAAGTGAAATCATACAGTGTTTCTTTCTCTGTCTGACTTATTTCACTTAGAATAATAGTTTCCTCTTGGAGAAAACTAACTTGTATAAGAGACCTACAAATATTGAGAATAAGAAAATATGAGCAGTCTTTGCTTGAACATCCATAGTAATGCCCATTGGTTCCTGACATAGAGCTTCTCACTGCTTAGTTAGTACCTTACTCTTATGCATTACTAGGCATTCAAGGATCACTAGATATTTAGGTAAGTCTCTTAAAATGTGGAGACCAAAACAAACACAAATAACATGAAGTTCAGGCTAAAATTGATGGTAAAGGACAGAAAACAATGTAAATATTTTTAAAATTAATAATCATGGGAGTGAGAAATATAGAAAAACTGAATCACTTAAACAAAAAGAGTAAAATAAAAAACATTAAAGAACAAGAACAAACACTTGGAAATTAAAGTTTTAATAAAATAAATTAAGGTAAACTAATTATGTAAAATGAGTGGAGGAAAAACTTGAGGCGGTCTCCTAGCTAGTAGAATCTATATATTTAAAAATAGGAAAAAATATAATGATAGTAGAATATGAACTAAAGAGCACCAATACCTCACAACAGAAAGGCTAGAAAAAGACATTAGAATAAAAATAGGGAGAAAATTATAAAATAAATATGAAAGTTTTTTCAGATGTTAAGAATATGTTTTCTGTTTAAAATGCCCCACTGAATGCCAACAGAAAGTGTAAAAACAGACCTAAAAGACACGTCACTATGGAATTTCAGAATTGAAGAAATAAATCAAAGATTCTTCAAGTTTCCAGATAGAAAAGTTAGGCCCCAGACATAGGATCGGAAATTGGAATATTGTATGTTTAAATAAGTATTATATCATCTGACAGAAAGTGTCACTAAAATTAAGAGAAAATGTGATTACCAATTTTAACTTTTACATTCAGTCAAACTATATTTTAATTTCACAAGTATAATAAAAACCCACTTCAGACAAAATAATGAAAACTATAAACTGTTTCTCTCTCCTTCCCTCTCCCTCTCTCATATCATATCATTTAGACAAAAATCTCTCAGCCTTAATGTGAATATATGTCTGTACTTTGCTTAAACCTCAATTTTTATGTGAATTTCAAGTAAACGATCCCATGGTTTCTTGTAAGCTAAAATATTAGGTTCTATTTTGGATCATATTTCCTCTTTTTGTAACTGTATGGCACTAGTGAATTGCTGAACTTCCCTTTTCTCAGACTTCCCTCTACATGTGGTTCATTACTTAACACACTCTATTGTCTGTTTTGTGTCTTTAACATTTTAACACCGTTGACTTTAATATGTTATTGTGCTGTTGTTGTCTTATTTTCCTGTTTTGTACTTTCATGATGTTGGTGAAAAAGGGGACCTTTCCAAATTCTTTTTTTTTTTAATTTTTATTGTTCAAGTACAGTTGTCTCCATTTTCCCCCCACCATTCCCCCACCCCAACCATCCCCACCTCCCACCCTTGATCCTGCCCCCTTTTGTTTTGTCCATGTGTCCTTCAGAGATGTTCCTGAAAACCCTTCCCTCTTCCCCCCGCATTATCTCCTCCCACCTCCCCTCTGGTTTGTTCTTATGCTTAAGAACGTATACAATTTATTATTAAATAACCATTCATCTTTAAGCATTACTATTTATAGTCCCTCTTCCTAACACAAAATGCCTCTTTGTAAGAGAAGGTAATCAAGAGGATATGAGCACAGGTTAACAACCCTCAAGCTGGACCTGAGCATTTCAAGTCGCCTTACTCAGCTCCCTGTCCTTGGAATGTACACTCTGCCTACTGTTCCACAGCTGAAGCTGTCTCAACGACATAGTCTGAAAGAGTAAGCTGTTTTTGAGATTATCTGGACTGAATATATGACTGAACACATAACTGAACGCAGTTAACATCTCTACATAAATTTTTAAGGCTCTGGTGAGCATCTGCTTACGAAAATCTACTCATCTTGCAGTCTCCTGAGAAAAGCCTCATTAAGTACGTTCTTTTGCTTATTAAATTGCCACCTAGCAATCTGGAGTGGAAGACTTCTTTTTTCAGTCTCTCCTTGCCCACCATGTACAGGGACCAGTTTGCCCACTAACAATTGATGAGCCAGCTAAGAGACTAAAGAAATGAGCCTTGGGAAAAGAGGAGTCCTCAGGGGAAGTCCTCAGTTGGCCATCTATCTCTATGAGAGAAGGGGAAGCCATACGTTAGATGCTTGTGCACTGCCACTCATGTACAGGGACACCCCCAAAACGCCAGGTGCTTTAATGCACTTGTTTGAGGAACTGGGCAGAATATGCTGTGGCTAAGAAGGAAAAAGAATGACTGCACAGTGGTATGGCCTGCACTGTGGGCACCGATGATGCTCATCCACAAGCTGAAGCTCTAATTAGAAAGTTGGAAGAAGAGCTGAGGTTAGAAAAGGATGTGCAGTTGTCCACTGCTCTGTTACCTTCAAGGCTGGCAAACAAGTGGGAGAGCAGGGTAAGTTGAAGACCTTAGTGTGCCACTTTGCACAGCCAAGAAAGTGCAGACTGCCATGAATTGAGGTCCAAGAGCTTGTGACCAAGACTGATTGAGATGCTAAGAGGTGAAATCCCTGAGAAAGAGAGGAAAGAGAACAGGATGTGGTGATTGAGGGATGAAACACCCAATGCCCTTCAACCCCTAATACGAAGGAAAGCAAAAGGATAACAACAGCAACAACACCTCCAGACAGTGGGGCAGCCCCTAATTTAGGAAATATTTGTGATGAGAAAATATACTTCCGCTTGGCTCATTGTTGTAGCTGCCAAGTTCCAGCAAAAGTCCAGGGCAAGTGTATGGGGGTTGGATGTGTGATAGCATTTCTTTGCCCTGTCAGGAAAAAGGGAAAATGGGCCACATCACCACACACCCTGCTTGGTGCTGTGGGGCGGGAGATTTAGGGTACTCACTCCCTTATGGATTAAATTATTCTAGCTCGCATAAAGGTCTGGTCCACTGAGAGGATTCCCCACGGGCACATGGAACCCTGGCACTCTATAAAGGAGGAACAACAAATCTTTAGGCAGCTGGGGATGAGAAAAGCCATTTATGCCCCTGTCCCTTAAGGCCCTGATGAGGCCACAGTCACTGTAGGAAGGAAAGCCAAAATACTCCAGTCTGCCCCCAGTACCTGATATAGGACAAGGATGTCCTTGTTGAGCCCAGTTGTGGGACAAGATATTTACATTGTTGGGCAATCCATTGCTGAACTGGGAGAAACGGAAAAATCCTGGGAAAAGGCATGGGCTGTGGGAAAGACCCAAGATAGAGAGGGAGCTCAGAAAGCCTAAAGGCTATTCCTGTGAATGTAACCCAGAAATAAGCGTGGTTCTTGCTGAGTGTATCCCACCTGAACAGATAGATTGACAACTCAGCTCTGTGTTGGTCAGTGGAAAGTCATAATAAAATCTGAACAGTTCAGACCTGCTGCATCTGCCCTACCATCCCTATTGCTTTGCCTGCTCCTGCAGAAGCCTCAGGGATACCGTCTCTAATAAAATCCCTCTTTCTGCTTGTCCCTCCCAAATTGCTATTCCACTGGAAGGTCACAGAGTTTCTGCCAGAGCATATATCTGAACTGAAAGAGGAAGCATTTATAGAAGAAAGTTATGCAATATCACTAAAGTATTCCAAATTTCGGCAGAAAAGTAGCGGAAGAACAAGAAACTACTGCAGGGATAATATTTGTCTTTTATATCATGCAAGTGTTCAAAAACCTATTACCTTGATTGATAAGACTGAACACATTGCTCATGTCTTTTATTCATACAGGAAATCGACCACATCTGGGGGAGAAGAAGGAACTCATCCATCTGAATCTACTTAACAGAAGTTTGTTTGCAGAAATATAAAACTGCCTTCAGCAGAGCAGTCTCCCCCTTTTTAATATAAGCCATGTCTGGAGATATAGTCTATGCCGATCTCCAAAATGTTAGGGCGTCACCTTTAGAGCATTCATCTCCAGTTCCGAGACCTGGTAAGTTGAATTTAGGACTGTTTTTAAAATTAATATTTTACTTTTAATCTCCTTTATTCCTGTCCTGTGTCTATGTTTGTCTTACTGGAAATAGGAGACTGGGTTAAAAGTAAAATCTATTGAGTGTAAGATTTAATGAAACAAACTGTTCATAATGTAAATTGTAACTTTAATTTTAATATGGAGAACTTTGCTTTGGTTTTCACAGCCTCTCTCTTTATATTCCTTGTGGTGAACATTTATGCTCAGACAGTGGCAGCTGCACTCATAACCCTTTTCTCTCCAACGTCACTCACCCCCCACTCAAATCTGACCTTTGAACACACCATGGTAAATTCATTTACACTGAGGAAAATGTCTCCTGCAACTATTCACATTTTTATTTACCCTTTTAGAATTTGCATGTTGATAGGATAAAATATGAAGCTAAATTCAAGAGACACGAAATGTTAATATTTTATTTCATAGAGTTTAGAATCAATGACTATTTGAGTATTAGAATATTTTTGAAATATGAAGAGATAAGCATATAGCTCAAAATAGTGATTTTCAACCTTTTTCATCTCATGGCACACATAAACTAATTACTAACCTTCTGCAGCACACCAAAAATATATATTTTTGCCAACATGACAAAAAAAAAAGGTATAATTTTGATTCATTGACACCAGGTGGCTGTTGCTGTGTCGGCTGCTGTCATCGTTTTTCTGATTTGACAATCTAAGGGAGAAGAGGCCAGTGCCCCTGACTAAACAGTCAGTTAATGTATGTTTTAAAAATTCTTACAGCACACGGTTGAAATGGCTGGCTAAAGATAACATTATATCTTCATCACAAACCCCCTCAAAAATGATAGATTTTCAAATCCAGTGTATATTTATTCTCTGAAGCATTAGGGAAATTTCCATGTTGAATTTATATTCTCTCCTAGAGTAAGAATTTTTTTATATTATAAGATTTATATAAAATGTTGAAATATTTTAAGTTCTTTTCATTGTGCTTCCCCTGGTGAAAGGAATCTGTTTTGCTTTTGTTTGTATTTCCAAAGAATGCATCTTTAATTTTACATTCTTGGGCCCACAGTTGTCAAGTGAATTCGATGTGCGTTTCTTTGGCAGCAGAAGCTCGCGGTTTCCTGGTTTTGAGCGTTGCCTCTCTAACCTGCCCAACAGCAGCGTATTGGCTTTCCTTTCTCCCTAGACTAGGTGTTTTCATTTTCTATGAGATGATGGAATTTAGTTTGAAAAATGACATGAACTAGAATTGCATTCCTATTCTTGCAACCCTAGAGCAATCTCACACAGTGAGTCCACTTTTCTAGAGGTTATTTCACTCAGTTCAATCAACAAAACCAGCATTTTCGATTCTTCATTCTAAGGTTTAATCTCCTTTCTGTTTAGGGATAGGCTTTTACTTCATTCCTGATTTAGAAATTTGGGGACAATATCTTTAATGCTATCTAGTCCAATCTTCTAACATTAAACATGAGAGAATATGAAAATTAAACTACTTACCTATGATCATGCTTATGACCAGAAGGCAAATATCTTTCACTGTTGGATACATGCAACTTTTGTTCTCATTGTCATATCATTAGATGGGGAAAGAATTATTTGAAATATCATATTTTCATGTCCTACAAAGCCCTATACAATTGTCCCAGGTGTTCCTCTTCTAACTTCTTACATTTCACTTACTTTGCTCTGGCTGTTTTGACCCTTAAAATGACCATATTTGATTAGGGAAATGTTGAAACCATCTCCCTAATCTCTTAACCTTCATATTCCCAACATCTCACACAGCACTAGGTACATAGAAAGCAATCAAAAGATGCTTGTTAAGTGAATGAATGTATAAATGGATACGTAAATCGATGAAACTCATTAGATACTCAATAAGTATTATAGGTTCACTGGTTCTCCAAGACAGAAAACCAAAAGGGTCACGATAAAAATTAGCAGAATATCAGTGAAAAAGAAAGAAAATATCAATGAGGAATATCAGGGAATATTGTAATGAGAATTTTCAGAGTAAGATTCAGACATTCATGTTTTTCTTGAATCTTACCTCAGAGGTCTAAAAATGACCTAATATCTCTTATGTCAGTCCTTTCGTAAAATCCAAAGTTTTATTGTGTAAGTGTTGAGGTCTATAATCTCAGTTCTTTGTATCAGAAATACATGTAGAAATAACACCTCACTTTTCTTGTGTTTGCTATGACTGGCACAATTTGCATTGTTTTGCCTGGTAAATGAACGTACATGGACTTTTTATGTTCTAAAAATTAATGTATTCTTACTGAAAATGTTTTACTTAGTAATAATGGTGTATTGAACACAGAACCGAGCACTCTACAATAATATTCCACTATAGAAGCATTCAGGTTAATCAGCCTTGACACTTGATTTTGTAATTGGCTATATTTTAAGATCACTTATTTTAGTACTATCTCAGAGTATTGTATGTATATGTGTATTAATATCACCTATCTAGTAGGATTGATATATTGTAATTATTATGGATTAGAGATTTGGATGTATTGGCCCTCTTTTCACAAACTAAAAAAACAATTATGGAGTATGTGTGTGTGTAGAAAGAAGCTGGGCCCATCTATTTCAAAGTAACTCAGGAGAAAGATAACTGACAAAGTTTATTCAGCCCTTTCCTACCTATCACCACCTAAGGAATTTCTACAGAGCTTACTAGTGAAATCTGTCCAATTTTATAGATTCTCACCATCATGGAATTCTTCTGAAAGTTGGAGGTACAATGATCATCGTCCTCCTTGTAATAATAATTATGCTCAGCATTTTTGGTAAGTAATTGACAATACTATTCATTTGTCCCTAAGGTATTATTCTCTAGTGACCTGTTGTAATTGTGTTTGTTGTTTGAGAGATTCATAAACAGTAAAGTAAACTTCACAAAAAGTGTGAATTTGAAACACAATTACATTTAGAGATGTGCCACAGAACTTCAGCATGTGATATAATATATATATTTATTTCACTGATAAAGAAGATGTCAAGATTACATTTATGTGTATTTAATAAACATGATCACACAATTAATTCCCCAATGCTCTTTGATAGTGGGCTATGCACAACCTTTTTTAAAACCACATGCAGAAAAAAGCAAATTAAATTAGAAAGTATATTTATGTGTAAGTTTATTCATATTAACTACTGTTGAGCATTATCAATCATATCTATAGGTGAGAAATTGGTTTCAAATTCATCGATTCAAAAAGCTTTTAAAAATATTGAATTTATTGGGGTGGCATTGGTTAATGCAATTATAGAGATTTCAAGTATGCAATTCTATAATACATCTTCTGTTTATTATATTGTGTGTTCACCACCCAAAGTTAAGTTTCCATTTATGCTCCCTTACCCTCTCTTACTTCCCCTCACCCCCTTGTATTCTGGTAATCACCATACTGTTGTCTGTGGTTTTGAGATTTTTTTCTTAACCCCCTCACCTTTTTCCCTCAGCTCCCCAAACCCCTCTCTGCTAACAGCTGTCACTCTGTTTTCTATATCTATGAGTCTGTTTCTACTTCATTTGTAAGTTTATTTTGTTCATTAGATCCCACATATAAGTGAAACCATACAGTATCTATTTTTCTCTGACTGGCTTATTTAACCTAATATAATGTTCTCCAGGTCCATCCATGCTGTCGCAAAGGTAAGATTTCCTTCTTCTTCATGGCTGAGTAGTGTTCCATTGTGTAAATGCACCACAGCTTTTTATCCACTCCTCTGGTGATAGGTACTTGGGCTGCTTCCAAATCTTGGTTATTATAAGTAACACTGCAATGAACATAGGATACATATATTCTTCCAAATTAGTGATTCAAGTTTCTTCAGATATATTCCCAGAAGTGGAGCCTCTGGGTCATAAGGCAGTTTCATTATTAATTTTTTGAGTAAATTCCATACTTCTTTCCACAGTGTCCACACCAATCTGCATTCCTACAAACAGAGCGCAAGGGATCCCTTTTCTCCGCATCCTCACCAACACTTACCTATTGATGTCTTTTTTTTTTTTTTTATTTTTTAAATCAGTGTTTTTTAAATTGTTGATCTTGTACAGTTTTCTGTCTTTTACTCCCCCCTCCAGCCCACCACCCCAGCCCTCCCCACTTCCCTCCCATTTCCACCCCCCATAGTTTTTATCCATGTGTCCTTTATACTTGTTGCTCTAAACCATTCCCTTTTTCCCCTGAAATTCCCTCCCCTCTCCCCTCTGGTCACTGTCAGACTGTTCTCAAATTCAGTGTCTTTGGTTATATTATGTTTGTCTTGAAGATAGCCATTCTGACAAGTGTGAGATGATAAGTTATTGTAGTTTTAATTTGTATTTCTCTGACAATCAGTGATGTTTAGCATCTTTTTATATCTTTGACCATCTGTATGAACTCTATGGAGAATTGTTTATTCATGTCCTTTGCTCCCTTTTTAACTGGATTGTTTGTGTTTTGTGTGTGTGTTGAGTTGTATTAAGTTCTTTATAAATTTTGGATTTTAACCCCTTATCAGATGTATCATTAGAGAATACGTTCTCCCATTCAGTAAGCTGTCTTTTCATGGCTTCTTTTGCTGTACAAAGAATTTGCAGTTTGATGTAGTATTATTTTTTAAGCATAAGTTTTTGATGTAATATTATTTATTTATTCTTTTGTTTCCCTTACCCAAGGAGGCATATAAGAAAAAAATATTGTTACAAGAAATATCTGAGATTTTACTGCCTATGTTTTATTCTAGAATTTGGGAGGGGACGTTTGTTTTGGTTTTGGTTTTGGTTTGGAGTCTAACATTTAACTCTTTAGTTCATTTTAAGTTTATTCTTGTGGATGGTGTAAGAAGGTGATCTAGTGTCTTTTTTTTTCTTTTTCTTTTTGCATGCATAGGACCAATTTTCCCTTTCAGAGTAGAACTTTCATTTGTTGGGAAGTTTGGGGTTTTTTGTTACTAAAATAATTATTTATACTGTATGTATTCAGATTTTCTGATTTTTCCTGATTTAGTTTTAGAGGATTGCCTGTTTCTAGGAATTTACCCATTTGATCAGATTGTCCAATTTGTTGGCACACCATTGTTTGTAATATTTTCTTACAATTCCTTGTTTTCCTTTGGTGTCATTTGTTACTTCTCTTCCATTTCTGATTTTTTTTTTAATTTGAGTTCTCTCCCTTTTTTTTTCTTGCTGAATTTGTTTAAAGGTTTATCAATCTTGTTTATCTTTTCAAAGAACTACCTCTTGGTTTCATTAATCTTTTATGTTCTTAAACTCTATGTTCTTTATTTTTGCTTTGAATTTTTATTATTCCATTACTTCTACTCACATTGGGCTTTCTTTGTTGTTCTTTTTCTAGTTTCTTTAAGTGTAATGTTAGATGTTTACTTGAAATTGTCCTCATTTTTTGAGACAGGCCTATAATGCCATGAATTTCCCTTTCAGGACAGCTTTTGCAGTGTTGCATAGATTTGGGGTTGTTCTGTCCTCATTTTCATTTGTGTCAAGGCATCTTTTTATTTCTTTCTTGATTTCATTATTAACCCATTCATTGTTTAGTAACACGTGATTTAGCCTACATGTTTGTGTGTGTTTTTTAGGATTTTTCTTGTTATTTCTTGTAGTTTCATATCATTATTGTGAGAGAAGATGCCTGATATAATTCCAATTATACGTGGCTACCTTTGCTGGGCTTAGGTGTGTGCGGGAAGTACCAAGCTGCACACCAAGGCCAGTTTGTACCATCCCTAGGCCTGGGAGGCAGGTCAGCAAAAGTCCCAAAGCACTCCAAGATCTTATTCTGCCTGCCTCCACCTGCTGGCTCCCTTTTAGGCCCAGACACTGAAAGAGCCTCTGGTGGTACTCAAATTGCATAAGGTGTGTTCTCAGTGAGTCTCCAGGTAGGAGCAAGTGGTGTTCATCAGACTGACTTCAAATTCAGTGCTGGTGCTGGGCCTGAGGGCACTCAGCAAATGTCACATAATATAACAAATCTAGCTACCGTGCACTGGGGGCCCGCAGACCTTGTGATGGGGCAGGGGTTCAGGGATTCTTCAGAGGGAGGCCTGCAGAGTTTATCAGGCCCCAAAAGACCAAGATTTGGCCGCACAAAGTGATAGCTCTGCACCAGTTGGGTGTGCAAGGGAAAAGTAGTCCCTGTCCTAGAGCCACATGACTCAGTCTGTCCACCATTCTGCTATGAGGCCTAGCTCACCAGGTGTTGTCACTGTGACTTGGAAGGATTGTGCTAGTGGATCTCCTGAGAGGGGGCAGTGCTGCTCAAGTTATTGGAAGGTGGGTGAATTTGTCCCTGCCCCAGAGCCACATGACTCAGATCATCCTGGATTCTGCCCAGACTTTGGCAGGGTGGGGCCACCAGGAGTCAAGAGGGTGAAGCCACCAGGAGCCAGGAAGGTGAGGCTAGTGGATCCTTTGTGAGGGAAGAGGCACCAGTCAGGTTATTGTGAAAGTGGGAGGTAATGGTCCCTGCCCAAAGCCACACCAACCAGTCACTGACACCACTTACGTTTGCTCAGACCTCTATACCCCAGCCAAGGCAGCTGACTCTCCAGCAGGGTGTAAGCTCTGCAAGGTGAGGCAATAGGGAGACAAAAAAGTATGGTTATTGCATCCCTTCAGGCTGATGCCGTAAAGAGGGAAATGCTCCACCCAAAAAAGTTGGCTTCTGTGGAATGAGAGAGGCAATCATCACAGCATTCCTGGCGGCTGTTCCCTCAGCAATCTCTCCAGAACCACACACCCCAGTCTCTCTTCATACAACTCTAGTCCACTCCACATCCCCTTCACCAGAGCCCAGGGTGAGTGGTTGTGAATGAGATTGTGTGCATAAGCCCTTTAAGAGTGTAACTATGTCTCCAGCAGACTCCTATCATTTCCTGGAAAACAAAATTCTCACTGATTTTTACAACCAGATGTTATGTGGGTACCTCTTCCTGGCTGTAGTGCTCTCAGTTGTGTAGCTTTGAATGGGGTTGAGACTTCAACTTCTCAGAGGAAACTTTGCAGCTGAGATATACCCCTCTTGAGTCTCAGCTGGTGCTTACAAAATGGAGCCATCCTTTTCATGTCTCCACCATTCCTACCATTGTAGATGTGTCTTCTTCTGTAAATCTGTGGCTATAAGACTTCTGATCATCAGGTTTTCAGTTGGTTATTCAGCTTGGTTGTTCTACATTTCAGTTGTGATTCCAGTTTGGCCCTGAGAGGAGGGGAGTGTAACATCCGCATACTCCACTGCAAGCTTGGATCCTCTCCCACTTAACTTCTAATCATTTAGCTTACTATGTAATTTCCCCATAAATGAAAATTTCATTGGCACTACAACTCAATGGTTTTGTGCTTTGTATTTAATTAGGAAAATTTGTTTTTCTTTCATTAGTTTTCCAGTACAAATCTGCAAAACATACTGATGTGGATAATGAATCAAAAGAGGCATACTGTGATGGAAAAAATAAATCTGGAACAATCACCTCAATAGGTAACATTATTTTACATGGCTTCATTCCTGAGTAACCAAGCATGAACTGTAGTACCAGTTTTACCTGAGTATATCTGCACAGGGAGATTCTACCCCTGCAAAGGGGTGGTTTAAATCATTGCTTTTCACAGGCCCATTACAGTCCATGACAAAAATGTTCCAAGATCCAAGGCAAATGAAAAAATGAGTTTAAATAATGAGTTTTAAATGAATGCAAAAGTATTTCACTGAAATAATTGCATTTTATTCTTTTTTAATTCCTGTTGGAACATACATAGATACAAATGTGTTCAAAATATTTTCATTCTTCAAATTTATGATCATACCAAGGGGTTTTTTGTCAACTTCCTAATGTTATTACATGAAAAACAAATTGCAGTTGATAATCTTATATTTGGTCTTTCTCTCGCTCTCTTATATGAATGTATTTTCATAATTTTATGAAAATAATTGTTTGACCTTTTCATTTCCTTTTTCCAGTCATTTCCCTTATACTTTTTTAAGTCCTGCAATTTAAGTTTTAATTCAGTATTAAAACACCATATATCTTTCTTCTTTTGAGCATCCAGATATAGTCTTATTAGAAAGACTTACCAGTCCACGTTATAGAGTCCATTCAGATTCTGGGAATTCATTAAAACTTTCCAATGGATTTTGAGGTTTCCAAGCCCCCTCAAACAAATTCTAAACACTATCTGATACAACATCCATACTAGTTAAGAGTGTTTTAACTAGTATAACTATGAAAACAAATATTTGGAACATTATCACCAAAGTAACGTACTTTATTGAACTCTTAGTGCCTATAATACAAATGGCACTAGTGGCCATCAAAAGACTCTAGCTTTAAATTCTGTAAAACCCATTTTCTAATCCTCATTCTGTTGTTATAGATGTACGTCACCTCTCCTAGGCTTCTAATTGCAATTCAACAGGAAAGGATACCAACCCTCAATTTGTTCGATCTTAATTAAATAATAAAATCAACTTAAAGTGAAACAGTGGATCTGTTCAGCCATGACTCTTAATTCTTTGTCTACCTTCTCTCTGTGTTCTTTCTAGGACATATACTAGATTTGCAATAATAGACCTTTGTTTTCTACCCTCCATTTCTCTTTAATCTGTAGTTTGTCCTCATTGTTGTGAATTCTTGGCAATGTTTTCAGATACATTTGTAGTTCACAAATTCTCTCTTCCTATTTCTAAGCTGCTGACTCTTTCATTAAGTCTAGTTTCAATGACTAGTTTTTAAACCTAAAGATTTATTTTCAAATCTGTTTGTTAACTTCCCCCCTCTCCTACCAACCATTCGATGGCTTTTAATGAAAGGTTTTTAAATGCAGAGATTGAAGATTAGAATTTAGGGTTCAAGGATAAAGCTGTTTGGTTAGTTCTTGTGCAAGCTTCCATTGTTTTCCTTAATATGATTAATTTAGTTCCTGATGTCATCTTGTCTGGTGGCTTCATCACTGGGGTCAGGTGATCTAACTGGGTTGAAGAAACAAGTACTACAAGATATCTCATGACTATGTTACCAGTTTATAGTCCATGTGCCTGACACTTTGAAAGGCCAAAACAAATGTAACCATTATTACTTATGATACATATGATTATCAAATATCTAAAGTCCTTAGTGACCAAATTTGCTGTTTATACTTCCTGCTAATATGTTCCCTGTTTCCAAAGTATTCATTTTTTTAAAAAAGCTTTGATTAATCTCAGTTGTTGGATTTCTAAGAGAAAAATTAAAGATAGTTTTTTGCAAAGATTATTTGCATTTTCCTCTGCAAGGAGACAATGGGGAGCTAATGATTTGCATGCCTTATGGCCCATGCGCAGACCCTAGACTAATGAAAGAGTCCCATAAACTCACTGCATCACCTTTCAGTAAGTGCAGGTCTTGTCTTACAATCCTAGTACTGATATAAGGCCTGAACTTGGAGGGAACCTTGCCTTTTGAATTCATTTACACAGTCATTGTTCCCCATTTCACTTCTAGATAAATGGTTCTTTTTAACAATTTTTCTTATTTCTCCCAAGCTAAGCAACATTTTTCATCTAATTTATTTAGGTTCTAATTATCTTGCAATAAAAGTATCTTCATAGAAGAGTTTTTCTAATACGGTGCCCTAACACATTTGCATGCCTTAAGGTTTTTGAGCCACAAAAAATCCCAGTGGTTAATTGGTAGACTATCAACAGATTATTATTTATCAATCTGTATACTTTAGAAATATATTTTATATTCTATTAAACAAAAGTGGTTGAAAAGCACAGCTTCAAATTATCTAGTCAAAGTATGTAATATCAGAAATATAGAAGCCATTTTCTTTTTTTGCTTTATTTTCACTCTCGTCTGGTTCTAAGACTTTAATTTTATCTATGTTAGATATTTTTATATTGGCCTGCGAATCTTTGAGATTCTGTATATTTTTACAACTATTTTTGTCTGTTTTTTATATTAGATAATTTTAAGTTTACTTAAAACCAGATTTTTTTGGTGAATTCTTTACTTTTAAGCCTGCCCAATGAGGTTTTTATTCCAAAATAGTCAATTGCAGCTTTAATTGATTTCAAGTAAAACATGTTTACCTTTATTTATGAGGTATATAACACAGTTGAAAGTTAGATTTGTGTCAAACATTAGGGCTTACTAGGGAAATGTAGGCTTCTGCACAAATGTTGCTTCCCCAGTTCGTCTTGTTGCCACTGCTAGTTCATTCATACTCCTCAAAGTGTACCCAAAGCAATTCTCCAAAAATGTAATTATGTCCACACATCCCTGCCAACAGAAATATCTGTGCTTGAAATTAATCAGCAAGCCACCATTTCCTGTGGGAGAAAGACCAGGGTCCCCAGACCTGGCCCCCACTCTCGTCCTTTAGCTTCTTTTGCAGCTCCTCTCACCCCACGTGCCCATGCCTGCCTTGCCTGAATATGCCAGGGTGCTTCTAGAGCTTCCTCTTTGCTGGTGCTCTCCACTTGCCCTTTCTTCACTTGGCTCGGTTTTTATATCATATATTATATTTCTCTTTTTTTATTGCTGTTCAATTCCAGTTGTCCCCATTTCCCCCCACTACTCTCCGCCACCCTCCCCACCCCCACCTCCCACATGTAGTCCTCTGCCCCATTGTCTTTGTCCATGGGTCCCTCGATTCTAAATTTTATTGAGTTTTTTATAATCTATATTTCTTAGCTGAAGTATCCTATCTTTTGATTCATGGAAAACACATTCTTTTCACATCCTTGGGCGTGAGCGTGGTTATCACAGCTGCTTTCAAATACTTGTCTGATAATTGTAACTTCTGTATCATTTTCCCACCAGACTGCATTAATTCCCTCTCTTTTAGAATTGGCCGTATTATCCTGTTTTTTTCTTATGGCATATGTTTTAAGAGAGTACTCTTACATTGTTAAATTTATGCTAAAAATCTATGGATTCTGATATATTTCTCCAAGAGAGTTGACTTTTCTTATTTAGCAGATACATGTGGTTGGACTCAAATTTAAATTTCTATCTTTTAGGCAGCAGCTGAAATCTCAATTTAGTTCTTTTATCCTTAGCAGTAACCTAGTTTTCACATTCAGGGACTTAGAAAAAGTTTACATAGAGAAGGTGGTGCACACCCCTTATGTTTTCTCTTTTATGGGATTCACTTATCATTTTCAGTATCTGTGGTTGCCCCAAACTGTGTTCTTTGGTTATCCAGGTTAGAAACAATTCAGATTAACTGTTGAAATTTTACTCATTCCACACGGTACCAATGTTAATAGCTCTAGGCTAAAAGTTGTGAAAATGAGAAACTTTTACCATTCTATACCTTTCTCTTTTTTTATTGTTGTCCAACTAGAGTTGTCCTCATTTCCCCCCATTACTCTCCCCTGCCCTCCCCCGACATTCAATCCTCCCTCCCATTGATTTCACCCATGGGTCCTTGCCATACCTTTCAAGTGTCAGCTCCCTTCCAAAATCTGCCTACTTTTTTCACTCTTCAATGGCTTTAAATCATTGTGTGTTTGTCTGTATGTGTGAGTTTTCAAAGACTATTTTATTTATTTGACAGGACTATAAATTATTGGTATATTTCAGTTGCTTTTGTATTGTCATCTAAGCCTACTGGCAAATGTTATAAATTAGAAATATCTGTTAACTATCAGTGCATTTTTGGATGTCAAGACCCTTTTGTGTACAGAAGGATCAATCTAAGTTTTAGGGGTGACCTATTTTTCTCAAGAAAAAGTATTTCGGTGTGATACATAGCTCCCAAAATATCTGGTCCATGGGTGGACCACTAATTAAAATCCCTAATTTCTAATTTTTCTGTAAAATTTTACCACCCTGTGGCTTGGAGGTGATGTTTATTGTCCTATCCTAGTGTCTGGTGTATTGTTTAGCTGGTAGAAAACATGATTTATTTCTAAGAGAATAAATTAAATGAGTAAATAAATAATGAATGAATGAATATACACATGGTTGCAAGCCTGTTAATTTTTATTTTTTCCAAATTCACCCTGAGAAAAGCACATACTTTTGTCAAAAAAAAAAGCTTGAACCATTATTTAACAAATTTTAGAGGCTTTAATCATGTAATATTGTAATCAATACTAAATTACCGATAAAATTGCAAGTTAGTATGATCATACAATGTTAGGGATATAGTCCCAAGTTTCTTCTAATCACTTATCCTTTTTTTCTCCCAGTTTCTTCCAACTCTTCTACTGCTCATAAACCATGCCCCAACAGAGACTGGAAGCTACATGGGGGGAAATGTTACTGGGTTGCTACCCATAAGAAACCTTGGATTGAAAGTAGAAATGACTGTGCCATGAAAAATTCACAGCTCATGGTGATTCGAGACTTCGTTGATATGGTGAGATACAGAACTTAGAGATTATAGCATCCGTCTCAATCACAATGTATTCCTTGTGCTATAAATTTGAAAGTTTCTATATTTTTTTACTCTTCATTGCTATTCACTACAAAATATTGGTTGAATGAATCACTGACTTCTATGATTAATTTAGGCCTCTTTTTGGAAAGAATAGAAAGAATTCATTTAGTATTATATAACGAAATCACCCCATGCTTATCAGATCCCACCTTAAAATGTAAGATAAAATATCCCACCTCCCATGTCTGTTGCAGTGCTCACAAAGGTTGTTAGAATTAAGGATGATATCAGGAGAAAGGAAATACAGCACAGTCCTTCACATTAAGACTCTGTTCTTCTTTGAGGAGAACTAATATTTTTCTAACCCTGGCTTCATTTAAATTGAAATTTTGCTACATGAGATTGGACACTAAATCTTCTACTTAGTAAGACCAATATAGGTGTTCACTGGCAAACATGAAATAAGGATTCTCAGCATGAGTATTAGTAGCTGGAATCGCAACTATGACAAAGACTGTTTCTGAAAACCCAATGAATGCTTTATAATCCTAGCACAGCAACAGCCTGTTGTGTGATTTACAACAGGGCAGCTGTGGAAACATCTGGGAGTGGAAATCTATAAGAACAACAAAAATAGAAATAAGCTATCTTCATGGTAACCAGTATAACCCCAAATACCAAACTGTAAGACTCTTTGTCAGGTGCAGTTCAAGCTGGTTCGCGTATGAACCAAATAAGGACGGATTAAGAACTGAAAGAAAATTTTTTCTTGTCCTAGAGGCCAATTTTAAAACAAGAAAGGAGAAAAAGGCTCTGTAATGAACTAACAGTAAATTATTGCATGGAGAAACTATGCAATTTACTAAGACTTTACTAAGAACCTCATCTATTTGCTGCTCACAGTCAAAAGGAAGAATACTGAAAAGCAGAAAAGACATGTCTCCTGGTCAATCAGCAAACCAGATTTTGGAGAACAGGAGACTGAAACAGTATGTTCTAATGGAAACTTTTTTTTTCCAGTGCAGGTTACACCTCTTCACAATATTCATTAGCAAATGAATGGGTTAGATGTAATTGTTCCCTTTCAAGTATAAATGAAAGTCCAATAGGAGTCAGCATAGGACTTATGCATAGATATTTCCATCCCAAATCTCTCTGAAAATGGACAAGTAAAAGTCAGATAAAATATATATTACAGAAGAATAACTATTCCAACAAACAAAATAATTTTCAGGCAAATACTTCTCTAGCTTTCAAATAATTTAAAGGTAAAATGACCCCCCAAATTATTATTAGTCCATCTAGAATACCCATGTGTTATTAATGAAAGAAGGAAATGATGAATGAAAGAATATGGCCGCACCCTTTAATGTCTAAATTAGAATTTCAGTATTACATTTCTTTCCATTACTCAGAAATAAGGTTAGTCACATTGTCACACTGAGCCGAAAAGGAAGCTAGGAAATATAGTCCTTGTTATGTTTGGTCATCTACTTTGGCTCAGGGTTTATATTACTCTAGAAATAAGAGATATTTAAAAAACTATAAACAATATGTACAACATTAGGTCAGATACTGCTTTCTTTAATTTTTTCTGTGTATCCTCTTGCTTCTATACATATTTCATACCTATTTTTAATAGTACTCACTAGCATTTATGTAATGAGCATTCATTATGTGCCAGGCAGTGTTTGATAATATTATACAATAAAACATATAATAGTTCTTTGAGATAGTGACTATTACAATCTGTGTTTTAGAGATTGGGAAAAACAGAAGTAAAAAGATTTAATAACTGTGCTAAGACGCACCACAGTAGATAGGAGAGCTAGGACTCAAACTAAGCAGTCCGACTGCAGAGCCTTAGGGTCTGCTACTACTGTATGTAATTTTGCTTGAGCAGTCATCGCATTGCATTGCAGTAGTTTGTCCTTCTATGATGATCCTAAGAAAACGCGAAGTGTCTTACTCATCTGCTCATTCCCAGCTTCTAATACAACTCCAAGCACATATAAAGTGCACTTGAGATGTCTTTCTTATATCAATAAGAATTAGTCAGTTGTTTCATAAAACATTTCCTATTCCCTTTAGAGTTTCCTATGGCTGCACCTAAGTCATTCAGACTATTATTGGATTGGCTTGAGTATTCCAATCAAAAAACAAACATGGACCTGGGTAGACAACAGCTCGTTTGATCCCCATCTGTAAGTTTATTGTATTTTTAGCTGTTCTGTGATTTTTCTGGGTGATAAGAAAAGGTCATCTGAGATTGTTGGACTTGAACTGAGTGAACAAGTGTAAATTTCCCAACTTTTACAACCTGATAAATATTCACATAAAATGCTCCACGCAAAAAATTGAGAAACAAAACAAATTTCACTTCATTCACTCAGAAGATTTATGTGTGAAATAGGATTTGCGAACTTTTATTTTATTTTTTGTATCTAAGGAAGAAATTGGCTATTGGCTAAGGAAGAAATTGGCTACTGCTTTCATAATATCATATGAGAGTACAAATTTAGTTCACAAAATATAAATTTCTGTTTATTTCTTACAGTGTTCAATAATTTTTAATAAAAAATCAAAGGTAGTATTTTAATATTACCGATATGCATTTTAAACTAACTAATATCTATTAACTGTTAACTTCTCTGGAGACAGGTTTTGAGAAATAAAACTGAAGGTGGAAGAATTACTTTACCTTTCATATTGTTGTGTCTTGTTTAAATTGTTTTAATGATCATAGTTTTATTCAATAATTAGGAAATATTTTCTGAGTTCCTCTTAGTCTCTGGACATATGCATATTTTCCAGGCTGTTGTAAAGATAACTGCTTTCTTTCTTTATACAGGTTTTCAATAGAAGAAAGCACACCACAGACTCGGAGCATGAAATGTGCCCAGGTATCTCGTGTTAACATAATTGGAAAAAAATGTGAAGACCATGAGCAATGGATTTGTCAGTTGTAATCCACTCAGCAGTAAATCAGTCTCCACTTCTCTAGCTGAAAAACACATGAAGTTTGAACTCATGACAGAAGATAGTCCAGAGTATTACTTATGTCCTTGAGCGCTCTGTATGTGCAAGTAGGTGTTCATGTATGACTCTTGTGACTACAGTACTATTTCTCATAGGTGTGGAAAGGGTGCTGGAAAAAATGTTATATAAAATGAGTACATATGCTGAATACATTTTTTTATCTGAATTAGCAATGCGGTTATTCAATCATTAGTCTCATATAGCCTGTATTTTGGAACTTTCGCCTTTATGTTCCCTACACCTTCCCTCTACGATATCCCTAGCTAATCTCTTACACTCTCAGTTTCAATTACCATGTATGAAGTAATGTGTATCAAATTTACATACCAGCCCAGGGTACCATACCCGTATACCATATTGCCTATTTAACACATGAAAACTAAAATATCAAAGGCAGTTCAAACTCAACATATAAAAAATAATTCATTAACTATCTTCACAAAAGGAATCATCTTCCAGTTGGCCATATTTAAACAGGTAGCATTGCCATGCAAGAAAAGGATGCAATCTGTAATCACACTGTCATCTTGTCACCACCCTCTCTCTCACACAGCGCTCTAGGCTGCCCTCCACTCTCCAAGTGTCGATGAGCTCACATCACCAAGTGTTATCTTGGTTCTCAGTTGCTCTCAATCTGTCCCCTTCTCTCCATCACCACTTTTATGATCGCAATACAAGGGCACTAAAATATTAAATAATGGCAATAACAAGGTCTTCTCGTTTAATCTTACACTATCACCATCATCCTCTGCCATGAAACATAAGTAACATTTTAAAAAATTGTATATATACACACACACACAATAAAACCTTCCTTTTTAAGAAACATTCAATATCTTAATTAATGAATCATAAAATTATTTGTTGTATTAAGTTTTCTATAAGAGATCACAGGAGGAAAATGCTGATAGGCGGCTCGGGAGATGGGGTTCAAAAGAAGCAGAGACTCAGACAAAGGAGAACTAATTGGTAGGACATTTAGTGACAAAGGCAAAACAAAGTATTTGTCTGCTTCTGTGACTTATATTAAATGAGAATCCTACAAATACCAAAGGAGTTAATCTGAATAAGTAAGTGCTTAAGAAACAAACATTTTTGTGACATTTATGCTAATCTTTTTATGGTGATTATATTTCTACAAGTTTTCTAGAATTTCATAGCATAGCATGACATACCACCTTATACATGTTGATTTGGACATTATACATACACTGATGGGTAAAGCATTTATATTATGGTATATTGGCACTGCATCTCAGCAAAAATATTTTTCATTTTGGGGGGCACAGGCATGTTTATAAATCTGTATGAATATTTATTAGACTAGTTTCCAAACTAAACTACTTGAAAACACGGAAATACTTCCAGGGACAATAATCACCAAGGACTTGCACTACAGAGCAGGTAGGTACAAGAATACCTTTTATGCTGCAAGTGATCTGCAAAGGTCTTGGGATTCAGACATAGCTGATGGCTGCACAGGTGCTCTGGTGTGCATTTAGTTCACAAAAAGGTAGGGGGTATTGTTTCCGGCTCATGTGATTCTAGGGTGGTTTTGAAAGAATATGCTTCATAGTCTTGCCACAGATATTTTCAAAGTGATCTTTTCTTATTTTCTTTCTCCTTTCAAATTCAGAAATCCATTTTTGACATGTATATTCAGAAGGGCTTGGATTATAGTCCTGAGGAGATAGAAGTTACTAGCATCCACATGCTTAGTTGTAGAGACCTCTTTCTGGGGTAGGTCTGTGCAGTATGAAGAGAACAGTTTAAGCAAGAGAGATAGGACAAGTCTTTGCCAGACATCAGCCACTAGAAAATGGTTGAAATAGGCAATCACAAAATTATTGGGAAATTAGAGAACAATCAATAGGAGATATCTGGAGATAAATTCTCTGGAACACCATCCATCAAGTTGTGATGCCCTCTTAGCGCCAGAATCAGAGATAAATGAAGTCTGAGGATGGTGGAGTGGAGAGATTGGTGGTATTAGATGAAAAGCAAATGAATCAGTGAGATCAACAGAGAGGACTAAGTTTGGTGAGAAGATAATATCCTGAGAACAGGTGTGGTAGGTGGGGAGGTAAGAGTCCAGAGACAAAGTGAGGTCTCTTTTAGGAATAGTAGCTCATGTCTATATGTGTGCTGAAGAAGGAGAGGAAATGGAAAAAATGATGAATACAGAAAAAGTCCTATAATAACATGAAATCTAGTCACAGAAAGGACTCTGGTGACAGAGAAACAGTGATGAGGGTAAACCAGAGGGGAAGGTGAAGGAAGCTAAGATCAGTGGCAGACAAGAACCTGGTTACAAAGATATGAAAGTAAATCACAAATATGAACAAAGAATACACGAGGAATTAGTAGAACCCAGTGGTCAAGAAGACTCTGAAGGCAGAGGATATAAGACAATTGGTGGGACACAAGAAAACTGATCCATGAGAATGTTGCTGGTTAATAACTAGGCAGCTAATACCTGGGGGCAGAGAGATGGCCAAGGAGAGTAAAAGAAGCTTTAAGGAAGCAGAACTCAATGTGAAGTTATGACAGAGAGAGAAGGTGAAAGTTAGTGAAGGGAAATACAGGAGAGCTGAGAGAGCGACCATCGAGGAAAGAAGGGCCTCCATAGAGTGTTCAGGGCAAGAAGGTGACAAAAAAGACCAGAACTAGAGAGGGCTAAGTAAAGTGTGGTTAGTAATTGGACCTGTTGAGTGTTTGCTGAAAGACGGAATGCCAGTTGTGGGGCCAAAGAGGACAAAAAAGAAGAAAGCCCTCATTAAGTTCCTGACACAGTATCTTAGCTTCCACCATTGCTATAGCAGTGATCTTGCTGCAAGGGTTACTTGTCTTTGAGGGTTGCTTGCCTTTAAGAGACAGCTTGCTCAGGTGGCTGTAGGAGACAGAGGATGCACACTCCAGCCAAGAGCAGAACAGGGACAGGAAGGAAGGCCTGGCAGTCCTGGCAGGATTCACGTTTTCCCATATCTTTGACTTTACCAAATCCCTTTTATCCTCGCCTTTCCTTTCCTACTCAGTGTCAACCCAAGCTGTACTGGGACTCTGGAAATTCTTAAGTCATGCTAGGTAGAAAGACACAGGAAAGAATGGAAATAAATTCATCAATTTTCTCAAAAAAAGAAGCCAGTCTGTTATTTTCTAAGAGTTTCCATTTTGATTTTCTCTCTGCATTTACATAATTAATGTAAGAAAGTGGGAAGAATACAAAAACAAAAGAATCCGTTTCTGCTAGTGTCTGGGCCTAGAATTCTTTCACCAAATTGATGTATTTCACAAATATTAGCAAAACCTGACAATGTTTGCAGGTGACATGTGGGGAAAGAAATGTACATTACACTCCAGTGCAAACAAATTAAAAATCAAATCTTACTAATTTTTTCCCAGATCTCTTTTGTACTATATGTTCTTGAGGGCCTGAACTCCCCACTCTTCATCCATGCAGTTCCTCTCAACTCTGGTCCCTCTCTTTCTCAGGTCCCCACATCTTCCCCCAATACATTATCGTCTTCTCATTTATCTTACAGAAAAATTCAGCTCTCCTTAGTCCTTATCCCAACATGAGCTCACAAATTCATCACGTGCTTGGAGTAAGTGGGAACACGCTCGCTAATGTAATCCAATATCTTAAAGGAACAGCTGATGTTATAAAGAACAATGTGTTTTGGTTACTTCCACTAAGAAGGTTCTCTTATTTTTTCCCATGTACTTTCCACCTTTTTACAAAATCTCCTTTTACCTCTTAATAGTTATTTGTTTTAGAAAGAGCTCCTAAGAGATTTAAACCCAAATACACCAGTACTTAGTTTAATGTAACTAGACAAATGTTGAAAATAAAACGAGATTAGCAGGATTTGTTTAAAAACACAACTGTAATAGTATAATCTATAAAATATAATTTTTTAAAAAAGGAAAAATGATTTCTCTCAACAATGAATTGAACAAACAGGAAAATAATTAGTAAGCACATAAAAGATTTGAAAAACAAAACTAACAAAACTAGCCTAAGACAGATGTCCAATGATCTGTCAGGAGCAGTACATGAAACAACTGCATTTTTCTTTCCAATTATACAAGGAATATTTATAAATTTCTACAAATTAAAATGAAATGAAACTATACAGTATAGCTCTTAGAATTTAGTGATATCAAGAAAGGGGAAAATGTCAAAAATAGAAGAAAAAATAATTTGTTCGACAATAGTTTGATTATATAAAAAGATCACAATCATAATTGCAAAATGTAGGGTCTGGCACAAATAACTCCCCTTTTTATTACAAAATCTTTTATTACAAAATCATAAGCATGTAATTCTATAACATTACAATATCACACTCAAGCACACCCTATGGCATTTTAGGTGAAATGTTCAAATTAAAACTATAAATTATTACACCCATATTATTACCCTACCAACCACACTCAAGCAGGTGTTACTTCTGCAGGACCCTGTATTTTGAACTGAATGATAATATAAATATATATCAACATGGGGAGCATATCAAGTTTTGCTTAATGGAAATGTACGTTATTTAATATAAATGTATGTGTTGAAAATACTGAAAATCAATGATCTGGAAGGGCCCAGTAACTCCACAAAAATCTGATTATTTCCCTTTCCTCAATGCAAAGACACCAAAGTAAATGGTTATAGATCTCTTCGAGGGAAAAGTGGGAAAAGTTAACTACGTAAACTTTTTTACTTTAACAGAGCCCTTCCATAAAGTATTTTCCCCCTCTGCCCCAACTCTTAATTAAAGAGATTCCAAATCTATAAAGTGACTCCAATCTGAAATCTTGATTGAGGGAACATGACCTTCTGCTTTTAGGATTCAATTGAGTCTTCTGTTAACTTGACCTAGAACTGGATTCCCAACACTACAGGTTGTCTTTTGTTAAAGTGGGACATTACAGGTTCACAAACAAACAAAAACGAACAAGGTTAACCTCGTTAGACAGGAGTGAGTGGAAGGGCTACTTCTGGTAGCAAGAAAAGACTCAAAAGAATTTAGGGTTCTATGTTCATAGCTTAATTGGAAGCTTCCCATTTTCTCTATTCTAGTTTTTAAGATCTTCCTTCCCAATCAGTGCCCTCACTTTAACAAAAGACAACCTGCAGTGTTGGGAATCCAGAACATCCCTTTCTTAATCTGCTCACAATGCAACTAACAGTGGTTTTTAGCTCTAAATCAAATTCTCTGGAAATTTTCTAGATATTTCTCGGGCCTTGTCCAGCTAGCTTGTCCCTAACACATTGTGCCTAACAAAAACAAGTAGTGCAAACTCTTTCCAGCAGATGGAGCCATTAAACAAAGGCAGTCTAAGGAACACACCAGTAGAAAACTATGTTTTCTCTAGGATCTTCTGATACTGAGAGCCAACTGTTAACATCAATAACTGACTTGACTCACTGTAACTTACAGATGAGGAAGAAAAATAAAAAAACACAATGAGTGTGTACCATATAAGAAGCTTGGGAAATGAGAGAAAAGAATTCAACTGGTGATTCTGGGTTTCCAAATGATGGATAGATGTGTTGAGAAAACTCAAAGCTCATTTGTGCCTCGTTAGATCTCCATTGGTTTTGTTCAGCTCCATAACTCTTCTGATTTCTTACACAGTTAAATTAGCCTTAAATTATGAGAAAAGATAAGCATTGAAAATGTGGTACTAAACTAGTCTTAACACCTCATTTATCGCTGTTTTCATTAACTAGAGAATCACACCTCCCCACTCAACCACAAAAGTGAACTAAAAAACTCACACACAGAGCGCAGTAATGAGGCCGCACAAGAGACACAGTGGGGACAGGACCGGAACAAAGACTCGGGGCTGTTCCAGCCAGGGGGGATGTGACCGAGGCACTGTAAGATTAACCTGGACACTAAACACTAGATACTTTTGTAAGAAATAATTGGCTATAGAAATACAAATTAGAAGTTTATTTCTTCAGGATGGTTGGAAGAGTTGAAGTAAATAGTATCTCAGATGTAAATTGAACAAATAGAAAATAGTGCAAATAATCATGTTTGCGTTAAACAACTCATTCTGTGGGGTTTCAAACTCAAATACTGAAAAAAAAGCCAGCACTTAAGCACTTTTTACATGAGGAGTATAGTTCTAATTGCTTTAAAAATAGATGTATTTGAACCTCATCAAAAAAACTAAGGCACTGTTATCATTCTCATCATTCTCATTTTATTTTACTTTATTTGATTTTTGCTTATTTATTTTTATTGAACTTATTGGGGCAGCATTTGTCAATAAAATTATAAAAGGTTCCAGGTATACAATTCTACAACACAACATATTGTACTGTGAGTTTACCACTCCAAGTCAAGTCTTCCATCACCACTTATTGCTCCCTTTAGTATCTCCTACTTCCCCCAACCCTTCTTTCCCTCTGGCAATCACCACACTGTGGTCTGTGTCCATGAGTCTTTGTGTTTTCTTTGCTTAATCCTTCCTTCCTTCTCACCCAGTTCCCAAACCCCTCCCTTTCAACACTTGTCAGTCTATTCTTTGTATCCATAAGTGTGGATTCTAATGAACAAAATATTTTATTCTTTTTATTTATTTTATAGAGAGAGAAAGAAAAGGAGAGAAAGAGAAACATCAATTTGTTCCACTTATTTGTGGATTCATTGGTTGATTCTTGTATGTGCCCTGACCAGGGATCAAACCTGCAATCTTGTGGTGTTGGAATGATGCTCTAACCAACTGAGTTACCCAGCCAGGGCTATTATTCCCATTTTAAAAGATAAACACACATTTTCTTCTGGAGAATTTGAGTAAATTTTATAAGGTCTCACATCTAGTAAGTGACAGATTGGAAATTTGAACGCAGGCAATGTGGTTTCAGTGTCCATAATAATACTCAGTTATATTACACCTAAGGGGCAGATAGTGAAGTTAGTTGAGTGAACTTAAGAGTTTTAGGCACTGGTGAACTTGGACAGACATTCAAAATGAGCATTTTTGTTTTCTCCTTAAAATCACAGTGTGACAAAAACCCATTATCATAAACCAACCACTCTGGCTGAACCTGGTGTATCGTTCGCCTTGGACCAACATTGTATAAACCTCATCATGTGCTGGTACACATGTGTCTTAGCCCACAACTATTAACTATAGCAACTGTTCACAATTACTTTAGTTCTGGAGGACCCATCTGTGTTTCTGAGACTATACATCAGTCAAATAAAAATTTGTCTGTGGACACACATATATCAACACAGAAAACTCCATATAAGAAATATAATTTTGGATATTAGAAAAATAAATTTCACAACCCCCAATAAATTGATGTTTCATGACTTTAATAGTGGAAGCTATATAAGTAACCATGTTTTCTTTTCAGTTCTGTCTACCAGAAATCTCAATGTCAAATTTGATGTTTAGTAAACCCAAATTTGCTTAGTTTTATGACAATATATTAAGCTGCCCCCTCTCTTTGTTCCTGATAATAAATATTTCTCTAAGTGTATATTTTTTGCAAGTCAATTCAAACACTGTAAAACAAGTTTTAGTAGAAATAAATGTGGTTTTTTGTTTTTAAGGCACCTCCTGAATATTTCTTCTATTAGCAGCTGTCTAGATTTGGATTCATACCAATGTATCTTCTAGAATATGTTGGATTAGTTTACCAAATGCTAAGAGCTTTGTTTTACACTGATTTCTCTCCCCCAAGGAACTGTACATTCTGCATCTCCTGTAGTACTAAGCACGATGCCTTGAACAGAGTAGGCATTCAAATGCATAAATTGATAAGTGAATGAATGAGATTAATATCCTCATTATCAAGGTGCTTGGAAACACCAAGCATCTAACTATCCTTTTTTTAGGGTCTACATGACAGTTCTATGAGTTAAGAGGATTTGGTTTCATCTCAAGTCTTCTATCAGAAAAATTCAAGGAGTTCATATAAACAACTAGTCTAGGAATTGGGCCAATCATCAATTTATAGCTTGTTAGGTCCAGATCTACCTTTCATTGCCTGCTGTGTTGTAATGTTGATAGACTCTAAATATTTCCCCTTTGCCAGCTGGCATGGTATGAAGTTCTGTCAGCTGTGGGGACTGGAGACACCTGGAAGAAGAAGGAGTTTCTCTTCCTGGTTTCAGTGAACTTGGCTCATCAGGCTGCTTCCCAGCTTTGGTTTTTCTTCAGTACATGGCGGTCAGCTGAATGCTTTCCGCTGAACAACTTCAAACAGTCCCCTCTCAAGCCCTTCATAACTGAGTGGTCCCAGCATGGCAGCTCTGATGATGGTACCCTTCACATACCCTCTGGTAATTCTAGAGCGAGTTCCCAGTTTTAGCACCCTCTGTGGACACTTCCCCCAGCACTCCAGAGGGAAGATTTACTGACGTGGCACTTCAGTTGACATCTCTCCACATCTGCTGAGCCATGCTTGTGCCTCCACTAAGGTCAGGATTTCAGTCCACAGTTTCAAGGCTGCTTCCCTGAGTCACCCCAAGGAGTAGTGTTTACTCCCTCTGTATAATATTTCTGTACTTTTTAGTTTTCTTTACTTCCTTTTAACAAATACCCTCATTACTCCAACCCTCTATTAATAATTTTTATATCATTTTCCTTGTTCAAATGATTGTGGGTTTTAGTCTCCTGAGTCAATTTAACTAGTTGACAGGTAAATCAACTGGAATGATATTGAATCTATTTTTCTCACCTCTAATACCACTAGATTTCCCTGTAATTCAGGGGTATCCAAACTTTTTAAGTAATAGAATCTTGTTTGGATGCAAAATCTTATGTGAAAGACCAATAGGTGTAACATATTTTAAAAAGAACGATGCACTTTGGCTTAAGAAGGGTAGAGTGCAAGGTGCCCCATGTACAGCTCCTTTTCATTCATCACCCCCTCTCTCTGCCCATGGAGGTCTTGACACACCTGTCTGAGACACAAAAGATTCTGGGGACACAGTGTCTCAGGTGGTTAGGGCTGCTGTGACAAAATACCCCAAGCTGAGTGACTTCTAAACAGAACTCTATCTCACACAGTTCCAGAGGCTGGAAGTCTGAGATCAGGGTGCCAACATAGTCTGCAAAGGGCCCTCTTCCAGGACACAGGCTTCTAGTTGTGTCCTCACGTGCAGAAGGAGCTGGGGAGCTCTGTGAAGCCTCTGTCATAAGACACTAATCCCGTTCATGAGGCCTCCACCCTCATGACCTAATCACCTCCCTAAAACCTCCACCTCCTCATATTATTATATAGGGTATTAGGATTTTAACATATAAATTTGGGGGGATTCATACATTCTGACCATAGCACACAGCCTGGGAAAAAGAACTCAGTATACATCTTCTGTATGAGTAAGTGAAGCATCTTGCTCCAAATTTTACAAATTTTATTGGCACAGTCATTGGCATAGCCAGTGTGCACTGACTGGAGATCCATTTTCTTTCTAGACTGGGAGTCATAGAAAATCTAATTCACAGAAACGAAAGAAAATGGTGCCATTTCAGACTGATCCACTCATCTAATCCTGGAGCAACAGGATGTAATAGAAGGAATATGGGGCTCTCAGCAGGAGATGGTTTATTTTTATTAAACCAGAAAGCTGACTCATAATGAATGAGTGGAGACAGTGGGATGGAATGGGATGAAATGTTTAAGGGGGATGGGGGCCTTAGCTTTTAGTATTGAAACAAATTCTTGGTGTCATCTGTGTCACTTTGCACTGAAGACAAAGAAACTGCCATAGGCTGTTTGGGAAAATCCCTGCCTGTTCGGCCTGCAGCAGAATGGGAACCACAAGAGAGGATGCTTCTCCTTTCATACAGGACTCTCTGTTCAATAGTATAGACTACTTTCTCAGGAACCCTCAGTCAACAAGTCCTCACCTCACATCTGCACATCAGTGTAGTGTTATCCAGCCTTGAACTCAGAGAATGATTGAATATAAGCTACACTGCTGAGGTCTCATTCTACAAATTAACATAAGAGAACTGCACCCTGCCAGGCCAATCTATATTCTGAAGTGGAATAAATCTAGCAATTTATCTTCACAATTACTTGCTTTTCTGACATCAACATGAAATAAACCTGGTTTTTAAAAATATGTTTATTGACTTTAGAGAGAGAGGAAGGGAGAAAGAGAAAGAAATGTTGATATGAGAGAGAAACATTGATTGGTTGCTTCCTATTAGCGTCCCAACCAGGGATTGAACACACAACCTAGGTGTGTGACCTGACTGGGAATTGAACCCCTAACCTTCTCATATACAGGAAGACACTCCACAAAACTGAGCCAAACCAGCCAGAGCTACATCTGATTTTCAAAATGGGTATGGACAGGGTAAGGATGTAGTGACCAGACAGTACAGATTTGGTGTTCTGGAGGAATTTCATGGAAGGAGGAAAGTATAAAATGAACAAAGAATATCACAAAAATAAGATAGCATTCTCTTGAGTTTTCCATGTAATTGGTATGTTCTGGAAACAAGATATAACTAGATTTCATTTCTTTTGTTAGCAGGCTTATTTTTTATGTAAAAAAGCAAGCATTCAAAAAACAAACAAAAAACTAGAGGACACTTCTCAGCTCCTATAATAAAGAGAACCATGATTTTTAAAAAAGCTTATATAATTTCCAAACAATATTCATTGATTATTTTCAATTTTTAAAGGTTGATCCCATATCTTAAAGGTTGACAATTTTCTGAGTAAAGGTAAAACTAAAACAAATGAGCTTTAGAGTATTGAACACAGAAATCCAAATTTTTTTAATCAGTATTTTTTTAATTGTTGATATTGTAAAAAAAAAAAAAGAAAGAAAGAAAGAAAAAAGAAATCCAAATTGTCATTTGCATTTGTGAGTTGAGAATGTGATTAAACAGAAGTGACAAACTTCTACAAAGGTCAGGAGGCCACGCGTGAGTGAAGAGGGTGCAGTGAGGACTGTGACAAACTGAAGAACACATATCCCTTCTCAGTGGCTGCATGTAGAACTTACTGTGACTGAATCTCCATTTAGAGGTTATGGTAAATTGGTCCCAAATGGAGCACAAGCATATGTGTGTTTTAAAATCAAAGTATTTCTGCCCTGGCTGGTGTAGCTCAGTGGATTGAGCGTGGGCCTGCGAACCAGAGGATCGCGGTTCGATTCCCAGTCAGGGCACATGCCTTGGTTGCCAGGCCAGTTCCCGGCAGGGGACATACAAGAGGCAACCGCACATTGATGTTTCTCTCCCTCTCTCCTTCCCTTCCCCTCTAAAGATAAATAAATAATAAAAATAAATAAATAAAATATAAAAAAAATAAATAAAAATAAAATCAAAGTATTTCTAACATAATCGGATTTAAGGACCCCTGTCCTCTTCCATTCTAGCCCTTGGCTCCCAGGAAGGGACCACCACATGTGACAGTCACAATGTGACTAGAGTAGGTTTGGGAGAGCTTTTTCTTAAAGGAAAATTTAAATTCTGGATGATAATATGTGACTCTGGAAAAAAAGAAAGAAAAATAGATATTTAGCCCAAAAGTTACTAAAGAAATGGCTTTAGGTACTAGGTACAAAAGACTACTATGTAGCAAAGACTAACAATTAGTCTTCCTATGTCCACTGAGAAAGAAACAAATAATTAAAAACATGTAATGTGGGATTTGGAGAAAAAAATAATTTCTAAATATAAGACATTCATGCTAAATGTGTTTCAAAACTTTTACTTTTTTTTTAGGTTTCATGTTAAATACCACACTCTTGACCTCAAACTTATTTCTTTCTTCTGGAAAAGAGGAATATGAAAAGAAAAGCCATTGTACATAATTTCTCTCTTATTTAAGGCCTATCATCATTTGGACAATCTTAACACTTTAATATTATTTACCACTGTGCTCTGTATAAATTACACCCCAGCTAAGACATTCACTTTTCTGTTAATTAAAAAGATATAGGCATAATTATCCTAAAAGGGGGGGGGGATGTGGTCTTTGCCTAGGTCTCTGATTAGAAGAGCAGTTTTTCAAAGTGAGAAGTGGTGATCTGTGAACAGATGGCAGAAGCAACTGCTCTCTTCGGGAAGAATAGAAATGAGGTAGCAAAGGACTTGCAACACTAAATGAGGGCCTCACTTCAGTGAAACAGCCCTCCTTGTCTTCCAAGATGTATATTAGTGCCTGAATTGGGGTGGGGGCACTAAGATATTGATGCAAGCAACTTCTGGGAATGAAAACGACCTTCATTTGTACAGCATTAGCCTAAGGTCAAGGTGTGAAGAAGCACAGGGTGACAAAAATAGCATTGAGGGCAAAAAATGCTGACCAAAAAGATTTCTCATGAAGGATCCACAGATATATACCTTCCTTGTCATTGGTGTAAACTACCTGGTAGAACACCAGCTGATACAAAATGCCTTGTATGGACAGCATCCTTCTTCTTTCAATGGTTCAGAATTTATATAGGATCCGGCACAAATAACGCCACTTATTTATTACATAAAAATCTTTTATTACAAAATCATAAGCATGTAATTCTGTAACATAACACTATCACACTCAAGCATACCATATGATATTTTAGGTGAAAAATTTAAATTGCTGTTCATCTCATGAGAGACATTCACATACTCTACCAACCACACTCAATGGTGTTACTTCTGCCGGACTCTGTATGTTCCATTCCTTCATCTCTAATCACAAAAAAAGAAGATTGGATCCTTGATTACTCAAAAGTCAATGCTGCGAAATAAGGAAAATACAGCACCTGTACTGAAAAGGTAAAATCTATTCCCACTACACTTTTATAATGAAAAAATAAGCACATTAAAATAAAAATTTAACTAGGTTTTATCTGCTTTCAAATATCAGTCAAGCAATCTAATGCCATTTAGTGAATGAGTAAAGTAGCCCTCCACACACCAAATGTCTTTACAGATGCTGAATTAAAGAAAAGTAAGAAATTAGTATTCATAACAATAAATTTGAAGCTAAAAGAAAAACAGTTTTATATTTTACATATAAGGTTTAAAATGCAGTGAAATAGAGATTGCATTTAAAAAACCGTATGTGAGGCATATATTTATATACATGTTGAATTTTATATGTAAAAATTAAAGTTAATTAGGATAATTCTTATGTATAAAATGTTTAATTCCAATCTTAACTTTTAAGATGGTCCATCTTAAGTAAATAAATACCTTTGTTATAGAAACAAAATTGCAAGTTATTCCATCAAAATGAAAATATTGCATTTATTATATTGCAAAGACTAAATTAGGTCAATGAAGATTAAATTTTCACTAGATGCAGTCACTTTGAAAGAATCCACAGTACCAACAAATGTAATGTAATGATAAAGCATTTGCTCTGTTTGACAGTTTGTTCAATTCATTTATAGATTAAAACTGAATTTGTGTGAAATAGGTTTAACTGAATTGTCTTTGAGTAGGTTTAGCTTTGGCCCAGGTTTTGCATGGAAGAAGAAAACCACACTGCCTAATAAGAGAAAATGAGGAGAAAGAGACCAAATAATAAGGCTTGGCAACATACTAGGAGAAGGGTAATAAAATTTTTATTTAGAAGTTGAAAGATTTTTAATGAAAAAAGTTAATTATAAAATAACATGAATCATTTGATACTACTATTTAAATGTTTTATTCTGACTTGGTGTATATTCCTGTCATATTCTATGTTAGGTAGTTTCTTCTATACACAAAGCTTTTATTGACTCATACATGCTGACAATCTCAAGCCTTTAGCTTCAATTTATATCTCTTCCCTAAAAATTGGAATCTTGTACTTAAATTGCTACTAGACAACTCCACCTAGATGTTCAGAGGAACTTTAATAGGAAAGTGTATAGGTAGCTCCCTACTGGTGATTTAAGTTGGGTACAGCCAAATGGCCCAGACATGGCCCTCAGTATCCTCAGTTCCGAGGGAGTCTGGGAAGGTAAAAAGCTTTCTTTACCCTTCCATCTGGACTCATGTGCCTAGGCAAAGGAAAGTGGTCCAGTTGCTGCACATCTGAAATAATGAGAAATAAATACCCACTATACCATATTTCTCCAGTCATCCAAGTCAAAACCCTAGAAATTACCCCACATGTATCTGTCTCCAGATATAACTATTTGAAGGGATGTATTTCAATGGGAACAAACAAAAATGGAGTAAAGGAGTTTAGTAAGACACTAAAGAGGGTAAACAGAGATACACATTTTAAAAGAAAGGTATGAAGGGATCACTGATGAGGATAAATCCAGGGACTCAGGGTACCAACTGATAAAGATATCTTAGATGAATGGACTCTCCAAACGTCTGGGGAAAGGGATGACTCAGAAAATTAAACACATACACACACTACCAAACTGTTATATATGGTTCATGAATCCTTTGAAGTTCAAGAACTTATTCGGAATGTGTACTTCAGTTTAGTACCTTTTCCCTCTTAAAAAAAAAAAAAAAAAAGAATCACAGTACCTAGAACAGTATTAAATTGAACGGTCTCAAAAAACTTCTGGTGTTGACTAGAATTTCTATATTCAGTACTTAAATCCCATGTAGAATTAATCTCATAAATTAAAAGTATGAAAATTAATTGCATTGGTTGTTTTCCCATGAACAAAAAAGTAATCACAAGTAGCAATGGTTGGGCAAGGGGAGCAAAATCATTGCTTATTCTAAAACAAAAAAATGAAGTCATTGAAATGAAAAAAATAGCTCCTTCAATAGTTTATAACACACTTCTCATCTTCAATAGCTAGTACACCCTGTGGTTAACTTTAAGAGGAAGCCTGACAAGAAATTCCCCCTCGGAAGATAACCGCTTGCCCTTACCTGGTGAGTCACTGATCATAGCTCATGCAACTCCAGTGCCACCAAAGGCTCTCTCAGAACCTCGGCCTAACAGACAGCTGGCAAGCAGAGGCAGGAGGAGTCAGACCTTGAGGGTGCCTTGGGACTTTTATTAACTTGCCCCTGAGCCTGATGCTGGTAAAAACCAGCATTAGCACACAGCTTGGTCTTTCCTTGACACAGCACCCAGGCCCAGTAAAGGTAACCACAAACTGTGGATCTCTTGTGCCTCCAAACAGGTTGTCCAGGATTAGTTACAAACAGTAACTGACAGTGGTCTGGACCACAGTATCTCCCAAGAGACCCAGAAGAAATACACTCAGTAGCCAGCTTCAGACATCACAGCAGGGTGCAATAAGCCTCAAAAGCGGCATATCAAAAGAGAAGTCTCAAAAGGTACCAAACACTGCTGAGGCGAATTCTGCTTCAAGTGGTCAGCACCTGCACAGCAGTTTTCTCACTGTGGTTGGGGTTGAGCCTCACAGTCAGCCAGCCTGAAGTCCAGTCACAGCCATGAACAGACCAATAGCAATCAAGAATTAATTATGCCCTGGCTAAGTAGCTCAGTTGTTTAGAGCATCCTCCTGATACATCGAGTTTGTGCATTTGATCCCCAATCAGGGCACATACATGAATCAACTAACTGATGCAGAAATAAATGGAACAACAAATGTATATTTCTTCTCTGTCTCTCTGTCTGTCTGTCTCTCTCTCCTTCTCTATCGCTCTTTCTCTTCCTCCCTCTTTCAAAAACAAAAATTAAAAAAATCAATTTCAACAGAAGAGACCACATAAACCACACAAGAGAGATTTGTGGTGCACCCACCTCAGGTGATTAAGGACTCAGCACAACTGGACCCCACCAGACACCTACTACATAAGACTACACCAATAGGAATAGCATATTTTAAAAAGAATGATGCACTTTGGTCTAACAAGGGTAGGGTGCAAGGTGCCCCATGTACAGCTCCTTTTCATTCATCACCCCCTCTCTCTGCCCATGGAGGTCTTGACACACCTGTCTGAGACACAAAAGATTCTGGGGACACAGTGTCTCAGGTGGTTAGGGCTGCTGTGACAAAATACCCCAAGCTGAGTGACTTCTAAACAGAACTCTATCTCACACAGTTCCAGAGGCTGGAAGTCTGAGATCAGGGTGCCAACATAGTCTGCAGAGGGCCCTCTTCCAGGTCACAGGCTTCTAGTTGTGTCCTCGCATGCAGAAGGAGCTGGGGAGCTCTGTGAAGCCTCTTTCATAAGACACTAATCCCATTCATGAGGCCTCCACCCTCATGACCTAATCACCTCCCTAAAACCTCCACCTCCTCATATTATTACATAGGGTATTAGGATTTTAACATATAAATTTGGGGGGATTCATACATTCTGACCATAGCACACAGCCTGGGAAAAAGAACTCAGTATACATCTTCTGTATGAGTAAGTGAAGCATCTTGCTCCAAATTTTACAAATTTTATTGGCACAGTCATTGGCATAGCCAGTGTGCACTGACTGGAGATCCATTTTCTTTCTAGACTGGGAGTCATAGAAAATCTAATTCATGGAAATGAATACAAAGAGGCAGCCAAAATGGGGAAATAGAGAAACAGACCCCCAAATGAAAGAACAGGAGCTATCTCCTGAAAAAAGAGCTAAATGATATGGAAGCAAGAAATTTATCAGTTACAGAGTTCAAATAATAGTTATACAGATACTCAACAGCATGAAAAAGGACATAGAAACCATCAAGAAGGACCAGTTAAAAATGAAAAATACAATATCTGAAATGAAGAACACATTGAAAAGAGTAAAGAGTAGGTTGGATGAAGCAAAGAATTGAATCAGTAACTTGGAAGACAAGATAGAAAAAAAAAACACCCAATCAGAGGAGTAAAAAGATAAAAGAATTTTTAAGAAATGGGGATAGTTTAAGGGACCTTAGGAAAAACATGAAGCGTAACAACATCCCCATCATAGGGGTATGAGAAGAGACATCAGAGTTTTGAGAACCTATTTGAACAAATAGTGACCAAAAATTTTCCTAATCTGATGAAGGAAAAAAAACACAAGTCCAGGAAGCACAGACAGTCTCAGACAAAATGAACACAAAGAGGACCACATGAAGACACATCATAATTAAAATGGCAAATGTTAAAGACAAAGAGGGAATCATAAAAGCTGCAAAAAAAAAGACAGTTGCTTTCAAGGAAGCTTCCATAAAACTGTTAGCTGACTTCTCAACCAAAACATTTCAGCTAGAAAGAACTGATGTGACAAAAAGCAAGACTACTTTATCCAGCAAGTCTATCATTTAAAACTAAAGGAGAAATAGAGCTCCCAGACAAGAAAAAGCTAAAGCAGTTTGTTATCACCAAACAGACATTACAAGAAATGTTAAAGAGCCTTCTTGAAGCAGAAAAGAAGAAGAGAAGGAGAAGGTATTGGAGAAGAAGCAGGAGAAGCAGGAGGGGGATAAGGAGAAGAGGAAGATACTTAAAAAATAAAAATTGGCCCTGACTGGTGTGGCTCAGTGGATTGAGTGCCAGCCTGTGAACCAAAAGGTTGCCTGTTCAATTCCCAGTCAAGGCATAAGCCTGGGTCCCCAGTAAGGGGGCCATGAGAAGCAACCACCCATTGATGTTTCTCTCTCTCTTTCTCTCCCTTTCTAAAAATAAATAAATAAAATCTTTTTAAAAAATAAATAGAACTGCAATAAATACATACCTATCAATCATCACTTTAAATGTAAAAGGCCTAATTGTTCTGGTCAAAGACATTGGGTAGCTGAATGGATAAAAAATAAGGCTCATATATATGCTGTCTACAAAATAAGGCTCATATATATGCTGTCCGCCTCAAAATGAAAGATACACAAAGACTAAGAGGAATGGAAAAAAGATATTTTATGCAAATAAAATATTTAAAAGCTGGGGTAGCAATACTTATAGCTAACAAAATAAACTTTAAAACAAAGGCTACAATAAGAGACAAAGAACACTACCTAATGATAAAGGGAGTAATCAAAGAAGAATACATAACCCTTACCAACATTTATGCACCCAACACAGCATATCTAAATATGTAAAGCAAACTTTGATGGACATGAAGAGAGAGATTGAAAGTAACACAGTTTTAGTAGGGGATTTTAACACTCCATTGACATCAATGGATAGATCTCCCAGACAGAAAATTAACAAGGAAACAGTGGCCTTAAGTGACACACTAGATCAGATGGATTTATTAATATCTTCAGAGCATTCCATCCCACAGCAGCAGAATGTACATTATTTTCAACTGCACATGGAACATTTTCTAAGATAGACCACATATTATGACACAAAAGAAGTTTCAATACATTTAAGAAGATTGAAATCATGCTAAGCATCTTTTCTGACCATAATCGTATGAAAGTAGAAATCAATCACAAGGGAAAAAAAGAAAACCACACAAAGAGAAAGAGGTTAAATAGCATATTACTAAGCAATGAGTGAATTAGCAATGAGAATCAAGGAAGAAATGAAAAGATTCCTTGAAACAAATGAAAAGGACACAACAACCCTAAATTTACAAGACACAGCAAGAGCAATCCTATGGGGGAAATTCATGGCATTACAAGCTTATCTAAAAAAAAGAGAGAAAATGCTCAAATAAACAGTCTAACTTTACACTTAAAGGAACCTGTAAAAGAACCAAAAACAAAGCCCAGTTAGCAGAAAGAAGAAAATAATAAAGATCAGAGCAGAAATAAACAAAATGGAGTCTAAAAAAAATGATACAAAAGATCAAGGAATCCAAGAGCTGGTTCTTTGAAAAGATGAACAAGATTGGCAAATCTTTAACCAGACTCATCAAGAAAAAAAGGGAGAGGACCCAAGTAAATAAAATCAAAAATGAAAGAGAAGAAATGACTGACACCAAAGAAATACAAAGGATTGTAAAAAAATATTATGAACAACTATTTGCCTATAAATTGGACAACCTGGACAAAGTCAATAAATTCCTAGAAACATACAATCTTCCAAAACTGAATCAAGAAGCATCAGATAATCTGAATAGGCAGATTACACCTAGTGAAATTGAAGCAGTAATCCAAAAAACTCCCAACATACAAAAGTCCTGGACCTGATTGCTTCACAGGTGCATCTTACCAAACATTTCAAGAACAACTAAGACCTGTTTTTTGTCCAACTATTTCAAAAAATTTAAGAGGAGGGAAGGCTCCTGAGCTCATTTTATGACACCAGCATTATCCTAATTTCAAAACCAGACAAAGACACTACAGAAAAAAAAAAAGAAAATTATAGGCCAATATCCCTGAATGGAAAAACACACAGCACTCTTAAGCAAACTGCTTAATTTAAAGTCAAAATAATGTAAAAATATCTAAGAGATTAATTAAAAAACAAACAGATCAATGGTGACATTTGACCAGAAGGGCTCAAGAAATGCTCCAGCCAGCAAGTTGTGGTTTGTAAGCTATTGACAATTCATTCTTCTTTTTAAAAAATTTTTATTTAATTTGTTGAAATAACATCGTTTAATAAAATTTTATAGGTTTCAAACGTATATCAAAGCCTTTTTCTTGTGACGTAAAAGGTTCCTCTCACTGAAAATAAAGTGTACTTCCCCCAACTTTGTCAGCCAGGAGATGAGCTTCAGGCAACGTGATTAACTTTGACTTGAGACATGCTGAGTAGTTGGGCTTACCGCCCCACACTTCTGATATCTTCATGAGAAGAGCTTCTGGAAAAGCTGTCTCTTCAACCTGGATCTCAGAATAGCAAGCATAGACGGACTGCAGCTTGAAACAGCCATATGGTTGCCAACTTCTAGCAGACAACACTCAGCCAACACAGCACAGACTAGTAAGTGAACCCGGGTTTGGGGTATGGTTCGTAATTAGTATTAATGTGGCCATGGCTAACTGGTGGCAAAATTTATGGTTTTAAAATAGCATATTGGAGAAAAATCCATCCACAAGTTTCCCCAACATCTCTCTCTCTCTCTCTCTCTCTCTCTCTCTCTCTCTCTCTCTCTCTCTCTCTCTCTCTCTCTCACACACACACACACACACACACACAATCTGCTTGGCTCCTGAAATTGTTTTGGGGATGTGAAAAAACATACATTATAAACTTCAAAATACATAACTAAAAAGAACTTTATATCTTATAACCCAGCTTTTAAAAAATTACCAACCCTTTACTTTCTGCTTGTCTCTCAGCCAGGTGACTTTCAAAATATAGGTTGCCAGGCCTATATTTATTTATTTCATCCTCACCTCTGTCAAACGATATTACATGATTATAATCATCTTAGAATAATGCGAATAGCACGTTTTCGCTGTTGTTTAACTTGAGTTCTGCTTTCTATATCTGGAAGCAGAAGTTTGGCATAAGAATACTTATGGAAATGTTCAGGACAGAGAGAAGCTGTAAATACAACAGTGGTTGAATAAACAGAGCCCGTTAGTATCTAAGCTCTGCCATGTATTGGCTGTGTTACTTTAAGAAAGTCTTTAACCTCTGTTACTTTAAAGTTGCCTCATCTGTGAATTAATAATAATAGTGAGCTCCTATTTAATAATGTGGTGAGTTTAAATTAACCTTAAATAACATTTAAGAGCTCAGAAACAGGCCTACCATACAGTAAAACACAATAAATACTATATATTATTTAATTATTATTGTTAAAGCAAATTCATATTATTTTACTGAAGTCTAAGTGTCCATCTCATGTTCGAATTTTTTAAAATTGGACCTGTGGCTGGGACCCATAGTGATCAATGTTTTGGTAGGTCAGGGTGATGCTGTAAAGACTCAAACAGTTGCCTTCATAAACCATTGAATCTTACTTGCTTTGCACTGAATCCAGTCAGAATTATTTCAGTCTTAACTACCTCCAGGGACTCCTAAAACTGCAGTGATACAGAATGATTTTTGAATGGCATTGAACGATCAGATTTCTGAGGAACTTTTGACATATTTTCATATTAATGTTGTATTTTCATTTTAGATATTCCTTTATGCTATTAAAGCTAAATGCAAGTAGTGGGCAGGGATTGTGAATCCACTGTGTTCTCAATGACCAATCTGTATTTTTTTTAATCCAAAGGAAACATGGATAATGACACAAGGCAGAGAAGTGTAGGAGATTCCCAGTCTTCAGGTAAGAAGCATGTGTACGACTGAGTCGAGATGTCGTTTGCGATGTAAGCAAATTCACCTTTGGTCATTCCCTGCCACCCACTGTGAATCATTACCTTCCTGGATAACTAGCATCTCTATGCTCTCCATCTTTTCTATATGTGTCAAATTATTTTCAGCTATCTATCCAAGGTATCTTATTAACAGATCCACATGGTGTGACTAAAAGATAACAGATTTTTGTGTTTTTAACAGCTTTATGTAGATAAAATTGACATTAAAATGCATATATTTAAAGTATACAGTTTGATAAATTTTAGTACAACACACATCCATGAAACCACAAATATATTCAAGATGCTGGACATAACCATCAACACCAAATGTTTCCCCATACACCATTGTAATCTTTTTTATTGCCACTTTCAGCATGCCCTTTTTGAGACAACTACAAGTCAACTTTGTGTCACCATAATAGATGTGCATTTTCTGAAATTTTACATACATGGAATCATACAGCATGTACTCATTTTTGTTCAGCTTGTACCATTCAGCATGATTATTATTTTTTAATCCTCACCCGAGGGGATTTGTGTATTGATTTTGGAAAGAGAGTAAGGTGAGAGTGCGGGAGAGAGAAAGAGAGAGAAGACAGTAAGACAAAATCATCGTCCAATTGCCTGTCATACACACCTTGACAGGGATTGAACCCACAACCTAGGTATGTGCCCTGAGCAGAGATTGAACCCTCAACGTGTGGTGTATGCAATCAATGACACTCCAACCAAATGAGCCACTCAGACAGGGCCACCACAATTATTTTAACAGTGATCCACGTTTCATAGATATCAATAGTTTATTTCTTTTTTATTTTTTCTGACTAGTATTCCCTTATCTATCTTATACTACAGCCTACTTATGCATTCACTTATCTTATACTACAGCCTACTTATGCATTCACTCATTAATGAACATTTGGAAGTTTTCAGTTTGGGGTTATTACAAATAAAGCTATTATAAAAATTTATGTACACATCTTTGTAGTAGGTGTATATTTAGTTTTTTGCTGTTACAGTTTACTCGTGCCCTTTATATTTAGTTTTTTAAAGAAACTTCTACACTGCTTCCCAAAATGGTTGTACTGTTTAACATTTCTACCAACAACAGATAGGATTTCCAGTTCTTTCATATCCTCCCCAACACTTGATGTGGTCAGAATGTGTAGACATTTTCATTTTAGTCACTCTAATAGTGATTTCTAAATTCAGTTTTAATTTACCTTTTTTATGACTAGTAATGATGAGCATCTCTTTATGTTCAATTTTCCATCTATATCTCTTATTTCATGAAGTGTTTGCTCAACTCTTTTGCTCAGATATTTTATTGTATTGTTTTTCTATCAAGTATTGAGTAGTATTTATCAAATATCAAATATATTTGGACACAATCCCTCTATTACACGTTCAATGTACAAATACTTTCTGCCAGTCTCCAGTTTGTCTTTTTATGTTGTTAACACTATCTTTTTAATATCAGATGTTATTACTTTTTAGGAAGTTCAATTTATTACTTTTTAATGGATTATGCTTTTTTTGGATTAGATTGAGGAATGTTTTGTTTATAGTTTTAGATTTTATGTTCACTTATATAATCCATTGGACTTAACATTTGTATGTAGGATATGATATGGATCAAAAAATCTTTTTTGCTCATGGATATCCAATTACTCTGGAACCATTTATCAAAATGACTATCTTTTGTGTGTGTCTTTGCCAAAAATCTGGTGTGAGTCTGTTCTAGACCACTTCTCTATTTTGACACAAATACCATGCTCTATTGGCAACTGTGGCTTTATGTCTTTAAACAAGGTGATGTTTGTCTTCCAACTTAGTTCTCAGTGCTTGCAATTCTAGTTCCTTTGCATTTTTCATATAAATTTTATAAACAGCTTGCCAATTTTTACAAAAGAAAAAGCATGTTCGGAATTTTGTTTGGGACTGGATAAATCTATAGATTAATTTGAATAGAACTGATACTTTAGCAATATTGTGTCTTAATGTTTTATGATTTATGAAAACAGTATCTGTCTCTCTATTTTGTCTGCAATTTTTTTCAGTAACGTTTTGTTATCTTCAGTATAAAAGTTTTACATGTCTTTTGTCAGATTTATCTATGAGTATTTAATATTTTATGCCATTGTAAATGGTATATTTTAATTTCCTATTGATAATGGGTAGTATATATAAATATGATTAGTTTGTATGTATTGATGAACCTTACAACATTCTAAAGTCACTTATCAGTAATGAAAAGCTAATTATTTTTCTACAGGTTACGATACTTCCTCCAGACGGACTCTACAGTCACAAGAAAATCTAGAAAGGAATAAAAAGAGACTTTCCATCTCTAAAATCTCCACCTTCTTTCTGGTGATGACAGTAATTACACTGGCCATAATTTTAACAGGTGAGTTTTCTACTTCCTAAATATGCTCATATTAACTCTCCTATAAAATATTTCATCATATGTGTACCTTTTATACTTTAGCTCAGGATTAAGGGTCATCAGACACCTCTGTGTACACAGAATCAGCATATGTTCACACTTCTATAACGTGAGGATACTAGCTGAACTAAATATTGTGAGGATTAAAATAACAATGTCTATGAAATTTCCTTCTTGGACAGTTTTAGTTGGTCTTTACAAGATAAGGAGCTTGTGGTAAAATGTAAATCACCACACTCCTTCCTTCCTCAAGAAAGTATCATGCTGAAGAAATAGCAAAAGAACTAAATAGTGCATTTGGTGACTTAGTTAACAATATGTCACAAGGTCCTAATGTCACTGTGGACTGATAGTGAACAGTTTGTGGAAGGTTATCCAGTTGTGGACTACCTTGACCTAAACCATTTGTTTCTATATAAATGGTAGTATTTTTTGTGCTAAGCTGCTTCTAGTTGAGGTCTGTGTTTATAAGAATGAAAATTGAGTTCGAGGTTTTCTATGGTTACACAGCTTAAAAAGATGGTGACAGATTTCCAACTCATATTCATAATTCACAGATAAACATGTGGGTTATAAAGAATTGAGCAAGAAAAATTGTTGCTATCTTTTTCCCTTTTTTAAAACTTTTTAATATATTTCATTATGCTATTACAGTTGTCCTATTTCTCCCCCATCATTCCCCTCCACCCTGCACCCCCCTCCCACCCACATTCCCCCCCTTCAGTTCATGTCCATCTGTCATAAGTTCTTTAGCTTCTACTTTTCCCACACTATTCTTGCCCTCCCCCTGTCTATTTTCTACCCACCATCTATGCTACTTATTCTCTGTACCTTTTCCCCCTCTTTCCTCCTCCCACTCCCCTGTTGCTAACCCTCCATGTGATCTCCATTTCTGTGGTTCTGTTCCTGTTCTAGTTGTTGGCTTAGTTTGCTTTTGTTTTAGGTGTGGTTGTTCGCTGTCTTTTTACTGTCATATTTTTTATCTTCTTTTTTTTAGATAAGTCCCTTTAACATTTCATATAATAAGGGCTTGGTGATTATGAACTCCTTGAACTTGACCTTATCTGAGAAGCACTTTATCTTCCCTTCCATTCTAAATGATAGCTTTGCTGGATAGAGCAATCTTGGATGTAGGTCCTTGCCTTTCATGACTTGGAATACTTCTTTCCAGCCCATTCTTGCCTGTAAGGTCTCTTTTGAGAAATCAGCTCACAGCCTGATGGGAACTCCTTTGTAGGTGACTGTCCCCTTATCCCTTGCTGCTTCTAGAATTCTCTCCTTCATTTGAATCTTAGCTAATGTAATTATGATGTGCCTTGATGTGTTCCTCCTTGGGTCCAACTTCTTTGGGACTCTCTGAGCTTCTTGGACTTTCTGGAAGTCTATTTCCTTTGCCAGATTGGGGAAGTTCTCCTTTATTATTTGTTCAAATAACTTTTCCACTTGTTGTTCTTCCTCTTCTCCTCCTGGGACCCCTATAATTCGGATGTTGGGACGTTTAAAGATGTCCTGGAGGTTCCTAAGCCTCTCCTCATTTTTTTGAATTCTTGTCTCTTCCTTGTTTTCTGTTTGTTTGTTTGTTTCTTCCTTCTGGTCCACTTCATTGATTTGAGTCCCAGTTTTCCTCCTGTCTCTATTGGTTCCCTGTGCGTTTTCCTTCATTTCACTTATTGTAGCCTTTATTTGTTCATCTAATTTGTGGACAAAATCAGTCAATTCTGTAAGCATCCTGATCACCAGGGCTTTGAACTGTGCATCTGGTAGGTTGGCTATCTCTTCATTGCTTAGAGGAATTGGCTCTGGGACTTTGATCTGTTCTCCTGTTTGAGCCATTTTTGGGGGTCTGGTCACAACTGTTATGTATGAGGGGTGGAGCCTTAGGTATTCCCCAGGGTGGGGCAGCCCATCTGCTGGGGAGTGACGTTGTATGTAGGGGCGGAGTCCGAGAGGAAACAATGGTGCTTGCTCCACTCTCTCTCAGATTCTAGTCCCTTACGCTGCTTCCCCTTCGCATGGATTATCTGCACATGAATGTGGGGCCACCTGGTCAGCCAGCCACCTTGCATGGCCTCAGTGGGTCTGCACTATTGCCACCCCATACCCGGGGTCTGCTAGCCACCACCTGTGTGCCTGGGGTCTGCTAGCTACTGCCTGCATGCCTGGGATCTGCCAGCCGCTGCTACCTGTGCTCCCTGGTCCACCAACTTCCACTGTTTCCTGCAGTGACTCCATCCCTCTTATTGGTCTGGATGAATGGTTGTTGGATTTCCATACAGTTCAGTTTTCTATCAGTTCCCTGGTTGTTTTCTTGTTTCTAAATCTTTGTTGTCCTTAATTTTGGTTGTGAGAGGAGGCACAGTGTGTCCAACTATACCTCCATCTTGGCCAGAAGCCCAGTTGTTGCTATCTTAATAACCATATTTTAACACAAAATATAGATTACTTTTAGAGTTTAATTGCAGCAAAATCCCCCCTATCTGATAGTGAACTATGGACATACATTCTATAAAGAACTCAAAATTATTTTAATGAGATGTTTTAAAATATATACATAAGTATATACAATATAGATGTGTATATAATTTATACATGAATGTATATATTGTAAATATGAATTTAATATATACATGTATAAAGTAATAGAAATTAATGTGCATGTATTCTATATACATGCACTCATATATGTGCACATATGTATAAAAGCATTTATATGGAATATATTATTAATCAACCTCATTCTATGAACTAGGCATTAAAAATATATAAATATATGTACATACATTATTTTACATATATGCACACATGTGTATATGAATATATACTATGTACATATTTAGACATGTGTCTATATAGTACATATAAATGTATATGTTTATGCATTTATACATTTATACATATAAACGTATATATGTATATATACGTTTATATGTATGTATCTATGTGTCTGTATATATCTGTAAAAATATATTTATTTAATGTTATGAGAATGTGATCACTTAGTAGTGTGTCACTTGAGAAGGTCACAAAGTCCTAAATGTGACAAAAACTACTATCTCAGCATTCGAGAATTTCTTTCAACTTAGTAACAAAATAAGTACAAAAATTGGAAGTCGTTCTCACTTAGGGAACAATGTAAAGTGTAATTAATGAAGTCTCTGATTAAAGAATCAAAGAAATTCTGGTGGATTTCATCACATGGATAATTGTTATAATTATTGTTCAGGGCTTTTCACTCCTCACTACTTAACATGGTATTAAATCATTTTTTTAGTAGAAAAACATAAATCTTCCCCTGACCACAAATCATGCTCGGATGGCTGGATTGGTTACCTAGGAAAGTGCTTCTATTTTTCTGAGAATACAACCACCTGGGCAGCAAGCCAGAACTTCTGTGTCTCTCATGCAGCAACTCTTGTTGTATTCAACACCACACAAGAACTGGTAAGGCAATACTCCTGAACTACAATTATCTTCTTGAGATTATAGTTTGTTTACAGAGTACACAGTGGAAATGGGAATGGTCCAGAAAAGAGTGTCTTACCCAGCAGAGAGGGGATCCTATTTTCCACAGCAACTCAGACCACAAGAAGCATCCAGTCAGGGTCACATGTCTATTTTGTTCACCTTCCTATTTTACACCAAATGAAAGTTGCTTTTGTGGGACTATACTTTTTTAAAAACATAAGCAAAGAATCATAACAAGCCATTTGTCAGAAATACCAGAAAGAATTACAAAATGAGTAGCACAATTAAAAAGATCTGGGCGAGTTGGGGCACAGGAGCATAAGTAAAGGAATGTGAAAGCGTGCAGCATGGACCACCCTCGGAGCAGAAATAACAGCCAGGTAGAACATCAGATGGTAAGAGACGTAAAACGTCTTAAGGAGCATGGAGATATATTTAACATTTACTGAACACTTCCTCTATGGAGACTAGGCAGAAAAGGGATTGACCCAAGTTAAATTTAATTTTGTAGACCATTCTGATGAAGATTTTAAAATGAGTATATTAGGGCAGCTGAAAAATATAAGTGAAAGCGTACATTTAATTCATTAGAATATTAAATAATGAAAGTAGAGCATGAAAAAATGGGAAAGTATTAGATCGATCTGAAAACAGGTCAAAGAAAAGAAATAAAAAGTATAGTTATTGAAATAGTTTTTGGAATCGATATAAGAAAAAAATCAAAAAGAGAATGCAATAAATAATCAATGAGGATATGCAAAAGTCAAACTATTTGTCTGGATAGACAGGATAAAAAGAAAATATAGAACCACCCTGATACAAAGAGCAGAGATTTAAAAGTATAAAATATTATACATATTTTATATTATTTATACTAATAGTATACTATTTATAAATATTTTATAATATTTAATATTGCTATATTAATAGTATTTATAATTATAATTATATAATAATTATAATAATGATTATACAATTATAATGCTTAATATAATAATGATTATAATATATAATTATAATAATTGTAATTGTTATAATAGAATAATTATATAATTATAATAATTAAAATTTTCTAAGCAATTGCTTAGAAAACCTAAAATTGGAATATGTGTACATTAATATATTTCTTAAAAATTAAATGGTAAACATGAAAAAGTAAAAAATGTTCAAATAAACTAAAGTGTTTAAATGAAGACATAGAAAAAGTATCTGTCCAAAAAATTCATAAAATGTAAGAGTAAGAAGAAAAAGATAGTCAGGAAACACAATTCAATATAACAGCAATTGTGATAAAATGTTAATGTTTTTAATTTATCCCTTAAAAGACAAATATACCACATTGGTTCCTAAAAACCAACAAAGCACAGTTAATACCACTTACACAGACATAGCTAAGCATGTAAACATGCCTGCATACACACACACACACGAAAGCTGGAGATAAAGCAAAAGGTAAAGATACAGAAAGCAACCATTGACTGAACCCAAGCCAAATAAAAGTTAGGTGACTGGTAATCATGTCAGAAAACATAATGTATCAGAATAAATTATGAACGTACACAAAACTTGAATAAACTAATAACTGTTCAAAATATTTTACTGCTAACCAAAATTTTCCCATCCTAAAAGGAACTAAGCCTAGAAAATTCGACCAAGCATTCACAGAAGAGATCATTTTTCTCTTATATAAATTCATTTAGAAAATAGAAAGGAGAGATAGCTACCTAATGGCACTTACTACCGAAGTTATTACAGAAGTAACACGACCCATAAACAAACGCATGAACTAGATGAAGATAATGTCATTTCTAAGATTACTCCGAAATCTAGAAGTCTGTGTATATATAAAGATTATGTAATGAACTAGATGAAAGAAAATCCAAGAGAATGAGGCATTTTCCCTTTATCCTATAAATAGGATTTCCTGAAGCGCTATTCCGACCATTCTCAATATTGGATTGGACTGAGCCGAAAACCAGGACAGGCCTGGAAGTGGATAGATGGAACTGTACACAACAGCTGGTAAGTCCTGGGTGTATAATTCCACACCTAAAGCTGGGACCTGAGCCTTTCCCACTGTGGAGAGATCTGAGTTATATTCCATACACACCATACTGGAAGCTTTCTTCATGGTGGAGAATAAAACGAACCCAGAGAAAATGCAGTAATACAAATTATTATATACGTTACTTAATACCCATGGTATTCCAAATATAATGCTTCGTATTCATATTATTTGACCTTTACAACTGTGGAAAGTGAGTATCTTTATCACCATTTTAGATTTTAACAGACTATAGAGATGATCCCTGAAAGCATAGTCTTACCATTTTAGATTTAAAAAATGATATTCAAAGCTGTTGAATAATAAGATATCATAAATAAATCCTGCACTCTTTATCATATAGGTTACATTTTAGGCCAGGCAAGGCCTATGAATTCAGTTTGTTTCACGTTCCAATGATTCCAATGATACGGGTTTGGGGTTAGAATAAAAGCACACAGCAGAAGCCTTTTTTTTTTTTTTTTTTTTTTAACTAACTCTTCCAACAAGTACTCACTCATTCTGTAGCCTTTTTTACTATTGTGTTTTGTTTCAGGTTTAAAGTTATGGGATTTGGAGAAGGTGCCTATCTACACAAGATTGGGATCAGCAGTTCGAGTACCCATTTGGTTAGAAAATGGATTTGTGGCAAACCGGACCCGTGCATCCCAGGAAGTGAGATGTCACAGACCTAGGATATTTGACATGAAATGTAGTTTGTATCCTTCTTGAAAGAAACGTGCTATGTTAATGTAAAGGTACATAAAAATTCATGTTTAGAATTTTTATTGATGTTTCACTTCAAATCTCTAAATTAATTTTTTAGACATTTATTAGGTTCTTGGCATTCAAAAAGTATATGCCTCAACATATTTAAAAGTTTCCAAATTTTGTGGAATTAAATTTCTGATATATGAATTTAAAAAATTAAATGACATTTTAAGATGTAATCATATGAATTCTGACTAATGTCATTTAAAATTACTTTTTTTCAAAAGAACTCTGATATTTTTGTGGTCTCCTTTCTCTTGTTATCAATAACCACTGGATGGTTTTCTTTTACATATGCAATACTTGTGTTGCTTTGTGAGATTCACTCATGAATCTAGTGTAATTCAAATACAATAATAGTGTTTAAAGGTGTTGATTTACTAGATAAATGAATTTTTTCCCACACCAACCTCTCAACAAAAAAAAAAAAAATAAAGCAATAATGAGATTTCACATTCAGACCATCATGTAAGGGGCCTTCAAGATTGTGAATCTTGAACTAGCACCATTCTATCTGTGAATGCCAAGAGCCTATTGCATAAGGGGCGATGTAAATAGTAATCATTTGGTGGGCAGATGGATGAAGGACTGGTTTGAATTTGGCTGCTCAAGTTTCTCTCTATTTGAGAAAACAAATTAGCTTCTGCATCAGAATGCATACCTCTTCAGAGGGTATTGTCTTTATGTTTATTCAACATTAACAATGTCCCTTTGTGAAACATAATCCTTTTTTAAAAGTTCTTATGAAATCTGTGATCTGCATCTATGGATAATGAATGTATACTGAATGTATACTCATTGATAGAAATGTGAACAGTTTTAACAGGAGAATATATATTAGAGAATGGGACTAGTAAGAAAGAATTTAGGGAAATAACTTAGTAAAGTCTCATCCTTACACCTTTTATTGTAGACCATAAAAAATGTTCCACCTTTTCACCCTCTCTGCTCATCCTCATTTTAACTCTTCTCCTCCCTGTATTTGCCCTTTTCCCTGATTCTTTACAAACCGTCATTTGATTAGTCTCAACATGAATAGGAGAAACAACTGTCCACAGTCAAACAAGTGCCAAGAGATAAAAGACTTAATGGGGAAATTTCCTTTTTCATTAAAACCAACCACTGCATGGATCTTTAGAAAACTCAGGAGTTTGTTCTTAAGGTCTTTATTTTGACTTTGTTTTTAAGGTCTTTCTTTTATCAAACTGTATTGTATTATTACTCCATTGTTCTCCTGTATCAGGAGTAAATAAAATGTATTTATAAAAAGCTAGAATATAAAAAAGGATGACAAGGAACTGAACATTAAATCTACAATTAGTTTAGAAAATCAAAGACTGAATAGATGAATCTTCAACATGTAATTACCAAGCAGAGTAGAAGTACAAAAACAAATGTGTATATGATATGTGAAAAGGTTTGATGACAACACGTGAAGAAAGTGTCCAAAACTTGAGAAAAAGATGCCTAGCAAAATTCTTACAGGAAAAATATTTTTAAACTGAAGGTTTTCCAGGGAGAAAATTGTCAGGAAGAACATTGCCAGCAGAGTGAAAACATATGTGAGAATACCAAGTGTTACACAAGTGAGAAATTGCAATAGTCTGGAAACACTGGAAGGACAGGTATATGATGGGAAAGAAGAAGAGCTGGATTTGGGGGAGGGAAGGAGTCAGATTTAGCAGAAATTAGACTCCATGCTAAGGGAAGTTTAGCCTTGATGCTCTAGGTTATTGCTCTAAAGTTACTGAATAGTTATACATAAGATAATGATGTCTTCAAATATATAATTCAGAATAACTCTCAGGGCATATAAAATCTATCTGATGGATGCAAAATGAACTTAGAAGTTTGTCCAATTCACTAGAAGAAAAAATTATTAAGAGCAGTGCCCAGAAATGATAGCAGGGAGAATGAAAAGGACTGAATGGATTCGGAAGCTGTTTCAAAGATAGTCTTAGAAAAATACAGGATGAGAGGGATGGAGGAGAAATAGATGTTAAGAATAAATCTCAGGTTTCACTGCAAATCAATCAAGTGAATAGTGGTGCTATTAACTGATATGGAAACAAAGGATATTTTTAAATTATTGAGCTTCAGGAGTCTGTAGGAAGTCCAGGTGGAAAAACTTAGTAGGAAGTAGATTACACAGTTTTGGAACTGAAGGGCAGGTCTGGGGGGATATATGAAATAGATGCATGCAAAGTTGCAGAGATCTATGGTATAAGCCTACCAAAGCAAAAGGAAAAAATTATGTGGTAGCAAAAAGACAATTATTTGCTTAGTAGAAAAATGATTTTTCTTCTATATAAACTTTCTTCTTTGTAGTTTGCATAAAACTTTTTTTGCATTTTTATTGAATTTATTGGGGTTACATTGGTTAATAAAAGTAATAGGTTTCAGGTGTTACAGTTACATAATATATCATTTGTAAGTTGTATTGTGTTCACCATCCCAAGTCAAGTCTCCTTCCATCACCATTTATCTCCCCTTTATTCTCCTCCACCTCCCCGAACACCCTTTCCCTCTGGTAATCACCATACTGTTGCCTATTTATGAGAGAACATTGACTGACAGCTGTCAAAGGGGAGAGGTTTGAGGGGCTAGGTGAAAAAGGTGAAGGGATTAAGTAAAAAAAATACTTCATAGGTATACTTTTTTTCTTAATTAAAAAAAATAGGTGAGGTCTGAATTAGGTAACTTTTAGGTTTGGCTGTGGAGCTAAATCTGTGCCTATAGGCAGAAGAGTAGCATAACATCAGACAAACCAGCTCGAGGGTATTTGCAGAAGCATTAAAGAAGAAGGGATTAGCCAAAGATCATATATTTATAACCCATAGACACAGAGAACGGTGTGGTGATGACCAGAGGAAGGGGAACTGAGGATGAATGGAGGTAAGCAAAGGGGGAGGGGGAAGGAGGATACCTGTCACAGTGTCAACAATAAAAATAAAGTTAAAAAAAGAGTAATGCATATGTTTCAGAAGATAGAGATGCTGCAATATTCTAAATATCAGATCTGCAAAACTTCTGATGCTGAATAGCGTCCAAGCTCAAGTAGAAAAATATACTAATGTATTTTTTGCTTTTTTCAAGTTATAGTTTTAAAAATTATATCTTCATTGTATTAACCCTCTTTAATAACAGAACAACAATGCCAAGAATATTTTGTATGACTCTGCTTTTATTGTACCTAATGCTATTTCATACTTAGCGACATAAATTTTAATGTGTTCTTCTTGTTTCTTAATTGATACTAAAATAAAGTTGTTACTTTAAAAATTAATTGATATTTGTTTTTGTTTTTAAATAAAATTACAAATATATTCATACCTCTCTTGTGGGATCATAATGGATAATTATGCCTAGAAGTGCATATCTCTAAAATTCTGGAAAGATAATTTTAAGAGTTAAAACATTTTTCTACTTGAATAAAATTTTCATTATACTCTCAAGTAAAATATAGATGTCCTTAAGTTTAAAAAGAATTGTATATATATGCATATATACTATTTAGCATAAATGAAATATAAAAGTAACATGCTAATTTTTACAGTGATTAGTAGGAAAGCTAAAATGTTTAAAACAATTGAGTATAAATGAGGAAAAAAGATATTCATGAATATAATATTATTTTGTGAGACTAAGTATATGATACTACATTTGACTTAAGAGATGCTTACTTAGAAGTGAGAATGCAAATCAACTGATATATGATATCTATGGACATATATTCCCAGATTGGTAATTTAATATTTATGAACAACTTACCATTAAAGGTTTATTGATTGATTCTTTTATCTTTTTGAAGTTCTGCTTTTGGTTTGGACCAAAGCAGCACCTAACATGTATCTCAGACTTACCACCCTTGAGCTGCCATATCATTCAACATGCATTTTCACTATTAAAAGAAACACAATTTCTTTGTTTTTTGGAAATTAATAAAACTATTTTTGGGGAATTACTTAAGACATTTGGTGGGAAAATAATGATAATGGTAGAAAGGGAACCCAAAAAATAGTAAAAAAGTTCAAAGAGGTTAAGCATTAAGATTCTTAAGCACTGACTTGCAGATGGAGTTCAACACTGTTTGTTCAGTTTGTGCATGTTTGGAATGAATTTTTTTATTATTTCTTAATGATTCATAATTTAAAGATTTTATTTATTTACTTTTAGAGGGAAGGGAAGGAAAAAGAGAGGGAAACATTAATGTGCGGTGACCTCTAGCACACCCCCTACACTGGGGACCTGGCCTGCATCCCAGGCGCGTGCCCTGACTGGGAATGGAATCAACGACCCCTCGCTTCACGGGCCAACACTCAATCCACTGAACCACACCAGCCAGGTGGAATGGGTAGTTTCTAAAAGAGCCATTTGGCAACTGTGCTTGCCACCACACAGCCCCAGTAAATGGCACTATACTATAATAATATTTCTAAAAACTACCGGCATTTCACATACTATGTTTAGCACTATTCTTTCTTTTATAGGTAACACCACATTCTTTATTTTTTTTCTCTACCTATTTTATTTTATTATTGTTGTTCAGTTAGAGCTGCCCCACTATTTTCCCTGTTGCGCTCCCCTGCTCTGCCACAGTCAATCCCCACCCCTCTGTCCATGCCCTGGAGTCTTCTATTCATGTTCCTGACTTGCCCCTCCCCCCTCTTTCACCCATGATCCCCCTCCGCCCACTCTGATCACTGTCAGTGTGTTCTTTATTTTCATGTCTCTGGTTCTATTTAGCTCTTTTGTTGTTGATTTTAACCTCATACCATACAGTAAATTCAAGGGTACTCACTAACTCTACTGCAAACTTAACTTTAATCTGGAACTCAGACCAAATCTCAGACCAACACCTAATCACTGTACAAATGCTATTTTTCATAATAACAAAAATATTAATCCATATATTAATTTCAATGCAAACTGAACCACATGCTCCCCTAGTACATGGTATTGTGTTATAATATTTCAAGGACACTTCAGTCATTTTGCACACTAGATTCAGCACAATATTCCTTCAAATAGTGAAACATATTTTCACTATTGAATGCATATTGTTAATGACACAATGTTAAATTAATAGCTGTCTAAATATGATGAGAAAACTGTGTTTAGAACTGTATACTTTAATAGTCAATGTTCTTACTACTATTGTGTAAAACATGTACTGAAGTGTTTGAACACATAAAATTTATTAGTACCAAACAAGATTTTTGCAAATTATTTTCAACAAAGGATATATCCCTGAATGAAATTTCTGTTCATGAAGTTAATGTTTATGATTTTAAATTTAATTTTAAAAACTATTATTTTAAAAGGTACTGGAAAGATGTATTGCAACGTTGTTTTAGGCAATGGAACTTATGCAGCAATTTATGTATTAAATTGGTTTCGGAAATTGTTACATAATATTTCTAAGAAAGTCAACATTAAAACTTCCCGTGTTCAAAACAAACAAACAAACAAATAAACATCCTGTTTTAAAAAAGTAAACAAGGAAAGTAGTATGGAGACTTCAAATGCCTTAGCCATGGGTGTTCGAATATGTTCACCCTGCTAAACTGGCCACTCTTGAAATGAGCAAACCACCACTGTGAAGGGCATCATTCGGTAAGGTGCACCTGACCCTGTTAACATACTATCAGCGGGAAATGAATAGGGAGTGGCAAGTGTGCAGCTGCAACTTGTTCTTTTCCTATTTTTACACTTCAAATCTACCTAATGTCAGGTCTTTAGGAGCAAAGGAATCTAAGCTGTTTCTCCTTTCAGGGGGAGAGGGGTGGATGTAACACTCAACTATAATGGGGGTCTGAGTGGGAAGTTGGAAGTGGCCTCATTGAAGCCGTTACCTAGTGAAACCATAATTTTCCCCAGTTGCAAACAAGCACATAAACACATAAATGCATACATTCCAAAAGAAGTCTAAAGATAAAAGCTTTGAAGTACCATAAATTATCATTGTCCCATTTATTCCTGAAGCTTTTTCCACTAAGAATCTCCTAATTCACATTATTTAATGATTGCTCCCCAACAACTAGAATCACGCTATAATTAAAAAATAATATTAATTTGGGGGACTAGATGACCTAAAAATAACTTTAGCTATTAAGATTCAGGCACTCTGATCTCTCAAAAATATACACACAAAGATATATAATGGAAATAATAAGGCAAGCTTTGATTTGTATTAGGACTTTTAGGCATGATTAATTAAATTCAGTAGTTTTTAGAATTCTCACATCAGAAATTCACAAGTAAAACATTTCTCTATTGCTACTCAATTTTTAGAATTTAATGAAAAATATTATTTTATGAATAATCCTCAAATAAAAAGAAAAAAGAAAGAAGTGTGGCCAAATTGTTTAAATTGTCTTTAAATGCTTTAGGATTTAATTATTAAACTAGTTTTTATTGACTTTACTGAGGTGACACTGGATAGTTAATAAAACCATACAGGCCTCAAGTATACAACTCAATAAAACATCGTCTGCGCACTGCACAGTGTGCTCATTGCCCAAACTAAAGTCTTTCCATCCCCATTGATCTCCCACTTTGCCACTTCCACCTCCGCTCACCCCGCTTTGCCTCTGGCTATCACCATACTATTGTCTGCATCTTTGTGTCATAAAAATACTTCTTGGCTTAATCCTTTCACTTTTTTCACCCAGCCCCTCAACTCCCCTTCCCTCTGACAGCTCTTAGTCTCTTCTATGTATAGTGTTTCAAAGAACATTGATAACTTGGCTTTGAATATTAGTGATCTCCTAATCTTCCATTATTTCCTCTCCCCCTTCAACTGTAACTGCTCTCCAATCATTTTTTCCACATTTCTTAAATGTTCACATTAATAAAAATAGAACATATACTAAATAAACATGGTTTCATATTCCTTGTGTTTAATTTTTTAAGTGAGTTGAAAGATTTCTATTTCATTTCCTATAAACTATAATTACTTCTGTTCAAACAAAAGTATTTGAAATAAATATATTTCTAAAATTCACATATATCCTTTAAGCTTTACTCTTAGTGGATCTAAGACTTTATAATAGGTGTCCCATTGGTAAACTTATATTTTATTAACAAACATTAATGTAGTCATGTCTCTACTCCAAGTCTCAATGTAGGCTTTAGGTTAAAAACAAAAACCAACAGCAAACAAGGAAAATTTTATTTATTCATGCATATAAACCTAACACTGACCTTTATTTAAGAAAATTGAGTGGATTATTTCTCTATATGCAACTTATGCTTATCAACACTGGGAAAAGATCTGCAAAACTAGTAAAACTTAGGCTGGGAAATTCGTAGAACATGTTACAAATATATGTTAATATAAAAGATACTTATTTATCATCCGTTATACATCATTGTTCCAAACAATAATAATGATTATTGACCTTGCATAGCTTACAATGCACTAAAAAACAGTTAGGGAAACAATGGCCAAAAAAGAGGGTACTATTGATAGATGTGAAGATTAGATAAGTAAAGGGAGCTATGAAAATATTTACCAAATTTTGTCCAGAGTGGACAATGGTCAAAAAAGTATATTCCTCCAAATGGCATTTAACTGGGTCACCTGAAAAATAAGCAAGAATTTAAAAAGGTGAGTAACACAGAAAAAATGTTTGTTAAGCTGAGGCAAACAATATGTAATTAGATTAGAGGCCTGAGACCCCATGATATATATGAGAAACTGAACAAAAATTAGTATTTCTGCATCATTGTACACATGGAAATGAGGAAGAAATGAAGAGGAGCCAAGACACAAAGGCTCTGGTAGGAGTTGAAAAAAGGTTTGAGCAATGAAACGGCACTGAAAGCAATTAGGTAGTGAGAAGTGTGGTCTGATTTGAGATTTAGAGAGTCAATATGTCACAATATGAAAAATGGACTTTGGCAGACAAAATTAGAAGCAAACAAAAAGATTGACGCAGTAATCCAGATGATAGGGTAGGTATGAAGATATGTAAGTGAATTCCAGAAATATTTATGTAGTAGTATTGACGGGACTTAAATTAGTATTTGAATAGTGAAGGTGAAAAAGTAGAAGTCATGGGTGACTCCAAGGACTCTGGCTTAGACTAGTATAGGCATTTTCCTGTCAGTAAATTAGAGTTTAATTTTTAACATGTGAAGATTGAGAAGCCTTGAGCTGTCCAAATAGAGATGCCCAAGGAGCAATCCACTGTAATAAGGGTTAGGCTAGAAATAAATGTTTGGGAATTATCAGTAAATCAGTGGCAATTAAAATTATAGAATGGACAAGTTTAGCCAAGAATTTTGTATGATAGAGAACCCACAGAGAACTCTGAGAAACAACAGTATTTAAGAGATCAGAAGAGGAAAGAGACACTGAAGGAAAGAGTAAGGAGGAATGTCTGGAGAAGTAGGTAGCAGTTCAAGAGCATTTCGTGTCACAGATGCTGCAGTTAGAAAATATTTCTAGAAGAAAAGATAGGTCAGTGTTGAGCAAATTTGATAGTTAAAATGAAAGCTAAAATGTTCTCCTTGTAATTAGGCAGAAGAAAGTCATTGGTGACAATGTGAGAACACTTTGTTAAAATGGTAGGAAAAGCAGAAGCCAAATTTTAGAACTTGAAGTCTTAGCTATACTTTGCTTGCTTGTTTGTTTTGTTGATTAGATTCCTGTTATTGGTGAGATCATATGGTATTTGTCTTTCATCGCCTGGCTTATTTCACTTAGCACAATGCTCTCCTGTTCCATCCATGCTGTTGCAAAGGGTAGGGGCTCCTTCTTTCTGCTGCACAGAATTCCATTGTGTAGATGTCCCATAGTTTTTTGATCCATCCATTCTTTGATGGACAAAGACATTGCCTAAAGGCATTGCAACTGAGAACAGGCCAAAGACACTGAAATTGAGAACAGGCTGACAGTGATCAGAAGGGAGAGAGGAGGGGACAATGGGGGGAAAGGGTAAAGGGATTACAGGAACAATTATAAAGGACATATGGACAACAACAAGGTGTGTGCAAATGGGGGAGGGAGGCGAGGAGGCTGGGGTGGTGTGAAGGGGTGGAGGGAATAGGCAGCAAACTGTACTTGAACAACAATTAAAAAGAAAAAGAACTTGAAGTCTTAGATAGAAAGAGGAAAAGGGGAATACCAACAATGTTGATGTTTTCCCCAAGGTGGGAAAAAATGAACAGAAACTAGAAGCCACATGTGGTTGAGGGGAAATTTTCTTGTTGCTCTTGAATGTTTAGTTGCTGATTTAAAAGGAAATATAAGAAAAGAGGGTAAGAGAGGAGATAATCAAGGAAGGAATTTCCTAGAAAAAATTAAGAGATGTAATCCTGGATACAGACTTGGATATTTGATTTAGACAGAAAGAGGGATACAATTTTTTTTTTTTTTTTTTTGAGATAGAAGAAAAGGAAAAAGTAGTAAGATGTAGACAAATGTGTAGACTAAATGGTATAAAGTGCAGGAATATATCATCTAATGTCTTCTCTTTAAAAAAAAAACATAAAAAAGCTCCTCTGTTAATGGTGATTGAGAGGCTTAGGGAGGGAATTATTGAGGAGATAAAAGGATAGTTTCTGTCTGAGATAGCTATTATCATAAATGAGAGATGACTATCAAAATATAATGTGAATCAATTGAAGATGATTGCCTGAATTTATAGACACAAATCTATAGCATTGTCATCAGAATTACCATATATTTGTTGTAGAAATGAAGTGCTTCTACATAAATGCATAAGGAATATTTGTGAAATATTTTGTTAATGAGAGAAATACCTGTGATCAATTTAGAGGTCATCATCTGAAGAAATCACGTCTTGACAAATCCAATAACCTTGAGTGTGACATTTTTCGGAAAAAATGCCCTTCCTGGTTATTGCAGCGCAGGCATTGTCTTCGGCCTCACCTGTGACTTGAAATCTGTAGAGGAAGAGGAGACACTGTTTTCACACTGCTGAAAACACAAAGATGAATATTTTATGCATTTTCTCTCTTCTTAGAAAGAAGGTACTACTCTCCAACCTGGAAATCTAAGGCATTGTAATATTCAGACAAAGAATGTACATTAAACAACCATTTATTTAATGAAGGCATTGCTCCAAATAGCTTTTTAACCAAAAAATGATCATTTGTAACTAGAAATACTGCATGGAATAAAAATGTGAATAAGAAACACTGGTTTCCCAATGCCATGTAATTATATAAAAATAAAGATCTCAGAGAACTGCTATGGTCTACCTGTTTTAATCCCTAAAAATAATGATATCAGGAAGTAGGGCCTTTAAGAGGATGCACACTGGCTATAATGATTATGCCAATATATTTTGCAAAATTTGGAGGAAGACTCTTCACTTTATCATACATAAGATGAATTCAAAGTTCTGTTTCTCAAGCTGTGTGCTGTGGTTTAAATGTATGTGTCCCCTCCCCCCAAATTTATATTTTAAAATCCTAATACCCAATGTGATAGTATCAGGAGGTGGAGCTTTGGGGGTGACTAGGTCACGAGGGTGAACCCCTCAAGAATAGGATTTGTTCCTTATCAGAGAGACACTGGAGAGATTCCTAGGCCCTTCCTCTACTGAATATATGGAGAGAAGACTTCAGCTACAAGCCAGGAAGAAGGCCTCATCAAAACATGGCCATGGTAGCACCTCAACCTTGGAACCCCCCTAGCTAGAACTGTGAGAAATAAATTTCTATTGTTTAAAAACAAACTGGCAAGCAAAATATAGCCAGAGACACTGAAATCAACAACAACTGACAGCAGCCGGAGGGGAGGGGAGAGGGAAATAACACGGGGAAAAAAGGGAAAGGGAAGTAAATGAGCATGTATGAGGGACCCATGGACAGAGCCAAGAGGAAGTGGGATTGAGGGTGGGAGATGGGTGTGGGTAGGGCGGGGGAAAGTGGTGGTGGGAAAATGGAGACAACTATATTCGAACATCAATAAAAAAAAAAATTTCTATTGTTTATAAGCCACCCGTTCTGTGGTAAAGCAGCCAAAGCATTCCTGAGACCAATCCTGCCATTTTTGGAGAAATATTCATTTTGTTACTCCCAAAATTCCTGATTCAAGCTTTTTGAATATCTGCAACAATTGAATGATAATCAACTCTATAGCATACAATATCATATTTATTATTTTGAGATTTAGAAATATAACACGTCTAAAAGTATACATGGTTTTCAAAAATATTAAACCAGTTTTCTATAGGATACATCGAACTATTGACATTTTCATCATCCAGACCTAAATCCCAAATGTCACACATTCCAGAAATCTTCCCTCACTATTTGTGTATAATGAGTCTTCATGTGTCTACAAGAGATCCTAAGAAAAAATATTCTTTGGTACATCTAGACTTCACATGCTAAAAGTTGGTGACAGTAATCCCAGCTAATCTTGGGGGAAAGAGAGCAAAAAATATGGGAGAAAACCTCTCCTCTTCTAAATTTTTAAAATCACATAGACACCTCAACAATAGAATATCTGTTTATATGTGTACATATGGATATACTCAAATCCTTCACCTTTAACATGAAAGAAGGAAAATTCCTATTTTAATTCTGACTTTCCATGATGTTTAAACTGACATTTTGTGTCTTAAACAAATAAAACACAAGGGATCTAAAAAAGTAAAATATTCTTAATTTTAAAAACTAGATTACAAATTAATAATTCTAAGCAAGTTTGCATGGAGGTTATTCTGTAGTATTTCTTAATTGTTAGAATCCTTCTATTAATCAAAATAAAGATCATTTTATGAGATTTAAGAAATATTTTGTAAGAATTTAAGTTTAGAAAATTTTTATTGACTACAACTTTCTATTTATACCTCAAATCTTATAGGTAGACTAAAAACATCCAAATATGAAAATAAATTAACTTAGGACCCCTCATTTTTCTAAGGAAAATTTCCTACACATACGTTAACAAAGATCAACATCTACTAACTATGAGAACCAATCGAATATCCAGAGTTTTAGGAGGCTTCCACTAACAATTGGCTGCTGAGACTTTGTATTTCCCCAATGGTCCTCAAAGGTCAAACACTCACAGTTGTGGGCTTAATGGGGTTCCATCCAGCCAAATCCAAGTCTTTTGTGGTTGTGTAATGTTTAATCCAATCCAAAAGTAGATTCCATCTTGTATACTGTTTTGTATGAAATCCTGTAAAAGGGGTTCCAGAGGAACTTAACTGAGTTATAGCTACTAAAATAGACCCTTTGGTTTTTTCCAGACTTTAAAAGGTTTTGATATTTATCTCCCTAATTAGGAAAATCTTAAGAAGGCTACGAAGAAGATGTAAAGCAAAAACTAGGAAGGAATAAGCCTGTCTAAAGCAGCAGCAACTATACATGGATTGCTTTGTCTACCTATGTGCAGTCTCATAGAAAACTGATGCCTGTGGTGAACGTCACACAAATGAAAGAACCCTACATTTCCTGCCCAAGATACTAGGGATATTTCTGAATATCCATAACACTTTTGATGAGTACCCGAGAGAGCGCCCATCTTTCTCACCAAGAGATAACATGAAAGGATGCCACGGATATCCTAGTTTTGCCATTTACTTAATGACATAGACAAATTTGTACAACCTGTCAAGTTCCTCGGATTCGTCTTATGAAAATGGGAAAAATACCACCCATGTCATAAGGTTATTGTAACCACTAAGGTATATAATGTTTATAATGTGCTTACCACAGTTCCTGCCATACATCAGGAATTCAATCAGTGGCAATAATTATTAGTACTATAATTCTTGGATTATAAAATATACCTATTTCTTCTAGTTTTGAAAGGGCTAAAAATGAGCTCTTACCAGTTCAGCCTTGTCTTGGATCATCAAAAGATGTGATTTCATTTTTAAACAGGATTTTTGGCTATTGATCCATGATTTAAAAGTGTAAAAAAAGTTGTAACGTTTCCCTTTTTCCTGCACCCAACCATTAGGGCACAAGTTTAGTCTAGGGTTTCCTGAAATGACAATATGTATAGAAGTAGGAATGAGAACAAGGTTTGAACATTAAAAAAAATTTTTTTGGCACTAATTTTGTAAACTATTTCCTTTAAATATTTTATTCCATCTTTAAGAAACTCACCCTCCACTTATAGAAGAGATAAATGCAGTAATTATTGTTATTATTTATTGAGTAATTACTACATGTCAAATAATTTTGCGCACATGAATATATAACATTTTTCTTGTAAGAAACTTAGGGAATCTATGAAATTATTAACTCTATGTTCCTCATATGTGAATAAAGATACTAAGGTTAAGCTTAAGTAAAAACTAGGAAACTAAAGGTTAAATGATTTACTAAAAGTCATATAACTAATAATAGGGAAATGTATAATAAAACAAAGAGCTTAAATGGTACAGAAGCAATCTGCTGTGAAAAAAAGTCATTTTCAGAGTCCTTTTTTACTACAAAAGAACGTATTTCATAACACATGTATTAGCAACTTTGTAAGACCAATTCTTCAACATGACCACAGTGTCCACATGCCTCAATGACCAACAGACTTATCTCTGTATAAAGGAAAAACTTGAAATAATTAAAATAAACCTGTATCAGAAATAAGTACATATAGGTTTCAACTGAACTAATGATTCTTCTTATATTTTAAACTAAATAGGAGGTACATAAGTATTGATTATATTCTATTTAAATTTTACATGTCTTAAATATTGCTTATCATGTTGAATATATTCACAAATTTGTATAAAAACTTATCTGATATGCTTATATTAAATGACATGAACATGAAAATACATACTATAAGGTACTCTATGGTTAGCTTTTCCCACTAGAGACCATGGGAGCTCTTTATGAGACAGTATGAGAAATTAGATTAGTTCAAGAAAATATTACATTTTAAGTTTCTGTTTTGAATCATCGAAGTATCATAATTCTTTACAACCCTCTTTCCAAGGGATTTCATTTTATAAGTAATGACAAAAAAGTGGTCATTGAAATAGTGTATTAATAAACTAGGCTTTATCTACATTTACCTGGAAAAATATCCAACAGTACACCTGAGACCAAAGCTGGAGAAAAACTTTATTTTTGCTGAAGTTCAGTATCATAAATTATTGATGGAAATAAATGACTGAGCTCTCATGCTTATTCAGAGGTTTACTGTGATATGCCCTTTGCAATGGTAGCATTTTGCATCTACAATAAAACATGAATTATTCATTCCACTCTTTTTATTTGCCTAAAAGTCACATACTCACAGCATACAGAAGCCTAGGTTTCTGTCAATACAGTAAAAAGAAATTAATCTATTGAAAATTACATTTATTCATAGGGGACTATTATTCCTATGCCAAAGGTAAGATGATGAAAATGGTCAACAAATAATTTCTGCATGCCATAGCACTCCCATCAAAGGGAGGCCCCCCAGTGGTTGAGGGAAGCCTAGAAGAGTAAAGTATGAGGAGGAATATGGGAATTATCAGAATAAGAACATACTTTGTTGACCTATTAAAGAATTGAAGAATGAAGTCTTAAGGGAAAAATGCAATCAAAAGCATAAACATCAGTTATATTTTCATATTGCATTCTATCACTCTATGGCCTTCAATATTTAATGAGAATGCATTTATTAAGTATCTACATTTAACATAAGGACTAGAAATATATTTTAGTATAATTCTTTGTATTTAACCTGTGCTAAAGTTTATGGTTAGTGGTAGGCTTTTTACTTCAAAGTTAATTGTAAATTGTGAGAAAATGTTAACTTTTATTCTACAATAAACACATAAATAAGAAAAAATGAACACCTTATTTTTTTTTAAAAAAAAAAGGAGGCAAAGATGGTGAACAAGCAGTTTACAGAATAAAAACCACAAATATCCAATATATGTGATTTTATATTTAGCTTCCCTATTATGTAAGAAATACAAAACATCAACCATGATTTTATCATATTATATTAGCATGTCCAATCTGAACTATGTGTGTATATGTGCGTATGTTAGAAGGGTTTAGAGGGTAAGAAGATGAAATGGAGAAATAAATATTCAAAAGAGATGGACTTGATCAGCATGACTAATGACTTAAAATTGAGAGAGTATACTACCTCATAATACTTCATAGAGGTTTGTTTTGCAGGAGACTGGGACAAAGAAGAGCTTTGTATTGTAAAAAATGAGACTGCTTTGTAGGAAATCAAGACTCAGAGGGCATTGTAGAATATGTTAAAGTGCTTAGACTTTATTCTAAGGACTGCAGAAAATCACTGCAGAGTTCTGACTACAGGAATGCCGTGGCCACTATTCTGCATTTTAGGAAGATGCTGATGGCTGCAGCATGGAGAGTGAATAGAGATCTACAGAAGGTCGGTAAATTAAAAACCTCTTTCTTTATGAGACATAGTGATCCCCCAATGTGTTACAACTTGATCTTCTGACATTATAATTTTAAAAATTAATTAACATCTTAATCACATATTAAAACAATAAGTACAAAAGCAGTAATCATTATCATACAGAAGTGGCATCTAATGGAGAAAAGTAAGTCTAAAACACTAGTATATCTTTGAGTAGCAGAGTAGAGGATAATCATACCCACGAAACTACTCTAGGCCAAAGCATCTCATAGTTTTCCACCAAATCATCTCCAAGGATAAAGGACAATGAATTAATCCCTTCAGTTCCTAGCACAATTTCCTAAAAAACTGATTTCATTTTAAATTTTCGTGCATCTATTACATTCTAACCCTTCATGTACTTGTGAGTTTGATTTAATATGATATTATCTAGATTACTTTCCATCAAATACATATTCCAGGAATATGACTCTACACTCATCAAGTGTTATCAAGTAATTATTATCACATCATCATTAACCCAGACTCCTGTACTCACCTTGCCTTTGGAGATCCTAATGCCTCATGTAGGGAGCTACTCTTCTGTTAGGAAAGACTTCATCAGTTTAAACTGCCTATGGCACTGCGATCTGACTCTATCTTTACAATCTCCCACATTGATCATGAGATTCTTAAAAGCAGAAAATTTTTCTAAATTTCTTGCTGTCTTGTCAGTAAACCAAGTATTTTATATATGCCCATAAGTATATAAAGTGAAATAAATAAATTAAATTTTGAAAAATGGAAAGAGATAACCAGTGATAGGTTTGTTACCTAGCAAACCTTCAAGTGAACTTGAAGTAGCAGCCAATTGGCTCTTGGAGACGGTGGTATTTGAGAAGAGTTTTAGCAATGCTAAGGTAAGCAAATCAACGGTAAGCACAGTTTAAGCAGTGAACCTGAACAGATTAACAGGAAGCAGGATTGGAGGCGAAGAAGTGAAATAAGAAAATCGTCTTCAAAATACTGAAAGGGGTCTTAATACACCAGACAAAAATATTTCATTTTTCTATAAGCATTATTTTAAGCTGAAAATATTTGAGATTCAGGAAGTACTCTTCAGAGCTACTTTTACCTAACTAAATGCAGAAAATTCTGAGAACTGAGGCTGCCATAAATTTTGTCTTTGGAGTGATTTATTCCCAGAAAAAATACTGAGAGGAAACCCACCATAAGTCCCCGCTGTGGGAGGAATATTATGTTCATGAAGAAAATGGAAAGACTACTTTCACCTGTGTAAACAGACACTATCATAAACTTTCTTTCTCCAGTTTATTCTTAAAAACACACTTGTCTTTTCAAAAAAAAAGTGATTTCCCCATGGAAGTCATTTCTTACTTAAACTAAGTTAGGCATGTAAGCCTTTAACTTCAAGAATGTTGAACTATTTCTTTTGTTAGTTCTGGTATGCATGTAAATAAACGTTTTTCTCCTGTTAATTGTTTTTCTGTCAATTTATCGACCCCCATGTACTAAACTTTAGAGGGTAGAAGGAAAGTTCCACTATAGTAGAACGATATAAAATCACTTACTTGGGGAGTTTGTATCTCCAGGCCATTTCCTGGGAAGAATATTCATACAATCGCAAGCTCTGGTTTCATTATCACTATCAAACATCTTCATGCATTGGTTATCACTGAAGGAACGTATGCGTAACTGACTTACTAAGAAATAGAGAAAAGGAGTAATGCTAATTAGAGTTCTATGATTTATAACGCTCTGCCTTTTAGTTATCTATTAGAATGAAATTGCAAGCGAATGCACATTGCTGGTTGAAGGGACCTGTTTATTAACAGTTCAACCTTCTAATTTGACAAAGCATGGATAATTTAGAAATAGATTTCCACTTGCAAAAGAGTAATAGAAACAAACAATAAAACAAATCATCTAAGTAAAATTCAAGTATATTTAAAATTGCATCTACTTATTAGTATAGGTTAGAATTCTTTGTGATCTTGAACTAGTTATGAAGGCTCTCTGTTTCTAGTTTTGTCATATATGAAAGGGGGGATGCTTAACACTCTTAGAGTTGTTCTAAAGCTAAAGGATAATGTGTATAAAATATTTTTCTTACATCCTAACATGTAGAAGCTCACAACAAATAGAATCAATAATGAATATAATTATCCATAGGGCTTATTGAACTAGAGCTCATTTTAGAAATAGATCTTTTTATTGAATTTATTGCAGTAACACTGGCTAATAAAATTATATAGGTTTCAGATGTACAATTCTATAATGCACCACCTGTATATTGTACTGTGTGTCCATCACCCCAAGTCAAGTCTCCTTCCACCACCATTTATTCCCCCTTTACCCTCTTCTACCTCCCCCACTTCCCTTTCCTTCTGATAAGCACCATACCGTTGCTCAATTCCCTTCATCTTCTTTACACAGCCCTGCTATCCACTTCCATCTGACAGCTTTCAGTTTGTTCTCTGTATCTATGAGGATGTTTCTACTTTGTTTGTTAGTTTGCTTTGTTCTTTAGATTCCACATATAAGTGAGATTGCATGGTATTTCTCTTTCACTGACTGGCTTATTTCACTTAGCATAATGCTCTCCAGGTCCATTCATGCTGTCACAAAAGGTAAGATTTCCTTTTTTTCACAGTGAGTAGTATTCCATTGTGTGAATGTACCACAGCTTTTTTATCCATGTAGTCACTGATAGACACTAGGACTGCTTCCAAATCTTGGCTGTTGTAAATAACAATGTAGTGAACATAGGGGTGCATATATTCATTTGAACTAGTGTTTTGCATTTCTTTGGATATATTTTCAGAAGTGGAATCACTGGGTCTTAAGGTAGTTTTATTTTTACCTTTTTTGAGGTAACTACATACTCTTTTCCCCAATGCCTGCACCAATCTGCATTCCCACCAACAGTGCTTGAAGGTTCCCTTTTCTCCACATCTTTACCGACATTTCTTCCTTGTGAGATGATATCTTATTGTGATTTTATTTTACCTTATTTTAATATATTAGACACTGTTATTTTATTATTTTTTATTGTTGTTCGATTACAATTGTCCTCATTTCCCCTATTGCTCTCCCCCACTCTACCTACCCCCACCTCCCACATTCAATCCTCCCCTACACTCATTGTCTTTTTCCATGGGTCCTTTATACATGTTTCTTAATGACCCTTCCACTTCTAAGCCCCACTATCCCCCTCCCCTCTGGTTACTGTCAGTATATTCTTAGGTCATATTTTGGTTGCTTGTTTGTTTTGTTGATTAGACTCCACTTACAGGTGAGATCATGTGGTATTTGTCTTTCACCACCTGGATTATTTCACTTAGCGTAATGCTCTCCAGTTACATCCCTGCTGTCGTGAAGGGTAGTAGTTCATTCTTCTTTTCTGCTGCATAGTATTCCACCGTGTAAATATACCACTGTTTTTTGATCCACTCATTTATTGATGGGCACTTAGGCTGTTTCCAGCACTTGGCTATTGCAAATAATGCTGCTATGAACATTGGGGTGCACAGATTCTTTGGAACTGGTATTTCAGGAATCTTAGGGTATAATCACAGCAATAGAATCACTGGGTCAAAAGGCAGTTCTGTTTTTATTTTTTTAAGTAAATTCCATACTGCTTTCCACAGTGGCTGCTCCAGTCTGCATTCCCACCAACAGTGCACCAGGGTTCTCTTTTCTCCACATCCTCTCTAACACTTGTTTGTTGATTTGTTTATGATGGCCATTCTGACCAGTGTGAAGTGGTATCTCATTGTGGTTTTAATTTGCATCTCTCTGATAGCTAGTGATGCTGAATATCCTTTCATATGTCTCTAGGCCATCTACATGTCCTCCTTTGGGAAATGTCTGTTCAAGTCCTTTGCCTATTTTTTAATTGGATTGTTTGTCTTCTTGGTGTGAAAGTCATATGAGTTCTTTACATATTTTGGAGATCAAACCCTTGTCCAAGTTATCATTGGCAAATATATTTTCCCATATGGTGGTTCCCTTTTCATTTTACCGATGTTTTCTCTGGCTGTACGGAAGTATTTTAATTTAATGAAGTCCCATTTGTTTATTCTTTCCTTTATGTCCCTAGGGGACATATTGGTGAAAATATTGCTGCATGGAATATCTGATATTTTTCTACCTAGGTTCTCCTCTAGGACTTTTATGGTGTCGTGACTTATGAAACATCTTTTACCCATCTTGAGTGGGGTTTTTTGTATGGTGTAAGTTGGTGATCAAGTTTCATTTTTTTGCCTGTAGCTGTCCAGATCTCCCAACACCATTTGTTGAAGATGCTATTTTTACTTCATTTTATGCTGCTGCCCTCTTTGTCAAATATTAATTGATCATAGAGACATGGGTTTATTTCTGGGCTCTCTATTCTGTACCACTGATCTATATGTCTGTTTTAATGCCAGTACCATGCTATTTTGATTACTATTGTCTTGTAGTATACCTTTATTTCAGGTAGCATGATTCCTCCAACTTTTTCTTCTTTCTCAAGATTGCTGAGGTTATCCTGGGTCATTTGTGATTCTGTATAATTTTTTGGAATATTTGTTCTAGTTCTGTGAAATGGGCCATTAGTATCTTGATAAAAATTGTGTTGCATCTATACATTGCTTTGGGTAGTGTAGACATTTTAATTATGTTAATTCTTCTAGTAATGAACACAGTATATGCTTTCACCTATTTGTATTTTCTCTAATTTTATTCTTCAACGTCTTATAATTTCCCAGTACAGGTTTTTTACATCCTTGGTTAAATTTATTCCTAGGCATGTTTTAATGCAATTGTAAGTGGGATTGTTTTCTTAGTTTTTGTTTCTGATAGATTATTATTGGTATATAGAAATTCAACTCATTTCTGCATATTTTTTGTATCCTGCTTCTTTACTCAGTTCATTTATCAGTTCAAGTAGATTCCAGTTCAAGGGGTCTTTATATACAGTATCATGCCATCTGCAAATAATGACAGCTTTACTTCTTCCTTTGCAATTTGGATTACTCTTATTTCTTCTTGTTGCCTGATTGCTGTGGCTAAGACTTCCAGGACTATGTTGAGTAAGAGTGGTATAAACTGACATTCTAGTCTTGTTTCTGATCTTAATGGAAATAACTTTAGTTTTTGCCCATTGACTATGAGGTTAGCTGTGGATTTGTCATATATGGCCTTTATTTGTTGGGATATGTTTCCTCTAGTCCCACTTTACTGAGAGTTTTTATCATAAATGGATGCTGGATTTTATCAAATGCTTTTTTCTGCATCTATTGATGTGATGATGTAATTTTTATTCTTCATTTTGTTTACGTGGTGTTTCACATTTGTTGATTTGCATATATTGTACCAACCTTGTATTCCAGAAATAAATCCTACTTGATCGTGGCATATGATGTTTTTAATGTATTGTTGGATCTCGTTTGCTAATACGTTGTTGAAAATTTTAGCATTTATGTTCATCAAGGTTATTGGCCTATAATTTTCTTTCTTTGTAATTTTTTATCTGGTTTTGGAATTTTAATAATGTTGGCTTCAAAAATTGAGCTTGGGAGTCTTTTCTCTTCTTGAAATTTTTGGAAGGGTTTGAGAAAAATAATGTTCTTTTTTGAATGCTTGGTAAATTCTTCTGTGAAGCCACCCAGCACAGGACTTTTGGTTGTTGGAAGTTTTTGTTTGTTTGCTTTTCACTGCTTCAATTTTGCTAGTTGTAATCTGTCCATTCAGATTATTTTATTATTCCTAATTCAGTTTTGGATGATTGTATGTTTTTAGAAATGTATCTATTTCATTCATATTGTCCAACTTGTTGTCATATAGTTATTTGTAATATTTTCTCACAATCTCTTGTATTTCTGTGTAGTAAATTGTTACTTTTCCCCTTTCATTTCTGATTTTATTTATTTGGACCCTCCCTTTTTGTCTTCGTGAGTCTGGTTAAAGATTTTTCAATCTAGTTTATCTTTTCAAAGAACTAGCTCTGGTTTCATTGGTATTTTGTATTGCTTTTTAGACTCTAGTTCATTTATTTCTTCTCTGATCTTTATTACTTCCTTTCCTCTACTCACTTTGAGCTCTGTTTGTTGTTCTTTTTCTAGTTCTTTGAAGTGTAGATTGTTTATCTGAGATATTTCTTATTTCTTAAGGTGGGCCTCTAATGTTATGTATTTCCTTCTTAGGACTGCTTTTGTTGAGTTTCATAGATTTTGGTGGCTGTGTTCTCATTTTCATTCTTTTCAAGGTATCTTTTGATTTCTTCTCTGATATGATTCATTGATTACTAACAAATTATTTAGCCTTAATTTTTTGTGTGGTTTTCAATTTTTTCTTGTGATTCATTTCTAATTTTATATCATTATGGTCAGAGAAGCTCGTTAATTTAATCTGATCTTCTTAAATTTATTGAGATTTGTTTTGTGTCTTAACATGTGGTCTATTCTAGAAAATATTGCATGGGTCCTTGAAAAGAATGTATGTTGCGCTGCTTCAGGTGAAATGCTCTGAAGATATCAGTTAAATCCACCTGATCTAGTGTGTCATTTAAGGTCGTTCTTTCTTTGTTGATTTTTTTGTCTGGAAGATGTATCCATTGATGCCAATGGAGTGTTAAAATCACCTACTATGACTGTATTACTGCCAATCTCTCTTTTTATGCCCCCCAATATTTGCTTTATATATTTAGGTGCTCGTATGTAGGGTGCATACATGTTTACAAGGGTTATATCCTCTTGTTGGACTGCTCCCTTTACCATTACGCAGTGTCCTCCTTTGTCTCTTGCTATAACATTTGTTTGAAAGTGTATTTTGTGAGATATAATTACTTCTCCATCTTTTCTTTTTTCATTTCTATTTGCATGAAATATCTTTTTTTCCATCCATTTACTTTTAATCTGTGTGTATCTTTCATTCTGAGGTGAGTTTCTTATAGACTGCATGTAAACCGACAGGCCTTGTTTCTTATCCATTTAGCTACCCTACGTCTTTCGGTTGTAGCATTTAAGCCATTTATATTTAAAGCAATTATTGATAGGTATGTATTTATTGTCATTTTATTCTTTTAACTATGTTTCTGTGTTTTTTCTTATTCTTCTTAAAAGAGAGCCTTTAATGTTTTTGTAATACTGGTTTGGTGATAACAAACTTCTTTAGCTTTTTTTTTCTTTTGGTCTGGGCAGCTCTTTACTTTTACTTCAATTTTAAATGCTATCCGTGCTGGGTAAAGACATCTTAATTGTAGGTCCTTGCTTTTCATCACTTTAAATATTTCATGCCAGTCCCTTCTGGTCTGAATGTTTCTGTTGAGAAATCAGATGACAGTCTTATGAGAGCTCCCTTGTAGGTAACTAACTGTCTTTCTCTTGTGGCTTTTAAGATTCCCTCTTTGTCTTTAACCTTTACCACTTTAATTATGATGTGTCTTTGTGTAGGCCTCTTTTGGTTCATCCTGTTTGGAACTCTTTGTGCTTCCAGGACTTGTGTATTATCCTTCATCAGGTTACGAAAATTTTTGGTCATTATTTTTTCAAATAGGTTCTCAGTCCTTTGTTTCACAATCTTCTCCTTCTGGTACCATTAAAAGGTATGAATGTTGGTTCACTTCATGTTGTCCAAAATATCCCTTAAACTATTCTCACTTTTTTAAATTATTTTTTCTTTTGCTGTTCTGATTGGTGTTTTTTCCCACCTTGTTTTCCAACTCACTGAATCAATCTTCTGCTTTTGGTTCTCACTAAGTTCTCTGAGCATCCTTATAACCAATTTTTTGAACTCTATGTCCAGTAAATTGCTTGTCTCCATTTAGCTCTTTTTCTGGAGATTTCTCTGGTTCTTTCATGTGGGCATGTTTCTTTGTCTCCCCACTTTGGCTGCTTCTGTGTGTTTGTTTCTACGTGTCAGGTTGATCTGTTGTGACCCCCAGCTTTGGTAGGTGACTTTGTGTAGTAGGTGTGCTGTGAGACCCCATGCACAGTCTTTTGTATCACTAGCCCTGGGTGCTCTAGGAATGACCTTTGTAGGAATAAATCTTAATTTTACTTGGCCTTCAATTTTCAAGCATCTGATAAATTTTGTCAAAACTTCAAAATTCCTAGTCACTTTTGAAATCAAAGATTTTATTAAAAGGGCCAAGTCAGCTTTCATAAAACTAAGTAATGTTACCAAGATTTAAAACTTCATTTTATAGAATTGTGACTGCCAAGCTCATGCTATTTACCAAATAATTAAAGTTATGAGCACAATAGGCTTTATAAATAGTTTATTGCCTCCTTTCTATAGGGAAAATCTACTAATTATTAATGAAATCATCAACTGTGTCATTTACTACCAATATAATTGAAATGACAATGAAAGAAATCATCAGGCAAATGTGAAAAATTATCTGACAACATTAGAGAAATAAAGGTAAACTCCAAAGGAAATATGGTCATCTATATACTTGTTTATAACTTTTAACTTACTTACCCCAAATAGTTAGTCCTATGACTGCAGCAACAACTATAACCAGTGCAAAGCTGACCAGTCTCAGAGCAGTCCGATGCCACTTTGGACACTCAGGGTAATCTGTAATGATAATTTTTCTCTCTGAAATATTTAGGTATTTAAAACAAATGTAAAAATGTGTCATAGAAATGTAAGTTCATTGCCTGATGATGGGGGAAGAAGTCTACAATCTCTGTTTAAATTACCTTGATGTGAACATATGCTTAATTATTGTTAAAGAGATTTATTGATTCTAAAGTAAGGGTCAATATGTTTTATTTAATTAACTGTCCTTCTTATGTTAACACTTCTGTTCCACAACTATCGTTTATCCAACAAATGGGTCCATATAAACTGATCAATTGGTTAGTCAAAACATTTCATCTAAAATTTGTCACTTACCTTCATTTACATTTCTACTAAATTATACAAATAAGATTCAGTGGGATTGAAGCCCAAGAAGATAAAACATAAGATGTACTAAAATAATTGAATAATAGTAAAAGTGAGTGTCTAATGGAGAAACATAAGCAAGATTGACTATTGTAGCCATCTTCCCAAACATCGTTTGAAATAAAAGTTGTATTGTATACCAACTCATAAAACAATACTCAAATGCTAATCTTTACAATTACATACTTTGCTTAAATAAAACAATCATTATAACACTTTTACAATCTTCAACACAAGTTAAGTAAAATTGGATCTATTACATTTCATTCACTAGTGTTTATAAACATATAACTACGTGCCAGGAACTGTACTGGATGTGAGGGTTACAGAGATAGGAAACCACATAACCTGGTGCATGGACATCTGCATAAACATGTGATTTCAAAATAAAATAATAAATTTTTTGAAAAATAGACTTTAGTTCAAATTCTTAAAAGTTCCCATTAAAAACCTAGGATTCAAAGACCCATTAAAAAAATCCTAGTTTTATAATCTGTGGTCTAATGAAAGATTATAGATTCTTACCTTTGCACATCCACTTGTGTTGGCAATGACAGGGATGCTTCTTTGGCTTCTGAGTCATGGGTCTCTCTGTGCTTTCCTCTAGTCCAAATGTCCTATAAATAGAATAATCCATATTTGAATTCGATGGAAAGAGCGACATCACCTAATCGAAAGCAGCGTTTGTGTGCAAGAACTGTGGCACTGACACAAACCCTAAAGCTAGCTATAAAACCACAAAGGATATGGTTAAAGAGTAAAGGATCTCTCGTTCTCTAAACAAACGTTTTCTGTTAGTATGGTTTTGATTTATAGAAAAATTGTGAAGATAACATAGAGAGTTTCCACATACCCAACACCCTTATTATTATGTTACATTAGTACGGTACATTTGTCAAAATTAATAAATCAACATTGTTAACTTATTATTAATTAAAGTCTATTCAATTCTTATTCACTTTTTAACTAATACCTTTTTCTTAGTTTTTACCTCATGCTTTTTTCTAGTTAAAAATCCCATTCTTTTCACATAATAGTCCTTCAGGTCTTGTTAGGCAAATCGTGGCTGTGACAGTTTCTTACTTTTTTCTTAATTTTTGATGATTTTTGAAATTTTTGAGGAACGTTGGTCAGATATCTTGTGTACTGTTCTCAAATGATGGTAGGGTAGTCTAATGTTTTTCTCATCATTACACAGGTTATAAGTTTTCAATGAAGACTACAGAGATAAATTGCCATTTTTATCACATCTTGTGAAGGGTACATACTATCAACATGGCTTATCACTGCTTCTCTGTTGTTAACTTCAGTCACTTGGCTATGGTAGTGTTCATCAAGCTCATCACCTGTAAAGTTACTCTTGTCCCAATTTCTATATTGTACTCTTTGGTAGAAAGCCAAGACGTGCAGCCCACACCTAAGGAGGTGAGAATTATGCTCCACCTCTTTGAAGTCAGAGTATCTATATAATTATTTTAAATTCTTTTGAGGGCATATTTCTATTCTCTCATTTATTTACTCAATCATTTATATCACTAAAAACTCAGTCATATTTATTTTACACTTTGCGTTACAATCCAATACTCTTTTATTTATTATATTGCTCACATTGTTCCAACTTTAGCCATTGGAAATGCCTTCAGTTGGATCAATGAGTTCATATTAATGTCTCCAACTCTAATACAGAGATGGGCAAAAGAAGGTTTACAGTTGTGAGTACGTATATGATTTATCTTTTAGGTGACGATGGCTAGTAATTTAACCTGCATAGCTTTTTCCAAAGGAACAGCCATAAACCTACTTTTGCTCACCCCAGTACATTACAACATGGGTCATGCTAGCCTCCTCCTTTTATTTTTATGACCTCCCATACAAGAATGAGAAACAAATCTGCTGCCATCACTATTCATTTACGTAATTGTTCATTTCCAGTGTACATATTTAGTAGCTCAGAATTGTTATCCCATCCATACCTTATGGAGAATTACTTTATCAACTACAGTGTTTATGTACACTTCCTTTTGTCATTAGTCTTATGAGTTAAGATTTCTCACTTCTAAGGTTGCTTAGGATCAGCAGACTTTACCCCCACACCCTTCAGTGAGGCTGTTTCATATGTTTACTACATGTTCAGATTCTTGTGGAAGGTTTTCGTTCCACACTGAGGGCTCAAATCCTCCAAAATTATTTGCATACAGTAAGCTTCAGTCTTTCTATCATAAAGTTCTATAAGTTCGAAGTTCCCAGCTTAATGTCATGAATCCACCATTACAGCATTGTACAGAATAGGTTCACTGCCCTAATAAAATCCACTTTGCATCACTTTCCAACCCCACTCCCAACTCTTCTCTACATTTCTGCCTCTTCCAGATATCATGTAAATGAAATTATACAGAAAATAGTCTTTTCAGACTGTTTTTTACAATATGAACTATGCATTTAAGATTCATAGATTATTCCTTTTTCTGCTGTTTCCAGAATATATATGTACTACCGTTTTCTCAACCATTCATCTAAATAGTTTGTTTATTGTTTGTACATGAGAGAAAAGCAGCTGTGAAAGGACAACCACAGTCTTTCTCTTTGCTTGCACCTTATTTTCTCTCAGCAGTGGTTATGGCATTTCTTGGGCATATTTTGAAGTACACCTTGGCTGCTTCCAGCTTAGGTAAATTATGACTCATTCTACTCTAAATGTTCATGTGCAGGCTTTTGCGTGCAAGGAAGTTTTAAAATCAGTTAGGTAAATAAGAGGGTAGTTGCTGGATTATATGGTAGAGCGTGTTTAGTTTTGTAAGAAACTGTAGAATTGCCTTTAGAAGTAGCTGTACCATTTTGCATTTTCATCTACAGTATATGAGAGTTTCTGTTGCTCCACATCCTCAATCAGTATTCTCAGGGTTTGGTTTTGTTTTTTCAGCATTCTAATAGGTGTCTAGCTGAAGTTCCATGTTTTAACTTCCATTTCCCTATGACAGGTAATGTTGAGTACCTTTTCATGTGCTAAATGTCCATCTGTATATTTTCTTTGAAGCAGTATATTTTAAGATCTTTTGCCAAATTTTCTATTGACTTGTTTGTTTTCTTATTGTTAAGCATTGAGCTCCTAGTATATTTTGAATACAAGTCCTTTTATCAGATATGTGTTTTGCAAATACTTTTTACTAGTCTTTGGCTTGTCTTTTTATTCTTTGAAAAGTGTTCTTATTAGAGTCGAAGTTTTCAATTTAAATAAACTCTACCTTATTTTACTTCATGGATACTACTTTAGGTGTTGAATAAAAAAATTCTTCACCAAATCAAGGTTATGCAGATATACTTCTGCTTTTTTCTAGAAGTTTTAGAGTTTTGCTTTTACATTTTGTTCTATGATTGTTTTTGAATTACTTTTTTGTTGAAAGTGTAAAGCTTATGTATGTCAAGGTTCTTTTTTTTTTGACATATAAACATTCAATGATTTTAGCACCATGCTGTGTGTACACGTACACACACACACACACATATATTCTAACACATATATGTATAAATTCTAGAGTATATATATCTATATATTCCAGCACCATTCTGGATATATATAGATATATAGATATATATCCTGTCTTTACTGTGTTGCCTTTGTGTCTTTCTCAAAAATGAATTGACTGTATTAAAACTGTTCTACTTTTCAGATCTCCATTTTGTTCTATTGATCTATGTGTCTATTTGTTCACCAATACCATGCTGTCTTGATTACTTTAGCTTTTTAGTGAGTCTTAAAATCAGGTAGTGAGTCCTCCAACTTTGTTCTTCCTCAGCATGAGGAAACTGTTCCTTATCTTTTGACTTTCTATAGTTTTAGAACCAGTTTACAGTACCTGCAAAATAATTTGAAGAGAATTGTTTGGGATTGAAGTCTGGAGATGAAGTTGGAAAGAATTAACATCTTGCAATAATGAATCTTTCAGTCTAGGAACATAGAATATCTCTCCACTGATCTATTTTTTTTTATTTTTTGTATTTTATCAGTGTTTTATAATTTTTTAAAAACAGATTCTGTATGTAATTTTGACATATTTACACTTACTTTTATTTTTGTGCGATTGTAAATGATACTTTAAATGTTAAATTTTAGTTGTTTATTGCTGGTGTATACAAATGCAATTGATTTTTATATATTAACCTCATATCCTGCAAATTTTCTGTATACACTTATTTCCAATTATTTTAATTTTGATTTTTTGGGGTTGTCTAACTAGACAATCATGTCATCTGGTGAAAAAAAAATTTTTGTTTCTTCTTTTCCAATCTGTATTCCTTTTGTTTTTTGTTCTTGTCTTCTTGCATGAGCTAGAACACCCAATGCAATGTTGCATGAAGTTGTCAGAGTGGACATACTTGCCTTGTTTGTGACCATTGTGACCATAAAGGGGGAAGTACCTCATCTCTCATCATGAAACATGATGTTAACAGTAGTTTTTGTTTTGTAGGCATTCTTTATCATGTTGAGGAAATTCCCATTTGTTTCATCAGAGTGTTTATCATTAGTGGGTGTTGAACTTTGTCACATTTTTTTTCCTGTCGGTTGACATGATCATATGCTTCCACTTCTTAAGCTTGTTGACATAATAGGCTACATTTCTTGATTTTTATACCTGAAATAAAGTCTACTTGGTCATGCTGTATACTTCTTTTGTACATTTTTTAATTTAATTTGCTCCTGTTTAGTTGAGGATTTTGTTTGTATATTCATGAAAGATAATTGACCTGTGTTTTTACTTTCTTTTTTTCTTTATTTTAATTGTTGTTCTTATACAGTGTTCTGTCTTTTACTCCCATCCCAGCCCACCGCCCCAGCCCTCCCCACCTCCCTCCCATTTCCACCCTCCCTAATTCTTGTCCATGTGCCTTTTGTACTTGTTGCTCTAAACTCTTCCCCTTTTCCCCTGAAGTTCCCTCCCCTCTCCCCTCTGGTGTCTGTCAGCCTGTTTTTACTTTCTTTTAATGTCTTTATCTGTTTTCAATATTAACTGCTGGCTTCATAAAATGCTTTATAAAATATTGTCTCTGAAGCAAAGATATTATTTCTACTCTGACAATAGAAAAAATATAAAAAGATAAAAGTTTTTAAAATTCTTGGTACAGGACACACATTATTCTATGCTTTGAATTCTAGACACACTTGGTTCAGTCTGCCCAGAGTTGCGTGCGGATGTCTAAATAGTCTTTTTATTGTTTGTACATGAGAGAAAAGCAGCTGTGAAAGGACAACCACAGTCTTTCTCTTTGCTGGCACCTTATTTCCTCTCAGCAGTGGTTATGGCATTTCTTGGGCATATTTTGAAGTTTGTGGTTTACCTAAAATTTTATCACATATGTCCTGTGCTTTCCACCTTTGTTTGAATTTTTGCATGAAAAATAATAATTCAGACCAACATGTGAATAAATATGAAGCAGCAAATTGACTGCTCGGGAGCCAGGTATATTATCCCAAGAAGTGACATGAAAAAGAGAAAGTTTGGAATTAAAGATCTTTTAACAGTATGTTTACTTGAAGAGATTACTCTCCTAGGGACTGGAAGGGAGTCGGGGGAAATAGAGGGCAGAATATAGCAAATCAGAGAAGGAAAAAAGACAGTGGCCTAAACAAATATGATAACAATCTTATTACAATAGAATTTATAATAATTGAGAAGAAAAGAAAAACACACACGACAAAACCACTTCAGTTTGGATTACTAGTGGCCAGTGGTCTGGAATGAGCAGGGTGACTTTTCTACTTTGCCTGCCCAGCATGAGTCAGATCACTCTTGAAGTTGCATTCAGTCCTTTCTGCACAGGGCTCTAAGACTGACCTGATAACCTGGGACACAAATGAAGGAGGGAGCTCCTGCAGGTCCCTCTCACTTGTTTGGTGAGTTCTGTAATCTCAGCTGCCAGCCTGGGCTTCCATATTTACAGAAAAAAAACATCCATTCATTCAGCACCCATTCTCTGAAAAACATGGGAATGTGTCTAGTGATGGATCTACTTTGAAACTGTTGAAGTTGAATCTTCAAACTCCTCTCTTACCTGGCTCCCTTGTCAGGTACTAGATGAACATTCACAATGTGTCTGCATAGTTATATGTTTTTGCAAATTTTGTAAACCTAAGATATTATAACTGTACAGAATTAAGAATGCTCTCTCTTTCTGCTCTGACTTCCTTTCCATCATACCACATTTCCTTCCATTAGTGTTGGAAGAGTGGAGAGCATTTTTTGGTTGTTGTTGATATTCTGAAGGGGAAGTTGATGTGGCATGAATTTTCAACTTAGTTAAGTGCCATGAATGTATATAATTTGCTGTTATTTCTAAATATATTTAAGTTCTTGCAAGCCTTTCTGGTGAAGGTATGGCTTTTAGAAATACGCTTAACCTACACAGTATTGACTTACCTTGTATCATGGCACAAAGGTACAAGACCAGATGTTACATAGTGATATGACTGAATGCTATAGAACCCAGAACTAGAAGCAAGTGAAAAACGGAAGAGAAAAAAGATTTGAAATGTAGAGAGCCATAAAACCTAGTCTGTGGAAAATTCTTCCAAGAATTTGACAAATAAAAATTGTAAGTGGAGGACTGAGTCTCAATCATGTCAGACAAAATAGAATTTCCTTCCTGTCAGATAATATAAAACATTCTATACCACCACAATGAGGTTGTCTCATCTAGGACACACTGGAAAATAAGCCATCAAGTCAAAGAGTGTTTAAGATTCATCTCTGAACAAGAACATTTTAATGATCTCACAACCTTATAGTTATTGTGGGAAATAACTTCACCAACATAACATTACCATTAACAAGTGTGACATTCAAAAAACATTTCAAAACTGCTAATAATGCAAAACAAATTTTGGTCAACCATGTTTGCTATCAAAAATGCAATTATGTATATTTTTAACAGGTGGGCAAATCTACTTACTCTTGTTCCATCCTAGCTGAAAGAAAGTGAAATTTGATTTACATTTAAAAATTGGAAAGCACCATCACTCTGAAAAATTTAAAAGATTATAAAATAAATTATTAATATCCAGACAAAATTATTAACAAATGCTTTTTTTAAAGTCATAGCAGTGTGGGAGAGATATGTCTCCATTTGTGATGAGGAAAACCAACTGCATAGAGGAGGGCAAGCAAATATAGAAGAGATCAACCTGCTGCTCTTGAGACTAAAAAATGTGACTTATAGAGTGTAAGTACATATAACCCAAATGTTTAGAGAAACTTTTTAGCTCTGAAGAATAAATCAACATTTGTTGTCAGTGGTTTATGTAGAAGTAATAGAGTGGGAACCCAGATCAATTAAAGATGAGGTGAACCAGTGTAAATTTATCAAGAGACTCACCAAACTTGTATCAGACACTAGAACGTCCAGAAAGGGAAAGCTCCAGCGGCACCTCTCAGGGATAGTTTGTCTGTAATTTGAGACATGAAAAAGTCATCATACTACTGTGTCAACATTGAGTTTATTATGTTCCACTCACTTATTCACTGTATTTCTTTTTTTTTTAATTTAATCAGATTATGGGAAAGATTAATAACTGTTTTTAAGTATATTTTATTGATTATGCAATTACAGTTGTCCCAATTTTCCCCCCTTTCCCTCTTCCACTCAGCATCCCCGACTCCCTCAGGTGATCCCCAAAGATCGTTCATGTCCATGGGTCATGTGTAGGTTCTTTGGCTACTCCATCTCCTATACTGTATTTTACATCCCCATGGCTATTCTGTTACTACCTGTTTGTATTTCTAAATCCTCTCACCACTTCACCCATTCCACCATAACCCCTCCCTTCTGACAGCCATCAAAATGCTCTCAGTATCCATGATTCTCTCTTTGTTCTTCTTGTTTGCTTAGTTTGTTTTTTAGATTCAATTGTTGATAGATATGTTTTTGTTGCCATTTAATTGTTCATAAGTTTGATCTTTGCTTAAATAAATCTCTTTAACATTTCATATAATAATGGTTTGGTGATGATAAGCTCCCTTATTTTTTTCTTGTCTGGGAAGCTCTTTATTTGCCCTTCCATTCTAAATATCTTTGCTAGGTAAAGCAATTTGGCTGTAGGTCCCTGCTTTTCATGACTTTTAATACTTCTTGCCAATCCTTTCTAGTCTGCAAAGTTTGTTTTGAGAAATCAGCTGACAGTCTTAGGGAATTCTCCTGTAGTTAACTAGCTGTTTATATATTAAAATTGTTTTAATTTCCTCTAATTCCATTAAAATAATGAAATGCCTTTCCTCTCCCAAGCTTATTAAAAATATCTGCTATCTATTTTTCTTTGATGAATAAAAATTTACATCACAAGAGATAAAAATAATGTATTTTAATTATTGACCTATAGTGAGGAAATATATAAGATGAGACAGAAATATATGCACTTTTTTCTTTACTGAAAATACTCATTCAAATTCTCGATATATTTTGACACATACTTCAGCAATGTCTTAACAGTTTTAAGAAAACGAACTATGGATCTGTAACTTTCAGGTCAGAAATGAACAATTGAAGTATTAATTTATATTTTTCTGAGATAGTACAAATAATACTAGTTGTGTTTTTTGGTCATTAGTGCACAATTTCATTAATCTTATGAAAGGTATTTATGTGGTCATTTTTGAAACAATACTATCTCTGAATTAAAAAATCAAATTCCAGAGTGTTATAGAAAAGAAAAACTAGTCAGAGATCAAGTACTATTTCAGTGAAAAGCAAGATAACATCTCCTGTAACCCGATTTTATTTTAACTCCATTATCAGAAAAAATCTGGGGTTATCCATAAGCTCATACAGGATTCAGTCACTGCAACTCATCATACGCTGTAAAAATTTTCTTTTTTTGTGCTGATGAAAAGTTTACACAATTGAGAATAAACCATGAGCTAACGAAATTAAAATATTTTAAAGATGTGTCTCATAAATATATGTTTAAAATCTAAAGAGGGATAATAAAACTTTAAGATTTTCACATAGGAAAATATAGTTTTTCATTCATTCCAAAAATACGTACAATATTTAATCAGTATCTATTATGTGCCAGTTATTATCTCTGGCACAGAGGCTATAAAAAAATTAGTTCTTGTTTTAAAGCATTTTTCAATTTTTTTCAAATCAAATTTCCAAGCCAAAACATTACAAAAAAATCCCCAAGTTGGCTTCCCTGCTGGTAAAACTCCTAACACCCTACCAAGTCTTCACTGTTAAGTTGTTCGCTTTCCTGTTTTTGGAAAAGGAAAAGCAGCATGGGTAACAAAGTTTTAAAATTTGAATGGGACCTAATAGAAACCTACTTGTTACCAAATCAAGTTATAAAACAGCAAGACTAGAGAATGCAAATTATTTTTTTGGTTTTTGTTTTGTTTTGTTTTTTTGTTTGTTTTTTTTTAATTTTATTTATTTTTTTGAATTGTCCTTAACTTCATATTCTCTGCAGTGGTTCTTCCTTTCAGTAAGAACATTTATAATTATACCTGGTACTAAAAAAAATGTTGGTAGGAGTAAGTTCAACCAAGTTCTGTTGCCATTATTTCCTGTACTCTTAAAAAACAAGTATATGTTGCCTAAACATCTTAAAATACTTTATACTAAGGACTTGTTTATTCTAATAAATGCCATCACATTCTAGTAAATAATAGCATAAGTCAAGAACTGAACAACTACAATAAATCACTTAAATATATTTCAGTACTACTTTGACACACTGATATAAATTGCCAAATCTTAAAATTATTTATTAAAATTCCCAATTCTTATTTAGTAAAATTATGCTACTGTTAGCAGCAAAATGGTACCAAATTTAACCAGCAGAGTAAGAAAGTTGGTTCAGCAACCTTCTTTCTACTTGAGTTCTGGCTAAGAAAGAATTCAGAGCCAAGACTCAAATTATAACAGAAAGTTTATTTAGAAAGTCACAGATGTTGGAAAGGTGATCCAGCTAGGCTATGTGGGCTCAGGAAATTAGTTACAGAGAAAAAAGAAGGGCCCTTGGAGCTTAGGACTAAGACAGGTAAAGAAAACGCACCTGGAGAAAGAAAAGGGGGAAAGTTGTGGACGTGTCCCAGAGAGAGAGAGAGTCATGCTTTGAAGGGAAAAAGAGGGTTGGAAAAAGGCACCAGCATGCTCCAGAGAGAGAGCCACTCTAAGTGCTCTGTCCTTATGGTTTTTATCTGAAGTCTCAGGGGAGGATCCCAATAGACTATTCATCAGCTTTCCAGGTGTATCCCCTCAGCGTGGTGGCCACTACGGATTGGTTGGCACTAGGATGGGGGGCCATTAGTTAATGCAGCTGGTCCTAATGTCAGCCATGGCCTGGCTTGGTCTGGTTTTGCTGCTTTTCTGGGCCTGGAGCGGAAACACAGCTGAGGACTAGATGTCATCTCCAGGGGTTAATTCTTAACGGAGAGGTCCTGCAAGAGTTTGTAGTCTTGCTCCTTGCCAGGCACCCAAGGCTCTCCCCTATGGTGACCCTCCGCACCAGGCCTATGTTCCTACTCTGCGCATGCCTATCTAACTGCCTAGGACACGGCCACGTATCCAAAGTAAGACCATTATAGTTTATTAAGCTCTCTCTGTAACTTACTTATCTACAAATGAGACTTTGTTTTCACAGCCTAATTTAGGCCACTCGTTAAATATAGTTAATACTCTGGAGTGAAATATTATTTACATTTTGTCAAAAATCAAGACATATGCAAGAAGTAATAGAGCCGGAGAGGCTAAAAATAAACACCTTCAGAAATGGGAGTCCTGTAGTGGTGGCATGAATTAAATATGATTGGAACATGAGAAAGTGTTCCTAAATCTGCTGCAGGGAATCAGGGAGGGATTACAGAGGAAACACTATGGCAGAAATAAGTAGTTTAAAGAATTTGCCAATTTCTTAAATGTGGGTAAATCATTTTCAATGTATATAATATTAAAAATATAAAGTTTTTAAGAATAAATGTGAAAATAAAAACACACGCAAAAAAGAGGGAAAATACTAAAAGTTGAATGAGAGACATTAAAAAGGCCTGTTGTAATAGTCAAAATAATGGTCTTTGAATGATGTAAGCATCATTCCTAGATTCCTAGAACCCGTAGATATGTTATTTTCTATTGTAAAATGGACGTTCCAGATGTGATTAAGTTAAGGGCCTTGACATAGAGATTACCATAAATTATCTGGGTGGGCCTAATCTAATCACTTGAGTCCTTGGAAGTGAAAGAGGATGTTGGAACAGATGGAATGTGAAAAGCATTCCAGGAATCCAACCCAACATTTTCTGGCATTGAAGATAGATAGAGGGAACCATAAGCCAAGGAATGCGGTAGCTTCTAAAAGCTGGAAACAACTCTAAACTCATATATGGTAAGAAATTAGAGACCTGGTCACCAAAATGGTGGCACAAGAGATCATCCATCAAGATCAGCAATCAGACAGCTATCTATGAACAAAAACAGCACTGGGAGAGATCTGGAGTCCACCCAAGAAACTTCAGTAAAACAGTGGGAGAAAAAATTTAGAATGACTACACAAAAAGGGAAGAACGTCTCATTTTGGTTGCACCATCCCATCCTCCAGGCCAGCATGACTCAGCATGAAGAGGGAACTCCCCAACCAGAAAGAGTTCCCCTCTCTGGGAAACAAAGTGTGTAGTTAACAACCTCCTTTGGTTTCACCCTAAGCAGAGACCAGCTAAGCTGAGAATTACTGAAAGGACTAGGAACAAGGAAGATAAGCGGGGGCTACTAGTATCGGGCACATAGCAGAAGTGACTATGCTTCCCGGTTGCAGAGCAGGACATTCAGAGAACCCCAGCGGCTTTCACCACTGAAAAAAAACAAGGGCCACAGGTCAGCCTCCACAGACCCACTGCAGATTTCACTGGTTTTTGTCCCACAGGTGTTCGTGTTCACAGACTCTTGCCTCCTGAGTCCATCCTAGCTCTCTCAACCCATCTCTGATCCTGCCAAAAATCAGAACCAATAGGCAGCCAACACCAGCCTAGATCCCTACAGCTGCCTCCCACCAATGTGTGCACACACGGGGCTAACTCCTCCAGCTGTGTGCCTGAACACCACTGCCCTGACTCCCAAGGCCTCACAGCTGCTTATGGGCCTGGATCTGACTCCGGCTACTGTCTCTGACCTGAACCCCAGGACTCAACTGCATCTAACTTCTTCAGCTGAGTATTTGGATGTCCCCAGCCTGAATTTCAACACTGGCCTCCACTGCTGTGCACCCATGTTAAAATTCAGTAATGCATGCTAACAGCCAGGGCTTCCATAACTGCCAGTGCACCTACAGCTTGCTCCAGCTCTTGCTACTGGTCATGGTCCCCACCACCATGCATGTGTCTGCAGCTGGCTCCTGCCATTGCACAGGGACCTGCAGATGTTCCCTGAAACCAAATGTGTGCACAGCATTGGCTATAGCCACAACTACTGCTCACCCTGGTTCCTAGCTTTTGGACCTGGAGACACCCCTGAGGACCCCAACAGGTCTTGCAGGCTCTGTGGACGCCCACAGCACTCACCAAGGACTATGCAGTAGATGCTGTGCACCTGGGGTGTTCTACCAAACATTTAAAGAAGAATCATTTCTTCTCAAACTATTCCAAAAAAAGTGAAGAGGGAGGAATACACCCAAACTTGTTTTGTAAGGTCAGTTACTCTGGTATCCAAACCACATAAGAACACTATAAGAGAAAACTACAGGCCAATATTCCTGCTCAACATAGGTGCAAGATGAGAAAAAATATTTGCAACACGTACAAAGAATAATGGACTCGCTTCCATTATTCTTTAAAAACACCAATAAAACACAGGGCATACAACACCCACAAGCAAAAATGGGCAAAACACTTGAAAAGACTTTCACAACAAAAGGATACTCAAATAACTAGTACATGTGTGGAAAAGTGGTCATTCTCATATATAATTAGAAAAAGAAATGTGAATTTTAACCACCAAGACATATAAGCCTCTAGATTGGCAAAATTTAGCACATTCTAACATCACCAAATATCAAGAAGACTGTGTAGCAACAGCAACAATGAGCCATCACGGGCAACAGGGGACAACTATTCTGAGAAACAGTTTAGCATTACATAATAAAACAGAAGATAAGCATCCCCAAGGAATAAGAAATTCTATTCTTAGGTCTTTATTCTATAGAAACTAGTGAAGGGCTTGTGATTATATTCACCAAGGTACATGAAAAGAATGTTCGTTGTAGCTGTTTTCATTAAAGCCCCACACAACAAGAAACACATCAAATATTCATCTAGTAGAAAATGGATTGTTATCATAATTAGAATGAATGGTCTACATAAGTACATGTGACAACAAATTAAATCTCCCAAACATAAAATTTTGTTTTTAACTTTATTATTAATATTTTTTGCTGTTAACTATATATTCAGAATAGTGGTAAATGTGGGAGGAAGCACAGTTGATACAAAGGCATAAGGTCGAAAAAATAAGGCATGTACCTAATCGTGTGAATTTATTTTAGCAATTTCCAAATTTGATTTTATTATTTCCTAAATAAGTCACCTTAATATATACTGGAAGTCCTCAATGTACAAGTATAACTGGTACCTGAAAAAGGCCACTTATATAAACTGACCTAAAAGAAGAATCAAATTTCATAGAAAGTAGTGGTGGAGGGGAGTTAAGTAGGTAACAACTGTACCTTGTGTTGAGTTTGGTAACATTGTCATCTAACATTGTTTAAAAAAGAATACAGATTTTAGTTCTGCCAAGAGTCTTTCTTAATACCTCATCCTTTAATTTATTCTCCTTAGCTTCAGCTGTCAGTCTCCTTAGTGTCCCATGGATCTTCTCCATGTAAGTCATTAACTTGTGCAGCTCTGATGTTCTTTCATTTGTTAGACACATTGCTTGTGATTTAAACAATCTCTATTGCTTTCATGGCTCTCATAAAATCCTAAATATTTTGAAAGCAATTTTAATTTGCATAGTACATTATATTTGCACTATATTATCAACTTTTAGCATCTAACAGCTGGTAAAAGGCAGTTTACAGTGTCCTTGATGTCACAACACAGATGGAGGCTAATGCCAGGTGGGAAGGGAAGATGCCTGCAAGCCAATTTTATAAGTGTCAGTTCATCAGTGAGTAACTTCGCTTTCTTGCTTTTAACATTTACTGTTCTCTCGTACAACCTCATATCTGCCATGGTTTTCGGAATAAAAGATTGGAGAATGAGGACCTTCTGTGTAATATATTAAAGATGCTTTAACACAGTTCTCGTGACTCTCACAGCTCTAATGTGATGTAGGCAAGACAAACATCATTATTTCCACTTCATACTCAGTTTGAAATCACTGCAGGATTTGTTCTAAGTCACAGAATTGTTGACTAATACAGCTAAGACTTTCCCCCAGTGTTTCTGTACCAAAGTCCTTTTTAGTGTATTACGCTGCCTCCCAGTGGTACCAATTTATATTCACAGGCATCTGTAAATGAACATGCATTGTTTTTCTTTCTTGTGGATTTAGGAAATGAAGATCTATTTACTTATCCATCATTAAAGTAATATTCTCTGTGTATCAGGCATGCTCTTTTACAATGCTCACATATTTCTAAATTTCTATAATTTTATGCTTTGGACATGTAGGAAGGAGTTAATTATATGAAAAGTTAACACTTACAAAGTGTTTATTTTATCCCAGGCATTTTACTATATATCCTAAAAAGTTATGGAAGTATTATTACTATCCCTACTTCAGTAGTTAAATAAATGAATCTCAGAGCGTCTGTGTAACTTGCCAATATTACAGAGCTAATAACGGCCAAGCCAAGGCCCACATTTTCCTGTTCATCTCCAAAACCCATCTTGTAATCAGTTACATTTCCTATTATAGTTTTCTCCTAATTAAAATTTTTGTTGAGGTTCTATTTTTTCACTGTCTGTCTACTACTTCTCTAACACAGTATCTTCTGACTAACCACAAGCACAGATCTTGGACATCAGTTCTTGTTCAGGTGCTAATTTGTGTAAGCACAACAAATAAACACACCATGATCAGTAAATGTACCACTTTTTCACAAAAGGTAACCTAAGAGCTTCTTCAGAAATATTTATTGATTTTGTTACTCTACTCCTGACAAAGAAACTGATGGTGAAAAATTCTTCTCTAAATGCTTTATTGCCCAAATCCCAACAACACCTAGATCTGCTATCCAATATACTAACCATCAGTGCCACGTTACTTAAATTTTAATTGATAATAATTAAATAAGTTAAAAGAACTAACCACATTCCAGGGGCTCAATAGCCACACGTGGCTAATGGCTACAATTTCCAGTGTGCTGACATAGAATAATTTCATCATTTCTTAAATTGATTCGACAGTGCTAGCCTAGAATAAAGATAGCAGTTGTCTTCTAGATGTTGAACAAAAGGAATTCTATTTTTTTTCAAACAATGAACCATATATAACTCAAAACATTTTTAGGCAGTTACAAACAATAGCTCTCTTCAGTGTGTGTGTTTGCAAACAGTGTACAGGTTATAATCCAGGTGACGCAATACCAGATATGATAACTGTGTTTAAAGAGAGCCTGAAAATAGAGGAACAATGGTGGAAGTATCTTCATTTTTTAGTCTTTGCTGAGATTATAAAGATACCTTTAATGCAAATAGCAGGATATATCTAAAAATAACAGAAAATTCCACTGAAAAGTAATTTTTTCCAACCTTTTGTTAAAATACACAGCAGTGTATATGACCTACGGAAAGACCAGAATGGTAGCACAAATTAAATGTTAAAATAAATACGTCAGAATATAGAAGAAATTTCTACAACTATAGCAACTGAAGGGGCTGAATTAAACAAATTCCTTAACAACCAATAGGCCTTTTCCCAGAAGAGCCATGATAGTAGAGACCTGAGACAGGACTAAAATGTAGCTTTCGAACAGTTCTAATAACAGCCCTTAAAATCGACATAGAGAACTGCGGGTGAAACTGCCCAGCTGAAAAATGGTACCCTAATTTAGGAAATGATATCAAAAACAGTGCAGGAGGCCAGTGAAGAGCCGCTACTTGAGATGGGGATTCCATCGACTTTTGCACACTGGCTGCACCACAACTCTACAGAGAGAATAAATTGGCCTCAAATCCTCACAACTGAAGGTGGAAGATAGCCCATGCCTCCATGTAGAGAGCCAGAAAGCAGAGTTTAGCAAAAAGTCCCTTTGCCTCACTGCTGGTTTGGGAAGAAAAAAAAAACACCATTCTTAGAGTCCTGCCAACAGTGGTGACACAGGTTTGGGCCTCTCTGCCCTGCATGCCTCCTTCTCTGGGGCAAAAACACACCTCATGGTCTTCTCATGGCCTCAGGAAGCCTCTTAGATTTACTCATGGAGAAGAGTAGCAGCATTCGTCCATGTGTCAAGCCCTAGAAGTTGTAACATCACTGTATGACTGAACTGCTCTCCAGCTTTATACGAGAGACAGATATTCTAAAAGTTGCAGACTCTTTAATGAAGATGTCCAGAAAACTGAGGGATATCCTTCCAGATTTAATAGTATATTGTTTCATAGCAGGATGTGCCTTCATTTAAGAATGAAGAAAGAGAAAGATATGCATTTGTTGAACACACTTCTTTAGGTAGAAGAAAAATAATGTTCCATTAAGAAACATAAAGAAAAAATATATGTATATAGCAGTCAAAAAATATTTACTTCAGTTAACTCTCTAAACTTGAAAATATATTAAACATGAAGTGTTCAGATAAGATAAAGAGAATAAACAACAAAAAATTCAATGATAATTCATAGTGGATTGAGTATTCTCTCACATATTAAACATGTTCTAAAACAAACATTTTTTTCAGTGTGAATCTGACATATGAGACAGATAAATGAAACAAAATAAGTAATCTATAAATATATTTTTATACAAAAGTATTAAATCTGTTTTAAAGATGGCAAAACAAATCAATGGGGAATAAACACATTATTCAATAAATGCGTTGAGCCAAAAGGGAACAATTTTCTTTAAAAATGTTGCATTTTATACTATACACCAAAATGAAGTCTAGATGAAGGAAATATGTATGTGTTCATAACTATTAATGGAACTCTCTGGGAATACCAATACTGTGTCCTTGTCAGCAAAAAAATATACTGAAAATTATATAATGGGAAAATGGCTTATTTAACCTCAATATATTTAACTCTATAGATAAAAATAACTAAATTTTAAAATAAAATAATAAACATTGAAATATTTTCAGTGACTATTGCAAGTAATTGATACACCCATTATATAAAGAACTGCCACAGGCTATGAAGGGACTCTGGCTGTGGCAGCAGCTACATATCGTGTGCTAAGAATCCTTTCAGCCAATCTGAATGCCCAAGCAATCGTGCTTTTTGTTTATCGCTGCTCTGTGATATTCCTTGCAAAGGTTTATGCTTGGTTGAAAAGGAAGTTTTTCTGAGTTACAAAAGGATCTTTCTTTAATCTCAGTGCTGCGTTCTTCCACATTAGCATTCCCCTTCTATATCACAAAACAACATTTCTAAGTAACAGTCAGAAATTGAATAAGAAAAAACATCAATACCTCAACAGAGTTACAGGAAAGAACATCAGGAAATTATTAGCAAAACAGGAAATATAAATGATAATTCAATATGTAAGATATTATTCAACCTAATAGATTAATAATTGAAGACACTAAAATTATAAGACAGCAAATGAGGTTTTGTTTCTCTTAACAGTTCTGGATTAATGTATCTACATGTTCCAGAAATTGTGGCTTTAATTCTAATAAATGGTAATATAACATTATATAGATAGAGATGCTAATAAATTTTGTATAAAACTCTTTATTCTCTTTATCCTTCATAATGACTGGATTTGTGATATTTGCTGCAACTCAGCTGTAAATTTATATAATGATTTTATTTTATCATTTTACTATAATTAAACTCCCAATAGTCTTCAATTTTTTTCAAATGGTCATACACTAACACTTACTCCTCTGTACATGTCAACTGTGAAATAACTGTCACAACGTAGCAACATTTTCATAGGAAACTTATGTATATATAAAATATTTATGTGAAATTCTCCTTGTGCAATTTAAGTTCTAAAGATGTAAAAACCACATGTTTACAAAATATTAAAATAATATTAGCTTCCATTAACTTGACACTAATTTCATAATTAGATAAAAAATACAAGCTGTCTTACATACTAAAAATTAAAAGTCAGGGTTAAACTAAATACATTCTGATATCACTAGTTTTCTAGATTCTGCTTTTAGCATAACATAACTCATTAATATTTAACATAACTTATAACTATTTCTGATTACCAAGTAGCATCAATGTAGTATCAGATTTATGTTCACCTAGTTAATATACCATACAAATATCAGCTAACTTATCCTTTTGTCAAGGTAACCAATGTAGAATATGCAAAACAATCAAAACAATCAGCAGGGAAGTCAGAAATGGCCGCATCAGTAATTTCTGGGCCATGAAAGACAGAAGCCTCACCTGTCAGTGTGGGGGCAGAACACACTGTTCATGACTGTGAAGCCCAGAGCCAAGAGAGGCATCTGGGTTGTGGGTAGCTTTTCAGCAGTTTGCTTCTGAGTACTGTTTGCATCAACAGCCTCTACTGACTGCAGAGCATTTGCGTGACTATTCTCATCACTTTGATGTGGGAAGTTTTTTAGAAGGTGGAGATGGTGCTTTTTGCTCTGGCTTTCTCGAAGATTAATTCTCTAAGGCTGTAGAGGAGCTCTAAAAATTTGCAATCTGTTCTCACTGTATGTGCTCCATAGAATGTCACGCTAAGTGAAGTGAGTCACAGAAAAAGTCAAGAACCATATGATTTCACTCATATGTGGGAATATAAAACTGAGAACAAGAAGACAAACAAACAAAATCTCATAGACCGAGACAACACTATGGTGGTTACCCAAGGGAAAACGGGGTAAGGGGTTAGTAAAGGGGGAAGGGGGACAAATATATGTTGACAGGAGATGTGACTTTGTGTGGTAACCACACAATGCAATATACAAATGGCGTACCATACAATTGTGCACATGAAACCTATGTAACTTTATTAACCAGTGTCACCCCAATTAATAATAAAATCTGGTCTCCTTTGGGTGTAGCCAATTTCTTGTGGGCACTTTGAGACTATAGAATTGGAAGTGATGGAAATTACATCCTCTTAGGTTTCTTAGGTAGATCTGATGGCAGTTTGAAACACACAGTTTGGAAATTATATTGAACCTCATGAAAGTCAGACAAGACTTACCTATTAGAACATTAAAGGGGCACTTGCAAATTGTTCCTACTTTCTTCTTGACTTTTTTGGAAGAAACAAAAACACCTTTATTTTCTTTCTCTTTTATAATACCTAGGTTTTGTAATATTTGGCAAGACTCTGCTAATGTCCATTACATGCTATTATTTTGGTCCCAGATTATAAAGAGGTTTCGTTGAATTGAGAGGTTCCTGAGATTGATTCCTCAACTACAGGGTATGTTAACCAAACTCACATTCACTGCATATAACAGGGACATGTTGTTACAGAGAAATGAAACGATCCAGACGCAGGGAGTTCACGAAGCACGACTCTTTATTACACGCGTGGTCCCAGAGGAGGCAGTCTCCAAATTCTGGGCCTGATCTCAGGGAAAACTCTTCCTTTTAAGCATCTTACATCTTGGCTCCCACGGCAGATGCGGTCGTAAATCTTTAACTCCCTTCTCCCCTTTTTCCTGATTTATTTCTTCTTTAGTCAAGGGTGTCAGAAATAGAATTTGTATCCTGCCATAATTCTTTTCTTACACTAATGGGACTGCTATCTCAATTCTGCTATGTTTCTTTTTACATCAATAGGGCTATTTCTTTTCCATATCATTGTGAACTATCACTATTAGTCTTCTGAGTTTTCTCTTCTTTCTCTCTCTTTTTTTAACAGTTGCAATAGCTATATCACCATGAAAAATAAGAATGCGCTCAGAATTTGGGGAGAGGGCAGACAGTAAGTGAGATATCATTTTTAAATGATTCTTTTCAATTTACTAAAGAATTTATTAGTTAACAGTTATAGACAGCTTAAGAAGAAAAAGGGCTTCCTTATATATCTCAAAAAAAAATCAAACATTAAAACAACATCCACAGTAAACACAGTACAGTTTACCAGTTACTTCATTTATGTTAGCAATTCTTATTCCACTAGGTGTCGGGTTAGTGGTCTCATGAAATTGTCCATTTCTCAAATAAACAAAGTTCAGGAAATCCTGAGCAGCACCCTGGAGCGTTGTCCAAGCAAAGCCATTGAAGTCTGTCCCCAGGAATCTATTCTTTGGAGCTAGGAAGTTTGAAGTGGCTGGTGTTGTCCTTCCACTATGAAGGTTCTGAAGTGATCTCTCTTCAATGAAGCAAGGTGGTCTCTCTTCAAATTCTGACCTTTTGTAATAGATGCTTTGATGCTTCAGACAAAAGAAAGCTTCAGAGTAAAAGAAAACCGACTTTAGATAACAACTATACACCCTTCCTCCCCCCCCCCCCCATTTTAAAATTGAAGTACAAAGAAGCTGAGTAGCTTGCCCAGGGTCACAGAGGAAATGAGTCAAGGATTTCCACCAAGCAGCCTGAGTCTTACACCCTGGAAGCACTCAGGGTGGGGGCCTGCCTGCTGGCACTCTTAGCAAAACCACTTACCCGGTGAGCAAAGTCAGAGGCCTCCTCCCAGACCTAAGAGGATGAAATGTCACAGTCAACCCTTTCCCTCTTGAATTTTGAAGTGTGGCTTTTTGACATACTTCCCTCAAGTAAGCCCCAGGGGGACCCATGGTTTGAAACTGTCTTGCCAGATATGACTGGAGGGAATTTAATTCCATCCACCCCTGCGAACTTTGAAAGGCTGAGATAAGACCACTGCTAACCACGTCATACCCTGTGTGCGCATGAGAAAAAGCAATTCTGAGGAGGCTTGCAGGAGAGCAGATTGCTCTTATATAAAGGTATCTCCTCTGAACTGAAGAATTACAAAGCTGCCCCTTCTTGGCTGAGGCAGTGCTACCACAACTTGCCCAAATGCAGGGCTTTTGGGGTTTCTTAATCTGATCACTCCTTTCCATTTTCTCTATTATAGGCATAGGGTTCTTTTTAATCCAAAATATACTTTTAAAGTGCCTTCTTGCACTTCCAACATCCCAATTGGATTATTTGGCTTAGAGATAATGAGATTCTTGACAACTCGCTACAGATCAACTGTGTAGCTTTAAGGACTTAATAATAACATACATCCAGGAATATCAACAAGTCCATACAGGTATACCGCCTGCAGAATAGCAGATTTGTTGCTACTCCCCGTAGAGAGACGAATGTCTTTAGCATATTTCCTTTCTGTTCCGTGATAAAAGTGGAGGAGGACTCTATGGAACACTCAAGGGAGGACAACTTAAGGGGGGTGAGCAAAAGTAAGTTTACACTCCGTGCCACAGTGTGCTTGAGGATAGCAAGCAAACTACAAGACAGTGTGAAAAATAAAGGCTGGCAACAAACAACTGTAAACCTACGTTTGTCCACCCTTGTGTTTGGCCTCAACAGGAGGAAGTGGTGCACAGAATACAGGTTTTACTCTCTCTGCAGGGGCAGCGGGCAGCGGGCAGCAGGCAGCAGGCAGCAGGCAGCAGGCGAGCAGCAGTGCGGGGTGGGGAGGGATAGGGAGGGGTTGAAGGGTGGGCGGGGACAGTCTGTCCTTGCTGTAATTAATGTTCCATCATCTGACGGGGCTGGGCCGCGCTCTCCTGTGGCTTCCCGTCTCACTGGCCCCTTTTGGTGTCTCAAACTGAGACTTGGAGAGGGAAGGCTCTGACAGTTTCTGTACGAGCACCCCAGCGTCTCCCCTGCCGAGGGGGCGGGAGTGGAGTTTCCCAGGGGCTCACTGGGAGCTGTGAGGCTTTACCCACCACCCTCCCTGAATCGTTTTCCAGCCTGGAGCGCAGGGCCTGGTCCCACATCCTCCAGACCACCACCCAGAAGTGGGGGGCCAGGCTGGCTCCCTCTGGGCAGGGGAGGCAGAGACACTGGCGCTGGATTTGGACGAAATGGAGGTCACTGTAGACTCGACAGAAGCAGTTTTGATGAAGTGGTAGGAAAAAAAGATAAATGGATTCAAGAGAGAACGGGAAGGAAGGGAAGAGGTGAATTATAGACATCTCTTTTAAAGAGGATGTGCTGTAAAAGGAGCACAAAAATGGCTGATAATTGTAGTCATTACAAGGCAATCCTGATCAAAGCTGTTTATCTTTAACCCAAAGGGATTCCGTTTCTGGACTGTGCTTTAGGTCAACTTAAGGAGTTAAATCGGTTATCTTAAAACCACTAAGTTTTAAGGTGTATTCTTGACAGAGAGGTATGCTCTTAGGGAATAGAGTACAAGACAAGTGAGTCTGTTTTGTTTTGTTTTAATTTTATTGAATTTATTGGTTGCAAAATTGGTTAATAAAATTATACAGGTTTCAAGTGTGCAATTCTACAGTACATCATCTGTATATTGTATTGTGTGCTCCTCACCCAAATTGAAATCTTTTTCCATCACCATTTATCCCCACTTTGTCCTTTTCTACCTGTCTTCACCATCCCCCTTTCCCTCTGGTAATCACCATGGTGTCGTCTGTGTTTATGAGGGTTTTGTTTGTGTTGGGTTTTTTTTGTTTTTTGTTTTTTTGTTTTTTTTTTGCTTAATCCATTCACCTATTTCACCCAGCCCCCAACAATCCCTCTCCCCTCTAACAGCTGTCAGTCTGTTCTATGTCCCCCACAACCCCTCTCCCCTCTGACAGCTGTCAATCTGTTCTATGTATCTATGAGTCTGTTTCTACTTTGTTTGTTTATTTTGTTCATGAAATTACAAGTGAGTTTGGGTGGACTGGCTAGGCTAGTGATGGAGAAAATCTTGATACATGTCATATTGCTGAAAAGGGCGGGCCATGTAGAGGACAACAGAGGCAGGACAGGAGCATCAGAGTTTCAAAGTGGGTACTAGAAACTGGGAAGGAGAACACTGAAGAAACAGCATTGAAGGGCAACAGAAAGGCATGCAGCTTCTTCACAATTTAGCTCAAAGCACACCATGCTGATGCTCTTCTCATTACCCTTTCATTTTTCCATCAGGGATCTCTGGAGGTCAGCTCTGTCCACTGCAGAGGAAGCCTTACGAAAAAAACATGCTGGTGGTTTCTAAGAAAGCTGAGACATGGTTGAAGAACAGAACACTGTGGAGAGAGGCATATGGCAATGGTCATGGTCCGGGATGCGAATGAACTGGTGAGGACTTGAATGCATGACTGAATAGGACTTTGGCCACATCTCTTACATTTAGATATGCAATGTTGTTAATATCATGTATAATAAATACTCTGTAGTTACTATTTGAAATTCTTTTCAATTCAAGAATTGTTTAGAAAAGTGATTTCCTTTCTTCCAAGTATTGAGTTTTTTGTTTAAAATGTTTAATAATTTATAAAAATAACGACAAAATATTTAACCCTGTAATTTGTTTTTTGATGTAAAAACAAATTACAGGGTTAAATATTTTGTCATTATTTTTAAATATTTTGTACCTCACAAATATGCCATGTTATTTGTACAATAGCCTGTTATGGCCTGCTGAATCTTTAGTCAAGCGAACCCAGCAAATATGGTGTTGTATGAGAAAGCTTCATTTCTTTATATTTTACATATAGTTTATTTTTTTTGAGTATTTCACCTCTTTTATTTATTTTTTTTCTTTTCTTTTTTATTTTTTTTAATCAGTATTTTTTAATTGTTGATATTGTACAGTTTTCTGTCTTTTACCCCGCCCCAGCCCACCACCCCAGCCCTCCCCACCTTCCTCCCATTTCCACCCCCCCATAGTTTTTGTCCATGAGTCCTTTATACTTGTTGCTCTAAACCGTTCCCCTTTTCCCCTGAAATTCCCTCCCCTCCCACTCTGGACACTGTCAGACTGTTCTCAAATTCAGTGTCTTTGTTTATATTATGCTTGTTTGTTTGTTTTGTTGATTAGCTTCCTGTTAAGGGTGAGATCATATGGTATTTGTCTTTCACTGCCTGGCTTATTTCGCTTAGCATGATGCTCTCCAATTCCTTCCATGCTGTCGCAAAGGGTAGGAGCTCCTTCTTTCTTTCTGCTGCATAGAATTCCATTGTGTAAATGTACCACAGTTTTTTGATCCATTCATTAACTGATGGGCACCTAGGTTGCTTCCAGCACTTGGCTATTGTAAATTGTGCTGCTATGAACATAGGGGTGCATAGATTCTTTTGGATTGGTGTTTCAGGATTCTTAGGATATAATCCAAGCAGTGGAATTACTGGGTCAAAAGGTATGTCCATTTTTAGTTTTCTTAGAAAATTCCATACTGTTTTCCATAGTGGTTGTACCAATCTGCAATCCCACCAACAGTGCACTAGGGTCCCCTTTTCTCCACAACCTCTCCAACACTTGCTGTTTGTTGCTTTGTTTATGAAGGCCATTCTGACTGGTGTCAAGTGGTATCTCATTGTAGTTTTAATTTGCATCTCTCTGATAGCTAGAGATATCGAGCATCTTTTCAATATTTTACATATAGTTTAAAACATTTCTTTAGATAATTCTTAATCTATACTTATGGTACATTGAAGTTCAGGGTTAATTATTCATTGAAGAAACGTTGATTGACCTACAATACCTGCCAATGTTTACATTTTCTAGGGTTTACATTTATAATGTGAATTTTGTTTACATTTTCTAATGGTCGGATTAGCAATAAACAATAAAAGTAAGTAAATTCTGTAAAGTGTTATAAACACTAAAGAAGGAAAAAAGGTAAGAAAGTGTGAAAAATGTGAGCAACGGTAGTGGTGTAGACTATCAAGTAAGGTAGTCAAAGTTAGACGTACATGATGAGCAACGGCTTAAGAGGGGTGAGAGAAATAGCCAACAGATGATGAAGGAGATAAATCAGAAAACAGACTATCACAGTGAAAGAGAGAAAGACCTAGAGAGAAGGGAAAGGCCTGTGAAAAACGAAAGTGTGGCCAGTATGTTCTAGGAACAACAAGAAGGTAAACATGCCTGGAGCTGAGTAAATGAACTCGCAGCCAAGATGACAAAGTGAGATCATGTAACAGGCCATGGTAAGGACTTGGGCTTTCTTTCTTTGGGAAATGGGAAGTCATTATGGGTTTAAAGGAACGTAAGCATGTGATGTGGCTTCATTTTAGTTTTAGGAATCAGTTTGGTTTCTGTGTAGACAAATGACTATGGAGGACAAAGTCAGAAGCAAGGAGACAGGTTAAGAGGCAATTACAGAAACAGAGTTTATTAAATGGAACAATGTCTAAATTACATTACAATGCAATAATAGTATAGTTATAATATAGAACAATGTCTATATTTACTGAATTTACTGTCTTAATAAAATATGAAAATGTCCTTAATGAACAGGCAAATCATATTAATTACCATGTATATAAATTCATGTTTTTCTATAAGCATTGAATCCAAAAAGTTCAATTGTTTATTTTACTCACTGTGTTTACACATGCTGATAATTTTGTATATGTAGGAGTTACTCAAGTAGTTTCTGGATTTCTCCCAGAGAGAATTGATCCATGTGTAGCTGTATTCTTGGTGCATCCATGGGGACAGGGAATTCTAGGAGCCTCCTATGTTGCCATCTTGGTGACATCTGTCTTCAATGCACATCTTTAACCAAAACAGAAGAGCAACCTTTCTCACCTGAGTAATATGAGAGAATTAAGTCCCACAGAGAGTGATTGACATGACTGTTTTCTCAGTAATTTCAAGGATGGTGCTTACATAGTACATTTCTGAATGCATAGGACAGAAGGTAATTCATTACATCCATCAAGAATTTAGGAATCAGTTCTGTTACAGAAGTCTGGATGAGAAGGGTTAGCATTCCGGGCTTGTCATTTCTGTTTAATTTTCCTAGAACTTTTAGAAGTATTCAGCCAGGTACTACATATTAAGCAGTAGAAATGTGGTCCCCAAATGCTTGCTCTCAATGGGTGCTTCATTAATGGTGAAGAGGGGGGATTATTTAATTATCTTTTCCACCAATGTGTGATATGGACAGCTGAATTTTTATCCACAAATATTTACATAATTTTCATTGGTTTCTACCTCAGTTGTGTAGATAATCCTTACCTATGACCTTCCTCCTAGCTTTTGCAAAGATATACAACCTGAACACTTTATAAAGCACATGAGATCTGGGAAAGAAAGATATAAAAATATTTTACCAAATATTATATACTATCATGCTAATAATACCTGTGAGAAAAGCATTATGACAATCAAGAACTGGAATTTCCATGCCAGTTGGCTTCATAGTAGACCTCAGGGAGCCCAGGTCCATCTCCTGGTTGTTTATTCAGTTCCCCATTGTGTGGTTATGATTGGTGTAGCTAGTGATGATCAGAATCCCCACCCTTGACTCCTAGAGTTGTGGAATAAACACATTGAACTAGAAGTAAAAAGGCATTCTGCTTATCTTATCCTCAGGGAACTAGAAATTGCTACTGATACTCACACTTTCCTCCACTGCCTCCTCATTTCACTCACTTCTGATTTCAGGTCTCACAACAATGCATGTAATTGGTTGAACTACATCAGTTATCTGCTCCCTGGTGTCAAGGTAATCCAGAAATGGAGTTCTCTAACTTATATTTTGGAAATGAAAGCCATATTTTGGGTAATTACCAAAGTATAAAAAAAAAGGCCATTAAATGGCCTGAGGTAAAGATCCACACCATTTTACTGGCCTTAACAAATTTGTTGCAGGATGATTATAAATTTAGAATAAGACATTATGGGGGATTGTTGCAAGGAGGTTTAAGAATGAGTTATATTGAAATGCCTGTTCTTCCTTCTTACAGAGATAGAAACATATGACTCTGGGAGTCAAGGTGTGGATTTGGCAATGGTTATTGTAAAAGACTTATTTTCCCTTCTCAGACAATGGACCTTTCTGATTTAGAGGTTTTAGAACCCAGGAAAGAAATATATTTTCATTAATATGATTAAGAATTCCACTGAATCGGAAGTTGTTATCTAGACATTTGAGGACTCACATGTCCATGCCTCTGGTGTAACACATAAAAACTCTCAAGAAAAAATAGATTTACTGATACACGCTGAGGGCGGTAGGGTAAATGCAAACAAGATGATCTTAGAGAACCTGTCCTCGTGCCACAATGCAGCAGACTGATCACTTCTAGATGTAGTTCATTTTGGGGGGTTATAATTTGTTGACTTGGGCTGAGGAACATATGTACAAGAAAAAGTTCTGAGAACTTTATTTAATATATAATTCATTTTGATTAAAATAATATCTATTAAGCCAGCACTGTGCTTAGAGATCTGAACTTCAGTTATACAGGGTGGGGTAAAAGTAGATTTACAGTTGTTTGTATGGAAAATAATACAATAATTAATACATAATAATACAAGGGTTTTATAAAATAATACTGTGTGTGTTTTGCACACTCACAATCATAAACCTACTTTTGCTCCATTCTGTATAATGGGAATTGCAAGAATAACACAAGAAAATTGTATTACTGCAATTACTAGGAGCCCAGTGACACATATGTTCAAGCTAATCTGGGCTAGAATCATTTTGTAATCATCTTTGTGTTTCAAGCATTTTGGTGGGTCCTTGGAACACATCTGACTCTCCCCAATATTTTTTTAATTTAATGAAATCTGAAAAGAATAGGAGAGACAATTCTTATCATCAAAGCATAGTAAAGTACCTAGTCCTCTGAGATTTATAAATATTAGTGTTCTTAAGTGTTAATAGGCTTGCCCAAAGAACTTTTTTTCAATAAGAGGTAATATTGACCTACAATAATATATTTATATTTTAAACTCAGATGCATTATGAAAATATGTTAAAACTCATGGGTAAAAGCCTTGTTGTGAGCAAGACCTTTCTACCTGAGAAACTGAAAGAAGTCCCACTAGCTCTGAATTAGGGTAAATTTGTTTATAAAAAACTCATTCATTTTGTTACAGAATTTTGTTGAGTTTAGACTTTGTTATATAAAGCAGTGCTTAAAAAATGAAAGCAAGTTCTAACTAGAAAATTTGTGTTATTCTAAAGCTATGTAAGTGTAAAAGCAAAGAGTGCTGGTTCCCCACAACTTCAGAAAGACACCCTTTTATAATCTTGACCTTCATCAGTTACACTGACTTCATACAAGGTCATCTGTTACTGTTCAGCCCCACCAGCCTTAGGTTTAATCTTGATACTATTCATTAAATAGGCTACAATCAATAGCCTTGAGTATTGCAATATAGGAGATAGTAAACGTGATTTGACTTAAATATTGGAAAAGGAAATACTTTCACCAAGTTTAACTGACATATTTTTTGTTCAATTGCATATTGCAAAGGCATTATCAAGACTAGGTATTCCTACACATATGATGAGGCAAAAACCAGGTATTTCAAAATGTTAACTTATTTCAGACATGGACCAATTGTTTAAAAAGTAAGGTCAGCCCTGGCTGGTGTAGCTCAGTGGATTGAGCGCGGGCCTGCGAACCGAAGGATCGCGGTTCGATTCCCAGTCAGGGCACATGCCTGGGTTGCCAGGCCAGTTCCCGTGAGGGGACATACAAGAGGCAACCGCACATTGATGTTTCTCTCCCTCTCTCCTTCCCTTCCCCTCTAAAGATAAATAAATAAAATCTAAAAGGAAAAAAAAAATCTTTAAAAAAAAAAAAGTAAGGTCAAAGTAAGGTCAAAGACGTGGACAGAATGGGATCTAAAATATACGTTATGGAAAAATTGTCCTTAAATGCAGAAAGAACATAATCATCTTACATAAAAGGAAATAAGTGAGGAAAATGGATTGAAATATATCAGAAAATATGTGACAGATGTGGAGTGAAATCACATGTGATGTTCTCAATGTTGTTGATGTAATAATATAAAATTTTTAAAAAGTAAATGAGTTCACCCATAATGCAGAGTGGCTTGCTGAGCTGGACCACCAAAAGTGTGGCTCTAAAAGGGATTAATTTGTATAGTTGTGCTATTTCTTCAAAAGTAGGCCATGCTTTTTTTTTAAGTATATTATTTTTGTTCAGGGCTTTCTAGAATTAAAAAAAAATTACAATAAAAATATTGCATTTATTTCTCATTGTTTGATGAGAAATAATAGGTTAGTAGTTCCTCTCTTTACTTTTTTATAATACCTTGAAAATATCACAGGTCAATGAACAAAAGGAAACATACACCATTCAGATCTTTAAAGGCTTTCAACAAAGACCTTAGTGATTTGTTGACTTTATAATATTTTCTAATCCCAAACAAGTGCTTTCTTATTTATACAGTCTTAAGTTTATAAATGAAAATGCCTGGTTTTGTAAAAGCTCAATTATATTTGGATTTTCTTTTTAATCTGGATGGATGGAGTTGATTGGGAAGACATTTCCCCATGTTTGTGTTGGACTATATTAATCAAATATTGTTGTACTAATTTTGCACAATTCCAGGCCAATTGGGCAGAGTCCAACACATAGCAAACTGATCCTCCTTCCTGGAACAATGCAAATCACTGCCTTGGAACCAAGTAACTGATTCTCTTTGTGGCTTGGAACGTAATCTAACCAAAGAGATAAGCTGTGTAAACATGGGGAGAATCACGGAGATTATGTACTTTACAATGGCCATATTCTACAAAAGCAAATGTGAGGCTAGATCAAAGAACTTTACTCTGCTTACTCCAAATGTCTATTTCACCTTTGTGTCTTAACATTTATTTTTTACTAAGTGCTCAGGATTGTTCTAAACATTTTTGATCCTTGTAAAACACATTTCATCCTCATAAAAACACTGTAGTTTGGTACTATTATTTTTTTCATTTTGAAGATGAGAAAGTAGTTTCCAGGAGGTTTCAACATATCCAATATTAATCAGTCTGTAACTGCAAGAGCTGTTAAAAAGAAGCCACAGGCTCAAAGCTGTGTGTCACTTCTCCTAAAAACCCATGGAACTGTAACCAGGCAGCTAGGGGTCCAGCCATTTGCTGCCACGTACAAGCATAACACAAAGATTTGGGGGAAACAAAAGAGGTTTTTATTAACAGGGTACCCAATTTGAGGGACCTGAGAGCATTCTCGCTCTTAGGCAGCCTCTTCTGCAAAGCACAGAAATTCCCATGTTCCCAGAGAGACTGAAATCTAAATCCATGCCCAAAAGTTTCCCATTATTGCTTATCTGCCCTTTTGAAGCTCAAGACAGCTACACAAATGGGTCTCCATCCTCAGGCTTTCTTTCTCCCTGGCGCACACTTGGGGGTTTTAGCATCGCCATGGCCTCACACAGTTCTCTCTCCTGGGCCTGGGGTGTGCTGTCAGATGGTCATGCAAGGGAAGCTCCATCCGTGGGACCCTGGTGCCCGAGGTTGCCTGCACCCCTGGGGTGGGAGAACATTCCCAGCTCATGCTTTCCTGTGTTGCTCCCAGCCTCCACGTGCTGCTCTCAGGCCAAGAGAGTGGAAGCAGTTCATGACCCGTGCAGTGTGTTGCACAGTGTTGTAGTATCCCAAGAGCTGGTGCCCAGCAAGCCACACCTCCCATCATGGTATTCCACCTCTGTGAGTCGGCTTCCCACTGTGCGAGGCCTAAGCTCCAAGTGGGCCTGGCATCTGCCAGCCCTGTGGGCACTCCGCAAGCACACCCTAACCGGGAGCACAAGGCAAGCAAGACAGATAGGCTTCTGTGCGTGTTCTGTTTTAAAGTCTCCTTCCAGAATCCCATTGCTGTGGGAGTGTCCAGCTTTTCCACCAATGTGAGCCAGTGTCAGTCCCGTTTGTCATAACTATCTTTGTCGCTGTTCCAGCCACCATTTTGCAGAAGGGAGCAGATGTTTCCCAGCTGTGAACAGGCACACAAGTGTCTTGGCCCCAGGGTAGGGCATCCAGCCCCTGATGCAGCTTGCTGACCTCCACCATATATTTGTATTTTGACCTTGTCAGGCCTCAAGCAGCCTCAGTACAAATTCACTCTAGTTTGGTCACTAGCCACCCCACTGCTGGGGTCCACACACGATGGTTGCTGGTCAACAGCCTTTTCCCATAGCCCCTCCCCTGCTGGGTCCCTGCTGCACTGCTAGGTTGCTAGGGAACACTGCTGGCTTATTTTGTTTACAGTTACCTCAGGCATACTCCACCTGCCTCAGGCAGTTTAATCTGCTGCCTAGGCGGTGCTGACTCTCCAGGGGAGTGCATCCTCTTTGTCAGACCAATTTCCCATCCCCCATCAGTTTCCCACGGATTGGGGTCTCCCCCACTCCCCAGCATCTGGCCTGACTACCCTGTTATAATACCAAACCTAGATTTAATACCTGATTTAGTTACAGTTTCAACCTTTCCCAGAATTATAATCTTAAATCAACTGGTCTGGAATTTTCTACTCAATACCAGTGAGATAAATTGTTACTCGGGCCCTCTCCGTTGCCCATAGGAAGAGGCGATCTGCACGACAGAACACTTGGCTCACCCACCGCTCCACCCAAAAGAACGCCCTGGTCTAAAACCAGTCCTTTGTTTTCTTTCTGCTAATGTATTCCCTCCCACACTCTTCTTCCTCTAAAACTTTCCCTGCTGTACAATACTTTCCAGTGCCCTTCTGTTTGCTGCCAAATTCATGAACGCCTTAATAAAGCCAATTCAATGTTCAAATTTACTGAGTTGAATTTTGTTATTTAACAAAGCCTAGATTTGAACCCTGTCAGATTCCACAGCCACACTTTAAACATAATACATTCCATAATATATTATATTCCATAATATATATTCTCTATAATACCTTATAACTAGCAATATTCCCTAATGAATTTACACAGGTATGTGAAACTATACACATTTTCATTATACCAATATAATTGTTAGTCATGTTTTACATATCTTATTTTTTAATGTTAAAAACATAAACTATAGTTACTTAATCTAGTTTAATACATATTGTATTTATCAGTTTAGATACAGTGAATCCCTTTCTAATGTCTGTACTCATGGATGCATTTATGAAATGTAGCAAGCTGTTCAACACTAAATCCATTAACTATATTTTATATTGAAAATAAGAAACAATGTTCCTTCAGGAATTTGTACTACAGAATTTTTTTCCTTTTCTAGTCAGTTAATACTAACAAATCTTAATTTCCAATGAATAAAATGAATAATGCATTTTTTTCCCTGAGGCATGAACAAAACCCAGCTTCTTTCTTTTCTTTGCTTTTAAAATAATAATTCCCAGTGCCTGGCATATAGCAGAAACTCAATAAATATGAAGAATTCATGAGTGAATGGAAAGGGACAAATTCCTGTACACCATCGAAATCTGAATTTTCTCTGCAGTTACAATCTGAACTATTTTTTTCCTAAATGGAAGTAAATAATATGCATCTAAAACTCTCATTATTTGCAGACAAAATTATTGTACTCTTGAAAAACTCAAAAGAATCATTTGAAATGTTTCTATAAACAAGTTAGTAAAATATGAAATAAATATTCAGCTACCAATAGTCTTCATATGAAAAATTAAATATATCCCTTGTATATAATAGAAGATACCATTTTAGTAATAAAAAAATAAAATAACTCAGAATAAACTCAAAGTATTAAAAATTGTGTGAAGAAGACATTAAAATATCCCTGAAGGACACAAAAGAAACTCGAAAGAAGAAACATATGTGGGAATGTATTAAATGGGAAAACTCCACATTTTATAAAGATAATCAGTTTTCTTTAATTTAATGCACCAAAATAAAACTGACAACAGGTTTTCTTTTATCCTGGAAATAAGATGATTCTAAAATTGTTATAGAAATATAAACAATCAAGAAGTTGTGAAAATTCTAAAAAGTAAAACCACTGAGGCAAGACGTGGGAATTCTGGGGCTGAGGCAGGGAAAGTACAAGATAAACCCCTAAATTTATTCACTTAATAAATATTAATTGAACACTTATTTGGTACCAGGCATTTTTTCAGGTGTTAGGAATACAAAATCTTTGCCCTCATTTTGGTGGGAAATTAATGTTATATATTTTATATTTAACACACATTTAATATATTTTAATATATACTAATATATTATAAATATCATATCTGTATATATTATTCGTATATATACTTTATCTTAAGGGGAATAAATGCCTCTAGAAGAATAAAGCAAAGAACAGGGAACACACCCAAACAATGCAATTTAAAATAAGGAGGGAAGATCAAACCTTACCTTTATGTTTGCCTATCCAACTTCATTTAGAGAAACAAATCCAGGCCCCAGTGTTGCCATGTCCTCTCCCACTCCAGCCGTAACTAAATAACTTAGAAACAGAATTCAGGGTTTGGTCAGGTTGGGGTGGGAAACAACCGGAGCCCAGTAGAGCCACTGTAGCGTTGCCTCTCGTCTTTTTCTTGGCCCCACCTTCCTACCGTGCTTGCCAGCGTTCTTCTCGTCCATGGTGCCCTCAGCTCCTCCCAGGCACGCAGGGGCCTGACAGGGAGGGTGGAGGAGGCTTCCTTCCGCACAGGCCCCTGTGGATCCCGGAGTTTAGCCATACTTTGGGGAGAGGCACTCCCAGCAGTTTTCCAATGCAGACGACTCGCTCCCTGGTGAAGGGCAGACTCAAGGTTAGGGTAGATAAGCTGGCATTTGGTAGTCAGCAACACGTGTTGGATTCCCAGCTCAGTTGTCTGGTCCCTCCAGAGCTGGTAGACCCAGATCTCATCATTGGCATCCACATTCTGGTAGAACTTGGTCGGGAAGTAACCCTTGGGCAGGGAGGCCAGAAAGTCTTTCCCTGGAAGGAGTTTCATCCCCAGCAGGGCTCTGGTCTATGGAATCCCCACAGGGCCCTCAACAGTGACCTACTTACTAGTCAGTAAAGCTGTCCTCAATGAGAAAGACCTTGATGCCCCAGGGAAGGTCAGCAGTCAATGTCATCAACCCCTTGTACACCAGGTGAATGACATAGGGGGGGCAGGTCCTCCATGTGAATAGTTAACATTTGAGAAAGACTTAAAGCCGATGAGGCTGTGAACCATAAAGATTTATGGAAAGAACATTCCATGAGAAGGTCTTGAAGCGTGTACATCATACTTAAAGTTTTCAGGATTCCTCTTCACCTCATGAGAGGAAGAGAAGAAATTCTGGCACTTCCAGGTTCTAGGTATGTAATGAAGGAAGCTGGTTTTAATATAAGTTGTTAACGTTTTATCTAAAGAGTGTCTTAGAGCACATGTACATACTTCTTTGTAATTCCAAGGAATACTATAGTGAGAAAGGATAGGAACCACAGAGTGCCAAGAGGGCACAACCAAGTCTCCATACCTGAGCAGACCTACTTTCTCTAAGAGTTTTAAATCAATAAAATTTTCATTTTATTTCATACGTCAGTTGACACACACTTACTGCATGCTCACTATCCTTCAGGCATTGTGCTCTTTCCTGGAAAATCCTTGTGAACAACCAGTTTTTGTCCATAGAGAAGACAGAGCGCAATACACACCGGCTGAGTGAATATATTCAATAGAAATACCCATTTCTTCTCTAAAGCAAATATACATATTCTACAGCACAAGCATTGAAGATAAAACACTAATAGTAATTTGAACTGGTTCAGCTAACTGAACTAGATGCAAAGCTTAGAGTGTTTCTCATGCAATATGCCTAGTGCCCTTTTGTTCGGATGTTGTCAGACATAATAAATGCAACCACCCCATATCATTAAAAGACAAAACTGCTATGAATAACTTAAAACATACAGGTCTGAAGAAAGAAAAGAATGACAAGCATACATATTAAGATAAGGAAAGATTAAATTATATAAAATATTTGAATTGCATTAAGTGTTTGGTGAAGCATTTCATGCAGAAATAATTTCAAATTATTTCAAACTTTAATTATTTTCAAAAAAGGTCAAATTATCTCTTAAATTACTTCAATTTTAAAAAACAAAGCATTTAGAGTGTATTTGGCTTCCTGAAATATATTTTGAAGTGCTACACATTTGGCAATGAGTTTTAGAATTTAAGGTAAATTTAGAGATTATCTTGTTCTTAGTGCTTGTTTTATAAAAAGAACAAAGTCTAGAAATCTGAAGTAGGTTGTTTTGCTAAAAATTTTATTTACAGAATATATATTAAAATTAATGTCAGTAGAATATTTATAATATCAGTTATAGAAAATTGGAAGTGCTCAGTGAATTTATTGTTAAATAAAATTGAATAAAGTAAATTGACCTGCTTTGGTTCTTATCTGCATCCAACTGGAAGATGAGATTTTTTTTCTTTTCACACATTTGCCCAAACAGTTACTGTTACTTTGAAGTTTGTTCAGACTAAACTTATGAAGTCACTCCGGGGCTGTGAGGGGATTTCAGGAGAGCTCTCGGCATAATGTCAGTTCTCTCTGATCCAGATATTCCATTGTAAGCATACAACAACTTTGCATGTTGGCAATGCAGGGAATACAGGTCTTTGTACAAAAGAAATAGAAAGGGAAGAGTAAGTAACCAAACAGAAGCCTCAGGGATATGGAAACGTGTGATGTTACAGACTAGCCAGAAACAGTGTTTTAGTACTTTGTCAAAAATTCTGCAATAGCATAGATCTTGGGGAATAGATTTACCCACAGGAGTTGGAAACCCAGTCACGGCCCTTACTTCACACAGAAGAATTATATTATCCCATCTTCTGTAATGTCCTGGAACATATTAGCATCTTAAAAACGTATTATGCTTTATGAGTGTTGTTTCAAATCACTACTGAAAACTAAAAAAGACCACTTGTAATGTAACCTGCAAACAAATGAACTTCAAGTGTTATTAAAACATTGTTTAATTCATTTTCCTTCTTCAGTATGCAGGTGTACTGATTTTTTTTTAATTTCTATGGAAATTATGTCACTTTAGAGGACTAATTTTGGCAGCAAAATTAATATAATTTAAGCTAGACTCCCTGCCCTTCATTGCTCTCCAATTGCTTGTACCTGAAATTCTACTACTAAAGAGACTTTCCTTTTGACCTTGAAGAATTTTCTAGTATATACTCACTTTATATTAAAACACATATGCCCAGATTAGTTTAACACTTTCATTATTATCAGAATAAACTTATAAGTGACAGAAGGACTTTCTTCAGAAGAGGCATAACATGGAATGTACAGGGTTCTAAAACAAACTTTCTTATTTAGTAAGACTTAACCCAGATGTATTCTTCCCGGATGCTGTAAGAATATTTTCCTTTTAATGAGGTAGTCATTAAATTTTCTCTATAGAAGATATTTTGGACTTCATAGATGAATAAAACGACACAAAAATAAAGTAAAAATAACACAAATGGAACATGTATAAAGGACCCATGGACAAAGACAACAATGGGGGAGAACTGAATGTGGGAGGTGGGGGTGGACAGGGCAGAGGAGAGTAATGGGGGGAAATGGGGACAACTATAATTGAAAAACAATTAAAAAAACCACAAAAATTAAAAATTAGAAAATTGACAAAAGATGGCTGATTTTTTTATTGTGTCAAGTAAGGAATTCAAAACTAAAAATACAACCATTTATTTATTTATTTATACCATTACTGTGTGAAAAAAAGGACATTTGATACCAAACATGAAAGGAGGAAGAAGATAAATTCAAAATGAAGAACTGAATTTGTTGTCAGGTTTCCTTATTTCCCCAAGGATTAAAGCAAACTTTGCCAACACCAATGCCTTATTCTCAGATGTTCTCACATCATTGATGAGAAACATTGCTCTTGTTCTCAACTGGGGATAAGTTTGCCCCCCAGGACATTTGGCAATGTCGGGAGATATTTTTGGTCATCACAACTGGGGGATGTGCTACTAATATCTTGAGTAGAGGATAAGAATTCTGCTAAACACCCCATAATGCACAGGGTATTCCCCACAACAAAGAATTATCCAGCCCCAACTGTCAATAATGCCAATATTAAGAAACCCTGATCTGGGAGATCAAAGGAATAAAGAAATTCCTGTGTTGACAAGAGAGCAGTTTAGTTGCATTTCAGGGCAACGTTTTTTAGAAAGGACAACACTGCCTTGTTTCCTGGGATTCTGACTCCTCCTAGGGACTTTGACCCATATTTGCAGCCATATGGGTCTGAGCTGTTTACCATTTAATCCAGTGCATTTCTCATTACCTCTCTTTTTCCAAGGTAAATTTGCCGTAGAAAATGTTCATGAAAGTACTTGTCACAGCATCTGGCATGTAGTGAAAGTTTAATAAATGTTGCTTTCCTAATATTTCCCTTTAAATCTTTTTTTCTGATAAACATTTTCTCCAGGTATGAGTCCATTGCTGCCTAATCAGATATCCGAAATGACTCACCAAACATTTCCTCAAAAAGGAAAAATGGGAATTTCACATGCTGTGTAGATGTTGGATAGATTGATAGATGTAAATACTCAAGTTCATTCTAAATGTTCTGAATATTTTAGTTTGCTAATTTGAATAATACCAGTCTCAGAACTTTCTGGAATCCAGTTCCCAATCAAAGAACTGTTTCTGTCTCTCCACCTTGAAAACACTTCAATGGATCACAGTTGCCATTTGGACAAAATAAAAACAAAATGGCCTGTTGAGCTGGCACTCTAGTTTGCTTGCTGCCTCAGGTTTCACTGCATCCGAACCTCTTGTTCTGCATTCTAGCTTCTCAGGCCACTCTGAATCCTTGTCCTTGACAAACTCTTTCTTATTTCTAAGTTTTGGTACATTTTTTAACTTCATTTGTGACCTACTATTTATTCCAACAATGTTATTATACCTTCAAGGAGGTAGCATGCCTGCTGCTCAGGTCTGTGCTGGGCATCTCCCTAGGCGCTCACCTTCCACCTTGCACTGCTCCTATCCGGGCACCGCACTATATGATAACTGGCTTTGAAAATGGCTACCCCACTAGGTTGTAAAATCTCTTAGAGTGGGAATCACATGCACCTTGGTGATTAATTGTTGAATTCCTAGTGCCTTTTTTAAGGTTTGGCAGATAGTGAGTGTCCAGTAATTATTTGTTAAATAAATGACAAACTCTTTTAAACAGATTATCCTGCTTTTCATATCTTTACTGAATTAATTACCTGGAGGCCTTTTTAAGCAATACTTAGGTAGTAGACATCGACAGGAGCCCAAAACAAAAGGGAAATGATAAACTCCACAGTTAGCAATTTGGTAACATGCCCTGGAGGTATCCCTGACAGTTCATGATCACTCATGAATGGATTTATTATAGAATGGCAACTGAGCCAGATTACCGAATTATGTCATATCTTGTTCCATGAGTGTCATAACAGCAATTCATATTAACACACTTGATATTTATCATCAGGGGCACAAAGTTGGAGTTAGGAGGAAATTTGGATTGGCCTCAGGCAAAATAAACTGTGAGAAAGTACTTTTGAAAATATAGATCAGGCCATAGCAACACAACATATTTCCATTAAATGCATCATCACTGCACTGCTGTGATACTAAGAAGTGGCAGAAAAAAATAGTATGTAAAGTTATATAACATAATATGGTAAGAGTCATATATAAAAATATTCTTTTAACTATCAAAATTGTGATCCCAGTGAGCTAGATGTCCAGACCAGAAAGGCTACTCCAGGTTGTTTGAGGATTGCTCAGATGGCCACAGTGAAGTAGGCTGTACCCACTCAGTGAAGGTTACTTCATTTTTTTGTTACGATCTTTTCATTTAGCATGTAATGGAAAAAACATGTAAGGAAATAAGGCTACAACCTACAGCACCTCCCTTGTTCTTCAAAAAGTGCCACCTTAGTTTGTTTTATCCATCTAGGAGTTGATGATAGAAGGAGGGACAGTTGCGCTGCTTTGGAGAATCCAGAATCCCAGATTAGCTAACTTTTACCACCTTTCATTACGGGGAGAAAGAGAAAACCGTATGTTTTATAGATGTGACTGTGAACAGAAACCAACTCCATCTCTGTGTCCCAGATGTCTTCAAGTTTTCACTCTGTGACCTTTAACCAATCTTACTGTCCTTAGCAAAGCCTTCTAGTTGATGATTATCTGTGTTCCTTAAAATGTAGCCATAAATATTTTTGTTAGTAAAGACCAGAATGGAACTTAGATCAGTATCAAACAGGTGATAGTATCGATAGCATCTTATAATCATCCATCACAAGATGACTAGGAGGTAACAGCATTCTTTGTCCCTTTGTCTTGTCAATCATTAGTACCTGAGTCATACTATACAAAAAATAAAGTGCTGTAACAGGAACTGTAAGCAGAGAAGAATCTGCACGGATTGCTGGGTCATCTGTCTATTCTGACCCTACAGTGTCATGAGTAAATCACCCCACAATAAATTCTATTATAGTCTATGAAGTTGTCTGCATCATTCTTTGGTTTTAAGTACCTTTGCATTAGGTGCCCATTACCCCTTTGCCCCACCATCAGACGATCTCATCACCCATACTTAATGTCCAGGTTCCAAATTAAGCACTTTTTTTTGCCCCACAGCTTAATAACCTCTTCCAGGTTTCATTTATTGTTGCATCATTCAGCCTATTCAAATTATGCCGTAATAATTGTCCTAGGCATGGAGTACAACTTTTGATTAAGGCCTCTAAATTTTAGATAATAACAAAATTAAAACCTTGAAGATTATCAAGTGACATCTTCTTGGTACAATCCTCTTTCATCTTGCCATTCTCCAGATAGAAAACTTTCTAAAATGTATCTTTCTCTATTATTGCATTTCCATGGCCTGGAGTTGATTTTGTACTTATCTCATCAATTATATTACCATATTCATGAAGAAAATAAACTATATGTATATTATTTTTTATTTCTACTCAAGCACAAAATCTAAAACCATTAACAAAATATTGTTAAGCCAATGAATAAGTCTCTGTATTGAATAGATAACATTGGTTGAAGTCCAAGTGTTTTCAAAGGCCATGTTTCTCCAGGGATTGTAACAGAAATATCCAGGGAGATGTTGGTTTCAATGATGGATTACATAATTATGAATACTACGTTATATTTTTATCATTATTACACATCTTTTTCCTACCTTATCCATCATTCATCCCAAGCTTTTAATATTTTCTCTAGTAAAAAAAAATTATGAAACTCTTGATGTCCGAAGTACCATATTGCTGGTAACATTTGGTAAGACACCATTTGACCTTTGTCTCTTTGTCTGTCTTTTGTTCAGGTGAAGCAATAGTATTTAGATTGGTGATGAATGCTTAGGCAAAAGGAATTATAAAAACTGACCGTGAGTGGACTAGGGTAAAATCCTATTCTTAACAGTGTGGAACTTTACCCATTTGAAAAACAAGTGATTCTAGAAACCCAGTCACATCATAAGTATTCACTTGTCCATTCATTACCCATCTGTTTCTCCCCCATTCCTTTTTTTGGGGGGATGTAACTCATCCTCAGATGGGTATTGTACAATTAGAAATTTCTTAGGAATTCTAATAACAGTTAATCATTGTTGCAAGAGATAAACATCTGAGAGCAGCAAGGGCAATTTCACTTGCCAAGCAAGTTGTTCCTTTCTAAGGAACAGGTGACTTCCCTGTTAATGGATTGCAACATCAGGAACTGAATAGTTTAGTTTAGCTGACAACATAGTTGAAAGCATATACATAACTGGTCTTGGGCAACACTCTTATTTGTAGTGTTTGATTAAACATTTCGTAAAGGTGAAGTAGAAGTTCAAGTTGTTCTCAGGAACTGTGAAATAGATTTTAAATTTCTGACACTTAAAATGAGCTATCATTATTTATGCAGTTGGGAAAATCAGGAAAATGTTCCCGTGTTGTTTCAAGAATTTGTAAAATATACAATGCCAAATAACATTTCCAATAGACATATGAAAGGATGCTAATGTCACTAATCATCAGAGAAATGCAAGTTAAAACCACAGTGAGATACTATCTCACACCTATCAGAATGGCTATCATCAAAAATATCAAGTGCTGGCAAGGTTGTGGAGACACAGGAACCCTTTGTACTGTTAGTAGGAATGCAGATTGGTGCAGCCACTGTGGAAAACAGTATGGAGATACCTCCAAAAATTAAAAATAGATATGCCCTTTGACCCCATAATCCCACTACTGGAAATATATCTGAAAGAACTCAAAACACTAATTCGAAAGAATATGAGCACCCCTGTGTTCATTGCAGTGGTACTTATAATCACCAAGACAAGAAAGCAGACCAAGTGTCCATCAATAGATGAATTGGACAACTATGGGACATTTACACAATGGAATACTACTCGGCTGTAAAGAAAAGAAAATTTTACCCTTTACGACAGTATGGATGGACCTAGAGAACATTGTGCTAAATGAAATAAGCCAGTCAGAGAAAGACAAATACCATATGATTTCATTCATATGTGGAATCTAATGAACAAACTGGACTAACAAGGAAACTGGGGACAGACTTGTAGATGGAGAGCAGGATGACAGCTAAGGAGGGGGGAGGTTGAGGGGTTGAGGGACTGAGCAAAAATGAAAAAGGACTTATGGACATGGACAAGAGCGTGGTGATTGCTGGCAGAGAAGGGGATGGATGTATGGGAATTAATGGTAGTAGGAAAAATACATGCAGATTAAATTAAAAAGAAACATTTCAAGGCTTTGCCTCAATCAGCTCAGTGGTGCTGGGAAAATTAACCAATATTGTCCCATACCTGATGAGGAACACCAAGCTTGAGTAGCCAAGTAGCCAGCCAGATCTTCACAAGTCTTTCTCCTACCTTTGACTATCTTCTTTCCATTTGTAAATGGTTTTCTGTATAACTTTAGCAACATCTGTGATATCAAACATTATATATATGGTGGGATGATTCCTAAATCTCTACCCACATCTTCAACTTTTTTCAGAGCACCAGATTCATTATTTTAACTGTCTGCTGGGTATCACATCTCTGTATTAGTGCAATAACCTCACACTTAACATGCCAAGTGTAAATCATCGCTTCATCTGTATGTTCATTTTGTCTTCCCTCTCTTTTCTAATTGCAACAGCATTCATGATCAGTGTCGATCTTACTCTCTCTCTCTCTTTTCGTCATCCCCATATCAAAACCGCCTCAAGTTCTAACAGTTGGAGTACAAATACATTATTTAATACTGCCATTGTTCAAGCCCTCACCTCAGTAACCTAGGATAGTCTTTGAGTAGACTCATACTTCTTTAACAACTATTTCACTCTCACTCATTTCTGTTTTCTATGAAGTACAGAATCATTATATTTATTACTCTTCAAAATAGCATTCAAACTTCTAATGTAAGAGGAACATTTTTTTACAAGCCAATTACAACCCTTTATCTGTAGGCTTATTTAATGTCATTTCATGCCACACTCTTCACCAAAACTAAACCTACTATTTTAAAAACACACAATGTTTACTTATAATCATAATTTTCTTCAAAAGCTGTAACTACAGTAAAATTTCTTCAGTTTCTACTCTATCTGAAAAAATCATAATCAAGTTAGTAGTTCCAACTCATAACCTCCTTATGAAATTCTCTTCTAATTTCCCCATATATCTTTTTAACGTGATTCCATTCAGCATCGCTCATCGTTTCAGTAAGATAGTCTTTGTATCACGTGGCATTGCAATATATGTTTACATATTTTGCTGAGTGGACAGCGAACTAATCTAAGAAAATAAGTGATCTTACTCATCTGTTTGTCATCATAACCTGGTTCAATGCTAAATCCTCCCCAGTGTACATTCTCATGATGCCCTATAGTTCATTTTCCTCTGTAACCCTTGCTTTAACTTGAGTGAAATAATTAATTGTGCGATTTGTTTTAAATTTCTTAGTTTGTTTTAAATTTCTTAAATTCCTAATTTTTATTGATAGAATAACTCCAACAACTTGCATTCACCTCTTTACTATAACCGCCTACAATAATTCCAGCACATCGTAAGTAATCAATAAATAGGTACTATATCAACATGTGAAAAAGAAGTATTTCCATAGCAGGAAACACCAAAAACCTAAAAAATATCAGGTCTGGTAAGTGATGATGATGTAATATCTGTTTTCTATTATATATCCCTTTGTTCAGTAGAAACATAGTGAGCATTTAGAATATAGTACATTAATCCATGTCCCATTGTATTATTACTTGTGAAAATATCCTTCAATTTCACTTAATTTATAATTGTTAAAAGATAGTCTTCCCAATCACTTACCATCTACTGTTTCTAATTACTGTTTCTAATACTGTATTTTTATCTATAAAATAAGAATAAATAATAAATTTACAAATGTGTTTTCTGAAGATGACATGAAATACTGTCAATACGAGTGCCTAGCGCATTGCCTCTATGTATTAAGCACTCAGCAAACACCCTCCCTCTTCGACAGCTTCCCCTTGCTTTGTGGCCATTCTTCATCTCCTCCCCACTTCCCGTTCTTCCTCCCTCCCTTTCTCTCTCCCTTTCTTCCCTTTTCTACCAGGAGGAAACTCTTTTAGAGAACTGTATCTTATTCATTGTGTTGTCTCTAGAAGCTACTAGCACTGTTGCTAATGAATAGCAAGTATTCAATATATCTTGTTGGATTCATATCTGAATTTTCTGAAATATGAGCCCATTAAGCTCAGGGCCATGTTAACCAGATTAGATAAATTGAGTCATTTACTCAGAAAAAAAGTCACATTTGTAAAACTAAAACTATTTTAAAGAAGTTTTATTACTTTAGACTTGTCAGCATTGGGAATAAAGAAGTGGTTGCCTCAATTTATAAACAATCTACCTTGGAGTGTTGCTTGTCTTGAATGCTGATGAATGAAAGTTGCGAGCTTTGATTGTTTTGGAAGCTAGTGATTTAATTTATCTTGTGAGCATGGAGAGTGGAGCGTAGAGACTGGTTCTAATAACAAGCTTAAGGGACTTACAGAAAGGTGCTGGTTGAAAACAGAGACTAACAGTTCAATGATCCAGTGGAAAGAAAGTAAATTTTAAAACTGGTAGGGCAGGTCAACAGCTGAAAAACCAAGGCCCCTAAATAGGTACAGGAAAGGGGCAATGTTTTAATTCAACTGAAAGAAAAATATGGTCAGAGTGGTCACGAACACAGTTCTGCCTTGAAATATGAAATGTGGTCAGCAAGGAACCCTTGTCGCATTCCTTAGGTCTCATAGTTGCCTGTGTTGTATCTTCCATTACATCCTTCATCTATCAGAATTAGCTATGTTGTTCTTTTCCTTTGCATTTGCTGACCCAGTGTTGCAAGCCTCTTTCTAAGACTGACACCAGTTTATGTCTTTTGTTACCCAATGTAATATTCTTCAAGCTAGAGGCATTAACTCTATCTACATTTGAAATAGAAAGAATGTTAAAGAAAGCACAGTAAATGGGAGAATTGTCACACTGGAGACTCTGTCAAGAGGTTGCCATTTTCTTTGGTATGGCTCATTTACCTTATAGAAATGTTTCGCAATCAAAATCATGATAAATTATTTTTTTCCAAAAGTGACTAGTATCTGTGTATGAATGCACACATATTTATCACATTTTCTTTCCTTTCTTCTTATACTTAAAGTATAAAAGGATACTGAATATTGTTTTTTAAAAAAGGAAAAACCTTACAAGAAAATTATACTAGGTTGTCAAGGAACATATATAAAAGACACATGGACAAAGCCAAAGGCGGGTAGGCTCAAGGGTGGGAGGTAGGGATGGCTGGGGTTGAGGGGAGTTGTGGGAGGGAAATGGAGACAACTGTACTTAAATATCAATTTTAAAAAAGGCCAAAGACCCTTGAGATGGAAAAAAAGAAAATTATAGTAAATGTTGAATGCATATCAACATTTTAAATGTTGTATTCTATATTATGAAATTACAAAAAATAACTTACCAGTTCCAATTATTTGTGAAATGAGCCAGTAGTACTGAGATACCTGTTTGCATCTGGATTTTGTCAACATCAGCTATGGCACTTATCTCAGAAGCCTGGAAAATGGACCTTTTGGGCACTGGAATAGCCGCAGCTCTCTGGAGGGGCAGTTTTCTTTCAAGTGCTGATTCCTAAAAAAAATAATGCTTTGGATACTGCCTTCAGGCCTGTGAGTGAGGTACTAAGTTAAATTAATGAACTCCTAAGCATCACACAACTGTTTTCTTTGTTTCTCTTTCTTCCCCACCACCTGTGCTGCTAATTCCAAAAACAGAGCAGCATCAGTGAATTTAAGAAGGAAGTCCTGTATCAAGTAACAACCCTTGAGCAACAATGGGAAAGGTGATTTAAGTGTGACTGATGGTTCTCATATTTGCCCCAAGAAAGTAATTGATCTCTCATTGTGTGGCTATAAAAGCAACACCATACAGACAGACACGGAGTAGGACAGAAAGACAGTGGAGAGTTGAGACAGCTGACTTCTAATAAGACAAAAAGAGACAAAGAGACAGAAAGAATATTTATTTTGAGTTCTTTATTGTTTAGGCATTGAGATAAAATGCTGCCCATCATTTTTCTGAGCACCTTTTGGCTTCATTTTACTGTTGCTGTGGCTTCAGAACCGTAAGGGACTATTATGCTGTTTATTCATATTCAAGTACTAGCAAAGTGACCCTATTAAATACGTTCTGCGTTAAAATTTGATATTTTACCACTTCTGAGACTGAGTGCTGGTTTGCTTTATAAGCTTTATGAAGGGAATTGACATATTTTTCTTAAGATATCTCTTTCTTCATACTCAGAGTTTAACATAATGAAAAATGTGTATGTTTCAGGACTATTTTAATAAGCTAACATTACTTTTTATGCATGTTTTGGATTTCTCTTGTACTTGTTCAGAGTGTTGGTTACTTTCTTTGCATAGGCAATATATTCTATGGGTCTCCTCTGTGATTCAGAGTCACTCTACAGAAAAGGCCTGTCTCCACCTTTTAAATCTTAATGAGTCTATATCCTTGAGTATTGTCTTAGAGTATGATGAAGTCAATACCACCATTTTTGACCAGTATGTGGATGAGGAGAGCTTCTACGCTTGTGCAGATTTCAAGGTGAGGTACTGAATTGACTGTTTCAGAACTTTAAGTGAGAAGATGAAGTTGATATTTAAAATTATTAGAATAACAAACCAATTTCAGATGAATTATGGAAGTTAGGGAATAAAACTAGAGAATTTCTGAGAGGCAAAAAATAAAATGAAAATTAACATAAGCAAAAAAGTGTGAAATATTACCATTTTTCTATTATAAGAGGAAATTATAGGATATAATTACTGCTTTTTTGAGAGAACTGTTTAAAAATATGAGAAAACAGAATATAGGGCAGCATAATTGGAACTTAGGTCAACAGAAAAATAGAAAGGAGACATAAAAAGTTTATTAGAAACTTTTCTCATGCTAGATAAAGAAACTGTAACAAGTAATTACCAAGGCTTTCATTGAGAAATAAGCCTTAGGGGCTTCTAAGGCTCTCTCAGGCTGAGAAACTAAAGACATTCATTGTTCACATTCTTAATACCTAAAAACTAATTGTCCCAATCTCTATTCTCTAACATAAACAGGTGTCTCAAAAGCCCTCTAAACAGTTAGCTTTTGTGACGTTGTTGGCTAAGGGAGATACTGTTAACATCTTTGAGAGGAGGTCTGTAGCACTCATTTTGGAAGAGACGGTAACCTTTGTGCAGACAGATAAACCCATCTATAAACCTGGAGAGAAGGGTGAGTCAATATTCATGTTTTCTTTGTATCATTGACCTTGGGAACACAATCTTCAAATTTAGAGCAATCCAAACACAGGAATTTTAGTCTTAAATTTATTCTTGATGTTATGGGATCAGGTATTTCTAGACTTTATACTGGTTGACTGAGTCAATTATAAAATAATACCTTCTAAATCCAGTAATTGGATGCTTCTTAAAATTTTGCAGGCTGCTATTACTTTGTACAAATTTTAGTGACAGGCTTACATACCACGGGATGTGGAGCAAAATTATTTGGTTTGAATTAATTAATGCTCCATAATTTGCTAGTTGGGTAAGCTAGTTAAATCTCTATTTAGACACAGTGTTTTTATCTGTAAATGAAGATAATTAAAGTATCTCCCTTATACAAATATTGTAAGAATAGTCAATGTAAAACAGTACCTACCACATACAAAGACCCCATAAATGACATTTTCTTACTATTATGATTCTTCATATCAGTAGAAGTAATCATAAGTCTGAAAACCAAAGCAGAACCCTGTGGTTTTCTTTATTTTTTAGATAGAAGATAACTGAAAGAAACACCAAACAAGGGTTCAGAAAGATGGGTTTTTGTCTTGACTCTTTTAATAAATGATCTTCTGTCAATAATATTCTGATGTTAGAGATTTTTAGTTTCCTCATTTGTAAAGTAGAGGGTTAAATGAGAGCATCTGTAATTTTGTTTTAATATTATATATGTTTATGATTTATTGAAAAGAAATAAATTGCTTAAAACAGAATTATATGGTGAGATTTTTTGCTGTATTATATTCTCTTTCTGGACTTATTAAAGTGCTATGATGACAGATATGTGTACAAAAGTAGCTAGAATGGTTTTCTAGAATTCTGCTAAAATTAATATGCTGTAATGTTTACTAGCATCAGTACATTTTTCGAGAAAAATTATGTCAAACTCCTACCATAAATATTTTACCTCTGTCCTTCTGTGACTAACTCTGCCACCAGTCCCAGTGGTGGCAGCAGCTAGTGTCAGCTTTGTTAATAATCAGCATCCTCAACGTGAGGAATTACAAATGTGCAATAAGACATCTTTCTGAATGAAATTCAAATCTCAAAGGATAAAGTCAGAGCCAGGAAGAAGGGAAGACAGTATTCTATCATAGCAAGGCAATTAATTTCCATGTCTATTTGTAAACAAGAATACTTGGGAGAGAAATAATAAGAAAAAGTTATCCCCCCTCTCTGTTTTCTTTTAGTTCAAGTTCGCATTGTGACACTGAATACCAATTTCAAACCTGTTGAGGATTTGGTGAGTTCAATAATTTCTAATGGTACAATTAAAATTTAATCAAATTAAATTTATTGCTATATAAAGTGTTGTCAGGAAGCTTTTCATAAGTATGAAAATAGATGTAACACGGAGAACTATATAGGTGCAGTTTCATTGGTAGATCTCACATTTAAACATAAAATTTTTCTTCCTCATGACTTAATTTATACTTCTTTAAGACTTTTCATTATGTAGGGAAAGCGTGGGTTGCATGTTAATGGTAAAACATGGGTTTACCTGTAGCAGTAGAAACTTTGCCCTCTGGGAAAGTGAGGGCTAAGTCTCAATACTTAAATTACTTCAAATAGTCTTTATAAATGCAAATATGTGGCCAAAAAGCAATGCACTGTTACAATATTAACTTGCATTTTTTTCCCTCTTTCAGTACCCTTTAATCACACTTCAGGTAAGAGATCGGTTTTTCATTCCTATCAGTTTAAATATTCAGATAAATAGTGAAGTGTGTCTAATTTTCACTATGCATGGTCATAAATTCAGATAAATCTTTACATACACAATGCAACACATTAGACAAAGATCTGCGTAGAGGGCTGTCACTTTTAGTCAAAGCTTTGTGACAAATGCAGTAACTTAGGTCTTAGAATTAGAATTATGCTCTTTTTTGGACTTAAGAGAGATACACTATAAGATTGAATCCGAACATCTCCGGAAATTATGTTGTTTTTACAATTTGAGTTAATCAGTTCTATAGAACATTAGAACTTTCTTGACTTCCCTTAATCACACAAAGTACCCACATGCAGGAAAGGATACTATTCTCATATGGCTTCTGTTTTTATACCATCTTTATTTTCTAGGATCCTCAAAACAATGGGATTTTTCAATGGAAAAATGTGACTTCTTTTCAAAATATTACCCAACTCTCGTTCCAACTGATTTCAGAACCAATGTTTGGCGACTACTCCATTGTTGTGAAAAGGACATCAGGAAAGACGCTGATGCACCGATTTACTGTGAATAGATATGGTATCCGATACTTATAGTTGTTCTACATAAACGAAGTTTTCAAAGAACCCAACCAAGTAACTGTTCCATTAGAATTAGGAATCATAGGCAAAGCTGGACTTGGTGTTCTGCCTTCTTCCTCTCTTGGCCGTTCCTGCTTTGTCATCTTTCTTGCTGCTCACTTCTTGCCAGTATCCTGTTTCTGGCCCCTGCCTTTTCTTCCTAAGAAATATCTCATTTTATAAAATCCACACAATCTTCCAGGAAGAACTAAAGGAATACAACAAATAAAATGTAAAGTTATGAGAATAAAGAAGAGAAAGGAAAGGGGAATAATTAATCATTAATGAGACACCATTACTTACTAGTGCCACACAGAATTTGAGGCAATTGAAGAGTGGTCTATATAGATGTATACAGAGAAAAATATTGTGCACAGAAGCATACTTAGTTTTGTAATTGTGATGTTTTGCTCTCCGGTGACTGAACTATGTTTCCCTTTGTTTCCAGTGTTGCCTAAATTTGAAGTAAAGGTCAATGTACCACAAACAGTAGCTATTTCCGATGAAGAATTCCTGGTGGATGCATGTGCTAAGTAAGTATTTATTCAGGAGATTTCACTCCACAAGTCAATTCAAGGCTCAGAGAGAATGAGAAATGAAATTAACAATGTAACTTTAATTATTTATATGCTTACATTAAAATCATCAGATAAATATATTGTCATTGTAAGATATTTTCAAAATACAAAGAAAAACATAAAAAATTAATTCCACTGACACAAGTAATACTGGGATTTATTTTCCTCTAAACTTTTATGAAGTTTCCACAATTGCAATCATAATTTTCTACCCACTATAATTAAGAACACATGTCCCTATAGTATTCCAGTCTTTTCATGAATTCCAGTTCCTTCCCACACAAATGTCTCTGTATGGTCATTCCAAATTTACTTAACCATTCTTTTATTCTAGAACATGTAAGCTGTTCCATTTTGTTTTTCTAGTAATAAATAATAATATAGCATATGCCATGTATGTAAGTGTGTAAGAAGTAGTTTTTGATTTAAAAACTACTTAAGAAAGATTTCCAGCATTGGAATTACCAAAACAAAATGTATAATATTCTTTTAGTCTTTTGATTGTCACGTTGCTCACCGGGAATGTTACGCCAAGGTACAATTCCAGAGGCTGGTGCAAAACTACCTGCCTCCCTGAACCTTCGTTGTCTTGACTGTTTTCATTAACAAAAGAGAAAAGAAAAGAAACTTTTACAGATGTCTTGGTAAAAAAGAAGACATTTTATCAATTTAGTTGAGTTCGTTTGAATCCTAATGTAAAAAAAAAATCTTATATGACTTGAGAAATATTTACTTTCTTTTTTGGAAATTATTTCTAATGCAATTTACCTTCTTAAAAAGTGTGACACCTTTTCTCAACTTTCTAAAAAATAATTTAAAATAGCTAATATTTATTGAGTGCCAAATACTATGCTAAGTATGTATTTATTATATTCTCACCACAATGCTATGAGATAGCTGTTATCACTTTTATTTTATATAGAGAGATAATAAGACACAGAGAATTAAAATAACTTAATGTAAACAGAGCTTTTTGATGACAGAATTTGGATTTAGATCTATGCGATTTGACTCAGAACTACTCTCCTAATCAAAACCTCTGTTGTAACTTATGTAAGCAATTAAAAATATTAGTATTTGCCACATTTTTAAACACTGTTTAGTTAATGAATACAAATTACTTGCCTTTGATATTTTCAGTAGTATATCAAAGATGCACTGGGTAAAGGGCTATCTAATGAACTCATGGGGTAGTGCTCACAAATGCCACAAAGAATCTTGAAAAACACTTTCTAGCTTTTTTATAGTATATAAATGTTCTTTGGACTCTAGGAAAATAATCCTAATTTTTTTTGAGTTTCAAGAAGAGTAGCTGAACATATGTCAGAATTTAATAAATGTAATATTTGAGAGATTGTAGATTATCTGTGTTAAAAAAAATAGAATAATCAACGTAAGTTTGAAGAAATCCAAGCTCCTAAACTGGCTTCACTTGAAAACTATACACAAAGCCAGGATTGTCAATGGGATTAATGTCTATAATTTATCTGCCCAATGGTATGCTAAAAACACATATTGGAAAAACCAAAATCTTTAGGAAGCATCACCTTCATAAAAGACTTGTTAAGCTAAATACTGATATGGAATTGGGACTTTCTGAAACTACTTTAATGTTATATTCTACTTCAATTTGATATTAAATAGTGTTTCCATATCAGCAATAACAATATCCTGCAATAGGACCAGGCAATTGAGACAGGAGCTGTGTGTGCTACGAGGTTATTTCTGGGCAGGCTGTGAGAATATGGTGGACAGAAGTGGTGTGTCTGGGAATTACATCAGTGAATCAATCAGTTGCCTACTTCAATCAGTTGCCTACTACTTGGTATGACACTGTGCCTGTGCATTGTTTGTTTAGGACTCCCTGGGACTTGCCTTGGAGCAGCTGGAGAAAACAACGGCAAATTAGATTATTTTAGCAAACAACTTCAGAGATGACTGACACTTTTAAGAAAGAAGAAAACTTGCTGACAGGCAGACATATTAATAAACTGAATTTAACTGAATTAAAGCTTAACAAAAGTTTTTAACTCAAAAACAAAGAGAGAATGTTTATTTTGACCTGTGTGAAAATTTAAGCTCCATATTTCACAGGCATGTGTTAACCTATAGATAATACTACAATAAAAGTTTTATTTTATGTATAAAAGACAGTAAGAAGAAATAAGATATTTCAGGTATAACTTAGTCTTGCGTCTCTTTCATATGTAATTGATATTTAGAGCTGACAGGCATTGAATCATGATTTAGGGTGAATCAAAGCCTTAGAAATGTTAAGAATTTTTATATATAGAGAGAGAAATGAATTAGTGGAATGAAAAGAATGTGAACTTGTAGTGAGGAAGATCTAAGTTTAAATTCTATCAATTACAATGTGGAGAGATGAGTTACTTGACCTCAGTTTACTAACCTGTGAAATGGGATAACATACCTACGGTACATCTCAGAGTTACCAGGAAAAATAAATAAGATAATGTATGTAAACACTGGATATATAGCAGTGTCCAACAATTAGAAGAAAGTATGATTGATAATTTAATTATATCAAGTTTTGCTATATACTAATTTCACATTTGTTATCTGTTTTCCTGAATCCTAGTGGACCAAATCATCAACTAATAACAAAAAATCCCTTAAATTAATTGCATTTGCCTTTGATTAAACTTTTAAAAAAACTTGTATTTTTGTATGTTTTAGAAAAAATGAAATATTTACTAACCTCACCTCATAAAGAGGTACTCTTGATCAAAGCATATTTATTTTACACATATATTTTTGCTAAAGAAAAAAGTGTTGCAAAAAAATTTTATTTTTATGAGATTAAAATACAATTTTAAAAGCTCAATTCAATCATTAAATCATAGTCACTGAAATTTTAGAGTCTACATTACCTTAAATTTGATTTTATAAAAGTAGTTGAATTCTGCTAACTGATCAAATGCCGAATGTGTTCATTCTGTGGGGACGATATCACCAACAGGTGAGGATTCCAAATGGAATTTGGTAACTGGGATACTTATAAGTTAGAGGTTTCACATGCAAATTCTGAAGAAGGCCATAAAATGTTACCATGATTTTGTTCATTTGTAATTACCAATACACCTTCTCTTACCAGATACACCTTTGGCCAGCCTGTGCAAGGGAAAGCCCAAATCCGGGTGTGCAGAAAATATTTTTCCTCTGGGAATTGTGAGAGAGACAACAGTGAAATATGTGAGCAATTTGTCGTACAGGTACAGATCATAATCTTTATTCTAAAAAAAGGTCTCGTTCATTTTCATTATTATTCTTCCTTTTATTTCATTTATAAAAGGGATATAACACTATTTTAATTTTGTCTATAATGGAGGTTGCAGTTAGATAAGGTAAACAATGAGGAAGAAAATACAATGTTTAACAATAGTCTCTTATCTCCAGGCTATGTAAATTGATGCCCACCTATAGATTAATAAATTTTTAGACTTGAAAGCTCTTATTGGCTTCCTTGTTTTATATCCTGTGTAGGTGACCTTCCTGATCTTTCTTTAGGGAATCATTAGTTACCCTTTGCATAAATGAATCTCTTATCACATTCTCCATAGAATCAAGAATTATCCTTATGAAAAAAAAGGTCATTTGCAATCTGGAGTATCTACATTTATTACTTTAGATTTAAAGTTCACTTTTTTTGGACTACAACATTTATTATTAATACAAGTAAGAAAAAATCTATTATCATGAAGTTTAACTCACTCATAAGAAATTAACTCATTTTTCTCTTTTACTTTCCAAAAACTGACAAATCATTGTCTGAGTCAATTTGGTAAAGCTCACTTTTGAAGCCATCAATTGGTTTCTCAGCCTGTAGCATTTTAACCATAGGTGGAAAACCCTGCCCATCTCTCTGAAGATCATCTCTGGACTCCAAAAGTGAAATTCTTACATACTGCACAGTTTATATTATAAATCTGATTGTCTTGAAGTTACTCACCAAATTTGATGCACAACCTTTAAGTAAATATCAATATTTGGTAAAGATGGACAAAAACTTATCTCTTTTATTGTGCTTCAATTCAGCTGTCCCAATTTCCCCCCTGTTGCTCCACCCCTGCCTCACCCCCTCCCCTGCTCCCACAGTCAATCGCTACCCTGCTGTCCATGTCCGTGGGCACTTTATACATGGTTCTTGACTAGAACCTCCCCCATCTTCCCCCGCCCCCATTATCCCCCACCCCTATCCCTCACTGTCCTTCCCCTCTGGTCACTGTCAGTTTGTTCTTAATTTCAATGTCTCTGATTATATTTTGCTTGCTTGTTTGTTTTGTTGATTAGGAGATTTCACTTATAGATGAGATCATATGGTATTTGTCTTTTGCTGCCTGGATTATTTCACTTAGCATAATGCTCTCCAGTTCCATCCATGCTGTCACAAAGGGTAGGAGTTCCTTCTTACTTTCTGCTGCATAGTGTTCCATCGTGTAAATGTACCAGAGTTTTTTTAATCCACTTGTGTACTGATGGGCACTTAGGCTGCGTCCAGCACCTGGCCACTTCAAACAGTGCTGCCATGAACATTGGGATTCAGAGGTTCTTTTGAATTGGTGTTTCAGGGTTCTTAGATTATACACCCAGTAGTGGGATCACTGGATCAAAAGGCAGCTCCATCTCTAGTTCTTTGAGGAAATTCCATACTGTTTTCCACAGTGGCCATAACAGTCTGCATTCCCGCCAACAGTGCACTTTTCTCCACATCCTTACCAGTACTTGTTGTTTGCTGATTTGTTCATGATGGCCATTCTGACTTGTATGAAGTGGTATCTCATTGTGGTTCCAATTTCCATTTCTCTGACAGCCAGTGATGTTGAGCATTCTTTCACATGTGTCTGGGCTTTCTGTATGTGCTCCTTGAAGAAGCAATATTTTTACTGTTTTATGTCCTCAGGCAGGGGATATAGAGGAAGGAATGAACAGATGGGACTGCATCAAATTAAAAAGCTTCCGCACAGCTAGGGAGGACATTAGCAAAATAGAAAGGGAACCAACCATATGGGAAAACATATTTGCCAATGATACCTTGGACAAGGGTTTGATCTCCAAAATGTATAAAAAACTCAAATGATTCAACACAAGGAAGACAAAAATAGACCCTGCCCATTTTTTAATTGGATTGTTTGTCCAATTAAAGGTGTTTCCATTTTTATATATATTGCTTAAAACTTTTGTCATTTTGATACAAACATTTATTTTTTAAAATATGCATTACTAGTGAGTCTGAGCATATTTTTATGGTTTTGTTATCAGTTTGTATTTGTCTTTGAGAACTCTTAATTATTCTTGTTTTTCTTATTTCTGTAAAAAATAAACTTTCATTTTAAATATTGTCCTTTAGCCTCTAAGCAAACACTGTTTTTCAAGCCTGTTCTTTAAATATTGACTTTGATTATGGTATATTTAAAATACCAAAGTTCTTAATGTTTCTGGGTTCTCAGCTTCAGAAAATGGTTTCACCTACCACTATGCTATATATGTAGCTAAGTATACTCTTAAGATTTAAAATTTTCACTAATCAACATAAAGTTTTTTATTGTGTTCTGAAATAAGAAGTTTAGCTTTCTTCCAGATGAATAATTTGTGTTAGCACCTAATCTTGTATAATTTTGTTCTCTTTATTTTAAATCATGCTCCTAAAAAGTTTATCTATTTTATTGGTCTTACTCTGACCTTTTATTATTTTCTTTCTAATATTACTTTTGTGTTCCCAAATAATTTATTTCAGTTTTTTATTAATTCTTTTCCATAAAGATTTGATTTATCTTGCTGTTTTTTAAAAATGTCAGTTGGTTCTTTTTGTTAAAAACACAGTGCTCTACATTTTCCTCATCCATAACTAAACACCATAGATTTTGATACAAAGCACTTTTTTCCTTGACACTAGATTCATACTGATTTACCTTACATTTTCTGTTTGACTTGGTATTACTGGAAAATATATTTTTCTTAATTTCAAAGTAGTTAAGGTTCTTTTGAGTGTTTTTATCATTTCTTTTTAATTTGATTCTATTATCAGATAATTGTGACTAGATAAATAGTAAAATTGCCTTCTCTGTTGCTGTTGATATTACAGTTGATGGTTCAGAGGAGGACATTCTCTGCAATCGGAATGATTGATTAGTTCTAAAACCTTCTGTGTGACTTTGGGCAGATTATATAACCTACCCATGCTTCAGTTTATTTACCCATATACTGGAGATGACCACAGTATCTAGCTCATATGGAAGTTTTCAGAATCAAACAAATTGCTATATCCTTCTAATAGTTTAAATTTGAAATTAATAAATTTTTTATTTTAAATATAACTAAATCTATATTTCTCTAATTACTGGTGTCACCAAGGAAAGATTATCCATAGATTTTTTTCCCCTTATTTTTAATGACTAGTTGATACTAAATCATGTTTTGGTGTTACACATTTGAGGATTGATTCTATTCCATCTGTTATTAGTGCCTCTCGGGATGATTTTAATTTATTTTTAAAATATCATTCAGTTCTATTTTTATATTTTAATTTGTTTCCACCTACAGTGTTTCTAGGAGAATAAGCCTGAAATCTGTAAAATATACAATATCTCTTTACTTTATTTGCTGATGAAAACTCTCCTCCCTCAGTCTTTTATAATTCTGTTGTTGTTTCAACAAGTATGTTGAAACAGCCCATAGAGCCATGGAGTGTGAAGGGAGCTATACACCTGTGCTAAAACGTCATGATCTTTAAAGACTTTTGAATCCTTAACTTTTTCATTGTACCTTCTCTTTATTTTTCAGTTGAGAAATGGTTGTGTTTCTCAAGTTGTAAATACAAGAGTCTTTCAACTCTACCGTTCTGGATTTTTCATGTTATTTCATATCACTGTAACTGCTACAGAAATTGGGACAGGTAATGGTCATGTTTTATGGGCAACCTGAGGAGATACGCACGCAACTTAGTGGGGAGATATTTATAGTTTAGTGATACTCACCAACTAGAGATCAATCATTGCTCAATATAGTAAAGTGAAGTACATTTACTAATAGGTCAGTTTGAGGATTGCTTTTGAATAAGATTTTGCTAATAATATTTAAAATAAAATTGTTATGTAAATGCCGCACTCAACTTGGAACAGGACCACATTTGTTTACCTTGCTTAAGAAAACAACAAAGTTGAGAAGTTGTGACAGAGACCATGTGATTCAAAAGCTTAGAGTAATATCTATCAGACCCTTTAGAGATGTTTGTCAATCTCTGATTTAATACAGCTGGGAACATGTCCAAGTGCCAAAGTTATAGCGAGAAATTTACAAGATTGCACATCAAATGATGCACCTTCTTTGACACTGTGTTGCATTTCTTACAGGTGTGCAGATCAGTGAAAAGGCTTCTATTCCTATCACTGAATTTCTTGGGAGTGTGAGCTTTGAGAACATGGACCCTTTCTATAGAAGAGGAATTCCTTACTTTGGCACAGTAGGTTTGAGTAAAAAAGTATATGTTCTCATTTCATTTTCTTGGATAATAGATTGCCCTTCAAAATTTTCTGGACATTTTTCCCACTGTCATAACACATTTGTGATATTACTTCATCTGATATATTAGAAAAAGTCCTAGGCTAAAAGAAAGTGAAACATAAAATTATTTCCATAGTATCTGTTTATTTATAGAAGATCTGTGTGTTAGAATTTAAGAAACTTACAAATAAATGATTACATTTATGAACGAATAATTCCTTCTCAGTAGAAATGTGACATTTCGAATTTTGAAATTTAATGCTTCTTTTTTTTTCTATACAGCTTAAATTTTCCGGTCCTAATAATGTCCCAATGGTGAACAAGTTATTGCAATTGGAACTCAATGACAAACTGATAGGAGATTACACCACAGACGAGAATGGGGAAGCTCAGTTATCCATCGACACTTCAGATATCTTTGATCGGGAGTTCCACCTGAAAGTAAGCCATCAAAGAGATGCAGTCCCACAGAGGATTCAAATGTTAGGAATATTGAGCATTAAGAATATCTTACAAGATAACTTGTACTGAGAATGCATTTCAGCAAAGTTTTAAAATTAGGGTATTTTATATAATTGCTTGTACATTAGATAACACATGAGAATAATTTAAGAGAATGAGGTAATAATAGCCTATTATAATTGTTATAAATTCTCTAACAACCTATTTTCGTATGTGAAACTAGAAATAGCTCATCAAAAATGCTTTGACTTCCTTGCTCATTTTATGCATAGATTAGGAGTTTTGATACTATCTTTTCTCTTTTTCTGCTTCTTAAACAGAATTTTACAATTAAACAACTTATCAGTGTTTAAATGTAGCTGAAAGACAACCGGACCTAAAGCTATTCTGTGACTTCAATTACAAAGTAAAAATAGACAATTCATTGTAGGCCTAATTAAATAGACATACAATTATGGTCATGTTTTGTATACAAAAAGAAAAGAGGAGAATGCTTTTATTATTTTAACTTCTAATAATGTTTAAAGTCAGCCAGAAGCTAAGTTTTCTCCCACCTTTGAAAGGATAAGAAGCCTCTCATTCTACAAGAATTACTGTCCTTGAAAGGTCTTTTTATCTCTAAGATCCTTTGTTTTCTTTTATCTTATCAGGCCACATATATTCACCCCGAGAACTGCTATGGTCCTGGCTGGTTGACGCCTGAGTACCTGGGTGCCCATATCTCAGTCCTACGCTTTTATTCCCGAACAAATAGCTTCCTGAAGATTGTTCCTGAACCAAGGCCACTTAGATGCAATCAACAAAAGATTGTTAGTGTGCATTACTCCCTGAACAGTGATGCCTATAGGGACAATTCAAACATAAACTTCTTTTATTTGGTAAGTCTGGCAGATCCTTGGATCTCCTCTGTCTGCTTAGCACAGTACAGTTTAGAGCTTCTACATTAGTCGTGCTCGCCAGTCCAGGGAGGCCAATCTCACTTGGCTGGTGAATGCTAATGGAACCATTGAAAACAAACACAGAAACAAATAAACAAACAAACACATAAAAGATCCAAGGCAACTGCAGTTTCCCGAAGGTTAGAAAACTTACTCTTCAGAGTCTGCTATTCTAAGTATTTAATTATAACTCACATAAAGTAAATACTTACATCCTTTTGTGAGAGTAAAATATTACACAGATACCAGAGACTAAAGTAGAAGGCTGATTTTGATAAACAATAAAAGAAATTAACTCTTTTGATTCTGCCTCATATTTATTCACTTTGTCTGGTAAAGGCATATTGAAAGGTGGAAAGCTACAGACTTGGAAATTGAGACTTCGAATTAAAATCCTCCACCCTCTCCTTGTTTTCATACAAGCTAGTTGATATTGGACAGATTGTTTAAACTCTCTAAGCCTTAGTTTCCTGAGCTGTATATTTGTAATTAAAAATAATAAGACATCTCCAAGGTATTCTGTGTCAGGCGGTGTTTATAAAGGCTTTACATGAGTTAACTCATTCTTCCACTTTCCAGATAGCTCCATTTTACAAATATGAGAACAGAGGCAAGGGGATGAAATGACTTGGCTTAACTCAAAGCCAGGCAGCCTAAACAATTTCAGAGTTTTATGCACCCCCTTACACAGGGCACTGCTTACTACTTTTCAACAAGTTTCCAGCACATAATAGAGTCGCAATCAATTGTAGTAACTTTCTCTGTTCTTTTCTAGTTGTGCAGAGTCCATTTTTAATATTTGTCCATGGAAAATATTCTATCTGACAGAGTAGAATTATCACTACATTATTAATTATTTAATAATGATATAATATTTTAAATAATATGATTTCACATATGTGTTTTATTTTTTCTGCACAGATGATGGCAAAAGGAACTATCTTCCTCAGTGGACAAAAGGAAATCAGAAACAAAGGTTTACACAATGCATTTTTTTTTTAGTATATATTCTGCCTTCATTTTTCCTTATTTTTAAGAAAATGTTATAGTAATAGAGTCAAGAAGTTAGGTTAGAAGAGTGCTTAACATTGTGATTTGTGAATGGAAGGCAGTATTTAGCGTGTCCCAAGGTAACTTACTAAATATTCTGATGAAGGAAATTTCAACCTGTTTCTACCATTGCCAGCTTGTCAATACATTATACAAAAATAATGCCCAAAACACAAATATCGTTGCTGCCTAAATTATGCAGTGTTTATATTTGTATATATAGTTACCATTAGTTAATTCATTTGCATTTAAAATGAAGCCCAATTTGCTTTTTCTATCATAAGCCATTCTCTTTTATCTAAGTGTACCCAATGAGCCAGGAAACTTTTGGCATTGTATCTGCTGATGACATCTCCTCTTTACACAGCCTGGAATGGAAACTTCTCATTCCCTATCAACATCAGCGCTGATCTGGCTCCCGTGGCTGTTATGCTCGTCTATACCTTTCACCCTAGCGGGGAAATTGTGGCTGACACTGTGAAATTCAAGGTTGACAAGTGCTTTAAAAACAAGGTGATGTTTCTTCTGTTTCTTGCTGGTCCTGAGTGAAAGGGGTGAGCCGTTTTCTCCCTGTCATCTCAGTACTATAAACTTTACATGGTATTCTCACAGTAAACGTTTTGTAGCTAATCATTAGGGGGATGAGAGAACCAGTAAACAGAATGAATAAATTTTGACCACAATGCCAGTCCTGAGATGATGGGAGAATGGCCCTGCAAAGAGAGTTAAAGGTGACAGTAGCCAGGAGAGAGAGATAGGCACAGAAATCCATAAATATTGATTTGGAAGAGATTGAACATTTATATGAAGTTATCAGACTGTCATTCCTTCTCTTCCTCTCCTTCAGGTTAGCATAAAGTTCTCTAAGGAGCAGGGACTCCCTGGCTCAGAGACTAGCCTGTATCTTCAAGCTGCCCCTGACTCCTTCTGCGCGCTCCGGGCTGTGGATAAAAGTGTTCTTCTACTGAAACCAGAGCAAGAGCTATCAGCTGAAAGTGTAAGCTCTCTGATTTCTGCATTTTCCCCATTTTTACGTGGACTCCTACAAATCGAACCCATTAGATGATATTTTTGAGATGGAACATGTTGAAAATACCAAATATTCTCTTCCTTTGTTCCTTCCTGGATTGTATACTTATTTCTCTTGACTGACCCAGCACTCATAACAATACAGAATTCCGTAGATAATTATAACAGGTTAGAGATCATACAGCAATGTGATTTTGAAAAACATCATAGATATAATTATATATGTGTGGAACCCTAGAGTTAAATCTCTGTGTTGAAAGATATGCTTGGATACAGTCTAAAGTTATTATCTATGTATATATCTTCAAACCAGCAATCCTAGAATTTCACGCCAAGTTTTTTCAGTTAATAACTGTTGAATATTTCCCTTTCTTTTAACACAAGTACGTATAAATATGAAAATTTTTTTAAATTTTATTTTTCATTGCACTTTACATTTAATATTATTTTGTTTTAGTGTCAAGTGTACAACACAGTGCTCAGATGACCACATGCTTTACAAAGTGGACCCCTCTTATTTCCAGTACCCACCTGGCACCATGCACAGTTGTTACAATATTATTGACTGTGTTTCCTAAGCTGTACTTTACATTCCAATGACCATTTTACAGCTACCAATCTGTACTTCTTAATCCCTTTACCTTTTTCACCCAGTACCCCAACACCCCTTCCCTCTGGCAAATATCAGTCTGTTCTCTGTACCTATCAGTCCATTTCAATTTTCATTGTTTGTTTTTGAAATTTATGATCATATTTAAAACTAATAATTTTTAATGTTTAGTTTAAAAATTATTAAACTAAACATTTTAAAATTTTAATAATTTTCAAGGTTTTTATTATTAAAATTATACCTATTGTCTTAATCCATTTGGCTTTCTGTAACATTTGGGCTACCAGAGACTGGGTAGCTTATAAATAACAGAAATTTATTTCTCCCACTTCTGGAGGCCAGAAGCCTGAGATCAGCACGCCTGCACAATCAGGCAGAGCGTCTCCCTGATTGCAGACTTCTGCCCTGTGGAAGAAATGGAACTTTCTCAGGCATCTTTTATAAGGGTATTAATCTCATTCTTGAGGGTTCTGCCCTCATAACCTAATCACCTCCTAAAGGTCCCACTGCCTAATAACATCACACTGGGCATTAGGATTTCAACAGAGGAATTTTGAGAAGGCAACAACATTACATCTATAGCACCTATGTGTTGTCAAAAAAGCGCCCTGTTCCCAAGAATCACCACACCTCCTTGAATGATCTGATGATTTCCCATCAGCCACACTTTTTGGAATTGCCACTTTCAGGCCCATTCATTTCAAGCCCCTTTCCTGTTTCCTGTTGAGTCTGAAGACTATAACTCATTTTTTGACACTTAATGTACATTCTCTTACCTGAAGTTGATTTCGTGTGTATTTCCTCTAACTTCTCTAGGCTACTCTTTTTTCAGGTTGTCTCTTAAGCCTTCCTCTCCAGCTTTTCATGCCCTAGACTCCTTAGCAGCAGTAGAAGCTCTGTTAGAATTTGGTGCTATTTCTTTACAATCAAGTAATTAAAAGGTGACAGTATTATCTGTACCCTAGTAATGTTAAAAACACAAGTCATGGATTTTATTACTTCTTCTCTTTGTTATCATGTTTTCTTTAAAATGATGTGCAAGAAGATTTAGAATCAGGGAGCTACCATTTTTCTCAATATTTGGAAGTTCTAGCCTCATAATTGCAATGAATTATCTGTACACTAGGCCTTGGCTTATAAGCCATGGATCTTCAGACCTCTCTTTCTTTCTTACCTCATATCTGCATCCTGCACCAAAGCTGAAAAATTGTTTAAACATATTATTGAGCACCTAAAACAAAGTTTTCCTCTTCTGAAAGAATGAGTCAACACAAAATGTTGGATCCAGTATTATGGCTTTACTTAAAAAAAAAATGATTACAGCACAAATTCACCAATTTTGTAAAAATAAGAGTGCTTAACATCATGGAGAGCAATGTGATTTTCTTATAGGTGTACAACCTGCTTCCAAATACAGAACTTCATGGTTATTTCTATCACGGTCTCAACCTTGACGATGGCAAGCCAGACCCTTGCATTCCTCAGAAGGATATGTTTTACAATGGTTTGTATTACACACCTGTGAGCATCAGTGGGGATGGAGACACCTATGATATTGTCAGGGTAAGAGCAATTAATTTTTTTTTAATTTATCTTATCTCAATTTTAATTTTAGTACTCATAGTGTACATCTATATTTTATTATTTATGTAGTTTTTTCCTATTATTTGAGATAGGTGTCAGTAATTTGCTTAAAGTGCACTCAGAAATTATCTTAGGAGATATTAATTTTTGTTGAAAATAAATTAAGTGGTGGTTGAAATTATAAAACCTCATGTTTGAAGTAAAGAGACAGTCTTCAATTTATTGTAATAAATCTTAGACAGAGATAGTTGACTCAAGAAGCCATAATACAGTCAGGGCTCCATCCAAACCAGGACTATCAATTAGATATGCCGAGACCTCCATGAAAGTTCTTTATAGTTGAAATCATGGGTATAGAAGAAAAGGGGCATGGAATTACAGAGATTTTTATTTCAGTTCCAGCTCTCCAAACTGCAAACTGTACATTGTGGATGTGTGTGAGAGACTGTATGTGTGTTTGAGGCTAATTAGGATAGTTATAGTGCCTATTTCAATAGTATTTTTCCTTAGACTTAAATGGAAAATGATGTAAAATATTTAGTAAAATCCTAGTACATAATGAGTGCTAGATAAATCAGACTGATCATTATTTTTTCTCCAAATTAAAAATTTTTAATACATCAAATACAGGTGATTTGACTTCTAAAATCCCAGACCTTTGTTAGCAGAGGAAACATGTATATTTATCATTATAATGTAGATAATAGACCTTCTTTAGGTCTTGCATGAAAGGAATGCACAACTTTTCTTTTGTTGTTTGTTTTTTCAAAGGCCATGGGTCTGAAAGTCTTTACCAATCTCCATTATCGGAAACCAGAAATATGTTCAATGGAGTGGGGGCCATTCCCTACGCCACTGTATCTAAAGACAAGATATTCAGCAATGTACAGTGCCCCATATGAAAGTGCACGTGAGTAATCTAGAATTTTGTGTCTGGGAAATGGCCAAAGATGCATTTGAGATAAAACTAAAAAAAATAGGAATTTTACATGTAAAATATGCCATGTTTTTAGTTACAACTAGACATCCTACAATATAAAGCATAATCGTTTGGGCTAAAAGGAAGAACTGGCTTCAGATAGGATAGGAAGTTTATTTTGATTTGTAAAACACAATATCAGAAGTGTATATGAGCAGGTTATATATTGTGATATGGAAGGACAGTCATTATAAGTGAGTATAATACAGGAGAATAAGGTGTCTTTAGGGGACCCTTATGACCTTATAATGTATAGACCGTAGTTCACGGAGTTCAAGGCAGAGAATATGTTGATTCCCAGACAGCCACATAGCTGGCATCAGAGCAGTGTATTCAAATAGGAAGAACTATTTCCTACTGAAAGAACTGTAAGCACAAAACTCAGTCACACAACTAGAACAGGAACAGAACCACAGAAATGGAGATCATATAGAGGGTTAGCAACAGAGGAGTGGGAGGAGGAAAGGGGGAAAGGTACAGAGAATAAGTAGCATAGACGGTGGGCAGAAAATAGACAGGGGGAGGGCAAGAATAGTGTGGGAAATATAGAAACTAAAGAACTTATGACACATGGACATGAACTAAGGGGGGGGGGGATGTGGGTGGGAGGAGGTCTGCAGGGTGAAGGGGAATGATGGGGGAGAAATGGGACAACTGTAATAGCATAATCAATAAAATATATTAAAAAATAAATAAAATCTTTAAAAAAAAAACTCAGTCACAGTCTTAGATGAGTAAAGTAATTAGGTAGATTTCCAATACAGAAATTTCATCATGGAAGCAAAATGAAACAAGTCATCAGAATATAACCCAAATCAAAGCTATATTTCAAATCTGAAAACACTTGAATAACACCACTTAAATCTTTCTGACCTACCATTGAGATTAGTCTAGTAACTTAAGTGGGGCTGATCCTAAAGATGGGAATGGCAGAAGATATAGTTCAAAGGCAAGAGTAAAGATAGCTAAAGCAAAAGGGATAAACCGACAACTCATGAAGACCTTGTAGGACATTTAGAGAATTCAGAATTCATTCTGATGGAGTGATTCACTACTGACAAGTTTTAAGTAGACAATCTAATATGTGTTTTCAAAAGATATCACTGCTCTTTGGAAAAAGGGATTGGGACTTGTACTAAGACTGTATGCGATGTTATGAAAGCTAGTAATTGATTTGAGAAACAATGGTGCTTGGACTACTAATAAAAAAAGCTGTTTTCATTTGGTTGGTTATGATATGAAATGCAAGATGTGGGTAGGGAAGTCAGTAACAATTTTTAAATTTCCAATTTGGTAAGTGGGTAGATTCTGGTACCTGTCATGGAGATGGAAAATACTGGAGACCAGCAGGGGAAGATATAATTAGTTAACTTTTTGAACAATTTAATTTTAAATGCCTGTAAAGCATCCAAAAAGAAAATTGCACAAGGGTGCTGTATGCACAGCATGGAGCTCAGAAGAGAGGTCCAGATGGGAGACACAGATTCGGAAACCTCAGCGTAAGTACTGTAATAAAGCCATGTCTAAGGATATGAATGCAGAAACAGAGCACAGTAAGCAAAAGAGGACCTGAAACAGAGCTCTTAGGAATAAGTAAGTATGAGGAGATTACTCCTCAAAAGACAATGGCAAAGAGGTAAGAAGACAACTAGAAGGAGCTAGTATTATAGAAGTTAACAATAGTGACTCTTGAAAAGGACATAGTGATTAAGAATGTCAAATAGCCTGGAGGCCAAGCAAGAAAAAAGTGTTCTTTAGAATCAGCAATATTAACATCATTAAAAGCTTTAGTGCAAACCATGTTAGCATAGTGGAACCAGCAGGCACCAAACTGGTTTCTGGCTGACACCACCAGGATGTTAGACGAGAAACTCAATTCAGTGAATAGACATCACTTTTTCTAAATTTAGCTGTGTAGGAACAATGCAAGCTGACTATTTGTTGGGAGAAATTTGAGCTTCAAAATGCTGATGCCTAGGTTGAGATGTACATTTATTGGCAATGAGCACTAGGAGCAATTTCCTACAGCGCTTCACACTGAGCGTATATATTTAAAGGCATAGCTTATAGACCCATATTGTTGAAACATGTATTTTTTTTTCCAAAATAAAACATCTCTCTTTTCTTTTACCTGGTGAAGTCATGGAGGAGTCCGACTTTATAGAACGAGCTGTAACAGAAACAGTAAGAACTAACTTTCCAGAGACATGGATATGGGATCTCGTCAGTGTCGAGTGAGCTTTCAACAGTTTTCTATCCAATGTGTCTTTATTTCTATTTTCTTTTCATTATTATTTATTTAAACTTTATTTCTGGGTACATAAAGCAGTACCATATTTGTAAAAATATGTAATATAACACTCATTTGTGTATGCTGACCACATATTTTATTTTAATTTTTCTCCAGCATTGTTTCTCATTAATTTCATGCAGACAGATGTAACATACCTTACTTTTAAAAAAATAATGTGTGTAAAGGAATGTGGTCTTTTTAACGTTAAATTTCAAGGCTTTTATCTAATGCTTATCTAAACAATATAACTCATTTTTAACTTTCAGTAAATACTTTTTTTTTTTTTTTTGCTTGCTCTGGACTGAATTTAGTTTCTTGGTTTAAACAAAAAAAAATTGATTTTACCAATAATCTGTCCTTGTAGTTCCTCAGGTTCAGCAAATCTTTCATTCATCATCCCTGACACTATAACTCAATGGGAGACAAATGGCTTCTGTGTGAATGGTGATTCTGGATTTGGCATTTCATCAACAACTGCTCTAGAAGTCTCACAGTCTTTCTTTATTGAAATTACCCTCCCCTTTTCGGTTGTCCAAAATGAACAATCTGATGTGATTGTCAATGTCTTCAGCTACCTGAATACATGCGCAGAGGTAAGTTGTTGCCTTTGGAGACAAAATCTATTAAGGGCAAAAAAGTCCTTAATATTTTCCTTGAAGATTGACATATTATTTTCATTCTCAAATGTGAAATTGTACTATAGAGTAGTAAGACTTGTTGTCATAATCCTCAAACAGAAGCAATTGCTTTAATTCACAGCAATGATTTAAATGCTGCTTTGAGAAGGTCGATTCATGACATGCATTCTACCATATTTATCTTTGCATGAGGAGTCATTTGGTATCTTTTATCTCTGCTAACTTAAATTTGGTAGAGCAGAATCTTCTCAAGATTGGAGGAGGAATAGTAACAGCAAAGTATTTGGAGTGCCACCCTCATTACCATGACTTTCTTTTTAGATTTCTGTTCAGTTGGAAGAATCTCAGAATTTTGAGGCAAATGTTCGTACCCCTAAAAACAATGGCAGTGATGTTATTCAAGCTGGAGAGAGGAAAACATATGTCTGGACTCTTACACCTAAGAAATTAGGTAAGCAGCTATCTATCTATGCCAATCCTTCATGGAAAACCAGCCCATTTTTATTGCCTCTATTTATTTTCCTTAAATTCTCTATGCAGTTTTCCTCATCACACTTTTAACTCTACTTTTTAAAAAATTCTCATTAAAAATATTATTTTTATAATCTAATTTCTGGTTGGTAATGCTTGTGTAAAGCAAAACCATTCTTCATTTATATAAAAACATAATGTGATCAAAATATGATATAAATGCTAATTTGTATGAACTATCAAGACTGTATATATTACCCCAAATGAAGGTACTATTTTCATTAATGCTGACCAATTTAATTCTCACTTGTTCCTTCACCTATCGTCATGAACCTGTTTCACCCATACAAAAATTACTCCTTAATCACAATAAATTTGCCAGGATTTGCAAATTTATTAAATATATCATGAGATACTGAAAAACACTTACATAGAGATCAAACATTGAGAAGCATATCTCAGTGCAGATGTTACCTGCAATATAAAAATATATATTTGTACATACTTCTTAAAACTATAAGGGAAGGGAAAAAGTTAAAAAGAGTCTAGAAAACAAAGAAGATAGATGTGCTCCATGCATGATGGTCACTATCCCGAAATTAAAAAATTAAGTATCATTAAAATTTTTATTTCATATCCCATATTTATTGTACTTTTGTTTTTTTTTTAATTTATTGAGTGACATTGGCTAAAAGTGTATAGGTTTCAGATACATGACTCTATAATATATGATCTATATATTATATTGTGTGTTCACCACTGAAGTCAAATCTCCTTCCATCACCAACAGAGTATTTTTATGAGGTCATTTTAGTTCACCCATGATATTTATCTGTCTAAGAGTACTTGTCCTATTAGATTTTAAGTTTCTCATTATTCTAACTATGCAAGGTCTTCAAAAATCAATTACTAAGCAATGAATGAGTTACCAATGAGAATCAAGGGGGGGATCAAAAGATGCCTTGAAATACATAAAAATGAGGATACAACCACCCAAAATTTGTGAGACATAGTGAAAGCAATCCAAAGAGGGAAATTCACAGCATTATAAGCCATTCTTGAAGAAGAAGAAGAAGAAGAAGAAGAAGAAGAAGAAGAAGAAGAAGAAGAAGAAGCAGCAGCAGCAGCAGCAGCAGCTCAAACAAACAATGTAACTTTATACTTAAAGGAACTTGAAAAAGAACAACAAACAAAGCCCAAAATGAGCAGAGGTAAGGAAATAATAAAGATCAGAGCAGAAATAAATCAAATAGAATCTTAAAAATGATACAAAAGATCAAGGAATCCAAGAGCTTGTTCTTTGAAAAGATAAATGAGATTGACAAACCTTTAACCAGATTCGTCAAGAAAAAAAGAGGACCCAAATGAATAAAATCAGATATGAAAGAAGAGAAATAATAACTGACACCAAAGAAATACAAAGGATTGTAAAATATATATAATGAACAACTATATGACAAAAAACGGACAACCTTGACAAAATGGATGAATTCCTAAAAACATACAATCTTTCAGAACTAAATCAGGAAGAATTAGAGAATCTGAATAGACAGATTACACCTAGTGAAATTGAAACAGTAATCAAAATACCCCCAACACACAAAAGTCCTGGACCTGATGGCTTCACAGGTGCATTTTACCAAACAGTATGAGAAGGACTAACACCTCTCCTTCTCAAACTATTTCAAAAAAATTCAAGAGAAGGGAAGGGTCCCAAGCTCATTTTACAAGGCCAGCATTATCCTAACTCAAAAACCAGAAAAAGACACTTTAAAATCAAAAGAAAATTATTGGCCAGTATCTCTGATGAACATAGAGGTAAAAATCCTCAACAAAATAGTAGCACACTGAATACAGCAATACATTAAAAAAAAAATCATATACCACGATCAAGTAGGATTTGTTCCAGGAATAAAAGGTAAAAATCACACGATCATATCAATAGATGCAGGAAAAGCATTTCAAGATTCCAATGATGTGTTTCATCTAACTAGAACAAATATTTCAAAAAAAATTTTGGAACAACAAAAGGCCCAATATAGCAATAGCATTCCTGAGAAAGAACAAAGTTGGCAAATCATGCCATCTAATATCAAACTATACAATAAGGCCATAGTAATCAAAACAACCTGGTATTACCATAGAAACAGACACTTAGATCAATGGAACAGTATAGAGTGCCCAGAAATAAACCTACACCTTTATAGTCAATATTTGACAGAGGAAGCAAGCATGTACAATGGGCTAAAGACAGGTTAATCAATAAATGGTGATAGGAAAATTGGACAGATATGTGCAGATAGATGAAACTAGACCACCTTTTTACATCACACACAAGAATAAATTTAAAATGGTCAAAGACTTAAATGTTAGACCCAAAACTATAAAAATCCTAGAAGAAAATATAGGCAGCAAATTCTAAGACATTTGTCATAGCAATATTTTATCTGATATGTATCCCCAGGCAAGGGAAACAAATGAAGGAAAGAAAAACAAATGGGGGCTACATCAAGCTAAAAAGTGTTTGCACAGCAAAGGAAATGATCAACAAAATAAAAGACAACCCATGGAATGGAGGAACATATTCATCAATACATCTGACAAGGGGTTATGATCCAAAATTTATAAAGAACTTACAAAACTCAAAGCCAAAAAAGGAAACAAACTAACTAAAAAATGGACAAAGGACCCAAATAGACACTTCTCCAAAGAGGACATACAGATGGCCAATAGATATACAAAAAGATGCTCAATGTCACTAATCATCAGGGAAATGCAAATTAAAACCACAATGAGTTCACACCTGCTGCAATGGCAATCATCAATAAATCAACAAGTGCTGGTGAGGATGTGGAGAAAGGGGAACCCTTTTGCACTGTTAGTAGGAATGCAGACTGGTGTGCCACTGTGGAAAGAAGTATGGAGATATCTCAAAAAATTAAAAATGAATCTGCCTTTTGGCCCAGCAATCCCACTTCTGGGAGTATTTCTGAAGGAACTCAAAACACTAATTGAAAAGAACATAAGCAGCCCTATGTGCTTATGTTATTATTGCAGCATTATTTACAATCGCCAAGACACGAAAGCAGCCCAAGTGCTGCTATCGATGAGCAGCCCACTCATCAACAGATGAGTGGACAAAACAATTATGGAATATTTACACAATGAAATACTACTTGGCCATAAAAAAGAAGAAAATGTTACCCTTTGCAACAGTATGGATAGACCTGGAGAACATTGTGCTAAGTGAAATAAGCCAGTCAGAGAAAGACAAATACCATATGATTTTGCCCATATGAGGATTCTGATAAACAGACTGAACTAAAAAGCAAAATAGAGACAGATTCATAGGAAGCAGGATGACAGCTCTGGTTGGGGGAGAGCTTAGTGGGTAAAGAAATAGAGCAAAAGGAAAAAGGATTCATGGACATAGACAACAGCATGGTAATTGCAGGGGGAAAGAGTATACAAGGGTTAAATAGTAATAGGAAAAATACAATAAAAATGTTTAAAAGAAACTAAATGTAACAATGAAGAAAAATCAAGAAGAGTGTATTAGTTATGCATATTGGTATATAGGCTTATAGGTAATGTTAAACCAAAAGAAGTATATTTTCCAATCCACTAATTTTTACAATAGGGAAACTGGAGATTAGGGGGTTCTTTTTATTGTTCGTGTGCAGTTGTCTCCATTTTCCTGCTACCACTTTCCCCTTCCCCACCTACCACCACCTCCCACCCTCAATCTTTCCCACTTTGGCTTTGTCCATGGGTCCTTTGTTTTTTTTTTTTTTGTTTTTTTTTTTTAATTTTTATTTTCATTGTTGTCCATGGGTCCTTTGTACATGTTCCCTGATGACCCTTCTCCTTCTTCTCCTGTTATCCCCCTCCCTTAATCCAGTTACTGTCCATTGGTTCTTTATTTCAGTACCTCTGGTAATATTTTGCTTGCTTGTTTATTTCATTGATTAGACTCCACTTACAGGTGAGATCATATGGTATTTGTCTCTCATAGGCTGCCTTATCTCACTTAGCATAATGCTCTCCAGTTCCATTCATGCTGTCCTGAAGACTAGGAGCTCCTTCTTTCTTTCTGCTGCATGGTATTCCATTGTGTAAATGTACCACAGTTTTTTAATCCACTACTTTACTAATTGGAACTTAGGTTGCTTCCAGCACTTGGCTATTGTAAATTGTGCTGCTATGAACTTTGGGGTGCATAGGTCCTTCTGAATTGGTGCTTCAGGATTGTTAGGGTATAATATCAGCAGTAGGATCACTGGGTCAAAAGGTAATTCCATTTTTAGTTTTCTGAGGAAATTCCATACTGTCTTGCACAGTGGCTGCACCAGTCTGCCTTCCCACCAACAGTGTACCTAGGTTCCCTTTTCTCCACAGGCTTGCCAGCACTTGTTGTTTGATGATTTGTTTATGATGGCTGTTATGACCAGTGTAAAGTGGTATCTCATTGTGGTTTTAATTTGCATCTCTCTGATGGCTAGTGAAGCTGAGCATCCTTTCATATGTCTCTGGGCCACCTGTATGTTTTCCTTGTAGAACTCTCTATTTCTATTCAACATAGTATTGAAAGATTAGTTTTATTTCATGTATGGGGATATCACAGGGAATAAAAAAAATAGATTCCTTTTTAGCACTTGATTTAAATTCAGTACCCTTTCCACACTGTCATATTTTATTATTTTTGTTTATCTGATTTGGGATAAGTTTGAAGCCCTGGTTATCTGTTGTTATGTCCCTATATTGTCATACATACCTTGTAAGCAATATCAAGTAATCTCAGTTGGCTTTACAGAACTATTATTTTTCTTTAAAATTTTTTATGTTCTAATTAAGTAAATGAATCATTTATTTAACTTGAGGAATCTTGAAACAGGTAAAAACAGAATATACCAAATTATTTCCTGTCGGGTGAAAAGGGGAAATATTTTGGTCTAAGCATAAATATGATAAAATTCAGTGCATCCAATTCAAAATGTGGTTTACAGGCTATTTATTATTTCCCACTACAGAAGTGGCCAATAATCACTTTAACTTATGTTTGGAAATGTTTTCCAGGTAAAGTGAATATTACTGTAGTTGCTGAGTCCAAACAGACTGGCGCATGCCCAAATGGAGCAACTGAGCAGCAGAATCTAAACTGGAAAGATGCTGTGGTCAAAAGTTTGTTGGTGGAGGTATGTACACACACAACTATCAAGCTCTTCCAGATAAGAAAGAGACAGTATCTGATGGGTTAAATATTACAAGACATTCTCTTTGAAGTACTTAATTGACCATAGTTACTTTTTATACAAAATATGTCATCTGAAATTATTTCGAACAGCAATAAAACTCATCCTTTTCTTAACTAATACCTGACCCAGAACACTAAAATTTATCACTTAAAACAGGCTTGATGACTTTTTGCTTGCTTCTGACTCATGATGTTTTATGCATGCTTCTTCTTTTTCCCTTCCCCTTTTTAACTGACTCAAATCCAAGACAAACCTACCTGTCCTACAGTCCTATGTAGCTTCCATCACCCTCACCTGTTGGCATGTTCCTACTCTGCAGAACACTTTGTATCTTGGAGATGCTAGGCAGTATTGGAGGAGTTGAAAGTGTCCCAAAATGACATTAAAGTTATCTCTGCCCAAACAATGGGAGTACAGGGCCTTCAATGGATGTCATTAATGTATGGTAACTTCCCGATATAAAAAGAAGGGGACAATGAATGGATCTTCTCCCCAGGACAAACATGTCCAGTCATACTTTTGTAAGATGATGCTTGTTACCTTTCCTTCATGGAAAGATGATCCAGACTCATTATTTTTGTATTTGTTTTTGTTTACTCTTTAACAGCCTGAAGGTATTGAAAAAGAAATGACTCAAAGTTTTCTTATCTGTACAAAAGGTAAGAGGATCTTTTAGGTGGTCAACTTAGTCCTAAAGAAAATTTATCAATGCTTGTCATACTGAGTACCTCAGATATTTATTCAAAATACCTAATGGAGGATTATTTTATTTCATGCCCTATTTTTATGGTACAATTTTAGCCAAGAGAAACTATAGTAGTTACAGGCTTTTATCATTTATTTTAGTTCACCCAGCTCATTGGTCTGCCTCAACCTATTTTTCCTATATTGTCTAGTTTTGGATTTTTTTTTGTTATATGATTGTGACAAACTGTTGGAGAGTGGGAAATTGGGATTATGCCCAAATTACACATAATGTTACTTTTGTTTTATATCTGGGGATGAAATAATCACTGCCCTTCAATTGCCTGCTAAATGCCCATCACAGTATTGTTTTATTTAGTTGATAATATGATTTTAATGCCTAAAATGTGTCTCCAAGATTTGTGTATTGTGTGTGCTTTTTATACGTCATAGTCAATAGTTTTTGACATTTTTATACATCAGTAGTATAAGCACTAAACTAACGGAGAATAGTAGCCATTATCTAACACACAGATGCATATATCATTTCTGAATGTATTGCTATTCTAAACTAATCAAAACCACAATTTACCTCTTAGGCAACTTGTAAAATAAGATAATGGAATATATTATGTAATACTTTTGTTCCACAAGTCTTCTGCTATTGCTTGTAAAAAGAAGCCACCACATTATTTATTTTATGGATATTTTCTTTCCAGACACCAAAGCCTCCATGCCTGTGGTTTTGGATTTGCCAAACAATGTAGTAAAAGGATCAGCCAGGGCCTTTTTCACTGTTGTTGGTAAGTTGGTCGCATTTCACTTTGATTTGAAAATCTTGATTGAGGTTGTCTTTAAAAATTTCTTAAAATAACATGATGGAGAGATTTTTCTATTATTTACTGTCAGTTGAAGATAATTGTTGTTGAAGATTATTCTCTAAGCTTGTTTCCATGTAGGAATCTAAAGAATTACAGCACCATTTTCAAATCTGTGTCCCTAGGAAACATTTGTTCTAGTGGATGATAACTGGTATTTAGAAAACAAAGAGTTCTATTATAGTTTATTAATGTGAAATATTAAATTCCCCTTTGGAGAGTCAGAATAATCTTTGCTAGTTACAAATGCTGGAAATTTCCTAGTAATAGGAGAAACTTGTTTTTCAAAATTTAAATTTCTCTATCATTAACATCAATACTTTTGGGGAAAGGAATAGAATACAGTTTATAATTCATAGAGACAGGTACTCAAAAAACAAAAAAGGAAACAAACACATTTTTTAACTTTCTTTTCTCTGGTAATGAGATTTTTCAGAAATACTTTTCATACCAGAAACCCTTTTAACTCCACCCTTCATGTCTGTCTCCTCTTGAGAATTACTTCAAGAAAATTTTCCTTGTTTTCACTTTTTAGACTCAATTTTAAATATTTTCTATTTCTCCTATGCCTCTTTAGATTATAGTTATTAATGCTCAGATACCAACTTTAAGTAACAGTAGCTTTCTGCTTTTCCTATTTTCAGGGGATATTCTAGGACTTGCAGTGCAGAATTTGGAGAATCTTCTCCAAATGCCCTGTGGACCTGAAGAGCAGAATATTGCTCTATTAGCATCTGATACCTATGTCCTTGACTACCTGAAATCTACTGGACAATTGACAGAGGAAGTTAAAGCAAAGGCTCTCGTTTTCTTATCTAACGGTGAGAAGGGTTAAGTAATTTCTGCCTGTAGTAGATGAAATCAGTTGTTACTAATCCCAAGATGTCAAAAACCTGATATTATGAAGCAGTCTCACGGGCAAAAAGCAGATCTGCCCCGAGGTGCTCTGAGTTTGAACTATGTGTTTGGGTTTTGGTTTTGGTATTTTCAGAATTTTTTAGACTTCAAGCCCTGGCTGGTGTAGCTCAGTGGATTGAGCGAGGGACTGCGAACCAAAGGATCGCGGTTCGATTCCCAGTCAGGGCACATGCCTGGGTTGCCAGGCCAGTTCCCGGCAGGGGACATACAAGAGGCAACCGCACATTGATGTTTCTCTCCCTCTCTCCTTCCCTTCCCCTCTAAAGATAAATAAATAAATAAATAATAAAAATAAATAAATAAAATATTTAAAAAAAAAGAATTTTTTAGACTTCAATACCTGTGTAATCATTTAGTGCCACAATATAAAACTGTGACATTTCAAATTATGAATTTGGGTTTTTTAGTGCCTAATATTTTGCCAACCTACCTTATTTGTTGTTGCTATTAATAGTAGCTAGAAATGGTTTATTTATCAACTTCTGTATTTGTCTTTCAATTGTGCTTCATTGCAATGAAGTGATTGGATTTGTATGTAGGAAAAAGATGTATAAACCTTGTAAAATATGATGTTAAGGAGAAGTCCAGGGGTATGATTTCTTTAGGTTTTCTTTTCAGAAAGATAACACTGAAACAAAAGAACCTTAATGAAATATTGTAAATGCCAGTTATTAAACTAGGCTTGGCCACGTGTGATATCTTATTTGTCATTAAAACTCTATGAGGTAGAAGTTATCTTTTTCTCAGTGTGGATAGAGAACCTCAGGTTCAGAAATAAATCGAAATAGTCATCTAGTGATTCATATCTGTCTAACACTAAAACACAAGGCTTATACTACACCATTCTTTTTCTTCTAACTTATTTTGACTAAAAAAAACAATTTTCTACAATGTCATATTTTAGGCTATCAAAAACAGTTGCCTTTCAAACACTCGGATGGCTCATATAGTATGTTTTGGCAGAGGAATCAGGAAGGAAGCATATGGTAAGACATGAACATTTTATCTGAAATAACATAGAGATGATCTGAGGAGGATTTATGGGAGAATGAGAGGGGTTGAGTTCCATGGGGATTTTAAAGTAAAGTGGGTTTCAAAGTGAATTGACAGCAGTGAATCAGATAATACTAAAATATTTGATTAGTCCAGTTCTAATACAATATACCTGGAGTCTCATGGCAAATTAAATGACACTCTCTCTACTCCCACAGCTTGTTGACTCCATGGAAAATGCCACAACTTAATCTGCATTTCTTAGAGTCCCGTGCAGATTTGGGGAGTAAAACTAGAAGTACCCAAAGCATCTAATTACACCCAATCTCTCGCCACATGTGGATAATCTAATGAACTACACAGCTCGAACTTTGTGTATAAACAGGCTGGAAATTACCTACTCTAATTTTCACATATTGCTGCTCAAAACCTTTTGTTGATCCAAAGGAAAGAGCCACTATCAATACTAACTCCAGTCAACATTAGCCAAATTTAAATAATGATGATGAATCTTTTGAGTAGCTGACATTATCATTTCTTTCTCTTCTAACTTTTGCCTAACTCGTGGTATACATTACAGGCTCAGTGCCCTTACTTTTAAGACATTTGAGGCAATGAAGAAATATGTTTTCATTGATGAACAAGTTCAACAACAAACCTTGATCTGGCTTTCAAGCAAACAGGAAAGCAATGGCTGCTTTAGAAGTAATGGCAAGCTTTTCAACAACACCTGGGAGGTGAGAGATTAACAGAAATGGCCTTTCCCTGCTCTTTTGTATAGCCTACCCTCCCTACTTCTGGCCTAACTAATCTGGAACTTGAAAAATTTTTTTGTGCATATTCCCCCTTCTGAGTCTGTGGCAGTTATAGGCCTGTGGTGTGTTAGTCAACAGCATCACAGCTAGATAAAAATAATTCCTCATGAATCTATTATTTGTCTTACTGTCTTTAGCCCTTCCATAGAATCAATCTATTTCAGGATATAAACTAGCAATAAGAGACTGGGGAATGAAAAGGAACTTTGAGAGAGAACATTCATAAGTTTGGAGCCAAAAGATATGTTAATGGAGGGGGCCTTGAGTAGGTAATTATTCTTATTCATGGGTGACAAGAAAGTTCAGGGAGAGTATCTAGTAATTTACATCGTTTCAATGAAGCACTCTTCCAATGAAGCACTCTTCCAATGCCTTCTCAAGTCAAAGCATTAAGTCCTCACAAGTCAGATGAAATCATCACTCCTTCCTTTTTCCTGTCCATATGTAGCTAAGTCATTAGGGCCCTCCTGTTTTACTTTCTTTGCAGATTGCTGCTCATCTGCATTCCATCATTACTAGTGTGAAAAAATGTGTTTATTTCAAACCTATTTCTCACAGCAGGAGGCCCCTGATAGAGAATAGTATTTGTTGTTATGTGAAGAATCAGAATCTTTCATGTTCCCTTTAAAACATATCCACATTTCTTTTTATTGGATTCATTACTGGTCACTATGTCAGTTTGTCTGATTTTACCCAATCTTTTTCCATAACTGTATGTGTGTGCACATTTTTAATTGAGTGTAAGAAAGAAGCAAGAAAAAAGTAAAAACTTACACTGGTCCCCACATCTTATTTTAATACCCAAAATCTGCAGTTATTTACACCCTGATAACTGAGCTCCTTGGAAATATTTTTTTCTGAAGAAGCTTGTGCTAGAGCAGCAGATCCCAGATGCCATCAGAATGTTATTCGCATCGGTATCACTAGAGTCATTAAAATTCATTTCCTTGTATCTTATTCCGAACTTTTTGAATCAGAATCTCTTGTGTGCATACTGGTTCATTAAATGTTTAAGTTCCCCATGATGTTTCTATGCACAGTTTGCAAACCACATAACATACTTTTCTAATCTTACACAAGAATCCCAGACCGCTAATCATTGTTACGTCCCAGGATAATTTCCCAGGGATGTTGAGGAATATTCACAACTTTCTGGTCCATCCCATGAGAAATTCTTTGTTTGCTTTTTCAAATTAATACCAAATAAAGTAAAATATGACTCTTCGTATGAATTGCTTGGAACTCACACTTAATATCAGGCAACATAAATACAATTATATGTCATTAAGTATATTTGAGATTAATTTCATGCTATTTTTCACTATTACGTTGAATCCTGATGAATTTTTGCTCAGATAGTATGGTTATTAACAATTTAATTTAAAAATTGTACACTCTCAGGTGGCTTTTAAGGAATAATGGTAATTGTTTCCGTGTTTCTTTTTATACTTCATTTCACTGGAGAAGAACATCTGTTCTCTTGCGCACTCCTCTCCTGTGTGACTCATTGTGTTTGTGCGTGTGTGTGGTAGGGAGAAGACGAAGAGGACATTTCACTCACTGCATACGTTGTGGGAGCATTCCTGGAAGCTGGGCTCAGTTTCACTGTAAGGATTCCTTCCCATTATCTTTCAGTTTCAGTCATTCGAATGCATATTAAACAGATTGTGAAATAGGAGTTATTTGAAATTCTCACACTGGGTGAAACATCAAAAGAACATTTCATTTACTAGCTCTCTTTAAGCTGATGTTACTCAAGCTATTCTTCATTCATAGAAACCTTTGATGAACACTATTGGGTTTTTCCCTAGAGAAAATATATACACATGCACACATACAGAAGTTTCTCATTCCGTTTCAGGTATTTATAGATCTTCTGAAGTTCAGCTATGAATTTCAGATTAAGCCTCCTATCTCTGCATCTAACCATAACCTAGTGTTATGTTTCACTAACCAATTCAATGTGTAAGCATTTCACCCTACGTGTTGTTCTTCTTGGCTGCCTCCCAATTCAAAAGTCAAATTATCTGATTGCATAATCTATTCCTGAAAGAAGATACTCAGAAATTTCACAGCCATTGCATATCTCAAAAATCACCTTCAGAAAAATCTCAAAAATTATCTTTAGGAAGCTTATATTTTAGTATTAGAATAAAGGATCTTAAGTCTAAAAATAAGTTCGTACTCTTTGCCACATATAAGAAATTTTTATTATTAACTAAAATATGACTGATCAGATACAGAAACTGGCATTTTTCAGACTATTTAAATTTTATTTCTCAAATACTAGTAATCCATTGAAAATTAATTTTATTGATATTTATAAAGCATAATACGTATGTTTACATATATGAATAGGTTTGTTTGTAAAGTATCCTTTACAAGGATATATTATATATGGTATAAAGAGTGATTAGTTTAAATATTCAGCGAGCTTATGAAGTGTTCAGGTATCATTTTAAAATATGTTGTTTTTCTGCATGACAAGTTTCCTGCCCTACGTCATGGGCTTTTTTGCCTAGAGGATGTATTGGAAAATGGTGTTAGCAATGGCTATGATCATGCAATGCTAGCTTATGCTTTTGCATTAGCTGGAAAAGAGAAGCAAGTGAAATCCTTACTCCAGATTCTGGATCAATCTGCTACAAAAATAAGTAAGCATTCTTATTTACTTTTGCTAACAAAGATGACCTTGAGAATAAAGTAATGAAACTTAGCGATCATATAGGAACTCTCTCTTCAGTGGTATATTTCTGTTTCTCTGATGGAATTTCTGAATGCCCCTTTATCTTTAAAGAACATTATCTATTTTCTGTTTTCTACTTTCTCTTTTCTGTAGTTTCTCCTTAAATGAGCAAAATAAAGGAAATCAAGCTTAGTGACCATACTATAGAAAATAAAAACTGCTTGTAAAAATCACATACCACTTTGACTTTAGGAAGTTGTTATTTAAAGCTATATTTGTTTCTTACGGTTGCCATACAAAATGCCACAGACTAGACAACAAAGTTGGCTTAAACAATGAAGTTTATTTTTATTTTTTCATGGTTCTTGAAGACAGAATTCCAAGATCAAGGTGTCAGCCCATGTGGTTTCTTCTGAGGCCTTATTCTGGGTTGGTAGATAGCCATCTACTCCCTCTGTGTTCACACTGTGTGTGTGTGTGTGTGTGTGTGTGTGTGTGCTCACGCGCGTCCCTGGTGTCTCTTACATGTGCCCAAATTTCTTCTTCTAGTAAGGACACCAGTCATAATGGATTAGGTCCCTAATGGCCTCTTTTTAACTTAATCTCCTTTTCAAAGGCCCTATCTCCAAATACTGTCAATTTTATATTTTAGAGAGCAGAGCTTGAACATATGAATTTTGAGGGACACCTTTCAGACAGTAACAGAAGTCAAGAATGAAATTTGCATCATTCTTATGTGTAATCGGTTCTCTTCATAAGGACTGTATGAATTTTTTTTCTCAGATAATATGGTATATTGGGAAAGAGCTAAGAAACCCCAGACAGAAGCATCCCCATCCTTTACTCCTTGGGCACCATCTGCTGAGACTGAGAAGACTTGCTATGTACTGTTGGCCATCATTTCCCAAAAAACTCCTGACCTCACCTATGCTAGTAAGATTGTGCAGTGGCTTGCCCAACAGATGAATTCCCATGGAGGCTTCTCTTCCACCCAGGTGATTGGTGTGGGTCTGATATTAATAACAATAGGTTTAATGCAAAAGATACTACTCTACAATACTCTAGACAGCAAAGACAACCATAGAAAATGCCTACAGAGATAAAAGATATTTGCTGTTATAAATCCTATTACATTTAAATAACACTTATTTATTGGTCAGTTTCTGTGTATCAGGAACTCTATTTGGAAGTCTCTATTTGCAGATGAATAAAATGAGGACCCTTTTCAAGGAATTTATACCTGATTTATATCTCCATTTACACAGTAAAATAGAATGTAAGTCTAGAAGAGATTGTTGTCATAAACACCAGAATGTTGATGATAAGTTAGATAGTATGGTCAAAAAGAAATATTTTTGTGGTTTGCACATTAGGAAAAGCAAATGAAATGAATGTATAACAGAAGAAATAGGTATGAGAAACAATGATGTATGTCTTTCCTTAACCAGAAAAATAAACATTTAAATGCAAGGAAATGCAGTTTTACTCCCATGGAGAAAATCTTCACTTCCTTATTTGCTTTCTTTTTTCTGTCTTCATTTCAGAGTAAAACCTTCTTAGTGACTCTCCCAGCAGCCTCTTCAGAGTCTGACTTCCCATCTTCAAAGACAGTTGGTTATAAATAAGCATTGTCCAAGGCAACTTAATTATATAACATCAAATCGGAAAATATTTGGCACTGCTTTCAAAGCAGAGTATACTTTATATAATCCTTTAGAACAATACAATCTGATTAAGATCAGTAAAAGAAAATAAATGTAAATGGCAACAGCTATCATAATCATATATTTTCCCATTCTTTAGGATATTGCTTCTTGGTGTTCTATTGACCTCTTTAGGAATGTTTCTGTGGACTGATCTAAATACTGCAGCGTAACAGAGCTCATATCGTTGCTTCTACCATTCTGTGCAGGACACTGCTGTCTGTCTTCTTGCCTTAACCCGCTATACGAAGTTAACATTCTCTAATCATCAAAACACTGTCACCTTTAGCAGTGAAGAACCCAGTGAGATTTTCCAGGTTAATAATGACAACCGCTTACTGGTCCAACGTTCAGAGCTAACAAAAGCATATGGACAATACACAGTAGATGTGGAAGGACATGGCTGTGCATTTATCCAGGTAATAAATACCTACCTGAGAGGGAGATGAATATTTGCCAGTAAAAACGTCAGACTATCTGTTCAGTTATACGTAAAGTGTTATTCTACCATTTTTCATAATTCCATGGTTATTTGTACTCTCCCATTGATATGTTCTACTCATTGGCTGAAAATGCAAGTTATTTTATGAAGAAGTATTTACTCTTAAGGATAACTAGGTACCTGAGAAGTTTCTTGAGGAATGTTACTGTTAGAAAGTATTCTGATATTTTTATTAAATTATGTTCTTATATATTCTTGTGTATTTTGAAAACTAAAGAATTACATTTAGCCTTATTCTTTGATGAGGAAAAATGTAAGATATTGTGCATTAATAATGAAAATAAAAGAAACAACAAGTCCTTTAGTTTTTACTACAGAATAAATGGATGGATTTTTTTTTTTTAATGATTTGCTATCTCTTCATTTGCTAGGCTACCCTTAAGTATAATATACTACTACCTAAGAAGGAATCTGGATTTTCCCTTTCCTTGGAAATGGTAAAGAAAAATTCTTCAGATATATTTCAGAGTACTTTTGACCTGACAGTAACCATCAAGTAAGTATCACATTTGAATATCAACTTCCTCATTAGAGGGAGGGTAATATATATAAAAAAAGAATTATTTTAAACCATAGCAAAATAACAAAATGTGAATGATGGTAACTATGATGTGAGTTTACTTGTTAGTGTGTAATTTCTATAGCACAGTCACTTTATAGCTTTCTGTGTAGACACCACAATTTAGTATCTAAACTAAATCAGAGCTAGAATTATACAAGTATAATTTGTACTGAGTACAAATATAACTTGTAAGCTTCTGCCACACTGATACCCCAGCAATGCTTCCATTTTTTCTTGGAAGTACTATTAGTGGAGATACTATTTTTCCACCTAAAAACATGCACAGGTGGGTCTAGAGAATATCTGCAAATGCTTATTCTATAACTATACAGAGTAAAATTTAAATTTTTATTTTTCAGATAAGAAAGCAAAATAATTCTTTTAAATTAAAATATAAACTATACATGCCAAAAAGTTTTAACCTTAATTAATATGTGAAGAAACATGAAGAAAAATTAGTTTGAAGAATTTTCTAAGGATTTTCAAATGATAGTCTCATGATCACCAGAACTAAAATAAGAACTAAATTAACTTCACATCCCAACAATCCTCTCCAGTGTTAGGGACACAACCTAGAATATCTGTTAGGGACATGTCTCCTCTACGACTCTACCAACATCTGGCTTTTTAAACAAAGATTTCCTTTAGGTTTTGTGCACATTTTAATCTACCTACCATAGATAGGTGTAGTACTAATGTACAAGCTTTGTTTATAAGTTCTGACTTTGGGACTTCAGGTGATCTTTAAAGCAGGCTTTGGGGAAATTATTAAGTTCAGATAATTCATCATTTACTCCAACTTATGTTAGTTTATTTCATCTCATCCTTTATCATTCCAATTGTGCGTATTCTGAGATGTTTGAGAATGGCTTTCTTCAGGTGTTTTTTTAGCTGTGCCTTTTCTCCAGATGCACAGCTAATTAGTATGTATGTACCCACCACACTTGCCATAAGTCACTTTTCCAAACTGATGTCTAAACTAGTGTTTTGTTTTTAAATTTCAGATACATTGGAATACGCAATAACTCCAATGTGGTCCTTGTTGATGTAAAAATGCTATCAGGATTTACTCCAGTTATGTCATCCATTGAGGAGGTAAATAATAGAAACCCAATCTTCCAGCACAGAAAAAGCAATAGTGTATAGATGCAATAACTGGTTAGCAAAACCAAACTATGGAATTCTTCATTTAAACTAACTTATTCAAGAGTTCACATTTTCATTTTTGCTGTAACATTGAAGGATGGTGTTCTTAACTTATAGCAATTAGCAGGCATTATTTCCCATAATCTGTATTCTGTTTCTTAAATTCCTCTTTGTGCTTATGAAAACATCATGGCACAAAGAAACATTCCATAAGTTAGATTCCTGGCAATTGGTTAAATAAAAACTATGAAGTATTCAGTACTGAAATAGTACTTTTTAATATAATTGCCTATCCTTCCCTGCCAATTCCCTCAAAGCTTGAAAACAATGGCCAAGTGATGAAGACTGAAGTCAAGAATGATCATGTTCTTTTCTACTTGAAAAATGTAAGTTGAGCAATAATGTTTTTTCTTCCATGGTTTTCTTTATTTCTTCTGAGGATAATTGAATGAGTCTATTCCTTATACATATACATGACATGGTTTGTCAAACAATATTGGACATTAAAGATTATCAGTGGTCTTCTGTCCTGTGATTATCTCCTCCTGGCTAACTCTAATGTTATTTCATGCATGCCTTGACTATCTGACTACATAATTCTTAAGTTTAGAAACATAATTTCCTTGTTTTTAATTCCTCATTGCATCTCACATAGTTTGGTCACAGAGTGGCTCAATAAATCTTTTATAGTTTGACTTGAACTCTGATGAAGGTGGCATGAGTTTTAGTCATCCTTTTTGTGTATTTATTTATTTATTTATTTATTTGTTGTTGTTCAAGTACAGTTGACTCCATTTTCCCCTATCACCCCCCCGTAACCATCCCCACCTCCTAGTCATCTTATCTTTTCTACGTGTACATTACTGCCGCTCACATAAGTGCCTACATTACTGCTTTCAGATAAATTTCTTGTACCTCAATATAAGCAATAGAACTTACATTTTTGTACAATTTCATTTTACCTAATTATTTAACATTAAGTCCTTATGTAAGATGTACAGTATTGATGATTTCAATCTATTTCATTGGACAGATCATGAACTTCTGGAGATAATTTTTCTCAGAGATTTTTTTCACAAATCTTCTCTGATGTATTAGTAATTTGTGTCTTTATAGGTTTCTGGTACAGCAAACAGTTTCACTTTCTCTGTTGAGCAAAGCAACCTTGTGTCCAACATTCAGCCAGCTCCAGTCATGGTGTACAATTATTATGAAAAAGGTAGGCAAGCCACAGCCATGCCCTAAAGCTGTTGAAGATGATTATCTATATCTAAGGTTCCTTGAGCTACAACATTTTCCAAAATCACCTTCAGTCTGCAAAGACTATACAATAAATGGTTCTACTTTATATATTGAATTTTTGTTCCTTCATGATATATCTTCTGACTGGGCCAGTTTCCAGTTACGAGTTTTTCAACACGTAAAATCTTTCTGATATAATATGCAAGAGCTCCCCTTTAACTGGAAATACAAACTATGCCAAGTGTCAGGTCCTTTTTTGTTGTTGTTAATGGCAAGACTTATCATTTCATGCTACCATTATGAACTTCAATTTGAAAAGGGTTATTCTGAAACGTTATAGGAAATATTAACAGATTAGGTTCCAGACCAATTACTAAGATAGTGTAGAGACCATAAAAAATTTCCCTGGATTTATTAGGTCCTTATTGAATGTCCTACAAAGTTTGTTCGTCAAGAGGTATTTGAATTCTGGCTCTGTCATTTACTATGGGACTATATTTACCTTATCAAGTGCCTTAAATTTTAATAACATATTTTGGGATTTAGAAAACAGAAGTGATTGACTATCTTGCAAAATTACTGGAAAGAATAGGCTTCACATATCTGCAATTGTCCAACATAATCTGATTATAGAAGTTAGAGCTCTAACTTCTAATACGGATGAATTTCTCTTTATTTTCCAGATGAGTATGCCATTATTTCTTATAATATCAGCAGTGTTTCAGTTTCTCTGTGAGACAAAACAAAACATAGAAAAAGGTAAGGAAATTGTATACATCATAGACAATTGAAAACACATCTGATAAGATAACTAAAACCTAAAGATGAAATATTGAATACAACAAAGAGAAGTCTCTAGTATTTAAGGAGGTTTGTACAGCTATGTGCACTAGATGAGCATTCTGATAGTCATTAAGATTTTATTAATTTCTTTAAAATAGCATCAAAGAATGTGCAGATACTTAGTTCATTTTACAAATCTCTCATTTTAAAAATCTCTCATTTTTGTTTCATAAGTTGGTAGATAGATCATTATATGTCTGTACATATATTTATACATATTCATGTACATATTAAATGTGTATGTGTGTGTATAGATATGTTTGTATATCTATATATTTATGTGTATGTACATTCCCACTTTTATTCATTGTTTAAAGAATGTTTTAAATCCTAGGTAGAAAGGTATTATTTGCTTTGAAGAAACTTATTCTGAATCAAACCTGAAAGAAAACCATGCAGAGTCTACAACCTGCTATGACTTCTTCTCAGATTTTCTTTATTACCCATTAAATGCTGTGATTTCACATCAGAGTCTATGACTTTCTTTTCTTCCAGTAGCTCATAATTTTCATCCTAGGAAACACAGGACTTCACTTGATAGCAAATAATTTGCTTTATTGTTATAAATTCTGAATTCAAGTTTTTAGGCATTACAACATACAGAATACATGGAATGCCCCAACATCCAGAGAAAGTCGGGGTTGATGAGGAGGAGAAAAGAAACTAAACTGAACAAGACTTCATGTGAGCTCAAGAAAATAAAATAAAAAACAACAAAAACAGAGTCTTTTCAGTAAAAGATCATCAAAGAATGCAGGGGGGGGTTGCTTAATCACAAATTAACTGATAAATTTATTGGATTTATGTTTATGAGTGAGAATTTAATCCAAGGGCATTTTGTCTTTTTTTAATTATTTTATTTTTCTGATCTTATCATTTATTATTGAAAAGCGATGCTCAAAGTCTACCTTTGGCTTAACTTAATACTACTATGATAGCAATGAATTAATATTGAGAAGAGGGAGACAGGAAGAAACTGGGAAGAAAGAGGGGTGGAAATGAAAACAATTTCTCTACTAACTTTAACACAAGCTTCTGATTCTGCTGAGATACTGCTGCAGATAAGAAAAAGCCAAAAGTAAATTTTCCAGTTTTAGAGTAAAAAAAAACTTAGAAAAAGAGTGTCCTAGACTCTATCAATATTCAACAAATTTAAAATATAGTGTTTTCATAGAAGATGGTTAGACATTTATTTTTGTAATCTCTCTGCCAGTGTATACTTTAAATAATACCTAAATTACAATTGGCCCTTAAAAAATATTTATTAATTGGTTTATCACAGATGAATTATTAAGTTCAAGTCTATGTCTGGTGCTACAAAAGTTTATTTTGCTGTGTTAAGAATATCTTCATATCATCTTAACTCTCTTATTTTACCAAAACATGATGCATCACATGTGTAGATAAGATACCATATCTTTTTTAAAGATTTTATTTATTTATTTTTAGAGAGAGGGGAAGGGAGGAAGAAAGAGAGATAGAAACATCAATGTGTGGTTGCCTCTCACAGCCCCCACTGGGGTCCTGGCCCGCAACCCAGGCATGTGCCCTGATTGGGAATCGAACTGGCGACCCTTTGGTTCACAGCCCGCACTCAATCCACTGAGCTACACCAGCCAGGGCTCAGTATTCATATCTTTTAAAAACACCCCATCTCTGTATCTATTCAAGTATTTAACTCAAGGAAAATGTGACTCTTCTAGTACATTTTTTGCTAAAGGGTCAAGAAAACTGAAGGAAATTTACTTTGTGATAATTTCTCTTAGTGAGAAACTTTTCTTTTGCCAAAGTGAGTAATCAGTTCTTAGCCCTCATTTTACCTGACATGTATTCAATGTAAGTCTGCTCAGATAATAAAATTTTTCCTCAAATTATAAGCAAGCAAAGAGGGTATGCAAAGTCAACTATTTGTTATAGCTCAAGACACAGAGAAAGGGATTTAATGTTTATATCTGCAAAATTTCATGGTATCACAATGAATATTGGAGGTAAAAGGAACTGAGATCAAAATATCTTTGAAAGAATTAAAGGCTGTGGATAAACAATATAGCTCTGTTACTTACACTTTTCATTGAAATCCCTCTCCACCGTATTTTGGACAAAAAAAAAGTCATTGCCCTGGTTCAAATTTTAACAGAAAATTAGGCCTAAGGTACATTCCACTTTAGAAGTGTTGCATAGGAAATGCCAAGCTTTGGGATGATTGCATGTGCACACACTTAAGAAGAAGTCTTTAGCAAATTAGACCACCATGTAATATTTCATGGAGTCTTTATGGTTCTGATTCTGAAGAGGCTTGTGTTCTCAAAGCATCATCTGGTACTTGTTCCTCTTCTTCTCCACACAAAAATACTTTGGACAATGGGAATTCATTCCATCTGTCATGTTCTTACATGGTAATCAGACTGTTCTGCATTTTGAAGTAAATTATACACATGTTTAACTAATATCTGAAATACTTAGCATTCCTTTTACTGTCTTCTAGAAATCCCATTCTCTGACCTTCTCATTTCCTTTAATCAATTTTGTCTTCTTTCTCTTTTCTTTAGTCTCAGTTTCTTTTCCTTTATTTTTTCTTCCATCATCACTTAAAGGCTTTTCTTTCTTTCCCATAATATACACATTTTTCTTCTCACTTTCTGTAAACTTGTTAATATTTTGGTTCCAACTTTTCCCAAACATTCTGGGAGACCTCTGCTACATTATTCCTGAAAATGTTGTTTTGCTTGTCTTGCATATTTTCATAATGAAAATATAGCAGTGCTATTTATAATAACTAAGTGTTAGAAGCAGCCCAAGTGTCTATCAGATGAGTGGATTAAAAAACTGTGGTACATTTATACAATGGAATACTACACAGCAGAAAGAAAGAAGGAGCTCCTAACCTTCATGACAGCATGGATGGAACTATGGACTATTATGCTAAGTGAAAGAAGCCAGTGGACAAATGACAAATACCATATGATATCACTTACAACTAGAATCTAATGAACAAAATAAACTAATCAGAAAAATAGAATCAGAGACCTGGAAACATAGAACAGACTAACACCTATAAAAGGGGAGGTGAGAAGCAGGGAATGGTGGAAGGAAAGAGAAGGGATTAGTCAAAGAGCATATCGAATGGCCCACAGAATGGCCCATGAATGGGACTGACTGTGGGAGAGAAGGGTGGGCTGGGTGGCATGGGAGAAAATTGGGACAACTGTAACAGAATAATCAATAAAAATTGTGACATAAAAAATAATAAACTTAAACCTGAATAAAGAAGAAAAAAGTAAATTTGGGCAGGGTGACTCCTTTGTGGCTCACGGTTTTCAATGTTTGTTTGAACCTAAGGTCACAGTTGCTCATCAAGCCAAATAAACATTGCAAAGAAACACAAGGGTATTGGGAAGTAAGAATGATTCCATGACTACAGGGCAGATAGAGAAACCACATTCACGTAGCTCTTCATTTCTTTCATTACTTTATGCAGCATTTTCAGAAATCTTTTCCCCTTTTTATGAAGCAGGAACATCTTCATTAAAATACGTTTAATTTTATTTATTATTAATCCTATATTTTAAAAGTTAGAACATTGTATTACTTTAATGTCCATTTTTAACTCACTGAAAAATTGTCACATTTGTGTACTCTATGGTTAACAGAACTTTGGGAAATTTCAAGTATTACAAGTATCTTTTACTTCTTAACATGACCAAGTTGAGAAAAATTTTTTCAAGGGCACCTCTTCTGACATAAAGATAGATGTACATTTTAAGAGATGACTCTGGCTCACAAATTGCTGTTGGCCTTGCCTATTTTCTAGAACAGTGGTAGGTTTTCCTTACTACCTTTTCTGTTCTTGGCTCATTCACTCCATCCTGGTAACTTATCAGAATGTAAAAATTTATTTTTCACCTCTTGGTTACCCAGCGTCAAGTGTGACTCTTCATGAACAACAAGCTCTGAGGGGAAAATCTCAAATGTCATTCTTTTCCTTACTCAGTGATATTAGAGATCAAGACCCATGTATGCAGGAATACTTATATGCACAACTGACTTAATTGATAGAGACTAGAAACCTGAAATAGGTTCAAATAAATACCAGAAACCCAGAAAAAATGTACTGTCCCTCACATTCCATCTAGACCCTTTTACCCCAACCCAAATGTCCTTCAAAAATTCTTGTAGAGAGAGCTAAACTGGATGAAATAGCTTCAAGGACATCAATCTCTCCTGCCATTTCTTTGCCTCCATTTGCTGGCATCCCCAATAACATTAAACTATCTTCCTGAATTTCATGGTTTGGTAAAAACTTTTTCAAAAATTAACAGGCAAGGATAAGTTTTCCTGATAATAGAGGGAAAAAAATTGCTGAAAACTGGAGACTTCTGAGTAAGTATGTTTCACTAAAGAATCTATCTCTTACTCAACATGCAATAACTCCCCCTCCACTTTATGAGTTAGAATTATGGCACCAGCGGGGTGTAATGGGAAACAAAGGAGTAAAACAAAAAGAGGAAGAAGAGCCAATAAACAATTAATTTTTTTTAAACAGAGAAAGATTGCCAGTCACAACCTGAGAGAGATGAAAGTGGCACAGGTATTCAGGTCTGAGAATGAAACAAATGTAGCAAGGGTTTAAATTCACACAGGACTAAAAACTCTTTTTGTAAATCATTCATTCATTCATTATTTATTTACTTATTATTTTTTGTTTATTTATTTTTTTATTGTTGTTCAATTGCAGTTGTCTGTCTCTTGTCTCTTAAAATTAAAAGATATATGCTTGTATATCTTCACTTTGATTTTTTCTTTTCCTTAACCAGAATAAAAAAGTCTTGAAAAGGTCAAAAGTTAAATAATTAAGAATTCCAAAGGCAACAGCTAAAACAGTAATAACCACAAATTCTGAAGAGAGGGACGATGTTGTGAAAAGCAGACTTTCACAGAAGATATCTTCTCCTTCGTGTGGGTTTAAATAAATGCCCAATGGATGATTCTGGAAAATGTAATTCAGGAGACTTCTACTTTGATGAGTTTTTGAGCATAAGGTTGCCATTCAGATTTATTGGCATGGTAGATAACTAAATCTGGTATTTGTGTGAGACTCTTTTTTTGCTAAATATTGTTGCTCAGAAGATAAAGTGAAATTGTGGTTATCCCTACAGATTTAACAGCGTGGTGATGGCGCAGGGCATGGGGAGGGGGATGGAGGTGGAAGCGGGTATGGGGGTATAAATGGTAATGGGAAATACAATAAAAAATACACTACTTAAAATAAATAAATAAATGCTATCCAGTAGTTTTTAGTTGGAATATAGACAGACAGCTAGGTCACAGCAGTTCAGCTGGAGAGAGTTCCATACTCTATGTCTTTCCCTCAATGCCACTTTCCCTAGATCCCTCAGTGCCTCAGTGCCCAATACCGGGCTCCTGATTAATCCAAAATGACTGCAGTAAACTCGTGCTTCATCCTTATACTACTATAGTCCTCACAACTCCATTTACAGTTACGCTCCTACAGATATTAGGTAGTGAAGGAATTCACGCCACTAACATTTTCTTCCTGCAATATTTCTTCTATCTAAAGCGTGCCCTGAACATATTACTAGCACTTTTATCATCCAATGTGAATTTTCTGTTGGTATCTCATGGATGCTTGTTTGCCCCTAAAAGAATTATACAACCTTAATTAATAGCTTTCTGCTAATTCAACTTACCTGTTGTTGTTGGGGTATAGGATAACTTACCTAGGATGGAAAGCATTCTATTTCTGAAATCGAGACTTCCACCAGCAGGATGTGCTTTTTAAGGGAAGCATATTAAATCAATGCAAATGGAGAGATTAAATCAGATGTGATAAAGTAATTAAAATCATGCATGCTCAGCTCGCACAGCCCTGAAAATCCAATGAAAGTTTCAGACTCTTAAAAATTTCATGTGAGTACATAAATTTTCTAGAGGCTTATGTAATTCCTGAAACTAATTTATGGAACAAACGTTTAAAGTCCCTGGATAATTGAATTTCCCCTAGAGAACCTAGTGTCTACACCCAGTCATGTTTATCCTGCACCAAAAATTTAGGAAGATCTGTAGTAGCGCAGAAGAAGATTGAGGGGTTACCCAAAAAAAAGAGGTCTTCCATTCAAACTCTATGTTTTTCACTTCTGGAATTTGAAATTGAAAAATAGTATATAAACATTACCCTCCTCCTTTCTCTAACTCTATACGTTAGGAACTGCTGGTATTTGGAAGATTCATTAATCTTAGCATCCTATTTTCAACCTTTAAGCTACAATGAGAAATTACTAGTATGTATTTTTATTAAACCTTAAAACTTTTTTATGTGAATTTGGTGCATTTTTCCAGAGCTATGCAAAAATAACAAACTTGTACTCACACCACAATGTGATCTTGATAGGAACTTTTTAAATTTTTCAGAAAGCACAATTTGATATAATGGTTGTTAATAATTATATCCAATAGTAGCAAGCACTAAGTAATTATTTCTTGAGAATCATGTGCCCTTGAGACATGACACCACTTCTCATTGAGAACTTGATAGAGGAAAAAGGCTTAAAGTGAAGATGTTAGCTATCTGTGTGAACATTTGAGGGAAGAGAAATGTTGGAAAAGGGAACAGAAAGCACAAAGTCTTTGAGGCAAGAATGTCCTCAAGCACTGCTGTAAAGCAAGGAGTTCAGTACGGCTAAAACAGACAAAATAAAGGGGTAAGCAGATGGGTGGTATGGGGAGTGGAGATCATTGTGGGGAGGGCAGACAAACGTTCCATTGACGACTCAGAGGGAGAACATTAAGCTGGATAGAACATTGTTTTGCCACTAGGACAGTTTTTAATAATGTATCTGAAGAAAAGATTACTGCAGTCTGAACAACTCAGTTGAAAAGCCCACTGGACTGATCTCTGAATCAGCAAGGTAATATCAAAGATGAGTCTTTCTAATAAAACAAGAAATTGAACATTCCTTGCATTCTTTTCTGTCATTGTCCTGACTCTCAGTATTTGTTCCAGGAAATTTTTAAAAAATGAAAACGTTGTCCTCAAGTCCCAGAATTTTCCAGCCTGCTCTCTGCCAGGCCAAGTATTGAAAAGGGGAAAACATATACAGAAAATTAACACGTTATCATGAAAGACAAATGATCAAAACCAGAATTCCTTCTTCTTTTATTTATTAAAAACATTACTATAAATATCTCATGTTAATATGAACTTTAATTTCATTCTACATATGTTAATGATTCTAACTCTGCCTCCCCCAATGTACACAGTGGTGGCAAGGACACATTCATTCTTCCTACTAATAGTTACTCAATCCTCTGTAAACATATTTTTCTTTGGAAATACCATTGGTTTAGAAATATGTTCAAAGGTAATGATGTCTTTCATAGTTTTTTTTCATAGCTTTATTTTGAAATATTTTTAAATTTTTCATACAATTAACATAGTATAAGAATTATCAGCAATTACAAAATCAAGTCTTTCCACATTTCATTATTCCCTAGTCTTTGTAAACACTATTATTAAAGTCAGAATTCAGATTTTTGTCTGTTTTTTTCATATAGCACTTAGTAAAGCTTTTGATGTTGTGAAAAATCTTCATCTTTATCACTTTGAATAGATTTGTAATATTTTACCAAGGCAATATACAACATGTATCTTAATTGTAATTAAACATTTCAACTCATCTAAAATTTTACTAGTATTAAATTTTGCTCTAGTAATGATTTGGTATGTTCATTTTTATTCATTGTGTAGGAATTTCTTTACTGAGTCCATTATACTTGGTGCTCAAAACCATGGATCTCACACATCAATTATGTATAGCAAATATCTCCCACACAAAGATGAGTTTCTAAGTTAAAAACCAATAATAACTGACACTTGTGTAACACTCACTCAAGGCCAGGTACTTTCTAAGTGCTCTACATATGTTAATGAATGTAATCCAATCACAGAATTATTATTAAGCCGACTTAACAGACGAGGAAGCTAAAGCACCAAGAGTTTATGTAATTTGCCCAAATGACACAGTAAGTGAGGGACCTGGAATTCCACCCCAGGCAGTTTGACAGTTGAGTATTCTCTTAACCACCATGTTGTGCTGCTTTGAGCAATTAAAATATCCCCCTATTGTATTTCACGTTGCTTCTTTTTCCAGGTGCTTTTCTTTGGCCTATAAACATTACTTTAGCCCAGATAAGATGCTAATTATTTTATTTATTCTTTCACTCAACAAATATTTATTGAGTGCTTATTAACCAGACCACTGACATTTTGTTACTACATTTTCATTCATGTGAGTGGTTATCTACTATTAAAAGTTGGAATGCTGTGACATTGATCTTTGTCTTTGACATTTGGCTAAAATCTGCCATTTGAGTTCATCTTTGCTCACAACCTATTTCAACATAATTTTTAATATCTCTGAAATTGTGCATGATCAATGATTCTATGATCTTTGTAGGTAATGATTATCTGAAATCACTATAATAATGTTGGTAATATAATCAAGGCATGATGTAGATTAATTTTAATGTGTGAGTATTCACTTATCATTACAGATATTTGCACAAGTTCCCTTATGACATTATAAGTTCATTGTAGGCCTCATATATCCATCTATCCTAAATATATTTCTGGTATTTAAAAAAGTATGACATTAGATGGGCTAAAGATAGTTTATTCAATAAATGGTGTTGGAAAAACTGGACAGATATTTGTGGAAAAATGAAAATAGACCACCTTTTTACACAACAACAAAAATAAATAAAAAAATGGATCAAACACTTAAATGTTAGACCCAAAACCATAAAAATTCTAGAAGAAACCATAGGCAGCAAAATCTTGGACATTACTTGTAGAAACTTTTTTATCGGATATATCTCCCCAGGCAAGGGAAACAAAAGAAAAAAAATAAACAAATGGCCTACATCAAACTAAAAATTTTTTGCACAGCAAAGGAAACCATCAACAAAATAAAAGACAATCCATGGAATGGAAGAACATATTTGCTAATATATCTGATAAGGGGTTACTATCCAAAATTTATAAAGAACTTACAAAACTCAACACCAAAAAAAAACAACCCAATTAAAAAATGAGCAAAGAACCGGAGTAGACACTGCTCCAAAGAGGACATACTGATGGCCAATAGACTTGTGAAAAGATGCTCAACATCACTGATCTTCAGAGGAATGCAAATTAAAACCACAGTGAGCTATCACCTCACACCTGTCAGAATGGCTATCATCAATAAATCAACAAACAACAAGTGTTGGTGAGGATGTGAAGAAAAGGGAATCCTTTTGCACTGTTGGTGAGAATGCAGACTGGTACAACACTTGGAAAGCAATATGGGAATATCTAAAAAAATTAAAAATGGATCTGCCTTTTAACCCAGGGATCCCACTTCTGGGATATATCTGAAGGAACTCAGAACACTAATTCGAAAAAGCATAAGCACCCCTATGTTCACTGCAGCGTTATTTACAATTGTCAAGATATAGAAGCAGCCCAGGTGTCCATCAATAGATGAGTGGGTAAAACAACTATGGGACATTTACCCATTGGAATTCTACTCAGCCATGAAAAAGAAAAAAAATTTTGCCCTTGTGACAGTATAGATGGACCTGGAGAACATTATGCTAAGTGAAATGAGCTAGTCAGAGAAAGGCAAATACCATATGACTTCACTCATATGTGGAATCTAAAGAACAAACTGAAATAACGAGCAAAAAAACAGAGACAGAGTCACAGATGGAGAACAGATGACAGTTAGTGGGGGGCGGAGATTAGGGGGTGAAGGAATTGAGCAAAAAAGAAAAAGTACTCATGGACATGGACAAGAAGGTATTGATGGCTGGGGGGAGGGAAGAATAAGGGGACTAAATGGTAGTGGAAAATATGTAATAAAGATTTTATATATATGTATTTTTTTTAAGGATGGCATTAGAAATGGGTACTTTTGGCCCATTTTGGAATATTCTGCATTTATGTATGTTGCAGGGGTGGATAGCAGAAATGACAATTACCATTTAAATCACCTCCCAGACTGCTAGAGACACATCTCTGTGGGGATCATATGTGACTCCCTGGTGTGCCCTCATTTGTAGTTCCAGATGTGAGAGGAGCTCTAAGAGGAGAGTGGACGGGGAGCTGGTGCAAGGCCACAGGGAGGTTTGATGACATGGGATGTTCCATGTTCTTGCTGGTTCAGCCTTCTCCCCTCTAACTAGGTATCTAGGGATCATTAACACAATAATAGAAGAGTTTGAAGCCTTTGAAAGAAAACCCACAACAACCTACCTATTGCTTTGAGATAGTGGAGCAAGGTGTAAGCCCAAATACTAAGTGGTGTGGGGGGATCTCTGGATAAATTACCCCCTCAGATCCTAATGCCATCAGCCTTCCATGGATATGGTTTCCCTTCCTGGGACTATCGCTGCTGATGCCCAATGCCCCTTTTCACTTCAGCCTTAGTGTATTGTTCTGCAGTCTTTTCTTGAAATATCTTAATTGTTCTCCCTTGGGAGCTGTCAACAAAAACCAAAGAGTCCTATGCTTTATGGGAGGATTTTGTACCCTGATCCTCTGAGCTGCCTCATTTCTGCCATCCAGAACCTTGGCCAGATCTTACACAGAGATCTCTGCCTTTCATTCACAAGGGACTGGGTTTGGTCTTCAGGAGCTGGTTTTTCTTGTGAATTGTTTCCTTTTTTTCACCTTAGCAGTAAGTCTAGGCCTTTGTTCTTCAGCAAAGATGTAGACAGTTCCCTTGACAAGCTACATTCTTTCTATCAACAAAATTTCTGCCAGGCCCACTTGTTGGGGTTATTTAAATCCTTCAGAAGCCTTACTTTATTTGTGTTGGTGGGAAGAAAAGATGTTTAAGAACCTTAGGTTCTTGGGTTTGAATTATTTAATATCTAAAGAGCCATTCGAAAAATATCAGCTTTATATAAGTGACTATTGACTCTGGTCTGCTTCTGACAACTTTGTAGAAAAAAGTCAGTTGCTCAAGTACACCTAAGAGAAAGAAAAGTTTGCTTAGGCCACCTTTTTTTATAAAGCTTTACAGAACCTCTGGACCAGGTTCACAGTTTCCAGAGTTTGAGACTAAATGAGGCCAGGAAATTAAGTGGTTTGGCAGCAAAGTCTCAACTGGGACCAATTCCATGATGTTCGCCAGCAAACATCATGGGCTGACAACAGTTGTGTTGCTTTAATCTGCCAGGCAAAATTTCTTCCACGGCACATTGAAAGCATCTGCCCACAGTTTGGTCAACCCGACAGTTTTCCCCTTTCAATTGCCCTGCTGACTTTGGAGCCAAGAAACACTCATTCCTTACAACTCTATCAAGTAATTTCTGCTCCCATTCTTCAAATGGTTGTTTATGAGAAAGTTGATGGAATTCAGAGCACTTTTTCTCTTTAAAAAAAATGTCATAAATGGGGATGAGCTTTTAAGCCCGAACACACTAACTGGTTTAACTGAAATTTTCTAATGATAGAAGTGAACCACTACTAATAACTGTGTTGGGGGGTTTGTTTGTTGTTTTTTATCTTTCAATATACAAGATAAATAATTTATAAATTCCAAATTGGATTATCAAGAACTCTGACACTGCAGTGCTAGCCCTTGTGCCTTCATCGCCCTGCCCTCACTATCGGCCAATTAGAAGAAGAGCTCTCTGGTTCTGTCCCCTGGCAGGGTTTCTGGAGAGTAGACGGGGAAACCAAAGGTGGTAAGAGAGGCCGGGAGGGAGGAGGAAACCGTGAGCTCTGGGCAGCGATGGCAAAACTCCCTGCCTTAGCTTTCCATTCGTCTTTACCCCGAGCCTTTTGCCCCTCACTGGGGCTGTAGGAGTGGCTTTAAAGTATACTCTACACCTTGGAGAATGCTGGTATTTGGAAGATTCATTAATCTTAGCATCCTACTATCAAACTTTAAGCTGTGTTGAGAAATTTCTATATTTTTATTAAGCCTTAAAACTTTTTATGTGCATTTGGTGCATGTTTCTAGAGCTGTACAAAAACAACAAACGTGTATCACATCCCAATGTCATTTTAATAGGAACATTTATTATTGTCATGAGGCAGAATTGTGTGCAGTCATTGAATTATACTTAGTAATTATTTTTTTAAAAGATCAAAGCAGAACATGGAAAGAAACATTGAAGTAGAAGTCTCATTTCATCTAGGAAATAAATACCCAGCAAGACTCTCTACCTAAAACTCAAATGTGGGATAATTGTCTTAGGGCGTATGTATTTGTGAGTTTATTAAAATTGAAAATGAAATGATGTTTTTCCTATCAAAAATAAGTTTAAATGACTGATTGTTTTGACAATTAGAGGAGGCTTGTCCAATTAGCTTACTGGTGGATATTTTCTAGAAGTTAATTCAGCTATGTACATAAGTCATAGTTTAGATAATATGAAAGAATTTTATGATATTTCATATTGATAAAAGTATAATTAAATTAATAATATTCTGATTTTCCCAAGTTTCTTAAGTATATTAAATGGCTTTTTACTTCTTTTATTTTTCAATTAGAGTTTATTTTCAATATGACTTTGTATCACTTTCAGGTATATAGCATAAAGTTGTCCCCCTGATATTGCCAGTACCCACCTGGAAATATGCATAGTTATTAGAATATTATTTCCTGTATTTCCTATGCTGTCCTTTACACACCTGTGACTATTTTGTAACTTCTAATTTGTACTTCTTAATCCCTCATTTTTTCCACCCAATCTCCTAATCTCCCTCCCCTCTGGCGACTACCAGCTTGTTCTCTGTATCTATGAGTGAGTTTGTTTCTATTTTGTTTGTTTGTTTATTTTGCTCTTTATATTCTACATATAAGTGAAATTATATGATTTTTTCATTGACTTATTTCACTTAACATAATACCCTCTAGGTCCATCTATGCTGTTGCAAATGGTAAAACTGCATTATTTTTATGGCCAAGTAATATTCCACTGGGTATATGTACCACAGTTTTTTTTTATTTGTTGTACCACAGTTTTTTATCCACTTACCTATTGATGGACACTTAATTTGCTCCCACACCTTGGCTATTGCAAATGATGCTGCAGTGAACATAGGGGTGCTTCAATGCTTTACTTTCAACAAAATTCACAAAGATGTATTTGATTTATCGGCTGATAGATAATTAAAATTATTTTTGAATGATGATTATAAAATGGCCTTTGCCTTATAACTTAGATGCCTAAATAATAAATGATACATAATAGTGGGTCTTTTCCTGTGTGCCTACTCTTTGTATTTGTGGTACTCATAAAATAGTGTTGTTGTCTCATAACTTTATATTTTTTATTACTCACATACTACATGCTAACTGTGGCAAATCAGAAAATGCAGTTAAAAAAAATAATTTCACTCTCCAGAGGTAACCACATTATTATTTAAGCAAATTTTCTCAGACTTTTCATAAGCAAAAATATGTAAATGCAATAAAAAATATATCACATCATATACAGCTGCTCTAACTCATTTTCACTTAATATTTTCACCTCTTTATCTACACACACGAGAAATATGTAATATATTTTTGTAATTCATACTATTTCACTGAGTAATTAACCAAAAATCAATTTCTTCATAATGGAAATTTAGGATGTCTTCAATTCACAGGAACTGGATAATCACCCTCCTATGCATTTCTTTGTGCAATTAACCTTTCCTTTATTTTAACTAAGGTTGACGAGACCATCATTTTGACCTTTAATCAATTTACTCCCAACTGCCTATTCCCACCCAGGGAACATATATATACACATATATAAATGGCTCAAATACACCCTTACTTCTGTAAGTCCCTTACACTGTCACTTCCATTCACAATCACATTCAGATTCACACAGAAATCCAGTAAGCCTACAGGTTCGTATATGTACTTTTCTCTGTCATCCAAACAAAGTGAGAGGCTGGGATGGGGTTAGGGGTGAGTGAAGATGGGAGTGGGGAAGGAAAGGAGTTCTGAAGGCTTGGGAGGGATGAGAGTCAGGTCGGGATTTGTCAGAGACAAGAAAGTAATAATGGGGTTATGCGGGTGGCATCTCCAGTTATGGGAAAAGAAATCGGTATTACGGCCATCAGCTAGGAAAGATATGGTGCTGAGACCGGGAGGCTGGCAGGGATATTTGTGCCCCAAGGGTATGATGCAGGCGGGAGGAAGAGCCACATCATAACCCTGCACAGCCCGGGCTGAGGCCACAAGAAAATGGCCTGTGAGGGGTCTTAAAGGAGAATAGAATACTAGATGGAGGAGCAAAGCACAGGCTGATGAAGAGAGACAGGATTTGATCCCTGTGAGTCATTTCTCTCAAATGGCCAATCAATGCACATGCTGCTGCTACCCAGCATCTCTCGATGGCTCAAAGCAAATACTGACTCAACCAGCAGATATTTATTCTGCACTCATTTATTTTCAGAAATGCGCTCTAGTAACATCTGCAGCATCACGGTCCTTCTTGGTAATCACACCATGTCCCAGCGCCATCCCAACCCCCAAGAAGCATCCACATACCCACCGAATCTAGCTCCCCGTGTCTCCAAATCCTACAGTCACTGTCTCCAAGTGACCTCCTTCCCTGCCACCCACTTCTGCCCTCCACGTATCTTCACGAGATTTCCTCTTTCTCTTCACTTCTGTATCCATGTCTCTGTTAAATGGTGATAAAACAGCATGTGCCTCATCGCACTGCTGTGCGTGTTAAATGAGTGACCATGTGTGAAAGGACTTAGAATTCTGAGATACTGTGAAAGCTCAAAAATGTTAATCTTATTACAATTATTTCCTCGTCCATAAATAAAATTGCATGTCACTGATGCTTTCATTCCTCCTCCCTCACTTAACCCAAATTCTGAGAAGTCAGTTTCCTTCTGCCTGACCGTTTCAAGTAACTGAAATCAAAATTATTGATTTCATCCAATTATGCAATGTATTTCATTTTGCCTTAAAAATATTTAAAGATTAATAACCAGAGCCAGTGTAGCCTCAAAGCACTATTTTTCAAATTTCTAGAAAATTTTGAGGAAGTAGGTAAAAGAATATTGATAGTTGTGGAAATTGATTTTTTTATACTGGAAGTAGTTAATATGTTGCAAAAAACAAATGGTTAGCAGTTTACTTTTCTTGACCATCGGGTAAAATAAAAACCAGTGATTCTGGAACAGCAGCAGAGTTCACGGAATCAAGGGCTCAGACTCCCTTTATTTCCTTTTCCTCTCTACACCATGAGGGGGAGTGATTTGCCCAATCCAGTCTTAATTCTGTTTCTCCTGCTCCTTCCAGAAGATGCCTCAGCTACTGCAAAACCGTAAGCAACATTTCCAGAACAGTCTATTGTGCTCCTTTTTCCCATTTTGTTATCTGCTTCTTAATGTCTGTCTTTTTATTTATTTTCTGATTCCCTGTGAAATGATCTGTTGTCAGAAGGGCTTGGAAAGGTCATTAAGCTGTTATGATATTCCATTTATATGTGGAATCTAATGAGCAAGATAAACAAACAAGCTAGAAACAGATTTATAGATACAGAGAACTGACTGACAGCTGTCAGAAGAGAGGAAGATTGTGAGGCTAGGTGAAAAAGGTGAAGAAATTTTTTAAAATCTCATAGACAAGAGTATGGTGATTACCAGAGGGAAAAGGGGAGAGTAGATGGAAGAAGTAATGGAGGAATAAATGGTGATGGAAGGAGACTTGACCTGGGGTGGTGAACACGCAATACAATATGCAGATGATGTATATAGAATTGTACACTTGAAGCCTATAGAATTTTATTAACCAATGTCACCCCAATAAATTCAATAAAAGATTTTTTCAAAGTTCTTATTGCACAGGTGGAAAAAGTATAATTCTAGAAAACTCAGGCATAGGGCAGTAACATTTATAAAATATTCACCAAATAAAAATATAAAAAAAATTTAAAGTAAAAATTAAAAACTATAGAATTCTACAACACTCATAAAATATAGAAAACATAGAATTCTGAACTATTCGCCCCCCCAAAAAAAGAAGAAAATTTAATATTGGCTCGTGAAAAGGGCTGCAGTGTCATGGTCATTGTGAAGTGACTCGATCATTTGCCTTTCCTCCAGTCAGGGCTTGAGAAAATGGATGCAAACCTACAGGCAAGCCAGGATTTGTGCATCAGTTCACTCAGTCCTTCAGCAAAACTTCAGTGGCCAGCATTAGATCTTGGTACTAACAAAGATTAACAAAATGTGGACCCTGTCCTCTACACCTCACAGTAGGGATAAGAGAGTTGGTGCGCAGAATGAAATGCAGTGCAAAACCAGGAACAGGTATTCCAGGATTCTGTGAGAATATTTACAAGAGAAACTAAACTCCTTATGGGACCTGGTATAAGGGAAGGGGCATCACTGAAGCCTGCATAGAGACAATCGTTTTCAAGATAAATTTTATGAAACAAATAGAAGTTTTATAGATAGACAAGGGGCCCCCAGTGTATGTTCACGATATAATCTTTCCTATAAGTCAGCCAGGCAACCGCCGGGCTAGCTGCCTGCTGAGCAACCCAACACCAAGGATGAGACAAGTTACACAAGGTAACTATGCTATCATTCAGTCTTTTATTGAATGCAGGTTCACTCAAAGTAGAACATCAACATACATTAATATCCTACTTATATCCTAACAATCTAAATGAAATATACACACACAGCAATCAATGTATAACATACAGACACAGAATCCAAGAGTCTCAATCAGCAGATCAGGGAGACACTACGGTGGACAAGGGACCCATCAGTGTCTTGCAAGGAAGGATCTCTGGAGCCAGGTGGGCAGCAGGGCAGATAAAGTCTTCAGTCCATCAGGGCAGAACCTCTAGTGGCCGATGCCAAGGGGGATCAGCATGGTGTAGAACAGCGCTCTGGCGTGTAGAGCTCAGCTGTCTCAGCAGTGGTCTGGAACTTGCCTCAGTTATTCCCTTGAGGGTGGTGTACCACCCTTCTGGGTCTCTTGATAAGTGTCTTGGCACCCTTGAGCCAAGTGGGGAACTTCCCCAGGAACCTTTCTATAGGTGGTCCTGCTCTGCAGACACAGCTGTTCTCAGCACATGTGCAGATATCTTAGGTGTGTCTCCTTGCCCGATGTGTCTAGCATGACCTAGGTAGTCCCCTTCTTGAACCTAAGTGTCATGGCTGACTGGCAACCATCTTGGTCGACATAAGTAACTCCATTTTGTTTTATACACTTTATGCTATTTTCACCAGACCAATGCCATTTTATTGGTCTGCTCTTCATACAAGGACCTTTTCAGAAGGACAAAAGGCATGGGCAAGCAGAGCTTCTCAAAATGCAGCATATTGGGGTGATTATAAATAATGAGCAAAGAGCCACCGGAGAGTGATATTTTATTCTGGGTACATGGGGTAATGTGTTTGGTGATTAGGCTAACTTGGCATGGCTTTTCTTTAATCACCAGAGAGTGAAAGATAGAAAAGAGCTAAAGTTGCTTCTAAAACAGTAATAAAAAACAAGGGGGTGGGGGTGAGAAATGCAGACATCTGTAATAGTGTAAACAATAAAAATAAAGTAAAATAAATAAATAAATAAAGGTAGTGAAAAGCAATTCAAGTCTTCCTTATGTATTAAATGGTATCTTTTTATTGTTCCCTGGAACAATGAAATTTCTTGATATCTTCCATATGAAACAAACCCAAGACTACATGAAGACAGGTTTCTATGCTTTCAGTGATAATTAATTGATTAACCAAATCTTGTTTTTGCTAAAGAAAATAAAGTGTTTTTTCTGCTTTATTGACAATCGATGAAAAAATTATAAGGCATTTAAAGTGCTATATTGATATATGTATATATCATGAAAGTAATCCCCTTGTTGAGTTAATTAATGTCTTTTTCACGTATTTACTCTTTTTTTGGTGACACCATTAAGTACTACTCTCTTAGCAAATTTAGGTTATACAAAAGAGTATTATCAACTATAGTCACCATGTTTTATATTAGATCCTCAGGCCTTATTCATCTTACAACTGAAAGCCTGTACCCTTTTACCAACATATCTCTGTTCCTCCCACCTCCTACCATGGCAACCATTTGTCTACTCTGTTTCTATGAATTTGATTTTCTTTCGTTCTTTTTTTATATTTTACTTAATAAATTTTAATAGTTTTTTGTTGTATTTTTTCCATTACCATTTTTCTGCCTATACCCTCTTCTCCCTCCATCCACCCCCCCACCATTACCACAGTCGTCAGTGTCCATGGAGTTCTTTTTCTTTTTTGCTCATTCCTTCTACCACCCAAGTCCCCTGCTCAGAGCTTTCAGCCTGCTCTCTACCTATGAATCTGCATTTATTCATTTATTTATTTTTAGGTTCCACATGTAAGTGTTACCATGCAGTGTTATCCCTCCCTGGCATATTTCATTAAGCATAATGTCCTCAATGTGGATGGTCGTTGTTGTCACAAATTGCCTTCCTATTTAAGGCTGAATAATATTCCACTATGTATAATCACATTTTCTTGATCTATTACTAAAGTCGTAAATTATTTCTATCCAAAATACATAAGAATTCATGGATTGCTTATCCATAGTTTACAAAGAGGTTTACAAATTTTGCCAGGGCAGATGTTTCTACAAGAGAGGTATATCATGTTTAGCTTGTTGGGTTTCTGAGTTTCTAAAATTCTTTGGATAGGCTTTCGAAGAATACGCTCCTCTATACTCCTGATGAAATCTGGCTTTGTTCTGATTGGTGGCAATAACAAAGATTATGCCGGAAACAGCCACAATAATGATGTCTTTGTAACCTCTCCATGGTTGAGCCAGACTCTCCTTCTCCACAGGCAGTACATGGTGGTGGTCCCATCACAGCTGTACAGTGGAGTTCCAGAGAAGGCCTGCATCATGCTTAATCGCCTGAATGAGACCGTGACACTGAACATGGTTCTGGAGTATGGAACACACACCCAGGCCCTCCTATCAGACCTGGTGACAGAGAAGGACTCCTTCTACTGCAGCCCCTTCACTGTGAGCATCACTCTTTGGGATAAGGGAGATTGTTAATGAAAGCACAGATTAGTGGAAGCCTTGTGTTCTCACCCCCAGCAACAAAAAAGTATAATGAAATTCTATTGAATGTGCTTACATAATATTTACAAACAGATCTAGTGGAATATACAGAAGCTCTCTGTAGACATAGGAAAGATTTTGTTTGCTCTTAAACTTCTTAGACAATGTTTATGCCATCAGAGGTATAAACACTAAGATTGGTCAACTTAAGTGACTTATCTAAGATCTCACAGGTAGCTGATGGTTAATGTTTTGCCCTAGTAACCTTCTATTACTTAAGGAATTAAATATTTAGTTAATCATACTGACTTACTACCAATACAATATAACATATAATTGCTATGAAAATACAAGCATGTTATTTCCTTCACTGGCATTACTGGTTGAATGTCATTACTGATTGAAGACTGCTTTGTTGCAATGCCATTTCCCTTTAATTAAATCAAGGAACTGTTACTGCACTGTTACACAATCATAATAATCTATAAAACAGGGGAAATAATCCTTGACCATATCTCCTACTAATTCTCTTGGAACTAACCAGAAAAATGAGAATATCATAAAGGCCGAAACATTCAGAAGCGGGTCAGTCTGGGCAGATTCTTCAGCTCATATTTCTGTTTTACAGATTCCAGAGTTGCCAACTTCCTCGGCATTCATTACTGTGCAGGTGAAAGGAGCGACCCAGGAGTTCAGAAAGAGGAAGACAATGCAGATAATGAAAGTAGAGAGTCTAGTCTTCGTCCAGACAGACAAACCTGTCTACAAACCAGGACAAACAGGTATAAGGAACCAAATGAACAAGGGCACCTTACGCAGCAGGGGGTTGGGAGGCAAGATTCTTCGTTACTTTATTCTGCAGTCATGGAAGTCCTGGCATGTTGTTATTTGTGTTATTACTTCGGATTCCCCTGGAGGGTTTCATGCTAAAAATCTCTGTTTCAGTGAGATTCCGCATTGTCTCTGTGGATGTCAATTTTCTCCCTTTGAATGAAACGGTGAGTCTCATAATTATGGGTGAGGTTTGGAGAAACATGCAAAAAGTTAAAAGCCTACTCTTTGGGGGAACCTAAGACCAATATGAGATACTTAAACCTATGACAGAAAGAGTTCACGAAAGTACAACTTCTGGAGAATAAGAGAAATCAATTACATTCTTAAAATAAATTAGTGTTTAAATGATATTCTTAAAGATACCAATTATTTTTATTGAACAAGGAAAAATAACTGTATTTGAATCTTGTCTTAGAGAAATGGAGAACTTCTTAGAGATAAATATCATCTGCAAAATAAACTTACTATTCAGACCTTTTTTTTTTTTTTTTACCTAAGTGTAAGTTTCCTCAACTTTACATTATTTCTCTTTAGGGAAAGGCATGACTTCCTAAGAGATGTGTGTCCCAAAGTAAATGTGTAGAGTCCTGTGAGACAAATTGGGGCACAATTCCTTCCCTGGACAAAAAAATATACAGATTCACTTCCTCTGACCCAGACACTCTATTAATGTTGATATTGGGGTTTTCTCTTTGTAAACTCCGTCTCATACCCTATTATTTCTTTCTTTTCAGTTCCCAGTGGTTTATATTGAGGTAGGTAGTCTATTATTGTACCTTAATTGGGATGAGGACTTACTACAACTTTCGTTAAATTGACTCTCTCCACCTCTTCTGTACCCACTAGTGTTTTACCAAAACTAAATAAGCACTGGTTTTTTCTGGTTATTCTTAAATATTTTGAAAAGTGGATAAGATGTAAATGAAAGAACAAAATTCCCTGGGATGATGCAATTTAGTGACTCATCCAATATTTCTCACCACAATAAATATGGGTAATCTCAAAAAGAGGTACTATAATCTGTACTATCTCATAACTGGTAAACTTGGTGCCCTTTTCTCACTCTAGAATTCTTATAAAACTTTGCTAATAACTTTTTGTGCCAATTTACCCACCATCTATTATTATCCAACTCTCAACATCATACTCCTCAAAGTCTATTTACCAAAGTCTGCATATCAATTGTTTCTATGAACTCATAATATTTTCACCTATAGAATCCTAAGAGGAACCGAATTTTCCAATGGCAAAGCCTCGGATTGCAAGGGGGACTCAGCCAGCTCTCTTTCCCACTCTCAGTGGAGCCTGCACTGGGTCCCTACAAGGTCACTGTGCAGAAGGAGTCAGGGACAAAAATACAGCATTCCTTTGAAGTGGATGAATATGGTAAGAATTCTGCATGAGCCCAAGACATTTATAACATTAGACTATTTAAGATCGGCTAGCAGGGATTTATTATCTGAATAACTAACTTTATACAGCTGTGGAAAGGGACAAAGAAGTAAGTGTCCAGCAGGAATTGATGGATCAGAGGAAATAGCTAATAGTTCTCCCGAAGCAATGATGGGGACAAATAAATCAGACCTGGCAAGGGCACCTGCAGCTACCAGAGTGAACCATGAAGAAAACTGATAGAGCAATCTATGGAAGGCTGTTACCTCTTCGTAGCTACCACTTCAGTGTTTCTGTAGCCAAACATCAGGGGTGGGTCTAGGGCCTGTGTTAGTCAACAGGGCTAGCAGTTCAGAAGAAGAATTGGACACAGAGGGAAAGAATAAGAACAAATGGAACCTACTGACCTCACTATGCCTGTTACCACATCTAACCACGATGATCTTCGGAAACTTAAGGTGCTGCTTTCCTTCCACTTTTGAAATATTGAACAAATTCAAGGCAAGGATATTCTAAGAAATGTAGTACCAGCTTAACCAAATTAATGTGACACCAACTGCCCATGATTGTGAATGACATCTCCTTTCTCAGTAGTGTCCCTGCTGTTCCAAATTGTAATTGAAATCATTTCATGTGATCTTACGAAAAAGGTTCTGTAATAGAATTATTACTAACACTTGCAAGATCTCCTGCCCATTTTCACCTCTTTTTTTTTTCTTCTACTGACAACAGTTTTGCCCAAATTTGAGGTCCAATTGAAAATGCCCAAGACTATTGGTTTTCTAGATGAAACATTTGAGGTAACCGCATGTGGCCTGTAAGTTACATTTCTCATCTCCTTTCTGTTTGCCTACTTTATTTGTATTGCAAATAATTGTTAATGGACTTGGAAGTATTTTAACTACAGCAGTAATGATTCTCTTTCCCACTTGGCTGAGCCCTGATTAGGGAGCAGGAATGGTAGCATATGACAATTTACTAGTAATATTAAACATTTACTGAACACTTAAAATGTGCTAAACAATGATTGACGTGCCTTGCACTTATTAACATTTTTAGTCTTACATGAACCCTGTGAGATGGGGATAATTATCCTCAATTTATAGATGAGGAAACTCTAACACATAGAGGATTAAAAAAAAAACTTGCTCAAGCTCCAACAAGTAGTAAATGGCAGACTGGAATTTAAATCCAATAGTCTGGCTACAGACACTGAACGCAACACCAATATTGTCTCTTCTGCAATTTTAAAAAAGTCTAGCTTCATAAGCATTTATATTTCCCAGGCACTCTGCTAACTTGGGCCTTGACTATCCAACCCTGGAGTTCATGCTTGTGACTTCTGTGTTATTCTGTGTTCTACCAGCCCCAATGTTTTCATTGCTCCAAATTTCTTAAACTATGGAAATTTAGAAGAAGCTAAGCTGGCCCTTTATTTTAAATGCTGGATACATAGGTAGAATTCAAAATACGTGTCATAGTTATTTCTTCCCAGACCGCCTTTTCATGCAGGGGAGCATCCTCCACGTGCACCGAGAAGAGACATTACCTTGCTTTCGAAAACAGAATGAGAAACAAATTTTCAATCTTCTTACCAGTTTTGATGCTTTAAATTTTTCCAGCATAGGAAATACCTTTTGATTCAGACTTAAACATAAGATTCAACAAAGTGATCAAAATGTACTAAATAACTTACTATTTTATTAGTACTTGTGGAAATTTGGGGGAAACTTGTTTTGAAAAGGAAGAAGTTTGGAGACACTGAGCCCAAATCTCTTCCTCACAGTTTGGGCAATAGATTTCAAACTTAAACGTGCATTAGAGTTTGTGGAGGTGCTTAATTAAAATGTAGATTCTTGAGCCTCACCTATAGAGAGATTCTAATATGAATCTAAGGAAAGATTCAGGACTCTGAATCTCAATATGTATATCTCAAGTAGTTTCAACGTAGGTGGTGTGTACAGCATACTTTGAGAAAGAATAAACTAAATTTGACTTCACATCATGTCTTAGTCCATTCAGGCTGCTGTACTAAAATACCACAGACTGGGTAGCTTATAAACAACAAGAATTTATTGCTCACAGTACTAGAGGCTGGGAAATCTAGGATTGATGTGAGAGCATAGTCAAGCTCTGGTGAAGGTCCTCTTTTTGGTTCAGAGCTGGTGCTTTCCCACCTTGTCCTCACATGGTGGAAAAGGCAAGGGATCTCTCTGGCACCTCTTGTATAAAAGCACTAATCCCATTCACGAAGGTTCCACCGTCATTATTTAAGCACCTCTGGAAAGGACTTACACCCTAATGCTATCCTCTTTGGAGATTAGAATTTCAAAATATGAATTTGGACACACACAAACTTGCAGACCATGCCACATTATATCCTTCTTTCTGATTTGGCAGAACCAGAATTAGTCATTATGATAATATTTATTTGTAACATTTTTGTTTTATAGCTAGCGCTTTCCCATTTAACTTCTCTTTTATCCTCTTAAAATACATAAAAGTTAAGAGGTATTTTCAAAGCTGGAATCATAACCTAGATAGTCTGACATCAGAGAAAAACAGAAATAAAATCGGCTTATAATAAAACCTCACCTCAGGGGAGGAAAGATTTGGGCAAAACCACATTGTCAATTTTCCATGTGGAGGTGTTTCAAAAGATTCAGTATTTTCTCCATATATCTTATAGATATATGCTTACTCAGACAATTATGACAGTTTCAGAATAAGTGCTTTTAAAGTACAAATGCTGCAGAAAGAAATATAATTGCTCTAAATGAGCAAGATGGATATATGAATGGATCAAGTCATGAGAAAAACAAGTTATTTATATTAAATATATTTTGTATGACTGCTTTATTCTTATAGATACACATATGGAAAGCCTGTCCCTGGTCTGGTGACAATTAATGTATGCAGAAAATCTCGATATTCCTATTCCTCCTATACAGGAAGACATCCACAAAGGATCTGTGAAGAATTCGGTCAACAGGTATATGGAAACCACTCTCCCCAGGATATTAAAACCAGATCTTTGTTTTCTCCTGGATTATACTAGTATGAGGAATACAATAGAATATTGTGCTCTGAATATGATACAATAGAGAGTAGTGTTTGAAATAGTCACTTTGAAAAATTGTGAAGTAAGGGAAACATCATAAAATTGTGTGGTAACATTCAGAGCCCACTTGAGGGTTAGGCTCATGGATTTATAGTGATATTTATTTGCTTAGTTTTATAATTTTCTTCCAACTGCAATCAACATGCCAGGTATAAGGGCATAAAAGGATGTAGAAGTATCAAAAAATTTGCTAGATAAACATGAGAAAAATCTAGCAGTCAAAATCTTTAATATATCAGAGAAACTAAGATTAATTTTTATTTCCAAGTGAGTCATGACCTCAATATATAATTAAATATAATTAAATTTTTATGCAGTAATTATTTTCATGTAACTACAAAAATGAAAACAAATCTTTATTAAAACATGGCTCTCAATGTTTAGTTTAGAAATCTGATTATAACATGTGCTGCATAATGATACTTTAGTCAATAATAGGCCTGGTCCACTCCTCTCTGTAATATCCCAGTACAACACATTACTGACCTGTTCGTGGTGATTCTGGTGTAAACCATCCTAACGCTCTACCAGTCCTATAAAAGTATAGCACTTACAGTTAGGTACAGTACATAATATTCAATAATAAATGACTATGTTGCTGGTATAGGTATTTACTACACTATACTTTTTATCATTATTTTAGAGTGTACTCTTTTTACCTATAAAAAATTGTTTTTTTTTAAAACCATATGCCACATCATGCCAGCAGCAGCCTCATACAGCTCATATTTACTGTGTCTCTCTTGATTGCAGTGCTTTCTCTTATGTTGATTTACCCTCATGTTGTTTTGCACAGTAATATGCTGTACAGGCTTCTAGCCTTGGAACAATGGTCTATCCCATCCAGCCTGGGTGTGCACTAGGCTATGCCATCTAGGTGTGTTTAAATACACTCCACTCTATGATGTTTGCACAACTACCTCAAGATGCACTTCTTCAAATGTATCCCCATCGTTAAGTGATGCATGACTATGTTATAATAATTCATCTACTCAGTGAATATATTTGTTTTTATTAATTTTTGAGACTGAGAAAATACAACTCAGAAAATATAATCCTTAGCCAATATTTAGGTGGAGATGGTTATACAGAGGCTTGTTAGTTGTTGTATCTGGGTTGCATTTGGAAGAACAATAACTGTTGGCCAAGAAATGAATGGGAGAAAGAATGTTATCATTTGAGGAACGACATATGCAAAAATATAATTGCAAAATATTGTGGCAAATTTGGACAATCCAGGAAGTTTAATATGGCAAAAAATGAGATAGGCTCTCAAGAGAAGAAAGGAGACAAAGATTGGCAAGAGTAACTCAAGGATTAATGAAGACATTTTATGATATTTTGGGGCTTAAGAAAGGGTAATTGACTAAAAGATGATCAGAATATTTGTGAAATTTTCTTCCATAGCCAACAAAAAATTTCCATAGGTTAATAGCTAACTCTTTTGCTAGCAAATCGGAAGACCTAAGAATTATCTTTTTCTCTCTTCAGGCAGACAGTAAAGGCTGTTTTACACAACTTGTAAAGACTAAATTATTTCAGCTGCAACTGAAAGGGTATGGCATGAAGTTACAAGTGGAAGCCACAATCAGAGAAGAAGGAACAGGTTTGTGTTATTTTTAAGTATTAATTCTTCATTTATTAATTTTTTAACTTTTATCAAAATTTCATTCCATGTAAAATACTTTATTGTTTCTAGGGACTGTGAAAACAGCAAGATCCCTGTCCTCAAGAAATTAGAAATCTAAAAAGAATTTATATATACATATGTGTGTGTGTGTGTGTGTGTACATTCATATATACGTGTATAGGAAAAGAAATAATTCTAACATAAAGCAAAAGAAAGTTTATTTGAGCTGATTTGTATAGAATGAATAAAATCTTGAAAGATAGTTCTGGGCTGGGAAAGCATGATAAGTGTAACATAAATGTATTTGGTCTCAGAAGAATCTAAAAATGTAGGTTGGTGCTAAGGTATGTAGAAAAAATAAATCATATACTAAAGAAGTTGGACTTTGTTATGAAAAGTGTTGGATATCAAGGAGAATGACCTAAATAAATTGACTTTTTAAAAGATGATTCTAACTGACATGAAGAGGACAGGCTAGATGAAAATAACGTTACAATGTGATATGCCCGAACATTATTCAAAGATGACTCCAATGATGACAAATCTGGGTACTGGAAAATGGAAATGCCATTAACCAAGATAAAGAGTAGATGAGAAACAACTATGCTGATGAGAATGTGTCCAAGATAATTAATTATAATTTCGAATATCAAAATGGAAGTTGAGTCATTCAGCAAATATTTAAAAACAAAGCCAGAGCAAAATCAGGACCAGAAATGTAAATCTGGAACCATTCCCATTGTGTCCATATCCTCCTAAGAGTAAATGCAATTGTTCTGAAAGTGAGCTCACTCAGAATTGCTAAATTGAGGCTAGATATTGACAAGAAGCAGCCCAAAGACAAACTACAGTAGTCCCCTTAACTGTGACTTCGCTTTCCACAGTTTATCTGTGGTCAACGGTGGTCCAAAAATATTAAATGAAAAATTTCAGAAATAAACAATTCATAAGCTTTAAATTGCATGTATAATTTATAAATTAAACTTTATCTTAAGTATATATGCATGGGGAAAATAGTACATATAAGATTGGGTACTACTGGTGGCTGCAGACATCCAATGAGAGTCTTGGAACATATCCCCCTAAATAAGACTACTACTGTGTAATTAAAAGACAGTATTAACTAAGTCAGCATAATAAAATTAAAGGTCAGGAGAATCAAGGGCAAATTATAAATGCTATTTTTTAGAAGCCACTAAAAGAGTTTCAGTTATACTTATTATGTGTGAATTACTTCTGAGAGTTCATTTTGTTAAGTATGAAATGAGACTCCTATATTGGAAGCACATAGGAGATCTTCTAAACTTTGATAGAGTGGTACTTTAGATGTTGAAGACAAAATGCCGATTACACTTCATCGAATGGAAAAGCATAGGTGTCGGTTATACCTTGGACAAGCCTTTCAGTGAAAGGAAGGGTCTTGCTAGAGAAGTTGTTTGTGTACAAAATTTAAGCATATTTTTAGGCCAATGTGAATAATTATGTCATATGTAAAAACTGTGGGAAGGGGGCAGAGATATGAGAGAGACAGAAATGAAGATGGAGCAAAATCACAGAGGAGACGGGAAAAACTTAAGCATATAATTTGAATAAGTACAACACTTGTGAAACCACTGGAATTGGAGAATTATAGATGTCAATAATTGTTTATTTGAAAATATTTTTTCTTCTTTTTTAAAGATTTTATTTATTTTTACAGAGGGGAAGGGAGGGAGAAAGAGAGGGAGAGAAACATCTTGCCTCTCATATGCCCCATACTGGAGACCTGGCCTGCAACCCAGGCATGTGCCTTGACTGGTAATCAGACCAGTGACTCTGTGGGTGAATACCCAATTGCATATATTTTGTAAGTGCAAAAACCCCTGGAAAGATTAAGAAAAAAGGATATGGATGGTATTTTTTTGTGACAGAGTGAAGCTGGGATGAAGGTAGGAGGTGAATTGAATACATAGAACTGTTCAACTGCCCTTATTTTTTTCAGGGTTGACGTTAACTGGACATGGATCATGTAAAATCACAAATACCTTAAGCAAACTGGTATTTAAAAAAGTGGATTCATATTATAGACGTGGGCTCCCTTTCTTTGGGCAGGTAAAATATCTTTTCAATATAATCATAATTTAGAATGTGGCTTTTAATAAAATGAGTTTTCATATCACAAAATCAAAATGTATTATGAAAATTAATATTTATTTACAGTAAGAAAATAAATTATAGCAAGCTACAAACTTAAAAGGCAATGTCATCACAAAATCCAGAAAATTGAAGCATAATTTTACCAATAGACTTTCTAACACATCTCTATATTCATTTCTTCTGAGTAAGTTAGGCTGCATATTCTTTTAAACAATGATTTTATAATATAATTTTCTAAAGAAAAAATTAAAAAGTCTTTCAACTAGATGATTTTTAAAATTATTGATAGTTTTTAATTTTTCTCAAAAAAAGGTTTTTATTCAGTTTCAAGGCTCAATATTGCTAATAATATTGGTAAATTTTAGGACCAAGATGCAATTTAGAAAACAATCAATTTTCTTTCATATAAGAAATGCAAGATTTCTGGGTATATTTGTTCTGTAGTAACTAGTCTTTGAATTGACAGTACATAGCCAATTTCCTCATTTTAGTGGCATAGTATGAATTTTATATTACCTTCATTTATTCTAGTAGTCATATTAAATTGATAAAATAATCAATATATAGATATGATTGGACAAGATCATTCCAGGTTGGTAGGAAAGCATAAGGAAACTGAAGCCCTGAAAGATTAGTGTTACTTGGCTAGAAATTTAAGAAAGATGGGAGAATGTCCAAGGCTCTAACTGTGAAACAGCTTTTCAAGAGCAAAAAACTAAAAGGTAGCCAGTGTGACTGGCTGAGTTAGAAGGTATAACTGTATTGACTGACTAGCTATAGGTAAGCTAAAACAAACCTTAAGGGGCTTTTTAGTATATGTTTAGAATTTTGGGGGTTTTTTGATATAGGCAGTAAAAGAGAAAATGACAAAAAAAAAAAAACCCTCAATATTTCTGCATAAACTAGGGGATGGCTAAAAGTACCATGTACTAAGATAGGGAACACCAGACATGAAGAAAATTTAGAAAGGTAACACCATGAGTCCTCTTTGGGATATTTTCAATTGAACACCCATGAGTTATCTAAATTGAAATACCAAAAGTAAAAATAATTCCGAGTCCAGAAAGCAAATCTTATTTTTAGATTTTAAGATCTTCAGTAAATGACAGTGACCGAGATGTCAATGGTGAACATGACAAAGAATGGATGATGATATTATGGCTGTATTACACTTGAAACCAACTATCGCTTTCATATTTCCAGGTTCTTCTAGTGGATGAGAAGGATCGGCCACTCCCCAATAAAACTCTAACTGTCTTTTTGGATTGGACTGCACACCATTCCCACTTTACTACAAATGAGCATGGTTTGGCGACCATTTCCATTGATACCACCAACCTCACATCTTCTTCCATTGTGGTTAGAGTAAGTGGAAAGAGCATTGGGAACCAAAAAGATAGAGATCACTAGGGCCACGTAATTTAAGGACATATGAGAAGCATATGACTCTAGGGATAAAACAAAGGGTGATAAAGAATAAAATGGAAATTAAGCAATGTAGAGACTTAAATTGTAAGAAACAAAAAATTATTTGTTTTCTTGTTGTCCGCTTAAAGTTGTCCCAAGTTTTCCCCCATTGCTCTCCCCCTGCCCACCCCCAACTCCCACAGAAACAAAAAGATTTTTGTCAGAATTTTATAGATTGGCTCTGTTAGGTCGACTATGTTAAACTGATTCTGTTTACAATATCATCTAGTTTCAGGAGATATTTATTAGGTCACCTTGATATTCCCTTGAAAATTTTAATATTTTTACAATTTTATAATAAAATTACATTTTTCTTGGTTTCTTCAGTATACTATTTTTTGTCTTATGTTGACTATTCAAATGATCTTGTGTGATTTACAGCCATAAGATATTAAGAAAAATGAATTTGTCTTGATTGTGAGTGAATAATATCTACTAAATCAGTACAGTATAACCTAAAATAAATTTAAGGGAAAGTCATTCATAGAGTATGTTTTATTTGAGAAAGCAGCCTATAATAGAACCAAGCAAGTATGGTTTATATAAAATCTTCAGTAAATTGTAGAAAGTGACTAACAAATACAGTATATAATACATATTAAAATAGACTATGTAAGACTTTTATTCCTTCCATTAGGTCACTTACAAACAGGATTCTGGCTATTTTGATCACCATTGGCTTAAAGAAAGTCATTCAGAAGCACGGCAAGTTGTAAGGCATGTTTTTTCTCCGAGCAAGAGTTACATTCACCTTGAACTTGTTGCTGATACCATAGCCTGCGGGAAAACCCAAGAGATCCAGGTGCACTACATTCTGAATGGACAGACTGTCAAAGATGAAAAGGAGTTAACCTTCTATTATTTGGTGAGGATGAAAGCCACTGTAGCTCTTCTCAGTTATGTAGATCCCAAAAGATTGAGCTCCTATCTCAGTAATGTCCTTTATAAGATATCAATACAAATATGTATATTTTTTGTTTTTATGCTTGAAGAGAAGTTTTTAGTCTATAATGAAACAAAAGATAAGAATCAAGAATGTATTCCACAAGAAATAAAAATGTTAGGTAATAATCTGGAAAAATATTTAATTTTGACATTAATAGGAGAAATAAAAATTAAAACAATAAAGCAGTAGCATTGTATACTTAATAAAGGTTTGAATAATTTATGAAGTTTATGACTGGTATAAGTTCAGGGAAAAGTACCTTCACAGACATATTATAAATTGGTGTGATATTTTTGAAGCCAATATACCTATTTATGTCCCCAAATTAAACATACTCAAAGCTAATAGTTACCCAAGTAAGTCATTATTACAAGAAAAATGTTATGTATAGAAAATTCTGTGTAGGAATATTAACTATAACATTGTCTAAAATTTTAATAAAAAATTAAAAATTGACAGTAAGTTAGAATTTTAGCTTTACTGCTTCCTCCTTCTGTACCTTGGACAATGTACCTACTCTTATCTGTGAAGAGAAAAGTCAGTCACCTCACCCTAATACTGGAGTTGGCATTTGTAAGACTTCATAAGATTACTGTGTAAATTGAATACAGTCCGAAAACTATTTAGTTCAGTGCTTGGAACACAGAGATTGTCAACACATTTAGTTTTGTGGTTTTCCAAATGAAGACTATAGAGAATGTTTACATATATTTTATATCTGTCTTCATTATAGGCTGCTTTGCATATAATAGATGTTAAAATATTTTTAAAAGAATATGTAAATTTGAAATAATATTTACAATGCAAAGTAAATATTAAGAAAAAGACAAAAACCTTGTAAAAGTATATACTTGTCACTTAAAGCACATTAATAATACGTATAGGAATGTATTAGAAGAGAAACTTGAAGATCAAAATTAACTTCTGGGTTAAAGTAGTAAAAATTTTGTTTATATGTTATAATTTTGATTATGTTTAATATGTGTCCTTCAAAATAATATTAAATGCATTTCTCTCTGCCTTAGATTAAAGCAAGAGGAAGCATTTCCCAGTACGGAATCCATGTGTTGTCCATTGAACAAGGGAACAGTGAGTACTTTCAGGATTTCCTAGTTTTTCTCTGATATTGTCAAAGCAAGAAGATTTCATCAAGAATAAGTTATTTTTACATTAGAGAAAATTGTCAACAATTCTCTTCCATAAACCAAACATGAGAAAACTCACACAAAAGTTTTATTTTAGTCTACTTAGTATTTCTTCTTTTTTATAGCATGTCTATATTTTTAGATATATTTTATTGATTATGCTATTACAGTTGTCCCATTTCTCCCCCATCATTCCCCTCCACGCTGCACACCCCCTCCCACCCACATTCCCACCCTTTAGTTCATGTCCATGTGTCATAAGTTCTTTAGCTTCTACTTTTCCCAAACTATTCTTACCCTCCCCCTGTCTATTTTCTACCCACTGTCTATGCCACTTATTCTCCATACCTTTTCCCCCTCTCTCCTCCTCCCACTCCCCTGTTGCTAATCCTCCATGTGATCTCCATTTCTGTGTTTCTGTTCCTGTTATAGTTGTTTGCTAGTTTACTCTTGTTTTAAGTGTGGTTGTTAATATCTGTGAGTTTGCTGTCTTTTTACTGTCATATTTTTGACCTTCTTTTTCTTAGGTAAGTCCCTTTAACATTTCATATAATAAGGGCTTGGTGATGAGGAACTCCTTTAACTTGACCTTATCTGAGAAACACTTTATCTTCCTTTCCATTCTAAATGACAGCTTTGTTGGATAGAGCAATCTTGGATGTAGGTCCTTGACTTTCATGACTTGGAATGCTTCTTTCCAGCCCCTTCTTGTCTGCAAGGTCTCTTTTGAGAAATCAGCTGATGGTCTGATGGGAACTCTTTTGGAGGTGACTGTCCCCTTATCCCTTGCTGCTTCTAGAATTCTCTCCTTCATTTTCATCTTGGCTAATGTCATTATGATGTGCCTTGGTGTGTTCCTCCTTGGGTCCAACTCCTTTGGGACTCTCTGAGCTTCCTGGACTTCCTAGTAGTCTATTTCCTTTGCCAGATTGGGGAAGTTCTCCTTTATTATTTGTTCAAATAAGTTTTCCACTTGTTGCTCTTCTTCTTCCCCTTCTGGTACCCCTATAATTCAGATGTTGGGACATTTAAAGATGTCCCGGAGGTTCCTAAGCCTCTCCTCATTTTTTTGAATCCTTGTTTCTTCATTCTTTTCTGTTTGGTTGTTTGTTTCTTCCTTCTGGTCCACTTCATTGATTGAGTTCCAGTTTTCTTCCCATCACTATTGGTTCCCTGTGCATTTTCCTTCATTTCACTTAGTGTAGCCTTCATTTGTTCATCTAATTTGCGACCAAAATCAACCAATTCTGTGAGCATCCTGATCACCAGTGCTTTGAACTGTGCATCTGATAGGTTGGCTATCTCTTCATGGCTTAGATGAATTGGCTCTGGGGCTTTGATCTGTTCTCCTGTTTGAGCCATTTTGGTTTGGTTTGGTTTGGTTTTTGTTTTGTTTTGTCTGGTCGCTGCTGTTACATAGTAAGGGGCAGAGCCTTCGGTATTCACTAGGGCGGGGCAGTCCAGTTGCTGGGTTGTGACGCTGTATGTGGGGGCATGGTCCGAGAGGAAACAATAGCGCTTGCTCCATGCTCTTGGATTCCAGTCTCTTCTGCTGCTTTCCCCAAGTAAATTGGGCCCTTCTGGTGCTGATTTCCATGTGAGTGGCCTTGTATACATTCTAGGACCCTGTGAATCTCTCCAACAAACTCTCCTGTGAGGCTGGGAGTCTCTCCTGGAACCTCAACCCCCACAAGTGTTTTCAATCAGTGCTTTTAGGCTTTATTTCCTGGCGCTGATGCCCTGGGTTGCGCAGTCTGTCTCACTGCCTGTTTTTGCCTGGTTTATCTGCATGCGAATGTGTGACCACGGTTAGCCACCTTGTGTGCCTCGCTTGGTTTGCTTGTTGCCTCCCACACCCAGTAACCACTGCCTGTGGACCTGGGGTGTGCCATCCGCTGCCTGAGTGTCCAGGACCACTAACCACTGCTTTTTCCTGCCGCAATCTCTCTCCGCCGGCTGCCGACTCCGCCCCTCTAACCGGTCTGGGAGAATTGTTGTCGGACTTCCGTACAATTCAATTTTCTATCTGTTCTAGAAGTTTGTTTTTTGGTTCTAAATTTTTGTTGTCCTTAATTTCGGTTGTGAGAGGAGGTACAGGGTATCCACCTACGCTTCCATCTTGGCCAGAAATTCAGTATGTCTATAATTTAAATTTTATTCCTAAAATAAAGTATACTCACTTTATAATGATTTTTAAAATGCAGAAGATAATTGAAAATGCAGAAAATCACCAAAGAAAAGTTTTACTCTGTATGTTTCTGTAATAGTTTCCTATTGCTTCTGTAATAGGCTACCATACACTTTCTGACTTAAAACTATGCAAATTTATTATTTTATAGTTCTGTAGGTCACAAGTCTCACTGAGCTAATATCAAAGTGTCAGCAAGACAACTTTCATTCTAGAGCTTTGGCTGATTATCTGTTTCCTTGCCTTTTCCAGCTTCTAAAGAACTTTCTCTCTCTCTCTCTAGGTTTAAAGGTAAATATTTATTAAAATGGGAAATCAGATCAAGATAAATTGCCAGTGCCATAAAATTATGTATACTAACTTTATTGGGATGATCACTTAGTACGTTATATAATATCTAATCACTAGGTTGTACTCCTGAAACTAATATTGTATGTCAACTATAATTTAAAAGTTTAAAAATTATATAAAAATATTGTGTAGAAAAAAAGAAAACATTTCTAGTTTCTCATCCCTGCCTTTCTCTTTTAAACATTATTGTGATTACCTTGGGCCCACTTAGATAACCCAATACAATCTTCCCATCTCAAGGTCCTTGACTTAATCACATTTGCAAAGTCCCTTTTTCTATATAAAGTAACATATACACATGTTTTTGAGATTATGACATGAATATCTTGGGGAATACATTATTCTGCCTCTGGTCCACCCTCTGGTCCCAAAGGTTCACATCCATCTCACAGGTAAATTGCATTCACCTCATTTCAACATACCTCAATGTCTCAATACATTATATCATTAACTCAAGTCCAAAATCTCATATAAATCTCATGAACTCAAAAGTCCTAAATGTCATCATCTGCATCACCTAAATTAGATGCCAGTGGAGCCCTAAGTATAATCAATTTTAGGACAAAACGTGTTATCACTCTCAAGAAAGTTCGAAGTCCAGCTGCACAAACACTAGGTTTCAAGATCTAGTAAAAATCCTCTTGGGTTCATGTTTCTGCCCTCTGAGCTCAAGGCTTCACTTGCAGAATCATTCTTTCTTTTTCATAAAGTATAGCATATGTTTGCAACTTAATAGTTTAATCAGCTTCTTTCTTGTCTGTAGAATTTGATGAGTCTAATATCCTCCTTTCATTTTATGCTGTCTCTGTCCTTTTTGGCCCAAACTGGTGGTGTTTCTGCTGATACAAATTTCTCAAAAATTCTGAGGGCCTCCCATGTGTCATGTGGACTCACTCCATTAAACAAGAATATTCTCCACAGATTTTTCTTGAATAATTTTATCTCTCTTTTCAGCTCTTGCTGAGATAGCTTAAGGGATCTGTAATCTTTCTCTTCAATTTTCTGGAAGAATTTATTCAGACTTATTTTTGTTTCCTTTAAATATTTGATAGAATTTATCAGTGCATCTCTCTGGGCATCAGATTTTTTTCTGTGACAAGGTTTTAGCTAAAAATTCATTTTTAAGTGAGTTGGTGCTTTATTTAAAATAATGGCTAATTAAGTGGAAGCTAAAATCTGTTGTCATTTCAGATTTTCTCCCACAAGACACAACAGCAATAAACGTAGCTAAATTAAAATGATGCTATGTTCTCTTTGTCAGAGCTGTTTTTAATGCTAGTGTGAAATTGGAGATTTTCATCTCAACCTTGTCCTTTAACATTTTTAAAATGTTATATTTTGCTATTCTTAATACTGGAAAAATCATACAATTAATTTTTTTAAAGTTTCTATGCATGGTATCTCTTGACAAAAAGGAATCTGAATTGGTAAGTGCCCAAACACTAATATAGAGCCAAATAAAGGAAGACTCGCTCACTTGAAGCTAGGGGTAAGCACTTGGGACATTTATGTCCCATTTATGGGATATTTATACATTTATGCATTTTATATATGTATAAAATGTATGTATATGTATACATATACATATATGTATAAATGTGTATATATGCATTTTATACATTTATGTATACATTTATGAATTTATATATATATATAAAATGTACACTCCTGAGTGCTTACCCCATATATAAAATATATACAATGTATAAATAGATAATATATAAATATATATAAATTTATGTCTAACATATACAATATACATATAATTTTATATATTTATACATGATATAATATATATAATTTTATTGTTGTTTAAGTACGGTTGTCTCTATTTCCCCCACCCCACCGATCCTCACCTCCCCCCCTCAGTCCTACACCCCTTTAGCTTTAGCTTTGTCTATGGTCTTTTATACATGTTCCTTGACAATCCTTCTTCTTTCCCCTGTTATCTCTCTCCCTTCTCCCCTCTGATTACTGTCCATTTGTTCTTTGTTTTCTATTTTGCTCACTTGTTTGTTTTGTTGATTAGGTTCTACTTATAGGTGAGATCACGTGGTATTTATCTTTCACTGCCTGGCTTATTTCAGTTAGCATAATGCTCTCCAGTTCCATCCATGCTGTCATGAAAGAAACTCATTTTCTTTAATAGATACAGTGCAATATAGGTTAGCTATTACTTCTTGAGTGAGATTTGATGGTGTATATCATTCAATGACTTTGTCTAGTTGTCTAAATTGTCTACTTTATTGACATAAAACAGTCTACAATATTTCTTATACTTTTAATGGCTGTAATATCTATAGTGATAATACCTCTTTAAGTCAAGATATTGATCATTTCTATCTTCTCTATTTTTTATCAGTCATGTTACAGATATATCAATTATATTGATTTTCTTAAACAAGTGGCTTTGGTTGAATTGATTTCTCTCTGTTTTGCTACATTTATGTCATGATATCCACTGTTTTTGTTATTTATCCCTTTTGCTTACTTAGCATATAATATACTCTTTTTAGTTTCTTCATGTGTAAGGTGAGGTAATTGATTGAGACCTTTCTTCCTTTCTAATATAATTATTGGTGCTCAAAATACTGTTTCCTCAAATACATTTTCCTCAAAATACTGTTTCAGATACATTCTACAAATGCTTACATGTGAATTTAAGATTGTTGCTAAGAGCATATCAAAACCCAAAGTACCTCATAAAGCAATTTCTTCCAAATTAGTTCTTGTAATAGAGTTTAAATTGTGTATGGAGTAAGTACCTAGAGGGGTGGAATGATAAGAAAAAAGTGTTTCTTTAAGAAAAAAAGTACTTCATTTTATTTGACGTATAAATGGAGTTTTTTTATTTCTTTTACTTGTAAAAAAAATTTAAGTACTTTAGTATATAACCATTTGTTAATCAAAGTAATAAAATTATTAATAAAATTAATTTCTGCCTATGTTTAATCTGGCTCCAGAAATCAATCCACCTTCATACAGTTTCAGTATTATTATTTCAAATTTATATTGATCCTGCTGTTTTTTATGTTTTCACTGCCAGCTGCCTTCAAATCTTTTGGAAGGCTATATATTTTAAAGAATGTTATGCTACAAAGATCAAACTTAAAACATTTATGAGAAAATTAAGCAGATACATTATGTAAGTACTATGCAATTCACACAGAAAATAACCACTAAGATAGATGCAGAGAATTCTTTTATAAAGACAAGAGGCACAGCTTGTTTTTTATGTGATTATTTGCACCTGTATCTCTGCTCCTTTGTAAATGATCTGAGGGTAGTGACTGTGTTTCATTCTTTGAATTGTCCTCATGCATATGACAAGAACTGTGCTGATTTGGACCATTGACAGAGATAATTAAAGATGTCTAGAAGTTCTCTCTTCTTTCCTAATAAATATTTTCTGATTTAAAAACTGAGACACACACTAAATGTTTTCTTTCTACCTAAACAGAAGAAATGAGCAAATTAACCTAAATCTTTAAGGAAAAATGTCATTAGTTCAATGTGTATTTATTGAACACTACTACCTGTACAATGGTATAAATGCAACTCTTTTCTTACTTTAGTATACTCCAAATATAAATAAGCTAAATTATTTGAGAAACTCTTCTTTATAAAATTGAGAACTCTTCCCTCTTTCTAATCTATTTTCTTGAACTTCCTTTATTCTTCAGTGAATGGGGTATTTTCCTTCTCCTTTCAAGTGGAGTCAGACACTGCTCCTACTGCCCAGTTGCTTGTTTATACTATTTTACCCAATGAAGAAATTGTTGCAGATACGCAAGAACTTGAGATCGAAAACTGTTTTGCCAATAAGGTGGGTGTTTTGCTTAAGCCCAGTCCTTTTATCCAACTCTCTTTTTTAAGTGTGTAAAACAAGAACAAATGTACATTAAAAGACTGTCATATAGTGCTCCTAAAACTTGCCTCCAAAGGTCCTCTAAAGGCAGAGAATGATGCCATACCTTGAGAGGTCTACTGGGGTAGTCCAAATCAGATTGCCATTAGCACAATTTTTTAAGTCTCTTGTTTTATCTTAAAACTTACATGAAATTAAGAATCTATTTTATTACAAACTTTTAATACCTTTAATTTTAAAATGTTTTGTTCCACATTTTTTCAATTAAAATTGGTATTTCACAAGGATGTGTCAGTTTTATCCCATCATGCCAGCTTGACACACCTCCATGTACTACTACAGAAACCAGTAACTTGTGAGTTTAAATTTAGTTTGATAATACAAAACAAGGTTACATGTATGTACCTCTTTTTGAGAAACATAGCCTGAGCACTCTAATAATGACTACAGCATAAAAACATAACAAGTGAGATCTTTATATATTTCAAAAAAACACATAGCTGTAAAGGGAAGCCTCCTGAGGTACAAATAAGCATTATCCCAACAGAATGTGGTGTTGTAATCTTAACATTAACAATCACAGAGGACCCACCAACTTCAGGTATCTCTTTAAAAATATATCTAGAAGGGCTTTTTAACATGGGTTTTTGGAGATTAAAACAATATGCGTTTACAGCAAGTGAACATTTCTGTAATCAGAACTGTATTTAGTTTATCTATATCTTAATATACTATAATCTAAAAAATAATGAAGGGATTCAGATATAAATGTTCAATTCCACCTTACAAAGAATGCTATTAAACCAGAACGGGTGTCCAAGAGCATAGTTTCTGTCCCGTTTAAATGTTCTGTGTGTTTTATATGAACCAGAAGAAATTTCTGCTTTGAACTTCAATGCCCTCATTGCTAATCATAGACAGTTAGTTGTTCGTTAACCTTAGAATGTCTGCGTTATGCTGCAACTTCCAACATTCATTCTAGCAATGGTCTCTCTGTGGTGCAAGTCACATGAGAACTCTTGTGTAAAACCGCAAACTTCCACATAGAAGCAAAAACCCATACACATTGTATTCAATCACTTATGTCAAATGTCTTTTCACTTATCATTGATCAGACATGGAGATCAGTTATGAAAAATAAGTAATTATAGATGAAGATTTATACAGTATTTAGAAGTACACTGTTTTTATTCACCACAAAATAATTCTAAAAAGAGGACTATTAAAGTTAACAGTTGAGGCCCCGACAAGTCAGACATTCTGACAGGACAAAGAGCAAACAGTGAAGAGTGGGCTGAGAACATGAAGAAAGATCCAGGCCAGTTTGAGACGTGTGTTCCACCAAACCAATATACTTTAAATACTTTTTTCAATTTTGGTGAGATAAAGGAAAACTGTTTTCTATTCAAAATATTTACCCCTTTTACCTCTATTCATATACCCCTTTTTTACTTTAAAAATAACAGATTTAGTATAAATATTACATAATATGTAACAGTTCAAATTGCCTGTCATTTTTAGCCAGATATAATTATTCACTGAGGGTAACATTACTTAATACAGATTGGTACAGACTCTCAAAATATAAAGTCTTTTTTGGTTCTCATGTCCATAAAACATTTTATGTTTTCTAACATATCCACTTCTTAGCTAAAAGTTTTTCAATTGATTATAATTCCAAATAACTGACTTGATATGGACATAAAAACATATTTTAATGAACTTAAATATTATAGAAATAAAAACACACATGTTTAAAACAAAATTCCCCATAAGTAGCATTTTCATAATATAATGAACTATAGAGATGAGTACTATGACATCTTGAGGAAAAATCAATTGTTTATTTTTTCATATATGTCTCATAATGCATAAATCCAAACTATTACATTATTTCAGTAGATGGCATAACAGGATTATCATAGTTAAATTCAGCAACACAAGTCAAATATTATTTCACTAAATATACTGAAATACACTTTTTATTCCAATCCAAATCAGCTTTCAGTTCAAGAACCTAGGTTACCTGATGCCACTACAGTAACTAAATTTTAAATTACTTTATTTTATGTTTTTTTAATTTTTTATTTTATCTTTTGACTATAAAAATCAGATTGTACACAAACATAAGGAACCAATAGATTCACTTACCAATGAATCTCTACCAGCCAAAACAGAATCGAATATCTGAAAAAAATTGTACATGACTTCCCATTATTTTATAGTTCTTATTCTTTATTCATGGTCTTTTGGATATCTCAACCAATTAACTCTAAGGATGAATATTAGACGTTTCATTTTTAAGACGCAATAAACCTCTGATCCTGATAAACGTTATTACACTTCTTCAGAATGTCAGATGACTAAGACTGTCAATGAGGGAGACTTGAGTTGGCTGATCTCAGAGGTAAAATGAGATTTTTCCCAGCATCCTGCAAAATATATTCATCACAAAAACACTGCACAGAGAAAAGTCAGCTGTAAGGTATTTTCTTTAGCATATGTATTCTTGTTCCCATTCAGGATTCAAGTTCATTGTGATCAAAATCAATTTATATTTCACCAGTTATATAAGGAGTGGGAAACCTGAGTTAACTAGAGCCGCATTTTCAGTTTATTCCATAGATGGTTAACTGGTCATCCCTAGGTGGATTCACCTCTTAATCCTGTTCTAAAAAGGATGAACAGAAAGGAAGTATAGAAAGGACTAGGCCTAGCCTGAGGTAGAAGAGAGTTTGAGATTGTAATAATCATATTCTCTTGACAGGTAAATTTGGGCTTCTCCTCAGCCCAGAGCCTGCCAGCCTCAGACACCAATCTGAAGGTCACAGCCACTCCTCAGTCCCTCTGTGCCCTTCGTGCAATAGACCAGAGTATGCTGCTCATGAAGCCTGAAGCTGAGCTCTCGCCTCAATCAGTGAGTCCTATTTCTGTCTTGAATATTAGAAAATGCACATATGATAAGACCATTTTTGGAAGCTGGAAGTTATAATTGCAAAGGACAAGTCCTTCAGCATGTCAGGCATAATGTATTGTTATGAATGAGTTGAAATTCATGCAGTTCCACAAAAGACATTGCACAAGATGCTCATATATCATCTCACTTCATTCTCTATTATAATATATTCTCAGTGAAGGAACAATCTTACTCACCACTACATTCCCCGTGTCCAGCACAGGATCTTATATATGAAAGATACTCAACATATTTTAATGAATGAATAAATACATAATAATTCTTTAAGATAAGTTTTATTACCTCAATTTTATAAATGAAAAACAAAGCTAGGATAGACTAAGCAACTGTAGAAAGAGTATGCCACAAATATATTTTAAAGGTGGAATTCAGACCAAATTTCTCTCAATGCCACTTTCACTGTACCACATTTCAAGTTTGTATATGAAATACCAGCTTTTTAAGCTTCCTCTAAAATCCAGGCACCTACTCACTGGTTTTAATTATGGACAAAAGAGAGTTTTCAATCAAACTTGTCTTTTAAAAATGTCTCTCATAATAAAACATTTTCAAAAGGGCCCTACAATTTACAGGTCTCATAGTCCAATTTATTTATTTAACAAATATTCATGACATCTTGACTATTGGATGGATAATGTGCTAGAAATAGTTCTGATGGTAAACAATCAGATGTTGTCTTTTACCATTTTAGACTTACAGTCTTGTGAGGTATTAAACAAACAAACAGCAAAAACATATAAACATATACAGGTTCCCAGTTTTGATAAGAATAATAAAAGGAATAAACAGGATGTTGAGATAAAGGGAAAAAGAGTTGAACAATTTTTGACATAGTGACTAAGGGTGTCTTCTTGGATGGTCAGATAATGAAAGGACTGGGGCAAGCGTTACAATGAATGAAAGCAGTATGCCTGAAGGTGTGCAGTCAGAATAAGTCTAGAGTGTTCCAAAAAAGAATACAGCAGTCACCTGTTATGTAGTTGTGACAGAGGGGGGTGGTTAGAGGCCATAGGTGGAATGGAAAGTAAGGAAGAACATGACAAGCTCTGTCCTTGGAGTGGAGATTGGTGTAGTAAAAAAAAATGCAGTAGTAAATTACTGAAAAGTTTTAAGCAGGAGAGTGACAATTTAGATTTATCTGTTAAGAAGACCCTGTTTGCTGCTGAAAGTATGAGAATGAGAATGAAAGAATAAAAAAAGTGAAGAGGTTGTAGCTCAGATAAGAAACGACAGCGACCAGAGTAGAAGGTCTACGTGGGGTCCAGCATGTGTTTAATGTCCTGAACACTATATACCTGTGCAGGTGGCCTTATTTTGGGCAAAAGCTGAACTGGAATTGATTTATTTCAGAGAAAATAAGATGCAGTTATTTTTTTCTCAACTTAAATGTGCTCCTAAAATAGTAGGCTTTAAAAAAAATTTTTTGAAAAACTTGGTAAGAACTTAATCATGTAAAATGGGAAAGAGAAATAAATCAAGTATTTACAGAGGTTATTCCTGGATGATGGAATTATAAGTGGCTTTTGTTTTCTCGTCACACTTCTTTGTACTCACCATATTTTCTGCTTCCTTAAAAGGAAGCATCTGGACTGTGAGACAGGTGATTTGGTTGTATTGTGACACAACCAAAATGGGCTCTGAGACTTTGATCCATTAATTTGATTTCTTTTTATATTAATTTCTTTTTTATACTTATATATTTGTTTTTCTATTATATTTTATTGTTTATACTATTACAGTTGTCCCAATTTTTCTCCCTTTGCCTCCCTCCACCTGCCCCCGCCCCACACTCCCACAGTCAATCCCCGTGCCATTGTCCATGTCCGTGGTCGTGGTCGTGCATATACGTTCTTTATCTAATCCTTCACCTTCTTTTATCCAGTCCTCCCCTCACCTCTCCCCTCTGACGGCTGTCAGTCTGTTCCATATTTCTATGCCTCTGATTCTACTTTGCTCATTTGTTCATTTTGTTCATTAGATTCCACATGTAAGATCATATGCTATTTGTCTTTTTTTTTTTTTTTTTTTTTTTTTTTTGCTATTTGTCTTTTACAAAAGGCTTAGGATCCATAACCTTTAATATCTCTCCATGATTCCTCATATTGTTTTTCATAATGTTTCATGGGAGTGTTAAACACTATGGTCTTTTAAATCCCAGACTGAATATTATCACACTTAAATTTTTTAAAAAACCACAGAAGTTTTCTTTCCTTTTCTCAATTTTTCAGGTCTATAATTTGTTACCAGTAAAGAACCACTTTAACACTCAATATGAACATAACATGAGTGAAGATGCTGAAGGATGCACAAGTGCAGAAGACATAACTCACAATGGAATCCTTCACGCTCTAATGCAGGACTTGGATGGCAGTGATGTTTACAGTATCTTTCAGGTAATCCTTTGCCCTAAAAACATAACCAGAATTGCTTTCTAAATCCTAGTAAGCTGGAGAACAAATAGACTTCTGAGCTCTAGACTCTGATCCTGAACCTGCCCCTGTTCCTAAACAAAACAATGATTAACTGAAAAATATTAAAACCTCAAATACATAGCCAACTTTGTATGCATACAGATATTTAATCATGAATTTCAGGGCACTTTAAATAGTGTGTGGTATACTTTTAGGGCCCACAGCTTTAATTAAGTTGATCCCAAAGCTAATTCCTCACAATAAGTGAGGAAGACATTTCCCGTAGTGCCTCTGACACCTCTGGAAAGGTGAGTACTCAATGGAAGCCATTATAGTAGTCATTTGCACAACAAAGGCATGTCGAATGAGTACAATACTTGAGCCATCCCCCTTGGTGCAGTAAAATTTCGGGAAACTATAAGTAACCTTTCATGAAGAAAAGATCTACAATACTTGGGGTAGAGATGTTAGCATGCTTTAGGGATATTAGATAAAATGAATGTCTTTGGAATTAACTGTAAGTAGGTAGAGTTATAAAACAGAGTTTACCCAGGTTGTAAGACTAAATCTGATCACTTCCAAAAAGGAATAAAAAGTGTCATTATGCCTTGAGGAAAACATGTCATTCATCCAATAGAGGTACAACCTAGCTGTGAACAATTTAAGTCTCCTCCTTCTGTAACCTTCAGAATCATAAGGTGGTGGAAGAATACAAAGAGAACTCTAGATTGATTAGCTCATTGTTTAAACTTTAACATTTATTTCTTCTTCCTTCTTGCTCATATCGCTACCACCACTAGCCACTGTGCCTCAGAGTCCCACAGTTTCTGATATATTCTGAGACAGGACAGCTAGTAATATTTAACTGTGGCTACTGTTGAAGAAAGAGGAAGTTGGGGACAGGTGGGTTCCACAAATAATGTTACTGCAGGCATGTGTGTTTTGGATACAGAGATTCAAGATAGTTTAAAAACTGAGAAAGAAAAAAGGAAAGAATGAATTAAAGAAGGGATGAGTTGAGCAGAACCATTCAGGGGAAGCTATATTTTCCAATAAAACATAATCAAAGCAAAGTTTACTAAGACTGTAAAAAAATTTCCAATCCTACAAATTAAAAAAATTAAAAATTACTCTCTGCAATAAAGCTATGAGGTATGTATGTTTGTGTAAATACACACACATATAACACACATATTTATATGCATGTATGTATGTGTATGCATGTATGCACACATGGGTATATGTTGTATACATGTGTACACATGTGTGTGCGCGTGTGTGTATATGTTGTGTGCATATATATGTTATATTTGGGGAAGGAGGGAAGAAAACACCCAAGGCTAAAATACTTAGTTTCCTGTATACCAAAGATAATTAAAGAGGCATCAGTAGAGAGCATACAAAAATTTAGAAATAAGAATCAGAAGTGGTTTCTAATCCTAATTTCCATTCATGAACTGGATACCCTGGACTTTTTGTGTCTTCATTTTCACTTGTAAAATAGCTCTCTTCTCTATTATGTAGAATTTTCATGATCTATGATCTATATGTATAATATTAGTGAAAGTATAATGCAAATTTAAGAAAATATTCCAGTCTTAGGATTGAATTACCAATATGTTCTAATAATTTTCTTCTAGTCTGCAGGATTAAATATTTTTACCAACTCAGAAATCCACAAACTATATTTGTGTCAGCAATATCAAAGACTTTTAAACATCCTTAGGACCTCCCTATTTGATTCAGGTGAGACTTACTTGTCTTCTAGAATAATAGAACATTTTATTATATTATATTGCTCTTATAAAATAATAGAAAACAAAATAAAAAAGAAAAATGATTCTTCACTAGGTTGAGTTGGCATAAAAACTGTAACTATTTTTCTTTTTTCATTATTAGAAAAATTTTATTATTCACTTTTCCTTTAAACATGTAAAATCCCATAAATCATGTAAAAATAATCCTTAAAGTCGATGATCAGTTATATAGCACATAAACTATCTTTAAATATTCTATTTCATTTTCCACAACATTATTTTTTTATTGTTATTCAATTACAGTTGTCCCAATTCTTCCCCCATTGCTCTCCTTCGCTCTGCCCATGCACCCCCTCCTACAGTCAACACCCACTATGTTGTCTCTGTCTATGGGTCCTTTATATATGTTCTTTGACTTTGCCCTTCCCCTTCCCTTCTGGTCACTGTCAGTTTGTTCTTTATTTCAGTGTCCCTGGTTCTGCTTTGCTGTTGTTTGCTTTGTTGATTAGGTTCCACTTATAGGCGAGATCATATGGTATTTGTCTTTCACCTCGTTACTTATTTCACTTAGCATAATGCTCTCCAGGCCTATCCATGCTGTCATGAAATGTAGAAATTCCTTCTTTCATTGTACTGTGTAGTACTCCATTGTGTAAATGTACCACTGTTTTTTGATCCACTCATGTATTGATGGGCGCCTAGGCTGCTTCCAGCACTTAGCTATTGTAAATAATGTGGCTATGAACATCGGGGTGCGTAGGTTCCTTTGAATTGGTATTTCAGGAGTCTTAGAATATAATCCCAGCAGTGGGATCACTGGATCTAAAGGCAGTTGCATTTTTAGTTTTTTGAGGCAATTCCATACTGTTTTCCACAGTGGCCGCACCAGTCTGCATTCTTACCAACAGTGTACAAGGTTTGCTTTTCTCCACAACCTCACCAGTAACTGTTGCTTGTTGATTTGTGAATAATGACCATTCTGACTGGTGTGAAGTAGTATCTCATTACGGTTTTAATTTGCATCTCTCTGATGGCTTGTGACACTGAGCATCCTTTCATATGTCTCTGGGCCCTCTGTATGTCCTCCTTGGAGAAGTTCCTGTTCAGGTCCTTTGCCCATTTTTTAATTGGATTGTTTGTCCTCCTGGGGTGGAGTCCATAGTCCTTTGTATATTTTAGACATCAAACCCTTGTCTGAGGTATCACTGGCAAATCTGTTTTCCCATATAATTGGTTCCCCTTTCATTTTGCTGATGTTTTCTTTAGCCATGCAGAAGCTTTTTAATTTGGTGTAGTACTATTTGTTTATTCTTCTCTTATATCCTTTGCTCTAGGGGACATATCAGTGAAAACATTACTTCATGGGATATCTAAGATTTTCCTGCCTATGTTCTCTTCTAGGACTTTTATTATGTCATGATTTATTTAAGTCCTTTATCCATCTTGAGTTTGTTTTAGTGTATAGTGTAAGTTGGTGGCCTAGTTTCATTTTTTTTACATGTACCTGGCCCAATCTCCCAACACCATTTATTGAAGAGGCTATTTTTACTCCATTTTATGTTTCTTCCCACTTTGTCAAATATTAATTGACTATATTGACATGGGTTTATTTCTGGGCTCTCTATTCTGTTCCATTGATCTGTCTGTTCTTATGCCAGTACTACACTGTTTTGATTATAGTGAACTTTTAATATAGTCTGATATCGGGTATTGTGATCCCTCCTACTTTGTTCTTCTTTCTCAAAATTGTTGTGGCTATTCAGGGTCATTTATGGTTCCACATAAATTTTTGAAATATTTGTTCTATATCCATGAAATATGTCATTGGTTCTTTAATAAGATTCATGTTGAATCTATAGATTGCTTTGGGTATTATGGACATTTCGATGATATTAATTCTTCCAATCCATGAACATGCTTCCATTTACTTGTGTCTTCTTTAATTTTTTTCTTCAGTGTTCTGTAGTTTTCTGAGCATAGATCTTTTACATCCTTAGTTAAGATTTTTCCTAGGTACTTTCTCTTGTTGCTATAGTAAATGGGCTTTTTTCCTAATTTCTGTTTCTGATATTTCATTTTTTTGTGTGTACAAAAATGCCTTTGATTTCTGAATGTTGACTTTGTATCCCTCTGTTTTGCCAAATTCACTTATTAGGTTGAGCACATTTTGGTGGAGTCTATAGGGTTTTCTATGTACACTATCGTGTCACCTGCAGACAATGACAGATTTACTTTCTCCTTTCCAATTTGGATGCTTTTTACTTCTTTTCCTTCTCTAATCACTGTGGCTGGAACTTCCAATACTGTGTTGAATAGAAAAGGTGAAAGTGGATACCCTTGTCTTGTACCTGATCTTAGGGGGAAATCTTATAATTTTTGCCCATTGAGTATGATGTTGGATGTAGCTTTCTTGTATATGGACTTTATTATGTTGAGCCATGCTCCCTCTACTCCCACTTTGCTGAGTATATTTATCATAAATGGGTGCTGTACTTTATCAAATGCTTTTTCAGCATCTATTCATAAGCCTATGTAATTTTTGTCTTTCATTTTGTTTATGTGATTTATTACATGTATTGATTTGCAACTATTACACCATCCTTGCATCCCTGGGATGAATCTCACTTTATCATTGTGTATATCTTTTTAATGTATTGCTAGATGAAATTTGCCAATATTTTGTTGAGGGTTTTAGCATTTATGTTTGTCAGTGATATTGGCCTGAAGTTTTCTTTCTTTGTTGTGTCTTTACCTGTTTTTGGAATTGAACTGATCCTTGCCTCATCAGAAGAGTTTGGGACTCTTTCCTCTTCTTAGATATTTTTGGAATCATTTGAGAAAGATAAGTGTTAGCTCTTCCCTAAAGGTTTTGTAAAATTCTCCTATGAAACCATCTGGTCCAGGGCTTTTGTATGCCAGGAGTGTTTTGATTACTGCTTCAATTTCACCAGCTGTTATCAGTCGATTCAAGCTTTCTGCTTCTTCTTGATTCTGTTTTGGAGGATTATTTGTTTCTGAATTTTTGTTCATTTTGTCCAGGTTGTTGAATTTCTAGGCATATAGTTATTTGTGATAATTTCTTCTAATTCTTTGTATTTCTGTGGCATCAGTTGTAATTTCTCCTCTTTCTTTTCTGATTTTATTTATTTAGGTATTCTCTTCTTTTCTTGAAGAGCCTGGTTAAAAGCTTGTCAATTTTATTTATCTTTTCAACCAGCTCCTGGATTCATTGATACTTTGATCCGTTCTTTTAGTCTCTATGTCATTTAATTCTGCTGATTTTGATTATTTCCTTCTTTCTACTGGCTCTGGGCTTTGTTTGTTGTTGTTATTGCAGTTCTTGTAGATGTAGGGTTTGGTTGTTTATTTGAAATTTTTCTACCTTTTTTAAGTAAGCCTGTATTGCTATGAACTTTCCTCTCAGGAATTCCTTTGCTGTGCCCATAGGTTTGGGGCTTTTCTATGTTCATTTTCATTTGTTTCCAGAAACTTTTTTATTTCTTCTTTAATCTCATTGTTTGACCATTCATTGTCTAATAATATGTTATTCAGTCTCCATGAATTGGACTGTTTTTGAGCTTTTAACTTGTGGTTAATTTCTAGTTTCAAGGCATTGTGATCTGAGAAAATGCTAGACATGAGTCCAAATTCCTTTAATTTGTTGAGGCTCCTTTTGTGTCCTATCATGTGGTCTATCTTTGACAATGTTCCATGTGCATTTGAAAAGAATGTATGTTTTGCTTCTTTGGGATGAAAGGCTATATATATATATATATATATATATATATAATCAGTTAAGTCCATTTAATCTAATGTGTCATTCAGTTCCACAATACCCTTGCTGATATTTTGTTTGGGAGATCTATCCATTGTTGACAATGGAGGCGCTGAAACCCCTAATATAAGTATGTTGCTGTCTATATTTTTCTTGAACTCATCCAAAATTTTCCTTATATATTTGGGTGCCCTTATGTTAGGTACATATATGTTTACAATGTTTACATCTTTTGATGGATTCTATCCTTATGACATGTCCTTCTCTTCTCTTTTTAGATAGCCTTTCTTTTGACATATATTTTGTCTGATAAGAGTATTGCCACCCCAGCTTCCCCCCAACCTCAGCTTTTTTTTCTTACCATTTACTTGGAATATTTTTTTCCAGCCCTTCATTTTCTGTCTATGTAGGTTTTTTTCTCTGAAGTGGGTCTCTTGTAGACAGCATATGAGCAGGCCACATTTCCTTACCCATTCAGCTACCCTATGTCTTTTGATTGGAGCATTTAATCCATTTACATTTAAGGTTATTATTGATAGGTACTCATTCATTGCCATATTTCCCCTTTGTACCCATGTTCCTCTCTCTCTCACTCTTTTGCTTCATCTCTTTAAAGCAGTCCCTTTAGCATCTCTTGCAGTGCTGGTTTGGTGAAGGTGTCATTTTTTAGCCTTCTTTTGTCTTGGAAATTCCTTATTTCACCTTCCATTTTAATAGAAAGCCTTGCTGGGTAGAGTCTTCTTGGTTACAGGACTTTTTCTTTTCATTAGTTGGTATATTTCTTGCCATTCCCTTCTGGTTTGTAGGGTTTCTGTTGAGAAATCAGCAGTTAGCCTAATCAGGGCTCCCTTGTATGTTACTTCCTATTTCTCCCTCTTTGCCTTTAAGATTCTCTTTGTCTTTGAATTTTGCCATTTTAATTATATGTCTCTTTTTAGTAACTTTATCAATTATGCTATTACAGAGGTCTCATTTTTTTCTCCCCTTTATCACCTTTTGCCCTGCACCCCTGCCTTTCACCAGCATTTCCCACTTTAGTTCACATCCATGGGTCATGCATATAAGTTCTTTGGCTTCTCCATTTCCTATACTATTCTTAACCTCCTCCTCTCTATTTTTTACCTACCATTTATGTTTCTTATTCCATGTACCTTTTTCCCCTTTCTCCCCTCTCCCCCTCCCCGCTGATAACCCTCCATAATCTCAAAAGACCCCACAGATCTCCATTTCTGTGATTCTGTTCCTGTTCTAGTTGTTTGCTTAGTTTGTTTTTGTTTTTGTTTTTCTAGGTTCAGTTGTTGTTAGTTGTCTGTTTGTTCTCATTTTACTGTTCATAGTTTTGATCTTCTTCTTTTTCTTAGATAAGTCTCTTTAACAACTCATATAATAAGGGCTTGGTGATGATGAACTCCTTTAACTTGACCTTATCTGGGAAACACTTTATCTGGGAAGACCCAAGGTTGCTGCTCTCTCAAAGGAGGTTCATCCTGAATTCTCCACTTTGAGCTGCCTTCTACTCATGAGCCATGCTGGGTTGAGTCCTCCCATTCCTTCATTGCTTCAGTGTATTCTCTGCTTCTGAGTTTTGGTTAGCAAAGCCACTGCACCCCACCCATGCATATAAGCCTGGGTCCCTCCTGAGCCTCAGAACTTGCCTCAGCTCCCCTTTTAAAATAATTTGTGTATGGCCCCCACTGCAGTGTCTTGTTTCACCACCCCAGTAACTCGTGGGTCCTCAGCCAATCTACAGCTGCCCCAATTCTGTGCAGCTGGCAGTACTGGGCTGGGCAGTGGTGGCAGTCCCCCTAGAAAGCCCAGGCCATTGGCCCCCAGGTTCCCCACAGGCAGGCCATTTCCTGCATAGTCCTGCACACTCCCCACACTCTTGCTCACATAAGCACTCACAGATGCTTCCACTCACTCTCCACTCTGTGTTCTGACTTCAAATCTGGTCTGTGTCTGTGAGCAGATTAACAGAGTTGCCAGCTACTCTGCCACCATCTTCTGTTCCCATTCCCCAACCCTATTTTTCTAAGTGTAGAATGTTATGACTGCGGCAACTTCTTGGTAACTTTTCTTCAAATGACATTTTTCCACTAACAAATGGGATTTTCGAAGCAATTATTGCCTCCCTCTCCCCAAAATTGATTGATTTTTGGCTTGGCCTTTAATAGTCTTGCTACTTCAAATTCTTCTTATCCACCAAGTATTCAATACCTAAACTAGTCAGGATAAGCTAGGTTATACTGTAGTAACAAACAAACCCCCACATCTCAGTCACTAAGCATATAAGTTATTTTTTTACACAAAAACTGGTTATGAGTCTAGTAGCTCTCCAGAGTAGCTCCTTACCAATGATGAGTCAAAGATTTTCATTCTGATTTCATCTTGTGACTCCATAATCTCCAATGTGTCTTTCAAGGTTACTACCATAGGGAAAAGGAGCAAGTTTGCACATGACTTTTATGGCCAGCTGTGGAAGTGATATGTATCACACCTACCCTAACTGCAAGGGAGGCTGAGAAAAGTGAAGGACCATATGGATATTAATTGTTCCTGTCATGTTCTTTTATGAAAAAAAATTAAACTGATTTTGATATATTGAACAAAGTAGAATAACTCATTTTTCTGGCAGACATACTACTAGTCTGTTGGTGTGTTTCAAGTGTACCTGGAAATTAAAAAAGTGGAAGAGATTCTAGTCCTGAGAATTCTTTTCTTCTATCAAGTCCAGACAAGTTTCTCTCTGCATGCTTAGATGTCTACTAATGCTACTTCATAATAGTAGCATTATTATGAAGTAGCATTAGTAGGTATAAAGCATTTTTTAATAAAAATAAACCTCTATTTTAATAAAGTAGAAATTATTTACCTGGGAAAACAATGAATAAATTTCTACTAATAAAGTTGAAAACAGAAGGAATAAGAACATTTTCTCAGCAGAAAGAAACTTTTGCATAGTGAAAAACAACACTGCGCTAAGAGCAAAGGGACATGTTTATATCATATCCCTATCTGGCATGATGTATGTGAGCATAAAATAAAAAAATTAACTATGATTTCATGTAATAGCATGTTCTTTGTTAAGAAAGTTGAAAGAACTATTACTTTATTTTCATATTCCTTTTAAAAGAAAGTGTATGTATTTGTTTCAATCCCAAGAGAAAACACGTTGATAAAATGATACAGCAAACCTAAAATTGGAGTACCATTGTTACATTCTTACCCCAAATATTCAGCAATACTCTATACAAATTTTGCATTTGGTATTTATTACTTAGTCATTCTTTAATTCTCAGTTATACCACCTTATGCCTGTACTTTATTATTTTTTAACCAAATTATTACTTATAAATCACATTAATTTACTTTGTTTGCCTCTGGTCTTTCTCCACTTCAGTCTGTTCCATCTACTGTGAAAGGCATATAATCCTTGAACACTGCTTTTATCATGTCATTCATTTCTCATACATAGTTCCTACTTCTAGGATTTGTAGAGTTATTATACTTAAGGTTTTAAAAGACCATGTCCAACTCTATTTTATATATAACATATATTTTACATTTGTATATTATACATATTATCTTTATACGTCTTCTGATCTATGAAATAACACTTTTTAATCCAGCTAACATCTGCCTTAACAAATCTAATTTATTTGTCCTAATCTTCATCGTATTTTATTATATAACTACACCTACTGTTTACTCAACTATGTTAAACACAACCCCAAAACAGACATTTCTACTCCAAGGGGTAAGTTTTTTGGACCATCTCTTTCAATTTCTGTGTGCATACTGGGATAGCCATTGCCTTGAAAAACCTTCTCCATGCTCCTGTTCTCCTCCTTCAATGATAATTTTAATGCTTTGAAAAAGTCTTTTTCTGGCCCATCTAAAGTTCATTTTCTGTCCTTTATTGAGTCTCTGTTATCTATAACATACTGCAGTATATCCTATTTTTTATGTCTCCATATCTCATTCACTGTTACTTTTTTTTTTAAATCATCCCTAAAATCCTCTTGCAGTAGTTACTATCAATGCTTCTAGTTTGAGTCTAACCACAGAAGAACATGTGATCATCAGTTCAGTGTAAAAGCATTATTTGGTGTATTAAATTACTTATTATTCTTCCCTCCACCAGTTGAATAATCAGCTCAAGGAAATATATATTTGTTTTCATATCTAGAGAAAAATATATTCATCTCTAGACTGAGGAAGTAATAAGATATGCCTTCCTGTGTGAGTAACAAGTTTGTGGGTTAAATTGTTCCAGTAATAAATATTCACTGAGCAGCTGCCCTTATTCTATTTGATTATTAGGCAACTATAAAAAACTAATGATAAAATGAGGTTTACATTGGGCCCTGAGTGTTATCTTTTCATAGCACCTTCAGTAGACCTATCTGTAGAATATGATGCTCCAGTTTATCCTATGATGACGGGAGAAGCTCCTCCTCCAGCAGAGGGAGTACAAAAGACAGTCCGGAAGTATTTCCCGGAGACCTGGATCTGGGACTTGGTGACACTTGAGTAAGTTATGCATTGCCTGAAATTTAGTTTAAGAGAAGATCTGCATTCTCCTCTATGATTCCAGTGTTATCGTTTGTTCCCAATCCTTTTAGTTCTACTTTGTTCCTTTCTGGTAAACATTTAGGTTAATAGTTCATAGATCTCGTAGTAAAACAATGCAACTTTTTTTCTAATTTGGTCTTGAGGTACCTAAAATAATAGAAAGCAGGAAGCTAGTCTTGCCCCTAAAAAGAAAAGAAAAACTTTCGGAGACTTCAATAATAATGACAAAATTTATATCAAGTTTAATATTTACCACACTAGGTTTCTAAGTTATCATGCGTTAGGATCAGCCATGGTACATGCCAAAAAAAAGGGGGGGTAGGGATTCATTCACTGTCCTCTTCTTTTTATTTTCATTTAGTTCATCAGGTAACAGTGAGCTGGCAGTAAAGGTCCCTGACACCATCACAGAGTGGAAGGCCAGTGCACTATGCTTGTCTGGAAAAACAGGGCTTGGCCTCTCCCCCATCATCTCTCTTCAAGTCTTCCAGCCCTTCTTCCTAGAACTTACTCTCCCCTACTCTGTGGTGCGAGGAGAAGCCTTTACACTTAAAGCCACTGTGTTCAACTACTTGTCCTACTGCATCCGGGTAAGAACACTTCTCTAGAGATAAGCAAAAGTAGAAGGAAGGAGCACAATCACCATTCATTACCTAGGTCTCTTAGGTAAATCATAATTGAATGTGACGGAACATAATTTTGGAATGGAACTAACCGCAAACTACCTGACAGGTCCAGGGTGGTAAGGTTATATTCATTTGGAGCTCTATATTATCTGTGTATTCATAATTTCAGATATTATTTCCACTTGATTACTTCATTTTTCACTCTAATAAAAAATATTTTCCTTGTGTTGGTATAAGCTTAAATCCTGGACATTTATCCTAATTCCTATCAATTTTTAATTCCTTTATTGTAAAAATAAATGATAAAGTATTCGACAGGATTTCCCCTATTTGAGCAATTTCTCAAAGCCTCTCAATTAGTATGCATTGTCCCTTTAGGCTTCAGTTCCCCTATTACTGACCCTCTGCTTGTGCTCAAACTTGTGGGTGGGTATGGGGGACAGGTCAGCATAGAGCTGGAGGACTCTCCTGCCTTCTTGGCTGTCCCAGTAAAGAAGAATGAAGAATCTCACTGCGTCTGTGGAGATGGGCAGAAAACTGCGTCCTGGGCTGTGACCCTCAGGTCACTGGGTGAGTGGTAATAACTTGCTTTCCTCTCTGACCCAAATATATGTCATTTTTTCTTTAACAATGATCAATTGAAACAAAAACATTATGTATATTGAGGAAATTGAAAAAGAAAAAAAAACATTCAATACAGAATCGCTGTGTACTCCTCAGGAAAGGTGAATTTCACAGCAACTGCGGAAGCCCTGCAGTCTGCGGAATTGTGCGGCAATGAGTTGCCTCAAGTCCCAGCACTTGGACACAAGGACACTGTAGTCAAGCCCTTATTAGTTGAGGTATGCAGGTATACTTTCTCAGATGTTTATTATATAATAGCATACTATCTAATGTGTATGTGACAGTGACACTTAATTCCCATACGATGTATCCACAACTCAATTTTATACTAACATTTTCTCCTCTCCTAAAGGGTGACTGATTTTTCTCTTATATATCCAGTGTCACTTAATCTTTTCTATTTGTTTCTTTTCGTATAAAGCCCGAGGGAATAGAAAAGGAGGAAACTTTCAACTCACTCCTCTGTGCAACAGGTAAGTATCAAAAATAGACAAAATTCTTACGTTTCAACACTTCCCAAAGTATACGGTTATAGAATGCCCTTGGGGGAATGTTGTCCTTTGGGGAAGGAATTGTATACTTTCCCATGTACAAATCTAAGGACATTTGATGAAAAACAACGTTTTCCTGATGAAGGCATAGAGAAGTTAAAAGGCCCAAAAGATCTTGGCTAATATTAAGGAGGACAAAAGCTGGTGTGTGTGGAACAGGATTTCTGCCAATACAAAACTGTGCGTCCCATACTTCTCTCCAAACAATTTTCAAAATACTGAAATATCTGTGTGACATTAACACTATTATTCAATTAATTGTTTAAATGTGCTCACATTTTTTTAAATTTAAACACTAATTATAAGAAGAACTTTAGGTCTAATCTGCTTTTGGAGTACATCCAGCATACTTTATTCTCTGGAGCCTTTTCACTTTTTGTTTCTTTTTCCTGGAAGTCTTTTCCCCAGATATCTATTAATCTTACTCCATGACTTATTTTAAGTCTCCAATCACCTCTGATTTTTTTAATCAATGAGCTTTTTAGTAGGCAGTCCCCTCCCTATACCCTGCACTTTTTGATTTGACTTTTCTTATTAGCTTACCCATATAAACACTCTACTTTAATTTTCTCTATAAAACTTAACATCTATCATATTAAATATTGATTTGTTATGTTATTACCCCATTAAAATAAAAATTCCAGGAAGTCAGGAGATTTGTTTTGAAAATTGCTATATCATTACACTTAAAACAGAACCTATACTTGGCACACAGTTCACACATATTTATGGAATAAATGTAATTTTTCTAAAAACTAACAATATTAGAAACTAACATAAACAATGAAGAAAAGGGAATAAGTATACTATATGACATACATGTCAAAATCTATAGACATTTAGCACAAATATATACGCTTAATATGAACTACACTATAAGAAGAATCATGGCTTTAGGAGAAACTTGGATGAAATGAGAGTTTGGATCTTGCTCGTATAGAGGGAAAATATTCAAACAAAAATAGAACATATCTCTCATTTTTAACTCCCTTATATATGTCTTTTTTCATTAGAAACTGGAGAACCTGAAAAGTTGTCACTAAAAGTTCCTTCAGATGTGGTTGAAGGGTCTGCCAGGGCCACATATTCAGTTTTGGGTGAGTCTCCCAGCCCAAAGGAAGCAGCTGTCTATCTCCATCATTCTACTGCACGGGGCCTCACCATCCGTGGTTAATGAGATCACTGACTCTAGTCACTGGAGCGAGAAAAAGAGCACTAAACTAAGTATTGCATTGTGTATTCATCAGAAAGGGGGTTGAATAGGTGTTGTGATATGTATCTTGATATATTTTAAAAAGTATGAAGGGTCACCTCTCTGTGTCCTTATATTCAAAGGATTGAGTATGTGGTGGTGCTTCTTAATATATTTGAATATAGTTGGTTTATACCAGACATGTCTGTCATCAGGAAAGATGTATCCTGTCATTCAGTTTTCCTTGTTTCATTCCATCCTTCAACCATCTACTTTACTTTTCCTACTCTTCTGTTTTCTTTCTATTTCTTGTGTTTCTTTACCTCCTATGTTTTTGTGTCCTCCTCTCCATTAAGTGAGTTGACCTCTCACTTAGCTAGTATCTATCATCCCATACCAACAAAAACAAGCTCCAAGTTCTGATTTTTCTATACCTTACATTCCCCAGGTGATATACTAGGCTCTGCAATGCAAAATCTTCAGAATCTTCTCCAGATGCCTTATGGTTGTGGGGAGCAGAATATGGTCCTTTTTGTCCCTAACATCTATGTTTTGAACTATCTGAATGAGACGCAACAGCTGACAGAGAAGATCAAGTCCAAAGCCATTAGCCACCTCATTAGTGGTAAGAGATTATCCCAACACGAGAAATGTTAATTGAGTCCCAAAATATTTCCTTTAGGGAACTCAAATCTGTATCCCTTTGTTAAAATTTGATCATTATCATTGTTGTAATATCCAATAAAATGTCCCGCCATACAATCAATAGCATCATCAAGTCTTGGAGATATCTTGATAAAATTAACAGTGTCCCTATGACTCCTCAACAAGTTTTGAGGAAAAAACAGTAATTCCCCAATATCTCTGCTGTTTCACAAATCTATGAAAACTTCTTCTTCAGGGTATCAAAGACAGTTGAATTATAAACACAACGATGGTTCGTACAGCACCTTTGGGGACCGTGGTGGTACAAGTCAGGGAAATACTTGGTAAGATAATTATTTCCATGTGCTCTTTGTGGATCCATAATATTTCAGAATTACAAAAATAGCTATTCTCTGATACTTGGAGTTCTTTTATGGAAATCTGTTATCCTTTAAAAACCTGTATGTGTGTCATCACACTGGGTGAGCTCACCATTCATCTCTGAAAGCTTACCTGATCAGATAGCACAGTACATAGCAGTGAAATAAGGCTCCCCCACAATGGCAATGTAAGACAGAAAGTGTCATAGTGAGAAATGATCAAGGAAGAAGCTTCTACATTATATAGTAAGAAAGGGTAGCCTAGAGAAGACAAAAGAAGGTTGTAATATAGTAAAATCATTCAGAAAATGGGAGGTTTGGTGGTGAGGCGTGGAAGGCTCCAACAAATACTTCATGAGAAAAAAATAAGTGAAAAGCATCAACTTTGGAGAAACCAATAAAATTGAAAGATTTACAAAAAGAGACTTGGAGTTGTGGGCACAAACAAGAGAGTATTCAGTGTTCTAGTATCATTTTGCCCCCAAATCGCCCCATTGATCTCCTTCACTGAATTATAAAAATCAGTGTCTGGAGGCAGTGCACAGCGTGAGCTTGTCCTGATGTCTCATCTTCTTTGCTGAACAGGCTCACTGCATTTGTGCTTAAGTCTTTTTCTCAAGCTCGGTCATACATCTTTGTGGAGGACTCACATATCATGGATTCCCTCACCTGGCTCTCAAAGAAGCAAAAGGAAAATGGCTGTTTCCAGCACTCTGGATCACTGCTAAACAATGCCATGAAGGTGATGCCTTTAACATTGTTTCAGTCCTAATGATAGTGACATGTCAGAGCAATGATGCTCCTATTCATCCCTCAAGTCTTGGAGACACAGCTTTGAAGGAGGATGGTAGGCTCTAAAGCTTCTGAAATCTAGCAATTAATTAGCAGGTTTTTTGTTGAATAACAATAGTATGCAAAAAAAAACAGTACATTACTAAAAGTTAGGGAAAAGAATTCGGGGCACATTTGAGAATTTTAGGGAGGGAGAAGAAGGTGAAAATCAATAATATTACTCGAATAAAGATACTTTCTAGTGAAGATGCCCAAAATGAAATATAGAGTTAGCTGACTCTGGCTAATGAATATTGGAGTGCTTTAGTGTCTCTGCCTCTGACCCTTACAGGGTGGAGTAGATGACGAGGTGACACTCTCTGCCTACATCACCATTGCTCTGCTGGAGATGCCACTGCCTGTCACTGTATGTACTAGCACATACCCTGTACCTGCTTCTCACAAATGTTAAGGGGGAAAAAAATCATAAATCTCTGAATCTCTGAGGAAAATGAGTTGTGGTTTTGTGTTATTTAATTTTGGTGTATTGCACTGAAACATAAAGGACTACATCCATTTGGATGCTGCAAAGGAAATTATTCTCTGGTCCAAACTGTGAGGTTGCACAGGCACATTCGGGCTCTTAATCAGGGGTTAGCCTGGGAACAGTTCATTATCCTAGTTCTGCAATCTTAAGATCTCCTTTCATCTTCTTCATAGCACTCAATTGTCCGCAATGCTCTATTCTGCCTGGAAAGTGCATGGGCATCCACTTCAGAAGCCCAAGGAAGTCTTGTCTATACCAAGGCACTATTGGCCTATGCCTTTGCCCTAGCAGGAAACCAGGCCAAGCGAAGTGAGCTGCTTCAATCACTGGACAAAGAGGCTGTAAAAGAAGGTAAGAGCCACTCCTGAAAAATTTACTTCCAAAAATCACCAGTGATCAGAAGAAGGGAGAGGACCCATTCAACTCACACTTACTATTCCATATTATACTATGTATATTATATTATACTTAGTATATTATAGTATATGATTTATCACATATGTGATGTTATATTCATTATATTACATTACATTACGATATAACAAGAATAATTATCATTTATTGAAAATAAATTCTCTAGGTGACATGAATCATTTTACCAATTCACACCTTATTGACTCTATACAGCCCAAATTCTAATATCATACAAGTATGTAATGAACAGAAAGGCACAATGGGATTTGCTGGGAACTTAATTTACTTTCTTGGCAAAGATTTGATAGATAGTGATAACTTAAAATTTTTACTTCGTTTATACCAATTCACCAAGTGAGCTCTATAATGATGTCACTAATTAGATTTTGAAACCATTCTCTAAGCCTAAAATTCGGGTTTTGTTTTGTTGTTGTTTTTTTCCATTTCAAAGAGGATTCAATCCACTTGCAACGTCCTGGGAAACCTCAGGAAGCTAAGACATTCCATTATCAACCCCGGGCTCCTTCTGCTGAAGTGGAGATGACATCTTACTTGCTCCTTGCCTATCTCACCTCCCAGCCTGCCCCATCTTCAGAAGACCTGTCTGTGGCCTCACGTATTGTGAAATGGATAACCAAGCAACAAAACCCTAGTGGGGGCTTCTCTTCCACTCAGGTCTGTGGAGAGACTCTAGGAAGAAAAAGAGATACCTATGTAGATACAACCATATTCTGAGTTGAAAAATTGTATAGTGTTTCTGATTCATATTTTCTTCATTTCTCCATCACAACAAAGGTTCAAGCCTCATTATTATACATATGCATTACTGCTCTGTCCTCTATACAGTCCCCTATCTTTTCTTTTTAGTTGGACCCTCAACTGTAAAATAGACCAATCTTCCTAAAGCAATGTTTTTATAAGATTACTTTCCTGATAACATAATAATTTTATTTTTATTTTAACTGTTGTTCAAGTACAGTTTTCTGTCTTTTACTCCCATCCCAGCCCACACTTCCAGGCCTCCCTACCTCCCTCCCGTTTCCATACTCCCCACCCCCATTATTGTCCATGTGTCCTTTATACTTGTTCCTGTAAACCCTTCCCCTTTTCCCCTGAAATTCCCTCCCCTCTGGTCACTGTCAGCCTGTTCTCTATTTCAGTGTCTTTGGTCATATTTTGCTTGTTTGCTTGTTTGTTTGTTTTGTTGATTAGGTTGCTGTTAAAGGTGAGATCATATGGTATTTTTCTTTCACCACCTGGCCTATTTCACTTAGCATAATGCTTTCCAGTTCCGCCCATACTGTTGCAAAGGGTAGGAGCTCCTTCTTTCTTTCTGCTGCATAGAATTCCATTGTGTAAATGTACCACAGTTTTTTGATCCATTCATTTACTGATAGTCACCTAGGTTGCTTCCAGCACTTGGCTATTGTAAATAACGCTGCTATGAACATTGGGGTGCATAGGTTCTTTTGGATTGGTGTCTTAGGGTTCTTAGGCTATAATCCTAGAAGTGGAATTGCTGGGTCACAAAGCAGATCCATTTTTAGTTTTCTGAGGAAATTCCACACTGTTTTCCACAGTGGTTGCACCAGTCTGCATTCCCACCAACAGTGCACTAGGATTCCCTTTTCTCCACAGCCTCTCCAGCACTTGTTGTTTATTGCTTTGTTTATGATGGCCATTCTAAATGGTGTGAGGTGGTGTCTCATTGTGGTTTTAATTTGCATCTCTCTGATAACTAGTGATGCTGAGCATCTTTTCATGTGTTTCTGGACCCTCTGTATTTCCTCCTTGGAGAAGTGTCTGCTCAAGCCCTTTGCCCATTTTTTAATTGGGTTGCTTGTATTCTTAGAGTGGAGTTGTGTAAGTTCTTTATATATTTAGGAGATTAAACCCTTGTCTGCAGTATCATTGGCAAATATGTTTTCCTATACGGTTGGTTCTCTTTTTATTTTAATACTGCTTTCTTTAGCTGTGCAGAAGATTTTTAATTTGATGAGGTCCCATTTGTTTATTCTTTCCTTTATGTCCCTACGTCCTTTTCCTTTAGGGGACATATCAGTGAAGATATTGCTTCATGCAATGTCTGACATTTTCCTGCTGATGTTTTCCTCTAGGACTTTTATGGTGTCACAACTTATATTTAAGTCTTTTATCTACCTTGAATTTGTTTTTGTGTATGGTGTAAGTTGGTGCTCGAGTTTCATTTTTTTCCATGTAGCTGTCCAGATCTCCTAACACCATTTGTTGAAGAGGCTATTTTTACTCCATTTTATGCTGCTACCCCCTTTGTCAAAAATTAATTGACTGTAGAGATTTGGGTTTATTTCTGGGCTCTGTTCTGTTCCGTTGGTCTATATGTCTATTTTTATGCTAGTACCAGGCTGTTTTGATTACATTGGCCTTATAATACAGTTTGGTATCAAGTATTGTGATCCCTCCTACTTTGCTCTTCTTTCTCAAAATTGCAGCAGCTATTCGAGGTCATTTATGGTCCCATATAAATTTTCAAAGTGTTTGTTCTACATCTGTGAAATACGCCATTGGTACTTTAATAGGTATTGCATTGAATCTGTAAATTGCTTTGGGTAGTATGGACATTTTGATGATGTTAATTCTGATCCATGAACATGGTATATGTTTCCATTTGTGTCTTCTTTGATTTCTTTCTTCAGTTGATAACATAAATATTTTTTTATCTGAAGACTAAAATTATATAATAATTATTTATTTTCCTCAGTAAACATGAGTATTTCTGTCTCCTTAGGCTGATCCCTTCACTTTTTCTGGAATTGGCTCACTCCCTTTTCTGTGTCTCCACTTAGAATACTTCCAACAGTTGATGCCTCTCTTTTGTCTATATAAACTTTTCTTATTATTTTATATAACCATATTTCTTACCTTCTCCATAGTCTTGTTACTATTGTAGCCCCAATTTCTTCAGTCTTCTCTGAATTTTTATAACAAATATTGTTATATAAATTTATAAATTTTTTAAATAACCTCTGCTTTGTGTCAAATATTTAAATTTTATTTCTATATGTATATTGTAAGTTATTGAATGAGGACTCTTCTTCATTTTTCCCCAAATTACCTAGAATAACTCATGATTAATACCATAACTGAGCTGAATTGAAATTCAGTTAATGAACTGTGTTTATAAATGAATAAGTATGAGAGAGAATAATATTGGTATGATTTACTTCTTGTATAATGTTGTAACCTTCCTCTCCAGTGATTTCTATGCCCATCTTTTTCAGGATACAGTGGTAGCTCTTCAAGCCCTCTCCAAATATGGAGCAGCAACTTTCACTAAAAGGGAGAAAGCAGCTACAGTTACCATCAAGTCTTCAGAGACCTTCTCAGAAGAACTTCATGTAGACGAAGCCAATCGCCTATTGCTGCAGGAGGTTACATTGTCAGAGATTCCAGGGGAGTACAGCACAACAGTGTCAGGGTCAGGATGTGTGTACCTTCAGGTGAGACGGCCAGGGTTTAGGGGATGTTACAAATCGGGGAAAAGTCTCAAGAATTAGATTTGAATTTCAAAATAGAAAAGGAAATGTGTTATAAAAAGAAGCATGAGCCCTGGCTGGTGTAGCTCAGTGGATTGAGCGCGGGCCTGCGAACCAGAGGATCGCGGTTCAATTCCCAGTCAGGGCACATGCCTGGGTTGCAGGCCAGTTCCCGGCAGGGGACACATGAGAGGCAACCATACATTGATGTTTCTCTCCCTCTCCCTCTCTCCTACCCTTCCCCTCTAAAGATAAATAAATAAATTCTTTAAAAAAAAAAAAAAGAAGCATGAATCACCTAGAAAAGATAGACTATTTGAGTGCAAAAATAAATAATTCTTTTCAATTTGTTGTAGACATCCCTGAGATACAATGTCCCACCCAAGAAAGAAGAGAAAGCTCCCTTTACCCTGAATGTTGATACTCTCCCCAAGGATTATGATGGAGTAGATGCTCACAGGAAATTCCAGCTTCACATCAACATTAGGTAAATTCTAAATCACTACCAAAACTTTTGTAAAATATGATAAATTGATTTCCTTGTGTGGAAGAATGCTATTATCCAATGGCATACATAATGTAGATGGAATTCTTGCAATATATATTAATGGGAAAATATTCTTCATTCTTACTGAAAAGACTTAACATTGAGAATAAAATGTTGCCATAGCTGCAGAGTGCAATTTCATAAAGATGGGTTTTCTAAGCAACCATAGCAGAGGCAAATAAAGTATATGGAGAAGCTAAGTGGTTGGTAGGTATAGGGAACACTAGAAATGAAGGAGAAGGAAAGATTTCTATGTTGAATGAATTCCGAAGAATTTTGTTTGAATGCCTTGTCCCTGTGCCTTGACTTCACAGTTATACTGGGGAACGACCGAGTTCCAACATGGTCATTGTTGATGTAAAGATGGTATCCGGCTTCATACCTGTGAAACCATCAGTGAAAAAGGTAAACCCTAAGAACCTTATGGATAGAAGAGTCATGATAAATGTTGCCATTTATGCTTATCAATTTTCTTTTATTGATTCAGTTTTCAAGAGGTTTACTCCCTTTAACTTGCTTCTCTAGAAGATGCTTCCATCATTTTAATAGTGGATATCATTGTTATATGGTCTCAAGTATAAGACATATTTCATAAATGTGGTTTATAGTGTTCCAGCAGGCCCTGAGACACTAGGGGTATGTGGAGAGGTATCAAATTATCTTCCATATATTATATATGTATATAAATACACAGTGGGGCAAAAGTAGGTTTGCAGTTATGAGTACATGAAACAGTTTATTCTTGTATTATTATTTATTAATTATTGTATTATTTTCCATACAAACAATAGTAAACCTACTTTTGCCCCACCCGGTGTATGTGATATATGTGAAATATTATAATATATTCTGAAGAAATCAAAATGAGCAGTTTGGATGTTTCTGAGCAACCATTTGGATTTTAAATACCTGAAAACTGCTGTCAGGGCTAAAATTTCTTCATCTGTATCTCTGTCTTATCCTCCTGGTCAACAGCTCCAAGAAAAGCCCCAGATTCAAAGGACTGAAGTGAGCACCAACCATGTCCTGATTTACTTTGAAGAGGTAAGATTTCTCTGTAAGTCTGCTAGATGTGGGAGAACTACTAGAGGTTCCAACAAACTGGTACAGATTCCAAATAGTGTTTTTCAAATACACAGGTGAAGGAGAACATAATTACTTAGGGAAATGAAGACAGGACTGGTCAACAAGGCTCAATTTACTACATTTGACTTTCCGTAGACTTGCCTCTTTTGCCCTTCTTTTATCTGTCACTGAGTGTGTTTTGCAAGTCCCCAAATGTCCCATTCTTTCCACACTTTTTGTTACAAATAGATAGCATAATCACAGGGTTTGACACTATCTTAAGAAGAGAGGATGATGCCCTAGCTGGTGTGGTTCAGTGATCAACTGCCAGCCTGCAAACCAAAGGGTCACTGGTTCAATTCCCAATCAGGGCACATGCCAGGGTTGCAGGACAGGTCACCAGTAGAAGCCGTGAAAGAGACAACCATACTCTGATGTTTCTCTCCCTCTCCTTCTCCCTCCCTTCCCCCTCTCTAAAAATAAATAAATAAAATCTTTTTTAAAAAGGAGAGGAGAGGATGATAATTGGCAACTAAATTAATCTTCAACTGTAATTCAGTTTTTCTGTTTTTCCAGCTAACCAAACAAACCCTGAGTTTCTCCTTCTCAGTGGAACAAGACATCCAAGTAGAGAATTTAAAACCAGCCATAGTAAAGGCCTATGATTATTATGAGACAGGTGAGTGGAATTCACACATGCTGCACTTTGATTTTTAAAAAAACAGACTAAACTAGTAAAGGGTTATCTTAACAAAAACAAAACTCCACAATTTGTCACAGGAAGAAAAAGTGAGTTTATGGTCATCAGACAATCATGTTCTTATGTATTAACCTTTCATTTGCTCCCTAAACACATCTTAGAGCTATATAAATTGATCTTGGAGCAATAAGTGAGTGAGCTCTTTCTAAATTCCTTTATAAAGTTGGTTGCTCTGGACTGAATTATTACAGGAAGACAAGAAGAATAACAATAACTGAAAGACCACATCTCAGTACTGATTATGTGATATAAGATCTAAAATTGGATCTATTTTGACTTGGGCCTTGGATAGTCTCACAAAATCTGGTAAATTTCAAGACAAATCTGGAAATTCTTTCATTTACTCATACCTTTGAACTAGAAACTTACCAACATTTCAGCATGCTAGTAGTGTTAAAACTTTACTCTTTCTTAGATTAAGGGAAGGTTCAGAGAGGAAGGTACTACAACTCAAATGACAAAAACACAGCTGTGATAAAGGGTGGTACAGTGTTCTATAAATAGAAACAGATTTCCATCTGTGAAACCTGCCCCTCCATTCAGATCCAAGCCAAATTTTCTCTCATTCACCCTTCCAAATGCTTTCATACAGAAGGCCATCACTTTTATTGGCTCCATGACTGTTTTTAAACTTTCTTTCTTAGCTTCCATTGTACATTTTGCTTACAGTTGACTGCTCATGTGCCTGTTACTGAATGTCGTCACTCTTTCTATTTCATCATTTTTGTGTTTCAGATGAATTCACCATTGAAGAGTATAGCGCTCCCTGCAGCACTGGTAAAGTATTAACAGAAAAATCTAACATCAACAGAAAGCAAATAAATAAATATCTGTGGTCTGCATGAGGCAGCTTCTTAAATATATCCTTATCATATTATAAAACTTCTTGGGTTATTATTTACAAATTAAGCAATTTTTAATGTATTGTAGAATTTCTCAGTAGAAAAAATGCAAGTCAAATATAATTACTAGTGTCTGGGATAACTTGTTTGAAGATGAGTTCAGTAATTTGCCACATATAAAAAAACAAATCATCTAACATTTTGTTGTATTCCATACCTAGTGGTAATACATTTATCACCTATGACATTTCTAGAATGTTTCTAAACCTATACTAGTAAAGATCAGGAAAGTTTTCACTGTAATTATGCATATAGCATAGCATGAAAGATTTTGCATACAAGACCCTCCTCTGGACTGGTTGACAAGGTTTATCTTTGACAATATAGCACTAGCTATGAGTCCTTCAGTTCTCCACTTTAAAACAGTTTAAAAAAACTGAGAACAGCTCTGTCATTAAAAATAATTAAAATATATTAAGTTCAAATATTTACAATTAAAATATGAGAAATCATTGCTTTAGTAGATCACAGAATTTCCCAAGTATTTCTACCTTTCCTTTTACTGTTTAGAATCTAAACTTGGAAATGCTTGAAAATGGAAACTTATGGACCTCATCAAATGAAATTCTCCAAAAATGAAGAACAAAGACTTATAGGAGAGAAGACAGTGGGAGAAAGGGCAGAAATTGGAAATAGATAATATTTGTATGTTGAATAAATTTATAACATTTACAACTCTGTTGTTTCTTTTGTTCTTTATCAATGTTATATTTCCCTTATGAAATATGTTTCTATTCCTCATAATGTTTTTAAATATATTTTGATTATACTATTACAGTTGTCCCATTGCTCCCCCATCATTCCCCTCCTCCCTGCACACCCACTCCCACCCACATTCCCCCGCTTTAGTTCATGTCCATGTGTCATAAGTTCTTTAGCTTCTACATTTCCCACACTATTCTTGCCCTCCCCCTGTCTATTTTCTACCCACCATCTATGCTACTTATTCTATGTACCTTCCCCCATCTCCTCCTCCCACTCCCCTATTGCTAACCCTCCATATGATCTCCATTTCTGTGGTTCTGTTCCTGTTCTAGTTGTTGGCTTAGTTTGCTTTTGTTTTAGGTGTGGTTGTTAATATCTGTGACTTTGCTGTCTTTTTACTGTCATATTTTTTATCTTTTTCTTAGATAAGTCCCTTTAACATTTCATATAATAAGGGCTTGGTGATGATGAACTCCTTGAATTTGACCTTATCTGAGAAACACTTTATCTTCCCTTCCATTCTAAATGACAGCTTTGCTGGATAGAGCAATCTTGGATGCAGGTCCTTGACTTTGATGACTTGGAATACTTCTTTCCAGCCCCTTCTTGCCTGCAAGGTCTCTTTTGAGAAATCAGCTGACAGTCTGATGGGATCTCCTTTGTAGGTGACTGTCCCCTTATCCCTTGCTGCTTCCAGAATTCTCTCCTTCATTTTAATCTTGGCTAATGTAATTATGGTATGCCTTGGTGTGTTCCTCCTTGGGTCCAACTTCTTTAGGACTCCTTCAGCTTCCTGGACTTCCTGGAAGTCTATTTCCTTTGCCAGATTGGGGAAGTTCTCCTTTATTATTTGTTCAAATAAGTTTTCCACTTGTTGCTCTTCTTCTTCCCCTTCTGGTACCCCTATAATTTGGATGTTGGGACATTTAAAGATGTCCTGGAGGTTCCTAAGCCTCTTCTCATTTTTTTGAATTCTTGTTTCTTCATTCTTTTCTTTTCCGTTTGTTTGTTTGTTTGTTTCTTCCTTCTGGTCCACTCCATTGATTTGAGTCCCAGTTTTCCTCCCATCACTATTAGTTCCCTCTGTGTTTTCCTTCATTTTCCTTATTGTAGCCTTCATTTGTTCATCTAATTTGTAACCAAAATCAACCAATTCTGTGAGCATCCTGATCACCAGGGCTTTGAACTGTGTATCTGATAGGTTGACTATCTCTTGGTCACTTAGATGAATTGCCTCTGGGGCTTTGATCTGTTCTCCCATTTGAGCCATTTTTGGTTTTTGTTATTTTGTTTTTTTGTTTTCTGGTCTGGTCGCGCCTATTACATGAGGGGTGGAGCTTTAGGTGTTCCCCAGGGCAGGGCAGCCCAGTAGCTGGGTTGTGAAGCTGTATGTGGGGGCAGGGTTCAAGAGGGAACAATGGCACTTGCTCTGCTCTCTCTCAGATTCCAGTCCCTTATACCACTTCCCCCAAGCAAATTTGGCCCTTCTGGTGCTGATTTCCAGGTGGGTGGACTTGTGTACATTCTAGGACCCTCTGGGTCTCTCCAACAAACTCTCCTGTGAGGCTGGGAGTCTCTCCTGGAACCTCAACCCCCACAAGTGTTTTCAATTGGTGTTTTTAGGTTTTATTCCCTGGCCCTGGGGCCCTGCATTGTGAGGTCTGTCTGGCTCACTGTTTTCACCTGGATTATCTGTGAGGGAATGTGGGACCACCTGGTCAGCCAGCCACCTTGCACGGCCTCACTGGGTCTGCCCGTTGCCACCCCATGCCTCGGGTCCACTAGCCACTGCTTGTATGCCTGGGATCTGCCAGCCACTGCCTACGTGCCTAGGTCCACCAACCTCCACTTTTTTCCTGCTGTGACTCCACCCCTCTTACCGGTCTGGATGAATGGTTGTTGGACTTCAGTATAGTTCAATTTCCTATCAGTTCTGATTTTCTTGTTTCTAAATCTTTATTGTCCTTAATTTTGGTTGTGCGAGGAGGCACAGCATATACACCTACACCTCCATCTTGGCAGAAAGTCCTCTATGCCTCATAATGTTTTTAAAAACACTAAAATATTATACAAAATATTGTATTCCAAAACACTAGTGATAAATGTTCAAGTAACCCACAGGAAGGTAGAAAACAATGTTTCCAAGTATTGAGACAACTAAAATGCCCATCAATAGGTGAATGGTTAAACTACCTGTGGTACATTTGTACCACGAAATACTGCTCATCAATAAAAAGGAGCAAACTTGATATACACACTTGTGTGGATTTCAAAAACAATACGCTAAGTGAACTTAAAGCCAATTTCAAAAGGTTATAATGTATTTCCTTTTATATAACATTCTTAAAATGACAATATTACAGAAGTGGAAAATAAATTAGTGATTTCCAGGGGCTATGAATGATAGAGTGAGTGTGAAGGGTGTCCCTATAAAGGAATAGTGTTATAGAGATCTTTGTGGTGACGAAATCCTGCATGTGTGAGAACAGAAGTCCCAGTTCAAGTTTTCACATTTAATTCCTTTCCAAATTATTTTGTTGTCTATTGTGTGGTAAGTAACTAAATGGACTTTTTTCTCATGTAGCTTTCTAATAATCCCATGATCATTTATTGACCAATTATATATTTCCTGGCTAATAAAAAGTGCCTCCTTTATCACACATTAAATTATCATACATTCAAAAGCTTGCTTCTGAGTGATTTATCCTATTCCATTGATTAGTTAGTCTATTCTTTCAGAGACACCTTGTGTCTCTCTATTCATATTTTCTTTGCACTACTAAGCCTATTACTTACTCCAGGTAAAACATTGAAATCTATTATTCAAGTTAATTATCTCCATAGTCATGTTGGGTATTGTGTAGTACAACATTGAATATGAATGAATTTATAATGATTGTGAATGGAAACATTTTACAGTATTTTAGCCACCCCTATTTAGACATATTTTATCTTTATTTATTTAAGTCACATGAAGTTAAAATTAAAAATTAACTTAACAAATAGAAGACCAAAAACTATGAACAGTAAAATGACAACAAACTCACAACTATCAATAACTGAACCTAAAAAAAAAAAAAAAAAAAAACAACTAAGCACACAACTAGAACAGGAATGGAATCACAGAAATGGAGATCACATGGAGGAGGGTTATCAGTGGGGAAGGGGAGAATGGGCGGGAAATGTACATGTAATAAAAAACATAATAGGGAGGCACAAAATAGACAGGGGGAGGTTAAGAAGAGCATAGGAAATGGAGAAGCCAAACAACTTATATGTACAACCCATGGGTATCAGCTGGGTGGGGGATGGTAGAGGGTGGGAGGATGGAGTAGGGAGGAGGGGGATAAAACGAAGAAAAAATTGGGGCAACTATAATAGCGTAATCAATAAAATGTACTTTAAAAATTAACTTTATGGATAAATATAGTAAGATAAGTTGAAAGCATAAAGTAACATATACATGGAGAAAAATTTAAAGATATGGACAAGTATAAAATTAAAAGATAGTGAAAGACTAAAACACTATTGCGGGGGCCCCTGTCCTAGGCGCCAGATGTGGGGGGGGCTCCGCCCGCAGAGCCCCATCCCTCCATCACAGATGAAAACAAAAACTACCAAGACATGACTGCTTGAGGAGGAAAGGTGGTCAAACTCTCAGAGGAGAATGACCCAGAGCACCTTCCTCACTAGGCTTTTATTGGGTTCAAATACACAGGAATATAGGTTTAACATTTCAAAGAAATCTGAGGGCTTAATCTGAGTCAATGTCTGTCCGGAAAGGGGGTTGCCAAACTTTGGGAGACATACTCATTTCCTCCTGGGACACTTATCACTTAAGTGAGAGCACTCTTAGCAAAGCAGGTTTCACAGGACTTTAGGAATTCTTTCTTATGCCCAATCACCCAGGGAGCCATCCTGGCCAGCACAGGGCTGCACCGCTCACCCCCACAGTTTCAGGCTTTAAGGCAATTAGGAAGCAGGAGACATCTCCCAGACGGAAATGAGGACTCGGGCTATGTCAGAATAGCCGGGGGGCGAGGGTCCATCACCCCTCTTTGCTGCAGCCCCCCGAGTCCTTCCATGAGGCCTCCCAAATGGTTGTGTCTGGCTTAGGTTGCCCCTCCTATGAGGAGTCTGACCCGTCATTGACTGCCAACCAAGCATTGGGGCCAGAGATGGATGAGGCAGAAGCAGTGCTCCTGCCAGGGAGATAAGCTTTGTCTCCTTAGTAGGTCACATCCTTGTGACAGAACAGACCCAAATGAAGTGGGTCCCTTGGGCTCTTACACAGCCCACCATGGGGTGAGGGTTACAATCCCTGAAACCAGGCTGAACGGTCCACAACACACTATTTCTTATTTGTTGGTAGACACTGCTGAAAAAAATTTTAGCAAGAGAATATTTAAGATTTTGCATTATGAGAGTTTACCTTCTAGGCAATGATATGAAGAAGAAAGCAAGTTTTTTTGCTGCTCTCCAGATACACGGACCATTTGTGCAGAACTGGCGTGTCTTCTTCAGGCTACATGAAATGTTTTAGCACACATATTTTCTTCCATGCTTATACAATTACACATTTTAAAATTTATTTCCCCCCTCATCCATAGACTCAAATCTCTTTAAAAGCCAAACCTGTGTCTTAATCATGTTTAAAGCCCACTCACTCAGCACAAGGCTGGGAAGGTGGTCAGTAAAACGAAGGTGTCATTAAACGGGTCGGTGCTTAATGAGCAGATTCCTGTAGGTAAAGAGAAGACAAATAGAGTAATACAAAGGTATTGGCATATACTAATACAGAAAATGAACTGCTAGAAAGATCATTTTCACAGAAATTTAACTTGTTGCTTAACGTTTTGCAAATATTCCATGGAAAACATTCGCATACTTTTTCAAAGTCAAATCAGTGACGGAAAATAAATTTGGTTACTTATTAGAACTTTAAGCAAAATATGTTTAAAAGTCCATTTTATGCATTCATTGAACTCTAAGAGGAAAATCATTGCCTATATCTTGTAAAATTAGCTGTCAGCAATCATCAAAAGGAAAAGCACAAATTATCTCTGTTGTGGGTTGAATTGTATCCCCCTGGAAGATATGTTGAAGTCCTAACCCTGCCCTCACCTGATGCGGACACCGGCTAGCAGTGTTCACATCATTATGGATGAAATAAAACATACACATGGACTACCGAGTCCAGGGGAGGAAAAAGGAAAAAGGACGACAGCATGGCTTTTCTCTCAAGGGGAGTAAAAGCCTCGGCCTCTGCCATGACAGGCCTTTATTCTATATCTCTTCGCATTACAAGATGGTCCTCCTTCACTATTGCCCAGTTACAACAAAGGACCCAATGCCTTTAATCACATCACAGAAGAAGGATATTAGCAAATGAAAAGGCAAAAGTGGTTGAGTCTGTTACACTGGTCCCTGCAAGGTTTAGCGCAGATTTTAGGAAGTCACAGTAAGCATTTGCAGGGTGAGGGAGTTTTCAGCAAAAAGCAGCTTAGGTATATTGCAAATCCGATTACCCACGAGAGAACCTATCTGTGGGCGTGGGTCTTGTGCATCTCGGAGTGGGAGCTGGGCCCATGCCATGCAGAAGGGTCTGCCACATCTCCCCACTTTTGTTTTAATAGAACCGCTATGATCCCGCAAAGCTTGCTGTTTGTTGGTCTCCCACATGACCCTGGGAAAATAATTTGCAAATACATCAAAGTACATAGAGCATTATTATAATCAGTAAGCAACCAGTGGTTCCAAGGACCCACATTCTCACATTAAGCCCAATCAATCACTGTCAGGCAGTAGTGGTCAAACAGATAACATTCAAAGAACTCTGAGGGCCTATTTTGAGTCAGAGTCAAATAGCTAAAGGGCCATAAAATTCTGGGGAAACAAACTTATTTCAGGCTTAGACCCTTATCATTTAAATGGAGGGTACCAGCAAAGTAGGTTTCATAGGATTTTATGCTTGCTTTCTTAGGCCTCATTTCGCCGGGGAACCTGCCCTTTCCAGCACAGGGGCGCACCCACCTCTGGCATAGTTTCAGGCTTAAGTGGAACTTTCTTGGTCTTGCAGACGGAATGAGGTCTCAGGCTATGTCTGGATAGTTGGGAGGGCAAAGGTCCATCACCCTCTTTTTGCTGTGGCCCCCCCGAGTCCTTCCTTGAGGGTCATCCACGTGGTCATGCCTGTCTTAGGCAACCCCTCCCTTGAGGGAATCTTACCCGTCATTGGCTAACTGACCAAGCATTGGAGGCCAGATATGGATGAAGCAGAAGTGGTGCTCCTGCCAGGGAGATAAGCTCTGTCTCCTTAGTGGCTCAGGTCCTCTTGGCAGAACAGACCCAGATGGAGCGGGTCCTCTGGGCTCTTAGCCTAGCCATGGTGGGTTACAGCCTCCGAGACCAGGCTGAATGGTCCGAAACACTAACCCTGCTACCTGTGAATGTGACCTTATTTGGAAATAAGATCTTTGCAGATATAATTAAGGTGTAAGTTAAATGAGATCATACTGAAGTAGGTTGGACCCTTTATTTAATATTACTCTTGTCCTATAACAAGAGGAAAAGACACGCAGAGACAGGTGCATGCAGAAGGAAGACAATGTCAGACACACAGGGAGAATGCCATGTGATGACTGAGAAAGAGACAGGAACACTAAGGATTGCTGGCAACCAAAGAAGCTAAGAGAAAGGCATGGAACAGATTCTCCTTAGATCAGGGCCCTGCCAATACCTTGATTTCTGACTTCTGACCTCCAGAACTATGAAAAAATTAATTTCTCTTGTTTTAAGGCACCCAGTTTGTTATGACAACTACTGTAATATCCAATTAAAATAATATATCTTTACTCACCTGCCCAGTGTACTTAGTTCATTCTTCTTTGTCTTTTAAATCAGAACAAATAAATGAAAAGGTCCCAAACAATTGGGTGGATGAAGGAGAAAGCAAGAAATTTTATTGTGTTTTATGTATTTCTACATAGTTTTTTATTCAACAATAAAAATGTCTTGTCCTATAACTAAAAACAAACAAACATATAAAATCTGAGATATGGTGTATAGTTTTTCATTTCTAGCACTCTGCCATACTTATAGCTTATCTCAAAAAAAAATGAATCTCTTCTTATTGTTAAAGTGTTCCGGGAAGAATTTTCTTGTTCATTTCTCCTGTGGTCATAAGAACAATATAATAATTCATAATATAAATAAATAAATCCATGAGTCATTGTAGTCACTGGACTTCAATGCACATTTGAGTGAAAATTTTGATTTGTAGATTTTGATCTGTTCTGATACATGCTTTCAGGAGTGTTTGATTAGTATTTTTTTTTTAAGATTTTATTTATTTATTTTTTAGAGAGAGTGGAGAAAAAGCGGGAAAGAAACATCAACGTGCGGTTGTCTCTCATGTACTCCTTATTGGAGACCTGGTCTGCAATCCAGGCATGTACCCTGACTGGGAATTGAACCCACAACCCTTTGGTTCTTGGGCCAGCACTCAACCACTGAGCCACACCAGCCAGAGTGATTACTATTTAATACAATGCAGAAGTATTATTAAAGACCTTTCTTCTTAGTCATTTTAAAAATATAAAGGAGTGTGAGAAATATCTTTATGCTTTTCACTTAATATTCTGAGGTATTTTCCTTTTAAAATTTAAGATTCAGAATTAACAAGGCACCATATTCAAGACATTAAAATTCAAGACACCAAAGGCAAAAGTTTTACAAGGACTCAAGTTGTTGAACAAAGTGTTCCCTGAGAAAATCTTGCCAAGGTATATTTAATCTAACAAAATGAAACTTGTCATGTCCAGTAAATGATCTGATTACTCAAAGTCTGTTAATATACAAACCATTCAAAAGACTTTCATCATCAGTACACTTGGATAACACATGGCCCCAAAATTCTCTCTTCTCTGGCACTGAGCAGCTGAATATAAAAGTAAATTTCTTCTTGGTACCAGGCATAAAAAATTTGAAAACAAAAAGGGAAATGTCTCTATCAAAGTGTTTAGAGTAGGACATCCAAGATGGCAGAAGAGTAAGTGGAAGCTACACTAACCTCCTTCCAGAACCAATCTGGAATTACAATTAATTGTAGAAAAATCATCTTTAGTGACCAACTGAACACTAGCTGGAGAGAGGTCTTATAACCATGAGAGCACAGAAAAACCCACTTCACCACAACAAGACTGGTAGGGAGTGTGGAGGAGATACAAGAGGGCTGGCTGGGCTCCGGTAGGTGGAGGCTGAAGTTTTGGAGGGATATTTCAGTGGCCAGGGGGTTTCACCTGAGAAGTGTGGGGGGTCTAATCCCAAGCTGGGCTCTCCAGACTAGAGCACCAGAGCTGGAAAGGAACCCAGATAACATCCAGCTGTGAACGCAGCAGGGTTTCTATCTGCCACGGAGAGAAAGCTGGACACTCACAGAGCCTCTTAAATTGCTAACACCAAAATTTCATTTGCAGCTACTTCCCTGGGCTCCGGCAGAGGGAGGGCAGAGTAGGCTAGAGACACTTGAGAAGAGGCTGGGTTGGTGGCTCTGGGGAGGGAACTGAAAGAACAGCTGCCAGGATCCCTGTGCTGAAGCATTCCGTACTGCAGAAGCCATCTTTCTCAGGCGGAGCACTCCTCTCTGAATGGCATCAGCCTGAGGGGAAGCAATAGTCTGCCAGCAGAAATTACTTTGCTCCACCCTGTGGAGCTTAAGCCAGGCTGCTGATTACAGCTTGAGGCTATATCATGGATTATCTTAACAACTTCAGCATATCTCTGGGAGCTGTATAAGACTTCAGCTGACCCTCACCCAGGTGGGTGCTGATAATAGTTGGTCTTGGTGCACAGCCTGGCTCCTTCTGCACACAAACAGGCCTAGCAATGGATCCACACACTACAGATCACTGATAGCCTCAAACAGGTTGACCAGGGCCAGTCATAAGCAGCACCTGACAAAGGCCTACACCAAAGTCTTTGCAGATCTACCAAATACATAAAAACAAATTAAAGAAGCAGCCAAAATTAGAAAACAAATAAACAAATCCAAATGAAACAAGAGAATTCTCCAGAAGAAGAGCTAGATAAAATGGAGGCAAGCAATTTTTCAGATAGTTTAGAGTAATGATTATAAGGATACTCAACAGAATAGAAAAATGACATAAAACTATAAAAAAGGACCAGTCAGAAATAAAGAATGCAATATCTGAAATTATTAATACATTGGAAGGAATAAACAGAAAGTTAGATGAGTCAAACTTTCAGTGAATCAAATCAGTGATTTAGAAAACAAGGCAGAAAAAAAATTGAGGCAAAGAAGCACAAAGAAAAAAGAATTTTTAGAGAATGAGGAGAGCTCAAGAAACACTTTGGACAACATGAAGCATAACAACATCCACAGCATGGGAATACCAGAAGGAGAGGAGAGCAAGCAAGGGATCAAGAAACTATTTGAAGAAATAATGACTAAAAACTTCCCTAATCTGGTAAAGGGAGAAGACAAACAAGCCTAGGAAGCTCAGAGAGTCCCAAACATTTGGACCCAAAAAGGCCTACACTAAGGCACATCATAATTAAAATGGCAAGACTTAAAGACAAAGAGAGAATCCTAAAAGCCGCAAGAGAGAAGCAAGTAGTTACATACAATGGAACACCAATTAGACTATCATCTGATTACTCATTAGACTCATTTCAGGTCAGAAGGGAGTGGTGTGAAATCTTCAAGATGATGAAAACAAAGACCTACAACCAAGGCTACTCTACTCAGCAAAGATATCATTTAAAATTGAGGAAGAAATAAGGAGCTTCCCAGACAAGAGAAATGTAAAGGAGTTTGTTAACACCAAGCCAGTATTGCAACAAATGTTAAAGGTCTTGCTTTAAAATGAAGAAGAAAGAAAGAGAAAGGAAGGAAGGAAGGAAGGAAGGAAGGAAGGAAGGAAGGAAGGAAGGAAGGAGTAAAGAAGAAAAAGAAGAAACAGTCTAACAATAAAATGGCACTAAATACATGTGTATCAATAATCACCTTACATGTAAATGGCTTAAATGCTCCAACCAAAAGACATAGGATAGCAAAATGGATAAGAAAAAAATCCATATATACTGCCTCCAAGATGCACATTTCAGATCAAAAGATACACGCAGACTAAAAGTAAAGGAATGGAAAAAGATTTTTTTCATACAAATAGAAAGGAAAAAAAAAGGCTAGAGTAGCTGTACTTATATCCAACAAAATAGACTTTCAAACCAAGGTTATATATAATGAGAGACAAAGAAGGACACCACATAATGATAAATGGAACAATCCAACAAGATAATATAACCCTAGTAAACATTTACACACCTGATATAGGAGCACCTAAATATGTGAAGCAAATCTTGATGGACATGAAGGGAAAGATCAACAGAAATACAGTATAGTTGGGGATTTTAACATGCCATCAACTTCAATGGATAGATATTTCATGCAGAAAATTAAACAGGGAGACAACAGCCTTAAATGAAACATGAGATCAAATGTATTTATTGACATCCTCAGAGCATTTCATCCCAAAACAGCAGAATATACATATTTTTCAAGTGCACATAAAAGGTTTTCTAGGATAGACCACATGGTAGGACACAAAACAAGTCTCAGTAAATTTAAAATGACTGAAATTATATCAAGCATCTTCTCTGAATACAATGTGATGAAACTAGAAATCAATCACAAGAAGAACACTGAAAAACACACAAAAGCATGGAAGCTAAATATTTTATTTAACAATGAATGGGTCAAAACACCAAGGAAAAAATCAAAAGATACCTTGAAACAAATGAAAAGGAGGACACAACAATCCAAAATTTCTGACACATTGGTAAAGAAATCCTAAAAGGGAAATTCACAGCATTGCAGGCTTATCTCAAATAACAACAAATAGCTGAAATAAACAATCTAACTTTACACTTAATGGAACTTGAAAAAGAACAACAAACAAAGCCCAAAGTGAGTAGAAGGAAGGAAATAATAAAGATCAGAGCAGAGATAAATGAAATAGAGTCTTAAAAAATGATACAAAAGATCCACAAATCAAAAGCTGCTTCTCTGAAAAGATAAACAAGATTGACAAACCTTTAACCAGACACATCAAGAAAAAAAGAGAGAGGACCCAAATAAATAAAATCAGAAATGAAAAAGGCAAAATAACAACTGACACCAAAGAAATACAAAAGATTTTAAGAAAATATTATGAACAACTATATGCCAATAAATGGACAACCTGAACAAAATGGATAAATTACTAAAAACATATAATCTTCCAAAACTGAATCAGGATGAATCAGAGAATCTGAACAGACAGCTTACACCTAATGAAATTGAAGCAATACAACAATGAAAAAGAAGGACAAAGAAAGAAGATTCACACTTCCTTATTTTAAAACTTTCTATAAAACTATAGGTAGTCATGACAATATGGCACTGGCAAGGGTGGATGTACAGATCAATAGAAAAGAATTGAGGGCTCATAAGTAAAACCATGTATCTATAGTCAACTAATTTTCAACAAGGAGCCAAGAATGTCCAATAAGGAAAGAATAGTCTTTTCAACAAATGGGTCTAGGACAGCTGAATATCTACATACAAAAGAAGGAAGTTGGGCCCCTAACTTAAGCGATACATAAAAATTAACTTCCAATACATCCTAGAGTTAAATATAAGAGCTAACATGATAAAACTCTTAGGAAGAAATGTAAGTGTAAATCTTTATGACTTTAGGCAATAATTTCTTAAATATAACACAAAACACAAACAGCCAAAGAAAAAAATGATAAATGTTACTTTATCAAAATTAAAAACGCTTGTGCATCAAAGAACAATGTCAATAGAGAAAAACAAACCATATAATGAGAGAATATTTACAAACCATTTATCTAATATGCATCTAGGACCCAGAATATATAAAAAGCTCTTACAACTCAACAATAAGAAGACAACTAAATTAAAATATAGTGAAGGAATTGAACAGAAATCTCTCTAAAGAATATATACAAATGGCCAATAAGCTCATAAAATGTGCTAAACATAATTACTAAAAGAGATGCAAAATCAAAACCACTTCATTTCTACTAGATTTGGTGTAATGAAACAAACAAAATAACAGAGAATAGCAAGTGTTGGCAAAAATGTGGAAAAAATAGAAACCTCATAACATTGCAGATGGCAATGTAAAAATCTGCAGCTGCTGTGGAAAACAGTTTAGCAGTTCCTCAAAATTTTAAAGAGTTTCCTTATGACCTAGCAATTCCACTTCTATTTATATACCCAAGAGAATTAAAAATGCATATTCACACAAAAAATTTTACTCAACTCTTCATAGCAGAGTTATTTATTATAGCCAAAGAGTGAAACAAACCCAATGTTTTATCAATTGATGAATAAACAAAATATGGTACAGTCATACAATGAAATAATTGTCATTCATATGAAGTACTGATACATGCCACAACATAGATGAACCTTGAAAATATAATGCTAAATGAAAGAAATCAGACACAAAAGGCCACATGTGGTATTATGCTATTTATTTATATGCAATATCCAGAGAGACAAATCCATAGAGACAGAAAATAGATTACTGGTTGTCAGGGGCTGACAGAGGAAGGAACTGGGAGCAAGCACAACATTCGTTCTGGAGGCAATGATCTGTTCAATAATTAGATAGTGATGATGGTTGTATCACACCATGAATATACTAAAAATAACCTAATTGTACACTTTAACATGGTGACTTTTATGTTATGTCAATTATATTTTAATTAAAAATTGCTAAAAATGTGCCAGCTATGGAAAAAGTTGTATCTTTTTTCCAGATTCAATGTTTTAAATAAGGGAAAAAATTCATTTCCTGCAGGCCTTATTCTATCACCATCAGGTTTTTCTTTCACTGTTCTATTTCACACTTTGAAAGAACCAGGAACTTTAAAACAAAACTACTCTCTTTTTTTCCCTTGGAAAGCAAATATGCAGCCTTGAGGGTAATGAAGCAATCACTGAGAGAACCTACCCTTTTAGGGAATCTGTGCCCAACTCTGAACTCTGTTTTGAAGCCTAAGGGTGGGGCTTGTTTGCAAATAGCAGCCATATAAAGCCTGGTAAATTTGGGAGATATCAAAGATCTGGCTGAAGGCAGGTGTGATAGTCTTTGAGTTATGCCCCTCACTATGGGGAAAGACAGACTTCCTCACTCAAGTTTCATGCTACTTCTCCTTGTCCTGTTTTCTACCAATGCCTCAAACTCTGCAGAACCGTAAGTCTCACTCAAAGTCCTTTCCTCAATGGTCTGTTCTTTATTTTAATCTCTCATTTATATCTTTGCTTTCTCTCTCCTATTAAATGCTATTTTTTCCTTCCTTAAGATACCTTCTAATCATAAGAAATTAATTGTAAATGGTTAATACATTTTTCCTTTTATTTATTCCCTACTCTTAAAATAATAGTCATCAACACAGAAAGTCAACGCTAAGAAGCATGTTTTCATTACAAACTGAAACCTCAGACTCCACATTCACAGACCCATTTTTTTTTTTTGATAGAAAGCATTGACTATAAAAATATTTAAAGTGTATAGTGGGGTACAATTTAACTCACATTGTAGATCACATGCATAGAGAAAATACTGCTCCTTCATTTTTCAATAATTTATTGTATCTTCATCAAGAGCCTTCAGTAAATAGTCAATGCAGGGGAAAAGAAATTTTAACCTTACTTAGTTATAAAGTTGGTGAAATCCAAAAACTAAGACTTCTCTTCCACTTCTCTCCAGTTCCTCTCCAAGGAGTGTGATCTTCATTAATTACTGGTGAAGAGGGGTCAGGGTCCTTTGTCGCAGAGTTCTCTGTCTTCTTAGCCAGTGTCGATCTGGCTTCTCCTTGTCTGCTAACATTTATCATTTGAATCTTTAACCATCTAGTTTGTCTCAGTTTGGTCCCTTCGCCAAGGAGTCCCAGAAGTTCTCTCTAGCTGACTGTGACACACATTAGCTCTTTCTTATCACATAGAACTACCAACTCTCTACATCATTCTGCCTCCAATTCCATTGCAGTTGTTCCAACACAGCCTATACTGCAGGATCACCTTTGCTAGTCACCCATTTGAGACCTCTGACCTCAACCCAGCTGCCTGTGCAATTCTTGGATCCAACAGCAACATGTAGGCACTAAAATATCCTGGAAAGATTAAACTTCTACACCTCCCTTGCCTACCCACACTGTACTCCTAGATGACTCTGATGTAGTTACATCCCTGATTGATACAGGGTAGCCTCCAGAGTACCAAATGGGGAGAGGGGTAAAGAGACCTTCCACTCAGTGTGTTACCTTTATCCACTTATCACAGTTGGTCCTCTCCAGGTCAAAGTACAGGAAGCAGAAATCAGAACTCTAACCAACTGAAGTTCTTTCATTGCTCAGGCTTTGTCAATGCACAATTACTTAGTAGCCAGAAGGAGCACATTTCTCTTTCATAATTCTTCTACCTCACCTACAACTATGCATGGCTCCATCTTCCATTGATTCCACTCACAGAGCACTTGGGAATATGTAGGGGCTGTTCAGTTTCTGAGTACAGGCTGAATAGAAGCAAGTGGCATTTTGGGGAGTCAGAAAGTTAAGCAGTCTGTGTTTTCAGTCCAACACAACAGAGAACTATTCTGCCCATTGAAAACCATTACTTTACATCTTTCCCACCATTTAACAAAGAACAAGCCTCATGGCCTAGTTGTCAGTATGTGGAAAACCTCACCTTAACCCTCCCGCATTAGCCCTTGATGTGATAAATGAGAGAAGCTATTGCCTAGAGACCCAGTTCTCCCCTGCCTTCTGTCAGTAACTTCAGAGAGATAGAGGTTACAGAAAAGTATGATGAAAAAAGAAAATTAAAAGTGATCAGCTTAATATCTGCAAAATTTAATCACTCCTATGAAGGCAAATGGTTAAAATTCAAACATTCATGATTAAGTAATACATTAAAAGATTTGCTCAGTTCAAGTGAAATCTTAGGCAATTTACTCAACTTTGATCAGTCCCAATTCCAATATTTGTAGAATGAATACTAACCAAACTTTTGCAAAATAGTTGTTTGAAATATCAAACATATGTGAAATAAATTTTTTAATTATGATCTCAATTAGGCTAATAAAAATAAAAGTAGTATGTGGAATAAAATTATAATATACTAATGATTTCTTTCTTATTAACATCAAAGAAATAAAAGGGGAAAGGAGATGGGGAGGTTAAAAAGTATTATTTTATAGAGTCTGTAATTAATACTATATTGCATACTTAAAAATTGCTAAGAGGATAGATCTTACGTTGTGTTCTCATTACAAAAATAATAATAATAATTGAAGAGGGGGAGCTTTTGGAAATGATGGATATGTTTATAGCAAAGATTGTACTGATGATTTCACAGGTGTATACTTAACTACATACTCATCAAGTAGTACGCACTAAATATGTTCAACTTTTTGTGTGTCAATCATACCTCAGTAAAGTGATTTTAAAATATGTAGAGAAAATAAAGTCTTTGGAAATGAAGGGTTAAGGTTGCCGTAACTTTGGTCTAAAAGTCTCTTATGTAAGCAGAGTCCAGAGAATAATATTACAATTCAATTTGGGGAGGTGGAGAAGATATGGCAATAGGCCAATGTATGAGTCACTCAGATAAAAATTGGTAATCTTCTACTTTCTAAATATGGTCAGGAGTTACTAACAAATGAGGAGTTTAACTAGGAGTTTGAGGGAAATAGAAAAATTTGCAGAGAAATATCTTAAAGTAATCATCCTAGAAGTTTGACCCCAGTTTGTTCTTCCTGAGCTGGATGGAAAGAGCTCAGGACACAATTCGGAATAGGAGAAAGATGTATAAAAGTGGACACTGGAACTGCCTGCTCCCGTATGGTTGTTTTTTTCCACTGGCAATGCAGTAAGGCTTGTAGAAAGCTGTTGTTGTTGGGAAAATTAAAAAATGTATTATTTATCACATCTTAGAAAGAGCAGATGTTCACCTGATCAGAAATATTCAAATGCAAGAAAGGGATTAAGTGAGAGGTACTATCTGAATGACCTTGGGTAGTTTTATTCAACTGCTCTGAGTCTCTCTGCTTTAGAACAAAATGTTAGTATTTATGCAATAAGAAATCTGACATTTTAATGATTTAAGAGTGGCTCTAAAGATTCATGGCATACAACTTTGTCAAGGAACAATTTAAAACATATACAGGAAGACTGCTGGACCAGACTATGTGGAGACTGCACTTGACTTCCAGATTCAACAACTGAACTGTCTTTGTTATTCTCTACTCCTAGTCTCACACCTATTAACTTTGTAAAGTACTAAACTTGTGTTTCATGTTGGGGATAGAAAGGAAAGGACAATAAAATAATATAAAATAGTTCTCTTAATTGCAAAGATACTCTATAAATAAATGGCTTAAACCTACAGGCACTAAATTAGTAAAGTTTTGATGATTCACATTTTATGTATAATATACTGATTTAGTGAAGAGGCAGAGATGTTATCCCACTGTTATATATATTCAAATGTGGGAATTAATGAGGATCACATGTTTTAGCTCTCATGAACATGAGGATATATTGCATGTACCTTATAGGATTGTTGAGAGAATTAAATGGCTTAATACAGAGACTGGTTAACACAATTGTTGGCAAGCAGCAGATAACTTAGGAAACATAGATTCTCTTTCAGCCCATGGAGGTGCAGAGTATGGAGGGATTATATGGAGCTGAATACTTTAGGAAAGGTGTCACGGAAAATGGTTCCGGAAGAATGGATCAAACCGTGAAAGGGAAATATGAGCGTGTCATAGACAAAGGAAACTCATCAATGAAGTCAAGACAAAAAAGCAAAGCTCACACACAAAAAATTTCTCACACCTCTGAATAATTAAATACAGTTGAGAATTTAAGTCAGAAAGATTTTGCAAAATAATATATTACAAGAACTTGTTTTTAATAAAAATAATTTATCCATTGATAAATTCTTGACACAAGCATATATTTATAAACATAGAAACATTAATACTGAGATATTCAGATTGATTACTTCAAGAGAATGAGAATGAAGGAGAATGGGAATCAAGTGCTCTGTGGACTTGTGTGACATGTATGGGTACATAAAAAATATTGATAAAAATTAAAACTTGTTGATTAAAAAAACTATTGATTTTGGCAGTAGGCTATATCTGAAGAACCTAAAGAAATAGTATATATGTTCTTTTTTCTGCATTAAGGAAATTATTTTGCAATATACATATGCATTACTTTACATAATGATTATATGGTCACTGAACTTTTTCTATCGAATTTATATAAATTCAGTCATGGTGTTCATACACAGGTGATGTTTACTTGGATAGATTTTAATGTAAATTATTTTATAAAGTAAGGAATCATTTATTATATATATGTACTTTTACAAGTACATAAAAGAAAAGAATTCAGATATTAAGACTCTAAAACAAAGACTGCCTGTAAAATTGAAACATCTTTGATGTCAACTTCTGGTAGACTGTGTGCCTGAGAAACTATTGATGAGTAAAAGATATTCTTATGCTACTAAGTTGGAGGTCACAGTACAGGACTGATTGAAGCAATAAATATATATCGTTACAGAAAACACAATTATGGTTGAAAATGCTTGCTATCTTGTATTTTTCTCTGATTTGGCCTTTTTCCCTTCCCAGGCAGTATATGGTGTTAGTCCCCTCCCTGCTTTACACTGGGACCCCTGAGAAAGTCTGCCTCCTTCTAAGCTACTTGAATGAGACAGTGACTCTGAGTGCTTCCTTGGAGTCTCTCAGGGAGAACAGGAGCCTCTTCGCTGACTTGGTGACAGAGAAGGACTTATTCCGCTGTGTCTCCTTCACTGTGAGTACTAGCTGCCTGTCCCTGTTTGGTACATTATATTGAGTCATGGTGATGGACAGCTAGTATTCAGTCCCAACGAATGACTTTAGAATGTTAGTGAGAATTTCAGAAAGAGCCAAAGTGAATGAGCTTTTAGCTATTGAGGAATGAACTGTGAATTTTTTCACCAGAGTAGGGGAGAAATATTTTTGTACATGCTAAAGTTAAATTTCATTCCAAAAAAATATTAATAGTTGTATTAGCCACAGAAATTGTATAATTTAGAGGAGTTTTCTTGCTTTGTTATATAACCATCTCTGTTGGGCCAGAGTTGGGCAATGCCTAGAAAACAGCTTAAACAAATACCTCATTATAGGACAGCATGTAGCAGAATTTCTCTCTTGCAGAGGGACGTTAGGTGTCTTTGTCCTTGGAATGTATAAATGGTTCATGATTCTCCAGACAAATATAGAGTACCTCTGCGAGGTTGCCCAACTTAGGATACTTAGCTCCTATATTGTTCCAGACTTTTTCAGAGATGTTTCTCTCCATTTATTCAGAATATACATTGTCATTTAAAAGGAGTACGATTTAATAAGTAGAAATCCAAACGAGCTATATGAGGTTCCACCGATGGCTGCTCTTACTAACATAGTTCTCATATTAATATCTACACTCTTATATTTGGAGAAATAGTCATGCTTACCTAGCCCTTGGTGAAGCTGAAGAAGAGAGAAAAAGTAGTCCTGGTTGCAGGAGTCAGAGGGAGAAGACTGAGCTGTTTCTCAGTAGCATCCTTTGTTCTTTAGCTCCCAAGGATCTCATCCTCTTCAGAGGTGGTTTTCTTCACTGTCCAGATAAAGGGACCAACACAAGACTTCAGGAACAGAAAGAAAGTATTGGTAAAGAATGATCAAAGTCTGATCTTTGTCCAGACTGACAAACCCATCTATAAACCAGGACAGACAGGTATGTAGGGAAATTCCACCATTTGGGGCAACACTAAGCAAAGCCACCTCCTCGACAGGTTTTCCAGCCAAAGTCACCATTATCCTGATCTCTTGGCTCTCTGTGTTATTACCCAAATTACCTGCTTTATCACGTTTGAGACTCATCAGAGAATTTCTTTTCCAGTAAAATTTCGTATTGTCTCTGTGGATGAAAGTTTTCACCCCCTGAATGAACTGGTAAGTATCTCAATATTTATAGTTTGGGTGGGTGGTGGGTGGTGGGATGAGAGCACTCACCCAAGGCAGGATCGGAATATGCAGGAAAAGTGAGATGAAAGACATTCCTTTGGGAACCTAGATTCCAACTTTACTACAAATCTAGAGTCTTATATAAGGCATAATTGAAGGGTAAGAGGTGAGGAAGCTCTTTTCTCTTATAACAGTATTTAATCAGTCTGGAAATAGCTACAATTATTGCTCTCAAAATACTACATTAAGCAAAATGAAGATGCACAATAAAAAGTTATGTGCTATCCAGATCCATACTCTGAAGGAGTTTATGACTAATTAAAATACCAAAGAGGAATTTCACTTCTAAAAAATATACATCTATAATAAATATACTTTTATTATACAGTCAAACCTAGGTTCTCAAATGTCTTAGTTCCCAAACAATTCAGTTTTTGGCCATGCTGTTCATGGAAAAAATGTCTCAGTTATCTAACAAAATTGTTGGTCTTAATTCTCTACCTGACAACACTTTCATGCTGATACCTGTATGATCTGTCACATGTCTCTTGAGTAACCAAGATTTGGTTTTTAAACAAATCACTTCTTAAACAGTTTTCCAGAACAAATTAAGTTCAAGAACTGAGGTTCCACTGTATGATATATATTTATATATATGTAATGTACATTATATATGAAGTCTTCACTTATGTAAATTGTGTGTTCCTTCAACTAGCTTTCAAAATGAAGGCAAAGAAGCAAGACCACTTTAAAAGTTAGACATTAAACAATTTTAAAATTAGAAGAAATATTCTTGGTTTACTTTTAACCAAATAATTCTGGGAACTCTTTCCTATTAAGGCTAAATCATAATGACATATAACTCTATGAATATCCATTTCTAATTTACATAAGTAAACAGTTGGTTATATTCTTCACAAGGACGGTTTTTAGTACCTAAATAATATTATTGGTGAATAATATTAATAAATTGATAAATATTAACAAGTATTATTCAACAATAACATTTTTCAGGGAAATGATAGCACAATGATTTTTGAAGAAATACATCCATGCTTTCTCAGAACTATTTATTGATTTCCTTGAACAATTCCACTTACTTTATGTTTCAGGTTAAATTCTGATGTATCTTATTACAAATATTATTTTTCCTTAGTAAGCTGTTTGATCATGTCTGAAATTGTAGTCTTTAGTGAGGTTCTAATTATATCTCTTCTTTCATTTTTTCACATAGATTCCACTGGTGTACCTTGAGGTAAGCAAAAGAAAGGGTATCTTATGAGGAAGTCAGTGCATTTAAGAATAAGGAAGTTCTGCTAATATTTTAGATGGACAAACTACTGTTAAAACAACTTTCAGATCTGTATTTTCCTACTCTCAGATATCAGGTTTATTGTGGTTCACCTTCCTTCTGTGTGTCTTCCCTGAAGGCGATGTCAGTTACCAATCCAAAAGTCATGTATTTTGTCAAGGGCTGTCATGACTAAATATTATCCCCATGTTCTTTTCTTATCTCTAGAACCCCAAAAGGAGTCGAATTGGACAATGGCAGAGTCTCAAATTAGAGAGTGGTCTCAAACAATTAGCCTTTCCCCTCTCATCAGAGCCAGTTCAGGGCTCCTACAAGGTGGTGGTACAGAAGGAATCAGGCGGACGTGTAGAGCACATCTTCACCGTGGAGGAATTTGGTATGGATTATGAAAGATAAAAGGGTCATAACTTTTTGTTTCATAGTATGAACTCACTTAGATCCTTTGACTTTTCCACAAGTATGTTTAACTTGGAGTAGAGTCAACTGTATCTTATTCTAAGGCCATCATCATTCTGTGAACACAGAAGTTTGCAAAAGCTTGATGATTTTCAGTAGCAAGTTACACATTGCTAAATATTAAAATACTTATTTCAGTGGAACCATTATCATTTGTTAACATTATTGAGATCTGTGGTGGCCACAAAGTCAATTTTTGCATAAATTGTTAAATTTAATCATCTTCAAGTTGATACTGCACATTGAAAAATGAATGTAACTTTCTACGGTATTTTTGTGGGAAAAAATGTAGACATAAAAATATTTGTATTTCCATTGAATGTTTACCAGCCTCCCTATTTTTGTTATCTCTGTCAACAGTGGTTCCCAAGTTTGAGGTCAAAGTTCAAGTCCCAAAGATAATCAGTATTGTGGATAAAAAAGTGAACATATCAGTATGTGGAATGTGAGTTAAACTGTTTTTGTCCGAAATTCATATTTTGCCTCAATTTTGAGTGATTATTTACCCATATATACAATTATAAATTACTTTTTTCCTCAGCACTTTTTAAAACTTATTTCAATGACTTCTCTTTATTTTTAGCATTCAATTTTTCAAATGTGCAAGAGTGGAAACACTCATAATCATGACTTAACAAATAACATCTTTCCTTATTTGCTGTATCTTTTTTTTTCTTTAACAATTCAGGATAAATTACAAAAAAATCATGACATTTTGACACAGCCGCAACATACGGACTTCTAAAAATTAGTGACATTTTATTTATTTATTTTTATTTTTAAAATGTTTTTTCTCTTTTTTATTGTTGTACAGTTACAGTTGTTCCCATTTCCCCCAATTAATCTCCCCTGCCCTACCCACTCTCACCTCCCACATTCAATCCCCCCCTTGTTGTCTTTGTCCATGGGTCCTTTACACATGTTCCTTAACTTGACCCTTCCCCTTCTTTCCCCTGTTATACCCCTTCCCTCTGGTCACTGTCAGTTTGTTCTTTATCTCTGGTTCTATTTTGCTTGCTTGTTTCCTTTGTTGATTAGGTTCCACTTCCAGGTGAGATCATACGGTATTTGTCTTTCACTGCCTGGCTTGTTTCACTCAGCATAACACTCTCCAGTTCCATCCATGCTGTCACAATAGTGACATTATATAATCATGATGCCATTATCACACTTAATAAACTTAAAGGTAATTATTCAATACTAACTTTGAATTTATACTCAAGTACCCTTGATTTTCATAAAAATGTCTCTGATTTTCCTAAAAATGTCTTTACACATTGCTTTTGATTATTATGACTCATATATACCTTTTCTTTCCAAGTCTCTACAATGGAAGCAAATGAGCAAAATAGAACCAGAGGCATGGGAATAACAAACTGACAGTGACCAGAGGGGAGGAGGGAGGAAAATAACAAGGGAAAGAAAGGGAAGGGTCAAGTCAAGGAACATGAATAGAGGACTCGTGGACATGGACAATGGAGAGGGATTGACTGTGGGAGTGGGGGGTCTGGGGCAGGGGAGAAAAACTGGGGAAAAGGCAGGACAACTGTAACTGAACTACAATAGAAAAACTTTATTGTATTCTTCCCATTACCATTTAGTTCTGCTATCACCACACCATTGTCCATATCCATGAGTCTTTTCCCCTTTTTGCTCAATGCCTCCACTCCTTAACCTACCCCTGAATTTAGTGGAAATCTTCAATTGCATACAAAAGTTGACAGAACAGTAAAACGTAACTGTATTGTGCCCATCACCTATTTTAAAAATTATAAAATTTGCCAATTTTGTTCCATTGATTCTTCCCCTAAAGTTTTGTCCTAATATTTTTAAACATGCCTTAGGATATCTATAAATACCTCAAAGCTTTAAAAATCTAGAGCCTCCTTTTCCCCCATAGTATTAGCTTATGGGAAACAATGGGCCCATTGGCCTGTAAATGTGCCACTTGCTCCATTTGCCTGATTGCTCCTTCATGGTACATTGATTTGATTAGTTTCGCTCTCATTCTAGCCAGTTTGAAAAGAAAAGTTTGGCTGTTTTGCATCCATCCTTTGGGTGCAGTAAAAGAACAAATTTTTAAGCACTAAAATAATCTCTATTTTTAATTTTTTGAGGAATTTCCATACTGGTTTTCATATCAGTATGAAATCAGAACTGGTTGTTCTGATTATATTGTTTACTTGAAGTGATATTGGAAGCATTTGCAAATAGGAAAGAAAACTAATGATCTCCCCAAAGATTTATCAATTATTCCAGTTGTATTAAAAATAGAGAGAAATAACTAATATAATTATAGAGTGCACAGAAACAAAAAATTATATGCCCCATGATTGGTTTTTCAGGACTCTCTCTCTATCTCTCTGTTTGTGTATTGTGATTGTTTATTACTTATTTCATTTATCACATAATTTTTATTTGATAGAAAGAGCAAGTTTTGATTTATAATGACAAAATAAAAAGAATAAGAAAAATAAATAGGCTAAAAGGAAAAAATAAAAATATCTCAAACAACTTGGTTGTACATTGAAGTAAAGTTTCAAATGTCTTAATGGGTAATATATTGATAGAGGCATTTTCTAGACATGTTTTTACTTGATATGAGTCTAAAATAAATAAAGTTATACAGGCAACTGTAGAGGATAATTGTGCTGTGTTGGGTTGGTAGTGAAAATATACATACCTTTCCTCAGTTCCTGATTTATTTCTTATGTGACAGATATACCTATGGGAAACCTGTCCCAGGACTTGCAACTGTGCGCATGTGCCGAAATTTATTTCAATCTTTTCACTGTAAAAAAGATTTCTGTGAAGAATTCAGTCAACAGGTTAGTATACAGTGTTCTCTCTAGAGACTGTCATTTTGGCAACCAGTGAGCTACCCCATTTTACTGAAGGGTGTCAGAGTAAGCTGATCCCCCAATATTCTCCACCAGAAATAAAATATTTACTCTTAGTCAACAAATTCTCATTTTGATGACTGATCATAGAGATTACAAATCAAATATGAACATTAAATTCCTAAAGGTCAATTCACCTGTTTAACTCAAAGTTGTCACGGCACCAGAAAGAAAATAGTGGATTATTGGCCTGAATCATTATGACATTTACCAATTCTTACATTCTTCTCAGCTCAACAGCAATGGCTGCATCACCCAAGAAGTAAACACAGGCTTGTTCCATATTAAATCTGCGGGTTATGAAATGGCACTTAATGTGGAAGCCAAGATCAGAGAAGAGGGAACAGGTTTGAATACCAAATTAACATGGGAGATAAAGCAATAGACATTGATTTATTTCCCATAATAAAATAGGGGTATTTTAGGACTAAAGTAACTTCATGAGTACTTACTCTTTTTTACATATTTTTCAGAACTAGAGTTCGCTGGACATGGGACCATTAAAATCACAAACACTGTAACCAGACTCAAGTTTGTGAAAGCGGATTCACACTTTAGAAGAGGAATACCCTTCTTTGGACAGGTAGAGTGTATTGCAATTTTACAGGTAAATGAAGTGCCTAGTTGTACCTAGGTCGAGGACACACTGATGTAGTCCATAGTGTTATCAATTAATTAATATGAGCAAAATCACTGAACCAAACAAAAGAATCTACAAAAGTAGATATTTCCTTCATAATATCACTGATAAAATGCATAAACACACAATACATTGTTATGAGAATCAGAGGAACTGTTTCTTTGTTGAACATGTAACTAATCAAGATGATTAATATCATGTGAGTTACTTATGTCAAGCCCTTTGTCCCACCCATTCATAATAAATAAATGTATTTCTGCCATTATTCAGCCAGTATCAGAATTTTAATAGACTTTCTCACAAATGACTCTCAAGTTATGGCTGTCGGTATCTCTTTTTATATCTCTTATTCTGTTTAAAATAAATGAATAAGTGGTTTTCATTTTAAACATTGGAATTATAATAGTGTGCAGTTTATGGTTATTCTTCTTGTATTATTTTCACATTCAGAGTATACTTTAAGAATAACAAAATAGAAAGGGCTGGGAGTAGGCTGGGATGAGAGTAAAAGACAGAAAATTGTACATGAACAACAATTAAAATAAAATTTAAAAAAATAAAATAAACAGTAATGGGAGAAAGTGGGGGCAACTATAACTGAACATCAATAAAAAATAATAAAATAAACAAATAATAATCTTACTCATATTAACTATTAATTTTACCAGTTTTATAGTTACTTAATTTTTCTCAAAAGAAACATTTTATGTGGATTTGTTTCAGAAAATAAAAATAGAGTGAGAATCCAAATTATAAAAAGGGGATGGAAAGACATGAGGATTCAAATGGAAGGAAACAGCTTTGCAGTCAATATGGAAAAGCTGATTCTTGGTCTTTGGTTTTTGTGCTCAATTAGGGTAGCAGAGAATTCTGTTCCCATGAGTTCTACCCTCTCTCAGTATTATCCACATAACTTAGCAAGTACCTTTCTTCTTTAGGTGCTTCTGGTGAATGGAAATGATGAGCCCATCTCCAATAAACTCATCTCCATCTCCTCAAGTGCAACCAATTATTTTTTCAATGCAACTACCAATGAACAGGGTCTTGCACAGTTTTCAATCGATACTACCAACATATTGAGTAGCCAACTTTTTATTACAGTAAGTATAAAAGGAAAAAAAACTTGAGGACAAAGAAAAACCTTAGTAACAGTCATGCATTCAAAAGTGAAGAAGTACACAGATTAAGAAGCTGTTCAACTTGGGATAAACTTGAAGAAAATTTAATTGAAAATAATAAAGATATCAGAAAAGATATTGTAGAAGTGCCTGATAATTTGATTAGAATTATTTTTTTAATTTTTTGTATTATCCAAAAAATTATTAGATTTTTTTCCTAAACAATGTCAGTTCTTCAATGGGTAATTCATATAATTTATTCTATGTTGTTTTTCCATGTCCACTTATTTTTAAAATGATTAGAATCCCCCTACATGTGCACACTTATAGATTGCCTAATGAGTATGAGAAAAAGATTTCTATAGCTAAAAAGCTTTCATGCTTTCAATTTCAAGCCAAAAAATGGTAAAAATGACTTATTGATTGGAGCTTATATAAATGGCATGTAAATTGCTTGCATTTCCTAAGGTTCATATGTTAATTCAATTTGAAAATATGTAATGATGTTTGTTTTCTGTGTAATAGACACCTGTTCTTCCCTATGATTAAAGAGGTCAATAAACAGTGCCCCTTTACTTGAAAATTTTCTATGAAGTTAACAGAACTGTAAATTATTAGTCTAATTTATTTAAGTGCAATAATTTTAAAAATAGGAACTTTATTATGAAAACAAATAGGGTCCACAAACTACACCTAATAAATTCAGGAAAAGTATAAGGGCACCCAGAAAAAATATGAGGAGCAACCACTACAGAGGAAATAAATAGAAATATCTGCTAAGCAATATCTTCAAGATGTATAGGTCCATAAACTACATAGGCCTTAAAAATAAGGATTCAGCCCTGGTTGGTGTGGTTCAGTAGATTGAGCGCAGGCCTGTGAACCAAAGGATCATGGTTCGATTCCCAGTCAGGGCACATGCCTGGGTTGCAGGCCAGTTCCCAGTAGGGAATGCTTGAGAAGCAACCATACATTGATATTTATCTCCCATTCTCCTTCCGTTCTAAAGATAAATAAATCAAATCTTAAAAAAAAAAATAAGGATTCACAACAGTGATGAGTCATAGATGCTAATCTGCCAAGGATTATTTTATAAACAATTTTGAGACCCATAATGCAATAATATATTTGGTTTGTATATAATGTGACTTTAATTAAACCAGTTTAAAAGGAACTCCCATTATCTGAAGATTTTATCCTTCTAATTGGATCATTATTTTTCCTCCAGCTCTGAGCTGCAGGAGAGTCAAATGAGTGATGAGCTGGAAGAATCAGGGCAAAGGAGATACATTTGTAGATAATTTATTTTAATCTGTGCAAATTTAGAGGTTGAAAATATGTTTAGCTGGTGGTCAACAGGACCTAGGAAGGTGCAGAGTGTATTTTAGAGTAGAAGACACAAAATCTTGACTATTCCTTTCGGTGGGAGGCTAACATGAAGAACTTCAAGACAATATTAATTCTCCATTCTTCTGTTTTTAATCAGGCCTACCATGAGAAACCCAACATGTGTATTAGCTATGCATGGCTACAAGAAGAGCACCAATCAGCTTTTCACATTGCACGTCAAGTTTATTCCTTAAGTGGGAGCTATGTTCAGGTGGAGCCTGTGGATAGTATCCTGCCCTGTGGCCAAACACAGACTATCAAGGCACACTACATACTCAGGGGGTCAGCCATTGTGGAACTGAAGGAGCTCACTTTCTATTACCTGGTAAGATTAAAGCCATGGAGAATATTTGGAGTTTATCAGTAGACAAAAGTGGTGAATGGGGCCAGTAATGTAAAAATTATTTGTGCACTGCCATCTTGCTTTCTCATCCATGTTTCCCTTGATTCTTTGATTTTCACAGGGTTGATTCTCTCCAGTAGAGACTCAACAATCAAAAATAGATTGCATGGGGAATAAAGCTGAAAACTGTCAGGCTCAAGAAAAAGTTTTGTTGGGTTTGTTTGGGTTTTTTGGTTTGTTTTTGTTTTTGTTTTTTTGATGATTTTTCATTTCAGATCATGGCTAAGGGACACATCATCAGATCAGGAACACACGTACTGCCTGCAGAGCCAGAAGATGGTGAGTACCTCCCATTTCCTTCCCAACACACCCACCCTTACATCTCAGTGAAAGTTCACAAACGAGGATATCATTTCCATTGTCTCTTTATACTGAGGACACAAAAGAAAATGTGTGTGTGTGTGTGTGTGTGTGTATGTATATATCAGTGGAATAATTTTGAGTTATTTGGATTTAAGTTGGTTTAGGTATCAATTATGTATAAAATCAGATAAAGAAAATCATGAGTATAGAAAACTTTAACTTATTCTACAATTGAACTTGTGAAGGGAGACATTAGCCTACTAATTTTACCAATTAACTAGAATGACATTAAAGAGATTAAGCCATTGAATGCATAAGCATAGTTCCAAATTGGACAAGACCTACTAACAGCATCCTGACCTGTGACCATATTGTCTCATTCTCTCCATGCCCCATAAAAGGCAGTTTTTCCTTATCCTTCCCTGTGAAGTCAGACATTGCTCCCATCGCCCGATTGTTCATCTTTACTATTTTACCAAATGGAGAAGTTATTGGAGATTCAGAGCGTTTTGAAGTTGAAAACTGTCTAACCAACAAGGTGAGTGTCTTTAACATAAAATAAATAAACAGTACTATAGGAGCCACCTATTTTACCTCAGAGGAAAAAAAAAATGAGTGCAGAAAAGTAAAATCAGTTGTCCAAAGGTTCTCAGCAAATTAATGGCACAACCAAATCTCTGGTCAGCTAACACAATAATTTTTCAATTACACAAAATTCCTTCCACATGAAACATAATTTAATTTTGTGTCCATGGTGCTCTGCTCCATTGATTCAATTGTGTGAGGTATATAAGATGCTGTGACTCAAAAGTCTCAAAAACCTAAAGAATACAAATACTTTATCATGAATTAGAGGTAAAAATGGACCTCTAAAATTCAAATAAGTTATCTGTCCCTAACAATCATCCATTGTCTCCTTAAGACAACACAGCTTTTCAACAGCAAAGGAAAGATGAAGAAAGAGGTTGCTTCCTGACTGACTCCCGAACATAGTCATTTAAAGCTGAATGTTAGGATGACTCAAAAAATGTGGGTTTCTGCAGGATCACACAAATAGAATACTGTACAACTTTCACTTCCTGTCTCACAGGTGGATTTGAGCTTCAGCCCAGCCCAAAGCCTTCCTGCCTCACACGCCCACCTGCGTGTCACAGCGTCTCCTCAGTCCCTCTGTGCCCTCCGCGCAGTGGACCAGAGCGTGCTGCTCATGAAGCCTGAGGCAGAACTCTCCCCATCCTCGGTGAGTTCCCTCCGCTTCGGGGGTTAGAAAGGGCCACATGAGGGGTTCAGAGTAAGGAGAAGGCCCTGTTGAGAGTAAAATACAATATAATAAAAATATTTACCATTTGTCTAGTTTTTTATGATTTCTCAAGCCCTCTCACACATTTTCTCATTTCATCTTTCCAACATCCCAGAACAAGTAATATCCTCATTTTATGATGTAAAAAACTAAGGTTTGTAACAGTTGAGAGACTTGTGCAAGCTTACCCAGAAGTAAGTAACATAGCTGAGATGTCATTCTGAAATTGCCTGCAAACTTTAATCTCTTCCATGACATAACTTCTGTTTCTATAAGGAATCAAATCTAAACCCCAATTACGCGTGCTGTATAATAATCTTAATGAAAGTTAAATTTTGTTAAGATCCGCCACTTACATAGGTCAGAAAATGAATTAATAGGTTGCTAAAATAAAATCATTTTTGATCAATGGAGCAATGAAGACTTTTTACAAAATTAATGATATGAGCATAAGTCATGAAACTTTCCATGGATCTAACAATGTATGTTTCTAAAGTACTTGGGATCTGTAAAAGTGGTAATAAGTGATTCACAAGTTACTTTCAATTAAAAAAAATGACCTATCACAACTTTGTCAGAAATGACGATTCAAGGACTAAAATTGTAAGTCTCTGTTTCTTTCTAGAATTATATAATTCATAGTGGTGGTATCTGGAGTGTCATGCTAATTCACTGTTGTTATCACCATCATCACTACCACTGTAAGCTCACTATGTACTAGGTCCACTGGAGGAGCTAAGAAAATAGCAGTAAACATATCACATCCTTGTCCTTGTAGAGCAGTGACTTTAGAGAGACTATAATAAAAATGAGATATAAGGTTATATATGGCTCAGAAAAATGAAAGGTGAAATATTGGTTAATAATTAGCACTAGGAGAAAATATTTGTAACTATTTTTATTGTTGACACTATTACAAATGTCCCCATCCCCGCTTTTGTCACCTCCACCCAGCCCGCACTCCCCTTTCCTTCTGGCCAGCACCACACTGTTGTTTATGTCTGTGTATCATGCATATATGTTCATTGGCTGCTCCCTTCTCAAACATGGGGTTTTTGAAGAGAAACCTATCAGCAAAACAGGAAAATTCAGAGACTCCTTTTCTAACCTATTTAGAACTAGGTTACTCATATTTTGAAATTTTTCAATATAATTCAAGTAAAATGGTATGTTATTAGGAGTGCATCATTGTCAAAAGGTTATCACTGGAAAATTTTATAGCTTTAATTGCCTCATGCATCAATATTTAAAAGCAACAATTAACTTTCTTGTTTGGGAGGTATTGTTACTTATCAATGTTGAAAGATAAATCAGTAATATTGCAGTTTCTTTTAGGTTTGTTATAGTTTCTGCTTCTCAAACTTCAGTTGTATGTATTAAATTTTAGCCCTGGCTGGTGTGGCTCAGTAGACTGAGCATGAGCCTGCTAACCAAAATGTTGATTGTTCAGTGCCTGGTCAGGGCACATGCCTGGGTTGCAAGCCATGTCCTCAGTTGGGGGCATGTGAGAGGTGACTGGTCGATGTTTCTCTCTCACATCGATGTTTCTCTCACTCTCTGTCTTTTTCCCTTCCCCTCTCTCTAAAAATAAATAAATAAAATCTTTTTTTAAAAAAGGACCCTTGTGTTCACTTAAAAAAATTTTAACTGTAAGATTGCTATATCAAGGATCACAATCCTGTTTGTAATAATCAAAATTAATATTCTTCAGAATGGAAGGTTTATACCAAAATTCTCCTCAACCTTAAATAGTATTTTATTAATAGGTCAAAATATCTCCTCATAGCATAATAATTACTACACAGAAAACAATGACCATATTCCTCTATTTGAATTAGAAGATGGCATCAGGAAGTTAGCCTGAAACAAGGGGATTTTCTCTCTGGGTGATTTCTTTGGAGACATACCTTGTTTTTTACATTCCCTATTTATGGTAGTCTATTCTAAGCTAGTTGTTTCAGCTTCTATTGAAGGAATTTGGTCTGCTGCTTACTATTTTATGTCTACCCTATTCTGTTTAGTAGGGTAAACATAATTTTTAAATATATTTTATTGATTATGTTATTACAGTTGTCCCATTTCCCCCTCTCAAGTCCTCTCCACCATGCACACTCCCTCCCACCCACATTCCCCCCTTTAGTTCATGTCCATGTGTCATAAGTTCTTTAGCTTCTACATTTCCCACACTATTCTTACCCTCCCCCTATTTTCTACCCACCGTCTATGCTACTTATTCTCTGTACTTTTCCCCCTCTCTCCTCCTCCCACTCCCCTGCCGCTAACCCTCCACGTGATCTCCATTTCTGTGGTTCTGTTCCTGTTCTAGCTGTTTGCTTAGTTTGCTTTTGTTTTAGGTGTGGTTGTTAATATCTGTGAGTTTGCTGTCTTTTTACTGTCATATTTTTTATCTTCTTTTTCTTAGATAAGTCCCTTTAACATTTCATATAATAAGGGCTTGGTGATGATGAACTCCTTGAATTTGACCTTATCTGAGAAACACTTTATCTTCCCTTCCATTCTAAATGACCGCTTTGCTGGATGGAGCAATCTTGGATGTAGGTCCTTGACTTTCATGACTTGGAATACTTCTTTCCAGCCCCTTCTTGCCTGCAAGGTCTCTTTTGAGAAATCAGCTGACAGTCTGATGGGATCTCCTTCGTAAGCAACTGTCCCCTTATCCCTTGCTGCTTCCAGAATTCTCTCCTTCATTTGAATCTTGGCTAATGTCATTATGATGTGCCTTGGTGTGTTCCTCCTTGGGTCCAACTTCTTTGGGACTCTCTGAGCTTCCTGGACATCCTGGTAGTCTATTTCCTTTGCCAGATTGGGGAAGTTCTCCTTTATTATTTGTTCAAATAAGTTTTCCACTTGTTGCTCTTCCTCTTCCCCTTCTGGTACCCCTATAATTCAGATGTTGGAACATTTAAAGATGTCCTGGAGGTTCCTAAGCCTCTCCTCATTTTTTTGAATTCTTGTTTCTTCCTTGTTTTCTGTTTGGTTGTTTTTCTTCCTCCTGGTCCACTCCATTGATTTGAGTCCCAGTTTTCTTCCCATCACTATTGGTTCCCTGTGCATTTTCCTTCATTTCACTTATTGTAGCTTTCATTTGTTCATCTAATTTGTGACCAAAATCAACCAATTCTGTGAGCATCCTGATCACCAGTGTTTTGAACTGTGCATCTGATAGGTTGGCTATCTCTTGGTCGCTTAAATGAATTGGCTCTGGAGCTTTGATCTGTTCTCCCATTGGAGCCATTTTGAGGTTTTTGGGTTTTGTTTTGTTTTTTTTTTGGTTTTTTGTTTTTTGTTTTTGGTCTGGTGGCGGTTGCTACATAGTGAGGGACAGAGCCTTAGGTGTTCCCCAGGGTGGGTCAGCCCAGTTGCTGGGTTGTGACACTGTATGTGGAGGTGGGGTCAGAGAGGGAACAATGGTGCTTGCTCCACTCTCTCTAGGATTTCAATCCCCTCTGTGAGGCTGGGAGTCTCTCCCAGCACTTCAAACCCCACAAGTGTTTTCAATTGGTGCTTTTAGGGTTTATTTCCCTGTGCTGGGGCCCTGGGTTGCGCAGTCTGTCTCACTGCCTGTTTTCACCTGGTTTATTGGTCTGGGTGAATCGTTGTTGGACTTCCGTACAATTCAATTTTCTATATGTTCTGATTGTTTTTTTGGTTCTAAATTTTTGTTGTCCTTAATTTTGGTTGTGGTAAACATAAATTTAATAGTTGTTCCAGTTGCATCATGAAGCTCTGAGTGTTATAGAAATGGGAAGGAATTATGAACAAAATGGAATATTTGGGCTCTTGGAGTTGTAAAAATCTTTAAGCTTGCTTGCTTTGAAGATAACCTGGAAAACATTGGTTCAGCTAGTAGAGATAGGACATGCTCATTTATGTACCAGTTTGACTCTTCTACTCAGGAGCAAAGATTAATAAAGAAGTTTAAAGGGGGGTTGTGTTAGTTATCAACTGATGCATAACAATCTCCCCCCCCCAAAATTATTGGTTTAAACCAATAAACATTTATTACCACAAGCAATTTCTGTGGATTAGGAATCTAGAAGTGACATACCTCGGAGGCCCTGGCTGGTGATCTCTCTCATGAGACTGCAGTCAGCATGTTGGCCAGAGCTTTAGTTATCCGAAGACTTGATTGAGGTTGGAAAATCTACTACTAAACTATGTTTCTCCTACAGCTGTCAGGAAGCCTCAGTTCCTCACTAAACAGACTTCTCCATAGGGCTGCCTGAATGTCCTTATAACATAACAGGTGATTTTCTTCAAAACAAGTGACTCAAAGAGAGAAGCTAAGACATCTTTTGTGACCTAGCCTTGGAATTCATATATCATCATTTCTACAAAAATCTTACTAGTTACAGATGTCAGTACCATTTATTATGGGAGGAGCTACCAGAAGGCAGAGATTATTGGGGACTATTTGGAAGGCTGTCTGCATAGTCTACCCTCTGACTTCCAGTGATTCATGACCCTGCCACATGTAAACCCTGAGCTCACTTTTCTCCCCCAAATTTCTAAAAGGTTCATTCCAAAATAGCAACAGCTCAAAAACAGAACCTCATTCTTTAACTTGAGTCTAGGTACGTATGATGTTCCTTGCCCGTTGATCCTCAAGTACAGTTTCTCTAGCTATAAAGACCTTTAACAAAAGTGTACAAAAGTTGTTTACCCACCCACCCCCACCCAGCATACAATGGGAAAAGTGGCATACTGGCACTCCTAGTGTGTTTTTTCTTTTTCCCCCTATTTTTTAATTAAACTTATTGGTATAACATTAGCTAATAACATTATACAAATTTCAGAAGTACAACTTTATAATATGGAATCTGTATACTCTGTTTGGTACCCCCCATCCAAAGTTTATTCTCCTTTTGTCACCTTGTAATTGACCCCCTTTATCCTCTTCATTGTCCCCCCACCTTCCTTCCCCTCTGGTAACCACCATTCTGTTTTCTGTATCTATGTGTCCAGTTTTTTGTTTGTTTATTTGTTTATATGGTTTTTTGTTTCTTCATTTGTTGCTATTTGTTTTATATCAACATATGAGTGAAATCTTACAGTCCTTGTCTTTTTCTACCTGACTTACTTCACTTAGTATAATACTCTCAAGATCTATCTGTGTTGTCACATATGGCAACATTTTATGTTTTTTTATGGCTCAGTAACATTCCATAGTATATATGCCCCACATATTTTTTACCCAATCATCTGTTAAAGAACACTCCTGTTTTTAAAAGTGGGGGAAGCAGGAGGCACACAGGGGTTACTGGTCCATAACAATTCTGAGATCCTGTCAAGCAAATGTTGGAAGTTCTTTGATTAGAACTCAGTCTTACTCTGGGAGGAATAAATAACCAGGCCTCTTTCATTTGTCATCATTTTTGTTTCAAAAAGTAATCTGTGTTTACGATTACACAGACGCTGTTCTATTGAACAGAGATGATATATAGTCATTTATGTACCTATGTGATTCTTCTATCCAAGAATAAAGCTAAATAGAATTAGAAGCTTAACAGATGCCAACAATTCCTACCTAAATTTCTCAGGGCATTAATGATTCATCCAACACAGAGGCAAGTTAGATCTCCTTGCTATATTTGGTCTAGTTTTATCTCTAAACTTTGCAGTGCCGTGTTCATTAATCCTTGGTAATTTAAGATTTTGTTCAATGGAAGTATTTTCCCAAGTATGTTTTACATCTTTAGAACAAAAAAACACTACTAAGCTAAACAAATGTTTTATTCTCTCTAAGGTACTAACTGTATGAAGCTACTCAGAAAAGAGATGACAATTATCATATTTTCTCAGTTCACTGGATATGTCAAAACAAAAGCAGGTAAATATTCTGTCTTTAATCTCTCCACTGCTACAGGTATATAATCTGCTCACTACAAAGGACCTTACTTATTTCCCCGAAAATTTGGAAGAGCAGGAAGAAAGACAAGCACACTGTGGTTATTCTTATATCATAGGTCAAGGAATTTACACTGAAGAAGATATCTACAGCTTTCTAAAGGTAAAATCCTTACTAGTTATTATGAGAGTCTGAATGTTAGTAAAATATATATAATTTTTCAAATTGTTTAGCCTGACAGTAAGTCAGAGCCAAGGCTAGATGTAATCTCTGCCATTTCATTGACATATTTTTAATTATATTTAGTTATGGTATTTTTAAAAGGTGATAAATTACACAATTTTATAAGCCATAAAGTGCTATAATCTTACCATTCTATACTTCTTGTCCACGGAACCAATATAACAATAAGGCTATTGGAATTACATAGGGAAAATCTAAGGAAAATATATTTCATGCCATCTAGTCAAGTTTACAAATGTATTGAGTTGTCATTTTTTACAGGGTATGGGATTAAAGGTGCTCACCAACTCTAGAGTCCAAAAACCACGGTCATGTTCAACGTTCTACCAATTTACAGCAGCAGGAGCTCCAGGACAGCCTATGGCATATAGAGGTAAAAAGAAAAAGTTGCTTTTAATTAGGTGTCACATCCAACAATAATATTTTGTAAAAACAAAAAAAAAGTACAATGAGATACGTAATGTAACCTTACCTTCTGTTACAATTCTTCTTGCTGAGATCAGTTAGCTGGGAAATGACGTGGCCAGAAATGATCAGAGTTTTTTCTGTTTGCTTGTTTTAGATGAGTCAGATACTTCAGGGCACACAATCAGCTGAAATACAAGACTCTAATATACTATGAGGGAGGAAAAACAAGTTTATAATGGAAAAGGACAATAATTCTAATTACGAAATCAGAAAAGACATTCATAGAGATGCTTTACCTTACAGAATAGAAAGGAGGATAAAAAGCATCACTGGTGAAAAGAAACAATGTAAACATGGCAGAAATATCTCATAACCCAGGGCGAAAAAACACCAAAATAAAATATCAGTAAAGAAGTCCTTTTCTAGGCCCTTCAATTTCTGCTTAGAAACATCTGTGCAATCTCCAGGTAAACTTGCAGTGCATCATCCAACCCTTTTTCATCCCTCTCTCAGGGAATTCTGGTTATCCTTTTCTCCAAAATATTCTTGATGTCTATCCGTTAATAAATACTATTATCTTTTGAGTTTGGGATTATGAATCAGAGGTACTATATGTGAAGTGGGTGTGTAATGCCTTTTTTCTAGGCCTCAAATCCTTCATTAATAAATTGAAGCAATTTAAAGGCACTGCAAGACATTTCAAACTACGCGATAAAATAAATACCAGGTACAAAAACAAGTAAAGAATTTTAACTCTTTAAAATTTGTTTTCCATGTTCCTTGACATCAAGTTTGTTGTACTAACCATGTGATGTCACTACCCATCTACAAACCAATCCTATCATGAAGAAAACAATGCTGTTAGCTCACTTTTAAAAGACCATGGACAGTTGTCTCCAAGTATAACCTTCAACAGTAACGCCAATGCCAAACAGTTCCTAGTAATGGTAAATATGATTTTTGTCAGGTAACTAAGATGTTTTATAAATAAGAGAGATTAAGGGAAAAGAAAAATAATCATGAAGGTTACACATAAAGAAATTTGAGCTTATACCATGAAAGTTTAAAGGAAAAGAAAATTTTCTGGAAGTTGATAAGAAAAGAATTTCAGGCATATAATATAACTCAGAAAAAAATAACTTCTAAAATATATGATGAATACACAAAGGAGATTGAAATGAGTAGCTATATAAATGACTCGAGTCTATGAAGCCATGGAAAAGCCAAGAAAAATAGGTATATTGTGAAAGTTCTTGAAAATAATTTGAAGAACATAAATCCACTCCCATGACTGTTTGGGAAGTCATCTTGCACCTTCAAAGTGTTTGATGGCAAAGAACAATAAGTATGGAGAATATAACTTTAATGGTGTCCCTAGGACCTGAGACTGAGAGACAGAGAGAGAGACAGAGAGAGAGAATAAGAAAAAGGAAGGTTAATCTAAAAAAGAGTAAAATTATACTGGACAATGATAGAAATCATTAGTGCTTGGAATGGTAAAAACTAAGGCATGAATATGAAAATTATTATTAGTCACATGTTTAGTAAATATTAATTGAATACTTGCTGGCCTGGTTTGTGGACATATAACAAATAGTGAGAAGAAAAATCTTCAGTTGTATGAAAATTATATTTTAATGAGCATAAAGAGAATGTGAATAAAATAAGCAATTAAATTGTACAGTTTATTAGAAGGGGATAGATTCTATGGAGAACTTTTAAACAGAGAATAGGGTGACCAGTGAATGTTTTACCAAGAGAGTAAAATTTTAGCAAAGATTTGAAGAAATAGAGCCAACTAAATGACTATCTGGAAGCAGAATACTGCAGTCATAAAAAGCAACTCCAGTAATAGAAAATACCTACAGAGTGCTTGTTATATTTCAAGAGATTAGATTAGATAGATAGATGATAGATAGATGATGGATAGATAGATGATAGAGAGATAGATAGATAGATAGATAGAATAGATAATAGAATTTTCTTAATTCTTACAACAATCCTTTAAGGTAAGTGTATATTTTTTATCACCATTTCCTTCTTTTTTGTTTTTTTTCCAGCTTTATTGAGATATCACTGACATATATTGACACTATTGTTTAAGTTCAAGGTGTACAATGTATTCACTTGATACATGTTGTGAAGGAACTACCACTGAAGAGCTAACATCTCTGTCACCTCACCTATCAGCATGTCTTTTTGTGTGGTTATCAGCATTTTTGAAACAGAAAAACTGAACCCAGAATGATTAAGTAACTCAGCCAGTAAATACATAGAGGAATGGGGATTCCAATCAGTGGTCTGTTTCCACATCCATGTTTTTTAACTACCCACTATTCTGCCTCTCAAAGTCTCTAATCTATAAGGCAAGAGATTGTCTGGAATGTAAAAAGAGTGAGGAAGCCAGTGTAGGAGGAACAGAGTAAATAAAGTGAGAACACTTAGAGAGGAAACCGGAGGAATAATTGAGATCAGATAGCATAGGGCCTTACAGATCATTGTAAGGATCTGACTTTTTGCTGTGAGTGAGATGGGGAGGCTTTCAGAAGAGGAGCAACATGACCTAATGTTGCTCAGAAGGATCACACTAGACACTAAATTTAGAAGAAAATAACTTTTATACTTTTTGCTTCACAATAAGGAAGGTTAAAAATGAATGCAACTATTACAAAGCTAGATTAAGTGTTTCTTTTTAAGCTGTGAACAAAACATCCAGTTGAATGTATTTTGTCATCAGCAATGGAACAGATGGTAAGTGGGTTAGTCCAGGGATCAACATGTTTTAATGAAGTCAGATGGGAAAAGGAGGGGGGAAAGATTTTGTCTTGGCAAATGAATTTTAAAACATTTAAAGTAGAATTTATTATTGTAGCATGAGGAAGACTCAAATTTAACATAGAGACTGTAAAAGAATAGGTAGAGAGTCAAATTGACATTGAGAATAAGAGACAATAAGGAGGAAATAGCTATCATCCAATAACTGAAGTTAAAATAACAAATCCTACCATGGTTTGTTAACTGTAATAGCTGGAGAAGTTGGAGAGTCTTTGATATGGGGGGGAGGGTGTGAAATGGGAAATCGTTTGTTTAGATGCATCATCCTCTTATATACTTATAATTAAAAATAAGAGTAAAGACAGAGATAATAGAACATCAGTGAGATATTGAAGTCAGAGACAGAGATGGCTACCATTTCACATGAAGGAGATGAGAGACAAGGACCTGATGGAAAGAAACTACGATATTTATTAAAGAAATTACCATCAATGCTTTTAACAGTTAAGAAATATTCAGGGAAAATTCCTGGAAATATGCCTTCTCGTATTGATATGTTTTTCACAAGGTAATTCTGAAATAGAAGAGGGGATACTTGAGTGGAGAACCTAATTGATACTCAATTTATAAGCATGGTTTTGGGGAGAGCATGGACCAGTAACCTTTATGTTTCGTTCTCTACCCTCTCCCTTTTGTAAATATTTCCCTTGCCTCAGCCATAGAGCTATTCTAAATGGAAATATCTCTTTTGACATCTTGAATTCTTCACTTCTCCTTTCCATCAAATAAACAGAATAAAATCTAATGATCTAGTCTTGTTATCAAGATAGCAATGAATTTACAAGCTTCAGTATAATATACAGAATTGATATTCTTAAATTCTATTCACTTCATTGGTAATTCAATTTCCAATATAACCACCACTCATGTTGCCTAGAGTTTTATGTTTTTTGATCAGCTTTTCTATGCAGAAAACAGTACTCTCTGACAGTCCTCTCTGAAAACCTGCCATTTCCCCCACAAATCAAAATACTATCTATAAGTGATCTCGTTCTTCCAGCCTCCATTCACATAAAATTATGCTATCTCTAGGATACATAGAATTTCTACCTTTAAAAAAAGAGTCCTCTCTGCTCAAATAACATGGACTCAAGAAATTATTTCTAAAGTTCTACAGTTCTTAGGAAAACTGAAAATTTGCTCTAAGTCTCACAGACACATGCACCATAAAATAAATGGATGCTTTTTCCCTAACTACGTTATTGTTTTCTCTTATTTTGATAGATGTAGCAGGTGTACCGGGTGCATATATTTCTCAAGCTGCTGGATATAATGTAATGTCTGGAAATATTCAAAGTCCAGAGCCAGTCTCTGAAACGGTGCGGAGTTATTTTCCTGAGACCTGGATCTGGGAGTTGGCGGTGGTGGAGTAAGTAACTCTCTCCTCCGTTTGCTATGCGTGAGGCTCTATGGCCCCTCCAGCATTTTCAAATCTGGGATAATCTTTCTGAAAAGTTTCATATAATTGTCTTAACCTTTTATCCTTTTATGAGAGACCTAAGAAAAACATGTTTATTGTATAAGTTTGCTAGTATAATTATCTCTCAGAGCTGAACAAGTCTAAAATAATTATTCCTGCCAGAAAACAGACATGGGGGGCTAAAATATTCAAATTCTATACTGCCTAATGCCATCCAGAAAGCCTTTCATAAACAAGATTGGAATAAGCATATAAACAAATCAGGTTATATAGGTGTGATGGTTTATTTGTTGGATCATGAATCTTAAACACTCTTTATGGGATTGTCCAATAATGAGAGTATCTTAAGGACCAAACTGAATCACATTCAAATATTTCTTTTTAAAATACACACATGTAACGTGGCCATAGACTGGTAAGGGAAAGATACATAAATATATGCCCATTTAATACCTTTCTGTTTCCCACCTCAGTCCCCAGTCCATAATCTAGTATACACATGTGCCCTTGCACATGAATCCGAGTGGATTTCATTCTTAACAGTCCCTTTACACATATTAATTATCACTTGAAAAAAAGACATTTTACCTGCTTACTTTCTGTTCCTCACTTTGCCATCCTCCCCAGCTCATCAGGTGTGGCTGAAGTAGGAGTAACAGTCCCTGACACCATCACCGAGTGGAAGGCAGGGGCCCTCTGCCTGTCCAATGACACTGGACTTGGTTTCTCTCTTCCGGCCTCTCTCCGAGCCTTCCAGCCCTTCTTTGTGGAGCTCACAATGCCCTATTCTGTGATCCGTGGAGAGGCCTTCACACTCAAAGCTACTGTCCTCAACTACCTTCCCAAATGCATCCGGGTAAGAAAACAATGAGGGTGAGTTGAAAGGGTAGATGGAACTTCTTTGGTCAGTCAGCTCCTGATCTGTTCCCAAGACTATGGATAATTCTAGGAATTAAGAGCTAGCACTGCAAATAAACAGTGCTAAATAACTCGAGACAAGATCTGAAAGATAACACAATGAGCTATAGGTACTGAAACCATAGATCTCCAACCCTCATATATATTTTTAAGTGTCCTGAATCTTGCAGAATCCTGACACAAGATAAACTTTTTGGTAGGAAAATTCTTGATGTTGACACAAAGCTCAGTTTTCTTAATTTCATTAGTGTCATTCTTCAAGCTCTCCTCTCTACACTCCCACAATATGTACTTTTAACTTCTCTTAGAACACTTGTAAATTATATCATATTTTGTGGAAAGATTATCCCTTTTACAATACAATACCCTCTAGGTAGGAACCTTCCCTTCAAAATTCGCTATGTCTCATATAGAATAGACACGACATATATCGGAGGAAGTAGGAGAGGTAGGGAGAAAATCTACGAGAGGTAAGAACCAGCAGATAGAAACCGGGACATAGCACTCCCAGGGACAAAATCTGCTGATGTTCCTGATCCTCCCTAATCTAAGTGCCAGTTCCTCCTACTAAATAATCAGTCTTGATTTGTGTCATTCCTATGTTCATGCTTCTCAAAGCATGCATGAAAGTCATATTTTTTTCTTCCAAATCCCAGTTTAGTGCAGCATCTCAGGTGTGGCCTCATTTCTGTGCATTCAGTGTCTCTCCATATTCTATAACATCTATCTCTACGCTTCACTTGTGAATGATAGGTCAGAGTGCAACTGGAAGCTTCTACAGCCTTCCTCGCAGTCCAAAACACAACGGGAAAAGAGTCCTACTGCATCTGTGTAAATGAGCGGCAAACCGTGTCTTGGGCTGTAACTCCTAAAACTCTGGGTGAGTGAGGTTCCTCCAAAATGTTTGCCCATCAACAAGGGTGGTGGATCTCTGAACATTGCTTACATCATATTCTCTCTTTTGCTACCCAAATTGGCTCCCTCCCACTACTCCCATGACATCTGGGCTCCACAGTCACTCTACTTGCACATTGGCTATTCTGCAGGCATTAGCCTTGAGTTTTTTGTTTTGTTTTGTTTTCAGCCTTCTTTCCTATTGCAGCCAACTGTAAGGTTAAATTGTAGCCTTTTAAGATCATTACAGAGCATAGTCCTTTTCAGCTATTAGCGATGGCTTTGACTGCTGTCAAGATGAATACTCATATTTTCTACATTCTTTGTTTTAGGGAATGTGAACTTCTCAGTGAGTGCAGAGTCAGTGCAGTCCCAAGAGATGTGTGGAAATGAGCTTGCTGAGGTCCCTGAGACAGGGAGGAAAGACACAGTCATCAAAACCCTGTTGGTGGAAGTAAGTCAGTCTCTGTCACTTTGACAGTTTTCTGAGCCCCTAACAGTAGTAACAATAAAAAAACAGTATGGACATCCTTGAGAGAGCAAAGGATAATTATCGTGCTCACACAATTCACCTGATAAGACCAATGGAGTTTCCTGTCATAAAAATATGTAAGAAACCTTGCTAGATAAACTCATTAGTGTATTGAAAATAGGCATTTAATACATTACGTGGACCCTTTCCCTTTTCTTGATCTCTACCTTTTTTGTAAGGTTCATGTATTTCTCGCACCTATATTACATTTGATTCTCTGTTCTTATTCTCTGTCATTTCTCCCTCAGCCAATATCCCAAGTTGTCCAATGCTTTATAGATTTATAGTAATTTGATAATAAGGATGTTAAACATCAGTTAGTGTAAACACCACCCTTCAAAGTAATGAATCTACAGTTGTCCTTCAGTCACCTGAATGTTTATCCCTCTTCTCCATTTTTTTCTTTTCACCCAAGCCTGAAGGTATTGAGCAAGAAAAGACTTTCAACTCTTTGACCTGTGCTTCAGGTAAAAGTCCATCTTCATAATCATTGTGAGAACAACACCTCACCAGGGTATATATTTCAAGTTACCGTGCATATTCATATATATTGTCTCCCATAGTTTTCAGAATGTTCCATTCAATTTGGCATAATACTGAGTATTTCTTTATATGTTTTTTTACAAATAGTAACACCGAGCCCAAGAGAGTGGGTTAACACAGCTTGTGGGTACAGAAGACTAATACTGAGACTTGCTTGGTTCAGTTTTAGGCTTACTGCCATAACCCAGTGGCTGCTCATTAACAAGCCAGGATGTAGAAGCTTAGAGAATAACAGGACTAGGTAGGCAGAAGGCAGAGTCATGATAAGTTTGAATTACAGTTAATATTCTTTTTTTTTAAGATTTTATTTATTTATTTTATTTTTAGAGAGGGGGAGGGAGGGAGAAAGAGAGGGAGAGAAACATCAGTGTGTGGTTTCCTCTCACGTGGCCCCCACTAGGGGCCTGGCCTGCAACCCAGGCATGTGCCCTGACTGGGAATCGAACCTGCGACACTTTGGTTCGCAGCCCGCGCTCAATCCACTGAGCTACGCCAGCCAGGGAGAATTACAGTTAATATTCTTTAAAATAGTTGACAACAAAACATACAGTGCTTTCTATGCATTTTACTAAAAATGTGTTTCTCATGGCAATAAACCAAAAAAAACCTCCACTTTGAATTGGGACTTTACCATATCATGAAGAAACAGCTGTAGCTTTTAAGTTACATTGATACATTAGTATTAGTTCTATGTCCATAGTGTATACAACAATGTTCTTGTCATTTAAGAAGGACCAATTTAAGACATAAAATCAGAGATTAATAAAATCAGAGAATTATACAATCGATTCAGAGAACTACAGACTCCCACCAGCACCTAGCATTCTTTAGGGAGCTACTGTGCACAGCAACCAAACATGGCAAAGTGAGAGGAAAAAGACTCAGGAAGCCACATAGTGCCAAGAAAAGCTGAGCTTAAAGGTCATCTCATTGTAAGTCAAAATTCTTATTCCTTGAACACAGGTTTCCTCCAAAAGACTCCATATTTCCTCCATAATAATGCTACTGCTAAATGTAATAGTAACAATAATAATAATTGTTCACATGTATTGAGATTGAAGATGTTGCAGAGGCTTTTGTAATTCATACGTGTTTTATATGTATTATTTCACTGAATCATCACATGAGCAAGTTAGACTAGGAAGAAGTTAAGCAATCTGTCCAAGGTCCAGAGCCAGTAGGTGGCAGGGCCGGTCTCACACTGAGGCCATGTGGCCCTAAAACCCCGTTCCTAACCAGCACATTATATTGCTACAACAGATACGAATTGTCTGTTTCCAAAGGTACTGAAATATCTGAGCAATTATCCCTGAAGCTCCCCGAAAATGTTGTCAAAGAATCTGCCAGAGCCTCTGTCTCAGTTTTGGGTAAGTCATCTTGCATCTGGGAAACTTGGGACAAAAGAACTGCCACCATGCATCTTACCTATATATTTATGTTCTAAATATCTAAATAAGTTCTAAATGCCTAAATAAGTTCTAAACTTATTGATAGTGTCTATTTACATAAGGTTCTGGAAGGCTCACTCTCTCTAAATACAAATTTTTCCTTGCCTAAATGATAGAGTATATGACTTTCAACATAAAAATTATTTGTCTTTAATAATGTTGGCTACGTATGAATTTAAATTACTCTGACATCTAATCTCATGTTCCCCAGGTGACATATTAGGTTCTGCTCTGCAAAATATACAGAATCTGCTCCAGATGCCCTATGGCTGTGGAGAACAAAACATGGTCCTTTTTGCTCCTAACATCTATGTGTTGAACTATCTGAATGAAACCCAACAGTTGACCTCAGAGATCAAGTCTAAAGCCATTGGCTATCTCACCAATGGTAAGTAAGACAACAAAGTTTACTGTGTTACTCTAATGAGTTTTCCTCACTCAGTGTGTAATCTATCACCAGATTTTAAGCTAACATGATGATTTTTGTAGAAATTAAAAGTTTCCCACCATCTAATAAGATGTTGCATTCTGACACATCCATAATAGCCATGAAACTAGGACAGATCCTACACATGAAACTATCAAATGTCAGTGGCATCTAGATACACCAGATTGCACCTCCAGATACCCTGCCTTTCTTTAATACTTCTTAAATTATTGGAACCTTTTTTTCCAGGTTACCAGAGACAGCTGAACTACAAACATCAAGATGGTTCCTATAGTGCCTTTGGGGAGAAATATTCCAGGGAACAGGGCAATACTTGGTAAGAAAAGAAAATCATTCTGAGTTTCTACTCTGAGTTCAAAGTATGTATATAGAGGGTGGACAAAAAAGTAGACTTACACTTGTTCATATGGAAAATAATACAACAATTAACAATAACATAAGAATAAATTTGTGTGTACTCATTACTGTAAATCTACTTTCATCCAACTCTGTATATTGGCCTATTTAACTTTTATGACAATCCTGTGAAGTGAGAGCTATTAGCTTCATTTTACAGAGGGGGAAATGACATCCATCGTGGATAAATAAATGTCTCTAGTACAAACAATGAGTACGTGGCAAAACTGAGGAGACTTCTAAGTTGATTCTTTTTATATCGAACACACCAAGCCTCTCTTCTTTCTCATGTTGCTAAAGGGCCATAATAAGTTTGTGATCTGCCCTCATAAGTTGTTGACCAGTGCTGAAAGATGCTAAAATTAGCTAGAAAAATATCAGCCATTACTCACAGTGTATGCTTTACCACCTTCTACTGGATGACCCTCTGTCTCTCTCTCTCTCTCTCTCTATGTATCTATCATCTATCCATCCATCCTTTCATCTACCTACCCATCCATTCATCTATTCATCTTTTTATCATCTATTTTTCTGTCTATCTGTCTGTCTATCTATTGTATATCTATCCTGACTAAGTTGGACCACACACGCACAAAAAAAAAAAAAAAAAAAAAAAAAAAACACAAGAGGAAATCAAGGACCCTAAAAGTAGTGAAAAGGCAGGATGATGTAGAGGAAAATATTTACTGAAGCAGAACATTAGAAGAAGCCAGTCCAATAGAAGGGTAGCTGCCGAATACAAAGTAAGACATCAGTGGAAAGAAATAGATATAGAAAGTACAGAATGTGAGAGCAAATATCTTAACCACCCAAGAGAACTAGGAGAAACCTAAATCTCTAAAATGATGCAGAAATGCTTTCAGAAGCAAGAATTCTTGGTAGTACACTTAACGACATGCCACAGCAGAACTACATGTGGATATAGATGGTAAAGATAGATACAGATGATAGAGATAGAGAGAAAGAGAGCCAGGTTAACAGTAAAAGTTTCCAAACTGAGTAATAGCTTTTTGATTCTTATCAGGGTGAATTGGGAGGAGAGGGGGGTCTATGTGTTCAAAACAGAATATTAAGGTGCTGTATGAAAAAAATGGTCTTAGCATTCCACTCTTCTTCTCCCTCCAGGCTCACAGCTTTTGTACTGCAGACTTTTGCCCAGGCTCAAACTTACATCTTCATTGATGAAGCACACATTACCGAAGCCCGCACCTGGTTGTCCCAAAAGCAGGAGGACAATGGCTGTTTCAGAAGTTCTGGGTCACTGCTGAACAATGCCATGAAGGTAAAGAGTTGTGAATACTTATCCTAAACTTCATGATACATCAATATTAACATTTCTCCAAGAGCAAGGGAGAAGGAAGACACAGAGAAATTGCAAAGATGAAGTCCGAGGCAATATGAGAGGACATCCAGGAAGGAGTATTAAAGCTGAAAAAAGAATTATAAAGATAAATAAATGGTGCTTTGCATGAGGGTGTTACTTTGTTTGATAGAAAAGGTACTGAGGACAATTTGAATAAAAAAAAAAACAGGAAAGAATATACTAAAATTTAGAAGTAGAATTAAACAAGTACAATTAATCAAAATTCTCTCCCTCTCTCCCTCTCCCTCTCCCTCTCCCTCTCCCTCTCCCTCTCCCTCTCCCTCTCCCTCTCTCTCCCTCTCTCTCTCTCTCTCCTCTCTCTCTCTCTGTTTACAGGGAGGAGTGGAAGACAAGGTGACCCTCTCTGTCTACATCACAATTGCTCTTCTGCAAAGTGCTCTTCCAGTCACTGTAAGACCCACCTCATTCCCATTTCCTACCCTGAAAACTCCAGACCCGATGTTTGGAAGGCTGCCCTAATAAAAGCCAAGTCTCTTTGCTCAGTGATGAAGCATTTCTCAGCTAGATGAGCTCTTCGGTCAGTCCATTAAGGGGAATTTATACTCGTGCAGTAATGCCCTTGGACTATGTACTAAAACTAATCCTAAAACACCGCTTCTCTAACCTTATTTTTTGAGAACTAACTATAAAGTTAAGAGATTTAAAATGTTTCTCAACTTAAGTAGAATGGATATTTGCTTGCTCCATCCTCTGCTTACCCTAGTTTGACACCATCACCTCTTTGTCTTCACAGCATCCTGTTGTGCAAAAGGCCCTGTTGTGTCTGGAGTCTTCCTGGAACACCGTGAAGGAGGGGACCCGAGGAAGCCACACCTACACCAAGGCACTGTTGGCCTACGCTTTTGCCCTCTTGGGAAACCAAGATAGGAGAAGAGAAATACTGAACTCTCTGGATGAGGAAGCTGTGAAAGAAGGTGAGAGCAAACAGTAAAATAAATGTTTTCCTTCCACTTACACAGGTTCTTTAAGAAGAGGAGGAGTATATTCCTGCTGAAAGCAACAAGGTTTGTCTTGAATTCTTTAGCCAAGTCACGTGTTTTGAAATCAGAGCACCTTTTATAAAAATATCTTATCTTCAATTGAATATGTTATACCATACAGACATAATGCTGCAAGCAAATTATGGAATTTTGTCCCTACCTGCTGAGACCAAAATATTAAACAAAAATTTATTAGCTATGCATAGAAAGAGACAGGGAAACCAACACCGGCACCGACATAGGCCACCTGTCTGGCAACACATGGAGCTCATCCAACTGAGAGAACAGCTGTGTGCCCCAGGCACTGCGTCTCTGGGGACCCAGTTCTCTGAGCTCCTCCTTAGTGCCCCCTCCACCTGCCATACTTCACATCCTACTCCAGACGTGCCTGCTGCCTTGGGAGGCCTTGCTTCCCTTCCCCTAGGGCAAGATGCTCATCCTCAAGCAGCTGGTGCCCAGCACAGTGCACTCCAACAGCCGCTGGCGCCTTGATCTGAGAAGATCAGTGCCCCGCTAGGTGACTTCTGCCACACCATGCACGTGGGCCAGGTGGAAGATGCCTTTGGGGACACCTCGTTCCTCCACAAGGCTGGCAAGGTGGATGATGAGCCCCTGGATGAACAGGAGTCCTCCTCATCATCCAAACGCAGCCTCCTGACTCAGCAGTTTCTTGGCAGCAAGCTGTCACAGTTGGTGCTTCCCTGACAGATAAGGGCAGATAAAGTGCTTCCCAGATAAGGTCAAGTTAAAGGAATCACCAAGCCCTTACTATATGAAATGTTAAAGGGACTTACCTAAGAAAAAGAAGATCAAAACTATGAATAGTAAAATGACAACAAATTCACAACTATCATCAACTGAACCTAAAAACTGAATAATGATAAGCACACAACTAGAACAGAAACAGAATCACAGAAATGGAGATCACATGGAGGAGTTATCAGTGAGGAGAGAGAGCAGGAAGAACAGGGGAAAAGGTACAGGAAATAAGAACCATAAATGGTAGGTACAAAATAGACAGGAGGAGGTTAAGAATAGTATGGGAAGTGGAGAAGCCCAAGAACTTATTTGTACAACCCATGGACATGAACTAAAGGGGGAATGCAGGTGGGAGGGGGGATGCAGGGTGGAGGGAGAGAAAGGGGAGAAAAATATTGGACAACTGTAACAGTATAATCAATAAAATATACATTTTAAACAATTAATAAAAATTTAAAAATAGAAAATATATAAATATATTTTTACATTAAGTGCCTACATACTTAGATGAAAAATGGTTGAACAAAAAACTATACTGAAGAAAGTGCAATAACATTTTCAAAGTGATTGTATCTCATTTTTGCGAGATAAATTATTACAAAAGTCCTCTGAGATTAATAGGTAGGTTTTATTTTTATTTTATTTTTCAATTACAGTTTATGTTTAATATTATTTTATATTAGTTTTAGGTGTATAGCATAGTAATTAGGCAGTCATGTACTTTACAAAGCAGTCCTACTGAATCTCAAGTGCACTTCTGACATTGTACATAGTCCTTAAAATATTGACTGTATTCCTTATGCTGTACTTTACTATGCTGGAACTATTTTGTGACTAAAAATTTGTAGTTATTATTAGCTTCACTTTTCTCAGGAGCCTCTCAACACCCATCTCCTCTGGCAACAATCAGTCTGTTCTCAGTATCTATGAGTCTGTTTTAATTTTGTTTATTTGTTTATTTTGTTCTGTAGATTCCACATATAAAGGAAATCATAGTATTTATCTTTCTCCAACTGACTTATTTCACTTAGCATAATACCCTCTAGATCTATCCATGCTGTTGCAAATGGTAAAATTTCATTTCTTTTTATGGCCAAGTAATATTCCATTGTACCACAGCTTTTTTTAATTCACTTGTCTATTGATGGATACTTGGGTTCCTTCCATATCTTGGCTATTATAAGTCATGCTGCAATGAAAATAGGGATGTATATAGTCTTTTGAATTATCGTTTTGGGTTTCTTTGGCTATATTCCCAGAAGTCGAATCCTTGAGTCATAGGACAATTCCATTTTTAATTTCTTGAGAACCCCCCATACTGTTTTCCAGCATGGCTGCACCAGTCTTCATTCCCACCAACAATGCATAAAAGTTCCCTTTTTTCTACATCCTTGTCAACATTCCTTTGTTGATTTATCACTGATAGCCATTCTGACAGGTGCAAGGTCATATCTCACTCTGGTTTTAGTTTGCATTTCTCTGATGCATAGTGATGTTGAGCATCATTTCATGTCTATTGGCCAGCTATATGCTCTCTTTGGGGAAATGTGATAAGTAAGCTTTATATCAATTTATACTCCAATTCCCAGGAAATATAACAAACAAAGAATGCTGTCTGTCACTTTTCTTTTCCACCAGTCCAATTAAAAAAAAACATTTGAGAGATTGATAAGTGTGCATTATGCTTATTCCTTTAACAGTATTCTCCACCTTAGGTCCACAGGACTAAACCAAGTTCAGCAATGTAATGTAAGGTAGTGGGTTTTGAGGACTTACGACAGAGAGGACCTTACTTCATGTCAATATTGTTTTCTACATGATATAAATGCATATTCACTTATTATCTACCAGTAGTTATAATTCTTTTTCTTACCCTCAAGATAACTCAGTCCACTGGGAGCGATCTCAAAAACCCAGGGCAACAGAAGGTTATTTTTACCAGCCCCGTGCGCCCTCTGCTGAGGTGGAGATGACGTCCTATGTGCTTCTTGCTTATCTCACTGCCCAGCCTGTCCCAAGTTCAGAGGACCTGACTTCTGCATCACACATTGTGAAGTGGATCACAAAGCAACAGAATGCTTATGGGGGCTTCTCATCTACCCAGGTTTGTGCTTCCCAAGTAATCTTCTCCTCCAGGTTCACTTGGCAGTTAGGAAGTTTGAAAACAGACCAGTTACAAAGAAAAGAGAAGATATTAAATAAATCATTAACTCTTGGAAGAATCATTTAGAGATATTTGAGAACAGTAGGCAAATAAAGGAAAAAGACCTGAGACATTACCCCAAAACAATTTTCACTAAGCCCTATGTTATCCTATCACTTTGGCTACTCAACCAAAAACATCATTCCTCTCTAAATCTGTATTATACTGTTAGCACACATTGGTCAATGGCCACACTGTAGACCAGGGTTTCTGAATACCAATACTGTTGACATTTTGATCCAGACAATTACTGTTGTGAGGGACTGTGCTGTCCATTGGAAGATGTTCAACAGCCTCTTGGTCTCTCCCCACTGGATGCCAGTACAATACTACTTCCAGTTGAGACAAGACAAAAATCAACTCTTGTTTTGAATAAGTGTTCTAGACTATAGACTACATCTTTAGAATCCTGCAAGAGATTCTCTAAGGTGGACCAGAACACTGAGTGATTAAAAGGAAAGTGGCCACATAGACCCTATTTTGATCTTCACAGAATGATTGACAAGTTCTATTTAACCACTCCAAGGAATTCAGACTTTCCATTCTTTTCTAACTACCCTGAGACCTCCCTTTTTACTCCCCCTTTAAATTTATTGTTTTTAAGCTGAAGTTCTTACATTATTTTTCCCTACCACAATTTTGAAAATATTTTGTTGAGTGTAAAAATGTGTTAAACATCGATAGAATCTGAGTTGTTCCTCTTATACATCCTCTTTCAATATTTAGGATATAGATAATGAAACTTGTTTTTTAGGGATATTAGATGGGACAAATAAAAAAACTATATAAAGGGAAAAGGAAACCTAGGAAACTACAGCTTGTCTTTTACTACACTTTTTATTCACAGCCAATTTTTCTCATTCTCCCATCTAAACAACCATCTAGTAAATGGCAGTCACTTTTTTGGTCTTAACTTTTTCATTGTAAGCCTATACTTTGAAAGATATAGAAAAAAGGACTATTGATGAGAAAGAGCAGGGCACAGCTGGGTACAGAAAAAGTCCCAAGGACAATACAAACACAAGTGAAATTAAATTGTGAGGTTAACTTGCATCAATAATCCCTTACTTCATTTGGAGAAACTGTAGCATGACTGATTATGCCTTAAAGGCAGAGGAAAAAGAAAAGCAATTAGCATTAAAGGGGAAAAACCAGTGTCCCCTTGTGATAGCTAATGCAGACTTTTGAGGAAAACCCCAGCCACCAAAAACTTACGCATGGGGTGTGGGTTCTCCACTTGTCTCTTGCAGGACACAGTGGTGGCTCTCCATGCCCTGTCTAGATATGGAGCCGCCACTTTCACCAGGAGTCGGAAAACTGCTCAGGTGACCATTCGTGATTCACAGACGTTTTCCACAAAATTCCAAGTGGACAGCAACAACCTCCTGTTACTACAGCAGGTCTCCTTGCCAGAGGTGCCTGGGGAATATGTCATAACAGTGAATGGAGAAAGATGTGTGTATCTTCAGGTGAGACTCTGGAGTTATATGGAAAAAAGTCAACTTTAACCTCTTCTGTTAAAAAGGGAGTGCCCCAAGAAAATGGAGAAACTAATGGTGTCCTTGGTGCTCCACAGACATCCATCAAATATAATCTTCTTCCTGAGAAGGTGGACTCCCCATTTGCTTTGGAGGTGCAGACTTTGCCCCAAACTTGTGATGGACTCCAAGCCCACACCAGCTTCCAGATCTCACTAAATGTCAGGTAAGACCTTCTCTACATTAAAAAAAAAATTATTCTGTAATTATGATGATAAATGTTAATTTTATTTACTATAGTGATCATTTTGCAATATATACAAATTTTGAATCATCATGTTGTATACTGGAAACTAATATAATGTTGAATGTCAATTATTTCTCAATTAAATTTTTAATTAAAAAATTAAAAACCTTCTGACTGAATCTTCTAATCCTGAGATCTAAAAGCTACTTGGAATCATCAGTAATTAATAATGTATTTGGAAGTTATTAGATAAATATAAATTAATATATTTATTAAGGAAGTTAGCTTTTTATCATTATGAAATGATCCTTTCTCTAGTAAAACGTTTATGTTAAAGTTTCAATGATTCTTGAAAGCATTTAAAAGCAATGTCTAGTCTTAAATCTGTCAATAAAAAAAATTTCATATATTCTAATCAATTCTGAGTTATCTTTTACACTAATTTTTATTGAACTTATTGCTAAAGAATAAATTACTTTCCTCAAGTATTTTTACTTTAAGTTGAAATAAACCTTTCTTACCTCTTCTGAATGATTATATTCTATCTTATTTTTAATCAAATGAATAAATAATAAATGCTAATATTAAATACAATATATAAATTATGTATAACATATAGAGGTTGCCCTGTCATAAACCATCAAAAAACTTTACAAAAGTCCTGAGAAAACATAGACCAAATGATATTGCTTTGTATCTAATACTAATGACATCAATATTATAAAACAAATGATATTTCAGGCAACCAAACCAATTAAGCATCAATTTAATCAAAGTATAAAGCATAAAAATCTATCTAATCTCACATTTTGGAGCCCACTTTTGGAAGACATACATTCAAGTTAACTGAAAATATAAATTAAGACATATGAAATAACAAATAAGAGTATAAATGTATTAAAAAGCAGATTAGCAAGCTACACACCCAAAGATTCTGTTTTGATAGTTTGGGACTGGGGCTTGAACATCTATGATTTTAGTAAGCTGTAGACCTGATGTACATACAGGATTCTAAATGTCAGTATCATACATGTCTGGGAAACACAGATCTCTGTAGGTAGTGATCTCAGGGGAAACTTCATGAAGATGGACAGGTTTCCGATAATCTTGAAGGATATCTGGCTTTTTTTCACATGATAAACCCTAACACCTTTTTCGTTTGACACTACAGTTACAGAGGGAGCCGCTCTGTCTCCAATATGGTGATTGTGGATGTAAAGATGGTATCTGGTTTTATTCCCTTGAAACCAACAGTAAAAATGGTAAGTGGATTTTAAGCCTACGCGATCTCATATAAAAAGACGCTCTGTATCTTTAAACCGAGACCATACCAATATCACATCCCTATCAATATCATCCTGCCTCAAAAAGTGTTTTTCCCCAAACCCAGGAAATTAAATTCATTAACAACTTATTTGGCTCTAAGCTAAGGGACCTCTGTGATGCTAGAGAAATACAAGGGGAGTCCCTATCCTTTGGCCACTCATGGTGTAGTTAGAAAATTAAAGCACATGGGCATGAGACAGTAAAATAACAAGCAAAAAAGATAGACTGTGACTCAGTACCAAATTGATATTCACAAAAAAATTGGCAACAGTAAAACTAATGTGAGCTAGAATCGTCAAAGATGCCAGAAGTTCTAAGAGGTTACTTGGATATTGAAACGTACTGAAAATCTTGACCTGAAAATATCTGGCTTCCCTCTCTTGATAGAAAGCCAAGTGATATTTTTCACAGTCAAGACATGACAGCGATGAAGCTTGTTTGCAAAATGTGATTCCTTCTCCTCGCCCATCTTTTGTATGGTTAATGCACCTTGACTATTTAACCATGAAGATGACACATAGACATCCTAGCCCTCGCAGTATTTAAAGAGTCAACATTTGTCCCTTACTACTCTGTCCTAGACCTGTGTTCTCATACCTATTGTCTAACTTTCTGAGTTCTCTAATTTTCTTCAGCTTGAAAGCTCTAGCCACGTGAGCAGGACAGAAGTGAGCAATAACCACGTCATCATCTATGTGGACGAGGTGAGAGCTCTGGCATTTTGGCCATGACTATACACATCGGTGGTCTTTCTACATGGGTCTTTTCACTAAAAGATAAGTAATGTGAGCAAAACAATAATTAGAAGCTCCACTCCAGGAAGTTATTCTATTCTAAAGAGAATAAAAGGTAAATTTCCTTTTAAATCCACAGAATGTTCTGCTCTCTTTTTAATTATGTTACAATTGGAATTATGTTACAACTGGAATCATTTCTATGATTTCCAGTATAAAATCAATAGAATAAAATGTTATCATGCGTGTTATTTTAAAGACCCACTAAAAGCCCTAGTGGACGTAGCTCAGTAGATTGGGCACCAGCCTGCGAACTGAAAGGTTGCCAGTTCCGTTCCCAGTCAGGGCACATGCCCGGATGGCAGGCCAGGTCACCACTCCAGGTGTGTGAGAGGCAACGATCAATGTTTCTCTCCCTCTCTGTCTCTCTCCCTTCCCCTCTGTCTAAATATAAATAAATAAAACATGCATATATATATATAAAAGACCCACTTAAAAAGAATAAATTCTTAAAGAATACCACTATAGTTAATTAATGATAGTGTTAATACCCTAATATATTACAATATAAGATAAAATTAAATGTAGATCTCATGAATATCTTCAAATTCAACTGTAAAGCCAAGGGAATGGCTTTACACAAACAAAACACACACAAAAAAGTCTTGTTTGGAATTATAATTACAGATGTACAAGACAAGTCTCTACATCTTAGAAAACATTCACATAGACTCAGAGAGTTAATTTCTTATAGAAGACTACAATAGCATAGGAATTGTCTCAGTTGTTTAGGAGAATATCTGGGAGATTCTGTTCACTAAAGAGTTTCAAGGTTGCCTTTTAAACCCATCTTGACATCCACAAATGTTTGCTTACCTGAAAGGCACAGGTGAATAAGAGTCAGAGAACAATAAAGAATATGTTTTACTCAAGGAAGAAAGAGGAGGATTTCTCGTCTCTTTATTACTCTACTTTTCCTTTTAGGTGACAGATAAGACACTAAATTTTTCCTTCACGGTTCTTCAAGACATCCCAGTAAGAGACCTAAAACCAGCAATTGTTAAAGTCTATGATTACTACGAGACAGGTAAGTGAGAGAAAATGGAGACAAATAGTCCCAACCCAGAACCAAGAAACAGATTCTATTATGACAGTAAATCCTGGTTTTAGACCATTCAGTCAGTACTATATCTATTTGTTTCTTTCCTCCAAGATATATACAATAGAAACTACCTATAAACAGATTTATCAATTAATATTTATTAAGTCAGAAACTTAAGGATTTTATTTAAAGGAAAATATCTAGTGACTGCCCTCAAGTAGTTTATAGACATAGAGAACATAATACACATGGAAAGACAGTTGATGATGAATGAGTGTTAGGGAGCTAATGGATAAGAAGTTGGGGAAGTGAAAACAGCACAGAAGGCTAGTACTTAAGATGGACAGACAAAAAAGAAAACAGAAAGCCAAACTAAGGAAGAAAGATCTGAACTGGATCCTAACAGATGAGAACATCTTCTAAAGTAAATAGAAGTAGGAAGTGTTTTAGGCTAGAGCAATAATCTTAGAAAAAGGATTCAGAAAACAAGCTGGACAAAGTGAGTAGAAGTAGAGTTCATGGAAGAGAAAGAGCTACAAGCTAATGCTTAGGTCATCTTCCTAAGAATTTAAAATTTGAATAGCTGCTCTCTGAACAGGCTTCAATCCCTCCCCTCCACTCCAGAAGAGGAAAGATATAGATATGTAAACTATTCTGTTCAACTCTGGTCTATTTAAATGGTGTTTTAACAATCCTGATATGGATATGGATTGTTAAAACACCATTGAATAGACCTAAGAATCCTTAAACACCAATTCAAAAGAACCTATGCATCTCAATGTTCATAGCAGTACAATTTACAATAGCCAAGTACTGGAAGCAACTTAAGTGCCCATCAGTAAATGAGTGGATCAAAAAACTATGGTGCATTTACACAATGGAATACTACAGAGCAAAAAGAAAGAAGGAGCTCCTACCCTTTGCAACAGCATGGATGAAAATGGAGAGCATTATGCTAAGTGAAATAAGTCAGGCAGTGAAAGAAAAATACCATATGATCTCACCTTTAACAGGAACCTAATCAACAAAACAAACAAGCAAGCAAAATATAACCAGAGACATTGAAATAAAAAAACAAACTGACAGTAATCAGAGGGGAGGTGGGAGGAGATAATGGAGGAAAATAGGGGAAGGGCTATCAAGGAACATGTATAAAGGACACCGGACAAAGCCAAAGAGAGTAGGTTTGAGGGGGGTGGAAGGGATGAGTGAGGCGGGGGGGTTCAGGTGGGGAGAAAATGGAGACAACTGTACTTGAACTACAATAAAAAAAATCTTGATGCACTTTTTGCCAAAAGTGAAGTGAATAGACCTAATATGGCCTCTGGTTCATAGATTATTTTTGTTTCTCTCTCCACCTAATTCTTTCAGATGAGTCTGCTATTGCTGAGTACATCGCCCCCTGCGCCACGGGTAAGGAGTTACATGCCATGACCAACGTCATACCCCATTAACTTTGCTCCCTAAACATTCTTCTAAATTTAAAATTCTTTACAAGTCTCCTCCTAGATCTGAGACAATTCATGTGGCATATTTTTACACAAAGAGAGCCCAGAAGAAGAGTACTTATTCTGTAGGCAGACTCTGCAACTTAAGATATCCATTCTGTTATCAGAAAAGTCACTAAGTTTTATTTGTTTGTAGGATAGCCATCACTAACGAGCAACATTTCACATCGCAGCTCATTGGTTTCCTTCATCCCAAGGGCCAACTATTACGATTCCTTTGCTTAATCTAACCTAACACCTATTTTTATAAGTGAAGCTCTATTGGAACAGAGCCCCACTCATTATATCACTAGTTTCCATGGCTGCTATCGTGAGTTGAGTAGTTATGATATAAACCATATGGTCTGCAAAGCCCAAAATATTTAGCATCTGGTCTTTCACAGAAAAAGTTTGCTGGCCCCTCCTTTAGCCCACAGTCACTGCCCCGACTCAACTAAGGGAGTATTCCTGAGAAACCCCACAACCCTCTTATGTTTCTTTTCCCACCATAGGTGCAGAACAAGGAAATGTTTGAGGACCATATTTAGGCTACATATTTTGGTGGATTCACTGTCCTGTATTTCTATTTCGAAGAAATCAAGTTGTTCATTTCTGTAAAGCAGACATCAAAATGGCTTATTGAATAAATATATATTTCTGGTCAAGCCATTATTTATTCCATCACTTATTCATTAAACATTAATTGCATGCTTACATAAGAGTTATGCTGTTTTAAATGACGTATGTAAAGAGTACAAATTTGTAACATATCTGCTTGTATTCCAGCTATGAATATAACATATAAAGTCAAATAGACAATAACTGAAAATAACTTATGCTCTGAAAGACCTTAGGAAAAAAATCATTCAATTGTCTGGGAAGCTGGGGAGAAATGTGCTGATCAGAAACTAGGAAGGCATAAATATTTCTTCAGAGAAAACAGAAAACATTTGTCTTTGCCCCTAAGCTAATAGAAGAAAATGGACTTCACAGGAGACTAAACTGATTAAAGTTAAACGATGTGTTGGAGACAGACAGCATTATGCAGTGGTTTAAGTCTAGACACTGGAGCCAGACTGTCTAGCTTCGAATGCTGACTCCATCCCTGCCTCACCGGTTGAGTGACCAGGGTGGTGACTTAGACTTTCAGCTTCAGCTTTCTGACAAAGAAATGGGGATAATAACAGACCCTACCTTGAACTGTTTTGAGGACAAACTATTCTTTTGGAGGCAAGGAAAGAGAATAGCTGGATCAAGCGATGGCTTTTAAAGCTTCAGCTCAGATGAGATGTATGTCACATCCATTTACAATTCTATTGGCTAAAGCAACTCACATGACCAAGCCTGACTTCAATTGTAGATTTGGGGCAGTGTAACTCTTCCCACAAGCTTCATAGCAATGTAAAGAAATAAATAGTTCTCTTACAGGAACAATGGTAAATAATTAAGAAAATAATACAATCACACACAGAGGTAAAGTACAGATACAAATCTATCCAATTGTCCCAGAAGCTTTTATTAAGCAGTTCATCTCTCGCACACTAAATTGAAAGAGCACTCTTATCACACCCTACAGCGTAAACCATATTCCCGCATGTTTTTGATGGGCACTTCTGGGAACTTCTAGTCTGTTTCTTTGGTCTCTCTGTGTATTCATGTGCTAGGACCACACTTTCAGCTATCAAGGCTTTACAGTGTATCTTAACATCTCAAAGGACTAGCTCGCACTTACCGCATATATTTTTCTGAGTTTTCTAAGCTATGTTCTTATTTATTTTTCTATGTAAACTTTAGAATCAGCATCTCTATTTAAAACAAAAGTTGTATAAATGGTAATGGATAGAGACTTGGGGTGGTGAACATACAGTACAGTGTACAATGATGTGTTGTAGAATCATGCACCTGAAACCTGTGTAATTTTGTTAACCAGTGTCACCCCCAAGAATTCAATAAAAAGGAAATTTCAAAATATATAAAAATAAAAATAAAAATAAAGCAGAAGTTAAATATTTTACTGGAATCTTCTCAAATATGTACATTAACATAGGGAAAATTGTCAACTTTTTTAACATTGACCTCCCTATCCAAGAACAAGGTGTTTTGTGTTTTACTTTTAATTTCATTTTTTCAAGTCTTCTCATGTGTGTTTCAGTGCTATTTTAAAGGTTTTTTTCACATAGAATATACACATTTCTTGTACTCTTTTTTAGGTAGTTCATTGTATTCTTACTGAAAATGTATATGTGGTCTCTTTATAAACCACTACTTATAAAAATATTTATTATGGACTTCTATTTCATTAAGATATAACTCATATACCAAAAAAAGTGCACAAATATTGATGGCACAGCTTGATGAATTTTTACTGAAGATGAAACCTTAGAACCATTTTCAGAATCTTAGACAGGTCCTCACATACCCACTCTCAGTCAATACTCATCTCCCCACCCAGGGTAATGAATATATTCTGACCCGAACAGCCATAGATTAGTTGTGCCCACTTGTAAATTTCGTACAAATAGAATCCTGCAGAATGTATGATTTCCACAAAAGCATGGATTTTGACCTGGGCCAAAATTTAACTTTAAAAACTATAAAGGAGCCCTGGCTAGTATAGCTCAGTGGATTGAGCTCGGGCCTGCGAACCAAAGGATCGTGGTTCAATTCCCAGTCAGGGCACATGCCTGGGTTGCAGGACAGTTCCCATCATGGGATGCACGAGAGGCAACCATACATTGATATTTCTCTCCCTCTCCTTCTCTCTCTTTCTCCTTTCCTTCCCCTCTAAAGATAAATAAATAAAATCTTAAAAAAATTAAAACTATAAAGGAGTTAGAAGACAGAAAAGACATATTGTATAACCTATTATTTTACCCAACTATGAGTTTTTATAGTCAGTTGACGCAAAACAGTTTTTAGTTATGAAATTAGTTTTCCAGGATAGAGGAGAGGCTAAAGCAATAGAGGATATGCCTACCATACACTTTATGGTGGGGAAATGGCCAGATTCAGTAGAAGCTTCGAGAACAGCCATTGTTGGAGCTAGAAAGCCAATTTGTGAGTCTTGATGGCTGAGGGTAATGGGACACAAGGACTCTTAACAAGAGGGGAGGATATTTTCATAAATAAAGGTAAAACAGTTTCAACTGTTTTATAATATCTGAATGAGTTCACCACTCAAATTATATGTTGGAGACATATAATTTTGTGTTTAATTAATGAAATACGATCTTATCATGACATGAACACAGAGTGAGTGAGGAGTGTGGGTGAGCAGGCGCACACACGGATGACACACCTCCCCACCCCTGAGGCCAGCAGTGTGAGAAACTGCTCTCCTTAGCCTTCTTGTAGACCCAGTCAAATGACAGAGTGCTTCACCGTGAAAAACGTGAGAGAATTCTTTAAAGATAATCCCAGAAAAAATCTAAATTAGAATGTGAGAAAGAATTTGGTAAGAAACAAGAGGTTACTCCATCAAAGGGATTAGATGGGACAACAAGAGGAGCAACAGGAGGCCAGTTCAGCCAGAAGCTAAGAAATGCTCTCCCTAATCCGGGACCATGGTTTTATTTCATCTTCCTGTTTTCCAAACAGAAGAGAACAAACTGTGTACCATTCCCCTTTCCTCAAATGATGGCTGTAGTACTACTTATTATTATGCATTTTGATCCCTTTTTCATACGGTTAAGTATTGCTGATCCATTTTTACATGAGAAATTGAAAAAATAGGAACAGAGATTAACATATTTTCCCAATATCTCACTGCTTCCAGGAAAGCAGTTGCCTCTCAATGCTAGTGGTCTTGGTAGAATCCTGGGATTAAAATTCCAGATTTCCAGGACCATATTTTTACTTGCACAAACAGAAAAAAAAAATATCTGCATGGGGTGGTAATGACATTAGCATTATGGACCAAAGAAGAAATTGAGGAGGAGAGTAATTTTATCACTGCCATATAAGAAAATCATAACCTGGGATCCTACCACCAGAAAGGTCTGCATGTTTTTATTCAATAATGTAAGGTTACAGAGATAGCTGAGAATGAGAATTCCCAAAATTATAACACTAGCCTACTCTTCCCCCTCCTTTTATCTTTTTCTTTCTTCTATTTTTTCAAAAAAAAAAAGAACACAGAAAAAAGTTACAAACTATAATTTAACTAAAACTACACATGCTCCTTTTTCTTTTCCCAAAATAAGTGAAATATTTCTGTTTTCTAAGCTTTCTTCCTTGACTAACGTGGAAGGATAAAGTATTGAAACATTAACTGGTATTTTGTTTTTACTGATGAAAAGGATTTGGAAAGAATGTGATCTGTGCTGATTCTGATCCTCTGGTATTTTTCCCTTTCCTATTTGAAAAGCGTAGCCAAGCCCTTGTGTTCTTTTGCCTTAAGAATTTTCAAGGTTAGAAGCTTAAAAATAACTTTGTGAAAGCCCCTGGTTCCTTGAGCAAATTAGTCTAGGCTATCCTGAAAAATGGAAAGAAATCCTTTATAGGGAACTAAGAACAGAAGCCTAGGTGGCAGGAAGAATCCAAAACCAGGAGGTGAATGGAGGTTTGTAGGACCTGGGATAGTGGCACTGGGGTCCCCTTCATTATTGCACCCAGAGAAAAAGACAGGACCTCTGAGTTAAATCACTGTGTGAGGCAGACTCTGGGTCAAGAACTCCTGAAGAGCGCCAACATTCCTGTGTCCAAATATAGCATAAAAGAAGCCAAGCAACCAGATTTCAAAGTAGTTGACAGGTTGGACAATGGCATGGTGACATGGTGACAGGAGTAACCTGTTTCAAGCAAAGACTAAAGCAATCTTACAAAATAGTTTGCTTTACAAACCCAGTGTAAGGAAAGCTGTAATAAAACCTAAGATCTAGGCATCGAGACAAAGAAATACGGCCCAAATGAAAGAACAGATCAAAGCTCCAGAAAAAGAGCTGAGAATCTAAGAATTCTCTAAAGTCTAAAATTGTGCAGTTAACAATGTTTTTAGATCATTTGAAAAAAATGTAGGACTCATCCAACTTTTCAAATCACTTTGTTTTCCTTAAAATGCTTTGATTTATGGGAGTTTTTATGGTTAGCAGTCACATGGCTCAAATACGAGGACATATATAAACATACACAGTGAAAACCCATCTTCTCACCCTTGATCCTAATTTTCCTGCTTCTCATTCACCCTGACCAACCCCCCGCCCCAACCAGGCAACTTTTTTCTTAGTGTTTTATATAATTTTTTAAACTTTGACACCCTAACAAATATTATTATTAATTCTTATTTCTACCAAAACATAAACATACTTTTTTATTTTCACATAGTATCCTTAGACATGCTTTCACGTCAGTGCATAGAGATTTTCTTTTTTTTTTTCCCAGAGTTTCTCAACCTTACATTGTATGGGTGTCCTATAATTTATTAACCAGCTCCCTATTGACACAAATTTGAGTGTTTCCAGACTATCGTACTACAAACAACTGAAATGAATAACCTTGAACGTAATCTTTTCACAAGGTGCTAGTATGCCGGTGGACTGAATTCCTAGAAATGTAATTGTTGAGTCAAATGATTGTGTAATTGTGGGATTTTTCTTTTTCTTTTTTTGTTATTGAGTTTTCATAGGTTATATGTTTTGTATATATTGATATATTGCCAAATATTATTTTTTGTCCAGCTGACTTTCTGAGTTCTCTTATTTTACAATGTGGTTTCTTGGTTGATTCTCTTATATATTCCATGTATAAAATTACTTCATTTTCAAAATCATTTTACCTTTTCCCTTTATACTTAATATCTCTATTTTACTTTATTTTTATTGGTAGAAATCTGTTGAACAAACTTAAAGAGAGGTGCAGATAACATTTTTGTCCTGATTTATTGTAAATAATGTTTCCTTATTAAGCACATTACTGACTTTCAGGGGAAGAATATTTGTACATATAAAATACTACATAATTATGAAACCACCCAATGTTTCATTTAAGATGTTATCAATATTTATAAGCGAGATTAGTCTCTTCATGTTACCTTTGCCAGGTCTGGATGTCGATGCTACATTCAACTCATAAAAAGAATTTTCAGTTCCTCTCTTCTCTGTACTCAGACACATCATTGATATCACCGGAATTGGTGTTGGTGCTTTGCTGGGAGAAATTGCTCCACCACGCCACCATGACTGCAATGTTTATTCAAGTACAATGCTCTGCATGTACCAATAATGTATATCCATACGGGTTTACAAAGAACAAAACTCACTGTATTTTGAGGAAGAATTATTCACCTTGAACTCAATGCATGATCAACCAATGTCGTAGACGGGCAAATGAAAGGAAAGGAAAAGAATCAATTACTAGTAGTATAGATAGAGAGGCAGCCATTCTCTAACATGATACTGGCAAAAAATCTAAAGAAATTATGATATCTTTATGCAAAAAAATTCAAGAAATGTGAGTCACATATTTGTTAGTGAGTTCATAGCCTAATTTACAATCAAATTACTTGAAAAGAAATGAAGTCAGAGGACTGAACTTTGAAACACAGCAATGTTTAAGTGTCAGGAAGATAAATTGTCAGCAAAGGATCCTGAAAATAATTGACAGAAAATCAAAGGAGTATGGAGCATTGAAATCCAAGTGAAGAAATTTCTTCAAGAAGGATTTCAAGAACAGAGTCAGAAAATATGTCAGTTGCTTCTGAAAGACAGAATAAAAAGAGAACTGAGGATTTACCACTGAAACTAGTAACACAGAGATCATTTGGTGACTTTGCCAGAAACTCTTTAGGTCCAATGGAGAAGCTAAAGCCTGAAGGGAGTGGTTTGGGAAATAATGGGGGGGGGGAAGAATCAGAAGCAATAAGTTTGGACAAATATTGTGACAAAGGGAGCAAAAATACTAGATGGTACATAGAGGAAAATGTATAGTCAAAGATTTGGTTTTTTTCCTGGATGAAATATATATTTACACCCTTACGAGAATAATAAGGTTAACAGGAGAAACTTTACGGTGCAGTAGAAAGAGGTAAGGAATTTTAGTTATGAAGTTTTGGGGCATTTGAAAAAGAGATAAGGTCCAGTACAGAGATAAAAATCATGGTTTAGATTTAGATGCACAGACAGCTCATCCAAGACAATACAAGATAAGGCAGAATACACAGGTCCTGCTGCAGAGGAGCTGGTAGTTTCTGCATTGGGGAAAGATCAGAACTTTGACTTCTGGTTGTTTCTATTCTTGCATTGAGATAAACAGTGTCATTAGTTGAAAGAAAGCAGGAAGGCAGGCACTTGGAATATTGAAGAGATGATAAAAGGTGTAAAACAGTGACCTGAGAGAGTGGGAGAACAACGTTAGTCCAGCCATACAGTAGTAGCATTGCAGGGAGGCACTGTGTTTGTACTAAAGTTTGTAGCCATGAATTTAAATCTGTCAGCAGGCTCACATGTCTTTCACTAGCCATATTCTTTAATTTTGATGCAAGTGAATATATACTCCCCAATAGCAGAGGTATATGGTTTTTGTGAACCACAAAACAGTGTCTTTCACAACATATGCATTAAAATACATGTGGACTGAGTAAATAACACCCATCTTCTCAACTTTGCTGCTTTGCTTGTCATAATATCTCCAGTACCCAATACAGAGCCTAATTTATAGCATTCCCTTAAATATTGACTAAATAACTGAATGAGCCAATCAATCAATCCTTTTTTCACCTTATCTTCTGAACTTTATTTATACTCAACTCTCTACTGACTCCCTATTGAACAACCTTACTGGTTATTTCTAGAGAGCCTCAAATTCAAGATATCTAAGGCTATTTCCTACTTTTTCTGCAACTGTTATTAGCATTATTATACATGCATTTGCCCTAATGAGAAACCTAGAGTCATGTTCTATTTCTCATCTCTAAAACGAAAAAGTATATAACTATTTCATAGATTTTGAGAACATTAAATGAAATAATCAAAACATATAGTATCTATAAAATTAGCTATTACTAGTTTTCACTGATTCTAAGATACACATTTTTTCACATTTTTTTTTAATTAGGATGTCTTTGACCATCAGTCACGTATCATAATTTAATTAGATGGTTTATTTGATAATGGTGTCTTTTATGTCAATGGTGTCTTAGATGTGATAAAGTGCAGTAATATAATTTCTCTAATATACCCATTAATATTAAACTCATGCCCAGTATACCTCAAATCCATATTTTTCTCTCTCTCTCCATTACTGCAACCTTAATTTAAACCCTCATTTCTCTCACCTGATCATTGAAATAGGCTCCTGAAAGGTCTCCTTGCCTCCTACATCACCTTTTCCCAATGTTATGCCATGCTCCTACCGGAGTGATCATGTTTCTCCCATGCCTAATTTACATCACTGTCTATGTAAATGCCTAAGGAATAAAATCCAAATTCCTTCTTGTAACACACAAGGTTCTAACTCTCTCTCTCCCTCTCTCTAGTCTTAGCCCTAAGTCCCAGCCAAGCTTAACTTCCATACTTGCAGGTCACCTACCACCCCGTGTTGTTTCACAGTCCCATGTCTTTGGTTTCACTGATCTATTTAGAATATATCTTGCAAATGTCTGTGTATCAGCTAAGAATCCCTCTGCCAATAAATAACAGAAAAGCAGCTAACGTTTACTTAAACAAATAAAGAAGGAGTGCGTAGGTTGACATTCCAAGGTTAATGAATGCAATTGCCCAATAATGCTGGCAGAGACTAAGGCCCTTTCTGTCTTTTGGACTGGCTTAGCATGCAGATCTTCATCTTCCCGGTTATTGTTTCATCATCTCAAGATGACCATTGAAACTTCAAACATTATATCAATTTTCTATGCTGGAACAATGAAGGACATTCAACAGTGTGCCACTGAAACTTTCTCTTTTTATTAAGAAAGCAAAAGTTGTCCATAAACCTACTCAGAAACTTTCCATTTACATGTCACTGGCAAGAGCAGTGAAGCAGCCACCCACACCTTAAAGATGGATAGGGAAAAGAATAGTGTGCAGTTAGTTAAGCCAACATCACTAATCACCAGAGAGATGCAAATCAAAACCACAAGAAGGCACTACCTCACACTTGCCAGAATGGCTATCATCAGTAAATCAATAAAACAAGTATTGGCAAGGACGTAGAGAAAAGGGAACCCTAGAGCACTGTTGGTGGGAATACAAATTGGTGCAACCACTGTGGAAAAGAGTATGGAGGTTTCTCAAAAAATTAGAAATGAAATTGCCTTAGGACCCAGCAATTCCACTTCTGGGTATATATCCAAAGAAATCCAAAACACTAATTTGAAACAATATATGTCCCCCATGTTCGCTGCAGCATTATTTACAACAGCCAAGATATGGAAGCAACCAAACTATCAATAGGTAGCGGATTAGAAAAGATGTGGTACATTTATACAATGGAAAACTAGTTGGCCATAAAAAAGAAGGAAATCTTATCATTTGTGACAGCATGGATGGCCCTAGAGGGTATTAAGCTAAGTGAAATAAGTCAGACAGAGAAAGACATATATCATATGATTTCACTTATATGTGGAATCTAAACAACAAAATAAATTAACAAAATAGACTCTAGTTTCATAGAGCCATAGACAGAGAATGACGGACAGTTGACAGAGGGGAACAGAGTTAAGGTGGGAAAAGTGAAGGCATTAACAAGTACAATTGGTAGTTACAGAATAGTCACAGAGACGTAACTACAGCATAGGGAATATAGTCAACAGTATTGTAATAAATAAGTATGGAGTCAGGTGAGCACTTGAAATAGCAGGAGGACTGTTCCGTAAAGTACATGACTGTCTAACCACTATGCTGCACACCTGAACCTAATAGAGTAATACTGAATGTAAACTGTAATTGAAAAATAAAAAATAAACCAGAAATAAATAGCGTCATATGCCACACACACACACAAAAAAAATCATGTCACACACATTAGGATGGCTACTATCAAAGAAACCATGGAGAAATCGGAACCTTGTATGCTATTGGTAGGATTGCAAAACAGTGCAACCACTATGGAAAACAGCATGGTGGCTCCTCAAAACATTAGAACTAAAACTATTATATGATCCTTACTTCTCAGGATATAGATTCCCACAAACTGAAAGCAGGGTCTCAGAGGGATATTAGCACACTCATGTTCTGAGCAACGCTATTCACAATACCCAAAAGTCAGAAACAACTTCAATGCCCATTGACAGATGATCGGGTAAACAAAATGTGATATAAACATACAATGCAATATGTGACACAATTTTTTTTTCTTTTTTAAGCCTGGTTCATACAAAAATGAGTCACAGGAGCAAGAGCAGACAAAAGTTGAATTTCCCTCTCAAAGAATTCTATGTCACAAAGAAGAGCTGTTTCATAGAGTAGATTTGTCTTAAACATGGAAAAGTAATAGTTGTTACTCCTTTGAAATAGTTTCAATGAAATACTATGCTTACATTAACACTTAAGTGAATTGTAAGAGAAACTTTCTTAACTCGGCTTCACATAAGACACTTACCATATGAAATAATATTCTCCATTTCAGGAAATAAAACCAGTGAAATATTAAATGCTTGTGATTAATAATAATCTCTAATATCCCCAAACAATTTTGTTTCTAACAGTTTGAGCTATATGCTTGCTCAGAATCATTTTGGTATCATGCCAAATATGCAGTTGTGCAGTTGCATTGTTATAATTAAAAATTTTTGTAATAAATTACACAAATGATAAAACATAAATATAGAAAAGAGTTTCAGTTTTTATATAAAAGCTATGTTGAAGTCATTTGGAAAGAAACGAAGTAAATGAATCATTTAAAAATGCCATTGAATTAGACTTGCAGTAAATAACTATAAATGTTAAAGAAAGGGGTAAAGAATCTAGTAAGATTAGTAACTCCAATTGCTTCCCAAACAAGAGAGAACCTGAAACTACAAATGTGTCTATGTGTGGAGATGTGCTTTAGGAAGGAAAGAGAGTACACATGATTTAATCAGGTCATTTAAACTCCATTTATAAAATTGTGTCATGAAATAGTTATTCCAACTACAAGAAATATTCAACTTATTTCATTTAATAAAAATTAACATTTTTTTTACTTTCTAATAAAAATTGAAATATGTAACATCAGCAAGACGGCAGAATAAGAAATACCCAGAATGTATCCTCTCACATAAACTCCAATTTGGCAAATGTGTACATACAAAACATCTTTATTGGGGCTCTGAGATCCAGGTGGAAATCTGTGACCTTAATGAAACCCAAGACTGAAGAAAGCTGCTTTGAGATGGCAGGTATACTTCTCATTAGCAAACCAACCAATCACGAATCTGGCTGCAAATCTGGAAGTAGCCTCACCTCCCTGTGGACTCAGCATCAGTCTTGCTCATATATGGCCTTCCATCAGGCCCACCTGTCCACAGAACTAGCAGGAACCATGTCCATCTGCAACCTCAGTAACAGACCTGTCTACCACAGACCTGACCCCACTCAACCACAGCCCCAAAGGCAGTCCTGTCCTCCAGGGACTCTGGAGAAACAACACTCATCACCACCCATGGTCCGCTGAACCAAATGAGGATCTAAAGCATCCACGAGAACCTGCCTCCAGCCCACTCGACCATGATCTGTGACACCCAGGAGCAGTCCTATCAGTCCAGGAACCTGCAGGACAGAGAACCTTCTGAAACCAGTCTACAAAGAATAAAAGAGAGACTGCGGGGACACCGATGCAAGGCTCAGAGGATCATGAAAAATCAGGAATAATGTGACTTTCCCAGATAAAGAAAAACTAATAAACTAAGAGGCAAAATTAAAAAAAAAAACTAACAGAGTAAATTGAATATCATGATCAAGTTGGATTTATCCCCGGTATCTGAGGGTGCTTCAACGTACACATGAATTAATCAATGTGACACATTACATTAACAGAGTAAAAGAAAAAAAAAATCACATGATCGTCTCAATACATGTAGAAAAAGTATTTAACAAAATTCAAAATCCTTTCATGTTGAAAACTTTCAATAAATTAGATGTAGACAAAATTTACCCCAACACACACATACAAAAAAATACTTAAGAAAAGCTCACTACTAACATAATACTCAATGGTAAAAAGTTGAAAACTCCACTCTAAAATTCACAGAAAAATGCAAGGATACCTGCTGTCTCTTCTTCTATTCAACATAATGGTGGATGTCTTAGCAAGAACAATTACCCAAGAAAGAGGAAGAGGATCAGGAAGAGGTGGAGGAGAAATAAAAGGCATCCATATTTAAAATGAAAAAATAAAGCTATCTCAGTTTACAGATGTTATGATCTTATATGTAGAAAACCCTAAAGACTTCAAACACACACACACACACACACACACACACACACATGCACACACATTGTTAGAACTAATAAATAAATTCAGTGAAGTTGCAGGATACAAAATCAACATACAAAAGTCAGTTGTGATCCTAAACTCTAACAACCTATCTGAAACAATACTAAGATGGCACCAAAAATAATAAAATACTTAGCAATAAACTCAAACAAGAGTTAAAGATCTATATAGTGAGCTATAAAACATTAATGAAAGAAATGTTAAAAGATGCAAGTAAATGGAAGGACATCCTGCGTTGTATTGCAAGAATTAACATTGTTAAAATGTTCATACTTCCCAAAGTGATCTATAGGTTTTATGCAATCTCTATCAAAATCTCAATGATATTTCTGGAAAAAATAGAAACACCCATCCTAAAATTCATTTTGAACCACAGAAGGCTGCATATAGTCAGAGGAATTTTGAACAAGAAAGACAAAGCTGGAGGTATCACAAGGCTTCATTTCAAAGCATATTGCGAAACTATAGTAATCAAAATAGTATGGCACTGGCATAAAAAAAGGAGAGGGAGACCAATGAAACAGATATAATCCCTCCATAAATGGTCAACAAATCTTCAACAATAGTGCCAAGAATTTACAATGGGAAAAGTAGTCTGTTCAATAAATGATGTTGGGGAAATTGGACATACACATGTTAACCTTAAAAATCAAAAGTGGGAGTCAACAAGTGTTTCAGGCAGAAATCTAAACAGTGTTCTATTATGGGATAAAGGTGAGGAGTGTTTATAATAGAAAGAAAGGAGGAAAATAATTGCATAAGTAGAAGAAATGAATTTTTATGAATGCTGATAAGCTGTTATTCTTTAGATATGCAAGGCTATTTACTGATTCTAAAGAATGACTTTAATTACCATTCCTCATAGTCAGGAGGTCTGCTTTTCTGCTAACTTTACAACTGTTGGGAACACAATACAACTTTGGCCGTGTCCAGAGGTTGTTTGGTCCAGTTCAAACATTCCAGAGTTTCAAGGGGTAAGACATATGATGCGGTTCCTCTGGAATGGCTGCCCAACTCCATTTGAAAGTGGTTCAACCTATGCCAATTTTTGACACATGCAAAAGAATGAAATTGAAAACTTATTTTACACTGTTACACAAAAATCTGCTTAAATGACTTAAAAACTTAAATGTGAAACCTGAAATAATACAACTCTTAGAAGAAAACAAAGGAAAAAAGCTTCTAGACGCCTGACTGGGCAATGATTTCCTGGATATGACACAAAAACCACAAACAACAAAAACAAACAGAAAAGGCAACCTATGGAATGGGAGAAAATATTTGTGCATTATATATATGATGAGAGGTAAATCTACAAAATACATACGAAACTCATAAAACTCAAAAGCAAAAAAACAGCAAATAATCTGATGTTAAAATGTGCAAAGGATCTGAACAGACATTTCTCAAAAAAAAAAAAAAAAACCATACAAATAGCCAATAGCTATATGAAAAGGTATTCAACATCACTAATCCTCAAGGATTAGTCTTGTTGATAGAAGACAACTGGCAGAATCATTTTTAAGGCAATGTGACAGTACCTATAAAAAGTTTTAAATGCTTATATTCTGACATAGCAAAGTCACAGTATAAATTCACCCCACAAGCATTGTTATCCATGCCAATATTTACAGATTATCTTTGTAATTCATCACAAGGCACCAACCAAATGCTATTAATGTTATTGTCCCCCTCCTCCTTTAAGTAATTAGTCTTACAAATTAGTGTTTAACTATTCCTAGTTTCTTAAAAGTCAATTTAAGTTCTGTTATATTTTGAATCAACACATTAAAAAATCATGAAAACTTTTGAAATGATTTTTTTACTTTGTATGCTATTAATACTGATGTCATGGCTAAAGCTGCAATCATTATGACTAGTAAAAATACTCTCTTGACTATTTTTTCTTAACTGTCCCTTCTTCGATACTAACAGATCTCTACTTTCCTGGTTATTGCTCCCTTTCTAACTCTGTCCCTTCTCCTTCCATTTGTGTGACCCTGTCCTTCACCTAGACACTAGTATCCTTCGGGGCTCTGCCCTGGGCTCTTTCTTTTTCATCAACATATCCCACCAGAATATTATCATCTATTTCAATAGCATCAGCTTTCTCAATAAGCTGATAAACCTTTAATCCATATAAGTAGGCCAGATCTCCATAAACTGGTAGTGCTTATATTGCTTTAAATTTAACCTACAATAATAATTTTGTAATCACATTTTCACAATGTAAATTTTGTACGTTGTAACCTAGGATACTCATAGTTAAGAATATAGATGATCAAGACAGAGAAATTGATAAAGAAAGAGAAATTTTATTAGTTAAGATACAAGTTTTACTGCTTCAGCAAAGAAATCTCAAAATGCAGTGGCTTAAATAAGAGAATTCCCTTTTCTCTTAAATGAAAGTCCAGTCTCAATGATTCAGGGACCGAGGCTGTGTCTGGCTTGTCATTCTGCCTTCCTTGTCACATGGCTCCCATCTTATGGTCTCTGGCAGAAGCTCTCACACAGCCATCGCATCCACACTCCAGCCAGGGGTCAGGAAGAAAGGGGTAGCACAACATCTAACCCTTCCTTTTTAAGTCATGAACTGAAAGTTGCATACATCACTTTTACTCACACTCCAGTCTCCAGAAGGTAGCCATACCCCTTCCAGAGGAAAATAAAAGACACTCTGTGCCCCACTAAAACTCAGGAGTTCTATTATTAAAAATCAAATGGGAGAAGAGGTAAGAGGACACAACCAGCAGTTCCTGCTAAAATTATGCGAAACAGATGTTTCCAAAAATCAGTATTTTCACTTACCCTTTTCAATATACTGTATTTTCTATTTTATTATATTCTATTTCTTTTTTTAATCTTGGTCATGACTCACTGATCATGATATCATAACTCACTATAATGGTGACCCATAATTTGAAAAACATTGCTCTAGGCCGACTACGTCAAATATGGTGACCAGTAGCCACAGGGGCAGTTAGGTGCTTACAATGTGACTAGTCTAAATTGCTGTGTTGTAAGTGTGGAATCCACACCAAATTTCAAAGACTTAGTACAAAAAAAAAAAAAGTGAAGTATCTCATTAATAACTTTTACATTGACTAAAGCTTGAAATGATACTATTTTGGGTATACTAAGTAAAACAGAATGTTAAAATTATTGTGTTTCTTTTGTTTGTTTAATGTGGCTACTAGAAAAAGTAGTTACATAGGAGGCTCACATTTATTTCTATTAGGCAACACTGCTCTAAATTCTAGATGAAAATTATATACTCTGTATGAATATTAATTCTTGAATATCCCACAAAGAGTTTCTAAAACTAGGCTCTTTATCTTTCTAACCTTCAGCCTTTCTGTCCTTCCGTTCCCATCCTGTGTTTCCTCTGTTTCGCTCACTCGGTGAAAGACAACACAATTCACTCAGTAAACACGCAGGAAAATCGAAAATCACATTCATATATTCATGGTAACTATAATTTTGCCTTTATATATAATATACTTCTGTCAACCTCTTTTCAAGCTTATTATGAATACCCTAGTTCAAAATACTCTCATCTCTCACCTATATAATTGCACCAATTCACATTCTATCTCCGTGATTTTACATGATACCTATCCCTACTAGGCTCTAAAATATTGATTTAAAAAACCTGGCTGATGTGGCTCAGTGGATTCAGCTTCGGCCTCCAGAGTGAAAGGTTGCCTGTTCCCAGTCACGGCACACGCCTGGGCTGCAGACCAGGTCACCATTTGAAGGTGTGTGAGAGGCAACCGATCCGTGTTTCCCTCCCTCCTTCCCCCACTCTCTAAAAATAAATTAATAAAATATTTTTAAAATAAAATAAATAAGTCCAATAGTTGGATAAAGAAATGGATGGAGAGACAGAAGAAATAGTTTATATGATTAAAGACTGGTAAGGAGCAGCATGTTTCAAAGTCAGTAACAAAATTTGTGTAGTAGATGGTAAAGGCAACAGGGCTCTTTGTTAGGCACAAAGGTCAAAGCTTGTTGTTGAGGTCCGCTGCTTCACCTTTCATCCGTTTGATTTTTTAATACAGGAAAATGTTTTCAATTATCATTCTGCCAGGGACTGGCTCTTCATCTGCAATCCAGTAATATCCCTAAAGTCAAAAACCTATTAGCTTAGTCCAGTATCATTTCCATAGAAGACAACTGAATTCTGAAACCGCTTTAACGTTTAAGGTAGGCATATCTAAGGGAAAACTTGCAGGCTTACAGTAAAATATCTATTTTGAACCTGTCCAGTATTGTTTAAACTGTAGCTTCCCTTACCAACTGCAAAAGATGTAAGGAAAGCCGTAAAATGTGCCATGGGGAAGCGGAAGGCAGAAGTAAGAGAGAGAAGGGGTTTAAAAGCTGATTAGCTGCTCTATAGTAAAACCCAGAGAAAGTGAGTACTTACAGGAATGTGGATTTTATCCCTCCAGGAATTCTATTTAGCCTGACAGATTGGCCCACCAGGAATTGACCTCGACCGTAATTAGGCCCCTGAGAGCAATGACCTTTCCAGAGAATGTTCAGAGACCTCAACTTTGTTTAGACACCGGGTGTGGGAGGAACTTCCTGTTTGCTCAGAGAAGCAGCATAAAGCTTAGTTGCTCTGAGGAATGCTTGGTCCCAGACCAACGGCAGGGAGTCGAGTGCAACACAGTCTGGTTTCCTCCGGCCCCTTCTCCCTGCAGCATGGGGAAGAACAAACTCCATCCAAGTCTTACTCTTCTCCTTCTGGTCTTCCTGCCTACAGATGCCTCAGCCTCTGGACAACCGTAAGTTTCCCATAGAGCATAAACTTAAAGACTCCTTTCCTTACTTTTTTTTCTGCTTTGAATTAAAATATTCTTCAGAGTAACCACTTATATATCTGTTTTAAATTTTTGCTTGCTTTTTGAAATTCATTTTTAAGAGTTAAGAAAAAGAATCTTTTCCTTTATTTCTGATTCCCCATTATATCATTCATCTTCTCTATGAAACTGCCATCTTCTTACGTCTAAGGTCCCTTCCAATGGTGAGATTTCATAAATCTGGTTTATTCATTCTTTACTTATTCTTAACCATTTTTTCTTAAATTCTCTGGGTCTCTGAATCTCTAAATTATCTGGGGATATATTAAGACTTTCTAGGGTACATTAAAAATGGATACTTTTAAAGGAATCAATTTTCAGATTCTCACATTCATTCCCATCTGCTTGAAACCATGGTATTTATCCTTTCTTACTTCCCCTTTCTTAATTGCCCATCTTCCACTTTATAAGAGAAAGAAAAATCGCTCTCTCAATCAGATGTTACCATGGAGCATTGTCTGGAGTATAAATATCTTTTTTAAGTATACTTTATTGATTATTCTATGACAGTTTTCCCAATTTTCCCCCCTTAGCCCCCTCCACCCTGCACCCCCAACCCTCCAGCACCCTCTCCTTAGTGCATGTCCATGGGTTGTACATATAAGTTCTTTGAATTCTCTGTTCCCTATACCATTTTTGACCTCTCCCCATCTATTTAATGCCTACCAATTATGCTTCTTCTTCCCTGTACCTTTCCCCCCATTCCTCCCCTCCCCCTCCCCAGTGAAAACCCTCCATGTGATGTCCATTTCTCTGATTCTCTTCCTGTTCTATTGTTTGCTTAGTTTTTGTCTTTGTTGTTTTACTCTCTTTTATTTTTTTAGGTTCATTTGTTGATAGTTGTGAGTTTGTTGTCATTTTACTGTTTATATTTTTTATCTTCCTTTTCTTAGATAAGTCCCTTTAATATTTCATATAGTAATGGCTTAGTGATGATGAACTCCTTTAACTTGACCTTATCTGGGAAGCACTTTATCTGCTCTTCCATTCTAAATGAAAGCTTTGCTGCATAGAGTATTCTTGGATGTAGGTCCTTGCCTTTCCTGACTTCAAATACTTTTTTCCAGCCCCTCCTTGCCTGTAAGGTTTCTTTTGAGAAATCAGCTGATAGCCTTAGGGGAACACTTTTGTAGGTAACTCTTTCCTTTCCTCTTGCTGGTTTTAAGATTCTCTTTGTCTTTAATCTTGGTAACTTAATGATGATGTACCTTGGTATGTTCCTCTTTGAGTTCAACTTCTTTGGGATTCTTTGGGCTTCCTGGACTTCCTGAAAGTCTATTTCCTTTGCCAGATTGGGAAAGTTTCCCTTCATTATTTGTTCAAATAGATTTTCAATTTATTGCTATTGTTCTCCTTCTGGCAGCCCTATAATTCAGATATTGGAATGTTTTGGGTTGTCCCAGAGGTTTGTAAGACTCTCTTCACTTTTTTGAATTCTTGTTTCTTCTTTCTGTTCCAGTTGGATGTTTATTTCTTTCTTTTGTTCCAAATAGTTTATTTGAGTCCAGGTTTCCTTCCTGTCACTGTTGGTTCCCTGAATATCTTGCTGTATTTCATTTTGGGTATTTTCCATTTGTTTTTTCATTTTTCAACCAAGTTCAGTCAGCTCTGTGAGCATTTTGATTACCAGGGCTTTAAATTCTCCATCAGATAAGTTGGCTATATCCTCCTTGCTTAGCTCTCTTTCTGGGGTTTTGTTCTGTTTTCATTTTGGCCATATTTCTTTGTTCGGGGCTCCTGGTAAGTTGTAAGAGGGCGGGGCCTTACGTATTCACACAGGCAGGATAAACCTCCTTGCTCCACCGGGGCACTGCCTGTTGGGGAGGGGCCCGAGAGGGAACAATGCAACTCCCCTGCTCAGCTCTAGACCCACTTTCCAACTGACATGTGAGACTGGGAGTTTCTCCCGCTGGGGCAACTGCTGTAGTACACAGCCACCTCTGTTCTCAGTTTCCCCTCAAGTCAGCCCCGCCAGCACAGCCTGCCACCACACCGCAGGCAGCCCTGCCCCCACAGTCCACTGCCTCACCAAGGGTTCTCTGTGCCGGCGACCTTACTGGTCTGGATGTTCTGTTTGACTGTTTCTTTAATTCTGTGGTTGTCAGAGTTCCATGCAGTTTGATTTTCTGGCACTTCTGGTTTATTGATTTTAAATTGGTTGTTATTCTCCTTTTGGTTATGCAAGGAAGCAAAGGGTTTCTACCTATGTTTCCATCTTGGCCGGAACTCCTGGAGTATAAATATCTTTAGGGTGCCAAAGAAAGGAACAATTTGAAATACTGATGTTGATATTGATGTCGAGAAAGCAATGGATTCTAAGGACAAGGGAGAGAATCCTTTTGCAAAACATGTAATGACAAATTTTTTGTTTCAACGAAATTGAAAGAAGATCTAAAGAAAATGTGAGCTCCTAGCTGATTAGAAGCAATTCTTGATCATAAAGCACTGGGTGATTTCTGGCACATTAATTACAAATTACAAAACTTAATGATAATGATCATTTCATTTGTCACTTACTTTTATGTGGAAACTTTTCATGGCACTTACATCTATACAAACCAAAAATATAATGATAGACCTTGTTTAATTCTTGCAATAGGTAATAGCCACCCATTGATATATGAAAAAGTGCATCATTCGAATGAAGATGTATTTTGATGTTGTGTCTAATGCGTATGTACTGTAATTGGAAATATATTTATTTTGTTTTGATCAGTCATATATAAATAAGACTTTTGAAAATAACTGAAACCAGAAGAAAATGTTCAACATTTGCAACTTTATGCTCACATTAAAAACTCCTTAAGATTTTATTTATTTATTTTTAGAGAGAGGGGAAGGGAAGGAGAAAGAGAGGGACAGAAACATCAATTGGTTGCCTCTCACATGCCCCCAACTGGGGACTTGGCCTCCAACCTAGGCATGTGCCCTGACCAGGAATTGAACTTGCAACCTTTTGGTTCACAGGCTGACACTCAATCCACTGAGCCACATGAGCCAGGGTTATCATCACATTAAACTTAAAAGAAGAGCTAAAGTTAAATTTATATACCCTCATAGGTGGACAATAGATGACAGCAAGGGGGCAGTGGGGAGGTTAGGGTGTAGATGGATTGAGCAAAAAGGAAGAAGGACTTACGGACATGGACAACAGTGTCGTGATAGCCAGAGGGAAGGGAGTTGGATGGATGCAGAAGAGGACAAAGGGGGAATAAATGGGGATGAGAGCAACTTCCCTTTGGACAGTGGGTGCGTGATGCAGTGGCAGGTGTTTTGTTGAGATGTACACTTGAAACCTGCATGGTTTTGTTAACCAACATCATCCCAATAAACTCAATAAAAAATGTTTGAAAACTTCAGGGTCAATAAAGATATATATAAGGGTATTGGAAATGTTTCTATTTTGCTGACTAGTTACCAAGACCCAAAATTCAATCACTAGAAGACCATTTCTGAGTGGAGCCATTGTCTAGCCAGGAATTGAAAAGCAAATATTTAAAATGCAAACCACTAAGGGTTAGGTAACACACTAAGATTTCATTAGTTGTTTACCACAACTGTGACTTTAAACCAATGACTCACTTGCTTTAAGTCTCAGATTCCATATCTGTAAAGTGGAAAGTAAATGCTTGCCAAGCCGTTTTCTCAGATTTGTTGAATATATATATATATACATATATATATATATGTATGTATGTATACACACACGTATGATATAGATTAAATATATAGATATTCAATGAAAGTTCTATAAATTGATTCTCTCAGTCTCACCTGAAAGTTTTTATGCTTTCTACAGCAATCTTAATGTAAAATAGATTTATAACATCACTACATATAATTAGCATACTTTTGGATTCAGGTGCTTACATTTTAGAGTTTCTTTTTTTATTTTTTCTTTTAAATATTTTTATTGACTTTACTGTTATAGTTGTCCCATTTTCCTCCCCTTTATTCCCCTCTGCCCTGTACCCCCTCTCCCACCTGAATTCCCTGCCCCCTCAGTTCATGTCCATGAGTTGTACATATAAGTTCATTGGCTTCTCCATTTCCTATACTAGGAAAGTTTATTTTGGAGTTTCTTAAAGTAACCTCTCCCTGTCTGTTTTGTACCTACTATTTATGCTTCTTATTCCTTGTATCTTCTCCCCTGTTCTCCCTGCTCCAGCTCCCTGCTGATAATCCTCCACATGATCTCCATTTCTGATTCTGGTCCTGTTCTAATTGTTTGCTTTATTTGTGTGTTTTGTTTTGTTTTGTTTTTTAGGTTTGGTCGTTGATAGTTGTGAGTTTGTTTTCATTTTACTGTTCATATTTTTGATCTTCTTTTTCTTAGATGAATCCCTTTAACATTTCATATAGTAATGGCTTAGTGATGATGAACTCCTTTAACTTGACCTTATCTGGGAAGCACTTTATCTTCCCTTCCATTCTAAATGACAGCTTTCCTGGATAGAGTAATCTTGGAAGTAGGTCCTTGCCTTTCATGACTTGGAATACTTCTTTCCAGCACCTTGTTGCCTGCAAGGTTTCTTTTGAGAAATCAGCTGACATTCTGATGGGAACTCCTTTGTAGGTAACTGTCTCCTTTTCTCTTGCTGCTTTTAAGATTCTCTCCTTCATTTTAATCTTGGCTAATGTCATTATGATGTGCCTTGATGTGTTCCTCCTTGGGTCCCACTTCTTTGGGACTCTCTGAGCTTCCTGGACTTCCTGGAAGTCTATTTCCTTTGCCAGATTGGGGAAGTTCTTCTTCATTATTTTTCCAAATAAGTTTTCAATTTCTTGCTCTTCCTCTTCTCCTTCTGGTACCCCTATGATTCTGTTATTGGAACATTTAAAGTTGTCCTGGAAGTTCCTAAGCCTTTCCTTCTTTTTTTGAGTTCTCGTTTCTTCATTCTGTTCTGGTTGAATGTTTCTTTCTTCCTTCTGGTCCAAACCATTGACTTGAGTCCTGGTTTCCTTCCCTTAACTGTTGGTTCCCTGTGCATTTTCCTTTATTTCACTTTTTGTAGCCTTTACTTCTTCCTGTGTTTTGCAACCATACTCAGACAATTCTGTGAGCATCCTGATTACCAGTGTTTTGAACTCTGCCTCTGATACGTTGGCTATCTCTTTATCACTTAGTTGTATTTTTTCTGGTGCTTTGATCTGTTCTCTCATTTGGGCCATATTGTTTTTGTCTCCTCATGCTTGTTACATAGTAAGGAGTGGAGCCTTAGGTACTCACCAGGGCAGGGCAACCCACGTCGCTATGTTGTGGTTCTGTGTCGGGGATGGGTCCGAGAGAGAACAATGCTACTTGCTCAGCTCTCTGCTGGCTTTCAGTCATCTCCTCTGCTACCCACAAGCAGATTGGACCCTTCTAGTGTTGATTCCCAGGTGGGTGGGTTTGTGTACGTTCTAGAACCCTGTGGGTCTCTCCAACGAACTCTGCTCTGAGGCTGGAAGTTTCTGCTGCTGCTGCAGTACCCACAGGATTTTTCAGAGGTTTTGAGGCTTTATTTCCCCACACTGGAATCCTGGGTTGCTTGGTCTGTCTTGCTCCTCATTTGTTCCTCCTCGTTTATCTGCATGCAAATGTGGGACCGCCCACTCCGCCAGCCACCGCCCACCCTGATCCCCCAGCCACCACCTTGCCAGGAGTCCTCTCTGCCTGGCTGCCCATCTCCACCCTCCTACTGGTCTGGATGAATGTTTCTTCTCTAACTCCTTGGTTGTCAGACTTCCATACAGTTCAATTTTCTAGAAGTTCTGGTTGGTTTTTGTTTTTAAATTTGTCGTTATCCTGTTTTTGGTTGTGCAAGGAGGCACAGTATATCTACTTATGCCTCCATCTTGGCTGGAAGTTCATTTTAGGATTTCTTAAAATAAGGTAAACCTGCAGATTTTAATCTATTTAAGTCTCACTTCAAGCAAAATGTTCACCGCTATGGCACTGGTGAAGACAGAGGAATGATTTTCATAATCACTATTCAATAGCAAAGATTAATTTCATGCTTATCAATATATCTCCTCTTGGTATAGAACTAATGATAGTATGAATAATTTTTATAGAAAATAGTGCTTCTGGTAACAATGCCTCTCCTTGCACACTCTCCTCTAACTGGGCTTCCCATTTCCAGGCAGTATATGGTGCTGGTGCCCTCCCTGCTCCACACTGAGACCGCTGAGAAGGGCTGTCTCCTTCTGAGCCACCTGAACGAGACAGTGACTGTAAGTGCTTCCTTGGAGTCTCTCAGGGAGAACAAGAGCCTCTTCACTGACCTGGTGGCAGAGAAGGACTTATTCCACTGTGTCTCCTTCACTGTGAGTATGACTGTTTGATTTCATGTATTTGGTTCTATTGGTCAGGGCCATAGGGATCCAGAATTCAGTTCAGGGCTATAGGCATCCAGAATTCAGTCAAGATAAGGCTTTAGAGGCTGGCAAGGACTTCGGAAAGAATTCTAAATGTAGTAGAAATTAAGAGGCAATGCAGGAATTTCCAACTGTGGGAGGCAAATATTTATAAGCATATTAAGAATTAACTTAATAATCAAAGAAAATTCCTATTAGCTTGGGGGGGAAAGCAGTATGCACTAGACAAAGGGGAAACGTGACCTCTTCTTAAAATCAATTGCAAGAATATTAATAAAGTAAATGAGGCCAATACTCAACATAAGCCCCCAGTAGTGGGCTGACAAGAAGATATCACCCCATATTCTTTCTAAGAGTGAAAGTTGTAGAAATTACCATGAGCAAGTATCCAATAGCTCTTCAGTGTTGCCCATATCTAAAATGCTTATAACCTATAGCAATAAAATAGTGTAGTTTTCTTTCTCATATCCTTAAAATGCTCCTATGATGCCCTTTTGGTACATAACAAAAACTTGGCAAAGTTCAGTGTATAATTGAATCAAGACTGTACTGACTGATCCATAAGATGATGTCACTGTCATTGATGACCTTTCTTAGTGATGTGTTTTCCTCCATCTTGTGTTCTGTCTCCCTACTGGTAAAATGAAAGAAGTAATTCCTATCCGTACCAATTTTCTATGATAAGAATTAGGGAGTGAAGTTAAGTAAAAGAGGCAAGATCTCCAGGGAGGTGAAGAATAGGGATGGGGGAGGAAACATGGAAGACTGAATGAGTTTGGGATTTCTTCTGTATTTCAGGTCCCAAGGTCTTCATCCTCTGAAGAGGTTATGTTTCTCACTGTCCAAGTGAAAGGAGCAACCCAGGAATTCAGGAGACGGACCACAGTGATGGTTAAAAACCAAGAGAGCCTGGTCTTTGTCCAGACGGACAAACCCATCTACAAACCTGGGCAGACAGGTACAAAGAGGCCTACGGTCAGGGCAACTTCAAAAAGGAAAGATCCCCCCAGTCTAAATCCTTGTAGTTCTGGCTCCTTAATAACTTTTCTTACCAACCTATAAGCCTGGTTTAAGATTTCTGGGACTGATGGAAAATATTTCTGTTTCAGTAAAGTTTCGTGTCGTCTTGTTGGATGAAAATTTTCACCCCCTGAATGAGTTGGTGAGTCTCCTAATATCTACGCAGAATCATTATTATCTGTGTTACCTGGCTGGAAGCCTGTTTTTGGTGTTGGGGGAGGACCAGGGAAAGAAAAATCTGGTGTCAATAACAGTAATCTCTGGCATTACAATAATGTAAGATCCTGATTTTATTTTTTTAAATTTTGTTATTCTTTATTATTATTGTTATTGTTGTTGTTTAAGCTATTGCAGTTGTTCCCACTTTCCTCCCCTTTCCCTCCCCCACCCAAATCTACCCTCTTTCCATCCCCAGCCAATCCCACATTGTTGTCCATGTCCTTGAGTTGTGCATAAAAGTTCTTTGGTTAATTCTTTCACCATCTTTCATCCCTTCCCCCACCCTCCCCTTTCCCTCGGCTGTCAGTCCATTCTATGTATCTAAGCTTCTATTACTATCTTGTTCATTAGTTTATTGTATTCATCAGATTCCACATAAAAGTGAGATCATATGATGTTTTTCTTTCACTGATTGACTTAATTCACTTAGCATAATTTTCTCCAAGTCCATCCATGTTATTGCAAAATGTGAGTTATATCTTTTTTACTGCTGCATGGTATTTCATTGTGTAAATATATCACAGCTTTTTTATCCACTCATCCACTGATGGGTGCTTAGGCTGTTTCCAAATCTTGGCTATAGTAAATAGCACTGCTATGAATATATATATATATATATATATATATATATATATATATATATATATATATGTATGTATATGTATATGTATGTATGTGTGTGTGTATACACATACTCACTATATATATTCATATATATATAAAGTTTTATTGGTGTTTTGGGAATGTAAGAGGCTTATGTTAAATAGTAACCCTGGTCAAGAGAACAGCGAAGTCTTTTTGTGTTTGTACTGATACTCAGGCAATTGTCATCCACTTAAACTTACTGTTTAGAAAGTTATCGATTAAGTAAGTTAGAAAGATGTATTAAATAACACACACCTAAATCCTCAAATAAATTAAGTTCAAATAACTCCTCAAAGATTTAGAATTTTGACAAATATACCTACCAAAACCTCTTTTAAAAAGGAAGATTAATGAAATCAATGTTTTTCTTTAAGATTAACACTCACAATGTATGATGAAAAACAGCTATTTTAATTTTAATGAAGACATCAAACCAAAGTTTTAATTTTTCTCCCTCAAATCTATTCTTCCACATTTTTCTATCTCAAAAAGAGACAATTTTTTTTCTTCAGTCCCTAAGTCAAAAAGTTGTGGCATAATCCTACTTCATCAGAAAATTATGTTAGCTTAAAATGTGTCCAGACTACTTCTTTCTGTCTGCACACTACAACAGCTTCCTGGCCAACATCACCTCTGAGCAAGCCTTGAAACTGGTCTAGGTTTTTACTTTCACTTCTCTATGTAGCATTAAATAACTTGTGCATTACCTATCAGCTTAACCCCACTTTATTTTTATATCCTGATCCTTACAACTACCTGATATTTATAGATATAGATATAGATTTCAAATATATAGACATATCAAATACATATGTCATATTTATCTCAAATATACATGTAAAATATAAATCTCAACTATATGTACATATATGCTTGTATGTGTGTGTTCCTTACGTATTGATTCCTTATTGGAAAGTAAGCTCTAGGGAAGCAGATATATCGTTCTTTTGTGCATTGCTATATTCCCAGAACTGAGAATGACACGCAGCATATGGTAGGCACTTAGTAAATATTACTTTTTTAGTAATGAATAATCATTGAGGGGGAGGAGCTATTTCCATCCCCCATTATTCTTAGAACTACCCACCTTAATATGTAGTTCTGACCATGGTTACTTATAGTTCTGTTAGTATTTTACTTCTCAGTCTATAAAACTTCAGGACAAAAGGGTATTCTTCACTGGGGTGGTATGCACATTTAAGTAATGTCAGTAAATCCTACTCCTAATGAATGTAGCCAATTAAATTCTTACCATTATTTATTAACTGCTTATGATGATTAATTAAAAGTGCTGTAAAACTTGACCTGTCATTTTTGTGTGTTTTACTACAGGGAAAGTTACTTTATATAAAAACTGTCTTGCTTATAAATCAAAGATGAGAATATTTGTGAACAATTCTAAACTCCTTTCTTTCTCTTTTGTCTTTCAGATTCCACTAGTATACATTAAGGTAAGAAAAATGAAACATTCCATAATTACATGTAATCAACTTAGGGAAAATGTTCTTATCTGAGAGATTCTTACCATATCCTGGAAACTTGTCATTAAGGGAGAAGCCTTCAAACTCATAGAGCTCAGATGGTTCTAACTCATCTCCCCTCTCCTCTCATTATCACCACCCCATTTTCCTCTCTGAGTAACATAGGAGTTTTCATAGATTTCTTACATTGTCGCTAATGCTCTATGCTCTTTTGTAAGTTTCAATTACTATATCTATAGAACCCTAAAGGAAATCGCATCGCGCAATGGCAGAAACTCAAGTTGGAGAGTGGCCTCAAGCAATTGGCCTTTCCCCTCTCATCAGAGCCATTTCAGGGCTCCTACAAGGTGGTGGTACAGAAGGAATCAGGCGAAATAACAGAGCACCCCTTCACCGTGGAGGAATTTGGTATGTATTGTGGAAAGTCATGGAAGATTTTTCTTCATATTTAAATTTGCAGGGCCTAGAATCTGAGCTTATTTGGAGTCTTTTCATTTCCCCTGGGTGAGTGGGCTTGGAGTAGAACCAATTATATACCAGACTCCAATGAGGTCAGTGATTTGTGAATAGGACTTCATATAACTTAATTATTTGTATAGCAATTTTTAATCTCAAAAAATGTATACTGTCCTTGTTTTAGTGGAATTTTCCCTTGTTCATTAAGGTTGCAGTGGTCTGTTTTAATCCTTCAAGCAGTCTCCATTTGAGAGGAAGATAGAAATATTAGAGAAGAGAGCTGCCTGTTCAGTGACCTAAAATATTATTAGAGAATTATTATAGATAACATGAGAATACTAATTCCCCCAAATTTGAAAACTAATCCCAAACCTTCTTTATCTCCAATCAACAGTGCTTCCTAAGTTTGAAGTGCAAGTAACAGTGCCAAGGATAATCACTATTGTAGACGAAGTGGTGAATGTGTCAGTGTGTGGCATGTGAGTTTATACTTTTTTAATCTTTGGAGGGGAATTATCTTTAAAAGAGTCACCATTTGGGATATTTTGGCTAGTTTCTCTAGGAAAAGTGGCAGCGCTAATCCTTTAAATAAATGAAAGTATCCCATCTCTAGAACTTTCCTCTACTATTGTTTTCCTATTTTTCCTTCTGATTTTCTTTCATAGTCTCACCAGCATTATTACAACTCATGGCATAGGCAACTGTTCCTGGAGAGACTGTGCTGCTAGGATTCTGAAAGTAACAGAGCTGCATGCACACACGCACGTGTGCACACACACACACACACAAATAGGATGGTATCGAAGGGTAGTGGCTTTGCTTTCATTGGATTATAGAGGAAATTCAATCACTAACAGATTATTTACCTGACCCTGTATACATGGTGCAAAAATAACTTAGATTCAGAATTTGAGGTAGACATACAGAAATCTCATCTAACTCATCAGTCTACCTAAGGCATGTTACATACCTCTCTCAATATGGTCCTTTCCAACTTTGAAAATTTATTTTCCCAGCAGCTTATGTTCCTGTCTCCAGTAGCCCAGCAGTAGCACTAGCAGAAAGAGCAGACAGTGATGTAGCCAGTCCCGCTTATCTAACCCACTCCCTATTCCACTGGGTCCCTGCCCTAGCGCTGTCTCAGAGTAACAGCCACCAAGTTCCTGGTGCTACATACCTGGTGAGCCAGTGCTCTTACAAAGAGAACTATAGATGAAATTTTAAATAAGGGCAACAAATACTTTGGAAAACACAGCAATTATCAATGATATATTTAGGGCACAACCCATTTTTTTTTTTTTTTGTAAAATATAAGCAAGTAAAATTCTATATAAACCGAAATGGGTGCACACGGGGAAAGGATGATGGAAGGAGAGATGCCATCATATTAATAGTTTGTATTCCTAGATAGAATTGAGGGTGTTTGTTCCTTCCCTCTGTTTTGTTTTATTGGTGTTGGTTTTTGTTGTAAGAACAGGTGGGGCTTTGATGATACAAAAGGTAGTGTTTAAAGATGAAACTGAAGATTAAAAATTAAGAAAAAAAAGACATGTTAAAAGAAGACTGGAGAATTCTAGAAAAGAAGGATCATTCCTTACCTGTGCTCAGCACTGTTTGAGCCCTGCAGATGGGAAGTGCAGGGAGTAAATACACTGTAGCTAAAAGAGGAAACATAAATACAAGGAAAATGTGTGTGTTCAATGTTTTTTTTTTTTTTTTTTTAATTCATTTGGCAATGTCTTATGACAGATACACATATGGGAAACCAGTCCCAGGACATGTGACTGTGAGCATGTGCAGAAAGTATAATAATCCTTCTAGCTGCTATGGTGGAGAGTCACAGGCTGTCTGTGAGAAATTCAGTGAGAAGGTAGGTGGAAAACGCTTGTAGAGACTACTAACAACTAAGGTGCTGTCAATAAGCAGTGAGTTACAATGTGGTGCTAACTCAGGAAGAGCATTTTATAAAAGAATTCTATCCTAGCTGTAATCGTTTTAAAAATAAGTGAATTACCACTGTAGGAATTATTTCTTTCTCACAATTGTCCATTGTGGGTGTTCTTGGTCCACCATCCACACAGAATGGTGGAAGCTGAGCCAACTCCAATACCTGACATCCAAGCCATCTTTGGCATCTGCCTGTATGAAGGAAGGAGAAAAAAACATATACCTCTTAATCACCTTCACTGAGAAGAGTGTCAGTTTCATTCTTTGAGCAAGAACTTGTCATATGGCCTCATATAGGTGCCAGGAAGGTAGGAAACACAGTCCCCAAATGGCTTGTCATTTTCCAGCCATCACTGTCCACAATGGAAGCAGAGTCAGACTTTGATGAAGGGTTAGCTGCCTGTTACAGTAAGATTACCCCAAAATTTTTAGGACATTTCTAGCACGTTCACTGAAAAACTAAGGAATATACCTGTCAATGATAAACTAGACACTATTGTGAAATGTGATAATAACCAATCCCTACAGAATAAGTACTATGTTCTTATAGGAAATACCTAGGTTCCGTCTACGGCATACCACCCTGAACATGCCCAATCTTGTCAGGCTTACTTAGGCTCGGTTGATCCCCACCAAAATCCCACCAGCTTAACTGACCACCGATCTGTCTAGTGTTATGGTATTGTATTTTATTTTACCCCCTCCTAGCTAAACAGTGAGGGCTGCTTCTCTCAGCAAGTAAAAACCAAGGCCTTCCAGTTGAAGAGGGAAGGGTATAACATGGAACTTGAAGTGGAGGCCAAGATCCAAGAAGAAGGAACAGGTCTGTGTCCCACGTGGGTGTGGGAAAAAAGGCAATGGGCACTGATGCATTCTCTTTGCCAATGTACGAACTGAAAGGAGAGCGGTAGTGTAAGAAGTTCAGGGAGATCATCCTTCAAAAACACTTTTTTCCCCTTTCTTTTTTCAGAGGTGGAGTTTACTGGAAAAGCGACCAGTGAAATAACAAGAACGATATCCAAACTCTCATTTGTGAAAGTGGACCCACACTTTAGACAAGGGATCCCCTTCTTTGGACAGGTGGAGTATTTTTCAGTTCACAAATCAACCTGTGTATCCATCCCTTAATAAGCACAACATATTTGCTAAAACTATACCTGATTATTGTGATCTGTCGATTAATATAAGCAAAGGTATAAAAACCACATGAAAATGAATCCGCTCTTCTGTAAATTTGTATATGATATCCAGGAAGTCATTCTAGAGTACTATCAAAATTAGAAAGTTTTTTTTTTCACTTTTGGGAAAGCACTGTATGACATCACTGAATGTCCTTTCCATGATTTACCAGGCAATCTTATATTTTTATGATATTTTCTCACAAGATTCTCAAAATTCATGGTGGCCACATACATTATCTTCTAACACTAACTTCACATAGAAGTGAGTGGGTTGGTGGTTTTAATTTTTATTTTGAGGCATACAGTATTCTACCATACCTAGTATTCCTTCCATAGATATTATATTTATAGTACTTTTTTATGATAGCAAGTACTTTTTCAAAATACAGTACACACAAGGGTAAAATACTGTTATTTAAGGCACTCAGCTTTAAAAAATATAAATTTTCTCACAGATCTACAAAAAAATCTTCTATCGTTATTTTTCTATTATAAACAGATGTGTAATGGACCTTTCTGACTCTAGAAGTCTGAGGTAATGGTTGCATGCATCTCAGTGTATAATTACCATGCATCATATTCTTAATGGAAATGCTGTAAGATTTCAGTGGTGGAAAGTGTAAAAGACAGAGGGACTAGTCTCAACAAATGAGTGGTGGAGTACATTTTAGAATGTTTTGATTGTGTTATGACAGCAAACCAAAGTCAGAAACTTTGGTCACATCCTAAAATGAAGGTATATTCCATGTTTTTAAATTTCTCAGAGGTACATTGTACACTTTTGATAATGTATTCCTGCTAAATAACTATTCCTTCAGTCATAAGACTCCTCAAAAGAGGAAAAAGTCAGAACCTTGTGCTTATCCTTATCTTTGTACCTGCAGCCAACAGCTCAGTGACACAGTAAGGTCTTGTTAATCAGTTACAAACACTGAGCCCAGTCTGCTGCTCTGCTTCTTTCTACTGTGAAAAGTAGCTTATCCTGAAAAAGCATCACCATCTTCACGGTTGGAACTAGAAACTAGACTACTCGTCTGTTGAGTTTAATACTAGCAGTAATGTCACTTTAAGTTTTTATTAATACTGTGTGCGTCTCAATTTTACATTTTTCCCATGGGGAATGCCTCATGAAATCTGCCTCACTTCCAAAAGATTGAAAATCTGTGTTGAGAAGCAGATATCGTACATAAAACAACTAGAAGTGCACACCAAACAATGTACTAGGTGCTTACTTGTGCACTTATACTTTGGGACACTAATCCAAAAAAGAAAGTAAGCTGTCTGCCACACAATAAGAGGGGCTCGATTAAATCTGGCTAATGGGTTAAAATTTTTCGTTACTTTATGACTCTTGTGTTCTGTGACTCCCCAAGAAAAATATATGATGCACAGCATTTCCAGAATATACACAATACATTTTTCAGTATACCCTATTATGATCCCCATCACTCTCTACCTTTTTACACTGCTTTATTTTTTTAATTTTTTAATTATAGTTTACATTCAATGTTGCATTAGTAATATTTTAGTAGTGTATTACTAATACATTTAGTAATGTATCAGTTTCAGATATACAGTATAGTTTTACAGAGTGGTCTCCCTGATATTTCAAGTATCCACCTGGCCCCATACAACATGGCTTTATTTTTCTTCTTAAGACTGATTACTACTAAATAAGTATATACTGTTTATGCATTTATTTAATATCTGTCTCTTACTAACTAACTGTAAGCTCTATGGTGGAAGTTACTTTGTTTACTGCTATAGTCTCGATGCTTGGAACTGTGTTCAACATACAAGATTCACTCAATAAATATTTCTAGTAAAATTAATTTGTTTGGTGCCTGTTGGGGATTAGCCATATAACTGATGCACAGCTTTTAATCCTCAGGTGCGCCTAGTGAATGGGAAAGGTGTCCCCATACCAAATGAACTCATCTTCATCGTAGCAAATGCTGCTAACTATTACTCCAATGCCACCACTGATGAGCATGGCCTGGTGCAGTTCTCCATCGACACCACCAACATTAAGGATTCCTCCCTCTCTATCAGGGTAAGCTTGTAAAGAAGTTACCAAAAACATAAAGTAGCCTTGGGAAATGTTTGCAACCTAAAAGTGATGAAATTCCCAAGTTGTGTCTAGCCCTGCAGAGAGAAAAGAAAAAAAAACTCTAAAAACTAGAAACCAAGTCAAGATCAACTTTGAAAAAGTTTATTTAAAAGGAGACAGTATAGTTTTGTGGTTAGAAGTGTGAGTTCTTCTTGTGTACTATTGCTGGGAATATAAAATGGTGCAAATGCTATGGAAAACAGTGTGCCAGTTCTTCAAAATTAAAAATAGAACTACCATATGATCCAGTAATCCCACTTCTGGAAAGATAGCCAAAAGAATCAAGAGTAGGGCCTCAACAACATATCTGCACACCCGTGTTCGTAGCAGCACTGTTCACAATAACCACAAAGTGAAAGCAACCCAAATATCTGAACAGATGAATAGATAAACAAAATGTGGTCTGTACAAATAATGGAAGAGTATTCAGCCTTACAAAGGAAGGAAAACCTGTCACATGGATGAGCTCTGATAACATTATGTTAAATGAAATGTTCAGTCACAAAAAAAAAAAAAAAACCCAAAAAAAAAAACAAATAGTGTGTGGTTCCACTTACATGAGGTATCTAAAGCAGTTGAAGTCATAGAAATAGAAGTTAGAATGGTGGCTACCTGGGGCTGGAAAGAAGGAAAAAATGAGGAATTGTTGTTTAATGGCCATAGAGTTTTAGTTTTGCAAGATGAAAAATTCTGAAAATCCGTTGCACACTACTTAACACTGCCAAACTGTAGACTTAAAATGGTTAAAATGATAATTTTATGTTGTGTGTTTCTTACCACAACTTTTTTAAAGATATAGGTTCCAGAATCAAATAAATTAGATTAAAATCCTGGCTCAACTCTTTTTAAGAACAAATAACTGAAAACCTCCATACTTTAGTCTCTTATCTGTAAAATGAGTGCAATATTAGTACCAGTTAAGGATATTACATGTTAAAGCACCTGGTAAGCCCCCTTTAACTGCTAAATATCGTTACTGTAAAAGCCCATTTTTAACATCATTAACATTTAGTTTTAATTATATACACTCCATAAATTATTGTTCTTACTTTATTTTTGCCCTGCTATTCTAATTTTCTCCAGACTCTGTCCTTACCCATACAATCTGTTTTGTAGAGCATACAGTCCTCTATTAATCAGTGGAGATACAGATATATATTTACTGATACATGGCTGCACAATAGATATTACATAAAGTAGTGATGAAAAACCCCTTCCTCTTAGAATTTTTCATATAAATATAAAAAAGCATAAATAATATATTTTATTAATTAATCTTTAAATAGTAGGCATAAAAGCCTATACTTCTAATAACTGAAAATTAAATAATTACTCATTTATTCCATCAAGGAGTATCTTGAATACTTTCTATGTGCTAGGCACTGTGCTAGTCCTGAGAAATGAAAATGTTATTTTTAAATGATTGCTCTTTTTGATGAGCATTTATACCGCTAGAACATACATTGATATACGAACGATGTAGTTTGTTGACACAGGGATTCACTCAAGCCACTTGGGAGGTGAAGATGAGGGTAGGCGAAGCCTGAAAAAAAACTAATGAACAATTTTACATGGAGAAAAATTGACATACAACCCAAATAGTGCCTGTGAAGCTGAAGAATCCAGAATCACAGGAGGCATTAAAAGAATCAGCCTAAGACAGCTCAGGAGAAGTAGACTTCAGCCAATTCACCAGCTCAACTCTTGAACCAGAATACAGCAAGTATTCTCAGACTCCTCGGGGTGCAATATTACATTTACTCATAATACCTGTTCGAAACTCATCACAAATGAGGCACTGATTTTCTGAAATGCAATTCTTCAGTTTTTGGAGATTATTTAGTCTCCTCAAAGAGGTTTCATAGCTCCAGTGTCTATAGTAAAGTGGCCAGAGAAATGTCAAGCAAGATAATCAGAGCAAAGGTTGTCTCCTCTAATGCTCTTCAAAACTGTGAGTACCAACCCAAGGAGCCTCTTCAGTGTAAAGGCACAAACCATGCCTGAAATACAGATAAACAAACAAAGGGGAAGGGGCTTTCTCTGTCCCTTTTTACTGTGAGTGAAAGATTCCTAGGTATCAGTTTAGGCAGTACAGTCAACTGATGCAGTTTTGTGAGAACATTGATTCTCTATGAGATGGAACCTATAAAGTTTATTGTTTCTCTAATTCATTAGGTCACACACAAGGATCATAGCCCCTGTTATAGTTACCAGTGGCTGTCAGGAGAATACGAAGAAGCTCATCACACTGCTGATCTTGTATTCTCTCCAAGCAAGAGCTTTGTCCACCTTGATCCCCTGTCTCGAAAACTGCCCTGCGGACAAACTCAGACCATCCAAGCACATTATGTTCTGAATGGGCAGGTTCTGCAGGAGCTAAAGGAGCTCTCATTCTATTACCTGGTAAGAAGAAGGCCACTGCATTTGGCTCATCTGCAAACAAACACCCTCTGTGGAGCAAGGATTCCTGAAGTTCTTTAGAAAGTCTGTTTTTCTTTTGAAAGTTTGACTTCTTTTAGGCCTACTTAATGCCAGCAGGGGTGCAAGAAAACAGCCATATTACATGTAGGGCAAGACTTGAGGTAAGAAGCTTTTCATTCCTTTTTTTTTTTTTTTTTTTTTCCCAGATAATGGCGAAGGGAGGCATTGTCCGAACTGGGACTCATGTACTGCCTGTGGAGCAAGGAGACAGTAAGTATTTCCATAATTCCGTATTCCCTCCCCACTCTGACACACTCAGCCTTGTGTTGCAGAAATACCAGGAATAGTTTAAAACAAAGAGAAATTTTCTACCTAACACCAATAAAGAAGTTGAGAGGAGAAAGCAATGTTTCTTTTTTTCACCCAATATTTTTTCCTTCGGTGTATTCTGTTCAGATTATTTAAAATATAGATGTAGTGTTTTTATAATCCATGCTTATCCAAATTTTCAAACTACAAAGATTCATGGACCATCTTCACAAAATGACATTTCGAAATTGTTTTAATCAATGGAGAGAAGGTAAAATTTTATAGTGCCTTCTGTACACTAGGTTTTGTGCAGATTGATTTATATTTGTATATCAGTTTTCCTTTTTAAAGATAGTTATGACTCATGAAGAGTTTGATTGAATTGGACTCCCCTCATGAACAAATATGGAACAATATAAATCTCTGATGGTTTCTTCTATTCTAAGAAAATCTAAAATACCACTTACTAGAAAACTGTCAGTGAATTACTCTTTTGTTGCTTTTTCATAGCAACACAGAAGCACCATAATTAGACTTACAAATTTTAATGCAACCTCTAAAGAATCTATGTAGACTCAAAAAATAGCTTCCAAAGAAGCAGTGTTCTTCTTAAGAAGAATATTATGTTTGTAGAGGGTTAGAGAGGATATAAGGATAAATACGATGTGTTAAACTTTTAATATTATAACTCACAACTTCAGGGCCTATTTCCCTTTTCTAATGTGAGGTCTGGATCAAATGGCAGCCAAGAAGGGCTTTGATATGGCATTTTGCCTTAAAACTGGAGTTCTTAGGGGCAGTCATCCATTTGTTACATATTGTTTATTATATCTACTGCACATACTACTAGAAACAACCATTAACCAGACCAAGCTCCTAAAACGGCTTTGTGTAATAGCAACTTTCATTTTAGCCCTGGAGAGACATCTAACCCATAATCACTCCCCCATTGTCTCCGTGCTCCAGTGAAAGGCCATTTCTCTGTGTCCTTCCCTGTGGAATCAGACATTGCTCCAGTCGCTCGATTGCTCATCTATGCCATTTTACCTGACGGGGAAGTGGTTGGGGATTCTGCAAAATATGAGGTTGAAAATTGTCTGGCCAACAAGGTGGGTGCTTTATACCATAATTTTTTTAACATTAAACTAGAAGTTACTATGATAATTAATTATTTTCTTTATTTGAGCATTGGGACCAAAGGAGTTAAGTGAACTTCACAGAGGATTTCAGCAAGGTAATGGCAGAGTCACTCGAAGAAACCGTGTCACTTGACTCCTAGTGCAAAATTCTCATGCGTTATCTCTTCCCATATGAGATGACTCAGAGTACCTTGTTCCCTTCTTCTATGATGAAATGTGGGGAAATATGTAAGTTTTTAAGACTACTAAAGAGCCAAAAGAAAAATACAAGAGCATCTAGACTAGAACCATTTGCTTCCTACCTTGTAGTTAATGAACACTTCACCATGTATCAAAGGTAAACATGACATCTCAAATTTAATAAGTTATAAAAATAATTAGATGTCATTATAAGGGCCCCACTGATTCTTGGGAAAAAATTAAAATGAAGTATAAGGGACAAAAAGCGGCAGGTCTCACACAGTACTTACCCCCGTGAAGTCAGTGATTATGCATTGGATGTGAGCAGCACGCAGAAAATGCTGGTGCCTACACCATTAAGTCAGGAAATTTGTTTTTCTGGTCTTTCTCTTTAATCTCACAGGTGGATTTGAGCTTCAGCCCAGCCCAAAGCCTTCCTGCCTCACACGCCCACCTGCGTGTCACAGCGTCTCCTCAGTCCCTCTGTGCCCTCCGCGCAGTGGACCAGAGCGTGCTGCTCATGAAGCCTGAGGCAGAACTCTCCCCATCCTCGGTGAGTTCCCTCCGCCTCGGGTCAGGAAGGGCAGGTAAGGGTCTCCAAGCAAGAAGAAATGCCTTTCTGAGTCAGACAGGATCTATTACAATGCTATTTACCTACGAGCGAATAGTTTTGAGCTCTTTCATATGCACTTTGAATTATATCAGTTGAAACACTGGATACCCCAAGATGAACACAATTTCTGAGGGAAGATGTTGTATGGTTTCTGATGAGTAAAAATTAAGAAAAATGAATTACTATACGATAAATGACATTAATAAATGAATTCTTTTAACACTGGATTAACAAGAAATAGCAAAAGGGTATGCTGGAGTGGAACAATAAACTGTTAAAACATGTTCTAAGAGTCACTTGCTCATATCTTCAAATGTTCACTCTGACACCAATTGAAATAAGCTTTTTACTGATGTTTTTTACCATCAAAATTTTACAAAGAGAAATCTATATTTTTACTTCCCTAAAAGAAAAACTTATAAGAAGGATTACTTTTTAGTTTTTCCAGTGGAATTTAATTGAAAGTATTAGAATACTTCTTTTTTGTCATTTTTATTGTATTTTTCCATTACCGTTCATTCCCCTTGTGCTCCCGTCCCCACCCTCTGGCAATCTAGAATACCTCTAAAGAAAGAATTGAGTACATTTTAATAGTGGGAGTTAAGAGGATATATGGAAAAATAACACTGATGTTTTGTGTTTGTATAATAAAATTTTATAGTCCTCAGAGGTTTTTTTTTTTTTTTTTTAATTATAACAACCCCAGTGGGTAAAAAAGGCAGAAATCCTATTAACATGTTAATAATTAAGCAAAAGCTTACAAGTATTTAGTACCACACCTGGGCTGCCACACTAGTTCCTCTCAGCCCTTAATAGTGTTTTACTAATGAAACACTTTGCTCCAAATAGCGTAAGCCATTCATTCAACACATTTATTTAGCACCTACTGTGTTCCAGGTGTGCCTACTTTGTGTTGAAGTTCTGGGTATCTAGTAGTGAACTACTTGAAAGACAAAAGTCCATGCTCATGTGAAACTAACATTTTCATAGATTAGAAAGACAATAATTATATAATATGCTCCAGAGAAAAATTAGCAGTGAAGGAAGATACAGGACAGTAAGAGACAGCTGCCTTTGAGAAGACATCTAATTTCATTACATTACTCACTTTGCTGATCTGTTCTTATCAATCAGTTTCATACTTCTATGAATATAATGCAGTGCCCCATCAGCATTTGTATGTCTGTCTTACTGTTCCTATCTCAATGATTTTGAAAATATCATCTCCAGTATTTTACAGTTAAAGTTTCATGTATTTGTGAAGATCCTGAGTATTTTGTTCCTGTGAATAATACCTAAGGAAATACTATCCTGTTTACATGTTTAATATGGATATATGTTTATTCATGTACCTATTTAGAACGTGTCCATTAACGCTGAGTCAGTTGCCAACCTCAAGGTAGAGACAAAACTATCATATCATTCTGTCATCTGAAAGCTTTGTACAATGTCTCCTAATAGTTATATTTCATTCTAATACGGAGTCCAAGGTTTGTCTCTGAACTATGTAGCAAAGTATTATGACCCTGGCTTAGATGGGAATACTTTAGTGTTTTTTCCCTAAAATTGTTAAACATTTTCAAGGTCATCTTCTCTATAAAATATGTAAGCAATGGAGACACTCTAGGACTGATGGTGATTATTCTTTTTTTTATCCTTACACTTAAGAAAAATAAACCACAAATAAGTGTGTCCTTTTGTCCTTTGCATTTGTACAGGTTTATAACCTGTTACCAGTAAAGGACCTCACTGGCTTCCCATCGAGTTTGAATCAGCCAGAGGAAGACAGTGGAGACTGTGTCAGCCACCACGTCTATGTCAATGGAATCGTCTATTCCCCAGTGTCCAACACAAATGAAAAAGATATGTACAGCTTCCTGCGGGTAAGTTCCCTATATTGCAGATGGGTGGGTTCTTAGGTTTTACAAAATATTATGTATTTTTAATTATTTTAATGCCTTCATATCAGAGTCGAGAGTAATGGGACATAGAGAGGTCAAGTGACTTGTCCAAGGTCATTAAAAATAACAGATCTACTCACAGCAAAGAGCCAGTACTGTGACTTTTTGGGCTATTAATCAAGTTTCCTTCTTAAGCTATCAATCAAGTAAATATGTATTTACTTATATATATCACATATAGAAAATAATTACTGTTGAAAGTGTTTTTAAAAAGGAATGAGGGTGAGAATAAAAGACAGAAAACTGTACAAGATCAACAATTAAAATTTTAAAAAAGAAAAAAAAGGAATGAAATTACCCCTATAAGTATATCAATGTCCCTTCTACAGATCTGACCATTAAAAGTTTAATATGAAACTAATTGGATTGTTTATTGATTTCAATTTTTAAACGTATGTGCCTATATATTTTTTAAAATATTTATGTACTGAGTAGGTGATCATTTTCTTCACAGGATATGGGCTTAAAGGTATTTACCAACTCGAAGATTCATAAACCCAAAATATGCTTACACCATCCAGTATATTCAATGATGAGTTCTCCAAGATTATTATCTTATGCAGGTAAAATAATAATAATAACAATAGTAATAATTGTCTAATATATTGAAACAAAGAAAATAATTTTTAAGATAAAATGTGATAAAATTGACCCCAAAAAATCTTCTGTTTAGATATATTAAGGTCTTGCTCAAAGTCACATAGCAACATAAACCCCAAAGTTCTGACTATGTCAGGGGAGCAAACATAAGTCAGATTGTGAACAGTGTTAGAACACAGGGAAAGTTAATTCTGATTGAGGAGTCAGGAAAGCTAGTCATAAAGAATCTGTATCTAGTAAATAAAGATATGTGGACTTGAAAAAAGAAGAGAAAGTTTTAGGTGTATGATCTGTGTAAACAGAAACAGAATGTTCATAAGTCAAGACTACATTCTACTTCCAGGCAAGAGGGAGGTGTAGATAGACACACTTTACCTCCTCGTCCAACCACAGAAAGAATTGCAACTAGCGCTCAAAACGAATAACACCCAGAACCATCAGAAAATCAAGTTGTGTAGAAATCTGACAACCAAAGATTTAAAGAAGCAACATTCATTCAGAAGGGTCGGAGGGGCAGAGTCGCAGAGACAGGCAGAGAGGCGCAGAGATGCGGCGTGCTGTGGAGAAGCAGCGGCAGTGGCAGAACAGATGGTCCCACATTCACATATGGTGGATAAAAATTGGGAGGCACTGGATCCCTGGGCTGTGCAGTCTGGCCTTGGGAGTGAGCAATCCCAGCTCCAGGCCAGACCACACAGCCAACAAAGCCAGTGCCAGGAAGATAAATCCCCATAACTTCTGGCTGTAAAAACCAGTGTGGATTGGGGTGGTGGAAGAAACTGCTGGATTTTCAAGAAACTCTATTTAAGGAGCCCACATGGACTTAGAACAAACTCTCCCACTCTGGAATTCAGCACCAGGGCAACAGCTGAAAGGGCACCAGTCATATATGGGAAGCGGGTGAAGTGATTGGAACAGGGCAAGTGCCAGGCAAACCTCCAGAAGCCAAGCAGCAACACCGTCCCCTCTCCAGCCTTCTTGCCACACAGAGCCACAAAGCAATAAAGTGGGTTGCCCCATCCTGGCAATTACCTAATTTTCACACAGTTTACAAGTGCCTTTTCTGCAACTGGCCATGCTACTAAAAAGGAGTAAAAGCAGCTCTACCTAACACACCAAAACAAACACAGGGAGCTACCAAATTGAGAATACAAAGAAATATGGCACAGATGAAAGAACAGAACAAAACTCCAGAAAAAGAACTAAACAAAATGGAGATAAGCAACCTATCAGATACAGAATTCAAAACACTGGTGATTGGGATGCTCAAAGAACTCATTGTGTACAACAACAACATAAAGGAGCAAGTAAAGGTTACACTAAGTGAAATAAAGAAAAATCTACAAGGAACCAACAGAGGAGGGGAGGAAGCTGAGAATCAAATCAATGATTTGGAACATAAAGAAAAAAACAAGCATTTACCCAGAAGAGCAAAAGGAAAGACAAATTCAAAAAAAAAATGAGGATAGTATAAGGATGCTCTGTGACATCTCCTTAAATACCAACATCTGAGTCACAGGGGTGCCAGAAAGAGAAGAGAAGAGCAAGAAATTGAAAACTTATTTGAAAAAATAAGGAAAGAGAAATTCCCTAATTTGGCAAAGGATATAGACACACAAGTCCAGAAAGCACAGAGAATCCCAAACAAATTGGACCCAAAGAGGACCACACCAAGATACACCATAATTAAAATGCCAAAGGTAAACGATAAAGAAAGAATCTTAAAAGAGCAAGAGAAAAGTAGAGAATTACCTACAAAGGAGTTCCCATAAGACTCTCAGCTGATTTCTCAAAAGAAACTTTGCATGCCCTGCCTGGTGTGGCTCAGTGGATTGAGCTCGGGCTGCAAACCAAAGGGTCGCCAGTTCGATTCCCAGTCAGGGCACATGCCTGGGTTGCCAGCCAGGTCCCCAGTGAGGGGCCATGTGAGAAGCAACCACACATTGATGTTTCTCACCCTCTCTTTCTCCCTCCCTTCCACTCTCTCTAAATGAATAAGTTAAAAAATCTTTAAAAAAAAAGAAAGAAACTTTGCAGGCAAGAACACACTGGCAAAAAGTATTCAAAGTGATGAAAACAAGGACGTACAGCCTGGATTACTCTACCCAGCAAAGCTATCATTTAGAATAGAAGGACAGATAAAGTACTTCTCAAGGAAAACATTCAATGAGAATCAATTGGCTATGTGGAATTTAAACAAAAATTATTGTATATTTTATTATTTATAAATTATATAATGCTTTATCAGATTTATAGCTAACTTATATAGATATATATGCACAAATATTTTTCCAGAGAGCTGGTTGTTAAATATTTACTAGCACACCACTAACAGAAGGTAAATAAAATGAGAGATTCTAACTCTGATTGATCTTTTGACATATAAGGGAATAAAAAGCTTTTTTAAATATTTTATCCTTTCACTTCTATGAAGTGTTTCTCAAAGCCACTGTCGTGATATGATTTTTTTTTTTTTTTTTTTTTTTTTTTTTGCTCCCACAGAAAAACATACCAAATGAAAACTTTAACTCCTGGCCTCCTCCCACCCCCATGTCGTAGAAATCTCCCCTTACATAATGTACAGTAGCCACAGAGGACTCCTGTGGCCCCCCCCCCCGGGCAATCCAAGCCTCTTTCTGCCTCTGGGCCTCTGTGTTCTCTGTGATTCTCTTTCCCCATCTCACTCTGAGCTTATTCTAATACTTATGAACTCAGCTAAAACATTGCCTCTTGAAAGAAGCTTTTCCCTAACACCCAAGTGTCCTCTCCTGGTTCCTATTTCGTCATCCTATCCTGTTTCTTTCTTTTGTAGCACTTATTACAATTTCTTATCAGCTTGATCTTTATATTTATTGTTTCTGCCTCCATCCCTCACCCACCATAGATATAAGCGCATTGGAAAGTGACCATGATGATTCTGTAGTCCATGTTTCAGAGCCCCTCACAGAGACTGTGCGAAAGTACTTCCCTGAGACGTGGATCTGGGACTTGGTGGTAGTAGAGTAAGTAACTGTCTTTTTATATAAGATACAATAGAGATTCCTCAAAATTTTCCACTGTTAGCTAATTTTTCACCATCCATGTATTTTCTTTTAGACACATTGCTGTTTTCAGGAGAAGTTGAATATAACTGTTTCTGCTGTGACATCTCATTGATATAATTACATCAATGCTAAGAAATTTTGCATAAATTTAATTCAAAGATTTCCAGAAAATAGGCATAAAGACTAAATATAACAAAGTACTGCGTAGATTAACACTTAGAAGAGATCCTTCATGGGCCAGCAATCTTGAATTAAGCACAGAATCAGTCAGACCAATGATACACAGTAGTAATAGAACTGAAAATTACAAACCTGCCCTCAGTGGAACAGTATTTTAGAGAGGAAAATATAAGAACAATCTCAAATTACAAATTTAGTTTATAATTATATTGTCTGCAATAGATTATACTATAGCTGTATGTCTATAGGAAACTCAGATATAGACTGAAATGGAAAACAAGAGTTGGAAGAAAATTAATTATATATTCCTATATTAAGCCTTATTTATACTCATTATTGGCGTTTCTTCTGAGTACATATAAATTATGATAACAGAATCATTTATAGGGTTCTCTTCCTTGAAAGGATTTCCTTACTGCTTACTTTCTGTTCTTCACATTGCCTATCATCCTCCCCAGCTCATCGGGTGTGGCTGAAGTAGGAGTAACAGTCCCTGATACCATCACCGAGTGGAAGGCAGGGGCCCTCTGCCTGTCCAATGACACTGGACTTGGTCTCTCTCTTCCCGCCTCTCTCCGAGCCTTCCAGCCCTTCTTTGTGGAGCTCACAATGCCCTATTCTGTGATCCGTGGAGAGGCCTTCACACTCAAGGCCACTGTCTTAAAATACCTTTCCAAATGCATTCGGGTAAGAATCTCTCTCTCCTAAATTAAACACAAGGTTACTTAAATTATAAATTTCATCCCAGGAATATTAACAAGCTCCTATGTGTAAAATGTGCCCAGCAGAGGAAGAATACTATCAGATATTTATAATATATGCATATTCATCACTATAGTGGTTGTTATCTCCAAATACCAGATTGCAACTTAAAATAAGTTTCTGACTCTTTTGTTTTCTTTCTAAGATTTTTAATTGAATTTATTGGAGTGATGTTGGCTAATACAATTATGTAGGTTTCAAGTGTTCATTCCTATGGTACATGATCTATATATTGCATTCTGCGCCCACCACCCAAGCTCAAATCATCTTTCCTCACCATATATTTAGCCCCCTTTACCCTTTGCTACCACCCCATCCACCCTTCCCTCTGGAAACAACCATGCCATTGTCTGTGTCCATGACTTTCACAAATGAGTGAAATCATATGGTTCTTAGCTTTTTCTAACTGACTTATTTCACTTAGCATACTATTCTCCAGATCCATTCATGTTGTCACAAGTTTCTGACTCTTATCACAGTCTTCTAAGGTTAGGAAGTTTGTGTCTTATGAACAGTTCTGATATGAACATCAAAATTATTAGGTTCCATTTATATGTCTTAAATTCTTCAAGGTTTCAACCTCTATACTCACATATATTTAACTTTTCATATATCATTCATTAAAAATTATTTGTGAGTATCTTATTTCTGCTGAAACAATAACCATTTATAACTCTTATACACTCTGCTGGGAAAGCTTGGAGAATGGTCAAGGTTCCTGGCCAGATTATACCAAAATACTACTATTTGGGGTTCAAATCTACCTATAAGATCTTCACAATTAGGCAACCTGAAATCTAACCATGTCCCAAAAATGCTTTATTACAAGCCATTCTCACTTCGGTCCCCTTTTTCCTCTGATCTCTTGTCTCCGTCTCATATGTGGTTTCAGGTCAGTGTGCACCTAGAAGAGTCTCCTGCATTCCAAGCTGTCCCAGTGGAGAAGGGAGAAGACTCTTACTGCATCTGTGAGAATGGACGACAAACCGTATCCTGGGCAGTAACCCCAAAGTCATTAGGTAAGAGATAGATTCCTAGGAACTACTCAATCCTGCTCAAAGTTTATAGAGCAGTGGGATTCTTATATCCAGTTCTACTTCTCTCAGGCAAGGATGCCTTTTCTCCCAGACAGTAGAATTTTTTTCTTTGTTTCTTATTCTAGGGTGTCTAGAAGGATATTTCTATTTCCCTCACCTCTTTACCACCTTGGGTACTCAGTATTATTATTCTCTAATTTATGCCACTTCCATTTCTGGTCTTGTGTTTTTATATAACCCAAAAAAAGGGTACAGAACATTTACAAGTCTTAGAGTTTAAAGGCATGGAGGAAAGGGGAGGCGGTGCTCATCTCTACGGGCCCATTTTTTCAGGCAGTGTGAACTTCACCGTGAGTGCAGAGGCAGTGGAGTCTCAAGAACTGTGTGGGTCTGAGGTGGCTGTGGTCCCTGCATATGGAATGAAAGACAAAATCATCAAGCCCCTTTTGGTTGAAGTGAGTAAGCCTACCCATTTGATAGGTTGCAATGAGTTAATAAAAACAATAGTGAATCCAGTTAAGATTATAACTTAGGTAAGAAGGGCTACATAATGTATGATCATAAGATCTTTCATAATCTTGTTTTATAAATACAGATATCTGTACATGTCTCTATCTCTTTTCTCTTAATTTATTTTCTCATTTTTCCCTCACTTTTTCATCTATCAACCTGTCTCCTTCATATTTGTTTTTCTTATAAAATTTATTTATATAATACATTTGAGAAATCATTTCCACTTCTCCTGTTCACTATCAAGAAAATTGTGGTTACCCTATCAATACAATTTTTCTGAAAGTGAATCCATTCTCACCTCTGACTTTTCTTTCTTTCCACGCAAAGCCTGAAGGACTAGAGAAGGAAATAACGTTCAACTCCCTGCTTTGCCCATCAGGTAAGAATCAGCCTTAATAATTAAAATAACATTAACTAAAGTTTATGTCACATATGAAGATCAAAGAATTTTATATATTATATCTACACTTAACCCTCTAAGGCCAGTAAGACCCAAAGAACCTGATGGTTCTCATTTGGCAAATGAGAACACTGGTCTTGGAGAGGCCAAGTAATTTGATCAGGAGAATATCCCTAGCTCATGCATCATGAATCTTTTTTCTCTTACAGTGTCTGTGTAACCACCAAAATGTCTTTCTGACCAGTATGTATGATGTGGTTACAGGTAGAAAGTGGGTGGGATCAGAATATCGCCAATGGGATATTTCTTTGAATACTTAGTAATACAATATATGGATGGCTAAATTCAGGTCACCCCACCACTGAGTTTTTCAGAACCTACAGCATTTTTTTTTATTGATCCACTCTCACCATAGTTTATTTTCTTCCTTGAAGAAAACTAAGAATCTCTCCCTCTCCCTCTCTCTCTCTCTCTCTCACTGTTGTCCAAGTACAGTTGTCTCCATTTCCACTCCCACCCCAGCCATCCCCACCTCCCACCCTTGATCCTACCCCCCTTTGGCTTTGTCCATGTGTCCCTTGTACATGCAGAACCAACAGCATTTGACAATGGGACCATGCTATTTCCCAAAAACAAAAGTTGTTGCAGCCTGTACCATTACTGTCATGTCAGTATTTGTTTGATGCCAATCCTATACCTAATGTTCTCTCAGTCATTTGCCAGGGACTGAAGAAGCTTACGGTAAAAGATATAACTTTATCTTGGTGAAGAATTTTCTAGTGTAAACAAAAGCTTTTATAGAAATTTAGTACACTAAGACATTTATCAGCACAATGTGTTCTTACCTCAAACCAATGTCAAGACAGTCACCAGAGGGGAGGGAATTTCAGGGGAAAAGGAGAAGGGTTTGGAGTAACAAGTATAAAAGACACATGGACAAAAACTATGGGGGTTGGAAATGGGAGGGAGGTGGGGAGGGCTGGGTCGGTGGGCCGGGATGGGAGTAAAAGACAGAAAACTGTACAAGATCAACAATTAAAATTAAAATTAAATTAAATAAACAAACAAATAAATAAATAAAAATGGCATCATATATATGTTCTTGGCCTTTCTCTGTCTACCTACCAATTTCTGTCCAATGTGATTTTTATATTGTCAAAACTTCAAATACATAAAGTGTTCCAAATACACAACTGCCTGGTTGTTTAGCTTTCTTTCTACATTTAAGTGAACTTAGTGTTATCACCAAAGCCTTTTATCCTGGTTTCTTCTCCAATTCTGAGTTCTTCATTTTGATTTATCTCTTGTGTGTCAGAGCTAATCATCAGGCAGTTTTATTAGAATTAATTTTAATTACCTATGTAATACAGAAACATATTCCCCTTTAAAAACAAAACAGAACTTCATATTACAGGCCAGTATCACCCCCTTACAGTCTTGTTCAACACTTCCATGACCATACCTGTATGTTTAGAAATAATAATGTGTACATGAATTTGTGTATTATGATTTACATATATGGTATGAGTTTCATAAGTTTCTTTCTATAACTCCCCTTTTTTTAACTCATCAACTCATCTTGAAATGTTTCCCATGTTAAATTATAAGTCTAGGTAATTCCTCCTAGTTCCCTTCAATTCCACACTGTCAGGATCACAGTTCTGCCTGGTTTCTCAGCCAGTCCCTATGTGTGCACACAAGTGCACCTAAAGCTGACCCCAACTGTGCCTTTCCTGTTAAAAGGCAGTGTGCATGTATTCTTACTTTTAGTGGAATTAAAACATCCTCTCTATTACCTACATTTATATTTCTACCACTTTACGTTCTCCATAATGATCACCATCATCTGTTACCATAAAAGTTTTCATTTTAACCAAATATTTGAATGAAACAGTACATTGTTGTTTTAACTCTCTAGTCACGAGTGAGGGTGAATTTATTTGTTCAACATCTTTATGAATTGCTTTTATATCCTTGACCATTCATGTTGGAGGAGTTGGTCTTTCCTCTGATTCAGCTGTACGACACTGAGTCTTTACCTATTGAATGTCAACCAAATACTTCCTTTCAGTTGGTAATTTGTCTTTTTACTTTATTTATGGCATCTGTTTCCTTACAACAATGTGTTTTGGAAGGGAATAGACATATTTGACATATGAATAACATATTCATAATTAGTATAACCATGTATGTACCATACTCTGCTGTGTGTAACAGGCTCCCGTGTACAATGCACATCCATGTTTTTGGCCCAAACTTTCAGGGAAAAAATCTTTTGTATTAATTTTTTAATTCAATTATCTATTTATTTATATTTAGATGTGTTTTGTGTTATAAAGGAACTTTAGCATTTATTTTTGAACATAGTATGGTACAAGAAATCTTATGTAAATAATTACAAAACACAAGAACAGATCCGAGGTATTCCAGGTACTTCCCATGTGCGATGCACATCCTTATTTTTCCTCCAAAAACTTGGGCAAAAAAGTGCACATTATACACAGCAAAATATGGTATTTAATGCATAGTTATATTATATATTTAATTACATGATTGAATTTAAACTTAATTATATAACCATATGTAATTAATATAATTTAAAAACATACTGAATTAATGTATAAAACTTAATGAGTTTAAAGAGTTAAGTATATACCATAATCTATACCATAAACCTAACCATCATCTCCAAAAGTTTCCTCCCACTCTCTATTTATTATTTTTTATAAGATCTTATATTAAATATAAGATCTATCCTGTTAGCAAAAGTTTAAGTACAAAATGCAGTATTGTTAACTGAGGCACTGTGCTGCACAATACATCGCTAGAACTCACTCATCTGGCATAACCACAACTTTGTACCCTTTGACAAAAGTTGTATTAATTTTGTGAGCAACAGATGTAGTATGAAGATACATATAACATTTCTCTTTTTTTATCTTCATATAATTCACAAACATTAAAATGGCAATAAATGTATGCTTATCAGCAGCAATTTTATTAATTTTCAATGAGACAAATATTGTTCATCTTCACCCACATATCTAGAGTCTCCGTAAAAATACTATCCTCATATTTGGTGAAATTTGATAGAAGTTAAGGCAGCATGTATTGTAGAAACAGGAACTTTTGGGATATTTTTATTTTGCTTCTGTACACAAAAGGTGTTTTTTTCACAGAACTGTTGAGTAAGGAGGTTGAGGATGAGTATTAAATATACCATTTTGTGATAACCATCTCATGTTAGCTATAGGATGATGTGAGGGGCACTTGTAAATGTGTAGACTTCTTTTGGAATGTAACTCTGTACATAGGGAGAACAAAATGGTTAGGGAAGGAGAAGCTCTGGAAATAGCAGAATCCCGTTCATACACATTTAAAATATAAAAATCTGAAATATTGAGAGACAACTTTTCAGAAGTTTAGGTATAAGGCATAGCTCTGACTTTTTGGTCTTAGAGATCTTCAGGAAGATATACAGCAGAAATAATTTTAACTACGGCTGCTTTGTTTTTTTCTCTAGGTGCCGAGGTGCCTGATCAATTATCTCTGAAGCTGCCACCAAATGTGGTAGAAGAATCTGCCCGGGCCTCCTTCTCAGTTTTGGGTGGGTCTCCAGCCCCGCAGATTGCTCTATACTGGCAGCTTCTACTATGCTTTTCCATAAATACTTTCTCAAAATAGCAACTGTAATTGAAACTTCTTTCTTCTCTCCTTTTTAAGGCTTATTTATTGATTCCAATCATACTTCTATCCCTGGAAGACTTACCTTTCCTAAAAATCCTCATTTCTTTACCTCAGCTAGTAATTTATCTCTTCTTAATAATTCTGATAGGTTATAATCTCTCCCATTCCCTAGGAGACATACTAGCTTCTGCCATGAGAAACACACAAAATCTCCTCCAAATGCCCTATGGATGTGGAGAACAGAATATGGTCCTCTTCGCTCCTAACATCTATGTTCTGAATTATCTAAATGAAACACAACAACTGACTCCAGAGCTCAAGTCCAAGGCCATTGGCTACCTCAACACTGGTGAGTAATTGACTGAGTCAGCAAAAACTTCAGTGGATTTCCCAGTAGGCTTGAGCTACTTATCAGTACTATTATACCTTAGCTTGTCACACTATGATTATTCTTATGATAAGAATACTATGACAGTTAATTTTACGGTAACTATCCAGCATCCAATCTCCAACAAAATATTTAAGAGTCAGAACCTTCCAACATATGACAGCATAATTTAGGAAGTATCACAAGAGAAACCAAAGCATTTTGGTATTTCTCTGGCCACAGCATATAGGATCTTCCATGCTATTTCATTAACCTCTTATTCCAGGTTACCAGAGACAGCTCAATTACAAGCACTACGATGGCTCCTACAGCACCTTTGGGGAGAAACATGGCGGGACTGCAGGCAACACCTGGTAAAGAGAGTTTTTTGAGCTCCTATTTTTTGTACCAGCTCATTTACATATATTATCATAATCATATTTACCATAACCCTATCAGATACGTATTATTAAACTTATAGTTGGTGCATGTAACAGCTATATAAGAAGATTCTTCCATCTACAGGAGGAAATCTGTAAAGAGAAAAAAGATTTTAAAACTTAAATAATTATTTTAAGTAACATTAGAAGTACTTAGTCTCTTTGTAGCAAAGAGGAAGTGAGTCCACAAGGAAATTTTAGACCTAGCAAGTTAATCCAATAGTCCAAAGGAGATGGGAGCTGTATGTACACAAGAATTCCCGTTAGATGATTTATATCAGTGTAAGGAGTGAGTGTCCTGTGAAGCCGATCGCTGCAAAGTGCTTGTAAAACCATGTATGCGACTACATAAGTACTATCATCCCTTCTTCTGCCCTCAGGCTCACTGCCTTTGTACTGAAGACTTTTGCCCAGGCTCGAACTTACATCTTCATTGATGAAGCACACATTACTGAAGCCCTCACCTGGCTGTCCCATAAGCAGAAGGACAATGGCTGTTTCAGAAGTTCTGGGTCACTGCTCAACAACGCCATTAAGGTGAAGTGTGCTCAGAGCTTTGACTTGTCAATTATGGTGTGTACAAGGGTGAGGAGAGGGGGTAACAATGAAGAAATTCTTTAGGGAAGGTATCAGGACAAAAATAAAACCTGGATAGCACCAAGAAAGAGGGGATGGTATTTAGGTTGACTGTGATAATTTGCCCCCTGAGGATGAATATGGGTAAGGATAAATTCCATGAAACAGCAGAAAACAAAGAGCTGATTGCGAGCCTTCTGCAAAGTTAAATTGCTCAAATATCTCTCACACTCACATCTACAGGGTGGAGTAGAAGATGAAGAGACCCTCTCTGCCTACATCACCATCGCCCTTCTGGAGATTCCTCTTCCCATCACTGTAGGTACCACTGATGCGGACACTGCCCACAGTAGCCACATCATTATGGATGAAATAAAACATTCACACAGACTACTGAGTCCAGTGGAAGAAAAAGGACAGCTTGGCTTTTCTCTCAAGGGGAGCAAAAGCCGCAGCCTCTGCCATGACAGGCCTTTATTTTATTTCTCCTCACATTACAAAATGGTCCTCACTCACTATGCACAGGTTCCCTATAGGTGGTTACCTTTTATAGACAACAAAGGAGCCAATGCAACTAATCACATCACAGAAGAAGGATATTAGCAAATGAAAAGGAGAAAAGTGATTAAACTGGTTACACTGGTCCTTGCAAGGTTTAGCATGGAATTTAGGAAGTTACAATAAGCACTTGCTATCCCAATCCAGGGTGAGGGAGTTTTAGCAAAAGCAAGACTCAAAGTGGCTTAGGTATATTGCAAACCTGATTTCCCACAAGAGAACCTATCCATGGGCTTGGGTCCTGTGCATCTCTGAGTGGGAGCTGGGCCTATGCCACACAGAAGCATCTCCCACATACCACCTCCTTCCCTGCTGAAGCATAATTCTGGTTGCAATGAAACTACTGACCTCCTGTCTGGAATCTCACTGTACTGAAGCCAAGTGCCAGCTTTCCCTCTATGCAATGCAGTGCTTCCCAGATCAATAAAGAATTTCATCAGTCCATTACCAGGGGTGTCCAACCTTTTGGTGTCTCTGGGCCGCATTGGAAGAAGAGCCACACATTAAATAGAAGAGCCAACATGTAATCACAAAGTGTGTTAAATAAATTTACGATTTTGTGTTGAGCCGAGTTTGTAGCCATCCTGGGCCACATGCGTTCCGTGGGCCACTTGTTGGACACCCCTTAGATTTTTCCAGTGATGCTCCTAGGCTATTTATCCCCTAACAGCATCCCCCCAAACACGCACACACACAATGAATTCTGAAGATATGACTTATATTCCTGCGTCATAAGTCTGAGAATAACAGATTAAAAAAAAATACTATTCTCTCTATAAGAATGAGAATAGATGGACAAATGCATTTGAAATCCTTTTTTTGATCTCCTGCGCTGCAATCTATGTGTTCACCTCGGAATGCTAGCCTCCTGTTCACGTAACTCATTCCCTTCTTGTTCACCTTTCACAGCACCCTGTTGTCCGCAATGCCCTCTTCTGCCTGGAGTCAGCCTGGAATTCAGCAAAGCAAGGACCCCATGGAAGCCATGTCTATACCAAGGCACTGTTGGCATATGCTTTTGCCCTGGCAGGTAACCAGGACAAAAGGAGCGAAGTACTCAAGTCACTTAACGAGGAAGCAGTGAAGGAAGGTGAGAGCGAACCTGAAACCCCCATCCCACGTTCTCTGTACGATGCACTACTGCATTGCGAAAATCCCCTACGCCTGCCTCCTGTGATCCCTTTCTTCTCCCCTCTCGTGTCTATATCACTATAAAATCTAACATTTCTCAGTCAAGTCACATATCAAAAGATAAGAGGCAATATACTGTGGTAGTGAGAAGGTTGGCCTCAGGAGACCAGCTCCAAAACATATTGCCTACGTGACCCTGAGCTAGTCATTCCACTTCCCTGTGTTTCAGTTCCTTCATCAGTGAAATGGGGATAATACCCCACAGGGTTGTTGTCAGAGTTAAATGAGAGAATACATGTAAAGCAGTGGCTAAGTATATGGCACGTAATAAGTGCTATGAAAGTACAAGCTACTAAGATTAAGATATCAGTTCTTAATATATGCAGAACCCTTACCTGATGCATCATATCATCTTAAATATAAGAAAGGGTTGAAGAAAGTAACCCCACAAAAAAATCCTGGTATTTTATGCTTATTTTACAAGACAGGTGATGATGACAAATTTTTTCATATCCACACAATACTTCTATGTAAACAGTAGTCTATGTGGAAGGCAGAAGTCCAAGAAAAAGAGAAATAAAATGCAAACGATAATAAGAGATGCAATGAAACATTTTTCTTTCTCCCTTGACAGTGCCGTTAATGATTTATTCTTAAAATTGTACTGGAAAATATTTCAGATACATAAAAATGTGTAAAGAATAATTAGCAAACATCTTTACACTTCCCTTCCTAAGAAATAAAATATTACCATTGTAGGAAAAATTCCCTGTGTACCACTCCTACTCCCAAAGGGAATCATCATCCTGAATATGTCATCACAATTTCTGTTGAGTTCTTTAATATTTTTACTGCATATGTATCCCTAAATAATATTTCAGTTTCTTACATTTTTAATCTTTAGATAAAGCAGCATCGTATTTTTGAGTATTTCTGCATCTTGTTTGCTCATCTGTTTGTTTGTCTTTTGTTTTTCTGAAGTTCAGCATTATACCACCAGAAGTCCCCTACATGGGTGCCTGTAACTCTAGTTAATTAATTTTCTCTGCTGCATAATATATTACCATATATAAAATGTCATAATTTATATGAAAAGTCTCTCCTTGTGGATATTGTTTCTTATTTGTTGCTATAACAGGGCACGCTGCAATGACTAAATACACGTCTCCTTGTGCTTACTCGAAGTCATACTTCGAGAAGCATAATTGCTGAATAGTGGGCTAAGCACACCTTCCCCTCTGCTGCTGGGCAGTGTCATATTGCCTTCCAAAGAGCAACTTATTTCCCACAGCAGTTAAATAGGTTCCCATTATTTCACACCCTTGTCAATATTTGGTATTTTAAGGATCACTCCATTTTTTTCCAACCTAATGAGCATGAACTCCATTATCTCAAGTGATCTGTAATCTTCACAAGAAGCCTCTAGCAGGGGTGTCCAACCTTTCGGTGTCTCTGGGGTCACACTGGAAGAAGAGTTGTCTTGGGCCACACGTTAAATACAGAAACACTAATGAAAACTGGTGAGCAAAAAAAAGGGGGGGGAGGTTAAAATAAACTTACAATTTTGTTGGGCTGCATACATTGCCATCCTGGGGCATGTGTAGCCCGGGTTGGACACCCCTGCAAAGGCAGGCTTTATAAAAAACTTAAAACCTCAGACTAGGTCTGGGAAATGTCAGAAATAAGAAAGTACTACCACCAGCGAGAGAACTTGCTCTGCTCTTTTGCTCTGTCACCAACCCAGCGATAGCCACCGTTTGAAAACTTAGGTGGCCATGGGCTTCCAACTCCAGCAACATTTTCTTCCTTAACCGGGCTGGAACAAGCCATGTTCAGGTTTACAGAGAAGAAAACCATGTAGATAAAGTTCAAGAGTGTATTGTAGGAATGCAGCCCTCATTTCAGTTCTGGCTTAGGTACTTCCACCTTAAATTAAATGTGAATATGTGGTCACTTATAAGTCTATTTTTCTCACCCCCAGATAATTCTGTTCACTGGGCACGACCTCAGAAACCCCAGGCACCAGTGGAGTATTTTTACGAACCCCAGGCTCCCTCTGCTGAGGTAGAGATGACGTCCTACGTGCTCCTCGCTCACCTCTTGGCCGACCCTGCCCCAACCTCGGAGGAGCTGACCTCTGCATCTTACATTGTGAAGTGGATCACAAAGCAACAGAATTCCCAAGGGGGCTTCTCCTCCACCCAGGTTTGTGCAGTAGTTTCCCAGAACCTCTTACTTCACCTTTAGGTATAAGAAGGTTTGAACAAAATAAAAACATACCTAAGAATAAAACATAAAGGTGAGAATAACTTGAAATGAGGAAAATATTATTAGAATTCAGGGATAGTGAAAAATAAAGAAAAATAAAAGTCAAAGAGAGCTACAAAGAAAATGCCAAAAATTCTGTACACATTCCTGTGTTATTATCATAGTGTCTCCTTTCCAGTAACAACATTGCCTCCCTGAAGCAATAACAGGGCACCTCTATCAATAGCCTTAGCAGGATGAATTTAAAAATCTATCAATCTTTTGGAAGTTATAAGAGGTTCTTTCAAAATATTCCCAGGAATACTATTCAAAACCCAATAATCTCTCCCTGAAAATTCCTTCATTCTTAGGTCTCCTTTAACTGCTTTCTTCTATAACAGATACATTTCATGCTTCTTCTGTCTACTTATTCATGGAAGCATAAAGAAGTATCTTTGTTGATCCAACCACCTGAGCCTAACTTTAGGTATGAATTTTATACCTAAAAAATTCATCAATATGTGGAATTTATCTTCAGGGAATTTAGATGTTAGCCTATACATCTATGGAAAAAATGGCATTCCATCTTTTCTTCGTTGTACTTGATGTTTTATTTCTCCATATGAATGGAAAAAACTGAATAATGTTGTTAGAGTAGTTCATATTCATTTCTTATATGTGTGTTATTTAAAGGATGTCATACACATTCAGTGTTGATGAGAATTGAAAGTAGGAGCATGAATAGGCGAATTCAAACTTCCAGTAAAAAAGGAAAAGCCAAATAAAAATGTCAACATACCAAAGAGATCATTATAATTTCTGTTAATTATTATTTCCTTTGGGGAAACTGAAACATGACCTTGATCATGGCTGCAAAAAACACTGGGCCCTTTCAGGGCACCGACCTCGGCAGCAGAGCGGAATTGAATTTGAGGGTGAGAGCCGGGCTGACCTTTGGTTGGGTGGTGGCAGATACGACCACAGCTGTGCAGTGTTCAAGTGCTTTCGGAGTGACAACTGAACTTTTTTCGTTCTTTTTCTCAATATGTATATTGAAAGTGAAAAGAAAATTATATAATCTAGATTTTTAAAAGCAAGGTAATTAATACTTAGGCATCATCCAAAAGAAAAATGCATAGTTATGACTAAGCTTTATATTTCTGACCCAAAAAACTCTTTGCATATAGAGATATATAGAGATATATATATAGGTATATATAGAGATATATCAGGCAAACAGCTAATGCCAATAAATGATTCCCATTCACATATGTCTTCTACATTTATATCCCATGTACATTTATACAGAGAAAAGGATTGATTTTCTGGTAAATAAAACAAGCTTTAGGGCATACAGTCCAAGGCAGATATGTGCATGTTACAGTGCTACCATCTCTTTAAGGATTATAACCAATATTGAAATGAGAACTCCAACATTGAAGAAGTGAGGAAAACACAAAATAGGAAATCAAAGCCCCTTTGTGGCCACTAACATGGGCCTCTGAGGCCTCAAAGCTTTATCATACTTAAGTGGTTCTCTCACTTGTCTCTCTCAGGACACAGTGGTGGCTCTCCATGCTTTGTCGAAATATGGAGCAGCCACTTTTACCAGGACTGGGAAGGCTGTACAAGTAAGCATCCAATCTTCAGGGACATTTTCCTCAGACTTTCAAGTAGACAACAACAACCGCCTGCTACTACAGCAGATCTCATTGCCAAAGGTGCCTGGAGAATACAGCATGACAGCGACCGGAGAAGGGTGTGTCTACCTGCAGGTGAGACTCTTGGGGCAGATGAGGGCAGAGGGTCAACAGTAACCGTTCTCACCCTGGCTGGTGTGGCTCAGTGGATTCAGGGCCAGCTTGCAAACAGAAGGTTGCCAGTTCAATTCCTGGTCAGGGCACATGCCTGGGTTGTGGGCCCTGTCACAGGTAGGGAGCATGTGAGAGGTGACCGCTTGATATTTCTCTCATATATCAATGTTTCTCTCCTATTCTTTCTCTTGCTCTTCCCCTCTCTCTGAAAACAAATAAAATCTTTTAAAAAAATAACCATTCTCACTGAAAAGTCCTAGTTCAGGAAATGATGGAACAGACCAAAAAGAGGTGAGGAAGTTGGGAGAAATACTAGGGAAGGGAGAAACAAGATTTTTGTCTTTGATCTTCCACAGACATCCTTGAAATATAATATTCTCCCAGAAAGAGAAGAATTCCCATTTGCTTTGGAGGTGCACACTCTGCCCCAAACTTGTGATGGACTCCAAGCCCACACCAGCTTCCAGATCTCACTGAATGTCAGGTAAGACTGACTTAACTGAATCACTTAATTCTGAGTATAACAACCAGCATTCTTACCAGACCTCCTCATTGAGCAGAGCACTGAGGTGGCAAATGTTTGCACTACATTTATCAAAAAAGTGGTGCGCTCTCACATTGATACAGATTTTTGTGATGAGGTTTATATTCTACATCCCTTACATCCAGAATCTGTTATTGTCACACCTCACTATTTAAAGGTTATTAATTTCCCTCAATAATAACTAAAGAAAGAACATACAACTTGCCTTTGACCTGAATTTCTGATTTCAGTACAATGAAATGATTCATCCTAATTTTATTCCACTATAATGAAATACTGTATTATTCTTGCCCTATGCAGAACAGGGATGAGGAATTTTTTAAAGTTCTTAGTTTATGAATCCTCTCATTGAAAACTGCACAATCATCACCACAGATCAAGTCACTGAAGACTCTCACTCCTTCTGTTGTCCAATCTCCAGCTCACTTTGCCAGCAGCAACATTGTCCTTGGCAGTCCCCCTGACTTTCTTCATCCTGGTCTTGCATTCCTTTCTCTGTTTCATGAGGTCTTCTTCTCACACAGACCATGTCTTGCAGGTCTGTGTTTGGGTTCATTTTTCTTTGTGCAATTCAAGGAATCATAAATCACGCCAAAGCCAGTTGTCTTGCCGCCACCCAAATGGGTTCCGAGTCCAAACACAAAGATGACATCTGGTGTGGTCTTACACATTTTGGCTAGTTTTTCCTGAATTTTTGTCTTAGATACTGTTGCCTTCCCAGGGTACAGGATGTCAGTGACCGTTTGTTTCCGCTGAAGTAATATGTTGGTCTGGATATTGTCCTTCACGATGGTGGCCAGTCTTCAAGTAGCCAGGGAAGAAAAGCAAGATGAGGAATTCTTGAAACACATGAATAGAAGGCTAGTCATGACTCTTTAGTTAGAATTTGTACTGGCAATAATTAAATATCAGATTACATACCCAAAAAGTCAGCTTTGGAAAAAATACACACACACACACACACACACACACACACACACATACACACACACACAACAATATTCAAATAACTACAGGACTTACAAAAAAATATGTCTATCTTTCCACCATCTTTTCATGCCACCTAATGGTATGCATGAATGTCCTGGCTGATATTCTCTGAGTATCAACAATGCTGAAAATAGAAGCAAATGCCAGGTTCTTACTAGGCTGTGCTCCAAAGTCATTGTCTGGTTTCTAACTGTGATGATGAAGCATGGCTACATGGGCAAATTTAAAATTATTGATGACCTCAGAGCTGGGAAAATTGTTGTGAACTGCACAGGCAGGTTAAACAAGTGTGGAGTAATCAGCCCCAGATTTGATGTGCAACTCAAAGATCTAGAAAAATGGTGGAACAGCCTGCTTCCGTCCTGTCAGTTTGGTTTCGTTATACTGACAGCCTCAGTGGGCATCATGGACCATGAAAAGCAAGATGAATACACACAGGAGGGAAAATCCTGGGATCCTTTTTCTAGGGATGTAATACATATGTGCAAATAAAATGCCTCAATGAACAAAAAAAGAAGTATCTGTTCCAAGAATATTATAACCTGGTTGGAGACAGTATTCAGGAAAAAAGTTAAGATAATGTATATGTAACAAAAAACTGACATGGAGTAGAGGTCTCGTGCACAGTTATGCATCATTTGTAGAGCTTTCTCCAAACACACATCCACAGGGTCCACACATGTGAAATTCTGATTCATCGGGTCTAAAGTAAGCCTGCTCTCTGTGGCTTTACCAGGATCCCTGAAGATTCTAAGGCAGAGCCAGTTTTCTGAACCACTTGGGTAGGATACTTAGGAAAATTCCCATGTACCTTTCAGGGCTGCTGAGTGTTTAGTGTAAAAAAAATTTTTAAAGACTATTTAATAACAAAACTCCAATTCTTCCTTTTTTCCCTGGATCTTCAGTTACACCGGGAAGCGTCCTGCCTCCAACATGGCGATTGTTGATGTGAAGATGGTATCTGGCTTCATTCCCCTGAAACCAACAGTGAAAATGGTAGGTTTATTATGAGCCCAGGATTCCCTATTTTATTTACTGTTTTATATATCTCCAGGCTAAGACAATGTAAATATTATAATCCTATTGAATCAGCCTCTGTGAAAGACTGGTACTTTCTCCAAGTACAGAAATATAACTTAGCATGTTTTTATTGGTGCCCACCCTGTGCATAACACACTGCTAGAAGCCACGCCTACTAGAAAAAATGTCATCAGGTTCCTACTTTCATTATCTTGAGAACAAAGCATCTACATATGAACAAGTGAAAAAATATGAAAATGACAGATTGATATAAACTGTACTACAGAAGTTCATACAAAATGAGATTGCTTTAAGTTTGAGCAAGCAAAAGAAGAAAGAAAATCTCCTTTATTAAGGAATAGAATGTGGATTAAACCTTGAAATATAGGTAATTCCCAAGTTTAGAATATGTAGTTCTCTTTTCTTCAAATAAATCAACTCTATGCATAGGCCATGATTTTTATTAATATTAAACCCTGCATCCCAATGACCTTTTATTTTTAATTTTACCATATTGTCTTTAGTTACAAAAAATATTGGAATAAATGTTACCCTCAGGTATAATTTGGTATAATTTGGTAATAAAAGTTCTTCTTTCCTCTGGGTTTCCCCAGGGCTTTCTTCTATTTATTACCATTCATAATGTCTTACTTTTCTTCAGCTTGAAAGCTCTAATGATGTGAGCAGAACAGAAGTCAGCAGCAACCATGTTCTGATTTACCTGGATAAGGTGAGAGCCCTGGCACTCTAGTTGCGAAAAACATAAATAATAATCCCTCTAAGGAGGGTATCTGAGAAGTGAAGAAAGGCATTTTGGAGACATTACTTCCATGCTAAATATTTGAGAATTCTAATATTAATTCCCATAAATGTTCTCCTCTCCTTCTTTATGTATGTTTCACCTAGGACTACTTAAAGAAGTGGTTTATTATAATATTGGGATATGAATATTTCTAGGACCCCACCAGCAAGAAATTCTCCATAAAATGTGCTTACTATGTCCTCAAGTTATCTTCAAAACAATGAGTAATATAAGAAAGTAACATGGGATTAGTCAATTATTATATCAATAACACATCGACAATATAAAAGGGGAAAATACTGTCAATCTCAATAGGGACTTAGGTCATAAAATAATAAAACCATTAAAGCCTACCATTAAAGTAATATAATTTTATAGTTATGCGCTGTAGTATAGTTTATTCATTTAGAGATTGATGAATATATTATACTTAACAACTTTATCAAGTTAAACAAGGCTACAATGATTGACCTTTTTTATTCCTTTTTGAGTCAATACAAGTATTTCTACAAGATAAATAAATGAAACTATGCCAAATCACTGGAAATTCAAAAATGAGCATAGCTATTCAACCAATAAAAATCATATGTCGTTCACCCACTATGAACAAAGTCATATACTAGCTTTGATGGTAATATATGAATTGTTTTAGTTATTTAAGAAGCAATTTTTAGGGGGGTCCTTTTACTCTGAGAGCTTTCTGAACAATTTAAGGACCCTGCTAGTGGATTTGTAAAAAGGTTTTTCTCCTCAAAAAGCAAATGAATACTTAAACTCATTCAAAGAAGAGAAAAGAAAGCTCATTTAATTCCCTTTTGCTTTCTAGGTGACAAATCAGACACTGAGCTTGTCCTTCATAGTTCTGCAAGATATCCCAGTAAGAGATCTGAAACCAGCCATAGTGAAAGTCTACGATTACTATGAGACAGGTGAGTGTGAGCAGCTTTCACATAGAAATTAAGTCCTGATCACAAAAATTTAGATTTCAGAAATCTGTAGGGGCAATGTATTGTGTTAACAGGTCTCATAGCTTCATTTTGTTTCTATCAAGTCTGATTCTCCTCTCTTTGTCCTCTCTCCATACACTGTAGAAACTGCCTATAGTATAAATATATCAACTAATACAAAATACCTATAGGATATTTAGTGCCCTTTTCTTGAACTCAATCAACTATACAACAACATTAGATTTAAATAAGTACAACACTGAACTGTCATCCAGAAGTATAGGGCAAAGGGAAACATAACTATATTTGAAAAGTTAACAATATAAAGCAGCCAGCAGTATATCAAATGAATGATGCTGATGTTTCTGACACAATACAATTTTTCCCACAATATCCTATCACTGCCCTCTATCCCATAAATGTTTGCTAGCCCTCTTACATCACCTAATGATTTTCTTTTTATTCAGGTGAATTTGCAATTGCTGAGTACAATGCTCCTTGCAGCAAAGGTAAGCAATTCACACTCCTCCCAAATGCAGTCAGGACACCTTTGTCTTGTCCCTCAAACCTCCTCCATAAAATTCTGGCTCAATATTCTTCATAGGCATGATATTGCTCACAGTGCAATTTATTATAGAAAAATGCATTTGTTTGCAGAGGGCCACTGACCGTCAAACCTCAGATAGTTCACAGGATTGCTCATTTGATAATCATAAGTAATGGATCTTGTTTCCCGCTAGACTGATTGGTTTCATAGGCGCACTGCACTATCCAGATCTAAGAGAAGGAATCATCACTGCTCAGGAAAGCAAGTCTATCTTAATTTTCTGTTCTTCTCACTATCACAGATCAAGGAAATGCTTGAAGACTACATCAATGAAAACTGATTTGCTGGAGCCCCTGATCCACAAACTCGGGTCTCCATGGAAGAAAATAGTCTCTGTATCTCCAAAGTCTTAAATAATAAACCTTTCTTTCTAGCTGATCTCTATCACTGTATCCACAGGCACTCAATAAACACTTATAACATTTCCATGCGATATAAAGTTCATGAAATAAAATCCTGAAAGAGAGTTTCATAGCATTCAAGGGCCGAGAGACTTCAGAACTGAAAATATTACTGTGAGGTTGTTCTGAATGGGCTTCATGTAGGAGTTGTAGGGACAAGAAGAAAAGATTAAATTGTGTACTAAAAAGCTGTACAATGTGTTTGGTTATGCGAATACCCTAGGAAAAAGTCAAAGAGTGGATTTTATAAGAAAATGAAAGACTGACTTAACTAGAAAAGACTTTCCACACTAAAAGGAAGTAATGAAATACAAAATTGAATTGGTTACATTGGGACATAGCATAGTTAACTGGGACATGATCTGAATTGGGAATTATGTGTCCTCAGTTAGAACCAAAGCTACCATTGACTGATACATATAATCAGTCAGTTAACCTTGGGTTTCAGATTCAATAAAGGATGATAGATGGAAAATGTTGAAGGGGTGATACATGTAGAAGTGAGTTTTCTTAGAAGAAATATGTAGTATTCAAAGCCCAAAGAGTACTACACTGGAGCATCTTTTTTCTGAGAAAATATGTCTCAGAGCTAAATAAACATAATCGGTGTCAATTAAGCATCCATCCAGAACACGAAATAAGAAAGAAATTAGGGGTAAGGCTAAAAGGAAACAAGCCAAAGGATTATAATAAATTCTGTTACTTTTTTTCTGTGTTCATATGGAAATCGTGGCTGCAAAGGGTATAGTTGTTGCAAATCATTAGTTGTATCTCCTGAACCAAGATTTATTCCCAAAACATTTATGTTTCATGCTATGATACAAAATTGAATAATGTAGGAATCCTCCCTTAGGGAAACTCACTGCAGAGGAAAAAAAAAAGGTTATGGATCACTTTAATATTACATGATAAGTACTACAACTATTTATTACCACGATGAACCAGAGATAAAATGACCTCAAGTTTTGAGGTACCACACTCAAATTCTGATATGACCCCGGGGAAGGGGCCTAATTATAATTAAAAATGGGTGTGCCACCAACCTGGTGTCATGGGAATTTTGTAACTAAAATTAGGATTATAAGGAGTGATATGTCTTGATTAAAATCTCAGTTTTTGAATTTATGTGAATTCTTCCTATAAAAGTACCTGGAGGCAAGACAGGGAATAAGACAGATTTGTGGGGGTCAGTTTATCAAAAAAATTATATTTTATTTGTATTTTATTTTGAAATATAATCATCTCTTGCATTTGCTTATATGTGGCTTATCAAATTCAACTTTCCCCCACTTCAGGCCAGTTGGTGAGAAGCACCCATTTGCCTCAGGGAAGTTTGGTGGTTATGATAGAAATTCAAAGAGAAAAAAGTAGAATACTTGAATCTACTTTGGAAGAATAAATGACTTAAATTTATTTAGATCCAACTGATTAATCAAAATTTATTGCACAGATTACAGTATAACAATTTACTATATGAAAGGGGTGGTAAGAATTCAGCATACAGTATTAGGAAACATCGAAACAATAGCAAAATATATAGCTGAAACAGAATGAGAAAGCATACTATAAACTAATACAGAAATATATCCAAGATTATGTTATGAGAAAACTGTAGAGCACATAACAAAGTACAAATTATGGACTCTTTTATGCAATAAAGTGGTGGGGGCAGAAATAACATGTCCATGTGTTTTATATTTACATAAAGTAGGACTGGAAGGATACCTACCAGGGAAAAAAAGCTACTCAAAAGTGTTTACTTACCTCTAGGAACACGGAAAAGTAAGTGGAAGTTTTCGATGATGAGAAGAATACTATTTCCTAAATACCATTTTAAATTATTTAACTACTGAGACAAGTGAATATATTTACTATTCTGAAAATTAAACTAAAATCCAATTAATAAAAAGCTTTAGACTAAGAAGGAATATTGAATTTGTACAAGGAAAAAGAATACTTACTCTATAAAGTATAATTAAAGATAATCTTAACTCATAATCTTCGCTTCGTCTTCAATCCCAAACTCTTCAAATTTTGTGAAAAGTATTTTTCTGCTCTTCTCTTTTTCCTTCTCTGATTCTCTTTGGAGTCTTCTTTGACTCTCCTCCTTTTCCCAAATATCTCTTCTTCCTCAGCCTTTTTCCAATAAGTTCTTTAAAATCAAATAGCACACGTTTACTCTGACCCATCAAATATTTCTACAAAGGAAATGTAGAATCTCCAAGAGATGATGTCAGACTTTCATAATTCACTTCTTTACATATTAAGTAAATAACAATAACAGTATTAAGTCAACATCCTGAGACACAGGTTAAGAAGCCTTCTTAAGATCTCACAGTCTTGTTAAGGTGTCTGTCATTTATTTTCAATAATTTAGCATAGACAGTATGATATTATTAGGTATGTTTAATCAGTAGAAGCTAGTGCTCTGGAATGTGGGCCTCAAATAATTTTAAAGCACAGCCAAGTTTCAACCATTCTTTAAGCCAGTTCTCAAAGAGTGGTGTCCGGACAAGCAGCATCAGCATCACCTGGGAACCTGATGGAAATGCTCATCATACGAGCCCATCCCAAACCTGCTGAATCAGAAACTCTGTTGGTAGAACTGAGCAGTCTAATTTCATCAGCCCTTCACATGCTCCGCATGCACCTTAGGAGAACCAATGAGCTATACGTTAGGCCCGAGTGTCACAGCGCTGACTGAGCATCAGAATCACCTAAGGAGGCTTTGGTTTGTTTTTTCTCACCAACCCCATGGTTCCATGCCCAGATATTCTTATTTAATCGGCTTAGTTGGCCTGACATGGGGTCTAAGCAGCACCCTTTATTTTTATTGATTCTAATGTACAGACAGATTGGTTGGGACTGGTCCACCAAGGGTCTTCAAAGAAGTCTGAATGTTACCCGATAAGTCATAGGAACCCAATGTTTTATTTCCAATTTTTTAAATATTTTTACCTGATTTTTAAAATTAAATTTATTGGAGTGACATTGATTAATAAGAGTGTATAGGTCTCAGGTGCACAGTGTATCACAGGACACATCATCTGCACATCGCGTTGTGTGCCCACCATCCAAAGTCAAGTCTTCTCCCATCACCATATACTCCACCCCCTTTCCTCTTTCTTCTCCCCACCCCCTTCCCTCCGGTAACCACCATACCATCACCTGTATCCATGAGTTTTTGTTTGTTTTTCTTGCGTATCTACCAAAAAGAATGAAACCATTTATTTATAACCACAAATATATATACACTCCTATGTTCATGGCAGCGCTTATTCACTGTGGCCAAGACATGGAAACAACCAAAGTGTCCTCTGGTAGATGACTGGATAGTCATACATACAATGTATGTGGGGCATACATACAACGGCACACGCCTCAGCCATGAGAGAAGGTGAAACACTGCCATTCGGACGGTATGGGTGGACCTTGGACTGTCATGCTAAGTGAAATAAGTCAGACAGAAAAAGTTTAGAACCATAGAATTTCACTCATGTTGTATATAAAACTGAAAGCAACAAATGATCAATGGAACTATTTAAAAAGAAAATAGTGGAATGATCAGATTTGATTCAAGATGGAAACAAGTAACAGCAAAGAGCTAGAATGGTAGAGACAGGTGGCAAGGAGATTATTACACATATTTCTCACACAAAAAAAATGTCCCCGTAAATAGGCCGTGTGTATATTACACCTCTTAAAACTGTATTCCTTCATTCTTACCACTAAGGGAAAGCCAAAATGCTTTGCACCAATATGACAAGTTCTAGGCCAAAATGAAATTCTACGAAGAAGTTTTAAGATATGAGCCTACTGCAAATAGGCTCAGTGGCCTAAGCACCTTTGCTTCTGGAGTCCATTGAAAGCCCTAACAGACACTCACTGGCAAGTCCGCTCGACATTAACATGTTCCCAGAGCAACCTCGCACCTGAGCTGGAACTAGGATGAGAAATGAGAAACTACTAAAATAAGGTTAGACGCAGACTAGTGGGATTTGAAAGTATAAATACTGATACGTAAGAGACACAGATGGCATGTACTAGATTCATGTTTGAGATCCTAAGCACTATGCTGCAATACCATTTTGGATGTTGTGCAATTTTTTTTTAATGTGCTTTCCCTACACTTGTTCCTGTTTTGATGACTCAGCAGGAGTTCTGAGTTGCCCTTTTCATGTGCAATAATGAAAGATAGCCAGAGGATGGCAGCAAAAGTTAAAAACAAGAGTACTGCTTTTATTATTTTTTTTTAACGTGTAAAAAATTTAAAAAGTTAGGCAAAGGAAAGAGAGAATGAGAGGAATAAAATAATCATGGAAACTTAAGAAGATAACAAAATACAGTACCTACTACAAATTGTCCTTACCCGTGGGCAGAGTAGTACTCACAATCCTGAGAATAGTTAGCTGAAGAGGGGCAGGGGTGAAGCTGTTTTGTTTTGTTATTTTGTTTTAGAATCAGTGTATTCATAAGAATTAATCCATTCTTTGTTTTCTACAAACGAGCTGTGACTCTAAACCACAGCACCATTGGACTACAGGAAATTTATCTCAGATATCCTGGGGTTTTCCTACCTGGTGACCTAATACGGGATCAAGGTGCTTCACCCCACCCCACTGCCATCACCTGTGTGTAGTCCCCACGCCCCTTTCAGAGCCTCCACTCCGGGCCTCCCTGTCATTCCCGGTGACAGGAATCTTTGAACAAACACAGGTGGCTGGGCGTGGCATCTAGCCTTCCGGGTGCTCCGTGCAGACCTTCCCTCTGAAGTCCCAGGGAGTCCACTGGTCTCCTCCTGCCCAGCCTGGACAAACTTAGTCATAAACCTTAGTCTCTTATTTGGCTTTTTTTCTTCTCAAATTCTGTTATTCCCCTGTTGTTGTTGTTGTTCATCAAACACCAGGAACCCTGCCCCAAACTTCCCTTGAGGTTCAATTCTTTTGGATTTCCTACACAGACAATCATGTAATCTGTAAACAAAGGCAGTTTTATTTCTGCTTTGCTATTGGGTATGTGTTTTATTTGCATTAGCTAGGGCTTTCCAGATGATGTGGAATAGCAATGGTTAGAGAGAGGATATCTTTGTCTTGTTCCATATTTTATGAGAAAGTACCTAGTCTCTCACCAGTAATATAATGTTAGCTGTAGGGGTTTTTTTGTAGATGTTTTTTATCAAGTGGAGAAAGTTCTCCTGTATCTCTAGTTGGGTGAGAGTTTCGATCATGATGTTGGATTTTATTCAGATGCTTTTTCTGCATATTTGGTATTTATCCTGCTTGGTGTGCTCTGAACTTTCTGAATCTGTGGTTCAGTGTCTGCTAATACCTGGAGAATTCTTCATCATTATTACAAGTACTTCTGTTCCTTTCTGTCTTTCTTCTCCTTCTGGTATTCTTATAACATGCACGTTACACCCTTTGTAATTGTCCCATAGTTCTTGGATATCCTGTTCTATTTTTTTTTTTCAGTCTTTCTTCTCTTTCAGTTTGGGAAATGTTCTGAGTCCTTGATACATGCCATTGAACAACTTTAATCTCTCAATGTTTCGGTCACTGAATTATTTAATAACATATGAAATTGGAATTGGAATTCTGATTATCATTTGAAACCCTGAATTGACAACTTCTAGAAGAGCAAAAAAGTGTTAGCGTGAAGCCCTGTTCAGTGGTTGTCAGCTTGGCCAGTAATCCTAGAGACAATAGCAAGGCCCTCCGAGGACACGCCGCATCACCAACAGCCTCGGGAAGTCACAGACCACAAAACCATGTATAAGAACACAGAGGCTGAAAGTGACTCAGAAGAATTTCACTCTACATGAAAGTAAGTTTTAGGAGTACTGAGTACCAGAGGGGAGCATGGGAGGCAGGCACAGAACAGAAAATCTAGCTGACATTCTAAGTATATCATGACTATTTAATGACAGAACAATAAATATTTAGGTTGAACCATATAAAAATATCATTTTTTTAGATCCAAAACAGTCAAACAGTGAAAAATCTCCTGATTTCCAATCTAATGCTTCCTACAGAACACCAAGGAAAGATTTCCTGGTGTAGGTACCCTAAAATGGGAGGCGTTTAAACAAACAGAAAAATGGATAGCATGGCATTTGTCTGCCAAATAGTGTGGGGGAAGTTCAGTCACATGTTATTCTTTAATGACACAAATAGCCTGGGTACCCAGCACTGTGTCTGGGACTCTGTGCCATGTACTGAAAGTATGTATCTGTGATTGTGAACCATTCCAAAATGATAAGATTATCACTAGATTCTACCCTAATTTTTCTCCTTTCTCACCTACTTTGCAGAGAGTTTAATTCCCTGTAATCAACTGTCACCTTTTTTATTAAGAATATGATATGTTTCTGTTTTATCTTCTTTTGCTCTTTTCTTCACTAATGAGGCTCCTACTACTGATATTTCCACTTTCCTTGTTACCCAATGTAAACGGGTTCTTTTCTTTTACATCCACCCACTATCATTCTAAAACCAATGTGCATAACTGGCAGTGACCTTGAATACGGTGCCTTGGCAATCTTGCTAATCGAATGATCACACATCTCTATCTTGTAAAAGGAGTGACCAAAGGAATGACAGGCCACAGATGAACTATTCATATCTAAGGTACAAATAATGCATGAATTTTTCTAGAGTCAAAATAATAAGAAAACGTTCTTTCCTCTAGTGATTGAATAGAGGGTACCCTACCCTTTGGTGGCTCTTTAGAAAAAGACTGAAGAATGTCTTTAACTCGATACCCTCTGAAACATCCTTGGGAGGAGTGTTTAGCATGTGTCATTATCCCTGTAATCATTGGCTTTGACCACAAGACAGCAGTTAAATCCAGTAATGAGATTATTACTCATCAGCTCTTAAAGTGATGACTCAAGGAAAGAGAAGAACTAGAGGAAAAGTTAGTGTGATGTGGGGGTGGGGGGGGGAATGCTTAATGTTTAAAAAAGAAACCATAAAGTTATACATGTGCAGAAATCAAAAAAGACCATTTGGTTAATTCTCAATTTCTGTGTATACAAATTGATACCAGAAGAACTTAATCCAATCCAAATCAAAATGTCAATCTTTCTTTGTTGTGTCTTTATCTGCTTTTGGGATTAGGATGATGCTGGCCTCATAAAAAAAAAGAGTTTAGGAGTCTTCCCTCCTCTTGGATTTTTTGGAATAGTTTAAGAAGGATAAGAGTTAGCTCTTCCTTAAATGTTTTGTAAAATTCTCCTGTGAAACTGTCTGGTCCAGGGATTTTATGTGCTGGGAGTTTTTTGATGGCTGCTTCAATCTCACTGGCTGTTACTGGTCTGTTCAGGCTTTCTGCTTCTTCTTGATTGAGTTTTGGAAGTTTATATGTTTCTAGAAATTTGTCCATTTCACCCAGGTTTTCAAATTTCTTGGCATATAGTTGTTTGTAGAAATTTCTTACCATCCTTTGTATTTCTGTGGTATCAGTTGTAATCTCTCCTCTTTCAATGAGATACCACTTCCCACATGTCAGAATGGCCATCATAAACAAATCGACAAACAAGTGCTGGAGAAGATGAGGAGAAAATGGAACCCTAGTGCACTGTTGGTGGGAAGGCAGATTGGTGCAACCACTGTGGACAATAGTATGGAATTTCCTTGGAAAACTAAAGATGCAACTGCATTTTGACCTAGCAATTCCACTGCTGGGATTATACCCTAAGAATCCTGAAACACAAATTCAAAAGAACCTGTGCACCCCAATGTTCATAGCAGCACAATTTATAATAGTCAAGTGCTGGAAGCAACCTAAGTGCCCCTCAGTAAATGAGTGCATCAAACAACTGTGGTACATTTACATACTGGAATACTACGCAGCAGAGAGAAAGAAGGAACTCCTACCCTTTGTGGCAGCATGGATGGCACTAGAGAGCATTATGCTAAGTGAAATAAGCCAGGCAGTAAAAGACAAATACCATATGATGTCACCTATAAGTGGAACCTGATCAACAAAACAAACAAGTGAGCAACGTAGAACCAGAGACATGGAAATAAAGTACAAACTGACAGTGACCAGAGGAGGGTAAGTAGTGGGGGAAAGAAGGGGAAGGGCCAAGTCAAGGAACATGTATAAGGGACCCATGGACAAAAACAACAGGACAGGGGGTGGGGTTGAATGTGGGAGGTCAGGGTGGGTAGGGCAGGGGAGAGCAAGAGGGGGAAATGGGGACAATTGTAATTGAAAACCATAAAAATTAAAATAAAATAAAACCTGTAAACTCCAAAAAAAAAATGTCAATCTTATAACCAATTCAGAGCTTCTTCCTATAGTTCCCTTAATTCTGATTCTTGTTTCCACAGACCAGCAGGTAGAAAGTAAGGCAGCCCTCCAACCTCAGAAGACAGGGCATGAGAAGAAAAGGGCCAAGCCTATCGATGGTTGTTATCTGGCTATTATTTTGTGTGTCAGCTTGACTAGGGAACAGTCCTGCTATTCAAACACTAATCTAGATGTTGCTTTAAAGGTATTTTGTTGATGTGAATAAAATCTATAAGCAGTTGACTTTAAGTAAGGGAGATTATCACAGAAACTGTGGGTGGGCTCGATTCAATCAGTTGAAAGGTCAGAAGAGCAAACTTGTTCCTTCCGTGATGAAAAACACTTCCACCTGTGGACAGCAGCTTCCGCCCCTGCTGGCGAGTTCTAACCTGGCCTTCCCAACAGCCTGCCCTCTGGATTTGGGACTAGCCTAATGAACTCCGCAATTGCATAAGCCAACTCCTTGCGATAAATTTCATAATATGTACCACCTACTGATTCTGCTTCTCTTGTTGAACTCTGACTGATACAATAGTCGATACTAATTATCTCTCATGCGGCACTTTTGTGGGTTTTAGGAGATCCCACACACAGATACAGCACTAAGAAATTTCTGCACAGGATCATTTCCTGATACAGTTGAAGTTCTCTCTGAAAGGCCTCTTAACTGTACCTTAACTCTCAACTTATGGTGGAATATTTCACACCTAACTTCTTTCTTCTGGGATCTCCTCGCCTGGCAGGAAGTGATGTTGGATGAAGCCCTTTGTCAATCACTCAAACCCCATTAACTTCTGCCGCTTCGGGGTCAGGCGAGTTCATATACCTATTCAGCAATAGTGAAAAGGCAGCTAACATTCACTGCTGCTACGCCTCCTTACTCCATCTTTAGGGACAATTTCTACTAGCTTCCCACGATTAGACTTCCCTCAGTAACATTTGGGAAAAAAGTTTTATGCCCTCCACAATTGGAGACTTAGGTCAAGTTCTTCTAAGCACTCTCGTTCTCTAGTCAGCCTCAAATCTACAAGTTCTCAGAGCAAAGCTGCACAGAGTCAGGGAGTAAGACTCTGGGCCCACCTCCAGCAAGCGGTGTCCCAAGTCTCCCAGGTGTCCCCTGGCTTCACCTCTCACTTGGCTTGGCAGGGGGTGGGTGGGTGGGACACCCCAGCCAGCTCATCTTCCACAGATTCCTTCACAGAATTTGTCTGGCATCAATCTTTATTTTGTCCTTCTTTGGTCTGTGGGTAATTGTCCCTAAATCAGCTTGGAAAGGCCTGCGCAGTGTGTATAAGAACTCTCTTTAGAATATTAGACTTCTCATCACCCACTATTGTCAGCTTTAGGTTTCAGCGGAAAGTTTGAGACCGCAGAAGTCGAGTCTGCCTCATAGTCTCTTACTGTCATCCCTGGTTAGGTTTTGCCCTCTCACAAAGTTGGTCATTCGCACAAAAGCTTCCATCCAGAATTTTGTATCTTTAAAGAGCACCCCCCCGGCTATTTTAGTCTCCCGACAATGTTTTGCATGTGCGGTTCTGCTTCTGAGTCCAGGGATACTTGAGGAGTCACGAGCCTCTCACTGCAGTGCACGGCTCCTGAAGCCTCCCGGATGGGCCTTTGTAGATGTAATCACCGCACTCCTTTCGATGTTCCACCAGCAGACGCACCAATTTTCATCCTTCCTCCCACAACAATGCCAATTCCAGGTAGTTCCTGATGCTTCTAAGATTGTGCCTTTCACTAAGGTCAGTAGTCTTACCAGTCCCCCTAGCTAATTTAGAATGGAGAATGAAGAATTTCAAGTGACATAAAAACCCAGAATTCATAAAAGAAATGATAATGAATTTGACATGAAAAATCCAAAATTTCTAACTAGAAAAAAAAATCATCATACACAAGTACACTTTAGAGAAAAATGACAAACTAAGGCAATGTATTTTCAGCTTGTATCACATGCAAATGGCTAATTTATTTAATGCATAAAGAACTTTTCTTATGAATTATTTAGGAAAAGATCAATCACCCATTTTTTAAAAAAAGATAAAGGCTATGAATTGTCAGGTCACGGGAAAGGAAATACAAACTGCTTTTAAGCATGTGAAAAGATGCTTGCTATAATTCTTAATAGGAAAAATACAAATTGAAGTCACAATGAGAAAACAATTTTTACCTCTAAAAATAGCAGAGACCAAAATGTTTGATGAAGAACTGCATTGGTGAAGATGGAGAGAAAATGGAACTACCAGACAGTGCTGACTGGAGTGCCAATCTGTAGATTAACGTAGAGCAAACTGACATGTCTACGAACATTCAGAAAGCACAAAATTATGCCTGTGGAAATAAATAGTGCAGCATCATTTGTAAACACAAAAGAGAGGAGTGATCTAACCTCGCACTAACAGAAGACTAGCTACAGAAATCCTAAACCCACGAACTGGCATTCTACTCATCCAGGAAAAACAACGTGGCAGTTCTAATGCGTATGAACAGGAAGGTTCAAGGCACACTATTATCTGAGGGAAAAAAAGTAAACTTCAGAACAGGGCAAACTTGAGTTAAGCGTGTGTGTGTGTGCTCGTGCACCTGTTTATGTCCTGAACAGATGATGTCTGGGAAAGAACACAAGAAGTCAACACCATTTTTCCCTGGGAATGTGATTGGGTGAGATGGCAGTCAGAGGAAAGAGCGGAAACTCTGTTTTCACTGATATATCCCTTTGTAACTTTTAGATTTTACACTGTGAGCATGTATATCTTCACAACATAGCAAATAATAATTTTAAGGGAGCAACCCATGACGAAGAGAATCACAGACTATGACAAGAGTTACCAAGGAACCAAACAGGTAGATGTCACAGAGAGTAAGGAGACTGGCTAAATTACATAGAATGGTCATATAGTAGGGCTAAACTTAGGCTCAGAAAAGTTAAGCATTTTGCCTGAAGTCACACAGCAATAATTAGAAAAATGATTTGAACACAGATCTGTCTTATTAACTCCAGCACTGGTCCTGCCACTATATCTCCACTGCTCTCAAGTGAGGACAAAACATTTTGTAAGAAAAAATATATGTAATGTATGACCATCCTAGGAACCAGTGTAACTAATCAGTTTCAGGAAAGTGAGCATTCTATTCCTATCACAGCAGGCAGCTTTTAGATGCAAATAGCTGGTTCCAAGGCATGCAGTGTCTTGCCATCAGGGAAAATTATTTAAACAAAAATTGGAAAGAACTAAGAAAACAAGTACTTGGTGCTGGCCCTTACTAGAAAGAGATCTACAGAACACATTCTAGCTGATCCGTGCAGAAACGTCACGTATGTAAGTGTTTGGGACCAAATTGGTGAGGGCAGCTCCAGGCCACCACAGCCCTTGTGTTAGCTAAAAAAGGCCAAAACCTTGGAGTATTCTTGGCACCCAATAGAGAATTTGGAATGTATTTGGAATATAGGGTCAGTGAGGTCACCGACCCTATAGCCATGTGACCAAACAGGTGACCTTTTTGAAGAGAGAACCTGTTTTAGGGGCAAAAAACAAAAATGCCACTTTTGAGAGCAGATTTTAACAACTGGGCGAGAGGGGAGGAAGGAAAAGAGGGGGCATCAGATAACCGAGGCACAAATGGAACACTACAACCGCAGCCCAGCTCCCACCCCATGGCAGCCAAACGGGACTAGTCCTCCAGCTGGGAAGGTGCTCTGGGAAAGCCCCAAGCCCACGTGCAGGCTCTCACGGCACCGCGGGCCCCAGAGCACTCCTCGCTGACGGTCCATCCTCGCTGACGTTCCAGCTTGAGGGTTTGGTTGGAGGGTGCAGATTGGATTCTTTTTTTTTTTTTTTTTTTTTTTGGTTTTTATTGTTTTCTAGTTACACAGGTAAAGGATAACAACATTCTCATTTTAAAGATTTTATTTGTTTGGTTTTTTAGAGACAGGGAAGGGAGGGAGAAAGAGAGGGAAAGAAACGTCGATGTCTGAGAGATACATCAATGGGTTGTCAGTTCAATGCCCGTTGGATGCCTCTCACATGCCCCCATCCAGGGACCTGGTCCGCAAGCCAGGCATCTGCCCTGACTGGGAATCAAACCTGTGACCTTTATGTTCATAGGCTGGCACTCAATCCACTGAGCCACACCAGCCAGGGCAAAAGATTTTCATTTTAAAAGGTTTGTTCCACAAGGAAGAAAAAAAGAGGAAGCAAGCAAGCAAACGGTGAATTCATTTACTCAGTTATTTCAATATTGATAGATATTTGAATTGTTCCTAGTTTTCCCTATTGTAGAAGTATACCAAAGTTCTTTGCACATAAATCTTTGTGCACTCGTACAAACATTCCTTTAGATGGATTGCTGGCAGTAACAGGTGTGTACACCAACCAGGCCAAAAGCAGTGCCTAATCTGAGTCAGCACGACGCGCTCGTGCCCGGCCTTGCTACCGGTCCGCACTGCTGTCCGGAGCCCGATCGGGGCCTCCGCAGTCTGACGGGCCTCTCACAGTCCCCTCAGGAAAGCCCATCCGCTGTGCTCACGGAAACCTTTTCCACTGACAACAGGTTGCCCTAGAGTATTAACCTTTGTGTAGAATATTCTCACACTTTGCATTAACTGAAACCCAACTTTTTCCCCAAAATGGAGTGGTTATCACGTTTGCCTAACCCAACTATTTTTAAAAAATGACGTCCTCTCAAAATGTGGCTGCTAAATTTCCTGCAAAGTGAAAAGAGAAGTGGAAGTGGTGAGAAGAGGAAAGTGTACATCTGTGCTCTTGCGTTCTCGTTGTTCCCTTTGCTGATTTCAGACCATTATTTCTTCAGCGTATAAAAATGGCTTCTTAATGCCCCAGCTGGTGAAGTATTTTAGGGTCCTCTGAGGCCTGTGGCATCTGCCCACCCCAGGCTCTGCTCCTGCTCGCCACTGTCATCCTCACACCTGTTCCTTCCCTCACAACGATCCAGGACTGCAGTCCAGAGCTCAGTTATCTTCTCAACTCCAAGTTAGATCCACACTCAAAACAGCAACAATGAATCCGTGATTAAAATGTGAAACAAAATAGTAACAATGTAAACATTAGACAAAGTATGGAAGATGCATGTATGATCCCAGGTAGGAGATTCTATGGGGAGCACCAGAATCCACAATTGGAGAGGGGATGAGAGATTTGATTTTATTAAAACTTAAAATGTATGAATAGAAAGTAAAAATCTCTATAACGTCTAAAAACAAATAATAGAGGGAAAATGCTTGTGAAAACAGGTATTTCATAGGAAAAATACAGATAATTGAGAAGATACTCAAACACACTAGAAGTTAAGAAAACACAAACTATAACTGGGATATACCATTGCTCCCCTGCCTTGTGTAATAATAAGGAGCCAAAATTTAAAACATTGAGAACATGTGGAACTGAGAAGAGGGGCAGAGGAGGTCCAATATTCTTATCCATTGATAGTGGAGGTAAAATTGCTGCAGTCTTTTTGTAAAGTAATCAGGTAGCATCTGGTAACATTTTCATTGTATTTGTTGTTGCTCAAGGGCAGTTGTCTCCGTTTAACCCCCACCACTCTCCCCACCCCAGCCACCCGCACCTCCCACTGTCAATCCTACCCCTCTTTGACCTTGCCAATGGGTCTTTTATACATGTTCCTTTACAACCCTACCCTTTCTTTCCTTCCTTATCCTGCCACCCCACCTCCCACCTCTCTGGTTACTGTCAGTTTATTCTTTATTTCTATGTCTCCAGTTATATTTTCCTCGTTTGTTTTGTTGACTAGGTTCCACTTATAGGTGAGAGCATATGGTATTTGTCTTTCACTGTCTGGCTTGTTTCACTTAGCATAATGCTCTCCAGATCCATCCACGCTGTCGTGAAGGGTAGGAGCTCCTTCTTTCCTTCTGCTGCATAGAATTCCACTGTGTAAATGTACCACAGTTGTTTGATCCATTCATTTACTGATGGGCACTTGTGTTGTTTCCAGCACTTAGCTATTATACATTGTGCTGCTATGAACAATGGGGTGCATACGTTCTTTTAAATTGATGTTCTGGGATTCTTAGGGTATAGTCCCAGCCATGGAATTGCCAGGTCAAAATGCAGTTCCATTTTTAGTTTTCTGAAGAAATTCCATATTGTTTTCTGCAGTGGCTATACCAGTCTGCATTCCCAGCAACCATGGACTAGGATTCCCTTTTCTCTACAACCTCTCCAACACTTGTTGTTTATTGATTTGTTTATGATGGCCATTCTGACAGGTGTGAAGTGGTATTTCATTGTGGTTTTAATTTGCATCTCTCTGATGGCTAGTGATGCTGAGCATTCTTTCATATGTCTCTTGGCCCTCTGTATATACTCCTTGGAGAAGTGTCTGGTCAGGTCCTTTGCCCATTTTTTAATTGGATTGTTTGTCTTCCTGTAGGGAAGTTGTGTGTGTTTATTTTGGAGATTAAACCCTTTTCCAAGGTATCATTGGCAAATATATTTTCCCATTACAGTTGGTTCCCTTTTCATTTTGCTGTGAAGAAGCTTTTTATTTTGATGATATCCCATTTGTTTATTCTTTCCTTTATGTCCCTTGTGGTAGCATGTTTAGTTTAGCATACATTTCAGCCCATGACTCTCATTTTTAGGAATATGTTATAGAGAAATAGACTATATGAATAAAAATGCCCATTTCCTACACTATTACTCCCAAATCTTTTTCTATCCAGGATGTTCCTCACTTCAGGGTCCCCTTCTCTTTGGGTTTCTTGTCTACTTCTGGCTAATTCTATTTCCTGAAATCTTTTTGCTCCCCTGAAACCACCCTGTAAAATGCCTCCCCGCTTGCCGTGGCTGGTGTGGCTCAGTGGATTGAGTACCAGCCTGTGAACCAAAGGGTCACTGTTTGATTCCCAGTCAGGGCACATGCCTGGGTGCAGGCCAGGTCCCTGGTAGGGGTTGGGGTGCATGAGATGCAACCATGTGGGGGAGCGCCATCCAGTGGTGTCCTCCCAGCTCCCACGGATGAGAATAAAGAGTCGACCCAGACACAATCTTGTTGTCCTGATGGGAAAGGGGGTGGCAATTCCCTCTAGTGCAGAATGCCCCAACCCTTCTCTGACATGGCTTTTATTGGGGTTGGGAAGTGCAGGGGCACATAGCATACATGCACAGCTTGTCAATCAACATCCAAAAGGCTATAGTCATAAAAAACTGACACTATTTATAGATAACAATAGAAGAAACACAGAAATCTTTTCAGGTCAGGGTCTGCGAAATATGCAGATACCAGATGGTTGTAAAGGTGTATGTCATGAAGTAGGGACTTTCACTCCTTATGCCTTGAACTCAAACATCTGGGTTACACCGACAGGGCTTACCGCTGTGCAGAGCAGGCTCAAAGGATAAAATGTGCATCTCAGGCCTGATTCCCACAGGAACCCTCGGTGTTAGAGTCAGATCATGTCTGCCACCTCCATTTTTACCTGGTTTTCCAGGGAGACTTACCAGCCCCTTTCAGAGCTCGCTCTCTCATGGGGCTACAATTTCCAAAACCACACAGGGTGGTCCCCAACACAACCACACATTGATGTTTCTCTCCCTCTCTTCCTCCCTCTCTTCCTCCCTCTCTTCCTCTATCTAAAAATAAATAAATAATTTTTTTCAAGTGTCTTTCTTATTAAAGAAAAAAATACCCACCTGTCACCATTCCTACCATTTGACTTCACTGTTACTGCAACTAATCTGACACGGGCTGCTGCCAATAATCATGCAACCGCGCAGACTGAAATCACTAAAGACATAAAGGCCTCCTGCCTCATCTGAGCTCTGCGTGCTGACCAGCGACACTATGTCTCTAAGCAGATGTCTCTCTTTTCCCTTTCTAAAAATTCCAAAATGCTGACCTTCATACATCCCAAACTTATCACTTCCTCCTTCATTCTTAGCATGTGGCTTTGCCTTTTATTTCACTGAGAAAATGGAGTTCACCAGTCAAGAACAGTCTACATTTTCTTCCCTATTACTTGCGAATATATCAGAATCTTTACCCATCCTCCCCTCTTCCCTGGGAAAGAGACACTCTTTCTACCCTGGGTTATTTATTCCATGTGTACTTTGGGTCTCATATTCATCCACTGCCTCAAGGATCTTGGTCTTGTATGCATTTTTACTCTCTCCCTTTCAACTGAACCTTTTACCTCAAGTTATAAACATGAGCTATTTTCTCATATATATGTGAAAATATATTGACACTGAGTATAACCCTCTATTTAGATATTATCTCTTTCCTTCCTGCTATAACAAAATTCTTTAAAAAAGACTTCTAAGTTCGTTTTTTTCCACTTCCTTACCTCCTATTGATTTCATATATGTCACCAGCATACCAATGAAAGCTGATGAACAATGACCTCTATATGGTTAATTTTACTGAATACTCTTCTCTCATTATGTTACTTTACCTCTCTTTAGCATTTTATACTGATGAATGCTCCCTTCACATTGAAAATCACTCCCTCCTTAGCTTTCATCACATTATTTTTTTACCCCTTTATTTCCTTCACCATCTCAGTATTAATATGAAAATGGAGACTGTATCATCATCGAAGGTTTGCTATGAGAGAAAAGTGTTACTAACTAGCAAGGGAAGGATCTGTCTTCTAGCTGATTCAATGTGAAGAATCTGAAAGACCTTCTCCTAAGTAAAACCTCATCATTACCCTTCAAGGACAGAGCCAGGTGTAGAAAGTCTTCATGAACATCAGGAGCCTGTGGTTCACTTCACCTTTACTTGGTGAGAGTTAGAGAAACAGGCACTTTAAGCCATATATTGCTAGAGAGTTTAAATTGGTGGGCCTATTTGAAAGTACCCAGTGACCTAGAAATTCCCACAGATATATTCATAAATGTACAAAATAACATATAAATATTTATCTAAAATCTACAGAAAAAAATCATAGGACCTATGATGCAGACTCTGGCCAGCAGTGTCTGCGGTGTTGTGGATGCGACAAACAAATTTACACGGACTGCAGAAGTCCTGTGGAGAAAGGGGACAGCGTGGCCACTCTCTGAGAAAGAGAGTGCCCCGACCCCTGCCTGGACAGGCTTTTATTGCTTTTCTGGGAGCATTATGTCAAGGAAGGTCCTCATTCACTATGCGCAGGTTTGCTTTAGGTGATCACCTTTTACAGATAACAAAGAAAAGGATATTGCTGATTACTTCTTAGAGATAACAAAGAAAAGGATGTTGCAAATGCAAGGGGAAAAGTAGTTGAACTGGTTACACTCCGTCCTTGGGAGATTTAGCACAGACTTTAGGAAGTTACTTCAAAGATACGCATTAAACATTTGCTGCCTTAATTCAGGGTGAGGGAGCTTTAGCAAAAGCAAGTCTCAAAGCAGCCTAGATATAATGCAGGCCTGAGCCCCCATGGGAAAGCCAGTCTGTGGGCCCGGCTCCTGTGTGCCGCCTCACGCCTGTTGGTTTTCTGAACCGGAGCTGAGCTACATTCACCATTGTCATGCGGACCAGTCTCCTATAGACCTGGAACAGCTAAAACAATTTTGAAAAATAAAAACAAACTTGGAGGACTATGCTACTGGATTTCAAGACTCACTATAAAGCACAGAGGTAGAAGTGAAAGGATAGGCCACATATATAAATAAAAGAAAATATGCATAAATAGACCTGCACGTATATTATTATTAACTTTCAACAAAGCTTGTAAGGAAATTCAATGAAGAGAGGGTAGTTATATCCATAAATGGTGCTGGAACAATTAGACATCTGTAAGAAGAAAAAACTGACCTCAAACCATCTCTCATGCCACATATAAAAGTTAGATCAAAGTGGATCACAGACCTAAAACTGTAAGTGTCTAGAAGAAAACAAAGGCAATATTTGTGGCCTTGGACTAAACAAAGTTTTCTTAGACAATATACAGAAAAGTACAAACTATAATACAAAGATTGATAAACTAGACCTCATAAAAAGTAACAATTTCTGTTCTTTGAAACACACTGTTAAGAGAACAAGAAGACAAGCCACAGACTGGGAAGAAATATTTTCAATGTGTATATCTGATAAGAACTTGTATACAGAATATATAAAGAACACTGAAAATTCAAACAAATAAGCAAACAAATAAATGGGCAAAATATTTTAATAATCTTTCATCAAAGAAAAATATATAGATGGCATATAAGCACATGAAGAGATGCTCAACATCATTAATCATTAAGGAAATGGTCATTAAAACCACAATGAGATATCACTATGTGCCTAATAGAATGGCTAAAATTAAAAAGTCTCACTATACCAAGTATTGTTGAGGATGTGAAGGAAATGGAACTCTCACACACTTCTGGTTGGAATATAAAATGGTACAATCACTTTGGAAAGAGATTGGTAGTTTCTTATAAAGTTAAAGATACAACTACCATATGATCCCACCGTCCTACCTCCTAAGTATTTACTCAAGAGAAAAGAAAACCTATGCCCATACAAAGGTTTGTACCCAATTGTTCATAACAACTTTATTTTTAGTAGGCAAAAACTGGAAACAACCTAAATGTCCATCAGAAAGTGAATGGATAAACAAATTGTGACATACCCATATAATGGAATAGTAGCAATAAAAAGGAGTAAGCTATTGATGCACACAGCAGCATGGACGAATCTCAAAACATTGATGCTCATAATGACTCTGTATAACTAAAGCTCTAGAAGATGCAATCTACTCTATAGTGACAGAAAGTAAATCAGAGATTGCCTGAAAGTGGGAGGAGTATTGAGCAACAGGGAAGAGAAAGAGAGAAGACTTACCAAATGCATAAAAAACCTTTTCAGAAGAATTGACATACTAACTATCTTCATGGTGGTGACAGATTCACAGGTGACATATATACATATGTCAAAACTTAACAAATTTTATTCTTTAAATATATTCAGTTCACTGCACATCAATTGCACCTCAGTAAAACTTTTTAAAGGGGGTGGGTAACAAAAGAAGTTGTCACAATAAGCCAGGTGAACAACAGTGGCTTGGACTTCAGTTAAAGGTGAAGAAGTTGAATGTAATTTCAACTCCTTAACAGTTAAGGAGTAGTTACATTTATACAGTCCTACAATTACTTCAGCCCTTTGAAGACAACCATAAGGCTGAAGTGGCCCCCGGTGAAAATGAGTTTGATGCCCCTGCTGTAGAGGGAGGGGCAATGGAAGTAGGGAAACAGGAAGAAGAAGAGAAAATAAGCATGAGGGAGGCACATGTGGATCATACAGACAGTGACCCCAGGAACTGAGGAGTCCGCTTCACTCCAGTCACTGCACCTGAGGTCCAGATATTGTTGATCGAAGTACAATAAAATAGCACAAACAAAATGGGTAAGAGGCCAAGGATTTGCCATATTTAACAGATTAAATAGTTGTATTATTTTCATTTTTCCTGCTGAGCCCTCAGATACTACATAGCTGTAGGCTCCAAGGAGGTTTTTCCCTCTCTGGATTTTCTTCATTCTGCTTTTGTTACGGCTTTTTTATTATCTTTAATAAATGTCTTATTCCAAACACTGCATGTCTTAAATAAGTTTAAGGTATAACATTCACCAAAAAGGTCAGCTGTGGAGTGCAAGGGCTGATAGAAAAAGTTTAGCTTTCAGTTTAACCAAATTTTCTGTCACGAGGCAAAGGTAAATGAATTGAGTCAATTGCTGATCCTAGCCCCTAATAAATAAACCTAAAAAAATAAATAAATTACTAGGAAACAAGCTATGTCTAATGCCACATCCTTAAAGAAGCAAAGCATTGAAGAACTTGATCTGATTCTGATGACAGGTGGTGAACACCCTTACAAGAGGACCGAGCCTAGTCACAGAGAAGAGCTGCACATATACTGTCTGCTCGGAGGAGAACTTAGGAGGCTGCTGTACACGTTTATTTCTCTTTGAATAAGCAAAGATGATTGTACACCTGGTAGCCTCCAAGCCATGGTCCAAGTGGAATCACTATCATTACATCCTTAACCAAATGAGAGTCACTACCATCACATCCAGAACCAAGAGATACCCCTCGGCTGCGGAACCAAAGGTAAGAGTTCATAAGGAAATGGGAGTTAGTTTCTACTACTTCCTTCTACGAACATTATAGCTGGATTAAGCTGACCCTTTGCCTTTGTAGAGTCAGCTATTGAATGCTCACATGGGTGGGGCTAGGGAAGATTAGGGTAGATAGTGGAACCTCAGTTCTCCAAATTAATTCATTCTGGAAGGCTGTTTGAGAAATGATTCATTTCTCGGTTCAAAAACCAAATGTCTTTTTTCACCTGAAAGACACATGACTGACCATACAGGTATCAGCATGAAAGAGTTGTCAGGTCAAGAATCAAAGTTTTGATCAACAACTGAGACATTTTCTCTGTGAGCAACTTGGTTAAGAACTGAATTGTCTGGAATGGGAGACATTCAAGAATTGAGGTTTGACTGTATTGTGTTTCTTGTCCTTAATCCCTCTAATTAATTCATGTACCAAGAGAAACAACTAGAGTTAGATTTGTTTTTCATTTTTAAATTTGATAATACAGTCCTGGCCAAGATGGAGGCATAGGTAGATACACTTCACTTCCTTGCACAACCAAAAGAGGGATAACAACCAATTTAAAAACAAAAAACAACCAGAAGCACCAGAAAATCCAACTGCATGGAAATGCAAAACCAAGGAGTTAAAGAAGAAACATTCATCCAGACTGGTAGGACAGGTGGAGTCAGGAAGCCAGGGAGGAGAGGACACACAGCAAGGTGGCAGCTGGTGAACTGGGATATCCTACATTCGTGTGCAGATAAACTGGGAGGAACCACAGAGGAGCAAGACAGACTGTGTAACCCAGGGTTCCAGCATGGGGAAATAAAGCCTCAAAACCTTTGGCTATAAAAACGTGTGGGGGTTGAGGTGGCAGGAGAAAACTCCCAGCCTCACAGGAGAGTTAGTTGGAGAGACCCACAGGGTCCTAGAATGTACACAAAACCACCCACCTGGGAATCAGCATCTGAAAGGGCACAATCTGCTTGTGGAAATCAAGGGAAATGACAGAAAGTAGGGCGAGAACCAAGCAACCTAGCAAGTGACATTGTTCTAACCCCTACCCCACATACAGCACCACAACACAGCAAAGTGGGTTGCCCACCCCAGCAAATACCTAAGGCTCAGCCCCTTACTACATAACAGGTACAACAAGGCAAAGAAATATGGCACAAATGAAACAACAGATCAAAACTCCAGAAAAAGAACTAATCAGTGAGGAGATAGACAACCTACCAGGTGCAGAGTTCAGAACAATGGTAATCAGGATGCTCACAGAAATGATTGAGAAAAATGATGGTCACAAAATAAAGGGAGAAATGAAGGCTATACAAAGTGAAATATAAAGGGAAATATACAGGGAACCAACAGTGAAGAGAAAGAAACCAGGACTCAAATCAATGATTTGGAACAAAAGGAAGAAATGAACATTCAACTGGAACAGAATGAAGAAACAAGAATTCAAAAAAATGAGGAAAGGCTTAGGAACCTCTGGGACAACTTTAAACTTCCAACATCCAAATCATAGGGATGTCAAAAGGAAAAGAGGAAGAGCAAGAAACTGAAAACTTATTTGAACATATAATGAAGGAATACTTCCCCAATCTGGTGAAGGAACTAGATATGCAAGTCTAGAACACTCAGAGAGTCCCAAACAAGTTGGATCCAAGAATAAACACACCAAGACACAAAATAATTAAGTTACCCAAGATTAAAGATAAGGAGAAAATCTTAAAAACAGCAAGAGGAAAGGACAGAGTTACCTACAAAGGAGTTCCCATCAGACTGTCAGCTGATTTCTCAAAAGAAACCTGGTAGGCAAGAAGGGGCTGGAAAGAAGTATTTAAAGTCATGAAAAGCAAGGACCTACATCCAAGATTGCTCTATCCAGCAAAGCTGTCATTTAGAATGGAAGGGCAGATAAAGTGCTTCCTAGATAAGGTAAATTAAAGGAGTTCATCATCACCAAGCCCTTATTATATGAAATGTTAAAGTAAGAAAAAGAAAAAGATCAAAACTATGAACTGTAATATGACAACAAACACACAATTATCAACAATGAACCTAAAAAACAAAAACTAAGCAAACAACTGAAACAGGAACAAAATCACATAAATGGAGATCACATGAAGGGTTATCAGTGGGTGTGGGGCAAGGGAGAATGGGGGGAAAAGATACAGGGAATAAGAAGCATAATTGGTAAGCAAAAAAATAGACAGGGGGAGGAGGTTAAGAAGAGTATAGGAAATAGAGAAGCCAAAGAACTTATATGTACAACCCTTGGACATGAACTAAGGAGGGAGGATGCTGGAGGGAGGGGGAATGAAAGGCAGAGGGGGATAAAGGGGAGAAGAAATTGGGATAACTGTGATAACATAATCAATAAAATATACTTAATTTTTTTTATTTTAACCAGAGATATGTTTTTATTGATTTTAGAGAGAGGAAAAGAGAGAGAGAGATAAACATTGATTGGTTGCCTCCCCTACGTGCCCGACCAGGGATTGAACACGCAACTTTTGGTGTACAAGACAACGCTCCAACTGACCGAGCCACTAGGCCAGAGTGAATAAGAATTTTTAAATTCTTCTTTATTTTCAAATTAATTCCTTTATTTAATATTCAATGATACAAGCACTATTGTAGGTGTTTGGGATACAATGGTGGATAAGATAGAGTCCACATCCTAAAAAAACTATAAAAAGACAAATAAACAGATTACAATACAGTGTCATCAGCAGTACAGGTTTGTGGTCTCCCTCCTTACTCACTTCTATGTCTTTAAACAGCACCTTCTCGCTTATTTATGTCGAAATCCTACTAAGAAAAAATAATAACTTTTTTCTCAATTTTGAGGCAATTGTGCATAAAATATTTCAAGGATCAACCACCTAAACTGCTTCTATAAATTTTCTTCTATAAAAATGGCTTATCATATAGACCACTGTGGTAAATTAACATACAAATCATACATTTACAGCATGGAAAATATAGTCACATATTGGTTTATGCATACCAGACAAAATTAAATTGGGTCAAGGCCGGGTCTTTAAGTAAGTGTGAAAAAAGCTCCACCCTGCTCTCATCCTCTTTAGCATTATTCTTTAGAATAAAGCTTCATCTGCAAAAGGCCACTCGACATAAAAATATATTACCAGGGAAAAGTAACTTGTCAACCCACTAGCACACATAAAAACTCTCTAGAACATTAGCTATAGTACATATTTGCACAGATTTCATCAGATCAGCTCAGGACATAACATAGAAAAGATAAATTTTTTACAAAATGGTGGAGGTGGAGATGAAGGAGGCAGCATTAGTCACTTGAATGAGAAATATTAAAAACAAACTTTATGCATTTATTAAGATAGTCTCTAACTGCCCTGAAAGAGCACACAGCAATAAATCCCATTCATCCCGGGAAGCTGCATTAATCTTACATCTAGTGGCATATCCCAGAGCACTCACTAAATATATACTCATGGCTATCCATGAGTACCCCAGAGGTGGCTCCCTCTTTCTAGTGACAGATCTGACAGTCTATCAATGTCTGACCTTCTTGCAGGCCCATTGTAAAAGAACTTCACAGCTGGAGGCCTGGAGACCATCTTTGCCAATGGTACCACACTTCTGTACCAAGCTGTTTGAAAGAATCCTGTAAGAAATCAGAAAAATCAATCAAGGTGACATACAAAGTAAAGGAGTTGGAAGGCATGAAAGAATAAAAAAAATAAGCAAATTCTTTCTCCTTATTCAGACCTCATTTCTCTTAGCAACCAAAACACAGCAGAATAAAAAAATGCTCATTAGCCTCTCTTTAAAATGTCATCCTGTGCCCTGGCTGGTGTAGCGCAGTGGATTGAGCATGGGCCTGCAAACCAAAGGGTCATCAGCTCAATTCTCAGTCAGGGTCCATGCCTGGGTTGCAGGCCAGGTCCCCAGAGAGGGGCGTGCAACAGGCAACCACACATTGGTGTTTCTCTCCCTCTCTTTCTCCCTCCCTGCCCCTCTCTCTAAAAATAAATAAATAAAATCTTTTTTTGAAATGTCATCTTTTTTTGTCCTTATCAACTGTTCATTTCCTTCCCTGCTCCTATTTTCTTCCCCTCTCTCCCTCCCTCTCTCTCTCTCCCTCTCCTTCTCCCTCTCCCTCTCTCTCTCCCCCTCTCTCTCTCCCTCCCTCTCTCTCTCTCTCCCCCTCTCCCTCTCTCTCTCTCTCCTTTGAAGCCCCTTACCTTGAGAAGTTTAAGACTGAACCATCTTCCCACCTCCAGCCAGAATTGTTCCTCAGACCAATCCAGTAAAAGTCTTTAGCCAAGAAACTTTTGAGCAGGTTCTAAGAGAGAGATTAAAGATGAAAAAAGCAAAAAAGATGCAAAAAAAAAAAAACAACAACGAAGAGACCCAGTGTCACAGTCAAACATTTATTCATTACACCCTCTCTATCATCATCATTATGGACTGAATGTTTGTGTCCCCCCCCACCCCAATTTTATGTTCAAACTCCAACCTCCACTTTGATGGAGTTTGGGGATGGGGACTGTTGGAGGTAATTAAGTCTAGATGAAGTCATTAGGGTGGGCCCTCACTAAGAAAGGAATCAGTGTCTTTATATGAAGAGGCCAGAGCTCAACCTAACTCTACCATGTGAGGACAAAATGTGAAGGTAGCTGTCTACAAGCAATTAAGAACGTTCTCTCACCAGGAACTGAATCTTCCAGCACCTTGATCTTGAACTTCCCAACCTTGAGAACTGTGAAACATAAATGTCTGTGGTTTAAGCAACCCAGTCTATGGTACTTTGGTATAACAGTCCAAGCTGACTGAAACAACCACATACTTCAGATAACTATTCTCTCTTCTAAATTCTAATTCTAGAGATTTGTTGCTTGCAGAGTGGATCACTTCCTAGAATTGACCTGTATGTCTGTAATTGCATTCTTAATATAACAGATAAGATAAATATTACATCTCTACCTTTTCTTGCAGCTTCCTCCTTGATTAGATGGAGCACCTGGTAGGTATTCAGATAACTTTGAAATAAAAAAAAAGCTAAATACTGCTGGGGAAGCAGTCACCTTTTTCATTATCATTTAATACATAAACTATTATTAAGCCTACAGCAAATTTATTTTATTTTTCTACTAAACTCCCATTTTCTAAGTTCTCAGCAAACTTACATAAGACAAGGGAAAAAACTAGATCTTAAGGAAACAGCTTAAGGTAAAGTTAAGTTGGTTACAACCTTTATACAGCCCAGACTACCTATTAGAACAGAAAATAGATTCTTTCCTCTGTAGAGTCTGACACTGAAATAGAGTTTATATATATCATAAGGGAATTGCCTCTGTAAATGAAATAAGATCAAAGATAAACCCCAGAAGATCAATTTTGTTGTAGGATTTGGTGTTAGTGTAGTCAATTTATTTTGCAACAAATGATCACCTTGGATTTTGTCACAGAGTTTTTTTGTGATGTTTAATTTCTCCCAACATGATGTTGATGTGAGGAGTATTGTGTTTGTTCATGAGCAAGAAGCTAACACTCTAAATCTGAAGACCAAAAAGTTAGTGGAAAACCATGAAAGTAAGATAAGAACCTCAGTGTTTGTACATGTTTCAGAATGTGAATGAATATTCAAAAGCATTCATGTGTGCCTTAACACATAGCAAAATCTCCTGGTTATGTGTTGTGGGCAAGCACGAATGTATGCAGTAGCATTCATGGGTATCAATAACTGAAGTCTCTGTGTGTCCAGCAAATACTGTATGTATAATTAATGAGATAATTGCCTGGATCTCCTCTTTACTTCTTATTCTAATTCCTTGAAGTCACTGCAAATTCCTTGTGAAAGAAAATGGAAAACTAATAAGAAAGCATTTAAATTGTTTCCAGTTCCTCCTATTTCCCAGAAACTTGCTTTTTTAGTGTTTTTGTTCAGTTACTTAGTTGGTTTAGCTTCCACTGAGTTGCAGTTTGATCTGATAGATGTTAAAGAAAAAGACCATAACTTGTTCTCATGATCGTTTCCTGACTGATCATTTGCCTCACGCCCCCTTCCTGTACCAATGCTTTGAGATAATCTGCCATGTCATCCGGCAGTAGCCATTACACAGAAAATCATGCTCTCAAATTCAATGAACTTGATTCCTCTCCCCGCTCTGTAAACTTCTCTCCTTCGGAGGAATAGAGGCTCAAAAGAGGCAATGAGATGTGTTGTTTCACAGTAATTTAGGGGTAGGACTTGGACTTAGAAGCCAAGGTCTCGGCATGTCTTCTACTGATAGAGTCCATTTCACTGTATCTCATCTCTCTCTTTAAACTGCACTCTCACTAGACCTGAAAACAGTGTGAGACCCATAGGAGGTGCCAAGAATCACACACACTCAGCCAGCTAAGACACTGTACATCCTCTTTGATGAAACAAGCCAAGACGACAACTTAAGCTTTTATTATAACATTAAATTCTAATATTCGCCCTGGCTGGTGTAGCTCAGTGGATTGAGCGCGGGTCTGCGAACCGAAGGATCGCGGTTCGATTCCCAGTCAGGGCACATGCCTGGGTTGCCAGGCCAGTTCCCGCCAGGGGACATACAAGAGGCAACCGCACATTGATGTTTCTCTTTCTCTCCCTCTCTCCTTCTCTTCCCCTCTAAAGATAAATAAAAAAAATCTAAAAGGAAAAAAAAAAATCTTTAAAAAAAAAAAAAATTCTAATATTCGTTACTTCCTTAGGGTTTTGATGTTGCTACAGAACAGGATGATGTATGAATAAAAATGTTTATTAAAGCTAATACATTTTGTTTTTCATTATACCCAAGGTCAGATATCCTAAAACCTGGGCTAGAAGAGGGAGACCCAAGATGGCAGGGTATTCCTGGACTTCCTTCAGGCCTTCTGAAAAACCTCCTCTAGAAGTTTTTTTTTTAAATCAAAGAAAATTATTTTCTTCTTCGAGTTTCAGGAAAAAGTATTTTTAAACATCCTCATTTTAATCCAAATATATGCATTTTTGTTCATTTAAATGTATCAGTATTTTCTATTGACAGTTTACTTAGCTGAATACCTTTGGAAGAAAATACTCTTTTTTATCCAGAAGGTACTAAAAAAACCACTGAGATTTCAACCCTCTAGCATTATTACAATACCACTAGAAGTCCCATTGTGATGTCCTTTTTATTCTACTCCAGGAAGATGGTTACTAAAAAGTAAGAATGCTAGGACGGTGCTCTTAATGTTGTCTCTAGACTATAGCTTCCTTTCCCTACTTGGAAACTTTTGCTAGCATAATTAAATGATTAAAGAGTTTCTCTTCTAACGTCAAGATAAGCATAAAGCCTCTTTGCACTCCCAGTAAAGACACTAAAGGAGAATGTCTTAGCTTGGACTGCTATGACAGATCACCATAGATTGGGTGACTGAAACAATGGACATTTATTTCTCACAGTCTGGAGACTGGGAAGTCCAAAATCAAGGTGCTGGTAGATCTGATGTCTGGTGAGAACCTGCTTTCTGGTTTGCAGACAGCTGTCTTCTCATTGTATCCTCTCCTGTGGTAGAGAACAGAGAGAAAGGCAAACTCTCATTTCTCTTCCTGTCGGAGCACTAATTCCATCATGAGTGCCCCACCCTTGAGATCTAATTACCTCCCAAAGGCCCATCTCCAAATGTCAACACACTGGGGATTAGGGATTCAATAGATGAATTTTAGAGGGTCACAAATATGAAGTACATAACAAAAATAGAACAAAATCTTTTGTGCTATTTGCCATTTTCACAATAACTTCTATTTTCTCTTTACTGGATTTCAATCTTAATTTCCACTGAAGACATGTGGTTGAAGCGTTAGAAGAACCAGCACAACTTGTTTACTAGAACTTCCTTCCTAAATAATCGACCTCCTATGACAGCTTTGTCTTCTCAGGGTAAAGTACCCTGAAAACCACTATGTCTTATATCATTATGTATGGTACTTGAACATTTACAAAATCCCTTTTCACTCTATTGCTAATTTCACTTGACATGCTGGATATGCAGTATGGCATTTAGGAAAACAAAACAAAAACAATATACCAGTGCTTACCACCAGCTCTGTCCCTGCTATCTGAAGATGAACAAGTTGCTTAACCTGGCTGGGCCTCAGTTTCCTTATGAGGATTTATTTAGCTTAGAGATTTACTAGGATTTCTTTCCAATTATAAAATTCTTGACAACCCTGGAAAGTATGCAAATATTATCATCCTCACCTTTAATAGATTAGGAAATTGGTTTTCATGAGGAACAGTATCTACTACCCAAGCCTCCTTATTAAATAAGTATCAAATTTTCTCTCCCAGTGTTAAATGTTTGCATTATATAAGGCTCTCCCTTTCTACTAATAATTAAAATCACATTGTGCCTCTGATTAATGCTTTCCAATAATTTCCCTTTTCACTTAGAATAAAATCTGAAATCCTTACTATGTATTACAAGATCTTACATGAGCTGGCCCGTTCCAACAATTTATTCACTTACTAGTTTCCAGTCACGTGAGCCTTCTTCCTGTTCTCTTAACATGCTGAGGTCATTTTTACTTTGGGGTCTTTATCTAGCTTTCCCCTCTGCCTGGAATACCGTTCCCCTAGATTTTTATAAGGCTCTCATTCACATCTAGGTATCGGCTCAAAAATTACCCTTAAAGATGCCTTCCTTAACTGGTCAATCTAGAACAGTACCTACATTCACTATTATAACATACTGTTTCATTTTCTTGAAAGCACGTAGCAACATATTTATTTGTTTACTGGTTTGTTGTCTGTCTTTCTGTGACTGATAGCAACAACTCTTGGTTATTACTGTATCTCTGGCACCTAGAAAAAATATGTGAAATTATGTCCAATAGTATTTATAGAATTCAAGAATATAGAATCTAGTCTTATGTTGCAAGAGATTAAAACCTTTTGAATGCAAGCTCTCTGCATTTTTTTACTTTACCATTATTGAGTACTTAATTATGTACGTTGTGGTTAAGGGAGTAAACTGAAGAACACAGGAAGGATAAGAGAGATGAAATAATATCTTAATTTTCAGAATAGCTTGAAACCTTTTATGCATTTCTTAAACAATTTGCTACAAAGGATTATTTAAATTAGGGGGAAATGAGTTTTTTCTCATTTCTCCAATGGAATTATAAGAAAAAAACTGCAATTCTTTCTTCCTCTCTTCACAATAAAAGGAATGACAACTGTAATGATAAAGCACACAAATGAATAAAGATTTGCTCAGAAACCTCATTTAGTGTCTGAAGAGATCGGTTTAGAGAATGCTGCTTACCAGTTCCAGTCCTGCACTGAGTACACTGAAGAGCTGGACAAAATTCTGTTACTACTTCTCACTGGTGAGGGTGGACACTAGAATCTTACTGAAGTGCTTTCACTTGAACACCTTTCCTCTGGAAGAAGCTTTTAAAACCTGAGTGCAATTCTTATATTCTGTGTATTCATGGATAATGTATATGTGTGTGCGTGCGCATGCATGCACACACTTGTAGAACAGCACAGAGGTATAAGCAAGGCCTTAACTCAACTCTTGACCTTTAGAGAAGGTGTGAACTGAAGAAGTTAGGTGTTAAGTGACTTTAGAGTTGTTATATTTGGTTATAATGTAGAGGGAAAAAATGTAAAATCTAAGTGCAAGATGAAGATAGAACCCAAACATATAAAATTAGGTACATTTTTCTGTCTTTTTTTTTTAGAACAATATTATACCTTACACACACTTTTACAGATAATATTTTAAAATTGTGATTAATGTATTTTAATGTGCAGAATATATTCCTTAAACATCCAAAATTAATGTGGTTTATGGAGTACATCTGTATTTTCAACCCATAAAGAGGTAAACTACCAATATATCAAAGCTACTAAATTGGCCATATCTTTGACTAGCTAACTTAATTTCAGGGACCATGCCCTAAAGAAATGACCTCAAGGAAAATAATTTATATAAATATGCTTATAGCTGCATAAAAATTGAAAATAAAAATTTTGCCTTAGAATATGAAAATAGACATAACCAAAATAATACAGAATTTTAAAAAATAAACACCTAGAATAACATACTGTTTGAAAACAACAAGGATGAAACAATGCTATGTGATTTTTAAAAAAAGCAGAACATAATTACAGGGTGACCAAAAAGCCTAGAAACATAGGATAAACATATTTTCAAACAATATGTCTGATATATTTTTAAATAACAGCATTAATGTTTTTCTTCAATCTCCAGACCCTTTTCAGGTAAAGTAGTTAAAGCAATGAACATAGTTAAGAATTTGAAAATAGTACAATACAGAGCACCCATAAAGTCTAAACTCAATTTAATCTATTGCTTAAATTTAGTTATTTCAGCTGAAAATGTGTCTGGAGGTTGAGTAAAAACACATTGAACATATTACTTGTACCTATAACTAACATATTATTTTTAAATAAGTTTTTCCTGTTTCCAGACTTTTTAGATATCCTTTAGTAAGTAAACATGGATTACTGTCATATCAAAATATGCAGAACATTATGCTAAGTGAAATAAGCCAGTCAGAGAAAGACAAATACCATATGACTTCACTCCTATGTGGAATCTAATGAACAAACTGCACTAACAAGCCAAACTCATAGACGGAGAGCAGGATGACAGCTGGGGTGGGGGAGGAGGTTAGGGGGTGGAAGGATGGAGCAAAAAAGGAAAAAGGACTCATGGACATGGACAGCAGTGTGGTGATTGCTGGGGGGCAGGGGGTACGGCAGGGGGCATTCCAATGGTAATGGAAAAAATACAATAAAAATTTTTTTTGAAATCAAAATATGCAGATACATTAAGAGATTTCAAAAAATTGACAGGCTACCAATTATGAGTTTCATATTGATAAGCACTTTCCCTAAATTTTGTGCATGTGCACAATGCTTAAACGAGCCTTGTTCTATAAACCAGAGCACTTTAAAAGATCATTAAAAAAAACTGTCCATCAACAGACAAATGGGTAAATAAAATGTGATATGTTCATATAATGGAATATTATTCAGCCATACAAAGGAATGAAACCCTGGTAAATGCTATTGTATGAATGAACCTTGAAATAATCCATGTATAAAAAGGTATAATAGGCAAACTCAGAGAGACAAAAAGTAGAAACGTGGTCACCAGGGGCTGGGGGAAGGAGAAAATATGGAGTTACCATTTAATGGGGACCAAGTTTCTGTTGGGGACAATGAAAACATTCTGGAGCTAAACTGTGGCGGTGGCTGCACAACAAAGGGGATGTACTTAATGTCACTTAATTGTACACTTGAAAATGGCTAAATGTTAAATTTTATACTATACATTTCTTTTTAAGTTTGAAAAGAAAAGATAGAAGGAGATATCTTAACCTGTCTACCACACCAATACTTGGTGTAAAACTCATGCTGGTTGCTTGATCTGTTTGTGAAGACAGGGTGATAGTGGACACACAAGTTACCAGACCAGGAAGACCTCCACAGTGAAACAATTCCTTTATAATCTGCCCCGTGTTTCCAGGCATTTCTTTTAACCTTCCAACAGACCAGGTTTCCTCCCTCATAAGGGACATACGCAATTAAACAAGTCATAGTTTACTCTGTGATGCATATTTTACCACAATTTCATGTCTTAAGCAATAGAAGAGAAAAACAAAAGTTATTCTGACCCTGGAGTTTATTTTGAGTGACAAGGAGAATTGAAGTGGAAAGAAATACTATAATTAATTCCCAGTATGTTAAAGAAATTTCCGTATAAATTTTCCTCACTTAATATTTATAACAATTCCTGAAAATTCTTTCTTCACTTGGTGCATGAGGAAATGGAAAGTTAAAGACGGTAAGAAAATTGCTTGAGTTCATGTAGTAAGTAATACAGTAAAAACAGACTCATAACTGTCTGAAAAAAACTAAGCTCTTCCCATTACCTGATTTGACTTTAAAATATGGGGAAAAGTGACCAATTTGCCATAGTGCTTGTATTGCAGTCTCCAAAGAAGGAAAACATGCATATAATTAGATGTAAACCCTAAATAAAAGAAAAGCCAGGGCAAAGACAAAGACAATCCCAAAGTCATAAATTCTAATGGGAAAGATAGATGAAGTGACTAGGTTGTTAAGACAGTAAACTCTGATTATATCATCTCAAGTTACGGTAATGAAGAAGAAAGATACTGTGAGGTAGGGAGCATCAGGACAAATTTTAAGAAACAAAAATATTCCCACAAGGAACTCTCTACTAAATGTGTACATTTTGAATAATACTTCAACAACTCCAAGAAAAAAATGCTACCAATCAAAATAAACTGAGCTTTGTGGGGTAAAATGGCAACAAAAATCAAGGATTTGAATATATCTAAAACCTAAAGATAAACTCAAAAAGCAGGAAGAACAACAAAGGCCGGATACCGTATGTGAACAGAAACCTGAGGAAATAACAAAGTAATTCCAATTTCGGTTTCATTTTATTTTCTTAAAAAATAAAATAAATCTTTATTTATTTTATTATACTTCTGATATATTTTTAAATAATAGCATTAATATGTTTTTCTTCACTCTCCAGACTTTTTTCAGGTAACGTAGTTAAAGCAATGACTTTACTTTCATTTAAAGTAAAATAAATCTTATTTATTTTATTTTTTCCACTACCATTTATCCCCCTTATACTCTCTTCCACTTTCACCCAAATCTTAAAGTCCAAGAGAAAAGACAGGTAAGTGAGCATTTGACCATTTTAAAAATAGTTAAGCCCTGGCTGGTGTAGCTCAGTGGATTGAGCACGGGCCTGCGAAGCAAAAATAGTTAAATCCCATGGACCATACCATGTACATTCCAGATTTCAAATTCAAATAATTTTTTAAATGTATAGAAAAGAAAAGGCAATTAATAGGAAAATTTTATCTCATGTTTTCAGCACATACAAGATAGATTCTAGAAGCTGTCAAATACAATATTTCTGTAAGTAACTTTAAAGGACGGGCTAAAGTGGAGTTTAAAATCTGGCTCTGGAAGAAGAAAGAGAAGGAGAAGAAGGTGGAGGAGGAGAAGGAAGAGGAGGAGGAGAAGGGGGAGAGGAACTGGCTTTGTCAGATTTGTGACCTTGGATTTGCACTCATCAGTGAAATGGAAGTGTTGGATTCTACTTTGCTGTGAAGATTAAGAATAATATACATAAAATACCTGGCGTATAGCAAGTGCTTGGTACAAGTCAGTTTCTATTACTGTTTTCATACTCTGCTGTAGCTGAGTATAAAAGGTGGGGTATATGTCCTGCAGCCTCCAGCACATAGCAATGTAATTCCCTAGCAATACTCTCCACCAGGGGAAGGCCAGTGTGAAAAACTTCCATTTTAATACACCCATTTGCTCTTTTGGTTGCTGTTCAGACCTAAGTGTCATACTAGGAATATTAAGTAAACTTTAACATAGTATGTAAATCTTGCCTTTGAAACAAAATAATAACACTAGTATAAGAGGCTTGTCAAATCAAATATAAGTCAAGTTGGTTCTACAGAATCTGACAAAAGCTGAGGCAGAGAAAAAGAATTAGGCCAGAGAACCAAAGGAATGTCAAAAGCAAAACTTATCTGTGGTTGCTATTAAATCTCTTAGGGACACTCTACCTTCTGCAGTACCCATTTGAACCAAGGGCCTTAAGAGAAAATAAACCAGTTTTGGAAATGCAGCCAATCTAACTCTGTTCCACTTACACAACAGCAGAGGCAAGATTCAGGGAAAGCAAAGAGAGAAAAGAAATACAAAATAGAAATTCCTTTAATAGCTACTCCATTCCAGCAGGGGACCTGGGGGAAACTGAAATACCCACAATTCCCAGATCCTCTCTGTGCCTCAGCCCTTTCCCTCTGCATCTCGTTCTCACACGGTATCATCGACAGCAGCTGCCGCACCACGATTCTCTGTGGCAGCGCCTTGCATTATGACTCGCTCTTCTGTTTATTGGTAGTTGCCCAGCAATGTTTCAAGGTCTTTGCTCACTTCTGCTATTGATTTCAGTCAGTTCAAGTCCTCAGAAGCAGCTTCATCAGACTGAGAATAAAAGTTACTGCAAAAAGGTCCAGAAAGCAAGGCTACTGTTACCAGATACCATAAAATAAAATTTTATATCCCAAATACATTCTGCCACCTAGTTTAGGAAAGGCATAAAGGAAAAGTAAGTCATGGGGGTGGACTGATTTGGAGTTAGATTCTATGCAAAAATTTCAGAGAAATGAGCATTTCTTTGATAGAAAACAAGAATGTTGATGCTCTAATCTTTTTTTTAATGGGACGTTATAAAATCTAAGAACTATATGTTCTCCCCAATTGATTTAGAGTAATTATCTCTCTAAATTTCCCCTAGGGAGGTTAATATAATTGAATTTTTAATAAGCTGTTTTCTATATCTTGATTCTATCACCCAAAAAATATAGAAAGCAATGGTAATATGCAAAAATCATGTGTATGACTTTGCACTAAAAGCCATACTAGAATTTCTTATTTTCTTTGTATATGTTATTTACATTAAGTTGGAATTTGATTGTTTTGTACCAGGTTTCCACAGGATGTCACTCCTTATATTACCTTAAGATGCTGTAGGATTAATAAAGAGCTCTCCTCCAGCAGGCTAGACAGAAAGGATCTGAGAGCCCTGGAGCTTAACTCTGAAAGGAGCTTAAGATTTCTCTCTCTCTCTCTCTCTCTCTCTCTCTCTCTCTCTCTCTCTCTCTCTCTCGTCGCACACACACGAGTTTCCTTCCTTCTTTCCCAACTTTCTGCAACTGCTTTCTCTTTATACACCCTAACCCACCCCCAACTGTTTCCTAGCCTGGAACTCACTGGACTCCAATGAATAAAAGAAAAATATTAAAAGGAAAGCATTTAAGACCTCACCATAGTCTCTTAGACCCCATGCTGTCTCTCTTCTTCTCACCCCCAAGTCCCACAGGCTCTCACATAGGAACCTGCTGCCTCCTTGTTATTAGGCCCATATGTTTCAGGATCTAATGAGTCTTTTATTAGACCTGTACTTCAATTTCTCTCTGTAATATACTCATCATTCTTCCACCTCCAACATGCACACATACATGCCTATGCAAACATCTACGTTTCCATAACTGAGGGTTGCTGGGTCAGGCCAAAGAAAGGATAAGGAGTGAGGAAGGAGGAGGCAGAAGGGAGGGGGAGAGGAGGAGGAGAGAAGGGAAAGAAAGGGGAGAGAGAAAGATACTCTTTTTGTTCATCAAAAGAGGATACATGATAGATTTATACGGCATTCACCAAGAAAACAACCTACATTCACTAAATGTTTGCATTTACCATTTCCTGGTTGTCTGTAAACATAAGGAGTTGTGAGCCTTTGGCTAAGCAGAATTCCAGACTAGAATTCCAGTCCTTTCTCTCCACTGAGAAATAATAACAATGGTCACCATACCCCATCCAAAAGTCTGGGCAGCAAGGACAGCTGGCACAAGTGGTGTGCTTGGAACCTAGAAAGGAAGAGGACCTGGTTCACAATCTTTATGGACCACTCTGTCTTGGAAATGAAATGGGAGATAAAATGGAATATGATGGTCGCAAGTGTCTTCCCTGCCCCACCACCTTCCAGATTAAGGTTTAGAGAGATGCACAAGAACGTGTTAGGTAGGATAGATAGTAAACCAAGGCAGGGAGGAGGGGGGAGCCATGTCTCACCCACTAACTCAGCAGTCCTGAGCCTGGTCCAATAATATTGTCAGGTGTTCCAACATCACAAGAAACACTATGTTAGATGGGAGGAGGGAAGCCCTAGAAATTCTGTGTATCATTTTCACTATGTGGGAAAGAAAGCCTTGAAACTGTGTATTCATCCCAAGGCCTGCCCACAGAGCCCAAAGAAGAAGCCCGTAACACCACTTTGGTTAATTGCCTACCTCTGGTTACTATCTCCTTTACAAGGGAGTCACTAAAGCTTACAGAAAGAGCCCATAAATAACTTTGGGTAACTGCCCCCACTTTAATTAACTGCCTCCAGTTACATACCTGTTTTACAACAAGATGAACAAATAGAGTCTAGAGCAAGATAAGGATTCAGGCTAACAGACCCCTACACATAGCTAAGTTTGGGTAGTCAAGTCTCCCCTAGGAAAGCTGGCACCACTTTTACCCATCAGTCAATGTGTAACTTCTTCACCCCCATCCCACCAACCATGTACGTCCTCAGAACAAGGGCCCTGGGGCTCCTGCCACCCTTGCTCTGACCACCCTTGCCCTTGCCTAATGCCACCCTTCCCTCGCCATGCCCTGAACCTATGTCTTCCACCCTCACCTCGGCAAGGCCTGTTCCCTTCCAGGAGAACATATCACTGATAACCCTGCCTGCGCACTAAAAGACTTGCTAACCTGTAAGTCTTTACTGTGTCTGGAAGAACAAATGAGTTTCTCCTGTAACAAATGCACGGCCTCAAGTTAGATACCTCACTATATCCAGCTTCATCACTACTACTGTACATTCCTCTAACCAAGGATGGGATCTCGACTAAAGGGGCAGGGGAGGAAATGGGGGCAATCTAGCTGAGGACTGTGAAGAGAGTAGCTACTTGTGCTAGAGATGTTTACGCACACGTGATAAGCCCACCGGATAAGAGTACTGCATCTGCGTGTGTGTCAGTGTACTATCTGCGTAAGCTCAGTGTACATGCTATGTAACTGCATAACACACATTGCTTCAACTAGGCAGAATCTTTCAGAAGGCCCAGCCTGACACTCCATAATAGTGCAAGAGAAAAGGACAGAAACTGGGAAGAGCAAATGTAACTAAACTAAAATGTAGTTTGATTTTTGTATCAGGAATATGATTGTCTATCATCATTGGAAACTGAATAAAAGACATTTCAGCAAAAACACTTTACTTCAGGTATTGAAAAAAATTTCTGAAAGGGAAGAGTATCAGATACTGAAGAAAATACAGAGCGTTCTCATTCCTTTAAAATGGTTGGATTATAGGTCTGTAAAAATAAAAGGGAACTAAATAAACTTTCAAGGTAATTTTAACCAATATTCCACAATTTTATTAATTTTTTACTTCCATGAAACATATTTATATAAACTCACCATAAGCAGAGTGGGCAAAGATGAGCCATTATATCAAGTGAACACATGTGTAGGTACATAAGTGAAAACTGACTATGTGCCGTGGACAAAAAAGGAGTTCTACAAACAATAACTTCTCAGGGTGGTCTGATCATAAATTCCTACCTGGGTGGGTCATGGTAGGTACTCACATCCCAGGCCTGTATGTTCTTTGGTGAAAGGTTTTAAGGTAAACCCTGTCCATTTTTCCTGTGCATCTAGGTTAACACACCTTCCAAATGCTGAAAAAACAATACCCCTCAAAGGCATAACCACCCTCAGGGGAGCACAAAATCTTAACTAGCCTATAACCCAATCTCCACCTTGCTGTTGTCTCCCACTTTCATGTAATGTTCTTAATTTTAAATGCATTAAAGAAACTGCAAACCCTGGCTGGTGTGGCTCAGTGGATTAAGCACTGGTCTGCGAACCGAAAGGTTGCCAGTTCGATCTCTGGTCAGAGCACATGCCTGGGTTGCGGGCCAGGTCCCCAGTTGGGGGTGTAGGAGAGGCAACCTGTTGATGTTTCTCTCCCTCTCTTCCTCCTTTCCCCTCTCTCTAAAAATAAATAAATAAGATTTCCTAAAAAATGAAAAAAGAAACTGCAAAAATGTTATTCTCTGAAGCATTTGGATCTTGCTTCCTGGCAATTGTCAATTTTGGCTCAAATAAACTTTTATAAAAATTCTCTACAGATTTGGCTGTTTCTTACATGGACAGTATCTATTCCAAATCTGAGAATTAAAAAGTGGGAAAGTCGTCCTTTTTAATGTAAAGATTAAACAACTTTTCTATGGGTAGCCCTGGCATAGGACCAATACAGGGTTCTAGAGATTAAGCTTAAAGTTGGCACCTTATATATTTGTGCTTTTTTCCATGCAACTGTGACATTACCCGGCCTAAATGAGAACTTCCCAAATTCCCTAGGAATCTCCTTCTGTCAAAGATAGGACTTGGATCTGAGGTACTGACTGGTCCTGGGGCTGAACCTTCAGAATCCTAATGAATAGTCTGCAAAACAAGTCACTAACAATCATCCCTGGATAACATAAATCCAAATAGGACTCTAGATTGTGAAACAATAAATGAAGGGCCCTCTGGATTATCATACTTAAGGACCTAGAAGAACTAAATCTAGAAAAGTTCATTTTATAAAGTGCAAGTGCTCTCTAATTGGAAATATATATATGTTTAATTAAATTATGACATATTTATAATGTGAAAAGTTAAACAATATTGATCACCATGATAAACATGACAGTAGGTAGGAAAATGTTTATGACATTATAAACATTATGACATTATAACAAAATAGAATTATAAAGTGATATATAAAATTGTTAGCATACTTTGATTACAACTATAACCAGCCTTACTTAAAAAAAAAAAAAGAAGAAGGTGGGGAGATTTTAGAGAACTTGACTGAAATTCTATGAAGAGAATAAACGCTTACATGAAAACATGTAGTCAAACAGTAGGAGGCTACACCCAGAAAATGTTGTTTACAAGAGGTGATTTATTTTGTTGAAATTCTTTTTCATCATTCAAATTTTCTGCTATGTTGTATTGCTTTTATAACACAAAGTGGATACATGGATACAATGAAAGATTGACTGTGGTTTAAATTAACACTTACTCCGGCACAGAGTCCATATGCATAGCAGCACACTCACAAGAACAGCACTCAGAAGCCCTGCAGCAATTGTCATACGGCGAGGGAAAGCGCACCTGGAAGAAGAAGCTGCAAGAACAGAATCCCAAGCAAAATCCTGAGTTATAATAAAAAACGAAGGAAAAGAAAAGGTCAGGGAAGGATATCTGGGATCTAAAGCAATTTGGCCTAGTAGGAATTGAGACCCATGCCCTAAAGATCTTGGATCTGCAAGAACTTGTTCCAAAGTCTAGAGTAACCATCTTTATCAAGTTACATGCTATATTTATCAAGTTAAGAATCCTTTTTTTCTGTCCTGACCAGTGTGGCTCAGTTGGTTGGGTGTTGTCCCACAAAGCAAAAGGTTACCAGTTTGATTCCCTTGACTTCCTATCGGGGAGAGGCAACCGATGTTTCTTTCCTTCTTTCTCCCTCCCTTCCCCTCTCTCTAAAAATAAATTTTTTTAATCTAAAAAAAAAAGTTAAAATTTTTTTTCAAGACTACTTCTTTTAAAAAAGTGAGTACTTTTTCCTTTTAAATTTCAGCTTACACATTCTCATGTTTCAATGGTGAGCACATAAATTGGTGCACACTTTTTCAAAGACCATTTGGCAGTGTCCACCAAAATTGCAAAGGCATTTATCCTTTACTTAACAATTTCTTGTTGAGAAATTTTTCATACAGATACTCACTCATGTGCAAAATATTGTATTTGTAAGGCTATTCATGGCAATAATATTCATAGTAGAAAAAGATTGAATTCAGTTTCAATGTCTATCAATAAGACATCAAATACATTTTAATATATTCATAACATAAATATGCAGCTTCTAACAAAGGAATAAAGACATGTTTTTAATGGATTTGGAATGACTGTCAAGATATATAGTTGAGCCCTGGGCCATGTGGCTAAGTTGGTTGGAGCGTTGTCCTGTACACCAGTAGGTTGTGCGCTCAATTCCAAGTCAGGGCACATACCTATCTTTTGGGTTCAACCAATTGATGTTTCTCTCGCACATCAATATATAAATTTACATTCTCTTACTTAAGATGTAAATTAGTTTCTTTTCTGCCAAAGTCTTATCATTAACCAGTAGCAAAATTATTGCTATACTTCTCATCTCACAGAAAAACAGAACTACCTAGAATTTAAACAGCTAATTTACTCAAAATTTTGCTAAAGAGATAAGTACCCCACCACACACACACACACACACACACACACACACACACACAAAGTTCTTGCTTTAGTTCAAGAGCAATAAAGAATAACAGAACTGCCCTAGCTGGGTTTTCATAGATGAGATCATAGAAGTGAACAGTTAGAAGAGACTTTGCCTGAGATCTAAGATCTGTTCCTTGACCATATACAAAATTTTCGCATTCTAATTCTGGATTTCAAACTGAAACTAACATATGCCCTCAAATTAACCTCAATTTTTCTGCATCCTCTACTCAAAACTTATTCTACCTCCCATTCATCCCTTAGCCTACGGTAACTACGCACAATTTTCCAGACTAACTTGATTTACTTACCTGTTTGCTGTGGTCTGTAGTCATTCTGGGCTTGGGGTGCAGTAGACAATTCTAATGCAGAATAAAGAGCATTGTCAATCATCTCCATCTAGTATCTTTCACTTCAGCTGAGAAAGGCAAATTAGAGAAGTATGAGGAGGTGTGCGCCAGTGAGGAGACAGCCCAATCTGTAAACTGCTAGCAGGAAACTTGTAGGTTTTTTTTACAAGGTATAGGTGACAAAAAAAAGTAATTTTTCAGGAAATGACCAAATTCTGGGGCTGCCTATAGAAATGAATATTCTAAACTGTGATGATTTTTTGACCTTACCATACTCTCTAGATTCGTATTAAATATAAAGCGTTGAGCAAAAGAAGGCTTACAATTGTCAGTATGCAAAACAGTTCATTCTTTTATTATTATTTATTAATTATTGCATTGCTTTCCATACAAACAACTGTAAACCTACTTTTTCTCCACTCTGTATATTAAATTGACTGCCCATCTCATCTAATTCTATGGAGCAAGAACAAGTTGCTCTTCAGCCAACAATATCAACTATGGAAACTGAAATAAAAATGAGAGTGGTTCCTAGCTATGAGTTTATCTCAGATTTTGTATTTACTTTTTTCCCTTTTGAGAAAATACATGCATGCTAAATCGGACTGATTCATGGTTTCTTGGACCTTTTGGGTAGTTACATGTGATAGAGAAATGGACTATTGGCTAAGTGTGCCTGGAATTATGGAAAAAATGGACGATTGCCCAATTGTATTTTGTGAATATTCTGCTCCCCTATATTCCCCAAGTCATTCTCCCAAGCATGCTCTAATCTTTACCCTTCACAGTCTCAGAAATTCCATTAAATTTGTCTCCTGTTCTCTTGTTTTTGTATGCAAAGACAACCATAAAAGGAAACACATTAAATAATATACACCAAAGTGGTTTATTTTTAATACATGAATGGTTAATAAAAAATTAACATAAGAAAAACAGAAAGGAAATTGAAACTTTAAGAACAGATAAGGTCAACAAGACAGAATGTATTGGTATAAAGGTAGAAAAGAGGAGAAACAGGAAGAGTATATTTATATTAATAAAAACTACTATAGTCTGTTTCCTGCCACAACAGAGTGCTACTAGACTTGACTTCCAACCAAAAAACTATACATGACAAAATACATGAAGCAACTGTTTCCAGGCAAAGAACACAGGCAGGACTGTGGATCATTGATAGAAGAGAATCCTATGATCACCCTAGGATTCCACCAAGGCCACTTCCTGGCATAAGGCAGAAGGTGCATTCTAAACAGAGCAGCAGTCTCACCGAGCTGAGGAGACAGACATTAAGTTTTGAGCTGCTTCTATGGCTGGAATTTGAAGGGCAGAGTAACTAATAAGAGAGAGCTGCATAAAGAGAGGTATACAGAAGACTGCATAGGTGCTCAGCATAGGTCCTTGGCTAGGAGCTAGGCCGCACAGATTCTGCAAGTCCTAGCTGAGAGGACCTTCTGAAGGGCTGACACCTAAATAAGTGAGACCAGAGGTGGTGCAGTGCTAACCAGAATGAACAAATAAACAAAACAAACCTTGACAATGCAAAAGATCCACCAGTAATTTAGCTGTCTGTAAGAACAAGTTTCAAGAGCATTTGTGATCTTACTTCCTGGTGTATGTCATCAGTTTGGCTCAAATAAACTCATACAAAAATTCTCAAAAAAAAAAAAAAGAACAAGTTTGGATGCTCTTAAAAGAAAGACAACAAAAACAAAATGTGCACTACACATACAATGGGATATTTATTATTTGGCCTTAAAGAGGAAAAAGATCCTGTCATATTCTACAACATAGATTAACCTTGAAGACATTATGATAAATGAAATAGGCCAATCACAAAAAGATAAATTGTCTCTGTTTCCACCTATATGTGGTATTTAAAGTAGTTAAATTCATAAAAACAAGATAGGATGGTGGTTGCCAGGGGCTGGAGAAAAGGAGAAATGGAGAGTCATTTAATTGTTATTGAGTTTCAGTTTTGCAAGATGTGAAAACTTCTGGAGGTCTGTTGCACAGCAGTGTGAATACACTTGTCTTAGTCTGCTTAGACTGCCATAACAAAGCGCATTAGACTGGGTGGCTTAAACAACATTAATTTAGTCTCACAGTCTGGAGCTGGAAGTCTAAGATTAAAGGGACTGGTGAGAACTCCCTCCTGCAGCAGCCACCTCCTCACTATAGTCTCACACAGTCTTTCTGCAGCACATGTGTGCACAAAGAGAGAGTGAGCTCTCTGGTATCTCTTATAAGGACACCAATCCTATCAGATCAGGAGCCACCATAATGAGCTCATTTAAATTTAATTATTTCCTTAGAGGCCCCTCTCTAAATACAGCCACACTGTAGGTTAAATGTCCATGTAGGTCTTCAACATATGAATTTGGGGATGGAAAAGGACAGAAATATTCAGTCCACAACACTTCAAATGGTTAATATGGTTTTTAAAAAAAGGAAGACAACACAGGAACCAGGGCTCCTTGAGGAAATGACTAATTCTAGGATCAGGGCAGGAAAAATACAAGATGAGCCTGGAGCATCTATTAGTCTTTTTAGTACTAGAAAATAAGGAAGTATTCAAAACCATAAATAAAGAAGAGAAGGGCACCCCAGCTATTGTGGCTCAGTGGATTGAGCACCAGCCTGCAAACCACAGGGTCACCAGTTTGATTCCCAGTCAGGGCATATACCTGGATTGTGGGCCAGGTCCCCAGTAGGGGGCACGAAAGAGGCAACCACACCTTGACGTTTCTCTCTCTCTCTTTCTCCCTCCCTTCCCCTCTCTAAAAATAAATAAGAAAAAAGTCTTGCCCTGGCTGGTGTAGCTCAGTGGATTGAGCACGGGCCTGTGAACCAAACGATCACAGTTCGATTCCCAGTCAGGGTACATGCCTGGGTTGCAGGCCAGTTCCCAGCAAGGGACACATGAGAGGCAACCATACATTGATATTTCTCTCCCTCTCCCTCTCTCCTACCCTTCCCCTCTAAAGATAAATAAATAAAATTTTAAAAAGAAAAAAAGAAAAAGATAAGGGCATATCAGAAGGGCCTAGAAAGCAAACCAAAAAGGTCCTAGTGGCCAAATATGAAATAATTAGAGAAAAAACACAGTGTTGGATTATAAACCAGGAATTAAAAAATCTGATTCTATACTTATACTTATTTTTGATACATAAAAATTGTACAGATCATCCCTAACTTACAATGGTTCGACTTTTTTTTTCTACATTGCAAAAGTAATATACATTCAGTAGAAACTTACCTCAAATTTTGATCTTTCCCTTGGCTGGCGATGTGCATTATGATACTCTCCTGTCATGCTAGATAGTAGCAGCACTGAGCCTCAGACCCCAGCCAGGCATGCAATCAGGAGGGTAAGCAACCAATACTCTACAGTGTATTCATTGTGTGAAATGATTTTATCCAATAGCAGGCTAATGTTAGTGTTCTCAGCACCTTTTAAATTTGTATTGGGTTTATTTCACTTAGATCAGAGGTCCCACTCCCCCAAGCCACCAACTGCTACTGTCCCCGACCCGGCCCAGGATCTAAGCTCCCCTGAACTCTGTCTCCTGCCCCCCTCCCCCACACCATCTTAGAGGAAACCAGTCTCTGGTACCAAAAAGAATGGGGACCGCTGACATAGATAATGCCCCCAGGTTCATATATATATTGCTGTAAATGGCAGGATTTCCTTTTTTTTTTTTTTTTTTTTGAAACTGAATAATTTCCTATTTTATATGTGTACATTTTTTCCATATTTTAACTTTTTTTATTGTTGCTCAAGTGCAGTTGTCTCCATTTTCCCACCACACTCCCCCTGCCCCACCCATCCCCACCTCGCACTCTCAATTCTAGCCCCCTTTGGCTTTGTCCATGGTTAAAATTGTCCTTTAAACATGTTCCTTGATGACCCTTTCCCTTTCCCTCCCGATTATCCCCATTCCCACTCCCTTCTGGTTACTGTCAGATTGTTCTTTATTTCAGTTTCTCTGGTTATATTTTGCTTGCTTGTTTTGTTGATTAAGTTCCACTTATAGGTGAGAGCATATGGTATTTGTCTTTCACCGCCTGGCTTTTTTCACTTAGGGTAGGAGTTCCTTTTTTCTTTCTGCTGTGTAGTATTCCATTGAGTAAATGTACCACAGTTTATTGATCTACTCACTTACTAATGGGCGCTTTGGTTGCTTCTAGCACTTGGTTTTTGTAAATTGTGCTGCTATGAACATTGGGGTGCATAGGTTCTCTTGAATTGGTGTTTCAGGTTTCTTAAGGTATAATTCCAGCAGTGGAAATGTCAGGTCGAGAGGCCGTTCCATTTTTAGTTTTCTGAGGAAATTCCATACTGTTTTCTGCAGTGGCTGCACCAGTCTGCATTCCCACCAACAGTGGACTAGGGTTCCCTTTTCTCCACAAACTTGCCAACACTTGTTGTTTATTGATTTGTTCATGATGACCATTCTGACTGATGGTGAAGTGGTATCTCATTGCTGTTTTAATTTGCATCTCTCTGATGGCTAGTCATGCTGAGGATCCTTTCATACGTCCCTGAGCCCTCTGTAGGTCCTCCTTCGAGAAGTACCTGTTCAGGTCTTTTGCCCATTTTTTAATTGGACTGTTTGTCTTCCTGGAGTGGAGTCATGTGAGTTCTTGATAAATTTTGGAGATCTAACCCTTGTCCATGATATCATTGGCAAATATGTTTTCCCATATGATTGGTTCCCTTTTCATTTTGCTAATGTTTTCTTCAGCTGTGCAGAAGCTTTTTACTTTGATGAGCTCCCATGTGTTTCTTCTTTGTTTATACCCCTTGCTCTAAGGAACATATCGGTGCAAATAATGCTGTTTGGAATATCTGCAATTTTCCTGCCTATGTTCTCCTCTAGGACTTTTATGGTGTTGCTACTTATATTTAAGTCTTTTACATTGATAAAATGTCGTACATATGTGACATTTTCTTTAATCATTTATCTTCTGATGGACACTGAGGTTGTTTCCATATTATGGTTACTACCAATAATACTGCAACGAACATGGCAGTGCAGATATCTCTTTGAAATAGTAGTAATTTTATTTCCTTTGGATATGTACCCAAAAGTGGAATTGCTATATTGTTATTCTATTTTCAATATTTTGAGGGCATCCATACTGTCTTCCATAGAGGCTGTACCAATTTACAGTGGCATTCATTTTATTGTTTTCTTTCACTGTGCAGAAATAATTAATTTACTATAGTACCACTTCTTTATTTTTGCTTTCGTTGTCTGTGCTTTGGGTGGACATTCCAAAAAATCATCAACATCAAGGAGCTTTCCCCCTATATTTTCTAATAGGACTTTTATGTTTACAGGTCTTACTTTTAAGTTTTTAATCCATTTTGAGTTGTTTTTGTACATGGTATATTAAAGGGCCCCATTTTGTTCTTTTTCATATGGATATCTAGTTTTCCCAAAATCATTTCTTTGAGACCATCCTTTCCCCATTGTATATATGTGTGATGCTTTCGTCAGAAATTAGTTTACGGTATGCAGGTGGGGAATGGGATGACGCAGGCAAGATGAAACTGTTCTTCCTATCTTTTTATGGGGTTATTCTCAGATTTTTTGCTCCACTGCATCGCTAGTGCTTCCTAACTGGACTCCTGAGATCTCCTAGAACTGTTTTCATTAGTGGAAAGTTGTCTAATCATTGTTCTTTGTGGAAGGAAAGACCTGGGGTCTCCTACTCTGCCATCATGAGAATGTTACTCCCCTGAATCCATGCTGACTGAAATAAATGATTGAGCCCTGGCTGGTATGGCTCAGTGGATTGAGTGCAGGCTGTGATCCAGAGGGTCGCTGGTTCGATTCCCAGTCAGGGCACATGCCTGGGTTGTAAGCCAGGTCTCCAGTGGGGGCCACATGAGAGGCAACCACACACTAATGTTTCTCTCCCTCTCTTCCTCCCTCCCTTCCCCTCTCTCTAGAAATAAATAAATAAAATATTTTTAAAAAGAAAGAAATTATTGAATAACTAAGTAGGGGAGAAGTGATAAATCTTCCTTACGGAGATTCCAAATAATATATGCAGGTACTCACCCCATGCAATGAGCAATTTAATTCTCCTCCCCTTGAGTGTTGGCAAGACTTAGCAACTTACTATCAAAGAATAATGTATAGACAGGGAAAAAGAGTAACTTTGCAGCAGAGATACCTAGCCAGTACAACCACAACCACCTAAACAGGGTTAACCATGCAAACCACCAGCGATGACTTGTTAATATCATCCACCTTCAATATCGTGCCATGAGAAAGACAGCTAACCACTATGGCATGTTCTGCAAAACCCGATAACCTCAATCTAAATGTGAATAAAAATTAGATAACTTCAAATTGAGAGATATTCTAATATCTAGCTCTTCCAATATATCAAGGTCATGAAAAATAAGGATATATTGAGAAACTATAACAGACCAGAGAACACTAATATGAAGATTAAATGCAACACCGTATCCTGGATTAGATTCAGGATGAGAAAGAGGACATTAGTGAAAATCTGGTGAAATAAAAAAAGCCCTGGAGTTAGTTGATAATAATGTAGCAGTGTTTATTTCTTAGCTTTGACAAATGTATCATGATTATTTAAGACTTTAACAGTAGGGGAAATGGGGTGAATGATATAAAGGAATGTTCTGTGATCTTTAAAACTTTTTAAATTATTCCCAAATAAAATTGTATTTAAAAGAAACAACATAATGCAGACTCCCTATAATGTAACATATTAATGTCCACTATGAAATAAAGTTATTATAATGTAAAGAAATAAGAAAATGTGGGTCACAATCCAGAGAAGAATCAGCAAGTAGAAAAGAAATTTAAGATGACAGACACTGGAATGAGCGAAGGACTTTATATATAATTATATGTAATAGTTATATAGATATGTTCGAAGATATAGAGGAAAATGTGGACGTAATGAATAAAAAAGATGAAGAATCTATGCAGGGAAATAGAAACTATTTTAAAAACACAACTGAATATTCTAAAGCAAAAAAGAACAACATTGATAATTTTTTAAAATAACTGAATGGGAGCCCTGGCTGGGTAGTTCAGTTGGTTAGAGCATTGTCCTGATACACCAAGGTTGCAGGTTCAATTCCCAGTAAGGGCACATACAAGGATCAACCAATGAATGCATAAATAAGTAAAACAATAAAGTGATGTCTTTCTCTTCTCTTCTCTTCTCTTCTCTTCTCTTCTCTCTCTCTCTCCCCCCTTCCTCTCTATCTCTAAAATCAATAAATAAATAACTGAATATAATTAACAGCAAATTGGAGCAGAAAAAATAAAAGGTCAGTAAATGTGAAGAAAGATTGCTAGAAATTATCCAATATGAAGAACATGAAAAAAAGAACAGAGCCTCAGTGATCTGTAAGACAACAACAAGCAGTATAACATAAGTGCTATTGAAATACCAGAAATATAATGGAGCAGAAAAAGATTTGAAGAAGTAATGGTTGACTATTTCCCAAATTTAGTATAAAGCTTATACATATGCAATTAAACAAATGAAACTACATCAAACTAAAAATCTTTTGCACAGCATAGGAAACCACCAACAAAATAAAAAGACAACCTACCTAATGGGAGAAGGTATTTATAAATGATTTATATGAAAAGGGGTCAATATCCAAAATATATAAGGAATTCATAAAACTCAACATAAAAAAAAACACAAATAATTCCATTTTTAAAAAGGAGAGAGGACCCGAACAGACATTTCTTCTAAAAAAAAAAAAAAAAGGCAAAAAAAAACACAGATGGCCAATAGACACATCACTAATAATTAGGAAAATGTAAATCAAAATCACAATGAAATATACCTCACACACATAATGATTATTATCAAAAAGACAAGAAATAAGTGTTGGCAAGAATGTGGAGAAAAGAGAATCCTTAAGCACTGTGGATGGGATTGTAAATTGGTGCAACCACTGTGGAAAACAGTATGGAGATTCCTCAAAAAATTAAAAAGTGAACTACCACATGACCCAGGATTCCCACCTCTGGGTATCAGTCAGAGAAAAACTTCAACACTAATTTAAAAGATCTATGCACCCCTATGTTCACTGAAGGATTATTAACAAAAACCAACATCTGGAAATAGCCCAAGTGTCATTTGTAGCATCATGGATGAACCTAGAGAGGATTGTGCTAAGTGAAAGTCAAAGACAAATACCATATTATTTCTCTTATATGAATCTTTTTAAAAAAGTAAACATACTTCTTCTGCCACTATATATTTTCTTCCTCTGGCTGCCTTTAAGATGTTTTTTTCTTTTAATCATCACGTGAGGAAATGCTTATTGATTTTAGAGAGGGGAAGGGAGGGAAGGAATGAGAGAGAAAGAGAAAGAGAGAGAGAGAGAGAGAATCATTGACATGAGAGAGAAAAATATCAGTTGCCTCTCATCTGTGTCCTAACTGGGGATCATACCTGCAACTTAGGGATGGGCCCTGTCTAGGAATCAAACCTGCAACCTGTTGGTTTACATGACGATGCTACAACCAAGTGAGCCACACTGGCCAGGGCAAGATGTTCTCTTTATCACTTCTTTTCAGTAGCTTAATGATAACGTATCTTGGTGTACTTTTCTTCATGTTTCTCCTGATTCACGTTCATTGAGCATCTCTAATCTGTGAATTTATGTTTTCATCAAATCTAGAAAAATTTTGAACATATTTGTCCTCTTTCTGAAACCTTAATCATAAATATGTTCTATTGTTTGATATTGTACCCTACATAACAAGTTCTGGGGTTTCTTGGGGGCAAGAAGGGCATCTTTTTGTTTGTTTTGGATATTTTCTAATGATGTGTCATCAAGTAAATTGATCTTTCTTTCTGCAGTTTCTCATCTACTGTTGATTCCATCCAATGTATTTTCACTGTATCATTTCAATTATTGTTATTTCTCATTCCAAGAGCATGATTTTGGTTATATTTAAAATAGCCTGCATTATTCTCTTCATCATGTTCAATTTTCTTCTATCTTTGGAACATATGATATATATTGATAATAGCTGTTTTAACATCCTTTCTGTGAATTTTCTCATTTTTGTCATTTCTGAGTCATTTGCAAAATAAATTTTTCACAATAATTTCATTTATAAAAGCATTGAAACATATAAGTACTTGGGAGTAAATGTAAAAATGGCATGTAAGACCTCTTATTGAAAACTATAAAACATGGATGAAAGAAATTAGATAAGATCTAAATAGAGAGTTATATCTTGTCCACAGATTATAAACCTCAACATTGTTAAAATGTCAGCTTTCCTCAAATTTATGTTTACACTCACATTAATCTCAATTATAATTGCAGCAAGATTTTTAAATAGAAATTGACAGGCTTATTCTAAAATGTATGTGAAATGCAAAAGACCTAGAATAGCCAAAACGATCCTGAAAAAAACAAGAAAGACTTATACTGCCTTAATTCAAGACTTACTATAAAATACAGGAATCAAAACAGTGTGTTATTGGCATAATAATTAACAAAGAGATCAAGGGAACAGAATTAAATCCAGAAATAGAGCCATATTTATACAGTCAACTGATTTTCAACAAACCTGCAAACAATTGAAAAGTGAAGTCAACAACTGTTACTGAAAGAACGTATCCATGTAGAAAAAAAACACTGACATCAACCCTACCTTACTTAATCATATACAAAAATTAATTCAATATTGATTATAGACATAAGCATAAAAGCTAAAACTGTAAAGCTTCTTAGAAAATGGAGACACAACCCAAATGCCCATCGAAAGAACATATAAACAAGTTGTGAAATAGTCATACAATGTAATATTATTCAGCCGAAAAGAAACCTGCTACTTATATGCCACAGATAATCTCACATATATTATATTGAGTGAAAGAGACCAAACATAGTATATGCTTAAATTTTATATAAAATTCCCGAATAGGCAAAACTAATCTATGGTGAAACTTTCAGAGCCACAGTTGCCTCTAGGACTAGGAGATGTGACTCGAAATAGGCATGAGGAAGTTTTCTTGGGTGATAAAAATCTACTAAATCTTGATTGCAGGGTGGTCACAGTTACAACACATTTATCAAGATTCATTGAACTGTGTACTTAAGAGTTGTACATTTTACGGCTTATAAATTTTACTTCAACAACAAAAAGATGGAAATTTAAATAGATACTGAACTCTAATTAAGTAGGCTTGCTTTACACAATGGCATGACTTAGTTATAAAACTACTTCCTGTGTTTTCTTATGTGTGAACAAATGTGTAAGTAGATTGAGCATAATGGCAGCCTGGTTTCTCACTCTAAGAAAGATTTATAGATTTTCTAACTCTACTGATAAGGACTTAAGTGATGACACACAAGCAGCAATAAATACACCTTGTAATCAGATCTTGGTTTCCCTACACCATTCTCTACTTCTTCTACTAAAAGAACCCCAGCCCCTGCAAGAAATACTGATTCCAGGGTAAGAAAAGTATAAGATAAACAAGGAACACTTATGTGTCCAAAAATAAAGAATTACTCAAAAAATCATAGGGAAATATCCAAAGGAGCCACCATAACAGGCTTCACACTGGTAGTTCAGCCCACACCCTCCAGCAATTTTTCTGTTAACTCATTAGTAGATTGCATGTTCCTGTGGCAGGAACCACACCCTCTTCAAAGGTCTGAATTGCTACCCTGTGGTTTGGAGAGTAGGCTTTCAAGTTACTTTCTTGTTATCACTTCTTCAGTCCTGGAGATTATAGCTGCATTCTGTAGTTGCTACTGCTGTATAACTTCCATATACCTTAGAGTTCTCTTACCCCTTTTAGTAGGAATCAGATGCTGAGAATGTCTCCTGTGGCATCCTCATCTGACTCCTTTTTACTAGAACATAATTCTTTATATTATATAAAGTTTTTTCTTAAAATCACTGGTGTGGTATCTGTTTTCTGATTGAATCCTGACACAAAATACATCACTTATTTCTTAGGCCCATCAAGAAATGCATACCTGCCCTGGCCAGGTAGCTCGGTTGGAGCATTGTCCTGTGCACAAAAGTTGCAGGTGTGACACCCTGTCAGGGCACGCACCTAGGGTTGCAGGTTCAGTCTCCAGTCGGGAGGCATAAGCGGGGAGACCAATCAATGTTTTTCTCTCCCATCAATGTTTCTCTTTCCCTTTCTCTCTTTCTTTTTCTCCCTCTCCCCACTTTCCTCTCTCTTAAATCAATAAAACATATCCTTGGATGAGAATTAAAATAAAAATAAAATAATGCATACCTAAATATGATCATGAAGAAACATCAGATAAACCCCAAATAAGAGACATTCCACAAAATAAGCGAACTGTTTTCACAATGTCAAGGTCAAACAAGACTTTTGTAAATGACAACTAATTGCAATGTGTGACTCTGACTTGGCCTCTGTGGCTGGGAGTGAGAAGTCATTGTAAAGAGCATTTGCCCTGACCAGAGTGGCTCAGTTGGTGGATGTCCCACACAGCAAAAGGTCCTCCAGTCGATTCTGGTCAGGGCACATGCTTCAGTTGCAGGTTCGATCCTGGTTGGAGCATCCAAGAAGCAACAGATCGATGTTTCTCTTCCTCTTTCTCCCCGCCCCCCCATCCCTTCTCTCTAACCATAAATAAATAAAATCATTTTTTAAAAAATTGTAAATAATATGTATTGGGATAATTGAAGAAATTTTTTATGTGGACTATGGATTAGATAATGATATTGTATCAATGTTACAGTTCTTAATTTTCATAATTATACTGTGGTAATGTAAGAATGTCCTTATTTTTAGGAAATACACACTGATGTATCTAGTGGAAATACAGAACTTACTCTCAAATTGTTCAAAATAATTGTGTGTATGGGTGTGTGCAGGGAGGAGAGAAAGAGAGAGACTAACAAAGCAAATGGGCAACATGTGAACAACGGATGGATCCAGGTAAAGTACATATGAAAATTCTTTGTACTATTCTGGCACCTTTTCTAAAAATGTTAAATTATATTAAAAGTGAAAATTACCAAAAACAAAAATATATCCATTCCTTGAAATATGTTAAAAGTGATTTCATTTTATTTTAATGTGATTGCTTTAAAAAGAAGACACTAACATAAGTTCAAAATTGAAATCTGATTCAAGAGCTCAAATTAAATATGTGAATAACAGGACTGAGAAACTAATGTAAGAGAGGATCAAATTTTCCTTCTACCCTTCTAGATTTTTTGACTAGTCTAATAATTAAGTTGGCCTAAGACAGATTAAAAGGAGCAAATCTTATAACATAAAACTCATACAAAATAAAGCTCCTAACAAAGCTGCCAGCTCAGAGTCAACAAAACAACAAAAACAACAACAAAAACAGATCTGGGACAATTATCAAAGCAATTCATTGAAGAAAGAATTCGAAATACCTAGATCCTTCAAGCACATTCCCCTCTACCTTCCCCTCTTCTGCTTCTACTAAACAGAGGTCATCCTCAGCATTTAATTTTAGGACAAAACTCCTAGCACTGCTTTGTAAATGAAGTGAACAATTTATCTTGTGTGTAGGAGAAGGGTGTGGTGTGTGTGGTATGTGTGGTGTGGGGTACGGGGGTGTCCTTGTTAATGAGACTATAGAGAAGCAAAGCAGAAAGGCAAAAAAGAACTCTAAGTTCAACTTTTGCTCTGGCAAGAACCTTGAGGTTGGTTCCAACACAGATAGCTCCCAAGAATGGGCACTGAAGCCTGAACAGCAGGGAGTGAACTCAAGTGATTTGCAACTGGATGGAAAGGGAAGCTCTCCCTTGCTCCTACTCCCACACAAGGCAGGTTATTCTACTCAATTGCATTTTTGGAAATGTCCCCACTTCCATTATGCACACTTGCCTCCTTCCAGCCCTACAGTGTTCCAACCGGTGAACAAAAGGCAAGATCTCCAAAATCAAAACTAAATTCAAGTTGGTAAGTTAATATCAATTCTAGAATGAAAACTCATTGCAAATAAGTTGTCTTTTTTTCTCTGCTGTATCACCAAAACCTGTCACAGTGTAATAGCACAGTAAATATCTGTTAAATGAATTGATAAAGACAAGTCAATAGAAATAATTTAAATGCCCAACACTAATGGGATTGCTTAAGTGCAAATCCATACAGCTAAATATTACTCATCCATTAAAAAGTGTACTTGTAGGCCATTTCTTGGACTCTGGGCATGGCAGGGGACAGTATCTGCGGGAGCCAGGCGAAGGGGCAGGGAAGAACTGTCCGAAGAAATGCATTGGGATTCCTGTCCATTGGATTGTAGGGTTTATGTAGGTAATCTTGGAAACAACGGTAACAAGACTGAATTGGAATGAGCTTTTGGCCAAAGTGTGTGGGTTGCTAGAAACCCGGCTTTGCTTTTGTTGAATTCGAAGATCCCCGAGATGCAACTGATGCTGTCCAAGGGCTAGATGATTGAACAGTGTGTGGCTGCCAAGTAAGAACGAATCTGTCAAATGGTGAAAAGAGAAGTCGAAATCATGGCCCACCTCCCTCTTGAAATCATTGCCCTCGAGGTGATTGTCGGGAAGGAATTCTCCACCTTGCCACAGATCTCCAAAATGGAGAAGTTTTGCCCGCAGTCGCAACAGGTCCCTTCCTAGAGATAGAAGAGAGAGGGCACAGTCTCGGAGAGAAATACCAAGTGGTCCAATCTTTCTCTAGGTCTTGGAGCCAATCTAGGTCAACTGAAAAAAAATAGACCAGTTTGCAAGAGGAGTGAGGTACAGGAAATAACTTCATTTGACAGGACTATGTACAGAAAATTCAAGTTTTGTTTGAGAATTCATAAGTTTGGTGCACACTTAAGATGTTTTAGCTGTTCACCTTTGTTTGTCTTGGAACAGTGACATAAAGATGTAATTCTCTATCGTTTGAGATGGATCACATGAAGCATATAATCTCAAGAATCATTACTTTACAATGTTCCCTTAAGCAAAATTGATTTTGCTTTGAACTTTAGTCTTGCATAGACTGAGCATAAACCTCTTAATGCCTCCCAGCTAAAGTGTGATATTTAGTATTATGGAAACTAAACTGGCAAAAATTGAACTTAAGACTTTCCACAGCTAGGCTATAATATGCAGCTGTAAGTTGAACAAGCAGCCTTCAAAAGCTGCCGTGAATGAAAGCCAGCAGGTAAAAATTAGAGCTGCACCCTTAAACTGGACTAGAGGTTTAAAAAAAATCCAACTAGTCTTAACACTGGATGGAAGTTGTCCAGTTAGTGTAGAATCTAAGAAGTTTCGAGAAAGTTATTTTACTTTTGATTTAGGTCATAAATTTCTTATGTGATTGCTATATATGAATACATAGCTCTTTGTAACATTATTCATTTGGAAATTTGAGACTTCAAGATATGGGTGTCCTGCCAGTTTAGGGTACATTGTAGAGCTGAACTTTGAGTTACTGGGCAAAAGTTTTTCTTTTTCCTGCTGTCATTTGCAGTATGTTTTATGAGAAGCCTTGGGATTACAGTTTGGGCTACAAATTGTTTTTAAAAAGTTTAGTGATATGGAGAAATATTTGATATTAATTTTTTTAGAAAGGAATTAACATTCATGAAGGAAATACACAACCTCTTGGTCAGTTTAGGGACTTTTATTTTGTTCTCTGTGTTTCTGGTTACAAATTACTATGAGAAACTCATCTTTTAATTTTTTTTTTTTTGAGGACACATCCAAACCAAACCCAGATATGATTACCACCTAGCCTGATTTGAATGTACAAATTAATAAATGCAGGATCATACACAGTCAGTATAATGTAATGTATATGCTTAAATTCTGGAGCCTAAATACTGACTCCACAACTTAATAGTTGTGGGACCCAGGGTAAGTTACTGAGCCCCTATCAGCTTTAATTTACTCATTTCTAAAACTGGGCTAAGATACTTCATTAAGGTTATTGTAAAGATTAAGTGAATTAATAACTTTTAAAGCTCTTACAACACTTGCACAGAGCTATGCAAGTGTTGGCTTTATTATTGGATTCAAAACACTGTACTAGCTCTGGTGAGAATGAAGAATCAAAATCCATGGCAAGGTTGTAGATCAAATAGAACCCTAGTGCATTGTTGATGAGAATGCAGACTGGTGTGGCCACTGTGGAAAACAGTATGGAATTTCCTCAGAAAACTAAAAATGCAACTGCATTTTGAACCAGCAATTCCACTGCTGGGGTTATACCCTAAGATTCCTGAAACACCAATTCAAAAGAACCTACACACCCCTATGTTCATAGCAGCACAATTTACAATAGCCAAGAGCCAGAAGCAACCTAAGTGCCCAACAATAAATGAGTGGATCAAAAAACTGTGGTACATTTACACAATGGAATACTATGCAGGAGAAAGAAAGAAAGAGCTCCTATCCTTCACGACAGCACGGATGGAACTGGAGAGCATTATGCTAAGTGAAGTAAGTCAGGCAGTGAAAGACAAATACCATATGATCTCACCTACAAGTGGAACCTAACCAACAAAACAAACAAGCAAGCAAAATACAACCAGAGACATTGAAATAAAGAACAAACTGACAGTAACCAGTGGGGCGGAAGAGAGAAAGGGAAAGGGTCATCAAGAAACCTGTATAAAGGATCCATGGACAAAGCCAAAGGCCGGTAGGATTGAGGGTAGGAGGTGGGTTGGGGGGGGCAGGGGAGAGTGGAGGAGGTGGAGGAAACAACTGTACTTGAACAACAATTTAAAAAAATCAAAATCCACTCCCTATCCTCGAAGAGAGAGGGAAACACACTCAAAAGCAACGTCTTAGTCAACGCAGAGTGAAATCGGGTTAGAGCCAAGTACAAGCCACCAGCGGGCTAGATTCAGGAGTGATGGATTCTGAACAAAGTGAATTCAGGAAGTCACAGGAGCCATAGCACTTCAACTGAGCTCTAAGAATCAGTGGGACTTCAACAGGCAACTAATAAGGCATATCGCAAAGGATCTTATCAAAGGCACAAAGACTGAAATTGAGTTGCTTGTTCTCCAGGACAATGGAAACGCGCAAAGGATGGACAAATAACAGCACACCCCAAGGTACTCAACTATAGCAGGAAAAGAACAAAGGTGTCGTTAAGAAACCCAAAGACCAAGACCCAATCACTGGCCACTATCCTCTAGGAGCCAACGTTGATCACAGCGAGACTCCAGGCTGGCACACGGCGAAACAGCGCCTCTCTCAGGCAGCGAACTATCCCAGGCAGGGGAACCACCGCCAGCAGGAGACCCGGCATGAGAACTACAACTCCCGCTGAAGCTTGGAGTGCAAGCCACCCCCCCCCCCGGCTGTATTTCCGCTTCCGCCACCTGCCCTCGCGTGCCCTCTTCAATATCACCCACCAAAGAGCCGAACCGGCGTGTGACCGCGCGTGACCTCGCGTGAAGGGCGCCCCTAGCCAATAAGCCTGGAAGCGGGACTCTAGGACCCATTGGTAGAAAGGCAAGTCAAAAAGGTGGAACTAAACTTGAAAATCTCGATAGTGATTGGAGTTGATAAGACAAGGACGCCCACAATACTGCCCAATCAGCGTCCAGGATGACCCGGAAACCAGGAATGGAAAGGGGGTGAAATGATTAGTGGTCACATGCTGCGGGGTCTAGTGGGAGGAGCAGTTGCCCAGCGGCCGCCTGGCGCTTCCTGTTTCCGGTTCCCGGAGTGGAGCACTGCGAGGCGCGGAGGGGAACGCTGGCTTTGATACGAGCTCTGGGACCGGGGTCTGCGGCTGGCCCCTCGCTGGCCCTGTCTCCCAGCCCCAGACAGGTACTCACCCGGGGAGTCTGAACTTTGGCTACTCCGTTTGCCCACGACACGTGAGTATGAGGGGCTGGAGAGCACTCACACCTCGGTGACTGTGACAGGGGCCGGATCGTTAAGTCTCCCTTGTCCAGGGTTCTAGCCAAAAATGAAGCTAAGGAGCCCTAAAGCAGAATGGAGGCATAGGCTTGAGGGTAAGAGCTACAGAATCCGAAGGGAGTTGAGGAGAAAGGACCCCCGAGACCAGGGGGAACTTAATGTGTATTTGGAAGGTAGGGGAAGGAAGGTCCCTTGGTATAGAGTGCGTTTGATGTGTTACTGGATGCCTTAGAGGGAATTTTGGCCTGTGTCGTGGAGGGAGGTAAAGTAGCATCATTTGGAGAAGGTCTAAACAGTTGGAAAGTTAGGAGATTATAATTTCTAGAACCCTGGGAGAAGTTTGAGGAGGATGAGTGTGTGGCGTGGAGAAGCGCAGCCAGTAGAGGGATTCTTCTCTTCCTCTTTGTAGGGAGCTGCTGCCCTTGGGACAGGGACCTACTCCTCTGAGGCTTTTCGTCACTGGGCCTTTTAGCTAATTAGGTATGCTCTTCTAAAAGTATAGGTTACTGGAGAGAGGAAAGAAGGGCTGCTATATCAGAAACGGTCAGAGAGGAGACAGTGGAAATTCCATTGAAAAATGGAAAGTACTCATGGCTGCTCTTGAGGGGTGGGGAAGAGAGTGATAAAGAGACCTTGTGATGCAAACTGCTTCCCACTTCCTGCTGTAATTATTGGGCATCCCTCTGCAGGAGGATTTTTTAGCATTATCAAATAGATCTGTCATGCAATAAGAAAATTGAAGGGTATTTCTCAAAATCTATAGCCCTCCCCTGTATTTCCAAAGTATCTAGACAAACTCTTGCACCTTGAGTGCTAACTGTAGCACTTTAAAAAGGGAGTACCCAGCCCTTGGATTTCATACACCTCCTAATACATTATTGCCCGCTTGTATTTATCAGAAAATTTCAAGCAACTATCTTTATACCATGAGTCACCCAAGTTACCCCAGTCATTTAGTCCATATTTAATACTTGTATAATGTAGGGCCACGACCTTAGCCTCTGTAAGCATGAGTTTCCTCATTCATAAAATGGGAGAAATTACATCTACTTTTCTGGACTGTAACGGTTAAGGAACATATTCTAGATAAAGTGCTCCAAGTACATGCCACTGAATCAGAAGCAGCTCAGCATACAGTCAAATCTTAAGCAAAAAAGAGAGAATATCACTTGGTTCTCATTCTCTACTGTTTGAACCAGTAAGCAAAATGAAAGCTAGTGCAGTTCAACCGGTGCTGACTGTAAGGTGTTTCACCTTTCATTTTTTCCCAGTTTTGGGTATTCTTTGTTCTAACTTGGTAAAAGAAGTCAAAAACTGTTAACAGATAAGGGACTGACTTTGAGGACAAAAAAACACAAATTTGTGTTTGAATAACCCTGTAGATAAACTGGTCCTGGGAAAAAAAATATCTGGAAGGCCTGGAATGTTGAAATTTTAAGTTAGGTCCTTAGAGAATATAAGGAAAATGTAACACTAAATAGATGTAATAAAAGGAATCTCTTACTTCTCTTTAGTAACTCAGCTGGTCACATTGTGTGTTGAGCAACGAGTTAATTTAGGGAAGGTTGGAGTTTGAGGTCTGAGTTCTTTATTCCACCTCCTACTCAGTGAATTGTGTGAGGCGCGTCACTTCCCCTTCTTTGTCAAAAAGAAAGCAAAGCTTTGGCTGCCAACTCCGATCCCACAAAAACTGATGTGAAAGGAAGTAGATATACATGTAGTGGTTAAGTTCAGACCATGAGCTCTGAAATCAGGCTGACCTTGTTCACTCTAATAGCTCTGTCTCAGTTTTCTCATCTGTAAAATAGAGACAGTGATTGTATTTACTCAGTAGGGTTGTTGTAGGATTAACAACAGTGCTTCAGACAGTGCCTGAAAGAAGATAGGCACTCAACAGTGTTCTCTCTTGGTGTTTTAAATGTGTTTATGAGGGCCTCAGACTTTCTGGCTGACTATAAGTATTCTGTGGAAACAACTTATTAATATTACCATAGTGCATTAATGTTTGAAGTACAGAAAGTCAGGGAGACAACTTTCCAAGCATTTGTGGTTCTAATGGAGTATGGGACACAGCAGGTCAAATTATAAGTGAGAAAAATTGGAAAGAGTTAAATCTTTGTATCAGAAAAATTAGCAACACTGTTATGAAATTAACAAGCAGCAGTGACCTGAAGAGTCATTAATGATCCCAGAGTGAAGTCTTGGGGAAGGGTAACTTGGTGTGTCCTGGGTGTGAGGATGGATGAGAGAAAAGAAAATGAGTTTGGGAACCAGGGCCCTGTGTTTTCGTTCCTGGAGCAACACAAACTGCAGGTCAGTTGGATTTACTAGATTGTAAAGTGACATGGTGACTGACCCCCAAGCGTTGTCATCAGTTCAGAGTGCAGACAGACAACTGTACTTACTGGAAGTCTAGAAACTCTTGAGACTTGTAGCTTGTAGAGACTGTAGTGAGTTGTGGAGGACTTCTTCAAACCACTGGTTTTGACCTAGTGAATTTCCTTCTTCCTCTAATTTAAATGGGTGAGTGATTTTTCAGAGATGAGACATTAGACGATGGCAAGCTTTAGGTACTGTGGCTGTGTTTATCTCCCTTCATCATTCTCCTGGCGAATCTGAATGAAGACTGTAGGATGCTTCTGAATGTCGGATTCAGTCAGAGCCCAACGTATTCATCTCTTTTTTTATTGTACGTCTTTCTTAATAACTTCCAAATAGATCCTGTCAAGTGTCAAATGTGAGTGTTGTCTCAGGGAGGGCCACTGGTTTAAGCAGTATTTATGAACTCTGGCCCCTGCATACACTTCTCAGCTGTTCATCTCCTTGTTTATGGCAAGTCCAGACAGAGTCCCCAGCCCTCTGGCCTCAGCTTCTTTTTCTTTAGGTACAAGATCTGCAAAGTAAGAAAAACAAACACAAAGACCTGGTTGGTCCTCCAGTAGCATGTGCTTGTGTCAGAGATTAAACCATGCATGTCTAAGTACACACAGCTTTAACTAATGAGATATCGGAATCTTACTTATCACCAGTGAAGAGGCAAGGATAGCTCCATTCAGGCTGTCATAATTAATTCTTCTTTATTCTTTCGCTTTTCTCACCCCCATGGTGTGTTCTGAACGACTCAACTATGAATTAGACTGAAGGTTATATGTATGAGTTTCCTGATGGAAGTGCTTTTGGGACAGATACTAAAATGTTCTGTTTGCTGCATATGCTGAAGAATCTTATACTTTCTGCATAATCAAAATACCATTTATTGGTAGTACCTATGTATCCCTACATTGCTTGGTCCCTCTGACAGTTTCTAGGAAAAAAAATGTGTCTTTCTTCCAGTAGAGTTGAGGAGTTGATAAACTGCTTTGGAAGTCGAGATAGTCTTTTTCTAAGCACACTTCGAAGAAATCACCAACAACCTATAGACGCTAACTCTTCACCAAGGCCAGAGTCCTCTTGTCGAATACACATTGCGCCCCCAAACTCAAGGGTCCCAGGAGGGACAGCAGGTGAACAGTGGTATCAGGCAATGGAGTCCGCTAGGAAGAGGCTTTCAAAATAAGTTTGAAAGAGAAACCTGGAGACCTAAGAGTCCAATTCAGAATATTAAGGGACAGGGAAAAAAAGAACTTGCATGAAAACTAAAAGCTTGAAATAGACAAATACAAGAAACAAAAACCAACTTCATAATGAAGAAAACTGGTTAGTATAAAATAAGAGGTGATAGGTGGATGATAAAAACCTTTTTGTTGTTGTTATTTTTTAAGATTTTTATTTACTTATTTTTAGAGAAGGGAGGGGAAGGAGAAAGGGAGAGAAACATCATGTGCGGTTGCCTCTCACGCACCCCCTACTGGGGACCTGGCCCGCAACCCAGGCATGGGCCTGGACTGAGAATCGAACCTGTGACTCTTTGCTTCACAGGCTCATGCTCAATCCACTGAACCACACCAGCCAGGGGTAAAAAGGGTTTTTTTAAAAAACCTTTTTTAAAGGGTTTTTAAAAAACTTTGTTTTTTATTGTACATTCACATGCTTTATCTCTTTCTCTTCTCTTCTGACCCTGCCTCCACCCCCAACACACGCACTTTCTCCCAGAAGGATGTTCCCCTTCCACAGCTGCTGGAGGGCTGGACTGCTGCTGCTGCTGCTCCTGGCCATCACAGCAAGAGAATCCTGGCAGGCAGAAGAAAAAACCTGCGACCTGGTAGGAGAAAAGGGTAGAGAGTCAGAGAGAGAGTTGGCTGTACTGAAGAGGCTGGCACCACTGTTTAACAAAAGGTGAAAATGAGAAGAACCTTAAAGGGCTAGAGCAGAATAACTGTTTTTTCACTCAGCCTCTCCGGATGACCTCTGGTACTCCCCCACCCCCACAGACCCCTGATTTCATGACATTCTTGGCCCCCAGTATCACCCAGACTTCCAGAACCACTGGCTTCCACAGACTCGACCCCACCCAGTGTCTCTGGCCCTCCACAGACTCCGGACCCCTCAGATCCCCAGCCCTGGGAGCCTCATGGAGGGAGATGGTTGTGGGTGACACTTACCAGAGAACAGCTTTTTGAAGAAGAATCTTTTGCAACTCTTATTGATTTTTTTTTTATATTACTATTGAATATGGAAGGGATACATACGTAATAACCTCTTCTCTCTCTTTACCTGGAATAGCTGGTGCTATCATGCTTTCTTTGTGGTGCAGAGCAAATTCTCAACAAGTTTTTAGTAGCAATGTGCGGTTCTCTAAGGCAGAAGAGGAGCTGTTGCTAAGCCTGGATCCAAGAGACCAGCTTATGGGAATTTGAAAAGCATTAGATACTTTCACATAATAGGGCTTCAGAAGTATCAGATAAGCATATTTAAGCCATACATGTCATCAGAAGTGTCAAGAACCTTATAGATAGAGAACTATGAAGATGATCTTCAAGGAACAAGGGAGTGTCCCATGAACAGACCCTTATTTACAGGGAGATAATAGCTAGCACTTTAGTATAGTCTAGAGCAGATAATTCGAGGAATATCTAGCTGCTGGGTGGTGTATTTAGTCAGTCATCGTCAACAATTAGGATGGTCTGTCAGGGTCACAGATATCTCATGATTCAACAAAGACTATTACATTCAGCCGTGACACCATATAAATAATTGAATGCACCTTTTTTGGAGTTGGAGGTTGGGGGGTAAGAGGAAGAAAGGCTGCTCTTCCTAAGGCTGATAGCCACTAACTTGCCTCCTCCTGCTTTCTCCTCCCTTCCTGACAGCTTCGAGAGCACTGTGGGCCAGGGCTCGGAAATGTATATGTACATATTCAGGGTATGCCGGGAAGCTGGCAACCACTCCTCGGGGGCAGGCCTGGTGCAGATCAACAAGAGTAACGGGAAGGAGACAGTGGTGGGGAGAATCAATGAGACTCACATCTTCAATGGAAGTAAGACCCTCTCTGTTGACTAATTCATTGATCCCAAGTCATTCCCTTGGGCAGTCCTCTATGCCTTTCCCAGTCTCTTCAGAATATCGCATGTGTAGTTCAACACACCTGAAACTGTAAACCACAGGATACCCAGTTCCACAGCTCCTCTGGAGCCAGCGCTCAGGACATGTATGTTTTCTAAAGTTAGTGAAACGTTTATGCAGAAAAAAAAGAATGTAGCTGGAATTGTATGGCCTGGAGTCCTTGTAATATTTAAATCATTTTTTCATGCTAGGCTTGAAAATATCAACCATGACTGTTTCTCATCATATTAATCAAACTTTGCCAATTAAGTAATAAAAGATCAAGTTTTGCAAACCAGTCTACAAAAATTTCTCTACCAAACTGTGATAACGATGGTGGTAATGTTTCTCAGAAGTCATAATGCTGGAAAAGACTACATGAGCACCTGTAATCCAATTCCTTCCCTAGGCAGATGAATAAATTATACCCCCAGTGTTATTTGCTCCTATAAATAATGTAATAAAAGTAACAAAGAATTTGGGGCTGTGGGTCAAAAGACTGGATTTTTGACCCATATTGTATTTACTTTGTCCTGTAATTTTGAAAAGTCATTTCACCTTTGTACTCTGTTTTCACATATGCAAAATTGGAAGCAGAGGCCTTCCTTGCTGCCCTCACATGACTGTTGAGTCAAATATTTCACAAAAGAAATTTGAACACACTAAATACTAAAGAAAAAGAAATACCTCCCAATCTTAAAAATCATCCACTTTGAACTTATCTGTGGCTAATTTAAATCTAGGCTTTCCCCTGCTACCTAATAATTATATGGAACCTCCTCTTTTGATGTTAGCAGGTGTTCAGCAAATGTGAACCATTGTGAAGGTACGGCCCATAATTGGTACAGACTATCAGCTGCCTGCCTTTAGTGTGGAAAATTAAGATTCTCATGAGGATTTAATACTTAATTGTCTAAGCAAGGGAACCTAAAGCTGTGGTAAAAAAAAGTTTTAGCTTGGCATTTCAAGTGTACAGAACTCATACCTACGAGGCTTATGTTAATTAAAACCAATTTGTCTGAACTTTCCAATTCCACTTTACTGTCATACCTAGGTCTACCTCTACTTCCCCCCACCCCCAAAACTCCATTTTCCTTTCCCTCCTCAGGTAATTGGATCATGCTGATCTATAAAGGGGGTGACGAGTACGACAACCACTGTGGCAAGGAGCAGCGTCGTGCAGTGGTGATGATCTCCTGCAATCGACACACCCTAGCGGTGAGGTGCCCTGGGGCGCGTGAGCCTGGGGGGGCCAGTGAGGGGGGGGATGAAAGGACTGGCCTGAGGCTAGAGAGACTTCCCAAAAGACATGGGAAACCTTGGGAGGGATTAGAGAAACTAGAAGTCTGATTTTTTTCCTGTGTAACAGACACCCATCTTCCATTGTATATGAACAGATAGGTTATTGAACCAGGGTGGGTAAATGATTTTTGGATTTTTTTCTGTTTTTAAGATGCCGTCAAAAGAAAACGTTTTAAATATGTGTTCTGTCTTTTCATCATCAGGACAATTTTAACCCTGTGTCTGAGGAGCGAGGCAAAGTCCAAGACTGTTTCTACCTCTTTGAGATGGATAGTAGCCTGGCCTGTTCCCCAGAGGTTTCGCACCTCAGTGTGGGTTCTGTCTTACTTATCACGTGAGTTGTCTTTTTCCCTTATCAGTCCAAGCCTTTCCTTTTTTTTTTTTAACTCATAAAATTCTTGGATGTACATGGCCATAAATTGTGTGTGTGGAATAATTGGAGGGGGAAGAACTTTGTGTGAAAATCCTCATTAAATTCTTGACTATCCAAGTTTTGAAAAATGAGATTTGTTACATCCTCGATAAATATTCACATTGACTATTTGAAGGCGCTTTTTACCCCTACTGGAGGGTTGGACAGTTGTTAATACTGTCCTATCAGATCATCAATTTCTAACTGGTGTGCTGTGATACAGCGCCACAAGAATTTCTAAAACATGCAATACCTGACTGTATAGTGAGAGGCACTGACCAACCTCTTTTCCCTTAGATTGTCAAATTTAAAAAAATGACAACAGCCAACACAGCAATAGCCATCTGGTGTGAATGAATCAAAATTATACCTGTTTGTTGTCAGATGGGCAGAAATATTTTTTGGCGTGCTACAGAATTTTAGTAGTTTATATATGCCATAATATGAAAATGGTTGAAAATCACTGTTAGATTATTAGAACTTTTGGACAAACAGAACCATGTGTCTGCTGATGACTGTTGGCAGAAGTCACAGTCTTTGTTCTGAGCACTTCGCTTTTCTCAGACTGACTGCTCTAATTGGCTTTCTGAGGGAGTTACCAGCTCCCCCATTTTGTTTAGCATCACTACCCCTTTACCCCCAGCTTTACAGAACACAGCTCACAAAACAGCTGACAAGTGTAGAGACTGTCCTCAGTGTCTGAGTTTTACTGCTTCCTGGTTTTGAAGTGTAGCTCTCTCTTCTTCGGCAGGTCTGCATCACTGATTGCCGTCTATATCATCGGGGGTTTCCTGTACCAGCGACTGGTGGTGGGAGCCAAGGGGATAGAGCAGTTTCCCCACATAGCCTTCTGGCAGGATGTCGGCAACCTGATAGCAGTAAGTGACAGGGCAGCTGGCTGGACCTGTAGCCTGCATACAAGCTTGAGTGACCAACCACCCTGGTTTGCCCAGACTGAGAGGTTTCCTGAGATATAGGACTTGGGTGCTAAAATCACAGAAGGCCCAGCAAAAACCAAGACAGTTGGTGACCCTCATGCTAGGTATGATAGCATCTTACCTGAACATCTTGCTAAGACTTGGCTGGAAGAATAACACTGTTGCTTAGATTTAGGAATCTAATACAGCTATTCAGAGGTCTACGTAGGAAGAAGGTGATACCTAATGATTAGAATTTTTCTCCTAAAGTCAATTTAGACTGATCCTTGGAGCTTTAAGGGTTTTCTTCCTTATCTCTGGAGAAACTAGTTCTTGCCACATTCTTAGACCACATGCATACTTTGCCATTATTCTAAATCAGTTATTCCAAATTATCATCTATTTCCTTTGTTTCTTTCCCTGCAGGATGGTTGTGACTTTGTGTGCCGTTCTAAACCCCGAAATGTGCCTGCTACATACCGTGGTGTGGGGGATGATCAGCTGGGGGAGGATTCAGAAGAAAGGGATGATCATTTACTACCAATGTGAATGCACTTTACATGCCCTGGCTTCTCCGGTCCCTAAACCAAAGCGTACTCAGCCAGATTTCTTAAGCAGCCTCTCTCCAGTCTCTCATCTCACCCTTAATGTTGCTCTTGCTCTCCAGTTTGCATTCTCTTCTCTCTAGTAAAAATGCCTCCCCATTGTTACCTATTTTTGGTTTTTTCTCTAGAGAGGCAGAGTTGTAGGTCAGAGATAATATAAGGCCTGTGACAAAAGGCACTATCTCCAGATAGGAAGGTACAAGAGGGCTAGTTATGAGCAAAAGCATATGGCAGGCTAGCTGACCTTTTTAAACACATTTTCACAACTTTTTGAGACACTGGGATTCTTTAAAAAACATTATTTATGCAAGGATTGCTTGCTTTCATGCCTACTCTGTATCCTACAGTAGTCTCCATGAGAAGCTGCATATAACCTCTTGCTGCTTCGAACTACTTTGCAGTGATTACTTGGTTGCAGTCCAAGTACTGCTCTTTGGTCTGAGCCTGGAGATGATGTAGATGTAGACCTGTTTCTCCCACCTGTGGGGTTAGGATGGGGGAAAATGTGAAGTTTCCTAATTGGAGGGTTGTAAGGTGCCATCACATCATTCGTTGGCATTGGAATACCTTTGCAGCTAGAATCGGGTCCTGGATTACGGTCTTGCAGTTATCAGTCTGTATGCAGCCACAATGCCTCATCCACAGTTCCAGGCTATCAGGAAGGGAAGCCGAAAGGGACGTCTGTTTACCTTGTCATGGGATTCCTCTGATGGCTTTTTTTTCTCCCACTTGTAGTACAAGTTGGTATAGCTGCTTTTACCAGTGTTTCTAAACATGTCATTTTGACTTTTTTTTTTTTCAGTCCTCTGGAAGGGGAACGGAGGCAGAAATGGGACGTCTAGGGCTCTGCCATCCTCCACTCTGGGTGTGGGATTCCCCTCCATCTGCCCCTGCTCCTGGCTTAGGGAAATACCTTCTTGCCTGCATTTCTGTGCGGAGATTTTTAATGCTCTGATGCTTCCACCTTTCTGTGTAAGGCACGTGCCAAGAAATGTGGCCCAATCTTTATTTAATAGTGAAGCTGTGCATTGAAGAGGAACATGGCTCCGCTGGACACAAGAGGATGGAGTAGGTGGGGCCTTTTATAGCCTTAGAGGAGAAAATGAAATTATTTCATCCTTGGACTTTTCAATATTATTGGAATGATTTTTTTTTTCTTTCTAAACAGGGAAAATAATGTTTCAAAAACACCCTTTTGTTACTTGTTTGCATCTCTTCCCCACTGGTGTTTTAAAAAAAAAAAAAGGGAAAAAATATCATTTTTTTGTACAAAACACTTGAAAGATTAAAAAAATATATATATGTTGGCCTAGTCATTTGTGTGAAAGAGGATAGACACTGGTTTGGAGTAAGAAACAACAGACCAATTTTTATCCTTTTACTGAGGAGAAAAAAATATTTAATATTTTTGTTGTACAAGGAATAGCACCTAAGGCAGGTATTTATGCTCCTGACCTCAGCCCCAGGCACCCCATTTTACAATGCTGTAGGACACAGCTGAGTTGGAATTGGAAACAAAAGGTAGCAGACAACAGATTGGAAGGGAACAGGGGGATGCAGAAAGAATGACAACAGTCACATGTGTGCCAAACACTTTTAGTCCCTGTAGCGAACAGGATGATGCCAACCAAGTGGCTACACCGGCTAGTGAGCCTGCCTTGGATGCAGGAGAAAATGTTCAACAGGAAGGGAGCAAGTGACAACAAAGAAAACTGGCCACAGCTACAGGCAGACGATCCACAGGGTGCACTGGATTTTGCTAGTTGTGTCACACACCCTAGCAGAACCTGACCTCTCCCACGGGGAGACACACCCACACTCCACCCATTTCCTTGCCTTACCATACTGTGTATCCCTCTGGGAGAACCGAGACTGTGGCTAGACACTCCGCTCTAGGATAAGGCTGAGCAATACTAGTTCTCTAGACTTCTTTTATAAAGATTGGATTGGATTAGGGAAGGTGAAAATTTTAAAATTGTTAAAAATAAAGTAGAACCCAGAGAAAATGTCAGAGCTCCACCACGGAGCACCAGCACCCAATTCCTGCACTTTCCTGCCCTGTTCCAATAATCCCCTCCACAGATTTACATAACTGGAACAGTTCTTCATTCCCTGTCAAGTCTACTGGTACCAGGTTATAACCTGGACAGTGGGAAGTGTCTGTCTGCCTTAGGCTGCTTTGTGCAAGACGGCCACCTTAGGTCTCCTTGAGGACATTAATCTTGGCGCAGATCTTGAGGGCTGGGCCCAGCTTGATGTTCATGGCACTCATAAGATGTTCCTCTTTAAGCAATAAAAGGGCCTGTCCATCGATCTCCTGGGAACGAAACTCCTCTGCAATCTCTTGACAGCCTAGAAGGAAATGATGGGAATATGCAGGAGAAAGTTCACAATAGCACCAGAGAATAGCAGGGGAAACCCTGAAGATAAAAAAGTGGAGACCCAGCAATGGTTAATCCCAAAGTACATGTCCTAAATTCAGAAATGAAGGCTTGAGATGACAAGCTTTGGAAGCAGAAGGAAATCAGAGCAACCAGCTATTTAAAAGAGCCAAGGTCATGAATGAACTAAGTTGTTCAACCACAGAAATAACCTCATTCAAACAGCTTGAGGAGGGGAAAAGGGTAGGGGCAAAGATACATGCATATTTTCTTTTACACTGGTAAGAAAAGTTACGGCTTTGCAACACTTGTGTAAAAGCATAGAATTCAGACAAATAGCAAGAAGGGGTGATTTTCTTTCCTGGAGAAAACAATCCCTTTGTGAAGAATAGTTCATAAACATTCTTGCTTTGAAGAATGTGGGGCAGCAATGTTCCCTTATTTTCTAATCCCCTTCTCCACTGAAAAAAAGTCCAACCATGGTGGGTATCACAATCACACATAAAAATATACTTTATCCAAAAATTATTGATAAGAAATATAGTTGAACCATAAGAGATGAAAATAAAAAACTAAAATTGCTGGCAACAGAGGGTGGCAACCCAGGAGGAAATTGGTAATCCAGGCTGTGGGCAAGTAGCAAAAAAATATCAAGAGTATAGACTTTGAGCCCTGGCCGGGTAGCTCAGTTGGTTAGAGCTCTGTCCCAATACACGGAGGTTGGGGGTTCAATCCCCAGTCAAGACACCCACCAAGAGTCAACCAATGAATGCATAAATAAGTGAAACAACAAATCAGTGTTTCTCTCCTCTCTCAAACTCAGAGTCAATCAATGAATGTATAAGTGAAATGGACATTCCTTTCCTCTCTCCAACTCAATGAAAATTTATTTTTACAGAGTGCAGCCTTCAAGCCTCTACTGCTTAAAATTCAGTTATGTTCCCTGTTACCAACGGCTGTGCAAAGACCTAAGGAAAACTGCATGTATGTGACCTGGGTTCTGCTGGTACCTTGTAGAGAAGCGATAAACTCATAAACTTCCTCTACACTCCAACGGCTAGGGTTACTGGACAGGAACACAGGGTTGATGCCATGTAATTCTGGTGTAGGCGGAGCTGTATTGGGGTTCCCCAGGTCTCGTTCTCCATGCCCAGCTCTCACTGACAAAGGCCCAGGAGATGTTGGAGAGAGTGCTTCATCATAACTGGAATTATCTGAACCCCGGCTAGAGTCCTCTTGACCCTAGAAAGAAAACCGAAACACAGTGAGGTCATGAGTAAGTTTCCTCTCCCCTCCCCAACCACCCTGGGTTTGGGTTAACAATGGGCATGGAGGAAAAACGAATCTTACCACAAGTGAAATAATTTATACTTCATTTGCAAATGTCCAAAGTCACCAGTCTACTCTCAAGTGCCTTTCAAGTATAAACTATCACCTTCTTTTTTTTTTAAGATTTTTTTTCCCCTTTTAGATTTTATTTATTTATCTTTAGAGGGGGAGGGAAGGAGAGAGGGAGAGAAACATCAATGTGCGGTTGCCTCTTGTATGTCCCCTGACGGGAACTGGCCTGGCAACCCAGGCATGTGCCCTGACTGGGAATCGAACCGCGATCCTTCGGTTCGCAGGCCCGCGCTCAATCCACTGAGCTACACCAGCCAGGGCTAAACTATCACCTTCTTGATTCTCCCCTTCTACCAATGATTGTTCTAGATTTTCACTACACAAATATAGTTCAAGGATTTATAGATATCTTAGAATTTTGAGTAATGCAATCAACGCAAAACCAGAGTTCTGATCTACAACTCAGGCCCATTTTAAAGGTAGCTCTGGGACAGCAGCTCACCCGGTGGCGCTTGCCCTGGATCTTGGCCCGGGCGATGTCAGAGGAGCTACGGCGGGGTCCACGCCGACGAACACGAGCATAGTTGGCTTCTTGAAACTCTTTCATTTTTTTCCTCTTCAGCCGGAACTGGTGGCTACAGCTCACATTATACCTACAGGTCACGCACATGTAGGATATCAAAGGTGCTACAGAAACTACCTTGCTACCTACACTAAAGGTGAATTAGTATTTTAAGAGCTGATTTGGAAATTATGAAAGCAAAGAAGGAAACATTAAATATCAGCTGTGAGATGATCCTAGGGAAGGGATACAATATTCGATGAAAGAGCCACTCTTGAAGGCGGGGAAGGGGGTGCCTCCGGTACCTCTTAGCACAAGTCATGGAGCAGAATCTCTTGGAGCCACGAAACTGCTCTGCGGGGGCGTACTTTCCACAGTACTCGCACTTCAGGAGATTCGCCTTCTTATCTAGCTCTGAAAAATAAGGCATCACTTGCAAGCTGCCATCAGCTTCTGCTGCCGCTCAAGCCATCATTAGTCCCAGAGCTGGACTCTTAATCACTCTCATGAGTTTGCCCCCAAAGGCATACAACATAAAGTGTACACCCTAAAACATAAAGTTCAAGTTCCAAAACCATAAAGGTATGTCCATCACAGTCTTCCTAACCTTAAGCCAGACTATCTCCATTCTGATGACTAATTTTATCCTAAATCACACTCTCGGATTTCAGGTAAGACTGCATTTCTGAACAGGGGAGAGAACTAACCACTAATGCTTAGAAAGATATCCCTCTCCCGCAGTTTCCAAAAGCAGAAGGGAAATGTAAATAAGAGTCTTTAATATAGATTATGAAATCTAGAGAAGGAGAACTGGAAATTAAGAAATATCTTATTTTAGATCATCTTTTGAAAAATATATCCTTATAGCAAATAATTTAACAACTTACTTTGGCTTGATAAAATTCCCGCTAATCCTATGGAATTCCTTTTGTGTGATTCTACATGTTCCAATGCACAGGTGGCAAACACAAGGCCCATGGCCGAATTTACGGCCCTCCACCTTGTTTTATCCAGCTGGGCACCTTGTTTCTACCTGGTGGCAGCACCAAGCTCCTTGCCCCTACTTAAGGAGTGGTTACATTTACACAGTCCTAAAATTACACTCGGCCCTTTGAAGGCAACCATGAGGCTGATGTGGCCCCCAGTGAAAATGAGTTTGACACACGTGTTCTAATATATCTCGTAGTTTCCGTCTGCATGGACATCATATAATTCGTACTTTAAAGAGACAATTACTATTTTATAGGGAGTCCTCAAACACAACAGCCACATAAGCCTCCTTCCCCAGATGAGTCTGTAAATAAATACTTACCAGCAGATGGGCTGTCCCCTCCCAAGGGACCACCTGACTGACTCTCATTCAGTCCTGTCAGGAGGCCAGTCTGTAGTGACTTCTCTGACTCTTTCAGTAACTGAGAACAACCCACCTGTCCCAGAAAAAGTCCACAGTTAAGTTAGCCTGATTCTTTTCTGCTTCTCCATTGCTTTCCCCAGCATTTCTCACCAGTATGTCTTTGCCTGGATCGCTGAGTTACTGGCCGTCTGGTTCACACACAATCATTTTCCACATGGCAGTCAAACAGTCTCTAACTGGCTTTTTTCAGATAAGCCACTGAAGAACAGGTTCCTACCCTGGCTCCCTGTTTTGTCCTTTGGCTTCCCAAGTTGAGGGAATGCACTAAGAGTCAGGACAGCTATGTTCCAGTTTTGCAACTGGTGGTACCTAGAAAGTCCATTACAGTAACTTCTCTACCTCAATTTTCTTCATTATAAACCAACCTCATTTGTCTGTCTAAACATTACAGTTTTAAAGGTGACTCCCTGTCTTTTCCTCTCCTCTTCCCAACATTTTCATTTTCTGGTCCACATATTCTTTCCTTTTCTCTTTCCTTCCTTCTTTACCATTCACCAAATAAATAGCAGAATTGATCCATTCTCTGATAATAAATAGTTCTGAGCCTTCTGGTTTTAGTAGCATTTGAAAAGACAAGAGTCAGACCAAGCCCCCACTTGGAAGTCCCACCCGATGGCCCTGCCCTCACCGGGAAAGGTTCTGCTCCTTCCTGGATAACGAAGCCTTCAATGATATGGGTGAGGATCTGGGGCTTCACAATGGCCTGTGGGGGTTTTGAGTCACCCATCTGTCTAGACACCATGGCTAGTGTAGGAGGTGGTACTGATGGGGCAGGAGCCAAGGACACTAGTTCACTGCTTGGGGTATTAGTATTCACATTGGTCACTGATTCAACTTTCTCTGGAAAAGAAACACAAATTAAGACACAGATACAAGGTAAGGTAATTGACCCATCTAGTAACCAAGCCAGTCTGATCTTCTGCAATACTTGTTCATCTTTGCTCATTCACCTGGATTCTATTTCCCAACCTACTCATTTGTCCACCAAGTTCAGCCCCATGTTCTGCTGAACCAGACTTATCCTTTAGCGCAGCCACTCACACCACCAACCTCTGTGCACTCCGACAGCACTGCAAGGTTGGGCTCTCACCTCCGAGGCTGCTCTTCTCCTCCATGGCCTTTGGGCTCTCTGCTACTGGCGACGCCTTCGCAGGAAGCATTGAACCCAAAGTGGAGGCATCATCCCTTTCCTCCTCAGACTCAGCCTTGCGTTTGCCACCCAATGCCTGGGGTTTTCCCTATAAAGAAAACAACAGGAGAGAAATGAAGAGTTATGAATGTAGGATAATGAGGAACCACAAATACTCCCATATGTTCAGAGAAAATTTTCTTAGTTCCAGCTTCCCCAATCTGTATACTTTCCACGGTACATTAAAATTCCTGGTCATTCCCAAGAAGTGTAACTTCCAATCAGGACTAAAGAAAATGCAACCCAATATTCATTAGTCCTGACCTAGACCTCAAGACCCTGGATTCATTATGGGCTGAATAAGAACTGTTGTTTTTCTAAAGATGACTTGGGTGGTAAAGGCTATCTAGATCTCATTTAGTACAGATCCAAAGACCCAGAATAACTTTACTAGCAAATCTAGGAGTACAACGTTCAGATGTTATATGCATTAACATTGTTAACGCATATAAAAAAGAACAAATACCAGTATCTTTTCTTTCCATTAATCTCTCTCACACAAAACAAACAGATAAACACCTTCTAAACTCTTCATTCCCCTACTAAATTCCATTTCTACTCAGCCCCAGGCCCACTCTCAAGAGTGACAGCACCCTCAAAACCATTGGACCCCACTCACCGGCAGGTGCACAGACTGCATGTAGAAGGCAGCAGGGACCTGGGCTGCAACAGGTGAAGAGGTGGTTGCCCCACCCTTTACCACATGTGCTGTCCCCTGAACAGGAGCAAGGCTCATCCCAGAGGCCAATGTGGGAGGGCACTCCTGCAGTGCACCAGGAGCCTGGGATGAAGGTGGCGAGGAGGCCAAATGGGCCTGACCAGGCTGCATTGTACCTGGCATCCCCCGGGAGGCAGGCACAGCAGCTGCCAGCTGTGCCAACCCCAGAGCCTGTGCCTGGGCTGAACCCGGCTGTCGGGTGCCCACAACTTGCACAGGGATATGGGGTGGTGGTTGCTGGGTAGCTGACATCTTAGCAGCCCCTAACTGAGGAGGCTTGATTGGTGCTACAGGTGGTTTGGATTGGAGAGAGATGGGTGGCTTGGGAGCTGGGTCAGGTGGGAGGGACAAAGGTGAAGACTGAAGCATGGGTTGAACAACCAGGGTTTGAGCTTGCTGCTGGGACTGGGAAGGTGGGACCTGCTGAGTAGGTGGGACCTGTGGGGGCTGAGGGGCAGAGAGAGCTGTGGCTTGCTGCTGTTGCTGCTGCTGTTGCTGTTGCTGCTGCTGCTGCTGTTGCTGCTGCTGCTGCTGCTGCTGTTGGGCCAGCTGGAGGTGTGTGGCTGTGTGGAGTAGCTGAGACTGACGGTGCTGGAACTGCTGCTGGTGGTGGATGGCAATCTGCTGCTGGATTACCACCTGTTTCTGCTGGAGGTGGATCTGTTGCTGTTGCTGAATCAGGGAATGGGGTTGGATCTGTGTGTAGGTGGCTATAGGAACCAGTCCAGGTGGAACAACAAGGAAGAAGAGTAGAAAATAACCATCATTATAAAATTAAAAGTAAAATCATCTTTCCAAGTTGTACCCAGTTTTGGAGTCAGAGTGGATGGAAATTAACCTATGAAGACCTGAGAGAGCCCCTCACACATACTCTTGCCTCTAAGTCAGACATTACCAGATATTACCAACTATCTCTAGCATTAAAGATCTCAAGGAAAGAACTCCCTTGCTCAATTATTTAATAATTCCCAGCAATTTCTTACATGTATCTAAACTTTTATTTTCTTTGTTATAATTAAATCCTGTTACTTTGAACATAGCAAAGTAAGCTGGCCCATCTTCTATATGATTGAACTCTGAGTTCCTCAAGGCCAAGTCCATCTTTTACTCATTTTTACATCCCTAGAATCCAGCCCAGCACATTGGAAACACTTAACAGTCACTGGAAGAATAAATGTCTCTAGAGGTAAAATCCCAACATCTTCCTCCATGATTGTCACAGTTTTTAAGACTCATCAGTTCAGGTCCCCACCTATGAGAAGTCGTAGGAGCCAGCAGCTGCAGGCTGACTTTACCCAGTTCCCACCACTGGAAATGAGCCAACTACCTCACCACACCCCTTTGCCCCGACCAGATGGTCAAGAAAACACATGTGGTACAAAAGCACTTTGGAGAAAGAAGGGCTATAGTATGTAAATACTAGATTATTAGCAATAAAACTGATAATTAACTCTTACTTTTTGTGAGTAAATTATCCAACAACTAAAGTGCTAGAAACAAGAAAGGCAAAAATACACATCACCAAGTAAGGTAGACATATCTAACTGTACCTACCATAGTCTGAAAGCAAGTAAACTATTTTGATTATTTTATTATTTATTTTTTTCCTTATCTTTTTTTTTTTAAAGGAATTTTTTTTTAAGTACTTTTTTTTTTTCCTTTTTTTTTAGATTTTATTTATTTATCTTTTAGAGGGGAAGGGAAGGAGAGAGGGAGAGAAACATCAGTGTGCGGTTGCCTCTTGTATGTCCCCTGCCGGGAACTGGCCTGGCAACCCAGGCATGTGCCCTGACTGGGAATCGAACCACGATCCTTCGGTTCGCAGGCCCGCGCTCAATCCACTGAGCTACACCAGCCAGGGCTCCTTATCTTTGACACAGATGATGACAAGCTGCTATATTAAACCATGGCTGCATCTGCTCGTCCTAAGTGTTCTAAGGCACTTGTATGGTCCTGCTCTACACTGGGCCACTTAACCACCATTTAACCACCAGCAAACACCACTCATCCCTTATGCTATACTGTAAGATCCATCAGGACAGGGAATCTGTTTTCCAAAGATGTATCCTAGCACAGAGTGGGCAACTGAACAAGAACTGGGTAATCGAGTCAGTAGAGTGACTACACTGAAGAACTCGGGGCCTAAGGTAACTTGCAAACTGACAGCTGCCTGGTGGACAGACAAGAGCTAGCTCTCTTATCTGTCCTCCTGTCTCCCTGGACTAACATGATCAGGGTGATGTGACAAAGAGAAGCAGGAAAGAAGGCAAAGGAGTGTATTCTGAATATTTCAAACAGTTCTGAGAGAATGATGACACTGTGAGAAGCAGCCATTTACCTGAGCTAATAAGGGTCTGGCTGGGAGCAGGTGTGGCTGTCCGGGTCAGGTTCATGCCCACGCTCTGCTGACCAGTGCCCTCCGCTTCTGCCTTCTTGGCTGCCGCACTTTCTGCCTCGGTCTGGCTGCCCTGACTCACAGTCACTGTTTGGGCTGCAGGCAAGGGCTGCACCACTCCTGTGCCCTTCCTGGGACAGCTCCCACCACCACCTATTCCTGAGGAAGGCAACGGACCCAAGCCCCCAGGAGCCTGGCCACTTCCGCCAGGGCCCATGGCTCCTGGAATGCTATTTCCACTGCCTCCACCAGCCTGACTAAGGTTGAGGGACTGGCCTGAGGCCCCAGAGGAAGCCTGAGCCACAGCTAGGGCCTGGCTGGAGGCCTGGGAGAGGCTAGAGACAGGGGATGCTCCAGGAGGAATGGCCTTCTGAGTAGAGCCTTGCATCTGAGGTCCTTGGGCTGAGGCCTGTTGGTTCCTCACTGCCAAGTTCTGTACCTGAAAGATAAGAAGAAAGAGACTGAGGAAAGGGGAACAAGAGGTACTAGGGTCAAAGATTTCAGTGACAAATTCAGAACAGCAAAGATAGCTACAGATGTTCTACAGCCTACCTCAACTTGTACGCTCACCTTCACAATTATGTATGTTAAAGGCTTTCTAGTCACCCAGGAAAGAACTCATATTAAATTTTATTTTCAGTCTCCATTCAGTATCAAATATATCAAGTTTGGTCATTTATCCTTCAGAATGTCTGATTTTCCCTTTCCTCTCCATTCTTTCATTCATTCATCCAACATCTACCAAATACCTACCCACTATGCTTCAGGTATTACACTGGATACTAGACATGCAGGGATAAAAGAAAGTCCCTGCTCTTAATGAGTACTTTCCACTAGGGAAGAAAGATAAGAAAATCACCAGTAACCGTATTATACTATGCACAGATATGCCTAAAGTGCTATGGGAGCACAGAATAGGAAGAGTAACTCAGACTATAAAGATTAGGGAAGATTTCCTAAAACAGATGATGTTTGACCTGAGGCCCAATAGGCACTAGTGAAGGTGAGGATTCGAAGACATAGGTAACAACATTTGCAAGACCACTGAGCCAAGAAAAAGGATAGCATTTTTGGAAATTATAACTATTTCATTATGTTTGGAGCGAGTTAGAAAGAATGGCAAGAAATGAAATTAGGAAGGTAGGCTGAGGCTAGGGAAGTAGGCAGGTACTAGATCATAAGGGCCTGAATGTGCTAAAATAAGGAGAGTCTAAACTTCAGTTTGGAAACAGAAATTGTATCTATCGTCTGCATTACTATATTCTCACACCTAGCATAGTGCCTGCCCCGTAGTAATACATAAGTACTCCAAAACATGAATAGAGAAGGAATGCTGAGTACTTAATTGATTACAGGAAGCCACTGAAGAATATTAATCAGAATAAACATGATCAAATCTATAGCTGAAACCATGCTTTTAAACATTGCTGATGGAAATGTAAATCAGTACAACCACTTTGGAAAACAGTTTGGCATCAGATCCTAAACTGACCATTCTCACACCCTCTAGCCCAGGAATTCCACAAGAGGAACTTCTATGTACAAATGCAGGCATGTATAAAATGTTCATAGTAGCAATATTCATAGTAACAAAAGCCTAGGTACAACCCAAATGGCTATTATCAGAAGCCCTGGCTAGCATGACTCAGTTGGCTAAAGCATCATCCCATAACCAAAAGTCACCAGTTTGATTCCCAGTCAGGGCAAATGCCTGAGTTGCAGGCCAGGTCCCCAGCTGGAGGCATGCAAGAGGAAACCGATAGATGTTTCTTTTGCACATCAATAGTTTCCGTCCTTTTCTTTCCCCATCCCTTCCCCTCGCTCTAAAAATACAATCTTTAAAATGGAGAAAAGATGGATATATTCACATAATAGAGTATTACATCAAAATTAATAAAGTACAATGACATATTGACATATAACACTATGGATGGATCTTGGTAATAAGTTGTTAAGAAATCATTCTCAAAGACTGCATACGGCAGAAGTACCTTTTAAATGTAAACATAGATAAAATGCATAATTTTCATATATTATTTATATATTATATAATGATATATAATGATACGGTATTTGAGATTTGCTTCTAAATAATCCACAAGAGAAGGGAAAGGCCTGGAAAGACCGGCCTTGTGTTCATCAATGTTTAAGCTAGATGATAAGTATGTAGGGATTCATATATTTTTCTATTGTTTTATATGTTTTAAGTTTTCCATAATAAAAAGTACTTTATTATTTGTAAATTCACTAAAACTATACAAAAAGGGAAACAAACGAAGGATAAACCCAAGAACCAAAATGTCCTCACCATGGGCAGGGGCTGGCAGTAGATGGAACTAGGAATGCTTATTATATTATTAAAACTTACTGAGTAAATAAGTAAAAGTGGGGCATGAATGGACCATTAATAAGAGGATGTCATGAACCAAGGATTATGACTTATCAAATTCTATATTATCAAAAGTACAACTAAAAATAATTTTAGTAATAAAAAAAGAAAGAGAAAGAACTCATGGCCGTAGACAATAGAGTGGTGATTGTGCACGGGGGAGAGGCTGGTGGAGGTGGAAGAGGGTATAGGGGAGATAAATGATAACGGAAAAAATACAATAAAAATAATGTAAAAATATTTTTTTTTAATAAAAATAAAACTTTAGGAGACTAAAAAAATGTTAGTAACAACACAGTTTCTAAAAACACTTATTCTGATAGTAATGTGGAAGAGGATTAGCAGTTGATATGGCTAAAATCGAGACCAGTTAGGAAACTAGTACATTAATTCACATGAAAATTGAAAGAAACTGGATTCAGGTAACAGCAGTAAAGAAGAAGAGGTGATAGCTTTTGAGAATGACTTCCACTAAGAATGATCAGGATTGGGCGCTGGGGGGCAATTTCACAGCTTTTTTCTAGTCAGCTTCCTCTCCACAATGGCTACTTAAAACTGTCCTACTTTCCCTACACCTCTTGAACCACTTCCTCTTTCCCCTCTCATTCACCCCTGCAGAAACAATAAAACCATTATACAAGCATGATCCTCCCGAATCCTTCTACCCAATCTACATTCAGCTGCATAAGCACCCATTACTTACTACTCCCTTCTCTCCCTCTATCCTTCCTCCTTTTCACTCCTTTCCTTTCTCTTCATCCTCTTCTCTACTGCCTCCCTTCTATCACTACCCTGGAACCTCACTTCCCTTCCCCTGCTTTCATCCTGTTACTGCTGAACTCTTAATTGTTTACATCCCCTGCATCTATTCCACTAGCCAGTCATTGCCTACCCCTGTGACTCCACTGAAATGGCTCTCCATCCATATCAGTAACGCCATCTTTTCTGCCCTCTCTACTGCACATGAAGGACGCTTGCCATTTCTTGTCCCATTCTTTTCTTCATGACACCACACAACCCAGATTTTCCTGTCTTTCTGTCACTCTTTCCTGCTCCCCTCTGTCAGCCCATCACCCTTTACTCAACCTTAAACTGCTCTATTTTCTAAGGGCTCATCGAAACCCTCAGGGCTGCATCTTAAAGACTTTCTCTTCTCAGCCCATACCCTACCCGCTATGAAATCTCAAACACTCCCTTGCTTTCAATGATCATCTACGTGCCTACTACTCTTGACTGTTCACCTCCAACTCAGAGCTCAGAAACCACATAAATAAAACTGCTGACCCAGTATCTCCTTCTGGATTGGATGGGTAACAAGTGCGTCTAAGCCAGCGTATCCAAAAGTGAACTTCACCCAAAATCCACTTCAACATTCTTCATCTCCTAAGTATCACTACCAGCCATCTCACTGCTGTGCTACAATCTCACCTCTGGCACCTCCCTCAACTCCCTATCGCTGCATCAGTCCTCCTCTGTCAATGACCTTCTAAGTTTTTCTCAAATCTACTCACTTCTGTTCATCTCCACTGCTGCTGCCTAATCCAAGCACCATCCTTCCCCTAAACCGTTATGATGGCATTCTCCCATATTCACACACACCATCTCCATTTATCATTTATAGAAAAGCCAACAGTCTTTGAAATTAAACTTTTATTAAAAACCCTCAAAGCTCTCATGTCACTTCCATAGTTTCCCATTGCCTTTCACATAAAGCCCCAAATCCTAAACACGACACCTAAGGTCCTGCCAGATGAGGTTTCTCCTCTCTCCAGCACCACCTCCACTCCCCTTTGCCACACTCCAGGAACACAGGTCTTCTTCTTTCAGTTCCTCAGATACGTAACACTTCTTCCCTCCTCAGATCTTTGGACACAAAGTTCCCCTGCACTCACCACTCCTTCCATGTCTTTAACTGACCAACTCCTCAGACCCAATTTAACTGTCACCTCCTCACGGAGGCCATCTTGACTTCTACCCCCATCCCAAGGCTAAATTAACTCCCTCTCTATGTTTTCAGAGCCCTCTGTACTTTCTGGTGAAGCAACTATTACACCATTCAGGTGATTATTTATTTAACATCTGGTGGTTCAGCGATCTGTAATCTCTATCAGTCTAGGGATTATGACTCTTGGACATTCAAGGCTAAAGAATGTCTGATACATAATGATGACAGCTAACGCTCATTATGTCCAGGCACTGTTCAAACGCTCATACATATCAGTTCATTTTGTCCTCACAACACACCCTGAGTAGATATTTTATAATAGATCTTTTATATATGAAGAAACTGTGCCCAAAAGATGTTAGGTCATTTGCCTAGGGTCACACAGTGAGTCATGGAGTTGGAATCAGAGACATCAGATTTACATTTTTAACCACTTCTGTCCCGTCCACATGTTGACAATCAATAAGTGATTGATAAATGAAACAAGTGGATATGGGAGCAGTCTCAACCTCTTTCTCTGATCCTACTGTGATGACCACAGTCTAAAACAACAGTCTTACCTTATTACTATATGACCCCAAGCACTCCTTAGTAGGTTCCCTAATTTCTCTTTCTTTTCCAGGCACATGGTCCTAAATAATTCTTTCTAAAGAACTTGCCTTATCCTACTAATATGCTCTTCAATGGCCAGCAATGACCCTGCTATCTATGGATTACTTGGCTTTCAGACTTCTCCCTAACAATGAGCTTGTCTACCATCAGGCCTGTTGCCTCCTCTTTATCATCTCACCCCCAACTCATAGTCATATATGTGAATTATGCCTTCACACATACCGTTCTGCCTCCAGTTTTCTTCTTGCTCCAGATGAAATCATACCCATCCTCCAAGAATTTACTCAAGTATCCCAACCGTCACTGAGAAATAATGTAGCCAAATCTTCTCTAAACTTGTGCCACTCAAAGTTAGCACAATTTACTTTTGTACTTCTTTGCTCTCTAAGCTCTTCATAAAGACTTGACTCATATTTATTTTCACTCCCCTAAAGTTTCTAGTATACATCTGAACACAACGCTCAATACAAAGCTCAATATTTACTTGCTGATAAACTAAAAAAAATAAGTATTACGAGATCCCAGTTTATTTCCCATTCATAAGATAAAATATTCAGGCTCAAAATACAAGGTCTGTCTGGAAAAAGTTCAGCCATTGTTAATATACTGAGAAGAGTTTGCACGGTATCGATGTAACCTGGTAGCCAAATGGACTAGAATACATACGCACAAACAACAACGACTTCACTGTACTAGTCAGTGGCACGGTAGACACCATTGAGTGAGCACGTGTACTGTGTGTGTGGCCATCACATTCAAAATGACTGAGCGAGCGCGGGCCTGCGAACCGAAGGATTGCAGTTCGATTCCCAGTCAGGGCACATGCCTGGGTTGCCAGGCCAGTTCCCGGCAGGGGACATACAAGAGGCAACCGCACATTGATGTTTCTCTCCCTCTCTCCTTCCCTTCCTCTCTTAAGATAAATAAATAAAATCTAAAAGGAAAAAAAAAAGTACTTAAAAAAATCTTTAAAAAAAAATAAAATGACTGAACGAGTAGAGCAATGAATTTGCATAAAATTTTGCATTAAGCTTGAACATCCCTCCACAGAAATTATCCAGATGATTCTGAAGGCCGCAGCTATGGGCAACTGGTGATTGGCAGCTTCAACACAACAATGCACCTGCACATGCATCATATCTCATGCAGTTTTTTGGCAAGACATCAAATTACGCAGGTAACTTGGCCCCCTACAGCCCAGATTTGGTGCCCTGAAACTTATGGCTTTTCCCAAAACTAAAATCACCTTTGAGAGGGAAGAGATTTCAGACTGTCTGATGAGATTCAGGAAAATACAACAGAGCAGCTGATGGTGACTGGGAGAACTGTGTGAGGTCCCAAGGTGCCTATTTTGAAGGGGTCTGAGGCACCATTGTCCTATGTACAATGTCTCTTGTCTCCTGTATCTTCTTCAATAAATATTTCTATTTTTCATATTACATGGCTGGATACCTTCTGAACAGACCTTGTATATATACAAACCTAACACTTTATATATACTTCTATTTCGGGGAGTGAGAAGCAATGGTGAGAAAGATTTCACTGGGACTATACAGCGAGAAGAAACAGACTAATGAAAGCTGAGAGCTACAGAAACTCATAAAGAGAAAGAATCATAAACTCTTCCCTCAACTCATCCAGGTCAGCTTAACATCTATGTAACAGTACAATTTCCTCAATCATCCCTCATCTTTCAGAGACAGTACTGCAAGGAGAGAGAATTAAAAACTTCCTGAATAAACTGAGCCACAGAGGGCTAAAAAAATGGTAAGGAAATCTGCCCTGTGTTAAGAATAAGTCTCCCAGATCCAGAGGGCTCTTTTCAATCAAATCCACTTCCCTTCCTAACTCCAATAACTCAAAAGTTGTAAGGGATTCAAGTCCTATAGAAATTAAAGGCAAAAAAAAAAAAAAAAACAAAAAGAATTCTGAAAAGCGGTAACGAGGTAGAAGGGTGGGCCCTAGTCTGGGTCATTCCCTTCATCCTCCCCAGTGCCCGTGCACAGGTCAATGGTTGCCACTGACCTGGTCTACATCGGTATGAACTCCCGGAGACTGCGCAGATGGCACCTCCTGCTGGACTGCAGCCACTGCCCCGTTAGGCATCAGGATAAGTTGGGAGGCTAGAGGCACATTCCGGCCCAGGGTCCGGTTTACCTGCAATAGGTTTCCCAGCTGTGGCTGGCAAGGAGAGGAGGAAGAGCAGAAGAAAGAGAGCAAGAAGAAAAGAAGACAGAAGAAATGGAAAGGAAGGACCACAAGACAAAATAAACAGAAGATACGAAACAGCAAAGCCCTGCCCCTTTCCACACCAACCCAGCAGACCCTTATTCTCCATATGTGATGATTCATCCAGAAGAAAACCTAGAATGTGTATACAACTACAGATTGATAACAAAGAGTCAAACATGAAAGAAGTTGAGACAATGAGCATTTCAGAACAAGTGTTTATGTACAGTAAGTAGATAGGCTAAGAGAACAGTTAGAATTTATGTACCTGAGCCACAGGAATAAAGATTAGAGTATCTGATGCTGATTTAGTCAAATGTTAAGGTGAACATCTTCTACCTTAGGATCTTAATGTAACCTGCAGGCTTCCTGTGAATACTGAGCATTACTTCTAGAGGTAAGTAAGGCACAAGTAGAAAAGCTTGTCTTCTAACAAACAGCTGGGTAACTATGATCAAATAAAATAGCCTTCACTCAAGTCCTAGCCAGGGACAGAACAATTATGCCCCTGGGACAATGGCAGCTGTGTCTGTGGCTTACCCGTAGATACATCTGGGCCTGGGACTGGTTGAGGGGTGGGGAGGTGGTGTTCCCCAGTAGCACAGATTGGGTCAAAGTGGTAGCACTGGGAGAGCTCACACTCTGTGATCGGCTGATGAGCTGGGCGGCCGACGTGGTGGCCAGATTGATCTGTGTGTACAGAAAAGAGCCAGGACTAAGGATTTAGGAGAGGTAGGAGGAAAGGTAAATGACTGACAAATTCAGAGTGACATGGTCAAGAACAGAATAACTCACTTTCATAGTCAGGGGAAAATGAGTAATACCTTCCTATCCACAACTGTCATCCTGGCCACTACGGGGTATTACCAAAGCAAACGAACCATTGCCTAGCTACTAGCGTAACAGTTGAGAAGGCAAAGGAAGGAAATGGAACAGATTTTACATCTCATTGAGGGGTCCGAGATTAGTCCCTTCCCTGTATCCTGTCCTCTTCTTCCCCAGGATTTTCTTTCTCCTTTCTCAGACCTCCTTGATAAGACTCCTATATAGATCCAAGTTGGTGATTTTTCATTTTACAAATTGTCTCTATGAGGGCAGTAAATACCACTGATGGCTCAGTAAACACTCCCAGATCAGCTGCACGAAGTTTAACCCAGAGACAAAGGCGCAGAGAGAGAAGCCTCTCAGTGGGGAGAAGCAGCACTCACTGAGGCCTGGGTGGTGGTAGTCTGCTGCTGTGCAGTGCTGGTGTTTGGGGAGCTGGCCTGCCGACTGGCAGCAATGGTGGCCTGTTAGAGGAAAGAAAATAAGGAAGAGCAGAGACAACGAAAGAAAAGGCTGTGAATCTTCCAGTAATAAATTGGAGGCACAACACATAATAGAGATTTCAGGTCAGAACTGAGAGACTATTATGGAGCAAGGACAAGTATATTCACTGTGCCAGTAACCCTCACATTACCACATGTGCTAACCCAACAACTCCCACAAAACCCTCAGGGGCAGCCAGGCAACCTGTCCTCTTCCCACTGTGCTTTAGGTGGAAGAACCTTTGGTCAGGTTACATCAATGAGTCACTGACAAGTCTAACCCAGAGCTGTCCAATACAAATGTAATGCGAGCCATATGTAATCTTCCAGTATGCACGATTTTTTAAAAGGGAAAAGAAACTGAAGTACACTTCTTTTAATTGAATTTATTGGGGTGACATTGGTTAATACAGTTATATAGGTTTCAGATGTACAGTTCTATAATACATCATCCATATATTGTATTGTTTGTTCACTACCCCAAGTCAAATATCCTCCCATCACCAATTACCCCCCATACCCTCTTCCACTTTATTTAAGCCACTGTCTCATTTCAACATGTAACCAACATAAACTACTGACATATTTTACTTTTTTTCTTACTAAGTGTTTGAAATCCAAAATCTTACTGCACATCTCAATTTGGACTGGCTGCATCTTAAGCACTCAATAGCTATATGTGGCTAGTGGCTATCATACTGCACAGCACAGGTCTAGACATAGCCATTTACTTCTAACAGGGAGTTCTCCCACAGTTCTTACTGCAACCCCAGAAGCTAAGATCCTCCTACAGGAGGACAGTAGGCAGAGGAGACTGTTTCCAGCCTGGCTTAGTGGAGGATGTGGTATGCCCCTACCCACCTGTAGCACCTTTCCCCTCCCCCTCTTGGGCCAGCAGGCTGCTGACCTCTCACCTGCTGGACGGCAGCCAGGCTATGCAGCTGGGCATTGCTGAGCTGCTGCTGGAGCATGAACTGGTGGAAATACTGAGCCGCATTGGGCTGACGCTGTAGTGCCTGCAGAGCCTAGGAAGAGAAAGAGAGGATCAGCCCAGAATGAATGAATCCCTCCCAACTCCTACTCTATACAAATCACTGTGATCCTGTGAAAGGGATTCATGGTAAGGAGAGAAATAAAGATGGGAGTCTGGCTAAATCATCAACTTCTGATTTGTCCAGTTCATAGTCCTCAAAAAGTAGAGATGCAATTAATTCTGCTATACTCTATTCTCATATATAAAGAAAAGTAAAGCAGTGAAACTCACATGAATGCTTACTTCCCCAAATGGAATCTGGAAATACATGGTACAGCAAGGAAAAGAATTGGGACTAGACAGGATAAAAATCAATGAAATGTTAATTAATCTAAAGAAAAGAAAAGAAAAGTAAAGGCAAGGTAAGACCAGATCATATTCTAGGGGTTCAATAGAAGTAAGAGAGACCTAAGGGGTTGAAAACAATGAAAAAATAAAAATAAGTAGTGGCAAATGAAAAAGTCTAACAGGTAAAAATTTCAAACTGGCATTTTCGAACAGTCAGGGGTGTCCAACCCACGGCCCATGGTCCAAATGCAGCCCAGGATGGCTGTAATTGTGGCCCAGCACAAAATCATAAATTTACTTAAAACATTATGAGATTTTTTTGTGTGTGTGAGTACATGTCACAGTGTATTTAATGTGTGGCCCAAGACAACTTTTCTTCTTCCAGTGCGCCAGAGACACCAAAAGGTTGGACACCTCTAATACAGTATAATGCTAAAGGATGTTTATAAAGATGATGCTGATCATTCAGTTTCAGTGTTAGCTAATATTCTTTAATAATTAGAACTATTTCTATGACCTGCAGAGTTATTCTAGTAACCAAAATATTAAGTAAAAGGCCTATTCCCAGATTTTTAAAAACATGGAATTTACTACTTGTCTAAAAATGAAACTTCAGTCTAAAGAGTTTTATACTTCCATTACTCAGAGTGATTTATACAAAAGACCTGACAATCCATGAAGAGAAAATGATTAAAATCTAGCTACATGAACTGAATGCTATAAAAAATAATCTTTAAGATTGAATCTCATTGTGTTTTTTTGCTCAAATTGTAAATTCCTAAGGTTCTCAGAGCTAGAAGGGACCACAGTCATCACCTAAGCCAACTCCCCCAGTTTTCTGCAAAGGAACTAAGAGCCACTATCTTCTGGCACCCTTGCACACACCCAGCCGGCACTCACAGATCACAACCCCTCAGAGCTGAGCCTCACCTGCACCGCTTGCCGTTCGTACAGCGACATTTGAGCTATCTGGGGCCGAGAGCTGCCCCCGGAGCTGGAACTCCCATTGGTGGAGTTGGAGTTCTGCTCACTCTCAGTCTCCATGATAGTGGTCCAGGGTCCCCAAGGCTGGTGCTCAAACTCAAGACCTGGATAGAAGGAGTAAAGGATTAAAATTTACACCTGATCTCAAACTATTATTTCATATTTTTCAAATAAGATCTAAGAATCTTCCTCTTCTTCCACAATCCTTGATTTCTAGGTTTTATAACTACCAAATTTCCAATATACTCTTTCCCATACCATCTTCTGAAGTTAGGCAGTATCTCAAAAGAAACCACCATTACAAATTTCATCATAGCTGTCATTAAATATAAAATAGCCAGAATGCTAAGAGCTAAGACAGCTCATAATACTAAGATCACACTACATTCCTATGACTGTGTAACAATTTAAGATCTTCCCATTTAAAACTTACGGTTATCTCATTTTTATCTACATCTGCAACATCCTTATCAGCATCATCTTAACAATGGTCACCATTTACTGAGAAGCCACTAGGTGCCTCCTCTCACAGGGCTAGGCTCTTCACCTCCATTATCTCTCCCAGGGCTTTTAGGTAAGTAATAATAATATCACGACTTTACAACTGCGGAAATGACGTTCTCTGAGATTAAAGAAGTTATCCTAGTAAGTTTCAAGTCTTTACACTAGCACATGCTTCTTCAAACCAGAAAAAGAATCTGTCGCTCCGTTTGAGCACTCACTGCCCTCATTTTATGGAGGAGGGACCGAAGATAGAGGTATGTTAAGTGCATCATGGAAAGCCATAAAACTAGGAGGGAGGAGAGCCAGGCTACAGCCCATACAGCCCAAATAGCTGCCTGGTTCCAACTCAGACTACTAATAATAACACCTCTGGTACATCTCTTTCCCTTCTTCACAACTGAATACATCATTTTAACAAATGATTCCTAGGTATTAAACATTAAATATACAGCAGTGAATTATCTTTAAGAAAGTAAGAGTCAACCCTTTAGTCCACTAAAGTGGTCACAATCTACCCTCTGGGGTTTACATTCGTTGGTAAGAACCAAGCAAAGAAACAGAAGAGAAGGAAGAAGGCATGTACCTCCAAAGCAGCACTAAATGATAATAAGGGTTTTTTGTTCATTCTTATTTCTTCTCTTTTGTTAAACCTAGACACTATATTCTGTACTTCTGAGGCACAGGGCCACTAGAAATATCAGGTCAGCAAAGCACTATTTGGTTTAGGAATGTAAACATCAAACCAGAATTTCTGCTAAGAGATGTCAACAGTTTTATGATGATGAATTTATCTTAATGACTGCACCCAAAACAAGCAAACAAAGTAAATAAAATAGAACTGCTTGGCCTACTATACAGAATTGGGTAGATTTGTTGTTATTCCATTCCCAGTATCACCTGATCACATCATCTCCCCCAAGAACTACCTACGTCTGCAGTTTCATTTAGGAATAGCAAATGTCACTGAAAGCATGGGTATAACACAAGAAGTACATAGGAGAAATGTTATCAGCTTCAACTCTAATCTATCTTCTCCCCACATCTTTTGCCAAAATATCAAAGCACTAAATAGATACAGACCCATGAATCCTCATTATCAGCATGTGAAGAAAAAAAGTGGGTAAGGGTTAGAGGCAGCACACATAGTTGTACAGATCGCTGGACTTAGTTCACTGGACTCAGAGACAGGAGACCCCGTACTAGTTGGAGGGCACATTAACTCCTACAGGTGAAAATGCTAATAAACCATATGACCCCTTATCTTCCCCCAAAATAAAAGCCTTATTAACAACTTTTTTCAGACTGTGAAATAGAGATTCGATAAAGAGATGGAAAGGGATCAGCTTAAAGTCTTTAATAAAATAAAGGGAAACTGTTATCAAAACCAGGATTCCTGGATCCCAGGCACATTAATCTATTCGTTTGTGATCAACATTGGAATTGTAAAATTAAGTACAGAAGATGAAGACAACATAAAGTTGGGGAGGCACAGTGAATTTGGGTTTTCAAACTTAAAGGGGAAAAGAGAGAGTGAAGCTGATCCATAGAGGTTCCCAGAATAGCTAGACCACGGTCATCCTGAAACGCAATATTTGGATGTGTATGGGTTGGGTGGGTAGGAGCACAGACCCCCTCGCCCCGCCCGGAAGGTAGCTAGAAAAGGATGTTGAAGTGGACCTGGTATAGGGCAGACTAAGCCAAGAGTCTGAGGAAATCAACTTCACTAAGGATAAAACTGTCTTGTAGAGAGGATGGGAAAATTGCGCCAAAGATATGGAAGTAATCTGGAGAACAGGGACAGCAGACGCCAAGGGGTCCCTGTTGTATATAGAACCTTGATGAAAACGAGGTTCCAGAGAGGAGTCAAATACACCGGGGGAAGGGGACAAATAGAGTGGTACCAGAAGTGAACTGACCCAAGTGAGCAGGGAAATGTGCTTATTGATAGCGGGAACGCAGGCAGGAGAGAGACAGACAGAAGTCAAGAAACTGGAGGCTGAGGAATCCAGCGGACCATAAAAAGCAGGGCGATAACTAGACAGCAAGCATGCCTGGATGGGAGGACCGAAGTCAGAGAAGGAAAAATGAATGAGAAAAGGAGCGGTCAGAAGCAACGAGGGTGACGGACAGACAGCATTAAGCACAGCGAACTGAATAGCAGGAAGACCAGGACGGGCAGAGCCAAAGGACCGCAGAGCTGAGCGCTAGAGGTAGGCAGGGAAAGAAACTAGGGGAGGTACCTGGGGCGTTACACAGACCGAGGTGGCTGGAGAAACCTCCCCGCGCAGCCAAGCCCCCAGAGGTCCTACCCCTCCCCAGCCCGCGGTCGCCGGGTTACCTTCGCGCCTGTCTCCGCACCCAAGTGCTCCCGGGGGGCGTCCACCTCATGTGCCAGGGACCCCAGTCGCCGGGCTGGGCGGGGGGCTCGCTCGGCCTCCGCGGCGGGCTCCCCTCGCCTCCTCCCCTTCCTGGAGGGGCGGGGGCGCCGAGAGCGGGGTGGGAGGTTCCCGGCGCGGCCGCGGCTCCCCGCCCCTCCCGCCGCTCCGGGTACGGACCCGGCCGCGGCTCTGCCAGGCCTCAGGGCTCGCTCCGGGCCTGTCACTTCCTGCCGGGCGGAGAGGGTGGGGGCTGCAGGCCGGGGGCTGCGGGCCGGGCTGGAGGAGGGGGCTGGCGGGGAGGTGCTTCCGGGGCAGCCGGACCCCTCCCCCGGCCCACCCCCTCCCCTCGGCGCGCTCCTTCCCCTCCCTCCGCGAGTCCCTCGTTTCCTGCCGGCGCCCGTTGCCATGACGACGCCGCTCCCGGGCCTCAGCGCTCCCGGCCCCGGGGTTTTTTGTGGGGCGGGGGGTTTCCCCCCTCTTTCGCTCTCTCTTTCTCCTCTTTTTTTTTCCTTCTTTCTCTCCGAATTCTGCTCGCCGGTTGGAGGGTAGAAACTGAGCTAGTGGTGGCCTCTAGTGGGGAACTCACCTCTCACCGAGGAGTGGGAGATGGGAGAAGGGAGGGAAGTGACGTGAAAGGAGGAAAAATAAGGTATTTTTCTGGAGCTTCTAGGAATAAGGGATAAAAAGAAAGGATCAAAAGGATCAACTGACAGAGAAGGAGGAAGAGCAAAGCAGCGATCCCCAGAGAAACGATAGACTGGCAAAGGAGATAATGCCGCGGAAAGGAGAGAAGAGGAAAGAAAAACAGATTAAGAAAAAGGGGAGAGAAATGTTGATTGTTTCGTCGCTCGCCCCAACTCCAAGAAGGCGGGAAAGAATGCTCACAGAAAAAGTGAACCCATTAGAAGTTGACATTTACTTAAAAGCAGCAGCCTAACATAACTTACTCTGAATAACACGTTTAACTCTGTAATTTCAGGGATTTTGTGTGCTTGTATGTTCTCAGGCTTTAAATGTGTATGTAAAAGAGAACGACAAAAACAAGGGAGAAGGCAGGGATATAAAGAGTGAACAATGGGGCTGTATTTGGGAACACTAAGCATTTGATAAGGCAATAGCCTTTGTCACATACAATTTTAAATTCTCTTAAACTTCTAACATTAGCAAATATTGATAGAGCACCTTCTATGTGCCACTCGCTGTTTTGGAAGCTTGAATTACATTAGTGCACAGAACAAAGATAACCGCCCTCTTTAACCCTTAAGGAAGGAGCCAGGGAACACCTTGTGGATTAATAACTAGGGCTGATGCTTTCTCTGTTGTTATAGTCCAGTAACTATTTTTACCTTGTGTCTTTTCCTAACCTCTGGCTATACAGTTATTTTCTTTGACAACCCACTCTTCATTCTGTCCTTTAAAAGCCAATGCACGATTTGTTTTTACAAAAGACACAGAAGTGTTCTCTTTGTTCTTTGTTTATAAGTTAGATCAGTTTAGATTTGCATTGAGAGAGTAGTGTTTGGACTCTTAATTAGCAGTAGCCAGATTTGTGTCAGAGAAGAATCTCTGCCAGGCTTCCAGGAACCAGTCAGACAAGTATGTGAGGGAAGAAACTGGAGGGCAGTCAAAGGACTGGAAAAGCACAGACAGGAGGTGTGGGGAGGTGAAAGGGTATGTTGCCAGGATGGATGACAGGCTTTGGCTGAGGATGAATTAAAAGAATTCTGGCAGAGAACTAGTGGTTAAAAAAAAAAAAAAAAAAAAAAAAAAACACCCAAGTAAAGCATTAGTCATTTAATTCAAACCTAGATTTTTGGCATGTCAAAGTTTACAGCTTTCTTGTAGAGGCTTAGAGTGGATGTAGTGAGCCTAAGCTGAATATCCTAGCATCAATGGAAAAGGTGTACCTAAGATAATGTTCAAATTATAAAACATACATGTCAAAAAAATTACTCATGTGCTTCCACAGGTTCTGTGGAAGAAGTATCACTGTTAAGTGTCTACAAAAGGCCTGTAATACATCCCAAGAATAAGAAGTCCAGGTGCCAGGAGTATATTTTTTCCAACAGCCTATGGAACTTGCATAACCTAATGGGTACCTGGTCATTTCAGCCTCATTAGATGTACAGCAGAACCACTACCAATTTATTTAGTTACATCCCACATCTAAAGGTTTCTCTTTATATTTCCTGGGTCATTGGCCCTTACATCTACTGAAAGTTATACATTTAGATGATGTTAGGGGATAAGATAGTAATGATGTATAATTTTGTTGACAGATATAAATCTAGCCTAGAAATACTCTCTCACAGAGTATGCCGTAATGATTAGGAGCCAAAAGTTTAACTTTCTTACGTAGAGGTTTTACCCCATATTTCACAGTAATTCTTTTCAAGTTCATTATTCTCCAAGACACGGGAGTCTTTCTGGGTAATAGGTGTAAGCTATTTCCCAAAGAAAATTTCAGGATAAAAAGGAAATGTATCAACAGTAAAATGAAGTATTAGAAAAACCCCATAAGAAAATCATTGTCATGGACTGAATCAGCTTGGGAACAGGTACAGAATTGCTTATCTCAGTCTAAACAGAGCAAAACAACTTCTGATTTTTAAAAAATGGACAACTGACTCTTTTATTGCGCTAAACTTTCTCATTTTCATTTAATGATTCCGCTAGAATTACCCTTTCTTTTTCAAACCAAATAGTTCTTGTGAATGGAGGCTAAATAATTTCTTTACTCTGCATAACACTGAAAGTCATTAGCCTAAATAGGTGAAAAGGAAATGCATTCTATCTGGTGAATGGAAATCAACCCCTCCCCCTGCAAACTTATCTAAAAAAGGGAAGATCAGGATTTGTAAGGAAATTAATTGTTTGGAAGCAACTAAAGCAAATAGAAGAGAAAGTAGGTTCATGTAATTTTGTGTATCAAGTGAGCATTGAATGGAGCATCGTTCTAAGTTTCTCTTCTAAGGCCAGCATTATGCAATGAATTGTGAAGGAAGAGATGGTCTTTAACCCTATATCTGATAGTATCAGGGGAATGTGTCTGTTTACAAGTAACTAGGTAAGTAAGTATGTGTGATCACATTTTTATGCAAATGTAGGTAGGATGAAGTAGGGGAGAAAAAAGAAAATCCTTTATTCTAACCACCACCAATTTTGGGTGTGAACCACCATACGCATTCCACCCTCACCCCATCACAATTTTGTATGCCACTAAGGTCTAGTTGGGAGAAAATGAAATCAAGATAAAGGGGATTTATAGACTCTTAGGCATTTAAAGCAAAAAAAAAACTTTAAAATTATCCAATCCCTTCAACTTTGAGTGGAGAAAATTGAAGGCTAAAACATGAATGTAGAAGAGGAACATTTTACAATCCTTGGCAAATAGATGTCAAAAAAAAAAATACTTGTTAATTAAATTAATTTCCTAGATGCTTGCCCTCTTCTCAACTAAAAATAAAAAAAGAAATTAAAAAAGATAAAAATACCCCTCATTCCTCACCACAAATTCCCATGATGGAATTCAGGATGCACCCAAAATGTAGCACCTCAGCCTATTAATTATCTTAAAATGAAGAAGTTTGAGAAAAGGGCAGAAACAGGAAAGTCACTCTGACTTCATCCTTCCCTCTTTCTTCTTTCCTAAAACAGGTCAAAAAACCCTCTGGAAGAAAGGAGGGCCCTTATACCCAAAGACAAAGGAACACCAAGAAGAATCCTAACAGGCCTTGCTAACTTTTCTGCAGTTAACTGCACTTAACCATACTGTAACCTATGATACTCTCCGCCACTATCCACTCTTCCTCAAACCCAGCATAGATACACCAGTCTAACTTTATTTGACTCTTCATTTTCTTATGAAGGCTCTCATGTCACATACAACTTAAATAAATGTGGCTGAAATAAATTTGTAGGCCCAAGATAGAGCCACTCCTACCTAGAATTCCCCTTAGCAACTGAAACACAGCTAACTTTCACGTTGCTGTAAATGCTCTACTTGACCTGGATATACTACACAGTATATCCAGTCAGCCCATCCCCAAATGCCAGACCAGCTCTGGGCTGTTTACTTACTTCTTTGTTCATCATTCTTTACCCCGTAAAGCTTCCTGCCTTGCACCAGATTTTACAGTCCTCCAAATGGAGAGTGTCCACTTCAAGAAGTGTTAAATGAAGTTTGTATGTATCACCTAAATTGTCTTCTTCAGTCATTTTTTAAAGAATTTGAATGTTTTTCTCCTGTAAATCTGTCTTTGTCAGTTTAATTTTTGAGACTCAGCCAGGGAACCTAAGAGAGTTGAGGAAAGATTTTTCCAACCTTCCACCCATCCTATTCCCTTTCTTTAGAAGTTTAAAATTACTATGTTGATTGATTGGTTCAGCTCAATATTCCATGCATCACTCCCTCCAGAAGAAACATGAACTCCCACATCCTTGAGTAGCATAAGGTTGACAATAACAAAGACATCACCAATTTAAGCAGTTACCATTGATTAAGGGCAAATCATGCCTCTCAGCTTTGGTATTCTTTCCATAAGATGGGATTAACACCTAGTATTTGTTGAAAATAAGTGAAATGTTTATACAGTATTTCATACAGTATCTGACACACAGTTCAACCTATTGTTAGTTTCCTTTAGTAACTCAGTATATTTTTTGTCATCACCAAATGTATCTAAACTACTCTTTATTTTTTATTCAGCCTATATAATAACTTTTTTTAACTCACAATTTAGTTAATGTGTTTGTGATTGAATGAATTTACTGTAGAAAAGGAAAAACTTCTATTCTCTTAGATTCAATAAATGGGAGCCCATTAATTAAACTAACAAAAGTCAAACAGGAGAAAAGACACACAATTTTTGTTAATATGTATGGGAGTTCACCGAACAGAGAGAAACTCAAGAGAAGCTTCTATACCCTTAGCAAATGGAAAAGGCTGGAGGCTCTCAGGGACATAAATTGCTCAACTGCTGGGAGAGTGCTCTCTTCTCGCCTGGGATGGGGGTTGGGGAAGGGAGCTGGAGGGGACCTTCCACAAAGGGAAATTTATTAGGCAGAGAAATCTTTCTACATCTGTTAATTCTCAATCATCTTTAGCTCAAAATAATACGTATGCCAAACTGGTGTATTTGGGGGCAACATATTCTGATCCCCTTACTTCTACCATTTTATATGAAAAAAGTATTCCATTTTCTGTGTGCAAATTTTACCTCTGTGGGACTTCAAGTGTTCCTTTTTCTTTTTGGGGGGAGGCTCTATTTTTTCAGGATGTGGGTACAAATCCATACTGAGGCAAAGCACTAGATTTATAGTCTCCAGGGTTATGTGTCCTAGGCTAAGAGAGCTAAACCCCTGAGAAGTCTAAAGGAAAAAAATATGAAAAATATGCTTAGATCCTCTCTCTGTTTGTTTCACAGACATTACATTCAACCTCTTCAATAACCTTTCCTGCTAGCTATTATTAATCTTCAATTTATAGATGAGGAAATCAAAGCTCAGGAAGATTAGGTGAATTGTTCCAAGTTCAGGGGAGTAGTAAGCAATAGAGTCAGAATTTAAGTTCAGGTCTGTCTGCCCCCAAAGTTCATAACTACATCACATTTTTCACGGTATGAAAGTAGAGTGCTGTAGATCTATTTAAATGCTTTGCACACAGGCAATAAATGTTTGCACAAATATGGTTAGCATTTGTCATTGTAAATACATGCAACCAAAGGCCCACTCTGCCTTTGTTAACCAGGGAAATAGTTCTGATTATCAGTCCACAAAGACACTGGGGAGATGTCTCAGCAAAAAATAGAATGTGTGTGTGTGTGTGTATTATATATATATATATTTTTTTTTCCTAAATTCTGTTTTCTCCTTTGTCTCTTTATAAACTATGGTAAGCAAATAATGTCCTCAGAGATGCCATCATCCATGAAACCTGTGAATTTGTTATGTTAAGACAAATGGGGAATTAAAGTTACAGATGGAATTAAGGTTTCAAACAGCTGACCTGAATATGGGGAGATTATCCTAGATTATCTGGCTGAGTCCAATGTAATCATAAGAGTCTATAAAAGTGTAGGTGAGGGAGGAGACACAGGCTGAGTAATGTGCTGTGAGAAGGATTCACGCTTCCGTTGCTGACTCTGAAGATTTAAGGGGCCAGGCTGTGAGTTGAGCAATGTAGGAAGCATGTAGAAGCTGAGGTGCATGATTTGCCCTTAATCTCCCCTAGAGCCTCCAAAAAGAGACCACAGCCCTGATGACACCTTGATTTTCACCCAGTGAGCTAAGTGTCAGACTTTTGATCTACAGAAAAGTGAGATAATAAAATTGTGGTGTTTTATACTAAATTGTTACAGAAGCTATAGAAAACTAATACATAATCTAATAGATATGTCAAAAAGCAGTAGCTAATCTTAGACCGTTTGTGCTGCCTGAAGTCTAGCCAATTGCCAGCTTCCTTACTCCTTTGTTTACAGCGGGAGAATATATTATATCACTTGCTCAGACTAATGAATGAGTAGGTGCTCCAGATCATGGATCATTTTGAGTGGCAGCTTTTCAGTTCTATGGAAAACAATATTAAAGCACAATTTTCAAAAAGGTAGAATGATAACCCTCATGCAAATATAAAATGAACATGTGTCAAAGATTTTATATATAACTCATTGATTCATGAAAGAACCAGTGAGATACTAAAATCAGTTCAAAGTGCATTTGAGAAACTGGGTCTTTACAGGCAATTTAATAAACGAATGGTAGAGAAGATTGCTGGTTTGGATCCAAAATTGGTTGATGAACCATACCCTTAAGAATTATCTTTTCCTCCACTGGACAGGAACTATTTATATTTATGAATTAATCTCTGCATCATCAGAGCTGCAAAGTAATCCAGTGAATAGGAAGTCAGTAAAAGGCTCAAAACCCATTCTAAACTGAAAGAACACTTCATAACCTCTAGACTCCACTTCTAACTTTTAGATATTTTTTTTAATTTGACAACTATGAATCTGAGTAAACAAACTGTTAACAATTGTAAGAGTCAGGAAGAATAAATCTCCCCTCAGAGCATTCTGTCTGAGCTTTCCTTCCTGTGTTCTAGCCATGTGGATGACAAGCCCGCTCTCTAGGCAAATCAAAACAAAAAGGCGGGGGGGGGGGGGAATTCTCAACTCTTCTCTTTAGTTCATACCCTACATTCAATTTATCCATTTATTCAGATAGTTTTGTCTGTGGTAATAAATTTATGCTGAGCTTTTTGTTTTTCTTGGGCCAACGTGATATGTTTACAAGATGCCGGTTAGGATGAGAAGAATAGTATTTGACCATGAATGAGTTTTCTGCACATAAACCCACACGTAAACCAAAACCACTGAATAAAAAAGTAAGCTCCCATGGATTCTGGCATCAAGAGTATTAGTGGGAAGTCTGGGAGTATTGCCCCAGGATCTACGTAGGTGTGCTCAGCTTAATTCTACTTTATAATTCAACCATTTTCCCAATACATTCAAATCTGACATATAGACAAGGACAAGTTGAGATTTTTGAAGCCACGAACTGTAATATCATATGAACGGTCAATGCATCTCATTTTTGTCTTCGGAACACCTTCTAAGGATGACTGAAGTGGAGAAGGAGACACACTGGTCCCAGGCAGGGAATGGCTTCTGACCTAATGGCTAGAAGGTCCTGCTGAAGGTGATTATTTTACAGTTGAGTGCCACAAAGGTTGTCTGATTTCTTAACTTTGAATACGTAGGAAAGTAAAAAATAGTCTTCCCTCTACCCTCTTAGGCTCTGCAGTGAGGGCCTGCAAATCAAGCCGACGAAAAGATTAGGAGGAGAAAAGGGTTATTTCTAATGCACAGGGTGGAAGGGGCTCACAGAAAAGAACATCGAAAATCCCTAAAAGCGCTTAGGTCTGGGAGTGCACACAGGTCTGTTATATTATTATTATTATTTTAACAAGGGTATTACATTTGTGGAGAAGTGCTAAGACAAAGAATAACAGGTTTGGGCGTCAAGGGGAAAGACGTTGTGAGAAGGTAAGTATATGGGGGAAACAAATGGAAAATCAGAATTATTGTACCTTAGGAAGATTTGTTTGTGCAGACCCATTTAAGTGCCATCTTCTTATTGCCTCCCATGAATCATTGTTCTTTTCTTCCTGGTATGGCAAAGGGAAGGGGGACGTCTTTACAGAAAGAAATTTATGCCCTGATTTTAGGCCGACAGGGGGCGGTAGAGAGCTTTTCTTGCATCTATTGCTTCTCAACTGCATCTTTATGCCAAATACGGCATGTTTGGGAGTAGCATACTCTGCCACCCTTTAAATATGTCACTCATAAAACCTAAATTCACATACCTGAACCTACAATTCTCTTCACAAACATAATACCTGTTAGAGTATTAGTAAATATTTCTCATGATTTAATTATTCACTTTGTTCAAGGTCTTGGACTACGCATTGCAAACGTACTAAGATAAAAATATTCATTCAAGCAACTTAACACAATTAGGAAACAAAGTCAGGCACATATATTGTTTAATGTGGCTAAGAGCACAAACTTGGAGATCTGGATTCGGATCCTCACTCTGCTACTTACTAACTGCCACTTCCATGGTCCTGGGCAGGTAACTGCAAGTCTCATCTTCCTTACCTGTAAAATGAAGGGCTACCTAGCTCTCAGGGACGTCATGAGAATTAAGTAAATGATACACAGAATTCACTTGCCCATGGAATTTCCATGGTAAGCATTCAATAAATATTGACTGTTAATATTCACCACTAGAGTGTAAGCAGATAGTGATAAGAGCTCTATGAAATTATACATATTCAAGGATACCAAGGTCCCCATCTGGTCACCAAAAGAGTTGCCCTTCCTACAAGAAAGAGAAAAATAATAAGGTTTGGTCAGAATATAATAAAGGAATCAGAGAGAACATCTTTACAAACCTTATTTCTTGATCAAACTGGCCAAATGACAACCTCACCAGTCATTTACATTAACTATGCTAGATGACTTTTTCTTGTTATCCATTTAATCTTCACATTGACCTTGAGAGGTCATCATTACCACGTCTTATCTAGGTTTGGGCATTATTAGTGAGCCTGCACTCAAACTCTGCCTCCTACTGGCTTCCTGGAAGGCCTTAGGGAGGAGCCAGATCCAGGGAGGAACCACTGCAAAAAAGCAGCACCTTCCGCGCTGACTGACCCACCTTGTCTGTCCCTCAGCGTCCATGGCATAACCGCGCCAGCGGTATCTTGGGTTGTAAGCCTCCGAGATTGTTTGTCTGTAGGATGAACTCATGAAAGTTCCCCTAATGTCTATTTTTTAGCTATAAATAAGTGTAATATCATTTGTGTCACCATGATATTATGAATATAAAATAAAACTATTGGAAAATGCTGTAAAACAAAAGTTCTAGGAGAAAATTAAAATTTATTGAAAACTTCATATGAGAGTAAATCTATTGAGGTAAGACACTTTTCAGGAGAAAACAATACATATAGTTTTAGTGCATATTATGTTTTTGACATTGCGCTAGGCAATGTAAGAGAAATGGAAGAACTATAAAACACTGAGCCTGTTCTCAAAAAGCTTGTCGTATAGTGGTGGGGTAAAAGAAAATCACTAATGTAAATTGCAGCTGCCAACCAACACATATAAATTTTCCTTTACTGAAAATATTAAAACTGTATGATACATTATCTCTGGGCAGTGACTGGAAAAGAAGGAAACTAATATTGGGCTAAGTGATTTCACATGTGATGTCTTAGTTAATCCTCTCAAGTATTCATTGAATTAAGGACTATTTTCCCCATCCTTATAAATGAGGTTACTGAAACTGATATGCTAAATTGCTTGTCCATGGTAACATAAATGTAAGAACAGGGGCTAAAACCCTAATATCAAATTCTAAGTCTCTTACTTTTTTACTATATTGAGGAAGCCTGGTCTCAAGTGCTCCAGAACTTCCTCCTAGGAGGATGGTAGGACTACACTTTCCCACCCACTTGAAGTCAGGTATGGCCCTGTCACTTGCTCTTGCCAGTGAAAAGTGGGTGAATGTGACCTGCATTGCTTCTGAGCAGAAGCCTCAAGAGCCAGTGCAGACAATTAACCTTGTTCTGTCTTGTCTTCTGCCACAACATGGAGCAATATTCAATCTAGCAGCTGTTCACTCATTTTGGTGCCTGGAATGAGGACACCATGGAGCACAGGCCCTACCCAGCCTTCAGTGGACATGCAGATAAGGAATAAATATTTCTACTTAAAGTGCTAAGTTTTGAGGTTGTTCATTTTGGCAACTTAACCTAACCAATCCTGACTCATTGGTGCTGAAAATAAGGGGTCGTTCTCATTAAATTCCTAAAGTAGGCAACTTTTGCTTGAAGGGCCAGTCAGCAAATGATGAAGAAACTTACTGGAAACCAAAAGTCTGGGACAATATGTTACAATTTTTTTCCTACAATGACTCGAAAGTCAGATAACATATTTGATGATCTGACAGCTCTAGAAGTGGGAAAATAGAATATTAGTAACCAATATAGGTATTGGTTTCTGCATTTAAATGAATTTGACAAGATACTACAAGAGATGACCAGAGCAAAGTACTAACCATTTTTTAATCTGGAATGGAAGGGGAATGAAAGAGTCTAGAAATTTGGAGACTTGGAAAAGGCAGCTGCATGGAAAATCTTTTGAGAAATAAAGACCAATTAGACCTTAGTTTTGTGGCAAAGATCAAATCAAGGTATGAGAGTCATGTCCTGGCTGGCGTAGCTCAGTGGATTGAGCATGGGCTGTGAACCAAAGGGTCGCGGTTCGATTCCCAGTCAGGGCACACGCCTGGGTTGCAGGCCAGGTCCCCAGTGGGGGCCATGTGAGAGGCAACCACATATTGATGTTTCTCTCCCTCTCTTTCTCCTTCCCTTCCTCTCTCTCTAAAAATAAAGAAATAAAATATTTTTAAAAGAAGATATGAGAGTCATATTAGTTGTTAAATCCTCAAATGGATTAATGATTAATGTATTGCCCAGCAAATCCTTTCAGTCAGAAAAACATGTGGCTTAGGGTTTAGCACTTCACCAAAGCTCAATAGGCTTAAAGTACTCTCAGCTGAGAAAGAGGTAAGTCTTGACAGAACTATAGATGCATCTATTAACACATGGGGCTGACAAGAATAAAACAGGTAAGAAGGTAACTAAATTTTGAAATCAAGAACATGAATTAAGAAAATTGGCACTGAAAAAGGACTCCTGGATTCTTAATCTTCTTCAGAAAATGAGCAAGTTGTATAACCTGCTCAGTAAGCCAATGTCCTCTTCAGGTGTGGCCAAGGAGGATGAGGACAAAGAAAGAGCTCTCAGAGGGTGCAGCCATAACCACAGAGAACATGGACTGGTGAGTCTTTCCCAGGGGACAAAATTGGGACCTAAGTAAAGAAATGTCACATCCCTCTGAACATCTGTCTAGAATTTCTCCAGAGTAACAATTTTTCTGGTTAAACAATTAAATACATACATACATACATACATACATACACACCTAGGATACCTTATCCTTTATTTTAAATCATCTCTATCTCCCACACGTCACAGAAGGCTAATTGTTGGGGACACCTCCCATCACATCAGATTTTCTGTGAGTGTGTGACCTGGTCAGTCTCTGTAGCTCTCCGATGTCCCATGCTGCTTGTCTTGAATATCATAAAAAATTCCTCACTTTGGGTCTCAGTTTCCTCATTTTTCAGTTGAAGAGCTCTTTCTAGGTGATTTTTTAAAGACACTTGTGATTTTTTTAAATGTACTTTTAATTTTTTTAATTGTAATTCTATTCTCTGCCAATAGCAGGCAGTTCTTACACTTTATCCAGGGTTCAGAAAATGAAAGACTTGTGCTGATGAAGGGGCATTAGGCACAGGATAGATTCTTCTGTGTTCAGGATGATGGCTTTGACCTGGGAAATTTTATGTGTACATTCTTAGTCAAAATATTTAGAAACACGACCACAAGATGCATAGAACAAACGCCTGACACAGAAAACAGGAAAATAGAGAAAAGTAACCTCAGTTTCTAAAGCATGCATAAGCTCTTTGCTCTGTCTGAAACCTTCTTCCCATACCTCACCCCTATACCTGTATCCTTCCTGCTTATCCTTCAGCCTGCAGAGCAAGCCTCACTTCTAGGAACGCTGACGTCAACCCCAAGATTAGGTTAGGTTCCCATAACTCCTGTCCTTTGCTCTATTCACTCCACTCATAACTATGTATTCAGGATTTATCTTCCTCACTAAGCTCTAAGCCCTACAAGGGCAAAGTGTAGTTATCATGTTCATCTGTGCCTAGCACAGAACCTGACACTCAGCAGGTACCCAACAAATGTGTTTCATGAAGGCCTCTCCAGTGGCCGTCACATTTCAGCACTGTGGAATAATTATTTCTCTCCCCTGCCACAGTGCCCTTTAACTGCACTTTGTGATGTGAGAGAAGAAACCAGGAATTAGGGAAAGTGTGCCCTGCTGGTTTTGCCAAAACTGTAATCTGTTAGATCAATTGCTAAGGGGGAGGGGGGAAATGCTAGTAGAATACTTCAAGCAATAATTCTATTCAATGCAAAAGATTAAAATATGCATACTCCGAAAAAAGTACATCACATATAACTACAGAGCAAATGCTATTGGGTAGCTATTATTTAAGGAATATCTCATACCCAGTTTCTGGATTTCTGCAACTGTTAGAAGGCAAAAGATTCTTAAATTTACACATGTGTAATTAAATATGCACAGAGTATTTCTGAAGACATACAAGAAACTGAGAACCATCTACACCCACACAGTCTACATTAAGTCACCAGTACCATTCCACTGTCTTCATCATGACTGTGATATTCCAGGAAATTCTTGCACGGGAAATAAATGTTGCAAATAATTGTATTGTTCACTTCGGAAACATCCAGAAACCATTTCAAACTGTTCAGTTTTTCAATGGATAGTTATCAAATGATTATTCTCTTAGACTTTTAGAAACCCTGACCTTGCTGTGTCCACAATCTTAACATGATTCTCATCCAATATTAACCCCCTACACCGAAAGACCCCCCTTGCCTTAAACCAGACCCCAAAACCTCATAAATATCTTGGTTGATCCCTTCTCTCCCAGACATTACTAAGGCTCCTTCAAGGCAGTGGCCTCCCTCACCACGGTTTGAATAAACCCAGCTCTCCCCCAGTGGGTGCTGGGGCAGTATTTGCAGGGTGCTAGCTAGCATTCAACGAAACTCATAGTGCTTACTTCTGAGGAGGGAACTGAAAGAAAAGATGTGGACGCTGTTCTTTCGTACCACTGAATTTTTATATCGGTATGTCTTATCTATTCCAAAGTAAATGACAAAGCAAAACAAAATAAAATTTAAACACGTAAAAGAATGCAGAACACCCTGTTGTGCACTCTCCTCTCTGACCAAAAGGTGTCATTCCTTGCTCGGGGCTAGGAAAGAAATGACAGGAGGGACCTCAGCAACAAGGCTGAGGACTTAAAAGGGACCGGAAATGTTAGCTCCTGGAAAGAAATGCCTGGGGTCTCTCCTCACAATAATAGCTAATATTTACTGAATACTTTCTAAATGCCAAAAGTATTTAAAAACATCTTTCTTTAGGTAAAAGTAGTATATATGACTAAGTACATGTATTGAAAGTGTGAACATGATGAATTTTTATATATGTATGCGACTGTAAAATCATTACTGCAGTCAAGATCATGAACGTCACCACCCAAAGTTTCCTCATGTTCATGGTAATCCATCCCTCCCGCATTCTAGGTAAGTCTGTAAGCACTTTTCAGAGATAGTGTTATTTCATCCTCACCTTGCTCTTTAAGTACTATTACACCCACTTTACAAAGGAGGAAACGGAGGCGTAGGCAAGTTTAGTAACTTGCCCTAAGTCAGCCAAGTTGTGGAGCTGTCCTACCGACTCAGGCAGATGTGACACCAGGGATACGGTAAATCAGCCATTTTCAGAGACACGTGGAGTGCACGTATCTCTGGGGGACCGCGGGGTGAAGACTTTCTGAAGGTACAAGGGCTTCGATTCTTTGATCTCCAACTTCCTCACACAATCTCCATCCCAACAGTTCACCAAGAATGGGGTGTGAGCTGCAGCTTCGTGGTCATTCCTCGTGTCCCTTCCTCTTTCCCCTTGACAAGAGGCGTAACTGTAATTCATTCTATGGTGCGTTGTTCTTGTTCTGGGGTTTTAAAAAAATTGAAATATTGTCACTTTGTGTAGGTAAGTTAATTTAATACAAAATTCTTTTTCAGTTAAGATTTACAATACTTTCAACAAAATTGAAGAAAGACTAATCAAGCTGAGTACTGATAATAGATCACTAAGAATAATTTTTCATAAAACGTTATTATATGGGTTTTGGCATATGACTTGAAAGAGATCAGAAAATTTAGTGAAATTGCTAAAGCTAAATGCCTTCTGTTCCTACTTACTTATTTACATGAGTGAATTTCTCAAAGAATGCATCTATAAAAATTCAAAACAGGAATAAAACTAATCCTGATTCTGATCTCATTCTAGAAATAAGTAATAATCATCTATAGATACATGCACAAATTAAAAAAAAACAATATTCATCACATTAGGAATGGTGTTTCTGAGTTTATTCTACATTTTATGTTCAACTGTTATTTACCAAAATATATGGTTGTTTAATTTTATTCTTAAAATTTGTTCTGTTTTGGTTTATTGTGTTTGTTAATAATTCTATTGTTAACTTAATCCACAAGAATTCTTTTTTTAAAAAAATGCTTTGTTTATTTATTTTTAGAGAGACGTTAGGGAGGGAGAAAGAAGGAGAGAAACATCAATGTGAGAGCGAAACATTGATAGGTTGCCTCTTGCATGCCCCCAACTGGGGGCCTGGCCCACAACCCAGGCATGTGCCCTGACTGGTAATTGAACCAAACATCCCTTGGTTCACAGGCTGGTGCTCAATCCGCTGAGCCACACCATCCAGGGCCACAAGAATTCTTGAATATCTTTAAGTTTTATAAAATAAAAACACTTTGCTATTTCAAGTTATATATGTATTTTTGTGGTAGAAAGTTTGATAGAGTAATCAATCAAACTTTTAAGCATAAAATATATTAGAAAAAATTCTATGATGAAAGTAGATGGAAATATGAATTGAAGGGGGAGCAGGAACAATGTAAAAATTCTGACTATTGAACTTATTTGTGTAATTTTTTTTAAAATTTTATTTTTTTAATCAGTATTTTTTAATTGTTGATATTGTACAGTTTTCTGTCTTTTACCCCACCCCAGCCCACCACCCCAGCCCTCCCCACCTTCCTCCCATTTCCACCCCCCATAGTTTTTGTCCATGAGTCCTTTATACTTGTTGCTCTAAATATTTGTGTAATTTTTTAATGGATAGTGGGTATCAAGTTGTATGGACTATACATTATGTTGCATAATATTTCTCAAGTGATAAGCTTTATTCTTGCCAATATTATAGTATCCAGAAATTGTATTGTTTCAACTATTTAACTGCAAGATTAAAAATCTAGATGTTGACTGAAAATACTTTAGGAAATATATGCTTTTAAAACTTTCTTTTAGGACAGATACAATAAAAAATATCTACAGTTCATGTTTTGCTTCATATTTGCTTCATGAAAAACAGACACGAAGGACAAGAGACAAACAATGCAAAAGATGTAGTTGAAATGCTAAGGGGGTTGCAGAGCCTAAAGGGATACTTACAGCATTGAAGAGTAAGGATGTCTTTCAGGAGGTGGCACTGGATTTGGGCCTTGGGGAAAAGAAGGCAATAGATAAAAGTTTTAAATGCAGTGGGGGGAAGTAGGGTGAACTGTACTGTTACACTTCCTTGATCTTCTTAGTTTAGTTTATTCAACAAATATTTATTAAACATCTATTTTGATAATATGAGTGCTGGGAATATAATAATGACCTGGTCGCAATCTCTGTTTCCTAAGTGTTTACAATCTAGATGCATATTGGTTTTCTATTGCTATCATGAATTTTACAGCTGCAAACAATACCCATTTATTTTCCTGCAGTCCTGTAAGTCAGAAGTCTTGGCTGGGTTCAGCTAGTTCCACTTCTCCAGGTCGCATTAGACTGGCATCAAGGTATCATCCATCCTGAGCTCTTCTTTGGAGGTGGTGGTGACAATCTGCTTCCAAACTCATTCAGGTTGCTGGCTGAATTAAGTGGCTTGTAGCTATAGTCGAGGTTCCTTTTTCCTTGCTGCCTGCCTTCCTTATCATTTTGACCCCTCCATCTTCAAAGCCTGCAACAGCTGATGAGGGCGTCCTGCTTATATTTTGAATCTGACTTTCTCTTTTGCTGTGTTACTTCTGCCTCCAGATGGAGAAAGTTCTCTACTTGTAAGGGCTCATGCAATTAGATTTGGACCACCCAGGTAATCGAGGACAATCTCCCTATTTTAAGGTATATAACCTTACTCATATCTGCAAAGTCCCTTTTGCCAAATAAGGTATCATATTCATAGGTTCTCAGGTTTAGGACATGACATCTTTGGGGGCCTTTCTACCCACCACAAGATGAGATCAGATGAGTACAGGAACATTTATAACACAGTATAATGGGCCCTCTTATATGGATAAATACAGCATTCTATGGGGCACATAGCATATCTAACCTTGAAGGAGAATTGGAAAAAGCCTCTTTGTATTAACTATTGCTACATAACAAACTACCCCCACACATAGTGACTAAAACAATATATGCATATTATTTCATATGTTTCTATGGATCAGAAATTTAGGAGCAGTTAAGCTTGTGATTCTAGCTATCTCATGAGGTGACAGTCAGAATGTCACCTGGGACAGTCATCCGAAGGCTTGACTGGAGTTGAAATATCCTCTTTCAAGCTCACTCAGAGGACTGTGGCAAGAGGACTTGGTTCCTTACTGGCTGTTGGCTGGAAGTATCAGTTTTTCACCATGGGGGCCTCTCTAGACTGTTTGAGTGTCCTTACCACATGGCAGAAAACCATAATATCTACTATTTCCTGATCTCATCATCACTTCTGCCTTATTCTATTCATTAGAAGTGAGTCACTAAGAATGCTGACATTGAAGAGGAAGGGAATTAGGAGCCCTCGTATGACCAGTCCCTGAAGCGATAACCCCTAGGCCTCAATTGTGTTTCAGCTTCAGACCCTGAAAGAACAGCAAAACCGGGCAAGCAACACCATGGCTGACATCAGGACCAGCTGCACTGACTAATGACCCATGCCTTGGCTCTGACCAATCAGTGGAAACCATGATCCTGAAAGGACACACTTGGAAAGCTGATGAATATTTTATTGGGATCCTCCCTTGGGACCTCCAGATAAATACCCCCAAGAAGAGGCCCCCGTGCAGCTCTCTCCGTGGAGCATACCCACGCTTTCCCCCGCCTTCCCTCAGGTGCGTTTCCCTTGCCTCTCTGTTTCTCCTAAAATCTAAGGGCCCTTCTTTTGCCTCTGTAACTTGTTCACTGAGCCCATTTCTTCTATAGTTCATTTCTACCACTGTGACTTTCTAAATAAACTTTTTCGTAGTTTGAGTCTTGGCTCTATTCTTTCTTAGCCAAAACTGAAGTACCGAGGTTGCTGAACCAAGGTCAAGTCTGACCCCACCGGTCTAACACCTGGTGCCGTTTCACCACCGCCAACGCAACAACAATGAGATACCATTTTATACTCATCATGAAAGCTAGAATCAAAAAGCCAGAGAACGACAAGTAGTGATGTGGATGTGCAGTGGTCAGAACGCTCACACACTACATTACTGGTGGGAATGTAAAACGGTATAGCCGCTTTGGAAAACAGTGTAGCAAGTCCTTAAAAGATTTAACCTTTCTCAGCGCTTATCCAGAATGTCCAAGGATACACAGTCCGGGCCAAATCAGTGTTGGCATCAAGCACCCAGGCTCCTTCTCTCTCTCAGCTCTCTCATTTTCAGCATGCGATTTCTATCTGCATGGTTGCAAAATGGCTCCATTGCAAAAGGACTCCTCTTTCCCCAGGAATCTAGTCCTTGTTCCAGATAGGAAGATGTAAGGGTCAAAAGCTTTCCCTCGAGGGTGGGAGGTAGGGATGGCTAGGGTCGGGAGAAAATAGAGACAACTGTACTTGAACAACAATAAAAGAAATAGAAGAGAGTTGGGAAGAAAAGTAATAAAAAAATAAACTAAAAAAAAAAAAAAAAAAAAAAAAAAAGCCTTCCCTGTGTGAGACTTTGCCATTTTATTCAGAAGCAATTTATTTCCAGAAATTTCCAATTTCTTTTGTTGGCTAGAGTTCTGCCACATGGTCACCCCTAGCTGCAAGCGATTCTGAGATGCTGAGTATTTTAGTTGGGCATATTAATGCTTCAAGTAAAAGTGTGCTTTTTGTTAGTGAGGAAGAGGGAATGGGTAATGAGGAAGTATGAGGTGTATATATCACAGCATACAAGCACTCAAGGATCTAACATTCTGGTGGGGGGCGGTGGGAGGGTTAACAGAAAAGGTGACCCCAGCTTGGTAAGTCCTCTCAGTGTGAAATACAGAGTGGTGTGGGAGCAGAGGGGAGTTCTTGGGGAAGATGCACTTACTAGAGCAGAAAACACACCTTGAAGGCCATACCCAACAGGGCTAGCAGAGAAAAGATGGAAAGGCTTTCCATGCAGTGTGATAAAACCATATATCAAAATTATCAGAGAGCATAGTAGAAATAGGGAACTAAGTGTAGCTTGGTACTGCCAGAGAAGAAAGTGTGAGGCTAGAAGACCCAAGATGGAGCTAGAGGGGAAGACATAAGAGGAACCCGAAAGCGGGGCATGCATTTCCTTTAGTGCAGGTGCCCTCCTCTCCTGTCCCATACCAGGAGAACAACGCTCACCGCAGGAGGCAGAAAGCCAACACTGACTTGTATCTGCAAGAACACACCTTACTAAAAGAACCCTTACCTTCCACTCCTTTGTCCTATACATTTGCCACCTTACAATTTATTGCCCCTGGAAGACAACCAACCCCCTTTGCTCTGTTCCGGCACTTCTCCACAGTTTATCGCCCTTTGTTAAAATACTAATACAAGCCTCAGGGCCTGTGTTCACATTTTTCCTTTATTCTTAAGTATAGTTTATTGATTATGCTATTACAGTGGTCCCAATTTTTCCTCCCCTTTATCACCCTCTGCCCTGCACCTCCCCTCCCTCCAGCACCCTCCCCCCAACTTAGTTCATGTCCATGGGTTGCACATACTAGTTCTTTGGCTTCTCCATTTCCTATACTATTCTTAACTGTCCCCTGTCCACTATTTTGTATTTGGTGCCTATTATTTATACTTCTTATTCTCTGTACCTTCTCCCCCATTTTCACTTTTTTCATGTTAAGCCACCATATTCATGTAAAATAAACCTTTTTTCCTGTAAATCTCTTTGGTTTTTTTATTTGTTCTTTGCCAATTTAATTCACAGGCCTCAGCCACTGAACATAAAAGGACAAAAGAGAAGAAGTTTTTTCTCTCCTACATAATCCACAGCCTAGAATCCTGGCAGTTTTCCCAGACCCTTCCCTGACCATCCAGTCTTACATTCAGTCAGTTCCTGGAAGCAGTGAGCTTTACCTGAGCCCTGGGCTCAACCTGGAGAAGCTTTTCCTGATCGCTCATTCACCTCAGTCTGGGAAGCTGCCTGACCCATGTACTTCCACAGCTTTTTGTACTTTTTTCTATTATTATATTTTGGCACGCTGCAGTTTAACAGTAAATTTGCTTATTTTCTCCCTCCACTAGTCTATGAGCTCCTGGAGGGTAAAACTTCCTTTTATTTATTTTTGCATTCTCAGGCATGTTAGAGTACCTGGCATATAATAAAAACATATATGGAGAATTCACTGTATGTACTATAACACCAAGGGTCACTTAATCCTTACAATCCCCTTACTTCTGAAGTATGCACAAATGTTTACATTTTAGTAAGTTGAACAAAGTAAATTTTCTCATGTTTTATATAGCCTTCTATTCGGTGTAGTTGATGATTTAAGTCATAAAAATGTTATTTTTCTCCTACCAGAAGCCCCAAAGATACAAGAATAGTTTCTGTAATGATTTAAAATGTTAGCCCTGGCTGGTGTGGCTCAGTGGATTGAGCGCGGGCCTGCGAACCGAAGGGTCGCGGTTCGATTCCCAGTCAGGGCACATGCCTGGGTTGCCAGGCCAGTTCCCGGCAGGGGACATACAAGAGGCAACCGCACATTGATGTTTCTCTCCCTCTCTCCTTCCCTTCCTCTCTAAAGATAAATTAAAAAAAAAAAAAAAAAAAAGAATGAAAATAAAATGTGCCAAACTGTGTGCATACCATCCCCTTTGTGATATTCTTGAAAGTGGAAACAAAAATGCACATTATTATAAATGCATGAAAACATTAAAAAAAAATGTTTTCTACCCAGATATAACTTCTTGTGTCTTGAGGATCACCATTCTACCTCCACTGCAAAAAGTGTGTGCGGGCGGGGAGGCCATGACACTGCTCGGGTAGAAGCTGCCAGGCCAAATGTAATAGAGGGTGGGGCCTTCCGTGAGGGGGAGGAGCGTCCACGACCGCCCTCTTTTCTCCAGAGTTGTCTGGGCTCTCTTCCCGTGGTACCTGAGGGGTAAAGCAGGCGTCAAGGTTGCCTCCTTCGAGTGTGTTCCCCATCTTCTCTCACTTTGGGAACTCCTGGGAGGACCAGGGCAGAGTCTTGGGTGAGGAGACAGGGAACGAATAGTTGATGTGGCATTGGGCTCAGAGAACCATCTCTCCATCGTGGACTTACTTTCCCTAACTCTGTCGTGCAGAGTTTAGCATCTTGAGGAGCAGTAGCAGAGTGAGGACATCAAGGGTAAAGTGTGTAATTACTTAGAGATCTTTGCTTTAAATATCACTCATCTTTTCCTCCCACCCCTTTGCCTCCAAACCTGTTTCCAGAGCAAAACCATTGAACCGAGGGAGAGCTTACACGATGAGGGGTTTCCCATGTGCATTGAGTGCCAGGGATCGTGCAGGAGAAAAGCAGAGAGAGAGAAGCCCGGCAGCCCCTTTGCGTGTTGTCAGTCACTGTTTGCTCGACCATCCCTTGATTAGGACTCTGCTCTGAGCCTCCCCTGAATCCTTACCATGATTCTTTGAGAAGTCTGAATCAAAAGGCTTAAGGAAGAAGCCAGAATATGAGAAACTTTGTTAGCCACAGACATGTTCACAGAGGCAACTGCACAGATTTTCTTTTCAAGAAAAAAAATGTATTTTTTTTAGTCTATTTCCAAAGCCCTAACTAAATGCTATCTTCCCCTAGATCTAACTTCCAGGCAGACAGACATCCCTATCTTCCCTGTATCATCCTCCACCACCATCTCCTCTCTGCAGAGTCTCCTAAAGGGCTAAACCACATCTCCTCCCCCAGTGGTCTTTCCCATGCATTCCACCTGTGTGCGATAATCCCTAGCCTTCTCCCCCAGCCCTTTATTTTGGCATCTAAGTATCTGTAAAGTAGTCAAAAGTAGCTGAGCTTCAGGCCTGCTCATCTGTCAGCCACTCATTAGACGGTTTAGAGAAATCAAGTCATTTGATTGAATGAGGTCTGCTTTCAGAGGCAGAAGCATGCTGTCCGGAAGAATAATGCCGTAGACGATTAATGTAGCCTCTTTCCAACATCTGTCCTTGGGTGGGGGTGGCATGAAACAGAAACAAAAACGGAAGAGTACATCATGATACTCAGAAAGTCTTCACAATACAGAGGAGCTTTTTCCTACCTAAAAAAAACTCACAAATGCATGATGAGATTATAATGGTGTTATCCCAAGGGAGTAGAATCAAGTAATCTTCACTTTTGTCTTAGTATTTTTGTATAACAAAAATATATAATGTAAAAAACAGGAAATTACTCATTTCCTAATTATTTAATTCATTAATTTTCTATCAGGAAATAAAACCATGTTGTTTTTAAAAATCACATAGAACCCCTCATATACAAATGACACTTAACTTTTTCTGATGTGAACTATGAGAATTATTAGTCTCTCTTCAAGAGTTTAGGACCAAAAAAAAAAAAAAAAGCCCACTTTCTATCAAAAATAAGCTTCCAAAACACAATAACAGTAACTCAGAAGAAGGCCCCCTTAACTTGTGAATACAACCACCCGACGCCCAAAGCCCACCCTCCTCTCTTCTGGCCTTACCTCACTCACAGGGGTCGGAATACTGAGTCGTCGCCTGTTCCTCTGTGAAATGAAATGACATTCATCACATTGTAGGCTTCACACATTTGAGAGAAAATACTTCATAAAAGCTACTGTTTTAACCTTTTTAAAGGATCCCTACAGGTTACATTCAGAATTACAGGAAGGTTCCAATCACTGGTATTTGTACCTTTGTGGTAAATTATTAATCACAGCAAGAATATTAATAGCCCTTAGAGACCAATGGCTCACGTTTTTCTTTTGGTCTGTGGGCTACAGCCTATAAAATATCTCTAATGCAGAAGACTTTTCAAAATGGCATCTGACTGAATTAAAGTATTTTAAGAGATTGGATAATGTAATTATATGCTACTTGCCTTGGGAAGCAATATTTGTAAAATTAGGAGAGGTATTTTAAAGAATAGGGCAGAACCGTGTTGGGAGATGAAGGTCAAGCTCAGCCCCTACCTGGTAAGTAGTAATCATAGACTTTGATGGTTGCTGGTTTCAGGTTTGTGACTAACACGCTTTGACTGATGGTGAAGGTGTAAGTCTGAGTCTTCTTGTTGAGCTATGGGGAAGATACACAACATCACATTAAAACTAAAGTGAAAATAACCCTCTATGTAATGTGGAGGCTAAAAGCCTCTTGTCTTCACACAGATTTTCTGAAACCCTTCTGTCCGTCCCTGTTGCCCTATGCCAGGCCTAAAGGTATTGACTTGGGCTGACTTTCTGGCTCTTTCTTTTCAGCATTTTACAGCTTCCTAGCCCCTCCGTAAAATGATTCCCTACACCCATGGTCTACTTTAACCCACAACTTCTCCACAAAAATACATCGAAATGGCCAAAGAAACAGACATTTCTCCAACAGCTCTAAGCTCCCTCCGAGACTTGGACAGGCCACTGTAGCAGGCCATACTCAAAAACTGGTGTACATGAAAGCATCATAACCTTATAAAAATGTTTAACATCATGATTTCAGAATTGTTCAAAGGAAACTATACTGGATACACTCAAAATACAACCCTCTGGCTCTCTGGGAGATAAGAAGACTGCAGTTCGATACATGAGGTAGCAGGAGGGAAGGGGCTGGAAATGGGTGTTAGCAAAAGTAGTCAAATTTTCACTGGAGATGCTCTTGTCTGTCACTTACACAGTAAGGTTACTTTTGTTCCCTGTGTTGAATAAAATATGATAAAGTAGATAAAATAGGCGTTTGTAACAATGTTTAGAAGATTGCTAGTCCTAGAGAACTTGTTTTGTTGACATGAAAGGTTACATGGAATGTCAAATATTAACATTATATACTTTTAAAAGATTTTAGTTGTTTATCTTAAGAGAAAAGGGAAGGGAGGGAAGAAGAGAGGGAGAGAAACATTGATGTGCCAGAGAAACATCAACTGGTTGCCTCTCACATGCCCCCAACTGGGAGCCTGGCCTGCATCCAAGCCATGCAACCTGACCGGGAATTGAACTGACAACCTTTTGGTTCTCAGGATAATGCCCAACCCACTGAGCCACACCAGTCAGGGCTAATGTTAACATTATATTAAGTTAATATTAATAGTAATGTTTATTGAGGGCTTACTCTATCCTAGGCATAGCTCTGAATATTTTTATTTTTTAAAAGATTTTATTTATTTATTTATTTTCAGAGAGAGGAGAAGGGAGGGAGAAAAAGATGGAGAGAAACATTGATAATTGATGTGTGAAAGAAATATCAATTGGTTGCCTCTTGTTCACCCCCAAATGGGGACCTGGCCTACAGCCCAGGCATATGCCCTCACAGGGAATCGAACCAGTGACTTGATGGTTCACAGGCTGGTGCTCAATCCACTGAGCTACACCAGCCAGGGCACTCTGAATATTTTTACATGTCTTAGATTATTTAATTTTTTCAATAGCTGAGGTAAATAACTATTTTTACCACTGCCCACACTCATTTTACAATGGAGTAAACAGACATTCAACAACTTGCAGGCAATGCGAGAACCAGGATTTCAACCCAGGCAGTCTGGCAGCAAAGCCTCCGCTATTAACACCTATCCTACACTCTAGAGCTGTCACGCTGCAGGTGGCCGCCGAGCACTTGAAATGCGGCCAGTCAGAATTGAGATGTGCTGGAAGAGTAAAACACAAACTGGGTTTTAAAGATGTGGTAAGAAAAAATAAAGAAGAAAGATACTTCATTAACACTTGCTATATTAATTATATGGTGACATAAAAATATTTGGGGTCTATAAGGTCAAATAAAATATATTTACATTAAAATTAATTTTATGTTTCTCTTTACTTTTTAAAATGCGCCATTAGAAAGTTTTAAATGGCATAGATGGCTCACGTTTTGTATCTGTGAGGCAGTGCTACCCGGATGGACATGAGGCTATTTTATGGTATACCAGCATGGAGGCAGAATTCATCCTGTGGCTGAGAACCCATTCTCTCAGAACCCTCATCCCTGTGCATGGCTCACTAGTAAATACAGATTAGAAGGGAATTTGCAAAACATAAACAATCGAGCTCTTTGGTCCGGTTCTTGAACACCTACCTCTTCCAAGTAAATGTTAAGTGTGTCAGCTCCAGACTCAACCTTCTTCACCAGTGGTTGCTGGAGAAGCTGAATAAGAAAGAAGGGGAAAAGGAGACTGAGACCCAGAGCCTTCCCTGTGCCCTGAGGAATCTCCCACAACTCTGTCACAATGAAGGAAACAGCTTACACTGTGGAAAGGTAAGAAAAGGAACAAAGACTATTCAGGTTCCATTTCATATATCTGGTGCACCTTTGTAGTTCATTTAGATAACGCAATTATGAGTTGTGTATATATACTAGGATGCCATCTTACCAGCATTTTAATGATAACATTAGATCCCCTGGGAGCTATTAAATGAAGAAAAGAGAAGTGACTTACTAACTGATTGGTGCCCTCCATGGGGCTGAACCCAGAAAGCATCTTCACTTCCACGATGGCCATGTTGGAAGAGCTGCGACTCCCCACATAACTGAGGGCAGAAAGAAGCAAGCCTATGTGAGCCTATGATTTTCCCTCTCAGCCTCCTCTATCCCAGCAAACACACATACACATGCAAACCCCAACTCAGCTTCTATGATCCAGGTGCCCCCACCACAAGCTTCGCTTTCCTCACCTGGTGTGGATCGTGAGAGTCAAGGATCGAGGTGAAGTTGGTTGGGCACATCTAGCTTGTCCCATTTCCACGCTAAGACTAAAGGTCTCCGCATTTTTAGGAGGGAGAATATTGTATCTCAGCACCATCTAGTAGGAATAAATAAATTTGAGTTGAGAAGAACTTTAGAAATTGTACGGTTGAAACTACTTTCATTATAAATGAGGTACATAGAGAGAAGGTTCTCTTTGAGGTGAAGATGCCCTCAGACTCTCCTTTCCAACACACACTCATTCTCTTGGATCTCTCCTCACCTGCACATAGACACAGCCCTGACCTGTGGCCTCCACGGTGTATACTCCGGGGACATTGGGCAGAGTCTCTTGCTGAAATATCAACCGGTTGGCAGCCTGAACATTGAAAGAGCGCTGGAAATTCTCAGCAGATTTTACAGCCAGGCTGACTTCCTCAGATGGCGCGTAGGCAGTGGTGGCATATTTGGCAAGAGCTTGGAGAGCAACTACAGTATCCTGAGGAACACGATCAAGCATATGCTTACCATTTTGTGAGCCATTGGAATTAACCTCAAACAACACTATATAACCTACAATTCTGGTGGCGGTTTGCTAGCTTAGATGACAAATCTTGTAAATATCTAAGAACCACATTCACGAGCACTGGGGAAGCTGATATAGAAATCATGATGTCTCACTTGTATAGAAACATCTCCATCAAGTTATTATTGAACATCCATAGGTCAGTAGGCTAATCTCATATATTCATATCCAGCAACCAAACCTAGCTTCAAAATGGACTATTGTTAGAAGCAAGTGGATATCTGTTCAATATACATTTTACAGTTTCCTTTTTTGAGGAGGAAACAGCGGCAACTGGATAGCCCTAGAAATTGCACAGTTTTCAAATTATTTAACTGTAATAATCTTTTATGGCACAGTTGGAAAGGGTATTAGGAAATCCTTCCTTGCCAGCCAAGGTTTCTTAGTCATTATGCCATGTGATGACCTTTTCTTCATCTGGGAATAAGACAGGTAACCTGTTAATAAGACCATGTAGCATCATGTACTTCAAACTTTTCCACTCTGAAAACATTCGATCTTTATTTATACAAACTGCAACTAGGGGAAAGGAAAAAAGAATGAGGTATTCAGCAAAACTGTCATATCTCACTCTGTGTTGAGAATTTCTACAGACTCAACACTTGGTAAAATATCTATTACTGAATAAAGGAACCTACTTCCTCCTATCCCAAATGAAAAAGAACAGTCATATTTAGACATTACACTTTCACATAAAAAAAAGAAGACATGGCACCACGCTGGGGATGCTGTGAACAAGTTATCCCTGTGCAGCTTGATAACTTTTTGTCTACGCTCTGTGAACTGGAGCCACGGAGGTCTTCACTGCTTGGACATGTGAAGCAATTCAAGGAATGGGACACAACATCAGCTCAAAAAACCGATGTGGGTGCTATGTAACTTCTTAGAATAGCCAAGGATTTTATTGAGAAACAAACCTGACATATATCTGTCACTGAGAGTTCTCAACACTCGATCCACTGCTTTTTAAAATTATATATTGTAATTATTTAGGGCTCAACAAGAAGGAAATCATTCCTGATATTTGGTCAGGAATTTCCCTGAAATAAGGAAGCAGAGTCCCATATAATATTTTAAAGTTCCAATTAAGTTATTACCATAGTATAGCTCAGTGCACTTAACATCTTTACCTGACACTCTACCTATTAAAATCTGTTCATGCTTCCAGGCCTAAATTATATGTTATACCCTCAATAAAACTGGCCTTAATTTCAACAAGAATATAACCTCTGCGAGTTTTTTTGTTTACTTCTATATCCTTGGCAACTTGGACATGGTCGGTTTTAACATTTGCAGAATAAATGAATTAATGATGACTTTCTTTGTTATCATTTGATCATTTTTATGTCATTATTTACATTTGTCATACCCTTTTCCCCCTACTGCCACCCCACTCATTCAATTTCTCCTTCACCCTAACCTGAATAAATGAAATAATCTCCTGATCTCTTCAAATCCAGGATTTCCAGCCTCTAAATATCCTGTTCACCAAGTGACAGATTGATCTTTCTGGAACAAATTAATAGCTCCTCAGTATTAGGCACAGACTTGAGTCTGAAATGCAAGGCCCTTCATAATATGAACCTTCCCTGCCTTTCCAACCTAAGTCCCACTATGTTTCAGGTAAACGAGTTTTCCCAACAGCTACTCTGTACCTTAGCAAATGGGTGTCTCCACTCACACCGTTTCCACTTCCTTTCAATAGTTACCTACCCAAATTTCACATATTCTTTTAGATCTACCTCAAATGCCATTCCCCTGCGAAGACTTTTATCCCTCAAGCTGATGCGAGCTCCCTCTCCTTTTTGTTTCTTTCTTTTTAATTTTCCTCTCTCTTTTTTGTATTCAATATTTTGTGCCTTTTGTATCTTTCTTATATAACCAGACCCTGCTTTGTAACATATAGAATTTTTTCCAGCTTTCCTTTTAGATTGTAAACTTTTTAGACTGTATCTTGCTAGCTTTTCAATACCTGAAATAGTAGAAGAAGGTATGCCCATAAAAATCTTCCTTTTATGCTTAGACCCCATAATGAGCTTTCTAATTTGTTAATATACAAATTTGGCAATAATTGTATGTGTCCTCTTTACATATAAAACATGACTCTCATGATGTTCATACTCTGCAAAGAAAGAGCATTAAATGAACATAGTGCTACTTATGTGCTCACATGACCCAGTTTATGACTGTTCTATATGTTTTTCACATGCTTTTTCTCCCTCTCTATAGAATTATAAATGCCCAGACTTAGAGGGCAAGAGCAATAGATTTTTCCTCCATCTCCACATGATAAGTAGCATTAGGAGAGCAGGCTCTTTACCTGGGTGGAAGAGAAGCCCCCATACGCATTGCTTTGCTTGGTCAACCAAGCCACTATACCAGTGGCCTTGGCTAACTCCTTTTGAGTCAGATTAGCTTTGCTAAGCAAGGCCAACAATACATATGCCGTGAGTTCCACCTCTATAGCCTCAGACTTAGACCAAGGGCTGTCATCCGATGACCGAGCAGGTTTCTGGCTCCAGTGAATGGATTCTCCTATGGAGAAGGAAGCATAAATAGGAAGGTCTTGAAAAGAAATAGTTTTCCCAAAATCCCTTTGTAAATGTGTGTGTGTGTGTGTGTGTGTGTGTGTGTGTGTGTATTTACTCATACATAATTCCCCAAAATGAAGCTGGGAGCATCAATACATGCCTCCAGAAATTATAGGAAAACAGCCCTCATTAATCTATACTTTCTAATGCTAATAGAGATAGGTAGGTAGAAACTTCTTAAAAGAATCCTATATGTTTGGGGCATGTTTTTGGCTAACAAAATTTTATTAATTTTTAGTATTTATTTTACTTAAAGGTTTAACATTTCAAGAAGAATAAATATGGCAGAGCATGCCTAAGAACTCTGAGAAACCATAGAAGAAATGTTAATGAGGGCAAGCAAATAGAGTATGAGACCAAATCAAAGCTCTATGGCCCTGGCTGGGTAGCTCAGTTGGTTAGAGCGTCATCCTGCTACTCCAAGGTCGCAGGTTCGATCTCCAGTCAGGGCACATACATGAATCAACCAATGGATGCATAAACAAGTGAAAAGACAAACTGATGTTTGGGGTTTTTTTTTCCTCTCTCTCTTTTTCTCTAATCTCTCTAAAATCAATTTAATAAAATTTAAAAAAATACCCTCAGTGACAGCCAAGGGTCAGAAGACAAAGAAGAATAAACAGAAATGAGAAGAGTGAAAGCTAGAAATCTAATTTAATATGCTTATCGATAATAAATAAATAACCCACAGGAGGCAATCTAATTGGAAGAACATAGCAGGAAACATGTGAACCTGCAATTCAAGATAATGGAGAAGAGATAATCACGTCGAATCACACACCCTGGAACAGCTGTCACCATCTGAAACACCCATGTCACGACCCAAAACCACCCGGAGTCCACATGAGAGGGCAACTCAGCAATGACATTTGTACAAAAGAAAGCTGCAATTAAATTTTTCCCAGAAGTATAATTTTAAATACACAGCTAGATAAATAAAATGCATTAATATTTTATTTATAAGATTTGTTAGAATAGCAAATATCATCCTACATACATCCAAAGTTTTAAAGGGACCTTGAGAAATCTCTAAGTTTTAGTCTTACCCCATCAACTTCAATGACCTTTCCCCAAAGAATTATTAAATACCTGCAAAAGGGTGACTCTACAATTCCAGGAAGTTTTCTGACTAGCTTCTACCATCCATTTTCTCTTCGTGTTAGAAGTGTAACAACAGTGCCTTTGAGGACTTGCATGGGCTTTCCCACAAAACTCTCAACAATCATTTTATGACAATAACTTTTACTAAAATGAATCCTAGAATTGAATATATGTGGGACTATGGAGACTAGGAAAAATTATAGATCATTCACAGCACATTTTCGCGGTTTCCAAAAACTCATAACATGACCACATACCTGAGATGATAGCCTGCTGATCTATCTGTTCCAGAAGAACGTCTCTGATGTCCATCTCCCCAGCCAGAGAGAACGTATAAGCTAGTAGGGCCTGTGTGTACAGGTCGGTGGTGGAGGAAGCAGAATTCTTGAGACACTGCAGACCCCGACTCACCATTGGGTCCTAAAAAATGAAAGAGAAGTGAATTTATAAGGCACTTCTTATAAAACAGGAAGTGATAAGGAAATCATTATATCTCCTTTGAGTTCAAAAGGCTGGCTAGGGACAAAACTAGGTAAATTTCTCCAGAAATAGGCGAGATAAGATGACCATAGAGAAGAGGAGCCAGAGAAACTCACATCTATGGTCTTTTTCATTTCTAGCAAGGCAGCCGTGATGTAGGCGGTCAAGGAGGTCTCATCATCAACACCACCCTGGAGGGAAACACAGAGGCCCGTAGTCAGGGAAGCAGCCAGCCGAGGCGACAAGAATTGTGTGCAAAGGACAAAACAGTCTCCCTTCCCCCAATGGATGGATTATTTAACACACACACACACTCCTTTCCAGAGGCTGACAGCAGCCCAAGCCTCCAGGACACACAATGAGGGGGAACTAGCTGGATTTCAACAACAGCACAACCTTAAACAACAGCCTGAGAGAGGTAACAGGAGGTCATCAGCTCCCCAGGAGAAGGGGTTAGAAATGATGAAAGGTTAAAAAGGAAGGTGGTGGGGGTGGGAGGGGTAGTGAATAGTGAATAAAAATACTTTTATTCTCAAATTCTTACAAAATCTGAGCCTCCTCAAATAGATGTCCCCTCATGCAGCACAAAGCCCACCTCTTCTCCTGGGGAGATTAAGTGACACCTTCCCTATTTAATGTCTTTCACAGAAAGATTTAGCAAGTTTTAAAAAAAATTCATCTAAATTATTGTCCTTATTGTGTAAATAAAAGAAAAAAACACATAAAAGGGTTAAGTAGCTTGTCGAAGATTTCACAGCTAATCACCAGGACTGGGATTTGAACCCAGGGAGTTTAACTCTGGAGCTCCTGTGCAGACCACTAAGATTGACTATGTATGTGATAGTCGATAGACTAGCCAGCACTAATCAGAAAGGGGGAGAACTTGTTCCAGTCAGGTCCTGGCTTGTACTACTCCCGGGTACACTTGACCCATTGTAAGAGAAGAAAGCGGCTTGATGGGGATAAGGGCACTGATCAGATTGCGCGAGACTTGTATTCCAGGTCCTACGATACCACTGTAAATAATTTCTCTAGGAAAGTTCATACAAATCTTCCTGTCACTGGTATGTTCTGAACTGAAAAAGTTACCCTGCAGCATCAGCACCCCCCGCTGTGTTTGGGAGGGGACAGGCGAGTGGGCGAGCGCAGCGTCTCTGGAGTCCAGTTGCTATGGTTCCGATTAGCCCTACCACCCATTAGCATTCACCTGGAGCAAGTCACTTAATCTCTGAACCGTAGTTTCTTCATCTGTAAAATGTGATTAGGAGTGGTATATCAGTACCTGGCTCGATGATTTGTTGTAAATATTAAATGATATCAAATAAAGTACTTAGAACAATGTCCAACAGAAAGTAAAATGCTTTTACAAAAGACACTGGGCTGCCTGTTAGTCTCCACCAAAGTAAATGGCTTTGCTTCAGATTTAGAGATAGTAAAAGGCTCAGAAATATTCTAGTCTGGCCATTCCCAAGCATTAGCAAGTATCAAAATAGTTATGGGGATGTAAGTAAAACTTAGGGAATATAGTCAATAATACTGTAATCTGTAATAACTATACATGGTATCAGATGGGTACGAGACTTATTAAAGGGATCAGTTATATAAATGTCTAAACACTATAGTATATACCTGATATTAATATAATATTAAATATCAACTGTAGTGAAAAAATAAAAAAAAATTTAGAATGAAAATATAAATAATCAAACCTAAAAAAGAAAACTGTAGCAAGTATAAGAATCGTGAGGGCTTATTAAAACACAAATTTTGGTACACACCCCCAGAGTTTCTCAGAGTAGGTCTGGGGCAGGGGCTAGAATTTGTATTTCAAGCAAGTTCTTAGATGACTCTGATGCTTATGGGTCTGGGATCATGCTTTGAGATCCAAGTTCTAGAACATGTTCTCATTTTACAGACATGGAAACTGAGGCTCAGAATGGTTAAGCATGTTGACCAAGTCACCCAGAGACTATGCCGAGTGAACAACAGCTTGTCTCACTCCGCTCCATCAGAGGTACAATTCCTCCCAGACACAGTGGCAGGCAGCCGGCCCCCGGGGCAGATCCACACCTTCATAGCTGTGTGAAGGAGCTTCCCCACATTAGCGTAGCAGCCGCTGGGGAGCTGGTTTCCCGCCATCCACTTGAGCGCATCCTGGATGTTCTTGTCATCAATGAAAATGAATTCCTGAGCTTGGCCAAAGCATTTGGTAACAAAGGCTGTCAGCCTATATGGGTAAAGAGGGAAACATTGCATGAAGGGGGATTTATAGGTGAGGGTGCAATAGTTCTATAGTTTATTCTGGTGTATGGTTCCAGAAGGGAAGTTGAGGAAATATAATGCCCTAGAAGGCCTGGAAAAGGGAGGCGTATATAGGCATTAATGGGGACAAGAACTGGGAAGGCACAAGGTCAGAAAGAAAACCATTCATGAGGCTGAAGTAAACTGAATGAAACAGGTAGAGGAGAGAGTGCAAGAAGGAATGGGCTTAAAGGGACAGGCAGAGGAATAGTTCCACTCAGTGATTATGCTCCAGGGTACAGAACGCATTGAGCGCTGGGCAATATTACCATGTGTTTCCATTTCCATCCTGCTCCCCAAAGGCACTGTACGAGCCATTGCTGTGTTTGTACGTTAGCTCCTTCTGGTACCCTGGGAAGCCAAATGTGGTTTTAGGTCACTGTGACAACTTCAAAAACACCCCCATGGCTTTCAAGGGTGTGGGACATTTCAGGGACAGAACCTCCAAGTATCTTGTCAAGCTATCATGGGCCCTCGAGAAGGTGTCCAAGAAGGAAGATCGAACGAACTCACCTTGCTCCAGGAAACCAACTGCTCGGGACCTGATTTCCTTGGTCAGCAGTGCTGACTTCTCCAGATACTGCAAGACGTAGATGATGGGAGCAAAAAGCACCATGTTCTGCTCCCCACAGCCACTCGGCATCTGCACCAAATTGTCTAGATTCTGCAGGGCAGTGCCCATAATGTCTCCTGGGATCCAAAAAAAAAAAAAAGGGAAAAAGAAGGTGGTGGTAGAAGAAGGAATGCTTAGGAGTTGTTATCATTTGCTTAACATGTATTAGCTATCATTCAGTGGGTATCTACTCTGTGGCCTGAGAGACTGCAGTAAGTCAAACACAGTCTCCACCTCTAAGAGCTCATAGTCAGAGGGGCAGACAATTACAATACGTTACAATTATAATTCATTATAAACAAAATAAATCAGTACTACCATATTGGGAATGTACAAGATGCTGCAGTATACAGAAAGGCACCTAGGCCACCTGAGAGAGTTTTGGGCTTTTAAAAACCATGTCACCGGAGATGATGAGTGATGTAACAAAACCTGCAATACTTAGACTCAATCTCTAAGTTCCCGCTCCGCATATAAGTACAGCACCCTCCAAGTCAACAAGTCCCTCCCAGGCACACACAATCTGATACCATTTTTCAAGTTATATTTACTGACCCCTCCATATAGTTCATAAGCCAGAAAGCCTGAACTAAATGACTCATGAACACCTGTATTTCATCCACGGAGTTCTATTCAAATGTATAAAATAGGTACTGAATATCAACCACATTTCAGGAACTTTGGTAGGAACAGAAATAAAAAAGGCATGGCCCTGGTCTTCAAGGAGTTCACAATGCACTGTAGGAGTCAGACAGTGAGCTGGAGCACAGTTACAGTATTGTAAGTGCCATCCCAGGGGTATGAATCAAAATGGACAAATTCTAACCTGGAAGAGATTTGGAAAGAGAGTAAGAGGAAAGAAAGAACCTAACATGTTTAGGGCTCCTACTATAAGCTAGATATTGTGCTGGGGACTTCATATCAACCTTTACACCAATCCTGAGAGGTAGGTTATTATCACGGCCTTACGAAGGGAAAAGAAGGATCAGAAAAAAGAAAAGAAAAAAAAGAAGAAGGATCAGGCTTGTTCATTAACTTATTCAAGGTCACATGGCTGGTAGATGGTACAACTGGGATTCTAACTCAGGTTAATGTGATTTTCAAGCTCATGCTTTTCCATCCACTCCCTCTCCTTGCCCAGAGGAGTAAAGCACCTTGCCTATGTAAACATGGTCAAATCTTCCCCAAACCGTCCTCAAATAGATAAATTCCTCATTGTTCCAATGGTTGCTGTAAAGATTCTGTCTCCCCTCTACCCAACTGATAGACACCATACACGTAAATACACATCAAGCTTCAGTGACCTTCAGTTTCCTCCTGCCCAGACCCCTTCGTTTTCAACGGGAAAATTGAAAGTCTGTCCAATCCCAGCTCTACTATTATGGACTGGCTGCACTGCCCACTGTATAAAAGAGGCTCTTTTCCCTTCGTCACTTCTAATCCACCACACCTTCCTTCGGATAGGTTCGCATGCCCACCCCACTCCACACCATGGCAGCCTCTGGCTCCATTTTGCCTTTTTGAGCCCAGCTCCTTTAACTGCTTACCCAGAACAGAAACATAAGCCTTGATTGAATCAGGAACAACATCTGCAGGGAGCTCCAGGGAAACGGATTCTGTGGCTACTTTTCCTGTGAGAGGCAGTGAAAACGTGAAACAATAGAAGGTAGAAGGTGGAAATAGTGGGGTTCTCAAGCTCAAATCACAGGAAAACTTTTCATAACCCAGGGTTTTCTGGACCCCGTGCGTTCTGTGGGATGGAGGCAGATTTTTTAACCTATTCATAGTAATCTTGGCTGAAAACATATTCCAAAGAGAGCCATGATTGTGTTGTACATTTTCTCTTCATCCTGCCTCCCAGCTAATTGGCCCCTCCTGGGATGGCACCCCTGGGTGCTCCCATACCTTCTTGTCCTGTACATTCCTCCTTTTGCCTAAGAATATCTCCTGTTGCCTAAGGGAATTCTCACCACCAACCCCTCTCTGAGTTCTCCTACCTTTGGGGCACAGCAACGAGCTCTGGGTCTTCTCCACAAGGACACCCTCGGGCTGACGTAAAGAGAGACAATGATGGGTAAGGACAATGAAGATGAATCTCAGGGCAGGTGGCACTGAAGGCATAGGCAGAGGAAGGAAAATGGGGAGAAGAAGCCCTCGCAGCTTCTCTCAGAGCTAGAGAGAACAGATCATCTCTTTGAGGTTCAGGAGGATTCCGTTCCAACCCAGGGATGACCCTCTCACTAAAATTCTTTCTGGGCAAGGGCAAGAACTAAGGACAAGTTTGGGAAACTTCCAAGAAGCAGGATGCCAACAGGGTTTACAGTGGGACAAAAAAGCAGCTAATGATGACTTTAGGAATTTAATAAGAGAAATTGACATTCATTGAGTGTCTATGAGGCACCAGACACCAATAAAGTATATTAGGCATTTTCCTAGACCACTGATATGGGCTAACTAAGTAAATCATTCAAGTTAGAAAGGGGCCAGGGAAAAAGAAAGGTGAGCTACAAAATTGGAACTGAAATAAGGCTGCTGTGAAAGGCTAACTTGTATGTTAGACATACACAGAAGTACATCACATACAGAGGTACACACAGAGGAAGACACACACAGAGGTACATCCTTGTCTATACTTCTGAAGCTAGGCCTGCAGAAAACTCACCTTGACTAGAACTGGTTTGATGAGTGTGTCACTCCGGCCCTTTTTCGGAACAAACCCTTTCTGGCCCCTACAGAGTTCATTGCTGTCCAGAATCTTAGTAGTGATAGTAAAGTTTACGTGACCTGAGAAGAAAGAAGGGTAAAGGGAGGTATTGCCAGAGGTACCAATGAGGTCTCTTCCCCTCTGGACCAGTGCTTCTTAAATTTTTTTTTAATTTTTTAAAAATTTTATTTATTTATCTTTAGAGGGGAAGGGAGGGAGAGATGGAGAGAAATATCAATGTATGGTTGCTTCTCGTGCGTCCCCTGCCGGGAAGTGTCGCTGGGAACTGTCCTGCAACCCAGGCGTGTGCCCTGACTGGGAATCGAACCACAACCCTTTGGTTCGCAGGCCCGCGCTCAATCCACTGAGCTACACCAGCCAGGGCCTTTTTTTAAATTTTTAAACCTTTGCTTTTTATTTTTATTGATTTAAGAGAGGGAAACATTGATTTGTTGTTCTACTTATTGATGCATTCATTGGTTGATTCTCGTATGTGCCCTGACCAGGGATCGAACCCAGAACCTTGACGTATCAGGCCAACTGAGCTACCTGGCCAGGGCCAGTGCTTCTTAAACTTTAATGGCATACACGCCACCTAGGGATCTTGTAATAATTCAGGCGATCTGTGGTAGAGGCCTGTATTCTATATTTCTAACAAGCTTCTGGTTGATGTGAATGATACTGGTCCAGTGTAGAGGAGAAGAGACTATGGAATGAGCTTAGACATGGATCCTCTCCTAGTCAAGATCTTCAGATGAGAACACAGCTTGATCAACACTTCATGAAAGACCTTGAGCCAAAGGCACCCAGCTAAGCCGCACCCAGATTACTGACCCACAGAAACTGTGTGATATTGTTTGTTCTTTTAAGCCACTGTATTGTAGGGTGATTTTTTTTAAGCAACAGTAGATAACTCTTACATTGAAAGACTGTACTTTGAGTTGCAAGGTTTGAATCCATGAGCAAATGATATCTCCTAGAGTTAGCATGGTGATGAAATGACTTCATACATGGAGAGCAGTTCAAACAGTGCCTGGCCCAGATGAGTAACATGACCACATAGCCCTTCTCCTGGCATAAATATTAAAAAGCTCCCCCTCTCACACTCAAAGTAGTACAGTGTGGATAATTGTTTAGGTTATCTATCAGAGAGTATCTGCTCATTTATTTGTAACAGAGACTTAGGAAGGAGAAAAATAGAGGCTAATAGAAAGAAAAGGAAAGAGGAAACCAAGAAAATGCAGTGGAGGAAAGGACGGAGTTTGCGAACTCAGAGCTTTCACTCTGCGCTTTTTTTCTCTTACCCAGTTTGATGGCTGTGATGTTCCAGTGATAGGTTTTTGCTTCATCAGCACAAAGACAGCTGGAGGCCTGAGAATCTGTCCATGGTTCCAACCGGTATTCCTCTGAGTTAGCCAGGTTCGTCTGAACCTGAAGACAATGTTTCAGCAATAAAGGATATAAGTTAAAGGGGACAAAACTCACAGGCTTAGGAGAACATGGGGGCCAAGACACCAACATCGCATCTCTTTCCCAGGGAAAGCGGGATGCTTCCAACGTTGGGAAAACTTACCATGGAGGCTGTGGTTTTGAGGATGGCACCTGTTTCCTGTACCCCCAGTTCTTACCCTGATGCAATCCTTTAGATAATTGAAGATAGTGGCAGTAAGACGAAAGGATTCTCCACGAACTACTGAGTAAGGAAGAGTCAAATCCACAAAGAATGGCTTGAATGCAGTTAGTTCAACAGTGGGTGAAAGACCAAAGCCACTGGACTGAGAGGTGCAAAAAGCCATGGACTTCCACTTGGTGATGGTATCAGGAACAGTGACGTGCACGGCCTCCTTCCCCGAGTTACTGTGAGAACGCAAGAACCCAGGTAAGGCAGACAGCAAATGAAGGAGAACATTTGAGAATTAACCTACAAAGTCACCTGCAAAAGAAAATTTTTGTTGCTGCTGTGCCTGCATGGAAAAGCAGAGGCGACTGAATTGGAGGACCCTGTGAATCCAGAGTGTGAATCTCCAGGTGAGTGAAGATGTACAAATACAGGATGAGGGAGGTGCCGTAGTGTGTTGGAGGGGGTAAGTGTGGGTGGGCAGGTATGTGCAAACATATCTGAAAGAGAGACCAGTGCCCTCCGAGTTGATGAAGATATGCATTCTTATGACTTGTCAAAATGAGCAGATAAGCAGTGAGCAAGACCTAAACTAATGTCAATATGTCTCTTTAAGGTTTTGTGGATCTGAAATGAGAATGCACTACCTGGTCTATGTAAATGTGAAGATGTATGAATATGTTTTTGAATGATTGTATATGGTTGTATAAGAATTCAGGAAAGAGACATGTTCCCTTATCCCCATTAAACTTTCTTGGCTTGAGACTTCGATTCATTTAGAAATTATCTGACCCTGAGTTTTCTGCAGACTCCACACAGTATGACCTTGCTATACCATCAACGTGTCACTTACCCAATAGGAAGCAGATCCCAGAGCCAAGTCTCTGGGAAGTACTGGCGGACCTGAGAATCCTCTGGCGGAATTGATACAGAGGAGGACTCCAAAATCTTGGCAGAAACAGGATCAATGCCTAAGGAGATTAAGAATAAGGAAATGTTAGAAAACAGAAGACTTCCACTGTGAAATAAACCAAGGAGAAGGGACTACTAGTCACAAGGCCAGTGACAGCCAAGGACATTTGGTCAGGGGATGAATAGATAACACCTTCAGACTTCAAAAGCCCTCCCCAGGTAGAGAGATCCTTGGGAAACTGCCTGCACCTATGACCCACAACCTGTTGTCACTCTGAGACTAGAGGCTCAGGACGAGGACCAGAGGCGAAGAGGGAGCTTTCAGCGTTCCATGATTCCAAATAGCTCAGTGACTCCACAAGCTGCAGGGGTAGCCTACCTCCACTGTTTGCGGTGCTGCCCATTAGAAAGTGGTGACTACAATCTATCGGCTTCTTGATTTTGGCGTTGGACAGTATTTTCAGTCCCATGTTCTATAGGTGCGAAAGAGAGCAGAGAATAAAATGTTAAGCCCCTTCCCTTACAATAAGGGCTACTGCCTAGGAATTGCACTCTCAAAGGGTTCAACCAAGACATTCTTTTCTTATTAATGTCGACACTGGTGATTATTACCCAATACTCAGCCACCAAGATTGGTTCACTCCTGTTCCAGCACCCAGTGTGAAAGGCTTTCAATTAAACCAACTCACTGTTAAATATGTTTCATGCTCCTTTCAAATAACAGTCAAAAATATTATTATTTGATTTAGACTCTAAACTTTCAGAGACCAAGGACCACATTAGCTCAATCAATTCACAAAAATACAGTGAGCATTATGAAGAATCAGGCATTAGACAGAATACAAAGACAAGCATGACATAGTTCCTGTCAGAGGCCTCTTGGTCAGACTCGGGCCACAGCATCCCAACTTCCATTCATAAAATAGGTACAATATTTTTTTTTATAGTAATAAAAAGAGACTGCCGGTCTACCTTTCCTCATTCTCCTTCTTGACTAATCCCATGGAAATCAATATTTGGGGACCCCTGAGAGGGGAAGACTAGGTGTTCAGCCTCTCACAGTGGTTCTCTTCCAATGAGATTGAGCAACTTCTTCCAGCATAAGAACTAAGAGAGGCTACCTTACATATCAGGAGTTTCAGGATTTTATCTTTCAGTGACCACAGGACTCTCTCTGTTTTTTTAGACACAGACTTTGCTTTCCTCCTCCCACTACTATTTGTTCTATAAGAACAAAATGGGTAAGAACATCTACCTGGAAAAAGTGGAAAAGGTCCCTGCTATTAGAGAACCAGGGCCTCCACATAACTGAACGCTTGCTCCAACGCTCTTCAGTCACTGGAAGAATGAGGGGTTGAGGAAGGTCCCTAGGGTCAGACACTGGACACTCATCATATTCAGCCACCTGATAGGGGTAGTGAGCATACCAAAATGGGAACATCCCATAGACCTGAGATAAAAGAGGAAAAAGGAATAAAGTATTGACACAGTGAAATCAGATGCAAAACTTCTCTCAGATTGTGGTGCCGTAGCTCACCACTCCCATATTATTTCTCTTCCTCACCCCACAATTCTTTCTATATTTATTTTATCATAACCCCTTCCTTTTTCTTTTCCTTTTCAAAATTTAACCTTTATCTCACCTTTTTTTCATAATTTGTCACCCTTATCACTTACTTCATCCTTTTTCCTTATCTCTATGTCCCTATTAACCATGCCCTTCTCCTACCATCATTTCCACCTTTATTTTCACACCTGCTTTTCTACTACCTTATGGTGGTGCACTATTTTCCTAAGACTTTCTCCCCACTCCCAGAAATCTATCCCTTATTCTAATACAGTAGAACTGCCTTCTCTGTCCACTCCCTCTTCCCACCCTATTAGCAGACTACCCACAGAGCGGTTGCTCAGTTCTGTCTCTGGCCTCAGCAGTGAGACACTCTCATCCACGGCCCGGACTGCACACAGGGACCCCGGAGCTGCCTGCAGATGCAGGTCCACATTTGCTCCTGGAAGCTGCTGGGAAGGTGAGAAGCCAAGGGAAACCTGGAGAACAAAAAATACAACTTGGGAATCATGTCAGCTTACAGAGGAGGAGGAAAAAAATATAATTTGGATCATTAGTCAATATGCTCCAACTATGGTATCTCAGCCCACTCTTTCACTTTTATACTGATTTTCCTTTGTAAAGTCTAGCCCTTAAAAACCAGTGTCTTATGATAGAGTTAAGAAAAGTGAGCAGCACAGCAGAATGATATAGAATGTTTAAACGATAAAGAACAGAAAAGATGAAAGCATATGGAATATCTATATTTGGAATAGCTATATATGGGATTTCCCAGCATGAGTTTTTATTTTTTAATTGTTTTTAAAGATTTTATTTAGCCCTGGCTGGTGTGGCTCAGTGGATTGAGTGCCGGCCTGCGAACCAAAGGGTCACCAGTTTGATTTCCAGTCAGGGCGCATGCCTGGGATGCAGGCCAGGTGCCCAGTAGGGGGCGTGCAAGAGGCAACCACACATTGATGATTCTCTCCCTCTCTTTCTCCCTCCTTCCTCTTGCTCTAAAAATAAATAAACAAAATATTTTTAAAAGATTTTATTTATTTATTTTTTTTTTTTGAGAGAGGAGAAGGGAGGGAGAAAGGGAGGAAAAATCAATTGGTTGTCTCTCATAAGCACCCTGACGAGGGACTGAACCTGCAATCCAGGCGTGTGCCCTGACTGGAAATCAAACCAGTGATCCTCCCCTTTGTGGGATGAGGCCCAACCGAATCACACTGGTCAGGGCTCCGGAATGATTTTTAAAAAAGAAGCAGGAGAGAGATAGAGTTCCACAAAACATACTAGACACACTATAAATACAATATCACACCCAACTTCAATATTATCTTATTTCCCTGCTCCCACCTTATCTTCAACTCCAGCATACATAAGACCTTTCTCTACTCCCAGACCTTTTATTCACCCTCCTCAATTGCCACTTTACCTGATTGTCAAAGCACATCTCTACGGAGAACTGAGTTTTGTCAGCTATAACACCTCCATTGGGAAAAATGGCATAGATCACGAGGGAAGGATCAGGGGCTAGTTTGGAGTTGAATGTCAGTGAGAGAGAGAAGGAGCCTTTCAGTCCTGAAAAAGAAGCGAGGATATGCAGGGATGAGTGCACTCACGTACCCGTGCCATCCAGCCATATGTTTGCACTTCACTTTGGGTGAGCAGCATGCCTCATGGTGCAAGTAACTTCTTGTTTTCCTGTTCTCCTACGGTTATTGTTACTGTTGTGCTCTCATTACTTCTATGTAAAAGAACTGTTGCCTGGAAGTTTAAAATACTCTTTTCTCTTCCAAGAGAAGCATCAACACTCACCTTTCTTTTTAGAGTTCAGGTGTTTTTGCCCGTCCATCTCCAAACTTCCTTTCCCTATTAACTAGGAAAGAGAAAAAAATATCAACAGCATAGATGTTATAGAGATTAACCTTGAGCCTACTTCTGGAGTATCCCTGAATCCATCTATAGGGAGAGTCTCCTTTCAGAGTTCCCGAGCCTGACTCAACACTTCACAGAGCATCCTTTAGCCTGTCAAATGTCAGACACTGCCAACAGTCCTGTGGCTCTTCCTCCAGTTGAAGGGCTGCCTGAGCATCAGGGGGATTGGTGGAAGGAGACAAAGATCATCACTGCCTTGAAGCCAAATAGACAGCCTTCACAGTAGACAGTTGTCTGCAATTTCTTAAAGATCTCCAGGTTTCATTTTCTTATAGTCTTCGTAACATAAATTTAGCTAAAATTCATCCTCACAAACTTTTTAAGAGAATTATCACTCAATTCAAAATTCCATGGAAATGAGTGCAGCACAAACTACTTTGAGCAACTCTGACATTTGAGTCCCTGGAAGAGGAACCTTTACTAACTCTCCCTGCTCACACTCTTCTGAAACTGAATTCAGTGACATTGTTCCTGAGAAGGTTGTCACCTCTGGTGCCAGTCGAGGGCTCTATGACTGATTCCTCAGACAATGGTCTGACACGCAGCCCTTCCACCCTGAGCAAGCCCTGCTCCACTCTTCTCCTAGGTTTCCCCACACCTCTGTCCTGACACAGTGCCTGCATTATCATTTTGACTTGCTATTCCCCACCTACCCCTCCTTATTTTGTTCTGTCAGGATGATGGTTTTAGCTTGATGAAAGCACAGCAATGATAGAAGACACAGGGATGACTCAGCGGGGAGAAAGTCTCTCAGAGACTTTGAGAGGGTGATGAGGGAGTGAGGAGACTCTGGACCATCAAACCTGAGCTTTACTGGGGCCTAATCCTCACTCTCACCCAGGTGACCAATAAAGCTGCTTATCTTTGTACACGCCTTTCAGGCTGCAAGTTGTGATTTTATTTCTCCAACAAGGCTGCTATCAATGTTAATTTTAACCCCTTGCCATCTATTTTAAATTACTGACTAATATATACAACTCAGAATGAAATTTGAATCCTATCCTCTTTTCACCTTCCCTCCGACACACCCACCCAGTTCCCTCTCAGCCCTGGCCAGCAGCATTTTCTTGTTAATTCATCATCTTCTTTCCCCACACAAGTTCCCTGAGATCTTGCTCCAAATCTCTTTATTCCTCATTTTCCCCGTTCCTTGACACCTATTGTACATTGATCATATGTTGGATATATTGAATTAAAATAACATACATTTTAAAAATTAGTTTCACCTGTTCTTTTAATTTCTTTTAGTGTGGCTTCTCAAATCTTTGAAATTATCTACGTGACTGGCAGGGTCTGCATCTGGACAGCCTACCCACCCTCTCCAGCTCACTCTGCCCATTCTCTTTCCTCCCATACATTTTCGCCAGCCCTCGTTCCCCAGTCTCACATAGTAGGAGAAGGTGATTCCCCCGTCAGGGTTTACATCAGCTGGATCAATGTGATACTCCACCAGCACCTCCTGGGGCTGCCCACATTGCAAGATGCCACTTAACCTGTGGATTCTGAGAAAGCTGCGAGTTATGTTGTAGAAGGGTTGCAGGTACAGGTAGGCATTTTGGTAGTATTGAAGCATCTGTTCTGGATTATATACCAAATCTTCCATTTGGAATCTTCCCTGAGAAAGACATGGGAAAAAGCTCTTTTAGCATGTACCCCAGCCATGTTAACCACATGGACTTATGATTTTCGAATAGATTCTCTCAAATCTTCACTGCCTGAGAATGGCATGTAGATATTTTACTAGAAGTGCAGCCAAGGATATTTGAGAAAACCATAATAGTTATGTACAGCAGCATTTTAGCATGTAGGGGCGTGAAACAAGGGCTGAATTTTAGTTGTCAAGTAATGGAAAATTGTGGATGATATACTTTTTAAAAAACATTTTATGTATTTATTTTAGACAGAGGGGAAGGGAGGGAGAAAGAGAGGGAGAGAAATATTGATATGAGAGAGAAACATCAGTCAGTTGCCTCTTGTACACACTCCAACCAGGGACTAAACCTGCAACCCAGGCATGCACCCTAACTGGGAATCGAGCTGGCGACCTGTCACTTTGCAGGACAATGACCAACTGACTGAGCCACACCAGCCAGGGCACTGATGATATATTTTACAGACTGATGCCTCAGGGGTAGATAAGCATGACTAAGGTTATAGAGCAATTAAAGAATATATCTTAGGGACAAGAAAGCTAGGTATAAAGGATAAGAGGATTGAAAATAATTATTTCTACGTAGAATGATCGGGTGATGCCTAAAGAAATAATTATCCACAAGGCAAATAGCATGTGTTTGCTTAAGTAGTGTAGCTGAATGATTGCATTAATGGCTTCAATTTTTCATCTCTCCTTGCATCAACATCCTTTACCATATAACCTTTTAGTACCCTTTCAGTCTACCTGTGGCCTTGCCATGTGACTTGCTGGAAATAGTATGTTAGCACATGCAAGAGAAGGAGAGGCTTGGAAAAGCCCTTGCATGCCCACTTTTGCTTTGCAGTTCATCATCGCCATGAGAACACTTGAATGGCTTGCTAGAGCACAAGACAGGTGGAGTGCCAGCCTACAGCCTGCCAATCCACAAGCATGTAAGGAAGTCCACCAAGATAAGCCAAGCTGCCTGTCTGACTACCCCAGATGCACCAACAATACATGCTTTTGGTTCTATAATTCTAAAGTTCTGTAGTTGTTTGTTAAGCAGCCTTGTGTGACAATTGAAAACTGATACAAGTAGCCTTCCTTGTAAGTATCCAAAGTCTAGGGTTTTCTTCTGTGCCATTTTTATGAATAATGGGGGGAGGGGTAAGAGGACAACAGGAAAAAGATAACTCTAGACCAAGATGGCATAAGTTATAAGATGAATTAGTATACAGAGCAATTTTGATCTGAAAGGTCATTTATTTTATTGATTTTAAAAGTTAAAAAGATCTAAGAAAAAGATTTTGCCAACAGGGCTGCAGATGGTAAATGAGGAAGATGGAATTACAAAGGGAGGGGGAAGGCGGAGAAAAGAAACAGAAACATTTTGAACTTTTCCTCCAAAGCCGTCTCTGCTGGTCCTCCCCAGTACTCACCTCCAGAGAAATGTCTGTCCCATTCCAATTAACCGTGTCCAGCTTGAAGAAAGCGAGGCCGTCATCGTCAGTAATTAGGGTATGGTTGATGGTTGCATTTATGCCGGAAATCACCAGAAACACTCTGTGATTCTTGAGGAGGGAGCCGTCATGGCCCCTAACTCTTATCTGAGGGGTGAAGGTCATTACAGTTAGATTTAGAGTAGGTTTGAATATGAGGTAAAGTGATGTGATAACAGAAACTCTAAGAATCCACTTCAGGAAAGAGTCCAGAAAAAGGTAAATGCATTCAGGCGTTGGAAACTAGGATCTCTGAGGACCCAAAACACAAGCAGAAGTAGCTCAGCCTGGAGTAGAAGTACGGCGGCCACGTAGCTCACGGGGCTTCAGGGCCTCTCCTTTGCACGGGCTCTTCCTAAGGCTCTGTACAGTATTTTCCTTTCATTTTCCCAAAGAGGATCCTCTTCCATTCCCCAATTGTATAACCATCATGCTCTAAGAAAATCTGGATCTACTCTCGGTCTAGAGAAAAGATGACGACGGTGTAAATGCATCTAAATATGTACATTATTGTGTTGACCAGATGTCTGAGAAGTGAAGAAAGATAAGCTGGAGAGAGAGGTAGATGTTAAGTATTAGAAAGGAGATATTAACAAAGGAAATTTTCAACTCTCTAAAAAGTGCGTAAGGATCTATAAATGGCTCTGTCCAGGAAAGTTTGATGTTAACCTTGCCTAGATGCAGGAGTGCGGACTAAATGATTTCTCCAAATACCCTGCAGCTCAAAGATGTGAAACATTAGAATGTGAGCCCTTAGCACTAGGAAGGGCACCAAAGTGACATTAATATCCGAGGCACAGCTCACGTGGGTTTAAGGGCAGCACAGCGTGGGGAGTTAAGAGTGTACATTCTGGATGCAGGCTGCCTGGTTTTTATCATAGTTTCCACTTACTAACTACAGAATCTTGGGGAAAATCACTTAATCTCTCTTGCCTCTGTCTCCTCATCTGTAAAATGGGGCCAAAAATAGTGTCTACTCCACAGGATTATTGCAAAGATTAAATAAGTGAATACCCATAGAGTACTTAGAACAATGCTATTAGCTTTATTTTTATATGTCAACAGGAAGGAGGCAACAGTTAAGATTTTTTTTTGTCTCTGCAGAGACAGGCTTCAACATACCTTCCCGGTGAAGGGGAAATTGGGGTAATAATAATCACTGGTGTCTTCAAAGGTCATTGATCCTATTTCTGAAGAAATGTAGATATCCTGGGTGCTATTGGCCTCCATGCCTGCACAGGGAAACCAGATGTACATTAATCTAAACGCCTGAAATCCTCATCTTTACGTTTAATATAAAATCTCTGAAAGGATGATGCCTCTGGAAGTATAAAGCTGAACGTATTTCTAGCCAAAGATCCAAACCAACTCCCCCCCCCCCCCCCCCCGCCAAACCTTTGGGGGAAATAGGTGTGGATGACAGACGGGAATCTGGCATTTCCCTTTGCGAACTAGGAAGTCACTCCCAAACTCAAACGAAGCTAGGGCTGGAATCCTCTGAGTAGGTGTTTCCCTGCAGCAACAGCCCCTTTCTTTTCTTTTTTCTTAATGAACCAAGCAGTACCCCACTTACCAGTCCCTTCCTCCACCACAGTAGCCACAATATTGATGCTGTGGCTGTACATATAACCAGTGAGGTTGAAGGTGGACATGTTCACAGAAGCTGAGAAGCATCCGGCTTTGTCAGTCTAGTGAGTCAGAGAGGGGGAGAGGATGAATAATGTAATCACTACTTCCATTTCATAATGTGCAGTAGAAAGAAATAATTCTCATCATCATATTTTATTTTCTCCATCTTTAACACAGAAAAACTCTCTTATGACACAGAGTATACACTTGCACATATAGAGTATACACCTGTATGTATATAATCGTGAACAAACTTGAAGCTCCAAAATAGGACAAGAGGAAAGAACCAATTGTAGAACAGGAGAATTCTATCTCCCAAGGGATGAAGTTCATTTCTTGATTACAAGGTAGATTCTGAAAGACTTTGTCTGTTTAGGATAAGGAAGACTGCTTTGTTCTTTGGAAGTGGGATAATAACCATGTGAAATGTTTTCTACCCTGGGCCTTTTACCACTTTTTTATATTTGTGCTTACTTACTCTGTAGGACATGTGGGTAAGGTTCCTTACTCACCTGTCCAGAGAGGTTCCTGCATTTGTCAGGTAGCTGTTCTTGTTCTGCCTCTCCAAAGTGGTAAGTATATGCCTTTTGACACACTGCTACCTGTACTGCCCCTACCATGGGCTTTCCATAGGTGTACCTAACCCAGAAAAGCATGAGGAGTCAGAGTTGGAAAATTCCACTTGAGATCCAACCCTTCTGTCCCCAAACACCGCTTTCCCTTCTTTCCCCCCAATTCCACCTTTGGCAAGTACTCTGACAATCCTACCCTTCTCCAGCTCTCACTCACTTCCCTGAGTAAGAGGGAAAAGCCTCAGAGTATTGCCATTACACAATAAGTACCATCCAAAGGATGGAACAGTGTCTTTTTTTCTTACTCCTATTTCTCCATGAGATTCAATATTCCATTCAGCACAAAGTAGACTGAAAATCAATAACACTGACTGAGTGGTCAGTAGGAGGTAAGAGCAGAAACACAATTAGAAAATGTGTTCTTGGAGAAGTCATGACTCTGGACTACATAAAATATGCCAAGTTTTAACCACTACCTCCATCGTTCCATGAGACTCCCTCAACATACTTCTCAATACAGTTTTACTCTCCACCAGCTCCAGAGCTTATTCTTACCTACAACAAATTTTTACTCTGAAAGATTCCTCTGCTGTTGATAACTGCTTGGGTTCCACCACCTCCACCTTGAACTTAGGCAACACTGGAGAGAGTACCAAAAAAATGGAAAAGGAATAGGAGAACTTGACCATGTAAGTAGTGAACAATGGGGATAAAAATGGTAACCATTTGATTAATTAATTAATGGGGGCTTTATTAAGATAAAGTGCTACTGAAGTTATCAGCTGGTTTAGCACTGATTCAAAAATGAATAAATACCCCTCCTGATAGTAGATTTTACTTTACCTTTGCTGATTTTGTGACCAGACTATATCCAACACTTTGACCTCATAATTCTCCCACCTACCATATTCTTCCACACTGAAGGTGCCAAAGGTCTTGCCCTCAGCCACTGCCACTGTGTAGGTGCCCAGCATTGCCTCTGGTGCCAGTTGGAAGGATAGATCCACGATGCCTTGCTTGGGTACCACTTCCAGCCACTGTGCAATCCTGTTGCTGTTTGGGTCCTATATCCATTAAAAAAGAAACCTCATGATGCGCCTGCCTGTCTGATCCCCACTTTGCCCTGCAAAGAGCACACAAAGAACTCTCCCTATGGTCTGTGCCAAGGAAGAAGAGCGCCCTAGGTTATTTATAATTTTCTTCATTACTGACAAGATAAATTTACCTGAGGGTCAGCCCCCATTTGGAAAGAAAAGGGCACTTGTGGTTTCAAGTGATCAGACTGAGTCCTGAGGTGTTATGACCAGGTGGTATTTAGGATGTCATTTACAAAGAATGTTTTCTCTATTTTTGGTCCCTATTAAGGAACAACACTGAAGGAATTGATTGTAAGATTCCTGAGAGATAGGTAATTAACAGAAAAATGGAGGGGATGCTGTGGGGAATTTGTAATTCTAGGCCCCTTGTTTCTTAACACTCTCACAGGCATTCATTTCATATTCATCTGTCGAGGGTCTACAACAAGAGCTTATTACTGAAAACTAACAGGAGAACAGAACCAGGCGAACTGGCGTGGCACAGAGAAGTTACAGGAATCAGAGTGGGAGGGTCAGTCGCAGCAGAGATCGGTGACTTTCCTTACAGGGCTCTAGGGCTGAGAGGATGGGGCGTGCAAAGGAAAGAGAATAGGCACAATGTAGGTGGAATTGTGGGCACTCAGTGTGGGCAGAGCTTCAGGCTCAGGGCCAAGATCTCAGAGTTCTTTTAATTTTTCTAGTTTAGCACCAAACCTTCATTCCTCTTTCTCCACAACTGACAGAAAAAGAAAGAAAGAAAGAAAGAAAGAAAGAAAGAAAGAAAGAAAGAAAGAAAGAAAGAACAGAAAGAAAGAAAGAACTTCTACTTACCTGCAGTTGCACCATAGAATACTGAAAAAGAAAACCAGATAATGTACCGTCAAAGCAGGGTAAGCAATAAGGATATAGGCTTGTTGAAAGCAAGACGTTCACAAAGGCCTCTTTCTTTCTCATTGCCCACTCCTTCCTTTCAAATGGCTCTTTTGTGCTCTGATAAGGGTCACAATGGGGCAAAGGCTTATTTATTGGCTGGGGAAGGAGAAAGAAGAGCTTTCCTTAAAAGGGTTGCCAGTCTCCAAAATATTTGAAGAAACGGAGCTTCAGACACTTCAGCATCCCTTGGTGCTCTGTGACAGCTTTTCCAGAAAGTGTGAGCATCACGGGGTCCGAATTGTTTAAACCTCTTCTGGAAGCCAGTTATTTCCCAGCTCCTCCTCTGCTATTTGAATGCCATGGCGGGAACCTTATTTTTAAGCACTACAAAACAATATCTAAAAAATTTTGTTTAAAAGAGTTCCAGCCTCGCTGGTGTGGCTCAGTGGATTGAGTGCTGGCCTGCAATCCAAAAGATCGCTGGTTTGGTTCCCAGTCAGGGCACATGCCTGGGTTGCCGGCCAGCTCCCCAGTTGTGGGCATGCGAGAGGCAACCCATTGATGTATCTCTTGCACATTGAGGTTTCTCGCTTTCTCTTTCACTCTCCTTCCCCTCTCTCTAAAAATAAATAAAATCTTTGAAATAAATAAATAAAAGAGGTCTAACAAAAGGATCATGTATGGTTTCCTTAAGAAAATGGATGCTAAAACCATTAAGTTGGTGGGGAACCGGTCATTGTGCTAGGTATGAGTATTACTCAAAATAACTTGCCAGTTTCAGAGGAAAAGATATAACTTTGCATCAGAGAAGTTAAGCTACCTTAACCAGTAATCAAACTCATCATCCCTAATAGTGGGAAACTGGACATTCTGTGCTTCTTTCCTGAAGAGATACATTTGAGGTTCACAGTGTGACCTACTAAGTATTTTTGCTAAAAATGTTTAGCTTAAATCTAGTTAAGACTTTACACCTATTTCGAGAAGATAGAGGAACAAGTTAGATTACACAATAAGGAAATAATCAGACAAATTAAGACTGTCAAATATTCTGTAAGACAAGTAAGCTTCCTTATTAGTAGTCCCCATCCTTTTTGGCACCAGGGACTGGTTTCTTGGAAGACAATTTTTCTTGGACAGGGTGGGAGGGATGGTTTGGGAACGATTCAAGTGCATTACACTCAAGCTCACCTCCTGCTGTGCAGCCCAGTTCCTTAAACTGTTAATGGACTGGGGACCCCTGCTTAAATTGGTGCCATATTTCAGAATGAGGACATTTTAAAAGCCGTCTGGCCTGATCACTCAGGAAAAAAAAGTCAACATAATAAAAATATAAATGGAATTATTTTATAGTAAGAAAAATTTTAAACATAATTCATTGTAATGCATAGTTTTTTTTTTTTTTTTTTGGTCTCCTAGTTTGAAAATTTGGAGAAAACTGATTTAGGACTGCACAGTAAATGATATTAAATAATTATTATTAATTTTCTTAGGTGTCATAATAATATGATTATTTAAGACATTCTTTTTAGAAGATATATGCTAAAGTATTTAGAAGAAACATGTTATGATGTCTGCAACTTACTTTTAAATTAGTAATAAATGATAGATTAAAACAAATGTAGCAAAATGATAACAAATGTTGAATCTTCGTGTTATGCTTGAAAATTCTAATAATTAAAAGTTAAAAATAAAAATGACTGCTCAAGATAATTTTCCTGTGAGAAAATTACTTCTTACTGTGTTGTCTCTCTTTGTGTGGGATGTTTTGATTTTCTTTAAAAATTACAGTTGTTAAAATTTTACAAAATCATGGCCATGTAAATAGATAATTACAATGTCTTGGATGTGAATATAATTAAAAGTCTGATTAGAGACTGTACATTTATTGAATTCAGTGCTTTCCAGCTAATGTCACATACTCCTGAAAGGACGTGCAAGTGCATGAGGTTGAAAGCTGGAATTAGACATGGGTCTTACAGAGGGTACAGTTTGGGTCTCACTTGGAAGGCAGATGGAATCGAATCTAGTGGGTGCTTGCCTTTGATTCTTAGGCCACGAACTGTGTGATGCTGACCGGTGAAGAAGCAGAGCATCACTAAATACAAACGTCAGCCACGATACCAAGGATAATGACCATTCTTCAGGAAAGCCAAAAAATGAGAGATAAAGATTGTAGGAATGGAAACATTTTCTGTTTTTCCCTTCTAGGTTCTTTGGCTAGTCTAATAAGTAAATTGACCTAAGACAGGTTGACAGGAAAGAAATTAATTATGTACATAGGAGCACCACAAAAACAATGAGACTCAAAAGGAGTGAGGCAATTGAGGCTTATATGCCATCTGGAGCTAAGGAGTGGCACAGGGGTCTCGGGCTCCAAAGGGGAGGAGGCCAATTCACAGGAAGGTAAGAAGAGCGCACGTTCGGTAATCAGATGTTTGCCCTGCCATGCAAGTAAGTCTTTCAGATTAAGAAAAGAAAAATTATCGCTGATAATAGCTCTTTCTGGCACAAGCTGCCTACCTAAATTCTTTTAGCCAGTTAAGGGAGTGGTAAAAGTTTTTCTTGAGTCTGCAGAGTCTTAACTGCCTTCAGCTCAAAATAATCCACAATGCACAGCAGCACATTTTGGGGTGGGCTATTCCCCAAGGAACGAAAGGACTTTCACAAACCAGGGCTATATAGCCGATAAGGAGGCAAATATTGCCCTGGCTGGTTTGGCTCCGTGGATTGAACACTAGCTTGTAAACCAAGGGGTCCCTGGTTTGATTTTGTCAGGGCACATGCCTGGGTTGCAGGTTGGGTCCTCAGTAGGGGGCCCCCAAGGGGCAACCACACATTGATGTTTCTCTCCCTCTCTTTCTCCTTCCCTTTCCCTCTGTCTAAAGGAAGTAAATAAAAAAAAATTTTTTTTAAAGAAGAAGGCAAATATCACTGAGGTTATTATGGAATCCTATAAATTCCAGAAAAAGAACACTTCCGCAGATAACAAAGTATTTTTCTCACAGAGGGAGCCAAGAAGCAGGGATGACACCAGTTACCCAGAAGTAGGCTCTGGAAGGAAACAAATGTTCAACTAGCAAGATAGTATTTCCAACTGGAAGCTGCCTGAAGTTTCTGAATGAAAAGGTGCAGCAACCAAACTAGACAGGGCCAGTTAATCTCGAGTATACTTTAGTTGCTCAATGATAAAACACTGTGCTCTGCACACCCATAATTTTTGTCTATCAGTTTCTTAGTAAAATTCCTTTTCTTAATTTCAGTGTTTCAAACTGGACTTTGGGGTGGAGGGCTGGCTAGGGAAATGGAGTGGAGAGGAAGGAGCAATTTTACATCAGAAACAGAGCATAACAATGGAAATCAGAACACAGGCAGTAATACGGCATCAAATGAGCAGAGGAAAGATAAGGTAATGAATGGGTCATTAATGAGATGGACCTCAAAGGCACAGCAGAGTCTGAAATGACTTTGGCTGTGGCCACACTTTCACCTTAGCATTTCCTCTTTTTAGCTCTGGGATCAACAGTCTGTTAAACAATCACTATTCCATATTATACCAAACTTTTGATAAAGAAAGGATACAGATGACAGGAAAGAGATACTAAAAGAAATTCCAAATTGGGAAAGAAAGCAGTGGTGGGGGAGGCCACTGATCAGTAAACCCATAGCCTCTCTGCATGTGGGGAAAGGAAACAGAAGCTCTGAGAACATGGACATGGAAATAAAAACAATGCTTTCCCCATAATGACCTTTAAAAGATTCTCTTGAACACATGGGCCATGACTGAAGGAGAAAGAAGGCAGCAGGGGTGTGTGAGAGCTCAGTATTTCACAAGCAGGCAGAATTGACATGAGCCCTGAATGGGGATCAGCCCTCTCTCTCATGGGGCTTATGATTCTAGAGACTGCGTAGTTCAAGGAAAATTTAAGTATTCATCAAATGTTACCACATTTTTACTTCTGGTACTTTTAAAATGTAGTCTTAAGAGAACTATCTACTTTATAAATTGGTATTTTTTAATGTTGCCTTAAGAGAATTGTCTATTTTATAAATTACCTTGCCTCATAGTAAAAAAAAGAAGATGAGGAGGGTGAATATTCTTATCTCTTCCTTTGGTTAAACTCACTCATGAACTGCTTCTAAATATTTGAACTGCAAAGTGTCTTTGCGGCATTCCCGGAAAGTCTCGAAATTTGCAGAAACTCTCTTACCACAACAGGGAAGGTAACCGTCTCTCAAGACCGCTAACCTCACTGTCATTCTCGACCTGAGAACTAGACCTACCTGCTTGTTTACAGGCAGACAGGGGCCATGAGGACTCAGACTTGTATTTCGGTTTCCCACCTGCATTCTGCAGCTCAGAGGGCCTCGCCTCCTCACACCCTAGGACAGAATCTCTCCCCTAATCTCTCTAAGTCTGCCCTACTCCTTTCTCTCTCCGTCTTCCCAACTAAATTCTCACCTTGTCATTCACTGGAACAAAGTCGCTGTTCAGGGTGACAATTCGGAAGTGCACTGGAAGGAAACAGGCTTCATTAGCAAAAGGGATATTTCCCTTCTCAGAATCTCTCTTGCACCCTTCTACTGCCTCACACATACTTCTGAGTCAGCAAAATCTCATTAGATTCTACTTAAAAAATAATAGTAATAACACCTAGTCACAAAGAACGATAAAGCCCTTAAGTGATTTCTCTTCAGGGCTGTTGACTCTGAAACCTCAGAATGAACTGCCCCTCTAAGTAAGAAGGAACAAATAACAGGAGCTCAAGCCAAATGTGTGTTTGCATATTTCATATACAAGCAGCTTGCTGGAGGACCAAGCAACCCAGTGACACTTGCCAAACTTCATTCCAGAAGAAATGTGTACTTATGTGTTAGAAACACACACACAGTAGCAACTCCACCCACTACTCTTTGACTTGTGGAACATGGCATCCGCTCAACACATCTTCCCTGAAAGCCCTTCCTCTCTTCTGCATTCATTATTCCATAGGCTGACCACCAATCACAAAGCCCCTGCTTACGAAAACCTGTCACTCTTTCCCCCACCTTTTGTCTAATCCCGTAAGTGTGCCTCTTACCTCGCTGCCCTGGGTTGTAGATAGGTTTGTCAGTTTGTACAAAGATGCCATTCCCCTGCCTCTGAATTAGAACCGATTTTTTTTCCTCAAAGCTGACGTTATTTCCGGTTCCCGACACCCGAATTGTAGCCACTTCTTCCGTGCCACCCGCAGGAGGTGGTACCTGGCCAAGAGAGGGTGCTCTGGGGAGGAGCAGGAGACTGGGGAACAGGGTCTACTGGTCTCAACCCCAGGGTGGGAGGGTGAAAGGGAAGAACTGGGTTATACAAGTTGCCAGGAAGATGGCAAACAATAATCAGAGGTTAAGGTCAGGAACTAAAAGAAGAAACTTAAGGCCAAGGAAATTATGGATGAGTTATGGCCAGGAACTGAAGTGAGGCTTGGGGGAGATAAGTCTAAGTAAGTAAGTAAAATGTCAAAGACAAAAGTAAGATGACAGAAAGCATAATTAAAATTAGATTATAGGGAGGGGACTAGAAAAGTAAGGAATTAGAGTTGGGGCTAAGCCTGTGCTTACCAAAAAAGACATGCAATGTAAGTGTCTCTTCCTCAACCCATGGTGTTCTAGCACCTTCTGGGTCTTGTCCTTGGTCTCCAAAGTAATAGTGAATTTTACATCATAGTACCCAGGGCTCAGATCCAAACAAACCTTCTGAGTAGAGGGAAAATTCAGCCGGGCTGGTAATGTCACCAGGTAGTTCCTAGTAATGGAGAAAAAGGACATCAGGGCAGTCACGATTCAACCATTCCACGGAGAATTAAGCCCTCTCATAAATCGCAGTGAACTGAACAGTCTGCGCTCCTGCCTTTATGAACATTATTTTCTAAGAGGAAGAACAACAAGTAACAAACAACTCAGTGCAGAGCCTTAAACCTCCCACAGTCAGGAAGCCATCAATAAGAACCTATGTCTAGGGTACTAAGGAGGAAATCAGTCCTGTTACAGAGAACAGAGTACAGGGAGTCGGCTATATTTTAATATTATCTTTTTTTAAAAGCTTCCTCTTGGGCCTCAATTTTTCTTTCTTGGTAAAGGAGAAACTCAACCAAAGAAGGGAAAAGATGAGAAAGAAATTAAAATAATCGAAAGGATATTTCGTCTCCCCTAGATTTATATTTAGGAAAGGTAAACAGATATCAAACACTTACGGAAGGAGTTTTTCTGCAAGAGCTGGGGACAGAGCTAATATTCCTAGAAGGAGCCGAGCCCACATCTTTGTGGGTATCATAGACTCCTAAGAATCAGGTGATCTGCTCCTTGCTGGAATATATTTATTAAGTCCCGAGACAGGGAGTGGAGCTACCATCGAAGCTCCAGCCAATCACCCACAGGGGGCCTCAGGCTAAGGTGGTGGACCAAGGTACAGCTACGGTTCACTTCCTTAAATTAACTTCTCCCTGAAACATTCATACTGGCTCAGCCAGTCCATGATACCTGTTTCGGGGAAAAGCCAGGACTCAGTATTCAGTGGTGACATTCACAGAACAAATTTTTGGACTCCACCCTTTTTTTTGGTTTCATTCCAAATTCTCTTACCCATTTGATCATTTCACATCTTTTTATTATTCTATTAAGACATATTTGGGATCACATGTATGGGCGCAGTATCAATAGAAAAACAGAATACTTCTATCTAATTGGGATTTTTTTTTAATTAACACTACTCGGTGCTGTAACTGGAAATAGGGACGTGTCACTCCTTGAGAAACAAAATGGACAACCTCTCTGAAGGTAATTTCACAGTGCACATCAAAAACTTTTCAGATTTCCCTATCTGTTGACTCAGCAACTCCTATGGAAAAGTTTCTTAATGGGGAAAGAGAGAGTGCACATATCCAAAAAAAGTACCCACACTGAGTTTTTTTTTTTTTAACTTTTTTTTTATTATTGTTCAAGTACAGTTTTCTGCCTTTCCCCCCACCCCTCCCCACCACACTGAGTTTCTTTCTAGTGCTGGTTATAATGGCAAGACTTGAAAGCCACCTAGAATACAAATTAGTGAGAATACTTTCTTGACCAATGACCAACCCAGATAAAACCGACATAAGCAAAAAAGCATTTTTGGTAACTGGGGTGGATAAGATATGAAGAAACAAATATAGGAAACTGAGAAATTCCAAAGACTTTACGCGGCCTGAAATCAGAGGCTGTCACTGCCAGGAAGAAGCTAGGAAAACTCCTTGACAAGTGGAATGGGGAAAGGGAGACACATAATTAAAGGGCTGAGAAATTTACAGCCAGATAATAAAACCACAAGATCTTATCTTCCCTAACCACAAACCCTTAGGAGCAAGTGGTTCATACATTCCAGACTTTGCCAGGGGAAGACCCACCTCGCCTGGGTAGGTCTGCCTACGGCCAGCCTGTATAGTGTGTGGGTTCTTGACTTCATACAGAAGAGATTTCACAATACGAGTTCAGGAAATTCTGAGCATACATTTATTAAAACTGGGGAACAGTGAAACGAAGAAGAGATTGGGATAGAACAAGCAACAGGAAAGAGACTAGGCGGGGCTACTTTGGCTCTCTAGAAATATTATGAGAAAGTAGTGAGACAAGGTGAGGCTGCTGTCAGCTCACAGGAGAGTTAGAAGGGGGACTCAGGGACAGGTTCAGGGACTTAGCCCAGGACAAGCTGCCACTGCTGATTGCTGCCCTAGCTGCAAGTGTTGTAACAGGGTGCAGCCAAGGTGGGGCCCCCAAATGGGGATTTGTAATGGGGTCCAGAACTCAGGGTGTCCAGGAAATGTTAGAGAAAAAAATATATATATATATGATGTCCTCACCCCCACCAGTCTGAGCTGGGGGATGGGACACATGGAGCAGGGACATTGAGAGCTGTTTTGTACAGCAACAGCTTTGCAGTTAACCTCTGCCATGGTCATTTAACATATCTATAGCCTTTAACTGGTTTCATAGATATGTTGAATAGCTGTGGCCATGCTTTGAGCCACGGACATTCGAGTGACTTCAACCCAGGATGTAACTGGGAAGCAACTCCCCCTGAGTACAGCTCTTGAGTGAGACCTTGGAGATGATTGGCTCCTTGCCATGGGGCCATGCCTGCCCAGACTTACGATGGCAGCCCAGGAAAGCTGGATGGATACGGGAATGCTGGCAGGTGTAACTGATTGTGGGAGGAGTCAGAAATGGGGCTGCAGAGGAAGAGCAACACAAGGATTTAAACCCAGGTGTGGCAGCCATACCAGGTCAGGACCATGCGGCTTTGGAGGAGTTGGGACCATGTGGCTGTGGTGAAGTGGAGACCACATGGCCCAGGCAAGAGTTAGGACCACGAAGCTCTGGGGTGCTCCCTTTTGCCACATGGCTTGGTTAGCAGGAGAGACTTTGCCTGGAAAAAAAATGGATGAAAGGACTCTTGCCGGGGGGCCATAAGAAGGTGCCACATGGCTTCAGATTAATTGGAGATCTCAGCGGCAACACCGCAGATGGTGCCAGAACCAAGGGGCTGCCTGAACCATGGACTTCTACTTCTTTTCCTGAGACATGGTACCCCAGACTGGGAAAAGGGGAGAAGGAAGGACTGTGTGCATTTGTGGGTATTCTAAAGAACTTCAGTATTTTAACGAACACATTAAGTCATTACTCTAAGTCTGTATAACTTTTAAATAAATAATTCCTTTCCTTTTCACCAATCTCTGGCATTGAGAAATGTTTTTCCTGTGGCGGCGGGCAAAGTGAACCTAGTACGGGGGGAACCACTGAAGAAAAAGAAGGGGTTCTTTCGGTAATAGCATATCGTTCACCACCACCCCTGCCCCTGGTCTGTTCTGTAACAGTGTCACGTGGTTCCTTAGCAGTGAGGAGATTTGTGCCTGTGGGAGAAGAAGAGGAGGAAGGGAAAGGTGTGGCGTGTTCGCCAGAGGGAAGGCACGTGCTGGGTCTTTCGTTACCCACCTGGTTTTGCTGATTTTCCGGGCCTAGAGCTGAAATACAACTGAGGCCTAGATGTTATCTCTAGGGATAAAAGGTCAAAGGGTCTAAATCATATGACCAGCAATATGCCAGGGGAGGAAAGGTCACCCTGTGGGGAGCCCCAGTGCCAGTTTTGCCCCTTGCTAGGCACCCAGGGTTTCCTGCCCTGGTGACCTTCTGTATTTGTCTGTAAATTGCTCGGATAATTTGTTCAGCTATCTGTCTCTGCCAATGAATTTTCCTAGCTTCTTACTATCCTGCCTCCCTACTGCACACAGGAGTTCCTTCAAGTTGTGGGGAAGATGGCAGCTATGAGTCCTCGATCCCTGTTCTTCCAGCTTTATGATCCCAGTAGACAAAATTTTTTATCTATACTACAGACATTTCTGAAGGAAGATTTTGTTCCTACTCTCACATCAATCAGTGGACTCAGAATACTATGAGAGGGAAGCCCTGGGTTGTCCTCATCAGAGGCCAGAGTGATAGGGTACTGTGACTGGCAGCTCCAGAGAGCCACGTGAAGTTGGAGGGTTCTCTAGAGAAAGGAACCCACTACTACGGGAAGTGGTTGGCGTAAAGATGATGGGGAAATGGAACATTAAGTCTCTCACAATGTTCAATAATTTGAGTTTGGTTGAATAATTTGCCACATTAATATAAAGCAATAACACGCAGCTATTAAAAATAATGTTTTCATGAGAAGGCAGATTGTTTGCAATCCTAAGTGGCTGGTGGTGGGGCGGGGAAGGGGGAATACGACACAAAATATGTACAAAGTCCACTTCCATTTAGGGTGTTGGAAACTTGAAAGAGCACTGTTCCCCCCCTGACAGTGAGGAAAAGCCGGACAAACTGCAAAATCACAACTCACTTTGAACCAAAATGTTGAATCTGAAAGCTCAGCTGACATTACAGGTCAACCAAGTAGCCTGCAATCCAAGAAGGCACAGTTCCTCCAGAGCAGACTGGACGTGTGGACTACTCACCTATGCCAGAGCCTGGGAGGTCTTTGGGTCATTACAGAAGCAAGTAAGAAGAACACAGCTACAATTTCAATGAGTTACTTAAGGCCTAGTGTGGGTCAGAGAAACTACAAAGAACCTTCCCTTGCCACAGAAGCAAGGGAAGCTGGTACTTACTGATAAGCTCTTTTCCATAACCTTTACCAGATATGCACAAGAAAGACTGGGTGCAGGATGAGTCTGAAAACAGGCTTCCTCAGTAGTATAGGCATAGAGGACTTTATTACCTTTCACTGTGGGAAAAGCCATAAGAATAAGGAAGTCTTATTTGTGACAACATGGCTGGAACTTGAAGGCATGATGCTGAGTGAAATAAGTCTGACAGAGAAAGACAAATACTATATCATCTCACTTATATGTACAACCTTTGAAAAAAAGATCAGATTTGAGATTATCAGAGGTGATGGGTAGGAGAAAGAAGTAGAGAAAAATAGTCAAGAGATACAAACTTGATGTTATAAAATAAATAGGTACTAGGGATATAATGTATAACATGAGACTGTAGTTAATATTGATGTATGATGTGTAGAAAAGTTATTAAGAGAGTAAATCCTAAGAGTTCTCACCACAAGGAGAAAACATTTCTTTTTTATTTTCTTCTTTTAATTGTACCTTTATGAGATGATGGATGTCAGCTAAACCTATTTTGGTTATCATTTCCCAATATATGTAAATCAAATCATCACACTGTACACCTCATACTTACATAGCCATGTATGCCAATTATTTCTTAATAAAACTGAAAAAATAGAACAGAGTATTAAAGACCTGAAGAAGAATATCAAATGGTTTAACAGATATGTTACTGGAATCCTAGAAGAAAAAGAGAACAAACAGAATAAGAGTTTGAAGACATAACAGATGAGAAGTGTCCAAAGATAATGAGAGACATCAAAAACAGATCCAAGAATCATAGAGAATTCCAAGCAAGATAAATACCAAAATGACATCATATTCAAACTGCTGAAAATCAGAGATGAAGAGGAAGTCTTTAAAGGTGGCCAGAAAAAAAAAGACACATTATATAGATATAGAGAAGAACACAGATAAGAATTATAGCAAACTTCTCCAATGTTAAGCATAAAACAAGGGATTGACATCTTTAAAATAGTAAAAGAAAATAAAAGAAAATCTAGCACTCTGTAGCCAACAAAAACATCTTTCAATGATGAAGGGGGAAACTCTTTCAGCCACACGAAAGCTGAGAGAGTTTATTACTACCAGATCTGTGCTCCCAACAATATTAAAGGGAGTTCTTAAGGCAGAAGATAGAAGACCGGGTCTGACAAACATGGCCTGCAGGTCAAACCGATCCTGCCATAGGTTTTGTACGAAGCGATTTATTGGAGCACAGCAACACTCATTTACTTCTGTGCTACCATACTAGATTTAAGGAATCATAAATGAAGATCTCTGGAAATGCCATCAAATAAAATAAATATAAAAGACATTTAAATCACTTTAAAAGATAAATCACTACCTAAAGCAAAACATAGTTCATTCTGAGTTATAATGTAGGGATGAGGCATTTTTTACATGTCAAGAAAAAGGGAATTAAAAGTAAAAAAATTCTGTGTAACATTAGCCTAATTCCTTTGGCACATTTTCCTTCTCTCTTACATTGAATTTTCTGACTCTAAGTTTTTCCTCCCTCTTCCCTTTTTAACTTATTCAGGGCCCACCACTACACATGACTACTGCTCTCAGCTTTTCTAAAATCCCAGTAGAGATACTCCAGCCATGAATCTTCTTTTACCCTGGCCCACTGATGCCATCGGACAAGATTTGTTAACGTTGGGATTCTATCGAACATTTTCCAATCCTGTAGCTTGAAGAGAAAAGCTAGAATGGAGCCCTGACTGGTGTGACTCACTGGATTGAGAACCAGCTTTTGGACCAAAGGGTCACCAGTTCGATTCCCAGTCAGGGCACATGCCTGGGTTGTGGGCCAGGGCCCCAGTGGGGGGCATGTGAGAGGCAACTGATCAATGTATGTTTCACACATTAATGTTTCTCTCCAATTCTTTCTATCTCCCTCCTCCTCTCTCTAAAAATAAATAAATAAAATCTTTTTTAAAAATTAAAAAAAAAAAAAATGGAGACAGGTATGGTTCCAGCTATGGAGGCTACTTGTACATCCAGTAATATATTGGTCATACAATGAAACAATAGTAATGTCTGAGTTAGGAAGGCTTGTTAATTTACACTAAATGTATTTAGCTTGGATTTCTAGGAAGTCAACTTTGCTGCTAAGGGAAATTTAAAACAGCTATTTATTACCCTGACAACCAGAAGACACCATTCTTACAGGAGAGAGATAATGGTGCAAAGAATCTGTACAGTGAATGCCATTTATTTGCTGTGTGACCCACGACAAGTTATTAACCTCTCTGTGCTTCAGTACATTTTGCATTATGTACTTTTTACCACAATTAAAAATTAAAATAACAATAAAGAAAGATCTTGAGGGTGGTAAAAATAGTACAAAGTAAATTAGTTCCAATATTTCTTAAATTAAAAAAAGCTTGCAATTTTCCTTAAAAAGAAAAAGATTTCTAGGCAGATGTTTCCTTCTGTTAGGGTGCACTGAGGGTTCCACGTGATTCGCAGAAGGCACAAAGAGGCACAGCAAAGCAGACAGGAAAAACCTTGAAAGACAACTTCTTCATGCCTGTGCTTTTGTCCATGCTATCCTTTCCCTTTGCTTGGGTTGCCTTTTCTCCTTTTCCACCTGGAGAATTTCTCATTGTCCTTCCAGATTCAGCCAGCATCTCCAGGAAGGCATTTCCAACCTACCTCATATTAGCCACTGCTCCAGATAAAACTAATTCCTCTTTCTTCTGTGCCCAAACTTCGGGGCCTAATGAATGTGACCCCAGCATTAGCCTTCTTGCCTTGTCACTCTTCACTTGCATTCCTCTTTTCCTCACCTATACTGTAAAACCCTTTAGAGTGACAAACAAAGCTTATCCATCTTCTCCGAGCCTACATACTCAGTATGAATGCACAAATGAGGAGCCGAGGGCAAAGATGATTCCACATCCCATCCATCTCTTCATTCCTACAAATTAATTACCTCTAGCCCTGATCTCCTAAACGCTTTTAATATTTCTTCTCTGTTTGGGACTCTTGTTTGGTATGATTTCATAATTAATGGCACCATTAATTATTTTTTTCCTACAGCTAACTGCACATACTGTGGGAAGAAATATCCATCGTTTGTCTCAATTGACTTATTAAGAAGGAAGCTATGACAAAATGCTTGTAGAAACACATTTTGCTGAGCCCCTGTCTCAGCGTTTCTGATGCCTTGGTCTGTGGTGGGGCCTGTGAATGCATGTTGAACGAGTTCTCTGGTAATCTTGATGCTGCTGGTCCAGGGACCACACTTTGAGAACTGCTGCTGTAAGGCGGGAACTGAGAGCACTTAATGAGGAAGCCTTCCTGGAGGTTAGAGCAAGGCTGATAAGAAAGGTGCAGAATGTCAACCTCTCTTCTACATTTCCCTTACCAGTGTCCAACAGAAAAAGGCCATGAAACTCTCTTCCTTTCTGTCTTCATCCTCTGTTTTTGCCATCTGTTCCTCACAGGACTTCTTTGAGCTTATTGTTAGCAATTTTAATTTGGTATTCTGCTACCAGGAGTAAAATGAAAATACTAACCATATGGGGTAGAAGAAATAAGATGCCAACAATAATGAGCTCTCTGTGGAATGAATCCAGATGAACTCTCCCTTCATGGGAAAGGAGAGTTGCTCAGAAAATATGAAAGGCTGCCTCTGTGTTTTATCATCCATAATTTTCTTTAAAACATATCCATAGAAGCAGTGATGCATAAGTAAAAGAGCGAATGTTAAATTTAACATCCAGCCTGGAGTAGTTAGTTAGCAAAGGCCCAGAACATAAGATACACATCTACATTCATTTGGAAACCTCTTCAGTGTGTATAGACTACATAAGTTCTGAGGGCAGGGACTCTTTTGCTAATTATGTTATGTCCACATTTAATAACTAATACTTAGGAAACTTTCAGTCAGTCAGTCAGTACTGGTGAGTAATGGTGAGATCATGATTTCTTCCATAACTATCACCGCAGAGCCTTGGTTGGAATACCCTAGAAAACTCATTTCTATGGTTTAAAATAATCCCTCCATACCTCCCTCATTCCCGCAACAAACACATGAGAGGCACGCACACACACGCACATTCCGAATTCGTGGTTAGGCGTGGAACACTTTGTGGTTTCCTCTGGAGGCTCAGACAGATGTAGACACAAGGGAAAACCAGTACATCTGATTCAGATTTTAGTCTACATCAGATTCTTAAGTAAATCATTTTATTACAAACACATTCATAGTCTACTGAAGGTATATGTGAAAATGAATACCAATCTAGAGAAACATAAAACCCAGAATGCTGAGATATCCTGAACTATATTCCATTTTTTTTCATTATTAATAACTCCTTATCTTTAAATCCATGCTTCTATCCTACACTGACTCTTTCCTTTTCTGTCTACCCTTCCCTAAGGTGTCCACGTAGTAGAGGTGTCAGGTAGCTTTTAACTGCTGAAGGAGCCCAGATGCCTAGAAAGTTCAAACAACAAACTATCTAAAAAAGAAATAATCCTATTTACAATAACATAAAAACTAATAAAATACTTGAGTTAATTTAAATAAGGTGAAAGATCTGTACACTGAAAACTGTAAGACATTAATGAAAAAATTGAAAAGGCATAAATGAACGGAAAGCTATCTCATGTTCATGGATCAGAAGAATTAATATTGTCAAAATGCCCATACTATCCAAAGTGATATATAGATGCAATACAATCCTTATCAAAAATCCAATGGCATTTTGCACAGAAATAGAAAAAAAAACTCCTAAAATACATGTGGAACCCAAAAGACCCCAAATAGTCAAAGGAATCTGGAGATAGAAGAACAAAGTTGGGGTCATAACACCTCATGATTTCAAGCTATAAAGCTACAGTAATCAAAGCAGTACGGTGCTGGCATAAAAACATAGGCCATTTGTGACACCCAAAGCACAAGCAACAAAAGCAATGTTCTTACCACCCACACAAAAAATGACAACTATGTGAGGTGATGGGTGTGTTTCTTAACATTGTTGTAGTAATCATTTTCATAATATATATGTATTTCAATTCATTATATCTCAGTAAAGCTGGGGGGAGGGGAAACTTCAAATATGCTTCATTAGTTAATATTTATATTACTATAGTCCCAAACTTTTCTATCAGTTACATTTCCTGATCTAATTAATAGCTATTTTGCATTGGAATCAGGAAACCTGTTTCTGTTTACTCTCAATATGAATCAAACCACTTTTGAAAATAAACGTGAATACTCCCTGAGCTCCCCATGAGTATGGTTTCCTCGTAACACTGGCATACAATAGAAATAGGATGGAAGCTTGATTTTGGTAAGTCTTGTCTCTACTCTGTCCCATCACTCTGTTTCTGCTTGCTGATAAGGGGAATCACTCTGCACCAATAATACCAACTCCTCTGTAGGAGGCTACCTGCTCTTCCATTGGGAGTTGTTTTGTCAGTCAAATTGGCCCACCAATGATTTTTAACTCTTCTGACCTATTTAAAACCTATTTAATGTGGTATCAGCCTAGTAATTTGCCTGGAATTTAGTGAGGAGAAATGTCCATGATTTAATAACCTCCAAAATTTAGATTGCATAAAACCTATCCCTGGAATATCATGTGGCACATACAGATAAAATAGCCATGTTAATGGTGATTCTGTAAAGAGTTAGCTCACTTTGTTTTGTTCTGGGTATCAGAATCTTTGCTTGAGGGCTTTAGCCAAAATAGGCATCATAATTTCTAAATTGGAAGGGTTCTTGCATGTGGACCTTAACCACAAACCATAACAGTATTGCTGGAAGAAGAATTATATCAATTATATATTATGTATATATTATCTTATTATATTATAATAGCTTATTATCTTATGCTACATATAATCTTAAGCATAAGTATGTATGTAATGTATAATAGTTATTCACAAATCCTCATATAAATTTCCAGTTTATCCACACCAAAAAATTAGTGATGATAAGCAGTAATCAGTAAAATTAAAGAAAAAAAATTGACAAAAGAAATATGGCCCAAATGAAAGAACAAATCAAAACTCCAGAAAGAGAACTGGGTGACAAGGAGATAGCCAACATATCAGATGCAGAGTTTGAAACACTGGTAATCAAGATGCTCACAGAAATGATTGAGTACAGCCACAAAATAAAGGAAGAAGTAAAGACTATATAAAGTGAAATAAAGAAAAATATACAGGGAACAACAGTGAAAGTAAGGAAACTGGGACTGAAATCAATGATTTGGAACAAAAGGAAGAAATAAACATTCAACCGAAACAGAATGAAGAAACAGGAATTTTAAAAAATGAGGACAGGTTTAGGAACCTCTGGGACAACTTTAAACTTCCAACATCTGAATCACAGGGGTGCCAGAAGGAGAAGAGGAAGAGCAAGAAACTGAAAATTTATTTGAAAAAATAATGAAAGAAAACTTCCCCAATCTGGTGAAGGAAATAGACATACATATCCAGGAAGCTCAGAGTCCCAAAGAAGTTGGACCTGAAGAGGAACACACCAAGACATATCATAATTAAATTGCCAAAGATTAAAGATAAGAAGTGACTCTTAAAAGCAGCAAGAAAAGAGAGGTACTTACAAAGGAGTTCCCATAAGATTATCAGCTGATTTCTCAAAAGAAACTTTATAGGCAAGAAGGGGCTGGAAAGAAGTACTCAAAGTCATGAAAGTCAAGGTCTTACTTCCAAGATTACCTATCCAGCAAAGCTATCATTTAGAATGGGAGGGCAGATAAAGTGCTTCCCAGATAAGGTTAAGTTAAAGGAGTTCATCATCACCAAGCCCTTTTATATGAAACATTAAAGGGAATTATCTAAGAAAAAGATGATCAAAACTATGAACAATAAAATGACAACAAACTCCCAACTATCAACTACTGATCCTAAAAAACCAAAACCAAAAACAAACTGAACAAACAACTAGAACAGGAACAGAATCACAGAAATAGAGATCTTATAGAGGGTTATTGGGAGGGAGGAGGTGAGGGAAGAATGGGGGAAAAGATACAGGGTATAAGAAGCATAATTGGTAGGTACAGAATAGACAGGGGAGGTTAAGAATAGTATAGGAAATGGAGAAGCCAAAGAACGTATATGTACGAGCCATGGATAAAAACTAAGGTCTGGGGGTGGGGGGGTGGATGCTAGAGGGAATGGGGGTACCAGGTAAAGGGGAATTAAGGGGAGAAAATAAGAATGGGATAACTGTAATAGCATAATCAATAATATATGCTTTAAAAATTTTTTAAAATATTTATTCTGGTATGTTTGGAGTTGTTTTTTTTTTTTAATAATTACAGTTTTTCTGATCCTTTTTAATATATTTTATATTTTGTCCACACCATTCTACTCAAGGATGTTATTTTCTCATTTCTACATTATTTCTACTTTTTTCACATACAGTCTTTGGTCTTTCATCCACTAACATTTTCTTTGACTACTTTGCTCTCCTAAAAGCTACTTTATTTGGTAAGTTCCTAGGATATACCTTGGTACCATCCCCTAGGGAATGGTACTCTTAGCAAGTCAGCTTCCTGCTCTCCTCATACCAGAGGCCAGAAGAGAGGGGCCTGTTTCTGTCCCACTCCAGAACTACTGAATTGAGGCTGTTTCTGTCCCACTCCAGAACTACTGAATTAGTCCCTCTGGAGAGCAGGGACTAATCAAATCAAGTTATAATACTGGGGAAAAAGAAGGGAGGAACCAGCTGTAGCTAGGGCCACTCCCTGCTTGCCTCCGTGTTTCCTCCACCCTTCTCTACTAATTATAGGCTTCACTTTTCCTTTTTCAAATTCATTTGAGTGAAATGTACAATGTGTCAAAGTTCAAGTATGAATGCATTAGAAAAATAAGGTTGCCACCCAACCACACCCAAATCCAGACAGTAAATGAATCATTTAGTTTCTTAAAGCACACACACACAAAAAAATCCCTAAGTTTACATTTAAAGAGGTAAGGGGAATCATAGAGATCACACATTCAGATTATACTTAGAGAGGACTTTTTTCAACATATTGATCACTGTTGTGGGTTGAATTGTGTCCCCTCAAAATCCGTACGTTGAAGACCTAACTTTCCATATCTCAGAATGTGGCAGTATTTGGAGACAGGGCCAGGCTACCCTACAATTTTGGGCTTGCCAGTTTCCACAAATATGTGAGCCAATTATAACTCTCTTTATATATCGGTATCTATGTATAATATTCATTGATATTGTATGTAACACCTTCAGGATATTGGACACAATAGGATATAGGGAATATATTTGAAGACCTTTTGTTTGACCTCGAGGGAAATATTTGATAACGTATTCACATATGCAAAGTTCAATAACAAACAACAAATACTAAAGACATGCCATGAGCAGCATATGGTTTTGTACCTAATGTGTGCTACTGATGATAAGTATTACTCATTTAGAAGATAGATCTATGGGCTGGGTCAGATTTATAGAGAAAATTCAGTGGAGGACTGCATGTAACTGAGGCGCTTCAGAGAAACTTTCTCTAGGTTTTCATTATATTTTCATTTTTACTTTTTAACTTTAAATTTTTTCAAATAAAAAAAAAAATCTTCTCCGTGAAAGATAAGACCTTCCCTATCAGTCCCAATCCTATCATTTCCTCTATGAGAAACTTGCTTGTTCATATCAAACCACCCTTTCTGAATTTGATGGTACTATTGTGAGGTGAGTAAGTGGAAAAGTGGTGAAACAAATGGAACTGCTTCCTATGAAGTATAAACTTTCTTCTGGAAAAGATTATAAAGGATCGAAGGGAGAGAGCAATTAAAGGTTTCCTAGAAATTCGGCAATGCTGGACACATAGTAAGCATTCAGTACATTTTCACTAACTGACTGGTCAAGAGAATAAGTAGGATAAAAACTCTTCACAGTGATACTAAATAATCTTACATTATACCATAAACCACTATTTTATTACTGTGGTTGTGTAACATGTGAGCCCAGGGAAGAACATACTGTATTCTCAGCCCACTTAAAACAGTGTCTGGCTGTGGTAGGCATTTAATAAATAGGAATAAGTGAAAAATGAGAGCAAAAGACCTCATTGGGGTGAGTTCTGTAAAAAAAAAATTATATATATATATTTATATATAAAATAAAGACCTCTAAAAGTTTATCCCTCCATAAAAGCAACAAAAATGCCTAACAACAACAAAAAAAATGGTCAGAATCAAAATTAATCATAGGCTTGTAGCAATCCAGTCAACATTTGGTTAAGAAAAACAGCTGGATCCTGGTGAGAGCGGCGTGCTTTGTGGATTTTAATTTACCTTAGTCCCATCTTCCACTCCCAGTTCCACTGTAGCCTTGAGATATAACAGCCTACTTTCCTAATCCTGGGGGAAGCAGAAAGGATCTCATTCCCAAAGGAATGTCATTATTTGACCTGACTGCTATATTTTAAATATCACAGCTGCCTGACATGATGATACAAACAACAGACCAGCAGGAAAAAATTAAAAGGAAAAGCTGCAGAATGAGATATCCATAGAGATTTTGAAAAACTCTGACCCTGAAAACTTTTATGGAATTCGTCAAGAAAAAAGTCACTAGACAAGTACAAAATATAAAAAGCAGCAAAATAGTAAACTCTGGGGAGGCAGGAGAATTTGATTTCCAGAAATATCACCTGATGTGAGATATTTAGTTTTCAACAAAAAAAATTACAAGAAACAATAAAGTATGACTTATACACATGAAAAAAATCAATAGTAGTCCTTGAAAAAGCCCAGATGCTGTACTTACTAGATAAAGACTTTAAATCAATTATTTTAAATACGTTCAAAGAGCTAAAGGAAACCATGTCTAAAGAACAAAAGAAAGCATGAGAATAATACCTCACCTAGTAGAGCATATCAATAACAAAGACAGAAATTTTTTTTCAGAAAATTTTTAAAGAACGCAAGTAGATTCTGGACTTCAAAAGTAAAATAACTGAAATGGAAAACTCACTAGAGTTCCCTACCTTTTGTCCAGTGATATACGTGGCTGGTGGGAACACAAACTATTCTGGTCGTTTTGTGAGCCCTAGGGACGTCCCACCAATAATTTCAGGTGGTTTTTTTTTTCCTCTGTCCTTGGGTGGTTTCTTCACATGCATGTTCTGATCAGTACTCACCCAAAAACTCAGGAAGAGCTTCTACAGATCTCTGTACTTTCTCTGGGCAGCTCCTTCCTCTCTGGTACTCTGCTCTGGGAATTCTAGCCATGCTGGCCCTCTAATTCTCAGTCGCATTTCTTACCTCAGTGAGACCGGTAGGCTCCTGTTAGATTCCCTTCCTCTGCACCGTGACCTGAAAATCCCCCAGATAGTAAGCTGGGGTAATCACAGGGCTCACCTGCATTGTTGCCCACCTCTAAGGAAACAGTCCCTTGTGCTACCTGATTGATGTCCAATATCAGAAAACTATTGTTCTCTCTGTGATGCCCTACTTCTTACTGCCTAAGATGGCAGGGTGAATTCAGTCTCTGTTTCTTCATCTTGGCCAGAAGCAGAAGTCCTCCTGCCAGTATTATTACGGTAGTCTCCCTGTGTCTCCCTGTGACTATCCAGAACATATATCAACGATGTAGCTAAAATGATCCTTTTAAAAATGTAAGTTTGATCATGTTACTTTTATGATCAAAGCTGTCCAATGCTTCTCAATTTCTTCCAAAATAAAACCATGTGCCTGCAGTTATTTTTAGGCTCTGCTTCACCTGGCCCTTCATTACTTCTCTCTTCTACTATTGCTCCCTCTGTTCCATGTACACTGGCCTCATCACTGATCCTCAAACACTGTAGGCACATTCCAGCTTAATAACACTTCTAACTTACTGTTTCCCTTGCTGTACTACAAAGTAAATGATGGTAAGGGTTATTTTTTTTTATTCGCTGATTTAACAACAGCACCTAAAATGTGCATGGCACAGAGTAGACCCTTGAAATGCCCTTAAGTGAAAGTTTGAGTTTAATCGTAGAGCACGTAAGATATTGGGAAAGTTACCAAAACAGGCATTCAGCCATAGGAGACAAAACAAAAATCCAATTACCCAAAATGAAGTATAATATCAGAATCTTGCCAGTAACAAACATCATATGATGCCAAGTATTATTGTTGGACAAGAGATATTTAAGATGTTTTACCAAAGACCAGAATTTGACCTAGAGATCGGGCTGTGGGGATAAAGTGACTCAAACTGTGGGAAGCAGGACAAGATATTAAGCTCAGTCTGAAATGCCTCAAAAACATTATTTCAAAGGACAAAAATGTCTAATAGCAGAACTTTAGGAGAAGTTTGGATGTGCCCTTGGAAAATATTACTCCTTTTAGAATTCATTGACTTGTAATATAACACCATCACTTTTTAAAAATGAATTTTTCAACATTGTTAATGCTGATGAAAGATGTGGTAAAATGAGCACCTTATAAACTAATGGTTGAACTGTTACAGACATTTGTTAATTTTTAAAAATTATAGTAAAACATAAAACTTTCCCTTTTTTAAGTGTACAGATCAATGACATTAAGGACATTCACATTGTTGGGTAACCATCACCACCAACCATCTCCAAACCTGTTTCAATACCATCATTTCTTTTTTATTTTAAGATTTTATTTATTTATTTTTAGAGAGAGGGGAAGGAAGGGAGAAAGAGAAGGACAGAAGCATCAACGTGAGGGAGAAACATCGATCGGTTGCCTCTTGTACACACCCCAATCAGGGACCGAACCCACAACCCAGGCATTATGTCCCAAACAAGAATTAAACCAGTGACACCCAACCAACTGAGCCACACTGGTAAGGACACCATCATTCTTAATTAAAAAAAAAAAAATGTAGCAATAATTTTTTTCTAAAAGTACTTGTGTTTACCTAACTACATAATTGGTGAATTAAAAAGAAACTTCTTCCTTTGATATTGAACAGATTATACAGTCTAAGCAAAAGCAGAAGAAAACACAAATGAATCCCAAGAACTTCAACCACATACTGTGTTCTATCTTTGAAGCAGAAAAGCTTTAGAGCTCGTTAAGAACATGTCCTTGACTCAACCCGCTTCAGTTATGTCAGATTTTTTTTATAAATATATGTCTTTATTGGGAAGACTACCTGGCAGTTCCTCCACCCTTTTGCTCTATAATAGCTGCCAATACCAATTCTCCTGGCATTGATGGGGGAGCAGATCTCTGAACTGGGCCATTGCATTTTGAACCTGGCAGCTGTTTGTGGGCTGAGAGCAGCATGTAGTACCTATAAAAGGTCTAAAATATGTTCTTGCTTTCACACTAGTATTGTAGTTATCTTGGCATTCTCATTTAGATCAGAAAGTTATAGAAAGTACAGGATATTTGTTGCCAGTGATCTGTTCAGTGGCCAAAGATTGGCAAGTTAAGTTTCTCATAATTCATGTCCCAGCTGCATTTATAAACTTGCTTCTTTCTCGATTTTGACTCTGCTCCCATAGATTCTTTTTTTTTTTCTTTCTTTCTTTTTCTTTCTTCCTTTCTTTCTTTCTCTTTCTTTCTTTCTTTCTCTTTCTTTCTTCCTTTCCTTTCCTTTCCTTTCCCTTCCTCCCTTCCTCCCTTCCTTCTCCAGGTAAAAGTGAGAGTAAGTTTATTAAAAGTAAAGCTGGGGCCCTGGCTGGTGTAGCTCAGTGGATTGAGCTCGGGCCTGCGAACCAGAGGATCGCGGTTCGATTCCCAGTCAGGGCACATGCCTGGGTTGCAGGCCAGTTCCCAGCAGGGGACGCATGAGAGGCAACCGTACATTGATATTTCTCTCCCTCTCCCTTTCTCCTACCCTTCCCCTCTAAAGATAAATAAATAAATAAATAAATAAATCTTAAAAAAAAAAAAAGTAAAGCTGGGGATATTAAGGCAAAGGGTGGGCCCCTCGAGAGAGGATCAGGGAGTAAGCCCGGGTGAGCTGCCACTGCCCACTGCTCCCCTGCGTGCAGATCTCACTGGGACCCTTAGAGCTTAGGATAGAAGAGGGGAAGTACATGCCTGAGGAGACAGGGGCACGGATGTGCTCAAAGAGCGTGGGCAAGGTTCTCTCTCTTTCTCCTCCTTGTCCCTCCCTCATCTTTTCTGACCTGATCTTTAACTGTCACCACTTTAGAAAGCTTATCTTCCCTTTCAGGTTCAACTACACCCTACATATAGAATGACAGGTTAATACAGGTTAAAGCTAGTGGGAACATCAGAATTAAACCCATCGAATTTCTTCGTTTTCCAGATGAGGAGCTGCAGCCCCAGGGGATTAACTGATTTACTGTATCTTGCCGTGTGTGATCTGCACCCGTGTTTTTGGCCCAAACTTTCAGGAAAAAAATCTTTCATTTTAATTCTTTAATTCAATTATTTATTTATATTTAGATACTCGTTTTTTTGTATTATGAAGAAATTCTAGCATTTATTTTTGAATACACAGATATTATTGCTTTTCAGAGTTACACGTCTAACACATAAGCATAAGTAAAAGAATTAAAAACATTTATATAGATATGTAATTAGTGCTACCTATGTATAATGCACATCCTTATTTTTCCCCTCAGAAACTTGGGCAAAAACTGTGCACTCACTATACATGGTCAAATACAGTATTTAGGATTGTGCAATTGGTTACTGGCTGAGCCAGCCAAAATACTACTTCTTGTCTCTCGATCCTGTGCTCTTTCCACTACATGATGCTACTACCCTAAATTCAATATACTGGGTCCCTCAGGCAGGGCACCACCATCCTGCCACATATAAAGTGTATGCACTACAAATACTTTTATAGTATAAAATACATTACTCATGTAAAAATATAAAATACATGTGACTATAAATGTAAAATATATTTACCATATAATGACTAAATATATTTAATAACAAATATATACTTAATTCATATACATATTTTTGCTATAAAGTATGTATTACGTTTCTATTGCTGTAGAACAAAACCACAAGTGGTTTGAAACAACAGGTAGATACTTATTATCTCATAGTTTTCATGTGTCAGTAGTCTGGGCACAGTTCTCCTCAAGGCCTCACCAGGCTGCAATTTCATCTGAGGCTCAGGTTCCTCAACTGTTGGCAGAATTCAGTTCCTTGTGATTGTAGGACTGAAGGCTTTGACTCTTACTGCTCTGTGCCATGTGGCCATCTCCACTCTTCTCCTCTCCACATGGCACTGTTTCTTCAAGGCCAACAGAGTGTCTGCAGCTCCAAATCTCTAAATTCTCCTGTCTCTGTCCTCTAGACGTTCTTCTAACAAGTTCATATGATTAAGAAGAGCCCACCAAGGGTAATCTCCCTTTTGATGAACTTAAAGTCAACGGATTAGGGGCCTTAATTACAACAGCAAAATCTCTTCACCTATATAACCTAACTTAATTACAGGACTGATATCCCATATTCATAGGTCCCATTCAAGGAGAGGGAACTACGAAGGAAGTGCACACCAGGGGATGGGAACCTTGGGGGGTGTTTTAGGATTCTGCCTACTACAACACTTAATAGAAGAGATTTCATTCTCACTTCCTGGGTATCTAGAGCTATTCCAATTGATTTCTTTACCAGGTTGAAACCCCCTGAGAACAGTGACTAATAATCAACAAAATGCTAGTTTTTATTTTGGCTTTGCCACTATGTGACCATTGGAAGGTCACTTAATTCCTCTAAACCTATGTCTTAATCTTTCAAATATTTTTATCTTGAGTAAAACAAGAAACTGTCTCTATATTGATACTCCCCGGTCATTTCATTTCCTTCAGTTGTTCTTCTATAACTTTTTAAGAAAACCGCCCACTCTCACATCTTCTTGTGGGAAACTCTATCTATATTAAGAAATTACCTATCTTCCCAGCACTTACTAGTCATCCTAATGGGAACGAGGTGATATTTCATTGTAGTTTTCATTTGCGTTTCCTTAACCATTAGCTACAGTAAGCATTTCCCCATGTGCTTATTGGCCATTTGCACTTCTTTTTCGGACAAATATCTATCCAATTTCTTTGCCCTTTTAATTGGGTAGTTTTTCTATTGTTGAATTTTAGCAGTTCTCAATATATTCTGGATATTAATACCTTATCAGATACTTGACTCAAAAATGTTCTAAAGGGCTGCCTTTTTACTGCTAGTATTATGCAAATTTGTTTTTAATTGTCCAAAACTTTTTTTAATACTAGTGGAAGACAAAGAATGTCACTTATAATTAGTTCTTTTACGATCCTTCGGTGCAAAGGGCCCATTTAAATTAATACCAGTTATGTTCCAAATGCTACTAACACCACTCTTAAATTTAAAAAAAACACCTGTCTTGGTCATCTTTTGCAGATTAAAAAAAAAATGTTCATAGAGGTTAACTTGTCCACAATCTCAGAGCAAGTATGTCTCAAAACTAAAATTTAGATTGCCCTAACTTTGTTCATGATATACGCATATGATTCTTGCCAAATGATTAGGCTAGGGTTATTGGACACTACTTGGCAAATAATAGACTTGAATGGTCTTATTAGCTGACTTCATTGCAAGCTCCCTGAACTTGGGAACTCTGTGTAACTCTGTTCTGAGAATACTGCATTTATATTATTTATATTATCAAAAGTCAGGTCTGTTGAACCCAAACTAGTCCCCATATATAATATATTAGGCTTTTTGGCAGAGACACCTTACATCAAGCAGTCTAGAATTATGCTAATTTGTCTGCTTATACATAAATTGAATTTATAAAATGTTTATTACCTGTACTAACAATGCATATTAAATGTTTCTGACTGGCTAATGTTCGCTTGTGTTTTCACAAATGGATTTTCCTGAAGGCTTAGAGATGGAGTGGAGTATATACTAAAATAAAAGACCATGAAAATTGTTGTGGAAATATTGAACTGGTTGGCAGCCTTTCCTTTCTTTCTGTTTTCTTTATGATCCAATACCCTACTTACACCAACTATGGGTTTTTAATATATTCCCTGAGTGTGTGTTTAAATACTCAATTGATTTTATTGAACTGGTACAAATGACTTTACTTCTTGGCACTCTATAGTCCCTAGATGTTAATTAGATTTGGCAATTCTTTAATTTTACCATATCCCTATTATAATGCAGCTTATCCACCATTAGATATAGTGCCAGTCAAGTCATCTCAAGACTTCTGGCTTGTGAAAGCAAACCATTATTACTCTTATTATTTTTAATCAACTCTTATCTGTTATTCTCATCCTTTGATAATGAATCACATAACCATATTTTGGGATTCACTTTAGATATACTGCAGAGACTTCCGGCCAAAATGGAGGCGTAGGTGGACACACTGTGCCTCCTCTTACAACCAAAATTAAGGACAACAAATATTTAGAAACAAGAAAACAACCAGAACTGATAGAAAATTGAACTGTGCGGAAGTCCAACAACCATTCATCCAGACCGGTAAGTGGGGCAGAGTCACAGCAGGAAAAGTGGAGGTGCAGACTCGGGAACACAGGCAGCAGCGGCTGGCAGTTCCCAGGTGCACAGGCGGCAGCTGGCGGACCCTGGGCACAGGGTGGCAACTGTGCAGACCCAGTGAGGCCACACAAGGCAGCTGGCTGACCAGGTGGTCCCACATTTGCACTCGCAGACAATCCAGGGGAAGGGGAGGTGGTGAAGGGACTGGAATCCAGGAGACAGCAGAGCACGCGCCATTGTTCCCTCTCGGACCCTGCCCCCAGATACAGCATCACAACTCAGCGACTGGGCTGCCCCGCACTGGGGAGAACACCTAAGGCTCCACCCCTCACTAAGTAACAGCAACAACCAGACCAAAAAACAAAACTAAAAAAACAAACAAACCCCACACCAAAAATGGCTCAAGCCAGAGAACAAATGAAATCCCCAGAGCCAATTCCTCTAAGCCATGAAGAGATAGCCAACCTATCAGATGCACAGTTCAAAGCCCTGATGATCAGGATGCTCACAGAATTGGTTGATTTTGCTCACAAATTAGATGAAAAAATGCAGGCTACAATACGTGAAATGAAGGAAAACACATGGGGAACCAATAAAGATGGGAGGAAAACTGGGACTCAAATCAATGGAGTGGACCAGAAGGAAGAAACAAACAACCAAACAGAAAACAAGGAAGAAACAAGAATTCAAAAAAATGAGGAGAGGATTAGGAACCTCCAGGACATCTTTAAACATCCCAACATCTGAATTACAGGGTATCAGAAGGGGAAGAAGAAGAGCAACAAGTGGAAAACTTATCTGAACAAATAATAAAGAAGAACTTCCCCAATCTGGCAAAGGAAATAGACTTCCAGGACGTCCAGGAAGCTCAGAGAGTCCCAAAGAAGTTGGACCCAAGGAGGAACACGCCAAGGCACATCATAATTACATTAGCCAAGATTAAAATGAAGGAGAGAATTCTAGAAGCAGCAAGGGATAAGGGGACAGTCACCTACAAAGGAGTTCCCATCAGACTGTCAGCTGATTTCTCAAAAGAGACCTTACAGGCAAGAAGGGGCTGGAAAGAAGTATTCCAAGTCATGAAAGGCAAGGACCTACATCCAAGATTGCTCTATCCAGCAAAGCTGTCATTTAGAATGGAAGGGAAGATAAAGCGCTTCTCAGATAAGGTCAAGTTCAAGGAGTTCATCATCACCAAGCCCTTATTATATGAAATGTTAAAGGGACTTATCTAAGAAAAAGAAGATCAAAAACATGACAGTAAAATGACAGCAAACTCACAGCTACTAACAACCACACCTAAAACAAAAGCAAACAACTAGAACAGGAACAGATCCACAGAAATGGAGAACACATGGAGGGTTATCAGCAGGGAGGGGGCAGGGAGAGAATGTGGGGAAAAGGTACAGGGAATAAGATGCATAATTGGTAGGCACAAAATAGGGTGAGGTGAAGAGCAGTACAGAAAATGGAGAAGCTGAAGAACTTATATGTATGGCCATGGACATGAACTAAGGGAGGAGAATGCTAGAGAAAGGAGGCTGCAGGGCAGAAGGGGATAAAGGGTAGAAAAAAATGGAACTGTAATATCATAATCAATAAATTACACTTTAACAAAAAGAGTACTTCTTATTGGATTGCCTTTATTGGACCGAATCTTCGTATCATGATACTCATCTGCACTGTAGGACATCTCAGGACCAAGAAGTACTGCTTTTCCTGTGTAATAAACTTTCTTCAATTATAAGGTTACCACAAATTTTCCTAATTATTCTATTCTCCTCTTTGCCAATATTGTCCCACTCTAAGCTAATGTACAGGATGCAATTGTATGCATTTGCATAATTTAAAAACCTGTTGTATCTTATTTTTCTCCCTCTGTTTTGGCTTTATTCTGATCTTCTCCATTTGTTTTAATACATCTCTGTTAAATCACTTCAAATCATTTTTCAGAAAACAAGTCATCCTATCCTAAATTATTCCTTATAGTACATAATATGCACATTCCTTACTTAATTTTTCTAGTTTAGGAACAAGAAAAAATATTTTTGTTATGAGCTGACAGGGAAAATAATCTGGAGAAAAAATGAAATACATGTTTTCTTATATAAAATTTCTTAGCCAATGAAGTATGGAGATAAAGAATCGGTCTGGATTAGGAGAAATGGCTCCCCAAACATGCACTGTTCCAACCACAAGCTCTCATGAAAGGAGCTTAAATTGGAAAACTGAAAGGAAATAAAATAAGACTTATAGACTCCAATTCTGAAATTAAAAGATTCCGTAGCTCTTAAAGAGGATATCAATAATCAAAATTAACAGGATTAAAGGGCAGTTAGTATTTATTAAATATTCAATTATGTGCTAAGTAAGCACTGTACATGTATTATAGCATAGCTATTCTTACACATCAATCTAGGAAAGTAGGTACAATTATTTCCATTTGATACAAATGTCTTGAAGAGGGTGATTTTATCCAAAGGCCATATAACCAGTACATGATGGAATGAGAATTATATCAATATTTGATTATAAAGCCCATTCTTTATTCCAAGTATACACAAATGTATGAATCCAATCCCCTAACATTTCAAATATACTAGGTCATACATGGTATCTATAGTTACAAGACTAAAATATAGTGTGTGGTGCTGTGACAAGTGTATGCCAGAGCCTTATCAAAACAAAAGATAAAAGCCTGCACTTCTTCAGAGATTTTTTTTATAAAAAAAGAGCAATAATTATTCAGCATGAACAGATAAAGTATGATGAAAGAGGCAAGATAAAATCCATGTACTACATATCTATGTGCCAAAAGAAGGGGTAATCATTTTAGAATATAGATCAGTCTATCAAAAAACCAATGGAGTTTCATCTTGCAAAAAGTTAAGAATAAGAAAATGATACATGTGTAGTTAGATTTCAAGTGTAGACATATGGACTGAAGTAAATTCATATGAGATGAAGTGAGTAGAAATAGCTGCCAGAAAACCAAATCATACTCCATGCCATTTCATTTCCAGTTCTGGTGTTTTTATTTTAGAAAACACAATGAATCAACAGGTTAGAGTTATTGCTTCTTTGTTCTGTGTATTTATATCCTCTGAAAAGACAGTAAAATTTATCTTCGTCCATTCTGTGGATGAAGTAATAAGCAAAAAGGACCACTGCTTACTTGAAAAGAACCTAGGGAGGAAAAACATATACAGCTCACTTAAATCCAATTTAAACAGTCTTTATAGTTAGGATGAGAAAAAAAGATAAAAGGTTAGCTAATGTGACAATATTACAAATTGTCTAGATTGCACACACACACACACACAAAATCACAAGCAGTTTTTATTACCATACTTTACCGTGGTGATCTAAGCTAGAAAAGGCATACTAAGGTATACTCTGATTCTGAGCTGAAAGATTTAATTTAATGCCTTATCATTAAAAATCAAAAGCTTAAATCCACGGTTAGTGTGTAAGAGCAACTTTCCTTCTCAAATTTACTTGACCCTTCTTCAGGAGAAACTATTCTAACTCCTTGGAATCTGTCCTCTTTAGTGGGTGAAAAATCAATAGTTCACTTTTGAGGCCCATTACATTGTCTACCTCATTAAGATGCTGCCACAATAGCCAACAATTTTTTCTTAGTGATTAATTTAAAATTGAACTATAGAGACAATTTTTATTTTATAAAAAGCAACCCAATTTTAGACAGAATTTTATTGAATAAAAATACAATCAGCCCTGGCTGGGTTGCCAAGTTGGTTGGAGCATCGTCCCATGTGGATTCAATTCCCTGTCAGAACACAGGTGTTGTGGGCTCATTCCCCATCAGGGCACGGATAGGAGGCAACCAACCAATCGATGTCTCTCTCCCTCTCTTTGTCTCTCTCCCTTCCTCTCTTTCTAAAATCAATAAACATATCCTCAGGTGAAGATTAAAAAGAAATACAATCATGCCCTGGCTGGTGTAGCTCAGTGGATTGAGCGCGGGCCTGCGAACCAGAGGATCGCGGTTCGATTCCCAGTCAGGGCACATGCCTGGGTTGCAGGCCAGTTCCCAGCAGGGGACACACGAGAGACAACCCTACATTGATAATTCTCTCCCTCTCCCTTTCTCCTACCCTTCCCCTCTAAAGATAAATAAATAAATAAATTTAAAAAAAAAGAAAGAAAGATTTAGAAATACAATCATATAAAAATGTCAGTACTATTACTCCTTTACCATACTACATTATAGACAACTGTGTTTTGTTTTAGTCAGGAAAACTGTACCAAGAGGAAAAAATTGAGGCAAGAACATTTATTTTACATCACACAAAGTAAACCATAAAATAGTATTATAGAACCAAAATGCCAAAACAAACACCATGATAACAAATGCTCTAGTGCTCTAGGCTACATTTTCAATAAATAATACAGCAAACAATAAATTTTGTTCAAATTAAGATTCATATTGATTATCCTTTAGATCTAAAGCACTGACATCTCTATAGATACTAACCAAAATTCACGATTTAGACAAAACTGTCAAAAAATTCAGAAATTCTAACTGCATTAACTGAGGCTGTGTATTCTTATGCTTCAGATAATATGTCACTTAGCATGAGGCTAAAAATTTTTTTAAATAGAAAGTGACTTCTTTTTACATGATTTAAAAAGTAAGATTCAGCCCTGGCTGGTGTAGCTCAGTGGATTGAGCGCGGGCCTGCGAACCGAAAGATCGCGGTTCGGTTCCCAGTCAGGGCACATGCCTGGGTTGCCAGGCCAGTTCCCGTCAGGGGACATACAAGAGGCAACCGCACATTGATGTTTCTCTCCCTCTCTCCTTCCCTTCCCCTCTAAAGATAAATAAATAAAATCTAAAAGGAAAAAAAAATCTTTTAAAAAAAAAAAAAAGTAAGATTCAAAATTCACCATATATTTAGACAATGATATGTTATTCTAGCTTCATGTTACTATTCATCCTATCATTCCCAGTATACACAATCAACCCACGTAACTATCCAATTCCCCCATTGTTAGCCTAAAAATCTGCAAGAAAAATAGAAATGTCAGAACCTTATAAAGTTTTATCTTGTTGTAGAATGATTTATTTCCCAGAACAGGAAAATAGAAGATAGGTAAGAGGAGAGATAGAGGATTAATGGTGTTCTAGAAGTAGGAATCCATTTCTCTTCTCCCTCTGACCAAAAACTGCAGAGAACACCTCCAGGCTTCTCTGTATCTTGTTTTAACAAGGGACGCATTTTAGTATCAAACCCTGTAAATGGTGTACTCATTAACTCTGTGTGTGTCATTTGCCACTGAGTCACTTCTGACTCTTGGCGATCCTATGAATGAGTGATGTCCACAATGTCCTGTCCTCAACAGATCTGCTCACCTCCTTCACACTCAACACCTATAGCTTTTTTAGTGGAGTTAATCCATCTCATAATTTGGTCTTCCTCCTTTCCTGCTGCCTTCCATTTTTCCCAGCATTGTTTTCTTTCCTTTAAAAAATAAATTCTATTTATTTTTATATAGAGAGGGAAAGGGAGGGAGAAGAGAAGGAGAGAGACATCAATGTGAGAGAGAAATATCAATCAGTTGCCTCTCGTATGCACCCTAAACAGGGACCTAACCTGCAACCCTGGCATGTGCCGACTGGAAACTGAACCAGCGACCTTTCACTTTAAAGGACAATGCTCAAACAACTGAACCACACTGGGCAGGACATTATTTTCTTTTCCGAAGAACCCTGCCTCCTCAGGATGTGCCTCAAGTAGGATAGCTTCGGTTTTGTCGTTTTTGCTTCCAATGATGTTTCAGGATTAATTTGCTCTAGGACCCACCTGGTCATCTCTCTGGCAGTCCCAGGATATCTGTTGAGCTCTACTTCAACATCTTATTTCAAATGAATCAATTTTTTTCTATCTGCCTTCACTGTCCAGCTCACATCTATACATGGTAACTGGGGATATGAGAGTGTACACATTCTTAACCCTGGTCTCTAATAACACATCTTTGCTTTTGGTGATCTTTCCTAATTCTTCCACTGCCACTCTTCCAAGTTTCAACCTTCTTTTGATTTCCTGGCTTTGAATTAATGACTAAACTAAGGTAAGCAAAACCTTTAATAATTCCTTCTTTTTTTTTGTTTTTTTTTTATTTTTCTTTTTTCTTTTCTTTTTTTTTTAAATATATTTTATTGATTATGCTATTACAGTTGTCCCGTTTCTCCCCCATCATTCCTCCCACCCTGCACACCCTCTCCCACCCACATTTCCCCTTTAGTTCATGTCCATGTGTCATAAGTTCTTTAGCTTCTACATTTCCCATACTATTCTTCCCCTCCCCCGTCTATCTTCTACCCACTATCTATGCTACTCATTCTCTGTACCTTCCCCCCCCTCCTCCTCCCATTCCCCTGTTGCTAACCCTTCATGTGATCTCCATTTCTGTGGTTCTGTTCCTATTCTAGCTGTTAAATTTTACTCATTTAAGAGATTTATTTATTTTTAGAGAGAGGGACAAAGAGATGGAGAGAGACAATGATGTAAGAGAGAAGAGAGAAAGAGACGGAGAGAGACATCGATGTAAGAGAGAAACATCAATCGGTCACCTCTTGCACACTCCCTGACTGGGACTGAACTGGCAACCCAGGCATGTATGCTGACTGGGAATCAAACCAGCAACCTTTTGCTTTGCAGGACACTGCCTAACCAACTGAACCACATCAGTCAAGGCTTAATTTTATTTACTGATTTGAGAGACAGACACAGAGAGAGAGATTTACTGTTCCACCTATTTATGCACTCATTGGTTGATTCTTGTTATATACCCTGACTGGGAATTGGACCTGCAACCTTGGCATATCGGGACGCTCTAACCAACCGAGCTACCTTGGCCAGGGCTTTTAAAAATTTCTAAAATGGCCCTGGCTGGTGTAGCTCAGTGGATTGAGCGCGGGCCTGCGAACCGAAAGATCGCGGTTCGGTTCCCAGTCAGGGCACATGCCTGGGTTGCCAGGCCAGTTCCCGTCAGGGGACATACAAGAGGCAACCGCACATTGATGTTTCTCTCCCTCTCTCCTTCCCTTCCCCTCTAAAGATAAATAAATAAAATCTAAAAGGAAAAAAAAATCTAAAAAAAAAAAATGCTTTCTAAAAAAAAAAAAAAAATTTCTAAAATGGCTACCCAAAGCTTTCCTTAATATCACTTATTTGAAGCCTCCTCACCCTCTATTAGATAACCACAAGCAAAAATAGCGACAACTTTCTTTGTGACATTATAGCTCTAATTGCAGAGCACTTGTTCGGTGACCACAGTAGATTTTGAAGGATGCTTAGTATAGAATGCAAAAAGAACTGCACTGGCAGTTATGAGACTTGTGTCCTACTTCTGGTCTGTAATCTCTGTAAGTTACTAACTTCTCTGAATTTCAGTTTCCTTAACAGCAAATTCAGCATTGTAATATATAAACTTTGAGCTTTTTGGCTTAGAAATTCTGGACTTTCATGGCTTTTGTAGACCAGTGGCCCAATCTGTTACTACAGGTATAAAAAAGGACTTAAGATTCCTTTTTTCATTTAAATAATAATTTCTCACCCTGGCCAGTATGCTCAGTTGGTTGGAGTGGTGTCCCATAAATGGAAAAGTCATGGGTTTGAGTCCTGGTCAAGGCACGTGCTGCCTAGGTTATAGGTTCGGTCCCCGGTCAGGGTGCATACAAGAGGCAACTGATCAATGTTTCTCTCACATCAATGTTTCTCTTACATCAATGTTTCTCTCCCTCTCTTTCTCCCTTCCTTCCCCCTCCTCTAAAAAAAAAAATCTGTCAATTATACTCAATAAAACTGAAAAAAAGGTTCACATATATATCAATTTACTGACGCTAAATCCCTAATTTTACGTATAGCTGATTTTTTTTCAAAGTTCAGCAGTTAGAAGAAATTCATCCTAAGGCAAGGGCCATTAGCATTTATGATTACACATCACCATGACTTATATAACACTGGTACTGAAAACACATTCTTAATTGAAAATAACTTACCATTTAAAGTCACATCTAGAAATCTCCATCCTTTTTCCACTTTTTGCCACCTTTACTTCACTTGGTATGACATGCTCTACCTTTTATGCAGATTTTGTCAGTAGCCATCACTCTGAAGAATTCCTTCTTCTGCTGCCACCTACCAGTTTATCTCCCTGCTGCAGCAGAAGGTATACAGAAAAAGTTCTTGCTTACTATTCAGATTAAACAGAATAATTCTTTCATTTAACATTTTTTTTGCATGTACATAAACTTCCCCACTGTTTCCCCAAGGCCTCCCTGTCCAATCCAAGACAACAAAAATCCCGATCAATGAAAATCAAACAATGTATGAACAATGTTCATGCTAAGCTGGGAAAATAAAAAAGAAGGTGCAAAGATTTAGACACTCAACAACTGCTATCTCAAGGAGCCGTTTCTTTTCCGTTATACTTTCCTTCCTCACTTATCCCTATAATATTATGAATAAATGCATAACTTAAATTTTAACTAAGTAGTCTACAATTCCTGAAAATTTTATGTTCAGAGACGAACAAAAGAATTGTGGAAGATGCAGCAATAAAGGAGTTTTTAAAAGTAATTCTAGAAACTAAGGGTGTTAGGTGCTTTACCTGCTTGAGTTTTCAATGTTCTGGACTGCTTATTGCCCAATGGCTCTGAATACATTAAAACACGAACACATACGCCACCTACATTTAAAATAGGGTAGCATTTGTATGCCCATATAAGAATTGGGTATACTTTTTGCAAAATAGTAATAAATTCATTAAATCCTTTTAAAAGAACTAACCACAAATGCACATTTCCTCAAACTGTATACATACATAAAAGAATTAGGGCAAAAAAGCATAACAGAATGACAAATGTAACAGCAGTTGTAGAACTAGAAATTAACACCACATTAATGCTTTGTTTGTTAAAATCCTGAAATTCATTTCTATTCCCATGCTCTTTGTCATTGCAGGTCTAGGTTTCAAATTTTTTCTGTATTAGTTACTAAAGAACAGTATCCAATATTAAACTAGTAATAATAGTAAGGGATTGTTTTTGTTCCACCCTCCCACTACCTTTACTCCAAAATAAAAATATGTACAGTTTTGTCAACTTAAAAAATAAAACAAACACTGACATAAGCACCAAAGGCTAGTCAATAGTGGCATTGCAGTGACATTGCTTCTACTTTCTTATTCCTTCCCCCATCTCAAACCCCACCCTTTGACCTCTGTATATGGGATGAGCCTGAGCAGGCGAGTTGGTGATGTCAGGACTGCGCCGTTCCCACGGATGATCCTAGAGGCCTGCTGTGCTTCTGGGAACTGGGGCACAGGGATGTCTGTCTGACTGAAACCTAAAACAACAACAATTCACCCCACCCCTCATGTTCCCAAACCCCACAATAGCAGCCATGTATATATGCTGTATAAGGCCCACCTACTAAGTGATTATGATAAAATCTACAATCAAGACCATTCTTATCAAGTCAGTGTTCTTCATGGGGGCAGCAGAATGCAGGGTGCTAAATTCTGTGTGTCCCATGCAGTCTACATATCCTAAAGCTGGCCATTCTTATCAACAAGGGAATAAGATTGTCCTGTACAAGCCTTTTTCAGTATACAGCCTAAATTCCTACAGGAATGGAGGTGGGATTCCTTTGTTATTAAATTTCTGTTCAACAGATAAATGTTTATTTTAAAATGCTTAGGGAAGTTTCTGTTCCTATCTTATAGGAATGAAATAAAGCACAAAACAGGTTAATGGTTTATTTTATGCCTTCGGCTATAAAAACATTGTAAGCCAGGATTTCCTACTCACTAACTAGTGATTTATTGGACTTATAAGTTTCTTTGGATAGGACATCTAAAGCCACAGGATAAGATTATGGAGATGTATATCCTGAAAAGGTCCTGACCATTGTCATTAAAATTCTACCTATCAGAAAGAAGATTATCTTCCAAAATGATAACTCGTATCAGAGCTAAAACTTTAGGAAGGACAGGAAAGAGGAGGAAAGGGTAAATGGACTGGAGTACACACAGGAGGGGATGGTATATTAAGAAATAGGAAGGCTATTAAAATGGACAAGTTGTATTCCTATTCCTGCCACTAACTTTATGGCCTTTGTTAATCTGTTTAACAATCTTGTGCTGCAGAGATGCCTTCTAATCTGTTCAAACCTATAATTTTTTCATGTCTGAATCATTATTTTATGATAATCTCAAACTATTTACATCTATCTGTTAGCACTCGTGTCTCAAATGTTAAAATAATTAGTTCTGAAATCATGCTGCTCTTAAAATAACCAAAATGCTTTCCTCTGTCTCATCATTCCCTTTCGCTTTTATGATGTCACAGAAAGAGGTACACTCAAGTCAACTGAATGCTATTGTGAGTTATCATATATATATATATATAACCTAGAACCTAATTTTACCTTTTTAAAACTCTAGTTTTCCATACCTGTCAACTCCTAATTGATGTCTTTATACTGTGAGCTCACTGTGTACTCGGAACACCAACCCCTGAAAAAGCTTAAGCCAGAGTAGCACAATGGAAGAAACAAACAAACCCAAAACAAAAACAAAACCAAAAAGTCACACTCTGAAATACTTAATTATAGACATATATGCAAGGAATGGAGTTATCTACATGGTTTAAGCACATACCCGATGAAAGTCCTGAGTTCATCCCAACCAATTCAAACTTTATCCCCAAATGTTCTTTAATCAAATTATTTGCTAGATATAGTTATTTTTTTTAAATGAGAGCTATTACAAACCCATGGTTGCCTTTAAAGTACATAAAGAAATTTTTTAAAAAGGAAAATAAAGTTAGCCTTGTGATGGAAAGAAAGGATAAAGAGTCAAATTACCTGCAAACAGGCTGGGGCTGTGCCTGAATCCAAACCGCTGCATTTACCATTCATTATACAGCTGCATTATTGGGGGAAGGGGAGTTTAGAAGGGCACTGACCCCAAAAGTTCTCAATACTTCTCACTCATCATCAGGAAGGGGGAAGAAGGAAAGTTTTTTCTCTGGGTATTTGTTTGTTTGTTTGTTTTTGTTTTTTTGGCTCCTGAAAAGGCTGGCAAAGAACAGTAACAGTAAAAGCAGTTAGAATATATCTTTAAAAACAATTTAAAAAATGCAAATCATTAAGGAATTTGAAACACCAAACTTTTCATTAATATAGAAAGAAATTTTCACTAGAGTTAGGCAGCCACCCCACAACATCATGGCAAAATGGCACTGGTATAAAATGAAATAAAATACCACACAAAAATTCAAAACAAAACTTAAAACTTCAAATTAAACCTGTAAGACTAGAAGATTCCAACAGCAGATTTCTGTCCACTACTGAAACATTCCAAAATCCAAGCTTCAAAGGCGCCTAAATGTATCTTAAATAAAACTTTGGTTTTTTTAAAGAAAAAAAAAGCAATAAACCTGATTATAAATCCTGCAATATTACATTTAAAATATCCTAGTACAACAAAAACAAATTTTAAATGAAATTAAACAAACAAACAAACAAATAAAAACAGTAGCAGCAGAGGTTACCTGTCTGAGCACCTACATTTTCTTAGGAGGGGATCGTGTCTCACCAGCCATATAGCCCATTAACCTTCTCAAAAAGAGTGAGCCAGGAGAAAATAACACAAGATTTGATTTCACAAGGTCTCTAGGCTCCCCAGGCCCCAACTGGGGATTCACTGAACGAAGAGAATTTGTTTTTCCATTTTCTTCTTGAGAAAAAGAAGAGATGATTTTGCAAGTCAATTATCTTTCAATGCCTTCGATAACTTCTCAGAAGTCTGATAAAGTGCTTGATGAAAGTGAGTCTCTTGATGGGTTTTTACAATGTTCCATGATATTTCTTATTGATAACATATACAGAAAGATTTTAAAGTTCAGTGGAGTAAAAGCCAGCAGAAATGACCAATCATAGGCACCAAAAAAAAAAAGAAACTATTAAAAATTTTAAATGGAACAGTTCATATTTGTGTGTGTGTTTGTGTGTGTGTGTGTGTGTGTGTAAATATAGTCCGGTTTTCATTATGAGTGACATAAAAACAGTATCAGAAAGAATTATTTTAAAAATACAATTCAGAATTACACTTTTAACAATACACAATAATTTTACAATAATTCAGATTTTGGCATTATAATGATTATATATTTAACACATTTTACCTCTCATAATAGCAATAAAGATTAAACAGAAGTTATTAAACAATATGAAAATAGATTTAACTTTCACTTAAATATCTGGGCTGTTTTATTTGGGTTCTTCCAAAACAATTTGTTCATATTATTTACCTTAATTTTTGAAGGAATTCAAGTAGATATTCATGTTTTTAGTCTAAGATGACCATATCTTCCATTCTTATTCTAACACTTGAGTGTGTGATCCAGAAATAGTCTGGTAACACTATGTTTTAATACAATGTGAATGCACACAAGTTGCATACTGAATAAAACTAAAGGTGAAATAATCTGATATTTCTTATAACATAACTGGTTAATTTGGTAAAAATTTTAAAAAGGCTACCTACATTCTTCCTGGTGCCTATCCCACCCAACACAAACCTTGAGTTCTTCATCAAATAGAGAAGTTCCTATTTGTGTTTCCAAATTCATTTATCTATATACATGTGATATGTAACTATTCAAAGTACATGTAACATAATTTAGGGGGCAACCAGATGGTCTCTACAGAAACACATGAATGATGATTTAGTTAAGCAGTTCTTTCTCCCTCATTTATTTCTCTATCCCAAACACTATATACATCCCCCAAAGTATGGTCATTCAGTGAGAGAAGTACCAAGTCTTTCTTTCTATTAATGAGTCACAGGTACTTATGGTATGTAAATCCCACAATAACCCTGTGCAAGTCAAATTCTTTTAAATGAGATTCAAATATCCTAAAATAAATCAGAAACTCCTCTTATGTATCTTTTTCTCGGGTGAAATGAAACACTGCACAGAAGTACTATTCTATTTGTCAACAATCAACCTTTCACTCAATTTAATATTATTTAATTCTATGGGGAAAAAACAAATTTTATTACATTCCTTTAAAACAGGGGAAAAACTGTACAAGTAAGCATGATCAAACCTCTGTTAGAGTTGGGTAATACTGAGCTTTTATTATTGCCTCGAAGTCTCTCTAGCAGCGTCCAAGAAATTAACTTTAAGGTCCATCTGAAGGAAAAAAAGCACTGGAGAGGCTAGAAAGGACTTGGGTAAAAGCTTCAGAGGATTGTAGGGAGATGAAACTTGCTGTTCAAAAAAAAAAATGCGTTGAGCTCTGGAGCATCTCCATTTCTTAATACACCTTCTAAACCATCACTGGGATCGTTTTAACCATGCTGTAAAGGCTCATCTTATATGCAGTTTTTGGGCTTTTATAAATCCAGAAAGTAAAGGAATATAAATGGTGGAGAGTACTGAAGGCTTCAGAGTAGGGCTACAAGAGACTCAATATTGCTAAGTCCCCAAACAAAAATGCCCAGTCTAACCCACCCTAAAACCTATGTGTAACAGGAGAAAACACACGGCCAGAAGCACTGAAGAAAAGCATGTGGGCCTGAATAAATCATACAATGAACAGTCTAGAAACAGAAAAGAAACAAACAACATACACACAAAAAAAGGCCTAAGAAGCATCTATTTTTCCTTATGTCTTCAGGTGACTACCTCTACCCCAGTGGAGAATAGTTATGAAAGCAACTAATTTGTTTTTTTAAAGTACAAAAATGTGTATCCCACCATGCTCCATTTTCTAGAATCTATCCTTTTTGATCGGTTGGTATAAACAAAAAGCAAAACACATACGCATGCTTGCGTGCACACACACACACACATACACATATATACTCCCTCTTAAAATGTGAAAAATGCAAATATGTAATGCTGGGATTAGAAATCACTGCAGCTTATGCTTAAGAACTCAAAGGCCATTGATTTGCCCCTGAAAAATATTTTCCCTTGTCCTTATTCTCTAAATGCCCAGCCACCAAAAGAAAAATGGGGAAGAAAAAAAAGGCTTTAACTGTACATTTGAAGTCAGTTTCTTGTTAACAAAAAAGGGTAGCATTTTCTTCACTTTGGCCATTGTTAAAGATGCAGGCATAGATCAGGGAATGTTAGACTAGCATGTTTAAAAAAATGCAACATTAACAGAGCATATATTTTTCAAAAAAGACCAAAACACTAACAGATACAAGTCAATGCACATATTTTAAACTAGTGTAATTTTATCTACATTGGAGTAAATGTTATTCTGTGTACCAGACATTGCAATACTGTTCATATCCCTTTTATCATGCAAACATGCCACTTTTGTCATTAAAAAAACCTTTATTGGGTCATATTCACAATGCCCTCCCACCCAAATTAAAGGAAAAACTAAAAACAGAAATAATAAATCCCAGTAAGAGCCCCTCAAGACTTCATAAACTATGTGTATAAAGCTGTTAGTTAATACGTTAGAGGCAGAATTTTCAGATTTGTATAAAAAATTCTATAATTTAGATAGATGGTTTCTCACCCCATTATAAATCTTTGCTGCATAATGTAAAGTTATGCTACTCTGAAATTTGTACCAACTGGACAAAAACAAAAGCAAAGAACCATGAAAAAATTCTGTATGTTCATTATGGCCTGAGAGCACACACATTTTTGAGTGAATAAAGAGTAACTATGAGAGCCTGACCTTTCTCTGTAGCTCCCCTCTTGTGCCTAGCCTCTATGTATAATTTTAAATGAAACTCAGTAACATCTTAACAGCAGAAGTCTTGTCTATCTCCCTCCTCTTCTTTTCTAACTAACCGTACTCATTTTTGTCTCATCTTCCTGAGCATATTCCATGAACAGCATTGCAAGTTGGTTAAAAATAATAAAGAAAAAAAGAAAAAGAAAGTTTTACAAGGGTTTTGTTGGTTAATTATTTACCAGTGGAGTCACTCCACCAGGAGTTCAATTTCATTGGCTAGCAGCTGGTTCATGTTGAATAGGCCCCCTGGGAGCTTGGTGAGCAGTTCTCGCTCGGTGCTTTCAGGGTCGCTGTCAACAGAGCTGGAACTTGCGCTCATGTTGTCAACAGCAGTGCTGGCTGGGGGACCCAGCTCCGGCTCACTAGTCTCACTGGCCGTGGACACCACAGAGAGCAGGGACATACGCCGGGTGAGCCGGCCAGAGGGCAGAAGGGAGGCGGCATAGTCCGCTATGATACCAGCTACATCTAGATTACAAGCCTTATCAAAGGCGATGAAACCTACATTTGCATTGGCCTCGCAGACACAGAAGGAGCCGTCATCTTTCATCAACAGGTCAATGCCACACACATCCATCCCCAGGATATTAGACACCTGGATAGCTAGCTGCTTCCCTTGTTCACTCAATGAGCACATCATCCCCACACCACCTGGCAAAAAAGAAACAAAATAAGTAGTTACCAAAATGATAAATTTCTAGAATAAAACTAAAGGCCTCTAAGGCTAACCCCTTTCTTATAAATCAGTAGTGAAGACAAAGGTGCTATGCTAGTGTAAAACTGGGCTTTGGCAGGCGTGATTTCCACCACTGAACTACCCGTGCTAAATTTGGGACTTTGAAGTCTAAGTTTCCTTCATTAGGAAATCACCTTCCAAGCCAGTTTCTCAGAGAATTCATGAGCTTGTACTTTTTCAATATGCTATTTATTCTGAAGAAGACATTTAATTTTCACTGAAGCCTGCCTTACTTGAAATAATACAGACCAAGTAGAAGGAACTTTGCATAAATGCAATTATGACAAAAATAATAGAGACGCAAAATATGGATAGAAGATAAGATAGAAGAGAATCTGGGAAGAAGGGGACCTGAGCATGGCTCTCTTCCTCTATGGTCCCCACTCCCATCTATCTGCCATTCCTCAGGCAAAAGGACTCTGGGGCTTAAGGGAGCTGACTGAATGTAGGTGAAGTCTTGATATTTGCTGGTATCTGAGGGAATGGAATTAGAACTAGACTTTCTCATTTGGAGACTAGCTCCAGGAAGCTCTAAGATAAGCACTGGAAAGCAAAGAATTTTGAGGAGAGTTTGGCTTGAAGAGCTCTATGCATCTAGAGGAAGCTGACATCAGCATTATATGAGTACGACTAATGTCTCTGACTCCAGAGAGACCAAAAGGTAACTGCACAGGTGAGCTGAGTCCTCCCTACCACTGAAGCTGGAAGTGGAGGAAGGGGGAGTCCAGGAAACAGGAAGGCTTCTTTTAAGTAACTCAGTAGGAGTCTGGCACACTAGCCCATGAATTAAATGACTGCTTCTCAGCATCTATAGGGCTGATGCATCTGGCATGTTCCAAATAACCAGAGCAGAGCCATGATGTGACAACACCACAAACGTTGACAAGTCATCTACAACTTGAAATAAGTAACAGCACTTTAAGGAGGTTCAAGTTCAGCACAAAAACACTTTCCAAAGCTAAAACAAAAGTGCAATTACCCAATGGAAAACTTTTAATAGAACTGAAGGAAAGTATATTCACTTTTGGGAGTCATAACTTGGAAAACAAGTGTAAGAAGTATTTCAAAACATATACAAAAAAACCTGAAGTAAAACCACAAAAGAAAGATAAATATGGAGGACTGACTTCAAAAAAACTACTCCAGAAGGACAGAGGCAAAATGAAAGAGGAGCGGTAATAACTAAAAAAGAAATTTGCTGGAAACTAAAAAAAACGGAGCGGTCCAATAGAAACAGTTTACTAAAATCCAGGTTGGACTGATTGAGAAAAGACACATATCTAAAAATATCCTGAAAAATATCTGAGTTAAAAAAAATAAAAGGCAAGACTTACAAAGAAGAAATCACCTACTAAAAAATAAAAAAAAAGTAGATTTGGACATTCAACGGCAGCAATGTAACCTATAAAGCAGAACTGAAGCTTGAGTCTTAAAGTGTAAAAATCCAGTCCTGGCCAATACATTATTCTCTATTCAGAAAGAAAGATATATGAGGATATTATCCCTCAAACACCCCCATTCTGGGAAAATGACCAAGAAAAAATACTAACAAAACAGCAAATGACTAAGAAGAGGAACCTCAATATATGGGAAGATGAAGATGAGGAGTAAACAGTGGTGAGTAATGATTCTTGCCATATAGGTATAATGAACTCTAAATGGAGTTCAAAAGACTACCTATGAATAGATCATGTGAGTGCTATATAAGAATTCCTGAAACATAAGAGAAATTCTAATATAGATTGGGACTAAAACTACTAAATGATTTCAGCAAAACACTAGAATATAAAGCCTGTGAAAGCAGGGATTTTTGTCTATTTTGTTCACTGCTATATAACGAAATACTGCTACAACAGTTAATACTGTATATGGGAGAATATTAATCATAAAAAGGCCTCTCTGGGGATGAAATAATGAGGGCACTCAATTCTGGAGAACAAGATAAAGGGCTCTTGCTCTATCAGATATCTAGGTATAACACCAGAGGAATTACAATTGATACTCACACAGGGAAAAAAATAGTACAACAAACAAGAGGGCCCTTAAATAAATCAATACCTATATGGAAATTCAACACGTTAAAAAGATAGCTTCACAATAAAATTAGAAATGCCATTTAAAAAAAGTTGGCATTACAAATCTGTAATAAATAGACTATTTAATAAAGACTGCGGGAACAACCAAATATTCATTTGGAAAATAGAAAAAGGGAATAGGGAGGGATCAAGGATAACTTGAAGGATATTGGTCTAAACTGGAAAGGTAGAATTGCCATTAAATGAGAAGGATAAAACTGTGGGTTGGAGCACACTGGGAGGGGGGGTTAGACCAGTAGTTTATTTTTGGACATGTTAAACTAAAATGTCTATTGGACATCAACATGGAGATCTTGAGTAGGCAGTTATTTATATGTGCCTGAAGTTCACGGAGAAAGCCTGAATTGGAGAGATAAATCTGAAAATAATATATAGATGGTATTTAAAGCCATGAGCTAGGTAAAATGACTAAGAAGGTGAAATAACAGGGAAGAAAAAACCCAGACTAAGCTCTGAGGCACTGCAACAATAAGGGATCTCAGAAAATACCCATTTAAATAAACCAAAATCAGCAATCTTTTTTGGACCAATGGAAAAAGTGAGTTACGATACATCTACCTTAAATGAACTCCAATTATACACAAAATAAGTATATCAACAAAGAGGGAATCTTTAGTAAGACATTTCATACACATGTGAATTGAGCTTGGGTGAAAGTAAATTAATAATTCTAAGAAATCCAATTTCATTACTTAAAAAAAATCCTCAAAAGTATATTAATTATATTGCTAAGTCTATCATAGTTACATGTGAAAGATAGTTTTTTTTTCAACTTATTGAGTAAAAACCTGGAGCTATATACAAATACTCACTGAACAAGTTGCAATATTACCTAATATACTAGAAAGACACCTGCATCCTTTTTACCTAGTGAGCAGTTGCTTTGCATCCTCCCATCTGTTGAACAACGTAACATGGTGCCAACCACACGGCCTCCCACAACAATGACGCGCACATCCCGTCCATGGGACTCCTTCACATACTTCTGGAACAGGTATGGAGCTTCATGGCGAATAAGATGGCTTAGATCAGCCAAATGGTGCTTATCTCGAGCCAAGAAAACAGCTTTGCCTGTGATCGAAAGAGAATAAAAAATATGTGTAAGTCATCAATCTGTGGGTAAGCTGCTATCTACTGCCTCCATCTTCTTGTGTCCCAATCTGTTCTCTCAGATTCAATCACTTTTTAACCAAAGTAATATAGTTACGATAATAAGACTGTACATAAAAAAGTTAAAGTCGCCGTCACTGAGTCTCAATCTCCAAACTCTTACAGTAATATAGAATTAATTTCAGTTTATGTTGTGAGGTAAGGATCTAAAATTTGTACGCTTCCAGATTAGCCAGTAATGCCAGACTCATTAGCAAACATTTCCCTCTAAGTTAAAACATATCATTAATTTGAGCAATATATTAATATACTTCATTTGTATGGAGGGGTGGGCAAAAGTAGGTTTACAGTTGTTCATATGGAAAAAGACATTCAGGTTATGATTATTACAAGAGCTTTATTAACTCATATTTCATGTACTTACAACTGTAAACATATAGTAAAAAAAGCAGTACACCATCGTATACCTAAGCTTTATTTCTAAATTCTCTAGTCTGTTCCATTGCTCTATTTATTTACAATGCCAACAAAAATGGCTGTTTTTAATAGTTATAAATCCTTTGACAGTCTTCCCATCAAGAAGGGGAACCTAGGTCCCATGCCTTTGAATCGAGGAAGGCTTATGATTATTTCAACCAACAGAACACAGAAGTGATTCTATGTGACTTCTGAGGCTAGGTCAAAAAAGCTTATGCTGCTTCTTTGGTCACTGGAGCACTCACTGTAGGAGCCTCAACACTTTTTGGCTGTCATACTGGTGAAGCCAAATACAAACAACGCAGTGGAGAATCCCAGTTGACCCTGATACAGCCATCCCTGTCATAGCACTAAACCTTGTGAAATACTTGAATTTTATGGAGCATTTTATGCCTTAAGAAATCTTTCCTTACTCTGAAGTCATTTAAAAACTTTCATACACTATCTTCTAAAGCTGTATATTTTTGCCTTATACTTAAGTTTTTGAACTACACAAAACTGGGAGAGGGGATGACTGGAGTCAGTGATATAAGGTCCTTGGCATTGTTGAAAAGGTATTTATAACTTGGGACTCAGTATAAATTAAGTATACATCTTAAAATTTCTAGTATAACCACTAAATGGAAGAAATAGCTTCTAACCAAACTGAACAACTCACAGCAGCATTCTATAAGTTTAAGGTACCATGCACCAACTTCCCTCTAATTTTTCTTTAGAAGCCCTGCTCCAAAACCTATAAATTTCAATCGACAAGACTACTGTTTAATCAATAACCATGAGGAAATACAAAGCAGTAATTGCTTTGATCTGATTAAGAAAAAAATCCGTATTTTATAATTACCCATATTAATTCTCAAAAATAAATTTCAAAATTATATACCATAGCAACACAGCAATAACTCATACACACCTCGATGACCCCGTGTGTTCTTCACTACCATTGGGAACTCCAGTACTTCTGCTTCATCAATCATTTTAGAAAAATTTTCATGACCACCTGGTTTGAGCAAAAAAGAATTTTAAAAACAGCAACAAAGGTGGTTTGTGACAGATTTTATCTACACTAATGTCAGCAACAAAAGGGCAGTAGGAGGTTAAGAACCTGATGATTAAATTTTGTTTTTCTTGGAGAAAGTAATAATAAAAGTTGAAAAACCAGTTAAGTATCAGTTTAAAACAGGGGTATCAAACTCATTTTCACCAGGGGCCACATCAGCCTTACAGTTACCTTCAAAGGGCTGAAATAATTTTAGGACTGTATAAATGTAACTACTCCTTAACTGTTAAAGGAGTTGAAATTACATTCGGCTCTTTGAAGGCAACCGCGAGGCTGATGTGGCCCCCAGTGAAAATGAGTTTGACACTCCTGGTTTAAAACAACCATGCCTTTAAAATGGAAAAAAGCAATCTTAGACTACAAATATTCTAATATCCAACCTAAAGAAATTAAGTATACTTCAGCTAAAACACTGTTTCCTAACTCTATACCATTTTTCATACTTTTATCCTTTATTTTCTACTCCAAAATTAATAGAAGCCTCAAGATCTACTTTAGGATGTTCAACTCCCTATTTGGATTAAGAAACAAAATGATGAGTCAATTGAGAAGACTCATCCAAGGCTGAAGATGCTACACACATGTACACACATTCTGTCTCTCTCAAACACACAAACTAATTTTTCTTATCTCTATTACTAACCAGAGTTCCTTCTACACCGAGCTACTCAGTACCAGTGTGCTAAGTCTTGCTTATTATTGTTTTTACTGCCTAGGAACACATGATTCAGCAGCAAGGTTAGTGTAAAAAAAAAATGGACTATAGTTGTAAAAAAATATTAACATGATGATATAGAAAAACTAAACCAGGACAGAGTTCATAAACTGCAATATCATAAATTTGCAGCTTACAGAAATTAAGATGATCTTAATCTGAACCTTCAATATCAGAGCATAGGTAATATTTAATTTGGTTAACCCTTTCCTCCTTTCCATTTTCTTAAAACCATAATTACAGAGCCATGATACAAGCATCAGGAAGACAAGAATTCTCAGACTATTCATATTGTCTCTTCTTGTGCAATTCCTAAAAACAGCAGCTGTCTCACATATCATACAAACTTGAAAATTTCCCTTCCTTCTTTAAAATATTTTTTAAAAGACAGGGATTACATTTTCAGCCTAGTTAACCCACCAAGCATTCTACTGAACATTTATTTGGAGAAATACCTTTATGAAAAACTACACTGATTGATAGTACATCTTATCCTTTCCAAACTAGAAAACCTGAAAAGACAGAAAATCTATTAACACTGTTTATATCAGTGCTACTCACAGTGTGGTCTAGTAACCTGTGCCCATTTCTGACTTCTTTGCTTCTGATAGGTGAACAGATAAATATAACAAGAGTAAGCACTAGGAGCATTTACAGCAATTTGGCATTGCTGTGGTATTTTCATTGTACTTTATAAGAATATTGATACACAGCAGATTGGTCTTAAAAAAAATATCCTTTACCAGATAAAGCATACCTAGTATATTGTCATTTTCTTAATAAGAAAAATGTTTATGAAGAATTATCATGACAAATGGCAATACACTTTAACAGAAATAAAGAGAGATATCATCAAGTTCTACTATCTTTTACCACAAGGGCTGGCAAACTAGGATCTGTGGGACAGATCTGGCCCACTGCCTTTTTTGTAATAAAGTTTTATTGGAACACAGCTATACTCATTTGTTCAAGCATTTTCTATAGCAGCTTTCACACTGCAGCAGCATTACTGAGAGTCACAAGAAAGAATGCAGAGCCTAGAAAACCCAAAAATTTACTATTTGACCCTTTAAAGGAAAAGTCTGCTAAGTTTATTCTATACACAGCATGGAACCAATCTTAAGACATGACTCTTAATTCTGCCCAGTTTGTTAATACACAAAATTACTTCTATAAGAAGTGCTTTCATGTCCACAAAATTCCTTATATCAGATAACACTATCAGCTTAGTATGGGTCTCAAAATTATCAGTTTTCTAACACTTAGGCTACAAATTCGTATTAGTGAACAAACCATAAGAGAAAGTATCTGGCAGAGGAACACCATGGCCAGCCAACTCTTGAAACGTCCAGAACTTATTCACACAGTTCAGGATGGCTTGAGGTCGGTTCATCAACCGGCATCCCATCTTCTCTAGGTGGCGCAAAACAGTGATGTCACTATCACTTTGTACCCAAGGGGTTGGTACTCTCACTACCACCACCTGGGGGTAGGCAGTAATTAGTTCCCCATTGATCCGAAGACCTGAAACATGCAAAAGCGAAACCAAAACCATTAAAATTAAATATATAATAAGAGAGGGGAACAGAAATATATCACAGCTTGAGTCACAAAATTAAACATACTAAGTTATTAACATTTCATTGAGACAAAGAGACATCCCTCCTTAAATTGTATTTCTTTGTAAAAAGAAAATTTAATGAGAAAAACTTCTGTACTGGTTAAATAAATAACTGTACATGTCAATACAAAGAAATACAACGGGGGGATGTGGGTGGGAGAGGGTGTGCAGGGTGGAGGGGAATGATGGGGGAAAATGGGACAAATGTAATAGCATAATCAATAAAATATATTTTAAAAAAAAAGAAAAAAGAAATACAACACAGCCATTAAAATGAATGTCATAACCAGAAATGGAAAAATGTTTGGATGTTGAATTAAAAAAAAAAAAAAAAAAAAAGCTAAATCTGGGATTAATTTTATCTATTTGCATATGCATAGAAAATATATGAAAGGATAAATGATATGTCTTTCTCTGAGTATGAGTGGATGGCAAAGCAGGAAGCAGAAGGGAGAACAGGGAACTTTAACACTGTGCTCCAAGTAATTCTCTATATTACTTAATGTTCTTTTTTAAAGTGAGCACATATGCTTTTACAATGAAAAAATATTTTAAAATGAGAAGTTTCTTAAATTTTACCCAATACTATTCTATTTAAAGAAGTCCCAAATTTAAAAAAAAAAGAACTATTTTCATTTTTTTTAAAGATTTTGATTATTTATTTTTAGAGAGGGGAAGGGAGGGAGAGAGGGTGAGAAACATCAATGTGTGGTTGCCTCTCATGTGGCCCCCACTGCGGACCTGGCCCCCAACCCAGGCATGTGCCGTAATTGGGAATTGAACTGGTGCCCTTTGGTTTACCACCCATACTCAATCCACTGAGCTACACCAGCCAGGGCCAAACTATTTTCATTTAAAAATAGTTTATTTACTTGTTTATACTTCTGAAACACAAAAACACAGGAGTGGGCATAAGTATGTTTACAATTGTGAGTATGCAAAAAGTTTATTTGTGTATTTATTAATTATGGTGCTATTTTACAAACAAAAATCTCTAAACCTACTTTTGCCCACCCTTGTATATAACATGTTCACTTCCCATACAACATCATAGGTACTTCATGTTAATGGTATGTATTTTCCCCACTGTTAATCTTAGCATAGAATAATACATAATTTTTAAAATAAAGGGTTTATATTATTTCATGTCACTTTCTCTCATTACTTAAAATTATACCATATCGTTCTATGTCAGTGCATATAATAGCTCTATTTCCTTTATTAGGGGCCTGAATGGAATTATATTTTATAAATATGCCATATGATCCATCCAATAGCTATTAAGCAATTACTATGCATTAGATGCTTTTCTAAAAGTTGGGAATAGAGCTCCACCTGATGTGGCTAAGTGGACTGAGCGATGGCCTGAGAACCTGCAAACCAAAAGGGCTCTGGTTTGATTTCTGGTCATAGCACATGCCTGGGTTGCGGGCCAGGTCCCCAGTTGGGAGCAAGCGAGAAGCAACTGATCAATCTATCTCTCACATAGATGAGAATTTCTCTCTTTATCCCTCCCCTATCGCTAAAAATAAATAAATCTTTTAAAAATTGAGAATAGATTGGTAAATAAAGCAGACAGGTACTTACTGTCCTGTGGAGGAGAAACTATTCTATAACATGACAGCTATCTATCAGAAACCTGTGCTAGATCCAACCAAGAACAGAGACTGCTTCCCATAAACCCCCTCAAAGATTGTCCAACCCTTCCCCTGTGCCCCAGGCATGCTCGTTCCTGCAACAGACCCTTGCCCTCCCCAGGTAAAGTATATAAGGCATTTCCCCTTATCTCAGGCAGGTCACACCCAAGTACCCCTATCCATCCTGCCCTGTCCTATATAACCCTATAGTGCCTGCTATGACACGCTTCATACAGTAAGTTCTCTTAATAAACTCAATGTAATACTACAGTTGTCAGCCTCTTTCTTCAGTTGCTAGGTCCTGGGAATTTTTATGTTAACAGACAGCTGCACTCAAGAAGCATTCATTCTAGTGGGAGAGACTCTTAAGTATTCATTTTTATGGTAATAAGCTTTTAAACATGGTAGAAATTCTAATACAGGAGAAACCGGTGAAAGGTAACATCTGAGTTAGAGCATAAGCCTTGAGATATGTGTTTGTTTAAAGCAAAGAGAAATGACACTTCAAAAGTATGGGCGCAGCAGAATCATAGGGCAAAAAGAGCAGTAAGAGCAATGGCTGCCTCAAATTGTAACATGTATTCGTGTAATATGTAAAAAGATAAGGTTGGTCAGGTTGAGGTGAAGGTGTCAAATAATATGAAGCCACAAAATTTTAAGATATAATTGACATACAATGTATTGGTTTTAGGTGTACAACATAATGACTCAATATTTGTATACATTGTGAAATTATCACCACAATAAATTTAGTTGACATCTGGCACCTCACACAGTTAACAACTTTTTTCTTTTGATGAGAGTTTTTAAGATTTATTCTCTTGGCAACTTTTAAATATACAATACACTACTACTGCTAACTACAGTCACCATGCTATATTTCATCCACAGGACCTATTTATCTTCTAACTAGAAGTTTGTATCTTTTGACCATGTTCACCCATTGCCCCCACACCATCCCAACCCATCACTCCATCACCATCAAACTGTTCTCTGTGTCATGGACTTTGGTCCTGCATATTAGTGAGATCATACAATATTTGCCTTTCTCTGTCTGGCTCTCGAAGTCCATCCATGGTGTCACAAATAGCAGGATTTCCTTCTTTTCTATGGCTAGATAATATTCCATTATATATACACACCACATGTTCTTTATCCACCCACCCATTTAAACTTAGTTTATTTCCATGTCTTAGCTATTGTAAATAATGCTGCAATGGGGGTGCAGACATATCTTCAAGGTAGTGATTTAATTTCCTTCAGGTAAATACTCAGAAGTATGACAGTCTGGTCTGACCTTGCATAGAGGCACCCAGCCAGCAAGACAGGATATCGGAACAAACAGACCAGGGTGGGACAGCACCCAAGTAATCGGTCAGGGACAGCATAGTTCCAGGAACTAGAGCTAGAAAGCCACGGGAAGAATCCCAGGAACTAGAGTAGAGAGCCATGGGATAGAAACACCCAAGAAGAGAAGGAAGTAGAAGAGTTCAAAGTAACCAATTACGAGACTACTTCCCCATAGTGCAAGGGGGTGAGGAGGGTGTTTCTTTAAAAACCCTGCACAGAATCACCCTGATGGGAACTGGTCTGAGCTGAGAACCGGCCTCAGGGCCTCAGCTCGACTGCTTTCCCTCCCTTGCTCCCAAGGGACCCCTTGGCTTTGCTATTAACTGGCTTCTCGTGGTTCCTCCATGGCTCTGATCTCACAAAGTGGAGTTGCTCCACAAATTCTGAGCTGAAGAGTTTACATAACTGTTCTGATTAAGATAACTGAGGGTGTGTACTGAATATTGTCTGTTGATATTTTACACTGTCCCTGCCCCGCCCCCCTCCCCCCGCCCCGTATGGGCAGGGGCCAGGAACATTTCCCATGTTCCCTTGCCAGCAGAATTCCATGTTGAAAATCCATTAACCAGAGATAATTACATAACATTTTAAAGGTGAAAGAGAAGTAGAAGTCCTTTTTCTCCAGAGGCAGCTATGGGTAGGTGCATGGTCACAAGCAGATGTGAGATTCTACTAGTGGCTTCAGGCTTCTCACAATCATTCACTGTGCTGCTGCCACTACAGGCATCTTCAGATCAGCAGCAGCAGATTTCTGCAATCCTACACTTATGCTCATTTCTTAGGCTTTAGCACTGAATTGCCTCAATAGTCACTCAAAAAAAAAAAAATCTAAAGACTATTTTTTCTTTAATAGGAAAAAATCCAAGTGACCAGAGTGAAAGTGTGAAAAGTCTGATACTAAGACATAAAGAATGGGAAAGTTGAAAAGGGAAGCCAGTGTAGGACAGAAGATGCTGACCTTGGATCTACATATAAAAGACTTTGGTGATAACTTGAGGACATCAAAGCAGAACTATTACATATATGTGTATATAATTCATATTGGTAGTACCACGTGTGTTTATTTAGTTGTAGGAATCAGCCCAAGATGTAATAGCTAAAGAAATCAGGATATATATAAGCTGAAAAAGGAAAGGAATTAACAGAGAAATCTAGAACCAAGATTTCATAAATCTCATTTACGAAACAAAAACCTCAGGAAAAAAGTAGTCAAAAAACTAGGGAAATCTAGTGTGAGTACTATTGGGAAAGATAAGAGAAGTCAGCATTATCAGGAAAGAATGATCAATCTCATTAAATAAAACAGAGGTAACAAAAAGGTTGAGTTTTAAGAAAGGCTTGAGTGATCAGGAAAAGAGATACTATCAACTGTCAAGAAAAAAATTCAACCATTACATTATTTTCTCATTTTCCTAAACTGGAGATAGCTCTTGCTTTTTTAAAGAAATGGGACAAAAGAAAGCAATGTAACTACTCCAGGCTGGGGCCATACCACCAGTGAGGACCACCTATCTGCTGTAACAGGAACATGGGAGTACTTTATACAAAGTGCATTCAGATCTGCACTTTGTACTATTGAGGTACTACTGAGGATGGAAAGAAATCCAATGCTTCCAGCAACAGAAACACACACTGTTATTCTAGGCCAGCAGAAGGTGATCCAAGGCTGGAAAGAAGAGCACGCACAGAAGAATGTGAGCCAAAACAAGCAAAGTGACATCTCTTTTGACTGTACTGATCTCTTGGGCACTCTTAGCAAATGCCACTGTTTAAGAATCCATTCTTATAAGCATATGCTTTTCCCATCTACTTAGATTTCTAAGAAGACATATTTTGTGTTTCCTATCAAAATAGCCTTATTTAACATCCACAGTAATCCTGTTTCCCTCCAATTTGTTTCCAAGTATTATCTAGCAATTAATCCTAAGCAGAGATAGAATTTTTTCTTAAAAGGTAAGCTCCTTTGGGAATGATGAAGAACCAAAAAAATTCCTTTCCCAGACCCTCATCAGTGGAACAGAAAGAAACAAAAGGAAGACTACTATCTATAACTGTGTGCCTCATTATCTTTAAGGATTGCCCCACTGCAGCTGACAGTCATGTGTTCTAAAAAAAGAGAACAGCAGAGAAGAATTCCGGCCAAGATGGAAGCATAGGTGGACACACTGTACCTCCTTGCACAACCAAAATTAAGGACAACAAAGATTTAGAAACAAGAAAACATCCAAAACTGATAAAAATTGAACTGTATGGAAGTCTGACAACCATTCATCCAGATCGGTAGGAGGGGCAGAGTCGCAGCAGGAAAAAGTGGAGGCGGCAGACCCCAGCGCGCAAGGCAGTGGTGGGCAGATCCCAGGCACGCAGGTGGTAGCTAGCAGGGCCCAGGCACTTGGTGGCAATGGGTAGACCCAGTGAGACCGTGCAAGGCAGCTGGCTGACCAGGTGGTCCCACATTCCCGTGTAGATAATCCAGGCAAAGGGGAAGCAGTGGAAGGGACTGGAATCCCAGAGAGTAGAGCAAGCAAGCTCCATTGTTCCCTCTCGGACCCTCCCCCCACATACAGCATCACAACCCTGCAAATGGGCTGCCCCACCCTGGGGAACACCTAAGGCTCTGCCCCTCACTATGTAACAGACGCGACCAGACCACCCCCGCAAAAAAAAAAAAAAAAAAAAAACCAGAAATGGCTCAAACGGGAGAACAGATCAAAGCCCCAGAGCCAATTCATCTAAGTGACCAAGAGATAGCCAACCTCTCAGATGCACAGTTCAAAGCTCTGGTGATCAGGATGCTCACAGAATTGGTTGATTTTGGTCGCAAATGAGATGAACAAATGAAGGCTACACTAAATTAAATGAAGGAAAATGCACAGGGAACCAATAGTGATGGGAGGAAAACTGGGACTCAAATCAATGCAGTGGACCAGAAGGAAGAAAGAAATAACCAAACAGAAAAGAAAGAAGAAACAAGAATTCAAAAAAATGAGGAGAGGCTTAGGAACCTCCAGGACATCTTTAAACATTCCAACATCTGAATTATAGGGGTACCAGAAGGGGAAGAAGAAGAACAACAAGTGGAAAAGTTATTTGAACAAATAATAAAGGAGAACTTCCCCAATCTGGCAAAGGAATAGACTTCCAGGAAGTCCAGGAAGCTCAGAGAGTCCCAAAGAAGTTGGACCCAAGGAGGAACACACCGAGGCACATCACAATTACATTACCCAAGATTAAAATGAAGGAGAGAATTCTAGAAGCAGCAAGGGATAAGGGGACAGTCACCTACAAACTCAGGAGTTCCTATCAGAGTGTCAGCTGATTTCTCAAAAGAGACCTTACAGGCAAGAAGGGGCTGGAAAGAAGTATTCCAAGTCATGAAAGGCAAGGACCTACATCCAAGATTACTCTATCCAGCAAAGCTGTCATTTAGAATGGAAGGGAAGATAAAGTGCTTCTCAGATAAGGTCAAGTTCAAGGAGTTCATCATCACCAAGCCCTTATTATATGAAATGTTAAAGGGACTTATCTAAGAAAAAGATAAAAAATATGACAGTAAAAACACAGCAAACTCACAGCTACTAACAACCACACCTAAAACAAAAGCAAACAACTAGAACAGGAACAGAAACACAGAAATGGAGATCATATGAACAGGGGAGTGGGAGGAGAAGAGAGGGGGAAAAGGTACAGAGAATAAGTAGCATAGACGGTGGAGACGGTGGATAGAAAATAGACAGGGGGAGGGCAAGAATAGTGTAGGAAATGTAGAAGCTGAAGAACTTATGACACATGGACATGAAGTAAAGGTGGGGAATGTGGGTAGGAGAGGAAGTGCAGGGTGGAGGGGAATGAAGGGGGGAATGGGACAACTGTAATAGCATAATCAATAACATATATTTTAAAAAAAAGAAAAAGAAAAAGGTGAAGGGACCAAGAAGTACAGATTGGTAGTTATGAAACAGTTATGAGGATATAAAGTACAACACAGAAAATACAGTCAGTAATATTGTAATAACTATGCATGGTGCCAGTTGGGTACTAGATATAGCAGGGAAACACTTTGTAAAGTATATGAATGTCTAACTATGCTGTACACCTGAAACTAATACAAAATAATACTAAATGTGAACTTTAATCAAAACAATTTTTACAGTTAATTACAAAAAAGAAAGTTAAAAGGCAAGTCACAAATGAAACATTTACAAAAGTACAATAAAATAATCAGTTCAATAGCAAAATGGACAAGAGACTTGAATAGGCATTTTACAAGTAATGATACCTAAACAAATACATGCAGATACTCAACTTCATTAGTGAGTGGGGATATGAGAACAATTAGGTACACTCCATACCCACTAGAATAGATAAAAATAAACTCATCATTATTGATGAATATGTGGTCTTAAAAAAAAAAACACTAGTAAGAGAAGGAAATTTACCCTGGTAAAGGGTATTTCTCAATATAAAAAAAGAACGAACATTAAGCATCACGTTTATTTACTGGAACAAAACTGCAGCTCTCTCTTTAAGATCACGTATTAGACAAGCATGTTCACTATCATCATTTTTATTCAACATTACACTGGAGGTGCTAGTTAATGTAATAAAATAAGAAAAATAAATTAAAAACATAGAAACTAGAAAACTGTCACTTTCGTGTGATAATCTGCATCACATACCCTACAGAATATCGCAGAACGAAAAAGCAAGAGACAGCAGAGTATTTATAGTATACTACCATGTATACAGATAAAGAGGAGAAATATAAATATAACCCAAGCTCTGAAGACAGACTACCTGATTTTAAACCTTGGCTCCAGCACTTAACTAGCTTTACAATCTTGAGAAAACCATTTAACCAACCTAGGATTACATTTTCTCATTTGTAAAATAAAGACAATAATAGTAACTACCTCACTGGATTATTACCAGAAATAAATGAGTTACTTGTTTTGGGGTTTTTTTTTTAAGCTTTGATACTGCTATTGTGTTTGTAACAGAAATATAATTTTAAAACCTGAATTCTAAGAAATGAGACAAATTTTCCTGGGCTTTTCTTAGCTCAACTTAGTATCTACACTCGTCACTCTAAGTTCTTTCATGGCTTGTCACTTATGTACCTCTCGAAGAACAGTCTTTGAAAATCAAGTCATTCGATTTCACAACTGTCAAAAAGTACTACACATAAACAGTAGAATAATATCATGTTTTTCCGCCACCAATAAGTAACTATCATTTACTAAATATTTACTATGTGCCAGATACCATACCAGGGCAATTACACACATCTTAAGTAATCCTGAACACATTATAAAGTAGCCTTTTTAAGTTTTATTCCAAGAACTCCTGGCCAAGATGGGGGCAGACATAGACATGTTTTCCTTTCTCACACTACCAAAAGAAGGACAACAACAAATTGGGGGAAAAAAAAAACAAAACCCAGAACTGTCAGAAAATCAAACTCTATGGAAGTCTGGCAACCAAGGAGTTAAAGGAGATACATTCATTCAGACTGGTAGGAGGGATGAAGATGGGCAGCTGTGGTGGAGAGGCAAGGCAAGGCAACGGATGGTGGACTAGGGGTCCCACATTCACGTGCAGATAAGCCAGGAAGAACAACTGGGAAGACAGACCATGCAACCCAGGAAATTAGTTCCAGCCCAGGAAATTAAAGCCTCAAAACCTCTGGCTGTAAAAATCTGTGGGGGTTGAGGTGATGGGAGAAACTCCAAGCTTCACAGGAGGGTTCATTAGAGAGAACCACCGGATCCTAGAAGGCACACAAACCCACCCACCCAGGAATCAGCACCAGAAGGGCCCAACTTGCTTGTGGGTAGCGGAGGAAGTGACTGAAGGCCGGCCAGGAGCCCAGCAAACAGCACTCTGTTCTCTCTGACCCCCTCCCACCAAATGCAGCACCACAACACAGCCCTGCCCTGGCAAATAACTAAGGCTCTGACCCTTACAACATAATTGGTGCACCAAAACAAAGAAATATGGCCCCCAAAAAAGAACAGATCAAAACTTCCTAAGAAGAACTAAGCAATGAGGACATAGCCAACCTATCAGGTGCCGAATTCAAAACACTGGTAATCAGGATGCTCACAGAAATGATTGAGTATGGACGTAAAACAGAGGAAGAAGTGAAGACTATGCAAAGTGAAATAAAGAAAACTATACAGGGAACCAAGAAGGGAAGGAAACTGGGTTGCAAATCAACAATTTGCAACAGGAGGAATAAATAAATATCAAACTGGAACAGAATGAAGAAATCAGAATTCAAAAAATGAGGAGAGGCTTAGTAACCTCTGGGACAACTTTAAATGTTCCAACATCCGAATCATAGGGGTGCCAGAAGAGGAGAGCAAGAAATTGAAAACTTATTTGAAAAAATAATGAATAAGAACTGCCCCAATCTGGCAAAGGAAATAGACTTCCAAGAAGTCCAGGAAGCTCAGAGTCCCATAGAGCTTCCATCAAGGAAGCACACACCAAGGAACATCATAATTACATTTCCCAAGATTAAAGATAAGGGGAGAATCTTAAAAGCAGCAAGAGAAAAGCAGACAGTTACCTACAAAGGAGTTCCCATCAGACTGTCAGGAGATTTCTCAGAAGATACTTTGCAGGCAAGAAGGGGCTGGAAAGAAGTATTCCAAGTCATGAAAGGCAAGGACCTACTTCCAAGATTACTCTATCCAGCAAAGCTATCATTTAGAATGGAAGGGCAGATAAAGTGTTTCCCAGATAAGGTGAAGTTAAGTTAAAGGAGTTCATCATCGCCAAGCCTTTATTATACAAAATGTTAAAGGGATTTATCTAAGAAAAAGAAGATAAAAAATATGAACAGTAAAATGAAAACAAACTCACAACTATCAACGACCAAACCTTAAAAAAAAAAAAAAAAAAAAAAGCAAACAACTAGAACAGGACCAGAATCAGAAATGGAGATCACATGGAGGGTTATCAGCAAGGAGGTGGAGCAGGGAGAACGGGAAACGGTACAAGGAATAAGAAGCATAAATAGTAGGTACAAAATAGGCAGGGGGAGGTTAAGAATACTATAGGAAATGGAGAAGCCAAAGAACTTACATGTATGACCCATGGACATGAACTAAGGAGGGCTAAGGGGAATGCTGGGGGGAGCGGGGGGTGGGCGTTGCAGGGTGGAGGGGGATAAAGGGAAGAAAAAATTGGGACAACTGTGATAGCATAATCAGTACAATAAAAATGAAAAAAAATGTATTCCCTCTTGTCATAGAACACCAAAAGATTTAATTTAGTCATAATTAAATAAAACAAGACAACCAGACTAACCAACTGCAAAAGGTCTGGTTTAATAAAGAGATCAAACAAACAAACAAAAAAAAAAAAAGAAAGATCATCCAGGACAGCTAGAGCAAACTAGTTCTAAATCCCAAATTCTTTTCATTATGTCACATGACTTCCCTCCAGATCCTTAGCTTTGCTAATTTCCTAAGCAGTATAATAGCTGGAAGACTCCTTTCTGCAGGAATATACTCTGATGGTTAGGTTGGACCTATAGTACCAAATACACGCAAACTCCAGAATTCCATTACTTGCCTTGAAAAAAGATTTTGGAGGTTTGAGCTCCTCATTCATTTGTTTGCTTTAAGCTCCCCAATGCCTTCAGGAGGTCATTCTCGTCCCCTGCTTCCAAATCCCTCATCCTCTTTTAAAGTTTTCTGTGGCACACATACCAGATACCCGCAAGCTTTATCCTCAACAATACCATGGTTCCAAGTGAATAAAGGTAATTACTTAATTAGCAGTTTCACCGCTGTGTACTATGGGTTATTAGACATCTCTGTTGTGGAATAAGAAAAAAGTCCTAATTGATTTCTGCCCTCTCTTTTGCCAAAAAACCGTATCTCTATATTATTAGTTCGGGGTATATGATATGTAAGCAACTAAAATATCTCTAGCTAATTTGAGCAAGAAAAAAATTTAATGTATAAATAGAGGACTGTGCACAGACCTAAATAAAAAAAGAATGCTGATAAAACCAGGCTCAGGAAAACACACACACACACACACACACACACACACACACACACACACACACACCCCAGACCAATTCTGGAAGTTCAGGAAGCAAAAAACAACCTGCAGTCTCATCAAGTCATCACACCAAAATCATTAAATTCCAAACTTTCTCCTTCTATCCTTAAGTCAAACTACTCAAATTCAAGAGGGACTTCCAGCCTTGGCCTAGTCTGACCATAATGGCGCAGCATACCATGCTCAAGAGACCCACCCCATACTTTCACCAGTATTCAGCCTAGTTGCTTTGCTGTGTACATTTACCTTTGTAAATTTTTTATTTTAATAACAACTGTTTCATTTACTTCTTTTTTAAAAGACTTTATTTATTTTTTAGAGACAGAGGAATGGAGGGAGAACAAGAGAGAAACATTAATAGGTTGCCTCTCACAGCACCCTGACTAGGGACCGAACCTGCAACCAAGGCATGTGCCCTGACCAAGAATCAACCTGCATCCTTTCACTTTGCAGGATGACACCCAACCAACGGAGCCACACCAAGTCAGGGCTAATTTACTTATTTCTTAAATGGAAAGCTGGAAGATTATTTGGATAATGGGCTACAACTATATACTATAACTTTGTACATATGGATTGATTGAGGCCCAATACAATCTAAAACACAGATATTCAAAGACATTTAAGTGTTCCCTCTATGAAAAAAGGGCTGGAGGGAGACTCCACAAATATAGAGGCATTTCAAATACACACCAATACACATGGCTGCACAATATGGAAGAGGGAACTTCTCAAATGGAAATCCATGTAATGTTAGCAAAAAAAAAACTAGGGGGGTAAGGAATAAATACTTAAGGAAGAATGCACCACAGGCCAAGAAATGAACAAGCAACGTTATCTACAGTACATTTAGTCCTTACAATTTAATTAACATTTTGTGGGACAATTTTGGTTATCTTTGATAACAGCATTTAGAGGGCAGAGAGACCAGGGATACTTGTAACACTTCGCCACTATCTCTTCACACACCATAACCAAGGGAATTATTTTGACATGCAACTTATAAACAAGGACCTGCTTATTTACAGGGTAGGGCAAAAGTATGGTAGGTTTACAGTTGTGAGTACGAGAAAACAGTGTTTATTTTTGTATTATTAATTATTGTATTATATTCCATATGAACTGTAAACCTTCTTTTCCCCCACCCTATATCTGCAAGAATGTCATGTTGTCTAGTTTACCTCACTTCAACTGTCTAGAATTTATCATAGTAACTTTTATTCATACAGCTATGTTCTAATTTATACTATTCAACATCAGGTATAAAACTGTAGCCATTTCCAAAAGCAATTTGACCTTTAATGTGAATGACTTTAAAGCATTAGAAGCACAACTAATGCAATTTCTTCACTTTCCGGAACTACTTTGGAAAGGGATGGGCAATCACTCTGGTAAGACAGGTATAATCACTTGGTGCTTGGCAGAGAAGCTAAAATTTCATTCAAGTACCTCACTGAAGAATAATGAAAATGTAGATGGATTTAGCATTTAGACTAAATATAATCAAAGCTACCTACTACTTTAATGGGGAGAGAGAGATAAATTCCTAGGACAAAAGATATTTCTTTCTGATGACTGAAGATACTAAATGTTTTTCCTTTAATATTGAACAGCTTATTTTCTAACTTAAGGAAATACCCAACTATATATCCCACTATCCAGCTGGGTTGGGAAAGTCCCAAATTCCCAAAAGATTAAGCAGAAAGCTGCTCAACCTGGCCATTCCTTGTCTAATTAACCCTAACCCTAACCCTAAATTGTCTAAAAGGAAAACAATCACACTGGAGAGACTATTTGAAAAGGGTACTTACATTAGTACTACCTTTCTGGAACAGTTTAGCAGTGAACGGTAATTCCTCCTCTAGGAATTTATGGCAAAGGAATCCTACCTTAAGGGCAATGTATATACTGTTCCTCTCACTCTATCCTTGGAATAACAGCTACTCATCCTTCAGGTTTTAGTGTCACTCCCTTGATGAGGCCTTCTCTGACCTCCCAATCTAATGAGATTTATTGGTGTACTCTCTCATATCACACTGTGCTTTCCTTTTATAACACTTGTGTGTAACTATTTCTTTCACTTTCGCATAATGTCCAGGTGTTCCATTTAGCTTAAAAAAGACAAAAACCAATAGACTATTATATTTTGCTAAACTCTACATCTCTCAGTGCCTAGTACAGTAATCTTGCCACACAGATGACATCACTTGACATGTGAAAAACATTCAAAGAACAGTATGTATAAATCTATATGTATATGCGTGATCAATATATGAATGGCAAAATATCAGATGATATTTGATTTAATCTTTACATTTGGTATTTTTATGTCATTTGTATAATTAAAAATATATAAAGCTATTAGTATTTTATAAAAGAAAAAAAGATATAAACCTAGGGTGCCTAGTGCTATGCTTTGTATCTAGTAGGTCTCTCAAATTGTAGTAGGTCTCTCAAATTGTTAGCTAAGAGCAAACATCCAGGGGACTATTTAAGAAAAAATGTCCAGAATAAATTAAAATATTTTAATTATATGAAATAACTGTTATTCAGGGATAGGTTTATCTACTGATGCAACAAGGAAAAAGTGCCAAAGAGCCAGAATTATCCCAATGAATTAAGTCCAGAAGACCTAACAGCTTCACTAGTTAAATCCAACAAATATTTAAAAAGCTAATACCTGAATGGTTGCTGATTCAATTCTTGGTCAGGGCACATACCTGGGTTTCAGGTTCAGTCCCCACTTGGGGTATGTACCAGAGGCAACCAATAGATATTCCTCTCACTCTTTCTCCCTCCCATCCCTTCTCTCTAAAACAAATAAATAGCCCTGGCTAGAGTGGCTCAGTGAATTGAGCACTGGCCTGTCAACTAAAAGGTCACTAGTTCAATTCCCCACCAGGGTACATGCCTGGTTTGTGAGTCATGTTGTATGAGAAGCAATCAATTGACATTTCTCTGGCACACTGATGTTTTTCTCCCCCTCTCTCCCTCCCTTCCCCTCTCCCTAAAAATAAATAAATAAAATCTAAAAAAAAGAAAAAAAAAAAAAAGAATCACACATGAATTTTGACTCATTTACTAAAAGGACTCCCCCCTTAAATAACAAAGTATTTTAAAACTATAAGATCAAAATAATAGATGACAACTAGTACGCTATCTTTAATTCCCCTCCCAATTATTTCCTAAATAATAAGGGGTTTAATAAATACCAATGCTTTCATTTCTTTCAGAAAATATACTAGATTTTAAGATTAGCTAATACTTAGTATGCTAAGGCTATTACTGATGCCTTTGTCCTAATTATTCCTGAAACATGCAGAGTCACCATATACTAAGTAAAAATCCAAAAAATTACTTAGTACAGACTTACCCAAGTTTCCTTGCTCAATTGTCAGCACCACTTCATCCATCACCACAGCCCTAAAGTCCAGTTCCTCCTCACAACACTTAGCCTTTAATGCTCTTAAGATCTCTTTTTGGGGATAGTCTTCCCTGATTCGACGATCTGTCAAAAACCACAATTTGGCAGCCACGGAACTACACATCTTGATCTTCTTATTCTTCCTTTTCCTGATTATTTCCTCCTGAATGTATACTTTTTCTGGATGGAAGAGAAAATACACATACAAATCAAGAAATCTACTTAATTTCTGGTTTTCACACAAATAAATGCCATGATTACATACTAACTATACAAATAGGGTAACAGGGTAATATGACTTTTCCCCTTTTGTTCAAATTAAAATTTTTTATGCCATTAGAAATATGGAAATTGATAACCTGCCCTGAAATGAGATGTCTTCACTTTTCACTGGGAAAGCTAGCACTATAGTTTTATAATTACAACAGGTCACTTATCACATGCTTTCAATGCCATTCCCTATATTATATATTGTCTAGGATATGCTTTAATCTAATTACCTACTGATTTATCCCCTCTGGCAAAATGCAAATTCTGGATATAAAACAGAGACTGCAATCATCAATAACATATTCCCAAAGCTCTCCCATAACTACAAACTCAGTCCATTCACTAAACTTTGTTTATTCCAATCAGAACAGCATGCTTACTGTTTTTTTCTTTAAATAGAATTTTTAAAAATAAACACGGCTTGTTTACTAGCATGCAAAAAAGGAGATTCTTCTATAAACACTTTTGCTTCTCTGAGTTTACATCATGAGCAAGACAACAGTTGAAAATCATTTTCCTGAGAAAGAAAAAGTTGTAAGTTTTACTAAAAAATGTAACAGGTGATTTCAACAGAAGAAAACTTTTTTTTCCAAAAATAAAATTTCTACTATTATTCCAGATGACATGGCAAACCTAACAGAGAAGGAAAGAACAAGGGCAAGGACAAGAGGAAGCAATGACCATATAGATAGATGGCTTCCAGCATAATAGCAGCTAGAACTGGTGCTTCATGCACCATTCGTGTGCTCTCCAGGATCTCAGCCAGAAGGGCCTGCTCCGCAGACGCACAACATAGGACAGATGTACTACGCGCACACACAAACCTTGGCCTGCCATGTCTGCCCCATGAACTCAAAGATACCACTCACTGGAAAGCAGGGAAGAAATAAAATAATGTGGGACATACGCAGGAGAGGGGGCTTCATAGTAGTGAAGCAAGGAAGGGTTGTTGAGTTCTCAGCCATTGTGAAGCATCAGGCTAAGACTCTTGTAACCCACAAAGAGGATGCCTCATGACCAAAGTCTCCTGGTTCTCTGTGCCATTGTTCCACAGCTATAATCAAGAACACACTTGAACCATAGGTAAGATATGGTAATAACTCAACTTACACACTAGAAGATAGGATGTGACCTTACAGAGCCTCCCAGGCTACTAGGAAGGATCTCACTCACAAGGAAAGGGCTCCACAAAAGAAAAGTCAAACCAGAGTACCTAATATAGAGATCCCAGTTTCTCTTGTGAGGCTAACTGTAAAAATGCCCTTAGGTGTTTATATTGTGTAGTTTTTTAAACACCTTGTCCTTGACCTCCAAAACTCCAACGCCATCTCTGTGCTTCCTGACATTTAGTTCTTGAACACTGTTCACCAATATAATTGAATTTCATTGTGTAGAACTACACAGCAGTTGTGGCCCCAAGAGAAATCAGAATGAGATATTATAGCCATGAACAACTGGAAAGCAGGAATATTCTTCCAATGCCAACATGTCATCTCTCAAAAAATGCCCAGGCTGCAACATGGGTGTTTTCAGTGATTCTATAGCCAGACAACAAAAAGCATTCCAGGACTGCAATCTCACACAGTTCTGCAGCAACTCCGCACAGATGAAGCACAAGAGCATCCCATCTTGTCTGGCTTCACGGCATCATAAATTTTAAGTGTTTCTATACTGGCATGCAACAAACAACTGCAGGTTCAGATTAGGCTCCCCAACTCCTTTTATTTTCTTTTTAATAGGCTCAAATTCTCTTAATCCCAGGGTTCTATCAAAGAACATGCTGTTCCCTCTCTGGGAGAGCTGAAGCAAAACTAAAGGTATCGTTCGCCACAACTGGACCACATTCTGCACCCGAATGTGGAACTGAAAGAATGCTCTTGCCCTACAAAAGATGACTATGAAAGAGGCAGAGGCTGTGTTGAAGAGGTCCAACATCAGTGTCAATGGCTGTGATTTCTCAAAGACTGCTAAGTGGCAAGCAATGGCAGAATCATCACCTCACTTGGAATTGAGGTATCTTTGGTCATACGGAATACATTTTCTTTATCAGCTTCAAAAGATTCCTGTGTTATACCTTACTTTTCATGTAAATATTCATAGAGGTATGCCACATTGTGTTCCAACTCATTATTCCTGTAACCCCAGTAGATGACATCCCCACTGTGTAAAGGGCACATCTATTTCTTAACAACCTTCAGCTTGTGCCCTGGCTGGTGTAGCTCAGTGGATTGAGCGCGGGCCTGCGAACCGAAGGATCGCGGTTCGATTCCCAGTCAGGGCACATGCCTGGGTTGCCAGGCCAGTTCCCGGCAGGGGACATACAAGAGGCAACCGCACATTGATGTTTCTCTCCCTCTCTCCTTCCCTTCCCCTCTAAAGATAAATAAATAAATAAATAAATAAAAATAAAACAACCTTCAGCTTGTAATTAAGGTGCCATTGGTGCTGGCATCTTCAAGTGACACCTGCCTAGACGTCTTATTCACTATAATTTTAGTGATCTCCAGAGACCAGCTTATGGCCAGGGAATAAAAAGGCACAACCTCTCTTCTGCCCAACGGCCCACTCCTATTTCCCCAGGATGAGTGGCTGGTCATCCTCAGTGCCCACAGCTGCTGCTACAGAGGCTACTTGACTTTTAAGGCTGCTCCACTGAGTTTCACATCTAACCATACCCAAGAAATGGTCAGGTAAAGACTCTCCACCCCCAAAGACTCACCACCCCCATCACCATCCCCACCCTGACCCCTGTGGCCTAGCTACCAATGCCTTCCTGTGGGCCAGAAAGGGACAAGCAGGTTGACACCCCCTCTGATGGCCTCCTCCTCCATTATTTAAAAACATCTATTTTTCCATTTTCCCCACTTTTTTATATTAATTCCCATTAATATCAAATGTAAATTCCCATTAATATCAAAAAAGAAAAAAAACAAAAAAGTTTGTAAAAAGTCAAAAGCATAAACAGTAAATTTACACAGTCCTGGATCCCAAAAGTACACACACAAAAAAAGATAGTCCCAAGTCTTAAAAATAAAGTTCAAATTTTATGTTCACTTTTAAAATACAGAAAAGAGTCTGTAAAATAGTGTTCTTTCCCCTCTGACATTTAAAAAGGTTGGTTCGGTTACCCAATAAAGTATCTGTGAGAAAACAGTTTACTCTCAACCATGTAAAATAAATACAGTAATTGCAAATGCTATCTATATATACACAAAAATATCTCTCCTCTTAGAATATTAATTCAGATCAACTAGTTTCTATCGTCTATTTCTTTATTTCCCTCAGAGTATCAAGAAAAATATACATGTAAATATCAGCTATCACATAAATGCTACTGATTAACTGATAAAGTACTTTTGAAATAAAAAGAAATTCAGGAAGAATTTGTTTTTATATTAGAGATAGTTTTCCTGTGAAAACTTCTGGATAGGCCTCACCACTTTTTAAAAAATCACTGTCACCCTGGCTGATGTGGCTCAGGAGTTTGGGTGCCAGCCTGTGAACCAAACGGTCACCAGTTCAATTGCTGGTCAGGGCACATGCCTGGGTTGCAGGCCAAGTACCTGATTGCAGGCATGCGAGAAGCAACCAATTGATGTTTCTCTCCCTCTCTCTCCCCCTCCCTTCCCTTCCAAAAATAAATAAATAAAATCTTTTTTAAAATAAAATATAAAAATGAATAAATAAAAAATCACTGTTATCTTCAAATAGCCTAGGCAAAGCTAATTAAATGGTAATCATAAAGCAATTCACTCATTTTTCTTGTGAGGCCCCTTGCCAAATGGTAATTATCTTGGTAGGAGAAAAGCAAAATTACAATCTACCATGAAAACACTAAGGCACCTCTTACTACTTGAAAAATTCTTTATTCTAAATAAGACACAGCATATGCACCCAGAATCAAAAGACTAAAACAGAATAAAATTAGGAGAAAAAAATGAATACTAATACACAAACTAAAATTTACTCCATTTGGCAATTTCTACAGATGTGCTTTCAATGACATCATTCTGTCTTGGATGTGAAATTGGATCAGGTTTGTAGATAAAAATAACAAACATATGTATCTTGAGTTATAGGCACTCTTTCGTAGTCTCCTTTTCTGGGACTCTTTTTTCCTAATAACTCTCCTTCTATACATAACCTTCAGGCTTCATTCTTAAACTCTTCTGTCCTTTCTCTAGAAATGTCATCCTCAGCCAGGTTTCAACTATTACCATTAAATCCTGAATATATCACGGACCTACTAAATCTCTCTCCCACCACACAATGGTGCCCAATTGTTTGGTCAAATACTAGTCTACATGTTGTTGCAGAGGTATTTTGTGCTGTAAATGTATTAACATCTATAATCAGCTGACTTTGTTGTTGTTAGGTTTAAACTTTATTGTATTTTTTTCCATTACTGTTTAGTCCTCTTATGTCCCCCCCCAGCAATCACCACACTATTGTCCATATCCATGAGTCCTTTTTCTTTTTTGCTCCATCCCTCCACTCCCTAACTGCTTCCCCACTAGTTGTCATCTGCTCTCCATCTATGACTCTGTCTCTGTTTTGCTTGTTATTGAGTTTGTCCATTAGATTCCACATGAGTGAAATCATATGGTATTTGTCTTTCTCTGACTGGCTTATTTCACTTAGCATAATGTTCTTCAGGTCCATCCACACTGTTGTAAAGGGTAAAATTTTCTTCTTTTTTACTGCCGAGTAGAATTCCATTATGTAAATGTCCCATAGTTGTCTTATCCACTTATCTATTGGTGGACACTTGGGCTACTCCCATATCTTGGCAATTGTAAATAATGCTGCAATGAACATAGGGATGCTTATGTTCTTTTGAATTAGTGTTTTGGGTTCCTTTGGATATATTCCCCAGAGTGGGATCCCTGGATCAAAAGGCAGATCCACTTTTAATTCTCTGAGGTGTCTCCACACTGCTTTCCACAGTCTGCATTCCCTCCAACAGTACAAAAGAGTTCCTCGCCAACACTTGTTGTCTGTTGATTTATTGATGATAGCCATTCTAACAGGCGGGAGATGTTATGTCATTGTATTTTTAATTTGCATTTCTCTGATGATTAGTGGCACTGAGCATCTTTTCATATATCTATTGACTATCTGTATGTCCTCTTTGGAAAAGAGTCTATTCAGGTCCTTTGCCTATTTTTAATTGGGTTTTTGCTTTTTTGGTGCTGAGTTTTGGAAGTACTTTATAAATTTTGGATATCAACTCTTATCAGATGTATCGGCAAATATGTTCTCCTATTCTGTGGGCTGTCTTTTTATTTTGTTGACATCTTCCTTTGCTGTGCAAAAACTTTTTAGTTTGATGTCGTCCCATTTGTTTATTTTCTATTTTGTTTGCCTTGCCTGGGGAGATACATCCAATAAAAAAATTCTATGAGCAATACCCAAGATTTTGCTGCTTATGTTTTCTTTTAGGATTTTTATGGTTTCAGGTCTAACATTTAAGTCTTTGATCCATTTTGAATTTATTCTTGTGTGTAGTATAAGAAGGAGGACTAGTTTCATTTTTCTGCACATATCTGTCCAATATTCCCAACACCATTTATTGAATCAACTATCTTTAGCCCATTGTATGTGCTTGCTTCCTCTGTTGAATATTAATTGACTATAAAGATGTGCGTTTATTATCCAGAAATCAGCTGTGTTTTATATGCCAATAACAAACTATCAGAAAGGGAAATTAGGAAAACAATCCCATTCACATTTGCTTCAAAAAGAATAAAATACCTAGAAATAAACCTAACCAAGGATGTAAAAGACCTGTATACAGAATATTACAGGACACTGAAGAAATTGAAGAAGATACAAATAAGTGGAAGCACATACTGTGTTTCCATGGATAGGAAGAATTATCATCATTATAGTGTCCAGACTACCCAAAGCAATCTATAGATTCAATGCAATTCCCATCAGGATTCCAATGACGTATTCATAGATAGAACCAGAACAAATATTTCAAAAATTTATATGGAACCACAGTCTGCACAGCAAAATCAATCCTGAGAAAGAAGAACAAAGTTGGAGGAATCATGATACCTAATATCAAACTATACTACAAGGCCACAGCAATCAAAACAGGCTGGTACTGGCATATAATCAGCTGACTTTAAGTAAAGGAGATTACCTCTATAATACAGATAGGCCTTATCCAATCAACTGAAGGACTAAAGAGTAAAACAGATTTCCAAAGAAACTGCATCAGGACTGTAATACAAATCCTGAGTTCCCAGCCTACTGGCCAGCCCCACAGGTTGTGATTTTGCCAGTACCACAATCACAGGAGCCAATTACCAATTCCATAAAATTAATCTCCCTCTCCTTCTCTGTTTGTGTGTTTGTGTGTGTATGTGTGTGTGTGTGTGTGTCATGTGATATAATAAAATTGTACCTTTTAATGCCAACTTTGTAATGACTCAGGTTTTAACCAAGGATTTTACTCTCAATGGATTCTCCAATTCTTTTCAATCCACCCCAAACAAAACAAGACACAATTTGGGATATCCATACCTGTATCTATATATGTGGGTATATCTATAATACATAGATACAGACATAGAAATAATTCTACCCTCTTTCCTTCACTCTGTCCAAAGTCCATCAGAGGTAGAACTAAATTGCTCTTAAAAATGATGAAAATGGGAATAAGTGGTAGAGAGACAAAAGCATTAAGAAGAAAGATGGGGAAAGGGAAAAACACTTTATTTGGGGAGGAGGGTGATTTTTGTATTATTTTTTTAATTCTCACTCAAGCCATTTTCTCATTGCCTCTAGAGACAGAGGAAGGGGGAGAGAGAGAAACATCAACTTGAAATAGAACACTGACTGGTTGCTTTCTCATATATGCCCCAACCGGAGATTGAACCCACAACCTGGATATATGCCACGACTAGGAAATGAACCCATGATCTTTAGGTCTACAGGACCATGCTCCAACCAATAGAGCCACACTGGCCAGGGCTGATTTTTATAGATATTAAAGGTACAGAATATAAATGATAAGATGAAAAGCTCAGAAGAGTCTCAGAAACACCCAATAGTGTGAGTCCACTTATCCCATTATCCACTAATAATATTTAATGTCCCTCTGAAACTAGGTACTTCCTACATAGTCACATCCTTTAGCTAAGATGACACTTATTATAAAATAACATGGAGGCGTAGGTAGATACGTTTCACCTCCTCACACAACCAAAAGAAGGAAACAATCAATTCAAAAACAAAAAACAACCAGAACCTAGAATGTGGATATTATGACTATGGCTCTAACAACCAGGTGGACTATGAGGACAGGAGTCAACCCTAGGAAAAGCACAACCACTTGTTAGAACCTGAATCCCTAACAACTGTGCAGTGTCATGGCCTTGACTGCCTACTTCCTCTTTTACAGAAGAAAGAAATTAACTGCTATCCTATTTATGTCAGTGATATTTGGGGATTCTTTATTATAAGCCACTGAACCTTACCTTCAAAAACATACTCTATCATACCTTGCTCAAAAGCTAAAATTATTCCCTTGACATCAAGGTTTGTATATGTCAGCAAGCAATGGTACTGTTTATAAGTGGGAATTTTCTTTTTACACTAACAAAATTATTTTACTTTTATATATTTTTTCGCAACATCCCTGAAGTATTTCTGTATACTTCCCCCACCAAAAAAACAAAACGATCAAAATCAAAAAGTAGTTGTAAGCACAGAAAACTAAGCATTCAATTAATGTGAATGCCTACAATGCACTCTACCTAAAAATATCACAGTAAACAAAAGACGTAGTCCCAGCTCTCAAAGAGCTAAAAATGATTTGATGTTAAAATGTCATGAGTAAGAAAAGATGCTCAACATCACTAAAAATGAGGAAAATGCAAATCAAAACCACGAAACTACTTCACAATAGCAGGATGACTACTACAAAAAAAAAAAAAAAACATAAAACAAGTGTTGGGAAGGAATGTGGAGAAACTGAAGCCTTGAAAACTGTCAGTGGGAATGTAGTAATAAAGTACAGCTGACTACAGAAAACAGTATAGCTGTTTCTCAAAAAATTAAAAATGGAATTACCATATGACCCAGCAAGTTCACTTTCAGATATATACCCAAAAGAATTGGAGAGTCTCAAAGAGGTACGTGTACACACATGTTCACGGCAGCATTATTCACAACAGCTGAAAGTGGGAAGCAACCCAAGTGGCCATCATCAGATGAATAAATAGGCAAAATGCAGTATGCACATACTATGCCTTAAAAAGAAATTAAATTCTGGTGTGGCTCAGTGGATCAAGCGCCAGCCTGCAAACCAAAGGGTCACCAAAGAGTCCCAGCCAGGACACATGCCTGGGTTGTGGGCCAGGTCCCCAGCAGGGGACACATGAGAGGCAACCACACATTGATGTTTCTCTCCCTTTCTTTCTCCCTCTTCCTCTCTATAAAAATATATTTTTTTAAAAGTAATTAAATTCTGATACATGCCACAATATGATGAACCCTGAAGACATTGTGTTCTGATATCTAAAGTAGTCAAGGTCAAATATAAAAAGTAGAATGGTGGTTGCCAGGGACTGGGGGCATTGAGGGAATGGGAAGTTAATGTTTTGGGGGTATACTTTCAGTTCTGCAAGATGAAAAGAGTTCCAGAGATGGATTTGGTGATGGTTACACAATACAGATGTACTTAACCACTAACCTGTGTGCTTAAAAATGATTAGGATGGTATATTTTATCTTGTGCGTATTTTACCATAATAAAAGGAAAATTGGAAAAGGGAATAAAGATGTCATAAGCAAATTAACAAGCAAATTTTTACACATTTTCAAGTAAAGGGTGAGAAAAATGTTACTTAAATTACCTGTAGCTTAGTTACTGAAATTCCCAAAATAGTCTGTGGTATATAAAACCTATTAAATTAAAAAAATAAATAAAAAGAAGTTTTCTCTGGAATGCAAATAAACTTTCTAATGATTTCACTTAACAAAAAAATGTTATATCAAAGTATCTCTGGAACACAGCGGGATTTGAAAATTGTCCCAGAGATACAATGCACAATATAGCTCCAAGTTCATTACATTTGACATGTTAGATATTGGGCCAAATTTTCTTTGAACATTTGGACATTACTTTGAAAAAGGAGTTGAAAAACCATTAATATACTCAAACTGAAGGCTTTATAGATATGGCTATAACATTACTCCAAAGCATCAGGAAATTCCAAAAATCGCTACTTGGGCAAACCTGCATGAATTTTCAAGTATCGTAGCATGTATCAAAGTTTAAAATGCTATCAAGCATGGAACAGGAGAGCAGTGACAGAGAACTGGTCTCACCTTATGAAACAAATTCATATTCTATTCTGGAGAGCTTATTACTAAGAACATGAAGTCAAGAGCTAGTATGGGTAGGGGAAAGATGGAGAAAAATGGAATACATAAGGAACCGAACAGATTAAACCATTTAAGTAAGGGGTAGATTTGAATTTTTTTTGTCACAACTTGGTAATAGTTGCCATTTTCAAAAGAAAGGTAGTAAAAATGGGGCATATCAATGTTCATACAAATTTGTTTTACTAATTCATCAATTCACAAATTGGTACACATTTTATATAAGCACGCAGTAGACTCCTCCAGACAATACTGGGGGAACTGAATGGCAAATGAAGGTACAGAGATCAATGAAATTGAACTGTAAATTCCATAAAGACAGGATCCCTGTTTTATTCTCTGTTGTTATCCCCAGTGGGCAACACAAAACCTCATATGACAGACAAAAGTCAAAGGTTAGGGGTTATTTTAAAAGTAGTATGCTATACTGAACCATAAAGGGATATCGAAAAACCATAGGTATTTTCAATATCAAATACCAGGCGAAACGTGTACCCCATACTATCTAAGCACAGCTGCCGAAAATTGGTATTTCTCAAAAGAAGACAACCCAAGCCTAATGCTACTTTCCATTATCATTACACAACTGATCCTGAAATAATTGGCTTTGTTAACAATTAAAGTTGTGGAGGGAGGGGACCAGTTTCAGTAAGAGGAAGAAAAAGATATAAGCAGATGGGCTCCATGCAGACCCAGAATCTAAGGGAGTAGAGCTGGAGAGCTCTGTGGCTTTTGTCCTCCAAGCCAATTTCAAAAGGAAAAAAAAAAAAAAAGGAAAAGAAAACACTGAAAATAACACCATGGCATTAGTTACTATGAAGCCAAAGCCAATCCTTTTTTTTTTTTGCAAACTTAACATGAATACAGATACATATGGCACATGAATCTAAAACACATTATGTAAAGATATTTTTGGAGGTAGTATACTATTTCTTAACTACCCTTAATATGACAAGCAGGACAATTCCCAAGTAATGAAAGATAATTTCCCCAACATCTGTACCTAATCTCCCCCATTCAACCTCTGTTAAAACTACTGCACATGCCAGTAAAGCTCACATTTAAAAATAATACTTTTTTCATTGTTCCTACCAGTCTACTACCTCAAATTTTAAAGTATCACAACTTCTAAACGCCATTTTCCCATATGCTTATAACTTAATACCACTTGCAGAGAATACTTTTTAAGCTAACCTGCCATAAGTTCTCTACAAATCCTATCACTCAAGTATCCCCCCAAAACAGTTGTCAGCAAGCAACATACAATAAAACTCACCCTCCTTACTTTATGTTTGGTTTTCTCTCACTCTTCACGTTGTTCGTGGGTATAGAAGTTCTTCCTCCACCCATTTTCACTCAGTTTAGGCCTCTAATGCCTGCTCCCCGAGGCAAGATTATAAAAGCTACTTCCCAAAGTGTAGAACAACTCACTCGGGTGGGTCCCTTTCCCCAATCCCTTCCAGGGTTCATGGTGCTCAGTCTTTCAGCTCACAGGGAGGGAGAAGTTTTGAAAAATCAGTCTAGTGACTTACCCCAGTAGCAAATCCCAGGTGGATACAAATTGGGCAAAGGAAGAATTGGGAGATACTTTAAACGATTTGGTTCATCCTGTGCCCCAACAAACTAATGCCTGAAGCTTGGTTGGTGTTCATTGGTCAGAGGAAAAAAGAATGTCCACTTTAGTGTGTTTCTTCACAATATTGCTGAGAAGGGATAAGAGGATTTACTGTAAGATGCTGCTGGTAATTTCCCTCTGGAGAGGAAAAAGGAACTGAATGAGAAGGGAAAAGGAAAAAAAGGATAGTCTTGATTTCACTCTCCCCTACACCCCTAGATGCTATCAATCGGGACTCGAAGAAAACATGAGAAAATTTTTAAAAGCTATCCCCACAGAAACTAAGATAAGTGGAATTTTAGCTAGTAGTCAAAAGTCTACAGGTTAGATAGATATGCAGCTCCTTACCCCCTGCAGGGGGGAAGGCAGGAAGAAAAAGTGGCTCTTGACTGAGTGGAGGATGGTATGTGACTGAATTTGCTGTTCCCCTTCTTGGCTCTCTGTTCTCAGAATCACAGACTGCCCCCCTCCCTGATAAGCAGACTCCAGCACCTGGTGGGGGTAAGAGAAGACAAGAGAGAGAAAAAGGGAGACAGAAAAAGATAAAAACATCAACAGCCATGTTGCCAAACAACTAAATAGGACTAACCAAGACAGAAAGCAATAAACAAAAAATTATCTCAAAACAAAATAGGCATCCTCCCCTTTGATACACTAACCAAATAACACAGAGTGACCATGACTGTTCATTTTTTTAATTAGATGTTTTCATTCTAAAAGTTGGGAAATAAATCTTAAATCTCCATGGCTGGAATTTCAGAGAGTGTTTTAGTCCAAGTGAGTATCTTGGCATACCTTTATTTTGACAATGAACTTGTTCTTTAAAAAAAGGAAGAAAAAAAAAGACCTTTCAATTACCCAATGTTGTGAAAGAATTAAGATGACATTAAATAACATTTAAATTTTAACGGTTACATCCATTAAAATAATTAATATCCATAAATATAATAAACATGTCGAGCCCACAAAAAAGGAATGTCTTCATTACTAAGATGCCCATATACTTTCCATACAGATTTAGAGTTTAACCCAACTCCACAACGGTATGGAAACAATTTCGTAATTAATGGGAAAATAACAGCACACTGAATGAATTTACACCGAAGCTACTTTCAACACGGTTAGTATACGATACTAACCATAGAATATGATTAATGCCCCATCCCTATTCATAAACACAAATGGCATAAAATACTGGGATTACAAATCTGCTGTCAGGTAAAGGAATGTAAATCTGAAATTACCCCCTATCTACTTGAGATTTTTTAAGGGGAAGCAAGGGGAGATAAGGACTGCATAATGGTCAAATGCTTAAAAGATAAAAATCAACCACAACAAGCAATTATTTTGACCCCAATCTTATTCAGAGGGCCATCAAAGGAAAAGAGGAATGACTGTCACACTCTCTAAAATTTACGCATAAGGAAGAAAACATGGAATTAAAAACATCAGGACTGCAGGAGGAACACCACATCCTCCTCCTCTGGTCACACCACAGGAATTTGTCAGACGGGAGCAGGGGCAGCAGAGATTACCAACCACACTGGCGGACAGGTTAGCACAGCGCATTCCCGGAGTTACCACACCCCCTCACGACAGGGGAACCGTACTTCACGCCCGAGGTCGCTGTCTCCCCGACGCGGTCGTCCCAGTCACACGCACGCGGCATCACGGCCCCCCTCCCAGCGCACCCAAGCCCGGGTTCTGCCTCGCTCCCCACTGCCTCAGGCTCTGAAGCGACCCCCGGCCTTCACCAACCCCGGGCCCTGGGAGGGCGCGCACAGCCCGGTCCCCTCCCTGGGCCGAGCCCCCGCGGCCCGCCGGCCTCCCGCCCCCCACTCGTCGCCGAGTCCTTTCGGCACAACTTGCCCACAGCGGGAAGGACGGCGGGGGGTATGGGGTGGGGGGCGCGCCTCCGCCTCATCCCGCGCACCAGGGGAGGGAAGCGCTGGGACCGCTCACCTGGCTCGGGTGGCCACTCCCCCGATCTCGGCAAGGAAGCCGGGTTGGGGCCTCGGAGGGAAGCGCGGGCTGCCGGGCGGGCTGAAGGTCCGAGAAGGGGGATGGGGTAGGGATGCCGGGAGCCGCCTCTTTTCTCCGCCACCGCGGCTCCCGCAGCCAGGCCAGGGCCCTCGCACACTCGCCCACTTTCTCAGTGCCTCGTAGTCGCTCTGGGTCGCCCTCACCCCAACTCACACACACACACTCGTTCTCACACACACTCGTTCCCACATACACTCACACACTCACACCCAGCCACTCCTCGCTCCCTCACTCGCCTGGCGTGCGCGCGCGCGCGTCCCCGCTTACACAGCGCGCACGACGCCGGCGGAGGCTGCCCTGCGCTGCCCCAGACTCCGGAGCCGCGTGCAGAAGCCCCGGGCGCGCGCCCCGGCTCCGCCCTCCAGACGCGGCTGCGCGGCGGGCAGGGGGCGGTGGCCGGCCAGGCGAGGGGCCGGACCAGCGGACTGAATCCGGCCCCGCGGGTCTCACACCTGTGCTGAGACTAGCCGTCCGGGCTCCCGGCCCCCACCGGCGGCCATCGCCCGCCTCTCGGATTGCAGACTGGCGATGGCGCGCGCGCGCGCGCTGAGAGGGAAACGGGAGCGCGAGCGAGTGTCGAGGACGCGCTTTCCCCACCCGCCCCTAAACGGTCCTCACTGAGGAAGGGAAACGGCTGAGGGAGCGAGGTTCGTTCCCGGCTCGAAACCGCGAGATTAATCCCTTCCGTTGTGCACTCTCCCGGCCTCCACATTCCCTTCTCCGACCCCATCAGTCCACACTTTGAGCCCTGACGCGAGCTCACCAAGCCTCTTTCTTGGACGCAGTGTCCACGCTTCTGCCTCCCGCGCACCATTCGGACGGCCTCCGCCTGGAATCCGGGAGGCAAAGATTTGGTGACAAAGATCATTAATATCCCTAAGGTCCTTTTCCGTGTACCGAGTAAAAACAATGCCTCGGTATGTCGTGAGGCAGATTTTTAAACTACATTATATATTCTCGGATCTTTCAAGATACACGTTTTTAAAGATAAAGGCAGGGTAGTTGCGGTACAGTCAGCTTAGAAACCAGGAGAAGCCTTGGGCAAATCAGTTACTTAACTTCCTCAGAGCCTTCACAAGACATGAGTACATTCCAAGGTTGCTGTGAGAATAAAAATGAGATTATATATTTAAGAGCATTTTGCAATTCTCAAACTATATAAAAATAAAAGGAGGCAAAGAATATATGAATATGTTCAACTACATTACTACCCCGTTAACAAATTTTTCAAGATCATAAAGAATAAAACTAAAGGCAACAGAGGACTGTGCTACTTCATGTGGAAAATTCATTTCTAAATATCCTGTCATTTATTACTGCCAGAGACCCCAGATACGATAAAGTAATGCCCTAACCAGTTTGCCTTCTTGCAGGCCGCATCTCCCTTCTCAGTCACCTTAGCCAATAAATTCTTCGCAGCGCTCCTTTCCCAGTCTTTCGGGTCTGCTTTTTCTGATTTCCTTCAGGGAACCTAGAGTAAAACTTCTGGACTGGATCAGATGTCTAGTCCCACATAACCTATGTGATCTTCTGAACTAATTTCTCTGTTTCTTAATCTACTCAGCTATAAAAGTTAACTATAAAAATATTTTACAAAAACTATAAAAATGGTTACCAACTTCACTGAGTAGTTAGTTATAAGGGGCAAACGAGTTAGAGTATATAAGACTTCACATCTGGCACAAAGTAAGTACTATTATGTGTTCACCGCTATTATGTTATGTCACTATGAGTAACCTAGAATAGTGAATTATTTTCACAAAGGACACATTTAGAGGAACAAATATGGGATATACTATCTTCAGAGGAAAGAGGGGAAAGTACAGACAACTAAAATGTTGCTATTTACTTCCATTCTGATATTCAGTCTCCTGGAACATAAAGCGCAATATATCCAGACTAAAGACAAACAGATAAGCATTTTATGATCAAGGGAAGCATATTCACAGAGATACTATGATAATCTGACAAAAGATACATAGGGAAATTGACACAGGGAAAGGTTATATGACCCCACCCAGCAGAGGATCAATAATACCACCTAACCTATCTTTCAATTCCACTCACTTACATGAATTGGAGCCCAAGTCATGGTAACCACACATCAGAAAAAGCAGGTTGCATTGGTGAAACTATGGATAGAAAATGTTAAACTATTAACTCATTGGCCATTTGTCTTTTAAAAAATGCTATCATTCCATTCAATGTTTCGGCACTATGTCTCAGACACATTCTAAAAAAATCATAGCCCATAAACAACATTGCTTTGCAGAAAAAAGTTGTATTTTAAAAAACAAAGCCAATGACATAACTTAAATAGATGATATACCGCATGAATAATGATCAAATTTACACTTTATATTTTTGTATGAAGTAATGAGGAAGCAGAAATTATTTTTAGCACTTCCATAATGGAAAAGCAAGGTTCAAAAGGTACAGTTTCTTAGATTTTATCATAATCTTTGTGCTTTCATATGTTTAGACAGGAACGGGCACACATCTCCTTTAGATAGCAATTCATACTCAAAAGTATTTTAAGGAGTTTGTCTTGTTTTAATCATGCACCACTCATTTTTACCCAGTAAATTCAAAATTTTCAGGAGCCTTTGGGATCAGTTGAATACCCTGAGGAGACAGACATAAGTAACCTAGCATCTCTGGAGTCAGATGAATCTGATTTGAAACCACAGCTTTCATTTCTAGTAGCTTGGGATTGTTGCTTAACCTCTATAAGCCTCAGTGTTCTCATCAACGAAATGGAGAATAAGTATTTCATTAAGTTGTAAGGATTAATGAGATAACTCACATATAATTCACTACATAGTAAGTGCTCAATAAATATTGGCTATTATAATACAAGACTTTATACCAAAATAGTTAAACATCAGTGTTTAGATATGTGTAGTAAAATTTACAAAGAGTTATAAATACTTACTGCATGTCCCTATGCGTGTGAGACCAATCCTCTGGTGAATAGTATCTGAGATGAAACTGAAGTGCATTCTTTGTCTAAACCAGAACACTTCAGATTTTTGCTCTTATGCCTAGACACATTAGAATCAAGGGAGAGCTTTTAAAACTGATTGAGTCAGAATATCTGGAATTGGTATCCAGACACCAATATTTTTTAAAGCACTCCAAAGAATTCTAATGAAAACCAAGGTTTAGACAAGAGATATTAGAATTAACTATATATGACTGTATTGAAACATACTATGATCTACACATTTCACTTAACCCATCAGATTACCTCAGACTATGATAGCTTGATTTGCAGCAAGAAGCATTTTTAAAATTTATTGGTAGACAATATGAATATATGAGGGGAAAAGCGAAGGTTTGATGAAAACAAAATCTCCCCTAATAAATTGCCCAGGTCCAAACAATGCCATGTCTCTGATTGTAGGTGTGCTGCATTGTTGTATATCTACATCAGCCAGAAAAGCATAACTTACTATTATCTAGATTGCATGTCAAACAAAAATCTCTAAGTACCTCATAGACACCATCTGGTGCAAATCTATTTCTCCTAGATTTAAAGACAAGAAAACAAGCTGGGAATTGATCAAAACTAAAAGTAGTAAAGAGAAGAATTATAAACAAGAATGAATCCAGGATTGTTATCAGTACCTAAAACAGTGTTCATTTGTGATTAATGTAAAAATCATGTGGCTGGAGAAACTGTAGTGGGTGTCTTACATCAGATCCTACACTAGCTAGTAAGAGACAGTTTGGGCAGCTGCAGTAGATCTAGCTCACCCCACTGCTTCCTCTCCTGGAGCCAGCCGGCTAGAACCAGCCGACAACAACAGTCTTCACAGAATAGCTAAACACGGATCTAGCCTTTCTCCACCCACACCCCTCCTCCTTTTCCTCCACTCCATTTCTGCACATTAAACTGAGTGCCTCTTTAACTGTGCTAAGAAAATGCCAATGCCAGACACAAAGGAGGATGAAGTGGGGAAAGGTAGGAAAGACTGTATGTTGGCTGAATAAGAGAAGGAAAAGATGTAAAAGAAAAAAAAATAATGAGAAAGAGGAGTAACGTAGGTTTTCCTCCCCCTTCTTTAATTGTACTTGGTTGTTAGTAATATTTCTTTTTCCCTACTACATAGAAATAACCTGGGATGCTTCTTGAAAATTGCAGATTTCTTGGCCCTCCTTCCTGATCTCCTGAATCAGCCTGTGTATTTGCATTTTTGAGTCAAACTCAAAGCCTATAGAATCAGCCATAATTCTGCATTTTTAATAAACATACCAAGTGATTCTTAATACATGAAAGTTTAAGGTGTCTTTTTAAATTTTTTGATTCTTCAATTACAGTTGACATTCAATATGATATTAGTTTCAGGTGTACAGCATGGTGGTTAGACATTTACATAATGTACAAAGTGATCCACCAATAAGTCCAGTGCCCACCTAACACCATACATAGTTATTACAATGTTATTGACTATATCCCCTACGCTGTAAAGAATAGTGTCTTAGCCCTGACTGGTGTGGCTCAGTGGATTGAGCCTGCAAACCAAAGGGTCACCGGTTAAATTCCAAGTCAGAGTACATGCCTGGGTTGCAGGCCAGGTCCCCAGTAGTGAATGCATAAGAAGCAACCACACATTAATGTTTCTCTCCCTCTCTCTTTCCCTTCCCCCTCTCTAAAGAAAATCTTTGAGAAAAAAAAAAAAAAACAGTGTCTTAAAGACACAACCATTTGTCAAATGTTCTTGATTTAAAGCACTCATAATTTATAAACTCCTTTTAGTCTTAAGCAACCTTGTAAGGTTGAACAAATATTGTTAGTCCCCTCTAACAGAAGAGAAAATTGGGGCTATGAGATAAAATCATTAGTGGTAATTTCCTAGTCTCCTGATGCCTGGTCCACTATAATACCTTAAAAATATATCAATCTGGGGAGACCTGAAGAAGAGAGAATGGAACAAGTAAATGTGGAAAGGCAGTATGTTCTCTCTAAAGATCAGAGGAATTATCAACTAATAAGGGGGAAAAACCACTCTACTCAGTGCAGGGAAAATATAACTGAATTGGTAGACATTTCAACCACAGACATGATATTTAAACCACACAAGAGCTCTGCAGGTCTGTCACACATTTATGTCACCAGTAGCACCCTGAATGATTAATAACATTTACAGACTGAATGAATGGAAGAATTCTGGAAGCATCTTAATGACTCTCACCACTATGATTGTCCTAGTTCTTTTTGCTGTCTTTTGCATGTTAAGAAGTTGGACTAGGGAGCCCTGTTCATTAGTCCAAGTTCAATTAGGTATCTTCAGTGCAAAAAACAATGTAACATATCTATTCTGTCCAATTCTTATATTCCCTACTATTCTATTTTGCTATCAAATCATATTTGCTCTATGGGTTTTCAAACCCATATTGGTCATTGAGCTAGAAATGCTTTTTTAATCTTCCTTGCTTTTCCTATTTAACCTTTCTTCTATCTGCTCTACCTGAATCACTTGGTTTTTCTTCTCTCCCTTGGTATGGTGCATTTCAGTTTAGGTTTTATCCTAACAGCATGATATAAAATCAAAGGAGACAGTAAAGAGAAATTGAAGAAAGAAAAAAAATGGAGAAAGAAAAAGTTGGAGACAGAAAGAAAAAAATTAAAAAGTAAATCTATGTTGAGTGACACAATAGAATCACTAGGCAAGTCTCTAATATATTTGTTTCAGTCCATCTTGGTTGTTTCCTAGAACTTTTCTGGACAACTTAGACCAAGATAGAGAATCTCTAATACTGGCATGCTTAGTAAATGGATGGTGAGAAGAGGAAATTGCCACAGAAATATTTGAAACATATATAGTTATATATCTGTTCCTAGTCTTATAATAAAGCTAGTATGTTTTAGAATATGAAATGTTCTCAGAGCTTTTACATATATTAAGTAGTTTAATACTCCTAATAACCCTGCTGGGTTTGAGTATCTTCTATTTACAAATGAACAAACTGAGGCACAGAGAGACTGAGTAACTTGTCCAAACTCAAGCTAGCAAATGCAAAACCATGATTTGAACCCAAGCATCAAAGTACATGCTCTTATCCACTTCTTACAACCCCCTAAAGACTGTAAAATTGATCTTATTTGCAGTTTTCCCCCATTCCTTAGTGTGTTTTGTTTAGCTATCAATGCCTACTATTTTCATTTATGTCTCCAGTATCATATACAAACATTTGAAAAATAATAGTACATACATGTTAGAATTTGTCACAAAGGATCTAAGAGCTCATTAACCAAGCATGCCTATAAAGATTTAACAAAAAAAAATTACTCATATGTGTGTTCTTCAAATATACACAAATTCTATTTTAATTAACAAAGAACAAATCCAGTTATACCATAAATGAATTTGCTAAAGTCATACAACTTTTTTTTTTTTAATCATTTTGCTTTTTCTCACACTTCAGATACTAGCAATACAACTACTACCTTGTAGGGGACTGTGAAATGTATTGAGTTTTAAAAAGGGATCCACTGACATGCTGGACAAAAAGGGTTTAGAAGAGAAAACAAGGTTGGGCGCCTAGTACAGAGGGCAAAAGTAGGTCAGTGTCCCCTGGCAGTCACAGCTGGTACAGAGTGACGTCATTGAGAAATGGGGTGGGAGGCAGGGGAAGTGGAATTTAAGGTGGGGAACCAGAGAGAAAAAAAAGAGGAGGAATTTACAGAGGCAGACTTAAGTCAGCCTTTTATTAATTACAGAAACAGCTGAAGCACCACTTTCTCCTCCCCACTCCTGGCCTGCTTTCTTCCAGACTTCCTTCTGTACCTCCGTATCACCATAAGACCCCCTCTGCTGGAAACAAAGACACCCTAAAAAGGAATGAGGAGAAAAACAAGACTGAAAAAGAATGAGTTTGACAATGGAGAGAGTTGTGAAGAAAGAAGTGGAAGAGAATTTTAATCAAATCCAGGGAAACATGACAGAGAAGAAGAAATAACAAACAAGGAAGGCAGACCACCAAAACAAACAAACAAACAAACAAACAAACAAATGGGAGGAAGAACTTAGCCTGGGCCAGTAACTCTGTTGGTTAGAGAGTCCTCCTGACATGCCAGGGTTGCGGTTTTGACCCTGCTCAGGTCATGGTACATACAGGAATCAACCAATGAATGTGTAAATAAGTGGAACAACAAATACGTCTCTCTCTCTTTCTCTCGCCCTTCCTCTCTCTAAAATCAATAAAATTAAAAAAAAAAAAAACACTTGGGATGGTGAACACACAGTACATTTACAGATGATGTATTATAGAATTTTACACCTGAAACTTATAATTTTATTAAACAGTGTCACCCCAATAATTTTTTTTAAACCAGAAGAAAGAAAAGGAGGAAAGGATGGCTAAATAACACAAAAGACTTTCATGAATGGAGCAAAAGTAGTACTGGAAACATAATTCTAGTAATTTCCAATTACTTAGATTTTAAAAAATGAAGTGAGCAAACAGTTGAGAAAGACATTTTAAGGGTTGCAATTTGAACTAATCAAAAATATGTAATGTTGTGGCAACAAGACAAAACTGGGATGCTCCCAACTAAGACTTCCCTTCCCAGCCCACAACTAAGGTCAAAGTAATGCTGCCTCTGTGTTCATCTATCTAGCTCTAGAAGAAGTTCCCATGACTAAGTTAAATATCTTTCTTTTTCTGTCTCTTTTTAGCTTTAAAATTCTGTTTTAATCACACAGGGATTAAAGAGATTTAGCTCCATGCCTGTCATGCTGCATTTACTTTAAGGAAGCAGTGATTGGTATCATTTCCCCAGAGAGCTGTTGACAATATTACATTTGTCAAAGTCCAAATCCTTTCATCTTTCAATATTTAGGCAACTGGAGTAAGTCCATGGCACTAATAGTGTCAGCCCCTCTCACACTTTCAGTATCCTTTTCAACTTGTAACTGGAAGGAGGCAGGATGTTCACTTTCTAAAGAATAAAGGAGTAGCGCAAGGAGGTAAATTCAGAGACAGCTCTTCCCAGGCAGTTTACAAAATATTTGTCCACCTCTACAAAGTTGGTGCGGAGCAAAGAGTGGAGCCCTGGAATCATGAAGTCTGCGTTCAAGATGTGACTTCACCTATATTGTGGGACCTCTATCCCTCCGAGCCTCACTTTCCTCTCTACTTAAAGACAATGCTTTGGCCATGGACAACAGGGTGGTAATTGTGGTGGGAAAGGAGGTATAAGGGGGATAAATGGTCATGGAAACAACACCATTTAAAAAAAACAGTGCTTAAGAATACTGCCTTGCCTTATGCCCTGAGGTACCCCAAATGAGGATCAAAATGAGACTAAAGTGCTTAATAAACTGAAAAGTATGAAATGACCGTATGTCAATATGAACATACTACTCATGCAGATTTTCTTATATTCAATATGACATGTCTTCCAAGATCTACAACAAACTGTGTATGAACTGCCAATAACAGCCAGCAGCCTGAGGGGCTCGTCCTAACAAAGACATCAAGTATTCAAGGCAGTATCAGAGGATAACTGGAATTCTGAAGCTGGGTGAGGTTAGGTTCTACAGAGCCGTATGGCCTTCGAATGGAAAGCTTGCTGGCAGTAGAATTTGGAATAGAAATACTACTCCTTTTTCTAGTATATTGCTCCTCTTTTTTTTCTTTTTTCTTTTAAATCATTTTTTATTTTTCAGTTACAGTTGACATGCATTATTATATTAGTTTCAGGTGCACACCCCAGTAAGAAGACATTACAAGACTTCCTAAGTGATCATCCCAATAAATCTCCTACTCATGTGACACCCTACATAATTAAAATATTATAGACTATATTCCCTATGCTGTACTTTACATCCTTGTGACTATTCTGTAACAACCAATTTATACTTCTTAATCCCTTCATCTTTTTCACCCATCTCTCAAACCCTCCTCCCACCTGGCAACCATCAAAATGTTCTCTGTATCTATAAGTCTGTTTCTATTCTGCTTATTAATTTACTTTATCTTTTAGATTTAATTGTTGATATGTACTTATCACCAATTTATTGTTCATGTTTTTAATCTTTCTTTTTTCTTTCTTCTTCTTAAAGAAGACCCTTTAACATTTTATAAAATACTGGTTTGGTGGTGATGAATTCCTTTAGGCTTTTCTTGTCTGGGAAGGTCTTTATCTGTTCTTCAGTTCTAAATAATAGCTTTGCTGGGTAGAGAAATCTTGGTTTAGGTTTTTGCTTTTCATTACTTTGAATATTTCTTGCCAATCTCTTTTGGCCAGGAAATCTTCTGTTCAGAAATCAGCTGATAGTCTTATGGGAACTCCCACATAGGTAACTAACTGCCTTTCTCTTACTGCTTTAAGATTCTCTCTTTATCTTTAACCTTTGTCATTTTAATTATGATGTATTTTGGTGTTGGCCTCATTGGGTTCATCTTGTTTGGGACTCTCTGCATCTCCTGGACTTGTATGTTATTTCCTTCACCAAGTTAGGGATCTTGTCTGTCTTTTTTTTTTTTTCCCCCCTCAAATAGGTTTTCAATTTCTTGCTTTCTCTCTTCTTCTTTTGGCACCCCCATGATGCAAATGTTGGTACACTTGAAGTTGTACCAGAGGCTCTTTACACTATACTTTTTGGACGGGGGGGGGGGGGGATTCTTTTTCTTTTTGCTGTTCTGATTGAGTGTTTTTTGCTGCCTTAAATTCCAAATCACTGATTTGATTTTCAGTTTCATCTACTCTACTGTTGATTCCTTGTAAATTATTGTTCATTTCAGTTTGTGTGCACTTCATTTCTGACTGATCTTTTTTTTTTAATGCTATTGAAGTTCTCACTAATTTCATTGAGCAGCCTTATAACTAGTATTTTGAACTCTGCACCTAGTAGATTTTTTATCTTTATTTTGTGTAGTTCTTTTTCTAGAGATTTGTTGTGTTCTTTCTTTTGGGGCATGGTCCTTTGTCTCCTCATCTTGGCAGTCTCCTTGTGTTTTTCCCTATGTATTAGGTAGAGCTGCCGTGTATCTCAGGCTTGTTAGAGTGGCCTAATGTAATAGGTGTTCTGTAGGGTTCAGTGGCACAACTTCCCCAATCACACAAGCTGGGCATTCAAGGTGCATACTCTGAGTGGGCGTATACCTTCCACTTGTGGTTGAACCTCGATTGCTGTTGGCACAGCAATAGGAGGAAAGGTTTATTCCCAGGCTGATCAGCTGCAGGGACTGGCTGCAACCACTCACCTCTGACAACTGTGGAGGATCAACTGTGCAGGGGCCCACCCCATAGAGCAAGACTTGCTTCAGGGAGTCTCTGCTGCCCACTGAGTCCACCCTTTGAGTGTGTCACTCGTGGAGGTGGTTGGGTGGTAGTGTTTCAGTGTCATCTGAAGCTGTCAACTGGGTGTGCTGACTCTGGGGCCTCCCGGGAGGTGTAGGCCAAGGTCAGTCACCACCTGTGTTCTGTCCAGGGCCACTTGGTGTGAGCTACAAAGTGATCTACAGATGGCTGCTACTTGTGCTAGGCTTGGAGGTGCCCAGGCAAGGCCAAGCTGCAAACCAAGGCTGGCTGCTGCTTGTGCGAGGCCTCCTGGTGCCACTTAGCAAGAGGTATGGGGCACACTGAGGCCATGCTGAGGCCAGTTTTAGGAAAATCAAAAACATGAGTCAAGACCAGCCTATAAGTTAGGTAAAGTGGAGCCTCAGGGAATCACCAGGGTTGGGCAAACAGTATAAGTCAGGTTGGTGGAGTCTCAGATATGGTGCCCATCTGTAGGCTCTGTGAGGGAGGAGGGCTCAGAAAAGAAACAATGGCCTCTACCAGCTTTTCTGTCTAGAATAAAGTTGCCCCTTCAGCTCTTGCCCTAATATCAGACAATTCAGTTCCTCACCACATGTCTCTGATGCCTGTCAAGGTGCTGCCCCAGTGCAAGAGCTCAGAGAGAGTAAGTCTAAGTACGTCTGCTCATGGGCCCTTTAAGAGGAATTGCTTGGGACTTCAACAGCTTTCTGTCTCCCTCAGCCTCAATCCCTGCTGATTTTTACAGCCAGAAATTATGAGGCTTCTCTTTCTGGCACTGAAACCCTGGGCTGGGGGACCTAGTGTGGAGCTGGGACACCTTGCTCCTCAGGGTGTACCTCTGCAGCCAAAATATCCCTCCCAATTTTTATCCGTCATATGTGGGTGTGGGACCAGCCCATTCTACATTGCTGCCCCTCCTACCAGTCTCCACCTGGCTTGTAGGACTTCCGTTCAGCCAGGTTTCAGGTGGCTCTGAATTAATGGTTGTTCTGTAGTTTAGTTGTAATTAACTTTGATTTGGTTGTGGGAGGAGGCAAGTACCACATTTACCTACACTGCCATCTTGACCAGAAGTCCCACTAACTTAAATTTTTGTTCCAGATATAGATAGTCCCTGTTAAATTTTGTTGATAATCATAGTAATAACAATAACCATCCTTGGAGTATGGATGAAGATAGAGTGTATTTCAACACCCCTGCTTTTGAAATATGCCATGTACTTCACATATTGTTTTAATCACCAAAAAAGAATTCTGAAATTCTGTTCAATTAATCTCTGATCAAAACTGAATGTCTTTCCATTACATCCAATAGCTCTCTTGTCTAACAATAGCAACAACAAAACCTTTTTTCTCATATAAGTACTAGTAATGCTCCTTTCTGGATAATTGTTAAGTTTTTAAATATCTCTGATGTAACCAAAATATACTTGTAATATATGTATCCAGATAAACCATGTCTATAAGGAAATAAGAGGGAAAAGCTAAGAACTATCTTATCTCAAGCTATCAGGAAGAATTAGGTCATACAGTGCCTATCTCTGAAAGAAGGTGTGTTTTGTTTTGTTTTGTTTTGTTTTTGTCCCTTAACTCAAATTTGTTCCATTTCTAAGGAAGGAATTTATATTGTTTATCTTCTGTTTTCTCATACCACCTTCTCCAAGTCTCCTTTTTCTTTCTTTTGCTGCAACAACTTTTCTTTTTTTTTTTTTTTCCTGACTTTGTTGTGTCTTGACTTAGGCAGCCAGACCTCCACTAAACTTTTAGAGCTGGAATCAGAACAGCGCATTTGGCAAAAAGTCAGTCGCACATACCACACAACCACAAACAAGAACTCTGACTGCAAAATCTTTTCAACAATACATTCCCGTTTCTTGCAGTCAGCGGTTCACACTGACCTATGATCTGAAATCAGCAACACACACATTTACGTACATTCTGCATGCACATGGCCCCTGCAGTCAGCTCACAAAGACACAATATCTGCAGAAAGATCTTGCAAGCAGCGTACACAGACTGTACTCTCCACCCATTTCATAAACTCTTCCTGACTGGCTCTTTCTCCCAGCGACCTCCACCCCTCATGCTGCCTGGCAGTGACTCCCCTCCTTTTCCTGCAGTTCTTGAAGCAACTGCAGTGCCATCCATCACCCTCCCAACAGATCCTCAAGCAAAGCAATTGTTTTTTGAAGCTCTTCCCCCACCCCCCACCCCGGCTGGGAACTTGCTCTAGCCAAAGGACTGTCAGAACAGAATCTCCTTCTGGAACACAAGGAGATTCTTTAGTAGGCTGTTCCCTAGTACCCTAACTTGATTCTACAGATTGTAATTTTGACATGTAAGGCTGGGGAGAAGGCAGGGGTGAAGGAGAAAGGAAGGGGGGAGGGGAGGAGAGAAGAAAGGGGGAGAGAGAAAACCCTGCTGAAAAATTTCAAAGAAGACAAACTGATCAAAAGCAGAGAAACAGACTTCAGAAAGAAATAGTGGAGAACAGAAGAGGAGAGAGAAAATAAAGCAGTTTGGAGTTAAAGTAAAAGGAGAAACAAAGAAACAAAAGTATGAAAAGTCAGTTAAAACAGGTTCTTGAGCTTTTGTTACTCAATAAGTTACTGAGGTGACCCTGGATGTATTCAGGACAGAACCTTAGAGAAGGTTAATAGGAGAATCAGTGATAAAGAGAATATTCCTCTGATAGATTGCATACTTTGAAATTTCCTAAAAAGATAAAATAGACAACTATCTCAAATATCTGCCACAAAAAAGTTTTTTTTGTTTCTTTGTTTTAATTTTTTTTGCCACAAAGAAGATTTAAATGACTAATTTGTATTTTATGATGCTTGGAGAAATAATACATCTGACTTTCAGTTAGAATGACAGATGATTGGTTCCAAATATTGCAGTATTTGAAATATACCTATACTAAAAAGTTATCTGTTATTTACCTAAAATTCAAAGTTATTTGGCTATTCTGTATTTTATCTAGCAATCATGTCCTCAGGGGATTCTGATATAAGATTAAGTTTGAGAGATACCGGCATATAGTGAGAAAGCCCACATTTAGTAAAATCACTTGGAGGGGGTCACAAAGTAGAGATTCTTTTTTTTTTTTTTTTTTTAATTTTTATTTTCATTGTTGATCTTGTACAGTTTTCTGTCTTTTATTCTCACCCGAACCCGCCACCCCAGCCCTCCCCACCTCCCTCCCATTTCCACGCCCCCCCCATAGTTTTTGTCCATGTGTCCTTTATACTTGTTCCTGTGCAAAGTAGAGATTCTTAATTCCACCACAGACATATCAAATTGAAACCCCAAAGAAGGAGCTCAGGAATCTTCATCTGACAACACTGGATGGTTTTGATTGGGGCAACATAGTAAGAAGCTAGGAAAATTCCTCGGCAAGTGGAATGGGGAAACAGACGAGATAATTAAACAAGGCCAATGATTTGAACGGACTTACAGCCACCAGCTAGTGAATCTCAAGCCCTTATCTTCCTTAACCAAGGACACTTGAGAGTAAATGATTTAATACCTCTTCTCCTTAACCAGAGAACACATAGCTTAAATAACCCTCATCAGGGAGATAGAGACCAGAGACCCAATTAATGCATTTGTGTGCTAGCCAAGCCCAAGGACAGATGAAGTCAAGGGAACAAATAACAAAAACCGGATTAGAGCCAGACAGACCTGGGATAAATGTAAAAAAGTAGAGCTGACCAGAGAATAATCCCAAACTCTCCTATACACTCATTTCGATACATCGGCATGTTTAAATACACCTGAAAAGCTGGCAAATATTCTACTGAAACCCTCTCCTAAAATTCTTGCCCATGGAAGAAAGATAAATACCCTCAAAACAAAGACCCAGCATGGGGTCTCTCGGGAGCATGCCTGCGTCCCTTCTTTGGCATGAACTTTTTATTTCCTTTCTCCTAAACTCTAAGGGTCCCCACCAAGACTTGCAACAAGGGGAGCAGTGGGCAGCATAGCAGCTTGTCCTGGGCTTGCCTCTAAACCTGTCTTCAAGGCCCCCTTTTCTCTGACTGTCCAGTAAGCTAAAAGCAGCCCTGCCTTGGCTCACTTCTTTCCCATAACGTTTCTAGTGAGCCAAAGCAGAGCACCACCTAGGCTCTCTCCTGTTGCTTCTTCTACCCTAAATCCTTCCTTTGTTTCACTGTCTACAGCTTTAATAACCGTACTCTCAAAATCGCCTGGGCCAGTACTGTGGCATCTTTCCTACACTAAGTCAAGAACATACACACTACAGGCCAGACTGAGGCAAACATGCTTTGGGTCTGGTCCCCATCTGGTAACATGAGGACCACTGACTCCCTCACCATTCTTCCATGAAACCTCCCCTAAATCTGTCTGTTAAAAAATGTTAAATTAACTAAACAGGAAGCCTTAAACTGAGGTGGCCCTAATGCCGGGGCAGCTTACTTAGCAAGTCAAAATCTAAGCCTATAAATGCCTCGAGGTTAGAAAATCAAAAGCTAAGGTCAACCGGTCACAAACAGCCAACTTGACGTAAGCTATGTATGGCCAATCCGTAGTTTCCTTGCTTTCACCTTTTCTCTGTAAAAAGCCTCTCAGAGCTCCTGTGTGTGGGGTGCTCCTAACCACTTCCAATTTGCTCAGTTTGAATCTATTTTTGTTCAAATAAACTCTTTAAAATGTTAACATGCCTCAATTTATCTTTCAACAGTTCTGGTATCAGAAGAAGTAAGGAAAGGAGACCCTTAAAGATCCCAGGAGCAATGAGCAACCAGGTGTAGCCACCCACTGAGTCTGCCGAGCTCTCCGCTTTCTTGCTACTTGGCAGTCGTGGGTAAGTCCCTCTCAGATCCTAGCTCCCTAGCCTTTGTGTTATGAGCTGTCTGACTTTATTTGAGCATTTTTAAAGACTGGGTCCAGAAACCAGAGTTGGACAGCATCCAACTTAGAAACCCAACGAGGCTGGGGGTCAGACTGAGTCTGACTTAAACTGGATTGGGTCCAGTGTGAGGCCTCAGCTGAATAAAATTTTGTTTTAAGGCTGAACGAGTAGGTTAACTTTACAAAAGATAATCTTGAATTACAGTTGCCACAAAGGGAAACTTTTAACCTGGATCCATTTCTGAGGTGCCCTAAAGAAAATGGGGTCTCAGTTAAGCACTCACTATGAAAAGTAAAGGGGACATTATTTTTTCTTCTCTACAGTTTCATGACCAGATGAGATCCACTAGGTCACCCCATTTTCTCCAGATTCTACAGATTGGACCCTGAGAAAATTAGCAGAAGCCAGCAAAGGGTGAGAATTCTTACCAACGTCACCTCTCTCAGATCTTTACCTGTGGTGCCTCGTGGAGAAAGGAAAAATCGCATGTTGCCCCTCCTGTAGATATTCATAACAAGTGACAGGATGTGCCTCTGTGGTGTGTTGGCTGAAGAGAAACTTCTGTCCTCCACCCTGCTCCCACCCCCAAGTACCTGAAAAAATGTAAATGAGAAGCCTTACACATAAGAAATTATCAGAGATAACCTTTTTGACACCTATAGGGCAGGGAAAATGAACATCTGCTCTTTCTGCAACGACCTTCCTCCTCTCTGAAGCCCCAAGATCTCACCTCAGGCTTTATGCCTATATACCTCATTTTAACTTTCTGTCCCCAAACCTCTCATGTATGGGGGAAGGTGGGTGGACTCTCTCTGTGGGGTTTCCATACACATGTATGCAATTAAATTTGGTTAAATTCCTATCCAAGTGCTAACTAGTCCTGACTCTGCTTAGCTTCTGAGATCAGATGAGATTGGGTGCGTTCAGGGTTGTATGGCTGTAGATAGTTATATTCCTGTTAATTTTTCTCATGAAGATTTAATTATGAGGTCAGCTAAAAGAACCTGGAATGATAAAGGAAAGTTTCTTCCTCCCAAATCTCTGTTTGGTCATATTTTGGGGGCAAACCAACCTGACAGTTGAGTTGCCTGTACACACAAGAATTAATAACTTGCATTCCCCAAGCAGGCAGAAAGCCAAGCCAAGTTCTCAGGACACAAAACAAGAAAAATAAGAAGGCAGTAGCTATTCTTGGGAGAGAAAGAATCAATAATCAATGGATACTCCAAAACCAAAGTTCTGACTAAGAAAGAATTCAGAGCCAAGACTCAGACTATAAGAGAAAGTTTATTTAGAAAGTCACAGAGGTAGAAGAAGTGACCTACAGAAGAAATGGGCTTAGGAAACAAGCTAAAGAAGAAAAAGAAGAGTTTTTGGAGCTTAGGAGAAAGAGAGACAAGGAAAACATGCCTGGAGGAAGGGGGTAGGAAAAGGTACAGGCATGCTAGGGAGAAGAGAAAGCTGCCCTGGTCCTACATCCTAAGGGGTTTTAAGGGTGGAGATTCTAGGAGAGGTCCCAGGGGAGGATCTCAATAGAATATTCATCAAATTTCCAAGTGTATCCTTTCAGGGTCATGGTCTCCACTGATTGATTGGCCCCAGAGCAGAGGTCATCCATCAGTCAGTGCAGCTGGTCCTGATGTCAGCCATGGTATTGCTTGTCTGGTTTTGCTTTTTTTCTTGACCTGGAGCTGATATACACTGAGACCTAGATGTTATCCCTAGGGATTAATGCTTAAAGGAGTGGTAATGCAAGGGCCCAAATAGTCACGTGAGGCCACTCTTTGGCCCCCTTTTTCTCCTCCAAGGGAGTCTACTGCATGACTAAAGACATGCCAGGGGAAGAAAGGTCAGGAGAGGGCCCAAGACCCATGACCAGCAATTTGAAAGGTTGGGAGAGGATCCAAACTGCACAACCAGCAATATAAAAGGTTAGGGGGTTTAAACTGCATGACCAACCATATGCTAGAGGAGAAAAGGTCACCTGAGGGCACGATCCTTGTTTCCCCAGATTTGCTTGTTGCTAGGCTCTCTGCCCTGGTGACCTTCTGTACCTGGCCCATACGCCTTGCTCTGCTCCTGCCTGCCTAATTGTTTACCACAGTATCTTTTCTACCCTCTGGGAGACTCCTCTTGCATCCATGGGGTTGTTCAACATTGCCAATGAATATTTACTGTTTGTACTAGCTGAAAACTAACAAGACATTTAGAAAAAAAGTTTTTAAGGCAGCTCCATCAGAAGTTGTCCCCATTGGAAGCTGATATTCAGAGCCTAATAGAAATGTTTTTTAGACCTTCTCCCCTACATAAGCTAAATTGAAACCATGTACCCAGAGGGAAAGAAAAACATTCTGAAGCCATTGTGGAAGCATTTAGAAAAACATTCCAAAGATACACAGCTCTAAATCTAGGACATAAAAATCTTGACTTCTATCTTAGTTGGAAATGTCCCTGATTTAAGGAAGCAAATGGAAAATAATGTAGTTGGATGGGCAAGTCAGCCTCTCAACACCATTTAGGTTGCAACCAGTTCTTGGAGAGATCAAAAACAATTATACTTGCCTTATAAATCCAAATTTTTTTTAATATTTATTTATTTATTTATTTTTAGAGGGGAAGGGTAGGAGAGAGGGAGAAGGAGAGAAATATCAATGTATGGTTGCCTCCTATGTGTCCCATGCTGGGAACTGGCCTGCAACCCAGGCATGTGCCCTGACTGGGAATCGAACCGCGATCCCTTGGTTCACAGGCCCGCGCTCAATCCACTGAGCTACACCAGCCAGGGCTAAATCCAATTTTTATATGAACAGAAATGCAGTTCTAGAAATAATACAAAATCTACCTGGAATATCTCAAAGGATTTGTCCCTCACCTTGTACAAGAGAGATGTTAAACTAATCAGGTTTATTTGGTATATAAATTAAGTGGGAAATATTAGCAACTATGGGACAGTGAACCTTCTTGGTTTATATGTGTCTGGATATACCTTACTGATATAGGTATTCCAGAAATTGTTTGAAATTATAGAAATTTGTCAATGCTCACTGTCTAATCATTATCTTAAATTGTTAGAGGCCATAGAAATAACTACATTTCCTACATTTCCTTACCAAATGAGCTCTCAACAGGTCTTTAACCATGGCCTTTCGTTGTTGTGTTAGCCTTTTTGTCCCTTCCAGACAGTTATTTTTTTACTGATGCTTTTGCAAACAGAGCTTCATATTCAGTGATTCATAGAAAGGACTCTGACAAGTATCCACAATACAAATTTCTGATAACTTTAAGATCATACCACTAAACTGGGTAAGAATTTCTAGAACAAATGGAAAATATGTGTTCAAGAAGAACCTGAATATGTTATTAAGAAACCTTAATAACATAGGATTGATTGAATGAACTAATGGGGATGATTATTATTCCTACAATTTTTTTCTTGGAAATGTTGCTAGTTCCTTAATATTTGTTTTCCAAATTTAAGGAAATTCTCTTTTTTCTTCTTAAGCTCTCTATGACTTACATGAATTTTTTAATGTCTATTTTTGTAAGCACAATTGAAGCATTTACATTTGTTGCCACCTAATCCCTCCAGAATTCAGAAACTTAGTTAAGTACAGATGCTCCTCAACTTGTGATGGGGGTTACAGCCCCATAAACCTATCCTAAGTTAAAAATTCTGTACGTAAAAAATGCATATTAGTATACTGAACAAATTGTATGTTTTCCCCCACATTGACCAATTTTCAAACACCAGCTCAGCGACACTGTCTACCTGGAGTGAGTTAATGTCAGACCCCACAAGTAAGGGCTCAATCCCATAAGATTGCCCCCATCTCATATGCCAATTGCAAGCTCTGCTTCTCATACCTTTGACCAGCTGGCTATAAATCTGGTGTTCTTAAAACCCCCTCCTTGAGGTCAATAGTTTGCTAGAATAGCTCACAGAACTCAGGAGAGTGCTTTACTTATTATTACACATTTACTAAAAAGGCTACAACTCAGGAGCAGCCAAATGGGACAGATGCATAGGGCGAGACATGGAACAGTCTAATACATACTGTTTTATTCCAACAGTATATATTCCAGGAAAAGACCTAACTCTAAGGCAGTCACTGTTGGGGCTTAGAGAGTAGGACAGAGCAGAGTATTTTTTACAACAGTGAAACTATTACTATAATGGTGGATACATGTCATTATAAATTTGTCAAAATCCATAGAATGTAGAACAGGATGTACAGAAAAGTGCATTTATTGTAACTGATGAGTGCACAGTGGCATATCATGATCACCCAAAGCCCAGAGCTTACATGAGGGGTCACTCTGCTGTTGAGCATTGTATGGAGGAGAATATGAGTATGTGGGGCAGAGGGCATGTGGGAATTCTCTGCACTTTCCACTTTTCAATTTTGCTATGAACATAAAACGGCTCTAAAAACTAGTCTCTTTAAGATAAAAGGGAAAAGAAAAGCAATAGGCTTAAGAAGGAGCATGCTTCTCCAGCCATCCTAGAATTACTTGGCCAGGAGTTTGCTGGGTTGATAGTAACTGTGTTTTTCAAACATGTCAATCATTTAGGAGATCCTAAGTTTCATTTTACGTGTGCCCAATAACTAGCCTTTCTATTGTCTTAAGCAGCCATTACTTCTGATGAAAATGGGTTAAATCACTTGTTTCTTTATATGTCACCGAATAAAGAAAACTCAGAATTACTTCTTTTCCCTGTTAATTTTTTGATTCCTTGAATGTGGAAACTGTTTTATCTTTTTAAAATTACCAATACTTAGTGAAGTGCCTGGCGTTGAGAAGACGACCAGAATATGAATGAAATACAGTTCTGAGTCATTAGGAATCTTCCCTCCTCTCAGTAATATGTTGAGAGTTGTGCTACATGAACTGCATCAACAGTCAGAAGAGTAAATGGGATTTACGAAAAAACAAGTATAGCCCTGACCAGGTGGCTCCTGTCCCCCAAAGCAAAAGGTCCCCAGCTTGATTCCCAATCTGGACACAGGCCCGAATTGTGAGTTTGGCCCCGGTTGGGGTAAGGTCAGTTGTGTATGTATGAGAGGTAACTGATTAATATTTCTCTCCCTGTCTTTCTCCCTCCTTTCTTCTCTCTCTAAAAATAAATGTTAAAAAAACCTAAAATCTGTAACTACAAAACTGGTCTAGAAGTTATTTGTTGCCCTCTTGTGCCCATTTTTAGGAAATACAGCCTCTCCCCTCCACACACCACACATCTTCCTGATGGGATGCAGTGTGTGAGCCCATGCGCTTGCTTTGGCCATACAACAGTAAACGAAGCATCTGTCCACAGTGAGTCACTCATTGTAGTGGTGACCCTCTGGGAAGTTATCCAAAGGGGATATTGCCCAAGCTGGCTTATAAATTATGAGTAGAAATTAGGCAACTGAACCATAAGGATTATAGAGAAATGAGAATTATGGTGGAGATGTTCCAAATAAAATATAGCATATCCAAAGGCTTAGAAGCATGAAAGAGCTTGGAGCTTTTGCAGAACTGCAGGTAATTCAGTATGGCTGGAGATCAAGGTGCAAACGTATTGGGGGGATGGTGTTGGAGTACCAGTGATGAGAGACAAAAATATTATAAATAGCCATGTGTGCACTAAAAATGAGGAGTTTTTAAGGCTTTTAAGCAAGAGGCTGACTTAATCAGATTAATGCTAGAACTCTTGCTCTTGAGGTTTTGTATTATGAGTAGGATGGGTGACACTGGAACTGGGACACCAGTTAGCACTCTTGTTACAGCAACAATTAGACTGAACTAAAGTGGTGGTGGAAATAATGAAGAGAATGGATGGATTTGAAAGATATAAGGAGGTAAGATCAATAGGATTTTGATGACAAAGGGTACATGTGTGCATGTTGGGACCTAAGGTGAAGGAAAAAGAGAAATTGAGGAAACTGAAGATGATTCACATGTTTCAATTGGGTAACTGGGCAGTCCCCGGGAGGGTGGGCTGTGCAGAGAAAGTGATGGCTCAGTTTTCAACATGCAAAGATACTGTAATTTAGCTTTCTCAGCACTTATTCAAACTTCCTTCTTGTGCATCTTCCTGCATTACAGAGAGTGGAAAACTAAAAACCACATACCCTAGACTCTACTATACCTAGAGTTTTAATGTGATTTGCTTTCCAGCAGCCATGAGCATTAGCACAAGACTTAGTTCAAAACAAAATGAAGTGAGAAAAGAGGCAGCAAGTGAGGATCCATCTTGCTGGTGGGGCAGAGCCAGGGTTCTAGTGCCTGAATGGCAACATCTCGATTTGGAAGGTGGCAGGAGGAGCAATAGAGTCTCTCGTAGGCTCAGCCTAGAGCCTGTCCTTTAGCTTTTCCCCTGTCTGCTTAAGGATTCTGCTCTCTTACAAGGGCCAACTGATTTCAAGGTGCCTATGGGGACACGTACATAGAGATGTGCTCTTGCACATTCCAACGGAGAGCTCCGGAGATAGATGTAGATGAGACTGTGGTATAGACCTGGGAGCATAAATCAGTAGATGCCAATAGATGGTAAGTAAATACATGGGAGTGGGTGTGATTAATAAGAAAGAGAATATAGTGAGAAGAGAAGTGGCTGGCAAATGAACCTTGGAAACTACCCACATTTAAGTGTAAACAGAAGAAAAGGAAATGTAAAAGAACGCTGAGTAGAACTAAGAGGAAAACAGGAATGTGATGTTATAGATCTCAAAGGAAAAGAAAATTTCACAAAAGAGGGGTTGATTAATAATGCTTCATATTGAAGAAAACAGGAAAATAAGGCTAAGATTTATCTATAATATTGAGCCACAAAGGGATCCTTGTGTGACAACTTTGCTTTGAACTGTCAAGAGAAGTGACTTAAGTTTTGGGGAAGGGGCAAGCTACAAGTGTCCCTTGTTTGGTGCTTATCTAGTCCATTGAAAGATTCAGTTTAACTTTGGAGGCACGGAGATGGATTAAAGATGACTACACACACATACATAAGATGGCTACACATTTCTTGCCATTCCTCCCATCAAGAGGTAGCATCCATTTGTCCTGCCCTTAAATGAAACTGACTCTGCTGACTTATTTTGACCAATAGAACGTGATGGAAGTAATGCTGGGAAACTTCTGAGGCTGAAACCTAAGAGATTTGCAGTTTCTTCCCTTGCTCCTTGGCATGCACTCTCTCTCAGCCCACAGCCATGCTCTCTGAAAGCCCAGTGGGTCAGGTCTAAATACTCCATGGAAGAGAACTCTTTGCCAGCAATCCCACCAGAGATTCCTGATGGTGGGTGGCACCAACTAGCCATCTGAATGAGGCCATTTTGGGTCTTGCAGCCAGCTATCTGATTGACATAGAAAATCATGGAAAATAATAAATTATTCTTTTAAGTCATTAAGTTTTGGTGTGGTTTGACACTATTAAGGGAACTGGGGAGGAGGACCTTCAAGTGGAAAGATCTCAAAGGTTCATGATAACCAAATGGTACATAGCATTTGGAAAAGTAGCGCTGTACTTCTGAATGTCACCATTCTCAGGACAGCCCTAGTAGCCTCCTTCATTCACTCTTACACCAGGAAATTTAAAAGATACAGGTGACCCCACTGAACAACAAGCAAATTCCAATTTCCCTGTGACAAAATTCAGTTGTAACTTTTATTAATCATCCAATTCATCATTCTGTTTCTAGAAATGTATCAATGCCAAGTCACTGGAGATGAAGTCTATCTCCAAAGAACTAATTGCTGTGACTTTCCTTAGAAAATGTAAGCAATATAAAGGCAAAATGTTGTGTTTCATTTCTGCTATATACCAAATGCCTATAATAGAAAGGCTGGAGTGAGCCCTGGCCAGGTAGCAGGGTTGATTAGAGCGTCTCCCATACACCAAGATTGCGGGTTCAATCTCCCTTCACATACAACAAGCATGTGGAACAACAGATTTGATGTTTCTCTCTCTCTCTAAAATCAATCAATAAATTTTTTTAAAACTAAGCTTGAAAATAAATTTATTTTAATTTTTAAATCATTTTTTATTTTTTAATTATGGTTGACATACAATATTATATCATTTCAGATGTACACCCCAATGATTAGATGTCATATAACTAAGTGATCATCCCAATAAATCTTATACCCATCTGACACCATTACTAGAATATTGACTATATTCCCTATGCTATCCTTTATTAAATTTATTTTTATTCTTTCCCAATTTTTGTAGAAGCAATAAACATAAAGCTGCCAAAATCTCCAAAATAATGTACATTAAAAATTTATTAAATTTTTCCTTCAGGTTTTCTTCTCCAGGCAAAATAACTTAAATTCCTTTAATTCTTTCTTACAAACTAAATTTTCTAATTATTTAGTTCTATAGTCTCTCATCAGATTTTCTACATTTCAAGTAAGTTGTAGTACTAAATTAATAAAACATTTGATTTATAGTGAATTATGATTCACATGAGAATCATAATGAATTAGGATTCAAAGATAGATTTCTTTAATCTCTCTTTTTCCTTTCCTCTCTGCTTTCCTCTGAATGTACTAATTTCAAAAGGAGCATAATCGTACTTTTTAGCACAAGGCCTAGCATATTGTAAGTGTTCCATAAACATTAGTTATTATAATTAACTAATATATTATAGCTAACATACAAGAACAGCTAATTTATAATCCTTTATATTAATAATATCATTATAACATATACTATATAGTTATAAATGCACACATTATATTTATATAATAGATAAAATAATTATGTATAGAATTGTAGTTATAGGACATATTAGTTATCTATTTAGCAGCTTAAGACAGCAAACATTTATGTTCCCAAAGTTTCTGTTGATTAGGAATCCAAGGAGAGTTTAGCTGTGTGCCTCTGGCTCAGGGCATCTCACAAGGCTATACAGTCAAGGTGTTGGCTGGGGCTACAGTCTTGTTTTTTTATTGAATTTATTGGGGTGACATTAATTAATAAAATTATATAGGTTTCAGATATATGATTCTATAATACATCATCTGTATACTGTACTTTTTTATTTTGTTTCTTTTTGAGTAATCCCTTCACCTTCTTCACCCAGCCCCCCATCTTCTTCTCAAGCCCCAACAGAGAATATCCACTTCCAAGTTCATTCACATGGCTTTTGGCAGGCTTTAGGTTGCTGGCTGTTGGCTAGAGACATTCATTCTTGCCACATGGGCATTTCTATAGAGTAGTTCGCACCGTGGCAACTGGCGTTGTTCAGAGCAAACAAGCAAGCAAAAGATCAGGAGAGAAGCCCAGAACTAGAAGCCAGAGTCCTGTTGTCTCGGCTGCATTCTATTTGCTAGTAGTCCCTAAATTTGCCCGGGCTCAAGGGGTGAGGATTGCACAAGGGCGTAGAGAATAGGGGGTAGGGATCATTGGCGGCCACCTTGCAGGCTGCCCAGCACATATAATCTATAAAAAATATAAATATATTTTAATCATATAATTGTAATAAACTGAATAATTATATACATTTGTTAATAATTATGGAAATATAGACTTTCCTGGGGTTTTTTTCATATTTGCAAATTCCAAGCTTTCTCTGTTTTTGTTTGTTTGGGGTTTTTTCTATGGGTAGAAAGGGAAGATGGAGATTTCCTGCCTCCATCTTCTAGTAATGAATTTCTAGTATTTGTCCTATTTTGTTTGTATGTAACCAGTTTTGTCATTTATTCAAAACTTTTGTTGTGGGTTCTGTTTCAGGAACCTTAACAGAATCCTGAACTTGGATCAAGCATTTTCTGTTTTCATGGTCAAGGGAGTGTGGGTGTAACAATGCAAGACAACTAGCACCATCAGAAAATGTACACAGAGCAGAATGAGACAAAAATGCTAATTATTGTAGACATTAAGTTACATACGTTTTACATGCGCTGATTTGAATGACAGCTTTCATGCTAAAATTCCTTTGTTTCTGGGATAACTGTTGTTCACTTGCTCTGCCTATTTCCTTTTGTTCTATTCCCCTGCTATCACTTCAACGCGTTGTCTAGTTGTTCCACTTGCTGTACTCTCAAACTACTTTCTTCTTCAGAACTTTATCCTCCAGTTCTTTGCATTTGACTCAGATATTGAATGTTCCTGTCTTGAAATAGGAAATTATTATTTCAAGTCTTCATCTCAATTCAATTCAAATGGCAAAATTTTCAGTTGTTAGGTACAGGTAAGTAAAATTTAGCCTCTGCTCTCAAAGAACTCTCAGTCTAACCCAAAATGTGAATATGTAAAAGAATATAATAAAGTTGATGACACAATTATTATAAACAAAGAGATTGCTCAATAGAAGGAATGGTTAATTCTTTAGAAGCAAAGGAAAGAGGCAGCATCTAAGCTGGGCTTTTGTGTACATGTAAGACTTTAGCTACTAGACTTGGGAAAAGGATATCACAGAAAGAAAGAAACAGTAAGTGTGATGTGTAGAGGCATGAAGAACAGTGTGTTATCACAGGTATGGAGTACTAAGAAGCGGAGAGTTCTCCTGAGCCCAAGTTTTCTGAGGACATATGTTGGCTGCCTCCTAACTCCTGTGCTGAGTCCATCTTTTAGATTTGGCTGTCTTGACTCTATTGCTTCATTCCTCTACACACACTGCTCTCTCTTCCCTCCCTCCCCCCACCCCCACCTCATATAACCCTCCTCCCTCCCTTCCTCCCTTTTATGGAAATTTGTGTGTGTGTGCTTAGGTCCTGGGCTTAATTTAGTTGGATTGGACATAGTAATAACATTTCTGTACATTTGCCCAGAGGCCTTCAGCTAATGGGTGTATTCTTCACAGGCCAATAAACAGATGAATAAATCCAGTGTGCTGTCTTGTATCTATGTCTCCCTTCTCTTCCTTTGCACTTTGCCCATCTTCCATTGCTTGAGACCTTTTTTTGAAAACTAAAATTTTCCTAAGTAACTCAAACATTAGGTTGCTTTTATTAAAGGCAGTTCTGCACCTGCCCATCATCTCCATGGAGGACTTTCCTGTTGCTGGAGAACGTGCTCTTTACCCAGGAGAGACCTGGTCTGAGTCTAATGGGAGTTCTGCTGCCCAGGGAGCTCTTCACCAGCGTCAGTGAGCACCTCAGAAAATTATAGGCTCGCATGTGTGGTTGACAGTTGCTCATTTTTGACCAATGATGCTGACTCTGACTTCATGTAATTTAATGATAAACTGATAACATAATAGAACACAGTTTGACTAAATCACCTTGGACAAAGTAAATCTAAGGTTCTCCAAACCTAGGGATCAAAGCCTGGACTCTAAATCAAATGGGGAGCTGCCATGAAGGAAAAAAAAATAACCAAAGTACTTTGAAACAAACTGCATTCCTGAATGCAGCTGAAGCCCAGGAATACATGGTGGTTTCTGCTCTTTCACCAGTTCTCGCCTTGCTTCCTCTCCTTTCCTTCGCTCCCTGCCCGCCTTCTCCCTCTGCCTGGCTGTAAACATTCTGTTCCATTTTCATTGCCCTAACTTCAGACTCCCTCCCAGGACCCCAAGAGAGCGCCCCCTCCCACTGCCTGGGGAGGCTTTCCTGCACCACAGTCTCTAGCCAGGCCAGCACATTGAGGTCATTGCTGTCCCTGCCAAATGATTGGCCTTAGTTCAGTTTCTCCATCTGTCTGAACTTCATGGAAAACATGATTGTTGCTCTAGGCTCTTTATTATATGTCCTGCTTAGGTCTGCTTTGCATCTGCTTTTTTGTTTTTTTCCCTCACCCCCACCCCTGCCTTTTCTTTCCCTGACTCTCCCCAGACTACAATCACATCTGTTTTTCAGCCTCTGTACTCTCACTGCAGAGCAGATGGAAGAAGTGCAAGTTCTGGGCCAAGCAGATCAGTAAAGAGCTGAGTTTGTGCTCCAGTTTGTTCTAGGGACTCAGCAAAGTCCATGTATCTCAAAAGTGGAACAGTAACATCTCCCCCAAAGGAACCAGAGGTGCTATTCATAACATCTCATTATGTCCATTGCTCTCTTTTCCTTCCACTAAACAGCTAAAAAAACAGGTAAAAGTTAACTTTTGACTTTCCTCCCTCCCTCCCTTCCATCCCTCCTTCCTTTATCATTTACTTTCCTTTCTTCTACTCTTTAATTGATTAAAACTATTTGCTCTCTGTGTCCATCTGTACCCTTTAAGTTAGCTCATCAGGGAGATACACAACATAGGCTACAGGACTAATGGACACTTGACACTTAGACACTTCAAGTGCATATAAGGTTAACCACTCCTCATATATGAGTTTCTATAATTCAAGTTATTTGTCTTCAAAGTGGAGAGATTTTATTTTATTTTTAAACAGATTTTATTTATTTTTAGAGACAGGGTAAGAAAAAAGAAAGAGAGAGAGAAATATCGATATGAGAGAGAAACATTGATTGGTTGCCTCATGTAGATGCCCCGACTAGGGAACCAAATCCATACCCCAGGCATGTGCTGTGACTAGGAATCAAACCAGGTGACTTTTCACTGAGAATGACACTCACCCAACTGAGTCACAATGCTAGGGGCAAAGTGGAGATACTTTAATGGTCTAACCATGGAGTTTCTATGAATAAGAGCAAATACAAAGTCTTTAAAACTCCTGGATCTGAGAAAGTATTGTCTACATATTACATGATATGAGGAAAAGTACTAGTGGAAAGTAAGTCAAGCAAATAAACACAAACTTGGCTCTCAGTTTTCTTAGGGCTTCTGTTGGGCTTTTTGTACTTAAGACTCCAGAAACTAAGATTCTCAGCATAAACTTAAACAAAGCCAAAAGACAGAATATAGCTGGCACTTCCTGACAGAGCTCCTCCACATTTCAAAATGATACAGAGGGTACTGTGTTCCTCAACTTTTTCCAACCTAAAACAACCAACCTTCTTCTTGGACAGAACTCATATGGTGTCTGTTTTTGGTTGGATGTGGGAATAAATAGGATTTCTAGGGGAAGAAAAAAACAAGAGTCTGAATGTATGGGTCAAGAAAGAGGCAAAGAAAGAAGATAAATACAGGGATACAAAGAAATTTGTTGGTGTTGAATAGAGGAATGTCCAAAAAGAACAAAGAGAGAAAGGAGGATGCAAAAATGATTCAAACAGGGAAGATCATCATAGATAGGAACAGATTCTGGTAATGTGCAGTAAAACATTCCAGGGATGAGATAGAACCAATTAGGTAAGAAGAAACCCCAGGGAAGCGGGGTGGGAGGTGGGGGGTACAGATTGCTAGAGGGAAAATAAGCTCATGGAAGAAAGGCATACACGAACTTGGGCCAACCCTTCTAAGGAACAGCAGTATCTCTCACCAATGTGGTCATAACCTTTGGAATGAGGGTGTGAGTGACTGCAAAGTCCCATCCCCCTTCTCATTGCAGCCTCATTGCACTCCTGTAGCCGGGCTCTCTGTCACTCTCTCACTCTCTCGTTCTCTGCCTCTCTTGCTCTCTCTCTCTCTCTCTCACTCTCCCTCATCTCATTGTTTCAGGAGGCCAAATTTGAAGTCCTTCCCAGGGAGTGGCCCTGTTCATCTTATTCTCCAGCCAAAGTAGGAATAGCGTGAGAAGGGGAGAGACACAGTCAGCAGCCAAAGGACTCGGTGGAAAGAGCAGAGGACCATAGACAGTGAGTTGTTTGATTGTATAAAACTCTGAATAAACAGAGGGCATGTGTATTTGTGTGTGTGCATATGTGTGTATGTGTGTATGCATTGAAGGGTTGGAGGGGGGCAATGGGGAATGTCACTGAATTTAAAATTGAGCAAATGCCCCAATTCATTTGAATTCATGAAATTCAAATGAAAGAAGACACAGAGATGAGCAGATGATATATACAAGTCATAGATATCAAAAGAAAAGATCAGACCCTAGGGGTGAAAGAAACCACAGGGTAGGGGCAAGTATGGACCATTTAGAACGTAAAATTTCTCCTGACTTGGTAGAAAAGGGAGAGAGAATGGTAAGTGATCAAAGAATGGGATTTAAATTGAGAACTAAATGTTGGGGGAAAGATAAGAGAGAAACAGTTTGAATCATATGGGAGACCAGGAAGGCTCCTGGGAGGACAAAGAGACAGGGGCCACAGACATCCTTTCCTAGAACTAAGATGCTGATGTGTCTCTGAGCATTACAGTGTCTACTCTTCCCACCACTGTTAGATATGCCGCTCTTGGGACCCAAGGTGCTGCTGTTTCTCACCGCACTCATCATTCCCTCGGGTGAGTTCCTACCTTTATACTTTTCTTCATGAAATGCTAGTTCCTCAGCTATACATGTGTCTGGAAGCGTGTGTTAGAGAATGGAATGAAAGGAAGTGGAGGGGAACTGGGAGAGAGAAGTTTGCTCTTGAGTTCCAGAATTGCTGTGAAAGGGAAGAAAGGAATAGATTTTGTGTTAAAGAAAAAAGGGCAGAGATATGACAAGAGATGACCTCAGACTTGGGAAAAGATATCCCGAGAGTTATGAAACTAAAGTGAATTGAAGACATTCACAAATGCATGTTAACCAAAAGAGGGTCACATACATAAATACCCAAGTAAACAAATACCAAAGGAAAAAGAAGCTAATAACACAAATACATGCACACATGTATAGAGACCACCTGATAAGAAACTAGACCAAATTTAAACCCTGTAGAAAAACAGTAACGTGTAACACACACTGGCACCAGTGTACATGCACATATATTAACATGCACACCAAAAATATGTGCCAAATCTATACACAAAAGGAAAATGATCTTCACAGATTTCACAGAAGACACTTAAAAGATCAGCCATAGAAAATGAATGTTGGATTTCAAGAAAAAAAAAATCCTACTCTATTTGATTCTCTTATTCTGCCAGATAGAGACTGTGAGAAAGCAATTTTTTTGCCTTGCTCAGTAGTGCAGCTAGTGGGATGGCTGTGGGGACAGAAGGACAGGCCACATGAGAAAGGCTGCAGGCCCTCTCTGTGGAACAGGACCCCATTCCTTCTGGTGGGAATGAGAGCAAGAAGGCATGCTGAGTCAGGGTACAACAGAGCAGGGGTTCTCAGGAATTCATTGTCTTTCTTGAGATTTTCCCATGTTTGTGTGAAGCACTAATTACCAGAATGATACTTTATTGAACCACGTAAAAAGATAAAGCACAACCATTTCCCCATCATTTTCTGGTTTCTCTCATAAAAGCTCTTGGGGGTATAGAGCTGGAATCACATCTCTTTTCTCCTTCCTTTGGTACAGACTGGACACCTCTAGGGGTCAGTGGTCAAGGAGAAGGTAGGTGAACCCTTGGACCTGGGCTTATCAGGGTTATATAAATGCAATGTCAGTAATACAGAGATATTTGCCAAGGTGTGGGAAATAGGATCTAATTCACTAGTCTTCACAATCCTATTATCCCGTCCATAAAATCTTCTTAACTTTTTAATCTACTGAAAATGTCTCCCCAGACCTCCTCTATGCCCATCTCCTGCTTCCGCTTTCCTCTATTAATTCTTATCTTGCTCAAAAAATGCCCACTAATCCTAACAGAAAACATTTGCCTATCCATGTAACAGTGGAGAAACTGAAATACAAAGACAGGATGAGAAGTCGTCTTAATACTACTGCGAAATTGTGGCACAATTGGACAGAACCCCAAAGATTTGCTTCCAAAGGATTGCTTCCTTCAACTTAAACAAGGAAACTCCAATCAGCATCTCTACTCTGCCTCCATTCAACCTATTGTATGTTGCCATGTATAATGTGCCCCATGTATAATGCGCACCCATGTTTCTGAGCACATTATACATGGGAGTTACTGTGCCCGTTACTATATCCATAGTATGTAATCATGCATAGTGCACACCCTACAGTAATTATAATTTATCTCTTACTTTTCTCAATCCTTGTGAGCACAACTCTATATAACCCATTAATAGGTCATAAAATCAAATTAGTGGATCCCAACTGGTATTTTTTAAAAGAATGAGAATAAATTAAAATAAAACTAGAGTACACACAAGTCCATCGCAAGAGTCAAGTATTATCTTTAAACTTGTTTCAGTTTTATGCACTGGAGCATGATATAACTTTTTATATCATGTGAGTTCTGGAACACAAGATTAAAAATACAGAAATAAAAACATTTTTTCTCTGTTGTGAGTGAATAAATAGAATAGGTCTGAATCCCTAAATTTCCGAACCTAGGTCATCAGATTTCAGCGCCAGCAAAACCAAACATCTGAATTCATTTCTCTGGGCTGGGTAAGGTCCAGTCCTATTTTATGACTGTGATGCTTTTCTATCAGAAATATTATAACATAAGATGAAAATGTCTCCTTCAGTTTTCTTTTCAGAGGACATGAATTCTAGATAAGTTATTTATATAGTGGAAGCTCATGGGAAAGGCAGGTAAACGAGGAACATGGGGAAGGTGGATAAGCTGAAAGATGCGCAGAAAAGCAGTGCTGGGTCCTGAAATCCTGAGGCGGCCGGGACACACGCTCGACCCCTTTGCTCTCCCCTGCTGTTTCTGTGAGTGGCCGGACTGGAATGTGGCTAGAGAAAAAGGGAACCAGGGCCAGGCTGGACTACATCCCGAGAGGCTCCACTCCCCTCTTAGTTTCTGGAATGATTCAGGTCAGTGGTTTTTTAAATATCCTGTGGGATCGAAAGAGACCTGGATTCCTTTCAACAAAAGTTGTCCTGAAAAAAGAAAGTTTATACTGAGTGTTAAAGACAAAAATGCTCTATTGTCAGATCAAATGATTTTTCTGTCTGGAATTTCTTTTAAAAAAGGATGAGGTAAGCAGTTAGCGAGGAAGGGGGGTGAGGGAGGTGAATTTCTTCATAATGTTTTGTGTTTTGCCTCTACCACAGTGATCAATAACTCTGACATGCTTTATTAAAATGTTATTCTCATCAAATTTAAATCTGACATTTAGACTGAGGTTAAAAAAAAGGTCAAACCAAACTATGTGAATTTGCTGACCTCTAGTGGGTAAGATAGATTATGACTATAAGCTTTCTACAGTGAAGGATCATTATAGATGGGATATTTGCTATTTGGGTTTTTTTTAAGTATATTTTATTGATTATGCTAAAACATTTATCGCATTTATTTTTTCCTTCCCTTTATCCCCCTCTTCCTGGAACCTTCATTTACTCCAGCATCACCCCCCTCCGTGCCCTTAGTTCATGTCCATGGGTAATACACATAAGTTCTTTGGCTTCTCCATTTCCCATACTGTTCTTAACCTACCCCTGTCTACTTCATACCTAGCATTTATGCTCCTTATTCCCTGTACCTTTTCTTCCATTATGCCCCCTTCCCCTCCCCACTGATAACCTTCCATGTGATCTCTAGTTCTGTGAGTCTGTTCCTGTTCTAGTTGTTTGCTCAGTTTGTTTTTGTTTTTGATTTTTTAGTTTCAGTTGTTGATAGTTGTGAGTTGTTGTCATTTTACTCTTAAAAGTTCTGATCATCTTCTTTTTCTTAGATAGTCCCTTTAACATTTCAGTAAGGGCTTTGGTGGTGATGAACTCCTTTAACTTGTTCTTACCTGGGAAGCACTTTATCTGCCCTTCCATTCTAAATGACAGCTTTGCTGGATAGAGCAATCCTGGATGTAGGTCCTTGCCTTTCATGACTTTGAATACCTCTTTCCAGTCCCTTCTTGCCTGTAAAGTTTCTTTTGAGAAATCGGCTGATAGTCTTATGGGAACTCCTTTGTGGGTAACTCTCTTCTTTTCTCTTGCTGCTTTTAAGATTTTCTCCTTATCTTTAATCTTGGGTAATTAATTATTATGTGTCTTGGTGTGTTCTTCTTTGAATCCAACTTGTTTGGGACTCTCTGAGTGTCCTGGACTTGCATGTCTATTTCCTTTGCCAGATCGGGGAAGTTCTCCTTCATTATGTTTTCAAATAAGTTTACAATTTCTTGCTCTTCCTCTTCTCTTGTTGGCACCCCTATGGTTAAGATGTTTGAACATTTAAAGTTGTCCCAGACGTTCCTAAGCCTCTCCTCATTTTTTTGAATTCTTGTTTTTTCATTCTGTTCTGGTTGAATGTTTATTTCTTCCTTTTGCAGCAGATCATTGATTTGAGTCCCAGCTTCCTTCCCTTCACTGTTGGTTCCCTGTATGTTTTTCTTTATTTAATTTTGTATAGCTTTCACTTCTTTATTTTGCACCCATAATCAACCATTTCTGTAAGCATCCTAATTACCATCCTAATTACCTAATTGTTTTGAATTCTGCATTTGATAGGTTGGCTATCTCCTTGCCACTTAGTTTTTTTCCTGGAGTTTTTATCTGTTCTTTCATTTGGGCCATATTTCTTTGTCTCGGCACACCTGTTATGTTTTAAGGGGCGGAGCCTTAGGATTCGCCAGGTTGGGACAACCCAATTTGCTGCGTTGTGGTGCTATATGTGGGGGAGAAGTCAGAGAGAACACAATGCTGTTTGTTGGGCTCTGGCCCTGCTTTCAGTGACTTCCTCTGCTTCCCACAAGCAAATTGTGTGCTTTCAGGAGCAGCCCTGGTGCTTATTCCCAGGTAGGTGGGCTTGTGTGCATTCTAACACCCGTGGGCCCCTCCAGTGGACTCGCCTGTGAGACTGGCAGTTTCTTCCACTACTGCAACCCCCCTGGGGATTTTTACAGCCAGAGGTTTTGAGGCTTTATTTCCCTGTGCTGGAACCCTGGGTCGAGTAGTGTGTCTCACTCCTCAGTCGTTCCTTCTGGTTTATTGGCACATGAACGTGGGACATGCCTGGTCCACGAGCTGCTGCCTTGCCCAGCCAGTCTGCCAACCGTTGCCTGGTCCTGTGTCCTCTCTGCCTCAGCTGCCCATCTCCATCCCTCCTACTGTTTAGATAAGTGTTTCTTCCTATACAGTTTGATTTTCTGGTAGTTTTTGTTGTTTTTTGGTTTTTAATTGGTTGTTATCCTCCTTCTGGTTGTACAAGGAAGCGAAGCGTATCTACCTACACCTCCATCTTGGCTAGAAGCCCATATTTGCTATTTCAATGTTAACACTGCTTTGTTATTTTGCTTTTTTAATTCAAATGAAGTTGCTCTAGGAAGTGCTATTATTTACAGTTTTAGATACCATTTTCTTAGTTTATCCCAATATATTCCACCTTAAGTCCTGGACTATTTTTACTACTTCTCCTCCTGCCTTTGGTTTCCAAGATCAATTAAGTACAAGGCATTGTCTACTAACACATGCATTTTCCCTCACCTCTCTTCACCTTGCTTCTCACTGAGCATCATAAAATTACCAACATCACCTTTTATGAACACTCTTGTATATGATCATATCGTTAGACTGATATCCAATTACGTCGAAATTATAAATATCAAAATCAATGTCTTAGGTAAAGATAATTTTCATTTTGAGTAAGCACAGCAAAAGGTCATCAATCCATTGTACTTATTAACAAGTTCTATGATCTTGGGTAAATTATTTATTCTTCTGGTGCTCAGTTTTATCATTTGTAAAAACAGAGATTTAAACAGTGCCTGGCACATAGTTAACTCAGATTAGCCAAATACATTATCATCTGTTAGGACAATAAAATAATGTAAGTTTTTCCTGCCATCTAATGCTGAACCAAAGTCTAACTGAGAAAAGGGTGCCTGAGGAGGATTATCTGATGGGCATGTAGTTTAGTTTATTCATTCCTCTAAAAAGACAAAGGAAAAAAGTTATTCTAAGCCAAGGACTGCATGGGTATATTCATGGAAGTAGGAAACTATGACATTTGTTTGAGTTATGGAGGAAAGGACTTGGGCTGGGAAACAAACAAAGAAAAACAATTGTGGGATACTTTGTGTTGGCACCTGTGCTAGACAATTTCACTTACTGGGAGCCTGAGGGTGGGAGGGGTAAAGAGGGTGCTCAGAAAATGTTTTCTGATTTTTTTACTTAGTGACTCAAGTGACTCAAGAAACATTCACAGAAGATCCTAGTAAGTTACCCCTTTAATTTCTTTGCTTTCATACTGGGGATAGAGGATTGATAACGATGTCTATACAAAGAATAACGAAGACTAGAAAAAAGGTTGGTGGGCTGGTGGGCACCCTGAACCACACAGAGCTTATTGTTTATCTTAGATGCCACCGATGCTGTAAACGATCTTTTAGATTTAGACACCAATGCTGTCCAATCTTTTTCTCTCCTCCATTTCCTTCTGTGAGTTCTATAATTTGCCCCCACAATCCACATTCTTTCACCTCAACCTTTCTTGCCTCCTTAGATCATCATCCCTTATCCTGCTTCCCTTTCTACCTTTTCTACCTACATTTTTTATTCTCTGTGTTGCATCTTTGCAGATCTGGTAAATGAACCCCCTACAGATGAAACAGGTAAGTTTTACTAGTACTTTGAAAATGGCATGATTCTCAATATTCACAATACTTATTCCAGCACTTGAATTAATCCCATATTTTTCTCTCTGGGAAAGGCATAGAAGGATGGTGGGCATGTTGTTGAGTGACCATGAGGTAAAAGGAAGAGGGGTCCCTAGTCTTCTAAAAGGAGGAAACAAAGTGGATTAATAGCTAAAATAAGGCATGAATGATAAAAGCTCCCCAAAATTAGTAAAATGTCAATAAAACAAATATTCTGCAAAAAATATTCACAATTACTTCAATTACCTCATTGAATACAATACACAAAGCCAGTTATAGCCTTGACCTTGCCCTAATATCTCCATTCTCCTTTTTTTTAATTCCACCCTCCCCCTTGACAATTCAAAGCCCTCCTTACACCTGCTGTTTTGTGCCTTTTCAGTTCTGGCTGATATCGTGCCTTCCACAGATGACCTGGGTGAGTTCAGACCTGGGATCCCAGGGCCACCGGGGCCATTCTGGGCTTTCCCCAGAGCCCATTATGGAAGGCAGTACAGCTGGTGAAGGGTCCTAAATAGACAGGGTTACGGTTTCTGTAGCACTTCCTTCCAACAGTTCAGTTTAAATTAATTACATTTTTGATCCCCTAACAAGGAGGCACTGTGCTATACAAAACCCCAACATGTGATCTTTCATAGTTTCTAAGACTAGTAAAGGCAAGACAGATAAAAAAAGAAATACATGGGGAGATAAAGAAAAACTTTCTAGAAGTAATGATCGAACCAAATTTTGAAAGATGAACTGGAGCAAACCACGCGATCATGGAGGGGATGTGCATTCCAACCAAAGGTAATAGCTGTTCAAGCACAGAAAAGCAAAACAGCTTGGTATATCGGGGAAACTGAGTTTTTTGAATGGTTAGGGTCAAAACCACGAGGAATAAGTGGTAGAACATGAGAAAAGGAGATAGAAACTATCAGGTGCCAGGGATATAAAAGTGAACAAAACTAGTTTTCTTCTACTAGGTATGTTTAGTGAAATAGGCAAGATAAACAAATGAACAAATATAATAAACAAGTGAACAAATATAAAAGACTCCTTGACTACATTCCATGTTGGAAATTAGGCAAGGCTTTTCTAGGGGGCAATTTGACTAAATTGCTTCTTGAAAGACAAGTAGAAGTGAATCAAGTGAATACGGGGGGAAGAGCAGAGCTTTTTGGTGAAGAAAATAATGTGGGCAAAGGCATAGGTTGGGAATGAAAACCAGAGTATAGTATATGCAAAGGAAGTTTCCGGTCAGGTTTGTGAATTGGAAAACTGATGAAGATGATATTGCACTAGTCTCAATAAAAGATGGTGGCCTGAAATAAGGTAGAAGTGGTGAGAACTGAATGTGAGCTATAAGAAAAAAAGAGATTGCCCTGGCTGGTGTGGCTCAGTGGATTGAGTGCTGGCCTGTGAACCAAAAGGCTGCTGGTTCAATTCCCTGTCAGGGCAGGTGCCTGGGTTGCGAGCCCATTCATGTGAGAGGCAACAGATTGATGTATCTCTCACACATCGCTGTTTCCCCCTCTTTCTCTCTCCCTTCCCCTCTCTCTGAAAATAAATAAATAAAATATTTAAAAGAGAAGAGACTGTTGAGATAATATTCAGATTTCCATTAAGTAAATGGTGGCTATTTGGTGGATGGTAGTACCATTCATGAAAGAACAATTTAAACTGGTAAAGGGGAAAATAATTAAGTCAGTTTGGGATATGTTGGATTTGAAGGATCTTTGAAAAAAATCCATGAACTCTTTTATAACACGGCAGCTGGATTTGTAGGTTTGGAGCTTACAGGAGAGATTTGGGCTAGAATAGAAGTATAAATTTGAGAATTCTCTGCACATAAACTTTCAACTAAAACCACAGGATAGATGAGATCACCTAGCCCACTTCTGTAGTATCCTATTAGAAACTCTTCCAATCACATTTTCACAGGTAACTCCCACAGTTAGTCTATTCCCTCAAGATTCCTCCTGCAGTTTGATTTGTTCTCCATTCTACAAACTAGGCCCACATTTAACTGGCCCCTAGGTTAGGTTTGGCTGTGGCTATGGCCCTTGCTATTCTTTACTGAATAAATTTTACCAAAGAGCACACAACGGTGTATCTGATTTACAGAGAAGAAAATTTCTTTTTTGAAGAGCTTCTATAGGACAAAAACCTTTCATCTTTTTAGCTCCAGGGCAAGGTTCTTCTGAGCATAAGGCTCTTTGCCTGAGACTCTACTGAATTTGTTTATTGTCAACAACACAAGAATACTCTCAGTATAATACATTTGTCAACTATCTAGGAGACAAAGGTAGAATCATATTTCCCATCCTAACTTCTAAATTTCTTCAATTGTGTGAATCAAAATAAACCATTATGGGTTTTCTTTTAGAAGTTGCTAAACAGTTATTAACTCATCTGTTTCCTTACCTACATGGGTGTCCCATATGGGTCTCGACCGAGGTAGCGTGACAGTTACAGAGTAGTGACTCCTGGAACTAACAATAACCGAATAAAATTTTTTCCTTCCAGCCTCACCCAATGATAAAAATAACACCACAGGTATTATTGTCTTTTGCATGTCTTTTTTCTAATTTTTTTTTCTTCCTGAGGATTCCTTACCTTCCTGTTCTTTTGGAGGGTACATCATCTAGTTTACATCCCATTTTTCTCAAAGAATACTTTTAGTATCCTTTATTCTTCTCCTCTACCTCTATCTTTGCATTTTGATATGAGCTCCTCTCCTAAAAGTCATGGTCAAAAGACTGGACCGCTGTTGGCGTGATCCCAAAACAATCCTTTGGACTTTATCTGATTAGGGCATTGGGAACTGACTACAAAGACTCAATATTACTGTAGACATCAAGGCTAAAGTTGCTTTCTCCAATGTACTCTAATTCAAATGTGCAGCTAGGGTTGAAAAATAGTTACCTATCTTAGAATTTTCGCTCTTAGAAGAATTTATTAGAATTTTAGAATTTAGAAATTTAGAATTTCTAAATCTTAGAAAAGGATTATTAGCATTTTGGTTTGATATTTCACCTGGATAACCCTAGAAGGACTTTTACCTAGAAGAGCCCTCAGAGATTATTTTAGGCACTTCTACTTACAGGTAGGGAAGCACCTAAATTTCATTTTAGTAAATTTCCTATTACTCTGCTTTGGCAACCAGGAAGGAAGTGCTCCAACTTACGATTCTCTGTAGAAACTACCGTATTTTTAGGACTATAAGATTCACCGGACCATAAGACGCACCTAGGTTTTAGAGGAAAATGGGGGAAAAAATTTTTGAAACAAAAAATATGGTAAAATATTTAATAACCTATGACCCCACTCCACCCCCCCCCACCCCTACATTGAGCCAGGTAAGCTACATTTGGACTATAAGATGCACCCCCTTTTCCTCCCAAATTGGGGGGAGTACATCTTTTAGTCCAAAAAATACGGTACTTTGTATTTTTTTTCCCACTTTGTCTGTCCTCCTCCATCCCTTTAATCCTTTGTTGGTATTGTTCTTGTTTGTTATGCCTCTCTCTATTTTTTTGTGCTGAGCTCCTTCAGAGTGCCGGGATGAGAAATTTGCTTGCACAAGACTCTACTCTGTGCATCGGCCAGTCAAGCAGTGCGTTCATCAATTATGCTTTACCAGGTAAGGGACCCCAGAATACCAAGAGAGCATCTTCTGTGATAGTGTTTTCATGTTGGCAATTATTCAATGGGTAGCCACTACAGAATTTCAGTCTTCCATAGTGGCTACTCATTATGGAGGGGCAGAAGATTTTAGCACAACCCTCCTAGCTGTGCCTGAAGGCACCAGATAGAACCTGGAGTCTGGGTTGAGGTATACAGAGAACAGGCTGACTAACAAGTCCAGGTGCTAGAAGGCAAATAAAAGTGAGGGCTGGAGGCAGGACAGTCATGAGAGAAACACAAATACATTGAATTTGTTACCTCATAGAAAAAAAGGCTGAAATGAAAGATCCAAGTCTGAAGGTAGAAAATTGTGGGAAAGAGAAAGTATTAAGCTTGTGCAAGGTGTCACTAAGAAGAGTAATACCATTTTTGGAAATAACTAGGAAATTCAAATAAAGAAGAGTGGGGAATACAGGAATTGAAGAGGCATCCTATGCCTAGGCTATTTCTTCTTCTCAATGCTTTTTTCTGTCTCCTTCCTTAACCATGACATTGGGACTATGGCAGTTTACGACGCATGTATATCATTAACAATGAGATCTGCTCCCGTCTTGTCTGTAAAGAACATGAAGCTATGAAAGGTAAGATGATGTCTGTGTTTTTGATGGGGGAAGGGACAGTTATGAGAGAGTTAAATAAGGACACAGTGTTAATGGATCCAAAGCCTGGCTTTGGAGGAGGGCTTTTGGCCACCTGCTTAACTTCCAGCAGTCCCTGCTCCACCAAGTTACCACAGATAAGTCATCCAAGTGAAGCAGCATTTTAATGTAGAAACATAACCCTGCAAAAGGTACTCCCAGATCTTTTTCCAATTAGACTGTAACTCCCAATCTCTCCTGGACAGAGGCAGAGGTTTCTGAAGCTCTGGTTGCTTCGAAGATCATTCACTGGGGTTCCAGGTAAAAAGGGCAAGTCAGCCATTACAAATAATAGATTCTACTAGTCTGCAGCCATGTTTGTAACTTGAAAGAATACACAAACAAGAAAAAACACATAATTAATTAGAAATAGACCGAGCATTTAGAAACCAGCTGTATTATAAACAATCCACCACTTCCAAAGTACCCTTTACATTGCTCATTGTGAAATTCTCAAGGTAGAGGAAGGTAGAGAGACTTTATAAAAACAAAAGGGTCAAAACTGTGTGACCATGTATTGTGGGAACAAAAATACTTCTCACCTTCCCCATTGCCTGCCCCCAAAGGTGGCTGTGGTTGGAGAGGGCACCACAGACAGGCCACTTCTGACTCAGCAGCCTGCCTTGCGCTGAGATGCTGAGTAAGAGCTGTACTTAACTTCGCAGAAGGAAATTTGCTGCTTCTGCCCAATGGCTCTGTGCAAGCCACCTGCAAGGGAAGCACCTTGAGATGGAGGATGAGTATTTGGGACTCTAAGCACTTTCAAGTGTCTCTGGGGACTTAGTCAAGTTAGCTATTTGCACAAGGTAAACACTTAAATATATAGAGTGATTGGACCTCATTTTTGCTATCCAATAAGTCACTGAATAGAAAAAGTGTGAGCTAAATGTATAAAGGAAAGTAACATTGACTGACCACCTGTGCTAGGTACTTTGCATACATTGTTTCATTTTACTACAACTACACCGATGAGGCAGGTATTTTAATACTCATTTTACGGGAAAGGATAGTGACGTTCAGAAAAGTTAAGAAACTTTCTAGTAAGTGGTAAATAACTAGTAGGTGGCAGGGCTGGGATTCTAACTCGAATCTATTTCTCTCCAACATTTTCACTCCACAACACTGGAGTCTTCCCTTTCTCTTAAAATATGAGCCCTCAGGATCTTCCTGCATTCTCATCCCATCACGCCCTCTGCTTCTTTTCTAGATGAGCTTTGCCGGCAGATGGCTGGTCTGCCCCCCAGGCGACTCCGGCGCTCCAACTACTTCCGACTTCCTCCCTGTGAAAATGTGAATTTGCAGAGACCCAGTGGTCTGTGATCATCAAGGAAGTGGAAAAAAGAAAAATGTGTGGGTGGGAAGAGAATGCTCTAGGAAGAGGGAACTCCTTGTCTAACCATTGTCAGCTAACCCAGTATTTCGCTTTTGCCCCTACTCCCCGATTTTTCACCCAGAGAAACACTGATCTCATTTCCGGCACTCACAACACAAAGTCTACATTATTGCATGGTTTTACTGCTTCCCAATATCATAGACATAGGGGGTAAATGATGACCAGGTGGCCTATTCTACAGGATCTAGGAAATTCTACATACAATTTCCAGAAAAAGGAAACTTAAGGTTAATAATATTTACTATTGAATCTATCTGAGCTAGATCTTAGGGTGGAAGGAATTGTTACTGCCTATTTTGGCCATAGAACTCCATGAACTTTCCTCTTAAGAGTTACCAAGATTAACTCCCCATTTGTCTATAATATGATAGTCCTTTTAAACTATTTTTGCTGATTGTCATAATATTTGCCTGGCAGGTCCTCTTTATGAAAAGCATCATGATAATTGTTGTAGTCCTAAAAATTCTCCAGAGACAAGAGTTATATAATCCTACTAACAATATATAAAAACCCAAAATGTTGTCTTCTGCTAAGCTCAGAGGCTGAAGCTAAAGAGAGAGGAGTAGGCCAGATAAAGAACATGGACTCATGATTCTTATTCAATTTTTTATGCAGTTGTCTAGTCAGTAAATCAGGCTGGGAAGTAAGTTTCATTTTCTTACTCATTTATGGTAGTATTGGGGTTAGTCCACCTCCACAGTTAATTAGACAACTAATGTCAGACTGTATCACTGGTCGGAGTATCTGAGTTATTCCTCCTTCTTCCATTCTCTCCACTTAACCAAACTCCTTAGAGATTATTATGCAAACAGATTCTGCAATAGCCTGATTCGAGGCCTAAGAAACCCATTCAGACCTGAACTTTAAGACACAGGCATAAAATTTACTTAATTGTTTGTTAAAAAAAAAAGAGTAAATGAAACAGTATTTAGACAATGCACAGCTTTATCCTGGGTCTAGCTGTAACCAGGTAGCCTCAGATGAGTCATGTTCGCTCATCAGGCCCTGGTTTAATTTCCCCATCCTTAACATGAGAAGGTTTAATTTTCACTAGTTCTAAGGTTTCTTTTAATTCTATGATTCTCAAGATTTAAATGCATTGTTCATATTTCTTGAAACCTAGAGACACAGTCTAATTCACAACAAACATGTCTACTTTACAAGGGGGAAAATATCCTACATTAAATGGATAGTGGTCCACAATATAATAGAACAAGATCCCAGCATAAGTGACAAACTATGTAGTATGGACCTTCCATCTGAATAACTCAGTAACCATCTTAAAAAGCCAATGGAATTCAAGTAGAAACTAGGGGACTTTGAGACAACCAGTTACATATGACAGAATGCCATTTGGTAGGGAGTGAATTTTTTTTCCCATTGCTGAGAAAACTACCCAATTGAGGATTGGATTCTTGCTGTTAAAGAAATTTAGCTTAATGGGATTTGCACAACTGGTTTTAAGAAATGTTAGAAAAAGCCCCAAAGCATGTAATCTCTGCTCCACAGCCTCTAGAAGTAAATGCACTCACATATAGATAGATATATTAAATGTACATTGTAGCCACTGTAGAGAAATCTCAAAGGCACAGAGTTTCCCAGAATCATGTCAGAATATCTTCATGAACTTGACCCTCCTATTGCATATTGAACGAGAGGTAGCATTCCCACCAGAAAGCACCTCAATCCCAGCATTATGTATATTACAAATTAAACATTTTAAAATAATTTTTTTGCAATTTCCTTCTCAGAATAGAGAAATGTTGTGTCTGGTTATTTCTTTTTCTATTCTGTGTTTAGAAAGAACCCCTAAATTCATGCTTTTATCCCACTCTGTAAACCAAATACCAATATTGTTCAAATTTCTCTATTCCACTATTCTCTATTGTATCCTTCTTCACTCCAGCTTTCCAAATTTATTTACCCTCCTCCAGATGCGGCCCTTCCTCAGTTTACCAGAAGATTCTTTTTCTTTTCTGCCCCCTTCAGAATCAATTGTCTTGCAAGGTGAAGTTTCATGCTTTATTTTCACTTCTCTTTTGCATGATCAAATTCCTGTATTTTGTCATTTCTCAGTGTCCTTATGTTCTCTACCTGTTTTACTCTTCTTGACATGTAAACCAACATTTCTAACTCACTTCCCAGCCTTTCTTTCCTCATCCTTATAAAGTCTTATTTTCCCTGATAGCTTTCCCCTAAGGTTAAAGTTTCTAAGGGGTTGCTTTTGGTCCTAGTTCTTTCCCTCCGTATTCTCTTCCCCATTGGCAGAATTCTGTTCACCTCCATTTCGTTGTTGTTGTTTTTTTTTACCTTTGACCCATTTCAGGTCCCTGATGTTCTAGTTTTCTTTCCTTGTTCCTCCCACAAAAACATGAAAAGATTTGAAAACCTTTTACTCTTTAAGGTATTAATACCCTCCTGGTGAATACAAATGACAACATTCTCAAGCAAGGAACTTATATTTTGATGAAAAAGAATTACTTGAATCAAAGCTATGAATCTTTAATCTTGAGATGAAAGATTTGGTTAAAAGTTAGGCCTTTTGGGGGATCAAATGACTTCCTGGCACCTTGACGAGATAGCAGGCCTATCTGCCCGCCCATAAGGTTTACCCTTCCCTTCCCAAATTGAGCTGATCCTGCCCTGAGCCTTACTTTTCCATATTTCACACTTATGATTAAATAAAATTCTTCTTAAATGAACAAGTTCTGGAAATTCAAGTGTGCACTGTGCTTTCTAAATATAGTTCCATGCACACTTTCTCGGAGTATTCTTTTGACTTGCAGGTGGAAGGTGCAAACCTCAGCTGGTCTCCTCACTTCTGGGTCTTACTTTTGATAACATCAAGCAGCATATATTGCTAGCCACAAGCGCCGCCCTCCTCTGCTTCAGGGTGCTGCGGCAAAAGTTGAATGTTTAACCAAATACTTTACACCTGGTCAGAAGGTGCAACTTGTAACCTCTAAGCTCCCCCCATTCCTTTTGTACTGAAGCAGCTATAACACAGTGAAGAAAGAAATCTGAGAAGAAAGAGACAAGGAGCTACAAGAGCAAGAGACAAGAGGGATAAGGAGATGGGAGGGTAATGACAGGCTGACATCAGCAGGCGAACCAGGAGGCTAGAAGATGGGAATTCACAAACCTGTAGGAAGAAAGGAATTTGGAAAGTGTGGGGAAGAGATCCCAAGAGATCTGGAACCTTACAGGGAAGGATGGGGGGATATCAGAAGCATAATGGAAGAGAGGCAGGATTGACCTTACAGTTCTGTAAACTCAGGGAGGCAAAGATTTGGTTGAAAATGCAACATTCCAGTGAAAATTGAAATCCTCACCCTGACCGGTGTCGCCCAGTGGATTGGGCACTCTCCCTCAAACCAGAACGTTGCTGGCCCAATTCCCAGTCAGGGCACGTGCCTGGGTTGTAGGGGTCCCCGTCTGAGGGTGTGCAGGAGGCAACTGGTTGATGTTTCTCTCCCTCTCTTTCTCCCTGCCTTCCCCTTTCTCTAAAAATAAATTTAAATCTTTAAAAAAATTGAAATCCTTGTATCTTTTAGTATTTTCACCAACCAAACATCAGCGAAAGTGCCTTGTTGAGTTTCTCTGTGGTGGAGAAACAGGTGGCCACAGGTTCTTTTTTTTTTTTCAAAGCCACTCAAGCAAAGTCAGAAGCATCAGTCAAATGACAACTTCTGGGCAGAACCTAAGTAGGAAAAAGCAAGCATTTATATAAATAGAGGTGCAAAGCCCATATCTTCCTGTTGACAAATCAAGCTTCACTTAACTTCAAACCCTCAAATTAAAAAAAAGTTGATAATGGCTTTTTTTCAATTTGTCCAATCACTTTCAATAAGGTTCTAGTATTTTCCTAGCCTAGGAGTCCTGCATTTTTTTTCTATCTCTAGTGATTTTTTTTTCTTTTCCTTTGTCTTGTGTGTTTACTTAGCCATACATTTATACTGTGTAGCTTTATGGAGTACTTTATTAAATTTATGAAATAATCTATAAAGATTGAATTCAGAATGTTCTCATAAATTTGTGTGAGATTCACCTCCTCCCCTGAATTCCTGATGAAAAGTAATAGATGAGAGTTGAGCAAGTATGTGGAAATGTTATAATGGAAAATAACCTGAATTGTATTTAAGGGATTGATGGCCATTGAGGTATCAGCTGCATTGTTATATATTGTTTACTAACATGTTGTTCTGTCCTAAATGGTTAAACCCAGGAGTTACAAAAAAGACAAATTAGAACTGCACAGAAAAACATTGCTACTATTTGTATAAAATTATAACCACATATGTATCCAATGGTTCTCGAAAATGGGTGAGACTTTAAAAGTAATGATACAAATAAGCTTAACAAATATGTAATATTAACATCAAAATCAATAGGTGTTGAAAACAAAAATTACTACAAAAATGTTTATATAAAATCATGAATGACAGCTGCTTAATTGGTTAAGAGAAACCAATTTCTTTGCTGCAAAATAATCTCTAACTTTATAAAGTGAAACAAATATGCTCTTTTATGTTGCAATTATCTTAGAGAAACTGAGATTGAAAGATCTGACATAGGGTGATAAATGTTCAAGGTACAATAATTCATAAATTATGAATTTAATTATAATTAAAATATAATTCATAAGAATTACTATATGCTCTAATGACATAGAGCAGAAATAATTTCTCTCTTGCCACACAGAAACTAAAAATATATCATCTATGCACATAACTCCTAGATCTCAAATCAACATTGTTCTAGGTATAATAAAATGTATAATTATGTGATCCTGTTCATCTTAATATAAAAGGGTGGCCCTGAAAGGCTTCAGGGCCAGTCCTACCACGACACTCGCTAACTATGTGGTATTAAGTCAGTGACTTCACAACTGTAAACCGTCAATACATCTGTGGTTCTGAGAATTAACAAGATCATGTTTTCAAAGGTTTTGCACCTATACAATTTTATAGTTAATAAAACAATAGGACATTTTTTTCTACTTAAACCGATTGATTTCTTCGTTGTTTTTTTTCTTCCATCCTTACCCAAGGATATGTTTTTATTGATTTTTTTTTTTTTTTTTGAGAGAAAGAGAGGGGAAGACAAAAATCAATTGGTTGTCTCCCATATGCACCCTGACCAGGGATCAAACCCAAAACCTAGATAGGTGCCCTGACTGGGAATTGAACCTGCACACCTTTTGGTGTATGGGATGATGCTCCAACCAACTGAGCCACCTGGCCAGGGCCTTCCTTAATTGTTCAGCTGGCTGGCTTGTAGTGAGTAGGCAGTACCATGCAACAAGTAGACCAAACCACAAATACTAGTTTCATTACAGTTCAAGCTTTCTAATTTAAATTTAATTTTTTGCAGCATCCAAAATCTTTTTTAACAACAGAGCAAGATCCAGGTTAAGTTTTTGTAGGTGAGGCTGGCCTGTCGACCTCTGGTGTGCTTGAACTTGAGAGCTTTGGATGGCAGATTGGGTTTAGGCCCTCAAAGTCTCTGGATTAATCAGAAATTCTTTTTTTTTTTAATTGAAGTGAAATTCACATAATATAAATTAATCATTTCAGAGTGTACAATTCAGTGACCTTGGAACCTACATCGTAGTATAACAACCACCTGTTTTTACTTCCAAAACGTTATCACCCCAAAAGAAAACCCCTATCACTCTCTATTCCTCCCTCCCCCCAGTTTCTGGGCAATCATCAGTCTGCTTTCTGCCTCTCCGGATTTACTATTCTGGATATTTCATATACATGGAATCATATATGTGGCCTATTGTCTGCCATAATCAAGATTTTTAAGATTATCTGTATGGGACATACATTACTAATTGCAGAGCATATCCAAGACAATTGTTTCAGTAGGGAGAACTTCGATTTTACTTCTTTTATGCTGTAGGTAGGCCTACCTCCTTTAAGAAACCTGGGGATGAAGGTCTAAAGTAACCAGGATGTATGGGAGGCAGGGCCATGCAGCATAAATTATCCAAAGTGCTGAGTGTACTGAATGAGTTTGTGGTGTTTTTGACTAATTGTGCTGAGGTAGTTGACTCTTCCGGTTGACCTCTAGTAACAAAGAGAAGAGATCCTCCGATGGTACTTTTAGCCAACGTGTGGGTGGATAGGGGGAGGGGAAGATGTGGACATCGAGGCGGAGGAAACCCCGCTAAATCACGTACTACAGCATTTGGAGCTGCTGGTACAGTCAGGCACTGCTTAACAGTGGAGATTCCTGCTAAGAAATGGGATGCAAGGTGATTTCATAGCCTACACAGCATGTTACTATACAAAACATGTGAGATTAAATCAGGCACAAGAGAAAAATGATGCACTCAGGAAACTCGGTACCAACACAAGACTGTATGAGGCTGCTGCTGTAATATGGCCTATGGTTTGCAGCAAACTCATTCAGTAGAATGAGAAAAAGTAGAAAAAGTACACTCTGAAATAACGATTAAAAATGTAGTGCACTAAATACATAAACCAGCAACATAGTTGTTTATCATTATCAAGAGAACCGAGGAGGAAGCATTTGCCAGGACGATGACAGGACTGCCTACAGCAGGCGGTGACCGGTTAGGGATTGTTTAGACAGAAATATAGTGTGAGAACCTCAAAACTACTCACTCACATTTTATTACTAATCAGAAAACTTTGAACCATGGGAACAGATAGCTTGGTGATCACAATTTCATGTTTTTTAAAGATCTGGTTTTCTAAATAAACCAGCTATTGTTATATATATTTTACCTCCTTTTTACTACATATATATATAAAGAATATACATATATATATTTTAATCCTCACCCAAGGATATGTTTATGATTTTAAGAGAGAGAGAAAGGGAGAGAGAGAAAGAAACATCAATGTGAGAAATAATTCGTTGCCTTCCATATGCACCCGGACCAGGGATTGAACCCACAACCTAGGTATGTGCCCTGAGCAAGAATCAATCCGTCAACCTTTTGGCCATCCAGCTAGGGCTGTTAACATAATAGTTTATAAAAATAGTTATTCTTTACAGACTACCTTCTACACACCAAGCAACATGTAGAGTCACTTGTTTGCATTACTTTTAACAGTTCTGCAAAATAGTTGTTTCAATTCTCTGAACCTCAGTGCCTGAAAATTAGGATAATAATCTGTACCTGCTGGACTTCAATGAGATAATATATGGAACATGCTTAGCACAGAACCTGGCATTAAGTAAGTGCACAATAAAGGTTAGCTGTCATTACCACTCTTTTTCCGATTTTACACGTAGGAAAAAGAAAACATAGGGTCTCAGACAACACACTCAGAGACACTTTGGTGAGGACAGAACTCAAACCTTCATGTGCTTGATTACAAAACTGCACTTTTCCCACCACCCTCTACTATATCTTGTATGTGCATGATCAGTGAAGCTTCTTCAGTTAATTTTCCCATCAAAAATAACATTCTTTCTTTAGCCCTTTTCCCATCCTAGGCTTTTGATGAATGCTTGCTTAGCTGCTCTCTCAACCTCAATAAGCCCTAAGCAGCTGCACAGCAGAAGTTCAGTGAGTAATTCGTGTATAGGTTTAAAGGCCTGTCCCTCAACTTCTTCATACCCCAGAGAAATAAAGTAATATGCCTGGCAGTGAATTGAGAAAAACAAAAATAAGGAAAAGCAGAAGTTGAAGCACTCCAAAAATCACACTTTTACCCACAAAGACCCCTTTTTGGGCTCTTTCAAAAACAACAAAGTATCACATTGAACAATCTACCTGGCGTCCAAAAATAGTGCTTGGGGAGCCAATGCCTAAGCATCTCGGCCTTCAGACACAGGAATGCAGACCATGGAGGAGCCCCGGGGGGCCTTCTGGACTCACATGTTGGCCACACTGAAACCTCACCTGTGCTGCTCGTGGTAAAGATTAGTTAGCGGTGGTGAAGTCCAGATGTCCAAGACTTACCTCAGCCACTAGAGGCACAATTTCCAAGTCATGTTGTTTTTGTCAAAAATAAACTAACCAGGTTGTCCTGGGGTTTTTCAAGAGAATTTGGTAAAGGGAGTTAGTGAGAAAAATAACTTAAAAATAGCTGAATGAAACCCCACAAAATTATTTTTTTTAATCTCACTAACTCTAGGAATGAAAAATGCTGTTGTAATTATTATTTTTTAATGAAAATTTTTTTAGATTATTTATTTACTTACTTACTTTTAGAGATAGGGGAAGGGAGAGAGAAAGAGAGGGAGAGAAACATCAATGTGTGGTTGCCTCTCACATGGCCCCTACTGGGGTCCTGGCCCGCAACCCAGGCATGTGCCCTGACTGGGAATCGAACTGACGACCTTTTGGTTCGCAGCCCATGCTCAATCCACTGAGCTTATTTTTAAAAATGTACTTTTACATCCTTTAAAAGAAGGACAGTGGACAGGGAATCTAGCTTTTAGAGAAATAAAGGTATTTTCTTATGCTGGAGAGATCATACCTCTTTAATAGCATTTTTTACAGCCATTATGCAAGCTACTTAACTCTCAATTTTGTTAGAAAGTTTTCCTTAAGAAGCTTGTATGAAATATGAATAACACCTCAATTTTATCATCATCATTGTTTTCATATGAGCCATCACTCAAGTCAGACTGTGCTACTCGTGGCTGCCAAAACATAAAACACTCGTCCAGACACTCCTGCCCTCACTCCTGGTGTTCCTGTCACCTGGAGGAAAGGTGAAAAATGTTAGCAAGCACATCCCAAACATCCCAGTTACCTTGCTTTCACAGTCACACACAGCAGCTAAGCAGATCCTCGGAATGACCGTGTGAGGAAAGAATTCTTTCCCCATGTAACGGTTTCCTAAGTCAAAGGGCCCAAGTCACTCTACCTTCAAAGACTGTCCTCCAGGAATGCGCTACTCAGTAATTTTATTTATTAAAATTGTTTCCATTTATCCAGGTCTCAATCAAGCAGTGATTCTCTTCTTCCTCTGAACTCATGACACTAAGTGCTTATGTCCTGTTACCAGGATTAGAGCAGAGGGGAGGAGACAGCTGTTCGGGGTGCTTTAGCAAGGACTCATGCTTTCTATGGAGAATTACAGAATCATTGTTCCCAATTTTCCCCTCTGTCAAACTGTAAAATAAGAAATGCTTGCCCTGGCTGGTGTGGCTCAGTGGATTGAGTGCCAGCTTGCTAACCAAGGGGTCCCTGATTCGATTCCCAGTCTAGGGCACATGCTTCGGTTGCAGGCCAGGTCCCCAGTGGGGGGCATGTGACAGGCAATCACACATCGATGTTTCTCTCCCTGTCTGTCTCCTTCCCTTCCCCTCTCAAAAAATAAATAAGTAAAATATTTAAAAAAGAAGAAGAAAAAGAAATTCTTAAGTATCTGAGGATATAATCCCAAACAATCCGTGTTAGGCTGACATTGCCCTGGAATCCATGTTTTATCTTCAACATTTGCATGTGCTACATTAGCTACCACACCTGTGGGCCTGCCAGGTATGGGCTACTCTACATACAGGGGGGAGTTCAAATTGTTGAGATGTTCCATGTTGTGAGGGCGTTTATTTTTTACATGGAGGTGGGAGAGGAAAATGGAGAAAGGCTATAAGCTTAGGGAAAACTAACCTGCGTATTTTCTTCTACTCTAAATATTTTATGTTTAAAATTACTTTTTATTGATATTGGAAAGAGAAAAGGGGAGAGAGAGAAACATGGATTTGTTTTTCCACTTATTTGTGCATTCATTGGTTGATTCTTGTGTGTACCCTGATTGGGGATCTAACCTGCAACTTCAGCACATCAGGACAATGCTCTAACCAACTGAGCTACCTGGCCAGGGCTACTCTAAATATTTTTTAAATAAAAAATACTTCTTTTTCCTAATCTTTGCATAACTTTTATGTTCCAGGGTAGTGTACGTGTATCCTGGTTCTGACCTCTCCCTGGTCTATTGCACTTTGGTTTGGGCCTCTCTCCACAGAAGCATATGCTATTTAAAGAAGAATAGAGCTGGATGAATACTAAGGTTCCTTCCACTTTGAGATGCTATGATTCCATAATTTCCATGTTTCTCTTTTATTAACATTTAATTATTTCATATGTCATTTAAGTATTATCTTTTTAAAAAGATTTTATTTGTTTAATTTCAGAGATTGAAGAAGGGAAGAAGAAAGAGAGGGAGGGAAACATCATTGTGCGAGCGATACATCAATCGGTTGCCTCTTGCATGCCCCCAACTGGGGACCTGGCCCACAATCCAGGCATGTGCCCTGACTGGGAGTCGAACCGGAGACCTTTTAGTTTGCAGGCCAGCACTCAACCCACTGAGCCACACCAGCCAGGACAGTATTGTCTATTTTTAAAGCTTTTAACAAAATTATAAATTCCTTGAAGAACTATAATATACATCATTGTTCCCCTTCAAAGCTTAGCCTCATGCTTTCTCATAGTGGGTCTTCAATAAACAGTAAATGAATGAATTTCAGTTTTCAAAGATGGTACTCATACTCATCCTATGTTCTAAACCCCCTTCTTGGTTAGAACCAAGCTAGGTAACAGCACAGAAAAGGAAAGTAATGAGTCACAAGATGGGAGGCAAGCACATTATGGTGGGACCTGCTCTGCTAATGGGAGTACCAGTCCTGAGCAAAATCCTCCCAACTCTTCCGATGAGGGGTTGACTGTCTATAGCGTGAGGATGACAACACAGCAAGCACTTCCATGCTGGTTGTAAGAACTGAAATTTTAGCCAGGGCTGTGAAAGTGGAAACTTAAAGCATGGCAGCCACAGAGAACAAAATGGTTTTAGCTGTGCAGACCCTGGCTCGGACCTAGATAGGAGCCCTGAGAAGTGGAACTCCCTTAGAAGAAGCTCAGTTTCATCAAGCCTAAGGGATAACAGGCTCCGGAGAACAGTGCACTTGAGCCAGCACACTCAAGCCCTGGGAGCTCAAAATGACACGGAAGATGATGGCAGTGCCGCTGTCTTGTTAGTACCTCCCCAACAGGGGAGCTGGAAGCAGTGACGAAACCCAGTAATCCCACCAGCCTCTGGTCTGCTTGGACCACTGCGGGCTAACAGAGCGAGCTCTAAGGTGAAGACCTGAGGTCCGTAGGGCAGAAACTTTGTTTTCCATCATAGCCCCAACGCCCAGCACCACGGCTGACACACAACAGGTGCTCTGTAAATAGTTCTCAAATAAAATGAACAAACTATGTGGCTAATGGCGCCGCAGAGAGCGAGCTCAGGGAAGAGCTCTCCCTCAGTAGGCAGGGGAACCCATACTTCAGAAGATCCTTTTACTAAAACTGGGTGACATCGATAAGGGGATAGTACAAAAAAAAATGTGGTCCATGAAAAAACCATAATTCAGTTAGTAAAAAGTTATCTTCAACAAAGAAAGAAAAAAGGCGGTGCTCATAAATTACTTTAAAAAGCACTTTTTGAATCGCTCCCAAGGGAGCAGAACACCAAAATAAACACAACAGAAAGTTTTGCTTTCCAGAATCTTCATTTTCAAACTGAATTGGAGAGAATCTTCTTTATGTTGTCATACACTACAAAGTAAGATTTTCTCTTTTTTTTTTCAAATTTCATTTTAATTGTTGTTCTTGTACAGTTTTCTGCCTTTTACTCCTGTCCCAGCCCACCGCCCCAGCCCTCCCCACCTCCCTCCTATTTCCACCCCCCCCCTTGTTTTTGTCTATGTGTCTTTTATACTTGTTCCTGAAGACCCTTCCCCTTTTCCCCTGAAATTCCCTCCCGTCTCCCCGCTGGTCACTGTCAGCTTGCTCTCTATTTCAGTGTCTTTGGTTATATTTTGCATGTTTGTTTGTTTTGTTGTTTAGGTTCCTGTTTAAGGAAAGGTAAGATTTTCAAAAAAGGAGATATTATACAAGAATGCACATTGAGTATTTCATGTTGTGTTTTTAGCTTTTCCCAACACCCTATCAACTCTACTTCATAAAATGGTATAAATAAATATTCACAGATAAATTCTGCTTCAGAAAGCAGTTTGAGAAATTGACTGAATAGCTACCTTTCTACATTCTCTCCCATTCTGCCTGGCTCACGAGGCTCATCATCGAACTGAAAAAAGGAGAAAACATTCCAATAAAAAGGTCACCAACAGGTACTCTTTTGACAAAATGAAGAGCTCAGAGTCCATGTTTCAATTACATTTAGATTTAATTACTTGCTGGGCCAACTGTCTAAATTTGTTACACGGCAGAAAAGTTATATCTTGCATATGCCATTTATTCAGTTTGCCTGACATATGCTGTGTGGAGAACAGACTGCAACTGAAGAAGGGTGGAAGCAGGGAGAGCAGGTGGGAGGCTAACTGCAATAATTCAAGTTGCTCGGACCTGGAGGTGGTGAAAAGTGGTCCAGGTCTGGAGTTTACTTTGTAAGCAGAGTTAACAGGATTTGCTAATGGATTGGGCATGGGATTTAAAAGGAAGAGAGCAGTGAAGGAAGACTGCCAAGTTCGTCTGAGCAATGGGAAGAATGACATTGCCATTGAGGGAGAGAAGATGGCAAGAGAAGCAGGTTCCATGTTGGGGGAGAGGACAGGTGCTCAGTTTTAGGCATGTTTAAAACACAAATGGGGACACAGAGGTAGGAAATGGAGACGCTTGCCTTGCATTCAAGGGAGAGATCCAGGCTAGAATGATAGATTTGGGAATCATCAACGCATAGATGATACTGACCATTGTAACTGCCGCACATGGCACAATTCTGTCATGTAGTAGGTATTAAGTTTCTATTGAATGAGTAAATAAAATGCATATGGACTAAAGTAGGAGGACAAAGCAAAATCTGTAACAGACCACTTTGAATAAGGGCAAGAACTTAAGGCCTCTTATTTGAAAAGCTCAACCCATTTTCCAAGTTCAATGTAGTCATTTAGATCCTGATTCTGCCTGATGCTATAAACATTCTTTTATTGTTTGGGATGCTGCTGCTTCTGACTCCAAATTAATGTGGCTTTCGTGGAAAGACGGCTTATGTAAAAATTACTCTCTGGTGTAGTCATCTAGTCTTCTGGCAATTCTTATAATATAATCAGAAAAAAATTGGTGGTTTGGGAGGCAAAATTTCTATGTCCTAAGTCCCACATAACTGACCGAGTGTACTTGCTCAGTCACACAGCAGGAACTCTTAGCATTGGTCTCTATTGAGATTCAGAGACATTGTCTAATTAAATGAGGAAATAGATGTTTTCAGCTCACAGAACACAAGATGCTATTTAAATGAGCATTATTATTATGCCTTTAAAATTACCATAATTACAATTCACAAAGTGTCTATGCTACTGTCTCCTGATCTGTGTTACCTGTGCAGCATGGACTGAAGTTTTAGAGAGGCAGCCTGAAAGGACCCGGTACATCAAGCAGAGTGGCCTTTAAATCATTTTACCCATGTGACTCTGCCTATGACAACCCACCCATCTTCACTGAGCCCAAACAGGAGGAAGGCCTTTGGGGGACGGGGTGGTGATGATGCTGTGGGGGGAGGAGCCCAAACGGTAAACTCAAATTTGAATGTATAGGGCCAATGCATTGTCAGTCAGTGCAGCAGCTGTGCTTGAGGCAAGCTTTCCCTGGCCCAAGACTTTGGGGAGCCAAGAGAGACACTCTGGAATCCACTATGGACAGGTAAAAAGACAATCTCCTCATGGGTGGCTGCTTTGGTTTTGCTCTCCCAGCAAATCTGAGTAACGAGATTGGTATCTATCCCTTTCTCTCCTATCACTATCTGATTCACAAAATCTCCCTGGTCAATATGCAGATTTATGTCTCTGGATCTGTCTCATCCTCTGTTCAGATCTTACATGTTGTCTGCCTAACTTTCTCTCTTTTGTATTTGAAAGAACTTTTATGACCATGTATTGATCTGTCCTGAGAGTTCTACTAAAGTTAGAACTAGTTTGTGGTAATAATATCAACACAGCAAATGTTCAGAGACTCAAATCATTAAAAAAAAAAAAAAAAAGCAATACTTATACTAAAAACAGTAGTGGTAATTGTAGTAATAATTTTGTAAATATTCAACCATAAAAACCACTTGAAGGGAAACTTTCCTAGGGAGACTCTACTGAATAATTTAGTTACATAGGGAGGAAATTCTTTTTTTAAGTGCCAGTGTTCAAACTTAATAGATTGAAGAGCCCTGGCTGGTGTGGCTCAATGGAGTGAGCACCATCCTGCAAACCAAACTTAATAGCTTGAAAATCACTGTTAGTGTGTCTATTATAAGGAGAAAAATTCAGTCAAGCAAATTATTTAATGTTATAGGTCCAATTGTGAGGCAGTTCATAGCGTTTTTACTATTTAGTCTTTTAATTTCTTTAGACATGCCTGAACTTCTTAAATGTGTATTCTGCAAGATTTTTAACAATGTCTTCACATGCAGTTCGTGTCAGTTGAGTTGCTATCACAGAACTTATTCTATTCCTACTTTTATTTATTCCTCCACATGTATGAGAATAATCTCAATTTACTTCTTTTACAAAGAATTTTCACAACAGAGTTAAGGTTTTTAATGGCAGAGTAAGTGTTCTTCAGAAAAATTCTTGAGGAAAAAAATGTTGAATGTCTGCTCAGTTTCAATGAAGTTTTGAAGACTGATCTGAGCTATAAGTCAGAGGTAAAGGGCTCAGTGGAGATATTTGTGTATAATGAAATGCAAAACAGGGGTAAAATCAGTAGCTGAAATTCAGAGAAAGACAAATACAAAAGGAGGAAAGATGCGATTCAACAGGAGGGAGAGGGAAACACACAATTATCATTAAGGAAAAGAGTACCTGCTGAGCACATTAGTGATGGCACAGGGCAGGAGAGGATGACTCAGGCGTGATCACGTTTCACCCAGTTGTCTCAGCGATGCAGCCAGTGTTCTGCCTCGGGGAGCACAGCTGTTCAAACAGCTGTCAACCTGTAGGCCTAAAAATTGTCTCTGCAAAGTCCTTTGTGCTCAGAAGAGAAACCAAGAGAAGAACAGGGTGCTGGAAACAGGCTCCTTGCTACAGCTGAAGGGAGCTAGCTGATGGATCAAGAAAGTTAACTGACAGGTCACAGTCATGCAATTCACTTCATTGTGACAGGGAACTTCTGGCAGAGACAGTGAATGACTGCATTTTCATGTGGAGTGGGAAGTAAAAGTCCATCTGAATTCCTTTACCTACTTCATGTCATTTTCTATAACTTTCAGAACACTTGGTCCTCATCAGGGTAGCAGGTCTGGTCCCTGCCACTCTGCCTTCATTGCATGATCTGGTTGCCATTACCTGCCCCCACCCCAGCCTTCTCATCCATACAGCCCAGAAGGGTGGGTTAAATGTAAAAGGAATTTACTGTTATGGAATGATGCGTACTCTATTTTAAACTGATTGGGCCCCAAAGGGAGAATTTTTTTTCCTTTCAATATTTATTAAGCACTCTTCTTCAGTATATATTAAGCACTTATTATGTATTCAACTTATCTATGCTATGGGTTATTATATGCTAAGTATGTAACAATAGTAATGGTGATGATGGTAGCACCATGGTGATTACCATAACAAGTCACTTTTATTTTAAAATACAGCCAGTTACTATCAGATTTTTGTTAGCATCCATTTTACATTCCTGCCAAATGTGCATTTCTAATTCTAAAATAATATAATTGACTAATTTTCTATTGTTTGTCATGCATAATATGTACATTGGTAATGAATTTAGTTCTCTGCCTCGGGTTTTAAAGTGTATTCCAATAAGCTCCAAGTGTGTGAATTCAGACATTGAAATTGTGACAGCTATAAGAAAACTCTTGTTCTTGTTTACCTACTTAATAAGGTTGACATTTGGGCACTTCGCTTTTAAGTTAAGGGTCTATCTTGAGTATCACATTATCAAAATAATTATTCTCAACATACGCCCACACACAGACTGGTAAATGAAAGTTCACAGAAGCTTTATTCACACTAGCCCCAAAGTGGAAACAATCCAAAAACCCATCAACAAGTGCACGAATCAACAAAACGTGCTACATCCCTGCAATGGGATGTACTGTCTAGTGCAAGGGACAAACTGCCCGAGCAGGCAATGTCAGGAATAAATCCCAAAGCCATTGTGCTAAGTGAGAGAAGTCAGACACAAAGGGAGAGACCACGCACGATTTATATGAAGGTCTGGAAAACAAAATGTAATTTGTAGTAACAGAAAGCAGATTAGTTGTTGCCTGGGGGGAAAGGGAGGAAGTGGCTGAAAAGGTGGATGAAGAAACGAGGGTGGGGGTGTGGGGGGGGGTGCCCTAGCACCGTTCTGTGTCTTGACTCTGGTAGCAGTTTGGGGTATTTACATCTGCCAGTATTCATAGAATTGCACATTTCAAATGAGTGAAGTATGTAAATTATACATTAATGTAAAAAAAAAGTGAAAAAAGTTTCAATTCTCTTGCCAGCAAACGGTATTCAAATCCCTGACCAAGTGTTTATTTTTACAAGTTCTTTGCACTTCTGTCCACTGCCATTAGGTGGCAGCATTAGTTCCACAAATTGGATAAATACATTTCTGGAAAAGACAGGGACAAAAACCAGAGACACTATTAGTGCTTTGGGAATGACCACACTGTATAGCTTGTGTTATGTTCCCAATTGCAAAGGAACTGAGTTAGCAGAGAGTATGTCCACAAATTCAGTTTAGTGCTTATGATATGCAAGATGCTGTTCTAGCAGCTAGGAAACACAGAGGGAAAGGACCAGTCCCTCTGTGTGAATGTAGCATTATTTTAGATTACATTGCCAAGTGAAAAGAGCAGCAGAATACAAAAGTACAGAAATGAGCATAATCAAAATCATGTAAATATATGCTTGTAAAAGAAGGAAAAACATAATAGTAATCGTCATTAGACACTATGTCTAATTATCATTAGACACTGACTGATACTCCAAATTTTAAAATTCCTTAATATTTTAAATCTTATAACTCTACTTTTTTGTACTACTGAAATTGACAAGAGTCAAGTATTGCTCTTATACTTTTAACAATATATATTACTCATAAAGTGATTCTTTCCAAACATAAAGCCTATTTGGGGAGACAGATACCAGGAATCAGTTGATAACAAAGGAGGAATTCTTTGATAGAGATAAGCTGGAGAACAATAGGAAACTACAGGAGGGTTTTTTGTTGCTATCAGTCAATTTTTGCCTAGTAATTTTGGGATAGTGGTGGTGAGAAAGGTCTTTCTAGAACAGTTGAAACTGTCACTGTGATCAGGCTTTGAGAAATGTGTGGGTTTTTCCCGATAGAAAAATGTAGGGAAGCTCTTAGTCAGAGGAAGCTCCCAGCAGCAAGATGTCTAGACAGAAAGAGGAAAGGAGACTAATGCCAGGGGACCCGGCTGCAAGAGGGGGCCTGAAGTGATGGGGAAGGGGAGAAAGTACCAGGAAAGGAAGCTAGAACTGTAGATTGATGTCCAAAGTAAAAACTGGCCTAAATAACACATTAAAGACTTTGGAATTTATCTTGAGAGCCAAACAGAATCCTTAGGGGGTTTTCAGCATGGAATGACATGGCCACACCTGGGGTTTGGTGAGATTGCTCTGGTACGGCATGGAAAATGTTATTCTGGAGGGACTTGGAGGCAGAGAGACCGGTTAAGAGGCCAAGACAGCAGGTAAAGTGAAAGAAGATGAGGGCTTGGACTGACACAGAGAATAAAGAGAATACAGCAGGTACAAATTCAAGAAATATCTGGAGGTTCGATTGAATAATTTTTGATCATTAATTAAATATGAGGAGGGAAGAGCAAGAAGAATCAAGGAGGATCCCCAGCTTTTAGCCTGGTTACCTGAGATGGAACATTTAGGAGAAGTGGGACAGTCAGGGCAGAGGGCAGTTTAGGAATACTGTTTTGACCGTGTTGACTTTGAAGCACAGATTAAGCATTTAGTTAGAGATTGCAAGGGAAACCTGAAAATACAATTATGGGACTGAGGAACAAGTTTGCCATTCCAAGTTATTGTCACCTAGAAGAGAACTGTGGGAGGGAGCTGTCCTGTGAGCTTGTATGGCTTTAGGTCCCTGCTGTCTTTCCATTGGTCTTACATATAAGCATGAAAAGTTTATAATGGATTCCAAGTACAGTAGGTCTCAGGCTTCCGGCACAGGAAGCAAGAGCATCTCGTCTGGTTTGGCCCAAGTGATTGCAGATTTAAAAACAGCCATAGGAAAGCCGTGAGTGACCAGAGAATGAACTGTACCCTTGCACTTTCCTTCCTCCTTTCACCCACAGCCTCCTGATGAAGCAGAGGAAGTTTCTTTACCATTTCAAAAACGTCCGTTGGGCTAAGGGTCGCCATGAGACTTACTTGTGCTATGTGGTGAAGCGGCGAGACAGTGCCACCTCCTTTTCATTGGACTTCGGTCACCTTCGAAACAAGGTATCAATTAATATTTGCTTCCCAGGCAATTAAAAGCTATACTGTGGGCACTTTTAGAGCCACCTACCTGCTGATGGTACTACTTTTAGAATGCTTTGCTTCCGTCTGCACTAGATTCCTGTAATGTTTTGTGTTCTTTTTACATGTCTCTGCAACCATAATAGATATAATATGCCCCAAAGGATGTCATTTAATGTCCTCTCCATCATCCTGGGCACATTAATGCCAGACCTTGCTTCACTGCTAAGAATAACTGCCCCTAAACTTTCCTCCCCTTTCTCCAGCATCCAAATTGCCTTTGAGATTAAGGAAAACATCAAAGGTAAGAGCCTTTTGATTTGGGGGGATATTGTCAATTCATTCAAGCTAAATTTTAAATGTGAAAAACAGTCCTGACTGGTGTGGCTCAGTGGACTAGGTGTTGTCCTCCAAATTGAAAGGTAACTGGTTCAATTCCCAGTCAGGGCCCATGCCGGGGTTGTGAGCCAGGCCCCTGGGTAGAGGTGTATAGGGGCATGCAAGAAGCGACTGATAGCTGTTTCTCTCCTTCTTTCTCCCTCCCTCACTCTCTCTCTAAAAATAAATAAATAAAATCCTCTTTTTAAATGTGGAAAACAAATTATTTCTTTAGAATTTTTGAAAATTAAGGAAGAAAAATTTAGGAAAAATTAATGATGACCAGTTCTGTTTTCCAAATGATTTCTATTCCCTCCTGCTCACATAAAGCATAGGCCAGTGAATATATTCAGCATGGCAAGCCCGGGAAAACTCAGGGAGGCCTCAACTGGTTGATTAATTAAATCAAACTCTCAGCATCTAGAAGATCAGAGGATTACATTTCCAAAAAACTTTTTCACCAAAATCAGACGGGTTTACACAATCTGCTGATGACTATTTCCTCTCCCACAACACGCAGAGACATCTGGTCTTGGTGGCATCCCAGGGAAGAGCCTGTGGGTGGAATGACATCAGCTGGCTCATTATTTAGTGCTTATTTCACTATCCAGTTCTCTTTGCCTTCTTTGTGTTATGTAAATTATTTCACTGCAATTATCTTACATTCTAATCTCTTTCGTAATTGGTACCAACCCTTTACTACCCTCTCATGTGATCCTCATAACACCATCCCAGCCCATTTTGCTGATAAGATTAGAAGATCCAAGAGTTGGGTGACCTGTTTAAGTCACATGAGGGGTGATAGAACCACGGGTTTTCGGATTCTCGGTCTTGTCTGCAATCCTAAGTGGACTTGCTATATCTCACTATTGTGGTTATTATTACAGTCACAAAGATCACACAGTGAGCAAACACATTATTTAAAACACATTATTTAATTGCTTTTACGACATTGGCCTGCCTCGCCATAATCTATTTTACCTTTTCCAGCCCTCCCCACCATAAGCTTTCCACCTAGTGGTACTGTGTATTCCCACAATGTTACATCACTAGGCACTTCCAAGCCATTTTCCTCCTCCTCAAAGGCACAAAAACTACAGTACCTTCACGAACACATATTAAATCTCTACTGAGATAGTGTCATGGTCCTCCTCACGCCACAGAAAACCTACAGCCTTTCTCCACTGTGAGGGGCCAAGGGTGCAAAGGGTCTGGGCTCACCACTGCACCTTTTGGGGCAGTTGCTTAACCTTTCAGAAATCTAAGGACAGAACTTAGCTGCCCCCAAAAGATCACTGTGGTGGGGGTGATGAACTAATGACTGCAAAGCAGCGGGCACCACAGTACAGGGCAGTAAACGTGAGCTGAGTCCTCTGCTCTCTCCCCAGTCGGGTTGCCACGTGGAATTGCTCTTCCTGCGCTACATCTCCGACTGGGACCTGGACCCCGGCCGGTGCTACCGGGTCACCTGGTTCACCTCTTGGAGTCCCTGCTACGACTGTGCCCGACACGTGGCTGACTTTCTGAGAGGGAACCCCAACCTCAGTCTGAGAATCTTCACCGCACGCCTCTACTTCTGCGAGGACCGCAAGGCTGAGCCCGAGGGGCTGCGGCGGCTGCACCGCGCGGGCGTCCAAATCGCCATCATGACCTTCAAAGGTGGGAGGGAGACCTTGCTTGCTGTTCCAGCTCAGGGAAGCAGCTGTCATTCAGGATTGCAGTTCAGACTAAGAAGATTCAGGGGGGCCATACAGGGGGCAAAATTGTACCAGGATTCTAGTTCACTGTTGGAGCCAAAAATTATCAGCTAGAGAAGCATTTGAGATCCTGCTTCCTGGCGGTTGTCAGTTTTAGCTCAAATAAACTCATGAAAATTTTTAAAAAATCACCTAGAATCGAAGGAAAAGAATTCATGACTTGGACACAGGCTTTGGGGGAAATGAGAATTTAAAAGGGGCTGGGGATTCTTCTTTCCTCTTGATTTGAGATTTGAGCCATATTCTGTTGCCTCCCTCCCCTTTTAAAGATTATTTTTATTGCTGGAATACTTTCGTGGAAAATCGTGAAAAAACTTTCAGAGCCTGGGAGGGGCTGCACGAAAACTCAGTTCGTCTATCCAGACAACTGCGACGCATCCTTTTGGTAAGGGGCTCCTTTGCTTCTCGTTTTCTTTCTGAGTCATCTTCTCCTGGAGCTACGTACATTTCTTACATTTTCATGAACGTGTGTGTGCCTTTCGTGTGTGCGTTTGCCCATTTATCATTCTCTCCCTATTTTTCCACCGATGAAAACCTTATTTTCTCTTTGTCGTTTTGTTGTCCTTTCTCCTACAACTGAGTCTGCTCTTCTATTGTTTCACAGTTCGGAACCCTCTGCTAAGACCCCTTTCCCTCCCCTCTTTCCTCACTCACATGTCTGATCTGTTAGACTCTCCTCGGGATTTATTTCCTTTCTCTCCTCTTCCTCCACCCTCCCAATTTACTTTCTTCCAAAATGTTACGAAGTCATCCACTGAGTTTATTTCTCTCCTTCTCTACAGCCCCTATATGAAGTGGACGATTTACGAGATGCATTTCGTACTTTGGGACTTTGATACCAACCTCCGAGAATGTCACATACAATGAAATATCTCTGAAGAGAGTGTGTAAAAGAACCATCCTTCAAGAATTCTGTTTTTCTGCAACTCTCAATATCTTAGAGTTTAGAGAAATAATATTCATATACATATGACTTTAAAAATGTATCTTGAAAATCAAGAAGGAATTCAGGCCCAGTAGAGAAATGCTGCGCTGGTGCACTTTTTAGTGCAACAGCGTCCCCTACTGGGGAATGACAGAACTGCAGAGTCTGGGAGCGCCTAAAGTATTAATGTTCTACGACTGTTTAGGAAGGGAAGCAGAAGATAAATCCTTACAAACGTGGTGAAAGGATAAAATGTTTTCATAGTATCCTTTTTTATTTGATTCATTCTGAGTTTTCGATAGCAGTGATAGATTTTACACTCTTTTCCTTTAAGGTTCACTTTCAAGTGAACCGGAAGTGAACAAATTTCCATCAGGCCTGTGTAGAACCTCTTAATGAGAATCTCTGGGTGATGGTAACTGCGAGACATCTCTTCAAAGCATTGGTATCCAAGCGTATGCTGTATGTTTTAATTATTTGAGGCATGTTTTTATGTTTGTAGATAAGAGGATAGGGGTGGGGGGAGGTATGGAATACGCCTAGTCACCTTCAGACTATTTTATAATAAAGGGCCTTAAAATGAAGATGAAGATGTGAAAATGACGCCCAAAATGCACTGATGCTTCTAGTGACAAATCTGGAAAACACATCTTTTTAAAGTAGTCCATAGTTTAGAAAACATACCCAAAACTTCACACGTGATAGTTAATGAACTCTTGGAAGGGAGTGGCTTGAATATTGAGAAAAGAAAAAATCAATTTATGGGTCTTTAACCTCAGCAATGTCAACCAGGCCACAGTTTCCTATTTTTTTGTACATATATGATGTCTCTCTCAAAGAAATGTTCACTATATAAGAGAATGTAACAGAACAGAATAGTATTTGGGAGAGCAGAGAACATTAAATGCACAACTATATTGTTTTATTCTTATTGTACATAAGTTTGTGAAAGAGTTAATATTAAAAATCCTTATTTCATGTATCCATTCATATTTTATATTATGCTATATAGTGTCTAATATTTTAGTTTAATTTTCTTTTTAGATATATTGAAATGGATTCCTTAATGTCTCATAAATTTATGCTTTTAGAAATAATTCTAATAACAAAGTACAAAATTGTAACATAGTGTAACATGTCATAATATTGCTATAAAACCATTCTTTTGATTTTTAGTAAATTTTTCCTACATCATTTTGATTTCTGGCTCATTTCAATCAACTGAATAAATAATAAATAATTTGGGGAGTTTTAGAGATAAAATACTGAGTAAAATAATTCTAAAAATGATTTCTTTATAAAGTTAAATTTAAAAGTGTGGTAAAATAGACTTGAGAGCCCATAAATTATCCCATTCATCTATGTTCAACTGACTTCTGACCAGGGTGCCAGGACAATTTAATGGGAGAAAGAATAGTCTTTTCAACAAATGGTGCCGGGACAACTGGACAGCCATATGCAAAAAAATGAATCTGGGCCTCTATCACATACCATATACAAAAATTAACTCAAAATGTATCAAATATCAAAATGTCAGAACTAAAATAATAAAAGCCTTAGAAGGAAATATAGTGACCTTGGAATGATAACAGTCTTAAATGACCCCAAAAGCATGAGCAACAAGAGAATCAAACTTCATCAAAAACTTTTGTGAATCCAAGGGAAGGAGTGAAGAAGTGAAGAGACAACTCACAGAATGGGTTACAATATTTACAAATAATATATCTGATAGAAGTCTAGTATCCAGAATATATAAAGAGCTCTTACATCTCATAACAAAGGACAACCTCATTTAAGAATGGCCAAAAGACTTGAATAGACATTTCTCCAAGGGAGATTTGCCAATGGCTAATAAGGACATAAAAAGATGCTCAATCTGCTTAGTCATTAGGGAAATGCAGATCAAACCACAATAAGGTACCTCTCAAACCTACTAGGATGGCTATAAACAAACAAAAAATCAATAATAACAATTGTTGGTGAGAATGTGGAAAAATTGGAACGTTCATGTACCGGCTGGTAAAAATATAAAATTATGTAATCATTCTGAAAAATAATTTGGTCGTTCCTCAAAAGTTAAACATAGAAATACTGTATGACCCAGCAATTCCACTTCTAGGTATATATCCAAGAGAATTAAATAAAGACATATGTCCCAACAAAAACTTGTACATGAATAGTCATAGTGGTATCATTTGTAACAGCAAAAAAGGTGGAAACACCCAAATGTCCATCAACTGATGAATGGATAAAACAAATGTATAAGGGTATTTTAGTCAGTCATGGAAAAGAATGAAATGCTGATACATGCTACAACATGTGTAAACTTGAAATCAGTGTGCTAAGGGAAGGAAGCCAGAAAACAATGCCACATATTATGTGATTGCGTTTATGTAAAATGTCCAAATAGGTAAACCCATAGAGAGAGAGATTAGGGATTGCCAGGGCTAGTGTGAGAAGGGATGGAGTAAATACTTAATGGGTATGGGGTTTCTTTTTGGGATGATAAAAGTGGTCAGGGATTCAATAGTAGTAACTATACTGAAAAAATAAACACCCCACTGACTTGTGTACTTCACATAGATGTGAATTTTATCTCAATTTTTTTAAAAGTCATATGTGCCCTGGCTGCTGTGGCTCAGTGGATTGAGTGCCAGCCAGGGCATGAAAGGTTGCTGATTTGATTCCCAGTCAGGGCACATGCCTGGGTTGTTGGCCAGGTCCCTGGTTGGGGGTACAATGTTTCTCTCACACATTGATGTCTCTCTCTTTCTCCTCCCTACTTTTCCCTCTCTCTAGAAATGAATAAATAAAATCTTTTTAAAAAATAATGCTACAAATGGGTATGATAAAATATTAACTTTTCATATACAGATGGTTCCCAAGTTACAATGGTTTGACTTGTGATTTTTTTACTTTATGATGGTGCAAAAGTGATGCACTTTCAATAGACACCATCATTAAATGCTGAATTTTCTTCTTTCTCCAGGCTAGCAATGTGCAGTATGATACTCATGATGCTGGGCAGCTCTGTTAGCCACTTACTTAAGATAATAGAATTTAATATCTAAGATGGACTGGGAATTCAGGGCAGCAATGTAATTGCTCATGCATCAGAAATTCCAGACCAGAACAAGGAATTGGAGTACTACTACATCGTTCCAGGTTTACTCTGTTAGAATAAGAATGGACCCATGGACCCTTTTATAAGGTCGATTTGCCAACAATGAAACTTCAGTTACCAGAGTTGGAGAGACGAAAGTTGGCACCCCCTACCATGTTGCAGCTAACTTCTTGATTGGATTCAACTCATTGCCTCACTGACTGACCTGGCTGTGGACTCTTTCTGTAGTCTTGACTAGAACAGAGTGGTCATTCTGAAGTCTGAACATTGAACAGCAATGCAATTACAATGCAGTATGAGAAGTTGCTATATGACTCGATAACAACTAAGTGTTCATAGTAATGCTTTGCATTTCTAGAAGGAATAAATTATTGTGAGTTAAATAAATCAAGAAAGTATTGATAGAGGAAGTTGAAATTTACCTGGACTGGGGACAAAATGTTAAAGAAATACGCTAATATGTTTCCAATATTTCTGTAGGTAGAGTGATAAATGGCTCAATTGTGACCTTTATGAAAGAGTAAAAGTATTTTCAAGATTGATGATACCACTGTGATTAAATATTAATCCCATATACTTCTGGTGGGAGAGTTAAATATTATAATATTTTAACTATCGATAATCTTTAACCCAACAATTAGGAATCTAGTCTGAAGAACTATCTTCTGTATATGTATCCAAGTTAACATGTACAAAGATATTCATCCTAACATTACAGTAGGGAGAAACTGAAAGTCAGTAGTGGAATGGTTAACATATAGAACAGTAAAACTCAGTAAGTGTTTACATCAACTTAAAGTGGAATGATGTAAAGTTATATATATGAATATACAGAGAGACATAGAAAATTTTCCAAAACATACTTCTAAGAGAATAAAATTGTTTTAAAACTTTGATAGCTTGATATCATTTATGCTTTAATGTATACGCATGCATGTCTGTAGATAGACCTTTTAAAACATAAACATTCATATACATGTATGCTTAGCAAAAGAGCTAAAGGGAAAAAATTCAAATTACTAGCAGTTGTCATCTCCAGAAAGAGAAATTGAATAGAAGGAAAGTGAAGAAAAGGGAACTTTCATTTTTTACTTCACAATACCTCTTTTAAAAAGTATAACTTGTAAATTTTAATAATTAAAGAAAATGTCATTTAAAACATAGAACTTAATAGGAATTCATTATTTTACATTTTCCAGAGTTTACTAACATATAGGACATTCCACAGCTTCAGGAGTTGAGAAAATTTAAGTTAAATAAGTCTAGCAAAGGGAATGGCACGGGTCTTTCTGAGGGCCTAAAATCTTTCTTCCTACGACCAGTGATTCATGAAACACTGTAAGGGTTGGGCAATCTGCAAGGAAAAGAGTCTGTCAGTCAGGGCTCCACCAGAGAAAGAAAAACTGGGAAGAGGTATATTTTAAGGAACTGGCTTACTTGATTGCAGGAGCTAGCAAAGCAAGCCCAATTCTGCAGTGCAGGTGTTGGGAAGAGTAGGCTGGACCTCTAGGGCAGGAGTCCTCAGGTGAAACTTCTCTGTGGAGAACAGCCTCAGTCTGTTCTTAAATCCTTTCAACTACCATATTGTTCAGACTGTAAGACGCACCGGACCATGAAGTGTAAAGTCAGTAATGATGGTTGTTAATGCTGCTGTTGAGTTATGTTTACATTTACATTGGTGAAATGTTATGTTATTTATGTTATTAAATATTTTACCACATTTTTTGCTTCAAAATTTTTTTCCCTATTTTCCTCCTCCAAAACCTAGGTGCCTCATATGGCCCAAAAATATGGTGATTGAAGCAGTCCCACCCACATTATGTAAAATACTTACAGTTAATTGGACTTTAGACAGAATTACAAAATGCCTCAGAGCAAGACCTAGATTAACCAATTGATTAAATAACTAGAGCCTATCCAAGGTGACACAGAAAATACCGATCAAAGAAAGTGAACATTTTTGAGTGTATGTTGTATGCTTATGCTAGTTACTTTATATACTTTACTTCACCCAGCCTTTACAATTAAACCCTGAGGTGGATTGAAACTTCTGCACCTCTGACTCTGAAGTCTGTAATTGTCTTAGTGTAGCTCATTGAGTTGCAGATAACAGACCAACTCCACTTACTCACAAAGAGAGGATTTATTTTACAGCCATATTGACTAGCTACTTTTTCTGTTTCCTTTTCAGGGACCACATGGCCTGTCTCTCTTAGTGCCTCCTTTGTTCCCTCAAGGTTCCCTCTGCTCATCTCCCTTATTAGCCCACTGACTCTGCTTACTCAAATTTCTATTCCAATGTACCTTAACTTGCATACAGTAATCTATCAGAGCCCTAGCTGATGTGGCTCAGTGATTGAGACCTGGCCTGCAGACCAAAAGGTCCCTGGTTTGATTCTCCATCAGGGCACATGTGTGGGTTACGGGGCAGGTCCCTCTCCCCTTCTCCCTCCCTTCCTCTCTCTCTAAAAATAAGTAAATAAGATTTTATTTTTTAAAAATAACTCATTATGGATGTTCCTATTACCTCTTTTTTATTCTTTTATTTAAATTTTTTATTTTATTAATTTTAGAGAGAGAGGAAGGAGGGGAGAGAGAAACATCAATTTGTTGTTCTACTTACTCGTATTTATGCATCATTGGTTGATTCTTATATGTGCCCTGACAGGGATCAAACCCACAACCTTGGCCCATCAGGACAAGGCTCTAACCAACTGAGCTACCTGGCCAGGGCTCTATTTTTTATTCTCGATCCTTACGGATAATTAGCAATTTTTTTCAAATTCCCCAAAGAAGAATTTAATTGACTCAACTAATCTTTTGGGCCACTCAAAATATGTTACTACTAAGGTGGTATCAAAGGAAATTGGTAGAGATGAGAGGCATGAAATAGAGGCTTAATTTGAGGTGGTGAATGATTAGATGTGAAGGTTGCAAAGGGAAAGTGAATGAAAAACAAACCTCTGGCTTCTGCACTGACTAGAGCTTTGTTCCTTGATAATTGTTGTACTTGAGAGAAATATATTGCATCTGAGGCCCCCAGCTCTTAACCAGTGGCCTCATACCCTTTCCCAACTGGCTGTCTCTCCTCTGTTCCGTAGCGGGTGCAACTTAAACACAGGTCCCTAACAGCACTTAAACTCTAAATCGAAAGCCCAAACATGAACTTGTGTTTCTCACCATTACCCGAGGACCCCTTTGGTTTATTTCTGTCCTGTCTGCCCTCTAAACTTTAGTCTCATTGAAGTACTGCATCTAGCTCTCAGTCTACAGGTCTATCCCTGAAATTCGCTTCTTGGTTCTCCTCTACTTAGGCTGAGCTGAGCCCTTCCATTTTTGATAAAAGTTGCTGATTTTAGAAAGAACAGACCTCTGTGTCAAAACTCTGTGGATTCTAATTCCTTTCTTTCGTGACTATGATGGGTCAGGACCTACAGCACCCTGAAGCAGAGGGAGAGGAGCCATTTGTGTCTGCATCATGGAACTTTGGAGCACCTTCTGTTTTGCGGAGCAATGTGGTAGGTGCTGATCCTGCAAAGTTAATGAGAGACACTCTTTCCCCTTCAAAAGCTCCTAGAAGAGGGAGAGACTGATAATCAACAGTGACACAGAATCTGACACAAGTAATGCAGATGTACACGTGGAACCGGTCATTTTAATTAGCTTCAAAGTTCAAGAAGGCTTTCTAGAACAGGATGCCCATGAGCTTAATCATTTTAAGTTTTAAATAACATTTTAATTAAACTGCTATGACATAGATAAAAGTGCATAAGTCATCTTACAGCTTGAGAATTTTTGTAAGTACATGATAAACACTAAGATCAAAAAAATTACTAGCATTCCAGATACTCTTCCCTTGCCTCCTCTTGCTTAAAGTAAAAGAAGTTAGTAGTGAAACGTGGTAAGGAAATAAAACACACACACAAAGTGGTGAGGATACACTTGGCAGAGAGGATGTCCTGTCTGAAGACTGAGAGATTGAAAATAGTGCAGAAGATTTCAGGAGGAACAGCTCGCTGCGGTGGAGAAGAGGGCCTCTGGAGATCAGGCTGACCTCCTGCAGCAGCAGACGCCTGATCACGAAAACCCTGTATTAAGTGGAGGAGTTTAATGTTTAAACTGAAGGCAGTAGGGAATATCTGAAAGGGTTTTTTTTTAAGGGTGATAACTTCATCCAATTTGCCATTTAGAAACATTCTGGCCACAGTGTGGAGGACGAGGTAGGGAATCAGCTGGAGACTGGAATGTTTCTCACACCAGCGCAGTTAGCCCAGGGAAAAGGGCGTGGAGGCCTTAAGGCAGGACTGGAGTCTCAGATAAGGGAAGGAGCTAGTCAATACCAGGGTGTAACATCGACCTTTGGCTAATAAATCGTGAAAGAGATTGTAGCTTCAGATAATTCCTAGGTTTCCACTTTGAAGAATGACTTGATGGTAATCCCATTAACAAGAGAAAATAGAGGAGGAAAAAAAGAGAGTAAAGACAATGAGTTAATCCTGGGACATGTTAAAGCAGGTAAATGGTTGTATAGGGAGTGGGGAAAAGTTAGTTTACAGTTGTAATACAAATAGATAATACAATAATTAATTAGTAATACGAGAATATTTGTGTACTCACAGCTGTAAACCTATTTTGCCCGTCCCTGGGTATGGAGGTCTGGGTTGAAAAAAATAGGTTTGGTAGTCATCAGCTCTACTTATTAAATGAGTCCACACATGGATATGAGGTCCCCAAGGCAGGGGAGTGTATTGAGTGAGCATGAGAAGAGCACAGAGAGCTGAGAAGCACGGACATGTAAAATGAAGGAAGGGAAAGAACAATCTATCCAATAAGTCTCAAAAGAGACATCAGAGAAAAAAGGGAAATCAAAGGAGCGGCACAAATGAAGACAGCGAAGTAGGGAGCTGTCAGAGGGAGCAGTGAGAGGGAGACAAGCTAGCAAGGGCTTCAGGGGAATGGTGGACACACTGGTTGAAGAACAAATAGGCAGTAAAAAATGGGGAATGGGTAGCAACAATCAGATTATTCTTTCATGAAGTTTGACTGTGTATGAGAGAGAATTAAAGGATTTGTATTGTTTTGATTTGCCCATTATTGTCTTAGAGCAGAGGTGTCAAACTCCTTTTCCCTGGGGGCCATATCAGCCTCATGGTTGCCTTCAAAGGGCCGAATGTAATTTTAGGACTGCATAAATGTAAGTACTTAACTGTTAGGCGAGAGCTCGGCACTACCGCTGGGTAGAAATAAGGTGCTGGATAAAACGAGATGGAGGGCCGGATTCAGCCAACAGACCTTGTGTTTGCCACCTGTGTCTTAGAAGATTAGCTGAATGTAATGAGCCTCGATACATATGCTCTTCTGATTGATTAAGCACCTTAAACTGAGCTACAGGTCAAGCTCATCCACAGACCCTTAATTCTACTGAGATTGCTTGTAACCAGACTATAATTTCTCTTGCTTGGGAGGCCACAGATAGTAAGTACTTGCTGGTTCCATGAAGGGCAGGGCAGCTGCATCTGTTCTGCAGTAGATCAGGTCAGTTGATGCTAAGAAATTACACAGTCCTTTAGTCAAGGACAAATTTGCCTGTTCTTACTGAGTGGAGGAGTGGTGAGATACTCATCAAAAGTTAATGGTTACCACAATTCATCACTTCTGAAAAATGTGAAGGTAGATTAGAGACATCAGGCAATTTGATAGACCAGGCTCCAGGCTATGGCCTAGTGTCTGAGCTATTCCAGGGCTTAGGAGTTTTTCAAGGGTCTGAACGCATGTATGAGATCTAAAAGCAACCAAACACTTCCAAAGTACCCAACTCCCAATTGCTAAATTCCTACAAAATCAAAGTAAATGATTGTCTAATGAAATGTCAACAAAACATAAACAAGTCAATTAGCCAGTTGTAATTCAATTTATATACAAACTTAACATGATATGTATTAGGGTCGCTTGTATTATCTATATTTAATTTTTTTGGCACATTATATTTTTTATTTTAATTGTTGCTCTTGTACAGTTTTCTGTCTTTTACTCCCATCCCAGCCCACCGCCCCAGCCCTCCCCACCTACATTATTATGTTTTGACAATTTAAAAAATCTTTCTTGAAGGGGAGAGGCAGACCCTCTAGGGGCTAGCCAATTCTTAGAGATAGCAAGAACTCAGCTTGCCTTTAATATGAAAATTAACCAGTCCAGGGCCATCCCTCCTCTATTTGGCTTGTACACTCCCAGGAAACAATATTTCTCTTCCTTTATCATCCCAGGTCCAGGTACCAGGACCCTCCCTATCAGTTAGATAGAGCCTAGTGGAATTATTTAAACTAGCTAATCTTAAACTATTTACCCTGCCCTGCCTTGCCTTTCTCCCTGGAAACCCCAGTAAAACTCTGGCCTAAACCCCTCCCTCCAATCTTCTGCCTTGTGACCAGTCCTCCATGTGGCCCCATGTGGCTTGCTGTGCCTCCTGTCTCTAGGACCTATGGGTATAGTCAACTTTTCCTGAGTCTCTGTTCCCTCTTTTGGATACATTTGACTGGTTATCTTATAAAATAATTCAAAACATTCCCCAGGTAAGAAATGCCTCAGGCCCATTGGTCTCCAAATAGACCATAGCTATCTCCTTGATCCACCACTCATTTTATCTTATACACACCTCTTTCCCAAGGCCATGAATGCATCTAGTTAGTGAACCTGATACTCACTGCCTTCACTTGTCACCTGGGTTATATACGGCACTGGGTATTTCTTTTAACCCCTGTTAGGATCTCTTAGCAAAGATAGATGAGAACTCTTGTCACTCTCAGATTGAACATTTTCTGGTTGAAGTGAAACAGAATATGCCACCCCAAAATATGCCACTTTGGCACATTTTTTTAAAAGATTTTATTTTTAGAGAGAGGGGAAGGGAGGGAGAATAAGAGGGAGAGAAACATCAATGTGTGGTTGCATCTCATGTCCTCCTTACTAAGGACCTGGTCTGCAACCCAGGCATGTGCCCTGACTGGGAATCGAACCACTGACCCTTTGGTTTGTACGCTGGCACTCAATCCACTGAGCCACACCAGCCAGGGCACACTTTGGCATATTGGTTATTTTGAATTAAAGACACTTCATGAACAGTCAGTACAAAAAGGATACTCTGACTGTTCTTTGTCTCCCTGAATGCAGGAAATACGTCTCCCAAGTGGAAGGTATCCTCCCTGTACCAGGAGGGTAGAAGGTATCCTTATCACCAGAGGCAGGAGGTTTAGGGCCTGGAAGGAAGTATATACGAACCTTGTTACTTCACCAATTTACTCCCCAACTCAAACCCCATTTGTTTTGTCAGCTATTCACAAATGTATTGTTCCTTTGTCCAAAGGTTTAAAGTTTCCTGTGTAGGTCACTTCTCTGAGTCACATAGTTTTATGAGGCTCCCATATGTATGAAATTTGTTTTTCTCCTGTTAATCTGTCTTATGTCAATTTAATTATTAGACTAGCCATAGAACCTAAAAGGGAAGAAGAGGAAAATGTTTCCACTCCTACATGGTTTTATTATTTCCTTAGAAGACTAAATTTCTATGCTACACAATACTTTTTAAATTTTATTTGTGCATAAAGTTTTAGGTTGCTGAAAAAGAAACTGACAACCCAGAATCTGTATTTTAGTATGACTTTATTGTTCTTTATTTATCATATAGGAGGTAATTTCTATTTCTTTGTGGGGAAAAAAAGTCTTGAAATAATATATAAAACTTTACAGGTTTTTCAACTTTGCAGGTTGAAAAGTTTATTACCTTGTGGTGTGAGAATACTCATAGGAAACCTGACTTTCCACAGAAATGTGATTAAGAATACAGCTAGGAAATTGCACAAACATTTTCATAGTCAGGTACTAACATATTCAGGAAGATATAGGGTAATCATTTTATTTTATTTTAAGACTTAGAGCTCTGGATGGTGTGGCTTAGTGGATCGAGCGTTGGCCTGTGAACCGAAAGGTCGCCTGTTAGATTCTCGGTCAGCACACATGTCTGGGTTGTGGACCAGGTTCCCAGTTGGGTGTACATGAGAGGCAACAGATCAATGTATCTCTCACATATCAGTGTTTCTCTCCCTCTCTTTCTCCCTCCCTTCCCTTCTCTCTAAAAATAAATAAATAAAATCCTTTAAAGAATTTTTAAAAAAAAGACTTAGACTATTTTACCCCTACTGCTTGCCTGGATATATAATCTCTCGTACAGCTCTCATTTTATACCATCATTCTAGAAAGCACTGTTCAAGTCCTCTACCTGATGACCAGTCAAAGCCTGGGAAAATGTTTCTGGTATTTATCTGTCAGTGAATATGGCTGATCCACCAACCTTGCCTTCACAGAAATCCTGTAGAATAATTTACTCCTCTTCCAGAAGAATACCATACTGCAGCAGCAATGGCTATTCTAGCAACTTGCTCATGTATTATCACAAGCCCAGGAAGAGCTGTAGACTATCAGCCAGCCTTTCTAAGACACTTGATACATTTTGGCATAAAATGAATGTATCACATATCAAGAAAAAAACTCAAGCTAAAGATTGACTGGTTTGCTTCTTGATACGTCTCTCCTGCCTCCAGCCCAAACTGGAACACTGCCTCTTTCCTTTTTCTTTTCTATTTATTTTTTATCAAATACTTTGGAATTTTATTGTTGTTCGAATACAGTTTCCTGCCTTTTCCCTCACCGCTCCCCATCGCCCCAGCCCTCCCCACCTCCCTCCCCTGTTTCCACCCCGCCTTGTTATTGTCCATGTGTCCTTTATAATTGTTCCTGCAAACCCTTCACCCTTTTCTCCCCATTATCCCCTCCCCTCTTCCTTCTGTCTTGCCTTTCCTTTTCTCTTCTTTTCTTTTTTAAGCTCCTTAAGGTGATAGAATTAATAAATCCTTTAATACTCATCTTCAACAACCCCTCTCTATACAGCTATACCCTCCCTGGATCTTTTAGGTTACAAACCAGCATCCAGCCCCAATAAAAATGAAAGAAAAGTCAGCGCTCAAGGAAATACTGGCCTTCCTCTGATTCCTTGGCCACATCTAATATGGAAGGACATGTGACCCAAAGGCAAGTTCTGGGTACTTACATCCCATAGTCGGGGACACAAGAGTTATACCTAGGTTCCATTCTCTACAAGTGTCCAAGCTGAGAGGTGTCTACTTTATTCCTGGCTCTATAGGTAATAACTCACTAATACATGCATCCACATGCTAGTATACAAAGACAATCACCAAATATTGCCAATGACTCCAAAATCTGGGAAGAGCAAGAATGTATTTCCTATCAATCTCATAGTAACATTTAGAATCCTGGCCAGAACAGATGGCACAATTTAACTATTCACAAGGGCTTAAGGTACCAAAGAGAGACAGTGACATATCCTGAGGCTAGTGATAGCTCAGAAGCTGTCCCATCTCTTGGCCAAGAAGCCAGGGGTGGGTGTGACTTCCAGGATCTGGGACAGGTCAGGGTAGAACTTTTCTGAAGTCACACATCATCGGAGAGGTAGGCACAAAGACTAGTTAGCTTGATGCATAGCAAGCTGTTCTAATTTTTGAACCATGAAATCTTCACAGCACAAACAACTGCCTATGAGTGTTAAATAAAATCTGCCTTTAGGGTTTTAAAGCTGCCATGGTTGATAAAATTTGGGGTTTTTTTTCCTTCTTATGTACATTCTATGGGAGAGGAGGTCACTTACTCTTTATTGTAGATAAGATCCAAATTCAAAATTGAGCCAAGAGAAATCAAGTTTGCAAAGGCCTTCATAAAGATTAGTGAAGCTGAACTAGTCTTATAAGCAAAATCAGTACATGGTAGAATGATAAAATTAGAAGGAACCTGTGGTGATCATTTACTTGGGTTTCAAACTTAAACATTTTTTTTGTTTTAAGATGTTTTCAATGGCTATGTATTCCCAAAGAAATCTTTTTGCTTTGTTTTTATTTTTTATACATTTACTTTAGATAGAGAGAGGAAAAGAGAGAGAAACATCAATTTGTTGTTTCCAAGTACTTATGCATTTGTTAGATCATTCTCATATATGCCCTGACCAGAGATCAAACCTGCAACCCTGGTGTATCAGGATGATGTTCTACCCAACTGAGCTACCTGGCCAAGGCCTAATGAAATGTTTCACATTGGTTTACACAAAGATGAGATTTCACAAGTATATACTACAAAGAAAATATGACAATAATTTATACAGCACTGGAAACTTGAGCTCAGAATTCCATCCTGTGTCCCAGGGTGGCTCAGCTATCCCATAATTTTAATTTATTCAAGTTACTGTGAATGTTTCTTTGGCCCAGTGTTTGGTGTTTTCATTCAGGCTTCTCTTCACAGTGACTATTCTTGGTTATAAAACAGATTGGTTGTCTGACTGATTGATTCCCTGTTCTGATTTTGTTATGATACCAGTTGTTGATATGACTATCACTCCTGATTATAAGTGGTAGTTGAAATCATGGAATGGATGAGCTCTCCTGGGAAGTGTGTTTATACAGTAAGAGAAAACTGGTATTTGAGCACCATGAAAGCAAAAAATGGGGTCTGTTTTATTCACTGCCATATCCCCAAATTGGTTTTACTCAGTCTATTGAATGAATGAATGAATGACTGAGAGGTGATAATTTTGTAAAACACTGATATTTTAGGAGTGGGCAGAGTAAGAAAAGCCTACAAGAAAACCGACAAGAAGGGATCCAGGAATAATGTGGTCAAACACATGAATATGTCAAGTAGATAAAAGAAGATAAAGATTGAAGAAGGCTCATCAGTGTCCTTAGCAAAAGTTTTCCTTGCCCTGGCCAGGTAGTTCCATTGGTTAGAGCATCATCCCAATATGCCAAGGTTGCAGGTTCACTCCCCAGTCAGAGTACATATAAGAAATAACAAATAAATGTATAAATAAGTGGAACAACAAATCAAAGTCTCTCTCTCTTTTTCTAAAATCAATAATTTTTTTTAAAAAAACAGTTTTCCAAAGAATTGAGGAACAGAAGATAAGGAAATAGAATAATGAGTACACATTATTATTTCAAGAACCTGGCTGGGAAGAAATGGACATACGAGAGTAACAGACAATTGGAAAGTAAAGGGAGGGTTACCCTTCTCATCTGGCATATGGAGATTCATTATCATTTTGAAAGTTCTGATAGATCTTTAGGAACTCCACAAAATTATTCTAAAATTCATCCAGTAGAAGAAACATGCAAGAACACCAAGAAAATTCTGAAAAAGAAGACCAATGATGGGACTTACCTCTTAGTTCCTTGGCCTCCTCCTTTCTACTTCTCTAACTCAGCCGGAGGCTCCCTTGGTCACACCCTCAGTGATGTCAACAATTATAGCTATTTTGCTTTCAAAATAGTGAATCAATTCTGTTTCTGACCACAACATACTGTTCTTCAAGCTTGATTGTTTAAATATACCTACTCTACCTATTTAACGATCTTATCAAGATTTTCAGTTCATTGCCTTTCTGACTTTTTCCAACCCACTAGCCCTCTCCTTTTCTTCCTTTTCTTTTTTTTTTTAATCCAGTTCAAAGACGTACTAATCCGAAGGGAGTTTTAGCGTCTCATTTTTTTTATTGCTCTCACCTGCCAAAATCCTAAACCTGGCTAACCTGTTTAACCATCAACATTCTCCATGCCTGTATTCTCCACCTCAGTGCAACTAAAGAATGCCACACAAAAGGCAAGCTAAAGACTATAACTTTATGACCACTATAAATTTATAGTCAAACTATCATTGTAAATAAGTCCTTACAACCGTACACTATAAGGAGTCTACTCATCTCCTCTCTTCACTTCACTCTCCCCACTTTGGTGGGAGAAGATGGATGTGGATATATATATATATCTACATACTCTGATAGAGAGAAAAGTCTTTACAAGCATCGTCAAATAACAAAAATAAGACAATTTAATAACTAGTTCAATGTCCTTTATTCAAGGGAAAACAATTTATGTATGGATACAATCAGTGGAGCACTTTTCCTGAGGGATATTTAATACAACATTAGAAGCAGCAGTACGAAAACAGGGCATAATTGGCTGTGCTAGCAGGTCCTGTTTTCAAGGTAAGCTAAGGCTGAGTGGGAGGATTCTGATTGGTGTGTGTTCGATTTTTTTAACAGTGAGACATTTCCCCCAAGTACAGGATGACTTAGGTTTTTCTGGCCTCCAGTTTGTGGGTCCCTGAATTAGTTTTTGAACCCAGTTCTACTCAGTGAGGGGGAAGGGAAGGTTTCTCTCCCACAACACCAAGCAATGCTCAGGACACCAGCTGGATATCCCACAATTTAATGCAATTCTGACACTATCTACCTGAAGATAGCATAAGATTCCACAGGTTAAGGGTTCAGTCCTACAAGACTGTCCCCGCACCCCACCCTCAGATGCCAATTGCAAGCCCAGATCATTACCTATGCTTCTGACTGACCAGCTACAAATGGAGGTTTCGGCAACCCCCTTCAACTTCAAACGCCAAATGCAAGTTTATATAGTCAACTGCACTTCTGACCAACTGGCTATAAATCAGAGGTCCCCGTGGCTACCTCCTGAGGATCAAATAATTTGCTAGAATAGCTCACAGAACTCAGGGAAGCACTTTACTTACTAGATCACTGGTTTATTATATAAAGATACAACACAGGACAAACAGATGGAAGAGATGCACAGGGAAACGCATGGAGAAAGAGCATGAAGCTTTTATGCTCTCTCCAAGTGCACCTCGCTCCCCACATCTCCATGTGCTCACCAAACCAGAAGCTCTCTAAATCCTATCATTTTGGGGTTTATGGAGACTTCAATACATAGGTGTAAGTGATTAAATCATTAGCCATTGGCAATTGATTCAGCCTCCAGCCCATCTCCTCTCCCAGGAGGTTGAAGTGTGAGATTCAAAGTTCCGATTCTCCAATCACAGGGAGGGTTCCCCTCACAACAAGCTCCTACTCTTAGATGACCTAGAGATATTGCAAAAATTGCAGGCAGATCAAAGTAGTAAAGTAGAGAAAACCTGGGTTCACCTCTTCCCTTAAATATACCAAAACTACAACTAAATATAAAGCAGCTCTCTCTGAGAATGACCTGAAGACTAGCAGAACAGATTCTCTACAACTATGGATATAAAGAAAAAGCCATATTGAGACAGGTGAGAGGGGCAGAGGTATGGCACTCCATAAATGGGAGGGATATCAGAAGTGCAGGGAGGCCTGCCAGAGACCAGGATCTTGGAGACCGACTCAGGCTCCTCTGCCTGGGCGACCTGCATCAGGAGAAGGAGCCCCCATGACATCTGGCTGTGAACACCAGGGAGGATTACATCCCAAAGAGCTGATGGGACTATGGAAAACCAAGAATCCTCCTTAAAGGACCCATGCACAAATTTACTCACTCTGAGTCCCAGCACAGGGCAGCAGGTTGAAAGGTGCCTGGGTCAATACGTGAGGAAGATGTATTGACTAGTTTAGACTGTGTGCCAGAAGGATCTGTGGAGGCATTCTCCAGGAAGGAGGCACTTGCAGGCACCAATTTTTCATTGTTGGCTTTATTTGTCCTGCTTCCACCCAGAAGGCCCAAACTGGCAGGCACCAGGTCTGACACTCTCCATTAACCTGCTAATTTATCCACCTGCTTAACATTCCCCTGAAGACCTGCCCGGCCAAATCTCCTCACCCAGTCCAGTGTTTACCCAACAGAGCTGCTCTCCACCTCCAAGCAACCAGCAGACATCCTGTTGGTCCTCCAAATTGGCATCCCACCTCCCAGTACTCCATGGGTGCTCTAGCAGGCTTGCAAAGTGGCAACATGCCCCCCCCAGCACCCAGTGGGTGGCACAAGTATACACCAAAGTGGGATCGAGGGGCTAGCCTCCTCCCCAACTAATACATCTGCCACAGCGGCAGCCAAGCCTTATAGCCAGGTAGGCCAGGGGCCAGCCAACAGTCTTGACAATCTCAACCCAGTTGCTGTGGGAGGCCATATGCAGCCCACACTGGGGACACCCCTGGAACACTTGGCCTTGGTGACCAGTGAAGTTTGTGCTACTGGGCCCCACTGGACACCTGATTAAGGCCACTCTTTCACTACCTTTAGATGTAGCTGTTCTACCTAATACATAAAAACAAACACAGAGTTCTAGGCAAAATGAGGAGATAAAAAATTATGTTCCAAATAAAAGAATGAAGCAAAAACCTAGCAAAAGAACTAAATGAAATGGAAATAAACAGTCTTCCAGATAGACTTTAAAGCAATGGGCATAAGGATACTTACTAAACTCAAGAGAAGTATGGATGAACAAGTGAGAAGTTCAGCAGAGAGATAGAAAATATTCTTATAAAATCAAAACTGAAGAATAACTTAATACAATAAGTGAAATGAAAAATACAATAAGCGAAATGAAAAATATGCTAGAAGGAATCAAAGGCAAAAGAACGGATCAGCAACATAAACACAAGAGTGGGGGAAAGGAGAGAGAAAAACATCGATGTAAGAAAGAAATATCAATCAGTTGGCTCCTGCATGCACCCCCACTGGGAAATGAACCCACAACCCAGGCCTGTGCCTTGACTGGGAATAGAATCCATGACCTTTCAGTTTGCAGGATGATGCCCAACCAATTGAGTAACACTGGCCAGGGCCTATTTTTAATTTTTTTGAGGAACCTTCATACTGCATTCCATACTGACAATACCAATTTACATTCCCATCAACCATGTACAAGGGGTACATGGCCATAGCCTTGCCAACATGTATTGCTTGTCTTTTTGATGATAGAAACTCTATCCCTGCCTGGTGTGGCTCAGTGGATTGAGTGCCGGCCTGAGAACTGAAAGGTTACCAGATTGATTCCCAGTCAGGGCACATGCCTGGGTTGTGGGCCAGGTCCCTGGTGGGGGGCATGTGAGAGGTAACCACACATTGATGTTTCTCTCCCTCCCTTCCCCTCTCTCTAAAAATAGATAAATAAGATCTTTTTTTTTTTAAGAAATTCTAACAGGTGTAAGGTACTATCTTATTATAGTTTTGATTTGCATTTTTCTGATGAGTAGTAATATTGATCAACTTTTCATTAGTAGTTGTTGGCCATTTGAATATGTTTGGAAATAATGTGTATACAGGTTTTTTGCCCATTTTAAAATCAGATTTTGTGAGGTTTTTTCTGTTATTTTTTTTTTTCTGTTTCTCTTTTGTTTTTGTTTTTTAGCTATTGAGTTGTATGTACTCATTACATATTTTGGCTATTTTCCCCTTTATCATATACATGGTTTACCAATATTTTCTCCCATTTCATAAGTTGCCTTTTCATTTTGTTGATTATTTCTTTTGCTATGGAGAAGCCTTTAATTTGCTGTAGTCTCACTTGTTTATTTTTGGTTTTGTTGCTTGTACTTTCGGTGTAATACTCATAAAATTATTGCCAAGACCTAGGTCAAGGAGCTTTTCCCCATGCTTTCCTCTAGGAGTTTTATGGTTTCAAGTCATACATTTAAGTTTTTAGATAATTTTGAAATAATTTCTCTGAGTGGTGCATGTGAATATCAATTTTCCCAGCACCATCTGTGGAAGGAACTACCCTTTCCCCATTGAGTATTCCTGCTTTCCTTACCAAATATTAGTTGACCACATATGTCTAAGTTTATTTCTGGACTCTCCATTCTGTTCTACTGGTTTATGTTTTTATGTTAATACCATACTCCTTTGATTACTATAACTTTGTAATATCATTTGAAATCAGGAATCATAATTCCTCCAGCTTTGTTCTTCCTCCTCAGGATTGCTTTGGCTATTCAGGCCTTTTGTGGTTCCATTTGAATTTTAGAATTGTATTTTTTCTGTGAAAAGTTCCCTTGGAATCTTCATAGAGATTGCATTGAATCAATAGATGGCTTAAGTAGTACGGACATTTTAATAACAATAATTTTTCTAACCTATGAGCATGGGATACCCTTACATTTATTTGTGTCTTCTTCAATTTCTTTCAATAGCTTATAGCTTTAAGTTTTCACCTCCTTGGTTAAATGTATTTCTATGCATTTTTTAAAAATTAGTACAAAGGTCTTTTATTTCTTTTACGCTCGTCATGCTATGAATTTGAGGGAATGAGTTCCAGCAGCTCAGGCTCCTTTCCATTGGTTCTCATGAAGTGTGCTTCTCTGGGTGGAGTGGGCTGGTGTTTCAGCTGAACCCAAGCACTTTTCTCTTTGGCTTCCTTCTTTTTCTGATGATTTTCCTTCACACATTTTAGGGAGCTATCTTGGCTCTTAGGGTGCTTAATATGCTCAATACATATATTAATTCTCTTGGCAAGAATCTTGCCCTTAACTTGTTTGTTTACAACAGTGCCTACTGCTTGCTAGGTGACATTGTAGACTCTTCCAGTTTTGCCATGGTAACATTTGTGGGCATTTCTTTTCTTTTTTTTTTTTTTTTTTTTTTTTTAAATATTTTATTTATTTATTTTTATTTTTCTAGCTTTAGAGGGGAAGGGAAGGAGAGAGGGAGAGAAACATCAATGTGCGGTTGCCTCTTGTATGTCCCCTGCCGGGAACTGGCCTGGCAACCCAGGCATGTGCCCTGACTGGGAATCGAACCGCGATCCTTTGGTTCGCAGGCCCGCGCTCAATCCACTGAGCTACACCAGCCAGGGCTCTTTTCTTTTCTTTTTAACTTTACTTATTTGTTTTTAGAGAGTGGAAAAATGAGGGAGAAAGAGAAACATTGATGTGAGAGACAAACATCTATTGGTTGCCTCTCATACACGCCCAGGCCAGGGACTGAACCTGCAACCCAGGCACGTGTCCTGACTGGGAGTCGAACTGGGACTTTTTGCTTTGGTGGACAATGACCAATCAACTGAGCCACACCAGTCAGGGTTGTACTGTTTTGTTTTGTTTTTTAATAGAAGGAGGAGTAATTCAATTTCTTACAATTAGTATTTTTTGAAAATCCTCACCCAAAATATGTTTATTGATTTGAGAGAGAGAGAAACAGAGAAACATTGATGTGAGAGAAATATTGAAGGATTGCTTCCCATACATGCCCTGTCCAGGGATTGAACAACCTAGGAATGTGCCCTGACCAGCAAACTAACCTGCAAACTTTTGGTGTTTGGGATGACATTCCAACCAACTGAGCCACCCAGCCAGGGTAAGGCATTATTCTAAAAGGCCGAGAGAACAGACAGTGGGTGATTCTCTTCTTAACCTTTGTGTTAGTCATTTGGTGAATTACTGAAAGATGGCAGTTCTGGCTGAAAAGAAGGTGTATTTTTTGTTTTTGATATTATTGTGAATGGAACAGTCTTCTTTATTCTGAGATAATTCATAGTTCGTGAATTTCAGATACAGAAACTGAGAATTTCTAGATTCTAATGATACTGAATCTCTAGTGAATCCTCATGGCCTTCAAAGAATCATTTTATTATCTCCAAGGGACAGGAAGTTGTATCGCCCCAGCAGCTAAAAGGACATGGGGTGGAATCATTTGGTAATGGCAATTTTGAAGATTAAGATGGAACCGTGTAAGCTGTTTCTGACATCTTCTTGAAATCATTAAACAGGGAGGGAGACTCTGAAATAAAAAAGAAGTCAGGATAATATTTTTTCCTCCTATTATTACACAAACATTTTATAACATCATTTGGAAGACCACTGAATTACTCTCAAGAGAATACAAATGGGATACCTACATTTCATCAATAGAATGATAAACACCAATATAGGAAAGGAGAATATCTGTTATTCTGTAGAGCCAATATGTGTTATAGTAATAATGATATCTAATTAATAGGGAGACCACATATATCTTAGGCCAGTTTATCCATTCACCTTTCCCACTTACTTTCCAGGAATAGATTGTCTTACATTTTCTTAAGATAGGTCAAGTAGTTAAATAATTAAGGCTCAATATAAGTGACAAATGGTGAAGAGATTACGTGTCTAAATTATTAGGCCCTGGCCAGTGTGGCTCAGTGAGTTGGAGTATCATCCCATAAACTGGAAGGTTGTGGGTTCAATTCCTCGTCAGGGCACATACTCAGGTTCCAGGTTCAATCCCTGGTAGGGAAAGATACAAGAAAGCAACTGATCAATGTTTCTCTCTCCCTCTTCCTCTCTTCCTCTCTCTTTCTTCCTCCCTTCCTCTTTTTCTAAAAGCAAAATGTCCTTGACAAAATGAAAAAATGTCCTTGAGTGAGGATTAAAAAAATATCATAAAAGACAGAAAACTGTACAAGAACAACAATTAAAATAAAAAAAATTTAAAAAAACAAAAACAAAAAAATTATCAGGGAAGATTTTGAAGAAGGATGCTATTTTTTTTTCCATTGGAATCTTTGTCTCTTAATATAACTTACTAAAATTATGCAGTGGAGTTCCAATGCATACAGCTCCATCCACAGAGGCAGGTATCTTGGCCAGTGAACATCTTTCCCAGGTGGGTAGTTGACAAAATTCCTCCAGCAGTGATCATGCTCTAAGGGAACACAAAACTCGGTTCATTCAACAAATGCAACAGACAGCTACTTAAAGAAAGCCAAACTTAAATATACACCATATATAAAGCCCTCTGTCCTGTTTGATACTACACATGGATAGATTCCCTCAGAATCCCCAAAAAGTTCAAAGCAGTTCATTTCAAGATGGCTGAGTCCTGTCTGGTGTGGTTCAGTGGATTGAGTGCTGGCCTGTGAACCAAAAGGTCGCCTGTTCAATTCCCAGTCAGGGCACATGCCTGGGTTGCAGGCCAGTCCCTAGCTGGGGGTGTGCAAGAGGCAACTTATTGATGTATCTCTCATACATCGATATTTCTCTCTTTCTTTCTCCTTCCCTTCCCCTCTCTCTAAAAATAAATAAATAAAATCTTTTTTTTTAAAAAAAAAGAGAGAGAGAGATGTCTGAAAGGCCATAGTGACAAAGTAGAAAAAGGAGTCATATTTTTTATACTTTTCCTACAATGAATTTCAGACCTGATCCTTTCTTATGCTATTTTGAACTTTTACTTCTGAGACTTCCACTCTGGGATAATTAATCTCCTGCCCTGGAAACAAATCACCATCACAATCTCTCACAAATACTTAAGATTCTTATTTACTTTATTTTTTAATTAAATTCATTAGGATGACATTGGTTAATAAAATTATCTGGGTTTCATGTTCATGTATACAATTCTAAAATATTAAGATTCTTGGTTAATTGCTTTTACCTGGGGCTCTCATGATCTGGATTATCACACCACTGCTAACGAGGTCCCTGAGTCCTTGTCGGTTTTGTTGATCCATGTGGTGATAAAGCCGTGCTACATAAATAACTAAAGTCACACTGGGTTGTTGACGCAAAAATTCTCTAATAGCTCTGCAGCATTCCCAGCAGGGACTCCAGGACATGAACCAGATAACCGAGCAGCTGATGGATGAGCGCAAATGTCTTTCTGAAGCAAATTTTTCTATGAAATTGACTTCAACATGCTTGGTGGTGTTTTTGCCTGAGTTTCTCCAGATCTTGTGACTCGTGCCCCACTTGATTTCATAGAGCAGACAGGCCTCTTTCCGGAGCTCTCTGGGGTCAAAGAAAGCTTCAAATTCCCAGGGTTCGATTCTTCTCCTAAAATGTAAAAATGCACATTGTCATGCAATTTTTAGAGGAACTTTAAAAATCATTTAATGCTCCCCTCTTCTACAAGATAGATCTAAAACATAACATATCAGGAAACTTTTTTTTTTTGTCTTAAAATTATCTGGGGAGGTCCACTTGAATTAGCAGCGTTTCTATCACAAACAGATTTTGTGATAGAATGTGAAACAATGAACAGATTTTTCCCAACTCATGTTGTTTGGCTACTACTCTCTCCATACCATTGTTTGTTTGTCTTGAATTCAAGTATAAAAATGTCCATTTTCTCATTATATTCTAAACTTTCTATTTTACTCTTAAAGGTGCCATGTCCCAATTGTTAATATTTATTACTGCTCAGGTGCAGAAGCCTCACATTACCAACAGAATTCTATTGCCAAGCCTATGAAGAGAGTAATTTAGCCTCAGGATTCCTCCACCTTAAATTCTGTATACTAATACTTCATATGAAAGAAATTCAACCTGCTGTAAATGGGGTCTTTAAATCTTACTCTCTGTGTGTCTAAACTGTGACGGGAGAAACTCGGGATTGTGCTGAGGACTCTCCTTTCCAATATGGTTGAGCCATAAGCTTATTACATTCTAAAGCTTCTCACTCACCCCTAAAGTTTCATATTCATTACATACATGAGTTCTTCTATCAATCATGAGATAAAACTTGTATATTCCTTGACAAAAGTCCCCCTGTTATAATGATTTGTCTGGAAAATGGGCATAGAATATAAAACAGGAAGATAAAATCAAGGTGACAAATCAGTTCCTTAGACTTTTCACAATTGGCTATAAAAAAGTGTGATTTAAAGAGAGAAGAGAATAGTATGATAATAACAGAACAAAGCTGGAAGGTAATTTATTTAAGCAGAAAACAAAAGACATAGGAGCTAAGACATAGAAAGCAATCACCATAAAGAATGAAGTTGGAAAAGAGAAAAAAAAGAATGGGAGCATGGTGACAGAAGAAAAAAATGATTAAAAAAAGCTGTAGTCCTCCAACTCTTTCTTTATTATTATTTTTTTATATAAGAGAGAGAAACATTGGTTTGTTTTTCCACTCATTTATGCATTCATTGGTTGACTGCTGCACAAGCCCTGACCAGGGATCACACCCACAACCTTAGCATATTGGGACAACACTCCAACCAACTGAGCTACCTGGCTAGGGTAGTCCTCCAACTTTTAAATACCAACTTATTCCTGGTTGAATTAAGTGCAGAACATGCTAGCATTATTCTTACCTCAAGGTGGGATCGCCAGCTGGAAGACCTGTTGACCAAGAGATGAGTATGTCAGTAACACCCATATACAAATTGAACTAAGAAAAAAAAGCCCCATTCTTCTAAAACTGCCAACAATATCAGAAAATACAGTTAGAAGATTCTCTCCTAGATTAATTGGATTAGACTAGCTCATTGCATCAAGAAAAGCAAGATTTTTAAGGGCTCTGCTGAAATCTATATGCCCAAACGAGGTGATCTTCCTTATAGCTCCAACAGAATGATTAAGTGCAATGAAAGCCTCACTTTTTAGCGCCTCCTAGGTGTCATTCCTATGTGCCCCCACAGCATCCTGCACTTCATCACAGCAGTTATCATGCTACATCGTGACTACCTATCTGCATGCCTATAATAACACTGAATTGTAAATTATGTGAGATATGGGTTATGTATATTTTACTCCAGACTCTAATTTACCGAGTAAATGACTAAATGAACCTCACTATATTTCTACTCCGCCACAGAACAGCTAGCTAGCTAGCTATCTCTATACATCTATATTTATACAGAAAATAAGAGACTGGATTTCTCATACATTGCTGCTGGGAATGTAAATTGGTACAGTCACCCTGGGAAACTGTTTGGCAATTTCTTAGAAAAAATAAAGTAAAAATATAAGTACCATACACCCTAGCAATTCCACTCCTGGACATTTATCTTAGAGACAGGAGAACTTACGTTCACACAAAAGCCTGTACATAAATGTCCATATTAGCTTTATTTGTAATATTTAAAAACTGGAATCAGCCCATACATCCAACAGGTGGATGGTTAAACAGTTTGTGGGACATCTATACCATGGAATACTACTCTGCAGCAAAAAGTAACAAACTGTTGATATATGCAACAACCTGGCTGAATCTCCAGGGAATTACTCTGAGTGGGGAAAAAGTTAATCTCTAAAAATTACATACTGTATGATTTCACTGATATAGCATTTTAAAATGATGAAATTCTAGAAGTAAAGACAGATCAACAGTTGTTATCAAGGGTTAGGAACAGGGTGAAGCAGGAGGGAGGGGGGTTTGATTATAAAAGGTATCTGTACCACTGGAACCATTCAGATTTGATTGTGGGGGTAAATACACAAACCTATACAGGTGACAAAACTGCATAAAGCTAAACACACACACACACAGAAGAGTACAAGTAAAACTGGAGAAATCCAAATAAAATCAGTAGATTGTGTTAATGTTAATATCCTGGTTGTAATATAGTTCTATAGTTTCACAAAAATGTAACTACTGGGGGAAACTAAGAAAAATGTACAGGGAATCTGTATTATTCCTTTTTTTATAAACTTTTTTTAAAAGATTTTTTAAAATTTATTTTTAGAGAGAGGGAAAGGGAGGGAAAAAGACAGGGAGAGAAACATTGATGTGGGAGAGAAACATCTATCATTTGCTTCCTGCACATCCCCAACCAGGAACCTGGTCCACAACCCAGGCATGCGCCCAGACTGGGAATTGAACCTGTGACCTTTCAGTTTGCAGGATGACACCCAACCCACCACACCACACCAATCAGGGCTGTAGTCCTTCTTATGGCTTCATGTTTTAAGCTATGATTATCTCAATTAAAATTACAATTTACAGAAAGAATATTTGATAGTATGAAGAGAAGCTGGGAAACCATTGGCTATATATATATATATATATATATATATATATTTTTTTTTTTTTTTTTTTTAACTACAAATCAAGAGAAAGGAGAAAAGGCATCTGCATAAGTGATGAGTAAGAAAAAGCATTTGCAAAAAGCATACAGGGAGATGTCATTGAACCAGTGAAAGAGAACCAGACTTCAGTTGGAGCCCAGTGGTTACTGAAGGCATTGACAGCAAAATCCTGCTGCACAGAAGCTCTCAAGGGTGGCAAATTTCTCTCTTTCAGTCATGTTACCCTGCAAGGAAGAAGAGAAATAGGCAATAATCATTGCTCTTAGGAAAAGGACAGAACAGTGGGGCCAGCAGAAGAACTGGGAGCTAGGAAGTAAAAGGTGATGTGGTATGTCACCAGTTACCAATGCACAAGGTATCAGAGAATGGGATACAAGCTGTCCCCCTTTACCCAAAGGGGATGCGTTCAGAGACCCCTCGGTGCATGCCTGAAACCACGATGGTATTGAACCCTATATATACCATGGTGTTTCTTATATATACATACCTATGATAAAGTTTAATTTATAAATTAGGCACGGTAAGAAATTAACAACAATAACTAATAATAAATAGAACAAGTATAACAATATATTGTAATAAAAGTTATGTGAATGTGCTCTATCTCTCAAAATATCTTATTGTACTGTACTTAACTTTTCATTTAAAGAAAGCACTTTACGGTTTCTCCTTGACAAATCTGAATTGCCAGCATCACTACTCTTGTGCTCTGGGGCCATCATGAAGTAGAATAAGGGTCACCTGAGCACAAGCACCGTGATACCACGACAGTCAATCCAGTAACCTAGAGGGCTACTGTGTGACTGATGGCAGGCTGCAAACGTATACGGCATGGATACAGTGGACAAAGGGGTGCTTCATATCCTGGGTGGGACAGAGCAGAAAGACACAAGACTCATTACACTACTCAGAAGGACACACACTTTAAAACTTATGAATTGTTTGTTTCTGGACTTTCAGTTACTATTTTCAGACTGCCATTGACTGCAGGTAACCGAAACCGTGGGAAGTGAAACCACGGATAAGGGAGGACTGTCCTCCTGACCCCTGCTTCAGTCAGAAGACTCCCTGGAATTGCCTGGAGCCCAGTGGGTCCCGTGCCCTTCAATTTGCTATCACAAAGGGGCAAAATATCCAGAACAGCCAGGAAGAGGGTCTTAGTGACCAGCAGATAAGACACTCCTGAACTTGGCAAAGTACAATCTACACAGGGTGGTGAGAGATTCACTTATATATTCTTTCAACAAATTCTGAGAGCCTATTAAATGTCAGTCACTGTTTTAAGTAGAAACAAGGAACAAAACAAACCCTTATTTTCATGTCATTAGAGCTTATCAAGGAAGAGAGAGAGTGTAAGTAAACAAATACAGATATTAATTTAACAGTGACAAGTGCTGTGAAAAGTATTGTAAGGAGAACAAAGGTGAAGGTGGGACAAGGCGACCTTGCAGAGGTTGGTCAGGGAAGGTTTTTTGAAGAGGCCTGAATGGAAAGCCGAAGCAAGACATGTGGACATCCAGGAAGAGCATTCCGAGAAGGGGAAACAGCAAGTGCAAAAACTTAAGGTGGGAAGATGTTGACATGTTTGAGGAAGAATGAGGAGTAGGCTTGCTGGGTCAGAGTGATCAAGATCTACAATGGTGGCCCTGGCTGGTGTGGCTCAGCAGGTTGGAGAATTGTCCATAAACCAAAAGATTGCAGGTTCGACTGGCAGTCAGGGCACATGCCGAGGCTACAGGTTTGTCCCTGGTAGGGGCACGTGCAAGAGGCAACAGATTGCATCAGTTATTTCTCTCTTCCTCTCTCTCCCTCCCTTCCCAGAATCAGTGGGCAGGTGAGGATGAAAAATAAAAAGATACAGCCCTGGCTGGCATAGCTCAGTGGTTTGAACGCAGGCCTGTAAACCAAAGGTCCCCATTGTGGGGCACGCAGGAGGCAACTACACATTGATGTTTTTCTCCCACTCTTTCTCCTTCCCTTTCTCTAAAAATAAATAAATAAAAATCTTTAAAAAATAAAAAAAAAATTTAAAAAAAGAAAGAAAAATAAAAAGATACACAGTGATAAGAGAAGAGCCTGGCCATATAGGGCCTTCTACCGAGTGTGGGAATGATTCAAATTAAAAAAGTACCAGATTTCAGAGGATTGTGCCTCTCAAGACCCAGAACTTTGGGGATGAAATGCACACTGATCTGGCCTGGATCCAGACTAGTCATGGGGCAGAATTCCAAAACTTGGAGAGCAGAGAGACAACTCATGTGTTTTACTTGGGAGAACACAGGCCATTTATTTTGGCAACAAGAACTCATGTTAAGGATTTCCCCTCTAGTTATTTGGAAACTAAAATTTGCCTGGGGAAGCATTAAAAGGCTCAATTACCGTCACTAATGTCTCTTTTCCAAGAAAGCAGAGGTCCCTAAAGCTAGACACAGAACCGAAGGCTTTCCCACATGATACCCCTTCTCAGTGGGTCCAAGAGAGATACAAAAGGCCCTCCCACTCTGAGAGTGAAGTGGCAGTGTGGACGTGCAGACAGGAGGTTTGGTCCACCCTTCGGGACAAACCTTAGTTCTCAGGTGCAATTTCTGAACCACAGTCACATCAGGTGCTATTTATGAACCACAGTCACATTCGGGTGACACTTCCTCTGAAATAGGAGGTGTTCTGCTCAGGGCAGGTGTTCTGCTGTGTGTGTGTGTGTGTGTGTGTGTGTGTGTGTGTGTGTGTGTGTGTTACAGAAACAACCCCTAACCCCCCGGGGTCTTTTGTTCCTCTAGATTCTTCATGCCTGCCATCACCATTGTGTCAGGAACTGTGGCTCTCAGAGCCAGAGTTTGGTAAGAAGGAAAGGAACTATTTAATGAACAGTTATACAGGTTTTAGAATAGTGGCAGAATTCTGCCACTAAACCTCACTCCCTTTAGAAATGAAGATGCACCCACAAACACACAGTCCTGCCGTCCCCCCTTCTCCCAGTCAGGCCAGTCTCAGAGCATGCCAGTCAGAAGTACCGCCTTCCAGAAGGAAAAAAAAGAAGACAGAAGTCCGCAGCTCACTTCTCCTGGTTCCTCCCAGTCATCCCCACTCTGCTGGCCAGGTCTCCCACGGTTTCCAGCACCATCAGCTGTGTCCCCTCGCTCTCCAGTTCTTAATCCCAAACCACTGGGCACCTCCTCATGGAGGGCCAATGAGAGTCTTTCCGCCCCTCTTTTCCCCCCACATGGTCCCGCATTATCTCTCATCCCACATGGTGGCCTGTCTTTTTGTTTAAATCCCAGCCTGGAACTTCCTCCATAACCCCAATTCTGACTCCTCCCACAATCGGCTACACCTGCTAGCACTCTCCTAGTCTCTGCCTTTCATGGCTGCCATAGTTAGTTCAGGCAGGTGTGGCCCCGGGGGGTAGAGTGAACCATCTTCAGACTCACACAGGCTCTGTAACGGCGGAGGCGTGGCACGGAGCTGCCTCCCAACTACACCATGGATCAGGATACAGAACAGAGTCCAGAAACACTAGCCTAAGTGTGACCTGAAGAATAAACCTCACCCTTAAAAGAAGGAACAGGCAATTTGAGCACTCAGAAGAAAAAGAAAAGGAATGGCTGAGACCTTGGAATGGGCGCTGCCCAGACCTTAATCCAAATCAGGGCCCTGCAACCAGCTGATCTACTCCAGAGGGGGCCTTACAGAAACAGAGAGGCCATACCTGCCGAAGAAGGTCATATTGATGATGGGAGGGCACTTGCTTTGAAGGAGGTGAAGCAGCAGTGAGAACTTCAGAAAGAGAGAGAGTGAAATATAGTCTCAGAATCTACCCTTGGGATGTGAAGCAAAGATACCTGCCACGTGAGTCAAGAAGGTGTGAGGGATAGAACACACCACTTTGTAGGAAAGTCCAGGGAAATTAACCTCGTACTTCAACTAAATAATGTCTTTAGTCTTTCCCCCAACACGACATTCACAAGACAATTTCAAAATGGAGAAAATATGATGGAGAAAAAGATATTGTTTTCCAAAACCCAAGACTGATAGCTGTATTATCCCCAATCACGTCGTGCCCACACTCTTGCAATAGTCTTCTAACTGGTCTTCCTGCTCCCGGCCTCTTCTGCTTCCAGTCCAGAAGGCATCAAATGCCAGGTACACGTGTCTAAAGCATTATTTCAGTCCTCTCCAGGCTATTTCCAAGTTCTCTGGAGACATTCTCTTACCGAAAAGATCCACCTCAATTTCCTTAGCCTGGCATTCAGGGCCCTCTATAATAACCCATCAAATCTGCCTTCTAATTTCTTTTTTTTTTTTTTTTGCCTTCTAATTTCACTGTAGATTATTTCCACAAACTCTTCTGTAGCCTAACCAGTTTACTCCATATATTCCAAACACAACTTTCTCAAAACCTTGTGTCAACTAACATGAAATCGCCTTCTGTTTGCCAACCTAAATTCTACCCTTTTAGAATCCAGTTCAAATCCCACCTGATCTGAAAATTATTTCCTTCCAGAGCCTGATGTGTTCTCTCTCTCTCGTGAATGTTTTAAAGTTAACTAACTAAACTGTAAATAATTTACATGCCCCTGTGCTATCACTTCTGTTGTTAAATAGTTATTTAACGGTTGCGCATTTTCCTGAATATTTTATTATGGTGAAACAAGCATTGATTTAGTGTCATTTGATCAAAATTACTTGTGGATGGGAATAGTTACTATTAATAATAATAATAAATCTTATTTAACCAAGCACAGGCAATCACCATTCTGGCAAAACTTCAGATTAATCCCCTTCAAAAAATAATACCAAAAAAGAACAAAAACAAAACAAATAATATTACCTACAGGAAGGCAGATAATTTTTAATAAAGTAAATGAAATTATATTTTTAAGAGAATAGTATTACTATAATAATAAATAGGAAAGTTGGAAAATGCCCAAGGACACAAGCAAGACACAAACACACAGAATTTCTGCTCTCTTCAAGAATACGAAGCTTACCAGGACCTCCACCCATTTCACCTTCGTCAGAAGCCACGGCATCCTGTATATGATGCTTACCAGGACCTCCACCCATTTCACCTTCGTCAGAAGCCATGGCGGCCTGTCACTGGGCTTCTTCCCTGCAGCTACAGATTCTGCCGATTGCTCCGTCTGGCAACGCCTGAACGTTCTTTTCTGGTGCGAGGACTGCCACCTGCTTGAGCAGAGAATGACTCATTCCTGAGTCTCGGGCACTTCCTGGGTATCTGGGCTGTACACACAGGTAGCAGATTAAGAGAGAATTTGATGTGGGGTTTCAAAACAGTTTATGATGCAAATAATTAATCCTGTAGACTAAATCCCTGAGGATATCTGAATTACAAAGTTCTTCCCTAATAATATCTAAATTTTAAAAAGTTTCCTTTAAGTTAAGGCTAAGGCAAGACTGACACATCATTCTTTCTTGGTGAACTGGCCTTGTTGTTTAGCTACTTTTCATTTATTTATAACTTCCTCTTATTTTGCTCTTTGGCCCAGATCCTGTTGGAAAGGGGAGGGGCACTGATAGATGCAAAATCAGAAGGACTTTGGTTTCTGAGTCAGGTAAGGCCAAGTCCACTTACGTTTTTATATCCTCTGCTAAAAAGTGAATACTATACATCACAAGTGGCAAACACAAGGCCCGTGGGCCAAATACAGCCCTCCACCTTGTTTTATCCGGCCCGGCTCCTTGTTTCTACCCGGCAGCAGCTCCAAGCTCCTTGCCCCTAGTTAAGGAGTAGTTCCATTTATACAGTGCTAAAATTACACTCGGCCCTTTGAAGGCAACCATGAGACTGATGTGGCCCCCGGTGAATATGAGTTTGACACCCCTGCTATACATAGTCCCTGTCACCATTGCTTCCTGTTGCCCAATACCTGGGTCACCTCCTCAGAGTTTTAGCACGCATTCCCAGAATTGAGGTCTCAAATCTAAAGCCCCTGAACTTTGAATCTCAAACCTTATGAAACCCACACCTGAGTCCTAAATATAAAACTTTCCTTAATTATGAAAGTCAAGTTGGAGCCCTCACAAGATGAAGCAGTTGTTTGGAGTGGCAGGTGAGAGTTGAAGAAGGAGCAGAGTGCCACGTCGTAGAAGAAGGTTCTTGAGAAGCCAAGAATTTCATGAGTGGTAGGTAGAATAATGACCCCCTCCTAATCCCTGAAACCTGTATGTTACCTTATAAATGCAAAAGTAACTTTGAAGAGGTGATTAAGGTAAGGATCTTGAGGTAGGGTGGTCCCAATCCAATCACAGAGACCCTTAAAAGAAGGAGGCAAAAAAGCCAGTCAGAGAAGGACACATGAAGACGGAAGCAGAGATGTGAGTGCTGTGATTACTGGCTGAAAAGGGGCCATGATTCACAGTACAAGGACAGCCTCTAGAAGCTGGAAAAAGCAAGGAAGTAGATTCTTCCCTTGAGCCTTGTGAAGCAATGTTGCCCTGATAATATCATGATTTTAGCGAGGTCCTATTTTGTACTTCTGACCACCAAAGCTGTAAGAAAATTTATGTTGTTTTCCACCACTAAGTTTGTGGAAACTTGTTACAGCAGCTGTAGGAAACTCATACAGTAAGACACACGCACAGGTGGCACATATACAATAGTTAAGGTGGTATATAATTTGAATTTGTTTCCACTAGAATTCTTATTGAATGCTTGATCCATCTTCTGTTTTGTTTTCAAAGAAATCGAAGATAGGTCAATGTCCTCCTGTTCATGGAAATTTATGAGTTTTTTTAAATGTATATGTATACTATCTGACCATTCCACAATCAGGTTATTTAAAATTCTCATTCTCATCACCCCCAAAATTCCCTGCCAATCCTGCTACTCCCAGTCCCAGACAACTGCTGATATTTCTGTCACTATAGATTAGTTTGTACTGCTCTATAATTTCATACAAATGGAATCATACAATGTTTTTGCTCAGTTTCTCTGTAAAACTGATCTATGTGATTAGGCGTGTCAGAGAGCCATTTCTTTTTATTGATGGGTAAATTCTTTTCTTTTTTTAAAAAATAAATATTTATTCATTTATCTATCTTTAGAGGGGAAGGATAGGAGAGAGGGAGAAGGAGAGAAATATCAATGTATGGTTGCCTCTTATGTGTCCCATGCTGGGAACTGGCCTGCAACCCAGGCATGCGCCCTGACTGGGAATCGAACCTCGATCCTTTGGTTCACAGGCCCGAGCTCAATCCACTGAGCTACACCAGCCAGGGCAGCTGATGGGTAAATTCTTTTATATTGGTATGATACAATTTTTTTATTCATTCACCCACTGATGGACTTTGGGTTATTTCCAGTTTTAAGCTATTATGCGTAAGGATATTAACATTGCATACACTTCCTTATATAAACATGTTTCTTTTTCCTTCTCTTGGGTACAGAACCTGGGAGTGGAATTGCTGGATCAAACAGGTAAGTATATATTTAACTTTTAAGGAAATGCCCAACTGTGTGCCCTGGCTGGTGAGGCTCAGTGGACTGAGTGCCAGCCTGTGAACTGAAAGGTCGCCAGTTTGATTCCCAGTCAGGGCACATGCCTGGGTTGTGGGCCAGGTCCCAAGTTGGGGGTGTGTGAAAGGCAACCAATCACATATCGGATATTTCTCTCCCTCCTTTCCCCTCTCTCTAAAAACAAATAAATAAAATCTTTTAAAAAAGAAAATCTCCAATCATTGTATCAGTTTATGGCCTCACCAGGAGTGAGTTTCAGTAGCTCAACATCCTCAGCAACATTTGTAATGCCAACCTTTTGAGTTGCACATTTTTGTGACTTTAGTATCTAACGGTGAATTTTTAAAGATTTTATTTATTTATTTTTAGAGAGAGGGGAGTGGAAGGAGAAAGACAGGGACAGAAAGATCCATGTGAGAGAGAAACATCAGTCAGTTGCCTCTTGCACGCCCCCAGTCAGGGACCTGGCCTGCAACCCACACTTGTGCCCTGACCGGGAATCAAACCGGTGACCCTTGGGTTCACAAGCTGGCGCTCAACCCACTGGGCCACTCCAGTCAGGGCAGCACTAATAGCAAACCTATTTCTAATAGGTTTTTCTTACAGATTCCATACTATTTTCCAGGCAGCTGATCATATTGTAACTTCTTCCTTTCCAACATGCATGCCATTTATTTCTTCTTGTTGCCTTATTGTGATGACGAAGTACTTCAATAAAAAGTTCAATAGAGAGGATGAGAGTGAATATCTCTGTGTTGTTCCCAGTCTTAGGGGGAAAGCATTCAGTTATTCACCCTTGAGTATAATGTTAGCTGTAGGTTTTTTAGAGATGCCCTTCATCAGGCTAAAAAATTTTCTCTCCATTTCTATCTTGTGGAGCATTTTCATCATGAAGTGTGGCGAATTTTGCCACATTTTCTTTTGCATCTATTGGGATGATTATCTGATTCCCTCACCCACTTCAAGGCCTGTGAGTGAGTGGGCCTGCCGTTAAATAAGCTCACAAGTCTTGAAGTGTTGTGCTGTACAAGTGTACATAATTTATTCATATTCATATTTTGGAGTAAGGAGTCCTATCTTGTACTGTCCCACCCAAATCACAGCATATATCTTGACTGACAGAGGTTGTGCCTGTGTACAGACTGATCGAACAGTTTTAAGATTTTAATAGAGATATAGGATGACATGGGGCCAAGGCCATGGCGCCTGTTCCTCTCTAGGGCATGACAATGGCCTCAGGAGATAACATGATGAACTCAGGAGTGAACAAACCTGCCAAAAATGGAACTACAAGCAGAAGGAAATAGCCACTATCCTTTTCATAACTTTTTAAAAATAAAGTGAATGTATTAAACACGGACCCCAAATGAAAAGACTAAGGAAATACATCAGTACAAATTCAGTTCAATTCAGAAGTAAATTTAACAATGCAGCCTCAGGAACTGTGATCAGTTGGACTTTTGATACACATTTGCAATTTCAGAAACAAGCCCAAACAACTCAAGGCCTAAGGTAAGAAAGACCATGAAGGAAAAGTAGACAGATCATCACCAGGTATGTCAGGAGACCAGGATTATTAAAGTCATTGTTGTGCTCAGGACACAGGAGCAAAGTCACATCCCTCACAAAGCAGTAGTCTCCAAAGGCAGGTGCCCCGCAGCCTGGGGGATGTGCACCTGGAAACGCCCTGGCATGGGGGAAAGAAAACACTAGAACATCTATTCCTGAAACACTGAGGTGAGAAGAAATTATTAGAACTTCTATTTTATCTAAAAGTAAACCTTAATAGAAACATTTTCAAAATATGCACAACATAGTAATATAATAGCTAACATAATTTTGAATAAATTAATATTCATATATTGGGTATATGCTATTTTTCACTTGTACATATTCAAATAATTTATAAGCCTATGTGCTATATGTTAAGCTCTATGATGAAAGTGACTATCTTTATTTTTCAGGACCTAGTACAAAATTGGCACATGAAAGACACAATAAAAGTCAGTCACGTGAAAATAAAAGTGAAACTGTAGAGATAAACTAGTTAAGAAACAATCTGCCTTAGGTCCATTTCTCCATCAGGAAGGACATTGGTGTCGAGGAGAGTGTAACTACCATAGCTTCCAGTGCTTCGACGAAACCTCAGATGTGTGGCCTTCTGGCCAAGCATCTGTGATTTTATACGTTGGAGCCAGCATCATATCCCTGGGGGTTGCAACATTCCATAAGTTTGTTGTGGCTGTACCAAGAAAGAAGGCGTATGCAGATTTCTACAAAAATTATTATTCCATGAAAGAACTTGAGGAGATGAGGAAGAATGGTATCTTCCAGAAGGCAAAGTGATTTTGGAATGTAAAGAATTTTGGGGCCCTGGATGGTGGGCTCAGTGGGTTGAGCACCAACCTGTAAACCAAAAGGTCACTGGTTCAAATCCCAATCAGGGTATATGCCTGGGTTGTGGGCCAGGTTCCCAGCTGGAGGTGTGTTCATTGATCTTTCTTCCTCCTTTAAATAAAATCTTTTTCTTAAAAAAGAATTTTGGGGTGTTGATATCTGTGGAAGTTTGTCACTGACCTGTGTTCTTGAACTATAGAACATGAATATTTTGGCTAGGGAATGGTTTCTATTAATAAATAAACAATTTAACAATTTAAAAAAATAATCTACCCTGCAAGACAATTTGTAATGTTTGGTCAACTTGATATGGGATGTCTGCCCCCGTCCCCAGTCAATGAGAGCAGCTTATTTACTTGAGAAAGCAAGCTTAGCATGTACTATTATAAATAAGAAAGCCAGGAGTCAGTCAAGCATATTATATAGCCTACTTGAAGAATATTAATAGGAGCAGTGAGTCTGAAATGACTAGAATTCCTCTGGTATCTGGACCTGGAGGTTAACAAATCATGTAACTAATTCCCTTCCTCTGACTTCCCAGTACACATCCAGAGGATTACTAGGTTTCCCTGTGGACTTTTCTATCAAACAGTGTGCTGGCCGGCCCTCTTCCCTTGGCATCTTACCGTAAACTCCTATGTTGATCAATGGTTCACAGGTGAAATTTTATGAATTTTGTTTGTGCTAATGAAACTCCCTTGTTCAAGTCCAAGGTGCACCACTAAGAATCCTGGGCCCACAAAGAGGACAGGGCTGGGACTGCAGGAGTCCCACCAAAGCACCACCGCCTTTACCAAAGCAACTGTCTGTCTTCTGTTACATTAATTTCTCTGCTCTTTAACGAATATAATCTGAAAGTTCTCTGTAAACACATTGATATAGGTTACTATTGTTGGCACCATCCTGATTGTTCCACGAACTTGTTCTAAGTGGTTTGTTCAAAGTCAGCCTCCCACTGCTATGTTAGAGAACGAAGTTTCTGACTCAAATGATGCATTTGACAAGGCAAGTGCTTTTTAACAAACTACAGAAATGACCCCTGAAAATAGTCTTGTGAGTGCTTTTTAAAGATCAGTTTTGTTTGTGTTCGAGGACATGCACTCTAATCTCTGTAGCCTCCTCATTCTCCTTACAAGTTGCCCACACTCACTGCTGCCCTACACTGAGTCCTGGCTGGACGAATAGATTGTAAGAGATTTTGTGTCCACTCTATAGAAACGATTCTAGCAGTTTGTCTGAATGCTCCCAGTGCCCAATAATAGCATAAGAGATAAATCAATTGTGTAATATGCTTGTTATGGATTACTATTCAGCAGCGAAAAAAAATGATATCCATACAGGTAGCAACCTCTGAAATAAATGAAGAGGAAAATTGATAGAAAAATAAACTCCAATATTGTTTCTATGAAGTTTATATATTTGTGGAACAATGCTTTATACTGTTTATGCACCCAAGTATATGTAGTAAAATTATGAAGAAATGAATGGGAAAGATGGACACTGATTTCAGGATGGCAATTTTATTAGGGGGATGGGAAACGTGACCGGGGTGGTTGTGCAGGCCTCTTCACATGTATTTGTAATGTAATTAAATTATAATAATCTACATTTTAAAAAATCCAAAAATAAAAATGAAAAGCTCAGGTCAAAAGTTGGAGCAATCATCCAAGGTGAGTGGTGAGGTTGGCTTCAGGTAGTGACACATGCAGCTACAGAAGGGATTAAATAACGCGACGATTCCCAAGTTTTTCCACTTGTGTTCTCCTAACTCGAGGTAAATAGCTTCCTACTTCCTGCTGTAATCCAAAGTATACTATTATGTAGAATTTTATATTTGAAGTCCATGTGAATTTTGCATTTTACCCCATAATACATGCATGTTTGTTCTAATATCAATACATTTTATATTAATTATAGAAGAGTCAATTTATACTTCTAACTTTGTAATTCTATGCTTTAAATTTTTCTGAGATATGAACATGATACATGAACAAATTCATACCACTCTTCTACCATGAAAAAATGGCAAACATGGAGTGAACCAGAAGGAAGAAACTAACAACCAAACAGAAAACGAGGAAGAAACAAGAATTCAAGAAAATGAGGAGAGGCTTAGGAACCTCCGGGACATCATTAAACATCCCAACATCCAAATTATAGAGGTACTAGAAGGGGAAGAGGAAGAGCAACAAATGGAAAACTTACTTGAACAAATAATAAAGGAGAACTTCCCCAATCTGGCAAAGGAAATACACTTCCAGGAAGTCCAGGAAGCTCAGAGAGTCCCAAAGAAGTTGGACCCAAGGAGGAACACACTGAGGCACATCATAATTACATTAGCCAAGATTAAAATGAAGGAGAATTCTAGAAGCAGCAAGGGTTAAGGGGACAATCACCTACAAAGGAGTTCCCATCAGACTGTCAGCTGATTTCTCAAAAGAGACCTTACAGGCAAGAAGAGGCTGGAAAGAAATATTTGAAATCTTGAAAAGCAGGGACCTACATCCAAAATTGCTCTATCCAGCAAAATTTTTATTTAAAATGGAAGGGCAGATAAAGCGCTTCCCAGATAAGGTCAAGTTCAAGGAGTTCATCATCACCAAGCCCTTATTATATGAAATGTTAAAGAGACTTATCTAAGAAAAAGAAGATAAAAATATGACAGTGAAAAGACAGCAAACTCACAGCTATTAACAACCACACCTAAAACAAAAGCAAACTAAGTGAACAGCTAGAACAGGAACAGAACCACAGAAATGGAGATCATATGGAGGGTTAGCAACAGGGGCATGGGAGGAGGAGAGAGGGGGAAAGGGTACGGAGAATAAGTAGCATAGATGGTGGGTAGAAAATAGACAGGGGGAGGGCAAGAATAGTGTGGGAAATGTAGAAGCTAAAGAACTTATGACACATGGACATGAAATAAAGGGGGGGAATGTGGGTGAGAGGGGGTGTGCAGGGTGGAGGGGAATGATGCGGGAGAAATGGGACAACTGTAATAGCATAATCAATAAAATATATTTAAAAAAAGAAAAAATGGCAAAGAGTGCCCAATGATAACCATTTTCTTAAGTGAAACATGTATCTAAATAATCATGCATAATTCAGCCATTAAATTAACTATGTAGATATTGGTGATTTTTTTAAAATCCCTACAATCATTAAGGCTGTGTGTGAGTGTGTAATTTAGGACATCAAGAATCATGACGGATTTTCCAGGAAGACAAATTATAAACACAAACATATTGATATTTCAGACCCGAGAAGTCATAAACCAGACAGGGAGTTTTATTAAAAGCTCTACCCTAAGAACACTCCTACGATTCCTATTTCTGACAGCCTATCCACACCCACATTCATCAACTACCATGTCATCGTAATGTCGTAGAATAACGTTGTCATCATTGTCCTGGTAAAGCATGGAGATAGGGGACAGCTTGGTGGGTACACAGACGGCCTGGGGAATCGCTGGGTCGACAGCATGCATCAGTGCTTGCATGAACGCGTAGTTGGAGCTGTTGAGGGAAGTGGTCAATGAGAAAGGACAATCTCCGTGGCAGTAATTTGCCATGAACCCCTTGGGGGCGATGATCCACTTGTGCCAACCCAGGTCCCTGAAGTTGATGAATAGCTGGTGACGATGGCAGAGGTTCTTGCAAGAAACATTAGGGGCAGGGAGGACTGCCCTCTTTTTTCGGGAAGAATGGTGGCACTGCTCAGGGTCGAGGGTCACCACCATCAGGGAAGCATGAAGAGAACATCTCAGTCTGGCACAGGTGTCCTCAAGCTGGTAATTCACCCCAGAGTCTCTGTGTTCTTTCACCAGTATCTCTAAGAACAAGCCTACATTTTTCGGACGGTTATTATTCCAGTCCTTAGCCACATCCAGTAGGTTGAAGTGAAGGACACCTTGAGGCCATGGTACTGACTGCAATACAAACACTTTCCCTGGTTTAGGGATGGCCTGGTCCCACACATGAGGCTCCTGAGCCAGGGAGAGAGCCAGTTCCAGTTCTGGCCCCAGGTGGTAGTAAGTGTTGGGCCCCAAGTCCAGGCCCAGCCGGGCCATTGTTAACTGCTCCTTGTCTTTAACTGCAGACAGGTTGAAGTAGAGGAGCTTCTGTAGGCAAGAGGAAGCTTGGGGAATTTTCCTGGAGTAAAGAAAGAAACCTAGATAGCAACAGAGAGATGTGAGTGTCACCATAACATGAATATATCTTACTTTATATCGCCTATGACATTAATGCCAAATGTTACATGTATATCACATATGCAAAGTAAGGGCAGGAAATAATCAGTTACACTCAAACCCTACCATTTGGGAGGGTTTATTTCTTTCACTCCTCATTTATTTATTTATTTTTTTGACTATAGTTGGCATACAATGTTATATTAGTTTCAGGTGCACAACACAGCGATTACACATTTATATACCTTATGAAGTGATCACCAAGACCCATCTGGCCCCATACATAGCAATTACAATATTACTGACTTATACCCTATCCTGTACATTACATTCCCACGACTAATTTTACAACTGGCAGTTAGTACTTCTTAACCCCCTTAAAAATATGAAACGCTTCACAAATGTGCATGTCATCTTGCATGGGGGCCCGGCTAACCCTCTCTGTATCGTTCCAGCTTTCAGTATGTGTGGTTTCTTTCCTCTCATGGGGCCCCCACTGGGGACCTGGCCCGCATCCCAGGCATGTGCCCTGACCAGGAATCAAACTGGTGGCCCTTTGATTCGCAGCCCACACTCAATCCACTGAGCTACACCAGCCAGGGCAAATATTTTAAAATAATATTCTCACACTACTTTGAATTTATGGTAGTTAAATAAATTATGTAGCTCTTGTTACTTGTATTTGTTACATCAATAATGTATCCTATATTCTATTATATACACATTTGTTTTAAAAATATTTTTCTAAAAACATTTCAGTATTTAATTGATTTCTTTTGAAATTCTAAATATTTTATTGGAGACATGTAAACCATTATTCTGAGAAGGCGTCCAGTGGCTTCGACAGAACTGCTAAGGGACCCACACACAAAAATGTTTAAGAACATCCTAGGCTCAGGGGTTGCCGGTCAGGATCTAACCACTTAGACTGACTTCAAAACTCTTATCATCCAGCAAAGACTGACCCTCCAGAAATCTCTTATGATTTATCTTTAGATAATTCCTTATGTAAAGCCCGCAGTTGTCAATATCAACGATGTCTAGTCCTGTATCTCTGAAGATTTTTTCCCCCACTTGAATACTGAGGGGCAATGTGATTCTTCAGTTTCTCCACATGCCCCCCTTCTCTCTATCTTTTGAAGTTGTAGTTGTATTTTTCCCTATTTTCAAAGCCAACTTCTCTGCTTGGATTTTCGAACCTCATCTATTACTTGAGGAAAAGGCTCAATAGAGTATATTTTTACCTTTTCTTTTAAAAAAGATTTTAGTTATTTATTTTTAGAGAGAAGGAAAGGGAGGGAGAAAGAGAGGGACTGAAATATTGATGTGTGAGAGACACAGGCACATTGATGGGTTGTCTCTCACATGCCCCAGCTGGGGACCTGGCCCGCAACCCAGGCATGTGCTCTGGCTGGGAATTGAACCAGCAACCCTTTGATTCATAGGCTGATGCTCAGTCCACTGAGTTACACCAGCCAGAGCTGCAGTCTTATTTTAAAAATAAGAAAATTTAAAAATTTAAAATTACCAACCAGTTTTCTCTTCAAGCCCAATGTATTATCTCTCCCTTTCCTCTCATTGACATTCTTTTAAAAAGATCAGTCTAGCCTTCACTGGTGTGGCTCAGTGGACTGAGTGATGACCTTTGAACCCAAAGGTCACCAGTTCAATGCCTAGTCAGGGCACATGCCTGGGTTGCGTGCAGCCCAGGTCCCCAGCTGGGGGTGTGCAAGAGGCAACCGATCGATGTATCTCTCGCACATTTATATTTCTCTCCCTCTCTTTGTCTCCCTTCCCTTCTCTCTAAAATAAATAAAATCTTAAAAAAAAAAAAAAAGGAAGGAAGGAAGAAAAGAATAGTCTACGTTTGCTGTCTCTACTTCTTGCTCATACCCTTCTGTTATTTTCCAACTCTTCTACCCTCACCACCCCACTGAAACATCATTCTTAAAGGCTGTTAACTGTCAGGTTCAGGGGTGTTTTCATGGACTTAAGCTTCTCAACCGCTCTGAACAGTTACTCTCTCCTGTTTATGGTTCTAATTCTAATATATTGGTCTCCTCTTTTACTCATGTCACTAAATCACATCCCTTAAAAAAGCCTAAAACCCAAAATGGAAAAGATGGACAGATGAAAATTAAAAACTTCTATATTCAAAAGACATTATTAATAAAATTAACAACACACACACAAAAAAAAACAAGATTGCTTGTAATGTATTGTAATGTACAAGGTAAATTAAAATTCATGGCTGTAAAGAGCTTTTTGAATGATTAAGAGGCCTTACAAATCATTAAGAACAATGAAGAAGCCTCAGTAGGAAAAGGGTCATATATAATCTATATAGCATCTGTTTAAAAAATAAAAATGAATGGTTCATTATTCATTTGAGAAGACATCATTCCATCTTATTAAAAAATTAAAATTAAACAAGATTTTGTTTTGCTCCCAGGTTAACAAAAGTTAAAAACTAAAGATGTTCCCTAGTGAGCATTCAGCATAGCATGGGTAAGTACACTGTCGTATATTACTAGAATGAAACGCTATGCAGCAATGACAATGAACCACAAATACACACACAGCACGGGTACACCTCACAAGTATAATGGTGAGTGAAAGAAGCCAGACACAAGAAGGGATACATTTCACATTTCCATTTATATGAAGTTCAAAAACAGGCCAAACTCAAATGTACTGTTAGATACCAGGACAGAAGCCCCTTGCAGAGGTGTGGCGATTAACCAGAAGGGGGCCTGAAGGATCCTCTGGGGTGCTGTTCATATTCTGTTTCTTGATCTGGGTGCTGGTTTTCTGTGAAAATTCATTCCGCTGTTCTCTGTGTTTTAAGCCCTTTTCTGGATGTATGTTATACTGATACTTCATTAAGTTCTTTTTATTATTTTTTTTAAGTTTATTTATTTATTTATTTATTTTCAAAGACAGGGAAAGGGAGGGAGAAAGAGAGGGAGAGAAGCATCAGTGTGTGAGAGATACATTGATTGGTTGCCTCTCACAAGCCCCCAACTGGGGACCTGGCCCTGATGGACAATCAAACCGGCAACCCTTCAGTTCACAGGCAGTCACTCAATCCACTGCACTGAGCCACACCAGCCAGGGCAAGTTCTTATTTTTAAAAAGGTTGCTGTTAATGGCAGGGAAGTGAGGATTCTGACACTCGTGGTGGGGTATAAATTTTGGAGGACATTTGCTATATATTGAAAGTATATAACATGACAGCATAGGCAGACATGGCTTGCCTCTTCACACATCAGAATTACAACTAAAATATAGAAGAACCATCACTCGGAACCAGCAGAAATCAAGTTGAATGGAAGTCTGACAACTACGAAATTAAAGAAACCACATCTGTCCAGACTGGTAGGAGGGGCACAGAAGCAGAACAGGCTGGTCTCATACCCACATGTAGTGGATAACAATTTGGGAGAGACATCTCAGGAGCCAGGATTCCCAGACCCATAATAGTCCCCTGGCCCAGGGTCCCAGTGCCAGGAAGATAAGTCCCCACAACTTCTGGATGCAAAACCCAACAGGGATTGAGTCAGTGGAAAAAATTTCTGGAGCCCCAAGAATTTCCTCTTAAAGAATGCACACACAGACTCCCTCTGACCTCCAGCACCAGGGTAGCAGCTTGAAAGGCAACAGTGCCATAGGGGGAAACTAAAGTGGCATCAAGGCAAGCAGAAGCCATTGTGCCTTTTCTAAACCCTGCCCCCCACTGAGCCAGCAGGCTGATGCCCTGTCTGAGACTCCATCAACCTGGCTAACATCGTTTGCCCCGCCCTGGAAATCCCCAGAAATTCCACTCCGCCCAACTTATAGGCCTGCCTAAACTGCTTTTCCATATGAATGGCTGGTCTTGGCTTATGCTTCACAACTTCCTATATTCTCTCAAACAGGCAACAGCTGGCTTCAGTGAGCCCCAGGCCTGGCACTAGCGGCAGCCCACCTAGATTTACAGCTTGGTTTTGCCTGGGAACCTCCAAATCCAGCACAAGTAGAAGCCATCTGCAGATTGCTTATGGCTCAATCAGGGTGGCCCAGGCAAAATACAGGTAGGGGCTGACCTTGGCCTGCACCACCCAGGAGATCCCAGGGCCAGCACTCATGAAGGGTACACCTCATGTACCAAGTCTGGGTGATAGGTGAGCTGTGTCACTGGAGCCTGCAGAACACCTACTACATTAGGCCACACAACCAAGACACAAGTCAAAGCAGCTCTAACTAATGCATAGAAACAAAAACAAGGAAGCTGCCAAAATGAGGAGACAAAGAGACATAGCCCATATGAAAGAACAGAGCAAAACTCCAGAAAAAGAGCTAAATGAAATGGCTATAAGGAACCTATCAGATGCAGAGTTTAAAACACTGTTTATAATGATGCTCAAGAAACATAATGAGAACCTCAGCAGCATAAACTCAACAAAGAATATGGACTTCCGGCCAAGATGGAGGCATAGGTGGATACACTATGCCTCCTCTCACAACCAAAGTTAAGGACAACAAATGTTTAGAAACAAGAAAACAACCCGAACTGATAGAAAATTGAACTGTACATAAGTCTGACAACCATTCATCCAGACCGTCAGTAAGAGGGGCGGAGTCACAGCAGGAAAAAGTGGAGGTTGGCGGACCTGGGTATGCAGGCAGCGGCTGGCAGACCCCAGACACACAGGGGGTGGCTAGCGGACACCAGGCACAGGGTGGCAACCAGCAGGCCCAGTGGGGCCACCCAAGGCAGCTGGCTGACCGGGCAGTCCCACATTCACGCACAGATAATCTAGGCGAAAACGGGGAGCAAGACAGACCTCGAAACCCAGGGCCCCAGCACCAGGAAATAAAACCTAAAAACACTGAATGAAAACACTTGTGGGGGTAGAAGTGCCAGGAGAGACTCCCAGCTCACAGGAGGGTTCATTAGAGAGACCCACAGGGTCCTAGAACATACACAAGCCCACTCACATGGCAATCAGCACCAGAAGGGCCCAATTTGCTTGGGGGAAGCAGCTGAAGGGACTGAAATCCGAGAGAGAGCAGAGCAAGTGACATTGTTCCCTCTCGGACCTTGCCCCCACATACAGCATCACTACCCAGTGACTGGGCTGCCCCGCCCTGGGGAACACCTAAGGTTCCACCCCTCACTGCGTAACAGCTGCAACCAGACCAAAAACAAAACAAAACAAACAAACAAAAAAACCCAAAACCAAAAATGGCTGAAACGGGAGAACAGATCGAAGCCCCAGAGTTAATTCATCTAAGCAACCAAGAGCTAGCCAACCTCTCAGATGCACAGTTCAAAGGCCTGGTGATCAGGATGCTCACAGAATTGGTTGATTTTGCTCACAAATTAGATGAACAAATGAAGGCTACAATAAGTGAAATGAAGGAAAATGCACAGGGAACCAATAGTGATGGGAGGAAAACTGCAACTCAAATCAATGCAGTGGACCAGCAGGAAGAAAGAAACAACCAAACAGAAAAGAAGGGAGAAACAAGAATTCAAAACAATGAGAGAAGAGGCTTAGGAACCTCCAGGACATCTTTAAATGTCCCGACATCCAAATTATAGAGATACCAGAAGGGGAAGAAGCAGAGCAACAAGTGGAAAACTTATTTGAACAAATAATAAAGAAGAACTTCCCCAATCTGGCAAAGGAAATAGACTTTCAGGAAGTCCAGGAAGCTCAGAGAGTCCCAAAGAAGTTGGACCCAAGGAGGAACACACCAAGGCACATCATAATGACATTAGCCAAGATTCAAATGAAGGAGAGAATTCTAGAAGCAGCAAGGGATAAGGGGACAGTCACCTACAAACTCAGGAGTTCCTATCAGTGTCAGCTGATTTCTCAAAAGAGACCTTACAGGCAAGAAGGGGCAGGAAAGAAGTATTCCAAGTCATGAAAGGCAAGGACCTACATCCAAGATTGCTCTATCCAGCAAAGCTGTCATTTAGAATGGAAGGGAAGATAAAGCACTTCTCAGATAAGGTCAAGTTAAAGGAATTCATCATCACCAAGCTCTTATTATATGAAATGTTAAAGGGACTTATTTAAGAAAAAGAAGATCAAAAATATGACAGTGAAAAGAGCAAACTCACAGCTATTAAGAACCACACCTAAAACAAAAGCAAACTAAGCCAACAACTAGAACAGGAACAGAACCACAGAAATGGAGATCACATGGAGGGTTAGCAACAGGGGAGTGGGAGGAGGAGAGGGGGGAAAAGGTACAGAGAATAAGTAGCATAGACAGTGGGTAGAAAATAGACAGGGGGAGGGCAAGAATAGTGTGGGAAAAGTAGAAGCTAAAGAACTTATGACACATGGACATGAACTAAAGGGGGGGGATGTGGGTGGGAGGGGTGTGCCAGCTGGAGGGAAATGATGGGGGAGAAATGGACAACTGTAATAGCATAATCAATAAAATATATTTTTAAAAACCTAAAATAAAAAAGAAACAAAGAATAGGCTAATTGAAATAAAGAACAATTTACAGGAAAACAACAGTAGAGTAGATGAAGCCAAGAATCAAATCAATAATTTGGAACATAAGGAACGAAAAGCAACCAATCAGAACACAAGAGGGAAAAAGAATCCAAAAAAAATAAGGACAGTATAGGCAGCCTGTCAGACAACTTCAAGAGGTCCAATATTTGCATCACAGGGGTGCCAGAAGGAGAAGAGATAGAGCAAAAAATTGGAAATTTATTTGAAATAATAATGAAAAATAACTTCTCTAATTTGGTGAAGGAAATAGACATGAAAGTCCAGGAAGCACAGAAAGTTCCAAACAAGATGGATGCAAAGAGGCCCACTCCAAGAAACCTCATAATCAAAATGCCAAAGGTTAAAGATAAAGAGAGAATCTTAAAAACAGCAAGAGAAAAGAAGTTACCTGCAAGGGAGTTTGCATAAGACTGTCAGCTGATTTCTCAAAAGAAACTGCAGGCTAGAAGGGACTGGCAAGAAATATTCAAAGCCATGAAAAGCAGAGACCTACAGCCAAGATTGTTCTACCCAGCAAAGATATTATTTAGAACTGAAGGGCAGATAAATAGCTTTCCATTCAAGAAAAAACTAAAGGACTTCATCATCACCAAACCATTAGTATATGAAATGTTAAAGGGACTTATTTAAGAAAAAGAAGAACGTCAAAACTATGAACAACAAAATAGCAATATATACCTATCTATCAACAATGGAATCTAAAAAACAAACTAAGCAAACAAGAAGAACAGAGACAGATTCATGGATACGGAGAGGGTTTTGATGGTTGCCAGATAAGAGGTGGGTGTAAGGAAATGGGTGAAGAGGTGAGGGATTAAGAAACACAAATAGGTAGTTACAGAATAGCCATGGAGATGTAAAGTACAGTATAGGAAATGGAGTAGCCAAAGAACTTGTATGAATGACCCATAGACATGAACAATTGTGGGGGGTGTTGCCTGAGGAAGTGGAGGGTGCTGGGTGGAGGGGGGCAAAGAGGGAAAAATCAGGACAACTTTAATAACATAATCAATAAAACATACTTTTAAAAAATTAAGTATGTATGTGCCTACTCTTTGATCCAACAATCCCCTTCCAAGAATTTATCTTAGGGAAATAATAGAAAATGTGCACACACAAAGAAAGTGGATGCAAAGCTGCACTATTAATATATGTCTATGCCCATCAACAAGGCATTACTTGCATAAATTACAGCATATCAATACAATGGAATATCATGTAACCATTAAAATGATAAAGTTGACTATTTGTGTTGGCTTTTATGAGATGTTCATAATGCTAAAGGACTGTATAGTATGCCCCATTTTAAAAAATTGCATGTGTATATTATATATACACAAAAAAGAAAAGTCTGGAAGAATATACCACAACTGCTAATGGTGGTTTTCTCTAGAGGAAGGATTAGGGAGAGATGATAGTGAGATCATATTCTCTTTCCACCATTATTTGATAAAATTACTATCACAAAAATTGAAGATTTTTTCCATTGGGGAAGGATGAAGTAACCTCAGCAGTTTTCTACTCTCTCCAAGAAAAACCCTCCTATTACCTCTCAACCCTCCAGAAAGTTTCCCTGAACCCACACCCCCAAGGCCCTAAGCCTCTACTGTAATACTTAGTACAATGTATGTATGGAAGTCATTTGTTCTTCCTCCCTTCTATAAACTCACAGAGCAGATTTTATCCTTAATCTCTGTATTCTTAAAGCCATACACTGTTCCCAGCACACAGTAGGTATCCAACAAATGCTTCTTGAATAAATATTCAAATCTCAGTCTCCAGTTGCTGTAAAACTAACCTACTGGGGCTCTCAATACCTCCTCTGAACCACTTGGGAGGCCATATGGAAATGCAGATTACAGCACTGATCTCTGACTTTGAATAAGAATCAGGTGGGAAGAGTGAAGGGCAGGAACTGGGCAAGAGAATAAACTTTTTTAACAGTTGATCTGGGTCATTTTGGTGGGTGATCAGTTTGGCAAATTATTAAATGCAGCTCTCTCAGATCCTTATAGAGAGTCAGACAATGGCATATGTTATTGCTCTGTATTCATAAGTCAAGAATAGCCTTTTCCACCCAACAAAAGTAAAAGGGATGTATGGTGAAGAAACGCTGGACCTATGGGCAAGCCGAGTTCAAAATTTTTGCCCCCTGCTTGCCATTCCAAAGGCACCGGGATGCATAAATTGTGGGCTAAAGAGTAGACAACTGAGCCCTTATTCTACCCTCACCCGTCCTACCTAAACTGCAGCACAAAGCTGTTGATTCAGGAAAAAACAAAACAAAACAAAACCTATTTTGAATCCTGACTTTCTTCACACACTAGCTGTTTGATCTCAAATACATTACAGGTTATCTACTGTCTGAGCCTACCTCTCAGGGTTGTTGTTGAGATTAAATCAGATAAAGTATGTAAAATACCAGCACGAGGTCTTCTATGAACCCACAGTCACTGTTACTTCTTCTTCTTCTTCCCTTTCTTCACATCCTCTAATGCCTGATTTTTCTATAGGAAATATTCCAGTAGGCTTACCTTGATCTGGCAGAAGACGAAGTACGTTCCCCCGGACTCCCAGCTCCTTTATGTAGCATAAGTCTTGTGAGACCCCAATGGTGGCTGCTGCCTCTCGATTGTGGAAAATTTTCTTCAGGATATGAGGCACAGGTTGGAATTTCTGGGGTGAAGGCACCTTGTCTAAGCCTAGAAGTTGGAGAAAGTCATGTTCTTGAAATTGCAATGTCTGGCCCAAGGCCAGAGTTAACAAGAGGCTGAGAGCCAAGACTGGCAGGGGAGGAAGCATGGCCTCTGAGCTGAGACAAAGCGGGCTAGTCGGGCTGAAGAGAGGTCTAGCTCCTGACTTGCCAGCAACTCAGGCGCTGCTAATTTATCTGCCTTAAGATAATCAAGTGTGAATTGCTCTCTTCCCAGCTCCTCAAAGGCAATTGGATGTGAAAAGACAGAATTTTTTTTCTTCTTCCCTAGGTCTACTGTTCCAGAAAGTAAGTACACAAAGTAAAGATTACCAATGCGTGGGCCTAACTCTAAAACAGTCTGAAGTTTGTCAGCAGTAGACGGAGTGGAAAGGAGGCATGCATTTATTCATTTCACAAACATTTATTAAGCATCTATTATGTACAAGGTGTTGAGATAGGTGCTAAGAACAGAGTACTAAGTAATTCAAAGTCTTGTCATTCTTAGTATAATTATCCAAATACATAGGTAGATTTTTATTAGGCTGTATCCATAGTGATATGGGAAATTAAACCGGAGAGCAAGAAATCCTCCCAAGAAAGTTGATCTACATTCTCTGCCAGTTGTCAGCACTGAAGGGCTGGATTTTGTGCATCTAACTTTGCCCTTCCTGACTGAAGTCAAAAATCAGACTGACTGGATTCATTCGGATTCCATTACTTAGCAGCTATCTGACATTGGGCATGTTTCCTAATGTTCCTAAAGTTTTGTTTTCTCAACTAGAGTAAAAACTGACCTTCTAATTTGCCATAGGAATCTAATAAGATGATGTGTTTAAAGTGCTCAGCACAATGCCTGCTACATGATAAGTACATCAAGGTGTTCTCAGAGGAGATAGCTTCAAAGTTGAAGGAGACATTTTTCAGTCAAACAGTCAAGCATTGAGGGCTGAAGGAACTGCGTGTGAAAAGACACGGAGGTCATTGAGAAGTTTAAAGAGGGCAGCATGTATCAATTTTTGGTTCTGTTGTATTTTGTTTTGACAAAGTACTGGGAGATTTTTCAAATACTGGATCTTATCCTCTAACTGACTCTGCTGCCAAGGAAACTATTGGTCATTCAATAAATATATGTGCAATAAATAAGTGAACAAATTAATTGCTGCTATTTCCAATTAGCTAGTCTGTTGCCAAAATCATTTTCAAGCTTTTTGAGAGCAGAGACTTTATTATGATTTTACGTTATTTTATGCCATCTATTAAAAAACTTGTTTCTCCCAAAGGAAAATGTTGTATCTGATAATTAATCATTTCCCATCATCTATAGGATAAATTGAAACTCCTTAGCTTGTCATTTCAGCACTTTCTTTGTTTGGCATCCATATTCCTAGCCAGCCTCATTTCCTACCTTCCACCATCATCAGTGTTAACGCTGTAACAATAAGGACATATTTGTAGTCTCCTATGAGCTCATTTCATCTCAGAGCCTTTGCCTTTGCACAGACCAAGTTCAAAGGTCACTTCTACTGCAAAGATTTACTTGACTTCTAAAATAGATTGCAATGCTTCTTCTTTCTCCACTGAGCCTTGAGTAGCATCCATTATAGGACTTATCAGTGCATGTCACTGTGTTTTGACCATTTCCCTCCCAGACAATATGTCACTGGGGACGGGAATCATGTTGTTTCCTTTAAGTATCTGGAGATACTTAAGTATTTTCCTCTAATTGACATTAACACCAAGGAAAGTGTCTGGGAGGTAGTAGACATTCAATAAATGTATGTGCTATAAATAGGTGAATGAATGAATTGGTGCTATTTCCAGAGGTTTTGCTCTTCCAGATAGGCAAGTTTTCTCCATTCCCATTTCTCCTATCTTTTTCTACTTGAATCCTAGTTTGATACTTTAATTTATAATTTCCACCTGTTTTCAACAATAAGGGTGGGTTGCATTTTATTTCATTTTCCTGCCTTAAAGTCAGAAATCAGCCCAACTTGTTTAAATTCTGGTTCCACCACTTAGTAGCTGTGTGATCACAGACAAGTCACTCAACTGTAAAGTAAAAATAAAACTTTCTCTGCTGAGGTGCTGAGGGGTCTGATGCAGCAAAGCACATGCAAGGCCCAGGACAGTGTTTGCCAAATAGTAAGCACTTGATAACAGTTAGCTGACATTAATTATTATTATAATTTTTATTTATTAAAGTGGGATTTGATCAGGGGAAAGAAAGCAATAATTGAGTGTGCAGCATCCTAATACAGCAGAAAAAGCACCAAATCAGGAGTCAGGGGATGTAAGTTAATTAAGGCTCCTCCAATCGCCATTTAATCTTGAGATATTCACTCAGTCTTTTTTTTTTTTTTAATTTATTGATTGATTTTAGAGAGAGAGGAAGGGAGAGAGAAAAAAAAAAACATTGATTTGTTGTTCTACTTGTTTATGCATTCATGGGTTGATTCTCGTCTGTGCTGTGACCAGGGATCAAACCTGCAACCTTGGCCCATCTGGATGATGCTCTAGCCAGTTGAGGAACCCAGCTGGGGCTGGAAAAAAATTTTTTTAATAAAAGGATATGAATGATCCAAGGTGTCATCAAAAGCTAACCTGTTTGGGCCTTCTTTTCTTTACCTAAAATCACAGCATTGAATTAGATTTTCTTTTAGGATTCTACAAACAAAAACATAGTAATTCTGGACTCTTAGCCCAAGTTAGGAAATCAAAACAAGGCAAAATGGCTAATCCAGCACTGGTTCCGAAGTCATGGACTTATATCAGAGTCCTAGCTCTGTCACTTGCTGGCTGTGTGGTCCTGGACAAACTGTTCTTCTAGCTTTTGGCTTTCTAATCAATAAAATGAGAAATATATCATACCAGGTGAGTTATTGTGATCATTAGCATGAAAAATATTCAACTTTAATAGTTTAAAAAATTATTTGTGGGATTGCGGTTCGATTCCCAGTCAGGGAACATGCCTGGGTTGCAGGACAGTTCCCAGCGACGGTTCTTAGCAGGGGACACACGAAAAGCAACCATACATTGATATTTCTCTCCATCTCTCCTTCCCTTCCCCTCTAAAGATAAATAAAATCTTAAAAAAAAAATTATTTGTGTATTCAATCAGCAAAATGAAAAAAGCTATAGATGAGGAAACAAGGAAAAGAGCATCGCTATACTTACTTCTGGGATATACATTAATATAACTATAACTAAGGGGGAGAAAACTTTACAATACATATTAAAAGTTTTTAAACTATTCACATTCTTCTTCTATGAAGTAACTAGAGTAGTCAAATTCATAGGGATGGAAAGTAAAATGATGATTGTTAGGGTGGGGGGATGTGGGGTTACTGTTTTATGGATACAGCGTTTCTGGTTTGCAAGATGGAAACAGTCCCGGAGATCGATGGTGGTGATGGCAACACAAGGTGAACACACACAATGGACAACTGATGAAAACAATAAAATTTATGTTGTGTGCATTTTGCTACAACTTTAAAAATAAATTTAAAAATTACTCGTTTTTAAATGAAAATTCCACTCTAAATATTGTTTTAAGGCACTAGAATATAAGCTACAAAGGGGGAGGGGCAGATGATGGATACTTGATAAATATTTGTTGAGTGATTTAGGTGATGGGAATGAACAAGTATTACACATTAATTCATTTTAGGATTATTTATTATAGAGAAAACCTGAAAACAACCTCATTGTACAATAATACATTATAGAACATCCGTAAGTTAGATTACTTGGCCATAAGTTATGTTGCAAAAATATTTTCATGACATAGAAACTTATCCATGGATAATATTAAACAAACAAACAAACAAAAAACAGCAGATTTGGGGGAAAAACATTTTTGAAAATTTGCATGGAAAAAATTTGGAAGGATTGATACCAAAATGTTAACAATGGCTGTATTTTTTAGTATTTTTTTGTAAAATGCTTATATTTAAATTTTTTATAATTACTTACTATTTTGATTAGCATAAAAAGGTTACTTAAACAAATAAAACAACATAGTCATGACCACTGAAGCACAGAGTGATTTGAATGCTTCTGCTAGTGAGTAAACCAATATTTATTGAGTGTCTAGAAAACTGTACTAGGGATATACAAATGGCAAAACAAAGTACCACAGGTAAAGAATTGGGTAAATTTACATTAAGAACTAAGGTGAGCCCTGAACAGTGTGGCTCAGTTGATTGGGCATTGTTCTGCAAAGCAAAAGGTCATCAGTTTGATTCCCAGTCAGGACACATGCCTGGGTTGCGGGTCCAATCCTGGTTGGGGCGTACAGCGATTGACGTTTCTCTCTCACATCAATGTTTCTCTTCCTTTCTCTCTCCTTTGTCCTCTCTCTAAAAATAAATAAAATCTTTAAAAATAAAAAATGTCAGATTGGGGGTGGTGGGGTTGCTGTATGAAAAATGGTGAAGAAATTAACCAAAGAACATTTATCCATGACCCACAGATACGGACAAAATACAGGGAACTTGAAATATATGAAGCTTCTCCAACCCTGACACTCTGATCTCACACTCTGCCTTCTACTGAGCCACTTTTCCTGTAATAAAAAGACCACAAGTTTTGTTTTGTTTTTTTAACCTTTTCTCCTCAAATGAATTATGAACCCATCTTCCACATCTCTAAACATGATAGTAAGCCCTAGCATTAGTGGGGACATAAAAACAAAAGTTGAGAAGAGTCTAGGAATTAAGGAAAACTCACCGAGATTTCTCCTACTAACTATAACTCACACCCTGGGGCCCATTCACACAGAGCTTACTAGTTTTCAGAGAAGAGAGGAATGAGTACAGACAATGAGAAATTACCCAGCTCGGCAGAGTAAGAAATTGCTGAGGGCACCTGCAAAACCAATGTGCTAAACATAGATTTTCAGAGAAAAAAATTTAAAAATTGAAGTAGATATCTAAAACAAAAAATGTTTACTTCCTTAGATGTATTTTACTATTAAGTATGTTATTTATTTATAGTTATGTATGGTGTGTAGCTGAATGGCAAGAACTACATAGTTTGAGTAGGAGTAGTAGTAATAAGACTCAGGAGAAAAACCGCAGGAGGTATACAGGATTAAAATTTGTAATATAGCTTACATCCTGCTAGACTTTGTTCTTGCCATTTAATAGCTTGAGCATTTTATCATATTGTCAAAAATAAAAATATAACAATAATGAATAAAATCCATTAGCCTCACATTAATGACTATATAAAAATACTACTTTGTATTAATGTACCATATTTTATTCATTTAGGAATTTTAATCTTTAATCACTAAACAATGTCTTTAGCTTCATTTCATGATATGGCAATTAAATTTTATCTGTATTTTATATTACATTCTTATTAATTTACAAGTCTAATCATCAATTCAATCTCGCTGTTCCCCCTGCTGTTCCCTCTGCCACAAAGACTCTTGCTACATGTCCCCATGTCTGACTTCACCTCCTTCGAGCCTTTTACACAATCCTCAGCCTCGACTTCAACTTGCCCTTACCATTCTAACTGCCAACTTGTGCCCCTCCCCCACAGCTTGCACTCTCCCTTCCCCTTTTCCATTTCGTTCAGAGTATGTATCTTCTAACATACTAATAAATTTATTCATTTGTTCAACAAATATTTGTGCCAAGCACTATTTTAAGAATCTGGGATGTATAAGTGAACTAAATAGCTAAAAATCCATAACTCAAGTAACTTACATTATAAGTAAGTTAACTTATAAGCAGTCAGGACAAAATAAATATAATAAATAGGTAAATATTATTTATTGAATAAGTGATTATATCTTTAGGCACTTCTCAAAGTGCTTTTATAAAATAAATTTCTAGAATTGAAATTGTTGGATCAAAGAATATGCATTTTTTGAGTTTTGTAGAATATAACCAAATTGCTAATCAATAACCAGAGGAAAAAATTGGTCTAGCAAACTTATGTACAGACACAAATTTGCATATATTTATTCATAAATAGTTGTCATATGAGTATCAGCTATCTTTTCTGGGCCTGGCCTGTAACTCAATCTGAGAACATGTCCTTCTTTTACATTTTTTTCTTAATTTTGCATACTTTAATTTCAGAACAAAATTAGGAAAAAACTACAATACACCATTGAAACACAACTTCAAAGGTGAGAATGGAAGGCTCAAGTCCCTAGTAGCCTGCCTTAGGCAACAACAGGAGAGAAATAAACCGCCAAACATCAGCAGAGGAAACCAACTGGGCTAGAGCCACTCAGAGCTGCTACAGGAGCCATGAAGACACTACACAAAGGATATAAGGTCTGCAGGTAGAAACTCTTAATCTACTTCTTCCGTATGAGAGGCATCCTCATCACCCTCAAGGTGGGGGAGGGGTATCTCACCAGGAATTGGGTTCTTCTGCTGTCATTTCATCTTCATCAATGCCTAGGCCTAGTCTGATCATGCGGTAGATGCTGTTGGACTGGGTCCAGGGAGCCACAAGTGAGAAGCTAGAAGAGGGTAGTGCAGTCTCAAAGAGCAACACCACAAGATCCTTGACAGCCTTATCATTCTTGTCTGCCTCCACCTTCTGCTGCAGTCTCCACAATGAGGTAGTTGGGGTTAATCTCCAGGTGCTTTTGACTGTCATGTAGCCCACTGTAGAGTTATCCCGACGTGCCTGGGCTTTCATAATACACTCCACGTTAGCTGTCCAGCTGTAGGTGCACTCACAATGCAACAGAGTGAAGACACAAGCCTATTAGAGATTGTCACCTTCTCAACTTTTTTATCCAAGATTTCTTTTATGAGTTTGCAGAGGTTCTCAAACTTGGCCTTGCTGTTGTCTATTTTCTTCTTTTCCTCTTCTTCCTCAGGGAGCTACAGGACCTCCTTGGTAACTGAGACAAAGCTCTTGCCATCAAAATCCTTGAGCTGCTGCACACAGTGCTCATCAATAGGCCCATCATATATACTACCTCAAAATATATACTACCTCCCACTTCCACACTCACTCCACAAAAGTAGAATTGGCAACTTGCTCCTTGCCGCCTGTCACCAGTGATGTAATAAATAGCCTTCTGGGTCTCCTTCCCGAGACATATTCTGAAAGAGAAGCCATTTCATCTCTAGGCTGGGAGGTATGGCAGTGCAGAAGCTCAGAAAGGCTTCACTGATTTCTCGGGAGATGTTCAGGGGCAGGTCCTCAGAGCAAACCACACCACAGATGAAGTTGAGATACTCTAGTATCAACTCATCACGTGAGTCCATGATGAACACACAGCAGACATAGAGTTTGATATTATTGTTGTTCTTCTTGTTCATAAAGAGGTCAAAGGGAACCCAATGGGGGATGAGTAGCAATGTTCTGAATTTCAACTGACCTTTTACAGAGAGGGGCTTGACTGCCAAGTGGACTGCCCAATCATTGGTAAGGCTCTTATAGAACTCTCCATATTCCTCCTTTGGTGATATCACCAGGGTTTCTGGTCCAAATGGGTTTGGTCTTGCTCAGTTCTTCATGATCAATGTATTTGTCCTCACTCTTCTGTTTTCTCTGTTTTATCCTTATCACTATCACCCTCCTCATCTAAGCCCACCTTCTCAGTCTGTGTTTCTCTTCACCATCTTTGTCTTCCTCTTCTTTCTCCTCTTTCTCTTCCTCTGCTTCTTCATCACTAATTTCTTTCTCTCATTCCTTCTCCAAATAAAGGGTGATAGGATAACCTGTGAACTGTGAGTGCTTCTCCATGACTTCTTTAACCTTCCTCTCCTCTAAGTACTCTGTCTTGTCTTCTTTAAGGTGAAGGACAATTTTGGTATTCTGGTCAGTGGGTTCACCATGGTCAGCTTGCACAGTGAAGGAACCCCCAGCAGAAGACTCCCAGGCGTACTGCTTATCACCTCTGCGCTTTGTGATCACAACCACTTTCTCTACCACCAAGAGGGCAGAATAAAAGCCAGCACCAAATTGTCCAATCATGAAGCTGTTTGTACTAGACTAAAGAGCCTACATAAATGCTTTTGTGCCAGACTTGGCAATGGTTCTCATTATTTATGGGATCAGCTTGGTCATGACACTGCCTGTGTCCACCATAGTCAGGGTGCATTCCTGAGGGTTGGGGATGATGTCAATATTCAGCAATTTACCACTGTCCACTGAGCCCAGGAGGGTCAGCTGAGCTCCCATGGCATATCTTGTCCAAGGCATCAGAAGCATTACTGATATCTCCAGATAGAAAATTTCCTTGTTGGAGTAGAAGGTATTGATGATAAGAGACATGAGTAGGGCAATTTCTGCATAAAAGGCAAGTCTTTACTTCCTTTCCTCCAAGCTCTGTCTTTTATATTTAAGGAAGTGATGGTGGTATTTCTTCATTAAAGTTCTTACTGGGAAAAAAATATTTGTGATTTTTTAATGGAGGGAAATGAAATTATATTGTCTGAGAACCACTCATTTAGACAACTTGGTATTATTGTGTTGCTGTTGTATAATTAGAATAAGTTTTTTAAATTAAGACTAATCTTAATTAGGACTGATAATCTTAATTAAGACTATCAAAGAAATTGCTACCTTTTGAAAGGGTAAAGCCAGAGCCATTTGCTATCGTGGCACCATTTGCTGAGCAGGCCTGTGACCTTGTTAAACATAACTCCCATTTTACTCTTCGGAGCTTGTCTGTAAGACTGGAAATTACTGGAAGCAAGAACAGAACTAACCACTCCCTACAACCACAGGCAGAAGATAATAGCATTGGAACAAACTACAGCCTCCAGTTACAACGCCCCAGCAGCCCAGGGGCCTCACAACAGCAACCCCACCCATTTTTAATCCAATTACAATCCAATAGAAGAAGCTCAAAGCCCCCACCCCTCAAGGCTGGTGTATCTCTCCACACCCTGTCCCTCCCCTTTCTTAGAGAAGGAATAAAAACTTTCTTCTCTACACTTTCTTCTCTTTGTGAATTCTTTCACCAACCACCCTAACACTTTTTATCTATGAATTTATATCCTCAGAATATTTTCTTTTTTTTAAGGCATTTTTCAAATTTTTTTAAATTGTTGTTCAAGTAGTTTTCTGCCTTTTCCCTCCCACCCCTCCCCATGACCCCAGCCTTCCCCACCTCCCTCCCCCATTTCCATCCCCTCTTGCTGTTGTCCAGATGTCCTTTATAATTGTTCCTGTAAACCTTTCACCTTTTTCCCCCTTTATCCCCTCTCCTCTCCCCTTGGATCACTGTCAGCCTGTTCTCAATTTCAATGTCTATGACTATACTTTGTTTGCTTGTTCATTTTGTTGATTAGGTTCCTGTTAATGGTGAGATCATATGGTATTTGTATTTCACCACCTGGCTTATTTCACTTAGCATAATGCTCTCCAGTTCCATTCATGCTGTCACAAAGGGTAGGAGCTCCTTCTTTCTGCTGCGTAGAATTCCATTGTGTAAATGTGCCATAGTTTTTTGATCCATTCATTTACTGATGGGCACTTACGCTACTTCTGGCACTTGGCTATTGTAAATTGTATTGCTATGAACATTGGGATGCATAGGTTTCTTTGGATTGGTATTTCAGGGTTCTTAGGATATAATCATAGCAGTGGAATTGCCAGGTAAAAAGGCAGTTCCATTTTTAGTTTTCTATATCCTCAGAATATTTTTATAATCAGAATAGCATACCTCAAAGTATTAGACATATATAAATATTAATCCAGGAATAAAAATAAGTATAAGCATATAGACATAGAATATTATGTACTCTAGATATGGTAATTAAAGTTATAAAATAAAAAATATTTAAGCCCTGCCCTGGCTGGTGTAGCTCAGTGGATTGAGCGCGGGCCTACAAACCAAAGGATCGCGGTTCGATTCCCAGTCAGGGCACATGCCTGGGTTGCAGGCCAGTTCCCAGCATGGGACACACAAGAGGCAACCATACATTGATATTTCTCTCTCTCTCCCTCTCCCTCTCTCCTACCCTTCCCCTCTAAAGATAAATAAATAAATAAAATTAAAAAAAATATTTAAGCCCTGGCCAGGTAAATCAGTTGGTTAGAGCGTCATCCCAGTACTCCAAGGTTGCAGGTTCCATCTCCAGTCAGGGCACATACAAGATTCAACCAATGAATGCATAAATAAATGGAAAATGATGTTTCTCCCTCTCTCTCTAAAAACAATAAATTTTAAAAATTTTAACACAGGAGAATGACTATAAATTGAAATTAGGGGAAAGATAAAATAATATTGCGTTATAAAACTTTTTATTTAATATTTTATAAATTGTGATTACAAAAGAGGCTTTTCTCCAAAAATAAAACAAACAAAAAAGAGAGGGAGAGATAAAACAAGAAACACCTGGTTGGCGTATCTCAGTGGATTGAGTGCAAGCTGCTAACCAAAGGGTCGTCAGTTTGATTCCCACTCAGAGCACATGCCTGGGTTGCCGGCCAGGTCCCCAGTATGAGGCGCATGAGAGGCAACCACCCATTGATGTTTCTCTCCCTCTCTTTCTCCTTCTCTTCCCCTCGCTCTAAAAATAAATAAATAAAATCTTAAAAAAAAATAAGAAACAGTTTCTTCAACAGCCAATTAATTTTTAAATAAATGTAAACAATTTCTCTTCTGGATAATAGATTTTTAAAAATTTTTTCATCTCCAAAGGCAAGGATAATAAAATGCTAATGCTTAAATTCTAAGTTGTCCATCTGATATGTAAGACTACCCCTAATGTTTGGGCCTAGAGCAAAGGTAACAAATTTGCAATTGATAAGGTCATGTTTATTGCCTTGGATAACAATGTTTTGTTAGGTCTTGAAATCTTAGATAACAAATTTTTTAAAGTATTCTTTTTTAAGCACCCACAAGACAATAGAAAAGATGTTGCTCATGACATTTACTCTTAGGATTAACCTTTTTGACCTCTTCATATTTAGGATTTCTAAATTTTTTGCTATTACAAAAATAGTGGCAGGCCCTGGCTGGGTAGCTCAGTTGGTTAGAGTGTCATCCCCATACGCTAAGGTTGCAGTTCAATCTCCAGTCAGGGCACAGACAAGAAGAAACAAATAAATGCATAAATAAGTGGAACAACATATCGATGATTTTTTTCTCTCTCTTTCTCTTCCTCTGTCTCTCTCTAATATCAATTAGAAATATAAAAATTAAAAAACAAAATTTTTTAAGTGGCAAAACAAGTTTAAAGGGGGAGAGGGAAAAAAGAAAAAACTAAAACAATCTTGAAAACACATGTACCATTCTTTCTGAATACTTGTGACTTACATATAAGAATGTAAAATATACATGCCCAGGTAGCAACAAAGTCCACTTCTTTTCATTGATTGCTTGTTCTCTTGAGGTTCGTATGTACCCCAAGGTATTTTATAGCTAGCGACATGAAGCTTAACACTTTACTTCAAGCTGTATACTTTAACCAATTGTACCCAAAGTCATAAATTCAATATGGGCATTTTTTCCAACCTGAAATTTATCCACATTCTAGCAAAATCTTTATAGCACATGACTTCACTCATTAGTGAACTTCTGTTGGCTGAATAAAAGATGAAAGCTATAATAATATATCCCATGGTATTCTGAGTCATATTATATATAGTAAGGTACCAAAGACCACCAAACCACATGTGCTAGATGGGTGATCCTGTCTTCAGAAAAAGTAACTATCATAGCAGATCCTATGTATTTTCTCATATTAGTCTCCTACAGTGCATAGCATTTGGCTTCTAAAAAAACCAGCCTAGCCCTGACCAGTCTGGCTCAGTTGGTTGGGCATCATCCCGAAAAGTGAAAGGTCACCAGTTTGATTCCTGGTCAGGGCACATGCCTTGGTTGCAAGTTTGGTCTCCAGTCAGGGCACGTACAAGAGGCAAACAATCGATGTCTCTCTCTGGCATCGATGTTTCTCTCCCTCTCCTTCTCCCTCTCTTCCCCTCACTCTAAAATATAAACAAACAAACAAACAAACAAACAAATAGTTTTTTTTTTTAAGTCAGCCTAGAGTGGTACTTGACCTTCGTTGTTAGAGAACACCTAAATTATCTCCTTGAAAGGAAGTTTTACTTGCATGGTATCATTACATACTCCTGTAAGAGTTGTTAAATGGTCCTTTAACCCATTTAAACTAAACTCATAATGTGTCTGTACCATTGACATGATTTCCCAATAAGATCTCAGACCAATATTTCCTCTAAATGTTTCTAACATAACAGGATATAAGATGTATTAGTTTCCTATTGCTATTGTAACAAACTACCACAAACTTGGTGTTTTATTACAACTCTGGAGATCAGAAGTCTAAAATGGTTCTCACTGGCCTAAAATCAAGGCGTCAGACAGTGTTCTCTGTGGAGCTTCCAGAAGAGAATCTGTTTCCTTGCCTTTTCCACCCTCTAAAAGTTGTCTTCATTCCCCGGCTCCTGGTGCCCATCACTCTGCCTTTTCTCTTTCTGCTTCTGTTGTCACATATTATTTTCTCTCTGACCCTCCAGCTTCCTCTTATAAGGAGCTTTGTGATTACCTTGGTCCCACCTGGATAACCCAAATAATCTCCTGATCTCAGGGTTCTTAAATCTGTTGATAGGCCCTGGACGGGTAGCTCAGTTTGTTAAAGTGTTGTCTGGCTACATCAAGATCACAGATTCAATCCCTAGTCCATGCACATGCAAGGAGCAACAGTAGAACAAAAAAATCAACATTTCGCTCTTTCTCTCCCTCTGTGTCTCTGCAAAATCAATTAAGAAAAATTTTTTAAAAGTCTGTTGACGTAAAACATCCAAAACTGTTGACAATTTTTATAAAGAAGATACACCTGGAAGCAAGATCTCAATGGACTGAAGAAAATGCTACTGACAATGGTAGTTTGCAGCGTCTTTTATGCATTTGAAATTAAGAAGACATTGTAAGGAAGTTACCTGAAGGTTGTAGAAAGCAAGGCAGGGCCTGGATTACAGAATGGTTAACAAGATTATGAGCTCTCCTGAAGGTGGTTACTTTGAAGAAGAAACCTTTCAGAAGTATGTTAATCTAGACACACAGAAACAATGGACAGGGCTTGCTTAGGGCAAAGATAAACCTCTTACTAAAGAAGTTACGTGCCTGGGGTGTGACTACCCTTAATCATGACCTGTCCAGTTAGGAATTTATGATCAGATCATCCTGTGAGGTTAATTTCCCTGGAACCCCTTTTTCATCCACAAATCTGCACTCTCATTTGCCATGTAAGATTAACAGTCATAGGTTCCAGGGATGATTATGTGGACATCTTTGGAGGCCCATTATTCAGCCTACCCCATATGACTTCTGAAAACCCTCACATTCTACAAAATCACACATGGACACACACATAGTCATGGGGAATATACGGCTAACAGGCAAAAAGCAGTCAAAACCTATGCAGCTGCACCCAACAGGATCCATGAGGCATGCTCATTGCTACTGAGATGTCATTTTTTAGGCCCTTCCAGCTGAAAGAACAAAAAATGTGTGTTCATACTAATACATGTATATATACATAATTTTTTTAATTTTACTGTTTAGTCCCTTTATACCTGCCTCCCCACCCCACCCCATGCAATCACCACACTACCTAATTTTTAAAATTGAGTTACCATATCTTTGCCATGTGTAATGCACACATTTTTCCCAAGTTCTTGAGGGAAAAATAAGGATGCGAATTATACATGGGCATAAGGATTACACACCATGAGTATAATGATCCATATACAATGCACACAAAACCATGAGCGCACATTATACATGGCACAATATGGTATTATGTGTCTTTCTATTCTCGACTTGTGTGCATAGGAGGTTTCTGGGGGTGAGTTGGATGGGCGGGGAGTAGATCGGAGGAAACACAAAGCTTGGCTCCCGATCTCCTTTCTAAAACACAGGCTGAGGCAGAATGTCGAATGAACGATTTGTGCAGAGGCACATGGCACAGCTCTGAACAACAGTCAGGTTTTCGGAGCCGACTGAGAGTCCTCATGAGCTAATGCACTCAGTTATTATGCGATGCAACATACCTCCAAGTTGTACTTGACATTAGAATTCAACAACACGTGCCTTTCAAGACACTCAGTGCTTTTTCTTGGGTCCAATAAATAAAATGGAATAAAAGCTCATTGAAATCAGAAAGACATTCAAGTTATGTAGCTAGCTTATAAAGTGATGATAATGACAGAGGAAAACAGAGATCTGGAGAGAAAAAAACAGCTGTGATCATGGAAACCATACTCTGGGGAAGTTAAAAAGCATTACCCTGCCCTGTTCCTCTGGTAGAGGGAATGGGGCCGTTGGTACCAAGGCTGAGGAACCATGCCAGCATTTCTGAGGAGCACAGGAGGCTGCTGAAGGAAGACAAAGCACCTTATTTTGCCGTGTATAATGTGCACTTTTTGCCCAAATTTTTTGAGGGAAAAATAAAGATGCGCATTATACATGGGTAGTACTAATTCCATACCTATACACGTTTTTAATTCTCTTATTTATGCTTATGCATTAAAAGCATAACTCTAGAAAGCAATAATGATATCTGTATGCAAAATAATACCCTGGTATACGATAATTGGTTTCATTGAACTTACTACAAACTTGCAATGAAAGCGATTTTGGCCAACGATTCAACGTACTGAAACGAAGAGCAACATACTGTTATCCACAGAGTAAGGCACAGATGCTGCTGATTGTTATCCACTTGGTAAGACAGGTGATGCCAACTTTATTACCATATATTTCTCTCCGTACACTTTAGGTGGGAGAAATTATTGGAAAATCCCTTGGAAAATGTCAAGACAGTTTTTGTACACTGCAAGCTTTAAGCTAAAAGTTATTAAATATGCTAAAAAGCATGGCAACAGAGCTGCCAAGAGACACTTTGGACCTCCTTCCACAGAGAGTGCCATCAGACTGTGGAGGCAACGGGAAGAAAAGGTTCTTCAGATGCCAAGACAGATGGAGGCAATGCAGGGAAACCTCCAAAGTGGGCAGCGGTGCAGCAGGAGGTGAGGACCTGGATTCTGGAGCAGCATCAAACTGGGATCTCTGTTTTGACCAAGACGATAGAAGAAGGTAAAAGATTGCATGAGAAAAAGACATTGATGATTTCTCAGGGACACTTCAATGGTACTTTAACTTTGTGAAGAGAGAAGGTTTGAGCATGAGGACACGAATGAAACTTACCCCCAAAAAACCTGCCCATGGACGGAACTGAGGACAATGAAATTTACCAGGATGAGGAGAGTGATTCTTCAGAAGACACCAGTAATGTAGAAAATGAAGATGATATGTCTGATATTGACAGTGACGAGGAGTTCCTGGCCTTCGCTGATGGGTAAATATTGTAAATTCATTACCTGTACATAAAATTTCTTCTATCTTGTATCCATTCTTTTGGTTTTTAATTATCTGTTACATAAAATTTCTTATACCACAAATATGTTCAAAAATAAATGCTAAAGTTCCTTTATAATACAAAAAATAAGCATCTAAATATAAATAATTACATTAAAAATTAAAATGAAAGGCTTTTTTGTCCTGAAAGTTTGGGCCAAAACGTGGGTGCACATTACACGCAGCAAAATATGGTAAATAAAGAACTATTGAGAGTGAATTGCACCATGTGGACACCACCTGCCCCTCTCAAATCAGATACCCTAACAAGTGAGCCTTGTCAATGTAAGAAATGTCCAAACCAAAAGAATTTTTTTGAGTTTATTTGCTGTCAGGTACAGCGTAGGGAATATGACAAATAATATTGTAACTATGTAGAGTGCTAGGTGGGTTTTGGAAATATTAGGGGGAATGCTTTGTTGACACGGACCCGGGCTCATGGAGTCCGAGGTGTTATGGACGAGACGTGACAAATTCACATGGACTACCGGGTCCTGTGGAGGTAAAGGGACGGCGAGGCTTCTCTCTCAAGAGGAGAAAAGCCTCAGAGAGCATCTGCCACTCTCTCAAGAGGAAAGAGCCCTGACCCTTGCTTTGACAAGCTTTTGTTGCTTTTCTGACCACATTACATGATGGTCCTCATTTAAGATGCACAGGTTCACTTTAAGTGGTTATCTTTTACAGAAAACAAAGGAGACAACGCCACTAATTACTTCAAAGAGAAGGATGTTGCAGACAAAAGGGAAAAGTGGTTGAACCGATTACACTCCATACTGGGGAGGTTTAGCACGGATTTTAGGAAGTGACAGTAAGCACTTGCTGCCTCAATTCAGGGTGAGGGACTTTTAGCAAAAGCAAGTCTCATGGTGTTACAGAACACAGGGATGAAGGGGGGGAGGATAATATACAATTACCGAAAGGACCCCCCCCAAGATTTGTTATATCTGCAACCAGAGGAAAGACATCTCTCAATGCCAGAGATTTGTGAAAAGGAAATGTTTATTTAAAGCTATAGAGACTTAAAGTAGTGACCTGATACAGATACCAGCCACCAGTGTCCACGTCATTATGGATGAAATAAAACATTCACACGGACCATCGAGTCCAGTGGAGGAAAGGCTTTTCTCTCAAGGGGAGTAAAAGCCGCAGCCTCCGCCATGACAGGCCTTTATTTTATTTCTCCTCACATTACAAAATGGTCCTCACTCACTATGCACAGGTTCCCTATAGGTGGTTACCTTTTATAGACAACAAAGGAGCCAATGTCCCTAATTACATCACAGAAGAAGGATATTAGCAAATAAAAAGGGGAAAAGTGGTTGAGTAGGTTACACTGGTCCTTGCAAGGTTTAGCATGGATTTTAGGAAGTTACAATAAGCACTTGCTATCCCAATCCAGGGTGAGGGGGTTTCAGCAAAAGCAAGACCCAACGCAGCCTATATTGCAAACCTGATTTCGCATGAGAGAAGGTATCTGTGGGTGTGGGTCCTGTGCATCTCCGAGTGGGAGCTGGGCCAATGCCACACAGAAGGTTCTGCCACAGTGACCTAATGTCTTCATTAAAATATCAAAGTCCTTTAGGATACCCACAGAAGCACAGTGCTTCCTTCTCCCTCTGCCCTTATCTGGGGTACCATATCTCAGGAAAAGAAGCAGGAGTCCATGATTCAGGCTCCTGGCAGCCACATGGTCCTCTCTTCACCAAGGCTGCGGGGAGGTCTCCACTCTGCCAAAACCACGTGGCTCTCCTTGGTAAAGCTGAGAGGGGGTCCCCACTCTGTCAAGACCACGTGGTTCTCCCCTGGCAAAGCTGCAGGGTGGGGGTTACCACTCTGCCAAAGCTGCATGGTGACTTTCCCTCACAGGGCTGAGGGAGTCCCCACTCTGGCCAAAGCCGCGTGGTTCTCTCCTTAATGGCTACCGCATCGGTGTTAAAATCCTTGCACCAATCCTCCCTCTGCAGCCCCATTTCCGACTCCTCGCACAATCGGCTACACTTGCCAGCATTCTTGTATCGTTCCAGCTTTACTGGGCTGCCTTCGTGAGTCTGGGCAGGTGTGGCCCAATGGCATGGAGCCAATCATCTCCAAACTCTCATTTGGGTGCTGTAACCAGGGGGAGTTGCCTCCCAGTTACATCTTGGGTGGAAGTCACTCCCTTGTCCCTGGCTCAAAGCATGGCCACAGCTATTTAACGTACCTATGAAATCAGTTAAAGGGTATAGATAATGTTAAATGACCATGCCAGAGATTAGCTGCAAAGCTGTTGCTGTACAAAACAGCTCTCAATGGCCCTGCTCCATTTGTTCCTTCCTCCAACTCACAGCTGTGAAGGGGGGCGGCGGGTAAGGACATCCTATATATCTTTCTAATATTTCCTGGACACCTCGAGTTTTGGACCCCATTCCAAATCCCTATTTGGGGCCCCCCTCTTGGCTGCACCCTGTTACAATAGCAGTCTAGGTACAATGCAGGTCTGCTTCCCCACGGGAGAACCTATCCATGAGCATGGGTCCTGTGCATCTCTGAGTGGGAGCTAGGCCCACAGCAAGCAGAACAGTCTCCTATGCTTTGTAAAGTATATGACTATCTTATTATCATGTTGTACACCTGAAACTAAATAATACTGAAAATAAAATTGAACATTTTGTAATAAACTAATTTTAAATGGCTAAAAAACAAAGGTTTATTTGAGCCAACCTAACAACATATGCTGGGGAGCAAGATCTCAAATACTCAAGAGAATAACAGTTTTGCAGCTTCTTTTATGCAGTTTGAATTAGGGAGAGAGCCCTGGCTGGTGTGACTCACTGGATTGGGTGCTGGCCTGTAAACCAAAGGGTTGTGGTTTCGATTCCCAGTCCGGGCACATGCTTGGGTTGTGTGTCAGGTCCCCAGTAGGGGGCATGGGAGAGGCAACCACACGCTGATGTTTCTCTCCCTCTCTTCTTCCCTCCCTTCCCCTCTCTCTAAACATAAATAAATTAAAATCTTTGAAAAAAAATTAGGGAGGGAACATACGGGAGATTACATGGAAGTGGGGGAGAACAAGGTGGGAAATGGATTATAAGATTCTTAACGAGATTATGTGTTTTCTTAAGGGTTAATACCCCTGTTCAGGGGGGTTACTTTTGGTATTTCAAAGGTGTGTCAACTTTCTTATGCAAGAATAATGGGCTGGGCTGCCTTACAACCTTTCACTAAAAAAACTGTGTGTGTGGTGCAGGACTATCCACTATGACTTGCCTAGTTAGGAATTTATGATCGTCCCATGACATCACTTTCCACAGAACCCCCTTTTTCATCTATAGGCTGAATTGCAGGCTCTTCTCTAACAGCTAAAGCAGGGCAGTGAGAAAAAGACAACAGGCAGGAAGTCACAAAGCCATTCCTTTGATCTCTGGACTGGATCGCGCGCCAGGATAGCACTACCTGCTGTGGGGTCTGTGGAGCCCTAGCAGTAGATGAAGAAACAAGTGTTTCCTGAAATCTCATCCTTAAGCCAACCTGGGAGTGTGGACAACACTTGCTGCCCTGTCCCATAAGCCTAACTGGCTGCTTAGCCAGTTCCTTTACGGCTCCAGCTGGGCGCAAACTGGGAAATCTGTCACCACACCGCCCTCTTCCCATCAGAATCCTGACCAGCCCGCTGCTCTCTAGTGGGCTGTCTTATTCCAAAGACATCATTAAATGCTTTCCACTGAGCTATTAAATAATTCGTAGTAGAGGAAAGATTACACCCCTGGGAGTATAGAGTCTTCCTTGTGGAACTTAAAGAACTAGGGTGGGTTCCCAGAAAAGGGATGAAACAATACGGGACCAAGTGGGAACTAGGGAGGAGGGAGGCTCAGGGTCCTGCGGTGATCCCAGCCCCACCGCACTCCCAGGTTCCGGAGCTGGGGGGCTCGCCCCACCCTGCCCGTCGGGCGCCCGACCCCATTCAGGGTGGATGGCCCTAAAGCCTGGGGGAGACGCCCTGCTGGAAGAGCACCTGCAGGGCGGGCCTCCAGCACCCAGGGCACCCTGGGGCAGGGCGGGACCCAGGCCCCCAGGAGGACCGCCCTGCCAGACGGGGTCTAGGACCAGTGGAGGGAACTCTAGTGATTCATTAACTTAGTGTCTGGAGCAAAATTTCAAAACAGCAGCCCTCCCGTCCGCCTGACCAGGCGTTCCCTCTGGAGTACTTTTCACTACCAGACCCTACATTTCGCGTCCAGGATTTGTTACGGTCTGTCCCCAGCAGAATGTGCGCTCCTGCAGATCAAAACTTTGGTTTTTGCCCGCGGCTCTCTCCGCGTGACCTGAAGCCAGCCAGGCACACTGGGATGAAAAGATTTCTGATCTAGAAAAGACACGTGGGGAGAAAAGGTGGGGTCCGCAGATAAGAGAGAAGGGTGGAGACCAGACTCCTGAGGTCACCAGGTTGCAATCTCTGGGGCAGACTAAAATTTTACCAGTACACTCCCGGGATTTTGAAGCCTTTTCCCCTCCTTCAACCCTCAGGCAGATTAAGCCATTTCACTGTTTAACATTCCTAAAGGGTAAATTTGGAATGGGTGAATTTAGAAAAGCAGTCTCACAGAGGTTGATGAAAAGTTAAGACGACTAGCTCCAACGGAAGTTTTAAAACATCCCTGTATTTCGTTTTTTTCTCCCATCGTGGACATTGATGGGGGAAAAAGCTGATAGAGAACCGGTGCAGGCTCCAAGTTCAGTCTGCCTCCAGTGCGTTCTCACTGCCCTGCCCCAGAAATGAGGCTGAGGACTGCCAGGTTCTGTGCATAGTTGACAGTTTTCACACTTACGGATATTTCCTGTGCCTTCCTGTTGTGTCACTGGAGGGACCTATGGTCCTTCCTCTTCTGGTTTGAGGACGTTTACTTAATTATATTCCTCCTTCAAGGGCTGGAAATTAATACAAATAATACGGATTTCCTTTATTGCCAAGAAGTGGGTTATGTGGCTTATTTGTATCTTCCTAGAAATTTTCTTCCATAGTCATCTGGGAATACTCGGGTTCAAGGTTGGGTAAACTCCTGTAGTGGGTCCATGGAGGCCTAGTCGCAACTTGAATCCCTTCATAAATATTTGTATCTAGACAGAAAGGTGCCATGCTGGGCTTCCAAATTGTTTCAGGCAGGTCTGAAAACAACTTTAGCTCCATTAGAGCAGACTTCCAATAAGTGGTAGGTGGAACTGTCCTAGAAATTCGATTTCTACCTCCTATTATCCTATCAAATAAATCTATCTGCCAGCCCATTTAAAAATAAGGAACAATTAACTGGAAGAATTAGGTGGATGGGCATTGAGATTGAATTAGAAGTGATGCCGTTCCAATTCTATTTTCTCACTAACACTACACCTTCTACAATTCTATTGAAAAATTTAAAGAGCCTATGTTTTCTATCTCTTTGTGGTTGCCTAAAACCTCCCTGATTTGCAAGGTGAGGCTGGCTGTTCTAGGGCAAAAGGAAGAATACTGGCTATGTACCCCAACACAGAAAAAGTTTAAGTTTACTGGCCTGGTTTCCTTAAAGTTTTTGTTGCCAAACAATTCTTCAGCCTCCTCTACCTGCCCCACTTTGTCTTCTGCTGAGGGGAGTACAGAACAACACCAAGGAACAGGCTGCAAAGCATTAAGGCACTAAAAGTAAGTCATGTGCAACTAGCAGATAAGTTCTGAAGATTTTATGCACAAAATATCCCTATTATAGCCAACAATACTGTATGTTAACTTCATACAGTTAAGTTGCTAACAGACCAGGTGTGTTGCTTTTGTTTTTTTTTTTTTTTCAGTTACAGTTGCCATTCAAAGTGATTTTATATTAACTTTAGGTGTGCAGTATGTTAGGTTGGTCAGGGACCTGGGCTGTGAAAGAATTCACAAAGAAAAGAAAGTATAGAGAATAAGGTTTTCATTCCCTCTCCAAGAAAGGGGAAGGACAGGGTGTGGAGAGATACACCAGCCTTGAGGGGTGGGGGCTTTGAGCTTCTTCTATTGGATTGTAATTGGATTAAAAATGGGTGGAGTTGCTGTTGTGAGGCCCCTGGGCTGCTGGGGCGTTGTAACTGGAGGCTGTAGTTTGTTCCAATGCTATTATCTTCTGCCTGTGGCTGTAGGGAGTGGTTAGTTCTGTTCTTGCTTCCAGTAATTTCCAGTCTTGCAGACAAGCTCCGAAGAGTAAAATGGGAGTTATGTTTAACAAGGTCACAGGCCTGCTCAGCAAATGGTGCCATGATAGCAAATGGCTCCGGCTTTATCCTTTCACAGCGTAGTGGTTAGACAGATATATAATTTACAAAGTGATCCCCCTGATAACTCTAGTACCCACCTGGTACCATACGTAGTTATGAAAATATTTTTTAAGATTTTATCTACGGTTTAGAGAGAGGGAAAGGGAGGGAGAGAGACGGAGAGAAACGAGTATGGGAAATGTTGAATAGTCGCCTCTCTCACGTGCTTTGACTTGTGACCTTTTGGTTCGCAGGGCTGTGCTCAACCAGCCAGGGTAGTTACTACAATACTATTGAGCATATTTCCTATGCTGTACTTTACATCCCTGTGACTATTCTTTTTTTTTTTTTTTTAAGATTTTATTTATTTATTTTAGAGAGGGGGAGAGAGGGAGAAAGAGAGGGAGAGAAACATCAATGTGTGATTGCCTCTCATGTGCCCCTTGTTGGGGACCTGGCCTGTAACCCAGGTATGTGCCCTGACTGGGAATTGAACCAGTGACACTTTGGTTCACAGCCCATGCTCAATCCACTGAGCCATACCAGCCAGGGCCCTGTGACTATTCTGTACTACTAATCTGCACTTCTTAATCCCTTCACCTTTTTCACCCAGCCCCCAAACCTGCTCCCATGTGGCAACCCTCAATTTGTTCTCTGTATCTATGAGTTTGTTTCTGTTTTGTTTGCTCATTAATTTTGTTCTTTAGATCCTGCATATAAGTGAAATCACATGGTATTTGTCTTTGTCTGACTTAACTCACTTAGCATAATACCCATGTGGAGGAGGGACTAATTTTTCTCTACTCTCAAGGCTCTTCTGGCTGGTCTAATAAATCAAATAAGACAGATAGATTAGCAAAAGAAAATAACCCAATCTAATACATACATACTTATGTATGGGAACCTTGTATAGATTAAGAGAGTCGAAGACCCACATGCAGAAGAGGTTCAGAGGTTGAAAGGAAGATCAAGATATGTAAGACATTTTGAGCCGAGGATGAGGTAATGCATCTTGGGGACCTCAAAGGATCATTGTGGAAAAGAAGAGTAGACCTTTAGCAAAGAGAAGTTTGTCCTGCCCTATAAATAGGTCAAAAGAGGTTATCTCTAATAATTTCTTAGCATGGGCAAGGCCTCTGATTCCAGCTCCCCCAGTAGTTGAAGGAAGAGGCAAAAGTTTCACTTGCGCCTGAAGTTAAAATTGCCTTTAGCTCAAAGTAATCAGTATACCACCGAGGCACATTTTGAATGCCTTATTCTGAACCCCTCACACCCTCTGGGTCCACCACGTTGTTGCAACTGACAGGTCTTAATTGTTCTCCTAACACAAAATAAATTATATGATGTGACAGATGTATTATTAGCTAACACTATGGAAGTAATCATAGTGCAATATATAAACATATCAAATCCACATGTTGTATATATTAAACTTACATAATGTTTTGTCAATTATATCTCTAAAAAATTAAATTCATATCATTAACATCCTCCCTCCAAAAGAGTAAGTCATGCAGAGTTCAAGAAATTAATATTGCCCTGGTCAGTTGGTTGGGCATCTTCCAGCAAAGCAAAAAGATTGCAGGTTCAGTCCCCGCTCAGGACACTTCCAAGAGGCAACCAATTGATGCTTCTCACTAACATTGATATTTCTCTCTCTCCTTCCATGCAAATTAAGTTTGATAAATTGTTTTCTCCTTTCCTTCCATTTAATTAATTAAACTATTCCTTTGACACATGAACAGTCTCGGTGTCTGGAACAGAGCCCCAACGTCTGAGAAAATTCAGATCCTTAAATGAATTGGGACCGTTTCCCAGCTGCCCTCTTTTGTAAGCCAAAATTAATTTTAGGCTGTAATAAAGAATATAAAGTAGTCATTTGATTAAAAAGAGCTACAGCCTGGGAGACACAGATTCAGGTAACAACCTAAATTACATTCCACCAAGAAAAAGGGGAAGTTGCCTTTTACGGTTAAATTCCTGCCCAAGGTCCCAATGAGGTCCGCTTTATGTAAAGGAGCTATCTAAATCGTGCAGTTCTGATTGGGTAGGACTGCTGCTGTCTTCTGCTGCCTTCCCCATTTTCTTTTTCCCAGAAGCATTATTTGCCTCTGCTTTGGTGTGTGTGTGTTTGTCTCTGCATTTCAAAACAGCAAGTTTATAATGATACTTGTTGATTTTTTTTGTTTGTTGGTTTTAGGCCTCATGATTGACTTCCAACACAGAGATTTCAGCCTTTTCCTTTCTCCCCTAACATATACCTGCATATCCCATCCCCTCATCCTTCTATTGTAATTTGGTTATTTTTATCTTAGGTATATCGGCATTCCTGGTAAAGGGTATAATGTGCATTTGCAGTGTTTTTTGGACATATTCAATTCTGTAGCAGAGGGAAAAAAGAAGTTGGATGGGTGAAACTCTTACAAAGTGTTAAGCATAGACACAAACACATAGCTTATAAGACAGGTGAAACTCATAGAATTGTGGTTATTGAGTAAACAAGTAGCAAGCGAGACACACAGGATTCATAACATGTGTCTAAATAAACAGTAAGTAAAACAGTCACCTGTTAAGATAGAAAAAAACAGTTATTAGTTACAGAAAGAAAGTGGAAAGAACAAGTCACAATCATCACCTGTAGAATGACAACTCTGTCACCCCTAAATCAGTCACCTGTTAGTGGCACTCACTGCTATCCCATTCTGGTCCCACATACTCTATCTTAGAAATGCAAATAAAATTTACGGTTGTTCTCCAGGCCAACTGACAAGCTGCAGCTAAAACCAAGCCCATTTCCCTGGCAGAATCGGTGTGACATGGGTACCTTGTGCTTTCTGTCTGGGGGTCCCTTCCTCAAACTTCAGTTTTGGTTCTGTAACCACCCCATTGATGGGAAAATGGAGAGACAGGACGTATGAACACTGTGTAGGTAAGGAAACCATTTTTCTTGACACTGTTACGGTTCCTTCCTGGCAGGGCCTGAAAATTAAACAAAGGCAGATTAGCAGGAGAAAAACATACACATTTATTTAATGTAAGTTTTACATTACACAAGAGTCTTCATAAGGAACGAAGACCTGAAAAAAATAGTTAACCTGAGTGTTTTTATGATAGGTGTGATGAATGGAAAGATATGATAGAACAAAGAGTATGTACTAAGTATAGAAAGCTAGGAAACCGAGCAAGTCCTGTTCATCTGGCTTCTTCTCAGTATCCCTCCGTGGTAAAGGTAAGGGTGCTTCTGCCCTTCAGGTATAGAGTGGGCCTCTCTCACGTGAGGATCTTATGACCTGCCTCAAGGGAGGAGGTCAGAGGAAGATCAGAGAAACTTTCCTGTTTCAGCTGTTTTCTCAAACTCCTTCAGCTTAAAATATTCAATTGTGCCAAGGTATCATATTTTAGGGTAGCATGTCTGAAACCATATCAATTTATCCCTTAACTTGGAAAGTAAAATCCTTCCACTTAGCTTGTGTCCTATTCTTAAAAACAAAATTAAGGCCCTGGCTGGGTAGCTCAGTTGGTTAGAGCTTTGTCAGATTCACCAAGGTTGCAGGTTTGATTACTGCTAATGACTCACACAAGAATCAACCAATGGCTTTGGCTGGTGTGGCTCAGTGGATTGAGTGCCAAAGGGTCGCCAGTTCCATTCTTGGTCAGAGCACATGCATGGGTTGTGGGCCAGGTCCCCATTGGGGCGAGAGACAAATGATCAATGTATCTCATGCGTGTGCATCAATGTTTCTCTCCCTCTCTTTCTCCCTCCCTTCCTCTCTGAAAAAAACAAAATCTTTAAAAAAGAAAAAGAATCAAGCAGTGAATGCATATATAGGAGAATAACAAATCAATATCTCTCTTTCCTTTAATCTCTCTCTTCCCCCTCTCTAAAATCAATCAATAAAATTTTTAAATAAAATAAAAATTTTGACTGACTAAATTTAAAAAATCTTATTGCTTTTATTCAATGATTCATGAATTGGGCAGCATCCAATATAGCAGAAAGGAGCTGCAAAGAGCTATACAAGGAAAGAGATTTTATAGGCAAATGGGAGCAGATATAAGGAGGTTGTACTAGACCAAAAAAGTAGATTGTTTATTCCAAAGTTACTTTATGGCATGGCTCAGGTCTACAGGGCAGATTACCTAACTAGAGCTGATCATGACATTCCTAATTAACTGGTTTAAAATTCCACTTCCAAACCCTGGCCAGGTAGCTCAGTTGGTTAGAGTGTTGTCCCACTACACCAAGTTGTAGGTTTGATCCCCAGTCAGGGCACTTACAAGAATCAACCAATCAATGCGTAAATAAGTGGATGTTTTTCTCTCTCAAATCAATCAATAAATTTTTGTCAATAAATATATTTTTTATTTTTATTTTTTAAGATTTTATTTATTTACTTTTAGAGAGATGGATAAGGGAGGGAGAAAGAGAGAGAGACAGAAACATCAATGCGTGGTTGCCTCTAGCACACCCCATACTGGGGACCTGGCCGGCAACCCAGGCATGTGCCCTGAGTGGGAATCAAACCAGTGATGCTTTGGTTCAAAGGCCTGTACTCAATCCACTGAGCTACACCAGCCAGGGGTCAATAAATATATTTTTTTAATAAAAGAAAATAAAAATTCCATTTCTGAGAGAGCCGAAACTGTCATTAGTCTAGGTTTGGTGATATGGGGCTTAGCATAAACAACTCTATTTTGGGCCTGTTGTTTTGTTTTTAGCATTCTAAATCTGTTTGCTTACCTCATTCCTTTCACCTTGCTTTTTGCTGTTTTAAGTTGACATTAAAAACTTTTTTACATGAAGATCATTTGAGATCTTGCTCCCCAGCATAGATCATCAGTTTGGCTCAAATAAACTCTTAGGAAAATTTTTGAAAAAAACCTTTTGTTTGTTTGTTTGTTTGTTTGTTTGTTTGTTTTTTCTTTCTTCTTCTTTCAAACCTTTCTGTCCAGGGTTGACATTCATTGATTGCAGTGAGGAAGCTGCTCTGATGCAGAGGAAACCCCGACCCAGAAGCAGGTCTGCAAATGGTTTAGCACGAGCCGGCGGTGTGTTCCAGGCAAACGAGCCTGCGGTGCGTTCCAAGCAAGGGGCAGCCCCTTTGCCAGCTGTGCCCCCAAAACAACCTTTTATTACGGTCTGTGAACCCTTCTGTTTCATGACCTTTGGAATGGCTTAACTGGTAGTGTTTTTGTAGCAAGTTAATTTCCCTCAAGACAAAGGAGTGTATGTAGGTGGTGGCATTTTTTAAGAAAAAATGTCTAAAAATGTTCCATGCTTGCTCAATTGTTTGAGCACAGAATTCTAGGTTAGAAATTATTTCCTGTCAGACATTGAAAAGTATTTCTCCATTATCTTCTAGTACCCAGTGTTGTTGCTAGGAGATTTGAAGCCATTATAGTTCCTGATCTTAGATTCTCATTTTCTTATATGTTTTCTATTTTACATTTGTTTATGGTTTTGCTTTACTTAAGGAAATGTCTTTGATTTTCTTTTTTTTTTTTTTTAAGATTTTATTTGTTTATTTTTAGAGACAAGGACAGGGAAGGAGAGGGGGAGAGAAACATCAATGTGTGGGAGAAACATTGATCTGTTGCCTCTTGCACACCCCCAACTGGGTACCTGGTCTGCAACCCAGGTATACCTGGGAATTGAACCAGTGACCTTTTGGTTCACAGGCCTGCACTCAATCCACTGAGTCATACCAGTCAGGGCAATTTCTAAAAATTTTTACAAAGAGCATCCTGTGGGGTGGTGAACACACAATACTGTGTACAGATGATGTATTGTAGAAATGTGCACCTGAAACCTATATAATTTTGTTAACCAGCATTACCCCAATAAATGCAATAAAAAGAGGAGAAAAAGAATATCCTGTTTATTCCAAAAATATTATGATGTTTTTAATTTTTGAGAAATAGCTTTCTTGACATGTTTCCTATAGTCTTTTTTTTTTCAAGTTGCTTTATTCTATTTGGCTTCTTTTGTTTGTTTATTGTTTATACCATTACATTTGTTCCCACTTTTTTCCCCTTTTCCCACCTCCACCCAGCCTCACCCTCTCCCCTCCCTCAGTTAATCCGCATATTTTGTCCAAGACTTGGGCCATGCAAAGCGTTCTTTGGTTAATCCTTTTACCATTTTTCATCCAGGTGCCCACCCACCTCCTCTCCATTCTGTCTGACTCTTTAAAAAAATATTTTATTTATCTATTTGTAAAGAGAGGAGGAGGGGGAGAGAAAGATCAGTTGCCTCTCCAATGCTCCCAACCAGGGACCTGGCCTGCAACCCAGGCAGGCATAAGCCCTGATGGGTAATCAAACCAGAGACCCTTAGGTTTGTGAGGCGATGCCCAATCCACTGAGCCACACCAGTCAGGGCTGTTTGCCTTTTTTATCTCACCTTACAAACTATAAGGGAAAAACATGTTAACTAGAAAGGTATCATAAGTTTTTAAAATTGTTAAATCTTGTTAAAAGGTGTTTAAAATTGTTAAATATGCTCTTGAAGCGTATTTAGGAATTGTGTTTCTGAGCAATCCTCTCAGTATTTCCTTTTTGCTCAGCTTCTGCCATGTTTAAGTAAGGCAAAACTCCACCATCTACACCCCACACCTTCCTGTAACTGTTACCCTTACCTTTTTCTTAAATCTGGTTTCTTCAGCAAGAGTGTATATGTCAGTCCTTTTCACTGTCTCACCTCTTAATCTTAAATCTCCTGCGATGAGATTTTTGCCTTCACTTCTCCAATGGAAGTCTCAGAGGTGGTTGTAAGAGAGGGTCCCAGGGCAAAAGGGAGAACAGCTGAGAGATGAACAACAGGAGTAGAAAGTTAAGAGCACCATAAAATTTTGCTCCTTAAACTTTAGGACACATTGAAATCACCAGGGAACACCAGGGAACGTTAAAATGATGATTGATTGATTAGCAGCCTCAGTCTTTGATTCAGTAGGTGTGGCTTGGAGCGCCATACTTTCTAATCACGTGTAACAAGTTTCCAGCGGCCGCTGATGCTGCCCGCCTGGAGGCCACACTTTTGAGAATCATTTTGAATGAAGTGTTGTAACATAATGTTTTATTCTGTTGTTCTTTTCATTTTTATTCTTTTTTTTGCAACATAACATCTTTATGGCTGCTCCTCATCCCCTACAAAAATATTTCTTGACAATTTCAACTCTTGCTTTTTATTAAAAACAAACAAGATTGCTAATGCGTATTGTCTCATAGTTTCCAGCTAAACGGGGAATGGGGGAGGTTGCACATTGAATAGGAGATGGGAAAAAGAAGATTGGAGCAGCTGGGACTTGTTCTACCCCCTGTAGAAAAGCAGCAGTTAATGTGGGTGCTTTTTGTTAGAATTCAACACAAGACTTAGGCAGGGTGGGAGGGAGAAACTTATTAATTAATTAATTTTAGTTGCTTACAAATGTTAAATGCTTTCATACGTATAGTTTATAATGCAAACTAAAATTACAAATCTAAAATCCACATCCACCAAACATCAAGCTAATAAGGTGTTTATAACAGACACCTGTTTTTCTCCTACTTTCCCTCACCAGCAGACTTCCCCTTATAAGCACTCAATGATTTAAGATGAGGCAGGCAAGAAAAAGTTAAAGGAAACCTTCTCACTTAACTTAATGTGGAGTTAATCAAAACTGGGAGAAAACTGCCCTGTTCTTCTCTGCTCTAAAATATTTAAAGTACAGTCCACAAGCCAGTAGACATCGCCAGAACTAGAGTTCGAAAAACCAAAACTAAACTAAATTTGAAGGTAACCTTAGGGAGAGGCAACCCCAGAGGCACTAGATAAATTTTCCTTAATATTTGACAGAGGGCGTGATTACGATAACTAGAGAGGAGGAAGAATTATCTATCAGTCCCAGTGGCCTACTCCCACCCACTGAAATCCCTTTAATCAGCATCATTTACATAAAAGTAGGCGGGCTGATCGGTTTATCCATGTTTTAAAAGGAAACTGGACTCAACCTTTTAGTCCGCTCTTCCACTTTTGGTGGAGTTAGTGGTCTCTCTCGTTCGTTCTATCCTGTAGAGTTCTTTCCAAACTACTTCGTAGCAGTTGGAGAGTTTTGAGCATCACCAGCTACTGAACTCTTGGGTGAAATCGTAGGAGCTTCAGGCTGTGACTAGACATCCAATGGACTCACCAGAGTTTAACCAAACCTGGAACCTGGACCCTGTTGAGATGTCTGATGCAGGATATTCGGGTAAGCCAAACGATGCCTTTCTTGACTACAACGAGTTGGGGAAGTTAAAAGGCTGCCTCCTTTTTCATACTAACTTCAGTGTTTTGTTTTTTTGTTTGTTGAGACATACATATATTTGTTGTTCCAGTTAATATATGCATTCATTGGTTGACTCTTGTATTCGCTCTGACCCAGAATGGGAGCCTCAACCTTGGTATATCAGGGTGACTCTCTAACCAACGGAGCTACTTGGCCAGGGCCTGACTTTAGTGTTTTAAAGAATATGGCTAAGTTGGTCCCTCCTGTGGAGGAAACAAAAACCCAGAGGACAAACAGGAAAATGGGGAAAGGAAGTTAAACTGCAGGACTTGCTTACTATTATCAGAGATACTTGAATCTTGAAGTCCAGTTTCTGGGGAATAGCAGCTGAAGTTCTGCTAGAACATGGCTCATAACATCTCGAAATTAGTATTTCCATCAGCAATTCGTGTCAAGAGTGGTAAAGAGAAACACAATACATGAAACCTAAACTTCAATTTAACCTCAAGATTTTCTTAATTTTGCCAACATTTTAGGGATTGGCTTTCTAGCTAAGTCTATCCTTTAGGAATGTTAACAACAGGGAGATAGCTTTTCAGGAAAGAAGAAAGGAACGGTTTTATAAAAGCCAGTGAATGTTCCCCAGGCCATCCACTGCCATCTCCGATGCTCAGCCCTCTCCATTAATCAGAATAACGAGATTTCTAAGGAGTGGTTGGCTGGGATTGGGTGTGGTTCCAAGATAAATCCCTTTCGGAGAAAGGCAGGAGGGTGGGGACCTGATTAGCAATATCCCTGGAGCGCTGCTTCTAAGAAAGCCCTAATTTAAAGTCTACAGCACATTCACTAGCTTCCTCTTCGGATGACATGAGTATGCATGGGATATGTTTGACGGTTTGGGTGAAAGAGGCCACGGTTAAGTGCTTGCTTATTCTGGGTTTGAGGAGACTGACCGGCTGCTGCGGAAAAGCACGTGCGACTGGAAGGGGTAACAGGCAGTTCCACCTCCTTGCTCTGCCTGAGGCCGGGAGAGGCCTTTGTAACTGGGGTTTCTCTGGCCATTTCACCGGTGTGGTTCTTCCAGAAACTGTAATTACTATAAGGTTGAATTGCTGAAACTTATTCACTGAAACATTTTGACATGTATTAATGCCTTATGCCCCTCATTTACACTAAAAATTCACACGGAAAATGGAATAACTGCCAGTACCTGATTTCTGTCCCATCTTTTTCCACTTGGAATCATAATACTTGGTACTTTTGACTCCATGGGGGAAAAAAGATTCAGAACTACCAATCACAGGAAAATAAGAATTTTTGAGAACGAAATGTTCCCTGTAGTGGATTCTTAAGCGTCTTCTCAATGTAGGCTTTCAACTGCACAGCGTGCTAGACTCACACAGGAGGTAATGCGGGGTCTGCAGGATCCTCCACCCCAAGGAGCCCTCTTATCCATGTCCACCCATTTAAGAGCACACCTGGTTTGAGCCTGAGACTAGAGACCTTGGGATAATGCAGTTTACCCTAACGGATCTTAAATTTCTCTTTCATTTCAGTTGATGGTCAAGCTCTCTCAGAACTACTAGCAAAGAACCTTCGTGACTTGACCATCAACCCTAATACCAAACTGTATCCCCTGCCACCAGAAAGTTCACCAGAAAAGCCGGAGAGAGGAAGAAAGTCACAGGGCCCTGGACTGGGGCTGAGTCAAAGCTTGCTCTACGAAAGGAGGAGTGGAGTGAGGACATTGGCGAGCGTTCGGAAAGACAGGGTACGAAGGATGTTACAAGTTATTAGACACCGCACCATCTCTCTGGTGAGTTCAATCACTCTTCAAACTACTCAGGAGTGCAGGGTGTGAATAACCTGTTTCTCCAGCTTCTCTTCTACGGAAGATATTTTACAGAAGATATTTAACTTTAATAATCCAGCTTTTTCTTAATAGTTTTTAATATGTGTATTTTTTTTCTTTTCCCATGAAGCTTAGAAAAACCCCAGAGGAGAGGAAACGTGAGGTAAATAGAAATTTTCTTACTATACATGGTTACATGGCTTTTGGTGGTTTTCGTTTGTTTTTGTTGTTTTGTTGCAGAGAGGGAAAGGGGAATTGATTGGGTTGGCTTTCTGAATCACCAGGTACTATGAAAAAATCAGTTCAACTCTACTTGAAAATAGTGTTTTTTTATTTAAAAGCAGTTTTAGGCTCACAGCAAAACTGAGCAGAAAGTCCAGACTTCCATGTAGCTCCTGCCCCCAAACTCACCTCCACTACGAACATACGCATTGACTCATCATTGTCACCTCAAGTCTGTAGTTTACATTAAGCTCCACTCTAAGAATACGATGTAGGGCTGGACAAATAACCTGAGTGCAGTGTGCAGCGGCAAAATGAGTTCCTGGCATTTAGGGCATTCAGAAAACTGACGCTAGATTTTTTTTTACTAGTTGACAACAAACAGCAGCCGTTACCACTACAAAATGACTTGCACTATGGCAGTCTTTGCTGCCCATACATTTAAACCCTGTCTCCTTTCTTCCCCAAAAAGGCTTTGTTTTTAACTCTTTAGTTTACCATATTCCAAAGGCTATTCTAATGATATTAAACTTGAGGGTGCAGTTAATGCTTTTGTTATTTTTATTAATGCATTTCTCTTTTTCAGCTTGAAGAAAGAGCCAGCAGATTTAGATGTAGATGTCATTACTGCATATTTCATGGAGATACTTCTGATATTGTTACCGTTAGCGTGGAGAATAACGACATGGAGTCGACTTAAGCCACAAACCTTATTCTTGTACTTTTGGGTTTTTGCTGGTAATTTTAAGGTCCTTATGTAGCAGCTTAGGAAAGCTACTCTGCTAGGATAGACTGTAGACCAATATTTTGATAACCTATGATAGAAGTTCTGATGTCCTTTTCTTGCATCTTTTTGTCTACCTTGATGCCACTAACTTAAAGGGAATCTATGTAGTTTGCATTTGAATGACTTCAATACACTTTAGTTCCTTTATTTGACCCAAGGAAGTACTAATAGGTCTTGAGTATCATTGTGTTTTAGAAGCCTGAAGTTGGTAAGATGAAACCCAACACCAAGAATTAGAAGCAAGGTAACTTGTGCAGAAGGAATGTTAAAAAAAAGGGGGGCGGTTGGCTCAAGCATGATTGGTGCAGGGTGTATTAACTATATTCTCTTGTTTCCAAAAATTTGAATTGTAACATGTATCCATGTGGTATTTCGATTTTTAGTAGCAAATAAATGTGCACATAAGGCATCTAATTAAAATTGGAGGCATATTTGAGACCTTTTATTTGTGTTCTTAGTCTTATTTAATACTTTTTCCTAGCAATGAACAATAATTTCATCACATTCCTATGGCATAAATCTCTGGAATTCTAATATTTTGCGATATTTTCTTATGGGGAAGGAATTTGACACTTGGGTGAGGTTAGAAAGCAAGGGCATTAGAGCAACAAGTATAAGGGATTCATGGACAAAAACTATGGGGGGTGGAAGTGGGAGGAAGGTGGGGAGGGCTGGGGTGGGGTAAAAGACAGAAAACTGTACAATATCAACAATTAAAAAATACTGATTAAAAAAATAAAAAAAAAGCAAGGGCACAGATAATTGCACACATGTCAGTTTCCTAGAAGAGATGGAAATGGGGAAGTAGAAGGTTTTGTTGAAGAAAAAGGGATATAATGGCATGTAATACTAAGTGGAGATGCCATCTAATGGTATTTCACTCACCTGAATTTCTCTGGGATAGAAAAGGTAAACATTCATACCCCGGTACTCATTGGTTTCAGAACTTGCCACATTTTGACAAGAAAATATTTCAGCACTCAGCGCTTGTTTGGGACTCTTGCTAGAACTTGGATGAGTTAAATGCCGCCCCACAAGAGAAAACGCTTCAGCCCTTGTTCAGTACTGACTGGCTAGTTTCGGCACTCATCACAAGTTCCGGAATGAATTAACGAGTACGGAGGTACCACCGTCTTGTGTTTGAAGTGTGTTATTTATAGACCCAATTCTTTGGTTATTTTTTTTTTAAGAGAAAAGCAACTGGAGACATGAGTGAGGAAATAAATGCTATGTTGGTGATGTAAATGGGTAAGAACAATAACTTGTTGGTATTCAAAATGCAGGGGAAACAAACTGAAAAAGCCCTGCAAGCCTGGTTGCAACGGAAGTAGCAAAGACGTTGAAGAGTGTGTTTTAAAGAGATATCAAATATTAACATGTCCTGCCAAGTTAGGTCTTCAGAAGTTATTCTTAAAAACTACTCAAAACATGATCTATCAGCATGGATAAATGTGAGATAGTCTTGAGGTTTTATTAAACTTGGAAATTTCTAGTAGGATAGCCATCTTGACTACTTTTCTGTATGAATTAAAATCAGACTAGTTTTTGTAAAAAGGTGATTTAAATTTATTGCGATCATGTTAAATTCATAAACTAATGGGACTTAACAATCTTAGAATGTGGCTGAACAAAATACATTCTACCTGGCCTTCAGATGTATTTAAATTTTTTTCTTAATACAGTGCTAGACATTTTTCTAAGTATTTTATATGCATTACCTCGCTTGATCCTCAAACCAAATTTACAAAGCATGCTTTTATTTTTTTACAGATTTTATTTTTAGACAGGGAGGGAGAGAAAAACATCAATGTGGGGTTGCCTCTCATGTGCCCCCCAGCCCGCCAGGGGACCTGGCCTGCAACCCAGACATGTGCCCTGACTGGGAATCAAACCTGCAACCCCTTAGTTCACAGGCCAGCACTCAATCCACTGAGCCATGCCAGCCAGGGCAAGCATGCTTCTTAGTGTCCTCATTTTATAGAAATCAAGCAGAAGATCATGTGTTCAAGGCTGCATAATAAAGCAGTTCACATGAAATGGAAGCTGACTGAGTTAAGTCAGCACTTTCAGCCACATTGTCCGTTTCATACCTCATCTTTCCTCTTTAGTTCCTTCCTTAGGTATTTTGAGGTATTTTTATTTTTTGGAACAGGTTGCAATGTGTGAAAGCTATTGGTTTCTGTTTTTTGAAAGTTGTAAACCATATAATTTTTTTTTAGTTGATGTTTCTCTCTCTAAAAATCAAGGTTTCTTTCCTGCTTATTTATACATTCACTGGTTGATTCTTGTATGTGCCCTAACCAGGGATCAAATGCACAACCTTGGTGTATCAAGACAACACTAACCAACTGAGGTAGCCAGAGCCATATAATTTTTAAGATTAGGCCAAATGAGCTTCTGTACACACCTCAGCTAGATAAAACGATTGTTAATATTAGCCACATTCACTGTAACACTTCTTTTAAAGGATTTTATTTTTTTTTTAGAGGGGAAAGGGGGAAGAAAGACAAACATCCATGAGTGGTTACCTCTCATGTACCCCCTACTGGGGACCTGGTCTGCAACCCAGGCATGTGCCCTGACTGGGAATCAAACTGGAGACCCTTTGGATAACTAACACACCAGCACTCAATCCACTGAGCCACACCAGCCAGGGCTGTCTCTGTATTTATTTTCTAATCCTTTCATTGTTTCCCCTTGATTTTCTTTGTACTACTGCCTATCTCCTATTGACTGAGTTTTCCATACTTTCTCCCTGCCCCTCCTGTTTTTGCCCTCTGTTTGGACTAAGTTTGGCAAACTCGAATTTCTTAGCTCCTGTGGTCTTGTAGTCTCTCCTCTTGGTTCCCGCATTTGATTTCTTTAGACTTAGGAGTCCTTCATAGTTTTGTATAATTTTTTATGACACTTGTTTAGTGTTACCCATTCTTTCTTTAAACATCACCGTTGGTGGTTTATTAGAGGGTAGTATTTGGTAGTGGCTAAGAATGTGTACACCTGAGCTCTGTTTACTAGTTGCGTGACCTTGGGCAAATCACTTACCTTCTCGGATAATCTGTTACTGTATTCCTATAAAGATTTTTTAGCTTAGTTCAAAGACGCAGTTACTTGCAAACAGTTTGATTCTGTAGGCTTCTTAGGTAGGGTCAGAGTAGCTTCTAGTCAGGCTAATTTTTCCCCAACAACTGAGACAAAGCCCTTCTGAGTACTCCACCCATGAATTATATGGGTTTCCATTCTGGCTAGTGGAAACAGGCCCTATTTCTGGCCTCGTGTGGGAACTGTGTACTGTTCCCTCTCATGCTAAGCTAGGGAGGTCCTTTCTCCAGCCCTTGGTAGTTTCCTGACACAAACTGATTGCACAGCTGAAGGCTCCAGGAGGACCCTCTGCAGGTTCCTGGAGCTCTTCTCTCTGGTTCCGTCTGCTCTAGCATCCTGTCCTGAAAATTCTACCCATCGTGGTCTCGCTGGACTCCCAGCAACGTCCCCCATCTCAGAGACTGCTAGGCTCTGCTGGGTTTCTCTTCTCTGTGTTGTGGCTTGGAACCTGCTCAGACCACAGGCTGGGACAATTGCAGAGCTTGCCTCATTTGTTAACCACATGTCAGAAATCACGATCTTTCATTGCCTGATACCTAGTGTGTTCAAACATGTTATTGCATACATTGTGTGCTGTCTTTTCATTGTTTCAGGTAAGAGGCTAAATCTGGTCCCTGTTACTCCATCTTGGCCGGAGGTCCTTACCGTCTGTCTTAACTTGGGTGAGTCACATCTCACATGCTCAGGAGCCACATGCAGCTAACAAGCTATCATATTGGACAGAGTTGGACTGGAGGGACTGAGAATCTAGTTGAAAGCCATGAATTAATAGTACAATAATTCTTCAATGTGACATGATTTTCTCTATCAGTTCTAAACAAGTGTCAATAGTAGTAGACACTGTAGATTGTAGCATTCATGTGTCCAGGGTGTGAGGTTTGCTCAGCAGGCGAGATGAAAAGACAGATTCTGCTGGTAAAATGTTCAGCTTCTGTTCAACTCTGGGATCCAGACCAGTTAAGGAAAAAGAGACTGGGATGAAAGGTGATAAGGAAATAAAGAATGTATGAGATTATGGGTGACAGCTAAGGATCACTCAACATGAATTTGGAGGTGGCTCAATTCAGGAGTTCAGCCCTAGGGTGCCAGGACTCCTAAAATGCTCATCTATGCAAATATGTATTTATTATTTATTTATTTTTAGAAGGGAAGGGAGGGAGAAGGGGAAAGAAGCATCAGTGTGTAGTTGCCTCTTGTGCACCCCCAACTGGAGACCTGGCCCACAACCCAGGCATGTGCCCTGACTGGGAATCAAACTAGTGACCCTTTGGTTCACAGGCCACCACTCAATCCACTGAGTCACACCAACCCAGACTACGCAAATATTTACAGATAACAGCTATTTACATGTGAAAGAGAAATAGATTTTGTGTTTGGCTAATGAGAGTCTTAGAAGCAGTAAACATAATCTTAAAAATACTGATGAGCCCTGGCTGGTGTAGCTCAGTGGATTGAGCGCGGGCCTGCGAACCAGAGGATCGCGGTTCGATTCCCAGTCAGGGCACATGCCTGGGTTGCAGGCCAGTTCCCAGCAGGGGACACACGAGAGACAACCCTACATTGATAATTCTCTCCCTCTTCCTTTCTCCTACCCTTCCCCTCTAAAGATAAATAAATAAAAATCTTAAAAAAATAAAAATAAAAATACTGATGAGTAATACAAAGAAGAGGTATCTCTGAACCACTTTAACATCAAAGGAAAATATTGCAAAAAATACTAATACCCAATTTTCAAAATTTTCTCAGAAGCACGTTGATTCGGAAAACTAAAGTGCTCAATACCAATCCAGTAAGTGTGTCAGGTTAATGGGTAGACAAACAGGCTTTTTGGGTATGTGTTCCTTCCCTTTTGTTAGAGATGGGAATAGGCCAAATAACATACCCTCTGGTAATACACTTGCTTTTCGAGCCTTCACATTGCATGGCCAGTAAGAGTTATTAATAGTTGGGATGATTATTTAGGGAGAGCTGACCTCAGGGAGCCACAGTGAGCTTGCCTGATGTCTCAAAGCCATAAAATTAAGTTGGAGTCATAATAATGTGGAAGTACTTAATGCTACCGAACTGAATACTTAAAAATAATTAAGCTGGTGCCCTGGCTGGTTTGGCTTCGTGGACTGAGCACTGGGCTGCGAATCCAAACATCACAACCCATCGATGTTTTTCTCTCACATGAATGTTTCTCCTTTTTACCCTCCCTTCCCCTCTAAATAAAATCTTTTTTTTTTTAATAAAATCTTTTTTAAAAAGAAAAAAAAAAAAAAAAGCCCCAGCTGGTGTGGCTCAGTAGATTGAGCACCAGCCTGTGAGCCAAAGGGTGCCTGGTTCGATTCCCAGTTGGGACACATACCTGGGTTGTGGGCCAGGTCTGTAGATGGGGGTGCATGAGAGGCAACCACATATAGTTGTTTCTCTCCCTCTCTTTTGCCCTTCCCTTCTCTCTTAAAAGAAATAACATCTTTAAAAAAATTTTTAAAGGAAATTAATAGGATGACAACACAGTAAAGAAAGCCACAGTCAAAATTTCATTCTTTAAAGGGACTAATTGATAAAATTTCAGAAAGACAAATACATTTATATAAAAGATAAGGCACAAATGATTTTTTAGAATGAAACACAATGGCATTTCTATTCAGCTTACAGTTTACAGTCTTAAATAAGAGAACCTCCCCCCTGTTAGAGTAGCTTATCAAAAGGACAAGAGAGAACATTCTGGTGAAGGTGCAGAGAAAAAAAGGAGTTCATGAGAATGTAAAGTGCTACAGCCACTGTGGAAAACAGCATGGAGGTTCCTCAAGAAATTAAAACTACAACTATGTGATCCAAAAGTCCCACTTCTGGGTATATAGCCAAAGGAAATGAAATCACTGTCTCTGAAAGATATCTGCACTCCATGATAAATGCAGCATTATTTGCAACAACCAAGACATAAAAATAACTTGTCCATTAATAGATGGATAAAGAAAATGTTATATACATAGAGCGTTCAGCCATAAAAAAGAACCAGTTAGTTCCCAGATGGAGCTTGAGGGCATTATATTAAGTAAAATAAATGAGAACAAATGCTGTATGATCTTCCTTATAGATGGAATCTAACAACACAGAACCAATAGAAGAAGAATGGTTGTTGCCAGGGAGTGAGGAGGTGGAAGAAATGGGAAGGTGGATAAATGTAAAACACGCTAACTATAGTTAATAATGCTGTATTGTACATTTAAAAGTTGCTACAAGAGCCCTGACTGGTATGGTTCAGTGGGTTGGGCGTCGTCCCACAGACTGAAAGGTCGAAGGTTAGACTCCCAGTCAGGGCACACACCTGGATTGAGGGCCAGATTCCCAGTTAAGGGTGTCTGAGAGGCAATCGACTGATGGTTTCTCTCCCTCTTTCTCCCCCTCTCTCTAAAAATAAAAATCTGCCCTGGCTGGTGTAGCTCAGTGGATTGAGCTCGGGCCTGCGAACCAGAGGATCGAGGTTCGATTTCCAGTCAGGGCACATGCCTGGGTTGCAGGCCAGTTCCCAGCAGGGGACACACGAGAGACAACCCTACATTGATATTTCTCTCCCTCTCCCTTTCTCCTACCCTTCCCCTCTAAAGATAAACAAATAAAAATCTTTAAAAAAATACATTTGACTAATACTAAATTAAAAAAATATATATATATAAATAAAAATAAAAATCTTTTCAAAGTTGCTAAGAGAGGAGAACTTTTTTTAAAAAAAGATGTATTTTATTATTTTTTTTAAGATTTTATTTATTTATTTTTAGAGAGGGGAAGGGAGGGAGAAAGAGAGGGAGAGAAACATCAATGTGTGGTTGCCTCTCACGTGGCCCCCACTAGGGGCCTGGCCTGCAACCCAGGCATGTGCCCTGACTGGGAATCGAACCTGCAACCCTTTGGTTCGCAGCCCGCGCTAAGAGAGGAGAACTTTATTCTCACTCAAAATGGTAATTAGTGAGAACTTTATTCTCAACAATAACAAAATGGTAATTATGTGAGGTACAGGATATATCTGACCTTATTGTGGTAAACATTTTGTGGTGTATACATGTATCAAATCATATTCTATTACACAATGTTATAAGCCAATTATATCTCAATAAAGCTGAAAAGAACATGCAAATCCTCCATAACTTCAAAAACACACACACACAAAATCCTAGGAAATCATAACCTACCAATAATGTCTGAAGAAGGAAAAAATGAGTTATATAGTATTTTTAAATGACTCAAAAAATTTTGTCTCAAAGGGAAAAATAGTGTGGAATATTAATAATATAATAGCAGCTGCAGACTTAAACTATAAACCTCAAAAGAGGAGGATTCTGATGAAACAGCCGAAGGGCCGGCCGGCCGGCCGTTACACTGACTGCTGCTCTGTCTCATACTGAAATAGGAAGAGTGGAGTGCTGTTCCTCTCCCAGACGTCAGATGGTGCCATTGGCGCGCGCAACTTCATAGAGGAAAAAGGCGTCTTCAGCTTCTGTGATCGGTTTGGTTTTTAAATTTTATTTATTTTTGGAGAGGGGGAAGGGAGGGAGAAAGAGCGGGAGAGAAATATCAATGTGTAAGCGAAGCAGACGTGTAAGAGAAGCATCCATCGGTTGCCTCTCTCAAGCCCCAAAGTCGCGCGGGGGGCGGGGAGGGTGCGGAGGTGAAGAACCCGCAACCCAGGCGTGTGTCCTGACCCAGAATCAAACCAACCGCCCTTCAGTTTGCGGGACCAGGCTCAGTCAACTGAGCCATGCCGGTTAGGGCTATGATTAATTTGAAAGACAATGCAAGGGGTCCTTCCTGATAGAAACTGGCAAAGTTCCTGACCGCAGTGAGTCTAACCTGATTAAAGTCCTGGTAAGTGGAGCTCCCAGGGAAACGAAAGCTAGGGGCAACTTGTACACACCGTGGAGAAGCAGGAATTTCATCTAGATGTCAGGATCTAAACCCAGAAAAAACTTAAAAGTGAAGCTTTCTTCATTCCTGCGACATCTGTGACTAGAGACCATCTTTCACTCCTATCCAGGAGAAACATACAGTGAAAGCCGAGAGGCTCCAATGCCCAAGTTGAAAATACAGTTTTTAAAGAGAAATGTTCCCACGACTACCTCCACCAGTGCTGCAAACCACTCAGGGGACGAGGGCTACACTGTGCAGAAGAGAATGGAAATATTTGCTTCAAGAAAAGGAAAATAAGCTTCTGATCAATACACCTGCGTCTGAGCTGGGTAAGAATTCAAATACAGGGTTGGCAAAAGTAGGCTTACAATTGTGAATATGAGAAACAGTTTATTATTGTATTATTATTTATAAATGATTGTATTATTTGTATTACAACTGTAAACCAACCTACTTTTGCCCACCCCGGTATGTGTGTCTAAAGGAAATATTCAGGTTTGTTTTGGCTTTGTTGTTTTTTTTTCTTTTTATGTACCATTTTGTCACTTCATTACTAATATAAGAGTGGTATGTGGCCCTGGCTGGTGTAGCTCAGTGGATTGAGCGCGGGCCTGCGAACCAGCGGTTCGATTCCCAGTCAGGGCACATGCCTGGGTTGCGGGCCAGTTCCCAGCAGGGGACGCATGAGAGGCAACCGTACATTGATATTTCTCTCCCTCTCCCTCTCTCCTACCCTTCCCCTCTAAAGATAAATAAATTAATTAATTTTAAAAAAAAAAGAGTGGTATGTGATCTGATTTCAGGAATACACACACACACACACACACACACACACACACTGATAAAAGTGAAGCCCAAAGTGATGAGTACGATAGTCACAGTTCTCTCACTGTCTGAAAGCACAACACCCAAATCCATACCATTTTTTTTTTTTAAGTAGAAGAGTCATTTGCTATTGAACATTTTCTACTGGTGATTCCAAGGAAGTTTTGTTTTTTTGTTTTTTAAGTAGATGACCTTTTTCACAAGTAACAGTTTATGCATTAAATATTTCATGTCCATCACACAGATGTGGAATTTAAGTCTTAGAAAAATAAAATATTTGAGTCACATATCTAGGAAGTGGGAAAACTAAAACCAGTTCTGACAAAAAATTGTGTGGTAGAGACTTACTCTTTGGGCCAGCTTCTGAAGTGCATGTTTCCAAGTTAGGAGGCAGGGTGTGTGACCGCTGTCTTCCTAGCGAACACACATGCTGATACCACAAGATTTCATTCATCTCAGTAGGTCCCACGCAGAGCAGGATGTGGAAAAACCCTCCTTTTTAGAGATTGAAAGGGTTTCCTGTTCTTCAGCTGCCACCTTCCACCAGCTGAAAAAAAAAAGTCTCCACCTTTTCTAACTGTGGTACCGAATAGAGAAGCAGTTTATAAATGTTAAAAACCTGATTGATGTGGACGAAAGAGAGTAGAGGAGACTGGGAGGGAATCAAAATTCCAGACAGGGACCAGGGCAGCATGAGCCAGGAAAGTAATAGTTAACACCATCAGAGCAGGGAGCAGTTTTGCCCCAGGGGACATTTGGCAATGTCTGGGGACATTTTGGGTGCTTACGGGGTGTTACTGGCAGATAGAGAAAGGACAGGGACTAGAGTCAGGCAAGAAAAACAAGGGCAAATGGAGGGAACACCTAAAAAAAATCTTAGTATTCAAAACTAATGCAATAACCCGTGTCACCCCAATAAATTCAATTTAAAATTATGTTTAAATTAATGCAAGAATTTCATGATAGACAAAATGTTACAATTTAAAGAGAGAATCAATAACAATGCTGACCAGAGTCATGTTGGGAACTGAGGCAGAAGGGAAACATCAGAAATACTGATCCCTTCTTTATTTAAGGAAGTTTAATTAATTAAGTTTGTAAATAAAGTTAAATGTTGAGGAAGTAAATAGAATGTCCCTCTATTGGAATCTGTTTGATTTTTTTCTCATGATAACTTTGATGATGAGTTTCGGGGAGGAAAAGGAGATACAGTGCCGTTGTCATCACACGATATTAGAGTGGGTACAGTCAACGTGCTCACTGCTGGGAATGTCGACCTTGATGCCCTGGCTGAGCGAAGATCTGTCAGGTTTCTCCACCATGAAGTTGTTCTTTTTTCCTTGTTTGTACTGTTCTCTTTGGAGGGAAGTCACTATGCACAGCCCACATTTAAAGAGCAGGGAGTTATGCACCACCTTAAGGGTTTTTTTTGGGGGGGGGTTATTTGTTTGTTTTTATCTTGTTTTTATACATACTATCTGGTAGTCAATTGAAAATAATTGGCCCTGGCTGGTGTGCTCAGTGGATTGAGCAACAGCCTGTCAACCAAAGGGTCGCTGGTTCAGTTCCTAGTCAGGGCACATGCCTGGGTTACAGACCAGGTCCCCAGTAGGGGGCACACAAGAGGCAACCACACATTGATTTCTCTCCCTGTCTTCCTCTCTCCCTTCCCTTCAATCTAAAAATGAATAAATAAAGTCTTTAAAAAAATAAGAGCAAAATAGCTAAAATATGTATTAACACATGTAAATACATGTAAATGCCCTTTGGGTAAGGCAAATTCAACCCCCACACCCTTCTTTTGTTCTTAAGGCTGGATTAGTAATAAAATAATAAAATTGATACGAGCCTAGGTTTGTTGCAGTTTTCGATGTCCTTAATTGGCTTTTAAAAGTAGGGGTAATTTTCTATTTAAATAATCATTCAAGGCACAGTTCAGCAGCAAACCAACACTATGAAGTGACTAACCGGCGGGGACCTGACACAGCGGTGGATGCGCAGGACGAAAGAAATGACTCGGACAGCTGTAATAGCAGCATGATCAATAAAATATATTTTAAAAAATAAAAAAAAAAGAAAGAAGCCCTGGCTGGTGTAGCTCAGTGGATTGAGCGCGGGCCTGCGAACCAGAGGATTGCGGTTCGATTCCCAGTCAGGGCACATGCCTGGGTTGCAGGCCAGTTCCCAGCAGGGGACACACGAGAGGCAACCGTACAGTGATATTTCTCTCCCTCTCTCCTACCCTTCCCCTCTAAAGATAAATAAATAAAAATCTAAAAAAAAAAAAAGAAAGAAAGAAAGAAAGAAAGAAAGAAAGAAAGGACTCACCCCAGGGCAGGACGTCTGGGGACAGCAAGAGATTCAATGATACTCCTCAGAATGTGCATAACTTAACTGATTAACTGTCTATTTCTGGAATTTCCAGTGAATATTTTCAGACCATGGTTGACCTCGGATAACTGAAACCACAGAAAACAAGACAGCTGATAAAGGGGAGCCTATAACTGTAGTTAAAAAGAAATAGCCTAATAATTTCTTGCTGGAGGCTGCCTATTTTCATACCTGGGGCAGAAGAAAATGTCTCAGAGTAACACAACTCTGTAAAGTTTACTGTACAATAATTTTTGCACTATCATTTTTATAGTTGATATACAGTCATATTTGAGAAGAACAAAAGGAGTTGTTAAAATACATATTAACTCATGTAAATAGGCCTTTTGGGTAAGGAGAAGAATTCAGCCCCCACATCCTTCTTTCATTCTTACGGCTGGATTAGTAATAACATAATAAAATTGACACAAGACTCGATTAACAGGAGAAAAATGAATTTAATATGTGTGCTCGGGAGAATCACAATATGATACTCAGATCACAAAATGGAGCTTAAACAAATTATCAAACCAGGCACCTTTTTATACTTTTTAGACAAAGAAACAATACATTTTTGTGAAATTTACAGACCACCAAACAACCACAAACCAACAACAAAAACAGTGCTCTTTAGGAAGGAATCTAAGCAAAGTCTGGGCTTGGGTAATAAACTAGTAAAGATTTACAAGGCTTGTTTATATATGCTTTGTCTTTGGATTCTTTTCATTCTTGTGATAAGGTTGTCCCTCAGCCCAGAGGAGAAGGAGCACCTATCAGATGGAGATTTATCTCCTGCTTTTAGATGGACAGAGAAGTCAGCATTTTCTTCTGGCATGGGCAGCTGCCTGAATATGTTGTCTACTTGTGTTCCGAAGGATGCTGGACTTCAAAGTTTGGACTTTTATGTAATTTGCCATTTAAATCCGTGGCTTATTAAGATTGTCAGAGAGTTCTTTGCCTAAGTTATAACATGTTCTTCATATAAGAGTCAGCCATGGAAATTCCTCTTATAATCAGCAATTTCAAAAATATCACAGAAAATGCATTAACAATTATGAGAACACTGGTGTCTCCCATCCTGACAGGGTCTGATTCAGGGAGATGATAAGCAGATTAAAGAAGGACAGCCCTGGCTGGTGTGGTTCCGTGAATTGAGTGCCTGCCTGTGAAACAAAGGGTCACTGGTTCAGTTTCCAGTCAGGGCACATGCCTGGTTGCAGGCCAGGTCTCTGGTGGGGGGCATGTGCAGGAGGCAGCTGATAGATACTTCTCTTGTACATCTCTCAGAAGGGAGAGAAACATCAGTGTTTCTGTCCCTCTCTTTCTCCTTCCTTTCCCCTCTCTCTGAAAATAAATAAATGAAATCTTTTTTTTTTTTAAAGGGCAAAGTACTATTTTTCTTGTATTATTGTAACTCTGCCAAGAATGCCATCTGGGCATGGCAGAGAGTGTGGTTTTGGATTGTTTTCTCATGGAGTTTTCTGTTGTTAGTTGTTAAGACATGTCCCCCATGAGTGCCTTTTTTATATGAGATCTATACCTCTTACACCTGCCCTGTGGGACTCCTTCCTTGGTACCAGTCTTCTGGTAGTCAGTGTCCCTTTCCAGAAAAGCTGTTAGGATGGATAATCCTGGGGAGCCATAAGTAGCAGCCCTGACATGTTAGACCAGATCAGCTTGCTAGTGGGCCACAACCAATAAGACCTTCCGTCCACACATAACTACCATGGACAGCTCCCAATTGTCTCCCAGGTTAACTGATGTCAACTTGAGCCCTGTGCCAGTCCCTGCATGTACCCAAACACAAAAGTCAAACTCCGTGAGTGATTGAGAAACTCTCTGCCCTTGTCTGAGATTGACAGAGTGGCAACTCTTTCTCCCACCAGAGTGGGACGCTAGTGTATATGACAAGGAAACAAAGCAGAGCTCACCAACAACCTCATTTAAAGAAACTCTATTACCCTTCTTGATTATTCTCCTTGATTACTCTCCTTGACACTTATAGACACTTCAGGTGGGTGGTAAGCTAATAACAACAAAATCTGTTGTATAGTCTCTGAATATAACTTACACAGAGCATCTATACTATTCTGTTCAGTGTTTTGGGGGCTTCCAATAAAACTCCAAAACAAATATATAGGTTAAACTGGCATTTGATTACAATTGTATTTAGGGTTGTGCTTAAATACATTGTATATTTTTTAAAAAGGTATATTTAAACTTACCACCTGAAAATGTACTCCCAAACTCTGCTTCACATTCCACAAGTTTGATTTCCCTCTAATCACCTGTGTGTAAGTGAGTAGAGTTAACATTCAACACTAAAAATGCATACGTAGTGCAATGCCAACACCACTTCTGTTGCGTGTTTTTTTCCCTCATCAAGCAGTTCTCTGACACCAGCCAGGTGTCCTACAATTCAACTCAATTGTGATACTATCAACCCAGAAATAGCATCAGATTCCATAAGTGAAGGCCTCATTCCCATAAGATTGACCACAAATTCTGATGTCAATCATAAATCCAAGTGCTTCTGGTGAATTACCTGTCCTTCTGATGAACGAGCAACGAGGTTTCTGTGACCCGAGCCCCCCTTGGGTTTGATTAACTTGCTAGAGTGGCTCAAAAGACTCAGGGTATCAATTTACTTACTAGATTGCTAGTTTATTACAAGCAGATGAAGAGATACTTAGGAAGAGGTCCAGATCAAACAAGCTTCTGTCCCTGTGGAGTTTAGGGCCCTGTGTGGCAGCACACAGATACTTCTGGTTCCCTAACCTGGAAGCTCTCTGAATGTCAGCCTTTTGGTTTTTATGGAGGTATCAATCACACAGGCATATTTGATTATATCAGTGGTCCACAACCTTTTTAAGAACCAGGGACCAGTTTTGTGGGAGGTAATTTTTCCACGGATAGGGGAGGAGGAGGAGGATTTTGGGATGATTTAAACACATTACACTCAAGCTCACCTCCTGCTATGCAGCCCAGTTCCTAGCAGACCTAGACAGGTAAGGGGGGTTGGGGACCCCTGGATTTGATCATTGGCTATTCGTGATTGAACTCAGTCTTCAACCCCTCTCCCCTCTGGGAAGTCAGTGAGGAGGTGGGACTGAAAATTCCAACCTTTTAATCTCCTGGATGGTTTCCATGGCAACCAGCCCACCTTCAGATTACCTAGGAGCATTCCAGTCACCTCATTAACATAACAAAAGGTACGATTAATGCTCTCTTTACTTAGGAAATTCCAAGGATTTTAGGAGCTCTGGGCCAGGAAGGGCACACAGACCAAATAACTATTTCTCATTATAAATCATAAAATTACACATAGTGTCCTGTGATACTGGGCCATCAAGTAGCAACGGTGTCAGGCTCCCTGGAGCAGAAGCAAGTGAAAGAAAGCCCCTGTGGTCTGTCTTGGGAATCTAATGGCCTTTCCACCAATCAGCTGTTTAAGCAATTTTGCCACCTACGTATTAAGTGGTCAACAAATATTTATTGAATTTATTTATTTATAAAAATTGCATCATGCAATCTTTTGTATAGAAATATTTTTGTACAAGAAATATTTTTCATGTCAGTATACACACATCTCATTTAAGATTTAGTTTCTTTGACTTTTAATTAAATTGAACATTTTTCAGATAACTTTTGGAAATGTGTTCTTTCTGTGAAGTTATTATTTATTCTCTTTGTCCACCCTACCACTGGGTGCTCATTTTTGTGGCTCATTGACATCCAAGGTATAGATGATATCTACCTTAGTTTTTGTTACCATCCTCTTGGTAACCTCCACTACCAGGGAAAAATTGGTCTGTCTCTAAATTTCTTTAATCCAGTTTATTCCCTACCCTACAGTTTATCTCATCACTTACAACCCTTCAGTGGGGTCTAACAGTCTTAAATATTTAGTACCAAACCCTTAGCCTGAGTTGGGAAAAACTTCAGCCTTCGACAAGTCTCCATGTTAGAACAGCTCCCATCAACTATTCCATTTCAATTTTACCAGATAACAACCCAGATTAAAACTCCACTGTAGCTTCTATTTACCATCAGACTTTAATCCAAAAACCCTAATCATCTCAAATACTGACTCAAGTCTCATTTCTGGTCACTGCCCAACCAATAAATATATTTGTAGTGTAGCCCAAAGGTAAGATAATAATTTGTGCTTTTATCTGGAGAATTAACTTTCTGGGAAAAGCAAATAGTAAGTGTAAAGACTTAACTGGGACCATGCTCAACTTGCTTACTAAAATATAACGTGATCAGCCCTGGCTGGTGTAGCTCAGTGGATTGAGCGTGGACCTGCAAACCAGAGGATCGAGGTTTGATTCCCAGTCAGGGCACATGCCTGGGTTGCAGGCCACACGAGAGGCAACCCTACATTGATATTTCTCTCCCTCTCCCTCTCTCCTACCCTTCCCCTCTAAAGATAAATAAATAATCTAAAAAAAAAATTGTTAAAAAGAGTTTGACTTTAAAAAAAATATATATATATATAACGTGATCAGAGGAGCTGGAGCAGAGTGAGTGAAGGGAAGTATTAGTAGAAATCGAAAAGGTACCAAGGGACCCAGTCCTGTAGGATTTTGTAAGCCATTGTAAAGTCTTGCCCTTTGAAAGAAATGGAAAGTCACTGCCAAGTTTTGAGCTATGAAATGATATTATTTATTTTATATTTTAAAAGGACTGCTCTGTCACTATGCTGGAAATAGCCTGGGGTAGGAAAGACAAAGGCAAAAGCAGAGAGATTTATTAGACCTATAAAATTTAGAGATGATCGTGGTAGAAAGTGGTAGTATTCTGGATTTATTCTGAAGAAAAGAAAAGCAAGATTTTCAGACAAACTGAGTTTGGACTATGAGACAAGGAGAGGAGTCCAAGATGCTGCCAAGGTTTTTGACTCAATGAACTGCACTAATGGAGCTGGCTTTTAGGGGAGAACAAAGAGTGGGTCAGTTAGTGAAGGGGATCATGACTCCGTTTGGGAATTTTACGTTTGGCTTGAATTACCCGTTAGACATCCAAGCAGAGATACTGAATTAGGAATTGATATACAAGGGTGGAGATAAAGTTCTGGAACTAATCACCATTTGAGTGGTATTAAAAACCTTGAGATTGAGTTACTGAGGCAAGAACTATATAGAAGTGGTATATATAGAGGAAGAAATCTAGGGATTTAGTCTTGAGCGACTCAGTAGGACTAGGTTGGGGAGAAGTAAGGAGAAGAAAGAAGCAAATTGGTGCAGCCATTGGTGTAGATGGAAACTCAGGAAAGGATGATGTCTGGGAAGCCATGAGAAGAAACTTATTCAAATTGCCTCTATGTCCATAAAGGATATTAACCCACAGTTTTCCTGGAATATCTCTGTCTGGTTTGGGCATCAGGGTGTGATGGTCAGTTTTATGTGCGGCTTGGCTAGGCTATAGAGACCCCCAGTTATTCAGTCAAACACTAATGTAGATGCCATTGGTATTTTAAAGGTACTTTTCAAATGTACTTTAAATATGTAATAAAGGTGATTATCTTAGATAGCTTGAGTAAACCTGACCCAATCAATTAAGGCTTTAAGAGGTGAGCTGAGGCTTCCCTGAAGAGAACAAATTCTGTCTTGGAGAGCGACTTGAACTCATGCAGAAGAGTGCCAGCCTTCCTCCCAATGGCTGCCTTAAAGATTTCGAGGATTTCAGACTTGCCGAGACAGTTCCCACAATCATGTAAGACAATTCTTAGCAGTAAGTCTCTCAGTATATATCTCCTGCTTGTTCTGTTTCTCTAGCTGAACCCTAACATATAACATAGGGTAATTAATACTGGCCTTATAGAATTAGGAAGTGTTTCTTTCTCTTCTGTTTTTTGGAACACTTTGTGAAGGGTTTAGTTGTCATTTATTTATTTGTTTGTTTGTTTGTTTTTAAAGCTTTTATTTATTTATTTTTAGAGAGAGAAGGGGAAAGAGAGGGACAGAAACATCAGTGCGTGGTTGCCTCTTGCACACCCCCGCATTGGGGACCTGGCCCACAACCCAGGCATGTTCCCTGACTGGGAATTGACCCAGTGACCCTTTGGTTCACAGGCTGGTGCTCAATCCACTGAGCTATACCAGCCAGGGCTATGTGTTTATTTTTAACTTTATTTCTCTTGTTGACACTATTACAGATGTATCCATTTCCCCCTCTTTTGTCCACCTCTACCCAGCCCCCACCCCCTTTCCTTCTGGCCGTCACCACACTGTTGTCTGTGTCTATGGGTTATGAATATATGTTCTTTGGGCAATCTCTTCTTTCTTTCATCCAGTCCCTTCCATCCCCCTCCCCTCCGACAGCTGTCATCTGTTCCGTGTATCCATGCCTCTGGTTCTATTTCGTTCCTCGTTGAATTTTGTTCATTAGATCCCACATATAAATGAAATCATATGGTATTTATCTTTCTCTGATTGGCTTATTTCACTTAGTATAATAATCTCCAGGCCCACCCATGCATTGCAAAAGGTGAGTTCCTTCTTTTTTACAGCTGCATAGTATTCTAGTATTCCATTGTGTAAACATACCACAGCTTTTTTTTTTTTTTTTTAATTTGAGAGAGATGGCAAGGGAGGGAAAAAGAGAGGGAGAAAAACATTGATGTATGGGAGATACATCAATGTATCGACCCTTTGGTTCTCAATTCACTGAACCACACCAGCCAGGGCTACCACAGCTTTTTTATCCACTTATATACTAATGGGCACTTGGGCTGTTTCCAGATCTTAACTATTGTAAATAATGCTCCTATGAACATAGGGGTGCCTGTATTCTTTCTGATTGGTGTTTCAGGATTCTTAAGACATATTCCCAGAACTGGGATCACTGGGTCAAAAGGCAGTTCCATTTTTAATTTTTTAAGAGATGTTATTTATTTATTTTTAGAGAGAAGGCCAGGGAGGGAGAAAGAGAGGGAGAGAAACATCCGTGTGGGAGAGAAATATTGATTGGTCGCCTCCTGCATGCTCCCCAACTGAGACCTGGCCAGCAACCCAGGCATGTGCCCTGACCTTGCCCTGACTAGAAATTGAACCAGGGTCCTTTTGGTTTGCAGGACAACACCCAATGCACTGAGCCACACTAGCCAGGGCTAATATGAAGTTCTTTTATCTCGTATATATCTGGGATGTCTTTTTGTGTTTATGTTTATTGAACTACTTTATACTTTTTAAAAAATTGCTACATTATATTCTGTGGTATAATGTGAGCTTTGTGTGTGTATGTGTAGCTGCTCTGAGCTTAAATCCCAGCTACAAATCTTACTAGCAGTGGAGGTTTGAGAGTTTGGGCTTGTTCATTTGCTTATTTGTCTGTTTGAGGGACTTGGATAAAACTGGATAAAACCTAGGATTTCTGGGCTGTGCTCTTTTCTGTGGTGTTCCTTGCTCTCCAACAGCGGGTCTGTATCCCCCTGCATGTTCTCAAGTCCGACAGGCTTTGCTTTCTTTGCTCTGTCCCCCTTAGATAAACCTGAATCTTTAAAATTTTGTTGAAAAAGGAAACAGACTAAACAAAACATGAATCTCCGTGATTTTAGTAGTCTGACCACATTATGCCTTACTGCAATCGTTTGTAGTCCTAGATCCAATAAAAATTAGGGTTGTTTTGTGTGCTAATAGCTATGGATTTCAGTGATAACAGTATAGGTTTAACCACAGCAGATTAAACAGTTAAATGAGAAGAGGGATTTATTATACAAAGAATATGTAATCTTCTGAGTCAGAAGTGGAGAATGGAAGTGGGCGTTTTTTTTTTTTTTTCTGCCTACCAGTGCTTGGCATGTGAAATTAAGCAGACTGTGTACACAGACTTAAATAATTAGAGAAAGCAGATTCCGTACAAAGAAGATAAGAAGCAGCCAACTGTTGATTACACGGGATTTTAGGATTACCAAAATTTCAGTTTTTTTATTTGAAAATTTGAATTTTCATGTTGATTCTCTTGATACTTTTTTATTTAATCTTTATTGTATTTTTCCATTACTATTTAGTATCCTTATAAACCCTCCCCCACCTTGATTCTTAAATATTGGCCATATATGCAAATTGTTGTGGTAAAAACCTTCAGAATATAGAGAAAACATGTGTGTTGTTGAATTCTGCCCACAGCTACTGGTATGCCACCTTTCATGGCCTATATAGCCTTCAAAGGTGAAGTTGATGTTTTCTATCCACACTCAGACTCAATAAATCTAGTGTTCACTGCCTTCGTCAGGCACTGCTCTTTTTTCCCACGGACAAAGTCAGAAACCCGGCAGTCATTAGTGACACTTCCCTGTCCCTCACAGCTATCCCCCAGTTTTCAGATGTAAACTCATCATCTCTCGGTGCCACTTACTTTCCTATTTCCTCTCCCACCCTTCCGTCCTTTCCCTAAAGCCTAAGTCCCTCACCATTCTAACTAACGCCCTCCCCTCCCCATCCGCTGTTGCTCTGGTCTCAGCTATTCTCTCTTGGCAGCCAGAATCTCCTTAAAATACACATTTATTTCTGTTACTTTCTCTGCTTAAAACCTTACAAAGACTTACCGTTGTCCTTAGCTAAAAGACCAAACGTTTTAACTATACAGAGAGTTGCCTGGCATATGTATCTGCTCAAATTATAGTTAAATTAATAAATATATATAATGTAATAAATAAAATATATAAAATCAAGGAAAGAAAATGCAAGTTTTTTGACCTTAGTTACTAATTTTGAGTCAAAATTTGATTCAGAATTATTGATTTAGGTCTCTTGACTGCTAAACTTAAAAGGACACATTGAAAGAATATACCAATTTTCTGAAGAAAAAGTTTTTCTGTGACTTCCTTTTTAAAATAATAATACATTTTTCAAATCTGATATAAATTTACTATATGATTATTATATACAAGCCAATCTCAATTAGGCAATAAAGTGGCCTCTAGGACATGCCTGAAATTATGGCATAATTACATCAATTTTGAAGAGAAGAAACTTGTCCTCCTATTATCTATATAAGAAAAATGCATATATCTATGAAGGAACATCCGTTTTAGGTACTAAAAACTTGAAAAAGGGGAGAATAGCACCAGAGTGCTTCAGAGTGAAAGAGAGTGGTATTTATATTACTGGTTATGCCAGGACAGGAGCACAGGCCAGGGTGATCCTGGGAAAACTGAAACATGAACAAATTTCTAAAAGCTAATATATTTTACCAAAACTCTCAAGAACAAATAGAAAGTCTAAAAAAAATCCTTTAGCCAGTCACTCATAACTTAATCATGTCACAGTAACTTATTTTTTACTAATTAACATTACAAGGGGATGTATTGATTTAATATATAGCCCTTTTTCCTTAGTATGTATTTAAATCCAGAAATAAATTATTTTTAAATTGTTCTTTTCATGAAAATCTTCATTAATTTTGACTAACTGTACTTATTCATTCCTTTCTGCTTCCCACCAGTGTAGAACATTGCTACTTCATGAAAATCACGTATATCCTCCCACTGAAGAATATTGACTATGATCTGAAAGTCAAATTTAGCTGCCGTTTGTTTTTCCCCCCACAGGTCTTGTTACACAGAAACAATCAGCTTTGCTTTGTGGTCAAAATCCAGAGCAATCAAATATGAATCATAGTGAAGATGAAATAAGGAAAAATAATAAGTGGAGAGAAGGAGCCAAAGAAGAAAAGGAAAAGAATATAAAAGACAAACTGGAAGAGGAACAAGAGGTGGTGAAAAAATAAGAAAAAATGGAAAATGAAGAAGGACATCTGGAGAAAAAAATTAGTCGGTAAACCCCCTCATGGACACTCTCCGGGCAAAGTTTAAGCTAAACAAACACCCCAGTAAAGGAGATAGCCTGCTACTTGCATTTGAATTTAACACGACAGAAAAACAGGTAGGACAACATATTTCTTTACTGACAGAGTCACTTGAATAGTATAATTACCCATATAAACTAACACTTTCACTCTTGGATTAATCACCTCCCCACCCCATTTTTTTTGCAGTGTTTTTTTTTTTTAAAGGGAAGAATTCAATAAAGAAATGTATGAGTGGAAACATAAGAGAAAGCTCAAGAGGTAAGAATGTTTATATGTAGAACATTAAGTTGAAGGAAGTAAAAAAGGAATATGGGGTAGAGCAAAAGTAGGTCTATAGTAATGAGTATGTAAAACAGAGTTTTATGGTGTCATTATTTATTAATTATTGCATTATTTTCCATTTAGAACAACTGTAAACCTGCTCTTGCCCCACCCTTCATACCGACTGTTGGGACACTTTGTATTCACGCAGGTATTGGAATGCCCACAGACGTCTTCATGTTTCTAGCCAGTGGCAAAGAACGATTTCCTGTCCTCTCTTTCACTCTGCTCAACACACAAAGGTGCACGTGCGAACATCGACGTGCCACCATTTACCATTTCGTCATATTACCACGTATGCAATGGCAGCCATTCCATTTTTATTGATGGCAGCATAGAATTAATCATTTTATTTTGTTTATTCTTTTTTTTAATTTATTTTTTTTTAAGATTTTATTTATTTATTTTATTTTTAGAGAGGGGGAGGGAGGGAGAAAGAGAGGGAGAGAAACATCAGTGTGTGGTTGCCTCTCACGTGGCCCCCACTAGGGGCCTGGCCTGCAACCCAGGCATGTGCCCTGACTGGGAATCGAACCTCGATCCTTTTGTTCCCAGGCCTGCGCTCAATCCACTGAGCTACACCAGCCAGGGCAGAACATCACCATTTTTTAAAAGATTTTATTTATTTATTTGTAGAGAGAGGGGAAGGGAGGGAGAAAGAGAGGGAGAGAAACATTCATGTGTGGTTGCCTCTCATGTGCCCCCACTGTGGACCTGGCCCACAGCACAGGTATGTGCCCTGACTGAGAATTGAACCAGTGACCCTTTGGTTGGCAGGCCAGCACTCAATCTACTGAGCCACTACAGCCGGGGCAAACATCAGTATTTTTAATAACACTAGGCTGTATATAGAATTTTTACATATTATTTATGTATCTTTATATACATATATTTATTTATCACCTCACTTGGTCATCACTCTAAACCACAAAAAAGGCAACTGAATTGCTGGGAAGTAATGTGATTTCACCAACAAGTACAAGTTCCTAAATGTCTAAGCTTGAATCTATACTTTTCTCTCTCAGGAGTTTTCATTCTAGGTTATATCAATTCATATTTCGTATGTAGTGTTTACATATTCCTATTTTCTGTATTAAAATGCTCATGTAATGTTTATATATCCCTGATTTTCTCCATTAAAATTCTCATGTGACAATATTTCCAATTTCTTGTACCTTTCTACTTTTATAACTTCTTTGACTCTGAAAATTTTAAATGTGTTTTTGGAAGATCCCCTTGTTTTTTAGTGGGGATGGTTTTCTAAATTTAACATTTTTATGCATGTTAAGTATATGAACTGTTCTGTGGAACATTTTGTATGACACCATTCTTATGTATAAGTGGCGTTCTGGGAGGGTAAACAAGAAAATATTTGTTTTTAAAGATTTTATTTACTTTTAGAGAGGGGGCATGAGAAAGAAAGAGAGGAAGAGAAACATCGATGTGAGAGAGACACGTCAATCAGTTGACTCTCACATGTGACCCATCCGGGAACTGAATCCGCAACCCAGGCACTTATCCCAACCAGGAATCAAATTGGCAACCTTTTGCTTTGCATGACCATGCCAACGAACTGAGCCACACCAGTCAGGGCTAGACAAGAAAATATTAGCAATTCTTAATTCTGCAGAGAACTGGGTGAGGGGAGTACAAAGAAGTTTCTAAACATTCTATTTTTACACTACTGTGGATTTGAACCTTTATAATGTAAGTGCATTGATTTCATTTAATTAAAAAATCAGTGAAGAAATTACCAACCTCTGTGGAAATGTTAGAGAATAAAAGGGAAATCTACTATAGGATATAATGGGTTTAGGGCATCTTGCCATCTGTCAGTACATCTCTAACTGCCCCTTCTGCCTTTTGTCTACAAACGTGACTGGGCTCCTGAAAAGTGATTTTTGTGTGTGTCTGGGACTGAATGAGAGGACCTCTTTTTCAATGACGCATGTTCCACTCCAGGTGTAGTTCGGTTCAACAGGTCCAGCTTACAGCAGGGCAACGGACCATGGAATCCCAGAGCTGCAAAATAACCCACCCATTTTGGGGGATGTCCCAGGGCAAATTCCAGTAGATAACATCTTTCCCAGGTGATGGGGCTCAGTGTTCTCAGCGGCATAGCTTTCTGATTGCCAGGGCGGTGTCAGTGCCTTATGAGAGAGGATGTGAAAAACAGTGAGTAGCACCTCAGACTCTTGCAGGTGACCCCAAATATCCCTCCACATATCCTGATCACACAAGGGCTCACTCAGGATCCTCCACCCCTGGGCTTCCCATTGTCTAAGCAATTGAGTTAATCCCTGTAGATCCTCCGAACCGTGAGTGCGAAGTGTAATGGACCCAGCTCATGAGAGTGATCACCAGCCAAATCACTGAGTTCAGCTGTGCGGTATTACTGTTTCCATCCAGATGGTGTCAGTGTTGGGCTAAATAGTGACTACAGTTCTTGTGGATGGATTGCAGCAACTAGACCCATCTATACACCAGGTATCAGTGGGGATTTTCCTCCTTTCTCTACAGACTGGAGGGGCTACCACAGGATACTCTACAGCGCATAGGGGCACTCACATCTTTAGAGGCAGTGGCTGGCAGACAAGGCGATCCTCTGCTGCGAATAGGCATGCCATTGGGTCAAAGTGGGAGTTCAAGCCACAGTAGAGATGGGTCCAAAAAGACAGTCCACGCCCACCCCTTGATAGGAAGGGCGGTTCTTTACCATGATATGCTGTTCCTACCTGGAGGAGCCCTGTGTACACTGATGGGAGCTGTTGCTCTGTCCATTGGGGTTTCTGTCCCCTTCCAGAGCTGGGACAAAAGTCCTAGGGGCAGTCTCCCCTTTGGTTGTCTCTGCCACAGTGTCTGACCCACACCTTCCGGAGTCACGGACACAGCTAACGTAAATGGCAGCCCTGCTTGGCAGATGCCCAGAGCTTTAATCCGCTCCTTTTGTCTTCTCAGAGGTGGCTTGCTGCTCTACTCCCCAGTCCCACTGTGCCCCCCCTTTTTTTAACTAGGAGGCATAAGGGACAGAGGCACTGTGCCAGGTGGGGAATAAAACTCCTCCAAAATCCCCAGGTCCCTATAACGGCTTACACCTCTTACATGTTCTTAGGGGTTGGATAGGTTTGCACTTGATCAATCATAGCTTCCAGGACAGCGTGTGTCTTATCTGACCATAGGACTCCTAAAAACTTTATGACAGTGCCTGGGCCTTAAATTTTCTGTGGATTCATCTCCCATTTTATCCTTTGCAGATGTTCCAGCAAAGTCTACAGAGTGTCCTGCTGCAGAAGCATGTCTTCACATGCTAACATCAGGTCATCGATGCAATGGCCTGTTTTACTGATGTGGGGGGAAGGATGGCAGAAACAGGTCTCAGGTTGTCATTTTATGACATCGTAGAGCTGCGCAGGTAGCCTTGTGGGGAGCTCTTGGAAAATTCATTATTGCCTTATGCCCCTCTCATGTGAAGCCAAATTGATCTTGTGACTCAGTGGCCAGAGTATACTGAAATAAGCGTTTGCTAAGTCTAGTACAGTATGGTACACCCCTAGGACCATGACCAAGCTATCTAAAATGGTGGCAATATCAGACGCAGCCATACGAATGAGGGTACCACCTTGTTCAGTTCTCGGTAGTCCACAGTCACCCGCCATGAGCCATCTGCATTTTTTCTAACCATACTGCGTTGTTGAAAGCACTGTCGGCAAGGTGTACAGTACCCACTCAATGTAGTTCTTGGATAGTTTCTCGCATTGCCTTATGCAAGCCCCCCGGCAATATTTTTATTTACCTGTTTGCTGATTTATTTATTTTTTGTTTGTTTTTTAATTTTCCCTATTTTGTTTTATTTTGTTTTTTTAAATTTTGTTTTCCATTTACTTTCCCCCAGGCAATTTATATAATTTGACAATTACCATTGTTTTGGGGGCAGTATTTGGCCTGCATCTTACACCTGGCAACCCAAATAGGACTGTATCCCTGAGGCCTCTGCTGGAGCAGGCAGGGCATCAGTGATGGTAGGGCCAGTGGAGCATGTCTGAAGGCTCTAAGGTTTTAAGGCTTTCTACATGTTTTCAGGTGGGGGCACGCTACAGCAATGGGATCAAACCATATCCTTTGCTTCTGGTTCTGGGTTACTTTTACCAGACCCTTTACATTCAGCTGGGATAGTCTTTTGGCTTTTCGAGCTCCCTCTCTGTCCCCAGTCTTTCCCATAGTCTGTACACATTCTCAGGATTTGTCAGTTTTCCCAGATCAACAATGGATTTGCCTAACTCACAAATGTCTTATCCTATAGCTGGGCTCATATAGATATTGGTGTCCCATAGATGCTGGGGACAGACTTGAAAATCTTGCCTTTTTTTAAAAAGATTTTATTTATTTATTTTTAGGTAGAGGGTAAGGGAGGGAGAAGAAGAGGGAGAGGAACATCAATGTGTGAGAGATACATCAATTGCCTCTAGCATGTCCCCAACTGGGGACCCCACCTGCAACTCGGGCTTGTGCCCTGACTGGAAATTGAACCAGCGACCCTTGGGTTCACTGCAGACTGGCGCTTAGTCCACTGGGTCACACCAGCCAGAGCTATATCTTGGCTTTTATTCCTGCAGTGAATGTGGTTTAATAAGAGCCTTCAGAGACAGAGGTGTAGATGACCTGTCTCACCCTCTATAGATTTCCAGCATCCCACATGTCCCAGGGGAGCACACTCACTGGGCCAAGCCTCCCTACAGGCTAGAATAATCCGATCTATAAGGAAGCGACTACCTTGAGCCCCAGAGCCACATGCAGGTACTGCCAGAGGGCAGTCTGTATAGTAATGTTGCTCATTTTCTTTGCCTCCTGCCCAGTCAAAAAGTGCCATTGCTGTCGCTTCCTCCACATCTCATCACTGCACTAACTATGCCTGGATACTTGCCCTGGTCTTTTGCTGGAATTAGGCAGCTATATCAATAAACTCAGTAGGAGTATATTCTCTCATCATGAATGTTACCTGGACTGAGTTGCTGCCCCCTGGCTGGGGTTGTTGTTGCTGTACTTTTGCTTTCCTTTGTGTTAGGGCCAAAGGTCAGGGGGCATCTCCTCTGTTTCACTGTCAATCACCACAACATCCTTTGCTTTGCTCTCCTCACTTTCCCAAGAAATCTTCCTCTTAGTGCCCAAATTAGACTTTGTCGAAAGCTCAGAACTTAATTCAAAGCATACTGTGCCCTCCTAGCCTTGTAAAATGGGACACTGAGGTCTCCAACTTATCTGCTCCGATCTCGTCTGCCAGCACCAAAGAGAGCGGGAGCTGCTTAATAGGCAACCACACATCCTTCTCTAACCTCAGCTCTTCTTCCAACCTTCTTTTTTTTTTCTAAATATTTCCTGTATTTGTTTTTAGAGAGAGGGTAAGGGATGAAGAAAGAATGGGAGAGAAACATCAACATGTGGTTGCCTCTCACATGCCCCCCACTGTGGCCTTGAATGCAACCCAGGCATGTGCCCTGACTGAGAGTCAAACCCACAACCCTTTGGTTCACAGGCCAGCACTCAATCCACTGAGCCACACCAGCCAGGGCATTTTCCAACTTTATTTATTTTTTTTTTTTTAAAGATTTTTTTTTAAGTACTTTTTCTTTTCCTTTTAGATTTTATTTATTTATCTTTAGAGGGGAAGGGAAGGAGAGAGGGAGAGAAACATCAATGTGCGGTTGCCTCTTGTATGTCCCCTGCCGGGAACTGGCCTGGCAACCCAGGCATGTGCCCTGACTGGGAATCAAACCTCGATCCTTCGGTTCGCAGGCCCGTCAACTTTCTAATTTAAGCTTCAGCATCTAGCAGAGCATCAGTGAACAACTGAACTGATCGCAATAGTGGCCAGCCCACTGTAGCAGCCATTCCTTTCCCTTTCAGTCTCAGTGCACGATGCGCTGTTCTTCAAGCAAGTGTATTAGACCAGCTAGCCTTTTCAGGGCACTCCCTTACTCGTGAGGCAGACCATAAGCATGTAGCACATGGGCCACTCCTTCCCACAAAGAGGTCAGTGACCAGTTTTGGATTTACCCCACTTAACCTCTTTCCCAAGACTCATTCTCTTAAATATATTTTATTGATTATGCTATTACAGTTGTCCTATTTCTCCCCCATCATTCCCCTCCACCCTGCACACCCCCTCCCACCTACATTCCCCCCCTTTAGTTCATGTTCATGTGTCATAAGTTCTTTAGCTTCTACATTTCCCGTACTATTCTTACCCCCTCCCCTTCTATTTTCTACCTACTGTCTGTGCTATTTATTCTCTGTACCTTTTCCTACTCTCTCCTCCTCCCACTCCCCTGTTGCTAACCCTCCATATGATCTCCATTTCTGTGGTTCTATTGCTGTTCTAGTTATTTGCTTAGTTTGCTTTTGTTTTTATTTTAGGTGTGGTTGTTAATAATTGTGAGTTTGCTGTCATTTTACTGTACATTTTTTATCTTCTTTTTCTTAGATAAGTCCGAGACTCATCTTTTGGTCTCTTGGCTGGCCAGCCAATGGTTAGTACTGGAACTTGGTAATTTTCCCCCATGCAATCTGAAACTGGCACCCATCCATGAAGGTTAAAAAGAAACCAAAGAAAGAGGCAGACCACTCCAGATCGGTAGGTGGCATCTTTAATAAGCAAAGGAATTTACATACAAGCCTTGTCTTAAGTGGCAACAAGATAAGTAGATTCCTATTTCATCTGCCAGAATCTTAAAAGTTTATATAGAAACTTTAACTGTGTTCAGTCACACATACTGTAAAATGGTCTCAATAATGCATTTCTCTTTCCAGGTTGCATCCTTGAAAATGTCCCCCCCTCTGGGAATAGTGGTACATTCCCTGGACAGGGAAGGACGTGAGGAACCTCCAATTCCCTGGGTCCAGCTCGAGGGTCCTCTCAGTGAGTTTCTCCAACTCGAACTTCTTCCATTCTCATACAATCTTTTCCTTATCTTCTTGTTTCCTAAATATAAAACTAAGATACTGTCCTTTGGGGAATTAAAAATCCCGGAGGTCAAAGTTCGATAAAACCCACCCTTGAGCTTATCACCTAGAGACAATCCTATTAAGTTTGGTTGCATTTCCTTCCGGACTACTTTTAGGGCAGATTTAGAACAAATTAGATTAATACTATCTGAATCACCTGTTTCTCTTTTCTTTCTTCTTCCTTTTCTTTTGAGAGGACATTTATTAAAGCTGGGGATAGTGAAGTAGGGAAGGGCTTACGATAGAAGGGGCTACAGAAGAGCGCCTAGGCGGGGCTGCTTTGGCTCTCGAGAAATGTTATAGGAAACAACTGAGCGGGGAAGGGCCGCTGTCGCTCACTGGAAAGTCAAAGAAAAGTGGCCTTGGAGACAGGTTCAGGGTTAGCCTGGGATGAGCTGCCACTGCCTATCGTTCCCCTGGTTGCAAGTTTGTGGGCTCCCTTAAGAGTTTAGGAGATGTAGCCCTGGCTGGTGTAGCTCAGTGGATTGAGCGGGGGCCTGCGAACCGAAGGATCGCGGTTCGATTCCCAGTCAGGGCACATGCCTGGGTTGCCAGGCCAGTTCCCGGCAGGGGACATACAAGAGGCAACCGCACATTGATGTTTCTCTCCCTCTCTCCTTCCCTTCCCCTCTAAAGATAAATAAATAAAATCTAAAAGAATTAAAAAAAAAAGTTTAGGAGATGTACACCTGATAGCCTGAGAGGGAAAAAACATGTGGTCAAAATCCCGAAACGGACAGCACGCCCGTTTCTTTTCTTCTAAGTTACAAATGTAGAACATTTCAAATCACGCAGTGCTTAAAAACCCTTTAATGACTGCAGAATATATCATCGATAAAGGTGTAATTTTTACATTTATTCATTTAAATCTCTAGATGTAAAAGGACTGATTAGCATAAAACTTTTGAAATTATTTTTTTAAGGTTTTATTTATTTATCTTTAGAGGGGAAGGGAAGGAGAGATGGAGAGGAACATCAATGTATGGTTGCCTCTTGTGCGTCCCCTGCTGGGAACTGTCTCTGGGAACTGTCCTGCAACCCAGGCATGTGCCCCGACCGGGAATGGAACTGCGATCCTTTGGTTAGCAGGCCCACACTCAGTCCACTGAGCTACACCAGCCAGGGCTGAAATTACTTTTCATATAGTTCTATGAAAAGCATTTAAAAGTTTATTCTCTAACTAGCAATATATAAAATCAGGATTTTTTTATTGTACTATAATTTTAGTAATCATTGACAATATTAGCCAAGCTTCTTGAAAGTTCTTCTACCAAATTACTGAAATAACAGCAGATCTCAAATTCAAACTCAGGTCTGAGTAACCTCAAAGCTAATATATGCCTTTCCAGGTTACCCAAAACCGTATAACACTACGTATTTGTAGGAGTCAGGGTGAAAGAACGGGATTAATCTGAAGAAATTGTAAGAGGAACACAGAATCCTCAAAAATTGAGATATCTACTGTGACCATAGGATGCTTTTTATCTATAACCTTTGACATTTTGGAGGGCAGTCACCATCCAAAAGGTGGGTAAAGATCTTAAGAAAAGAATAATTCCTTTAAAACTAGTGAGCACAAGGCCCTGGCTGGTGTAGCTCAGTGGATTGTGAACCAAAGGGTCACTGGTTTGATTCTGTATCAGGGGACATGCCTGGATTGAAGGCAACCACACATTGATATTTCTCTCCCTCTCTTTCTTCTTCCTTGCCCATCTCTAAAAATAAATGGTCCTGGCTGGTGTGACTCAGTGGATTGAGTGGTGGCCTATGAACCAAAGTGTCACCAGTTCAATTCCTAGTCAGGGCACATCCCTGGGTTGTGGGCCAAGTCTCCAGTATGGGGCACACCAGAGGCAACCAGCAACCACACGATGATGTTTCTCTCTCTCTTTCTGCTTCCCTTCCCCTCTCTCTAAAAATAAATAAATAAAATATTTTTTTTAAAGATTTTTTTTTTATTTGTCTTTAGAGGGGTAGGGGAGAGGGAGAGGGAGAGAAATATCAATGTATGGCTGCCTCCCGTGTGTCCCCTGCCGGGAACCGGCCTGCAACCCAGGCATGTGCCCCGACTGGGAACCGAACCGCGATCCTCTGGTTCTCAGGCCCGCGATCAATCCACTGAGCTACACCAGCCAGGGCTAAATAAAATATTTTAAAATAATAAAATAAAAATAAATGGAGTAGGCAATAAATACAAGTCAAGGAAAAGGTGATGGGGAAAAGGAGATAGAATGCTAGAACAGATGAAGACATGTCAGGGGCCAGGGTTTTAGGAGACTCAAAACAACTAAAATGTATGGTGGTATCCTCAATGCGATTCCGGAACCGAAAGAGGAAAATAGAGATAGAGCCTTCCTAACCAGAAGCAGCAGGCAGCAGGCAAGCGGAACTCAAACACTCGCTTGCCTCTGCTTCTGGGCGGAGGAGCACAGGTTGCAGCACACCTCCAGAGGTGCCCTGCCCAGGGAGTCCTGCCCACAGGGGTGGGAGGCATACTGAGAGGGCGGACCATCCAAATTGTGAGCCAACCTGGGCTACAATGGTCCGAAGGCCACATTTGAGGCAACGTGACTACGGCGCCTGCATCTGGGCCCCAAGGATGCTAGGATAGGCACCCACCCTAGGTATGCCTAAAGGGGTGGAATGAGTATTTGTCTTCTTTCAACCCACACGCGCTGCCTCTTTGTTCATTTCTGTCACTGTTAGCGCGTTGTTGAGACCACCATCTCTTTCCCTTACTCAACCCTCAAAGACCTTTTGGCCATCAGAGCTAGCCTGGAATGGTATACTATACACCTTGACGTCTGGAGAATTTACTGAGTCTGCTATTTCATCCCCAGTAAAAAGTAAAGGTTTTCTTTCAATTGGTTTTCATGTTGCAATTGCCGTTACATCTCTCTGCGGTTGACTTTAAATCAAAACAACATATGCTCATCCACAGTGTAAACTAACTTGCCTAGATTAATAAGGAACAGAGAAGTGCTACCTACAAGAGTACCGGGCCTTCCTTCCCATTCATACGACCACCACCCTTATTATGCCATTGCTAGAACATTGCAAGAGAGGTGGTAGGGGACATTGTCATGGTAGTGAACAGATGACTTTGTCTTTCTTCAATATTTCAGTGTTTCTTCATATTATTCGTTATTTAATTATATTTTATTGATTATGCTATTACACTTGTCCTCTTGTATTCTTATAATAAAAAGTCTTAACATTTAAAAATGGATAAAAACTTAGAAAATATGAATAAAGTATGGACTTTAATTAATAGCAGTGTATCAATATTGGTTTTTAATTGTGACAGTTGTGCCACACTGATGTAAGATGTTAACAATAAGGGGGACTAGGTGTGGAGTATATGAGAACTCTGTGTACTATCTTTTCAATTTTTCTGTAAATCTTTTTTTTTATTTTTATTTATTTTTTTTTAGACAGAGGGAAAAGAAAGGAGAAAGAGGGGGAGAGAAATGTGTGAGAGAGAAGCATAGATTTGTTGCCTCTCACATGCCCCGATGGGGACCTGGCCCACAACGTAAGTATGTGCCATGACCGGGAACCACACCAGCAACCCTTCAGTCTGCAGGCCTGTGCTCAGTCCACCAAGCCACACCAGCCAGGACTTTCTGTAAATCTTAAACTATTCTGAAACAGTTATTTTTTAAAAATTACCAATAAATAAATAAATAGATCTAGAATAGTATTTACTTGTTTGCTCATATTAATTAAATAATATCAAAGATGAATGAGTTTCTAATGTATTTTTTTAAGATTTTGTTTACTTATTTTCAGAGAGAGGGCAAGGAAGGGAGAAAGAGAGGCAGAGAAACATCAACGTGAGAGAGAAACATTGACCAGCTGCTGGGGACTGAACCATCAACCTAGGCATGTGTCCTGACTGGGAATTAAACGAATGACCTTTCCCTCTGCGGAACGATGCCCACCCAACTGAGCCACACCAGTCAGGGCTAATGTGTTTTTAAAGATCAAGAAAAACTGACAAAACCAAATAATAAGAACTTTGTTAATAACAAATGCCAAATTCAGCAAACCAAATAAATCAAATGCCTCTGTCAATGCCTAGGTATTAACGCTTTCTTTCATTTATTGGTAATATACCTAACAGCTAAATCGGTCAGGTTTCTATCGTAAAAACAGAACCGGTTCATTTAGATATAGGTATTTATTTCAAGAAATTGGCTTATATGATTGTGGGAAGAAGCAAATTCAAAATCCACAGGGCAGCTTAGCTGGCTGTAAACTCTCAGGCTCACGCCACAGTTGCTGCACACAGATGGGATTTCTTCCTCAGGAGAACCTTGGTTTTGCTCAAGGCCTTTCAACTCATTGGATGAGGCCCACTTAGATTATTAAAGATAATGTCCTTTTCTTAAAGTTAGCTGATGGTAGATGTTACCTACATTTACAAAATACTTTTACAACATACACCTCGAATAGTCTAATTGACTACCGGTGAGGATGGCGGCATAGGCAGACATGGCTTGCCTCTTCATACAACTACATCAAAATTACAACTAAAATATAGAACAACCATCACTCAGAACCAGCAGAAATGGAGTTGAATGGAAGTCTGACAACTACAGAATTAAAGAAACCATATCCATCCAGACCGGCAAGAGAGGCGCAGACACGGAACAGGCTGGTCCCACAGCTGCATGTGGTGGAAAAAATTCAGGAGGAATAAGTTGGGAGCAAAGAGTCCCAGCCCCACACCAGGCCCCACAACCCAGGGTTCCAGTGTCAGGAAGGTAAGTCCCCATAACTTTTGGCTACAAAACCCAGCAGGGATTGAGTCAGTGGAAAAAACTTCTGGAGCCCCATGCAGTTCCTCTTAAAGAATCTATACACCGACTCAGACTCGCTGCCTCTGAGCTCCAGCACCAGGGTAGCAGCTTGAAAGGCATAAATGGTATACAGAGAGAAACTAAAGTGTCTGGCATCAAGGCAAGCAGAAGCCATTGTCCCTTTTCTAAACCCTCCCCACACTGAGTACAGAGTCAGCAGGCTGGTGCCATATCAGAGACTCCATCAATCTGGCTAACACTGTTTTCCCTGCCCTAGAAATCCCCACCCCCCCAGACTCTGCCCCACCCAATTTACAGGCCTGCCTAAGCTGCTTTTCCATATGAATGGCTCATCTTGGCTCATGCTTCACAACTTCCTAAATTCTCCCAAACAAGCAACAGCTGGCTTCATTGAGTCCTCCACCCCACCCCAGGCCTAGCAGTAGCAGCAGCTGGCCCAGATTCACAGCATGGCTTTGCCTGGGAATTTCCAAGTCCAGCACAAGTAGCAGCCATCTCAGATTGCTCTATGGCTCAGGTAGGATGGCCCCAGGCAAAACACAGGTGGGGGCTGACCTTGGCCTGCACCACCTGGGAAACCCCAAGGCCAATGCAACCAGTGGACAGCTACAGACCACATCACAGCATCACCACCCTGCCCCTGCACAGCAGATCCTCCAAGGATGGCGGAGGTTGGTGGTAAGTGGTCATAGCCAATCCTTATAGCTGACTGGCCTGGGTAAATCTCTCCCATTGATCTGCCAACAGCAACCAAGGCTCAACTACAAGAGGAGGGTGTACTCAGCCCACATGAAGGGTGAACCTCAAACACCAGCTTGGGTGATAGGGAAGGCTGTGCTGCTGGACCCTAAAGGACACTTACTACATTAGGCTATGCTACCAAGACAGGAAGTCATAGCAGCTCTACCTGATGTATAGAAACAAATACAAGGAGTCTGTCAAAATGAGGAGATAAAGAAACATGGCCCAAATGAAAGAACATATCAAAACTTCACAAAAAGAGCTAAATGAAATGGAGATAAGCAATCTACTAGATGCAGAGTTCAAAACATTATTTGTAAGGATGCTCAAGGAACTTAGTGAGGACCTCAACAGCATAAAAAAGACCCAGTCAGAAACAAAGGATACACTAATTGAAATAAAGAACGATTTACAGGGAAACAACAGTAGAGTGGATGAAGTCGAGAATCAAATGAATGAATTGGAATATAAGGAACCAAAAACAACCCATCAGAACAATAAGAGGAGCCCTGGCTGGTGTGGCTTAGTGGAGTGAGTGCCAGTCTTTGAACACAAGGGTCACCAGTTCGATTCCCAGTCAAGGCACATGCCTGGGTTGTGGGCCAGCTCCCCAGTAGAGGGGGCACAAGAGGCAACCACACATTGATGTTTCTCTTCCCCTCCTTCTTCCTCCATTCCCCCTCTCCAAAAATAAATAAAATCTTTTTTTAAAAAAAGAACAACAGAAAAAAGAATCCCCCCAAAAATGAGGATAGTATAAGCAGCCTCTGAATCAACTTCAAGAAGCCCAACATTCACATCCTAGGGGAGCCAGAAGAAGAGAAAGAGCAAGAAATTGGAAATCTATTTGAAAAAATAATGAAAGAAAACTTCTAATTTTGTGAAGGAAATAGACATGCAAGTCCAGAAAGCACAGAGAATCCCAACTGTGATGGATGCCAAGAGGCCCACCCCAATACACATCATACTCAAAATGCCAACAGTTAAAGATGAAGATCTTAACAGCAGCAAGAAAAAAGAAGTTGGTTATCTACAGGGGAATTCCCATAAGACTGCCAGCTGATTTCTCAAAAGAAACTTTGCAAAAAAAAGAAAAGAAACTGCAGACTAGAAGGAATTGGTGAGCAATAGTCAAAGTTATAAAAAGCAGGGGACTACAGCCAGGATTGCTCTACCCAGCAAAACTATTATTTAGAATCAAAGGGCAGATAAACAGCTTTCCAGACAAGAAAAAATTAAAAGAGTTCATCATCACCAAACCATTAGTATAAGAAATGTTAAAGGGAATTATTTAATTTATTATTTATTAATTACTTATTTATTTTTAGAGAGAGGGGAAGGGAAGGAAAAAGAGAGGGAAAGAAAGATTGATGTGTTAGAGAAATCAGTTGCCTCTCATATGCTCCCAAATGGGGACTCGACTTATAACCCAGATTCACGACTTGACCAGGAATCAAACCATCAATCTTTTGGATTGTAGGCCTGTGTTCAATTCACTGAGCCACACCAACTAGGGCTTAAAGAGACTTATTTAAGAAAAAGGAGGTCAAAAGTATGAACAATAAAATGGCACAAAAAACTATCTTCCAACAATTGAATCTAAAAAATAAACTCACCAAACAAGAAGAACAGAGACAGAATCATGGATTTGGAGAATGTTTTGATAGTTGCCAGATGGGAGGGAGATGGGGAGGAATGGGTGAACAGGTGAGAGGATTAAGAAGTACAAATAGGCCCTGGCTGGCGTAGCTCAGTGGATTGAGCTCGGGCTGTGAACCAAAGGGTTGCGGTTCGATTCCCAGTCAGGGCACATGCCTGGGTTGCAGGCCAGGTCCCCAGTGGGGGCTATGTGAGAGGCAACCACATGTTGATGTTTCTCTCCCTCTCTTTCTCCTTCCCTTCCCCTCTCTCTAAAAATAAAGAAATAAAATATTAAAAAAAAAAAAGAAGTACAGCCCTGGCTGGTGTAGCTCAGTGGATTGAGCGCGGGCCTGCGAACTGAAGGATTGCGGTTCGATTCCCAGTCAGGGCACATGCCTGGGTTGCCAGGCCAGTTCCCGGCAGGGGACATACAAGAGGCAACCGCACATTGATGTTTCTCTCCCTCTCTCCTTCCCTTCCCCTCTAAAGATAAATAAATAAAATCTAAAAGAAAAAAAAAATCTTAAAAAAAAAAAAAAAAAAAGAAGTACAAATAGGTAGTTACAGGATAGCCATGGGGATGTAAAGTACAGCATAGGAAGTGGAGCAGCCAAAGAGTTTATATGCATGACCCATGGACATGAACCATGGCAGGGGGATTGCCTGAGGGAGTGGGGGATGTGGGTGGAAGAAGGCAAAGGGGGAAAAAATCAGACAACTGTAATAGCGTAATCAATAAAATGTAATTTAAAAAAACTCTATGATTGGCCCTGGCTGATGTGGCTCAGTGGGTTGAGCTTTGGCCTACAAACCAAAAGGTCTCCGGTTTGATTCCCAGTCAGGACACATGCCTGGGTTGTGGGCCAGGTCCCCCAGTACAGGGCATTAGAAAGGCAACCACACATTGATGTTTCTCTCTATTTCTCCTTCCCTTCCCCTCTCTCTGAAAATAAATAAATAAAATCTTTAAAAAATACAAAAATAATAAAAAATAAACATTGCCATATTTCCTTATCTTCTTGCCCTAACCCTTTCTAGTACCTTCAATAAATGCTTCCATAAATTTGAATTCCTTTTTCAACATCATGCTAACTGCTGTAGCTTTGAACTTTTGCCTTTACATGATTAAACTTATTTACTTCTGGGAGGCAGGAACCTTTCACTCCTTCTTTCTCTAATCCCTGTACAATATTAGAATACTTTGGCATCCTGAAATTTTTTTTAATATTAATTTCTTCTGATCCATGAAGCTGAGATATCTTTTTTAATATTTTTTTATTTCTTTATTTTATTTTATTTTATTTTATTTTATTTTAGAGAGAGAGGAAGGGAAGGAGAAAGAGAGAGAGAGAAACATCAATGTGTGGTTACCTCTCAAATAGCCCCCACTGGGGACCTGGCCTGCAACCCAGGCATGTGCCCTGACTGGGAATCGAACCTCGACCCTTTGGTTCACAGCCTGCGCTCAATCCACTGAGCTACACCAGCCAGGGCAGGCATCCTGAAATATTTTAAGTATAATATTTAGATGCATTATTATTAGTATTAACAGCTTAATTTCATCCCGCTACCAGCAAATCAGAGCGACTAAGGTGCTAGATGTTCCCCTTTCTTCTTACCGCAACCACCATCACCTCATCTCACTCAACTCCCTCAATCAACTGCTTTTATAAGCTCTTCTTCCCCATTCTCGAACACCTACTGATAAACAGAGAAGTTCTATTCACCTCTAGATGGAGAATATCAGATCATTCTAGAGCAATTTTAAACCTTTACTGAGATTTGGTAGACTTTTCCAGATGTTCTTCCCCTCCCCCGGAGGCTAGACTTAATAGTAGGAAAAGAAATCTCTCTTTACATTGAGTCAAAGATGCCCTGAGGATAAGGTGGGAAAGAGGGAGTGATGCCCTGATGTCCCTAGTGTTGTTCAGGGTCAAAACTCTGACAACTGACCCAGCCAATGACAAAGTATGAAAGTGTACTAGGACTCATGTGATGGTTGACGTTGGCTCCAGCACTCCCAGATGGCTTTGCTGAAACCTACTTAGACTTTTAGGCAGTCTAGGATGTTTCCATTCAGTCTCCCTCTCTTCCTCTCTCCTTCACTTGGGGTCAGACTTGCTTCATGATCTGCTGTGGCTCTCCAGCCTTTTAAGCTCCTTCCTAATTTGCTCTCCTATAGGCATTTCCCCTAAAAAAACTCTTGCATGCTTAAAGAAAAAAAAGTACTTTGACCACTCAGCTTGATGGTTTACCCTTATCCTTCTGAACTAGAACTTAGAATTTGGTACACGTAATAATTCTGTTCTTAAATATCATAAACTTTTAGTTAGAGTAAGCTCTGACAAATCGAAAATGAACCACAGGAAAGAAATTTGCATTTTTGTTTGTTTTTGAGAGTTCTTACAATTCTCCAATTTTCTGAATATCATTGTTTTAGTCACGGGAGCTAAATTATTAATTAATAAATAAGTACTGAGCATTTTCCTTTCAGTCTCGCACTGTATTCCAGAGCAGTGTTTCTCAAAATTTAGGGTGTATAAGAATTAGAGATTTTAACTGATCTTAAATTCTTTTTAAAAACATTTTTATTGATTGATTTTCGAGAGAGACATCAGTTTGTTGTTTCACCGACCATATGTTCTAACCCCTCCCCCCATCACACTTACCATATTTGCTGTGTACAATGTGCTCCCGTATATAATGTGCAACCACGTTTTTGGCCTGAACTTTTGGGAAGGAAATCTTTCGTTTTTATTTTTTAATTCTATTTTTTACTTGTTTCTATTTAGAAACAAAACCAGTGATCATATTCCAGGGTATTATTTTTGCATACAGATATCATTATTACTTTCTATAGTTACACTTCTAATACAAATGCATAAATAAAATAATTAGAAACGTTTATATAGATACCAAATTGTTACTACCCATGTATAATGTGCATCCTTATTTCCCCTCAAAAAATTTGGGCAAAAAAGTGCACATTATACACAGCAAAATATGGCATTTAACATTCATTGGCTGACACTGGTGTGTGCCCTGACCGTGGCCAGTAACGTTGGTGTATTGGGATCATTTTCTAACCAGCTGAGCTATCTGGCCAAGGCTGAATTCGACATTTTTAAAAGACAAGGTTCCTGGGTCCCACTCCCAGGTATTTGGATTCAGTAGGTCTAAGGTAACACCCAGTCCAAGAATTTGCATTTCAAAAAAGCTCCCTGGTGATGCTGACTGTAGCGGGAAAGTTGGGACTGTGGTCCCAACTGTAGCTAGCTGCAATGCTAGCACTAGGTTGTAGTAGTAACAAGCCAGACCCTCAAGGAATTTTTATTCCAAGCTAGAAGTCCAGACACGCAAAACTGTGACTAAAGTGTAAAATTACAAATGCTGTAAAGGCAGTTGGGCACAGAAGGGCACCTCATTCACTGGGAGAAGAGGGATTATACAAGGTGACACCTGATCTGTGTGTCTTGAAAGATAACTAAGATGGGAGCTTTGGCTGGTGTGGCTCAGTTGGCTGGAGCATCTTCTCATGTAAACTGAAAGGTTGAAAAGTCATGAGTTCAATTCCCAGTCAGGGCACATGTATGGGTTGTGGGGGTCCCAGTCAGAGAGTGTTCGAAAGGCAACCAATTGAAGTTTCTCTCTCACATCAACGTTTTTCTCACTCTCTCACCCTCTCTTCCCCTCTCTCTAAAATCAATGGGCATGTCCTTGGGTGAGGATAAAATAAAATGAAGTAAAAATTTAAAAAGAGAAAGATAATGAAAATGAACCAAGCAAAGAGAGGGGAGAAAAGTATTCGAGGCAGCGGGGATTCCTTGTGTAGAGTAATTTGCCAAACCTTCAAATGGGCTTGAGAAGCAGGCAGAGAGCAGACTGTGAGCTTACTTAGAGAAGACTTCGGCAGAGGGAAAACATGGCTGGATTTCAGGTACATCACTCTGGTGCAGTCTGGGCAAGAGGCGATGCCTTCACCAGGGTCTAGGAACTGGTGTCAAACATCTAGGGGACAGACTAGAGAAGAGTTAGAAAATAGAACTATTACGACATAGTTAATTTACTCAGTAAAGGTTTGGATGGTGGAAAATGTCGATGATGTCTGACCTATTTTTCTTTTAGATGAATTTTTTATTGAACTTCAAAACTTGTGCTAATGGAAGGCCTGAGGTTCTTCCTAACACAGAGTACCTGTGGAGCCCCTGCCAGCAAATGGCTGCTAGACTCTAATTATTTGTAAACTTTGGGCCCTCGGTTGATTGACCATGGGGAGTCCATCTCAGCAAATAAATTTCTTTTAAGATTTTATATATTTATTTTTAAAGAGAAGAAAAGGGAGAGAGAGATAGGGAAAGAGACACTGGTGCAAGCGAGAACTCCTGCACTCTCCCCGACCAGGCACAGAACCCGCAACCCGGGCTTGTGCCCTGACCAGGAATCGAACTTGTGACCACTTGCTTTGCAAGAGGATTCCCAACCAACTGAGTCACACCAGTCAGGGAAGCATATGCATTTATTTTGAAGGTTCAAATCAAGTGAATTTTTCTTCTCTGGGCCCACAAAAGTTATTTTGTGTATCACACTGAAGTAAAATTTAATATTTAAATGTAAGGAAATGGTACCCACCCTCTATTTATTTGCTTATAAAATGCCAGATTTTATTTAAACCCATTCCTTCATTTACAAGTAACACAAAGCAGTACTAGTTGCCTAGTATTTTTCTAAAATAGTAGTTCTTAAACAATAGCAAGTGAAAAAATCAACTGGAGAACTTTTAAAACACAGATTTCTAGTGGCCTCCACCAGAGATTCCTATTCAGTATATCTGTGATAAAGTCCATCCACTTGTGTCCCTAACAAGCTTCCGGGTGATGCTGATGGTACTGGCCTTTGGACCACACTCTCCCAGGGCTGGGGATACTGCTCTGAACAAAACAGACAAAAATTAAAATAATTGCCCTCATGTAACATATTTTAGTAGTAGTGGGGAAATAGAAAATGGTGATAGTTGATGGCAGAAGACAAAGATAGGTGGATGATAGATAGAATTTATATTATGAGCCCTGGCTGGTGTAGCTCAGTGGATTGAGCGCGGGCCTGCGAACCGAAGGGTCGCGGTTCGATTCCCAGTCAGGGCACATGCCTGGGTTGCCAGGCCAGTTCCCGGCAGGGGACATACAAGAGGCAACCGCACGTTGATGTTTCTCTCCCTCTCTCCTTCCCTTCCCCTCTAAAGATAAATAAATAAAATCTAAAAGGAAAAGAAAAAGTACTTAAAAAAATCTTAAAAAAAAAAAGAATTTATATTATGCAAGATGATGATAAATGCTATGAAAATAACCAGGTGGAGAAGGATAGGGCCTGAGAGACATCAATGAGAAGACAATAGTAAAAATTTAAAAGAGGGAAGAGGTAAAGCTGGTTAGATTTCTGAGGGGGAAATGGATCAGAAAGAGATAAAAGTAAGGGCAAAAATGCTGATTCTGGAGCTTTGCTGGCTTGTTCCTGAGTCAGCAGGGAATCCAGCTTCAAGGGATAGAGAAGAATGCACGGACACAAGACAGGTACAGCACAAACCTAGAGGGGAGTTTATGTAATCTCAGTAGTCTGACTTGTTACTCCGAATGTGAGAATGCCAAAGACAGATTCTGAGCAAAGAAATAGTTTGATGAGACTTATCTTAAAAAAAAAATTTTTTTTCGCCCTGGCTGGTGTAGCTCAGTGGATTGAGCGCGGGCCTGCGAACCAGAGGATCGAGGTTCGATTCCCAGTCAGGGCACATGCCTGGGTTGCAGTCCAGTTCCCAGCAGGGGGACACATGAGAGGCAACTGTACATTGACATTTCTCTCCCTCTCCCTCTCTTCTACCCTTCCCCTCTAAAGATAAATAAATAATCTAAAAAAAAAAATTAATTAAAAAAAATTTTTTTTTTCATTTTGGCCAGTAGGTTGACACTAGATCAGGAAGGTGATGGTGCAAACGAGGAAATCAACTGGGAGGCTGTTAGAATAATCCTGTCAATAGATGGTAGTTTGGATAGGGTGGTAGCCATGTAGCCTTGTAGATACTTCCAAAAGTTAAGTGCAGCTTGTGTTAGAGTGGTTGCCAATGTAAACTTACTCTTTGGCCAGAGGATGCAGGTCATTTCAAGCTCCAGCTCTTCTGTGACACAGGCAGTAACACAATAAATACATGTTAAAAGAAATAACCATTTCTTGCTCCTCTGGTTCTCTGAGCTCTAGTCCATGTGATGATCAAAAAAATCACTCAGTGATTCGATTCCCAGTCAGGGCACATGCCTGGGTTGCAGGCCAGTTCCCGGCAGGGGACACATGAGAGGCAACCGTACATTGATATTTCTCTCCCTCTCCTTCTCTCCTACCCTTCCCCTCTAAAAAAGATAAATAAATAATAAAAAAAAACAGTTTAAAAAAAAAAACAAAAAAATCACTCAGTGAAAACAGAAAACGTGGAGGACAAAAATTAAAAGAAAGAAGCAAAAATTAAAAGAAATTAAAAGAAAGGTGTATATATATACACACACACACACACACATGTGTGTATATATATATACATGCATGATTCTAGATATATATATATTTAGATTTTATTTATTTATTATTTTAGAGAGAGGGTAAAGAAGGGAGAAAGAGAGGGAGAGAAACATTGCGTGGCTGCCTCTAATGCACCCCTAACTGGAGACCTGGCCCAAAACCCAGGCATGACTGGGAATCAAACTGGCAACCCTTTGGTTTGCAGGCCAGCACTCAATCCACTGAGCCACACCAGCCAGGGCTGATTCTAGGTATATTTTGATGGTCTGGTAAACAAAGATGGTTTTCAGATCGTGGCCTGAGCAACTAAACAGCTGGAACTATTATCCACTGATGGAGAAGACTATAAAGAGCTTGTATAGGGAGGAACATTGGAAGTTTGATTTGGAAAGGTGAATTTTGTGCTGCCTATTAGAAATGCAAGTGAAGATGTTAAGTAAGGAGTTGGATGTGTGAGACTTGAGATAGGGGAGTAGGTCTGGGATAAAGATATACATTTGAAAGTCAAAAGCGTGGTGATGGTATTTAAAGTCCTATGACAGGATGAGATCACCCAGGTAGTGAGTATAAGTGGAAACGAGGTTTGAGAGCTAAGCGCTGGTACATTTTCAGACACAGAGGATGTAAGGAAGAACCAGAAAGGAGACTGAGAGCAAACCACCATGTTACAAGGAGGAATACCGGAGCAACGTAAACTAATGACGGGGAGATTTCATTAAAAATTTACAGGTTTGTTTGTTTATTCGTTTTTGTACTACCCAGGGCCATTTCTTTATCTCTCAGGTCTCTTGACTATAATTTCAACAAATGAGAAAAAATTATAGTATTTCCTGGCCAATAAATGTTTATTAAATCACTAAACATGTACACATATATGTGCGTGCATAATTGGCAAGGAACAGTTACTTATCGAATGGGCTTATTAGGTAGAGTGGAATAACGTAAAGAAGAGAAATAGAATAAAGGGACTCAGTTGTATGGTGATGGATGGAAACTAGACTTTTGGTGGTGAGCACGATGTTAGACACAGAGATGTCAAATTATAATGTTGCACACCTGAAACTTATGTAATGTCATAAACCAATGTTACTTCTATTAAAAAAAGAAATTTTAAAAGAATTTTTAAAAAAGATTATGACTTGCTGAACAGTCATATGATGGTTAACATTTTTTAGCAAAAAGTATTTTTAAGTTAGTGTATAGACACTATTTTAGACATAATGCTATTGCACACTTACAGGCAACACTGGAGTAAATGTAACTTTTATATGCGTGGGCAAACCAAAAAATCGTGTAACTCCTGTTATTTGTTTCATTGTGTTGGTCTGGAGTGGAACCTGCAATATCTCTAAGCTGTGCCTGTAAAATGTAGAATAAGGGTTTCACTCGAGGCACATTCGCAAGCCTTGGACTCTAGCACATAACAAAACACCCCTCCTCCACCCACACAGCCTACCCAAACAAACTCAAAGTCTCCGGCAGCTTCTGAAGCATTCTCAACTTATTTAAATTGCTTTCCTGGGCAAAGAATGTAGTAAGTCTGCCTTCTAGCTACCACCCCCTTCCTCCTGACCTTTCACTCCAGAGGCTCTTACACTGGATACAATGGGACACGGGTCAGGAGGATGAGGTGAATTTGTCCCAGTCTTTCATGCAAAGAATCTCGTCAGCAAAGAACAAAGGTTCTGGTACCTGCAGTTTAGAGAGCTTCGAGAAAACTACGATGGCTTTGACTGATCTCATTTACCAAACTGCTAAATGAGAGCCAGGAAGTCAGGTGGTCCCCCTTGCTTATTTTCATCCCAGTTTTATTGAGATGTAAATTGACATATAACATTATACTAAAGTTTACAGCAAAATAATCTGATATATGTACATGTCAATAAATGATTACCATAATTAGTTAACATCCATCATTCCACATTCCCTCTTTTAAAGAAATCTTATCCTATGTCTTTTTTTTTTTACTTGATTTTTTTTTTTTTGAGAGAGAGAGAATGAGAGGAAGGGAGAGAGAAACACCAATTTGTTGTTTTTCCAATCGCTTATGCACTCACTGATTGCCTCTTGTATGTGCCCAGACTGGGGATGGAACCCTGACCCTTGGTGTATCGGACGATGCTCTAACCAACCGAGCTACCTGGCTCGTATGCTATTTCTAATGAGACAGAGAGTATCTGCCTAAAGTACAAAGTCTTTCCACGTATGCTCTCTCTGGCTCCCCTATTCCAGACCCTTGCTTTCCAGAATGATGCTCTCTCTGCAAAGGCAAAGAAAAGGTCACATAAAATTTCATCCCCTTGTTTGGACTGGGTGATATTCCTACGCCCACAAGTTGACATCTTTGCATTGTGAACAAAAACCAGCTTGCAGGACCGCAAAGCCGGCGATTCTAGGCGGAGACCCAAGTAGCAGAGTACGTGGAGGGGATTGGTTAAGAGCTGTATCTTAGAAAAACATGTGACAGGGATTTGCTAAGGGTTTACTGTTAGGGATGGGAGATTGAAAAAGGGGAAGAAATCTTAATTTTCTTAAATGTTGAATTTGGAAATGGGGAGGAAAATTGAAAGCTGTGGACTGTTATCTTTGTCGTAAATATGTTAGTGCTGGAACCCAACTCTAAAAACTGTTCTTTGGAAGACATACCAAAAAAAGAACAGTGTGAAGATGGAGTAGGGTTGAAGGATGTGACTGAATTCCCAGGCTAGCAAAGAAAAAACTGATTAAAGAAAGAGCCAGAGAAGGAAGAAAAAAGGCCATAAAATTATGACTGTTTGGGAAAGAGGGATGGACAGGAAGGCAAACATTGACTCTGGAAGGAACCTATCACAAACACTTTGGCAAATCCTTATAGGAATATCATTTGTCTAGAGGATGTTTTTCTTTAATTCCCTCTTTTCAATTGGTTGATCAGTAAATTTAATTATTTTACATCTAGTAATGTCCCAGGTAAAATTAAAAGGTTGTGGTTTCATTCTATCGTGTTGTCTGTCCATTGGATTAGAATAAAAATCCCGACAAAAAATAATTTCAAACTTGAAGGTCATGGGTGCAGGATCCTGATAGAATTCCTATTAACTGCCACTGTTTGTAAGTCACTGTTGTGTCAAATATTGCATTTATCTTTATTTAATTTTTACAACAACACAGAGAAGGTACTTTTGTCCCTATTTACAGATGAGAAAATTGAGACTTTTTAAAGTGGCTGAACCAAGATTCTATTCTGTAACATGTGTAAACCAACTAAAAATCTTCCATAGAAATGGTACGCGTGCACAATTACTAACAGGACACCCAAGTGTCTTAGGTTAGCAGATCGCAGCTCCTTTCCGGAAAAGAAGACAACAGTCCCATTGGAAAGACTAGCTTGCCTTTCCGAAAGCTAAAAAACAAGAAGCAACTTCAGTGGAAGTTGCAAACAAGTACTATTTTTAACATCAATTGAAGCCTTAGCAACACACAATGTGTTTCATTGCGACCTCAGGGTGAGTCGAAGAGGTAAACCGAGGAAGTTGAAGTTTCTGCATAACTAGCCCAATTTCTAGGGGTCTAGAAATCAAGAAAGGAATTGTCCTAGTGGGAGTTTCATTCACCTGACATAGCCTCGGGAATTGGAAGTATACCTTTGATTTTAAAAGGTAGGAAAGTGATGAATCTAGAAGCATTTCATTACTGGGTTTATTGTGTCTGTGGCCCCAGTTTTCTCATTCCCCACCCAGTCTGGGTTATTCCGCAGCTACCTTTTGCATTACAATGGCCTTGGGGAGACTGGCAGACGGGATTAACTGAGATTTCGAGAGGGTGTGTGTGGGTGTGGGGCTACCAGGAGGGGCGGGTCTAAAGGTGGCTGAGCCTCCCTTATAAATCTCGAGCCTCCAACATTTCTACCTTTTCGTAGATCAGGTTGGTTGGCTCCCACTACAGTAAAGACTCACTTCATTTCTGTCTTTTTGATTCTTTTACGTTAGTCATCTTTGTATTTCTCTAAACTCCTTTATCTTACCATCTAGCTCCCGACGTGGTTTTCTCCTTCAACTCAGCAGCATGAGTGTGGATTCGGCTTCTCCCCAAAGCCCGCCCTGCCCTGAAGCATCCAATTCTAGGGAACCTTCACCAGTGCCTGAGGTTTATGAGCCTGACGAAAACTATGCATCCTTGCCAATGTCATCGGCTGAGACACTCCACCCAGAGACTGGTAAGAAAATACTGAATCCTTGAAAGCTTAAGTTCCTTCAGGGAGAGAGGAAGAAGGAAAAGGGGGTAAGGGTTGTTATCCTTTCCCCTCTTTTGAGCAATTACACCCACTAACAGAAGCAGGTGTCATCTATTTATTAAACCTTGTGACACCTCTCTTTCCATGGTAATGTAGCGCACGTGCCCTTACCCCCACGTCCCAGGTGTCAGGAGTTGTCGACTGAGACTAGGAGCGTGGGACTCGGCAGTTCAACTGCATCCTGTGCGTCGGAGAATTTGTATGTGTAGACACCGTGGAAACAAACATATTGTGATAAATGAGCTGATGTATAAATCGGAACACCGTGCCAGGCACACGGTAATGGGAAACGTTGCTAAGCCAGAGGTGATAAATAACATCACAGCTTGAGGGGCTGCGGGGGCAGGGTGTCGCTGGTCGGTGGTGAGCATCACCTTCCTGGTCCGTCTCTCCAGGAATGCCAGAAATGGCTTGGCTGGTTAGTCGAATCTCACCTTGTTGAAATGTTTGGCTTTTCTCCCACCCCCTCGATGTATGGGAGTTCATGGAAAGCTCTGTGAGCACATGCTATGCTCAAATCTCCTAAATCCCAAGGAATTGTTCGCTTTATGGCGGATAAATCCAGAAGGTTTAATCTGCTGACCATCAAAGTGGCTGGAGTTGGGAATTAAAATCCAGTCCGGCTCCAAAACCTACACACTCTAGCAACTAGGGTTCCAAATAACGGTGAGTGGGAGGTGCTTGGGATACTTAAAGCCTGCAACACCTTTTTGGAAATCATTCTGTTAAAAATGAAAAGGTAAATCAACTTTTAGCCAAGAATGCCATTTATAACGTGGTATAAAAATTAGCTTAAAAACTATGTAATCGTTACAACTGTAAAACTTAAGCTGTGGAAGAGTTACAGCTATGTTTGAGTGTTGGGCGTTAATGCCATCCTGTTGCCTTGAACTTTGTGTTAATGTCCTTTGATAATTTCAACATTGAAAAAACAGTGCTGGATTGTGAGAGAAATAGCAGGTGAGCATGTCCTCCCTCTGTAACAAGCCAAGTGCAAGTTTGTGTAGAGGGTTAATTTTTTTTTTAGAGGGTTAATTTTTAAAACTTATCCCACTTCTAGTCATTAGTTGAGGGCTTTCCTTCTTAGATCTGTTTGCAAGAAGCACAAGATTGTGAATTTTTGCCTTTTAAAAAAATATTTTATTTATTTATTTTTAGAGAGGGGAAGGGAGGGAGAAAGAGGGAGAGAAACATCGATATGTGGTTGCCTCTCACGTGCCCCCTACTGGGAACCTGGCCGGCAACCCAGGCATGTGCCCTGCACTGCGAATCCAACCAGTCACCCTTTGGTTTGCAGGACAGCACTCAATCCACTGAGCCATACCACCTGGGGCGAGTTTTTGCCTTTTAAAGGTTGTGCATTTATACCATGACTAGGAATTGGAGTTGAGAACTGGGAATTCCTTAGTGCAAATAAGAATCAAGGTGCTTACCTAAAATGTAGGTAATACAGGAAATAAATTACAAAGTCAATATACTCAGGTCCTGTGCTAGACAATTTTTATCTATTATCTCATTGAGTCAATGAAGAAACTGACTGAGGGAGGAATAATATTGGAGATGAGGTCACAGAGCTAAGAAAGTCTGGATTGAAACAACCCTATCAAACATCACGTCTGTTAGTCATGGTATTTAGGAATGGGTAGTAACTGGTGATGGTATAGGATTCCCAGAATCTGATCATCAGTTTACTTATTTATTTTTTGGAATAAACACCTTTGTTACATGAGCTGAGCTAGGAGGGAGGAGCATTCACTCGCTGTTCCGGGCCTCGATCTTCCTCAGCTGGAACCCCAGCTCCCTGCCCTCCAGGACAGAGCCATCTGCTCGGCCACACCGGCCTGGTCTTGGAGCGATGCACGCAAGCTTGCCCGTTGGAATTGCTCCTCAAGAAGACAGCTAATTTTGGAATTCTTTTTCCTTTCACCATATTTCTTCTGAATTTTCTTTGATCATCTTTAAGTTCTCTTTCTCCTTAGGAGTCAACTTGGTGCCCTCCTTGCAGCCCAGGGCAGTGCCTGGTGGGATTTCCACTGTCTGCTGTGTGGCCAGTGAGCACAATGCAGTTCTTCTTTAATTTATTTTTAGAGCAGGAGGGAAGGAGAAAGAGGGAGAGAAACATCAACGTGCGGTTGCCTCTCCCAGGCCCCCTCTTAGAGACCTAACCTGCAACCCAGGCATGTGCCCTGACTGGGATTCGAACTGGTGACCCTTTGGTTCACAGGCACATGCTCAATCCACTGAACCACACCAGCCAGGGCATGATGCAGTTCTTTACTAGAGTCTTGGTACAAACTAGCTTGTTGTTGGGTGCATTGCAGACAACATCAGTAATCCTTGTTTTGCATGTACAACACCCGGAGCCCCAGGAGAAGCTGCCCACATCCAGCTTCAAGGTGCAGGTGGTACTTCTTGCTGCCTCCCCACATGTGGACTGTGTGTATGCAGTGGGGCCAATCTGAGTGCTGGCAGCAGGCATCCCAGCTCAGAGGTTTGCTTCTTGCACTGGGGCTTGCTCTTGCCCCCAGTCTTTGGCGCTTGTGCCAGTTGTCTTGAGACATGCCCATGGCACAGCACCAGCTGGAAAAAGTTTAAAAAATTATGTAGGTATTAAGATTACTAAAGGAAGTTATGAAAGGACACAGTACTCGGGAGTCAAGTAATCCGTTTTGACTTGTATGAACAGCCAGGGTGTTGTCCCTGAGGTTTGAATCCCACTGTGTTCCCCAGCAATATCAGCCAAGTCCATTAGGATTAGCCATGACCATTGCATGTAAAATGGTAACACTGGTACACCTACTGAACTGTACAAAGGTTGGAATGTTATTCAGGTTACTTAAAAATTATTTGTTCCTACCTAGCTCTGAGGTTGTGAAGACTTTAAAAAATGCTTTGAAAATAAATATGCATATTAGTACTCAAAAGGCTTTAGAGAAAAGTGTCATTTTTATTCCCAACAGTCTCTCCTCTTCCTTCCTCCATGGACCTGCTTATTCAGAACAGCCCTGATTCTTCCACCAGTCCCAACATAATACTGCCTACTTCTGTGGAGGACAGTGTAGCAAAGGAGGAAAAGGGCCAAGTCAAGAAACAGAAGGTCAGAACCGTCTTCTCACAGGCCCAGCTCTGTGTGCTCAATGAGAGATTTCAGAGACAGAAGTATCTCAGCCTCCAGCAGATGCAAGAACTTTCCACTGTCCTGAACCTTAGCTACAAACAGGTAAGGTGTTCGGTTGTTTTCTTTGCAATAAGAAAGTTTTTTAAATAAAGCTAATTTGCAGATAAGTATTGCTAGCATCTTTGTTTTTTGTTTTTTGGGTTTTTTTATGTACCACCCACAAGTAATTTAATATGAATGGAATGTTTTTGTAACATGTTTCATAACCATCTTTCTTTTCATTGAACAGTCTACTGTGAGAATGTGTCTAATTTATTTGACAATTTTCCCTGTCTCACAAATCAAAATTGTGAAAATGTTCCCAATTTTGCCTTAATCAAAAGAGGTACATACTCTCATCTTCCAGGTTAGGAGAGTCCCTGACCAAAACTGGTTCTCCTTAAAGTAAAAATTGCATCTTTTGTTTTTATCTGTTTGCATTTCATTACTATTGAGGCTAATCATTTTTCACACACTTCTTTTTTTTTCATACATGTGTTGGCATTTTACTCAGTAAAATATTTTATTGTTTTCTGTCACTGGTTCCGTACTTAGAAAGGCCTCTAGTCCATGGCTTTATTTTATATGTGTGTATATGTGTATATACACATTCTGGTCTTTCTGTGATCTTATTTTTTAACTTAAGTTTGTAAGCCATGTGGAATTTTAGCTTATTGTGTCCTGCAGTATAACTTGGTATTTTCTAGTTGTTGTAGTTGTATATTTCATAATTCCTGAATTGAAATACCACCATCATTGTGAAATGCTGCATTTTTTCATGTATAAAGTGCTCCCATGTGTAATGCACACTCTAGATTTTGGCCCACACTTTCAAGGGGAAAATCCGTTGTCTTATTAATTTTTTTAATTCAATTATTTATGTATTTATATTTAGATACTTGTTTTTTGTATTATAAAGGGATTTTAGCATTTACTTCTGAACATATTATGGTACAAGAAATTTTGTGTAACAAAAATACAGGAACAGATAAAATGTACAAGAAATTTTTACAACAAAACTGATTATCATATTCCAGAGTATTATTTTGCATATGGATATTGTTATTGCTTTCTAGAATTCTACTTTTTTAAAAGATTTTTTTTATTTTTAAAGAGAGGGGAAGGGTGGTAGACGGTGAGAGAAATATCAACGTGTGGTTGCCTCTTGCACACCCCCTACTGGAGACCTGGCCAACAACTCAGGCGTGTGTCCTGACTGGGAATCGAACCGGCTGCCCTTTGGTTCATAGGCTCACAAACCCTTGAGCCACACCAGCCAGGGTGCTTTCTAGAGTTACACTTTTAACATATTAGCATAAATAAAAATTAAAAACATTTATATGGAATTAGTACTACCCATGTATAATGTGCATCCTTAATTTTCCCTCAAAATTTGGGCAAAAGTGCACATTATACACGGCAAAATATGTTATGCGATGTGTTCATGGGGAGGGGGCTTTTTTATTTCAAACAGATTAAGGTTAACCGTGACTAATGGCATGAGTAAACTAAAGGAAGATAGGTAGACATTTAAATGTACACTTCCAGGTTAGCAGATTTGTGGTCTGTTTTTAAAAAGACTCTAGAAATTAAAATTTTGTTCCTGAGCTTTAGATAGTTGTAGTTGTCGGGGGGTGGGGGGAGGATGTGAATAATATTCTGACTTCTAGCACATCTGCGTTACTACTATTTTATGTTGTCCTGTCACTTGTTTCCTGCAGATTAAGACCTGGTTCCAGAACCAGAGAATGAAATGTAAGAGGTGGCAGAAGTACAACTGGCCAAAGAGCAGCAACCGTTTAACTCAGGTAACAGGAAACATTTATCCTGCTCTTCCCTTTCGATGACTTTTTAGTTTTGTCTATTGCTGAAGCATACGACCCTAGTCACAGACAGTTCTGAGTTTTCCTGTACCCTTTCAGTTAACACACCCTTCTCTTTCAGATGAGCTCAGCGACTACAGAGTACCTGGGCTTCTCTTCCTATCATCACCAGGGATGTCTGGTGAATGCTTCTGGAAACCTTTCAATGTGGAGCAACCAGACCTGCAGTAACCTCTCTTGCAGCAACCATTCCTGGAACAGCCCATCTTGGAACTACCATTCCTGGAATAGTCAGACCTGGTGCCCCCAGGCCTGGAACAACCAGGCCTGGACCAATCAGTTCTATAGTTATGGAGAGGAATCCCTGCAGCCCCAGATCCAGTTCCAGCAAACTCCCATCAGTGATTTAGAGGTCACCTTGGAAACTGCTGGGGAAAGCTATGATGCAATACTGCAAACCCCTGTGTATTATAGCACCCAGCAAACCATGGATTTATTCCCAGATTACTCCATGAATATGCAGCCTGACTCCACAAACATTTAGCCATGAACATTCAGTGTGACAACAGTTATATTCAGTCTCAATTTGGGCAGTGGCTGTATCTCTCCTAGGATTTTTCTGTGTATCTCTGCCTTGATATGCTGCTTCTCATTATGCCTATTATGCCAACTTGGAGCGGTGGGAGTGAGGTATGCGGAGTCTAATCAGATTTCCGTAGCCTTGCTGCTAGAGACATATAAGATGTCTTTGGCTATAGATAATTAAATATAATACTATTTTGAATTACTCTAGGGTGTAGACTCTCAAACTTAAGAATAGAAAGTAAAAGTACTAAGATGTATGATAAAAGATTATTTGTGTTTTCTGGGATTAGGAGGCCTGTTAAGAACCTCAGTTCAGGTGAATGGTTGAGCTACAATATACTTAACTGATTTCCTCTGCCCCTTTCGCTGTTTTACTACAAACCCCAATTTATTACTCAAGTATTTGTGATAGATGTTTTGTATTTTTGCTGTATCATCATATTACCAGTTTTGCTGGTTGGTTTATAAGTTTAAATACAAATAAATAAAACGTCTATTTTCCCATTAGTTGGCTCTATCCTACTTTCACCCAGTGGTCTAATGAGTAAAAATCTGCTCAACATGGGTATTTACTGCATTTTTTATGTGGGGGGGAGGGATTAACATTTTCTCTAGCCACTGGGGAGATTGCTATCTTAGAAATGAGTAAAGAAAAAGGCACCGAGGATATGATAGATGACTAACTAAACCTGAACAAACTTACATCCTCCTGGTATGTTTAATATTGAAACAATAAAATTTGTGGCTATTTTCAGTTAAGAGTGACACATCTGGAAGATTTGGAAACTGATAAGCAGAGCTCTTGGGTTTGTAGAGGCAGCCGGGAGAGGCAAGTACCAGAATGTCCCCTGTAACAAATGTCACGTATACGACAGGTTCTGTGACTGCTCTTCATTCAGTGTAATTCTACCCTGCCAGAAGTAACTATGTTGAAATAAGCTTATTTTTAAGCATTTAAAAAATAAAATGCTTTTATTTTTTGACATTTAAATTCGTAGATCAACTACACAGCACAATTTAATGTGTCATTTTATTTTATTTTTTTTCCCACCCCTCCCCAAGCACTAATGTGTCATTTTAATGTATGACTTGATAAGTGTATTAATGTTAAGACTAAAAGAAGAAAATGGATCAGAGACCAACATATAAGTAAACTCTAGGGCTAGTTTGAAATAGATTTTTTTTTTTTCAGGTAAACTATGTTCTCAACTTAGAAGAAGCGAAGCAGTCCCCCATGACTTACACTAATAAACCCTGTTTTACTGCCCTTTGCCCACCCAGGCTTGTCCCAGGTTTATCGGATTGTGGGAGCACTTTCCATTTATGACTCTGCTGTTTGCTCCATGGAAACCTCCAGGTCTCTGAAGCATCAGAGATGCAGAGAATAACCAGACTAGGTTCCCTGGTCGTTTTCTTCACGGGTCTCCCAATTTTCCACCATTGCTCCATAATGTCATCCAGTCCAATTATCTAGACATTTCACAGAAGAAACAGAAGGCAGGATAATTCATTTCTGCCAAGACCTAAGGACAACATGCTATTCCTTTCAGCTGTCAGGTGTTTGAGTTTGTGCCAAGCATTATATTATGAACCAAGCAGATAACTGAAACAAAACATTTTATTGAACTACGAAAATAGTTTATGAAATACCATTCTCTAAGCCACCACTTTTTAGTCTTAACAATTCAAGGACAGATTCAATTGTGACTCTTTTTGAAAAAAGTTGATCTGTTCCTGCCACCTGCCTTTTTCACTTAAATTTTGAATGTATGGATAAAGGATTAAACAAAAGTAGTTAGATTAAACTATAGCTTTTTTTTTTTTTTAAGAAAATTTGTCACTAACATTTTTACAAAATGTTTGGCTCTAACTAAATGCACATAGTAGACAAAAATTTTGAGGAAATACTAAATGGTGAACCCCAGAGCCTAGAAACTTCTGGGAAAAGAAACTTACAAAGTGACTGAGCCCAGGAAACGTCAGTTTAGCTCTGCAGTACTTGCCCATATCATGGGACAATTCTTTACACCCCTGCTTAACTGCTTGTGTTCTGCATAAACTTTGGTTTATTAGACATTGGGAATAGGCAAGGATAGGGCTAAGAATTAAGGATAGTTTAGAGTGGCAAAGTGGACAGGAGCACCTATCACCTTTAAAGCATCATGCTGGATACTGAAGAAAAAGGAAAAAAGATTGAAAAAGGGGGGTGAAAAAACCTAAGGCAGAGGATAGTAAAATCAAATCAAGGAAGAAAGGAACATTTTTTTAAATTTTTTTTTCCATTTCTTTTTAGAGAAGGGAAGGGAAGGAGAAAGGGCAACATCAATGTGTGGTTGCCACTCACGTGCCCCCTACTTGGGGACCTGGCCTGCAACCCAGGCATGTGCCCTGATTGGGAATCAAACTGGTGACCTTTTGGTTCCCAGCCCGCACTCAATCTACTGAGTTACACCAGCCAGGGCCAAAGAACATTTTTGATTTAGCTTTTTATAAAATTGTACATTCTGATTGCAAAACTAAAAGAAACTTGCTATGAAAAACAAATTTAAGAACTACATAATAAAGTGAATCTACTAAAAACATCTATTCAGTGATAACACTTTCTACAGTTACTGTATATGGGTGGTTTTACAAGTACATTTTTTCTTTAAGGCTTAGTAAATTTGCGTGTCTTCCTTGCACAGGGGCCATGCTAATCTCTATGGTTCCAATTTTAGTATATGTGCTATCGAAGTGAGCACTACATGTGACTTTTAATGGATATATGTATACTTTGTGACAGGATTATACCATGTATTTTTTAATTAAAAAATAATGATTTTAGAGAGAAACATCAATTTGTTGTTCCACTCATTTAGGCATTCGTTGTTTGTTTCTTGTATGTGCCTTGATGGGAGATCGAACCCACAACCTTGGCATGTTGGGATGATGCTCTAACCAGCTGAGCCACCTGGCCAGGGCCATACATTCTATTCTCTTTTCAAAACTACTTTTTCCACTTAGCATGACATCTTCAACTTTGCATGTCAGAATTTAGAAATATATTTGAAAGGATTGTACATGCAAAAACAGTAAGATTCCCTATTTTTTCCCTAAGTTTATTAGGCAAAGGTTGAGACAGTTTCTCTCACATATTCTCTACCAAAGCATTTCTCCCTTTTTTTTTTAAAGATTTTATTTATTTTTTAGAGGGAAGGGAAGGGAAGGAGAGAAACATCAATGTGTGGGGCGGGGGGTGAGGGGGAGGCCTCCCATGCACCCTTCCTTTAAAAAATTTTTTTATTCATTTATTTTTAGAGAGAGGAAAAAGTCAATATGTAAAAATAAATTTCATTAAGACAAGATCATTACTTCCAGCCGAGATGGAGGCGTAGGCAGACACACTGTGCCTCCTCTCACAACCAAAATCAAGGACAACAAATATTTAGAAACAAGAAAACAACCAGAACTTACAGAAAATTGAACTGTACGGAAGTCCAACAACCATTCATCCAGACCGTTAAGAGGGGCAAAGTCGCGGTAGGAAAAAGTGGAGGTGCGGACCCAGGAACGCAAGCAGCAGCGGCTGGCAGTTCCCAGGTGCACAGGCTTCAGCTGGTGGACCCCGGGTACAGGGGGGCAACTGTGCAGACCCAGTGAAGCCACACAAGGTGGCTGGCTGACCAGGTGGTCCCACATTCGAGAGTGCAGACAGTCCAGGCAGAGGTGAAGTGGCGGAAGGGACTGAATCCAGGAGAGAGTGGAGCAGGCGCCATTGTTCCCTCTCAGACCCCGCCCCCCACATACAACGTCACAATCAGGCGACTGGGCTGCCCCGCCCTGAGGAACACCTAAGGCTCCACCCCTCACTATGTAACAGCATGCGTGCGCAGATAATCCAGGCGAAGGGGAAGCAGCGGAAGGGATCGGAGTCCAGGAGAGAGCGGAACAGGCGCCATTCTTCCCTCTCGGACCCCGCCCCCACCTATAGCGTCACAACCCGGCGACTGGGCTGCCCCGCCCTGAGGAACACCTAAGGCTCCACCTCTAACTACGTAATAGCCATGACCAGACTCAAACCAAACCAAAACAAAACAAAAAACCCCACCAAAAATGGCTCAAACTGGAAAAAAAATGAAAACCCCAGAGTCAATTCCTCTAAGCTGTGAAGAGATAGCCAACCTATCAGATGCACAGTTCAAAGCACTGGTCATCAAAATGCTCACAGAATTGGTTGATTTTGCTCACAAATTAGATGAAAAAATGCAGGCTACAATACGTGAAATGAAGGAAGATGCATGGGGAACTGATAGAGATGGAAGGAAAACTGGGACTCAAATCAATGGAGTGGACCAGAAGGAAGAAACTAACAACCAAACAGAAAACGAGGAAGAAACAAGAATTTGAAAAAATGAGGAGAGGGTTAGGAACCTCCGGGATATTGTTAAATGTCCCAACATCCGAATTATAGGGGTCCCAGAAGGGGAAGAAGAAGAGCAACAAGTAGAAAACCTATTTGAACAAATAATAAAGGAGAACTTCCCCAATCTGGCAAAGGAAATAGACTACCAGGACGTCCAGGAAGCTCAGAGAGTCCCAAAGAAGTTGGACCCAAGGAGGAACACACCAAGGCACATCGTAATTACATTAGCCAAGATTCAAATAAAGCAGAGAATTCTAGAAGCAGCAAGGGATAAGGGCACAGTCACCTACAAACTCAGGAGTTCCTATCAGAGTGTCAGCTGATTTCTCAAAAGAGACCTTCCAGGCAAGAAGGGGCAGGAAAGAAGTATTCCAAGTCATGAAAAGCAAGGACCTACATCCAAGATTGCTCTATCCAGCAAAGCTGTCATTTAGAATGGAAGGGAAGATAAAGTGCTTCTCAGATAAGGTCAAGTTCAAGGAGTTCAGCATTACCAAGCTCTTATTATATGAAATGTTAAAGGGACCTATCTAAGAAAAAGAAGATCAAAAATAAGACAGTGAAAAGACAGCAAACTCACAGCTATTAAGAACCACACCTAAAACAAAAGCAAACTAAGCCAACAACTAGAACAGGAACAGAACCACAGAAATGGAGATCATATGGAGGGTTAGCAACAGGGGCATGAGAGGAGGAGGCGGGGGAAAAGGTACAGAGAATGAGTAGCATAGATAGTGGGTAGAAAATAGACAGGGGGAGGGCAAGAATAGTATGGGAAATGTAGAAGCTAAAGAACTTATGACACGGCCCTGGCTGGTGTAGCTCAGTGGATTGAGCGCGGGCCTGCGAACCAGAGGATCGCGGTTCGATTCCCAGTTAGGGCACATGCCTGGGTTGCAGGCCAGTTCCCAGCAGGGGACACACGAGAGACAACCCTACGTTGATATTTCTCTCCCTCTCCCTTTCTCCTACCCTTCCCATCTAACGATAAATAAATAAAAATCTTATAAAAAAATACATTTGACTAATACTAAATTAAAAAAAAAAAGAACTTATGACACATGGACATGAACTAAAGGGGGGAATGTGGGTGGGAGGGGGTGTGCAGGGTGGGGGGAATGATGGGGGAGAAATGGGACAACTGTAATAGCATAATCGATAAAATATATTTTAAAAAAAAAAGATCATTACACTTAACTTGGTTAACATCACTGTTAATGTCTTCCCAGACATTTTCATGCATACAAATGACATAAACAGAATTATAACACAATTCTCCCTATTCAAATATGGGATTATGTTATGCATTTTGTTCTGCAGCCTGCTTTTTCTACTTAGAAAATATCAGAAATATCTTTCCAAATCAGTATATTTAGATCTGACTCCCTTTTATTGCTATATAGTATATATTACAGGTGTACTACAACTTGTTTCTGTTTTGGTTATTTGCCACCACAAATTATGTTGCTACTAACATTTTATCATTTTAAACATGCTAAGATATGTTTTAAAATATGGAAAAATGTTTTCATAAATAATAGAAATTGAACTTCATACTTCACATTTTACAATATTCTTGGACTGACCATTCCTTTTGTTTCTTGCAGATTTCATGGTTAAATGAGAACTCATTAACTGGCTAATTTATTAAAACACTATTAGATAATAGTGATAAAAATCAAGTTTATAGTTTATGTTTTTAAAAACTTAAAAATGTGTAGTTAATACCTAAGAAAATAAAAAGATTGCTCTTTAACAATTAAGCTAATAAATCTTAGGGCCAAATTCATCATCTATGTGAGGATGTCAGCACAAAAGCTGGAAGAGGCTGCCAAAAAAAATAGGAGGAGAGCCCTGGCTGGGTAGCTCAGTTGATTAGAGGAGTGTCCCAAAACACCAAGGTTGTGGGTTCGATCTCCAGTCAGGGTACATACAAGAATCAACTAGTGAATGCATGAATAAGTGGAACAAAAAAGTTGATGTCTCTCCCTTTCTTTCTCATTAAAATCAATAAATCAAAAATTAGAAAACTTTTAAGAAATTAGGAGAGGTAAAAACCCAATTTAAAGCTTTTTAGGGGGGAAGGAGGTAGCAAGGGGTGGAAGAGAGTATCAGGGGGATAAATGGTAATGGAAAAAATACAATATAAAAAACAGGAAAAAAATAATTATTTTTGTTTTAAAAAAAAGCTTTCCGGCTTGTCTCTTTTGGTCACAGAATCACCAAGAATGTAAACTAGTGTAGAAAGAGATAGGGTAAAGATAAAATTAATTATAAATTCACCGGGCAGCCGCTCCATCTGTTCACATCCCTTTCCCTCAAAATCCTGCTCTCTCCATTTTCCTCCCGAAAGGAAGGAGGTGGTTATTACTCCCAACATCATATTTTAGTTGCTTTCTTATACAGGGTATAAGAAATTAGGACAAAATTAGGTTTACAGTTGCTTGTATGAAAAATAATACAATAATGAATAATACAAGAATAAGCTTTCATGTATTTGCAACTGTAAATCTGCTTTTACCACACCCTGTATCTCAGCTTTTAAAAGTCACTTTGTCTTGATTTTCACCTTGCATTTCCATTTCAGTTTGTACCGGAAGGGAAGAAGCACAGTGGATTGAGTTGCCTGGGTCTCCTGACTTTTAGTCTGGACTCAAGGCTCAGAAGTGGGAGAAGTACACGACAGAGCACACATCTTTCCTATAACATACAGGACTCACACCCATTTTACCTACTTTGATAAGTAAAGAACAAGAACAGGTAGGAGAAAAGGAAGAAGTGGGAGGAATATATACTTTGCTTAGTGAATTTCAAGCACACAATTCTCACAGTAAAAGACGTTTAATTCTGTTCTGAATAATCGTACTCAATACTTGGAAAGGTTGGTGTCTACAGGGAAAAGTCAGGCCAGGACTGCAAACCCAAGGTAAAGGCAGACAACTGCCAGACAGGGAGGAAAGTGGGGGAGGGGCTTTTCGTAAAGTAAATATTGTTCCCAGGGCCAAGTGAAGCTTTGCCTCTAAAGGGACATAAAGGGAATTTGTTAAAGAACCACTTGGGGCAGACAAAAGCTTCCGGCACAGGAACTTGGTTGACTAAGGACACGGAAATGTAGACATTTGAATAGGTCCCTTGGTGTGAGGTTGAAGTGTAACCTGATTGAAAAGAAGCAGCAGCTGGTGGTCAGTCTCTCTTTAAGCAATTCCTGGTTTCTGGGTGGTTGATATAAACTCTTTGGCCAAGAAGGAAGTGCCTTTCAGAATTTCAGAAGGTTAAATGCCTGGAAAATGACTTTAATGCAAAGGTAACACTACTTCCATGTATACTACCACAACCAAAAAAAAAATCTCAGACCAAATTAAGATGCTAGAAGTAAATTAAACAGGGCACGAAGCATGGGGGATGAGATGGGTCATGCTAATGCCCTTAGAATAGGGCACAAGTAGGGGAGAAGGGGTTGCAATGACCACTTGATCCTTCTCTCTGATACATGATGTAGTGACAATAACTACGAACAAGGACTGAGGACCAGAACTTGAGGTTGAATTAGGGCCAGGGTGTTGCAGAAAAAAGGCACCTGGACACAATCACACTAACTTGCACTATCACTGATACTGAGGGCAAGTACTTCTGGCCATAAAGTAGCTCTCCTAAGCCTGATGAGCAGCTAAGTAATTTTTTTTCACTAGTTGATCAAGATACCTGTGAGGCTGGAATGGATGTAATCAATGCATGGTCAATTTAAGAGTGATGGATTTTGAGTGCCTCTTGTGTGTAAGGATACTTACTATGAGACCAAATAAGGGTATTAGGTACCTCTTGCTTCTTCCATCTCTTTCTGTGTTGTGTGCACATGTATCTACTTATCTAAATCTAACGTCTTATGGATGAATAATTTATCTATAGTTAATGTGCTATGTCTTACATAAATTTCATTTGTTTTTTTCTTCCATAGTCAGAGTGAGCATTCTCAGGCAACACAATAAATGCACATTACACTAGATTAGCCATACAGTCCTATCCTTTCTGCAACCTTAAATTTTCCCTAATTCTTAGCCTCCCGGAGATCCTGCATCTTACTTCCTAAGTCTCTTACCCTTTGTCAGCCGATTAATCCTACATCATACTCAATGTGCCTCAAATTATGTAAGGCTTTGCAGATTCCATCAGCAGTGTTCAGTTCCTATCTCATTAGGTCAATAGAAATGGTTCCTTTTATCTACTGAGACTCTGCCCTCTCTGAAGACGAAGCCCTTCTTTAAACATCGGCTGCATCAGTCTTCATCGGGATTAGAGAAATATGATCACTATTGACTTTGTCAATGGCCTTTTTCTGTGCCTTTCCTTATGCCACTTCTTTCAAAAGAATGGTGAAAAATAAAGTGAGTTTCAACTTAGACAAAAATACTTATAAGAATACTTTACAGCCTTGTCCAGGTAGCTCAGTAGATTAGAGCATCTCCCTATATGCCAAGGCTGTGGGTTCGATCCCCAGTTGAGGCACAGACAGGAATCAGCCAGTGAATATATAAATAAGTGAAACAATACATCAGTTGATGTTTCTTTCTCTCCCTTCCTCTTTCTCTCTCTCTCTGGAAAAAAAAAAAGAATACATTTATATAGTACTCTCTTACATGGGAATATATAAATTTTATTTCTCATGATCCTTGTGCTACACTTAAAGGTTAAATATCATCTATATGTAAAGAAATTAAAGCTTGGGAATTTATTTGTTGTTGTTTTTCTAGCCCATCCCTCCTTCAGGAAGTTTAAATAACACATCCAGTGTTGTCATGTTACCTTACCTTCACAGTCTGAGCAGACTATAACCTGTCTCCATGGGGAAACTGCTCTATCTTCAATCCACTGTAATCCATTTTCAGTCCTTAACAAGACATTGTAATCAAACTAAAATGTAAAAGTCACCTCAAAATTCATCCTTCATTAATTCATTTAAAATACTTGTTTTGCCCCCGGCTGGTATAGCTCAGTGGATTGAGCGCGGGCCTGCGAACCAGAGGATCGCGGTTCGATTCCCAGTCAGGGCACATGCCTGGGTTGCAGGCCAGTTCCCAGCAGGGGACACACGAGAGACAACCCTACATTGATATTTCTCTCCCTCTCCCTTTCTCCTACCCTTCCCCTTTAAAGATAAATAAAAATCTTAAAAAATAATAATAATAAAAATAAATAAATAAATAAAATACTTGTTTTGCTAGGTGTTGAGATGAGCAATATATATATGGTGCCTATCTTCTTAGGGGTAACATAAATGGTTCAAGTCTTTAACCTTAGGTATTATCTTACTTGACTCTTACCATTTATGCTAACTATGTGACTCTACTTTAAATGCATTCTCATTTGATCTTAATAAAACAAGGTGAGATACTATTATCCTTTATAGATGCTGAGGGTTAGAGCAGGACTAATGACTTGCCAACGAACGCACATCTGAGAAGAGCTGACTCCAGGACCTCTAATCTTCAGCACACTTTCATATGAATTTCTCTCCCTTTCACTATGTTGACAATACTTCCATTTTAGTACCTACTTATATTGCAACACCCCTTTAAAAAATCATCTTTTTTTCCTTGGCATGTGAATACCTTTCAGATCTGTACCTTGCAGACTTATGGATTTCTCTTCCTCTGCTAACTATGAACAGCGGTATTCCCCCAAGATTCTGTCATGAGACCTGTTCTGCTCTCTGTTTTCTTGCTTTGTCCATGTTTTTCACTAGCACCTCAATACTCTCTAGGCTAAATGTTTCCAAATATGTATCTACAATTCAAGAGTTTGCAGCACCTGTACCCCAGACACACCTGCCTACAGATAGATATACTAAACTGATTCTGCGACACAGTTTCCTCAACTGTAAAATAAATATGAGTAATAATTTTCTTATCCTGTGTTGGTGAGGATTAAAGTCAATGTTTGTAAAAGACCTCCCAAGATTAGACACTCAGTAAATGGTAACCACAATTCTCATCGAAATTTCGCTGCTGAGTCAACAGGTTTCCATATTAGCTACCAGTATTGAGCAATTAGTGTAATGAGTTTTGTTTCTTTTTTAAAAGATTTTATTTACTTATTTTTAGAGGGGAAGGGAGAGAGAAAAAGAGGGAGAGAAACATCAATCTGTGGTTGCCACTCATGTGCGCTCTACCAGGGACCTGGCCTGCAACCCAGGCATATGCCCTGACTGGGAATCGAGCCAATGACCCCTTGCTTCTCAGGCACTCACTCAAGCCACTGAGCCACACCAGCCAGGGCAAGTTTTTTTCATCCTTCTCTGAATATTCATATGAAGGGAATTTATTATTATAACCATTTTTGGATAATAAAAAAGAAGCCAACTTTTTAAGCAATGTGTCAAAAGGTGGTACCGGTTGTACATGGTAAAATTTAGATTTAAACCTAATCGCCTAACTCCAAAACTTTAGCTATTCCTCAGCAAGGCTCATATTGGTACCTTTAGTCATTAAAATTTTTATTTCTGGCCCTAGCTGAATAGCTAGCTCACTTGGTTAGAGCTTCATCCTGAAATACCAAGGTTGAGAGTTTGATTCCCAGTCAGGGCACATATAAGAATCAACCAATGAATGCATAAATAAGTGGCAGAACAACAAATATCTCCTTCATCAATAAATAAATTTCTAAAAATTTGTATTTATTTATTTTTGGATTGAGAGGAAAAGAGGAAGAAAGAGAGGGAGAGAAACATTATCACATCAGTTGGTTGCCTCTTGCTCTCCCCCAGCCAGGGACCTGGCTCACAACCCAGGTATGTGCCCTGACTGGGAATCCAACTGGCAACAATTTTGTCTGCAGGTGGGCACTCAATCCAGTGAGCCACACCAGCCAAGGTTCAATACGTTTTTTAAAAAAACCTTTATTTCTGCTCTTGCTTCCTTCTAACTCTTTCCCCTTAATACAGGGAGAATAAAATGCAAATCTAAGTATGTTACTCCTCAAAACCTCTTAATGGCTCACATTTGGTTATCTCATTGCATATCTCCAATACACTATCCTAATCAGAATGATCTTTGGAGGTTTTCTAATCAAAACAAACAAACAAACAAACAGAAAAAAGACCTAGAAAAGTATTAGAATGTGGAAGCCGTTGCCATCCTCAGCGTTCATTATGTGTTTGTCATTATAAACTTTACAACATATCTAAAAAAATACACATCAAAAATTTTGATTCGTTTTCATTCAACATCACACATTATATATCCCAAATGATTTTGTAGTGAAAAGGTATTGTCACTTTCCATATCAATTTTATTGGTAAGACTTTCTTAGATGAAGGCAGGTTACATATTGTGTAAAGCAGTTATTGATTATAGCATCTAATCCAAGAGAGCCTAAACAAGTTGGTACAAGGTAATCATATTTCATAAAAGGAAACATCCCACATGCAAAAAACCCTCAAATATTTGTCTAGAATAAGGGTTGTATCCCAAATTTTTTTACATTGTTTTGGGTAGGTGTACAGTTCTAAGTTTCTGGTCAATTAAGTGAGTCTCTAGCCAGTGAAAAGGGTGGTCAGATGTCAACTAATTAACTTTCTTTGTTTGGGCTTAATTTGCTGTTCTTCTCACTTCTTAAGATCATTGATTCTCAGCCTTTCATCTTTTCTGATCTCTATATTTAAAGCTGTAAACTCTCTTAAAGCACAGTTTTAGCTGTGTCACACAAGTTTTAATATATTTTCATAATCATTATGTTCAAAATATTGTCTACTATGAATTCTCTGATCCACTTTTTAAAATTAATTTTATTTTCCCTATTTTATATTTAATTTTTTTTTTTTATAAAAACTACCCTTTTCACCATTTTATTTTATTTTATTTATTTATCTTTAGAGGGGAAGGGTAGGAGAGAGGGAGAGGGAGAGAAACATCAATGTATGGTTGCCTCTCATGTGTCCCCTGCCGGGAACTGGCCTGCAACCCAGGCATGTGCCCTGACTGGGAATCGAACCGCGATCCTCTGGTTCGCAGGCCCTCGCTCAGTCCACTAAGCTACACCAGCCAGGGCTTATATTTAATTTTTTAAATTTATTGATTTGAGAGAGAGGGATCGATTTGTTGTTCCACTTATCTATGTATTCATTGGTTAGTTCTTGTCTGTGCCCTGACCAGAGACGGACCCTGCCACCTTGGTGTATGGGGATGCCAATCCAACCAACAAAACTAGGGGGCCGGGGCTATTTTGTCGTCTCTTAAAAATCATTTTATTATCCTATTATCCTCTTTCTTTTTTCTATTTTTATTATTCTCTTTTAATGCTCCTTTTCTTGATGTGCATTTTATCTGATATCCTCCCATTCTATTTTGAACCCATGGCAATCAAATTTTCAAAAACATCTTTCCACCAAAACTGTTCCTAGAGATCAAAATCACTAATGATCTCCATATTGCTAAATCCAATGGCAATTCTCAGTTCTTATCTTACTAGACTATAAAGAAAAAAATCAACCTTTCAAAATAATAAAGATAACTCTAATCACATATTAAGATAAAATTTCAATTAATAGAAAAGATCGTTAATGTTTAACTCCCTTGGACAAACATCATAATACCTTTATAGATATTCAATATTATACTCTGCGTTGTTCTTCTAAACAGTGTTATTCTTTTTGTTTTCAAATATGTATTTGACCTTGTTTCTACTATGTTATCAGTACCCCTTTCACATGTGTGTTACCAGTATACATTTCCAATAACCTTTTTGGCATTTGCTAATTTGTTGTAAGATCCACATTTTCCTGACCTGCTAAGCATTAAATGTCTAATCTTCCATACCAGTGTCATGAAACCCCTCCCTTTCTACTTGCCATTAGGCAAATCTTGGAGTGGGTCTACGGTATGATCAACTATATAAAGGGGTCGTGGGTTCGATTCCTGATCAGGGCATATGCCTGGGTTGCAGGCCAGGTCCCCAGTGTGAAGGGCATGTGAGAGGCAACCACGCAATGATGTTGCTCTCCCTCTCTTTGTTCCTCCTTTCTCCTCTCTAGATAAATAAAATCTTTCTTAAAAATGAAGAAAAGAAGAAAAAATGGCATTTTTCTATTTAAAAAAAATAAAAATACCTCCTAACCATTAGAAAAAAGTATTTGAAAAGCTCAATCTCAACAAAAACGTAAACGTAAAGGACAGGGTCTCTTTCTCACTTGAGATTGATAAGGATTGAACGTTCGGTAATAAAACATTTTGGTAAAAGTGTGTAGAAACCGGCACACTTAAAGCTTGTTGGCTACTTAACTTGATTTTAGTCCTTGAGCTTTTAGTCAAAGACAAGGGCGACAGCTCCAGTTCTGCCAACTCAGTCACTAAGCTCAATTTCCTCAGAGAGAGAAAGAGAATTTGAATTTCATCTCTGAAATCTAAACTCAGATGATTCAACTCTATCAATTAAGTCACAAAGTCTAGAGCAATCCGGGAAGGATACATTCATCTCAGAATAAGAAAGGCAGGAAATACCTGCACTTGAAAGTTTGCTGGGTTCCAAATATATCCTGGGTTTCAGCCAGAAATGGTTTTCCTGATCTTGGACAAAACGGGACGACAGGTTCTTCCACCACTCAGGCCTGCGGAGCGCGGTGACTCGCGGGGAAACCCAGTTTCGCTAAGCCCCGCCGCCTTCGAGGTCCGACAGTCTCTCCCCGAGCCAGGCGCGGGTCTCCCCGGCGCCCCCCCCCCCCGCCCCGCCCCACGATGGCAAGGCTGGGGAGGTTGGGCGAGCGGTCGGGGCTGCAGGGCCACGCCTGGTCTGGCGGCACTGAGTGCCCGGTGCCCTTAGGTGGCCGCCGCTGAGTCTGGGACCGCGATACTGCAGGGAGCCACACGGATACCCGCCTGCAATCACGGCCGGGATCAAGGACACAGATTTGTTGCTAGATGATTAACTGGTGCCACATTTTGGAAATTGACACCCAAGAGGTTCTCCATGGTGATAGGGAACGGTGTGATTAAGACCACCAACCCGAAGAGCCTGAGCTGGGGGGCTCAATCTTCACCTGCAGCCTGGCCCCCAACCCTAACGTCATCGCGCAGCTCTGATGTGCAAAGAAAGAGGCTGCCCCTTTGCCTTTCCCTTGTCTCACCTAGCTAGCTAGCTCTGGGAAGACCTGCTGGCCCAACCTCAGCTGGAGCCACCCAGCTGGAGCTTCGGCCAAATTTCAGAAGTAAACACTTTCGGTTAAAAAAAAAAAAAAAAAAAAAAGGTGACACGTTTCAACTGGAATTTAATTTCAAGCGCAGATGGCTTTGGGAAGTTTGGAAAGAGGAAATCCTGTCAACCAAAGATCACTTCATCCAGCCCACCATCTAACAAGTATTATGTGATTTATCTATTGCCTCTGAGCTCCCAATTATTCCTTCAATACCTGCTTGGTGGTAATGGATATGATTCCTTTATATCATTTCTTTAGAATGTTAAGCACAATGAAGTTTTCCTCCTAGAACTTTTAGTAGTGCCCTCCCTAGCCATGCACCCAGAATGCAAGCTCCCTAGGACACCTCACACAACCGCAGCCTGCGTCTGGCGATCACTTTCTACAAGGCCCCAGGCTTCCCCCACCCCCACCCCCACCCCCGTATGGGTACTCTAACTCATATGTTTGACTGTCAGCTGTGGCTCACCTGAAGAGGTGTCTTCTGCTTGCTTGGGGAATGCTCACCAGCTGTGGTTCATGCAATGCAGCCAATTTCTCTGCTATCTAGTGGACTGCAGCTATGCCTTTTCTAACAAGATCTGAACCTCTGTATTTGGGAGGTGGCTCCCCCTCTCAACTTTGTTCTTACTTGGATACTCTCCTCAGCTCTTGGATGCCATGCTGGGTTTTCTTACATCTTTTATATTTTACTTACTCTTTTTATAGCTTGATATTCTTTATATTAAACACTATTTAAATCATTGTGCGATCTCTGTCTTCAGATAGGAGCCAGACTGATACACTTAATAAACGTCAATTAAATGTCAGGCAGTGTTGTTGGTATGAACAAGACAAAGTACAGGCTTTTATGGAGCTTACATTCCATAGAGGTTGTTAACCAAGACCTAACTCACAAGATAGAATCAGCCATGCAGAATTTTGAGGCAGAATATTCTAAGCACAAAGGGACAAGTGTAAAGACCTTAAGTGATAATGAACTTGATATGTATGAGAACTAGAAAGACCAGCGGGGCTAGACTTCAGTGAGCAAGGAGACTTTTTTGCTTATTTGTGGTGCCAGATATCAAAAATTATGTACAGACCTTTTTTTTTACTCACCAGTTTTCGTTAGTGTTTGTATGTTTAACATGTGGCCCAAGACAACAACTCTTCTTCCAACGTGACCCAGAGATGCTAAAAGGTTGGACACCCCTGGGAAGGATTATGCTGGGAGTAAGGAAGGCCGTATGGAGCTCATGCCTGAGCAGAGTAGAAGTAAGCAGCCATTTAGGCTCTGGAAGGGTAGCTCAGTTGGTTAGACCATGATGCCGATGTGCCAAGATTATGGGTTCTATCCCCCGTCAGGGCACATACAAGAAATCAATGCATAAATTGGTGGAACAACAAGTCAATGTTAGCTTTAAAAAGCCCTGGCTGGTATGGCTCAGTGGACTGAGTGACGGTCTGCGAACCAAGGAGTTGCTGGTTCAATTCCCAGTCAGGGTACATGCCTGGGTTGTGGCCAGGTTCCCAGTTGGGGCGTGGGAGAGGCAACCACACATTGTTTCTCTCCCTTTCTCCCTTCCCCTCTCACTAAATACAATCTAAAAAACAAACAAACAAACAAACAAATAAATAAAAGCAACTATCCCAATATCTTTAGTAAGTGGATGGAAACAGGGAAGGCGGTGTCTGGACTACGTAAGTGAAGGCACAGAGGTGTTAAATGTGTTGTAGTGGGCAGCATCAGGTATTTTCCTATGTAAAGGGGAGCTACAAAATGACAAATCAAAGGCAGCAAGACCTTGTCCTGGAGTGGTTGTGCCCACTATGGGGCTTAGGTTTGTTTTCTCTGGTTGATTGGAAGCTATTGAGAATTTTAAGTAGGATAGTGACATACACATGTATATATGTGGCATGAACGCTCTAATGTATTAGTGTAGGATTGATTTTTAATGATCAAAGACTGAAGGAGAAACAAAGTAGGGAAGTGCATAAGAGAAAAACAATTCTTGTTGGGGAAAGAAAGCAACACAATTTAACTACTCAAAGCAATGCACTAAGATGTTTTCATTTCATCTACATAACAAATAAGAATTGTTTTCATATGTCTGAGACTGTACTTGTAAGAAATTCACTCACCTGCCAGAATGATACTATCATTAAATCAACAAACAAGTGTCGGAGAGGATGTGGAGAAAAGGGAAAACTAGTGCACTGTTGGTGGGAATGCAGACTGGTGCAGCGACTGTGGGAAACTGTGGAGTTCCCTCATAAAAAATTAAAAATGGAACTGCCTTTTAACCCAGTGATTCCACTGCTGGAAATTTATCCGAAGAAACCCAAAACACTAATTCTATACCCCTATGTTCATTGAAGCATTATTTACAATGGCCAAGATCTGGAAACAGCCAAATTGCCCATCAGTAGATAAGTGAATAAAAAAGCTGTAGTACATTCACACAATGGAATACTATGCAGCTATAAAAAGGAAACTCTTACCTTTTGCAACAGCATGGATAGACCTGGAGATTATTACGCTAAGTGAAATAAGCCAGTCCAAGAAAGAAAAATAACATACGATCTCACCTACTTGTGGAATCTAATGAACAAAATAAATTAGCAAACAAAATAGAAGCAGAGGTATGGATACACAGAACAGACTGACAGTTGTCAGAAGGGAGGAGTGCACTGGACGAAAGGTGAAAGGATTTGCCAAGAACATATAGGCAAAATGCATGGACCCAGACAACAGTGTGGCGATGGCCCGAGGGAAGGAGGGGCCAGGGCGGGGTGGAGATGGGAAAGGAGAAAAAAATGGGGACAAATACAATAGGTACTGAATGGCTAAACCAGGCTATCAAGTGGATTTTGTTGTTAGAGGAAGGACAAAAACAAAACAAAACCAAGCCTGTGATATCATAATGTACATTCAGAATTTTTATTTCAAAACAAAAAAACCACAGTAACATTAATAATATAAAACATTTAAAAATATTCACAATCTGGTCACTGAAAAATGGGAAAACTTCCACATAGCGTTACTGCCACCCCACAGTTTCTGAGGAGCTGAGAGCGGAGGTGCGGTTAAAGGAATGTCACCTGTCCCAGCAAAGCTCCACACCAGAGCTCTGTGAGTTTTTATCCAGAGGCTCAATGACCACAGGGAATGGCAAGAACTGAAAACTAAAATATTGTCATAGGCAAGGATTTGGCTAAAGGGCCTGAAATGTGTAAGCACCAAGGAGGGAAAGGGAGATCAAGCAACATACGAAAAAGGGAAGAGAGGGAATGAATCACTGGGGCCTTATCTCCATTTATAAAAACACTGGGAAACTAGATTGTGGAGGTGTCCATGACCTACGGCAAGTGCCAGTACCTCCATCTCATCTAACTCTTTGAAACTTTCCAGATTTACAAGTCTTCAGAGTGTTTCTTATCCCCTTGAAAAGAACAACTCCCTCTCCCCCATGACTTCCCTCTGGCTCCCCTAGTTCGCCACTCGTCCCGATCTCACACTCTCCTACTCCCATTTTCTGAATCTAGAGTGAGGCAGAGCCCTCTACATGTTTGGAATAAGCCATACACGCCAATGCCACCCAGCAGAGGCAGTGTTACTCAGACACATTTGACTGAGTTTTAACACATTCCATCCAAAAGGGGGCTATAGGAACCGAGGTAACAAGTTACCAGTAAACTGCTTCCACCCAGAGCAAAGTGGCAGTGCACATACATTCATACTCTCTCAAGTGTGGGCCACACTGCACATTTACTCATACCATCTCAGATGTGGTCTAGGGGAAAGATTCACGTGCTCTTAGGGCACCTGACATAATACTATGGTGACATGGCAACAAGAGGAACTTGACATGGCAACAGACATAAACAAGCATGAGCTGCCCCTAAAGCAATAACATACTTCAACTAGGTAATAATCATTCGGGAAAAAACCTCTCCCAGGGCTGAGGCTACAAAGCCAGCTTAGCTATGAATACTCTTCTATGAATTCTTTTAAAGCTATGGCTTAAAACAAAACTTAAAAAAAAAAATCTAAACCTCTAAAATCACCTAAAGAACAAAGTGGAGAAAAAAACAAACCTTCACCAAGATGAATATTTTATGTTGCTCTCCCACCAGATGAATGGTAGGAGCATTAAAAAAAAAAAAAAAAAAAAAAAAGGCTGAGTCCACCATAAGAGGAAGAAGTTGTTTGCTCCAGTGAGGGGAGAAGAGGATTGATTTCTACAAACAACCTTCCTCTCTTGGGACATCATCCAAAATCAGAACCCATCAACCACTATTTAACTACAATGCCCATCTTAGTAATAATACTAGATTTCAAGTAATACTACGTATAATCTTAAACAAAGAAAAAAGTTCACGAGGAACCAGTAGCTTCTTTATACAGGCACATGACTTCGAGAAATTGAACTTGAGACACTGCATCTGAAGGACAGAAATTGTTAAGAGGCAACATGCAAACCTCACGCACCACATCACATACTCTCCAATAACACATTAGATTTCTGCCTAAATTCTTCCCTTATTAAACTATAACCTCTCCAGTATCAAATCTTTTACCCTATAAACTCTTTAAACACCTCCCTCTAACTTCTATCTCCTTCTGTTTTCATTATTTGGTAAAATTCCACTTAAAAAAATAAATATTTATGCAATAAAACCAGAAGATAAAATAAATAAAACTCAGATTAATTTGCTCTGCAGCACTGTATGGAAGGGAGGCAGGTGCTCTTATGTAAACCCTCTCTGCCTTCCACACACTCATGTGATCTGTTTCCTGGTGAGTCTGAGGTGGGGGGAACTCTTCTCCCCTACATGCCCGGATGAAGCAAATATTAGAACTTAAGGGAGGAAGAGCTGGCAAAGTTATCAAATGCCAAGTAGCCAGTCCCTCCTGAAATGAAGGTAGGTTCACTTGGTCTCTCCTAAACAGAAGAGAATGTCCAAGAAATGAAATGTTTAAAAAGCCACTGAAGATACAACTAACCCCAGCATTGGGTTCCTCTGAGTGCTCATGGAGTGTGGGCTGACAAAAGAATCAAGTAGCAGCATTCAGAAACAGTCCTGGGTTACAACCTGATGAGGTCTCTCCGCCACTCGGGGAGAGGATGCTTTTTCATGTTGGGAGGGAGGTGGGAAGGAAGCATGGCTTAGACGTTGGTGGTGGCCTCCTTATCGAGCGGGATGCTCCTCATCTCCCCACGGGAGCCCTTCTCGGCTCGGTTAGCCTCCAGCGCCTGCCCTTCAAAGCTTCGTGTAATTTCCTCAAAAGTCCTGCCACGGGTCTCAGGGACTTTGAAGAAGGTGAAGACCAAGAAGATCACGAGGAAGCCGGTGAAGACAATAAAAACGTAGGCTCCTAAATAGAACTACAAAAGAATACAGACAAAGGAGTGTTGATATATAAAAATCTGGTTGGTCACTGACAAACTCCATTTCCTTCACATCCGTATTTCCAACAGACTGTAAGCCCTAACACTTTCACAGTTAATGAAAATGGTAACATTTCTTCAAAGATTCATTTAGGATTCCATTGCTAGCTTACTGTATTTCTCTACAATTTTGTGTCACTCCTTTTCCTATTCATTTAAGTTAGCTGCTTCTAAATACCGATGAAATATTTTAGGATTTTTGATCACCACTGTTAAAATCTAGGCTTATGAAAGACTCACAGAAATACAAAATTCATTATAGATGTCTATTGCAAGTTCTTTTATCAAAATCAGCTTCACATCATTTTATAGCAGGACCCACCTCGTTCATTAACATCCTTTACTTAGTGAGCCTTTAAGGCTACCAAGCCAAAATGCTAATTCAAATGATGGATTTTAAGTATTGGTTTGAAATCCTTTGAGGCTTGGCTTATCACTACCATTCTGTTTCTAGGTGGAACTATGCATATATAATTTCAGACTAGTGGTCTTCTAAAAGTTCCCAGTTTTATGTTCCTGCTTCAATCTTTTCTGCTGTCATTCCTTCTTTTTCTATATGTCATTAGAAATGAGAGGGGGGAAAATCGGTTCAAAGCTCTTGAAATATAATCCTTCATGGTGCCAGTAATCATATTGTAAACATGACTTAAGTGGATTGGGTGAGTTTTGCTTTAATGTACTTACAGCAGCTGAAGGGAAGAGCAGTCCAACCAAGAAGTTGGAGGTCCAGTTGGAACAACCAGCCACTGCCATAGCAGCTGGGCGGGGTCCCTGGCTGAAGAGTTCGGCCACAATAAACCAGGGAATGGGGCCTGGGCCAATTTCAAAGAAGGCCACAAAGAGCAAGATTGCCCCAATGCAGATAAAGCTCATCCAGTTGTACGCATCCTGTATGAGGAAGGAACAGAGGAAAATTGACGTTAAAGATAGCACGACCTGCCCTGGCTGGTGTAGCTCAGTGGATTGAGCGCGGGCTGTGAACCAAAGAGTCGCAGGTTCGATTCCCAGTCAGGGCACATGCCTGGGTTGCAGGCCAGGCCCCTAGTGAGGGCCACGTGAGAGGCAACCACACATTGATGTTTCTCTCCCTCTCTTTCTCCCTCCCTTCCCTTCTCTAAAAATAAATAAAATCTTAAAAAAAAAAAATAGCATGACCTAGGCAGGATCCAGCTTCCCAGAGATGAGTACTGACTGATACTGAGAAGCGTCTTCTGTCCTGTGGTATAATGGAGTTACTGGACTTAGAGTAAAAAATTTTGGATTTTTGAATCCTAGCTACATGATCATACATATACCATTTTTTTCTGAGATCATTTCGTCAATTGTAAAATAGAAATAATTGCCTCAAGATAATTTTAAGAATTAAATTATATAATGTACTTTACAAGCTATATGTTATAGATTAGATGTAAGGATTATAGCAATTTAATTACCTATCTGTGGTGACGTACTTTTCTTAAAACTCTGGGCATGCTGCTTCTCTCAAATTTGACTTTAGCAATCTCCAGCCTCAACTACTCACCCCTACCCTAGAGACTCAACTGCAACCTCTCCTTTTCCCCTCCCCTCCCTTTTCTTCACTCAAAGAGCACTCACCTTTAATAACAAGGAAATAGTCATGAAGATGGAACAAACTGCCATCCCTCCAAGGCCAATCATATGTAGAGTTCTTCTTCCCGCCCTTTCCACCAGAAACAGCTAAAAGAAGAATAAAACATGATGCTTCTGCTTTCCTGTTCACGAAAACTGTATGAGCCACTTGAATCTGCCTTAACAATAGCAGGGTACTTGTTATAGTTATACTTCCCCTTTTCCAGTTCAAAGTTTAATATATTCTAGATAACAGCCCCTTCTATAACCTCCCTCTTCCCCAGCAATTCTACATGTGCCTGAAAAACGTGAAGGCTACTTACGCCTATCACTCAATATCTCTTTGTCCCTCAAGGAGGAATTCAATAACAACAAAAGGTTCAAATACTGGTAGGGAAGTGGAGATACATGCAACCCATCTTTGAACACGTGTAGCAAGAATTCCTCTTCTCCCTAAGCCCCATCCTCCAAAGGTGACCAAACCATCCAACTTACAGACACTACAGTGAAGATGGTATTAACCACACCGGCACCAATGGTGGCATAGATTGGCTCCTCAACACCCGCATCTTTGAAGATTCCTGTTGAGTAATAGAATACCTAGGAATAAACAAAAGAAGATGCAACTTTGAAATAGCAATTGTGCATGGCAGCTGAAAATAGGAGCAACTTACTATTTAGACTATCAACTGTGTTTTGAAAAATGCTTCACAACAAAATGATTTAATCATATCAATCAAAGGCTGATGAAAAAACCATCAGGGCATGACGTCAGTATTTAAAGAATATTTTATCTGCAAATGGATAGAAGGTATAGTAATATCGTCTCTTCCCACAGTCATGATTTAAAAGCAGGAAGCTGATATTAGTGTATAGAACATAAAGACTACCTGTCAGTTACTAGCTTCCCATTTTGCCCCTTCCAACTCTCAAGTATCATAGTCTCTATTCTAGTTGTAAAAACATATGCAGACAGGCAAGGCCACCTCAGTATGAAGTTGCCAGTGTGCCCCATATGTCTTGATTTCCTAAATGTTCCCCAGGGCTTTATACTGATTTTAGAAAGTAAAGTCCTAGAGAAAAGCCACGGCATATAAACTCTCGGATATCTACTTTATTTCGTCATTTTTTCACATGGAAAACACTATAAATATAATTTTAAGAAATAAAACCAACACCAAATCAAAACCTGGATAACCAGCATTTCTGGAGTGGCTGTGACATGGCTGCCTCTCTGTGTAAGAAGGTGAGTTCTTCACCTCTGGTCACGTGTTCTAAGTGAGATACTGCAGGATGCCTTGGACACACAGGCCAACAATACTCACAGCATTGATTCCAGAGAGCTGCTGAGAGAGCTGGAGCATGATGGAAATCATGAGGGGTTGTTGGTAGCTCCGTACTCTGAAGAGTTCCAGCACAGTGACTTGCTTTTCTTGTGCCATCCTAGCACTCTCATCTTTCATCTCCTGGATGTCCTGAGTCACATCCTGTGTGCCCCACAATCGCTGGAGGACTGGTGAAGAGAACAAAGAGGAAAGGATAAAGATAAGGTGCTGCTCCAAATCCACTTTTCCCATGAGACAGCTAGGGAGAAACCATCTGAGATGAGCCCTGCCTATGGCAATTCAAACCAATGCCTTACTTCTCACTCCATTCTTTTTTAAAAATCCTAATACAAGGGTATGTTTATTGCTTTTATTTTATTTTTTTCTTTTTTTAAGATTTTATTTATTTTATTTTTATTATTTATTTATTTGTCTTTAGAGGGGTAGGGGAGAGGGAGAGGGAGAGAAATATCAATGTACGGTTGCCTCTTGTGTGTCCCCTGCTGGGAACTGGCCTGCAACCCAGGCATGTGCCCTGACTGGGAATCGAACCGCGATCCTCTGGTTCGCAGGCCCGTGCTCAATCCACTGAGCTACACCAGCCAGGGCTGTTTATTGCTTTTAGAGAGAGACAGAGAGAGAGAGAGAGAAACGTCAATCAGCTGCCTCTTGTACATGCCCTACCTGGGGACTGAATATGCTGCCTTTTGGGGCAGGGAATGACATTCCAAACAACTGAGCCATACCAGGCAGGGCTTCTCACCCCATTCTTTAGGGGTTGAAAGTTCCTAACTGAATGGTAATCAGAAAACTCTTCACTTAGGTTCTGAGGGTAAGAGAAAGGAGATGACCAAAAATAGAACCAATATTTTTGTCCTAAAATAAACCACGACCCTATAGCTCCTACAGTGAAGGTGTGAAGGATACTCACTCTTCTTAGCACTATCCTCTTCCTTTTTGTTAATTAGCAAGAACCTAGGACTTTCTGGGCAAAATGGAAGGGCTACGCTTTGCAGGAGAGCTGGGAGGATGGTGAAGCCCAGCAGCACAGGCCAAAGTTCTTCAGTCCCCAAGATGATTTTCAGACCAAAGATCTAGAAACCAAAGATAATACTATAAATACCATACTTTACAGGCCACAAATTGATTAAAACAGACAAAAAAGTTCAGAAAAATCATTCATCCTTTTACCACAGGAAAAGATAAATGTTTCTTTTCCTTTTCTACCCTGTCTGCTTCTTTAGTTATCTGTGAGCTATAATAATATCTGAAACTTACATATAGTTGAATATGTACCAGACATTCTTTTGAGTACTTTATGTTAACTCTTTTAGTAAACCTTGAAACTAACACTCATTAAGTTTAAGTTCTAGAGTACCTGGGCTACCAGAATCCCGATGACGATGCCCAACTGGTTGAGAGTGCCAAAGGCCCCCCGCAGGGCAGTGGGAGATACCTCTCCAATGTACATGGGCACAAAACCTGTGCAGAGTCCGCAGAAGAGGCCAATAACCAACCGGCCCAGGATCAGCATTGCAACTGACTCCGCTAATTTGCAGAATCCCATAAGGCAGCCACCAACGACTGCCAATAGATTGACAATAAGCATTGAATTGCGCCTGCAAGTTCAAACAAAGATAAGTAATGTTAGCAAAACAATCCTTATCTTTCCCCTTCTTTCCTTATTATACTGTTCTCCAAGCTCATACATCTCTTCTTGTGGTTTAACTTTTCCACCTTCCGTCATGAAAACATTTCTAGTTGGGATAACCAGAATTAATGGTTCTTACATCTCTATATACAAAAAACTGACCTAGAGAACTACTGCCATACGCAATCGTGATATGTACGGCTGGTCCCTGAACATACTTAAGAGATATTTTTGAGCCAATGTTTCTAACTACATCTAGTTGTAATGTACTTCCTTAGATACATCAGCAACATACTAATAATGACAGATTATTTCAGACAGGTTTTTCCACATCACAAAAAATTTTCTGTATCACATATGCAAAATGCAGTCAGCTTCAACTCTCCTCTAGGCTGGACTGTGGTGATATCAAGAACAATTAGTATTGATAACCACTATCAAATAATAAACTACTGCATTTATGTAACTTTTATGTACTAAAGATGTGACAGGCAGAGCCACCAAGACAGCTGACAGAAGACTGAAGTAAAAGATGAACACCGCAAACCTACTGAAGCTGTCGGGCAGAACCATCATCACGGTACTTTAATAATGACTCTAGGTTGGTCCATTGAAATTGTGTGGGAAGCTTTGAAAAAATATTGATACACAGGTTCAGGCCTGGCACTGGGACTTATTTTATTTTATTTTTTAAGAAATTTATTTATTTTTTAGAGAGAGGGAAAGGGAGAGAAAAAGAGAGGAAGAGAAACATCGACTGCTGCCTCTCACAGGCCCCCAACTGGGGACGTTGCCTGAGACCCAGGCTTGTGCCCTGACCTGGAATTAAACCTGTGATCCTTCAGCTCGCAGGCCCGGCGCTCAACCCACTGAGCCACAGCTGCCAGGGCTGGCACTGGGACTTTGAAAAGCTCCCCAGGAGATACTAAAGGTCAAGCCACAGTAGAGAGCCCTTTTAGAGGAAAATCTCATTCCCCATTCTCAGTTTTGCTTCTCTCTGCATTCTTTTCCCTGTTCCCTCCCTCCTCTACTGGTTCTTTTACTGATAAAATAACAGAAAGAAGCCATGTTAGTTCTGGGAAACCCATGTTAATTTTAACAACTTTAGTAGACAAAATTGTAAAGTCTTCAAAACAAAAATCAAACATTATCAAATAAAATAGTTTCCTTTCATTTTTGCGAGGTGGGGGATCAAACCATTTCACTGAGGGCCTTAGGGGGTGGGTTGCAGCGCTGGCAGGACAATGAGATCATTTGTCACCTCCCCAGCCTCACAGCCTCCGAAAAGAAAAGTGCTTTCATTTTTTAAAAAGAAAACTTGAATTCCATTGACATTTCCAGAACATATTAATTAGCAAACAAAATGGTTCTTTCACCAGTCATTATTATTAAAAGCATTCTACCCTTTAAGACATTTATTAAGTCGGCATAAAGTGAGAATACACAATTTCCTTTTTTCAGGGAAAAACATTTCAGTTTAGTTATTTGGCCATTATCCACATTTGTCAAAGACTAAGCAATACAGATTTTTTTCTCCCTATCTTGCTGTGTAAGGTAATAAAAATATTTGCATAAAGCCCCAAAATTTTTAAGAAAAGTAAGACCTGACCTTATAAATAAAGTACATTTCTGGGAAAATCCATTGTGAACTTTACTGGACTAGATTTCCCTTGATCAGAAACTGAGGTGCTCTCATTCAAATACATCTTCACCATCCCATCCTAATTCCTACTACCTGTCCTCGGTACAACCAGAATAACCCTCCCTCCTTGCCCTGTTTCTGGTCAGTACCTGCCAAAGCGGTTGACAAAGAGTCCAACGGAAAAGGATCCAATCATACCACCAACCGAGAAGATGGCCACTGACAAGGACCAGAGGGACGTTAGTAACTCCTCACTGGGAGGGTTTTCTAAGCTCTCTTCCAAAGTGTAATTGATGAAGTCCTTTATGATCTGCAAATTAAAATGGTTGATGAAAGGCAGACTGTTACAGCTGGATGAGAAAAGAGACAAACATTGGGGGGGGGGGGGTCTTCCCTTCCCTAGGAGAACATTACAATTACTACTTTCCAAGTAGAAAACCAAGGGAATGACTGGCTGGGGGTGGGAGAGAGGTAACATTAGAGTTAATGTTACTCTGAAAAGTCCAATTTTTTACTTGTTCTGAAAATCCCAGCAGGTAGTAGCACTGATTTCAGTGAGTACCTCTGTGCTCCCCCGAGAGCCTTCTCTTTTCCTTGTAACCAACCGGAAGGGGAAGTATATTATCATGGGGTGAAAGGAAGAATGGGTACAGTGCAGGACATACGGAGCAACGAAGTTTTGGTTTAATGATTCAAGTAGACTTCCCAATATTATTCCCCCTCTTCAGTGTTAACCAGGCTTGACACCAAGTTTATCTGAAATTCTTAATTCCTACAACCCTACTTAAAGGAATAACTCCCTTATTCCAAATCCTAACTTGAGTTGCCTGGTACTCACCGTTTCAGGAGCGTTGATAACACCAGTGTTGTAGCCAAACTGGAAAGAGCCTATGGTAGCCACAGTGATGGCAAAGATCAGAGGAGCGGTGACCTGGGGGTGGGAGGGGGAGGGGGAGAAACAGTCCTTAACTTCTGATAATTGTCTCTTCTTATTAAGGAGATATATTAAGATAATGGCCTACAAGTAGTACGGAAGATCAGAAACTGAATGAGATTTAGGTCCTGAATGGGGAACCCAAAAGAACAGGTTATCAGTGAAGACCTTACTTGGAAATACATGAACAGGCATATAGAGTGAACTTGGGAATTTGGGAGTTAGCCAGTCTGGAATTCAAAAAAATTGCCCCAGGTAAAAGCAAACAGAATTGCACTGAGGAATTAAAGAATTTAGGAGGGAGGATACTAGAGAAAAGACAGATTAGGATTCCTAAGAAGAGGTTATGTCTCACTAGTACCCTAGATTCCACGGAAGCCCCAGAGCGGCAGTGGCGGAGGTGGTGGTGCGTCCTCACCAGGGAGCTGCTCTTCTGTATCCCTCTCCATCACGTAATCGGCAGTCCCCACCCATTGTGTCCTGGCCCCATTTGAAACTCTTCTTTACTTAATACTGCACTGCTATCCCTCACCCAGCAGGGGGAGAGCACAAATTCCCTCCCAACCCAACGCATAGGAGACATATCTGGGGGGAAGGAGACAGAAATCAACCCAGTTCTCTCTCAGCTTGCCAGAAATACTTCAACTTGGTGTTACCTTAGATTTCCATGAAAGAAAGCTCAATATTTATGCCCAAGGCCATGCTTCACAGCACACTGTCCACCCATTCATTAAACTCTTCCTCTCTCCAGTTGGACAAGTGGCAGGCTGAGGATTTCAGTTCCCAAAATTGACCTTGGTTCCTGGGCAACTAGGTATAAGGATCCCTGAGGCCCACCTGCCAGTGCCTAGCTCTTTCTGTTTAATTCTTTTCCTTTTAGTAAAAACCTCTTTTCCCCCTCATTGTACTACCCTTGAGAGCCTTTTCTTCTTCCTTCCCATTTTTTAACCCTTCTTTTACCTTCCTTTATTTTCAAATAAGTTTACCTTAGTGAAAATGCCTTTCTCCCTACACATACTGCATAATTCACAGTAATATATTATTTTATCATGAACTCACAATCATAACCACAGTAGGAAAATCAACGGGAATTCTCTCTTAGTAACCAGGGACTCTCATAGGTCATAGAGCAAACAGATGGCTGGACACCAGAACACCAAACAAATCTCAGGGTTTTTTCAAGGTCTAATGATTCCAGAGAAATCCTCAGATTGCGCCAGAAGCCACACTCCTATAGCGGTCCCTCGTCCCTCGTACACTCACTCAACCGGTTCATCCTCTGCAGGGTGTAATTACGTAAAATAAACCTGAGAAACGAGCGCACCTTCCCCTAAGACAGGAAGGTGATGGAACTAGAATAAACCCTTCCTAAGGTATGACATCCACAGAGAACTGGTGAAACTAGCACCGCAGGCTGGAGGAGAAACGGAAAGGCCCGCCGGTGGCTAGGTGACTTAGAATAAAATAGAGCAGAGCAATCACTGTTACCGTTTGCCTTTCAGAGCGCCCCCAAACGCACAAAAATAACTGGTAATTGCATCATCCTTACCTTCTGAGTGCCCATGGCCCTAACTGAATTCTTTTCAAATCTTCAAGAGAAATCTAGAAGTGGGACTCCAGAGACACCTCTTCCAGCCAACGAAATCTTCAAAAATGTCCTCTTTTCAGGTCTTCAGTGATGCTCCACATCTGACCCTCACTCTCACTCTCAACAACTGAGAGCACACCAGCACCTATTTATAGTCCCTGCAAAGGGTGGAGCCAGGATGGGAGCCAAGCCCCCAGCCCTACCCTAGAACCGCCCCCCAAATATTCCCGTGATCTTTCGGAATTTTTGTAACAATCAGGCAGCCCCACTGTAGGCAAGAACTCCCTCCCCTTTTAAAACCACATCCTTTTCCAACCTCGTACGTTTTTTTTCGTTTTCTAAAGCACGTCCTCCTTCCTTTTTCTAAAGCAGCCTCTTAGTTTCACAGACAAAATGCTTCTAGAAAAGCCTGGAGGGAGGGCAAATTCACTTTATTTTTTGCTCTCACATCTGCTCAGAATTAAATCAATCTTTAAGGAGAGGAGAATAAGTGCTATCTATTAAGGCCAGGTCGAGTGGGTGGGGTGCTGCTATCTGAGAGTTAAGGTTGTTTGAAGGAGTGTAAGCAGAATTCACAATCCTATGAATTTATCAGCTGCTTTTTGATTGTCAACTGGTTCTACAGTCTTGAAGGGGAGGAAAGGACAGGCAGGGAGAAGAAAAGGGAGGGGAGAACTGGGACAATTTGTGGCTCTACTTGTCCTCTGATTGGCATAATCGCTCTAAATAGAAAGGAAACCCGAATATCCAGAAGCCAGACCAGCTGCTCTTAAGCTGCAGGAAGGAGAGAATCAACTGCCTAAGTGATAGGATCCAAACTCTTTAATACTGCATCCACCAAACACCCATTGTGAATTCTACCCTTTCTGCAAGTTTGCTTCTAGTCTCAAGGGTACAACATCTAGAGATGGGACCACGATCAAATTCAGTTCAACAGGTATTTTCAGAACACATAGTGTGTATCAGCCACTCTTCAGAGAGTTAGGGATTCATCAGTATATAGGACAAAAAAGCCTTGGCCTTTAAGGAATTTATAGCATTTCCCTTCCTCACTAAAAAAAGTGGGGAAAGGCTCAGAGTGGGCTGGGGAGGGGAACAAAGCCAGTTCTTACACAACTGGAGAGAAGTATCAATATTCTATTAATTACAGACTGAATTTTTTGGAAGACAGTGTGAGACCTGGCTGGTGTAGCTCAGTGGATTGAGCAGGGGCCTGCAAACTGAAAGGGTGCCAGTTCGATTCCCAGCCAGGGCACATGTCTGGGTTGCAGGCCAGGTCCCCAGTTGGGGGCGTGGGAGGAGCAACCACACATTGATGTTTCTCTCCCTCTCTTTCTCCTTCCCTTCCCCTCTCTCCGAAAAATAAATAAATAAATTCTTTAAAAAAAAGAAAGTGTCGCCCTGGCTGGTGTAGCTCAGTGGATTGAGCGCGGGCCTGCGAACCAGAAAATCGCGGTTCGATTCCCAGTCAGGGCACATGCCTGGGTTGCAGGCCAGTTCCCGGCAGGGGACACACGAGAGGCAACCGTACATAGATATTTCTCTCCTTCTCCCTCTTTCCTACCCTTCCCCTCTAAAGATAAATAAATAAATAAATAAATCTTTAAAAAAAAAAAAAAGAAAGTGTGAGATAAATATCTCACTAAGCTACTCAAAAAAATTGAGCAGATCAGTAGGAAAAAACAGATAAGAAAAAAATGTGAAGGGAGAAAAATGAAGGACAACAATAGGACAGAGAAGAGGCTCCGTGTGAGAGTAAACAAGGCAAAGCAAACTAGTTGTAGTTAGAGAGTTGGGTAAATTGGAGATAAAATCAGGGATTTGAGGGAGGGAAAACATCATTGGTCAAACTCCTAATGCCCATAATTTGTAGCCCAGCAACTCCTTGAGTTGGGGGCAGAGGCTGTAGGTTGAGGGAAGCACAATAAATAGACAGAATTTTTCTAGGTAAAGCAGAGGAAGTGTATATTATTTTGGGGTTTTGATTAAGGTCCTAGAATACAAACTGAAATTACTGAACCTGAAACAAACCAGATTGTGTTGTCTCCTTTCCCTAAAAAAGGTTATTTGCTAAAACTGAGAACTGTGATGTCCATGGAAACCTTCCCTAAGGGCACATCTCTCCTCCCCCATCTCATCCTGTCTTCCAGGAAACACAGAGCCTGGGTGCCCCTTTAGTTACTACAGCAACTGAATTAGCAGCCAAAGGACAAAGAACATCACTGTATTTCATGGCTGTTTAATAGAAATATAATTGGAGCCACTTATGTAATAGTACATTTTCTAGTAGCCACATTAAAATTTTTAAAAGAAACAAGAGAAATTAACTTTAATTTCTAATACTAAGTAATATCGTTTCAGCATGTAATCAACAAAAATTAATTCATTTTTTCTGCTAAGTTTTCAGAATTCGGTGTCTATTTTATATTTACAACGCATCTCCATTTTAGACTCTAGTTTCCCACAGTTAAAGTAATAGATTGTTCTATTGAAAAAAATAAAGTTGTGTATAATAGGAAAATATTTTAAATTGCTTCAGTTTTAAATTAATTAAAATTAGCCATCCATTCCTTAGCTGCACTGGCCACATGTAAATACTCCACGGCCACAGCCTTGCAGCCAGCGAGACAACCAGGATGCCCTCTTTCCTCTAGCCTTTTCTTTTTTTATCTTTGTCTTTATTATTTGACTTACCAATGTCATCCTTGGTTCTAAGTCACTTTGTCTTTTCTTTCTCTCTCTCCCGAGCCTTAGAATAAGAATCCTTAATGTTTTCTGAGAGCAAATGCCACCAGTGAAATTAAAAGTAGGTCTGTCTTACTCCTTTCAGAGCAGGCTCCAATGTAATTTAGAACACAGTGTTTGCCCCAGTAATTATTTGCCCAGTATTTATTGAAAGAGTAAATGAAATATTTGTGAAGGCCCAGGATTATGACTGTCCCCAAGTGGTTTCTATAAAACCAGTATGACATCTGTAGAATATTTTCTTCTTGGTAAAAAGGAGGAAGAGTGAAAGGAAGATCTGAAACCTGTTTGTTTTCTCTGTGGAAACTCAGTCTGAGTGAACTGCCTTTTTTTTTTTTTTAGAGAGAGAGAAGGAGAGAAATACTGATGTGGGAGAGATAGATGGATCAGTTGCCTCTTGCATGCCCCCAGGTGGGGACCTGGCCCACAACCCAGGCATGTACACTGACCGGGAATTAAAAAGGCAACCTTTCAGTTTGCAGGCTGTTGCTCAAGCTACTGAGCCACACCAGCCAGTGTATGAATGAATTACCTTAAAAAATACTAGCTAGGCAAGCACCTAAACCCAAGAACTGCCGTTTGTCGTAGTAGCAGTTTAAACAGAGATGCTGACAGCAAGTGGCTCTTGTCACCTTTGGGGGCTGTGGCTGTGCCCCTCAAAGTGAATTAGGAGGTTCTACACTCCTGGGGGGGGAAAAAGAAAAAAAATACTAGCTAAGAATTTTTGATAGAAAGAATACTTTTAGCAATATATATTTGAAAAGTTTTAAGCGGAATTCAATGGAAATCTCAAGAGTCTAAAGGTGTGCAAAATATATTGAGATAAAGTCTTCTTAAACAGGTGGGATCTAATCTCCAGATGCTCAAAAACCAATTCAGTACAGAGTTCAGTGCAGACAGGTCCAAATTAGGCAAACCTCACCGCAGGCAACAGATAATACTTGCTCAATACTGCAGCTCGATGATGCATTTGGGGGGGATTGGTTGGCTGATTTGAGTGCATTGTGGGAGCAGGTACCACTGGATTTCAAGTTCCACTCACTTAGGAGTCACAGCTCTGGTGATCGTTCTAGAGGAAATACGTTAGAAGTAGGCAAGCAAGGTAAATGTCCTAAAATGTGTAGCCTGTGTCATTTGATTCATGTGAGAAGTTCTTCCATTTCTATTGAAAACAAAAGAGGAGGAAATGTGGTAGATAAATTTCAAAATGGAGTAAGTTAGGGAGGAATGTTATGAAATTTCTACCTAGTAGTGTAACGTAGGGCTGCAGAGAATAAAGCGAATGAATGGACTTACAGTCTGAAATTCCTGAGATCCGAATATGGATATCTGCAGACCTCAATCTTAATCCTAGTGTCCTGTCACCTCAGTGCAAGGATGCATACTAGTGTGATAACCAAGTGAGAAAACAAACCAAAAATCCTAAGATCAGGGAACACTACGGGGCTTTAACCACTTCAGGATAAAGACAGGGAAAACTGCCTCCGTCGCAGAACAATGAAAATGGCATTTCAAGGCACACAAAAAGCTGGTGACTGTTCTAAAGTCTGCCAAGGTTACTACCACTCATTGCTTGCATTTGAAATATTTTTCATAAGGAATACCTTTTGTTTTAGCATACTCTTTTTAATCTTCCTTTAGTAGTTTAAATGTAGGCAAAGTTCATTTTGAATCTGAAAACACCTTAGAAAATAAACACTCCGGGTGAAGAAAACAAAAAGAGAAATGTTGATTTTCCTGTCTAAAATGGGCTTCAATTATTCATCACTCCAACTGCCCTCAGGGATCTAATCTCAGCTCCTAGATAGACCCTTATCACTTTCTAAGGGGTCTCGTCTCCTCCAGTCCCTTCAAAACTTAACACATCATTCCCTGGCTGGTGTAGCTCAGTGGATTGAGCGCGGGCCTGTGAACCAAAGGATCGCGGTTCGATTCCCAGTCAGGGCACATGCCTGGGTTGCAGGACAGTTCCCAGCATAGGACACATAAGAGGCAACCATACATTGATATTTCTCTCCTTCTCCCTCTCTCCTACCCTTCCCCTCTAAAAATAAATAAATAAATACTTAAAAAAAAAAAAAAAACTTAATACATCACATACCAGTGCTAGATGCACTATCCTAAATTAAAGTTTTAATCATATCAATACCTATGCAAATATCCTCAATGGTTATTGAATAAAGTGAAGATCAGTGCTGCCCAATAGAAATATGTAAGTCATACATGAAATTAAAATTTTTTCCAGTAGCCATATTAAAAAAAATAATAAATGCAAACTAGGTGTTAATTTTAACATATTTTATTTAACCTACTTTACCCAATTTTCTCATTTCAACATGTAACTAACACAAAAATGATTAATGAGAGAGTTTTCTCTCTCTCTTTTGGTACTAGACCTTCAAAATCCAACCTGCATTTTATACCTAACAGCACATCTTAATGGGAAGACAAAATTTTCAGTGAGAGTTGAAATGTGTTTAAAAAGACATTTTATACTATTTCAAATTCTTTTAGACTGCTTCGACTTTTAAATACAAACTCAAATGAATTAAAATTAAATTCTCTAGTCACACTGGCCACCTTTCAAGTGCTCAGTAGCCACAGTGGCAAGTGACTAACCTATTGGACTGGGCTCCTTAGCGTGGTCTGGAACATGGACTAACCACCCAAAAAATCTGTCTCGCCTTTGCCCAAGCCAAACTGAACTATTTGTCAGTTTTCAAACAGGCCCCATTTCCGGTGTCAGTTTGTACTCTGCTATTGTCTCTCTTACAAGTCTTGCATTCCTACTTGTAAAAATCATTCTCATTATTCAATAGTCAATTAAAATCCTCCCAGCCAAAGAAAATCCATTTGGTGATTATACATGACTTAGATATGTCATACTATCTTGAATTTTTTTTAAAAAATTTTATTTATTCTTAGAGAGGAAGGGAGGGAGAAAGAGAGGGAGAGAAACCTCGATGTGTGAAAGAAAAATTGACCAGTTGCCTCTTGCACACACCCCAACCAGGGACCAGGCCTGCAACCCAGAAATGTGCTCTGATCAGAAATCAAACCAGTGACCTTTCACTTTGTAGGACGACACCCAATCAACTGAGCTACTCTGGTCAGTGAGGGCTCTATCTTAAATTTTAGATATTTGGGCTGGAACTCCATGGAAGCATGATCTGATTTTATTGGTTTTGCATGGCCCAAATCAGTCAGCTATGTTTGCCCTTTGTCAACTCTTTAATGAAATCCAATGATTAATTTCTATTGAACAATTAATCAGTTTGTAAAACCATCCTATGAAAAGATCTGTAAACTTTGCTGTTTAATATCATACCTCTAAACTTTTTTAATATATGTCCTTGTTTTAATACTTACCTCTTTAGAAACTTCATTTCATGATTTTTTAAGACTTTATTTATTTTTAGAGAGAGGGGAAGGGAGGGAGAAAGAGAGGGAGAGAAACATCAATGGGTGGTTGCCTGTCGCGCACCCCCTAGTGGGGATCTGGCCTGCAATCCAGGCATGTGCCCTGACTGGGTATCAAACCTGTGACCCTTTGGTTCGCAGGCCAGCACTCAATCCACTGAGCCACACCAGCCAGGGCTCATTTAATGCTTTTAAATCTGTTTGTCAATTCCAAGTAATTATTATTATTTTTGGATCAAGTATTCTTTAATACTTGGCAGAGATTAAATTGATTTACCAGGCCATAGCATTGTATACATTATATTTATTGTTAACAGTTGATAATACATCAGAATATACTCTAAACAGTATCCACAAAGAAAATGAGGTCTCTCTAGTTGATAAAGATCTGAAGAAAAAGGAAGAACCAGGTTACTAAGAGGGGGAAGTAAGTGTCTATGTCATAATTCAAACTAAAAAGAACCGCTACTTTATACAGCACCTGCACACAATTCAGCCCCAAACTGCCCAAGTCCCCATAGACCAAACTAACTCTGAAAAGCAACACAGAAAAATCTTTGGGTTTATCTTTATAGACTCCTTCCAGTGTTTTCTCAACTGGTCTTTCAGGGTTAGAGAAAGAAGTGACACTTTTTCCTTGCAGAGCATCTCAGTGCTTTCCTAAAATGATCAACCACCACTAAAGTAGAAGCTTCTTCTCTAACACCTCCCCTTACTGATCATGGTTGCCTTGGGCGGGGCACAAACATCTTCCTCACTCACTACTTGTCCTTTCAAACACCCAGCAGAGGCTTGATCTTACCATGTTATCTATTTCCTATTATGATCAACATGAGGAAGAATAGGTAGGAGTGAGAATTATTTAGTGTAATCGACTAAACAGAGGTCTGAGGGTCAAAAGAGCAAACTCTGGCCCTGGCTGGAGTGGATCAGTGGATTGAGTGCCGGCCTGTGAACCAGAGGGTGGCTGGTTCGATTCCCAGTCAGGGAACATGCCTGGGGTGCAGGCCAGGTTCCCAATGAGGGGGCACATGAGAGGCAACCACACATTGATGTTTCTCTACCTCTCCTTCTCCTTCCCTTCCCTTCTCTCTAAAAGTAAATAAAATCTTAAAAAAAAAAAAAAAGCAAAATCTGAGTTCTAACTCTGGAACGTGAATTAGAACTTAGACATATGAACAGATCATTTAATTTCTCTCTCACTTTTAGTATTTAAATTGGAGGCTGTAACATGCAGCTCATGGAATTATTGTAAGAACTGAATGAGATAATGCAAGTGGAAAAAAAACATAAAATCTAAAGCACTAGCAAATACGCTTTCAGTTCTTTGGTCAGTCATTTATACAATTTCATCAGCTGTTTATTAAATACCTACTGTATGCAAGGTATAGTCCTAGGTGGAGACAATACAAATGTCACTAAGACAAAGTCCTTATCCTCAAAGAGCTTACATTTTAACATGGAACACCTATGTGATGGTTAATTTTATGTGTCAACTTGGCTGGGCCACCACAGTGCCTAGATATTTGATCAAACATTTTGTATGTGGAGTTTTTTTGGATGAGATTTATATTTAAAATCAGTGGGCTTTGAGTAAGGCAAATGACTTTCCATAATGTGGGTGGGCTTCATCTAATCAGTTGAGGGTCTGACTAAAACAAAAGACTGACATCCCCCTCTCCCCAGGCAAGAAGGAATTCTGCCAGCAGACTGCCTTTGAATTTCAACTGCATCTGGGTCTCTAGCCCGTCAGCTCGCCCTGCAGATTGTGGACTTGCCAGCCTCCATAATCATACGAGAAAATTCCTTAAAACAAATCTCTTTCTGTGTATCCATTAAAACAGATACCTAAAAATGTGGAAGTAGCTTTGAACTAATGGTTAGAGTCTGGAAGAGTTGTGAGGTACATCTGATGATATTCAGATGGGACTTTAGGCTTGGAGAGGATATATCCTCCTAAAATTTGTATGTTGAAGCCCTAACCTCCAGTACCTTAGAATATAACTGTACTTGGAGACAAGACCTTTAAAAAGGTTAAGTTTAAATGAAGTTTTTGGGTGGAGTGACACTAGTTAATTTATGTTTTTAAAAAAGGATTTGCTGTTGAATGCAGAGGAGCACAAGTGGAAACATAGAGACCAGGTAGGAGGCTATTGGTCCAGGTGAGAAATGATGAGAACTTAGACAAAAGTAGTAGGAGTGGAGCAGTGAGTTGTTGGATTTAGAATATATTTTCAAGACAGAAATATCAGTGTTAATTGAAAGTCTAGATGTAGGGAGTGAAAGAAAAAAGAAGTCAAGAATGATCTCAAAGCCCTGGCTGGTTTGAGCATGGGCTGCAAACCAAAGGGTCGCTGGTTCAATTCCCAGTCAGGGCACATGCCTGGGTTGCAGGCCAGGTCCCCAATAGGGGTCGTGTGACAGGCAAGTACACATGGATATTTCTCTCTCTCTTTCTTCCTCCCTTCTCCTCTCTAACAATAAATAAATTTTAAAAATTTTAGATTTTTATTTATTTATTTTTAGAGAGAGAGGAAGCGAAGGAGAAAGAGAGGGTGAGAAACATCAATGTGTGGTTGCCTCTCATGTGCCCCCCACTGGGGACCTGGACTGCAACCCAGGCATGTGCCATGACTGGGAATAGAACCAGCAACCCTTTGGTTTGCAGATCGGTACTTAATCCACCGAGCCACACCAGCCAGGGCAATAAAATCTTTTTTTAAAATTTAATTTTATTTATTTATTTTTAGAGAGAGGTGAAGTGAGGGAGAAAGAGAAGGAGAGAAACATCAATGTGTGGTTGCCTCTCACGTGGCCCCCACTGGGGACCTGGCCTGCAACCCAGGCATGTGCCCTGACTGGGAATTGAACCAGCAACTCTTTGGTTCACAGGCCCACACTCAATCCACTGAGCTACACCAGCCAGGGCCAATAAAATATTTTTTTTTAAAAAAAAGAAGAGTTTTGTTTTAGACTTAAGTCTGACTTATTGTTAGGATATGCACTTATAAGTGAACATTACTTCTATTTCATCTTTAGATTCTGAGAATAAAAACATACAAAAAATATGGTTCTTGCCTTTAAGGTCTCATGGAAGGGAATGGAGAGAGACATAGAAAGCAGGTTTTGTTTTGTTTTAATGACTAGGCTTTATTTGGTGGGAGCAGTTTTAACGTTACAGAAAAATTGAGTGGAAACTACATACAGTTCCCATGTACCCCCTCCACTTTCCTATTATTTGCATCTTGCATTAGTGTAGTATATTTGTGACAACTGATGAACCTATATGGATACATCATAGTCACCCAAACTCCATAGTTTACATGAGGGTTCACTCTTGGTCTTGTACAAGTTACAGGTTTTGAAAAATGAATAATAACATGTGTTCATCACTGTAGCATCATATAGAATAGTTTCACTGCCCTAAAAACCCTCTGTGCTTTGCTCATTCATCTCTCCTTCCCAGCCCCCACCCCATCCCCTATTCCCTGGCAACCACAGTTTTTGCTATTTCCATAGTTTTGTCTTTTCCAGAATGTCATATAGTTGGGATCATACAGAATGTATCCTTTCCAGATAGGCTCCTCTTAAAACTTTATTTATTTATTTATTTTTAGAGTGGGGGAGGGAGAGAAACATCAATGTTCAAGAGACACATCGATTGATTGGTTGCCTCTCTCACAGGCCCAACTGGGGACCTGGCCCACACATATCAGGCATATGCCCTGACTGGGAATTGAACTGGAGACCTTTCAGTTTGCAGGCCAGCACTCAATCCACTGAGCCACACCAGCCAGGGCTATAGCTCATGTCTTTTTAGTACTGAAAAATATCTCCTTGTCTGAATGTACCAGAATTTTTTCACCAACTGAAGAACAACTTGGTTGCGTCTAAATTTTGGCAGTTATGAATAAAGTTCCTGTAAACACTTGTGCTCAGGTTTTGTGTGGATGTAGGTTTTCATCATCTCATTTGGGTAAGCACCAAGGAGTGTGATTGCTGGATCATAAAAAAAGTAGTTTTGTTTGTTTGTTTAATGAGAGAGAGAAGGGAAAGAGAGAGAGAAAAACATCAGTTTTGTTGTCCACTTATTTATGCCTTTATTGCTTGATTCTTGTATATGCCCCGACAGGGAATGGAACCTGCAATCCTGGCATATCCAAACTGACCAACTGAGCTAGCCAGCCAGGGTCATAGACAAGTATTTTATTTTATTATTATTTTTTCAAACAAGTATTTTAAATGGCAAGTTCTATGCAATGCCAACAGAGAAAACAGTCTATTGCTTTCAGGAAGCAGAGAGCTTTCTTTGAGTTCCTCCTGTTTACTCTAGCAATCCTCTAAAACTGTAAATGTCCTTCCTTCTCTGTGTGGTTATTAATCGGACCTTATCACCAGGATACCCTTTCCTGGCTCGTTTCCAGAAAGACAGTTACCAAATACTGATAACTGAAGCATTCTGCTGACTCACATCCACCCTTTCAAAAAACTGTGAGCAAGTGTCAATCTGTGGATTGAGGTAATGAGCAAAGCCATTTTTCAATACAGTGTTTCACAATTAAAGGTCTTTGTTCTTTTAGCAGGGCTCTTCCCTAACTTTGGTGACCCTCCAGAGCAGCAGAGCCAACTCAGGAAAAAAAAATCATGAGGTTCTCTAGGAAGAAAAAGGGTATTGAAGCTCTAGGGTGGCCTTTATTCACATGGGGTTCTAAGATGGACTAGGCAGAAACACAAGCCCCCTGAAGGAGATGCAAATGTTGTATTTCGGTGTACTTTTCCTAGGGGGAGGCAGGCCATGAGCTCTTACCAGTCTCAAAAATGAGTACAGGATCCAGAAACCAGCCAAAGGAGCTGCCAAGCCATGGGTGTGGTAGCAAGGGGGAGGAGAAGAATCTGCCCCTTCCTGTGTCATCAGAGGAACTGCAGTGTGTCAGCTACAGGTATTGTCTGCTTTCACATAGCTTCTCCTCTCACTCTTAGAGAAGACCTGGGCTACAGGTGGAATCACAAAGAATAAACTTTTTTCAAGCCAAAGGCTCTAATTCCCTCCTACTGGGGTGGGAGGACAAGGGAAAGCAGTACTATTAGGGTGCTTTAGCAAGAAATACAACCCATCCTCAGAACAGGGTATCATTTGGAGACTAAAAATACTTCACGCTTATTCATCCAAGTGGTAATGGTAATATTTTAGTGTTTGTCTTCAGTAACTCAAAGAGAAAGAGATGTGACACAGTGGAGCTCAGCTCCTGAGCTAAACGAAGAATCCTGTATTCTTCTTTTCAAAACTGTCTTACATGCATTCATCAAATGTTATCGAATGCCCATTATGCTTCGCAGTTTCTAGCCACTGTTCTTGTAATAATTCTATGTCTCCTACATGTGCTCCATGTATCATGTGGAAGTACCATGGGATCTTTCTGTGTTAAAAAAAAAAATTAGTTTTATTGGAAAATAACCGAGGCTGTTTGCCTTTCTTGTTTCCAGCCTCAAAATGAGTTAGGCAGTCACAGAAATCTTTGGATGAGGCGGGCCCAGAAACCAAAGAATCTCTTTTTGGTCAACGTCGACCCCGTAGGTTGGCTGCTCCTGGGAGTTAGGAGCTACGTAAGCCAGTGCCTACGTGCTTTGTGAAGCGTTAGCCAAATCTCCGACGCCACCCGTTCCATCGCTGAGCGCGCGCCGACCAAAGCCTCTGGTACCTTCATCATTCTGCCGCCCTCCCGCCCCGCGGAATTTACTTTCATGATAATGCTATCCAGGGGTGTAGGCAGTTGCCCATATTTCCCTAATGCTCCTGCTTTTCCTCATCCCCTTTGGTTCTTGGTCCCCATTTGACTGTGCTTCTTGCATGGTTGTATGGAAACTTAATGAATGAATACGTACCTGTTTCAAAAATGTGTGCAGTAAGTGTTGACTTGGATGGCCTGACCCTGTAATCCTGTAACCGTTTAGTGTTCAACTGTTGGGAAATTACTTTGATTACAGGCACAATCTAAATTCTTCAAATGTTAGGTTCCAGGTGGACTTTTTTTTCTTTTAAACCTCACCTGAGGATATGTTTTACTGATTTTAGAGACAAAGGAAGGGAGAGAAAGAGAAAGAGAAACATCAATGTGAGAGAAACATTGATAAATGGCCTCCCATACACACCCCACCAGGCGGACTGGGGGTCCAATGCCCAGTCTAGATATGTGCCTGACCTGGAATCCACCTGAAACCTTTTGGTGTATGGAAGGATGCTCCAACCAGCTGAGCCACCTGCCCAGGGCTCCAGGTAGACTTTTAAATCCTATTTAATTCCAATTACATGTAGATAGCTGTGTTTGGGTTTTTTGTAAATATCTGTTTTAACCTAATTAGAAATAAAAAAGTTCATACCTGTTTTTACAAAATTAAGAGGAAAGAGATAATCCATTAAATTTTGACAAATGGACCTTTAAGGGCTTCGGGTCTTAGCTTGGAGGGGAAGCAGAGTTTACTACCCCAAAATATGCCTTTTAGGATGTTATTTTAAGCTGGTTATGTCGACAGACTTGGAAAAAAACCACTGACCTCCCCCCTCACTGGCTAATAGAATTTAGAGAGAGGACTTGCATCAGAAAGGGAGCTAGATAACTAGAGTTGAATATAAACTAGTGTATGGTAGACAGGGAGAAAACTAGCAAAGCCTGTTGGATCAAAGTCCTCTCTGTGTTCCATTGTTAAAGATGGGCCAGCAAACATTTATTTACTGAACATTTGCTTTCCTAGCTCCATGTGAATTGCCTTCCTCTCCTTTGAAGTCCCAAACCAGAACTGTCCCCCTTCACCGTAGCTCAAGATGGCATGTAAACTTTAACCACGTTATCTGTCCTGGGCCCCATATTCGATTTGTTTTCCTGCCATACTAACATTTTGCTTTATTTAGTATCAAGACATTTTTTCTATTAACCTACACACATGCATACATTATTAAAAAGATATTTTTGTTTGTATTGTTTAGAATCTGCTTGTCTAATAATATAACCTGAACATTTTCTAATAAGACTAAACATTCTTTTTTCTGAGGGTCTGAACATATTGTTTTTATTTATTTTTTCTTTTTTTTTTGTTGAATTTATTGGGGTGACACTAGTTAACAAAATTAGAGGTTTCAAGGGTACAATTCCACAACACATTATCTGTACACTGTATTGTGCGTTCATCATCCCAAGCCAAGTCCCTGTCTTTCATCATATATTTCCCCTAATGGGACCCATGTTATTATGAAACCCCTACATGCACACAATAAGCTTGGTTATTTTCACCTGTTACTCTATCTCAAAGTAACTTTCCAACATTTGAACACTAAACACACAGAATTATTAGACCAGCCAGAACAACTTAGAAGATTAGAAGGAAAATTATTCTTCCTCCCTCACAGTTTGATATTCTTTGGGCTGCTCCCTCTCCTTAACACTGTTAATGAGCAGCAACAGATCGACATAGTGACAGCAAGAATAAAGAAGAAAGACAAATAGCCTGAAGAAAGCCTGAAGAATCCACAATGGGACGTAGGTCAGGGTTCATTTATTCCTTCACTCATACAATTCTACTATGTTGCCAGGCCCAGTTTTATTTTATTTATTAATTTTATTTTATTTTTTATTTATTGATTTTAGAGAGGGAGGATGGGGGGAGGGAAAGAGAAACATTCATCTGTCCTTTCACTTATTTATGCATTCATTGGTTGATTCTTGTATGTGCCCTGACAGTGGATGGAACCCGCAACCTTGGCTCATCAGGTAGATGCTTCAATCAGCTGAACCACCTGGCCAGGGCCAGGCCCAGTTTTAGACACTCACTGTGGTGAAGGTGGTAGGAGAAATCTATTCTCAGTTTGCATGGGACCTAAATTTGAGTGGGCTGGGGTCACATACACATTTTTACTTTTTATTTCTATTTTAAAAATATTTTAAACCAGCACTGGCTGGTATAGCTCAGTGGATTGAGCTCGGGCCTGTGAACCAAAGGATTGCGGTTCGATTCCCAGTCAGGGCACATGCCTGGGTTGCAGGCCAGTTCCCAGCATGGGACACACAAGAGGCAACCCTACATTGATATTTCTCTCCCTCTCCCTCTCTCCTATCTTTCCCCCCTAAAGATAAATAAATAAAAATCTTTAAAAAAAATATTTTAAACCAAGTGTAATTAAAAGCACATATTGTAGAGTCAAGACACCCTGGTTTTGAATCCTATCTCTACCACTTACACTGTATGATCTTGAGAAAGTTACTTGGCCTCACTGTGCCTCTGTTTCCTCATCTGTAAAAGGAAGGTATTGACAGTCTATCTACTTCACTTATGAATATTAAATTAAATCAGTTAATATATACAAAGTACTTAGAATAGTGCCCAGATTTATCAAAATTTGTCTACTACCGAGAAGAATATTTCTATGATGATTTAACTTCTCACATGTAATTGAAGGCTTTTTGGAAAGTCTTTAGGTTCACAACATGAATGGGGATCTAGACTTTCACCCATGAAGAGCAGTAACCTCTTTGTCCCTGAGCATATATATTCAAATGTAAAATTAAATAGGTACATTTGCTTCTTTTTTTTAAGTTTGAAAAATACCCGTATTACACTTAGTATATACAAGTTTATTCTCTTCTTTAATACCTCCACTAATTCTTCCTACTCTTCCACTCCCAGTCAAGGTGCGTCTTTCTCAGCCTTTTTTTTTTTTTCCCAGCCTCTTGAATGGTTCAAAATAATCACTTTTCCCCCGCACCAGTCCTGTCCACTGCCAGTGCTTTCTCCCTCTCTTCCGGCGCTCATCCCGCTAACCGATTTCCACGTCCCCTTTCCCTTCCTTTGCACTCCATTCAGCCTTTTTATAATCCCTCTATCCGTTTCCACTTTCATCCTCTTCGTTGACGTTTCTCCCGCCTTGGCTAAAATTGGTCCAATTTTAGCGGAGACCGAGAGCAGACTCGGAAGGGAAAAAACGGGTGTGCATGCGGCGAGGCAGGGCCTGGACCGAGCTGACTCGGCCCCTGGGCCCGGGGTTCCTGGGCTGTGCCATCCTGCACGTCCGCCCACGGGGACGGGAAGCCGCGCGGCCGCCGCAGGCACCACCCGGCCGCGCCCTCGCCCTCGCCTCTGCTGGGCCAGAGACAGAAAGGAACTGGCGGCAGCGCCCATCCAACTGGACCGAGAAAGTGGCAGTTTACAGGAATCCGAGGCATCTCTGCAAAGATGTCCAGGATTATACAAGGATTTTGCCTCAAGTGCAGATGTTTGTGTCAACTAATCCGCAAACCTCCCCACCAAAAGCACTACTCAGCAGTGTCAGTCATCATCCCATCGACAATGCCTGTTTAGCCGCAGATGATCTTTTCTTTTTCTCCCCTCTTTTCTACATTTCATCCCACATTTCCCACTTCCACATGGCCTCAGATCTTTACAAAATCTTCCCCTTCTTTATGTCCCTGCAGCACCTGATTCTATTTTTTAAGTCAATTTATTTTTGTGTAAAGTACATAAAATAAAATTTATGCATTTTATGTGTACAGGTCGGTCACTTGACAGCTAGATACACACACCCGTGCAACCACCGCGCCACGGATTTGCACCTCCTCAGAAAGTTCCCTCGGCAGCCTGATTCTTGCTGTTGTTACTCTGTCATTTTTCAATAACACCTTACAGTTTTATTTTCATGCAGTCATCTTTTTTATATATCAGCAAGTATTTACTAAGTACCTCCTATGAAACAAACACAGATGTCTTTACAGAAATAAGAAACTAGAGCCACTCAGTGTAAAAAAAAAAAAGGTACATTTATATGTGACTCAACTTTTTGCTCTCCCTGCACTTACATATTTCTGATAATTCCCCATTTTTACATCCTCAGATTACTTGGTCAGCTGACTAATCCTTCTTGAGAAATGTTTTGTTTTGTTTTCCTAAGGAAGGCTAAGGGTGAATAAAACCCAGGAAACCCAGAATAGCCGATTAGGAGGATGCTAGGTGGGAAATGACTAAAACACAGATTTCCTGGTGGCCTAGAAGTAGGCATGCCCTAATGAATGTGGGAATGTCATAGGCACTGTTTTGAAACATGTAGATAAAAGTGTGAGAATGCAGACTTTTTATCTATGTAAAGGCTACTGGAAGGCTCCTTGGGCAGGGGGACAGGATAAGACTCATAAAAGTCTTATGAAAAAACTCATAAGAAAAAATGCCAGTGTGGATGATTGGGTTTAATGAGACACATTAGAAAAGACAGGAAAGTAGAATACTGAGGAGAGATAAGGAAAATTTGAAGGCTCCCCTCCCTAAAAGGTATGTTGTATGAGGAGACGGTGAAAAATCAATCTAAGGGAAACAGGCATCAGGACACAAAGATGAAAAAGAAGAAGAAAAGGAAGGGAAAAACAAGAAAGATTTGTTGCAATGTTGTTGTAAACCTGGCCCTCTTCCTGAACCAGTGACACAGGGTTTCTGCTTCCCTGTACAGCCGTATGTTGCTCAAGTATAGAAAACCAAGATATCTGAGCAACAGCTCTGTATATCTATCCTCCGGATCCACACATCAGAAACTCAAACTACAAAATGGATCCTCTTCAATAGTGCTGGGACTTAGACCTCAAACATTTCAAGACAAAGAATTTGTCTTTTAGTGGTGTTAGAACTAAGGGTGGGTTTCTTTTGTCCTTTTGTGGGTTTTTTTTTCCTTTTTTTTATTCAAGTATAATATACATACAGTAAAGCAGGTAAAATGCACCAATGTTAAGTGTACAGGCAGATGAATATTTACAACCATGTCACCTGTATAAGCACTACCCATGTAGAGATCTAGATTCCAGAATACTTCTAGCTCCCCAGAAGGTTTTCTTGTGCCTATTCCAGGCTATAGCCTCCCTCCGCAGAGGTGACCACTATAACGACTGCTAGCACCATCAATGAATTTTATTGTTCTTGATCTATATATGAACGAAATCCTAGCATGTACTCTTGTGCTGGGATTTTTTTCACTCAACATAGTGTCTATGAGTATTAATGTTATGTGTATCAGTGGTTCATTCTTTGTTATTGCTGAGTAGTAGTCCCTTTATGGACATGCTAAAATTTATTTATCCATTGCCCTGTCGATGCACACACTATTGTTTTCAGTTTTGAACTATAAACATTCTTGTCATTTGCCATGTGTGTGAATTTTTTAAGTATACACAATTTTATTACAAAATTTTTTATAAAACAAAATGCAACATTCTAAAAAACCCAAAATTTACTATTGATACTAATTCCTATGAGTTTGCCGTGCTACCGTACACAAGTTGAGAAATTAAAGAAACCATTAAATATTCAGAAACGCTTAACATCCAAAGCCTTAAAATCTAATTGTATGGAGGAGCCCCTTAAAAAGCTACAACCTGCATTTAAAAAAAAGATTTTATTTATTTATTTTTAGATAGAGGGGAAGGGAGGAGGAAAGGGAGAGAAACATCAATGTGTGGTTGCCTCTTATGCACCCCCCCACCGGGGACCTGGCCTGTAACCCAGGCATGTGCCCTGACTGGGAATCGAACCAGCAGCCCTTAAGTTAGCAGGCTGGCGCTCAATCCACTGATGACACCAACCAGGGATATTTGGTACTTTAATGAAAATTTTTTATATACATTGTTTCAATTGATCTTCAAACTTCTTTTGTGTGAGGTAAGTAGAGTCAGTAATACTATCTCCATTTTACAGATACAGACACTGAAACAGAGAATTTCAATGCCCAATTTAAAGTCATAAGTTAATATGTTGTAAATCAGGACTAGAAATCACATTTTCTGATTCCTAGTCAAGTTCATTTTTTCTTTTACATTTCTCTTAGTTCACTGGCCTCATGAGAATAGAGTCATTAGTCACCCTAATGTCCAGTTTGCCCAAGACTGCCCAGATTTAGCACTGAAAGGCCCTGGGCAACTGGGATGGTTGTTCACTCTGTAGAATAAAGAAATGAGTCAAGTGGATAGCATGGCTTAAAAAAAACAAAACCTGTCTGAGTTAGCTCATTTATGTCCTTCCAGTCCCAAAGAAAAAGATATTTTTTTAAATGAATATTCTTTTTTTTTTTTTAAGATTTTATTTATTTATTTTTAGAGAGGGGAAGGGAGAGAGAAAGAGAGGGAGAGAAACATCAATGTGTGGTTGCCTCTCACGTGGCCCCCACTAGAGGCCTGGCCTGCAACCCAGGCATGTGCCCTGACTGGGAATCGAGAAAAAGATATTTTTAATCAAAGAACAATGAAATAGCCACACATTTATGTTCTACGTGTGTCAACTGTATTCCTTGACTTTGGAAGTCCTCTAGACTAGCGCTACTCAAATTGTGGTCCTTGAAACAGCAGCTGCAGCATCTCTAGAGAGCCTATTTGAAATGCAAATTCACTTTCTGCCCAACATTTTAAAGAGGATGCTGTGGTAGCAGCTGCTTTCCAAACTTTACTATGTAACTCAAAAACGACAGGAAAAAAATGCTTGAAAAAAAGCCAAGAAAGACAAAGTCCCAGTGAACAAATATGGGCACAAGGCCAAAAAGAAGTGGTCCAAAGGCAAAGCTGGGGACAAGCTCAACAACCTAGTCTTGTTTGACAAAGCAACATATGACAAATTCTGTAAGAAGTTCTCAACTATAAGTTTATAACCACGCTGTTGTTTCTGAGACAATGAAGATCCCTAGCTCTCTAGCCAGGGCAGCCCTTCAGGAGCTCCTCAGTTAAGGACTTAATACAAACTGGTTTTACCTCTGGCTGGTGTGGGTCAGTGGGTTGAGCACCAGCCTGCAAACCAAAAGGTCACTAGTTCGGTTCCCACTCAAGGCACATGCCTGGGTTATGGGCCAGGTCCTTGGGGGCATGTGAGAAGCAACAGATAGATGTGTTTCTCTCACACATGGATGTTTCTCTCCCTCCCTTACCCTCTCTCTAGAAATGAATAAATAAAATCTTAAAAAATTTGGTTTCAAAGCAAAGAGCTCAAGGAATTTACACCAGAAACACAAAGGGTGCAAATTCATACTGACTCCATCATCCTCCACCCCCCAACCCCAAAGCTACAGAATCAGAATCTCTAAAGGAGGAGCTCAGGAATTTGTTTGAAAAGCTCTCCAGGTTGAGGTCAAGGGAAAAGGAAGCTCAAGATTGAGAAGCACTGATCTTTAAAGCTAAATTCCTTTACAGATAGATATATGGTTGCCTACTGGTTTTAAAGACCATGGGGCAGAATGCTTTCCCTAGGAAAAACAAATTCCATTGTTGGTAAAATCTTCTTTCATTCTGGTCCTAAAAGAGTATACAGTACCATTTCACAGTTGATTTTTTTTGTCTTTTTCTAAGGCCATTTCATGTGCTCTTTATTATTACTTAAATTATGATGTCCAGAACAAATCCTAGTGTATACTACAGTACATTGAAAGACAGATCTTGTGGTCCCAATGTGAATATTTACAAATCTTGAAGAAAATCACTTTTCAAGGTACGATACACCCAAAACCATGTGTGTATAAAAATCATGAAGCCTAAAAACAGAAAAAAAAAATTAATCTGAATCACAAGAGGAAAAAACAGATGACAGATTGGTAAAAATAATAATAATAACAGAAAAGATGTGCTGAATGAGTTTTGCTAGCAGGGACTAGATTTGGGCTCCGAATTTGTGCTCCCTTGAGGTTTTGTGTAACTTGGCTGACATCCATCTATATAATTTGCATTCTGTTCCCAGACTCAGTCCCAGAGGTAGCTGTCCAATTCTAATCCAGCGTCTCACTGTCTATCTATACTAGGCTCTCTCTTCCCTCCACTTCCCCTCATTTTCCCCCAGAGGGGGGTTGCCATGGGGATGGAGTCATATTAAAGCCAGCTGGTAAAGAAAAGCTGTGACAGATACAGAATGAGAGAGCGTGCCAAGGGAAAGTAAAAGATGAAAGCAAAAGGAAAAAGCACAGGCATAGATGAGACTTGAGACAGTCAAACTGCAAAAGTGATAAAATGCCATAAACAACTTACAGGAATAGATGGAGACACGTTGCCCACAGTGAGAGGGACAGAGGAGAAGAAGTACTAAAGCAGCAGACTTGAAATATACGTAGGGACACGGGAGGGCAGAGACATGGTCAGGTGCTGAAACAGATCATACAGGATTCTGGAGAAAGCAGCTGCAGACAAAATCTTTCAAAACTATTTTTATTTTTGCCCTGACTGGTGTGGCTCATTTGGTTAGATATCATTTGCAAAGATATCATTGCTCCATGAAAGAAAGGTGATCAATCATATAAAAGTTTTGACTACTAATTAAGTATTCACTTATCATCCCTCTTTCAAATACACACTTGAAAGTTCCAAGTTTTTAAATGCTTTCACTGGTTCATTCATATGCCTGATACACAAATAAATATTTGAATGAGTGAATGAATCTTTAGCTATTTTTTTAAAGATTTTACCTATTTATTTTTTAGACAGAGCGGAAGGGAAGGAGAAAGAAAAGGAGAGAAACATCAATGTGTGGTTGCCTCTTGGGGCCTGGCCTGTAGCCCAGGCATGTGCCCCAACTGAGAATTGAACCAGTGACCCTCTGGTTCACAGGCCAGTGCTCAATCCACTGAGCCACACCAGCCAGGGCTGAATCTTTAGCTTTAAACCAGTGGTGTCAAACTCATTTTCACTGGGGGCCACATCAGCCTCATGGTTGCCTTCAAAGAGTCGAAATAATTTTAGGACTGTATAAATGTAACTACTCCTTAACTGTTAAGGAGTTGAAATTACCCTTCAAAGGCAACCATGAGGCTGATGTGGTTCCCGGTGAAAATGAGTTTGACACCCCTGCTCTAAACATAAAGGTATTGGGGAAGGATTATTTTTGCCCCAGGATTCTGAGTGGTGACACAGTTGGAATGTGAAAAATTAGAAGCATCCGGGAAGACCCACCTAATTCTTGTTTCTGGGTATGGCCGAAGAAAGAATCTGTTTTTCTCCTTTTACCTCAATCCCCAACAGAACTTGTTCCTTTCATGTACCCTAAGAATGAAGCTATTTACTCCTGCCTCATTATCTCCTCTTTGATCTTGACAGCAGCAGTCAATACAAAGAAATGAAACAGCCCCAGGAAAAGACGCATGTTCTCACCACCATGGAGGACGTGCAGTCAACAGCGTTCTTCTTCTTCCCCCCTCAACACTTCCACCTCTTAAGTATAACCAGTGATTGGACAGTGACTTCTGCCTCCACCTATCTCACTCATAACAAACTACAGAACATGATTAGGATAGCCACATCTCAAAATAGCTGCATGCCTCACTGAGGCACCTGCCAGATAAGAAGAACAGAGCACCTAGTTGAGTTGTATTGTATTTATCTCATATTAAGAGATGACAGAAGAAAGGCAGGATTATTCCTCTCCTCATGGAACTTGGCATTTCAGCTGAAAGAATGAACAAAATATGGGGAACAGAAAACAAAGGCCAGAAAGGAGAGTGAGAAAAGAGAGAGCGTTATTTTGCTTTAAATAGAAGTATTTGAAAATAATGTCCAAATTTGATTGCTGAACATTGTTAATATTCTAAAAGTTAGGGAGATTAGGAGACGTGACAGAAAATTAGAGCCATGATAATATTTTCTTATAAAAATTAGTGCTTCAATATTTTTTCTTAAATTCTAGAAAGATTATTAACAGATGGTTGGCATGCTATAAAAGGAGAGAGCAGTGATCAGTTGGAAGCAGAATTAATTCATTAAATTTAAATCATGTAAATTTCTTCACACAAGATTTTACTCACTTTTTTCAGTAAGGGTAGTAAACAAAATCAGAGAAATGTAATAGTTCAGTGTTTCTAAATCTAAGTATTATTGACATTTTGGGCCAGATGATTCTTACTGGGGCTTGTCCTTTGCACTGTAGGATGTTTAGCAGCATCCCTGGCGTCTACCCACAGATGCCAGCAGCATTTTCTTTGCCACAAGACAAGGCAACCAAAAATGTCTGCAGCAATTGCCAAAATTTCCCTGGAAAGCAAAATCATGGTTCTCAATCAGCATGATTGATTCTCATGCTGATTGAGAACCACTGCCTTAGATTGAGAAAATCTCCATATAATTAGAAATACCAAAAAAAAAAAAAAAAAAAAAAAGGAAAAGGAAAAGAAAGAAATACCTCACCCATCTGGAACTCAAGTATTTGAAAAAAAACTCACTTATTTTGAATATATATTAGACAACCAGAGTAAGAAAAAAAGATTTTCTCACTAGAGTTCAAAGCTTTTCATAGGAGGGCTCTGTTGGCCCCTCTCAGAAAGCACATACTCTCTCTCCTTTTAAATTACTGTAAACTAATCCAAACATACAAAGCCAAATGTTAACATCTGATACAGAGCATAAGCTGGTTACTTGATTTCCAAACCAACAACAGATTAGGTAAAAATAAGAGATATTGTATGGCACCCTAATTAACACACTGACAACAGTGAGGAACCTCCCCCCCCGACAAATTATAAAAAGTAAACATGTTTCCAAAAAAAATAATACATCGGGGGGCAATCGTCGTACATTTGGGGTGTGTTATTCAGATCATTTTAGTCCTTGGTATCCTGCTTCGAAAAGGATACGACCAGGATGACGAAGTATGGGCTAAGGAGGTATGACGGAGAGCTGGGGAACTACGGTTATGAGCTTAGTGAAGAAAAGACACTGGGAAAGAACATGATAAGTTTCTTCAAATACTTAATGTGTTTCCAAAAATGAGTATTTCTCAGTAACCCCAGATGGAAGTTGGCATCACATTTATATTACATTTGTAAACATATCCATGTAATAAAAAAGAACTTTCTGGTGATTTGAAGTATCCAAAATATAATGGGCTGGCTGCCTTGTAAGGCAGAAGGTTGCTCACTACTGATTTCTAGTGTCGTGTACTATATAGCCTATGTGATACCTCCACTTGAGCACCAAAAAGCATCTCAAACTAAGCAAAGAATCCCAATTTCTCTTTCAAACCGCAGCCACGCACCATTTATTTCTTTCCTTAGTCTTCTCCCTCTCAGTAAATATCACCTTTGTGCAAAATGCTAGGAGCTGTTCAGGATTTTTCTCTTTCCCACGCCACATCCAACAGTAACTACTGCCAGCTTTACCTCCAAAATATATCCAGATTCCTTCTATTCTCCCATTTCCACTGCACCACTCAATTAGGTTGCAAGATCCAATTCCACTGTGTGTTGGCGGGGGGAGTTCCCCCACACCAACAAATTCTCACACACCAGTAGTGTGTCAACTCAATTCTGACACTATCTGGAGATAGCATCAGATTCCACAGGTTAAGAGTTCAGTCCTACAAGATTGCTCCCTCCGCCCAGCAAGCTCAGGTTACTTGCACTTCTGAACAACAGGCCACAGTTTGGAGATTCCAACAACCCCCTTCAATTCAGAATGCCAATCACAAGTCCAGGTTGTCACCTGTACTTCTGTACGACTGACTATAAATCAGAGGTTCCCACAACCCCCTCCTTGGGTTTGATTGATTTGCTAGACTGGCTCACAGAACTCAGAGAAACATGTTACTTACTAGATAACTGGTTTATTGCAAAAGGATATAACTCGGGAACAGCCAGATGAAAGGCATTCACGAGGCAAGGCGTGTCGTGTCGGAAGGGGCGTGGAGCGTCCCTTCCCTCTCCAGGTGTGCCATTCTTGGGCCTCTCCACGTGTTCACTAATCGGGAAGCTTTTCCAAACCCCATCTTAAGTACTTTCCACAAGTTGCCTCATTAACATAACAAAAGACACTTTTTTTTCCCCCTTTAAACTTTCAGCACTTACCAAGTTCCAAGAGTTCAGGGAGCTGTGAGTCAGGAATTGTGGAAGAAGACCAAATATATATGAGAAATATATTTTGGTCAGATGAATCTGATCATAAGTCACAATAGCACAACCATCTTTGTCAAAACCATCATAATATGTCACAGTATCTATTGCCATAGTCTTTTAATCAGTCAGGCTTAATCACTTCATCCTTACTCTTCTACAACTCCTTTTTTCACATTGGTACCAAAACTGTATCTGGTCCCTATTTCCTTTCCTGCCTTACTCTCTACCACTGTTCCCTTGCTTCACTAAGCTCCAGCCATATAGGTATTTTTCTGTCTCTATTATATTAAGTTCGTTTCTGACACAGGGCTTTCCTGGAGATGTCTACACTAGATTTTCAAATGCCTGATTCCTTTTTGTCATTCAGGTCTGAGCTCACAGCCACTTCCTCAGAGAGGCCTCCTTGTTAGGCTATCTCTGTTGCCTTTCTACGAATCCACCCTTTATCTCAGTCTATACAGTGTGAGAAAACATATCTGATAAAAGACAAATTCCAAATATATAAGAATTTACAACTCATAAAAAGTGGGCAAAGGACTTGAATAGCCACATTTCCAAAGAACATACACAAATTGACCACTAAGCAAAAAATATGCTCCATATCTTTAGCCATTAAGAAAATGCAAATTGGCCCTGGCTGATGTGGCTCAGTGGATTAAACACTGACCTGCAAACCAAAGTATTGCAGGTTCAATTCCCAGTCGGGGCACATGCCTGGTTTGCGGGCCAGGTCCCCAGCAGGGGCTGTGAGAGAAGTAACCACACATTGACGTTTCTCTCCCTTTCTTTCTCCCTCCTTTCCCCTCTCTCTAAAAATAAAATAAAATTTTAAAAATCTTTAAAAAAAGAAAATGCAAATTGAACACATAATGCAATACCAATTTAAACCCACTAGAATGACTATAATAAAAATATATAATAACAATTGTTGGTGAGAACATGGAAAAATTAGGACCCACAGATTGCTGGTGTGGAATGGTGCAGTGCTTTGGAAAGTAGTTTTGTAGTTTCTTACAAATTAAACAGAACTTACCATATGACCTAGCAATTTCACTTCAGTGTATATACCCAAGAGGGTTGAAAACCTATGCCCACACAAAAAATTGGACAAGAATGTTCATAGCAGCACTATTAATAATAGCCGCGAAAACTGAAAAAAACCAAATGTCCATCACCTGATCAGTGGATAAACAAATGCAGTACAATCATCATACAATGAAATATTTGTCCACAGAAAACCATGCAGTACCAATATATGTGACAACACGTATAAATAATGAGACATCATGTGAAAGAGGCCAGTCATAGAAGACCACATATTTTTTAATTCCATTCATGAAATGTCCAGAATAGGCAAGTCTATCAAGACAGAAAGTAGTTTAGTTAGCCAAAGGCTGAGAGGCAGTTAAGGAGGAATGCAGAATGACTGCAAATGGTTATGGGGCATCTTTTGGGGGTGATGAAATGTTCTAAAATTAATTAATGCTTACACCTCTCCTTGGATATAATAAAAACCTTTGAATTGTAACACTTTAAGTGAATTGTATAGTATAGTATTTGAACTATATTTTAATTAAACTGTTCTATTTAAAAAACAGTCCCTCAAATCTGTCTTTTATTCCTTATGCTCACAGCTACTGCCTCAATTTACAGTGAATAATTGGTCTCATTTTCTTCAGTTTCCTCAGCCCCACTTCCCCCATAACATGCCTCTATATCACTATGGTTGCCTGAATTATAAAGGATAAAATTTACAAATATGACCACATAAAATTAAAACTTTTTATTGTGATAAAACATCATCAAAAAATTTTAAGGGACTGGCAAAGTATGTGCAATCCGTATGAGGAAGGCTTACTTTTCATAATATGCAAAGAACTCTTTTAAAGTGATAAGAAAAGTGAACAAGAAAAGACAAAAATAGACCAAACACAGAAATAAGCATTCATATAGGGAAAAAATCAGTAATGGCCCAAATGAAGACATCCTAACTTACTAACGATAAAAAAAATCAAACTAAAAGGTTTTTTTCCCCCCTTCCTATAGAGGTTGGTAAACATTATGAAGACTGGCAATACTCAAGATTCATTAAAGTTTTAGAAAATAGACACAACCTTTTTGAAGGAAGTTTGACAATTTATTAAAATTTAAATATTCATACTTTTTGAGCCATAATTTCTGCTGTGCATGCATCCTACAAAATACTGCCACACTATATACAAATAAAAAGTAGAAAGATGATCATCAGAAAATTATGTCACAGGAGAAATTTGGAAACAACATACATGTCTAAGGAGACTTGTTTTTTAAAATGTTATCTACGATCTCACCTTACCCTGTCACTCCCCCTTATCAGTTGCAACCCCATTCATTTTCTTTTTTTGATTCCTCAGGAAACTCCAAGATCTTTTGTACTGTAGGACTCCAGCTTTCTCCTAGCTTCAATGCTACTCCTGAGAAAAGCCTTCCCTAGCCACCTTTCCCAAAGAAAGTCATTCTCTGTTCATTTCTATTTTAAGTGCTTGTCCTTTCCTCCAATGCCCAGCCTGACACCAGCTGTACAGTGAGTGGACTCTCAATAGTGGAGCATAAACAAATGGTGCAGCCATACAATGAAATATTACGTAGGTATTAAAAGGAATGAAATATAACTATTTTTAATTTAATCTTTACTGTATTTTTCCATTACCATTTAGTCCCCGTATACTCCCCCACCCCTGCAATCACCACACTGTTGTCCATGTCCATGAGTCGTTTTTCCTCAATCCCTTCACCTCACACCCTCACCTCCAGCTGTCATTCTGCTCTCTAACTATAAGTCTGAAATACAGCTATGTATTGACTTGAAAACATATCTCATATATATTTCTTTACTGTATATGCAAAAAAAAAATGATAAATGTTCATTGTAAAAAATGAAAAAATACACAAACGCAAAAAGTTAAAGACAATCACTTCATTGCTACTTAATTTCAGGATGGACCATGGTTAAAACCTTTGAGGGTATATGCACATATATGAACATGCCTGTTAAATAGGTACACACATTTAGATAAATAAGCATACATGCACTCTGCTTGTATACCTATACAATTTTGTAAATGGCATCATATAAATACATATATCATTTTAGCATCATGATATTTTTTTCACTCAACAATAAGTCATGGACATTGTTTTATATCAGTGCTTTTAGATATGCTGCCCAGTGGTCGCCAATATGATAGGGATGCCATACTTATAGTCCATTTAGAGTTGCATCGCTATTACAAATTATGCTGCAATGTACACTCTTTTGCATCTACCCTTCTGAACTTTTGAGAGTATTTTACAGGAAAAATTCATAGATATAGAGTTGCTCGTTCAAAGGTACATATATTTTAAATTTTGAAAAAAACAGCAGATTTTGCTCTCCTACCATACTAATTTTTATCTTACCAAGAGTGCTTTTTTTGTTATATCCTCACCAAACCTGAATCTTGATCATCATTTGTTCAATCATAGGTAAAATAGGATATTATTTCTATGTTGATTATTAGTGAAGTAGAGTAGAGAAGATTCCATTACTTTAAAAAAGGCAATGGCCAAAAGTATGGTTAGTATGACCCCATTCTTAGAAATAAATGATTACACATAAACACATACACATATACACAGAGAAAAATATGCAGCATTATACCAAATGGTTGACTCTAATGAGTAAGTTATAGAGACTTTTCACTTTATATAATATGTATTTTTCTGGAATAAGTTTTTGAAAAATAAATAAGCATTATTTGTTTCATAATAAAAAATAAGTTAAAATATTTTTAAACATAGATCTGATTATATCGCTGTTATGCTCAAACTCTTCAATAATTTGCTGCCTACAGAGTAAACTTCGTTTTGATTAATAAAGCACTGAAGGCATTACACGGCCTTCCTCACCATCCTCCTCACCCCCTCCTAGCTAGTTTGGTTGCACAGATTACCTCTAGATGGTTCTTATTATGATTTCCTCTGCCTGAGGTATGGTCATTTACCTTTTCCTGCCTGTTGCCATACCTTCAAGGCCCAGTTCAAATGTTCCTCCACTTGCACTCTTTCCAGTCATTAGAAACAATTATGTTCCCCTGAATGCTTGCACAGTAACTTGTTTTTTTACAACTTCATTATAGAACTAATCATAATCTTGTTATGTATTATAACAGAGCACAAACATTAATTCCTTTAGCTTTCCTTTGTGTTCTTCCAGTCCTCAGTAAAGGGCCTAGAATTATGAAGGTTGCAGTTATATGGGGAAGAATGATAATAGGCAATGTCATTACAGAGTGTTAGAGACGGAGCATATATGGGACTCATGAAGTCCAGTGGGGACACCCCAGAACATTGTGTAGATGGCGTCTGCACATCCCAGGTTAACATTCACATCAGAGTTTACGTGAATGGTGCTCCCTGGTAACCTGGTGGCGCACAACTTCCTGTCTTGCACAAGGTGAGGGTGGGGACTTAGGGGAGAAACTAAATTCAGGCAGGAGGAACGGGTGTGGTAGTGCCCGAAAAGTCTTCCTCTTTGAGAAGGTAAATTGAGAAAGACCTGAAGGCATAGTAGTACTTGCCCTGACAAAGTAGGAGGTAAGGAGATAGAAGAAAATATTGCTCTAGGTAGTGTGAGAAAGGGCTTGATCCTGCAAAACTTTCAGAATAGTTGAAGGACAGAGGTGAGCAGAGGCCAGGAAGTAAGCAGGGATCATATCACAAATGGCCTGCCCTGGCTGGTGTGGCTCAGTGGATTGAGTGCTGGCCTGTGAACCAGAGGGTTGTGGGTTCAATTCCCAGTCAGGGCACAGGCCTGGGTTGTGGGCCAGGTTCCCAGTGAGGAGCACATGAGAGGCAACCACACATTGATGCTTCTCTCCATCTCTTTTTCCTTCCTTCCCTTCTCTCTAAAGTAAATAAACAAAATCTGTTTTAAAAAATGGCCCAATATGCCAGGTTAAGAAGTTTGGACTTTATTCTGAGGACAACAGAGAACTACTAGGTTATTAAACATAAGCAGATTAGAATTTTCAAAAGGTGACTGACTACTAAAACTAGTTAGAGGTTTTTATATTAATAAGTGACAATGACTTGAATTGTACTGGCAGTGAGCTGAGACTAGCAGGTATCAAAAGAACTTTAAAAAATACTTCTCATGTAAATCTATGTTTTCAGGTAAATTTCCTTGAGAGGCAGGTATTATGATTCCTTATTTGATTTTTGTTTTTCCTAAGCTACAGATGGGAAAAAATGAGACACAGAAATGGCTGTGATAAAGCAGGGGGAAAAGACACAGAACCTAACCTTGGGGTTTGTATTCAGTAAACACTTATCGATCAGCTACTCCATACTGCGCCCTGTTGGCACAATTCTCTGTGTGCTCACAGAGAGATACCGTGTTGTTATGGCTTAAAGCCATTGCTAAACTCCTAGATAGATATGTGCTATCTGACCATGGGTCAGTGCCTTTCTGCAGGCTGGTGGCCCTTCTAGTAGGAGAGTCATTTAGAAAGTATTCCAGCTAATCTGTTTGTTTCTCCAGAATAAAAGCAAGGTTACATATTCATTAGAAGACCAGGTACTGACTAACTTGGCATTTGTTCCTCTTTAGCATTCTTGACCTTGGATTCTATTGGTTTTAGAAGAATAAGCTTATGTTTATCCACCACCACAAGAAGCCCGTGTGGTTGACCTTTCCTTCTCTTTCTCCCGTGCTGGAATGAACTATTCTTCCTCAGGCCTGGCACAGTTTTCTCTAAGGGGCTTTCCCCATGTTTGGGGCTGTTCATTTCCATGTCTAATTTTGTTCCATATCACGTTCTGCCTCCTGCTTAACTTTTATTACTGCCAGTTTGGAGCCATAGACATAACATTTTATAACCTAAGAACAAAAGATATTTGAAATGATAGGTCGTCAGACAAGGAGAGCTGTCTGGGGCGGTACACAGGCAAGAAAAGGGGAAAGATGAGAGGTTCACCCCATACCCTCATGCAGCTGGTATAGGAATCCCCATCTAAAAAGCTCTCTCGTTGTCTGGAGACCTCTGTTCTAGGTTAAGATTCAGAGTTAGATTCTGGAAACTCTAAGAGTTAGATAATCTCTAAAGTTCCTTCTGGCTTTAAAATTTTATAATTCTCATAAGATTTCACCACCATATCTATTCACAAGTGAGGATTCCTGAACCAGAGGTCATGCAAGTAGCTCATCCTACCGGCAGGCTTTCCTCAAAGGCATTTCACTTTATGTGCAGCTTGGGAAATCAATGGGTGCCATTTGTAAATGGCTTCCAGTAAAATGACTTCATCACTTCCCAAAGTAAACTCTTAATGCCCATTCTGGACATTAGGCAACCTGTCTTTGCATTCTCTTAAGACAGGTCCATTTCTGTTCCTATTTGTTTTCTGAAGACTGGCTCCCCTTGCTCCCCAGATGGCTCTGTCAGCAATGTTGGGACCAGAGCAGAAATCTAAACTGGTCATGTAATACACCGGCAGCTTCATATTCTCTTTTTCCAGGGTGTGCTGCCTTCCTCACCCTAGACTTTTACCATTGTTTCTTCCAATCCACAAATGCTTTTCCTTAAAGTACCAGCCTATTAACATGAAGTAGAATTAAAATATATGTTAGCCGTATAAATATATGTTTGCACACAATTTTACATTTTTAGTGTAAAATCTAGCATGTAAAATTTGACTACTTTGGTCACATGTTTTTAAATCCAATACCCCTTTTTTTTGAACTATTATCAACATTCCCCACCTCCCGCCCCCGCCCCGGCTCGCCCAGACTGGTACAGTTGTTTGTTGATGAATCTACATTGGCACATCATTACTACCTGAAAATCGTATTTACGTTAGAGTTTACTTCTAGTGTTATACATTCTATGGGTTTGGACAAAAGTATAATGACTTACATCTACCATTATAGTATCATACAGTGTAGTTTCACTGCCCTGAATTTTTTATATTCTACTTAGTCAGCTCTGCTGTTCCCCTGACCCATTTTTAATGAAGTACTTTTCAAGATCTTAAACTTTCATGTGTTGCCCTGGCTGGTGTGGCTCAGTGGATTGAGTGCTGGCTAGCAAATCCAAAGGTCACCAACTGGTCCCAGTCAAGGCCCACGCCTTGGGTTGCAGGCCAGGTCCCCAGTTAGGGGTGTGCAAGAGGCAACGGATAGATAGACAGAAGTTTCCTCTCACACACTGATATTTCTTTCCCTCTCTTTCTCCCTCCTTTCCCTCTCTAATAAATAAATAAAATAAAATAAACCTTTCATGTGTTTTCTTTTTTAAAATTGTTTTTCTAATGAATATGCCTGGTTTTCACCTCCCCCCACCCCACCTTTCTTTTTACTACATTCTACTTCACACACACACACACACACAAAAGGCTGATTCCTAACCCACCTTAAATTTTTACTATGGTGCAACAGGCACAATTCAAGAGTGCATAATTGAGGGAGCATGCTGTGACAATCAACACAGCACAGATGGGCAATGTGAAAGGGCAGTGCCTTTGTATCTAGTACTGCTCAGAGTGTGATCATCCGTGGACGGGCAACAGCGGCATCTCTTGGGAGCTTGTTAGGCAAATTTTCAGCTGTGCCCCAGATATGTTGAGTCAGAATCTCTGCAGGGTGGGACCAAGAAATCTGTATTAACAAGCTTCCAAGTGACTCTTTCTTGTTCTAAACTCTTACAGTTGCAAAAGCATCAACTGCTGCTTTTAAGACATCCTAAGCATCTGTATGTCTTAGAATTAAGAAATAGGATGGTCTGGGATGGGGACATATATTAACATTTTCATTTGAAATAAAAAGAAAGTTAGACTTTTTCTGAAAGAAAAGAAGTCTAATTCAAGCTTAATGGTTTGCCTGTGAGCAGTGGCTCTGTCATTTCATTTATACTTTTGAAAATTAAATGAGCTATGTCTGTATTCAAAGGCTTTTATATATACACACACACACAAAGCACACAAAATCTACATGAGTTTTGTGCAGCTTAAGGGCAAAGTGAAGGCTAAAATCTAGTTGTGTAGTTTCTTAGTGTAAGTACAGGCTGAAATAGCCTGCATGCAACCCACTTGTCAGGCCCACTACTCAGCCAGGAGGGGCTCCTTTTTCTTTGCTCTGGGTACTGAGGGGAAACAGGGTTTGCCACCCCAAAACATGCTTTTTGGGTTATTTTAACCTGGTTATTATTATTATTATTATTTTATTTCTTATTTATTTCTCAAGAGAAACTATTCCTTAGCTCAAATATTCGTGTTTATGCCCTGGCTACTGTAGCTCAGTGGATTCAGTGCTGGCCTGCAAACCAAAAGGTCACCAGTTCGATTCCCAGTCAGGGCACATGCCTGGGTTGCAGGCCAGGTCCTCAGTTGGGGGTGTGTGAGAGGCAACTGGTAGATGCATCTCTCGCACATTGATGTTTCTCTACCTCTCTCTCTCCTTCCCTCCCCCTCCCTATAAAGTACATAAATTAGATCTTTTTTAAAAAATCACGTTTCATAGATCAGGAACATAGGTCAGTGACAAATTTCCATGGAATCCAATCCAAAGAAATTGTTTACATTTCAAGATCACTTTGCATTCTGAAAGATGCTAGTTTTCCTCATCTCCTCAAATTTTTTCATGGAATCCTAATTTCTGTAGAAATCTGTATATGCTTTCTTTCTTGGTTTAGCCACAACAAACTTATAGAAAGCTGCAACCCCCAGGGATACAAGGATGGTTCCAACATGACATCACAGATGCTTGGCCAGAAGCCCAGGCATCTGAGGTTTCGTCAAAGCACTAGAAGCTATGGTAGTTATACTCTCCTCAACACCAACATCCTTCCTGTTGGAGCAATGGACTTAAGCTGGTTATTTTTAGGAAACAAAGGACTCAGAACAAAACCTTTGACCATCTTCCCTTAACTGCCTAGAAGAATGTAATCTTTTCCTTTCTCTGTGGTTCCTACTTTCTGCCTTTATTTATACCCCATCATACCCGTAGCCTGCAACAGCTTCCCTTTTACCTTCTTCATCTTTTGCCTAAACATTCTCAAGCTTATTCTCTTCATTTGAGGTTTATGTCACTTCATTGCTGGGACCATGACAACACTTCCAGGCCTAACTAAACACATCAATCCACACCTCTCTTGCCTAAAATCAATGAGAGTTATGGCAGTCTCATTTCTAGCTACAGCAAACCCACAGTAGTAGAAAGGACGCCTCAAATACATGCACTGCCACCTGGTGGCCTACTGCTAAAGAGCTCTGGCTACACCAGGATGTTACTAGCATCAGCAACAGCAGGCCTGTAGGTGGAATTGCAAAAGCACTAGACGTGGGCAGAACCCACAGTGTTAGCTTCCTCTTCTTTGGTAATAGCATTTTCTCTGGCTGAAAGTATCCTCCCAAATCTATTTCTCTTAAAATTCTTTTCCTCTTTCGGACTCCAGTGTAAATGTGACTTTTTCCATGATCCCATTTCTTTTTCTTTTTTTTTAAATTTGCTTTATTTTTAGAGGGAGGGGAAAGGAGGAAGAAAGAGAGGGAGAGAAGCATCGACGTGTGGTTGCCTCTCGAGCACTCCCTACTGGGGACCTGGCCTGCACTCCAAGCATGTGCCCTGACAGGGAATTGAATTGGCAAGCTTTTGGTTTGCAGGCTGGCACTCAATCCACTGAGTTACACCAGCCAGGGCCTTCCACGATCCCCTTTCTGATCTTCTTCCTTAGGATATATCATTTCTCTAAAAGTACCATAGTACGTAGGTTCAGTATTTCATTTGTAACCTCTTACAGAGCTTTTCACTGACTCTTCCAAACTATTTCTCAATCTCTAATCCCTCAAAAACTCAGCTCCTTTGAAGTACAGGTCATCAGAATCCTGCAATCATCTGCTGCTGATCTCTTGGGTCACTTACTCTCATTCCCTGGAAATTTTAAAGCCTGATTCATTCTCTTAATCGTACCACTCCTACTGTTATCATCCCTTGTGACTTCATCATTCATGGAAACTATCTGTCCCATGCGCTGGCCTCTCAGTTTCTTGCCCACTCATTTCCAACCATCTTGCTTTTCAGTGTACTTCAGTAACTTATTTCCATGGTGACACCCTCACCCTGGTCATTAATAATAAAGGTACTCCTTCTAAAACCGGTTCTTGCATCTCATACTGACCATCACCTCCTTTCCAACAATGTGATAGAAGAAGTAGAATCGCTAAGCTATTAGCCATGAAAAATTTTCACTGCCCATCAACCTTCCTCAGTTTTTACTTTTCACATCACCCAACTTAAATTCTATGATTCATCACTCTAAGCACTCATTTGCAAAAACCTGCAACTCTGTGGCACTTCCTTCCCTCTTGCTGCATTCCTTGGTAAAGTCCAACCCTTGGTTACACTTAACTCTACTTACTTGGCTTGCACTCCCTAACTGTATAATTAAATAAACATAGCTGGAGAAAAATCAACAAATGTGCTAACTGAACTCATTAAATTAATTAATTTACTTATTTATTCCTTAAGGTTTTATTTATTTTTTAAATTACATTTTATAGATTATGCTATTACAGTTGTCCTGATTTTTCCCCTTTTGCTGCCTTCCACCCTGCACTCCCTCAGGCAATTTCCCCACTTTTGTTCTTGTCCAGGAGTCAGGCATTAAATCCTTTGGTCACTCCATTTCCTATACTGTACTTTACATCCCTATGGCTATTCTGTAACTACCTGTTTGTACTTCTTAATCCCCTCACCTCTTCATCCATTCTCTGCTTCCTCCCTCCCATCTGGCAACTTTCCAGTAATTTACTTATTTTCTCTTGTTTTTAAGAGTCTCCCTCTATCATCAACCTTTGGCCTTTTAATAATAATGTGTCTTGGAGTGGGCCTCTTGGTGTCCATCATAATTGGGACTGTCTGTGCTTCCTGGACTTGTATGTCTATTTCCTTCGCCAAATTGAGGAAGTTTTCTTTCATTATTTTTCAAACAGATTTCCAATTTCTTGCTCTTTTTCTTCTTCTTCTGGCACCCCTATGATGAGAATGTTGGACCTCTTAAAGTTGTCCCACAGGCTGCTTACATTGTCCTCATTTTTTTGTATTCTTTTTTTCTTCTTGTCATTCAGCACAATTATTTATTGCTTCTTTATGTTCCAAATCAATGATCCGATTCTTGGCTTCATCCATTCTACTGTTGTATCCCTGTAAATTGTTCTTTGTTTCAATCAGTGTATCCTTCACTTATGACTGGGTTTTTTTATGCTCTTAAGGTCCTCATTAAGTTCCTTGAGCATCCTTATAACCAACGTTTTGAACTCTGCATCTAGTAGATTGCTTATCTCCATTTCATTTAGCTCTTTTTCTAGAGTGTTGACCAGGTCTTTCATTTGGGCCATGTTTCTTTGTCTCCTCATTTTGGCAGCTTCCCTGTGTTTGTTTCTGTCAGGTACAGCAGCTTTTACTCTGTGTCTTGGTAGTGTGGCCTAATGTAGTAGGTGTCCTTTAGGGTCTAGTGGCACAGCCTCCCCTATCACCCAAGCTGGGTACTCAAGGTGTGCCCTATGTGTGGGCTGAGTACACCCTCCTCTTGTAGTTGAGCCTTGGTTGCTGTTGGCAAGATCAATGGGAGAGATTTACCCAGGCCAGTCAGCTGCAAGGATTGGCTGTGACCACTTAACCACCAACCTCCGCCATCCATGGAGGATCAGTTGTGCAGGGGCAGGGTGCTCTGACATGGTCTGTGGCTGTCCACTGGGTATGTTGGTCCTGGGGTTTCCCAGGTGGTTCAGGCCAAGTTCAGCCCCCATCTGAGTTTTGCCTGGGGCACCTTGCCTGAGCTTTAAAGCTAGCTGAAATGGCTGCTACTTGTGCTGGGTTTGGAGATTCCCAGGTGAAGTCAACCTGCAACTCTAAACTGGCTGCCCCTAGGGCTCACTGAAGACAGCTGTTGCTTATTTGATATGATTTAGGAGTCAAAACCAGCCATTCATATGGGAAAACAGTTTGGGTGGCCCCTTAAGTTGGTGGGGTAGAGCCTCTATGGATCTCCACAGTGCTAGCTAGGTTGATGGAGTCTCAGATATGGTACTAGCCTACTGGCTCAGCAGAGGGCAACGGTCTCTGCTTGCTCCAATGCCAGACACTTCAGTTTCTCCCTGTATACCACTGGTGTCCTTCAAGCTGTCACCCCAGTGCTGGAGCTCAGAGGGAGAGTGTCCTAGTAAGTGAATCTGTGTGTGGGTTCCCCAGGATGAACTGCTTGGGGCTCCAGCAGCCAGCCTCCTCCACCAACTCAATCCCTGCTGGTTTTTGCAGCCAGAAGTTGTGGGGCCTTATCTTCCTGGCACTGGAACCCTGGGCTGGGTTCAGGACTCCTTGCTCCCAAGATATCCCTCCTGAATTTTTATCCACTTGGGTGTAGGGCCAGCCCATTCCACATCTGTGCCCCTCCTACCAGTCTGGATAGATGTGGTTTCTTCAATTCCATAGTTGTCAGACTTCTATTCAACTCAATTTTGTAGTTGTCAGACTTTCATACAACTCGATTTCTGATGGTCCTGGTGACGGCTGTTCTACATTTTAGCTCGAATTTTGATGTGGTTGTGTGAAGAGGTGAGTCATGTCCTCCTACGTCACCATCCTGACCAGATGTCTTATTAAACTTAGGTGATAATCTCAAGTGGGCTGTCAGCACTGCCCTGCAAAGCTCTGTTTTCCCAGATCACTTCACTCCTTATTCTCCAAGAAAAAAGTTCATACCTTTTCCTCTCAAATTTCCAAGATCTCCTCTTCCTTTTTCATTCTTAGATGACAATCACTTTTCTTATTTCATTGAACACCCTGAGAGAAACTTCTCATCTTCCTACTTCTATATTGACTCTCAGTATCCACACATTCCTGTCCCTACTGCTGAAGTGTATAACCTGTCTCCTATGCCCCGCTCACCCCCTCCACTGGAGAACTGGATCCCTTTCCCTCTCACCTTCCTCAAGAATTTTGTCCTACAAATCACTGCAAGAGCACACTTCATAAGCAAAATACAGAGAAGTTCGTGGCCAAGCAAAGAAAGGAAAAGGAGCAGAATGAGGTTGAAGAAAGAAGCTCTAGGTGATTGGGGTAAGGGGGAAAACATTCATCAGAAATTCGTTTAGGGTCCAGTTGATTTTGTGTATTTATGGTATCACTTATTTTGTAATTTTTGTTTCAGAAGCAAATATTCATTTTGTATAAATGTCTGATTGCCCTTGATATAGACTGATGGGGAAAGTATGATGGGTTTGATTTTTATATCAAATCATCAGGCATAGAGAAATATCTTTTAGAAGTGTTAAAATAAGTGTTCCTACTGTCTATTTAAAATAAAAAAATAGAGAATTTTGTCTTAGAAGTATTTTCCTTATACCATTAAAGTTTCCCTTTCTGCCAGACCCATACCATAATGTCTTAACAAGACCTTCCCTTAGATAAAGATAAAATGCAGAAAAGTGGATAGGTCTGGCATGGTAATATTTTAGATGAGAATCTGCTCTGGCTGGTGTGGCTCAGTGGATTGAGTGCCAGCCTGCGAACCACAGGGTTGCCTGTTCATTGCGGGCTAGGTCCCCAGTAGGAGGTGCTAGAGAGACGATCACACCTTGATGTTTCTCTCCCTCTCTTTCTCCCTCCCCTTCTCTCCAAAAATAAATAAATTAAATCTTTTTTAAAAAGTGAAAAGAACTAATAAAAAAAAGATTCTAGAGGAGAATCTTACAAGATCTAAAAGATTCTATGTTTTAAGTAGAATGGTAGGTATCAAGGAGTTCATTTTAAACATTCTTGCCTTTTTCACAAAAAGGGTGCTGAAAACAAAGGAAGCCCTTTGCCTTTACCAAAGTTGAAGCCAAAGCAAAGGCTCTGAAGGTCAAGAAAGCAGTACTGAAAGGTGTCCACACGCTGCTGCCCGGAAGGCAGCCTAAATATCCTCAGAAGGGCGCCCCCAGAAGAAACAAGTTTGACCACTATGCCATCATCAACCTCCCCCTGACTACTGAGTCAGCCAGGAAGAAGATAGATGACAACACACCTGTGTTCCTTGTAGGGGGTCTAGTCCACCAATCACCACATCAAACAGGCCGTGAAGCAGCTCTGTGACATTGATGCGGCTGATGTCAACACCCCATCAGGGCTGACAGAGAGAAGAGACTTATGTTCTATGGCTCCTGACTAGGATGCTTTGGATGTTGCCAATAAAACTGGGATCATCTAAACGGAGTCCAGCTGGACAATTCTAAATGTAAATTTTTCACCATAAAAAATTCTTAAACACATACATATTCCTTCATAAAAATGAAAGAAATAATTCTTCTCTTGATCTTAAGTCCTTCTAAAGGTGAGCACCCCATAGCTGTGCTTCCTGTAAAGCAAAATTCCTCAGTGAGCTCTCCCTCTCAGGAGTACGCTGTGCCTTTCCCTTCGCCCTCTGTTCCCCTCAGGTGCGCTTTACATTTCCTTTCCTCTCTCCTAAACCAGAAGGGCCTTTATTGTTTGTTTGTTTCTGTAACTTGTTTCCTTAGCCCATTTCTTTCTTTTCTTTTTTTAAGATTTTATTTATTTATTTTCAGAGTGAGGGGAAGAAAAGAAGGAAAACATCAATGTGGGAGAAAAACATGAGTTGGCTGCTTCCCGCACACCCACAACCAGGGACCTGGCCCGCACCCCAGGCATGTGCCCTGCCTGGGAATCGAATCAGTGAGTGACCTTTCAGTTCACAGGCTGCTGCTCAATCCACTGAGCCACAGCAGCCAGGGCTCCTTAGCCTATTTCTTCTACAGCTCACTTTTACTACCTCTGTTACTTTCTAAGTAAACTTTCTCTTATACTTTGAAAAAAAAAAAAATGAAGTAAATTTCTTCCAGTTCCTTAAACCATTCTCTATAAAACTTTCTCCAGTTGTGCTTTCTACCACCTGGTCTGTTTGAACTACTTCCGTCAAGATCATCAACAAACTTTATCTTTCCAAAGCCAATGATTAATTCTCTATTCCTTTTTTAATCAAGCACTCAAAAACATATGATAAAACTGATCACCCCCTCTTTGTACAAATACATTTCTTCCCTCGATTTTGATATACCAATCTGTTTATCTCACTGCATTTTCTCAGCATGCTTAAATGCTTAGTGTCCCCAGGGATCAATCCTTAAAGCTCTTCTATATATATACTCACTTCCTGGGCTCTTCTCCAGGCCCGTGGCTTTAAATACCATCTCAGCCTCCAATTTGGACCTGCTCTCTAAGCTGCAGACTTGGATGTCTCCATGTGGGGATTAATGGGAATTTCAAACCCACGAGCACTCTGGGCTTCTGGTCCACTCATCCACTAACTTGTTTTTCCTCCTCACTTGCATAGGCCAAAACCTGAGAACTAGTATTCATTTCTGTATTGCCTTCAAACTCTATGCCTGATTCATTAGCAAGTCCTGCCTGCTGAATCTGACTGCTTCTACTACCCCTGTTACTATCATATTTGCCCAAGTCACCATTACCTCTAAAAATATAATAGCCAGTAACTAATCTCTCTGCTTCTACATATATCCCTATAGAGTGTTTCTTTAACCCACAAGGACAGGGATCTTCTAAAAACAGAAATCTGCTCTATTCTTTCCAAGTCAAAACCTTTCTGGGGGCCTTCCATCATAGTTAGAAAACAATGTAAACATCTCATCATGGACTACTAGGCCATACATGACCTGGCTCTGGGTTGCCTGCCCAACCTCATTTCCTACCACTTTTCTCGATGCACCATACTCCGTCTTTGCTGTTGTATGAATGGTTCATCAGCCAAATGCAGCCTACCATTTGTTTTGTTGTTTTAACTTTTCATTATGAGGTAATTACAGATCCATATGTAACTATAAGAAATAATCTAGCCCTGGCTGGTGTGGCTCAGTGGATTGAGTGCTGGCTGTGAACCAAAGGGTCACCGGTTAGATTCCCAGTGTAGGGCAAAGGCCAGGTCCCCAGTAGGGGGCACACGAGAGACAACCACACATTGATGTTTCTCTCTCTCACTTTCTCCTCCTTTCCCCCCTCTAAAAATAAATAAAATCTTTAAAAAAGAGAAATAATTTATAAATATCACATATTCAGAGATCCCATATACTCTTCACCTAGTTTTCCAATGGCAATATGTTACCAATTTTGTACGCACTCATTTGTGCATGTGTTTAGTTCTATACGGTTTTATCACAGGTGTAGATTCATTCATACACCACCATCACAGTCAAGATACAAAACTGCTATCAGAAGGATCCTTCCAAAAAGGATCCTTGAGTTTTCCCTTTTACTTTTTATCATTTTAAGATATTTCATTTATTTTTGCAGAGAGAGGAGGATGGAGGGAGAAAGAGAGAAGGAAAAATATCAAGGTGTGAGAGGAACATCAATGCTTGGTTGCCTGTCACACGGCCCCCCAACCAGGGACCTGTCCTGCAACCCAGGCATGTGCCCTGACCAGTTCGCAGGCTGGTGCTCAGTCCACTGAACTACATCAGCCAGGATGTCAAGTTTCCCTTTTATAGCCAGTCCCATCCCAATCCCAGCCCATGGCAATCATTAATCTTTTCTCCATCTCTACAATTTTATCTCAAAAGAAAATGTTATATAAACAGAACCTATCTTAGTCTGGGCTGCAGTAACAGAATACCACAGACTGGGGATGTAAACAACCAGTTCTCACGGTTATGAAGGCTGAAAGTCTAAGGTCAGGTGCCAACATGGTTGGGTTTGGTGAAGATGCTCCTCTTGGTTTACAGACAGTCATCTTGCTGTGTCTCCCCAAGGTGAAGAGACAGCAGACTAGCTCTCTGGCCTCTTCCTATAAAGGCACTAATCTAGTTTATGAGGGCTGCACCACGTGATCTAATCAATCACCTCCTAAAGGCCCCATCTCCAAATGCTATCACATTGGGGGTTAGATTTAAATATGTGAATTTGGGGAGATACAAACATTCAGTCCATAACAATATCATATAATATTGTCTTTTTTTCCTCACTCAGCTTAATTCCCTTGAGATCTATCCAAGTTGTTGTATGTATCAATAGTTTGTCCCTTTTTATTGCTGAGTAGTATTCCATGGTATGAATGTACTATAGCTTGCTTTACCATTCATCTGGTAAAGGACAATTGGGTTGTTTCTAGTTAGATCTTTGCTATGACAAATAAAGCTGGTACGAATTCTCAAGTAACGGTTTTTGTATGATTATGTTTTTATATCTCTGCGAGTGCCATTGCTGAGTCATAAGATAAATGCATGTTTTATAAGAAACTTCATAATTTTTACCAGAATAACTGTACCATTTTACATTTCATCATTAATGTATGAATGATTCAGTTTCTCTGCATCCTTGCCAGCAAATGGTGTTATCATTAATTTTCATTTTAGGAATTCTGATAGGTATAGAGTTATAGTTAAATATCAGTTCTCGAATGTCTTCCATCTCGAACTATTTGGTTCTTGACCAAGTTGTTCACATAAATAATGTTTTGGTTGTTGAACAAAAGTTCGGTTCTTGACCTGACATTTTCATGCCGATACCTGGATGATCAGTCAGTCACATACCTCTCAGGTGACAAAGGAGAGAATGCATGAGTTATTATTTGGTTTTTAAACAAATCACTTCTGGAACAGCTGTCCAGAACTAATTAAGGTTCTCCTGTATATCTTACTGAGGTTTCACTTTGCATTTCCCTAGTAGCTAACAACTGTGAACATCTTTTCACATGCTGTTTTGTCATCTGTATATCCTCTTTAGTGAAATGTCTGTTCCTGTCTTTTGCCCATTTTTTTAAGCCATTGAGGTTTTTAAATAACAGTTTTATTGAGATGTAACTCACATTCTATACAATTTACCATCTAAAGAGTACAATTTGGTAGTTTTTTTAGTATATTTACAATTATGCAACCACCATGCAACCACCAAAATTATGAAATTTTGAAATACTTTCATACCATACCCATTAGCAGTCACTCTCCAATTTCCCCCAAACTCCCGGCCCTAGGCAACCACTAACCACATTTTTCTTTATGGATTTACCTACTCTAGACATTTCATATGAATGGCATCATATAATGAGTG